>OX596031.1:0-2795795 GCA_951394125.1 Epistrophe eligans
ATATTTCTAGAGGGGTGGCAACCATGAAAATTTACCGTTAGGTAGCCATTTTAATTACCTATCGTTTAAGACCATAACGGTATTTTTTGGTCAACTACCTTAGCGACAGGAATTTTTTAAACATACTACCTCTTGAAAAAACTCATTTTTAATTTTCAAAAATTCAAAAAAAATATTTCTAGAGGGGTGGCAACCATGAAAATTTACCGTTAGGTAGCCATTTTAATTACCTATCGTTTAAGACCATAACGGTATTTTTTGGTCAACTACCTTAGCGACAGGAATTTTTTTAAACATACTACCTCTTGAAAAAACTCATTTTTAATTTTCAAAAATTCAAAAAAAATATTTCTAGAGGGGTGGCAACCATGAAAATTTACCGTTAGGTAGCCATTTTAATTACCTATCGTTTAAGACCATAACGGTATTTTTTGGTCAACTACCTTAGCGACAGGAATTTTTTTAAACATACTACCTCTTGAAAAAACTCATTTTTAATTTTCAAAAATTCAAAAAAAATATTTCTAGAGGGGTGGCAACCATGAAAATTTACCGTTAGGTAGCCATTTTAATTACCTATCGTTTAAGACCATAACGGTATTTTTTGGTCAACTACCTTAGCGACAGGAATTTTTTTAAACATACTACCTCTTGAAAAAACTCATTTTTAATTTTCAAAAATTCAAAAAAAATATTTCTAGAGGGGTGGCAACCATGAAAATTTACCGTTAGGTAGCCATTTTAATTACCTATCGTTTAAGACCATAACGGTATTTTTTGGTCAACTACCTTAGCGACAGGAATTTTTTTAAACATACTACCTCTTGAAAAAACTCATTTTTAATTTTCAAAAATTCAAAAAAAATATTTCTAGAGGGGTGGCAACCATGAAAATTTACCGTTAGGTAGCCATTTTAATTACCTATCGTTTAAGACCATAACGGTATTTTTTGGTCAACTACCTTAGCGACAGGAATTTTTTTAAACATACTACCTCTTGAAAAAACTCATTTTTAATTTTCAAAAATTCAAAAAAAATATTTCTAGAGGGGTGGCAACCATGAAAATTTACCGTTAGGTAGCCATTTTAATTACCTATCGTTTAAGACCATAACGGTATTTTTTGGTCAACTACCTTAGCGACAGGAATTTTTTTAAACATACTACCTCTTGAAAAAACTCATTTTTAATTTTCAAAAATTCAAAAAAAATATTTCTAGAGGGGTGGCAACCATGAAAATTTACCGTTAGGTAGCCATTTTAATTACCTATCGTTTAAGACCATAACGGTATTTTTTGGTCAACTACCTTAGCGACAGGAATTTTTTTAAACATACTACCTCTTGAAAAAACTCATTTTTAATTTTCAAAAATTCAAAAAAAATATTTCTAGAGGGGTGGCAACCATGAAAATTTACCGTTAGGTAGCCATTTTAATTACCTATCGTTTAAGACCATAACGGTATTTTTTGGTCAACTACCTTAGCGACAGGAATTTTTTTAAACATACTACCTCTTGAAAAAACTCATTTTTAATTTTCAAAAATTCAAAAAAAATATTTCTAGAGGGGTGGCAACCATGAAAATTTACCGTTAGGTAGCCATTTTAATTACCTATCGTTTAAGACCATAACGGTATTTTTTGGTCAACTACCTTAGCGACAGGAATTTTTTTAAACATACTACCTCTTGAAAAAACTCATTTTTAATTTTCAAAAATTCAAAAAAAATATTTCTAGAGGGGTGGCAACCATGAAAATTTACCGTTAGGTAGCCATTTTAATTACCTATCGTTTAAGACCATAACGGTATTTTTTGGTCAACTACCTTAGCGACAGGAATTTTTTTAAACATACTACCTCTTGAAAAAACTCATTTTTAATTTTCAAAAATTCAAAAAAAATATTTCTAGAGGGGTGGCAACCATGAAAATTTACCGTTAGGTAGCCATTTTAATTACCTATCGTTTAAGACCATAACGGTATTTTTTGGTCAACTACCTTAGCGACAGGAATTTTTTTAAACATACTACCTCTTGAAAAAACTCATTTTTAATTTTCAAAAATTCAAAAAAAATATTTCTAGAGGGGTGGCAACCATGAAAATTTACCGTTAGGTAGCCATTTTAATTACCTATCGTTTAAGACCATAACGGTATTTTTTGGTCAACTACCTTAGCGACAGGAATTTTTTTAAACATACTACCTCTTGAAAAAACTCATTTTTAATTTTCAAAAATTCAAAAAAAATATTTCTAGAGGGGTGGCAACCATGAAAATTTACCGTTAGGTAGCCATTTTAATTACCTATCGTTTAAGACCATAACGGTATTTTTTGGTCAACTACCTTAGCGACAGGAATTTTTTTAAACATACTACCTCTTGAAAAAACTCATTTTTAATTTTCAAAAATTCAAAAAAAATATTTCTAGAGGGGTGGCAACCATGAAAATTTACCGTTAGGTAGCCATTTTAATTACCTATCGTTTAAGACCATAACGGTATTTTTTGGTCAACTACCTTAGCGACAGGAATTTTTTTAAACATACTACCTCTTGAAAAAACTCATTTTTAATTTTCAAAAATTCAAAAAAAATATTTCTAGAGGGGTGGCAACCATGAAAATTTACCGTTAGGTAGCCATTTTAATTACCTATCGTTTAAGACCATAACGGTATTTTTTGGTCAACTACCTTAGCGACAGGAATTTTTTTAAACATACTACCTCTTGAAAAAACTCATTTTTAATTTTCAAAAATTCAAAAAAAATATTTCTAGAGGGGTGGCAACCATGAAAATTTACCGTTAGGTAGCCATTTTAATTACCTATCGTTTAAGACCATAACGGTATTTTTTGGTCAACTACCTTAGCGACAGGAATTTTTTTAAACATACTACCTCTTGAAAAAACTCATTTTTAATTTTCAAAAATTCAAAAAAAATATTTCTAGAGGGGTGGCAACCATGAAAATTTACCGTTAGGTAGCCATTTTAATTACCTATCGTTTAAGACCATAACGGTATTTTTTGGTCAACTACCTTAGCGACAGGAATTTTTTTAAACATACTACCTCTTGAAAAAACTCATTTTTAATTTTCAAAAATTCAAAAAAAATATTTCTAGAGGGGTGGCAACCATGAAAATTTACCGTTAGGTAGCCATTTTAATTACCTATCGTTTAAGACCATAACGGTATTTTTTGGTCAACTACCTTAGCGACAGGAATTTTTTTAAACATACTACCTCTTGAAAAAACTCATTTTTAATTTTCAAAAATTCAAAAAAAATATTTCTAGAGGGGTGGCAACCATGAAAATTTACCGTTAGGTAGCCATTTTAATTACCTATCGTTTAAGACCATAACGGTATTTTTTGGTCAACTACCTTAGCGACAGGAATTTTTTTAAACATACTACCTCTTGAAAAAACTCATTTTTAATTTTCAAAAATTCAAAAAAAATATTTCTAGAGGGGTGGCAACCATGAAAATTTACCGTTAGGTAGCCATTTTAATTACCTATCGTTTAAGACCATAACGGTATTTTTTGGTCAACTACCTTAGCGACAGGAATTTTTTTAAACATACTACCTCTTGAAAAAACTCATTTTTAATTTTCAAAAATTCAAAAAAAATATTTCTAGAGGGGTGGCAACCATGAAAATTTACCGTTAGGTAGCCATTTTAATTACCTATCGTTTAAGACCATAACGGTATTTTTTGGTCAACTACCTTAGCGACAGGAATTTTTTTAAACATACTACCTCTTGAAAAAACTCATTTTTAATTTTCAAAAATTCAAAAAAAATATTTCTAGAGGGGTGGCAACCATGAAAATTTACCGTTAGGTAGCCATTTTAATTACCTATCGTTTAAGACCATAACGGTATTTTTTGGTCAACTACCTTAGCGACAGGAATTTTTTTAAACATACTACCTCTTGAAAAAACTCATTTTTAATTTTCAAAAATTCAAAAAAAATATTTCTAGAGGGGTGGCAACCATGAAAATTTACCGTTAGGTAGCCATTTTAATTACCTATCGTTTAAGACCATAACGGTATTTTTTGGTCAACTACCTTAGCGACAGGAATTTTTTTAAACATACTACCTCTTGAAAAAACTCATTTTTAATTTTCAAAAATTCAAAAAAAATATTTCTAGAGGGGTGGCAACCATGAAAATTTACCGTTAGGTAGCCATTTTAATTACCTATCGTTTAAGACCATAACGGTATTTTTTGGTCAACTACCTTAGCGACAGGAATTTTTTTAAACATACTACCTCTTGAAAAAACTCATTTTTAATTTTCAAAAATTCAAAAAAAATATTTCTAGAGGGGTGGCAACCATGAAAATTTACCGTTAGGTAGCCATTTTAATTACCTATCGTTTAAGACCATAACGGTATTTTTTGGTCAACTACCTTAGCGACAGGAATTTTTTTAAACATACTACCTCTTGAAAAAACTCATTTTTAATTTTCAAAAATTCAAAAAAAATATTTCTAGAGGGGTGGCAACCATGAAAATTTACCGTTAGGTAGCCATTTTAATTACCTATCGTTTAAGACCATAACGGTATTTTTTGGTCAACTACCTTAGCGACAGGAATTTTTTTAAACATACTACCTCTTGAAAAAACTCATTTTTAATTTTCAAAAATTCAAAAAAAATATTTCTAGAGGGGTGGCAACCATGAAAATTTACCGTTAGGTAGCCATTTTAATTACCTATCGTTTAAGACCATAACGGTATTTTTTGGTCAACTACCTTAGCGACAGGAATTTTTTTAAACATACTACCTCTTGAAAAAACTCATTTTTAATTTTCAAAAATTCAAAAAAAATATTTCTAGAGGGGTGGCAACCATGAAAATTTACCGTTAGGTAGCCATTTTAATTACCTATCGTTTAAGACCATAACGGTATTTTTTGGTCAACTACCTTAGCGACAGGAATTTTTTTAAACATACTACCTCTTGAAAAAACTCATTTTTAATTTTCAAAAATTCAAAAAAAATATTTCTAGAGGGGTGGCAACCATGAAAATTTACCGTTAGGTAGCCATTTTAATTACCTATCGTTTAAGACCATAACGGTATTTTTTGGTCAACTACCTTAGCGACAGGAATTTTTTTAAACATACTACCTCTTGAAAAAACTCATTTTTAATTTTCAAAAATTCAAAAAAAATATTTCTAGAGGGGTGGCAACCATGAAAATTTACCGTTAGGTAGCCATTTTAATTACCTATCGTTTAAGACCATAACGGTATTTTTTGGTCAACTACCTTAGCGACAGGAATTTTTTTAAACATACTACCTCTTGAAAAAACTCATTTTTAATTTTCAAAAATTCAAAAAAAATATTTCTAGAGGGGTGGCAACCATGAAAATTTACCGTTAGGTAGCCATTTTAATTACCTATCGTTTAAGACCATAACGGTATTTTTTGGTCAACTACCTTAGCGACAGGAATTTTTTTAAACATACTACCTCTTGAAAAAACTCATTTTTAATTTTCAAAAATTCAAAAAAAATATTTCTAGAGGGGTGGCAACCATGAAAATTTACCGTTAGGTAGCCATTTTAATTACCTATCGTTTAAGACCATAACGGTATTTTTTGGTCAACTACCTTAGCGACAGGAATTTTTTTAAACATACTACCTCTTGAAAAAACTCATTTTTAATTTTCAAAAATTCAAAAAAAATATTTCTAGAGGGGTGGCAACCATGAAAATTTACCGTTAGGTAGCCATTTTAATTACCTATCGTTTAAGACCATAACGGTATTTTTTGGTCAACTACCTTAGCGACAGGAATTTTTTTAAACATACTACCTCTTGAAAAAACTCATTTTTAATTTTCAAAAATTCAAAAAAAATATTTCTAGAGGGGTGGCAACCATGAAAATTTACCGTTAGGTAGCCATTTTAATTACCTATCGTTTAAGACCATAACGGTATTTTTTGGTCAACTACCTTAGCGACAGGAATTTTTTTAAACATACTACCTCTTGAAAAAACTCATTTTTAATTTTCAAAAATTCAAAAAAAATATTTCTAGAGGGGTGGCAACCATGAAAATTTACCGTTAGGTAGCCATTTTAATTACCTATCGTTTAAGACCATAACGGTATTTTTTGGTCAACTACCTTAGCGACAGGAATTTTTTTAAACATACTACCTCTTGAAAAAACTCATTTTTAATTTTCAAAAATTCAAAAAAAATATTTCTAGAGGGGTGGCAACCATGAAAATTTACCGTTAGGTAGCCATTTTAATTACCTATCGTTTAAGACCATAACGGTATTTTTTGGTCAACTACCTTAGCGACAGGAATTTTTTTAAACATACTACCTCTTGAAAAAACTCATTTTTAATTTTCAAAAATTCAAAAAAAATATTTCTAGAGGGGTGGCAACCATGAAAATTTACCGTTAGGTAGCCATTTTAATTACCTATCGTTTAAGACCATAACGGTATTTTTTGGTCAACTACCTTAGCGACAGGAATTTTTTTAAACATACTACCTCTTGAAAAAACTCATTTTTAATTTTCAAAAATTCAAAAAAAATATTTCTAGAGGGGTGGCAACCATGAAAATTTACCGTTAGGTAGCCATTTTAATTACCTATCGTTTAAGACCATAACGGTATTTTTTGGTCAACTACCTTAGCGACAGGAATTTTTTTAAACATACTACCTCTTGAAAAAACTCATTTTTAATTTTCAAAAATTCAAAAAAAATATTTCTAGAGGGGTGGCAACCATGAAAATTTACCGTTAGGTAGCCATTTTAATTACCTATCGTTTAAGACCATAACGGTATTTTTTGGTCAACTACCTTAGCGACAGGAATTTTTTTAAACATACTACCTCTTGAAAAAACTCATTTTTAATTTTCAAAAATTCAAAAAAAATATTTCTAGAGGGGTGGCAACCATGAAAATTTACCGTTAGGTAGCCATTTTAATTACCTATCGTTTAAGACCATAACGGTATTTTTTGGTCAACTACCTTAGCGACAGGAATTTTTTTAAACATACTACCTCTTGAAAAAACTCATTTTTAATTTTCAAAAATTCAAAAAAAATATTTCTAGAGGGGTGGCAACCATGAAAATTTACCGTTAGGTAGCCATTTTAATTACCTATCGTTTAAGACCATAACGGTATTTTTTGGTCAACTACCTTAGCGACAGGAATTTTTTTAAACATACTACCTCTTGAAAAAACTCATTTTTAATTTTCAAAAATTCAAAAAAAATATTTCTAGAGGGGTGGCAACCATGAAAATTTACCGTTAGGTAGCCATTTTAATTACCTATCGTTTAAGACCATAACGGTATTTTTTGGTCAACTACCTTAGCGACAGGAATTTTTTTAAACATACTACCTCTTGAAAAAACTCATTTTTAATTTTCAAAAATTCAAAAAAAATATTTCTAGAGGGGTGGCAACCATGAAAATTTACCGTTAGGTAGCCATTTTAATTACCTATCGTTTAAGACCATAACGGTATTTTTTGGTCAACTACCTTAGCGACAGGAATTTTTTTAAACATACTACCTCTTGAAAAAACTCATTTTTAATTTTCAAAAATTCAAAAAAAATATTTCTAGAGGGGTGGCAACCATGAAAATTTACCGTTAGGTAGCCATTTTAATTACCTATCGTTTAAGACCATAACGGTATTTTTTGGTCAACTACCTTAGCGACAGGAATTTTTTTAAACATACTACCTCTTGAAAAAACTCATTTTTAATTTTCAAAAATTCAAAAAAAATATTTCTAGAGGGGTGGCAACCATGAAAATTTACCGTTAGGTAGCCATTTTAATTACCTATCGTTTAAGACCATAACGGTATTTTTTGGTCAACTACCTTAGCGACAGGAATTTTTTTAAACATACTACCTCTTGAAAAAACTCATTTTTAATTTTCAAAAATTCAAAAAAAATATTTCTAGAGGGGTGGCAACCATGAAAATTTACCGTTAGGTAGCCATTTTAATTACCTATCGTTTAAGACCATAACGGTATTTTTTGGTCAACTACCTTAGCGACAGGAATTTTTTTAAACATACTACCTCTTGAAAAAACTCATTTTTAATTTTCAAAAATTCAAAAAAAATATTTCTAGAGGGGTGGCAACCATGAAAATTTACCGTTAGGTAGCCATTTTAATTACCTATCGTTTAAGACCATAACGGTATTTTTTGGTCAACTACCTTAGCGACAGGAATTTTTTTAAACATACTACCTCTTGAAAAAACTCATTTTTAATTTTCAAAAATTCAAAAAAAATATTTCTAGAGGGGTGGCAACCATGAAAATTTACCGTTAGGTAGCCATTTTAATTACCTATCGTTTAAGACCATAACGGTATTTTTTGGTCAACTACCTTAGCGACAGGAATTTTTTTAAACATACTACCTCTTGAAAAAACTCATTTTTAATTTTCAAAAATTCAAAAAAAATATTTCTAGAGGGGTGGCAACCATGAAAATTTACCGTTAGGTAGCCATTTTAATTACCTATCGTTTAAGACCATAACGGTATTTTTTGGTCAACTACCTTAGCGACAGGAATTTTTTTAAACATACTACCTCTTGAAAAAACTCATTTTTAATTTTCAAAAATTCAAAAAAAATATTTCTAGAGGGGTGGCAACCATGAAAATTTACCGTTAGGTAGCCATTTTAATTACCTATCGTTTAAGACCATAACGGTATTTTTTGGTCAACTACCTTAGCGACAGGAATTTTTTTAAACATACTACCTCTTGAAAAAACTCATTTTTAATTTTCAAAAATTCAAAAAAAATATTTCTAGAGGGGTGGCAACCATGAAAATTTACCGTTAGGTAGCCATTTTAATTACCTATCGTTTAAGACCATAACGGTATTTTTTGGTCAACTACCTTAGCGACAGGAATTTTTTTAAACATACTACCTCTTGAAAAAACTCATTTTTAATTTTCAAAAATTCAAAAAAAATATTTCTAGAGGGGTGGCAACCATGAAAATTTACCGTTAGGTAGCCATTTTAATTACCTATCGTTTAAGACCATAACGGTATTTTTTGGTCAACTACCTTAGCGACAGGAATTTTTTTAAACATACTACCTCTTGAAAAAACTCATTTTTAATTTTCAAAAATTCAAAAAAAATATTTCTAGAGGGGTGGCAACCATGAAAATTTACCGTTAGGTAGCCATTTTAATTACCTATCGTTTAAGACCATAACGGTATTTTTTGGTCAACTACCTTAGCGACAGGAATTTTTTTAAACATACTACCTCTTGAAAAAACTCATTTTTAATTTTCAAAAATTCAAAAAAAATATTTCTAGAGGGGTGGCAACCATGAAAATTTACCGTTAGGTAGCCATTTTAATTACCTATCGTTTAAGACCATAACGGTATTTTTTGGTCAACTACCTTAGCGACAGGAATTTTTTTAAACATACTACCTCTTGAAAAAACTCATTTTTAATTTTCAAAAATTCAAAAAAAATATTTCTAGAGGGGTGGCAACCATGAAAATTTACCGTTAGGTAGCCATTTTAATTACCTATCGTTTAAGACCATAACGGTATTTTTTGGTCAACTACCTTAGCGACAGGAATTTTTTTAAACATACTACCTCTTGAAAAAACTCATTTTTAATTTTCAAAAATTCAAAAAAAATATTTCTAGAGGGGTGGCAACCATGAAAATTTACCGTTAGGTAGCCATTTTAATTACCTATCGTTTAAGACCATAACGGTATTTTTTGGTCAACTACCTTAGCGACAGGAATTTTTTTAAACATACTACCTCTTGAAAAAACTCATTTTTAATTTTCAAAAATTCAAAAAAAATATTTCTAGAGGGGTGGCAACCATGAAAATTTACCGTTAGGTAGCCATTTTAATTACCTATCGTTTAAGACCATAACGGTATTTTTTGGTCAACTACCTTAGCGACAGGAATTTTTTTAAACATACTACCTCTTGAAAAAACTCATTTTTAATTTTCAAAAATTCAAAAAAAATATTTCTAGAGGGGTGGCAACCATGAAAATTTACCGTTAGGTAGCCATTTTAATTACCTATCGTTTAAGACCATAACGGTATTTTTTGGTCAACTACCTTAGCGACAGGAATTTTTTTAAACATACTACCTCTTGAAAAAACTCATTTTTAATTTTCAAAAATTCAAAAAAAATATTTCTAGAGGGGTGGCAACCATGAAAATTTACCGTTAGGTAGCCATTTTAATTACCTATCGTTTAAGACCATAACGGTATTTTTTGGTCAACTACCTTAGCGACAGGAATTTTTTTAAACATACTACCTCTTGAAAAAACTCATTTTTAATTTTCAAAAATTCAAAAAAAATATTTCTAGAGGGGTGGCAACCATGAAAATTTACCGTTAGGTAGCCATTTTAATTACCTATCGTTTAAGACCATAACGGTATTTTTTGGTCAACTACCTTAGCGACAGGAATTTTTTTAAACATACTACCTCTTGAAAAAACTCATTTTTAATTTTCAAAAATTCAAAAAAAATATTTCTAGAGGGGTGGCAACCATGAAAATTTACCGTTAGGTAGCCATTTTAATTACCTATCGTTTAAGACCATAACGGTATTTTTTGGTCAACTACCTTAGCGACAGGAATTTTTTTAAACATACTACCTCTTGAAAAAACTCATTTTTAATTTTCAAAAATTCAAAAAAAATATTTCTAGAGGGGTGGCAACCATGAAAATTTACCGTTAGGTAGCCATTTTAATTACCTATCGTTTAAGACCATAACGGTATTTTTTGGTCAACTACCTTAGCGACAGGAATTTTTTTAAACATACTACCTCTTGAAAAAACTCATTTTTAATTTTCAAAAATTCAAAAAAAATATTTCTAGAGGGGTGGCAACCATGAAAATTTACCGTTAGGTAGCCATTTTAATTACCTATCGTTTAAGACCATAACGGTATTTTTTGGTCAACTACCTTAGCGACAGGAATTTTTTTAAACATACTACCTCTTGAAAAAACTCATTTTTAATTTTCAAAAATTCAAAAAAAATATTTCTAGAGGGGTGGCAACCATGAAAATTTACCGTTAGGTAGCCATTTTAATTACCTATCGTTTAAGACCATAACGGTATTTTTTGGTCAACTACCTTAGCGACAGGAATTTTTTTAAACATACTACCTCTTGAAAAAACTCATTTTTAATTTTCAAAAATTCAAAAAAAATATTTCTAGAGGGGTGGCAACCATGAAAATTTACCGTTAGGTAGCCATTTTAATTACCTATCGTTTAAGACCATAACGGTATTTTTTGGTCAACTACCTTAGCGACAGGAATTTTTTTAAACATACTACCTCTTGAAAAAACTCATTTTTAATTTTCAAAAATTCAAAAAAAATATTTCTAGAGGGGTGGCAACCATGAAAATTTACCGTTAGGTAGCCATTTTAATTACCTATCGTTTAAGACCATAACGGTATTTTTTGGTCAACTACCTTAGCGACAGGAATTTTTTTAAACATACTACCTCTTGAAAAAACTCATTTTTAATTTTCAAAAATTCAAAAAAAATATTTCTAGAGGGGTGGCAACCATGAAAATTTACCGTTAGGTAGCCATTTTAATTACCTATCGTTTAAGACCATAACGGTATTTTTTGGTCAACTACCTTAGCGACAGGAATTTTTTTAAACATACTACCTCTTGAAAAAACTCATTTTTAATTTTCAAAAATTCAAAAAAAATATTTCTAGAGGGGTGGCAACCATGAAAATTTACCGTTAGGTAGCCATTTTAATTACCTATCGTTTAAGACCATAACGGTATTTTTTGGTCAACTACCTTAGCGACAGGAATTTTTTTAAACATACTACCTCTTGAAAAAACTCATTTTTAATTTTCAAAAATTCAAAAAAAATATTTCTAGAGGGGTGGCAACCATGAAAATTTACCGTTAGGTAGCCATTTTAATTACCTATCGTTTAAGACCATAACGGTATTTTTTGGTCAACTACCTTAGCGACAGGAATTTTTTTAAACATACTACCTCTTGAAAAAACTCATTTTTAATTTTCAAAAATTCAAAAAAAATATTTCTAGAGGGGTGGCAACCATGAAAATTTACCGTTAGGTAGCCATTTTAATTACCTATCGTTTAAGACCATAACGGTATTTTTTGGTCAACTACCTTAGCGACAGGAATTTTTTTAAACATACTACCTCTTGAAAAAACTCATTTTTAATTTTCAAAAATTCAAAAAAAATATTTCTAGAGGGGTGGCAACCATGAAAATTTACCGTTAGGTAGCCATTTTAATTACCTATCGTTTAAGACCATAACGGTATTTTTTGGTCAACTACCTTAGCGACAGGAATTTTTTTAAACATACTACCTCTTGAAAAAACTCATTTTTAATTTTCAAAAATTCAAAAAAAATATTTCTAGAGGGGTGGCAACCATGAAAATTTACCGTTAGGTAGCCATTTTAATTACCTATCGTTTAAGACCATAACGGTATTTTTTGGTCAACTACCTTAGCGACAGGAATTTTTTTAAACATACTACCTCTTGAAAAAACTCATTTTTAATTTTCAAAAATTCAAAAAAAATATTTCTAGAGGGGTGGCAACCATGAAAATTTACCGTTAGGTAGCCATTTTAATTACCTATCGTTTAAGACCATAACGGTATTTTTTGGTCAACTACCTTAGCGACAGGAATTTTTTTAAACATACTACCTCTTGAAAAAACTCATTTTTAATTTTCAAAAATTCAAAAAAAATATTTCTAGAGGGGTGGCAACCATGAAAATTTACCGTTAGGTAGCCATTTTAATTACCTATCGTTTAAGACCATAACGGTATTTTTTGGTCAACTACCTTAGCGACAGGAATTTTTTTAAACATACTACCTCTTGAAAAAACTCATTTTTAATTTTCAAAAATTCAAAAAAAATATTTCTAGAGGGGTGGCAACCATGAAAATTTACCGTTAGGTAGCCATTTTAATTACCTATCGTTTAAGACCATAACGGTATTTTTTGGTCAACTACCTTAGCGACAGGAATTTTTTTAAACATACTACCTCTTGAAAAAACTCATTTTTAATTTTCAAAAATTCAAAAAAAATATTTCTAGAGGGGTGGCAACCATGAAAATTTACCGTTAGGTAGCCATTTTAATTACCTATCGTTTAAGACCATAACGGTATTTTTTGGTCAACTACCTTAGCGACAGGAATTTTTTTAAACATACTACCTCTTGAAAAAACTCATTTTTAATTTTCAAAAATTCAAAAAAAATATTTCTAGAGGGGTGGCAACCATGAAAATTTACCGTTAGGTAGCCATTTTAATTACCTATCGTTTAAGACCATAACGGTATTTTTTGGTCAACTACCTTAGCGACAGGAATTTTTTTAAACATACTACCTCTTGAAAAAACTCATTTTTAATTTTCAAAAATTCAAAAAAAATATTTCTAGAGGGGTGGCAACCATGAAAATTTACCGTTAGGTAGCCATTTTAATTACCTATCGTTTAAGACCATAACGGTATTTTTTGGTCAACTACCTTAGCGACAGGAATTTTTTTAAACATACTACCTCTTGAAAAAACTCATTTTTAATTTTCAAAAATTCAAAAAAAATATTTCTAGAGGGGTGGCAACCATGAAAATTTACCGTTAGGTAGCCATTTTAATTACCTATCGTTTAAGACCATAACGGTATTTTTTGGTCAACTACCTTAGCGACAGGAATTTTTTTAAACATACTACCTCTTGAAAAAACTCATTTTTAATTTTCAAAAATTCAAAAAAAATATTTCTAGAGGGGTGGCAACCATGAAAATTTACCGTTAGGTAGCCATTTTAATTACCTATCGTTTAAGACCATAACGGTATTTTTTGGTCAACTACCTTAGCGACAGGAATTTTTTTAAACATACTACCTCTTGAAAAAACTCATTTTTAATTTTCAAAAATTCAAAAAAAATATTTCTAGAGGGGTGGCAACCATGAAAATTTACCGTTAGGTAGCCATTTTAATTACCTATCGTTTAAGACCATAACGGTATTTTTTGGTCAACTACCTTAGCGACAGGAATTTTTTTAAACATACTACCTCTTGAAAAAACTCATTTTTAATTTTCAAAAATTCAAAAAAAATATTTCTAGAGGGGTGGCAACCATGAAAATTTACCGTTAGGTAGCCATTTTAATTACCTATCGTTTAAGACCATAACGGTATTTTTTGGTCAACTACCTTAGCGACAGGAATTTTTTTAAACATACTACCTCTTGAAAAAACTCATTTTTAATTTTCAAAAATTCAAAAAAAATATTTCTAGAGGGGTGGCAACCATGAAAATTTACCGTTAGGTAGCCATTTTAATTACCTATCGTTTAAGACCATAACGGTATTTTTTGGTCAACTACCTTAGCGACAGGAATTTTTTTAAACATACTACCTCTTGAAAAAACTCATTTTTAATTTTCAAAAATTCAAAAAAAATATTTCTAGAGGGGTGGCAACCATGAAAATTTACCGTTAGGTAGCCATTTTAATTACCTATCGTTTAAGACCATAACGGTAATTTTTGATATTGTACTTTAGCTACAGGAACGAGTTTAATTAATACTACCCATAAGAATGTCACTTTTTAACTTTGAAAAATAAAAATAAAAATCATTTTAATAAAAAATGTTTTCACAACAAACCTGAATGATGTTTTTTTTTAAAAGAAACTTCGCGCCCACCTCTTTCTTCCCCCCCCTCCTTCCATCCCTTCTCGTACATTTGATCTCCTCCTTCCTACTCTTTCTCTCTCTTCCCGCCCCCCTCTTTTCTTCACCAAACCCCGTTCCCCCTCCCCCCCGCTTCCTCTTTAGGTAATTCTTCACCAGTTTTCCTTACTTCAAACCGGCCTTTCACCACATAATTTTTTCCCGCCCAGCCCTGATAGGGATCGAACTTGAAACCATGGGATTGCTATTCACATGCACTAGCCATCACCACCATACCCCAGTTTATATAAATAATGCGAATTTTGATCAGTTTCAAACTTTTTGTTGTTATGTTATGTAAGGTTTTTATCATAGTATAAATCGCGGAAATTTCATGTCTGCGGTGGTGAAGCGGTCTAAGGAGCCTTCTTTCTATCCAGAAGGTTCGAGGTTCGCTCCCTGTTGGGCACGTTATTTTTTTTTTTGACTAAAAAATTATATTTTATAGTTTATAATGCCTGAGTATTAAAATATGAGTAGGCCGCTACCGTTGCATTTATATTTTCCTTATACAGAGCTTAAATGTTTAAACATCAAAAACATACAAACAAAATTAAATTCAATTTTTTTAACGAAATATTTCAAATATTTCCCTTGGACGAAATTGCGCACTAATTGTAGGTCTGGTGTACAGTATCTTGATCTGGATCGTACATTCCTTAGCAAGTATTTTTCAGAAATAAAAACCATATGGCTATTATTACCCCTTCCGCTGCCTCTTGTCATTTTTAATTTCCCTATGCCGATGTTGTTTAGGTATATAGGTATATAATTGTATATAGAACGCAATTAGTTCTCGTTTATTATACGGTTTTGAAAAAAGTATTTCATCTTTGCGGTGAAAAAAAAATTATCTTATTAAATCTTCATCGCACCACTTCTGTTCTCTTGAATCCTCATTGCGCAAACGACCGTTTTGGCCAAGTGATATGAATGTTTGATTT
This sequence comes from Epistrophe eligans, assembly GCA_951394125.1. Taxonomy (NCBI): domain Eukaryota; kingdom Metazoa; phylum Arthropoda; class Insecta; order Diptera; family Syrphidae; genus Epistrophe; species Epistrophe eligans. The sequence continues at coordinate 15,749 of OX596031.1, forward strand.
GTTTTGAAGTTATATCGTTTTCCATTGGTTTCATCGGGGATTCACTCATTCTAAAATGCAGTGGAACGAAAAATAACAAAAAAAAATATGTACGTAATATATACAAAGAATATATTGCTGGAAAAGTAAAGATGGTGGGTTGCGTGCAATAAAAAACCACCACTGCACTATTGCAAACAAAATTGGCTTCGCATCGGGCACAAAAATGATATATACATTATTTAAGTATCTATGTATCTGTACATGTACATACATTTTGTAGTAGGTAGGTATTTTACAAATAATAAAATGTGTTCTAATTATTAAGCGGATGGTTAAGGTCATAAAATTAAGGTAAATTGTCAGGCTACAAAAATTATGTGACAAAACTTGACTTTCTTCTAAATAAAATCAATTTTTTAATTTAAAATATGCATATAAGCATCTACTTGAAACTCTTTAATAAACTTATAAGTATAACTTTACTTCTAATGGCAAGATGTAAAAAGTTAAGGTACCTATTGAAATTGAAAAGGATCGATTTTTTTAGCTTATAGCTTCTGTTCATATACTCGAATCTTTGAGGTTAAGCTCTTAAAATGGAGGTAAATAAACTCGGTTTAGAAATACAGCTTAAACGGTCAAAAACATTATTTGTCTAAAGAAATTACACGACAGTTTCGAAACAGTTTGGTTTTGATTTTGAGCCCTATAGGTATATTTCATTTTTCTGAACTTCCGCCACACAATATATTGCATTAATGTGCGCAAGTTTATTAATCACATCATTATTGCGCGATAAAACTTATCGTGTCGTGATCGCTCGCCATCGCCAGGGCACATGCAATTAGACAGTTTCGAAACAATTTAATTTTGAGCCCTACAGGCAGATCTCATTTTTCTGAACTGCCTGCCACACAATATATTGCATTGATGTGTTATCATGATCGCCACCGCCAGGCGCGCACATGCAATTGACAGTTTCGAAACAGTTTGTTTTTGATTTTCAGCCCTATAGGCATATCTAATTTTTATGAACTTCACGCCACACAATATATTAAATTGATGTGAGCAAGTTTTCGATCGCATCTTTATTGCGCGATAAAAGTTATCGTGATCGCCACCGCCAGGCGCATTATACATGCAATTAAACAGTTTCGAAACAGTTTGGTTTTGATTTTGAGCCCTATAGGTATATTTTATTTTTCTGAACTGGCCGCCTCACAATATATTGCATTGATGTGTGCAAGTTTATTAATCGCATCTTTATTGCGCAATTAAATGCAATTAGACAGTTTCGAAACAGTTTGATTTTGAGCCCTATAGGCAGATCAAATTTTTCTGAACTGCCCGCCACACAATATATTGCATTGATGTGAGCAAGTTTTTGATCGCATCTTTATTGCGCGGTAAAAGTTGTCGTTATCGCAATCGTCACCGCCATCGCCAGGCGCGCACATCCAATTAAACAGTTTTGGTTTTAATTTTGAGTCCTATAGGTTAGTATGAGAGTGCGCGAACATGCACGTGCGCGGACTAACATATAAGCCACTAGTGCTCAAAATAGAAACAAAACTATTTCGAAACTTATAAGTTGTATGTGCGCACCTGGCCTTAGTGCTTTTTTACACAAGTCGTTTTACTAAAAGACGCCTCCACTTAAAGCCTCTAGACGATACAATCTGCGTTCAAATATTGCAACAACGTCGCCTTTCACACGAGAAAACTGAGTTTCCAGAAACTTTCAGTTTTTAAATAAGAAGGGCACGAAGTAAGACGGGAAACAAATCTACCCGGTCAACGATTTGAGGAGATTTTTTTGACATTCTTCTTCACAAACACAGAAAATTTCTACGATTTTGTTTCCACGTGTGAAAGTTACAAAAGATTTTTAGAAAATTAAAAGAAAACGTTAAAAAAAATCACCAGCAGAGGGTAATTGCAACCTTTAAAAGCTGTCTTAGACTGCAATCGAAAAGAAACTCAAAAGAGAATTGCGGATACAAATTGCAGTCGTCTAAAAGCAGTCTTACAAGATCCAACTTTGCGTTTGAATTTCGATTTTCAAATCCCTTTTGAACACACATCCTTATGGCTTCCTTCCAAAAATTAGTTTTTACTTTGACGGGTAGATGGCATTTATAATTTTCAAATGGCGACAGTAGTGTACAGAAAAAAATATATGGGCAAAATAGGCACGTCTGGCCGGTACCCTCAGATAACAGTATAACAGCTATTTTTTTTAATTTATTGTAGATAATTTGCTATTATTTTTCTTCTATCCTGAAATTTTATTTTTGAAGATAATCTTTTTCTTCCTTTCCGTCTTTTATCATTTTCAATATTTACCGCCACAATGTTTGCTGACATCAAATAAATGCAAATAACGGCAAATATCTTTTATCTCTTTTTTCGTTTGTATAGAGCAAGATACGAGGTCGTGGCCGGTACCCCGTCAAAAAAATCTTAAAATTGCCTCACAAAAACTGTTACACACTATAGGAAGCCTCAACCCAGTGTATTTAGAGATCAGTAATTGTAGCCAATTGTAGTAATTTATTTCCATGATACGATCTAGATCAGATTTGTAGGCAAATAATACAGCTATTTTCTGTTAATTTCCATGGTTATATAAAAATGTGAATTTGTTTAAATAGCTAAATGTAGTAGTTAATCGCGTTATTCAATGATGAAATAAATTTTTAAAAAAGAGCGTTAAAATGAAGAATCAATTTTTTTTTCGATAAATAAATTCAGATGATGATTCTGACAACCTCCGCAACTCATTTATCGAATTCTGTAATCGTGGTGAATTTAAGATTTAATCTGCCATATTTCATGTTGAGGAAAATATATCTATATATTAAACAAAATCACCCCCAAGCACATAATGATGGAAGCCACTATTCGCGATTTGTCAAAATCAAATTTGGGTTGAGCAAATTTAATTATGAGTTGAGCAATTATTTAAAACAAATTTCAAAATTCACTCTGGTTACAAAGATATCGCCATTTTAGTATGGACATGTACATAGGTGCACTTTGGTATGTTTTTAGTAATTTCGCTTAATCGTTAAAATGTTTTTACCATCATATTACTTTTTATCTTATTTATGTATTTTGAAAATGTATTGGATGTATGCTTTGAAAAAAAAAAAAAAAAAAAAAAATTTAATTCTTGAGGTTTGAACTGCCGTCCACTCTTAACTCAGCCGGCTGGCCTCCCAACGGGCTACACTTAATTAAAAAGTAAGATGGTTAATATTGTTATAAGAGTTACTTATATTATCTAACTAGTCCATTGACTAAAATTTTAATTATTGATTTATTAATTAAAGGGGGGTGGTTTTTAAATAAAAATTTTGGTTAAGCAATTTAAATTCCGAGATGAGCAATTTAAAAGTTTGGATTATCCAAAATCGATACCATTGGAAAGGTATTCGAAAAAAAAATTATCCATGCATTATGAAATTTTTCGACACATTTTTCAAACATCAAAAATCGAAATTTTTTTAAGGCGTCTCAAAATCATACAGCCAATGTAATTATTATTATACATGTTGTGTTAAAATTTTGGATTTTTAAAAAATTTTTCAACCGAGATATTCACATATTTCTGTTGTTTCATTAATCACCTTATAACTTTTTACTTATCATTACTTCATTACTATTATATAAAGACGAAGCAATATTATTATGTCCGGCGTAAACTTGGAAAGTATTAAATTGATTTACTTGAAACAAAATTTATAATATTCTTTATATTTATAAAATTGTTTCAGACTATTTTTTTTTGTTTTTGAAATTTGTTTATATTAAATTGGAATATTATTTTTTTTAATTTTTTGTCAACTTTTTCTTTGAGGTTAGGTTGCCACACATTTTCACTTATTCGTCAAAATCTTTTGCATTCCTTACAAAAATAGAGATTATTTCATAAAATCAATATTTAAACGCAATCTTTTGTTAATTATATCTACAAACTGAGTAATATGTACTTAAAAAGATTTGAAATTACAACTTTTTATATTTTTTCATCTAGAAATTGGTTTTATGCGCAATCAAGGGGTCGCTGCTATGTTCAACTTCATTATGATTCCGGTGTTTTTGCATTTTCTCTTCCTCTTTTTTTCTATTAGCTTTTTTTTCCTGTCCACTTAATTCCTCTGTGCCACTGAACTGTTCACTGTTTTAACTGACAGGCGATATACATACATATATATAACTATATATATAAATGTTAAAAAATCTTATGACCAGTATTACTTCAGCCAGAATTATTTATGAATATCTGTAGCATGTACATAAATTAAATAAATTAAATACATACAAATTTAAACTTTTTAAACTTAATTTATTTAATTTAAATTTCAGATTACAAAAATTCAAAAGACCATTTTTACCGATCAATATTCATTTTAATTTTCTGTAGAAATACTAAGAAATACAAATAACACTTATTTGACAATAAAATAATATTGATTTTACACTCAAAAATTATTATTTTTACAATTGTTTTCTAAATATAACAAACCGATCGCATGGCATATGACATCATAAACTGAACAGGTTTGGACTTGAAACCAGCTTTGACGGAGTGGCATGATCGTGCTTTTTTGACACGAAAATTTCATCGTGGCACTGTGGCACGAAAAAATTAATTGTGGCATGCTCTCCTTATTTCCATTGTTTAGTTCAAATAAAGAAATATTAGTAAAATTGGTCCAAATGGAGTAAAAACTGGTAGAAACTCTTATGTATGTTTTGACAATACACAAACAGAGTCAATTATTTTGTTTTAATTTTATCTTGGGGTTAAACCCCACAACTTATTATAATATTTTTTTTAATATAAGGTATTTTCATATGGCACGGAAATGGCACGTTTTTTTAGAACGTAACTCTGCTTGCAAAAATTTTAATGACATGAACATAATGAATTGTGCCCCGTGGGATCCATTTGTTAAAAATTTTAGCTCAAGGAATGTTAAGTTTTTTTTTATATAAAAAGTAAAACTTCATTGCATTCTATTACAATTTATATTTGTATAGCTTTTTTTAAAAGAAAAGTGTGTACTCGAATCCCACAAAAAAATATGAATACCCTGATACACAAGTGACAAGTGTATTCAAGTGGTTACTCCGTCCATCATTATCGGTCATCATCATTTCATCGACATAGAGAAAGATAAAGCATTTCTAAAATGCACTTTTTCACAAAAATAAATACATCTACTCTACCTACTGACTGCCATGCAGCTGGAAATAGTAGAGGGTTATCTATCATTAAAGTTTTTGCAAGTTCAACCCTGTTCAGTTTATGAAGTGCTTGGCCCGCGATTGGTTTGGTTCGTTATATTTAGAAAAAATAATAAGTCTTGAGTGTGTAGTGTTAAAATTATTAGCGCAAAATTTTAAACGATTTAGTACGATGTTAAAGCCATTTTGTCATAGTAAAAATGCTTTAACATCGTACTAAATGGTTTAAAATTTTGCGCTATTATTATTTAATTTTTAAATAAGTGCTAATTTTACTTCTACGTATTTCCACAGTGAATTTCAAAACATTTCAAAACATTTGATCGGTAAAAAGTGTTTTTTCGCATTTTTAATTTCTAAAAATAATTTTACCTCGTCGTCGTTAAGTTAGTGCGCTTGAAAAAATATTCGGTGGTAAAATTAATCTATTGAAAATATGTATAGTTCACAATAGAAATAAGTTTAAATTTAAAATTTCTGTGTGAATTGTTAAAATTCGAATATTTTACTTTAGTTTAAAAAAGTTATCAAGTGCATGTACCTACCTATAATTTATTTGGCAGTAATAATGTTCTGTTACTGTCGGTATGTAAGTGCGTATGGTAAATATACCCGAGTTGCTGTAAAATTGAAGAATAACAAAAGCAGTTTAGGAGACGATTTTAAAGAGGAAAAGGTATTCAATAAATAAAATTTTGGCATTTTAAATAAGTGCTAATTTTACTTCTACGTATTTCCACAGTGAATTTCAAAAAATTTCAAAACATTTGATCGGTAAAAAGTGTTTTTTCGCATTTTTAATTTCTAAAAATAATTTTACCTCGTCGTCGTTAAGTTAGTGCACTGGAAAAAATATTCGGTGGTAAAATTAATCTATTGAAAATATGTATAGTTCACAATAGAAATAAGTTTAAATTTTAAATTTCTGTGTGAATTGTTAAAATTCGAATATTTTACTTTAGTTTAAAAAAGTTATCAAGTGCATGTACCTACCTATAATTTATTTGGCAGTAATAATGTTCTGTTGCTGTCGGTATGTAAGTGCGTATGGTAAATATACCCGAGTGGCGGTAAAATTGAAGAATAACAAAAGCAGTTTAGGAGACGATTTTAAAGAGGAAAGGTATTCAATAAATAAAATTTTGGCATTCATTTTATTAAGTAACTTTCTTATTAAAACACATCTGTCATATATTTCTTTTCTCATTAAGCAGTCTTTTCATAAATATTTTCTTTAAATAACAATTTGGTGAGTTGTTTTTATTTTTTTACATAAAATAATAGAACTTACTTATCAATAAAATAATAGTGATTTTAACGGTTTAACGAACCGAACCAAGCACTTCATAAACTGAACAGGTTTGGACTTGCAACCAGTGTTGACAGTGGCATGATCGTGCTTTTTTGACTCGAACATTTCATCGTGGCACTGGGGCACCAAAAAATTCATTGTGGCACGCTCTTTTCATTTCCATTTTTTACTTCAAATAAAGAAATGTTAGGAAAATTGGTAAAAATGGAGTTAATACTGGTAAAAACTCTTATGTTTTGACAATACACAAACAAAGTTAATTATTTTTTTTTAATTTTATTATGTACCAGCATACTCGGGCTCGCGTTGCTTCACGAAATACCCTTAATTTTTGTAGGTATATTATATTATTAAAAAAAAGTTTATATGCCTACGTTTTAAGAAAAATCAATCCCCTTTTTAAAAAAATAATTGTTTGTAGGTACCTACATATGTACATATTTTATTTTTTTTGTTAGGTAGATTCATGTTCGACAGACGAACCGAATCTCCCCCTTTTTCTTTTCGTTATCATCGTAACGATGCCATGTTCGATTGCTATTTCCCGTTCAATTTTTTTTTAACTCATAATTCTTCAGTAGGTATTCAGAAGAGAAAAAAAAAAACAAATATACTTTACGTACCTACCTACTGCGCTACGCTGTTATAAAAAAAAGAGCCAACTACTGAGTGGAATCAGGAAGTTTAGCAAAGACGACGGAAAAAGATGTCGGAGGAAGAGTAAATCCAAAATCGACTCAACTTCAATATTTTTTCTCTTTATCTTCAGCCTTTTTCACTCGGCTCGTTTTTGCGTTGCTTCGCTTTCACTCTAATTTTCGTTTGTATCTCAAGTCGATTAATAAACATGCACACAACAGCACCCACTTTTTCATGTTCTCCGTCTCACATTTTTTGACGAATCCATTAATTGCCCTGCCTCTCCCAGCGGGAAATATCGTCCTCAATGAATTTTATAGCTGAATTCATCAATGCATTCACTTGCCAAATCATAGGAAAATAGACATGCAATGATTTAGTAAGTGAAGAGTAATGCAAAGATTCCTCAGTTCATAGATTTAACCCCACTTTCTGCTTTGTGTTTAGGAAAAAACGTTCTGTTGGTGAATTCGAAATTGCTATTTTAATAGGGAAAATTATGCGATGAAAAAACTGCTGAAAAGTAATGTACAAGTTCATCAGTTCATCGTCTGAATCCACTCATCTGCTTTGTAAAGTATATTATGGGAGAGAAGGAAAAAAATAATTCTCTCACGACGCTCTTTCTTTTTTACTTCGTTCAACAAAATGTTATTGAAATAAGTGCTGAATTTTAAACCATCAACGACCGACGAAATTTATAATTAAGTATAGCAAGTTGGAAGAGTAGCCGGCTGGGTTGTCGGTGGATGCCGGTTCAAATCTCAAGGTGTTTTAACATTTTTTTTTTTTTTTAAGTCAACTGGTGAATAAGCACTTCCAAGGAAGTAGTGATTTAGGTGTGGAATTTTCATTGATAAAGTGGCATGTGCTTCCTGCCAATGACACGCCCATGTTAAATTCATCAAAGGAATAAGCTGAAAAGTAGCAGGTGCAGCTCCCATTCCTCAAGGAAAAAGCAGGTTTTTCCTCAATGAATTTTTTGATTTTTCCCGCTGGGCTATTATAGTTCTTACATGTATGTACATATACATACATATGTATATCATACGTCAGTTAAAACCATAGAGTACCTATGTTATCTAGAGAACCGACTTCAGCGCTTTTCTCTTTCACCCTACAAGATGCACTGAGAGGATTTCCTCCACAAGGCTGAATATGTGTTAGTTGCCGAATGCATTTTTAATGGAATCGCACTAACCTAGCGATAATTTAATGGATATTGGCTCAGTTTTGCTCAGTGCTCAGTTCTCCCACCAGATATGAAATACTTTTTTTAAAACTGCATTATAAACCATGTTCATACTTCTTGTAAAAAAAGTCCATCGCTGGAATTTGATCTCTCTTTTACTGAGATGAAAACAAAACAGAAAAACAACCCACCGACCCTCAGTCACATCGGAGCTGCGATGGTGGAAACAACGCCTGTGTGCACGTCTTTCTTTTCTTTTTTTCAGTAATGTTCGTATTTTTGTGTGTATCTTTCAAAAATAAAAAGATGGGGAGAGAAATTTGAAGAGAGATGCGCTATATCTACAATTCACACGAATTCACGGATAGGGAATTTAGGAGAGTGTTCTCTTACTGTGCTCAAATAAAATTTGCGGGTGTTTTAGGCAGTTCTAGTCGGTTCTCTAGATACTATAGGTACTCTATGGTTAAAACAGTGAACAGTTCAAAGGCACAGAGAGGAATTGAGTGGACAGAAAAAAAACAAATTGAAAAAGGAGGAAGAGAAAATGCAAAAACACCGGAATGATAATTAAATGGAACAATTTCTAAATTAAGAGATACAAAAAGTTGTAATTTTAAAATTTGTTTATGTACGTATTTCTCAGCTTGTAGGTGTAATTAAGAAAAGATTAAGGCATTAAAATTTGCATTTAAATATTGACTTTTTGCAACAATCTCTATCATTGTAAAGTATCCAAAAGGGTATGAGGTATAAGTGAAAATGTGTGTCGACGTCAAAGAAAAAGTTGACACAAATTAAAAAATTCTGATTAAATAAACAAATTAAAAAAACAAAAAATAATCTTAAACAATCTTATAAATATAAAGAATATTATAAAATCTGTTTCATGTAAATTCATTAAATACTTTCTGAGTTTACGCCAGACATAAAATATTGCTTCGTCTTTATATCACAATTTATTAAAACACAATTTGGTTAAAATTTCTCAAGCTGCGAAAAATTAACCAAATTTGTTTGATAAACTTAACCAAGCATCATTGTGACTTTTAGAATTACATAGGCAATTTTAGATTTAAAACAATTAGTTCATATAATACAGAATACATTTCGTTTTTGCATTTTTGGAATCTTTGAATTATGTTTTACGAGTTTATAGAAAAAGAAATAATTTTTGTGCACAAAAGCAGCTGATTCAATTACACAGCATTTAACCAAAAAAGGGCGTTCATGAAAACTTTTGGTAAACTTATTATTATACATAATTTGTAAACTTACAACGTTGCATTACTACCAACAACACCAACAACAACAACAACAGCAGCATTAATACTGTGACTAACATAAGGAACTAATTAAATAAGCATATTTCATCGCAACTTGCGTCGTGTCGGCTCAATCAAGCCATTGATGCAATATACAATGTTAAATGTTATACATCAACATTTATTTAATATAATATGTATCATTTTTAAAAAAAAAATTCGCTTTGTATATATGTATAATACATATGTACATAATGTATATTGATTTCTAATTGTGCGCTGACTTTTTGAGAATCCCTGTTCGGTCGTTACGTACATAATGCACAATAGTGTTTATTCCAAATAGAAATGGGTGATTTCCAAAATTTAACGCATATGGTTTTATTGGAATTAATTTATAGCTATTGCACGATTTTACCAGATTTATCCCAAATTGATTGTGATCGCATTTTTTGTATATGGAATCTAAATTTGTATCAAAATTTATCAAAATTGTCCTTAAGTAGAGAATCACTCTTTAAAAGTAGGCGAATAATTAAAAAATTATTGGGCCATTAATAATATTCTGTGATTCTATAAAGGATGAACAAACACAAAATAGCCTTAAAAACTCATATCAAAATAAAGAGCATCATAAAAATGGTTCAAGTTAATCGGTTTAATTAATTTCCGAGATAACATGTGACAAACTAACTAATTTTTTCGCCTATGTATCATAGTAATGATTAAGGAAACAATTAGTATCCCGCCATGGGACGACCTACCCTCATCGAGTTACGGACAAGTGGTATGCAGTTTTTTAGATAGTGTCTAAAATAACATTTTGGACAATGGTTGCCTGATGAAATATGGCCAAGGCATAGGGTTGCCATGCTTTAAAGGTCGTTATTTGGGTTAGCGAAAAATCCTCAAGGAAGCCATTTGGTTATATCTTGGGTTTTATAGCTCGGATCATCAAGATTGAGGGCTTTAAGCTTAGGAAAAATGACAGCGCACCAATTCTTGTTTTTAAAATATGAATTTAAGTAGTAGAGTAAAGTCGGGTAATGTGGAGTAGGTGGTTAATGTGGACCCCTGCATTTCTCTTTTTCCTGAGAGACTGAGAGATCTATTATTGCTCATATACGATAGTTCTCTTAAACAGAGAGAGAAATCTTTCATTGCCACGTGTTCAAGAGCTGTTGATTTTGCGTAGTGCCATGATTCTTGTTTTTATGTGTGGTCGATGTAATTTTTTGCTCCGCGTTAAATGTTTATACCGAAAAAAAAATAAAGGCTGAATTTTAAAAAGTGTTTCTTATTCGCGTTTCTAATATATTGTTTTATATAAACATAAGGTAAATTTTACTGTTTTGCTTTATTTTTATATAAATAAATTAGATTTTTTTACTTTATATACCTGCCTGTCGGCTAATGTGGAGTAGGCACAGGTGGGTAAAGTGGAGTAGTGTTCCACATTAGCCATCTATTTTTGTAGAGGTCTAATCTTAATCTTATTCATCTAAAAATGCCGAAAAGGGGAATTCAAGTGAGAAAGTGGGACCACGCTGTGATGGAAAAGGCACTTGTTGCCATCAAAAATATAGAAATGGGTGTGAAGCTTGCTTCCAAAATATATAGCGTTCCAAAGACAACGTTGCAACGTATGGCACGATCCGGTAAGCCTATTAGTGATATTTTGTCCACTCCCTTGTGTCGAAAACCGCATTCAAGAAAGAGATACTAAATATAACTTCTGCGATTTGTCTTGGGGTGATGATTTGACTGGGGACAAATAGGCAAACGCCCTACGCGTTTTTCTCTCTCATTTGCAGCAATTTATAATGTAAACTACGGAAACCTTGTGAGAGCTTTAAATAGCGATACACTTATGCAAGGCAATGTTTTATGTTATTTTAAATAATAATGTATCATTTCATCATTTATTCATTCATGAAATAGAAAAAATCTATACCAATTTCAATTTCTGGTAATGTGGAGCACTACTCCACATTACCCGCACTATGGGGCCCACATTACCCGCCACTTTTGCAAAAGGTCAGTTTTGCACTACTATCACACTTTTGCAAATACTTAATTTATTTGAGGAAAATTAAGCACACGGGTTAGTAAATGCTGTTGGCAATGTTTCAATGAACGATAACACCTTTTTACCTCTTCAAAAAAAGCTATAGTTTAAAAAATATAGCCGAAAACAATAAGGGTACACCACATTACAGGACCTTACTCAGTACTCTTGCCATAATAATATTTGAAAAATTGATCTTCCACAAGCTGAGAAAAAAAAAACTTCAAAAGTTTTGAATTTGATGTCATGGCACTTGTACCTATTAAATCACTTACTCACATTTTTATTATAGTGTCCTCAATTCTGCTGTCATTTCTCTGAGACTATTATAGAAATATTTTCTTTAACGCTATGAGATATTTAAAAATGTCTATAATTAAAAGTTAGGCAACTCTGAAAGTAGACAACGGTTTTAAAAACAACATAGTACCATCGCAATGGTAATAAAATTCTCTTAATGCTGATGTTGTTTTAAATGATTTTACAAAAATTTATTAAAGAATGTATGTATTTTTCAAAAATTTATCTAGCCAAGAAAAAAAGCCTAAGGCAAAAATTTTGCAACTCGTTTTCACAAAAAATTGCCCTAATTTTATGTGATTTTTTTTCTCCGACGCGACGTCCATTCTTCATTAATTTTTTGACTTTAATATGTTTTTATCTCGAGTTTAAGATTTTCTGGAATTTTCTTTTATATGTTTGACTTTCCTATATTTACAAGATCTATCGATTAAAGGAACCAAAAACTCTCTGTCACTTTTCGTTTAGAAAATAGAATCTAGACCTTTCTCTTCTTTTATCCTAATTTACCCTATTGAAATTCCGATTTAAAAAAACACGTATTTTTTTTTTTTATTTATAAATAAACCTTTCATATGATAATTTTTTTAGCAAAATCTACCATATGGGCTGGGTCACATAATTGCAAAAAAAAACAAAAAATTTACCTAAAGCTATCACTCTTTGATATTTGTTAGGTTAGGTTTACGTGGCTGTAAGCAGAGAAGCTTGACACACTTAGACTAAAGGTTGCCTATTGTGATACCACAAGAATCTAGGAAGCCTACTTCCTACGCGTTGAACCACTTAGAGCTTCTTACGAAGCGCGCGAGACTACTGGATGTCATGATTTGCCAGATCACTAGGATCATTGTAGTAGAATTCTCCTAGGTGGAGCCTACGTCTTTGAGATAGAGCAGGACATGTACAAAGAAGGTGAGGAATCGATTCTTTCTCTATTTCATCCATACAGCTTCTGCAAAAATCATTGGAAAATACTCCAAGCCTCGTTGCGTGGTTGCCTATTAGACAGTGTCCGGTAATGATACCTATAACGGAGCCAATGTGCAATCTGTTTAGGGATATCAAATTCTTAGAGCGCTTCAGATCCAGCATAAGCTAGATCTGTTTTGTGGTCTGACTTTTGGCGATGTTGTTCCACCTGAGGTTTGTTTTCTCTATTGCATTTTACTTAAGCATTACTTTACATGTAGCGATACCAATACTTGTCCGATTGGACGATAAAGGAAGTAAAATGTTCCACTTTTGGCGAGTTCGTCTGCTTTACAATTACCTGAAATGTCCCTATGACCCGGCACCCAGCAAAGGTGAATGTGGAACTGCTGTACCAACTCTATAAGAGATGATCGATTGTTAAGGGCTGTTTTTGAAATTGTAGAGACAGAATTCAGAGATTTAATGGCTGCTTGGCTATCTGAGAAGCGGATATCTTTGCTTGATATAACGTTTTCATTACACCAAGGCAGGACTTCTTTTTCGCCAAAATCCCCGCCTGGAACACGCTATAGTTATTGGGAAGATGAAAGGAGAGACTTAAGTTCAGTGTGTCTGAGTACACATCTCGACCAACCCCATCATTATTTTTTGAACTGTCTGTGTAAAAATTGATCGATTCATCCTCTAAGAACGCTAAGTCCACCCAAAGAGTTCTGGAAGGGATAGTAACAGATAGAAGATAGACAGACAGAAGGGTAATCAATGCACCAGGATCCTCAACCACTGGATCAGCTTCAAAGGGGTGTGGAGACACGTATTCCGCGTCTTCCTCATCTTCTTTTTTATAGACCCTTAGGGTAATCGTCTCAAAACCAAACTTTATCACACCTTTGGTCTGAGCGAAGGGGGTAAGGGACTCCTTATTGACCACAATAATCGCGCTTCGATAAAGACCCCATACCTCCTCAAGTTTTTTCGACTTTCCAGTTGTAAGTCGGCACGGAAGGATTGCTGAGTTTGATTACCTGGAGAATCCCATCAATGCAGGAAGGTTCAGCCGATATCCATGTACGGGCTCTAGGCCTACTAGGGATATCCTCCTTAGCAACTGGTCTACGCAATCGGAAGAATGCCCTTCATCCACTGAATTCTGATGGAGAGCTTCGAGTTTCCTCCGGCCTCCAGTGCAGCACCAGAGTCTTTCAGAATTTTCTCAGCATCCCGCTTATCCTGATATCTGTTCTTCAAAGGTCTGAACCTCCTCAAAACCTTACGAGACGTACTTGGTAGGGAGCCCACTCCAGCGGTGTAAGGACCATGTTTCACAACCCCACCATCACTGAGTTGGGTCCCCTGCCTAGACGTGCTTTGGAGAGTATTGGTGAAAGGACCATGATGCACAACCCTACCACTACTGAAATAAGGAATTTCTACCGTTTTGCATCCCTCACTACGTCCCGCATCAACCGGGGGGCCACGAGTAGCCACAGCACAACACAGCAGAAATGGCAAACAGCGTTGACGATGTGCTGCCGCCCGGTTTGGAAGAAGAACCGGTCCTAGTTAAGTCTGTTTTGTCTGTCAGTTTTATTTGTTTTGTATGTTCGTTTTTGTTGATTGTTGTTCCCAAGAGTAGCGAAGAAAAAAGTTCCGTCTGTACAAAGATTCGCGTATACAGATGAGGCTAAAAAGGAAGGGTAAGGTAAGAGGATAGAGAATAGAGGATAGAGGATAGAGGAGCGACCTTTAATTTCAGGACTCATCTGGAGAATCGATCTCTAGAATCTTTGACCTTACTCAGCTTCTACAACTCGATAAGTTCGAAGCTCAGGTAGAAGATATATGTATATATACATAATATTATATTGTATCTTAATGATGTTTATAGTTTTTCAATTAATTAAATAAAACTAAACTTCGCAAAATAATACAAGAACTAATAGAAAATTTGTTGTCAAGGGAAAACATACTTATCAGTTTGTCATTTTCTTAATCATCTTAATCTTTTTATTGAAATGTTTTATAGAAAGAGTGTTAAACAATGTGCTAATGGGAAAATTTAACTTTATTGTATAATTTAAAAAACAACACCTTTAAGTTAAGTGAGTGTTGAAATTATAATTGTATAACTGGTCGATACTATGAAATAACAAATAGAGAATCTTGGTAAGAAATATGAGTTAAAATGAGACAAGCATTATTATCTTAGGTAATTATTAATAATAACTACTTATTTATTAAATTTATAAGAGTAATAAATTAAACTATCGGTAGATTCACTATAATTTCGTCTTTGTTAAGAACCAAGGAAAGTAAATTAAATATTATATTAAAAATAAATTATTTTTGAAACAAACCCAATAAAAAATAATAATTTTATATATGTACACATAAGCTATACTTTTAGTATGTTGTTAAGAAATACCAACAAATATTATAACTTCATTATATATGATATATAAGTGTTTTAAGAAGGGCAGTTCTTTCAATTATTTTATTGTTTGATTTTGGGTTAAGAAATTAAAAATAGTAGATACACATTTCTATGTGGAATATAACCAAATTTATTTTTTAAATATACGTAAAATTTTTTAAGACTTTCTTATTTTTTTTATTCTTTATACCAATGGATATTCGTAGCAGTGCAAATGTTTTAACTATTTATGGACAAAGTATTCTAATTAAAACGTTTATTTGGAAGAAATCTTTGAAACGACTTATGTAATAATAATAATTAAAGACTTTAATATCTAATGGAAAGACTTAAAAACAAGACTTGAAAACCTTATACACTATGTCACGCTTGTAAGTTTAAAGTTGTTATCCTTCCGAATCACTATCAATTAGAGTTGAGGATACCATACTCGTTCGTCGGCACCAGTTATCATTGAAGCGGTCCTTGTAGGATGCAGCAGTTCGCCACGGTGGCCATTTTGGCTATTCATCAACTAAGTCCCAAATCATTAATGATGCATCGGTTCCACCAACAGTCACTATGTTGCGATCTCCAAATAGAAACCGTGCGCATGCCAACATTCCAGAGTAAACTTTTGCTTCATTAAACTCAGCTCTTGGGCTAGTGCATGGATATCTTGAACAAAAACAAATTAGTCGTGAATTATGATTTTTTTTTTTTTGTAAACAAAAAATACAAAAATTCAGTTTTGTCAGGTAATCTTTAAGCATAGTTAAAATATTTTTTTAAATTTTTAATTGAAGTTCCGATTGTCGAGGATTTTGATGACGCATGTGATTTTGGACTTTATGAAGCCGTCAAGTTGTTGCTTGAATTTCAGGCGGTTATGGTCTGCTCTCAATTTTGAGAAAATATGGAACGATGTTTCCACCAGCCCATTAAACACATCAAACCTTTGTTTTGATGGATATAATGGCAGGTTTTGAACCTTTTAGGGTTGCTCTTTAGACCAAAAACGGCAATTTCGTTAATCGACATAGCCATTAAGCCAAAAATGGACAAATGGACAAAATTTTAGTCGAAAAAAGTGGATCTTCTTCAAGAAAATTGAAATTTAAAAAAAGACCATGTTAGGCGCAGTTACGGTCATTTGAAAAGAACAATCTTTTAAAAATGTATGTAAAGAATGTTTTTTATGTATATATGACATCAAAGATTGCCCGATAAATGAATCAGCTTTTACAAGATGTACCTAAATAATCGCAAATATCCATCTGCATCCCCAGATACTAACGCATCGTGCATTGAGGAACGATTACATGTAGCAATTATTGTAGATGTATTACTATAGTATCGGTTGTTCCACATTCCAGCCACAAGAAACCCAACTGTGCAATTATTTGTCAGCCATTTCACATCTTTCATTGCGATCGGACTGCGCTCAGGTGAGAGTGATTTTACGTCCCAGAACAGCAAATCAAAGTCAATGGTTACTGTTTGTACATAATTGCCGTCCATGCTCCAATCTAGATGTGTTAGTGGTTGAGATCCTCGAATTTTGTTTACTTTTTTATACGAGAAGCCATCACGAGAAACGCGAAACAAGTAAATGCTTCCATTTTGCGAACCCATTGCGATCATGTCTCCGACTATAACAAAAAAATATCTATGTAGCTAAGCTTAAAATTTAAAAACTAAGCCAATAATAATCACACCTTGATTATACGCAATGCAGTTTAATGGTGATCCACAAACTCTTAACGTTAACATAACCGAACCATTTTCGGCATTTATAACAAGAAGATGACCTTCTGTACTGCCAGCAGCTAAAGCGGTTCCAAATGGATGGAATGCTAATGCAACACATTCATATCCAGTTTGAATTGACCAAATAAGTTTATGTTTTCGCCAAAGTGCAATGTGCTTATCATGACCAGCAGTGGCAAATATTTCGTCTTCTGGGTGAACAGCAAGTCCCCATAATTGGCGGCCGTGGCCAAAAACAACCTGATTAAATCGCCTTTGTAGTGAACCTTCAAGAATATTATTTCTGGTCGTTCCAACATATATATTTCCATCATTTCTTCCTGGTCGTTGAGGGTAAATTGTTCGTACTCCTCCGGACGACTCTGGAAGCTGTATGTCAAGTTAATATATAGCTCTTTATTGAAGAAAGTATATAAAAATATTAAAGAATGCACCTTTGTTTCAGCAATTTTCTTATAGTTCTGTAAAGAGTCCCATGCTGCAATTTTACGATCTTTTTCACCACCGGACAGTAATGTTCCTTCGCCAAGCATTATGAGACATCCAATGCCCTTATTATGAGCCTCAAATTCTGTACGTACAAAGTATGCACCATCAGAATCAACACTGTATATTGTTATAAATCCATCCGAATCAGCTGTTACGACGTCACCATCTGGCTCAAATTGTACACTTGTAATATGAGATCTTGATGGCTGCTTTACTATGTCCGTTCGTTCAAAAAATCCATCTTTTCGTCGGTGCCAAAAAGCAAGATGACCACGGCCATGTGTAATGATTAAATTGTCATCAAGCGGGTGAAAGGCTGCGCCCGAAAGACCTTCTTGCAGTGTCTTAAAACAAAGTTATGAAAATAAAGTTATATTTTACTAAACAATCTAAGTTCAACAAGATTAATAAAAATTGTTGGGGTAATAGGTGTAATAATAATAATTATAATAATAATAATAATAAAATCTTACCGCAACTTTTCCTAAGAGATGACCCCACTGCCATTGCCATACAGAAAGAATACTCTCGTGACCGCTGTCAACAGCCAAAATATAACTGCCACCATTCTAAAAAAAAAAAAAATTATAGAAAAAGTTTTCCGCTGATCTAATTTTATGTACATCTGTTCAATGCACATTTGTGCATAATTTATTTGTATGATATTATTTTTTTAATAATTCAATCTTTTTTATGTTTTTCAAAAATTACATATATGAAAACTATGCAAAGCAAAATAACGGCCTTCAACTACGTTTTAACACAAAATTAAATCGTGTTAAATACTGTATGAATCTTACCTACAAAGAGATTTTAAAGGTATACATAGATTTAAATCTAATTATATTTTTTTTTTAAAAGTAAAATAAAAAAAACATAAGCAATGGAAAAATTTCGAATAGTAAGATAATATAAAACTTTTTAGTATTAAAAAACTTCATAGCGCTTACCAATTGCGAAAAGGTAACAGCTGTGACACCTGTATCTAGTTCACCCATACCAAATACATACAAAGTTTGGAGGGACTCAGTGCTCCAGATACGGACGTGAGCTTGGGACTTTCTATCACGTCCTGCTTTTTGCCCAGATGCCACTAACTCTCTTGACGGATGCACATCCATGCTTAAAGAAAATAACAAATACAAAATATAGAATTTATGGAATTTAATAACCACATTTTTTCAAATACAAATAATTTGTTTTCGTGTTTTAATTGTAATATTCTGTAAGGTTCATGCCACAAAAATTTCACCTGGCTTTCTACTTACTAACATTATATTTATTTTAACTTGCTCATGAGGAAAGTACAACAAAAATGAAAAAACTAATTACTATAATATGATAATGGAGAAGTCAAAACAAGAACTTTTCGTCCGTGCCATGAAATAAGGCCGGTATAATTGAACTTATTTCGCTTTGTAAATATATGTACCTTTATTTGAACTTATTTTACTATGTATGCTGGTTCTCCATGTTATACACACAAATTGCACATTGAAGGAGAACTACGGAAAAAGCTTTTATTTTACAGTTTCTTAGACTAGCTATAGGGATTTCTTTATATTAGAAACCCTGTTGACTAGATAAAATGGATTAAAGCATAGAAAGTATTAAATAAACTTATACATCGGGAAATAGGCCCACGCTGCCCATACGAAGTTGTGTGATGAGCTGCATAATCAGTAACAGTCGTGATCCTAAGGATCTTGAGGGGGCGGGTTTACAAATGAATTTTGAATTTGAGATTTTACAGAAAAGCAAAAACAAACATTACACTATAAATTTTTCTTCGCCTTTCAAGATTCTCATTTCCTAACAATAAACATTTACTTTTATAGCTTAATATCACATTACATTAATTATTAATGAACAATTTCATCTCAAAAATCTTTTTTTAACCCTTTCAATCCTGTTTATATTTTTTAAAGTGTGAGGATACCATTCACTCACGGGCTTATTAATCACTTTTTTATTTCGATAATTTTCCTTTAATTAATAAAATTGTTTGCGAAACAAATAACTACAAAAAGCTTCAATATTTTTGTCCGGCTCTTTTTTTCTTCATACAAATTGAAACGTCAAAAGTGCTGCGCGTGAAAAGTTAAAAGTTGGTGAATTCTTGCAGCACCGACTGCAGTTACGTTGTGTTGTGTTCGTAACATTGAATTTGTGCGTTTGGACCATTTTTTATAAGACAACAATTAATATAGACAATGAGATATTTGAAAGTCAAAAAAAATGAGAGGTTTTGTTAATAATAACCCAACAATTTTGTCATGCTATTATTCTTAGATATATATATATTGTTAATTTATCAACAGATTTATTTTTAGAAAAATCTGTCGAGCTATTTTTGAGAAAAATAAGATTCTTCCATTTTCATACGTCATATTTACTTTTTCTTTCGTTATGCGCGCATATATTTAAGGCACTCAAGGCCAAATCGGACATTTAAGAACGAAATTAACTAAATACCTACCTGCGCGGATCGAAGCACAATTCAATCATTATTAAAGAGCTCAAGCTGAAGGGACTAACGGCTCTAAAAAGTAACTAATACGTTTAAAATTGAAACGTGTCATTCAATTGCGTTCAGCTTTTAATGTTGTAAGAGACAGTTTGAACTTAGAGCTAGATAAAAGGGTTCTTAAAAATGTACTCATTTGTATATCGCAAAGAAATAACGTGTTAATAATTAGGCTTTTTTAAATTTAATTTCATTTAACCAATCTCGAACTTGCTCTTCTGCGCGATCACAAAGAAATTGGTATGCCATGTTTTTATTATCTAATTTAATGCGGAATGTAACTTCAAAAAAGTATCTGCCCATTTTCGAAATATCGAATTTCCACAAAACAATTTTGAAATAAAAAATTCGAGTTTTTGAAAATTTTGATATGTAATATTATTTAAATTTATTAAAAAATAAGTAATTGTAAATTAAAATCGTTCAAACAGATGAATGAGATATTCGAAAACCAAAGAAATGGTTCGATAAGAGATACAATTTTTAATTTAATAAAATTTAATAAAAATTGACTAAGTAGTTTTCGAATTATTAAATGCTCAAAAAAATATTTTTAAACTTTTTTATGAATCATAAAAAATTTTGGGAAATACAATACTTACTTTTAAAACTTTTTGAAAGATTTTCTATAAAAAAAATTGTTGAGCCATTTGTGTTAAAATTGAAAATTAAAAAATTGGTTCTATGGTAGGTACTATTTATAACCATTTTTCCGATAAAAAAATGTATAAAATGGTAGCCTTTTCGAAAACAAATTACTGATTTTTTGACGTTTTTGAGAAAAATAAGTTTTCATAATTTTTTAAAAAATAATTGTACAGCCGGTACCATTATTTTTGGTCTGAAAACACACAATTTATGGTCAGGGCAATTCATTCTGCGCCAAAAAAGAGTAAGAGACTTCGGTCACGGAACAGCGTTCTGCAGAACGAAACGAAAATAACCCACAAATAATACCACCCAAGTTATAGATACCAGGACCCATGTTCTGTAACTATCGCGTCGATAAAAATTGTCGAGAAACGATGGAAAATGAAACGAAACACACTTTATCGCATTATCGGGTTTCTATAACTTTGACAGTCGATAACTTTACCGACTGGAACACTCGGTATAGAAATCCTGGAAAAATTCGATAAAATGCGTTTCTGTATCTTTGAAAATCGTTAACTTTTTCATTTTAAATGTCAAATATTATCACGGACCCAGAAGCAAGCGATAATAGTTTCATTCAAATTTTGAACGTGTTAAAGGGAAGTACAAAAAAGAAAACAACAAAAAAAACAAATTTATCTATGGCTGAAAACAAAAAGTTAAACAAAACTGATTATTTAGTGAATTTTTTTTAATTAAAGAGGAACAAGGGTAGAAGGTTTAGGACAAAAAAAAAAATATAAAAAAATAAAGAAAATCTGTTAAAAAAAGAAATGAAATTTCAATTGGTCACATGGGTCACTGCTTTGAACAATATTTAGTAATTTGCGCAAATTAAATAAATAGATTTCGTGGTGCAGTGGAAAGATGTAAGTTATTGATAAGTAGGCTAGTTTTTATGAATTTTTGTCTAGCTTTAAGTTAGTTATGAGTAAAATGAAAAACAAAAATGAATTTAAAATGAAAAAAAAAAAAAAGATCTTCGCGTGAGGGGTCTCAGGTTCGATTCCTGTCACCGGCAACATTTTTTTTTTTTTTTTTTTTAATAATTTACTCTTTTTTTAAACACATTCGCTGGAAAACAAATAAAAAAAACTATTTTTTTAACGTCCTGCGAAGCGGGGGGGTTTTGCTACTTTATTATATTTTATATGAAGTTTTTTTTTAATAATACAAACTCTATATACTACTGAAATACATCAGCCAAGTAGAAAACTTAGCACTATTTAATTGGACTTGTTGAATTATTGATTCAAAATAGCTTTTTACGGCCTTTAGTCCACAAAAATTTAGGCGTTTCGTCCCGGCGATCTCACTTGGACTCATCAGTTGACTAGTGAGGACCTTGTCAATTATATATTATATTATATTTTTCACCTTTCAAACAAATAATTCAAATAATTAAATCGCGAATACAAATAAATTTTATTTCAAATTTAACTTTTTTTGTTTTAAAACGTCAAACTGATAAATAGACTTATCGCCTTCCAATGGAAATTCCAGTCAAAATAGTGTGGAAGTTGAAGTTATCGCATCGACTTACAGAAACACATTTTTTTCCAGAGGCGATAAATGCGGAATGGATCGTTTCATTTTTTAACGATGCGAAAAGTTATCGCCTAAGTTACAGAACATGGGTCCAGGCTTCCGATTGCAACTGTTTTCTTTAAGGAATGCAAGTATGGAATTCATTTGTCACACTTTTAATATATTAAGCGCTTTATAAACACAATCACATTTGGAACATTATTCCTAAAATACTTCACAGAAAACTACGAATCAAAACTTAAATATACCAATAATTTTCTTCGTATCTCCTATCATTATCATATTTAATGTGTTTCTTATTCGTTCTTCCCTAATATGTAAATTAAGCTTGTACCTAATTATTTTCAAAAGATCTTATATGTACTAAGAATTTTAGTGAAAAAGCAAATACAAATAAAAATTTTTGTAACGCACATGTTTTTTTTACCTACATAACTATATGAAAGCTTGGCTTTTTTTAACATTAATTTTTTTGTGATATAACTCACCACATAATGTCCTCAGTATGACCAGTGTAATGTCGTTGAGCTTCTTCATCGCGGTCTAACAAAATAGCTACAGCAGCAACGTAGTAAAGTAACTCTCCAGATGGAAGCACCCAAAGGTTGCGGCGAGAATCAATTCCCCTGTAACCATGACTGAAAGAGAAAGAATTAAATAAGAAAATTTAAAGAAAAATATTTAAGTGTAGTGTAATTATAATACTTACACCCACTGTAACTGTAGTTTTTTATCTGGAGGAGAATTATCAGCTGGTGCATGATGAATAGGTGGATAGAACGTTCTTCTCAAACCTTTTATAGTTACTTTGGTAGGTTCCTCCTTAACGATATCTAACATGGAATATTCACCACTGGGTCGAAGGATTTCACTCTCCGGTGCATATAAGATTCTGGGTCGGCTTTTACTTCTAGGTCTTGCTCCCCGAATGGGAACTTTTGGAAGCTCATCGGTTGAAATTGGTGCAGCGATAACTGAAGGTCGTGATCTCGACCTTCGAATTGGAGAACCTGCAATAATGGCTGTTCCAGTTGCTAAATAAAAGGTGTCTACATCTGCAAATTCATTTCGAAGCTGTGAGAAACTTCGAACCTAGAATATATTTTATTCACAGTTTTTGGTTTCAAATTTCTTTTTTAAAAGTTACTTCCTGTCCAGTTCCCGTATACATTTTTTTAGCTCCATTTATTTTAAGAACTTGTCCCAAATCTTCTAAAACATCTTCGAATGGCTGCGAAGTGCGTAAATTGAGAAGAACACGACACTGAAATAAAGAATTGATGAAGTACCCATATACCTATGTATTACAATTTTTTTACTTCCATAAGATTAATTACTATAACCCTTAATGTAGAACACATTAAAATAATTTTTTTCAAAATCTAATGTGTATACTTTTTGTCACGCAACATCCGACTTTAACAAATAACTTTATTATGTTAACAAATAATACTCCAAACTTGCCCTAGATTTCTTATTTTGATTATGACTATTTTGAAAAACCAAATGCATGGTCTAACGCCATAAAAAAACGGCAGAGAAAGAATTTTATATTTACAAAGAATTGAAAACCATATTACAGAATCAAAAATTCTAAATTTTGTGCCTCACATGATTCTTGTGTCTTTAGTTAACCGATTTTTAAAAATTGTGTAGTAAAAAGTTCAAAGTTTTTTACGGTAAAACTCACCTGAACTGAATGATCCAAACTATTGATAATTCTTATAACTCGTCCAGCACTGCGTTTAATTGAACCAGATGTAGTTGACAAAGTTCCCAAATCTGCTTCCATTATAGAAGGTTTTCGACTGATTGGCTTTGATCCCCAACCCTGATTTCCTGGAGAAGCATACCACATGCCGTTTTTTTTACCATAGCTGGCAGGCTTTCAAAAGAAATAATACATAGATCTAAAGTTTTAATTCCAAATATTTTTATACATATATACTTCTAATGGTATATTATTGCAGAATATAGAAATAGCAACATACGTCCAATTTTTTTAAAGGTGAAGAAAGCACCACAAAAATTGAATCTTCGTCACTTTCAAACATTTAAAATTTATAGATATAATGATTTTGAGTAAGGACATCCACTGTACGCATTTTAGAAATTCAAAAGTGTTCTGTGAAGCGAATTCTCGTCACTCTTACACAGTTATAATTTTAGGTTAAGATAATTTAAAGCAAAATTTTTAGGACTGTTGATTAAAAAAACAATAGAAATTTCCTTTTTTCTGATAATTTTAAACGATGTGTGTTATAAAAATGGTTATGTCACACTTAATTTTTTAAATGTCGTTTACTATTGCGGGTATACTTCGACTGACAAGCCTTTCCTCAATTGAAAATTGAACAGTTAAAATAGCTACTTTCATATTGTTGTAGCCAACACGCGCCAACCAGCCAACTGTAATGTAATGAAAGAAATAAGGTGAATTTTGACTTCTTGGATAATGTGGGCTTAGTATCGGTAACGGTTGCTTGGTGTTTAAAGAAACCAAAGCACAAATTCCATACAACGACGACTCTCTTTAATGACCAACCTAGTACCATTACCAATGTAAGGTACTGACGTAGTTTCAATGTACATGTACGTTAGTGCTAAGGAGCTAAGCTATATGCCTAACTATAACTTCATAGAAAATGTTCCATTACATTATTTGTTCGTATAGAATTGCGATGCGAAAACATAAAATGAATTCGAAGCAAATTTGTTGATCCTTTTTTACCTGTACTTGTTGTAAATATATATGGATATGAATGTTTCTACACATAATTTGTTATATAGGTATAACGTTATAACGTATAGCACCTTATTTGAATGGTATACAATTATCAAATATATTATAGGTGGAGTCAAAAATAATACGAATATTTTAATTGACGAATGTAGGTCACATGTGTTTTGTGGTGATGGTGCTTAGCAAGTCTGAAACGGGTACTACATGAAGGTACTGTATTTGCATGAATTTCATTTTTTGAAAAATGCAATTTTCATTAAAAAAAAATGAAACAGTTGTCATTAGTTTGATAAAAACGGTGCCATATTGATACTTATATGTGGAAGCTTGATTTTTATACTTAATAATACTCAATAATACTTACAAATAATGTCGTATACAAAACTTTTTGGTAGATATGTAGGTTCTTAACAATATTAATCTTATTGTTTTCACAAATTAAGTTTGATGGCCCTAGGTAAATTTCGACTATATATGTATACCCCAAACCAGTGTTGCATTCATGTAGGTGAATGCAACAATGTTTTGGCAATATAAATGTAAATCAAGTAGATTAATTTTCTGAAATACGGCGGAAATAAAAAAAAATCATAAAAAATTATTTTAATATCGAGGGCGACATGGGGAATTTTTAAAAAGCTTAGGGCTGCTTGGTTTCTTATTTTACATCGAACGCCTTTGTGCTACAAGTTTCACCATCTGATTTTTTATAAATGAATCGAATAAATAACACAATTACTAATATGTATCAAAAAAATATCTCATATTTAGCATCTTAATTTGTCATCAACATTCACTATACTTGTTTAAACTACACTTCTTGCCAAAAATCCAACAGCTTTGAGTTCTGGGTTTCGTGGTTTCAGAGCTCCGAAGTCCGAACATATACGAACACAGTACAAATAACTTGGGATAAAAAAAGTGCTACATAAAACCCTTGAGAGCGAGTTCACGGCGACCCAGTGCTAAAATCGAACAAACCTACTATGTATATTAATACGCTTGGGATAAACTTACGGTATACTTCTCTCCATAAAATAAATGCACAAGCCTAATTTAACGAGTTAAAGGTTTTTGTGAATGCAAAAAATGCATGAAAAGCAAAAAACAAGAGAGGTCTTTTATAATTTTAGGTACATTTATTTCAACTCTGTCGAAAGCTTTTAAATAATTAAATTTTCAATGATTCTTTCCTGTCAGATACTTAGCATTCTAGTAAAGTGTTCATTTCGTATCATAATCAGTTCTGTGAAAAGCTGGATTAAAAAGGAGGAGGAGAGAATAAAAGTGAGTATAGATTGCATCTATGTACTTGGTTGTCGCTCCATACCTTTTAAACAACAGTTAGAAAACTATGCCACATTTGTTTTTTCTAGATCTTTCTATTTTAAAACCGTGTTTAACTGAAATCATAATATCATTTTCAACTTCAGTCTTAATCTTTGGTTTTACTAAAGATTCAAACAGTTGTGAAATAATTTTAAATTTAGACATTGGTCGGTAGTTCTGAACTTCTTGCTTGAACTAGAATTAAAAAATTAAGTTATTAATAACACTTTCGAATCCCCAGAGAATCACCAATCATAATATTTTTGTTATACGTAGTCTTAAGAAATTACAACAATTTAAAAAAATGTGATAATTTCAGAGACGAAGGTTCAGCTTTATCATCTAATGGAGAGCACATTCGCGTCTTATTTCACTTTCAAAAAGTATCGAATTGAATTACCTAAGTTAAAATGCCTTCTGATACTGAATAATTCAAATTCGTGTGTATATTTTCTTCAACGAAATTTGATTGAAAAAATGCAATCGGTACTTTCATCTGCCCAAAACGCTATTGAATTCTTTTGAATATATATTAATTGTGCGAGATATTTAATTAATTTTTTTGGAATGTATTGGTTTCAGTTAATAATGAAAAAGAATATCGAAGGTTTGAATGAAAAAAAAACATCGTGACAAGTGACCTCTTTTACATGAAGATCACTGTGTAAAACTTTTAACAAAGCTGTTAATTTGAGATTTAATTGCTGTCAACGAGAACGAATTGATGTCCTTGGGTCTTCAGCAAAACTCATGGTCTTTATTGAGTTGACGCATATTATGCATTTTCTTTAAAGTCCGATTACTTAAGAATAAATTGTTTGGGTAAATTATTTAAGCTAATCAAATAAAAAAAAAAAAAGTGTAAACCTGACCAATACTAGGTAGGCAAATTTAGTCTAAGTGGAAAAATATAAATTGTTAACAAATACATAATTGCCATAACTAAATATTAAATATGAATGCATGGTTCAATAATGTAATGATGTCATTGGCAAAAAAAATCATGTTTAATAAATATTTTTGTTTAAAAAATTATTTTCAAAAATTTCAAACGCAATTATGTTTAAAATATTTAGGAGGACCAGATTGCAATACTATTACAAAATCGATAAAGCCTTAAAAAATAACTCAAAAAATGAGTGAGGGGTTAAGGCCGCGGCAAAAATTAGTTTATTTGTTAAATTTCCCGAAAACTATCAGTTTTTTTTTTGATTAAATTAAAACAGTTTATGAAATTTTGTAAGTAAGAGCCAGAGTTGCGAGTGTTTAAATAACAAAAAACTTTGAGTCATAAACTTGTAGGTGATTTATGATTTAAAAAATTTAATTAATTTTAATTACTGATTACTTAATTACTAATTTTAATTACTAAGCTAGCTGGTGACTTATGAATTTAAAAAAAAATATTCATGGATTAGTTAGTAACATTCAAAAGCTACTTTTTGTAGTAATTATTAGCTTTCGAATCTATTATTAGTTTTCAAACCCAGCTTTAAATTGCAAAAACTACCTTAAGAATTCAAAAGTTTTCCTTCTCATAATTCACCAATTATCTTATGAATTAATATTTTGTATTAATAAGTCACCAACTACCTTATGAATTAAATTTTTTTAATTATATTTTTACAAATTATTTTTTATGCATTTACCAAATATTTGTTTAACATGCAAACATAGTTCTACATAAAACTCAAGCATTTTAAAATAAATGTTTCTTTCTTCTTAATAGTTATATATTTGATATAATGGTTCTGCGAAGGCGGTAGAGCCAATAAAAGCTAATTTCAACTCAGATATACAAATGATCAGAAGCGTAGTTTAAGCTCAATTAAACACTAGATAAAAACGTAGTATAAGTAATAGGAAGTAAAAACCACATACAAGAATAGTGCTGCCAGTAAATAAACATTCATGTATTTGAAATGTTATACTAAAAAAATGATTAACAAACAAAATTTAACCCCATTTATTTTATTGAAAAAGTGTAACAAAAACAATTTAACATATTAACACAAAAATAAAATTTATAAAAAAAAAATTAACTCTTCTCTTCTGTTACACTTATTTATTACATTGTGATAACGCTAGTTGGTTCGATAAACTTGCTTCTATTAGTTGCCTTTCGAGGTATACACACCTGAGTCAGGCACATTAACTTCTGTTGGATATGTTACTGACTAAATTCGTTTCTAGCAATACTTTGAGCAATTCGTATTCACATACCGACCTAACTAAGCATTCTCCTAAAACTTTTATCAAAACGTTAGAAACAAATTATACAAATACTAATAGGAACACATATGTACATATTTTTGATTGCTATCATCTTTCCTCACAATTTTTATTTGAAATTAAGATTCGTATTACTTGCAGAAATTGTACTACATTACAATATTACATTATGTATTCAAAGAAGATCTCGTGACTTGTGTTCTTAAACTATAACCTATTCAAGATTTATTCAAATTAAATTCTCCCAACCTAAAAATAATAGGTACATACCTAATTAACCTAAAAAATTTACCCGATTTGCCATTCCAGCATAGTTGAGGAACATTAGAAATGAAAAAAGCTTTATGTATTTATGTATGTACATTGAATGTCAAATTTAAATGTTGAGCAACTTTTCTGAACATAGGTACCAACATCATAACTTTCCTAAAAAGGGTCAAATACATGTGGTTTAAAAAATTATTGTTTTGTATTAAATTTTTGTTTGTATTAAATACGCAATTTAATAAGGTTTTTCATATATAGTTTTATGTGACTGTGCAATGATATAATACAAAAAATGTAGTCCGATATTCTAGCTAAATTTTAAGACCTTAATGAACGGATTATTAGAACCGAAGTTATAAGCAAGCCAAACCAAACACAATGTATCTTTACAATTTTTATACCGACTACAAATTTAGGTAGGTACATATGAACATTTAGCATTTTTTTTCCGACGCGAAGCAAATTTGCCACGATTGTGGTTTTTTATTGCACAAACTCCGCCGCCGCTGCCGGCTTTAGAATACTATATTCCTCTCGCCAATTGGTGGTTGAAAGTATTTTAATGCTTTTTTTTTAATCAACTTCCTCGTTGAATTAAATTATTTGTCCGATATTTATTTTCATGTTTTTAGTATAAAATTTTGAATGATTTTGAAAATTTTTTGCTCTAACACGCCAGTCATTTTTCCTTTAATTATATACCTTAATATTGAAAATCGGATAGTTGGATCGAAAGATATAAGCATTTAAGTAAACGCAAATCGGATATTTTTCGGATTTCGCAAAAATCATCATCAAAAACATACCCATTTTTTTCCTACGAACATTTCTCCTTTTTTTCAGTCCGTTTTATCATCTTCTTCGTTTTCTGTTTCCTCAAACTAGTAACAACAAAGCATGAACGAAATAATTTTGTTTATTTTGTTTAGTTTGTTTATTTTTTTTATTTTGTTGATTTTGTTTAGTTTGTTTATTTTTTTTATTTTGTTTATTTTGTTTATTCCCCTCACGTTTCGCCCCCTTTGTCTACTAGGCGTTTCATATTTTTTTGATTTTTTTATATTGTATGCCTCCGTTTAAACATTTCTAATGTTAAAAATAAATATTCATGCGAAATAAGTTTCAATTTATATCAATATTAATATCAATATATAAACTTTGTATATCGTCTGGCATATTTATTTTTAATTGGTATTTAACAAAGTTTATATTGTACTTGAGAAGAAAGTGCAGCGTAGGTATGTGTTTTTTTGCATTGCTGTCTTCTATACCAAAGTAATTTAAAACAAAATTTACTTATATATTTTTGAATAAAATCTAGTAAACTTTTTCCTTAGTTTAAATATCATGATGTATAATATTCAAACAAGCTCTCGTGACACTTTAACATACCAAATTTATTTTAATTGGTTAGAACTTTTCCAACCACAAAATATTTAACCTTCACAACAAAATATTCGTTGAGTTGTTCTCATTGTTTTTATAATATCTGGCCTAATTTTTTTATTTCTTTTTTATTCAGGATATGTATTGTACTTAAATGATGTGGTTAGTGCTAAGAATAAAGTGAGTTATGATGTATTTTATGCAAAGCGATAATTAGGAAAACAAAATTATTCAAATGTATAGTACCTATAAGCGTTGGAGTTCTTACACAAATACGAAAAAACCTTTCCGCAACCTAAATATTATGTATATATCATTATTAAGGCAATTTTATTCAATGTATGCAATTAAAGTCTGTTTTTTTTAACTTTCTGAGCATCTTATTGGACCTTCCCTATAGTACAGAATTCTTTCATATCAAACGAGTTTCTGGTGTTTTCGAATTGATTATCTTTAAAAAAAATATATATTATTATATTTTGATATTTCGTTTCGCTTTACTTTTCTGTATCAAAGTTCAATTAATTTCCTCAATATTTACAAATTGTATGTATAGAAAATTAATTTTTTTTAAATAGGCACATATTTATATAATTTTTTTTTAATTTATCTGAATAAATTTAAATTTTAGAAACTATAAGTTTTTAATGACTTTAACGCTTTAATTTTTTTTTTTATTGAAAATTTAAACAGAATTTAAGAAATAAATAAACTACACTTTTGATTTGATATCAGTTAAAAAATTAATTCAGTTTCACAGTTTACATAGAACCATTTTTTTGCTTTCTATTTTTTCCAAAACGATTAAACTGTTTTGGATGCTTTTTTTATAAAAAAGTTTCGAAAAGCCTTAAATGTACCAAAATTTTTTGAATTTTTTTAAAATTTGTGTTTGAAAACTTATATAGGTATTTATTTTTATTAAACATATTTATATTTATTAAACATAACATTTTTAATGAAAATTATTCTTATAGATAGAATTAACCGTTTAAGAAAATCTTATTTTTCTCGAAAACGGCTCCTACAAAAAGGTATAGCATGACATTGTAAGTGTTACCGTTGTTTTTTAATAATTTTTTCAGTTTTAAGTCAAGTTTTTAGAAAATTACCCTACCTATACGATTTTTTATCTTGTCTCGACCCAACATGACATTGTAAGTGTTACCGTTGTTTTTTAATAATTTTTTCAGTTTTAAGTCAAGTTTTTAGAAAATTACCCTACCTATACGATTTTTTATCTTGTCTCGACCCAACCTACTCACATCGATCTTACTTTTTGTCACACCGTATGCAAACACCCTGTAAAGTTAACTAAATCGACGTTTTTCAAGACTTACATTTTTGCTTTAAAAATCGATTTTGTTGCTGAATATTCGAATCGAATTTCTAAGTGAAGGATTAGAACAATACGTTTTGTAGAATACTATTTTTCAAAATTTTTAAAGCTTCCATCACCTTTTGCATTTATAAAATTAAAAATGAAATTGACAGAGGACTTAACATACCATCAAGTAAGTATTTTTTTTGGTTGTATAAAACATTTCAGCCTGGCATTCTACCTTTATTTTAAGATCTTAATTTTGAAGATCTGACAATTAAAACCGTTATAAACTTTCTAAGGCAACCCAGTCGATTTTGAAGGTTTTACATAAAATAACGGAATTCTCTCACTGGTAGATGATCGTTGCCAATAAACCAGCAGGCAATTTTTATGATTTTTTTTGATTTATCGATTGATTTAAACCTGAGATTGTGATGCTTGATGCACGTACAATAACGTGAGATTTATATATGATTTACATGCGCATTAAAGAAGAATCAAATTAATACATGCAGACCCTCAAGACTTATTACTCCATAACTTTAAAAACTATGGCGCAAAATTTTAAACGATTTAGTAAGATGTTAAAGCCATTTTATTATAACGGGTGATTTTTAAGCTGGTTTGGTTTTGGCAACACTGGTTTTGACAGCTGACGTGTGTTTAGTACCTTGTGTCACTGTCAAACAGCTTCAGTTTGGTTTGCAATTTAACCATGGATCGTCTTACAAATGAACAACGCTTGCAAATTATTGAATTTTACTATCAAAATTCGTGCTCGGTTCGAAATGTTGTTTATCGAAAAATTGTGTTCAGCGATGAGGCTCATTTTTGGTTGAATGGGTACGTAAATAAGCAAAATTGCCGCATTTGGAGTGAAGATCAGCCAGAAGCATTGCAACAGCTACCAATGCATCCCGAAAAAGCCACTGTTTGGTGCGGTTTATGGGCCGGCGGCATTATTGGGCCATATTTCTTCAAAGATGATGCGAATCGCAGCGTTACTGTCAATGGTGAACGCTACCGAGCGATGATAACAAACTTTTTTTTGCCCGAAATGGAAGTTCTTGACTTGCATGATATGTGGTTTCAACAAGACGGTGCCACATGCCACACAGCACGCGAAACAATGGCGCAATTGCGAGGCGAGTTTGGTGAACAGTTAATTTCACGTTTCGGGCCGGTCAATTGGCCGCCTAGATCGTGCGATTTGACACCATTAGATTATTTTTTGTGGGGGTATGTCAAGGCTAATGTCTATAGGGACAAGCCCGCTTCGATTGACGCACTGGAAGCCAACATCCATGCATTCATTCGTGAGATACCGGCCGATATGTGTGAAAGAGTATGCCAAAATTGGACTCAGCGGATGGGCTACCTGAGACGCAGCCGCGGTCAACATTTGCATGAAATTATCTTTAAACATTAAATTGCAAGGTTCAAACTATCGATTCAAATAAATATTTCATTCATTTTTTCGAACTTTTTGTGTTTTTTTTTTTTAAAGTTCTAAACCTCTTAAAAAATCACCCGTTACTAAAAAAGGCTTTAACATCGTACTAAATCGATTAAAATTTTGCGCTTATATTTTTATATGCATAAAATTAAGTTACATAGAAGATCAAACTCACCAACAATTAAAAATTATAACAACCATCATCCCTCAAAATGTTGAGCTTCTAAACCTATTCCTTAAGAAGATACAAATCAAAAACTAACACGTGTAATAAAGATCCGTATATGCTTAATATACGGATACACAAATAAATACACTTGATTCTGTGTATCCGTGTTTTCCAAACACGCGTACAGAATCGTAGGCTATAGTTTAAAGGCGTACAGTACATGTATTGTACATGTTTTCATCGATTAATCTTATTGCCCTAATAAGGTTTAATTCATCTCTTTTTTTATGAACGTAAGCATTTAAGTTGATATCGATGAGGCCTCGTCCTCCTTGTCTTCTTGCGAGAGAAACTACGGAGAGATCT
The DNA here is from genome assembly GCA_951394125.1 of Epistrophe eligans. Lineage (NCBI taxonomy): Eukaryota > Metazoa > Arthropoda > Insecta > Diptera > Syrphidae > Epistrophe > Epistrophe eligans. The sequence continues at coordinate 49,372 of OX596031.1, forward strand.
CGTCATGCTGACTATAACTCGTTTTCTCGTCGCATTGTGAAACAGGCACAGAACAGATCAGTCATCAGCAGTGGGCGGGAGCAGACAATAGCAACGAGAGCCTAAAGGAGTCGGCCGATTTAGAATGAAACTGCGTTTTAGACTTATGGTAAAAATTCACACAACGTTAAAATCCATTTGTCTTTTTTTTGAGAAAAGGGTGTTATATTTGGCTTATTTCGCATGGCTAAAATGATTTTTCTATAACTTTGATATCATGATACTAAATAGTTCAAATAATATTAAATTTAAAAACTTCAATATCTGATGCTAAATAGCTCAAAATATAATAAATTTAAAAATGTAAACATTTCTTAAACAAAATAAAAATATAATGCAGTTTCTAGCTAGCTAGATTAAGAACAAGTTTGTGCGATACAATCGTGCATATTTTTTATTTGTGTAAATAAACTACCTCGTCATAAAATACTACACCAAATAATTTCATATAGTTATAGATAGTCTATTGGATATAAGTAGCTATATTTATATATCGAATAAAAACTCTTTTTCAGAGCTATAAAACTTTTATTTAGTTTAATGATATCTGGAAAACCTGACGTGATAGTACAGGCCCAGGGTCATAAGTTCATAGGCCGAAATTGAATATTGAGCTTTTGAGTCACTTGCACTTTTAACCCACCTGAATGGCCAAAAGTTGACATGAAATTTGTTTGTTTGATGTCTGGCCCGTCAATTGTGGATTTCTGACAGGGGTGCAGAGAACCCAAAAAGGAGTTAAATTATAAAGATCAAGAAAACTCATCAGAAAAAGTTGAAACCTTAAAAATTGAATCCTTTTTACTGATGGTCGTTTATAGCGAACAGAAAAATTATGTAAGATGCCGAGCCCACCTCAAATTGTTATTTTGAAATGCACACGAAAAATTTTACCGTCCACAATTCTGTAAGTGCAAAAAGTAAAAATTGGATTTCAAATCATTAGAACGATTGATGATCGCTATATATGGAATTGCCAAAATTAACTCTAGCGTAGGGTGAGAACGATTGAATTTTTTGTTGGTGTTACCAAAGAAATAACCAAAATGAATTGAACGAACAAAACAACACAAGCGATAAATTTAAGCCAGCGTACCTACACGTTGACCATCGCCAACCGAGGCGACGAGCTTCAGTGGAGGATTGTTAAATTTGTATAAAATTCGAAAAGCGCTCTATTTAAGCCCACTTAAAATCCTATAACTATTGTAACTATTGGATGTTCAATATTAAGGCAGATAATTAAAGCTTGAATAAACAAGCATAAAAAAAACTTGAGAACTAATTTCATCACGACCAAAAAAAAAATTGCTGAAAGGGAAAAGACGGTGGAGTGTGTGCAAACAAAATTGGCTTTGCATCGGGCACAAAAATGATATATGTACATTATTTAGGTATGTATGTATGCATGCGCATGAACATATTTTGTAGTGGTAGGTATTTTACAAATAATAAAATCGTAAAGGTTGGATTTGGTTGGTTTGATTGTATTATAACTTCTGTTCTAACATTCGGATGTTTGAGGTTAAGGGCCTTAAATTTAGGGTAAAATGTTAAGGTAAGGTTAAGGTATTTAAATAAAGTTGAATCAGGCTAGATATAGAATTAAATTAGCAAAGCAACTTCAGTATTATAATCTAGAAGAGTCGATTTGGTAAGCTTATATCTTCTGTTCTAATAATCGGATCTTTAAGGTTAAGGTCTTAAAATGAAGGTAAAATGTCGGGCTAGAAAATGTTTGTAGAAAAACAGTACTAACTTGTAAATCAATTGGATTGTTTAACCTAAAATATGCATAGGTACCTACTTGAACCTCTTATATAAAATTATAACTTAAGTTCTAAGGACCAGATCATCAAGGTAAAGGTCTTGGTTAGCTTATAACTTCCATTCTAATAATCGGATGTTTGAGGTTAAAGTCATAAAATGAAGGTAAAATGTGACAAAAGTTAGCTTTCTTCTAAATCAATTCGAATGTTGAACCTAGCATATATGCATTGGTACCTACTTAAACCTCTTTAATAAGCTTATAATTTTAGTTTTAATGGTCAAATTTTCGAGATTAAAGTCCTCAAATTCAAATAAAATTTTAGGCTTCATCCTAAAGCAGCCTATAAACGATTTAATTTGGTTGTCAACTAAATTGATGCTTGGCCACTCACTTATGTATAAGCTCAGTTGAAAGAATACAGCTCCAAGTGTCAAAAACATTATTTTTGTCTAAAGAAATTACACGACTCGAGTTTGTTAAATTATTTAAAAGATGAATTCAAAATGTATTATATTTTCATCGATACTTATTACAGATTTAAACATACTATGTATGTATGTACGAAGATATAAAAAACTATTATTTTAGGTCCAATATAAGACTAATATTCATATTTTAAAAAAATGAACAACATTAATTTAACCACCAACTACTGGGAAGTGATATTACATACATGTTACATATATACAAATTGGTATTTCAGACTGTAGATTGGTTTCTAAGAAAGCTTGTGAAGTTTTAATGCAACAGTAGTATACAAAAGAAAAATCACAATAGATTAGTCATTTTTTTGTATCGACCTAATACAAAACATTTTCAATGTCCCCATCCCCATAGTTACTCTATGAGTGAAATCTGTAAATTTGTTTATATGTACCTACTTGGAAAAATTTTAAAGTAATTTTCCACTTAAGTAAAAGTACTGTTATTCGTCACTGTTCGATATGAAAATTCGTTGGAAAATTAATTTTATTAAAGTGATATTGACTACCAAAATATTTATATGATACCCAACAAATCCAAAGTTTGCGTTTATGACACAAATTAATTTCGGAAAGTTTCCAATTACATAGTTGAAAAATATCATACAAATTTTGATAGTTTGTTTATAACGCCATAAACTTTTCTGCTTTTATAATGATTTTACGATGTTGCGTGAATACCCTTTATGTGTTTTATTTCAACATTTATTCAAATTCAAATATGGAATTAGATAACGAACTAAAAGAACAATGTGTAGCTTTGTATGGGGCGTGGGCGTCTGCTGCCAAATCATCAATAGAAAAACAATCGACTTAAGATATGAACACATTCATATTTAATTTTAAGATCATAAAAGGAGACGGAGAAAATACTATTGTGAGCTACGCTTTATTTATTACAGTATTAATACCTGCCAAATTAAAAAAAAATTACAAAATTGATATAAAAGTTTACAATTTTTGTTTTAAAATGTGTTACCTTAATGAATACATGAAAACAAGTTGTAATCTGACTCATCATTGTACAGCTTATACTGTAAGTTATAAAAACATTATACAAATTTCTGTGAATTCCTAAATTCTTATATTCCATGTAGGTGCGCTTTGATAGGGATTTTCAACTTCCCACATTGGAAGTTATTGTAATTGGTCAGATTTATCGCATCGAAAATTTTGAAATATCTCTACGTTTCGAGGTCCCAAGAACAATGTACGTTCGTACTACAATTTTTCGTTCGTATCTAGAGAACGAATAGAGATATGGACTTCAAATTTTAGTTTACAGATAACAACATCATAGAGTGCAGAAAGGGTTTTCAGAAAAATTCACTTAGTTATTTTCTTATTGCAGATTTTTTTTTAAGTTGTAAAATGCCATTCGTCTCGAAAATCTGGGGAACAGAAAATGCCATCGATGTCAGCTTAACAAACAATGAAGTAATGAAGAATTGAAAATAATTTTTAAAAAATCAACTGACTGTTTTTTTAAATCAAAAAACATGCTTAAATTTGTTAAAAAACTTGATATTGTAATTAATTTAATAATGGCTTCGAGCTAATTTTCGGCTTGAATATTTTCGTAGCTGGGCTAATTTTACTCTACACCACATAGACGTAGTCAATAACTGATAAAGGTTGTAGAACTCACAATGAAGTAAGAATTAATGGGGTAATGGTGTAAAATAAATTCAATTGACAGTTTTTTTCTTTAAGTAAAAAAATATGCCAAAAATACTACAAAAATGGTTGAAAAATAAAATACGCCCCAACTTTGGTTTTGACTTGATCTCAAATTGAACACCCTTCAGATTTTGAATATGGAATTTCCTTATAAACAGCGGGTGTCAACTTTCCAACGGCACCAATATGAAGTTACCAGTGAGGGTCGCACCCAGCCTCTTTTTTGAAATTACCAATAATAATAATATATATAATGTTGTCTGATAATTGACACGAAAATAAACTAACAAACTAACTAACTAACTACCTAAAACTATGAAAAGGGTTCAATTGATTAAGAGTGTCGAAAGATTATTACCAAATTCGGGGAGATAGATAGAGTTATTTTTTTTATTCAATAGATATTTAAAATATAAGAAAGTTATAGTTTTACCAAAAAATTCTAGAAATTAAAACAAAAAAAGAAAGAGTTGTGAAATAAAATTTTTAATTTAAAGTAAATGTTTGCATAATATGTATTAAATGCAATTTATAAGTAAACAGAACTTTTAAAAAAAAATAAATTTAATAAGCAATAAATCGAAATATTAATTTAAAGTTAGAAAATACAAAAATATCTTCTTCCTAAAAATGGTTGGTGAGGTAATTCTCTCCAATTCGATTGGAAGACTGTTTCACAATCAAATAGCAGCGTAAAGATGGCGACACAATCAATCGCAAGCCGCTTTGTGGAAGCCTTATATGGTTTATGCTGTGAAGATAGATAATATTGAGAAACCTTTGCTTTGTCTAAGCTTAATCCCCCAAAAAAAGATAGACAGAGCAGATAGGATAAGACTTTTTACAATATGTCTCTTCATATATCGAGTTTCAATTTCAATTAATGTGATAAGGACCTTAAAGAGTGAAGACCAAAATAAATTCGTCTTATAGATTGAGAAACAGCGTCACAACAGCTAAGTCTATTATTTATTTAAAAGCCCGAATTCTTAGATTTGTTCACGTATTCAATTATTTGCAATTTATTCAAAACAACAGGTGGTCGATTTTGTAGGTATAATAATTTAACATCAGAGCTCCTCACCGCTCTCACCCACAAACTCATCGTCATGAAAAGTCACAATCTAAACAGGGTCTTAGGTCTTGTTCTTAATTCAAATTGTTTTTTTAATATTAAATTTAAATTCATAAAATTATTTATTAATATTTTATAGATGTATATAAATATTAAATTAATATAGTTTTTACATACAATCTTTTAATCCTAGAAAATGTTAAAAATCAGCAAAGGTTTTTATCTTCTATTATTTATTTTGTATTGTTTGTAATTATCAGCATTGAAAGATCTTGCTCTTTATCAAGATCACGCTTCATGATCCAAAAATTTAATTTTTACTATGATGGCAAGACTACTATTTTGTTTTGCAAATGTGTTATGTATTGTAAAAAAAGACAACATTAATGCATGAAAAATAAACACAAGGAAAAAGTTGTTTTCACTCTGATCCGTATTGTTTTACTTTGTGGAATAATCTTTGGGATAATCATTAATCAGAGTTGTAAACTATATTTATATAAATTTTATACTGCCGAATAAAAATAGAAATTATGCATGTTTCATGAATTGTCGATTGCATTTTTTTCAGACTCTTATTTGTTTTTGTATTTGTATTTATTAGTATTACATGATCCAGCAAGATTAAAATCTTTTAATAGTATCTAAAAAAGCTTTGCCAAGAGTCAAATTTACAAAATATTATTATATGCATAGTAATTAATTTACAAGTATTTATAGAAATTAAAACAAAAACGAAAGAGCTGTGTATTATTTAAAAGCCCGAATTCTTAGATTTGTTCACGTATTCAAATAATTGCAATTCATTCAAAACAACAGGTGGTCGATTTTGTAGGTGATGAAAGTAACATTTCGAAGTTCGAAACAAACAATTTTATAAGGTCTCATTCATTATCAAAACGTTCCGTTTATTAAGAAAACTTTTGACAGGGACGGAGGACCTAAAAAGGGAGTTAAAATCCTTTGAACTTGCTAAGCGGGCCACCTGATTATTCGCGTCGGGCACATCAACCTACAGTGACTTATGGGATTTAAGAAAAAATTACAGTATTTTTTATTGAAACGCATCTTAAAGTTAAAAATGTTAATGTTTTTGGTAAATGTTTTTTTTCAATAATAATAAACTGAATATTTTTGAAATCACTTAGGAATCCCACAATTTGTGGGCCAATCCACAAGAATTTCCTGTGGACGTCTGGCTCACCAAGGTAGGTTAAGAATACAAATAGATGTGTAAACTTTTAACACACATAACTGGGTCAAAAATCCCTTATGGACTTTTGGTCTTTGGACATATACCCCTGCGCCAAAAAACACATGCAGACATAGAGCAATATGCTATTCTTCATAATGTCCCATGTAATAAATTTTCTAATATATTGTCAAAATTTTAGACAATAATACTAAAATGTTTCACCAATTATTCAATTGTTCAGGTTAGGATATCCTTTTAAGTCACTCGAACCTTAAAGGCACGTGTGTGCAAAAAATTCAAGAATTTCTCTCTTACATCACCGTTTTCTAATATACATACAAAGAATTATAAAAGAAGGAAACTTTTTTAATCAGTAACACACGGCTTTTTAGTGATGAGTAAAACCAGAGTCAGCTAACTTTGGAGCAACTGGATAATTTCTTATAGACTTAAGATAAAAACATTTTATACATTTTTTACCAAAATAAGTTTCTCATGTCAGGTTTTTTCTTATATGTCAGGTTTATCTAACACCTTACTATATGAGCTTTTCTTATATCTATCATCTATTGTTTTATTAGGTGCAGGAAAAAAACTTCACTAGAAATAACTTAACTAATAATGGGATAATTATCAGCCGAAATATTTTGAAGTTATGCCCATCTATTAGGTATTTTTCCAGAAGGAAAACAATTTATTTAAATTTAAATTAAAAACTAATGTCGAATGAGATGGTCAGACGTGGGAACGGAACAGCGCTACTGGCCACCTCGTTCTGCGGGAAAACTGCACCACACCAAATTTGACACCACCACTTTTCACCGGATCCGTCTCCTCTCTCCGCATTGATCATAGAGTACATAATAATTTCATTGTCAAGTATAGGTACCCTATTGAATGTTGCTTTTTTTAAAAACCCGTAATCGAAGAATTCGAATAACAAACACAAATACCCAAAATTACAAACTTCAAATACAAAATAATTTCATGCAAAAAGTGAAATATTTCCCACAAAAAAGTTATTTTTTTATTATCCTAAAGTATACAACCTACTTAAGCTATTTATTTTTATTGAAAGTGAATTCACACGCAAACCAGAATGAAAGTTTACTTACCCATTCTCCTACAATATAAAAGATTTCATAATAGGTACCAAAACACGTAACAATTTCTTTCAAGGAAAATATTTAAATTATATCGATTTTTTTCTTGAATATATAAGCAGTTCCAACAACGTATTGCTGAGATTTAAGGGGTCAGTGTAGAATGGCCATTATATCAAACCTTAAGGCTTGATATTGATTTGAAACTCCAATATAAAAAAAAAATAACTTTTTTTTTCAAAAAATTTACTTACTTTAAACGATTTAAATGACGAGACAACATAGCTAGCTCCATCCTCGAGCTCATCGAGACTATACTTGCGATCTCCGTCCATTGAAAATATATAACGTGCACCACGTGGTAAATCCATTTTTGGAGAAATTTTATCCAGAAGACCATCCATTGAGGTAATGTCACGCCCAGGACGATACCTCAACTCTACTCCCGGGAAAAAAGGATCGCCATTTCGATAGAATACTACTCTCCTTGCCTTCCAATATGACAAATTTGAATAACGACTAACAGCACTCATAACACTATTTAACTGATTAGAGGATGATAATTCTGGCCGAGATTTAGAACGTATCAATGGTACAACTGGTGGCTGTGATGAAATTTCACTCATGTTGTCCATCGCACTTGGACTCACTACTCGGCTCTGATGTCCATTTCGATTCCAGTAGTCGGTTGCTTGTGTATTTTTTCCATTACCAATACCAACGGGTGTTTCAATGCCACTACCAACACCAGTAGCCCCACCCTCTATAATAGATGTAGAGTCGTTATTTCTTTTTCTGTGGTGTATTTCTCCAACCACAAATTCTTCTCCCTCTTCGTCACTGTTCAACTGATGGTCATTATTTGCATTGGACATGTCTAAAAAATTTTCTGACATATTAGGCTCAATTTGTGCTTCTTTTGAATTATTTTCAATTTTTTCTTCTGTATCTTTAACTGGTGATGATTTCGATACATCTAAACCAACCTTCGATGATCCTACTTCCGACTGTTCAATATTGCTTGTCATGACCAAAATAATTTTATTTAGACAACACCCGATGGCCTAGTTTTTTTATAATATCTATCTTTTCATTTGGAAAAATAAGCTAAACGCACATTTATTTCAAATAAAATTGATATATAACTTATTTTAACATAACACAATATGAAAAAGTAAGTTTATAGAAAGTTACACATTTTGTTACCACTTCTTACGTTTTCTTAGTCTTATGTACTTCACCGGTTGGGCACTGTGCAAATTCTGTTTTGTTCGGTCGCATACGATGACCTGAGAACTCATTTGCTAGCAGGACCTTATAGCAACAGAAAAATTACTCTCGGTCATTGGAAACAAGGGAGTAATGGCTACAATACAAACAAATCCAAGCATAAGGCTAGATTCAGGTAGAAATATTCGTATATTGTATAGTACTTAAATCCATAGTAAAACGACTCCATTGTAGGTTTATTCATAAAAGGGAAAATGTTTCATGCACTGCCCATATTTTGACCACTGTTACACTATTACATTATTATTATTATTTTATATTTTTTCATATTATGTAACAACATTGTATTTAATACCTACTATAGGTTTCGAAGAATTCAAAAGGTCTTTTTAATATTTTAGTTTTAAGCATTCACCTAGATGTATTATCCTTTGTTTTTAGTTCTTTGAATCTTTCGTAACTTATTATGCAGTGGGAAGAGCTGATTAGTGAGCCAGAGAAAAGTATCCGGTTAAAACAATTATAGCAAAGTTATTTTTTTGAATATACATGAAGTTAATTTTTATATATGTACATGTGTATGTATGTACATAAATACTACAATGCTTTGATTGAGATATATGTAATGTGTATTATGTCAATTAAAATCATTTTTATAAAAGTTTTGCTATTAAATGAGAGAAAGAAAACAATTGTTATATTTTTAAATCAAATTCGTTATTAAAATCAAATTTATATTGGATGGGCTGCAGGGCTGATGGGATATAGTTTCCGAATTCAAATAAAACTATCTCATTTTCTCCCGACGTTTCCTTGGTTATTTTCCAAGTTTTTTCAAGGGTTGTCTTATATAGCTGGGAACAAATTATAAACTACACTATGATCATTCTTTTAAACAAATTGACTTACTTTTTACATTTGTGGGAACAACTATTTTCTATGTTTAAATCTACGTTGAACATTAATAACTAACAACGAAAATTAAAAAATATGACCGCTAAACACTTAACATAAACAAAGTCTTAATTATTGTTGTTTACCATGACATTTTTTGTTTTTTCGCAATTACTTTTAATTGTAAAAATTGTTTAGTACATTTTCTTTCTTATGTCTAAAGATTTCATGGTTGCTGGGGTATAATGGCAGCCCATATGTGTTAAATTAATATCTTTATAAACTTAAGTGAATAGAAAATTGTTAATGAAGAAGAAGCATTTTACGTCTTACGATTTTCCAAAGCTCCAGAATTTTTGAAACTGCTATCTTCGCAGATGATATATGATAAATCTTGAAACAAATTTTCAATCTCAGTTTTCTGTTCAAAACTATTTTCAAAATTGGAAAATAAAAATTACTTCCAAGACCCAGGCTGCCTTTTTTACAAGAAAAAGAAAACCCTGTCGTTTCTTGCCCAGCAACCCACTTCTATTAGATGGTGTGCAAGCAGAATGGAAATCAAGTGCTAAGTATGTTTTTTAATTTGTTTGTTTATTTATTTGTTTATTTAGTTAATAATTTATTTATTTATCATTAGTTAATTTTGTCTATTTATTTATTTATTAAAAATTGTTAATTTGTTTATTTAATTATTAATTTAGTTATTTATAATGTGCTAATTACCAACATCTGCAATATATTTATATTTATTGTTATAATACAATTGTGGACAAGATCTTAGATCAGTTACCTGCACCCCATCTCTCTCTTCTCATGGAAACATACATACATGATTGTGTTTTCTTTTTCTTTATTATTAAATGTAGGTTTTTATAGTAGCTTTTCCTTCTAAACAATCTTTAACCTGTGATATTATTTAAATACAAATTCTTAATTATCAGGAGTAAGAGTATTATACCATATCTCTGTAAATTGTGCAACCCAGTTTGAATAAAAATATTATAAAAATTTAACTACAGATTTAAAAAAAAACTAATGCATAATTTTGAAATTTGCCACCACTTACCAGTCTGTATTGCAAAGATATGGCCATCCATACAAGTTTTTTGGGTTGGTTTTTGAAGTTGGATCGAAATATAACTTTCGATTTAAATATTTCGAGAACCAAACATTTTTGAAAAAAAATATTTTTGGAGCAAAAAGTAACAAAGGAGTAGCCCATTCTTTTTTCAAAAAGTCAATAAAATTGTATTTGTCAGAATGTGCTAAATTTTTACATTAACAGAAAGGTCCATGAATTTCCAATTCAGCACGAAGAACCACGCAACTTCAACCTGTCTCGATTGCGGAAAAATCACCATCCAAACAATTTGTTTGAATTTTAATTCAATTATGTCAAAATAAGGTAATATCACTTTGGATGAAGATATTTCGCAAACCAAAGCTCGTAGAATTTTTTGGTTTCCAGTTTTAGAAAGACCTTAAAGAACTTATACATAATATTTGAAACCACTTACGAGTCTCGAATGCAGAAATATCTCTATCGAACTACTATTTTAGGGTGGCATCGAAACAAAGTATACACTCTCCGAAAAATATCCTTGTGACCAGCGATATGTTTTTCATTGTGTTTATATGAAGTGGAAATTACTTAATATTAATATTAATCTATGGGGAATAATATTTTACTGTTTCACTTAAAAACTTCTAGCTTTAGAAAACATTTTGTGGAACAAATGTTTGTGAGTAAAGTATTTCGCTATATTCCACAAAGCAAAACCTTTGTTTGCAAATTGCAAACGAAATATTCTTAAACGTTAATTGCTATTAGTCAATAATTTATACGTTGTTTGTCACAAACGATAAAAGTCTTGCTCATAAAAAGCAATGCACCTAAGGTTTAATAATTTACGAGATACTGTGTAAAAGTTGTGAATTGTTTGTCACAAGAAATAATCTATGTAACCTTTATACGCATTACCATTTCTGGTCAGTATAGTAATATTTATGAAGAACTTTAAAGTTTTGAAATATTCTGTCAAAAACTTGTTTGTGAGTATATTATTTCTCTGTATTCCAAAATGAAAAAGATACTACGGACGAATTTTAAAAGAAATATTCAAAAACGTTAATTGCTATTATCTGGTACCTTGTTAGTTGTTTGTCACAAACGATAAAAGTCATTCTCATAAAAAGCAATGCACCTAAGGTTTAATAATTTACGAGATACTGTGTAAAAGTTGTGCATTGTTTGTCACAAGAAATAATCTATGTAACCTTTATACGCATTACCATTTCTGGTCAGTACAGTAATATTTATGAAGAACTTTAAAGTTTTGAAATATTCTGTCAAAAACTTGTTTGTGAGTATATTATTTCTTTGTATTCCAAAATGAAAAAGATACTACGGACGAATTTTAAAAGAAATATTCAAAAACGTTAATTGCTATTATCTGGTACCTTGTTAGTTGTTTGTCACAAACGATAAAAGTCATTCTCATAAAAAGCAATGCACCTAAGGTTTAATAATTTACGAGATACTGTGTAAAAGTTGTGCATTGTTTGTCACAAGAAATAATCTATGTAACCTTTATACGCATTACCATTTCTGGTCAGTACAGTAATATTTATGAAGAACTTTAAAGTTTTGAAATATTCTGTCAAAAACTTGTTTGTGAGTATATTATTTCTCTGTATTCCAAAATGAAAAAGATACTACGGACGAATTTTAAAAGAAATATTCAAAAACGTTAATTGCTATTATCTGGTACCTTGTTAGTTGTTTGTCACAAACGATAAAAGTCATTCTCATAAAAAGCAATGCACCTAAGGTTTAATAATTTACGAGATACTGTGTAAAAGTTGTGCATTGTTTGTCACAAGAAATAATCTATGTAACCTTTATACGCATTACCATTTCTGGTCAGTACAGTAATATTTATGAAGAACTTTAAAGTTTTGAAATATTCTGTCAAAAACTTGTTTGTGAGTATATTATTTCTTCGTATTCCAAAATGAAAAAGATACTACGGACGAATTTTAAAAGAAATATTCAAAAACGTTAATTGCTATTATCTGGTACCTTGTTAGTTGTTTGTCACAAACGATAAAAGTCATTCTCATAAAAAGCAATGCACCTAAGGTTTAATAATTTACGAGATACTGTGTAAAAGTTGTGCATTGTTTGTCACAAGAAATAATCTATGTAACCTTTATACGCATTACCATTTCTGGTCAGTACAGTAATATTTATGAAGAACTTTAAAGTTTTGAAATATTCTGTCAAAAACTTGTTTGTGAGTATATTATTTCTCTGTATTCCAAAATGAAAAAGATACTACGGACGAATTTTAAAAGAAATATTCAAAAACGTTAATTGCTATTATCTGGTACTTTGTTAGTTGTTTGTCACAAACGATAAAAGTCATTCTCATAAAAAACAATGCACCTAAGGTTTAATAATTTACGAGATACTGTGTAAAAGTTGTGCATTGTTTGTCACAAGAAAAAATCTATGTAACCTTTATACGCATTACCATTTCTGGTCAGTACAGTAATATTTATGAAGAACTTTAAAGTTTTGAAATATTCTGTCAAAAACTTGTTTGTGAGTATATTATTTCTCTGTATTCCAAAATGAAAAAGATACTACGGACGAATTTTAAAAGAAATATTCAAAAACGTTAATTGCTATTATCTGGTACTTTGTTAGTTGTTTGTCACAAACGATAAAAGTCATTCTCATAAAAAGCAATGCACCTAAGGTTTAATAATTTACGAGATACTGTGTAAAAGTTGTGCATTGTTTGTCACAAGAAATAATCTATGTAACTTTTATACGCATTACCATTTCTGGTCAGTACAATAATATTTATGAAGAACTTTGTAGATCTGAAATATTGAATATTGAATATAGTGACCAAAAATGATTACCAGACTCAAACTTGCTGGGATTTGCCACGGTAGTAATATTTGCGTATATAATGCATTTTTACATATATAATTTATTTATTTCAGAATTGACCCTGTCTATTAAGAACATATGAACCTAATGCTCACCCAATAGCTACAATTGTTATATGTAAAGAAAATGCTCAGCTAACAGCCGAAATTGACGAAATATGAAAGTATCTACCAGTTTTCTGAGAATCACGCATACGCATATAAATGTAAATAAGTTTTCCGTTTTTTTTTTATTCAAAGTAATGCACCGCGACTTTACATTTACACGGACGTTAGACTGAAAGTCGTTTTAACGCACACCGTGGCTACACGATAAAGAGAAATCCTTTTAGTTTGAGTAAAATTCATCTTCCTTTCCCACACAATAAAAAATGCTTCATGTTCGTGTATTATTCAAAATAATTCTTATTCAAAGTAGCGCATCGAGAAATTTTCGTTGCAATCTACCCGTTTCTTTTTAAGGCATATAAAATCTACCTATCTCACTGGTTGCGCCTTTCACTTTGACGCTCGTGTAGCCAGGCACTAAAATTGGAAAAGTGCTGCCGTGGCGAAGTTGGAAAATTTAGCTAAGTATAAAGAAAGGACAACACCTCCGTTTTATCCTGTTCCTAACGTGCGAAAACCATTTTTGTTTTAATTTTGTCGGATAATTGTTTCTGAGACCTGAAATAAAGAATAAACTTGCTTATTCTTGTCATTTCAATATAATTTCAGAGCGCCATTATTTGAATTTCGTATATAGATTTTATTTATCAGATTGTCATTTTTCTTGTGTAAATGCGGCACTAATGGGCTCGAACTCTATGGGGTTAAAGGTAAGGACTAGGACACACTAGATAAAACTGCAATTCAGATAAGAACTTCACAGCACATCACCGACCTTTTTAATTTACAGCACTTCAACAGAATCACACTAAAGACTGCTTTTAAACTCTCCAATTAACCCCTTTTTAAGCACGTAGGCTGGGGATCTACATATGAGTGGCCGGGATAAACAAAGTTGCTGAGGTTAAAATAATTGCAAAGATATCGACGTTCTTCTTTGTGGTGGCCTGGTCACTGTCCAACAGTGCAGTAAGAAATTTTTTCTTCATTTGTACTATTTCTTATTGCACTGCAATCGTTTGTGCTTGCAAAACAATTGTTTAAGATACAAGAACGCCGAATATCCGACGTCACGTAGACGTTTATAAAGTTGAAAAAAAAATCTGTTTGCTAAGGAACAATAACTTGTTAATACGTTTTTGTATTGATGTTATTGAGAAAACTAGTTAGTAAATGTTTGAATGTAAGAAAGATTAGTAATAAGTATTAAAATATAAGCATATTATTATCTCGTACCATGCTAATGCCTTTACATTATAATATCTATAAAAATGATGTTATAAAAATATTTTAGAACTAGTGTTGCTCCAGCCTTAAGGTTAAGAAATAAAATGCCCACTTTCGTTGGTATAATTGGTACCTACCATTAACAACGAACGCAAAAAAAAAAGCGGTAAACCCAAATAACACACAACGCTCTTTCGCTCTTTATGCGAAACAAGAGATGCACTGAATACCGCGTTGCATGGATGGCTTGAACGTTCATGCACAATATACATAACAACCAGAGTTACCACTGTGTTATAACTTTGTGCGGGGATTCATTTTTCATTTGGATTTGCGAACACAATATAAAAATAAAATTTAAATTAAACCTAGTATGCATACCAAACACAGTGACATTGGTTTTTGGTTAAAAAAATCATGAAGAAGATAATTTTTTTTCAATTCATAACAATAATAAAAATTTAAACGTAGAACATTTTACGCAAAAATCAGTCCCATGAGAAATACATACAATTTTTTTTTACTGTAAAAGACTACTTACAGTAATACCTAATACCTACTCATACATTTGCAATATTTTTAGAAACAGAAGGTAGTTAAACTGGTAACCAAAAAACAAAAAAAATATCATCGTTATCTCCAAAAAGTAGCAAAGAGAAAGCACAATGAAGAAGAAATTTCCTCACCATTAAATAACCTTAGAATTTTTGCTGTACATATTTCTGTGAACAAAAAGTAGTGTAACAACTGTTAAAAACACCCAGCATGTTTTACTCTCGCTTTTAATTTGAATTTGTTGTGTATTTGATGTGAAAATAAAGTAGGTACATATATGAAAAATAGTTTGTTTATAAATTGTATAATTTAATTTGTTTGTAAATGACTAATTAATTGTCAACGAAATCTGATTTTTAAAATACGTTTTTTGGTTTACGGGGTTTTGAAAGGTTTTACACATTCTATTAAAACAAAATACCAAATAAAACTACTATTTCTCAACATCGTGTCTTTCTTTATGTTTGTTTATATTTTTTGAAGTAATACCTAGTGCCTACTCACATTCTGAAAAAGAAAAAAACATATGGAAACAGAGTAAAAACTAGTATTGGATCATTTAAATGGACCTAACAAGAAATTAAATGGTTGAATTTATGACAAAAAAAATATTTTTACTATTTCTCGAACAAGTTTTGAAAATAAATTAATAATAAAAAGTATTTGTACCTACATAGAATGTAAGTATACCATTAAAGATATTAACATTCTTCTATAGACAAAATGTAAGTATTATGGCAACACTGAACACAAGCGACGCCAACAAAAAGTTACATAATGATGCACAGTTATTATTTCCGTCGCGCGTGGAACCTTTTCATTTGTTCTTGTATATTTCATAGTGTTCTTTTCAACGCCACGACACAGACGTCTGTATTTGCCTGCCTTCTATTCGTAAAGTAAGTCAAACAAAATAATTTGCGTTGTTCAATTTTCTTTGTGACTTGAGTTGTGGCTATCTATTTGTTTAATCCGATTTGAATAATAATAGTTCGGGAATTGTTTATTCAAAGAATAATTTCAATATGTCCATATTGTCCACCACAAGTGACTCAACATCGGTCGTGTCGGTATCCGACATTGTATCATTCACCCTTTCAACAAACACAAAAATGTATTTTACGAAAGAGGTCAAAATTATTTCATACCTACATATTAAGCCTAAGTCTTGTTTATACATCAAAAAGCAAAGTGAAATTAAATCCCAGGTAAAATGTAAAATTTTTTGTATAAATAAATGTTTAATTGTTAAGGGTATATAACAATTTATGGGCGGTTTTACGTTGATTTCGAGAAATTAGCAAAAACCTTATTCCAAAAGTAATTTTTTTTTTAGAGAAGTGAGTATAATGTTATAGATAGATAACATTATTGTTTACGAAAAATGATTGTTTCAAAAATCAAATGTACATACATAATTTCGTTGAAAATAAGTTCACAAGCTTAGTTTCACTAGATACGAAATTTATTTTCATATCAAAAACCATACAAAACCATACGCTTTAGCTCAAACAAATTAATATTTTTATAAATACTAAATCTAATTGTCTATGACTGGGAAAAATAGTAAACATTTTACTTCGCTTAGATGTTCAAATAAGCCTTAAGCAAAAATTGTCTCTGTTAAAAAAAAAATATATAAAAACCTCTATTTTACTTGTCTTCTGTGAAATAAAATTTGATTAGGCCCTCCTAAGCGGATGTTTAGAGAGAAACTTGGATACAATCATAATAATACAAAAGTTCAAAAACAAAAATTGTTTAGACGAGGCTGACAGATCAAAAATCGCGAAAATAATCATAAATGACATCCTTCTGGATAATTTCGACCGATTGTAAGTACAAATTATTCTAGAATATCAATAGAACATGAAACTAATACTTTTTATTTAAAGACTACAAAAATCGGAATATATTCTATTATCAAAAATAATCTGTGAAATTTTCCCTACGGAAGCAAAAGAGACGTTTTACTCACCAGCTGCTGGAAAAATAAAAGTTGGTGGAAAGCTCTGGAGCGCCCAAATGAACACCCGTACATCGCTCAAAGCCTGTGGATTAGTAAAACGCCGATCAATTACGAACGCGGAAAAAACCAATGGTAAAATTTTGACATTTTATTTATAAAGTATATACAATATATCTATGTATATAGTTGTTGTCGTTCATTTTAAGAATTCGAAATAATAATTCCAAAACTTGATTTTTATATGTAAAATGGTTTATATTAAATTAAAGATAATTGAAATTGGAATCAGGTTTGTCATCATTCATAAAAATAGGCCAAGTATTTAAAAAGTTGTGGGAGGTTTTATAATGACTTATCGGAATATCAGCTGAAACCTGATTCCAAAACTGAATTTTAAAACTTGATTTTTATATGTAAAATGGTTTATATTAAATTAAAGATAATTGAAATTGGAATCAGGTTTGTCATCATTCATAAAAATAGGCCAAGTATTTAAAAAGTTGTGGGAGGTTTTATAATGACTTGTTGGAAAATCAGCTGAAACCTGATTCCAAAACTGAATTTTAAAACTTGATTTTTATATGTAAAATGGTTTATAATACATTTAAGATAATCGAAATTGGAATCAGGTTTGTCATCATTCATAAAAATAGGCCAAGTATTTAAAAAGTTGTGGGAGGTTTTATAATGACTTGTTGGAAAATCAGCTGAAACCTGATTCCAAAACTGAATTTTAAAACTTGATTTTTATATGTAAAATGGTTTATATTAAATTAAAGATAATTGAAATTGGAATCAGGTTTGTCATCATTCATAAAAATAGGCCAAGTATTTAAAAAGTTGTGGGAGGTTTTATAATGACTTATCGGAATATCAGCTGAAACCTGATTCCAAAACTGAATTTTAAAACTTGATTTTTATATGTAAAATGGTTTATATTAAATTAAAGATAATTGAAATTGGAATCAGGTTTGTCATCATTCATAAAAATAGGCCAAGTATTTAAAAAGTTGTGGGAGGTTTTATAATGACTTGTTGGAAAATCAGCTGAAACCTGATTCCAAAACTGAATTTTAAAACTTGATTTTTATATGTAAAATGGTTTATAATACATTTAAGATAATCGAAATTGGAATCAGGTTTGTCATCATTCATAAAAATAGGCCAAGTATTTAAAAAGTTGTGGGAGGTTTTATAATGACTTGTTGGAAAATCAGCTGAAACCTGATTCCAAAACTGAATTTTAAAACTTGATTTTTATATGTAAAATGGTTTATATTAAATTAAAGATAATTGAAATTGGAATCAGGTTTGTCATCATTCATAAAAATAGGCCAAGTATTTAAAAAGTTGTGGGAGGTTTTATAATGACTTGTTGGAAAATCAGCTGAAACCTGATTCCAAAACTGAATTTTAAAACTTGATTTTTATATGTAAAATGGTTTATATTAAATT
This sequence comes from Epistrophe eligans, assembly GCA_951394125.1. Taxonomy (NCBI): domain Eukaryota; kingdom Metazoa; phylum Arthropoda; class Insecta; order Diptera; family Syrphidae; genus Epistrophe; species Epistrophe eligans. The sequence continues at coordinate 68,121 of OX596031.1, forward strand.
AAAGATAATTGAAATTGGAATCAGGTTTGTCATCATTCATAAAAATAGGCCAAGTATTTAAAAAGTTGTGGGAGGTTTTATAATGACTTGTTGGAAAATCAGCTGAAACCTGATTCCAAAACTGAATTTTAAAACTTGATTTTTATATGTAAAATGGTTTATAATACATTTAAGATAATCGAAATTGGAATCAGGTTTGTCATCATTCATAAAAATAGGCCAAGTATTTAAAAAGTTGTGGGAGGTTTTATAATGACTTGTTGGAAAATCAGCTGAAACCTGATTCCAAAACTGAATTTTAAAACTTGATTTTTATATGTAAAATGGTTTATATTAAATTAAAGATAATTGAAATTGGAATCAGGTTTGTCATCATTCATAAAAATAGGCCAAGTATTTAAAAAGTTGTGGGAGGTTTTATAATGACTTGTTGGAAAATCAGCTGAAACCTGATTCCAAAACTGAATTTTAAAACTTGATTTTTATATGTAAAATGGTTTATATTAAATTAAAGATAATTGAAATTGGAATCAGGTTTGTCATCATTCATAAAAATAGGCCAAGTATTTAAAAAGTTGTGGGAGGTTTTATAATGACTTGTTGGAAAATCAGCTGAAACCTGATTCCAAAACTGAATTTTAAAACTTGATTTTTATATGTAAAATGGTTTATATTAAATTAAAGATAATTGAAATTGGAATCAGGTTTGTCATCATTCATAAAAATAGGCCAAGTATTTAAAAAGTTGTGGGAGGTTTTATAATGACTTGTTGGAAAATCAGCTGAAACCTGATTCCAAAACTGAATTTTAAAACTTGATTTTTATATGTAAAATGGTTTATATTGAATTTAAGATAATCGAAATTGGAATCAGGTTTGTCATCATTCATAAAAATAGGCCAAGTATTTAAAAAGTTGTGGGAGGTTTTATAATGACTTGTTGGAAAATCAGCTGAAACCTGATTCCAAAACTGAATTTTAAAACTTGATTTTTATATGTAAAATGGTTTATATTAAATTAAAGATAATTGAAATTGGAATCAGGTTTGTCATCATTCATAAAAATAGGCCAAGTATTTAAAAAGTTGTGGGAGGTTTTATAATGACTTGTTGGAAAATCAGCTGAAACCTGATTCCAAAACTGAATTTTAAAACTTGATTTTTATATGTAAAATGGTTTATATTAAATTAAAGATAATTGAAATTGGAATCAGGTTTGTCATCATTCATAAAAATAGGCCAAGTATTTAAAAAGTTGTGGGAGGTTTTATAATGACTTGTTGGAAAATCAGCTGAAACCTGATTCCAAAACTGAATTTTAAAACTTGATTTTTATATGTAAAATGGTTTATATTAAATTAAAGATAATTGAAATTGGAATCAGGTTTGTCATCATTCATAAAAATAGGCCAAGTATTTAAAAAGTTGTGGGAGGTTTTATAATGACTTGTTGGAAAATCAGCTGAAACCTGATTCCAAAACTGAATTTTAAAACTTGATTTTTATATGTAAAATGGTTTATATTGAATTTAAGATAATCGAAATTGGAATCAGGTTTGTCATCATTCATAAAAATAGGCCAAGTATTTAAAAAGTTGTGGGAGGTTTTATAATGACTTGTTGGAAAATCAGCTGAAACCTGATTCCAAAACTGAATTTTAAAACTTGATTTTTATATGTAAAATGGTTTATATTAAATTAAAGATAATTGAAATTGGAATCAGGTTTGTCATCATTCATAAAAATAGGCCAAGTATTTAAAAAGTTGTGGGAGGTTTTATAATGACTTGTTGGAAAATCAGCTGAAACCTGATTCCAAAACTGAATTTTGAAACTTGATTTTTATATATAAAATGGTTTATAATACATTTAAGATAATCGAAATTGGAATCAGGTTTGTCATCATTCATAAAAATAGGCCAAGTATTTAAAAAGTTGTGGGAGGTTTTATAATGACTTATCGGAAAATCAGCTGAAACCTGATTCCAAAACTGAATTTTAAAACTTGATTTTTATATGTAAAATGGTTTATATTAAATTAAAGATAATTGGAATTGGAATCAGGTTTGTCATCATTCATAAAAATAGGCCAAGTATTTAAAAAGTTGTGAGAGGTTTTATAATGACTTGTTGGAAAATCAGCTGAAACCTGATTCCAAAACTGAATTTTAAAACTTGATTTTTATATGTAAAATGGTTTATATTAAATTAAAGATAATTGAAATTGGAATCAGGTTTGTCATCATTCATAAAAATAGGCCAAGTATTTAAAAAGTTGTGGGAGGTTTTATAATGACTTATCGGAATATCAGCTGAAACCTGATTCCAAAACTGAATTTTGAAACTTGATTTTTATATATAAAATGGTTTATAATACATTTAAGATAATCGAAATTGGAATCAGGTTTGTCATCATTCATAAAAATAGGCCAAGTATTTAAAAAGTTGTGGGAGGTTTTATAATGACTTATCGGAATATCAGCTGAAACCTGATTCCAAAACTGAATTTTGAAACTTGATTTTTATATATAAAATGGTTTATATTACATTTAGGATAAACGAAATTGGAAACCCGTTGATATATAAATTTGTAGGCGCTTTTATTTTGTAAAATCATTTCAGAAGTGAATTTTAATTTTAAAAAATAAATGTTTTAACTTATATTTTGTGCTGTGTAATTTTAGATAATAAAAATTACAATCTAGTCTAGATTAACATCAATCATTAAAAAGTTGTTGGTGTTTTCGTTTTGATTTTTCTAAATAAACGACACAACATTTATCCCAAAAGCGATTTTTAAAATAATTTTTTACATCTAAATAATAAAGGTCAACCTTATAGGGCAAATGGTTTTTATGATGACGTAAAAAAAAAAACAGTTACAAAACCTGATAGGTGAATTTTAGTCAAAAAAATGGTTGTTAATATTACAAATTATTAACATTTGAAGCTATGCTATTATTATTTGGTTATAATTTTTGGAGTACATAATTAATCAAAACAATTATCTCGAATTTCATCAATTCAAGTGTGATATTGTAGATTATAATTCAATATGCTTAAATATACAAAATGCTTAATTTTAATCTGTCTCTAGTCTGTGATATCCCAGTCGATGAAGCGAATGAAAAACTAATTTCGAGGATATATGATGAGTGTGAAATAGACAATTTGTGGGAAGCTTCTTTCGCGAGCAGAAAAAGTTTCATTGCAAGTAATGGAGTGGATGCATATTTTCAACTATATAAATGCCTAGCTGGAGACAACGCAATAAAACTTGTAAACAAATTTAAGGTTTTTATGAAAATTTCTGTTTTAATTGGTTAATAATTTTACAGATCCTGGCAGATGCTGACCGTTTTTTCTTAGAAAAGTCCAAGTTGTCTTGTGATAGTTTGGATCAATTTGCAGAAGCTTTGCTTAAACTAGCGTCTAAAAGCAAGAACAAGGAAATTGCAAACTTTTTCGCTCTATCGGAGCAACATTGTGGTAAGAATTCTTTTATTAATAAACCAAAAAATTCACAACAATAATTTTGTTTCTTTATAATTTAGATTCACGGACATTAATTGGACTGCGAGCATTGCCATACTTCTTTCCAGCAAAATCCCTTAAGGCGAAACAAAAGCAAAACGATCCAAAAAGATCAACTAAAGCTTTTGCTGCAGCTTTGTTCATCCCCATTTTTGACACCATTGATGAAGCGAAGGATTTTTTTGCAGAAAATATCTTACCGACACCTAGGCTGCATATTATTGGTAGATATGATGATATCCTTAACATGTATTCTGTTGTAACCATAGAGGATAGATCGTTTATTTTTCACGATTTTAAAAAGGCTTTGGTGTTTTGCTTCTCAACCTTCTTTGCTTTAGATGTCCATTACCCTAACGTGACAAGTTGTTTTTGGGTCTTAATTCAACAAGTTGCTTTTGGTATATATTTAGATTGCGATAGAAAGTCTGAAATGTTACGCAATGTATCATTGCGTAAAGAACTATTAAATGAAATTGCATAAGCAAAGCAGAAAAATGCCAACATTAATACATTGTTTTGAATGTAAAAGCGTTTCTTTTGAGTTGAGCGATTTAAAGCTCTACAGAAAACATATTAACACTCACAAAAATATAAAACATTACAAATGTGTGCTTTGTAGCTTGTTTTTCTTTTGCTGCAAGTCTTTAATACAGCATATGAAAACCCATGTTAAAATATCGAATCAAAGTACAGCCAATTTAATTCAAGATAGCGTGGTCTCCCAAATAAATTTGGAAAAGTATTCCGAACCGTTTAATGTTGTCATAAAACCAAATACTACAAAATATATTGAAGAAGAATATGAGTTTAACAAGGATCTTGTTTTTCCACTAAAAACAAATGAGAAAGACTTAAACTCTGAGCTTTTTTTAGACTCGTATCGTGAAAATCTTTTGAAGTTCATTATTGCTATTTATTCAGATGAAAATATGTCAAGAAAAAGAGCGAAAGAGCTGCTATTGCAAATAAACAACCAAAATAATTTGATATTTCAATTTTTCGAAACTGCTTTGCCAAAAAAAAACTTTGCATTTTTTGAAAAGATACAACAGATCAAAAATATTGGCTTGAATGCATTTTCCTGCAGTGAGTATAAATTTTTAAAATATTTGGAGAGCTTCGGTATATACCATGCTCCAATTGAAAAAATAATAGAAAAGAAAAATGAATTTCAGAAAAAGAATGCTGCGCTCCAAACTAAAACTACTAAGTATTCTTTGATGATATTTCCGCTAAGAAAATTGTTTGCACAATTACTAAGTAAAACTTTTTTTTTAGAAATAGTTTTATCTTATTTAAATGATATAAATATGTGCAAGGCTAAAGGTGAAGTTATAAACGTCATGGGAACCAGTTACTGGAATACCAAGATAAATTATTATAATGGAATCAATTCTAATATTTTATTTTTACCAATAGATGCATATTTTGATGATTTTGAACCACAAAACCCTTTAGGGGCTCATGCTGGTGCTTACAAAATAGGAGCACTCTATGTGAAAATAGATTGCCTGCCTCCATTTCTACAGTCGAGGTTAGACTTAATTTTTGTAGGCGCATTAATGTTTTCAAATGATCGTTCCAGATATGGAAACGATATCATGTTTCAATCTATCATTGAAGAATTAAAGTATCTGCAAGATGTTGGGGTGGAGATAGAGCACAAAAAATTTACTCACGTTAGATTTATTTTTGTCAGTTTACTGGGTGATAATTTGGGAATTCATGCAATCACCGGTTTTTCGGAGTGCTTTATCTGTAATTTTCCATGCAGATTTTGCAAAATAGGCAAAGATGCTTTGAAATCTTGTACAGACGAAACCCTATTCCCTCTTAGAGATAAATCCAACTATAAGGATGATTTAAAGTTAAATGATTTATCTAAGACCGGGATAAGAGAATGTTGTGTATGGAACACTCTCCCTAATTTTCATGTCACTGAAAATTATAGTGTCGATATCATGCATGACATTCTAGAAGGGGTAGCACATGAAGACATTTGCAAAGTTTTTCTTATTTTTATTAATAAAAAAATAATTTCTTTAGATATTATTAACTTTAGACTGAAAAATTTCGATTTCGGTACGAAAAATAGACCGGATAATATTACAATTGGCATGCTGGAAAACAAAAAAATTAAATTTACGGCATCAGAAATGTTAAATTTTATTTTAAACTTACCATTAATTATTGGTGATCTAGCTCCAGAAGAATCCGATGAATGGAATCTCTTATTGTTGCTAAAAAAAATGCTAAGTTTGGTTCTAAGCGAACAGTATGCACACTATACTCCAAATTTGTTTAAGACTTTAGTTACTGAACATCACAAGTTGTTCATAAAATTGTTTGGAAAATGTCTTAAGTTTAAAGCTCATATTTTGCTGCATTATCCAAATATCATGCAAAAGGTTGGTCCTCTTAAAAACAAATGGTCTATGAGGTACGAAGCAAAACACCAAAGTCTAAAAAAGATATCTAAAACAACCAACAATCGTAGAAATTTAGTCAAAAGTGTTGCTATTAAAGTTCAATTGAAAACTGCTCATTTTTTAATCCAAGACAATGTTTATACAAATTTAAAATACGAAAAAAATAAAGAAATAAATAAAAAAGAAATATATTTAAAATATAAAATAACATTGGACTCAAAATATCAGAATATTTATAGAATTATATCCATTTATGCTAATGGTAATATTTTTTCTGAAAATTTTGTTGTAGAATTAAGTGATTTAAAAGAAGATTTCATCCAATTTGGCCTAATTAAAATAATACTTTGTACAGAATGTTCTGAAATTTATTTTGTATGTAATCTTCTAGAAAACATTTCTTTTATAGACCATTATCAATCCTTTCAAGTTAAGATTTCAAATGAGTTTTGTATAGTTCACGTAAAAAATGTTTCACTACTACATTCAGCGAAGCTAATAAAAACGGCTGACGGAAATTTTTTTATTAATTGGACGTTTTTAAACTTTTAGAAATACTATACATAAACTTTAATTTAATCTGTACAATATTTTAAAACTGAAGAATGACTTCAAAATCAATCCTCATGAGCAGTTAAAAATACTTAATCCGCCCTACTATGTAAGTTTTATTAATTAAATAAACATTTCTGTTAAATGTAATGCGAATGTACTTGTTGAGTACCAAACATCTATGTATAAATTTAATAATAATAATAATAAAAACATAATATCAATATTATTGAAATCGTACTGTTTTGATTTGTGTTAAACGTAAAGAAGATTTATAATTAAAGAACCAAACTTTGAAAGTATGTATTAAACGAAACCTTGGAAAGTAAGAGTAACAATATTTAGTTTAAGACAAAATTCTTTAATTAATAAAAAATATTTTTAAAATAATATGTACCAGGCTATGTTTACTTTATTTACAAACTTTATTTACGGTGAAATGAAAATAGGAATCCTTAACATTACTAGTTTGTTTTCTTATTAATAACAATAAAGCTATCAATTTAAAATAGCTTTTAACGGCCTTTAGTTATAATATTATCATCATACGCCTTTTAACCTTTTACAATAAACTGAACATAATTTTCAAACAAATTATAGTGTTTTTTTTTCAATTTCACCAAATGTAATAAAAATAATTCTAGAGATTTACATCGTTTTTAACCAACAATATGTGCTAGTGGTTCAAAATATTATTTTTGTAGGCAAATGATAAAGTGTTTGGAGTTGGAATTAATAATTCTAGAGCTGATTATTATTTCCTTTTCAATAAAGGTAATACAATTATTGTGAGACATTTATATTGTTTGTAACCAACAATATTTGCTAGTGGTTCAAAATATTATTTTTGTAGGCAAATGATAAAGTGTTTGGAGTTGGAATTAATAATTCTAGAGCTGATTATTATTTCCTTTTCAATAAAGGTAATACAATTATTGTGAGACATTTATATTGTTTGTAACCAACAATATTTGCTAGTGGTTCAAAATATTATTTTTGTAGGCAAATGATAAAGTGTTTGGAGTTGGAATTAATAATTCTAGAGCTGATTATTATTTCCTTTTCAATAAAGGTAATACAATTATTGTGAGACATTTATATTGTTTGTAACCAACAATATTTGCTAGTGGTTCAAAATATTATTTTTGTAGGCAAATGATAAAGTGTTTGGAGTTGGAATTAATAATTCTAGAGCTGATTATTATTTCCTTTTCAATAAAGGTAATACAATTATTGTGAGACATTTATATTGTTTGTAACCAACAATATTTGCTAGTGGTTCAAAATATTATTTTTGAAGGCAAATGATAAAGTGTTTGGAGTTTGAATAAATAATTCTAGAGCTGATTATTATTTCCTTTTCAATAAAGGTAATACAATTATTGTGAGACATTTATATTGTTTGTAACCAACAATAGTTGCTAGTGGTTCAAAATTTAATTTTTGTTGCCAAAAGATAAAATCTTTGGAGTTTAAACAAATAACTTTCGAGCCAACTAATATTATTCCTGAATTTAATGATAACATCTTTTATTGTGAGTTATTAAACTTTTTAAGTCAATCTATTATATTCTTACTACTAATTTCAAAAATGCTTATAGTTTGATATTAAATAAATATTCTTTAATGCTTAATGACTTGGAGATAGAAGTAAAGAAAATGGGTTGTGTAGTGAATATTGTTTGCTGCCAAGAACTTTACGTTCGTAATTCAAAGTTTTTCTTTTTACAAGCAAAATATTAATAGGCTGCGACTTGAAATCAAAACTTATGGCTACAAACAGGAAAAACGCGTGGTGCCTTTTTTCTCTTGTGGTTAACAGTTTTCTTCTTACAGAAATTGATTTTTTTTCTCGGTGTACACTTTAAAGCGAAACATTACGAGAACCAGACCAGCTAGAAGCTTTTGGGTTTTAATTTTAGAAAGATCTTAAACAGTTAATATGGAGTTTTGCAAGCCACAACAACTTGATATGGTTGACTACGGAAATATCACTTTGGATAGAAATATTTCGAAAACCATACTTCGTTTACTCTTGGTTTCAGTTTTAGAAAGATCTTAAAAAACTAATACACAATTTTGAAATTTTCAACAACTTACAAGTCTCTATTTAGCAATATCGCCAAAATATTTGGTCGGTTTTGAAATTGGATAGAAATATAAGTTTGGATGTAAATATTTTGAGAACCAGAAGATTTTTGTTTGCACAACAAAAAAAAGGTCTACTAAATCCGTTTTTTTGCTTACACTTTTTTGGATTTTATTCACAGTTGTTTGTTCTTTATTGCGTATAAATGCAAAATCAAATTTGAATCGAATCGAATAATTAATGTTTTATTAGAAAGTGAGTGTTTTCTTTAAAAGTTATATTGACTTAGTGCAAAATGAAGGTAATTCGGAAGAACTTGCTATAGTTGGTATGAACAAACAAACCTTGTGACAAACAAAAACAAATGACTTTTTTTCTTCTCAAAATTGATTCAATTTTTTCAATTTTAAAAAAGTTGGAACATATAATTAAACCCCTTTAAATATTCTGTAAATGTTTTAAGGTCGAAAAAATTGGTTTCAATATAAAGAATTGGGTGAATATAATGTCTATTGTTATACTGGACGTCTAGTGTAAATAAATAATAATAATATTGTTTGATTTTGGTTTGATTTTTTCAGAATTAAATTTTAAACTGCTCTTTAATAAATACTGATTGACAAGATTTATTTTTAAGAGAAAAATTAGATTCTTCAGAATAATTCCTTTTTCTTAAAAAAATTTGGAAAGAAATAAAAATAAAAAGTATTAGGAAATTTTCTTGCACAAAATAAGCATGAAGATGGATGAGAGAAACGCGTTGCTTTAAACCATAAAAGTATATGGTCTGAAAATATAAAATATTAATTTAATTATAATTACAAATTAATTTTTATTTTTATTTCTACCAAAATAATTAAAATCACACAACATGAAGACTACATCCACATAGACAAATTCTAACTTTGTCTCGATTTTTCTTACATATAATTACCATTTATCACAGATTTATTTATTTTAATAAAATATTTATTTAAATACAAAATAGCTAACTTTTTTTGACTCTTTGTAATCATCTTTGTTCGTAGATTTTAAAGTATTTGTTATATTTTCTGTATTTGTATTATAATTTACCACCGTAAATTAAAGTTGCAATTAACTGACAGTTTCTAAAAAGGAACAGAATATTATGAGCTAAATTGATCATTTTTCTTCAATAACTTTTCATTTGATCAAGTTGAATTCTTTATTTTCAATTTATAATTTATAGGACTCATCTACAGCAACAGCAACCTAAAACTATCGTAGTTATCACTCTTAAAAATATAAGAGCAAGTACGTGCGAACCAGTTTTGCATTTTATTTTCTTCATCTTTAACCTCTATACCATAAACACGTCTGTGGTCTTGACCGAACCCATACGCTCTTGTTTTTTTGTAAAATCTTATTTGATTCACCTGATTTTACCTGATTATGAACTTAATTATGCTACGTATGTAATTGCATCATTCAGATATACGTACAGATGGTGCATACTATATTCTATAGAATCAAAGTTTGTAAAATAAGAATAGCATTTTTTTTTAGTTTACGGCTTCGTTTTGTATACATGTTGCATTATGCATATTTCTATTCATATACGGTTAAAAAAACTGTGTACTAAGAAGAAATTTAAAACTTTTAAAAGCAGTTTCATAGTATAATTATTTATTTCAATTTTTAATGTTTGTACTTACATATGTAATTATATTTATTTAGATAATTATCTATACATATACATACATACATATTATGTAGATAATGTTTCAGCTATTAGAATATTCCCGTATCAAAAACTGTGATATAGGTATGATTGTGTGACTCCCCATACATGCTGTAACATTGATGACTAGATGACGTTCTCGATTATCTTAAAAATCATAAGCCTGTAAAAAGACCAAATTTGAAATGTCATTTTTCTAATAATAATAAAACAGAACTTAAATTTTATTTTTTCCGTGCATGACAAAAAAAAATTTTAGATCAGCATTGCCAAGAGTTCTTATGTTTTATATTTTGTCTTTAGCCTCCGAATAAATATTATATTGTAGGTATTCGTGTTTTGAATGGTAAAACACTGTCGTTCATTTCCTTCATCTTTTGTACTAAAATTTGAATAGTTTCTTTCTTAAAATATTGGACCACCTTTTTGTAATTTTGACCTCGTGGCCATGCTGGTTTATTTTAATAATAATTTTACAAACTGACCCAATGTAATTTAACTTTAATTAGATTGGAAACTACATAAATATAGCTGTTTTACAATTATATTATAAATGTAAGACTTGGAACGTATTGCTATCAAACTTGTTAGTTTGATTAAAATTATTGAATACTTTTAAAATAAAATTCACTGCTTGTAGATAGCCCGAAAAAAATTCAATTGACAGTTTCTTTTAAAGCAAAAACATCTGCCAAAGTGTAAGTCGCGCGGAGCCTCTTTTTTCAATTGAAAAAGTCTTAAAACATGGTTGCAAAGAATTATAATAAGTCGACAAAATCTATTTTTTTTTTATTTTAACTTCTCATTTTAAAAGTTTATTTGTCCAATATTTTTTTTTTCATTTCATTTCATTTTTAATTGATCTTTTACAATAGACTTAAGTCTTTTCTAGCAAAAGTTAACATACTTATGTAGATATAACAAACTAAACAGGAATTTAAGATTTGAATTAACAAGCATTGTTTTGAAAATAATTATTTGAATATTACATTTTCGTGAGATTATTTACATTTTTAACAATTAAAAGCAAAAATATTTATAAATTCAGTTTAACGATAACTAGTTTTATGAAATTTTGTTTTAAAATTAAAGATTTAAAAACAAGTGCACCTTATTTAAAAATTTTCAGCCAAATACCTAAAAAGAACACGATCAAAACTTTTACCTACTCGAAGCTTTCGAATGTCTATGGGTAGGGACAGGGAGTTCCAGAGTTTAACAGCACAAACAAAGAATTGCCGCTGAGAAGCAGTGCAAGTGAATCTTGGTTGAATAAATACAAAAGACCGAATTGAACTTGAGAAAACGATTCTGTTATAAAGATATAATATATTAACGTATTTTAACGTTTTCATGAAGTTTTTCTTTGATATTTGTAATAGGAGTCAATTGATTACAGTATTCAACATAATCTTCAAGTTTTAAAGTAAGTTGTAGTTTATAGATTAAAAAATTTGTCATGAACTGTCTAAAATTAAATTATTTCCTGAAAGTATTTATATATACATGTGTACATATGTATGTATGTACATTAAAATATGTTCCCCATTATTCAATCAAACATTGACTGTGATTTATAGTCGAAATTTTTCAAATATGTTCCCAAGTTATTTAAAAGGGGTGGGCAGAATTCACGTAGGTACCTGCAAATAAAAATATGATGATACTGGAAAAGGCCATAAGAAATAATTAGGGGATCATGACGTATTATAGAATGAGAAAAATCTCGAACGATCAAAATCTCGAAAAGAAAAAAAAATATCTCGAATGCAAAAATCTAGAATGAGAAAAATCCCGAACGAAAAAAATCTCGAATTACATTATCCAGAGTTATTACAATAAAATCTGGAAAAAATCTAGAAAAAAATATTTATTTTTACCATTAGCTCTTTTCACGGAGTTGCGTGAGCGGGACAGAGGACCACAAAAGGAAGTTAAAATCCTTCAAACCCGCGGTACTGTTGACCAAGAAAACTGTTCACAAAAGTCTGGAATGAAATATGTTTGTGTAACTTCATTCAATATATTTACGAATGTTGCTGAAAAAATTTGTGTTTTAACGGTAAATTTAAGAATTTCCACATTTCGGTATTTGACAGTATATATGTACACATATATGTACATATATGTATTATTGTATTTTAAAAATCATATGAGCCTGATAGATCTCGAAAAACCAATCACTTTTGAGTTTTGAGACAAGTGTGGGTGAAAATCTTAAGAATTATTGTCTAAAAAGTTAATGGTTTTTCGAAATTTTGACTTCGATGTTTTTGTTATTCTAGTTTATTACGTTCTATATTTTGGCTTTTTAGATTTTTTTTAATTCGAGATTTTGGCATTCGAGATAATTTTCGAGATTTTTGTTGTGTTGTGTTTTATGGTGTTACAACCCAAGATTCAGATGGGTTGAAATAATATAAAAATAAACTAAAGTTAACCATCGACAAAGGCAAGAAAAGTGGATTTAATTAAGGTATTTGTAAAGAATACGATGGATTCTATATCGGAAAAATACAGCATCACTGCAAATATTTAACATTTTAAAGCCCTAACCCATCAAAATCTCTCCTCTGGGTTTTCCAAGCATCTTAAAATCTATATCGGAAAAATACAAGATCACTGCACAAATTTAAAAGCACAACCATGAAGGTTTGAATAAGGTAAATACGAGACTTGTTGGCTTTCTATTTAAATATTAAAAATATAATAATAATGAAGACACTAAAAACTGTTTAAAAACGAATATTTTAAGCTAATTTTATTCTGCTCATAACGCCGTAACAAAGAATTGATACGGTTTTAAAAAAAATTCAACTGACAGTATTCTTTTAAAGCAAACAAAACAATCGTCAGATTGACATAATGTATCTCATGAATCGCGCTACAAAAATAAAACGTTATAACTTTTTTCTGTGTAAGTAAAAAGGTTATTTTTTTTTATTTTGTATAGGTTACTATTTAGATTTATTAAAATGAATGAAGAAACGAGAATTTGGATTGGAGAGTGCAGCGGTACTATTCTTTGCAAAAAGAAAGAAAGAAAGAAAGAAGAAACATTGAAAATCTAACACCGTTTGCCACAAGGATTATAGCAAAATATCAAGAAAAAAGGATTGCATCCTTCGCAGTCAAAAAGTTGCGAAGTCAAATCAACCAAAAAGAAATGTCTTATAGAGCAAAAAATAAAATGCACGACTGGGTCACACGAACTTGCTCTTATATGCGATCACACTGTGGTTTTGATGAGCGAAAAAAGAAAACGATGTCAAGAGTTCAATAGTTTATAAGAGACTAATTTACAAATGGTATAATTCTGCAAATGATGTATTGTTACAATATGTGATTAGAAAGGATGAGCGTTGATAAGGAAATAGATAAAGAACAATAATAAGTAATTCATAATTTGTTAGGCATATTCACAATAACTATTTAACAGGTTTTAAAGTCTTAATAATTTTAAAAACTTTTCATCTGATAAAAGAAATTTATTATGTAATTTATTTTATGCCACTTGCCAAAAATATTAAAGAAATATTATGTGAGTACATAAATATGAACAATATAACACCGTGCTGTCTTGTACTTCGCACATGTTTAAAAATCAATAAAATTAGAAATAAATTGATTAAAAAATATTTGAAATTGATTTGACACCAACGCAATGTACACCAAGTGATTTCCTACACGAATCTCAATTAATGAGAACAAAATTTTAAAAAATCGTTCGAGCGGTTTTTTTAAAAAATATTTTTTTATAAATATATAAATTTTTTTAAATATTTTTAAGAACAAAATTGGTACACCAATTTTTAGCACTTATTTATGCGGAGCTTAAAAATTAATTTTGAAAAAAATTATCCACCCATTTTCGAAATGTCGAATTTTCAAAAAGTTATTTTGATTTTTTTTTTTAATCCAAAATTTGATTGAAAATTTTGTTATGCAATATTATTCAAACTTATGCGGCTAGCTTTTGTGTAAAACTTCATTAAAATCGGTTCAACAGATAATGAGATAGTCGAAAACCCAAAAAATGGTTCTATGAGAGGTACCATTTTTGAACGATAGATACATTTTTTTTCCAATAATATGGTAGATCGTTCTGATATTAGTTCACACAAATTTTAATCAAAATCGTAGGAGCCGTTTTTGAGAAAAATGAGATTTTCAATACCGGTTTTTTTTTAAATTTGTACCGTTATTTGCGGTTAAAAAAAAATGTATTTAAAATCTGCTAGATGATGTCAAACAACTGCTGGGAGCTAAGTTAAAAATCGACTAAGTCGTTTTCGAATTATTAAGTTCTCAAAAAAATAAATACATATTTTTTTTTAAATCCCAAAAAAAATTTTTGGAAATTTTGGTACACAATTTTTTTAAAATTATTGTAAACATTCTCTATAAAGAAATTGATCTATGGAACGTTGTATGGGAGGTACCATTTAAAACCATTTTTCCGAGAAAATTTTTTTTTTATAAAATGGTAGAATTTTTTAGGCTCCAGCCCAAAGACAGACAGACAGACATACAGAATTGCGAGACCCACATTTTTCGACTTTTTCCGCTATCATCGTAATGTCAACTTTGATCAAAATCCCGAGTTCGATTTTTTTTACGAATACATCATAACTTGCCATATAGTACCTTTATATCGCAAGTAAAAACACGGTTATTTTTTTCTTTTAAAAGGTTTTCAAATTTCAATTTTCTTTATTTAATTAAAACTTTCTAATACGGCTTTCAAATCGGGAATAAAAATATAGCATCATTATCGTCTTAAAGAAACCTATGGTCCAGCTGATTTTGGATTTGGTCCAGCTATATAGATCATCGACCTATAGAGGTATCTTATTCAGGTAATGCACATCTTCTATGCAAGAATGATGTTATATGAAGCTTCCACCTACACCCCTCATATTCGTTTTTTTTTTCAAGTGCACCGTCACTTCTGATCAAAAAAACATCGCATGGTGGGAGAGCAAAAATTTAAAGCACACTTAGCTTAGTTAACTCCCACAAATATCGGTGTTTTGCATCTTGCATCTTCGATCGAATGCCGGCGAATATCCGTGTAGGTATTTTTAAGAATTTGAGAATGATACAAGTTGCGTCGCAACACATACATTAAAGAAGCATGCTAAGAACCAATCTTACACATATAAAAAGTAATAAATGTTCCTTCGTCTTTTCGTTAGGTTATTTATTTAGATTTTTTTTTGTAAAGGCCACTTTAGACTCATCCCTATGCTACAGAAACATCTGATTAAGAAATTTCCTTATATATATGCTTACTAGTGTTGGTCGCACCCACAGCGCTTACAGCGACTATAGGGGATGAAGTTAAGAATCTCAAAAAATTAGAGAATTCTTTTTTCCATTTGAATAACTGATTTAAGACCATTCAAATATACATATAGATTTTTAATCATATATGTATGTATCTCATATGCTATGAAGTGAAAATTAAAAAATTAATAATTTGTGTATCAAATATTATCAACTTTTTAAAAAATGATATGCCAGTATTCAATTGTAAACACCTTAAAACCTTAACTTGTATGCAATTTGACTTACAAGGGTCTCATGTGTTAAAATGTTAATAGAAACCGTTTAAGCCAATTTCAATCGATTTCCATATCGCAAGGAATTCGTTTACGCAAGTAAAATTGGCATTCATCGAAACCATATAGCTTTATTAGGCAAGAAAATTTATAATTTTTTAAAGAACCGTAGGAACAAACAATCATATGAATGGAATAAGTTAGAATTAAAATGCAGCTAGCTTTCAGCATATTGATAAATAACTTATATATCGTTTTTACACACCACTTCAAGTCGTGATTTGTCGTCTCGAACTAAACTTTTATGCATATACATGTGGTTTGTAATTTTCAGGACTATATCCATCAATCGACTTAAAAATTATTCTATTAGAATAAAATATTTTAACTATAATAACTCAAAATAAAAATACTGCTAACGAGGAAAGATTACATATTATTTTCTTGTCTAACTGCTTTCCTTCAGAGGATCTAGAACCTCAATTTTCAGCCTAACTTAAACTCTGGGATGTATACATTGTATAGTGTACATTCAAGGTCACTTTTTACTTAATTAAAATTAATTAATACTTTGTCAGCAAAATAAAGACTCACACCAACTATTAAATAATTATTGAACATTTATAAAAAAAAAAATAAAAGGTACAAATAGATCAACCTAACAGATATAAAAGTAATATCGATTAATGATACCAGTTCAAAAAATACCTTCTTTCCCGAACTTTAACTCCTCATAATATGGTGAGTTTGTGCTTCCAATCGCTTGAACAGCTGTTACAAAACGATTTTTAGAATTTTCAGGAATTGGCAATTTCGTTGAACCACTTTCGGTATTTGATTGTGTTTGTATTATTGGCATTGAAGATTGTGATGTAGCAATTGATTGAGTAGTGGGTATCTACATAGCAAAAATTTAAAGAATTAAGAAAAATCTTAAATGGTACACAATTCGTCGATACGGTAGAAAAACAACACTCAACCGATCTTATTTCTCAAAATAGACAAATGAAATTAAATTATTATTTGGATTTGTATATCAATTTGTTTAAATATCAAAACAAACACAATGATATCTTTTAGTTCCAAATATTGTAATAAAGTCTGAATTTGGATATTTTGTTTATATTAAAAATTGCAATGTTATTTCAAAAATATAATTTGTTGAGTTTTTCTTCCGAACCAGAGATATGTAAGTGCATGTAGAATTTATTATAATAATTCTACATCATATTACACAATTATACTAACCTGGACCTGTTCAACACCTCTGAGGTAACTTGGATTTTCAAACGCAACTGCATTAGCTGATTTTTTACCATTCCTTCTCCGTTTATAGAAAAATAATCCCAATGCTGCCAGAAGAATAGCTAAAGTTCCAGCTATGATTCCACTTATTGTACCTGCAGTACTAGCATGTGATGCGGAAGTTGATTCAATGTCGGCTATGGTAAAGCGAACTGGTGGTGTGAGGATGCTAGCACCTTTAAAATAAATAAAGTCGTTTTGAAAAGATCTTAAATGTTTTGAGATTTCATACCGAATTTATTACCAGCTTTTACTACCAACTCATATAAAATTTTTGGTTTAAGACCATCGATTTTAACCCTCGTATCTTCAACATCGATTCGTTTCACTTCAGTAGAATTTATTGCTTGTTCTACCGTCTCACTAACAGCAGCTTCGTGATAAAATATTCTGTAACCATCCACAGAGTCTGGGTTTTTTGACGGAGGGTCCCAACTGTTAATGAAAATATTACACACTGCCTAAATTAATTTTAAACAATACACGAACCTAATTTTGACTTCATTTTCAGACATCACGTTCACTGCTAGGTTTTGCGGCGGTCCTGGTAATTTGTCTCGATTGGATTCGAAGCAACTAATAATTATTCTAGTGTATTGAAGACTGCATATTTCGGTATTAAGAACCGATTCTCCTCTGCACCAATTTAGACATTTACGTGGGACATTGCTGTCTGCACAGCACTTTCGGTGGTCTGACCCGTCAGCAGCACACTTCATTAATTTATTGAAGTCAACAATGCATTCCGGTTTGTTGATTACTGCATCAATATCAACGTAAAAGCCACACGCAATCATGCAAGGATCAGACACATTTTGATTTGAACAACATTCAGTAACGTTGTTTATTGAAGGAGTAGTCCGGATTCTTACTGAAACTGGGCTTGTTGCTGATCCTAAGGTATTTTCCGCATGGCAAAAGTAATCTCCCACGTCAGATAATTGCAAACTTAAGATACGAAGATTCATTGTTATTTGAGAAGGGTTTGAAGCATTGTTTTTAATCGATATATTATAATTATTTTCTTGAATGACAGGAATTTGACCATCTTTATCTCGCCAAAACATAATTTTAGGATGAGGAATTGATTTAACTGTACACTTTAAGTCTACAGTGTCCCCAATATTAGCGAAAGTTATACCGGAAGCTTGTACCCTAGGTGGATCTATTAAAAAAATGTAAGACAAGTAAAAAATATATCCATGTAATGTATATAGATTAGATATATAAATTAGATCACTTATATGAGTTTCTGAAGAAAAAATAGAAAGCGTTAAATAAATAAAGGAATAATTGTTAAATAACATAAATGTTTTAATGCCTACATATGTACATATTTAATTACATAAATCAATACCTTCTCTCAATCTGACATCTATGAATATGTTCAAAAATTTTCCCACACTAATACTGTTACTCTTTCTTAATATTTATTGAAATAACCTAACTTTATTTAATATATTAAATATTGTTGACAAATAGTTTGGGAAAAAGAACTGTTGTTTTGGTATAATAAAATTATATAAATTTTGAATAAGTTCAATAACAATAGTTTACATTAAACTGGGCTAGAACGGCCCTGTTTTGTTCAATCAATTGTTGTGATCGTTTTTCACCATATCGGTTTTAATAATAGGTCGCGGAGAGTCTATAACGGGAGAAAAAAGTTAAAATCTAAGCGATCAGCGAATAGGGTTTAAGCATCGGAAATCGCAAACAAAAACGACGCAGCGACTACAAAATCTGATAAAGAAATATCGAGCTACATCAAATATTAACTGTTGCTTGGCTACGGTTAAGTTATTCGAATGCTAAATATTTAAAAAGAATATAAATTCAAAAAAGTCCCCGTTCAATGCCACTCGTAAAGAAATGCCACATTCACCGAATCGCAACTTTGTAGTTAACAGACGAGCTTAACTTCTGTGCCAAAAAATATTATTTTTTTCGTTATGTATATCCATAAGCTAAAACAAAAAATCAAATTTGATGAAAAATTCCGTCAATACGTTCAAATCTAAAAGATTGTAGAGATGGACTCATTACCGCACAGATCGACGTGATGGACGGTATGGTGGAACCCCCTTTTTCTTTTCAACGAAACTAAGACTTGAATCGAATAGATCTGTACAAATGACTGAGACAAATGACGGAAATAAAAGCATTTTCCACACTACACCACTAATATTGTAAATCCAACTATTAACTTATTAAATTAAGTTTTTTTTTAAGAATAAACTTTAAACTCACAACTTATTCTAATTTTTCTAGTTGCCTGCATTGGTATTCCAAACCCGTTATCGGCATAGCATGATACATGCTCCATATCCATTGTAACATTATGAATGACAGTCACCATATTCCTTGATTTGTCTTGTCGTACTAAATGTCCACCAACGTATAATGAAATTGTGGGTGCTGGATTCCCAAGTGCCAAGCAAAGAACTGTCATAGATCCTCCTTCAGCAACAATGTCTGAAGGTTGTACAGTAGGAGCCTAAAAACAACGATTTTATTGATTATATTTAATATTTTAAATTCATAATCTTACTTCTACAAACGCCGGTAAAGCTGGATCTGTCCACGCAACTAGTGTTTCCGAAGCTAGTGAAACTCCTTTTGCACTAATTGCTTCTACATACACAATGTGTTGTGAGTTTGGTGTCAAACTATCAAGACGTATCCATAAATTTTTGGTGTTTTTAACCAAAAACTCATTTGATGAAGTTGCTTTATGATACACCCTGACAAAATTAATTTAATAAAAATTAGGTGTCGAACTCACGGTTAATATATGTGTGCCGATGATTATAAAAGTGATGTAATAGACAGAGAACTTGTACGATTTGCTGAAAGTATCTGCGCAAAATGTATTAGTTTTGTTTACATGTGACACTTTGTTATTGAAATATGTAAATTAATCAACAACAAACCACCTTTCTATCTTTATCTGCACACTAAAAATATATGTAAGTATCCTTATATAAAACTTTAGTTACGCAAACTCGTAGGTCTTCTTTGCCAAAATTTGGAATAATCAACTCAACTTGAAAATATTTTAAATTTAATTAACTTAATCTCCTCTTTGAAAGACTATCTCTAGAAACAAGACGTATCTTTGCATCTCCATTCTTACTTGCTTACTTTAGGTGACGCTATAGTCCGGAGTGGACCAGGGCCTCAACCAACAAGCTTTTTCCAGCCAGCTCGGTCCCTAGCTAACTGTCTCCAGTTTCACACGCCAAGTTGGTTGAGTCGCCGTCCCTCAGGGTTGGATTCAAAGACTCTTCAGGCCGGAGCATTGGAACGAATCGCTCTAGATGACCCAGCACCTCAGCTGTTGGATTTTTACCTTTTTGGCTAGGTCGGTGTCACTGTACAGCCCGTACAGTTCATCATCGTATCTTCTCCTCCACTCCCCGTTTATTCACACAGACCAAAAATCACCCAGAGAATCTTCCTAATCCGAGTAATTAAAAATGTCTCAACCTAAAGTGTTTTCATCCGCCTTTGACAAGGTCCATGCCTCTGCACTATATAGCAGGACCGAGATAATAATCGTCTTATATGAACATGGAGATTTTAGTTGCTCGAAGATAGGACTTTGCCCTATGTAATTGCCTTTCTAGCCCGGAGAAGCACTGATTGGTAAGAGTTATTCTGCGTTTTATCCCAGTGCTGGTATCCATTTTTTACATCAAATGTACCGGTAAGGTCTTTGCCGACCTTCATCCTGCACAGACGGACTAACCATTGCATATCCATTCTATTTTCAATATTAACTATGTTTATTGAAAAACACTAGGTATATAATTGTTTTTCTTTCCTGCACTGGTTAATTTTCATATCATAATTTAAATTTTATTATAAATTAAAAAAAAAAAAACGTATGTATGTGAGTCTATTTTCCCTCGCTTAGGCTGCTGGGGCAATTTTTGTAAGAAAAAAAGTTTTTTCGTAATTTTCTTAAAAACATGACATTAATGCCTGTTGCCTGCCTGCCGACTGAATATACCCTAAGCGGAGCAACGGAGTTGCTTGAGCGGGGTGGAGGATAAGATCTGGATGAGATCTCATGACGAAAGATGCTATCTTTGTTGTTTAGGAGATTTGATCTTTTTTTACACTTTCTCCTTAACTGTGTTTCTATGCATGTAATTGTATAATTTAATAAATAATTACTTTACATGTTTCATCCTTAGCATAAAAGACAGTTTGTGTAATCCAATCATGGATTATGTTATTATGCACTTAGCAAACCAACACTCCGCACAAGTGATTTAGTGCAAAATAATAAATATAAATAAACCAAACTTTGTTTATATGAGATATTTCAAACGGTACAAATTCTGCCGCTGCAAAAAAAAAATTCTCGCTGCCGTAAAATTAGTACAACACAAAATGTGGAAATTAAAATTTTTTGCTCAAAATCTTGACATAGACCACTTTCGTAATTATTGGCACGTGTGTGAAAGCTATAAACAAAAGCGATCATCTGTGAATGCATTAATTATTTAGAAGGTTTAAAAACCAACATCAACACAACATGATCTTTTTTTTTTCCATTTCAGAAAATTCATCGAAGTCCCGCCGGTGATATATGTAGATATCAATATCATCAATAAAAACATTATACTTAGGATTTACCTATATGAAATTGATTCATGGGGGTGTGAAAATTCTGGCGGTTGCCATGATATTGTAACCCAGTCAGCACTATGTGAAGACACTTGCAAGGAATGTGGCGGGGACGGAACTCCGAATGTAGATTTTGAATTATCTAAGAAAAGAAAACATGCCTAGAATATGTTTTGACCTCAAAAGAATGAAAGTTACTCACTCAATGTATTAAGACTAGTAGTGTTAATAACGAGCATTGAAGATGGTAAAGAAGTTCCATACACTCCACTGACAATTACAAGTATTCTATAGAGGGATGATGTTTCTAAAGATGAAAGTTTTAATGAAGTCGCATTAGTATGAATTTCCTTTGAGAGTAAAATAATCAAAAGTTGGTATTCAATTTACAACAAACATTACAGATTTTCTTACGTTTTCTAGTTTCAATACTGTTTCATACATTGTCATGTTGCTGACTTTTCCAAATTGAACTATGTATTCGTATTGGATTGTTGAATTCTCCGAGATTTCTTTCGGTGGTGTCCATTCCAAGGATATGGTGCTGTTTGTAACATCTGTGACACGCATGTCTTCTATCGGACCAGGTATATTTTCCGTGCCTTTAACAATTTGCAAGAAATGTGTGTAAGTATATTTTTTGTTTTTAATTTTAAATAACAAATTGTACATGTATGTTCAGAGTATGTAGGTACCGGGCATATATGTATGAGCATATATTTAGTATGTACAGTACATATAATATATGTACATATTACCTTCTTCAAAGCACTGCAATATATTCCCTGCGTACGACAAACATTCAGATGATGCAAGATGAGGAACAGCTGTTGGTAAAACGCCACGACATAGAGGAGTACACAAGGGTGATACACCTCTTCGATTGCAGCAAGGTACGTGATCTCGACCCCCCACTGCACATTTGACTATTATTGCTAAAATATATGAAATGTATGACTGATATCTAATGAAATTTACGTTTGTACTAACCTATTTGAGATTGGCATGCTGCTCCCAGCTTTTGCATATCACTCAACTTCATATTAAACGAGCAAAGCGGTAAACACTGTGGAAGGAGCTGTGACATTTTGCAGCACTTGCTAATATTGTATGAAGATGATGTTTGTTCGGTGTTCTCCTGATAAATTAAAATTTTGCAACGAACGAAAACAAAACAAACAAAATTATTTACCATGAATTTTGTACGAAATACTAGCCTTGATGAAGGCATACCTCTACCATGAGCATTCAACGCTGTAACGTAGCATTCATAGTATGTTCCGGGTTCCAAATCCTCTAATATTAGTGGCGGTCGTTCCTAAATACTCAAAGCAATATAATATACATTTGTAACGTATATACGTTTATTGAACTTGATTTTTCAATTGAAAATTAAATTAAAAATCACCTTTTGTACCACAGCGTATTCGTCTTCTACATCTAATTTTCGAAAAAATAATGAGAACTGAGACACTGTTTCAGGACGTATCTTTGGAGCATTCCAGTCCAAAATTACAAAAGTTGAAGAAATCTCTATTGATCTTAACCTCGTAGGAAACCCCGGCAAAACTCCATATCCATGAAGCAGACAGCTGCTAAAGTCAGGCATGTATCGCAAACACCTTAATTTTTTGAGAAAATTATACTATTTTTGGAATTAAATTCAAAATTGAACAAACTTACTTGAATAAACTAAAATTAAGCACAGAAATTTGTCCAGAACAAAGTGGCAAACATAATGACGGTATTCCTCTTGTTCGGCAACATGAAGTATGGTCAATACCATTTGCTAAACATTTGAATGTTACGTTTGACCATGGGGCACACACCATAAAATCAGGTAAGTTGGCTAAACTAGCTTTTTTTGGGTCGCACATTTTTTCCAAGCACATTCTGTGGTACATACCATTATTTTCACAACAACCCCTTATATTGGGAAGCTTTGGTATCACCACTGCAAGGTTATTTTTTTTATTTGCGGAATCTTCGGCACTATAAGTCAAAGCACGTACCCGCTGGCTCGGTAGACTCTCACCATGCTCATTATGAGCAGTCACTGTTACTGAATACATTGTCAAAGGTTTAAGCCCAGACACAATATACGTTTTAATATCACTGGACACCTTAATATTCATTCGAGGAGCTAGCCCAACTTTTGGAAGGACATCAGGATCGAAATTGTGTAAAGCCGATACATTAATCGAATAAAAATTAACGGTTTCTGCAAGTTTTTCGGGTGGTGACCAGCCTATTTCGAGGGAGGTATCTGTAATTGTTTCTGCATAAAGATCAGTAGGTGAGCTTGGAAGTTTTTGGACGCCTTCCAAAATACATTGCAGTCCGGGAAGGGTATGCTGTATGCATGAGACCCTCGTTTTTAGAAGATCTGTGAACGGAGTATATTCCCCTCGACACATATCCTGGCAAATATCTGGAATTTCTTTTTGCTCACAGCAAGGTATATGATTGCGCCCATCAGCCATACATTTAACAATAATCGGAAAATCTCTTTCACAAACTTCGGGCTCAACGCCAGTGGTTCCGTCAATAATATTGTGTACATTGCAAAATCCAATGCATTCTTTCGTAACATTTTGTGCTTCACAACAATCCGTAAAGTCATGAGACAACTGTTGTGTTAGAGGAGCTGTAAAAACGAAATAGTTTCAACTTTTACAAAAACATATTTTTAGTCATACAAACCTATTTCAATCTGAGCAATCTCCTTTGAACTTTCATCGTCTTTTCCAATTTTCGAACTCTTGACTACCTGTCTTACTGAATTTGTTTAAAAATAGATGAAAATAAATTTTGATTCACATACATTTTTCTTCTATATTTTACCAGTAAGACTTTGAAAACTGCGTATAACAGGATCGGAATTGACTTCGCAAGTATATATATCCGAATCGGTTGGTTTTGTATTTTTTATAAGTAAAACCCAAACATCACCACCACTTCCAGTCTTAGATTTAGTGTCTTTAAAATAATAAAACCCTTATTTTTTGGATATTTGCAATATGCTATTCTTACTTTCATCATGTAGGACTCTGATTCGTTTATCTTTAGTAACTCTGTTCATACCAGCAGACATAATCTCGTTTGAACCTTTTCGCCACAGAACTGTGTTGTTAAGGTATGGCTTTGTTACCACACAGGTGAGTAATGCATCCTTGCCTTCTACCACCAAGCTTGGTCCACCAGTTCCTTAAGTAATATGTGAAAATATTATATTACTATTTATCATTATTATTACTAATTTCATTATTATGTAAAGTCGAAAAAAATATTTAGTTTGTCACGAAAGTTTTTATTCAAATATGTAAGGCTATCTCACATATTTAATTATTTATTTTAACTTGTTTGATGTTTTATAAAAATTAGAATTGTATAAAGTTTTACTCAAATTTAAAGCCCTAAATCCTTCTAAATTCTAAATTCATTTGAAAAATAATATTAATATCATAGTCGTTATATGGGAAACAAATATTGTACTCTTCTTTGGAGGGGGTTATTATAGGAGCATATTATTTGAAAATTTTGTGGGAAAACTGCACTGGAGCTAAAGCCGCCATCTTGGATTATGGGAAGAATTAGTTTTTAGTGAACAACTGAAAAAAAATTATTGATTCTATTCGAATTTAACAAAGGTCTCCGCAAGTTGGGGTGAGAGAGACACATACCGCCTATTGGCTGCATTGCAATTTATTTTATTTAATTCTTTAAAAAAAAAGATTGTTTAAAATTTGTAAAATAGAGTTGAATAACCTGTTTAACAATGGTTGGGATGAAAATAATCACCTAAAGAATCATATTAAAGCAGTTTGAAGAAATTGCTTCAGTAGTTTAAGCTGTAGGTTGTGTATAAAAGCAATTTCTCAAGATCTCAATAAAAATCCCTAAGTTGTGTTCAACTTTAAGTGCACAAAATCAACCACCGAATGTAAAATTTGTAGGGGCAAAACGGTAAATTTGGCCATATGGGAGATGCAATATTTCTCACGGAGAACACTTAATTATATAAGTATTTGTATATAAGTTGCAGAAAGTGAAAGACAGTTACTTGTAAAATTGTCTGAAAACCGTGCAATGCATTTTACAAGTCACTGAATACTTATAATAATTACAATCTGAAAAAATAGTTATAATATAACGAAAAACTGCTGTAAGCTTAATTTTGTTCCTTTACCTATTGCATCACTAGCCTTGGTCATCGGCAAGATAAAACTTGTTACTGCCAGAATTATCAACATCTTCAATGACATCAAACTGAAATCTGGAAATACATATGTTTATAAAATACAATTTTAATTTTGTTTTAGTTTTAATTTATTTTTTTAAATTGATCAAACTTAAAATTAATGTCGAAAATTATGTTTCGGAGTCAGAACCATTTGAAGATTTTTCTTTAGATTTAGATAAGATTTTATTAAAATCATAGGTTGAAAAATCTTCTAGATTGAAAAGTTAATAATATTTAAACAAAGTAATTAAAAGGTGCCTAGGTGCATAATAAATGAAGCGTTTGGAATGAGAAGGTGTTAAGTGAAATTGACTGATATTTGTCTTAAACATACTGGAATTTAAATAAAAATATCACAAATTATGGATTTTTCTCTATTTATATGGCCTTTTCTAAATTTCTCTAGCCTTAAGATAAAATGTCTAAGCAGTCCTAAGGAAAAAAAAGTGTGAGTGCCGGGACTACGGTTAAGATGTGTAAACATCAAATTAAATATTCAAGTGCTTTTTTTAAATAAAAAAAACATGAAAAATTAGCTGAAAAACGTTTTTCGGTTCTAATATTTTGAGAACAAACAATGACATCAACTTCGGGCTAATTTTATTTTATACACAATGCCATATTTGATTACTGATTTGAATTAAAAAATAAAAAAAATTACAAGACAGTATTAAAAATCGTTGAAAGGCGAATATCTTGATTATGACCACTGATTTTTAACCGAAAAATTATTCAAAAATGTTTTTTCGGCTGGAATGTCTCTAAAATAAACAATGCCATAAACCCCGCGATAATTTTATTCTATACATATGCTTTAACTAAAAATTGATAGAGTAGGCTGCAAAAAAATTTAATAGACAGTTTAAAAAAAAATATTCCTTTTAGCTATAATATATACATATTTATTATAAATATTTTTCCCAAAGCAGATTAGTTCATATTATCTTCTCATTGGAAGTAGGGCTGATGATTCCACCCGGGTAATTTTGGATGCAGCTGTACCGGGCCGGTTACCTCAAGTACGACGACAGTGGAAACAACTTACCCGACGACGTTGAGGATAGATTCCACGTAGATATCAAGAAAATACATACATAAAGGTTTGACCGTGTTTGGCGTTGCGTCGTGGTAAAATGGTCTTCCCGAGCCCGAGTATTATGACGGTCCATTCTTTTTTGAAGATCAATCGGATATGTGGGGACGCGATTGTTCATACAAAAATACTAAAATCGCAATGAAAAAATGAGGGGTGGGGGTAGGAGGGTTAAATTTTGCTGAGGAATCCTATTCATGAAACTGAGATTGTTCATACAAATATACTAAAATTTCGATTTAAAAATATAAAGTTGTGGTAGGAGGGTGAAAATTGTTTCTCATAGATATTTTTTTATATATAAATTAAAAAAAAAAAAATTAAGTTTGTATGGGGACACCCTAGCGGTATGAAATATTATTTACAACCTATTCTCATACCTACCAAATATACAAAACAATTTCATTAAAATCGGTCAAGCCGTTTGGGAGGAGTTCGACCACAAACATCGTGACACAAGATTTGTATATACATATAAGTTAATTACAAATACGAATCCGTGTAACTACTTCTTTTTAATCATTTTGATACTTAAACAGAAGAAGTCTAAAAATTAAAAACCTGGAACACACGATTAACGGCAATACCTGATTTGTGCTTAATACATAGAAATTAAAAAAAAAACAAGTATGTTTGGCCTTTCCCAATCAAAAGCAGCAAACTTTTTTAAAACCAGAATTTTTTTTCGTTAACTTTAAAAATCCTGAAAACTATAGTAACCAATCTAACCAAAAAGTTTAAGCTTCGACAAGAAATGTTCAGAATTTCAAGCTAAATTTAAATCGAAAAAATTTTATTTATTTTTTAATGGCAAAAGCATTGATGGGAGAGGTAATAATCCAATGTTTTGTTCATAATTTAAACTTTGAAGAACAATAAAAACTAAAGTCAGTTTGGTCACATTTTTGTAATGTTCTAAATTTTTTTAAAAAATAACTGTAAACCTTATATACTCAAAAAAGAAAAAAAATGATTATAATTAGGTTCCAACAGAAGTGTACATTTTTTAGTTGACAATATAATACTATATAAACAGAATCATAATTATTTGTGTAGAATAATTAATAATAAAAATTATTTCATCAGTACGATTTATTTTATATGACTTTTTCTACCCTCTTCTTTGTTTTGTTTTTCGATGGCTCTGGTCTATCAAAAAGAGCTTTGGTATATATGTCTATACAGTAGAACGAAGCGCCTTGAACTTGGAAACAATTTTTATACACACAGAACTCGCAATGTTACATACACTCTCTCATTGATTTTTTATAAAGGTTTTTGTAACTTTTTTCTCATATAAAGAAACCCTATAGCACTTTAAAAACGATGACTCTGTCCATCTAACAAGTTTGTTTTAATCACGTGAAAATGTTAAAAAAATCTACATATATATGCGCTAA
Organism: Epistrophe eligans; assembly: GCA_951394125.1. Classification (NCBI taxonomy): domain Eukaryota; kingdom Metazoa; phylum Arthropoda; class Insecta; order Diptera; family Syrphidae; genus Epistrophe; species Epistrophe eligans. The sequence continues at coordinate 96,673 of OX596031.1, forward strand.
ATACTATTTCTTTATTCTTTATGCTTAGAAAAGTTTTTTTACATTTGCTTATATTTCACTAGTGTTTTTTCGCTTTTTGAAGAGTCATAACTTTCAAACAAGACATATTGTTTCAGTGAATAAAAGTTGATCCAGCGTCTTTAAATGATTAAAACGTCGTTCTGTCTTTTGTTTCAACCAAAACACAACGAAAATATTTTTCTTGTAAACACCTTCTTAAATCTTAGTGATAATCTGAAGTTGCGATGAATATCTTATATTAAACGATAGCGTACAAATATAATCTGTTTACTTTAAAATGCATCTGTTGGAGAACTGTCTTACTTCACTTCGCTTCACTTCACTAAACTAAACATTTACCCTACTTGCGATTTCAAATCGCTTAACCTACTTAATCTTACTTAACTGCACGAAAATCTTATTATGGATATCTTTTTATTTAATTAATTTTTAAACCACTTAAAACAGAAATAAATTTTACGGATTAAATTCGCACGCAAAGTGAACGTAATCACAATCAAGCTATAACTAAAGATTCAATTTAAACCTACGATTGTTTTATACACATAAATATGAGGTTTGAGATGACGTTCTCCTAAAGTTCGAATATAACAAGAGGGTGGTATATTCACTACACCAAGAGCAAGTAAAATGCTACACATGACATGTGTTGCGCAGCAAAGCTTGTGAAGATTTGTATTTTATTGTCTGTCAGGCATCTTTACGTTGCTTCGTCTTGTTTTTTCTGTTACTGCAGTTAATAAGTTAAATATTTATAAGCTTTGGACTAAAATTGTTTCATTTGCATTGAAAAAATTACTTATTGAGTGTGATGAATATAACAATTATTATAAACGATTGCTTATAGATCCAGTCAATTGTACTTAAAAATCTAAATTAAATCGAACGACATCACATTTCTTTGAACAAATTTAAACTAAAAATAAAAGTTGAAAAATAAAGATGGTTTATATACACTCATTTTATAAAACACAAGAATAAATAAATGCCAGTATCAAGTATTTTGTTTATTAATTTGTTTTTTTTTTTTAGAAATGATGCTCATTACTTACAGTTTTTGAGTAAAATTTACATTTCAAAAAACTTCCCTTCACGAGAAGGTCGTAAACAAGAAATATGTACGACTGGATCGCACGAACTTACTTACCAAAAATAATTTCAAAAAATAAAGTTAATACTTCCAGTATTAACTGTAGTCCAAACTTACAACTTCACAAATGCATCTCCTCAAATTTCAAGGTATCTCCACAAGTGTCTTCACATATGAGGAGATGTATATCTACATATAAGTAAAAGTAAACATATCTAAACATGTGTGGAGGGATCACCCGACTAAACTACACTTAAAATGTTATCCATACTGTAGGAGTAATTGGGAGAAACCCAGAAATAAGAAAAGTGGGGGCAGCGGTTGGCAAATCGTTACAGCCATTTCGGAAAACCAAGAAACAATAAAAGTGTGCGTGGCAGTAGGCGGATCTTCCTGAAAATATTTTTTTAAATTTTTTTCTTGTTCATCAGAACACTCCCTACTAATTTCATCCAAATCGGAAGAGCCATAATCCAGAACCCAATTTCTAAGAAAAGTGGGTAGTGGGCGGATTTGATTTCAAAATTTTGTTTTCGTTGATTTGAACAAACTCAAACAAATTTCATCCAAATCGTAAGAGCCGTTTCCGATAAACTAAGAAACAATAAAGGTGGGCGTGACAAAGGGTGGATCATTTTTTTTTAAATTTTTTCCTCATTCATCAAAACACACCCTGAATATTTCCTTCAAATAATTTGAGCCGGTTCCGAAAAATAGAGACGTTTGAAAAAAATTACATTCCTTTTATTACTATTCTTTAAATACCACAGTATTATTTTATTATTAAATATAAAGTACTGAATGGATTCACCATATTCCACCCGTTTTTTTCCAAAATCATTAGAGGTGTTTCGAGAGAATTTAAAAAAAAAACTGAAATAAAAAAGGTTTCACATTTTTTGTAAACTCAATATGTATTTCAATAATGACCTGGTTGATTTTTATTAAGATTGTGACTTTACATGCCTACAGTATGATAGAGTGTCGGGTATCTTCAGCTTTAAGTGTGATGCTGTGTGATCGACAGTTTGAAAGTATAACAGTTTGATAATGTGACAGCTTTGTAGTGTTAATATTTGGTTTTAAGTGCGAAGGCCACATTTTGATGCCGATACACTGTCATAGATACTTAAAGTCGAATATTCCCAACATTGTAATATATTGTTAAACTCTGACTCTTTTAAACTGTCGATCTAAAATATGTGCTTCCTCAAAAAAATTAAATTGGAAGTAAGTTTTATAGGAAAATTATTTCGAATTTTAGCCCGTGGTTCTATACAAACTGTTGCGTCATCCAATTTATTTTAATTTTTTATATGATAACTTCCCGCAGAAAAAGTTTCCTAAATTAATTTGCAATAATAGAATTATAGTTACATACATACACAAAATTGTATTAATTTTTCAAAATATCTCTTGTCAAGAAAAGAGTTTTGTGATTGATGACACCTATCTAGATAATCCAACAACCACTCACATTGTTTAGCTTTGGTAACAAAATGCAGTCTAATACCGAAACAGCTACACTACGACGTATAAAGCAAATATTTTAAAATAGATATATGTCGTATATATATATGTATTGGTATACATATACATTGGTATACATACATATTGGTATACATATACCAAAATTTTTAAAAAATATTTCAGTTTTTTTTTTTGAGAACTTAATAATTCGAAAATTACTCGTTCGAATTTTATTAAACTTAAATGGCTCAAAGCGGGTTTTAAGCAATATCTAACAATTTTAAACATATTCTTATAGCTGCTTAATTGCTGGGGTTAACTGACACTATTTATTGGCGTTGCATACACTTTTTCCTTAGCCCCAATAAAAAATTTTACGGACTTAAGTCCGGTGACCAAGAGGACTTTAAAATTCTTCGTCTTTATTTCAATGGAAACTGCAAACGACAAAATGGTGTTATGACAATGAAAGAATAGAAAACTTTACAGACTTACCAAGTTTAAAACTTAAAGAATAATTATTTTTATTATTTTATTTTATTTTTCGAACAAATTACACTGTTCATGGTCTCGAATTATGATTTGTTTATCAAATGAAATCTTATAAATTGAAACTACAAGTCCACTATGTACATAGTCAAAGTTCTAAATATGTCTTCCGAAATAAGGGGCTCTTGAAGCTATAGAAAACAAGACAAGTTGGTTGAGACACTGATTGATTCAAGTTCAGGAGGCTATTGAGATATTGACCTGAACGTCAGTGAACGCAGTTCATAAAGGAGACTGCATTGTATAATTTATCGATTACTCGTTTAGATGAAACAAGAAGATACATATTGGAGAGATACTATTTTGCAGCAAACGAAATTTTAGACCCCCTTAATAAAATGAACATATTTAAGATATTCAAATTCTGCAAAGTGATGAATTTTAAAGGAATACTTTTATCAATTCAGAACTTTAAATTATTTAATCGAAAAACAAAACAGAATACAAATTCATTGTTAACCAGGCAGGCGGCAAAGCCATGCTTTATTGATTGTATTATATGTATATACTATATTACATACATTAAGGTTTGCATGTGCAAACTAGACCAAAATGCAATACGATATCATTATAAACATTCTGAGATTTAAGCAAACAAGTACATAGTACATAAATAAGTAACTAAATACATAATATTGATTGAGATCGTAGACAACTTTTGAGTTTAGTTATGACTTTGTTAAACTTTCTTATTATGAAAAAAAAATATTAAATAAGATTTTAATAGTTATCAAAAATTCTCAATTTTTTGAAGTTTTTTCAAGTATCTATATTATTATTAATGTAACCATTTCATGTATCAAAATCAAATAAATGGATGCTTACGTCAAAGTGTGTTGTGTTGCGCTAGTAACAATATGTACATACATATACATACGTACCTGTGTTAAATCTATACAAGAATTTTTTCAAGATCGTGTGGAGTACAGAGCACTTTAACTTGAGAAATTCAGTCTTAAAATAAAACAATAAACCTAACTACTATGTACGTTTATCAAACCATTATTAAAGTAATTTATTTATTTTTTTTAATCTTCTTCACTTCAGAGTTCATTACCTCAAATATTGCTAATATATTCTAAGACAATAATCAAAATCTATATATGTATATATTATCAACAACAAAGAATTATTGTTATTTTGTATTGCAAATAAAAACCTGTTTTGGTTGTTTGTTTTTGAAGTTCAAAACAAATACAAGCCCATGGAATTAGTAGCTTTCTTGTATGATGAGGCACACTGGTAAAGTAGGGTTTTATTCAGCTACTAAGTTAAACAATAAACTACATAGACATAGGTAGATGTAGAACAATAATAAGTTATTTTTGCATTATTAAAATAGTTGACAGAAGCTCAATATCTTTGTTTTATTGCTTGATATCGTATAAATAGATGTGTTGATGTGCAACTCAATCCGGCGGTGCTTAGATGTTGTTGCAGGTATTCAAAATGGATAAGTGGGTCGTCGAGATTCATTTGAAAACATAGAAAATGAAAATTGAATACTATTTGGTCTCCAAGGTCAAGTGCATTGATGTGTATAATGAATTCCAACAAGTCACGAGATGTTCTGTCTTTGTAAGATGTAATAATAGGTTTAAATATTTTAACTTGGCTTGAGCTTTAATGTGAATACATTGCTACATAAGGAAATCTGTACCCAATATTTATTTGATTATATTAAAAAAATTTGGCTTATTTTGGTGAATCAAACTTCATCAAGGTTTATTATATATACTATATAACATCATAATTTATGTTAAAAAATAAATCATAATGTCTCTTTTTTTAGGAATTAAAGGATTTTGACACTTCTGTTTAACGAAGCTATGACATGGATATTAATTAAAGAAATTGAGATTATATTTAAAGAATCCTTGAAACGTTATTGAATCCAATCATTTAATTAAAATTAAGTTAAATCAGAATCAGGTACGTGATGTGTTTTGTGGTTTTGAGTTGATATAAACGTTTTTTTAAAGAGAAAGATGCATAAAGCCAAATAAAAGTTTTCTTAACAATGCCAAGCCGATCTATGGGTTTAAAGCTCAGCAACTTTATTTTTCAAATAAGAATTCACTTTCTTCTAAACAGCATGGTTTCATAAAGGATCGGTCGAATAGTACAAACCTTTGCATCTTTTCAAATATCTGCATTAACAATATATACACCGATCCTGTAAAAGCATTTGACAGAGTATACCATGGTCTCCTTGTTCAGAACTGAAAAAGTTAGGTTTTAATTGCAACTTTATTAAATGGTTAAGTTCTTATCTATCTGATAGAAATCAAGTGGTTCAAATTAATGGGTACTACTCACATTTCATAGATGTTTTATCTAGTTTACCACAAGGAAGTCATTTAGGTCCACATCTATTCAACATTTTTATAAATGATCTGCCAAACATTCTTGAATACTTTTGTTGTTTAATGTATACGGATGATGTACAAAATTTTCTTGATGTACATCATATGTATCTTGTTTATTGGATTGTTTCGATTTGCAATTAGATCACCTCGAATTAAATTTCTCTAAATGCAAATTTTTTAGTGCAACAAGGTCGATATCATTAATTAAATTTGATTACAAGTTTTGCGGTGAACAACTTTTACGTTTTTTGAAATTGTCAAAGATCTCGGAATATTTTTTGACTCGAAGTTCGGCTTTAAAAATCATAATGACTTTGTAGTCAATTCCATGAAATTCAATGTTAGGTTTTTTAAAACGAAATTCGACAGGAATATAATTTATACTCTTAAAACTTTGTTTATGTCTTTAGTTTTGACTTTTATCGAAATTTACTCGATTTGCATTAAGAAAATTAAATGGTTTGCCAGATTGCATCTGTAGATGTGCTCTTATTAAATTAAAAACACTCGAAAACTCAAAGTATTTTATTCGTCTTACATTTACATTTTGGACAATAAGGTCAATTCTAGTGAACTTCTTTCTCTTATTTCCTTCTATGTCCGGAAAGACCGTTCAAAAGCCGGAATGAACTTTTTTATACCATTTCGCAAAGGCTCATTTAACCTATAATTATGTAGTTCTACATAATTATGAGTTAAATGAGCCTTTGATGCGTTCTTTAAGACTTTATAATTCAGTCTGCAGTAAATTCGACCTTTGCATGCAAAGAGTTCGTTTTAAATCAGTAATAATCCAATTATTTATGTAATGAAAATGTAAATACATTTTTTTGTATATATTAGCTCTTCGTAAACTCTTTCAGAATTATTTATTAGATTCCATTGAAACTCTCTTGTGCAGTTGTCCATCACATAGATATTTTCTCCAAACAAATGTTATTTTGGTTCAATACATTTGGGGGCTGTGGAATTCACATAGAAAAGAATTTTATAACCATTTTAAAAGATATAATATTCATCTGAGACTATACAACGAGTCTTCGGTGTAATTTCTTTTTGAGTGGTGTCAATTTCAATACTGCTTCCAAATCCGTCGTTCAATTAACCGAAAAATTTAAATCAATTAAGCTTGTTTCAATTAAGGATATATATAGGATATATGCTAAACTACTCTTTCAATTCAATTAAGCGAGAAAATCACTTTATAAAAAAGCTTTTTGGAAGCAATATTTCTTAACGATATTTATGTAAACAAAAATTTCAAGTTTTATACAATAATACTTAAACACTGGAAAAAATAAATCCGCAAATAGGAAAGTACAAAATATTATTTTTTTTATATTTACTAAGTATTGTAGAGTACCTACCAATTCGAAAGCGGAACGAAAAGCACTTTCGAATAGGATTGACATTCCGAACTAAAGGCAGAGTAGGGCCCTGTATTTTCAATATTAAAAGGAGGGCGATGGTTAACAATAATAATTTTAATTATATGCCTGTAATATCAATAGAATGAAAGGCCTTTTAATTGCAACCCGAATTCCACGGCCATTTTTTTAAATAAACTTGTTTACTTTTTCATCATGTATTTTTATGGATTTGACCTTGTCTTAGTTGGTGGAGGTACCAATCTAATACGAGGAAATTAAAAATGAGAAAAGGCCCACGTATTACAACAATAACAAAAATAGGAACTAAAAAATCAGGCAATGTATAGATGAATTCAGAGAAAATGAGTTTTGTATCAAAATGGAAAATGGAAATGGACTATAGTCTTCAGGATTACCTTTGTTGGAGTTTTTTAGTATCCGAACCACTTTTACAAACTTCGGTATTGCAGGAAATTCTGATCTCATAATACAGCAGTTTATAATGTGTAATAATATAAGTATAATAAATGTGAGATAAAATCATTTTATGAATTTAAGAGATATCCCATCATAACCTACTGCATTTGACTTTACATTTTTGATTGCGAGAACAGTCTCAAACTCAGAGACGCACTGAAAATGAAAAGAATTAGGATGAAATTTATTATTAAAAAATTTCAAATGTCGAAAATAACGGGTTTTCACATAGTGCTTTCTAAAAGTGATTCTCATATTTTTTTTTAAGATTATCGGCCCTATTCTGCTATCTGATCAAATAAAAAAAAAGCAAAATTAAAACTAAATTACAACTTTCAATCTTTCAAGTTCAGACCCCTTTCAATTATTCAGCCCTATCGTATTTAATAGGAACTTTTTTTCCCCCGGAAAAAACAAAAAATACCGGGGAAAGAATGTTTCTTATCGCGAATCTCTCACGAAATAATTTTTCCCCAAAAACTTACTTTGGGAAATGTTTGCATTGATGTAAAGAAAAGTTCCCCGGAAAAATTATTCACTATAGCTATTTTGCTAAAAGAAATATTTTCCCTAATAATTTTGAAGACCAAATTTCACAAAATGGGAAAAACTCTGGAAAAATTGGGTTCGCGATAGGGCTGATTATTTTTGAAGTTTTTGAGAGAATCTAATTGTGGAAATTTTATTTTTATCTGTTGGATGACTCAAAATTAATATACTGTTCATTATAGAACTTTGTTTGTTAAAAGTATATTATAGTAGGTTTTAGTATTTTATGTTTTGTCAAATATTTTCTCTGAAATAAATATTATTATTCTGCTCTGTTTTTTTAATCAAGTCAGACCTCTTACTATTCTTCGACAAGAATCTACGATTTCCAATAGGTTATGGGCCCAGAACTTTCTGGTTGAAGAAAATAATTTGAGCAAATACTAATTTTCGAGATGTCCAATGGAACTCCGTTGCCCTTAATTGACAGGCTCAAAGGCCGTGAAAATTTGGATACATGGCGATTCGCAGTTCAAAATTATTTAGAACTTGAAGAGCTTTGGGATTGTGTTCTTGACACTGAAAAACATGTAAAGAAAATTTAAAAGTCAAAGGCAAAAATAATTCTTTTGGTGGATCCTATAAACTACGTTCACATTTCCCAAGCGGTAACAGCAAAAGAAGTATGGGATTCACTACAGAATTCATTTATGGACAATGGACTGAGCAGAAAAGTGGGCTTATTAAGAACACTGATTTCAACATCGTTGGAATATGTAAATACTATCATTTCAACTTCACAAAAGCTTCGAGGGATTGGCATGCAGATATCAGAAGAGCGGATTGGGACTTTTCTATTGGCCAGACTTCCGGAACGATTCATGCCAATGATTATGGGAATCAAAAGCTCTGGTGCGGTCATATCTGGTGATTTTGTGAAAACAAAACTCTTACAAGACGTCCGTTATGAAAATAAATTTTTAAAAGTTTCCGATGGATTGACGTTTTCAGCATTGTATGGGAATAGCAATAAGAAGTTTCATAAAAATTAAAAATCCAAGAAAAATATGAAGTTCATTCGATTCTTCTCATGCAACAAATTTGGACATTTTTCAAAAGACTGCTCGATAAAGAAAGGCAAGGATCATGTCAACTCAGTTTTATATACCACATTTTTGGCAAAAAATCTGAACCATAGTGACTGGTACATAGATTCCGGTGCGTCTACCCATATGACTTCAGATCAAGATTGTTTGAAAAACATTAGACCTTCACCCAGAAAAGAAGTACTTATAGCCGAAAACTCTTGTCTTGAAGTAAAGGCTGTGGGCTGTGGGAGATGTTTATTTGATGATTTCCGTTAATAATAAAGTGTTCAATGAAGTCATCATCAGAGATGTTTTGCTTGTACCCGGCTTATGTACAAATTTGCTTTCCGTCAGATAAATGATTTCAAATGGAAATGTTATCAAGTTTGATTCGAAAGGTTGCCAAGTTCAAAACAAAATGGGACAACTTATTGCAACAGCAACTTTAGTTGGCAATATGTATCGACTTGATAGAAAAGAGTGAAGAGTACATTTGAGTTCAACCGTCTGCAAGGATTGGATTTTGATTTATGGCACAGACGATTAGGCCATATAAACGCTGAAAACATGAACAAGCTCCGAGATGGACTTATGTGGACCTATAAATGCTGTATCCATTGATGGAGCAAAATATATACTCCCTGATTTTTGTGGATGATTTTTCAAGATTCACTTTCGTTTATGTGTTGAAGTCCAAATCTGAAGTTTTCAAAAGGTTTGTTGAAAAGCAAACGGGTCAACATATCAAGATTTTACGAACAGACAACGGAACGAGTATTGCAATAAAAAACTACTTGCATTTATAACGAAAAGAGGTATCAGGCATCAGACAACAAATCGTTACACCCCAGAACAAAACGGAGTCGCCGACCGAATGAATGGAACTATAACTGAGCGGGCTAGATGTTTATTGTTCGATGCATCACTACCGACAAATTTTTGGGCAGAGGCAGTGTCCACAGCAGTATATCTCATAAATCGAACACCAACTCGAAGTTTGTCAAGCGAAACACCTTTTGAGATTTGGACCGGAAAGAAACAAAACATTGGTCACTTCAAGGTTTTTGGTTCAAAATACGAAACAAATTGTCAAGAGCAGAGATGTGTCTTTTATAGAAAAACCCCGAAAAATCTATTTGAGTAACACTAATCCTTAAACTTATGACTTGATTTTTCCAGTTTTTGGAAGTGGACATGAATTATGTGAAGAAAATTCTACCACAAACAAAGAACCTGAAGAAGATGAATTACTTTTAAATCGATTTGATGACCATTCCGAAACCGAATCTTCATCATCAGAGGGTATATTCTTTGGTTTTTTCCGATGAATGCGAAACTGAAATCCTTAACTCAAAGGAAATTAAAGATGTTCCCAGTTCGTCAAAGCAGGTGGATGATTGTCAAAGAATGCTTCGACCATCAGAGCGTTTGAGACAAAAGGATTAGAAGATCCTTGTTCTCTACAAGAAGCTCTTCAGAGACCCGATGTAGATAAGTGGAAAGACGCAATGAAGAGTAAGCTTGAGTCACTTTATAAAAACCAAACATGGACTCTCTGCGAATAACCGAAAGAAAAGAAAGCACCAAATAGCAAATGGGTATTAAAAACTAAAAGAAGTTCAAATGGTACCATTGAGCGTTATAAAGCCCGACTTGTAATAAAAGGATATGCACAAAAGATGGGAATCGATTACGAAGAGACATTCTCTCCAGTTGTTCGATACGGCACTATTCGTTATCTAATATCATTAGCACTTAGCAGTAAAATATAATTAATATATCGATCAGATGGATGCAGTCACAGCATTTCTTCAAGGAGATCTGAGAGAAGAAATATATATGCAACAGCCCGAAGGATTCCACAAAGGTTCAAAAGTTTGTAAATTGCATAAATCAATTTATGGTCTGAAGCAAGCAAGTCGAATTTGGAATCAGAAGCTGGATGCTGCTTTGAAGGGAATTGGTCTGACCAGATCAACATCGACATCGACAATGATCACTGTCTCTATTTTGTAGCTGTTTACGTGGATGACCTGTTAATATTTTGCAACGATGTCAAAATAAAAAACAATGTCAAGAATAATTTGATGAAGCGATTTGAAATGAAAGATATTGTGAAGGCAAAATATTTTCTTGGAATACGGCTAATTCACGAAGAAGGAAAAATTTCTATTGACTAAAAGAAGCTTAAGAAATGTTGAAGCGATTTCATATGGAAGACTGTAATCCATCAAGTACTCCCATGGATCCAAATCAAAAATTTACAAAAGAAAAATTTGATCAATCTGCACTGGAACGAGAACGTATGGCAAGTATCCCTTATCGTGAAGCAATTGGAAGTCTTTTATTTGCAGCACAAGTTTCGAGACCCGACATTTCGTTTGCTGTAAATTGTCTTAGCCGATTTAACAATAATCCAAACAAGATGCACTGGGAAGCAGTTAAAAGAATTTTTAGATACCTAAAAGGAACTTTAAATTATAAATTAACGTACATCAAAGATGTAAATTCTTCAATACATGGATTTTGTGATTCAGATTGCGCTTCAGACGCAGAAGAAAGACGTTCAGTGACTGGTTACTATTTTATTGGTCAAGGAGCTTCAATAACCTGGAGCACAAAGAAGCAACCAACTGTAGCTTTGTCAACTACTGAGGCAGAGTATATGTCTCTAAGTAATGCAGCTCAAGAAGTTTGTTGGATAAAGCAACTACAAAAAGAACTTGATGTTGCAGTCAAGCCTGTTGTCACCATGTATTGTGATAACAAGAGTGCCTTATGTCTAAGATCAGCAAATATCTACCACGCAAGAACAAAGCATATCGATGTTCGCCATCATTTCATCAGACAATATATAAATGACGGCGATCTTAAAGTCAAATATATTTCTACGAAGGATATTATAGCAGATGCTCTTACCAAACCTGTTGTAAAGGAGATACACAATAGATGTTTAATAGCAATGGGTCTTAAAAACTGTATTTGAATTTAGTGGAAGTGTTGGATGACTCAAAATTAATATACTGTTCATTATAGAACTTTTATGTTTTGTAAATTATTTTCTCTGAAATAAATATTATTATTCTGTTCTGTTTGTTCAATCAAGTCAGACCTCTTATTATTCTTCGACAAGACGATCTACGAATTCCAAATATATCGCAATTTATAAGGTTTTTGGAACATTTTCCAAAACTAATGTTGTTTTTCATTGAATAAAAGATTTGATCCTTTAGCTAAAAGAATTAATCTTTTTACTAAAAGATTATTTGATCTTTTTACTAAAAAAAATGTGAACATTTTGCTAAAGTATTTTGCATGTAGATGTTATTCAAAAAAGATCAAAGAAATTAGAACCATATTATGTTAGGGGAAAATCAAACTATTGATGTATTTATATCTGAGATTTACACAAGTTTATGAATGAAATCAAAATTATGTACTACATAGAACCATCACCACAGTCCTTTTCCTGCTCGTCATTGCTTTCCTTAGTTTTCAATTATTAAACATATAAATAAATACTAATAATATATATAAATGTATATATTTACGTTATTACATAGTCTTTGGAATTCTAGAGTGATAAATTTGTATTGTAACACAATCAAATCAATTTAACTTACTTATAGTTTTTTAACGACTAGAACAAGTTGCACTTTTATAATAAATGCTAAAGAAGCAAAAACTACAAACTTATTACAATTTATCAGCTTTATGTTGCTGGCATATTCTAAGAGTATTAGATTGTATTCGAGATAAGTTCTTTGAGTATTAAGAAAAATAAACTAAATTTGTGACGAAATTCCTTTTGTAATTGTATTTTCCAAGACTATATGGAAATCATCGAGTGGCTCTAGTATATGCACTAAGAAAGTCAAAAGACCTTTCCGCTTAAAAAAACTTTCCTCTTCATACATTTCTTGTGTGGCTTTGGTTAGCGATAGGGGCACAAAAACACGCGTTAAAAGATGATCTCTGAAACAATAGGGTTTTAACTTTTATGTTTTATTTATTTTGAAAAATTCACCTTAAACTTAGACAAATAAACAACTGAAATTTGCCATCCTTTCCAAGTGTATTTCCAGCTGCATTAATTTCATCCAACAAGTGAATATAGTACCGCCATATAGCTGCCATTTCATTCCTTTGCGAAGCTACTTGAACCTGGTGGGCTGTTTCATTCGTGTGCGACGTTTGTTCCTGCGATATACTCGTTTCGAAATGTTCTTTGCATTTTACTAAAAACAAAATTTTGAAATAATATTTTAAGCTTCTGCTTTTATTAACAACTTACGTAGAAAATCCCATATATAAATGTTTCGGCTAAAAAACCGGGACGACCGAAACCCAAATAAAAACACTTGCTCCAAGCATTTGACCAACCCCTCTTCACCACACAAAAGATTTGTTAGAGATCCAACATCTCTTTCCCGGCTAGGTTTGTAGTGCCACTTAACAACTACATTAACACATGTCCCTAATTTGTTTTGAATTTCTGATGAAGACAGTTCAATTCTTTGAATACTAGGACTTCGTGCTCTAGGTGGCGTTCCGCATTCCTGCATTAGTTCAACATTATCTACATTTTCGAAAACACGGTGACCGACTAGCAGTCTTTCTGTTGAATCGTCGTCTACACCTTTTCCAAGCCATCGTCCACAAGGAAATCTATTTTAATAATGTTAAGTTCTTAAACATTTGGGTAAACATAACGTAATTCTATAATACTTGTATGTATGCCCCGTCACCTCGTTGCGAATAACCACCAAATCTACCAGCCATTTATTTGAAGGCCCAGAGTTATCATGCCCAATTCGCATAGTCGTAAGAATGCCAATGTTTTTATACTAAGGGGGTAAGCAACAATGTGAGAGTTAAAAATATACGGCATATTAATCTTACGTGAAAAATAAACTCAAGTGCACCTTTGGGAACTGTTATGCACTGAGTTTCTGTCAAAGTCCCAGAAATTCGAATCCAAACTCCACTTGAAGTTTTATAGCTGCCATATTTTCTCGATGGGTAAATAACCACGCGATAAGGCAGTTCTTGAAAACAGATATAAGCTTAAATTTTAACATAATAATAATAATATAAATATCTCACTTGAATTGGGATATGTATTGGTGAAGGAGCAATAGTCAACAGTGTTGAGTGTCAATAAGTGATAAAGAAATTGCTCCTTTTCCTCTTCGCAACGCAAAAATGCTGATCTCTTATACAACGATCTCAATAGTGTTTGTTCTGATAGCAAAGTTCGAAAATGTCTAGATAAGAGCTTCTTTTCTAAAGACAGCCGAACCCAAGCTCGGGTGTAGCCTATGTGTGTTTTTATATCAGTCATTGCCAAAACATTTCTTATTATAAAAAACATATTAATCACTTAAATATCATTATGGAGTTATTAAAGTTTAGCTTACTTAATATCGAACTCAATAGATTCTGGTAGTATACAAAGTTGTTCTGCAGCGACAGAATTTTTTCGATCTCTTGACCTACTTCGGTTAGGGCTCTGAGGAGACTCCGGTTCAACACGAATCGTAGATAGATCTAGTTTGAGTTATAAGGTCTTAGTTTTTTTACGCAGATTAAATAAAGTTTTGCTTATGTTGAAGCTTCGATAAACAATTCGAGCAGCGATACTTAAGCTATGAAACCTTTACATTGTTTTCCTATTTGTGTTTTTATTGGAGCTGAAATACACGATTCAAGCTGCGATTCCTGCAAAACAATGATCAGTTGTATTTTCGAAGATCTTAAATAGGATAGAAGTTTTACAATTATTGATTCTATAAATAAAAATATAAATAATAATTTATATTGGAAAAGCAACGCTTATCAAAGCTCCAATATGAACACCACATAAGAGATGAGACTCAAGATTTCATCGGTTCTCGCATGGTTGCTGGAATCGTTTATCGATTTTCTAACATAACGCTCCCTAAAATATTAACGATATAAATAGAATCATACATTCAAAAATAAATTTAAAAAAAAAACTAATATAAACAAAATTTTAAGATTGCTAGACATTCATTCTGAATAAAATTAGAGAGTTAATTCAAAATTATAAAACGGAAGATTAGAAATTTAATAGCAAGAATATTCTACACGCTAAAATATCAATATGACCTACAATCCATTCTTTTTCTCATAACGCTCCACGCTAGTGCTAAAAAATTAATTTCATGAATTTGCATTATTTTTAATATTTGTTTCTTTTTTATATCAAAACATTCATGATGTTAACAAAAATTTATCAGCCTTCTCGACTTTATTAAGATCTGATAGCTAGAATTTATTAAATTTTGGAAATTGAAAATGTATTAATTGAAAATGTATTAATAAGAGGCTGTTTTCAGACACTTTTCAAACATTTGTCTATGGTATATCTCTTAATAAAGTGAAGTATGGCATAGAATTTTACTTAAATAGTTACTTTTTTCTATATACATAATTTACCTGGTGTAGTAAGATAGCTGTTACTCAAAATGGTATTTGACGGATTCCGAGTTTCCTGCAACTCAAGATAAGCATGCAAATGTGACCAAAGTGCAGATTTTCCTTGTTTATTTTGTAGACCGTGTGACCAGACTTTCTCAAGCAAATCACAAAGCGATGCAATAAGAGTGTTTTCTTCAACACCACCCGAAGAAGTATCACCTTTTAGACCTAGCGCTACAGCTTCATTTCCCATCTTCTCTAGAAGCATACGTTTTGTTTTTGCTTTTATATCCTTTAGTAATAAAATAATTGAAATTTGTATTATTATATTACGTCTTTGAAATAATTGTTATCATTATTTAATATCTTAAAATATTTACAATTTATATTTATGGTAGTATTCAATCGATTTAAAAATCATTCGAACCTTCAATAGACGTTCCACAAAAGTCCAATTAGCTTGAGCAATCAAAGACGTGCTCATTTCCGAAGTAGATAGATTTGCCGAGTTTCGACTTGAAGTAGGTTTAGCATCCAAAGGAATATCTTTTGCACGCCAATTTGTGCCATTTTTTACACGACGTAAACTGTTACCTCTGAAAATTTGAAATGTTTTCCTTGCAGCAATTGTATGAAGGTTATTTAAAATACAAATACATAAATATGCTCGGTATTAAAAAATGGTCGGAAACAGACATTTTACATTTTTAATTTAAATTTATTTTCACATCACATGCATTTTTTTACTCAAATCACTTGAACATAATATAAACTTGTTGCAAGCTCAACAAGCTATTAAGCTACTTTTTTGCGGTAACACAAACTTAATATTCACGAGTAAGTATTTACAATGTTGGCACTAATAGAACCCATTTATTAGAATCGGGTGTTAATATTTTAAATGAAAAGCGCAATGGAAATCATAAAGGTTTGCTAAAGTTCCAATATTTCTTTTCTATTCTAGTTCAAAGCATACAAATATGAAATCAAAATATATATTGCGACGTCAAAACCGCCTTTAACGTATATTCTACCTCGAAGTGCACTCCTGATTTAGAACAGATTTCTCTAAAATAGGAAAACTTCGAAAATACGCAGGTCTATTGGATAAAATTTCACTGGGCGGTGTCACCTCCATGTCAACTGTGTTGAGTCTTTTTTCAAGAATGTGCTGGGTTTTCTGGCTGAGCACACAAGGTTCATAGCTTGTAGCACGAATCATACTTTCACCCCCGTGTCTTTTTCTATAAATAAATTAAAATAAAGTTAAAAAAGTTAAAAAAAAAATTATGTTATGTCTAACCTAAGTAATTTAATTCGGTTGTCGAACAATTTTAAACTTGGTTCCGGATCAGCTTCCCACATTGAGATAATTTTATTATCAATAAGAGTAGCAAACATTTGAGATTCTAAAAACCTGGACAAAAAAGCGATGTGGTGTTCTGGTTGGTCTGAAAGAAAAGAAGACTTGTCGAAATTTTGCAAGGACTCTCTGTTTGATAACCATTCGCTTTTGTCCTGATTCGGATAAATAACAAAGTATTCATAAGCAGCAAACATTTGAACGAATCTATTTAAAAATATTTCTCGTACGGAATTGTTAATTCGTTGGTCTTGGTTATATTGTTCTTGAAGACCAACCGGTGGTGGAGACGAATCTTTATTTTTGCGACAGTTTTGAGGCATTGAGTCTGTGGTGTCTAAATTCATATCCGATTTCACACCGCTCTTGCGTTTTAGGAAGTCCGCAACTCTAGGAACATGTTCGAGTCTAGGATGCGCAATGAGGGGCTGATATTCTACGTTAGAGTGGCTGTTAGAATCATGAGTTGCCAAAGCTTCATATATTATTTGTTTTCGTCTAGCTTGCATACCCGATGGCAAAGTGCAGCTTGATGTCATGCCATCATAGTCATTACGTCTATTACAACTAATTGTGCCATTTCTTATGTTCGGCTCTAGAGTTTTGTCCCGATCGATATTAAATTTGTCAAGCAACGATATTATTTCCGCAATGAAGTCGTTTTTGTGGGGAAAAATGGGCAATTCTTCTGGAAGTTGAATGACTTTTTTGTCTATATCCACGTAACAAAGTGAAGCTTCTGATCCAACTTTCGTATTTGCTTCGCAGTCGGCGTGGAGTCCCATAACAAATGGCACTGGGGCATCTAGAAAATGATGAAGAGCTGCAGGTAGAATAGGGGCATAAACATGAGGCCATTTAAATGGAAATATTAATGAAGTTATACACTCGCCGACAACCATTAGTTTTTGATAATCTGAAAAGTAAATCTATAAAAATATTCAGATTTTTTGTATTATTTGATTACCATTGGAACGAAGAAGAATTTGGTTTTCAAGCAGCACACAAGTCAGGAGTTGAATAACGCATTCTACTCCAAGGTACGTAAAAAGCAAACGAAGAGAAAAATCCAACAGCGGAAGTTCCTCATGTGGCACCGGACGCTGAAGAACCAAGGGGGTCGGCGACAAATGCGGTTCCTCTGGGGGCAAGTATATTCTAATGGACTTTCCGGGCGTTGGTAATATCACTTCATATAATATGTTGTATACGTATGATTCGAGACTTAAGCCCGGACCAGTTTGTCGAGGAAGACATCTTTCATAATTTTGTTTAAAGTTAAATTTATGTACAAGATCCCGCCAATTAAACTCACCTGTAGAGATTCTTAAGAAATATTTCCGAAGCAAATGCGTATGGGAATTGACATATTAAGGATATGCTTTTGGCCACATAAAGTTTGTCTTTTGTTATTTCGTAATAACTTAATGCTGACTGTGGAGCTTGTCCAGCTACTTTAAAATGTCTTGGTAGCGATTTGCTTACAGGACTTTCCCTCACTCGCCGAAGATTGATAGTATTTTGCCCATTAGAGAGTTCAGTTATAAACATTGCCTTAAATTTATGATAATCAAGTAACTTCTAGGAACATTAAGCATTTAATTTACCTGCAAAGTATGCATTGCACTGCAAATGTTTCTATTCCTCACCTCCTCAAAAAATATCAAACTAAATCCATGGCAACGCTTTCCATCTTCTCTGGTTGTTGCAAACGAATGAAATTTCGGATCCAAGTTATTTTTTTGAGTCCGAAATCGTAGCCCTTGGGGCAATGAAAGCTTAAAAATAAGTAATGTAAATGTGTCAACTTAGGTCTTATTGCGTCGCCTACAAGGTTATTTTACTGAATGGAGCAAAGATATAGGTAGAATCAATTCCACTATATACCGATACTCCATTTTAAAAAATAATTCTTGGCAAGAGATAGATGGGTTTTAAGTGCCACATATGTAGGTATATGGAACTGATTTTTTTTCTTCAACGCATAGCAAAGTTCGTAGCAGGTTGCGTAGACAAACTTTTTTAATGGATGGACGATATAAAAAAAAAAAAAAATAAAGAAATTATAACAAACAAATAAATATGTACACTAATTAACTTCGGAACTGATGGCTTTTGTATGGAATTTCAGTCTGTCTTATAACTATTTAATGGTTTAAAATATTTAGTGAATATTCGGTTCATCGAAATTATACAGTGGAGTTCAAAAGCAACTATCTGAAATAAAGATTTAAAAAACGTACATTTTCTCTGTTAAGCTTATCATTTTCCATTTCTCTCCTAAACAGTTTTTTTACTTTCGATGCAGCGATTTTCAGCCTTATAATAATATATATAAATATGGCGAAAAAATAATTTATAAAAATTTGATTCCCATAAAAACGCACCATTATAAACATTGTCTAACTTTAGATAACTGTCCAGCTTAGGAAAATGTGTTCAAAAACCTTGTTTATTGTACAAGAGTAGATTGTCTGAACCGTAAATAATGTGATATTTATTTTTATTAAATAAAGCATATTTCTATCAATTTGACAATAGTAAGTGAACAAAAATCTAATAAATTCGACTGAGTGCATCTGAACATTTAAACAAAAATAACCGCCTCAGAAAAACGTAAAATGCATAGCGTACTGAACTTTCAAAATTGGGTACAATAATATTAGGAGTGTTCACGATCCAGCAGTGTTTCTACACAATAGAAAAAGTGTGTTCATGATCCACTAAAAAATATATAATTTTAATGAGGCTGTTCCAGCGGATCGTAAATACCCCTGTATATCATGTGGATCCTTGGAAATTTTAAGTAGACAGTTTGACAAGAACTGCTGAAGGGTGAAGCTCTTTCGTTGTCTTCTCCATTTTCATAATTTAATTTAATTTATATGACCAAATCCTTTGTATTCTCTTTATTTAAACAATATTATGATTACCATGCATATGCCATGCGAATCAAACGGATTCCAAATAACGTTTTCGGGATAGTGGGCTAGTGGCTTGCTTTTGTATGCTCTATCCAAAGGAGAACAGTGCAAGTTGTCTCCTGAAAAAATAATTTAAAAAAACATGATTTAATTGAATTAAAATTAGATATTAAGATATTAGATATTAAAATGTATAAATATTAGGGTGGTCGTTAGATAAAATTTTGTCTTTTAAGGGCCTATATTATCAGCTCCAAATAACGAAATAATAACAACTTTTACTGTTTAACAAGGTGATTCCCATAAAATGTTAAAAAAAGCTTTGCTAATGTTTAACCCAGATAAGAAAAAAATTGTAAGTGTAAACCAAGCTATTAAAAAACAACGGCAATACTTACAATGATGTGACAGGTTTGTTTAAAGCCAAAGGATCTATTTTTATATTTCAAATCATGTTGTTTAAAAAAATTAATTTTCAAACACAACATTTAAAAAAAAGTAGACAAAAAGTTTCAAGACTTATTTTTCAAGTTTTTACGTAGGTACTTAAGTCGGCTTAGTTTTTTTTTTTTTTGATTGGGGTTTAATTAATTTCTCAAAATGTATTTTGGTGCAACTTAAAAATCATTTTGCAGTTGAGAAATAAAAGAAAGAAAGAAAATAATGTCAATAGTCATTTTAACTTGCGTTATCACACCAAGGCAAGGTACCCATGCTTTCGTATAAAAATCGAGATTTCTATGAAAATTATGAAAAATTAAAATTTAGATTACAAAGATATACCTACATATACGAAAAAAGAAGTCTCGCAATTTTGTCTGTCTGCGATGGCTTAAATGGCTGGGTTAATTTTTTTTAACGGTAAAAAACAAAGCGTTGGTCCGTTTTCGATCACCTTTAATGTTGAAAGTAATATGTAGGTACGTATATACTCTTTACATTCAATTTTTATTTTTACGTCTAGCGAATATACCTATAATTTATTTTTTTCTATCGCGTCCTTATTTCACTCCGCCTGGTTTTTCATTAATTTTAATAATTTTTTAACAAATTAACATCCGAATAAAACTTGGAATTTTTTCTGGGTTCGACCCTAGTTAATAGTCTTTTCTTATTATCCGCAAAAGCTTTCTACTGGATTCATGACATAAAACGATCTTATGATGATATAAAACCTACCATATTATGAGATTAAAACGAACTCATTCTCAATCAATTTTGATATTGAAAATTAATTCTTATTTTTTCTAAACTTCTACTTTTAATACATGTATAATGTTAATGTAGGTACATTTTTAACTAAAGACGGAGACGTGAAAGGGATGATATAGCTCCGATTATACGAAATGCTTTTCAATAATTTATATTGAGTTAGTAGCACATAAGTAGCAAATTCTTAAGTTGGTAAACATAGAGAAAGAAAACAAATGCTAATAAGTCTGAAAATTGATGACGTGCACAAATCTGTAAGTACATAGCTTGCAAAATAATAAACATTTTACTATATAGACAAATTTAATTGGGTAAATTTCGACAATCTTATGCACTTACCAGCAAAACGATCCGGTTCCAGTCCTGTGTCCAAATCCAAACCGCATATAACAAAGTAATCGGCAAATCTAGAAAACTGTGGGTCCAATCCTTTCTTCAATTGGTCTATCGAGTAATCTGAGTCAATGGATTGTTTTTCACATTTAGATTTTTGTGCATCTGCAGTGACCTTTGACAATTCTTCGGTTTTACTTAAATCAACATCTGCAGATGATGATGATTCCGAATTATATAAAATGGATTTTTTGTTTGATTTCTCAGTCATGTTTACTAGAAAAAGTGGTAGCAATTTCTCAACTTTCTTTTGTTTCAATTATGTTTCTCTATATAAATGAAATTGATTTTTTCCACAATCGTTGATGCTCAGTTATAAACACTTCCATTTTATCTAATTGCTTACAATCAAAACACTTGTGAGATTTTAAAACATATTGGATGAAAATGAACTGGTATCATGGCCCAATTCCCAATTTATTAATAATTTATACTTTAATTTTAATATACCTAATTTTAATCTAATAATTTAATTTTGAACAATCCTGGTCAGAGCATAAGGTTTTTTGCTGTTTCTGTTCTGTTACGATTCTCGTTACGTTTTTTACTTTACGCAAGACTTTTATGTATCAACGTCGAATAGGGTTCAAATGCTATCTGGATTTCTGAAAGATTTTTCAATGGTCGCGTTCGATGATCAATCCAAAGACTGCTTTAAGACGACTGCAATTTCTATCCGCAATTCTCTTTTAAGTTTCTTTCCGATCTTTAATACCTGCAATTTTTGTTAAATGAGAAGGAAATAATATCTCGTCACTCTTTACTCAAATTGCAGGTATTAATATTTGCAGCGTTTAAATGGATGCTGTAATCGGAAAGAAACTCAAAAGAGAATTGCGGATAGAAATTGCAGTCGTCTAAAAGCAGCCTTATTTGAAGATTATTTTTCAATTTTTTGTTCATTGAACATACCCACTTTAGAATAGGTTTGGACAACCAATTTCAGTGTCTAAGTTAGACACTCGATGGAACATGATTTATAAATAAGGTTTTTGACTTGGACAGCTATCCAAAGTTAGACATAATTTGGAATAGGTTTATAAATACGACTGATAATGTACATATATTTAAGATGACTTTAAGTAACATTTTAAAGTGGTGGATAGCGTTTGCGTTAAGAGACCGATTTTGCATTTAAGAGCTATTTAAAGATATTTTAAAGTTATAAATGCTTTTCTTTAAAATATGGCTGCAAATGTTTTAGCAGAAGGTAACTCCCAGGAAGACGTGGCTATATTTGAAGTTTCTAGCTGCAGACCTTTAAGGGATGGAAGCGATTTGTTGATGCCTATGTGCCAAGACTAGAACAGAACAAAATATTTGCTGAACGCTTTCACTTCTTTTTTATTTTTCACCTCCACCATTATTCACCACAAAAATGACATTTGATTTTCTGCTATGTCACAACCATTTTATTTAATCTATCTACTATTATCTATTTTATTAGTTGAAATAATTGTAGAGTTATCGCTCTTTCTTCTTTGTGCTTTTTCCTATTGTTTGACACATAGGCGGAGTAAAGAGTGTAAAGAGATATTTTCTTCTCATTTAATAAAAATTACAGCTATTAAATTTTTATCCGCAATTCTCTTTTGAGTTTCTTTCGGATTGCAGCATCCATTTAAACACTGCAAATTTTAGTAGCTGCAATTTTCATTAAATGAGAAGGAAATATCTCTTTACACTCTTTACTCCACCTGTGTGTCAAACAATAGGAAAAAGCACAAAGAAGAAACTCTGATAACTCTCCAATTATTTCAACCTCTGCAACTTTGTCTACCCCGGCCACCGCATACGTCCCCCGCCTACATGCTTAAAAATTGCAGGGGGTAATTGCAGCGTTTAAAAGCAGTCAAACTCAAAAGAGAATTGCGGATAAAAATTGCAGTCGTCTAAAAGCACTCTTACATGGTGATCAGTAAAACGACCATGTATGTAATCTGGTACTTAAGTTTACCTAGGAACGCTGGAATAAAACGATTATGACATGTAAAACGTTTACAGAAGTATTGTTACTTTACGTTTTACGTCTTACGTGCCCTGGCTATGAATTAGAAAACAAAATGGCGAATTCGATTAAAGTGGATTTGCAAGTGCTTTATTTTGAAAGAAAATTTTTAAGAAGAATACCTAATTGAAAATTCCTCAGATTTTTCTCCGAAACCGTGCAGCCAATAAAATAATCCGAGAAAATAGTCAATTTGAAAGTAAACTTGCATACAAAACAAACTCCAAGTGCTATATTACATGTGAATGCAGCACCAAGCACACTAATTTTCTTGCAGTACATACCTATAAACATACATTTGTTTCCGAAACAAGTGAAATAAAAAATAAAATGCTTTGTTAGAAATATTATTAAATAATAAAAACATATAAAACAATCAAAAACATTTCCAAAACGTTCTATTAGTGCAGGGAGTGTAAATATTTCTTAACGCTGTCAATATGAAAGCAGACTATTAAAACTAGACCAACAAACATATACACCAATCAAAATAAAACAATTATGGATCCGAACTCCAGCCCGTGGGCGTATGCATATAACCGCATTGTTCCATCAGCTTCGGGTTCCAGTGACGATTTTCAACACACGCACTTGGCACAAATTTCAGCCGCCGCTGGGTCTTCGGCGCAATCTCTGCTCCTGCAAGCAGCTCACTCAAGCATCGCTGGTTTCAATGCAACAAGTGGAAATTTCGTGCCACCCACCCCGATCGGAGGATATAATCCGGTATTCCAGCAAATTTACCATCATGCCGCCCAAGCTGCGGTCCAACCGAAGCCGGCTCATTATGCTTCTTCTGCAGTGAGCACATCCCATCGTCATCTAGGACTATCTGGTACAGCTGAAAAGCAAGAAATTTGTCGATCGCAACCTGCTGCTCTGGGCTACACAACTAATCAGTCCATCAATATACCAACCTCGAGCTACTATGGGGAGAATTCGTCTTCTAGTGGCGCCTCACCTTCCCCGACCACTAGCGCCACTTCATCGACAACACTTAGTTGGAATACGCCAGTTATAGGAACCCCACAGCAAATGTCTGCCAACACTTTTCTTACCATGCACCAGCAACAACAACAAGCCCAACAACAGGCAACTATAAATCAAGTGGAAAAGGCAAGTAAACTGCGCTCCTAAACAAAATAACCCTAAAAAGAGTTTAAGAATGGTGACATTAATTATAATATAAATATTTATTTTCATATATAGGTACTTACATATATCTAGAAAGCGGGTCACTTGAATATAATATGGTTAGATACATTATTCTATCACTAGAGATGTAGGTAGATTTGTAAATTACCGCTACTTATTACCTACCAGTACAAGATTTGTGATAAATTTAACATTAAAAAATAGCATTTCAACATCAACAAATTTAACTTAGAATAACTATTCCTATACATCAATGTTAACTTAGAATAAAAAAAAAATTAAGTAACTTTATATTCTTCCTTCAAAAATTCCAATAAATATAAACCTTTAGTACCTGCAAAAATAGAAATGAATAAACTGAACGACTTAACAGATTTTTAACTCTCACGTAACCATTAATTTTTCATTTGCGCAAATTTCAATATTAAATGTTGCGTATTTTTCAGGGTGTTCTTATTATCTTAGTTTATGTCTCGTTAGCCAGCATTCAAAAATATCTCAAAATCATTTGTCATATTATTAGATTTTACCAAAATAATTCTGTCAGTTTTATAAACTTTTACCCTCCCCTTACCTTTTCATTTGGATTATTTCTTTTGATTTTTTTTTTTGGAATTTTATGCATACAGTAATATCTCGCTGATCCGAATCAATTATTACAATGGGGTATTTGGATTAATGAGTACAGGAAAAGTAAAAGGAAAGGGTTAGTTATTTAACAGAAATCATATTCTAACTTTATTGGATTTATGCTTCGCCTTACTGGCTATCTTCAAAGAAAATACTACAAATTATTTATAAAAAAATGCATGTAGTTATATATAAACTACTTAAACTTAAATAAACAACTGACCACGTGTTTAATCGGCAAGAACAAGCAAAAGCCGGGAAGCAAGAATAAATATAGGAACTTGTATTGTGTATACATATTGTACATTTAAATAATGGCCCTCAGAGGACAAGTAACATACACAAAATTACTTCAAATAACAGCGCACAAAAATCGGGGTAGTTTCTGATTAAAAAGTACATCATGCGATAAAGATTAGCACGATATTTGGATTAAAGTATTATCAAGAATGTATTACGTATTTATTGGTTTAAAATTATTCTACAATTTCTTCGCGTTAGCACTATTTTTATGGTAGCTTAATGTGAATAGGTATACAACTCTATTAAGATCTCAGAATTTTACGCATACGCAGAAACATACTCGGAATTTATCACTTTTACATAAATTGTACATACATCCAGATTAAAATTTAAACCCGAATTAGTCGAAAAAGAGTTTTAAGTTTATTTCGGTATTTAAAAATGTTTTTAATTAACTTAGTGGAACTTAGATTTTGTCATTCTTAAGTATAATGTGGCCTGTTATATATTTAAAAGTGCTTTATGAAATCGTTAATTTAACGAGGAACCTAACACTATTTAAGTGACCCGCGTTCTAAAATCAAAAGACCCCAAAGGAACTTATATTTTAAGATCCTGAAATTTGATAAAAACCTTAAGCTTTGGGTTAAATATTACATTTAATTATCCATAATTTATTATGAACCGCTAGTTCAATCTTCGGGTTCAAACAAATTTTGGTGTTATACAGTTGTCTTCGTTTTTGGCACCAACATATATGCTATGTATTAAATATTTACATTGTTACTTTAAAGAATGTGTTGTTGTTTTCAATAAGAAATAATCTAATTGGAATCCCACCCACTGCAGGTAATCAATTCCAAGCAATCAAATCTTCAAATGAAGGCTCACTCAAAGAATTATGAAGACCTCATTTATGTTGGAAACCATCAGCAAGAGCATGAAGAGAACACTCTTCAGCTAGATAATCAAATCATTCAAGCCGTCTCAGAAGAAGACTGCGCTCGTTCTGAGGAGGGTTTCTACACATTTGTTGACGGAAAACTGTCGTACAACATTCCTGCTGCTGCAATAAGCTCAGCTTCTTTGCCAAATAAAATGCCAATCTCTTCGATAAAGGTTGTGACGCCAAGAAAGCATAGCTCTAGCGAAAGTCATCACCCCACTCTCCAGCAAGGTTTAAGGCAAATTCCCAGTCCAGCTTATCCAATTTATGAAAGCCCTTCCTTATGTTCTTCTGTGGGCTCACCTCCCCCAGCTGTGAACAGTGTTCACAATAACGAATCGGCTAACAATTCGACCCATAACAATGTGTACAAATCAAACACACCAACACAACAAGCCCAAACCTCTCTCGACGTATCAAACGTTGGACGTGGTGCTAATAGCAATAACAATCGCAACAACAGTTTTGCGAGAAATAGTGTTAGCAATAGCTCTATTTCACCTTCAACAAGTGTTGGCTATTCTTCTGTGATAACAAGTGCCTTTCAAGCTCAACAGCAACAACAGTTGCAACAAGAACATCATCAAATGCAACAACCTGTATGCTGGCCCGGTAGCAGTACTAACAAGTTATCTGATATAAATAAACATGATCAGAAGGTGTACTCTATCCATTCCCCACATGCACAAGAAAACAATATTTACATATTGCCTCCATCGTTGCAAATAAAACGTACTATAATAGAAACAGTCCAGCAAAGCTCTGAATTGCCACAAGCTTCGCCCCAGGTTCACCAGCAAATGGTCGAAAATGCATTGCATGTTATGTCTTCACAAAGAGATGCAGCAAAACAGCAACCTCGAAATCAATTACAGCCGATAGAGCCGCAACAAATAGTACAAAGCAAACAACAGCATTCTGTTGAAAACGTTTTGGCTACAAACAATTCGCAAGCGTCACAGATTCAAAATACCACCAAGGTTTGTATCTGAATGTTTTTGTTTTCTTTTGTTTCGTTAAGTTTTTCTTATTTATATTTTATTTTGTTTGCTTTTTTTTTTAAATATAATTCTCAAGATTTGTTTTTCTGTTTATAAAGTTAATCTTCTTTTCTTTTTTTTTTTTAATTTTAAATAATTAATAACATACATATTATGTATTTGAAACTTTTTTTATTTTTTTAATTTTTTTTTAGGCAGTGTTTTGAATCTGTAACGCTTTGTTATCAAAAAAATCTTCAGCTTTCCACAATTTATTGTATTCAGTCAAGATATAACCGCGAATTTATATTTATATAGCAGATAAGAAGAAAAGAAGATTTTACCTCTATATTTAAGCTAATATTAATATAGCATTTATATAAAATTCGAATTATTATTTCAGGTTGAAGAAGTACAAAAGCCGATTCCGACAAAAAAAGCGCCTAGAAAAAGGCAACCGAAGAAAACTTTACTACAAAATAATGACTTTTCGCGAACATCACAGCAAAACACTCAAACGCTTCAGCAACCTTCTAGACAACAACAACAGCAACAAATTCAACATCATCAATCCCAGCAGCAGCAACAGCAACAGGTCCAACAACAACAGCAACAACAACATAATAGTTCCTTTTATGATTACAATAACCGATGGATGCAGCCAAAAGTAGAAAATAATATTAATATTCCAACGTTTGGCAACAATCAGTCGCAACAGACAAATCCCGTACCCCAACCAGCACATGTTCAGTCTTCTCAAACCCATCCTCATATATCTCAAATTTCACAATACTATCCGGCATTTCCTCAGCATGTTTCAACACAATACGCTGCGTGTATGAGTCAGAATACTAACCTCTACAACTTGACGCCATTGGGACAAGATACCCAGCAGGAACAACAGCAACAACAGAATGTTCATCAAAATGCACAAGACACATTGCAACAACAAATCACTTCAGAAGAAGTGCAAACAGAACCAGAAACGGAAAGTTTATCTTGTAAAGTCATAGTTCCCAATATTGAAGATGAACTTCATTTTCTGACGACTGCGGATCCGAAAGTATCAGCAAAAGTGCAAAACAATTCACTTTATTGTCGTGATTCTGCTAATCTCAAAACAACCCTACTAAAACCGTCATCAGCAGAAGTCACAAACACATACCCGCCGTTTGAAAAGAAAGACGGACCAGGAAAGAAATCCGCTTTTATGGATAGCTATCTTAAATTTCTGCAAGGTGAACGCGATGAATCACCCCCGCCTCTAATGAAGACCGGTAGAAAATATAACTACCAAAAGCCATGCATACAAAAAGAATATGTTAATAATAATAAAAGAAAATCTAATGACAACAGTCATTCATCTAACACACCGACTGTGACAGAGAACACTTCACCTGCAGTAGAAGGCTCCGCCGCGCCTGCAACCAATAGCGAAGGGACTATCACTGGTTCAGATGATGGCCATAAAATTAAAATAATAAGTCAAACTCAGATACTCCCTAAAAAGCGACCACAAGCACAAAATATGGCAGCCGTTATACAGCAAAACCCTTCCAGTTCTGAAGAAACTCCACAACAGCATCAGTTGCAACAACAACAGCAGCTTCGCGTCTCACAACAACAGCATTCGCAACAATACCGGCAGATTCAACCACAAACTCAGAATTTTCATCAAGGTGAGTGTTCTTTTATTTTTAATCTGTTTCAAGGTTAAGGTGTTTCGTTTTTGCATTACAGAAAGACACTGAATGAATAACATTGTTTAAAACGTGCGGCATTATCTTCATAAATATTGTAAAAATAAAACATTTCATTTGTTACGAGTATATTTTTTTTCAACCCACATTGTAATTTGATTGGCCTTGTTTTATTATCACATCAATTAAACTGTAATTCCGTAATATTACAGATATAAACCTACTTTCATCTACATTGTTTTAAAATAACTAATAAAACAAGCAAAGATTTTGTATTTTTGTAAAAGTGTTCTTCAAAGGAAAATTTCCACTTTCTATACTAAATCATTTTTTAATAATTCATAAAACTAACATCACTTTTCTCATTTTTTTGGGGATTCATACGATAAACGTTGTAGTATTGATAAAGAAAAAAACTGTAAATACATTTGTTACGGATAAGAAATAAACAAAATATATATTTCCATTGTGGTCTACCGAATTTAAAATCTTTTACTTACTACTGCTACGAGTAGTAAATTCATAGATTAGATACCGTTTTTCATTTGATGCTCTTCCCGAATTTTTAATGAAGTGAGGTAAAGAAATGTATTTTTCATCGCTTTTTTTTTGGATCAATAGTTTTTGCTGAAGGACCTCTATATTAATCCAAAGGAAAATAGTCTGACACCTAACAAAGCAATACGAAGAAACTAAAAATTAAACAACATTAGTAAAGAACAGCTAGCATTGTTGACATTCATTTCTCTAATAAATTCTTGAAAATTTCCCACAACATTTTGTCAATTAAGAAATTAAACATAATTTCTTCATTTCCCTTCAGATCCATTGGCTCTTCCTCCACGTCGAGAGCAATCTTTGCGAAAAGCAAAGGCACGTGGTATCAACGAGATTATGCAAGCTACTCCTTCAGTAACTGACCGCGATGAACCAGAAGAGTTTGCTGATTCTGATGCAGATCCTGTTTGGACACCACAGGACGACGATGTAAACCGTGTTGTGCTATAATAATTTTTTATATATATAATTTTAATAATCATAGAGTGAAGATGGTATGCCTGGAAACTTTGTTGGCAAACGTAAGAATCGTCGAATCAAACCAAACCCTTCAAAAAAAAAAGATAGTTCGGCAACAAAAGACGATTCAACATTGGAAAATGACAACGTCAATAAGATTGCATTAGTTTCATCAACATCAAACAATATATCAGAAAATACTTCTGGAAATGCTACCGACAACTTTAAGGTATAATGATCTCGAAGTTAAATATGTTTTTCTTCTTTTTTTAATAATGGATTATTCAGACGGGTGATTTCATTGTTCTGCGATCGGATTTGGTAAATGATTGGCCAATAATCTGGCAGGTTGATTCCAAGTGTATTTTACAAAAGTATGAGTCATTCTGTCAGAATGGAAAAATGTTTTACCGCAACATGTCAAAGGTAAACTGATAGTATTTCAGTATTTGATAAAGTATTATGCCTTTTTTTGTTTGACCAGCAGTATGCATCATGGAATTTGGACACAAAAAAATTGTACATAAAAGCACCAGTACGCATTCAAGTTCAATCCCATACCGAAACGATTGTGGAATTTATGCGCTCTGAATTGCTTGCCGATGATACTGAACAATTTATAGAAAAAATCATGGAAGATTATCTTACTTATCGTGATCATTTTGAAATTTACATTCAGACGATGATATCACAAGTTTTGGACCCAAGTTTCTTTTCAGAAATTAATAGAGAAAAAGGTTGAATATACTCTTATAATATATTTATTATATTTTTTTTGCGAGCATAATCTTTGTCTTTAAAACAGATGAATACTTTTTATCAAGTGTAAGAACTATCGATGAAATAATGGAAAATTGTAAAAGAAAACTACTTTCAATAACACCCTGGACCCGAAGTGTTATTGTTTCTATAGAAACATGGCCACAGTGCCACGTGTTTACAGAATGGGGACAAAATAATGTGAACCAGAAAAACTGTGGGGGATGTCATCAGCCTGGAATATCAGTAAGATTTCTTCTGTTCGGACATCCCTACAATACAAACACAATGCAAACTGTACCAGTTGATATGAGGGTTGCTTATGAGAAGGTAGCACTTAATTTGATAAAAGATAAACTTATTTTTTACTTTATAATATTCTTTAAAAGGATATTCTTCTTTGTCGAATATGTGCTGCCAGAGCTGACATATTCCACAAAATTGCTCATGAAAAATACAATTTATTTGCTATTTGTACAAGAAGGGTTGGTGAGCATCAAAAAGAGTTACCAGGAAAAAGTTCTACAGACATTTTAAATGATCTTCTTGCTGAAAATAATTGGGTGGATGAGGTGAGTACTTTATTTGTAAAAAAGACAAAAAATTGCAAAATACACTTTATTATTTTAGATTAAAATTATTTTACTCACCTTTCATTTATAATGTGTTTTGTATCTTTAAATGTTCATTATTTGATCCTTTTTCACGAGTTTCGTTTAATTTGTATAGATTTGTAAAATAAAAGTAATTCAAACGTGGTAAACGGGTTATATTGGAAAAGTATATATGGCCATAAATAATAACGTTTATTCCTCAGTTCATAGCTTTTAATAACAGGATTTCTATCGATTGAATGCAAGAATGAAATTAATTATCATGAAATTACTTCATTTATTTCAGCTATTTCTTTGACTATTCTAATAGGCATGAAATATTTCTTTAACCTATATTTTGGCCTTTTTATTAGATTGATTTTATTAATTACATAATATCACCTTTTTTTGCTTTCTATTTATTCCAGCTTTTTCGTAATATGCGAAGCTCCTGGGCAGAAGTTGAGAGCTTGGAACGACAAAAACGTTTTCACGAAGTTTCGCAATAATAACTTTTCAACAATTTCGATTTTGTTTATAAAGAAAATTTGAAGTACGTATAGTTTATATTATTTCGATAAAGAAAAGTTTTTAATTTCAATATCAAAAAAAAACTAGGGATAAGAACTATTATTATATGCGCAAATTTTTAAGATTAAAATTTGTTCAGACAAAGTTTGAAATTATCGTTTAAGTTGCTTAAATGTGTTATCAAACGAAATTTGTATAGAAGAACGAAAAGGTAATGAGAACAAAGATTTACGTTGGATTGCGTATGTATGTAAGTTGTTTTCAAATGATTTTTAAATACAAAAAAAATAATTCTTTTATAGCTGACCTTAATGTAAGCAAATAAACTTTTTGAATGAAATAAAAAATATTTCTGTAATTCATTGAAATATTATATTATAAAAGGTCCACAATGAAAAATTCGGCTTGATATGGTGGGAGTTTATCGACAAAAAATTATCGGTTGTCGAACAACGCTGGACTAGGCATTAAGGTTTGTAAAAAGGATCAGGGCCGTTTGGTTCTTTTTGAAATAAAACCGATTTAAACGCGGGATTTCAGAACGTACATATGGGTCGACTTGAATGTCAAATCACTCGAAGACGCGAATTCTAATAAGAAAATCAAAAAGTAATCTTTATATGTATATGAATATTTATATTAATAAATATTTACCGCCATATTAATAACTCAATTAATCCAGATTAAAACTTAAATCCGGATGTACATATGTATGTATTTAAGTCTTAAACTGGATTAATCGAGTGAATTGAGGTTAAGTTGATTCTCATCGGCTGTGTTGGTTAATTTCCCCTCTGTCAACAATCGCAAAAGTATCGTCTTTAATTATTAATTTTCCTGAAAATTATAATTTTTATTCTTTAACTAGCTGGCCCGCCAGGTTTCGCACGGGTTGACAAACCAAAGTATCGTAAGAAATTTATAAAAAAATATAAATAAATAATATAACCGGGCAATGTCAATCACCCCAATGACTGAATCCACCTTATTCTTATTATTATTATTATTCCATATTCGAAGCTCTAGAATCTGTGAATCCCAGCACTATTCGCTCTGCATGCATCTATTTTGTTTATATGTATTCGTTTATTTAGTATAATTTATTATTTATAATATTACTATATCCTTCTATATCCGCATCAAGATAGGTTGCGAAAGGATCACGAAAGTGATTTAAAATAAATGTGGAAAGTCCTCACTTCCCGATAGTCAAATATTGCGGATTTCATAATCGGCACGAATTATTCATGAGTTGAATTTTATTATTGCTGAGCTGCCGGAGCCCACAGCCTCTGTCTGCGTTTTAAAATACTATCTTATAACCTTATCAGTCCAGACTTTCGAACATGGCAAAAGGTTCAATGGCTAAATGATAAAAATATTAAGAGATTCCCAAAATATAACCTTCAAAATTAGTATTATTCACCCAAAAACCAATTAAACCTTATAAAACCAAAAAAAAAAAATTTAATCTGCGGGTATGTATTTTATTTATTTTTTTTACCGCACTTCACCCTAAGTGTTGGAAACATTAACCCAAACCCATTCCTTAAACCTTATAAACCTATTAAAGACAAAAGGAATTCTTATTTTTTTTACCCCATTTCACCCTATAATAATTTGACCCAGCGAAATATGTTATAAAAATTTTGACAGTAAAACTGAGAATCCTATTTATGAAACAGTAGATATAGCGGGTGTTGCTTTCATGCCCAACAGATGGCGCTGTTTTTGTTTTTTTTTTTAAATAAGTATATGTACATACAGTGATGGAAAAAATAATAGAAACAGGTTTCGTCTTCATTCTTTTTAACACATAAAAAGGTATTTGTGAAGAGATGGAAAATTAAAACTACACAGATAGATTTTTAATAATTTATTGCTTAAATGCAACAATTTTTTTTAAAATATAATAATGAGAAATAATGATAAAAAGTAGAACTGTGATTATTATGTTGTTTCATCCTGGAAAAAATAATAGAAACAAAATTAGAATGGTACTCTTTTTGTAGCGAGAAGGTAACTTAACGGTAAAAGTATTTCAAATTCTTTTAGTATTTTGTAGAGGCACCATTATTTTTAATAACTGCTTCCACTCTTCGCCCCATCGAATTCACCAATTTGGCACATGTCTCCACGGGTATGGAGTACCATTCCCTTTGAATTTTCGACCACAACTCATCTTTATTTTTATTTTTGGCTGGCTTTGCAATCTCCGATCCTTCGCTTTAGAATACCCCATAAGTGCTCAATTGGGTTTAGGTAGGGGGATTGTGATGACCATTCCATAACATTGATTTTGTTTTACTGGAAGTATTTTTTAGCTAATTTGGAGGAGTGCTTCCGGTCATTATCCTGCATGAACTCCCATTTAATTGGCATCTCCTCTTCATTAAATCGAAGCATGACTAAATTTAAGATGTGGACATAATCCACAGCGCACATCTTATCTTTGATCCAAAATATTGGACCTACACCAGAGGCTGAAAAGCATTCTTCTGGCACAATTAAAAAAAAATCGCAATTTTCAATCCCTAGATCTACCACAAGCTGAAAAAACACTGCTGACTTGGTATTCGATATCATGACACTCTTATACTTATTAATCCACTTACTCATATTTTTTTGTTATAGTTTTAATCACCAACATGACACTCTTATACTTATTAACCCACTTACTCATATTTTGGTTAAAATTTCAATCACCAAATTTGCTGTCACCTCTCTGCGAGTATTTGAATTGATGCAATGAGAAATTTTTTAAAATATCGATAGTTAAAAGTTCCGTAACTCCAAATGTCGACAATGTTTTTGAAAAAAAACATAGTACCATCGTACTCGTAATAGATATCTTTATGTTAATGTTATTTTAAATGAAAATACCAATGAGGTTAAAACCAATAAAAATTTATGAAAGAAATGTGTATTGTTCAAAAAAAACTCGAATCGATTATTCAAGGATCTTATTTTTTATATGCTTTTCAAAAATATATAATTTATTTCCAGAAAACATCACTAGTCTAGTAACTATATACATCAGACCTTGCGTTAGATCTGGCAATTCTGTTCTGATTTTTTGCTGAGTTGTTTATAATATTTGCCTCATGAATAACCCAAGTTTTCCACCTCAAAATTTAGCAATATTAACTTTATAACAATAAGTAGTAGGTGCAATACAAAAAATACAAAAATAACGGAACAATCTTTATTTACTTTTATAGTTTATATAGCGAAAAGTTAATTTTTAGACTAATAATAATTTCAGTTTTTCAATGAACATTAAAACTAATGAAAACTAAACAAAAAATAACAAAGCAAAGTAGAATAATTATACAGTGAATTTAATTACATATTACAATACCGCCTCTTAATTTAAATCATCATAACTAAACAGACTACATTAAATTTGAGTAGGTACTATATTAAATAGAAAAACTAATTTTTTAAATCTAAATTATTGCGATGTTTCTCGAATGAAATTCGACTGATTCCTTTCGTCATTTACATCTGCCAATTGATCGCTTTGTACTGCAATTTGATTTCATGATTTGCGATCACGAATAAATTTGTACTATACGTCTATGTGTTTCATCCTTTTGTGCTCACGTGGCTCTTCCGCCACCTTAATACATGACAGGTTATCTTCGTATATAACTGTTGGTGCGTTAAAATCAAACCCCATTTCATGAAGCAAACTTGTCATCCATTTTGCCGCGCAGATGCCTTGTCCAAGCGCAATGTAATCCGCCTCTGAAGTGAAATGTCAAATTTTCCGGGTGGAATTTTGTTCGGGCAAAACTCATAAAAAGGCTGAATATAGCTTGTACGCTGCTGATGCGAAACGAAAAATCCCATACAAAAACGACACGACGAAATCATAAACCAAAAATTTCGTTCTGGTTTTCGTTTTTCAGTACGCAGTTCGATGAGCGAAATTGGTTATTGTAGCAGATTATTTGGAGAAATCTCTACTCTTTTTTCGCACAGATTTAATTGTCCAGCCCATTTATTGTGTGCGGAAAAGTGACATTTGAGTTGCATTCCTGTTTGTGCCTGTTTGTTTCTTTCATATCAGCGTGCCTCTGTGATTTTTATGCGTTGTGTTTTTGTATTTTGTTTTTGGAATTGGTGTCTTGATGACACTTTAAGTGGGTAATTTTTCGTTGTCGTTTTCGTAAGCATTTCGCTGACGTGTTGGACACCAACGAAAAATTTCGTTTCGCATCAGCAGCGTAGGTACTAGGCTTATAAAGTTAAATTCTTTTGGCGTGAACAAAATCTTCAGTGGTGAAAACGACTTATAAACCAATCTTCAACATGAACTTATCGTTCTATGTTCGTGACGTGATGATCGCCTATCTCCCACTCTAGGTATCGCTCAGGTGGTCGTCTGTTTCTTGTGCTGCGTCGCAAACCCATTTGCTCGATTTCATCCGTACCGACACCGTGGCCATTGTTATAAGTAGTTGTCACCGATTCCATCTAAATCGGCACCGTGCTCATAACTATAGCTGTCAACTATGCAGGGCCGGCCCCAGCCAAATTTGCGCCCCGTGCGAGATTTGCAGAAGCGCCTCTTTGCACAGATACACAAGCATTAGACTTTTCCACATTACCCAGAAGGTAGACTTTCAATACGGTTTTTTTTATTGAGGTATCTACGGCAGGTGATGTTAGTTAGTGTGCAAGAAATAACTAAGCGCTGTTTTGATGGATGTTATTTTTGAATTATTTGAACAAGTTTTGTGGTTAAAATGCAAATAGCAGTACATATTTGTTTTTCTTGCTCCTGGCAATGCGCCCCCAGAATTTTGCGCCCTGTGCATTTGCACATCTTGCACATTTAGTTGATCCGGCCCTGCAACTATGTCATCTATATCGGCACCGTGGTCAAACGAAGATTCAATCATATGAGGATTCATTTTGTTTTGTCGACGATACATTCTCTCCCACCTCCGAAACTTATATGTCGAATGTCGATGGTTTAGGGTCGATTCACCACAGAGCCTTCGTTGAATATCACGTTTCTACCTATAATTAATGTATTACTTTCAATTTCAACATTCCATAATCTATAGCCATTCGGTGCATATCCCATCATGATACATTTGACAGATTTTTCATCAAGTTTATATCGATTTTCTGCCGGAATGTGATTGTAACAATTCGCACCGAATATCCGAAGGCTAGACAAATTCGGTTTAGCCCGAAACCAAATTTCAGCTGGAGTCTTGTTAAAAAACTGTTTTCGAAAAACAATAGTTGGAAAGCGGTTTTTGATGTAATTCCTAAAATTTTATTTTTGAAGATAATCTTTTCCTTGCTTTCCATCTTTTTCAATATTTACTTCCGCAAAGCTTGTTGACATCAAATAAATACTCAATTATGGCAAATATC
The DNA here is from genome assembly GCA_951394125.1 of Epistrophe eligans. Taxonomy (NCBI): domain Eukaryota; kingdom Metazoa; phylum Arthropoda; class Insecta; order Diptera; family Syrphidae; genus Epistrophe; species Epistrophe eligans. The sequence goes on from OX596031.1 coordinate 133,891, forward strand.
TTCTATCCCTTTTTTTCGTTTGTATACGAGCTGTGGAGTATTATAAATACCTTGATTTTGTGTTTTATTTAGTGCACTTTTATTTAATTGAAATTTATAATACTTAAAAGACAATACTTATAAAACTGAAATCAATAAAGCCAAAGATCAATATGTGCAATATGTGCTTCTAAGGTTGGTGATCAAAAGGGGTTATGGAGTGCAATAAAAGAGTTAGTTTTAAAATCTAATATAAAAGATATAAAAGAAATAATGATAAACGGGTCAATTGAGCGTGATTTAAGTGCAATAGTAAACCTTTTTAATGTTTTCTTTGTTGACAGTATCATTGAAATTAACCAGTCCATACCTTATGTTCCATTTGTGTTGAATGTACCAACAGTTGAGACAATCTTTCGTTTCAAAAATTTTAAATTATGAAATAATGGATATAATTAATAGATCACTGAACAATGGAGTATTCCTTGATATATGGAAGGTGTCGACAGTTGTACCAATACCAAAAGTTGATAATCCGAAAGACTTTCGGCCAATAAATACTCTACCAATACTGGAGAAAATAATAGAGAAAGTAGTGAGTCAACAGCTAGTGCAATACTTGACTGAAAATGATTTGATCATAAAGGAACAATCAACAGAAAGGGTGCTCGTGTGAGACAGCATTAGTATGGACTGTAAATGAATGGAAGAAAAAAATAGATGGAGGAAAGAGAATATTAGCTGTATTTCTGGACTTTAAGAGGGCGTTTGAGAATATTTCTGGAGAAGCATATGAAGTTACTAGACGTGAACTTGCATGGTTTAAGTCATATCTACCTGGCAAACTTCAAAAATCGAAAATAAAGAATCTTCACCTTTAAATACTGGCCTTGACCTTGATCTATATGAATGACCTTAATAAAGTTCTAAAATGGTGTAAAGTCGGCTTGTTTGCAGACGGTACTTTATTATTGAAAGAAAGCATTTAACAGAAATGCAAATGGAGTTACCAGAAGATGTAGATAGCTTATTTAAGTGTATAAATAAATTAAAAATAAACATTGATAAAACTAAATTAATGGTGATAGAATCGTTACAACAAAACATTGAATTAAAAATTGGAAATGAAAATATGTGTAGAAGAATTGAAATCAATCAAATATCTTGGAGTGATTATTGATAACCGTTTAGACTTTAAGGAGCACGCAAATTATATTTGCTCAAAAATAAGGAAAAAAGTAGGCTTCTTCGGGCGATTTAGAAAAAGTTTAAAATTTCAAATCGCTGCTATGATTTATAATACAATAATTCTTCCTCATTTTGATTATTGTCCTTCCAGTTTATATATGTGTATTGAAGAAACAAAAACTAGTTTTACAGAACCGAGCCATGCGCTCTTTGCTGAAGTGTAGTTTTTATACACGGACTTCATTTATGTCGGAAGCACTACAATGGCTTAATGTAAGATAACGTCTTTGCTTAAAAAGCATGTGAAAAATTGTAAAATTTAAAGTTATTTTATAATTAATAAAGATAATAATAATAATAAAACTTGTTGGTGATTTAATTACATATACGGCTTCATCTTCAGAGCTAATCATGTTGAGTTAATGATTTACAAATACATATGTACATACCTATATGTATTTAAATTTCTATTTTATTTCGCTTCAATGCAAATCCTATATAGGTACATAAATACAAGAAACGTTCAACGACATAAATATAGATCAGAATTTTAATATTTTGTATTGAACCGAGCCATTATCATAGAGTACCTAACCTACCGAAATAGTTATATTATCTAGAGAGCCGTCGTCGTCGGCATGTGAAAAATTGTAAAATTTAAAGTTATTTTATAATTAATAAAGATAATAATAATAATAAAACTTGTTGGTGATTTAATTACATATACGGCTTCATCTTCAGAGCTAATCATGTTGAGTTAATGATTTACAAATCCATATGTACATACCTATATGTATTTAAATTTCTATTTTATTTCGCTTCAATGCAAATCCTATAGGTACATAAATACAAGAAACGTTCAACGACATTAAATATAGATCAGAATTTTAATATTTTGTATTGAACCGAGCCATTATCATAGAGTACCTAACCTACCGAAATAGTTATATTATCTAGAGAGCCGTCGTCGTCGGTTGCGCGACAGCTCGTGTAGAACCAGGACCTAGTGACTTACAACTTAATTTTCTGACGAATCCGAACGGCTAGTGCAAAAAGCACTTTTTCATGACAAGTGATACTGTTTAAAATGGAAACACGCAATTCACTAGTGGATCAGCATCTTTGACAACAGCTGCATTTTATTATCCACATAATCTGATCAGGATCAAATTTTAACACGTAAATACAAAAACAATATAATCCTATAATCAACCAAAATCGACTGATTAGCGATTTCGATGATTAACATGTCAAAATAAATGCATAAGATAAAAGTGTTTAATATCTAAACACATTCATTTTTGAATTGGAGGCCAAACTTTATCTGAATTAGATTCAAAACAAAGCTCTTCGGCAAATATGATTTATTCCATGTTTCATGGAATCTATTTTTCAAAAAAAATTTTTTGAAGTTAAAATGATCTTTAAAAAACGTGTCCTTTGTTATTGTAGGATTACAAACTTAATAAGATAAAAAAGCTGCTTAAAAATATTGATGTACAAAAAATAAAAGAAATAAATTATTTATTGGGATGTTATTTATTAATAACATTCAACTAACACAACTTTATATTTTTACAAATTTAGCGACGCGTTTCGGAAACAAGTTCCATCTTCGGGCTTTTACAACTGTTCCAAACGCGTCGCTAAATTTGTAAAAATATAAAGTTGTGTTAGTTGAAAGTTATTAATAAATAACATCCCAATAAATAATTTATTTCTTTTATTTTATTTTATTTTTTTTAAATAAACACGTGGAGACGAAAAACCAACAACATGTATTGATGTATGTACATCTTTAGGGAAAATTTGTTCACAGTGGGTTAGATCTGTACTGGTAAAGGTTCTTACTAAATGGCGCTAATCAACCAAAATCGGCTGATTAACGATTTCCATGATTAACAACTCAAATTATGGATCATACAAATTTTGTTTACCATGCATGTTTGGTGATTTAACAGTTGCAATAGTCCTTGATTAAAGATGATCAGCTGTAAACAAACTGGTCTGTAGTGTTATAACTTTCCTGCTAAAACCAATAGTGTCAGAGAAATAGATATGGAGTTTCAAAACCTGGATTTAAGCTTTTTTAATAGCCTTATTCAGGTTTAAAAAGATCAAGTTTTGTATTTCGTTCTATTATTTTCTGTCTGTTTATATTTCCTGATCTATATACAAGACATCAAAAGAAACTTTGGCAAAGTAACCCGAACACAAATGTGATAGTATTTAAAAAATTGCTGTTTCGATTTATTATTTTCAATTCATTGTATAATATATTGGTATTTTATTTTGGAGCAAATATATTTTTTACAATTTTCCATCAAAAGGTGTCTTGATGAAGTAGGTGATTAATGTGCCTTTGCCTTTCACAAGTATTGGTCCACGACATTCGCATGCGTACCCCGCATCGATAAGAATCTTTGCAGTGCTTTCAGTAGTCTGCAAAAAAATACTAATGCTATTAAATTAAACAATAAACGATTTAAGGCTTAATTAAGATTAAAATACACCCAAGTACGATTTTTAAATTTAGAATAATTTATATGTTTATATGTTTTCATATTCGGATAAAAAAATAAATAAATGAAAATTAAGTAAATAAAAGTTAACTATTTTTTACAAAAATGTTAAAAGCAAACACAAATTGAAAAAAAAAAAACAGATTGTTCAGCAATGAGATAAAGGGGTTACAATCTTAATGATTTGAAACATAAAATTAATTGAAAATTATCAGTTTAGATAATTTTACAAACTCACGAAATGTGTAAACCAATCTTTTGAAAATTATTTAATGACTCGTCTTATTATTTCTCGTATAGGAGCGAATTCGATCATCGAGCACCATTAACGAAAAATGTCTCTCGGAAGAAATAAATCACGGAATTAAAATTTGATTTGTTTGACTGGAAGTGAAGAACTGTATTTCATTGTACAGGTCGAGAGATTTCTGCGTCTGAATAATCTTTAACTTATTCACCAAGCTCATAATTTATTACTGCACCAAATAAACTTTTTGAATTAGGATAGGTGTGCAAATATCATAACATTATTAGAAACGTTGTTAAAAAACATAGTTATTTTAACTGTCTAGCATGTTGAGCGCTCAATATTCAGTATCAAACCAGCCACATTTTATTGGAAGATTTTGATAATGCGAGATTTCGATAATGCGGAATTAAAATAGTGCTAAGACTTTTACTTGGCTGATTTATTTCAGTAATATATAGAATTTGTATAATTAAAAATGCGGAATTTTGTTATTCGTGATTTAAAAAAAATCGAGATTTCGTTATAAGGGATTTTGGTTTACCGTCAATTGCTCCCGTTGGTTTATTCATTCGGAGACTCAGAATCCCTAAAAGAGAACTAACTATGGAAAGTGACCAGGCTAAATTCATAAAATACCTTTTTCTTTCGTTTTGTGTTTGTGTACATTATGTACTTATGAGTGTTTATTTGAGTATTAGGTAGTTCAAAAGTGGTCTCCAACATAATGGCGAAAAAACTTATGTATATTTTTGATTTCTTAGAAGATTTTGAAACATAAATTTTTATTTTTATTTCTACACATGAAATACCCTTAAACTATCTATTTATATAGTTTTATTTACCTGCAATCGTCCCATGACACCACATGAATCCATTCTAGATGCAACGTTAACCGTATTACTCCAAATGTCATACTGCGGTTTTTGTGCCCCAATTACACCCGCAATCACTGACCCATGATTTAATCCTATTCTCAGCCGGAATCTCTGAAATGATTCCCGATTTATCGAATCGAGAATAGACATCAAAGAAATAGCGAATTCCACTAGAATAACTACATTGTGTTCTTCAGTTCGACTTTCATCCTTAAATGGTAATTAGAAAAAGTAAAAAACTAATATTGTTTGTAATAATGTCATAATAATCGCCATGTAAAATAAGTGGTTTAATGTACATAAATTAATAATAATATATCAATATAAATGAATTAATTATTCAGATGTCAGCAGTGGCGTACGCAGGGAGGGGGGCTAAGGGGGCTCGAGCCCCTCCCAAGTGAAATGATATTCTATGCTAAGATATATTTTGCTTTATTTTTTCGTTCAAATTTCAGTTTTGTTACATTTTAGCTTTAACAATATTCTCCAATTTTAATTAAATAAAAACTATTGGTCTTATTTATAAACGTTGTCTAACTTTAGACAACTTTTATAAATTTATAAATTTTGTTAAGTTCAGTTCATCTAACATAGATTTCATGACGAATATCTAGTGTGAACTATATCCAACAAAACTAGAATTCCTAGTCATTAAATTGGAAGTTTTTTTGTTTTTGCCCAGGGCCTGGCATTGTTTATATGAAGGTTTTTAATAATACAAATTCTATATACTACTGAAATACATCAGCCAAGTAGAAGACTTAGCACTATTTAATTGGACTTGTTGAATTATTGATTCAAAATAGCTTTTAACAGCCTTTAGTCCACAAAAATGTAGGCGTTTCGTCCCGGCGATCTCACTTGGACTCATCAGTTGTGAGGACCTTGTCAATACGCAATTTTTGTTAAGTTCAGTTCATCTAACATAGATTTCATGACTTAATGATTTAATGTGAGAAATTTTTATTAAATAAAGCATATTTCTACCAATTTGAAAATCATTAGACAGACAAAAATCTAATAAATACGACTGTATATGTATATCGTAATGAAATGAAAAATTTTAATATTTTTGATGGGGTACCGGCCACTACCTCGTATATCGCTCTATACAAACGAAAAAAAGAGATAGTAAATATTTGCCCTAATTGATCATTAATTTGATGTCAGCAAGCATTGCGGCGGTGAATATTAAAAAAAAAATATATAAGAGATAAAAGACGGAAAGCAAGAAAAAGATTATCTTCAAAAATAAAATTTCAGGAAAGAAGAAAAAATAGCAGGAAATTTTCTACGAAAAATTATAAAAATAGCTGTTTTTTCGGCTTTTATGGAGAATTTGCAAAAAAAATAAGAATGGAATTTATCTTTTCATCAAATTCTGTTGCCTAAATTTATTATTTCAAACCAAAAATATCAAAAAATGTTTAAAAAAGATCTCCATCTACAAAGAAAAACATTAATTTCATAACAGGGAGTGTTTTTTATTTTTTTATTGTTTGTAGGTATGTTTTACTAAAAAAATCCTGCGTACGCAGTTTGAAAATGTGTGTTTTGATTTGCTTAATTTGAATTGTTTTCAAAAGGAAATAATAGCAGTTTTTTATTAACAGAATTGATCTTTATAGATTATTATCAAAAAAACGATGTAATGTTTTATGGTCCCAAAAACTAAGTTTTTACAATAGTGTTAAGCCTGTTTGACATATTATTATTCTTCCTTTCTTTATTTTTAGCTCATTTAATCATATTAAAGTAATAGCCAAGAGAAAAAGAAAGGTTTTGTTTTTATGCCTTGCATAGATTTGCCTGTCCAATTTAAGGTGAAATATACTTCGAGTGAAACTCATAATAAGGCTGCATCTTTTGATTTATGGAGTAGCTGATTAAAAAACGAGTTTGAAAAATAATATACAATTTACCCTTAACATACACCATGAAATCCTACTTAAGATTATAACAAAAATATAGACACAAGATAAATAAAAAAAATATTTATTATACTTCGTCACTACTATATACCTCATTAAAAATGTTAATAACATGTCAATTGATTACAATTAAAAATTGCAAATTTAAAAGGAATTAAGACGTTTTTTGTATGGCCAACATATGTACACACAGTACAAGCTGCTTAACCAAGAAGTAACTGTAACTAAACACGTTATATACAATGCACATGTTTATATTTATATTATTTAACTTGAGCTATTAAATCAAATTGAAATGGTAGGTACCGTTTTAACCTGTTCAAGTCATAAAGTTAATTAAGATTGATACTAATTAATATCTAATAAAACTCACATTAGATCCATCTTCCTTTCCAGGTCTTAGTCCTGATGCACACATATATGTACTCGCAATAGTTTTAATCTTTTCTATTCCGCTGAACTTTGGTTTTAGAAGGAGCTGAAACGGGTGTTTTATAATAGAAACAACACTCACAAAATTAGTAATCAAGATCAAAAGAATATCACTTTGAGCAAAAAGAACTGTTTTGTCACCATTCGGAAACTACCCCTTAAGAACTAAGCCGATTTTATTTTTTAGGAAACAGAATTTGAAAATATCTATGCCCAGTATTGCCGAATCTCATGATTTATCATGATTTTCATGATTTTCATGATTTTTCACCCTCATCTCATAAATTCATTGAAAATCTCATGATTTTTTATTTTTTTTTTAACAAGAAATTAAATATTTTTTTAAGACTTACTTAAAATTTCAAAACTTTTCGATGCCACATTCTTCAGCCAGTACTGTACGAGTTTTTTCAAAGGTCACGCTTACAAAACCAAAATAAGAAGTCGACTTGAGGTCGATTCAATCAAAGGGCTTTTTCATACAAATGACCTCACGAAAAATCAGGACTCTTTTGATTATAAAGTTACTAAGTCCTTGATTGACAAATAATTCAGTAAAGTTTATAATCATGTAAACCTATTGTTATTATTTTTTATTTACATATATAATATTATATAAATATTTATAATATTTATTTGTTTATAAAATTAAATAGACATTTTATTTACTTAAAAATTTTGTAATTTTTGTGAATCACAAGTTTGCATTGATTTTTTTTATGCTCAACAAAAAAAAAAAGCAATCTCATGACGTTTTTCTTAATCTCATAAAAAATCATGATTTTTTGTTTTTTTTAATCGGCAACACTTTATATACCTGTAAATTTGTTTGGAACCTTAAAAAACAGTAACATATACAAATTCAAGAAGGTAAATGCGAAAACAATTTTTTTGGTTAATTTACAAAATCAAAAAAGAAAAAAACCTGATATACTGGACCTACTGTATAAAATTAGGACGCGAAAAAAAGAGTCAGACAAAAGTTTTCCTTCTTTAATTTTGTATTTTGTTAATCCTTTTGCGTCAAGATTTTTGTCAGATACTTGCAGATATATGTACGAGTAGGGTAGAGCGGGGCTAGTTGGACCACAGGGCAAGTTGAACCAGGCGAATTACTCAGAAGCCGAAAGTACTACAAGAAGGTTTTTTTATAAGTCAATATATTGTTTTTCATTTATTGTGCTCCAAACAAGGTGTGGGGTCTCTTGGACCAGGATGTCCAACTACCCCCGCTGTTTTAAATAGAAAAATTTTATAGGTATATTTTATATGTAAGGAGTGGATACAGTGCCATACTTGCCAAAAGTGGACTCATATAAAATGTACAAAAAATTCTTTATAAAATTTTGGATTTGTTGTCTTTTATGGATCATGTTTTTCCATTTTTCAGGGCTTGGTCCAACTAACCCTTGATCCATTTAATGCAGTATAATTCTTCTGCGATGAAATATTTTCAATTTTTTTAAATTTCATTTAGAAGCCACAAGTCCATTCTTTCTTTTTATAGGCCGGAGTTATATGTACATAGCTATATTAATCTATCATTTAGTGAGGCTTCGCCTATTATGTTCTTTCTAAAACCTCCAATATTAATATGACGTTGAACGCAACGATACCTGTTCGAGTTGGTTGTCTTATTTAATGAATTTTCGTCAGTATTCATTGGCAAATCGTCGCTTGGATAAAATATTGTCGTATGTGAAAAATTGAGGTTTTGAGATAAAAATGCAGTTTTGTTATTTGATTTTTTCTCTACAAACTAGTGAAATCCGTCTTTTGATATCTGCCGTAGTTCCCAAGATATTTTCCTCAAAATGTGTCGTATGTGCAAGGTCGCCAACATTTAAGTATTTCTTTGTCGTATGTGTATACAAAATGCTACACATACGACAAAATAAAGACATACGACATTTTTTTCATACAAAATCTGTTTAACCAAAGTTTGATAAATAATTGTTGTATGTGTCATTTTTAATACACATACGACAATATTTTATTGAAATTCCGGTAAACCTTTGTCGTATGTCTCATAAGAAAAAACACAGACGGGTCGTGATCAAGATGTCGCAGAGGTCGGACGAGTCCCCTGCACCAAGAGTATCTGAAAAACTCTATGCGTATGATAATGGAGCACTGTTATGCTTTTGAATAATCCTCTTTAATTTTTTAGCATGCGCAACGAAATATTTACGAAACATCGAAATACCTAGTCAAGTAACTTCAATTCGCCTTTTTAAAAAAATTATTTTCCCAAACGTTAATTTGAAAATTTTGCAAAGGAACCAAAAGCGTTTTAAAAATTAAGTCTGAAAACCTATCTTACAAGCAAATCCAGTTCTTTTAAGTCAAAACTCTTATCTATTTACATTGGTGAGAAGACTTCATTTAAAGAAGTGTTTTACACTAATTTGGTCTTATTTATAAACGTTGTCTAACTTTAGACAACTGTCCAACTTTGGAGAATGTGTTCAAAAACCTTGTTTATTGTTCTCTTATAGCTGCCTTAACTTAGACACAAGAGTAGATTGTCTTAACAGTGAATAATGTGCTATTTATTTTTATTAAATAAAGAATATTTTAAACAATTTGAAAATAGTAAGGCTGAGTTAGGCAGTGTCTAAGTAGACAAAAATCTAATAAATACGACTTATTATGATTTGAGCAAAAAACCATTTTAAAAATCAATGAGAAATAATATTAATGTGATTTTTTTTAAAGTTACGAATATTTTAATGTTTAGATACAAAAAGTGTTTTTTTAATAATTGAATATGGATCAGGTAATTTTAATTATTTTTTAGAATTAAAACTTTTTTATTTTTACTTTTTTTTCATGTGTTGAGAATAAAAAAAAATATTTTTTATAGATAAAATAAAATAAATAATTAAAAAAAATAAACCTGAGTTTGTTTTAAAAAAAATAACATAGTTTATATTGTCGTATGTAACATACCAACGACATTTAATTTTTTTTCATTTATTGTCGTATGTGTAATTATTTTGTCGTATGTGTTTGGGTAACAAGCTGTTTTGGTCAAACCGTCACATACGACAACGGCATATTGGCAAAAATTAACCCTTATTTCTTTCATTATGATAATATTGTATTTATTTTAACGTTTTTGAGTTGTCAGATGTTTTCTGTATAAGCCACTAAATTTTCAAAAAAATTCACTGTATAGTTTTTGAGAAAAAAAATTTTGAACTTTAAATGCGTTTTCCCAAAAGTAGCAAATTGTAACTTACGACAATATTTTATCCAGGCGACGAAATTCAGTTGAGAAGAAGCACGAGAAGTAGGTATGTACTTTCTTGATTTTAGACAAAAATGAGAACATCAACATGTTATCGAAAGCAATATTGGGAACAACAGCAACAACCACAATTATCAGCAACACTCACATCCGCAACGCCAAAATCAGCATAATTACACACAATATCGTTACGCGAATTTTTGTGGAACCCATTTGTGAATCTGAAACATTTTCGGTTTTAAATTCATCATGGTCATCAACAGCAGCCAGTGATATCTTTATTGTTTCGTTGGTTAATGCTTGTGTTCACGTTATCATCGTACTTGTCTGAACTAGCAGATAAAGTTACAGCCGCACAAGACACACCGTCCATAATCATACAATTCCTTCAATCGAAGCTTTATCAATTACCCCACTCAGATTCAAAGAATCCAAAAACCTAGTTTTTTAAGAATGAGATGATCTCTTTTTGAAGCACTTGAGAATAAGCGCTTTTAATATTTTTTTGTTGATGTAAAAACGTAAATAAGAGGTGAGGAAAAGAAGAAATATGTTTCTTTTGTTTAGCTGTAAATGTTTATTGTTGTTATAGGTTAAATTACCATTCGCTTATAGTTTTAGATCGGGTACCACGGGGGGTTTCACTGCACTTGGATTGTCTGATGAGCTTTTCAAATAGCTTATGATGATAAACAAGCAAATGATAGATCGATGTTTCCGCCGTAGTTTCCATTTCCTAAGGCTGAATTTTTTATTCTGATGGCTTTACTACCATTTTATTTTTGACCTCTTTATTGGGAGCCACATATTAGGGAAAATTTCTGATATTTCGGTTAATTTCCTTCTCAAATTCTGGTGATTTATCCAAAAGGTCTTAAGCTTTTAAAAAAAAAATTTCCGTTTCTTCCGGAGTAATTTCCGAGAATGCGAAAACTACAAAACCAGTTTAGTAAATTACCTTGTCGAAATCACATATTATTTCATTCAAGAGCCGTAAACACTCCAATCCTTGTTTGTTGACATCAGTTTCATCGTAAAATTCTTTGTAATTAGGAATTGAAGCGAACATTACAGCTACACTAGAATAGCTTTCATGATACAATTCAGTAGATCGGTCCTGATAAAGAAAATGTGTAGCAACGTGAGCTGGAAGTATATTTTCAAGTAAGATCTGAAAACGAGTTTTTAATCGGCAACACTTTATATACCTGTAAATTTGTTTGGAACCTTAAAAAACAGTAACATATACAAATTCAAGAAGGTAAATGCGAAAACAATTTTTTTGGTTAATTTACAAAATCAAAAAAGAAAAAAACCTGATATACTGGACCTACTGTATAAAATTAGGACGCGAAAAAAAGAGTCAGACAAAAGTTTTCCTTCTTTAATTTTGTATTTTGTTAATCCTTTTGCGTCAAGATTTTTGTCAGATACTTGCAGATATATGTACGAGTAGGGTAGAGCGGGGCTAGTTGGACCACAGGGCAAGTTGAACCAGGCGAATTACTCAGAAGCCGAAAGTACTACAAGAAGGTTTTTTTATAAGTCAATATATTGTTTTTCATTTATTGTGCTCCAAACAAGGTGTGGGGTCTCTTGGACCAGGATGTCCAACTACCCCCGCTGTTTTAAATAGAAAAATTTTATAGGTATATTTTATATGTAAGGAGTGGATACAGTGCCATACTTGCCAAAAGTGGACTCATATAAAATGTACAAAAAATTCTTTATAAAATTTTGGATTTGTTGTCTTTTATGGATCATGTTTTTCCATTTTTCAGGGCTTGGTCCAACTAACCCTTGATCCATTTAATGCAGTATAATTCTTCTGCGATGAAATATTTTCAATTTTTTTAAATTTCATTTAGAAGCCACAAGTCCATTCTTTCTTTTTATAGGCCGGAGTTATATGTACATAGCTATATTAATCTATCATTTAGTGAGGCTTCGCCTATTATGTTCTTTCTAAAACCTCCAATATTAATATGACGTTGAACGCAACGATACCTGTTCGAGTTGGTTGTCTTATTTAATGAATTTTCGTCAGTATTCATTGGCAAATCGTCGCTTGGATAAAATATTGTCGTATGTGAAAAATTGAGGTTTTGAGATAAAAATGCAGTTTTGTTATTTGATTTTTTCTCTACAAACTAGTGAAATCCGTCTTTTGATATCTGCCGTAGTTCCCAAGATATTTTCCTCAAAATGTGTCGTATGTGCAAGGTCGCCAACATTTAAGTATTTCTTTGTCGTATGTGTATACAAAATGCTACACATACGACAAAATAAAGACATACGACATTTTTTTCATACAAAATCTGTTTAACCAAAGTTTGATAAATAATTGTTGTATGTGTCATTTTTAATACACATACGACAATATTTTATTGAAATTCCGGTAAACCTTTGTCGTATGTCTCATAAGAAAAAACACAGACGGGTCGTGATCAAGATGTCGCAGAGGTCGGACGAGTCCCCTGCACCAAGAGTATCTGAAAAACTCTATGCGTATGATAATGGAGCACTGTTATGCTTTTGAATAATCCTCTTTAATTTTTTAGCATGCGCAACGAAATATTTACGAAACATCGAAATACCTAGTCAAGTAACTTCAATTCGCCTTTTTAAAAAAATTATTTTCCCAAACGTTAATTTGAAAATTTTGCAAAGGAACCAAAAGCGTTTTAAAAATTAAGTCTGAAAACCTATCTTACAAGCAAATCCAGTTCTTTTAAGTCAAAACTCTTATCTATTTACATTGGTGAGAAGACTTCATTTAAAGAAGTGTTTTACACTAATTTGGTCTTATTTATAAACGTTGTCTAACTTTAGACAACTGTCCAACTTTGGAGAATGTGTTCAAAAACCTTGTTTATTGTTCTCTTATAGCTGCCTTAACTTAGACACAAGAGTAGATTGTCTTAACAGTGAATAATGTGCTATTTATTTTTATTAAATAAAGAATATTTTAAACAATTTGAAAATAGTAAGGCTGAGTTAGGCAGTGTCTAAGTAGACAAAAATCTAATAAATACGACTTATTATGATTTGAGCAAAAAACCATTTTAAAAATCAATGAGAAATAATATTAATGTGATTTTTTTTAAAGTTACGAATATTTTAATGTTTAGATACAAAAAGTGTTTTTTTAATAATTGAATATGGATCAGGTAATTTTAATTATTTTTTAGAATTAAAACTTTTTTATTTTTACTTTTTTTTCATGTGTTGAGAATAAAAAAAAATATTTTTTATAGATAAAATAAAATAAATAATTAAAAAAAATAAACCTGAGTTTGTTTTAAAAAAAATAACATAGTTTATATTGTCGTATGTAACATACCAACGACATTTAATTTTTTTTCATTTATTGTCGTATGTGTAATTATTTTGTCGTATGTGTTTGGGTAACAAGCTGTTTTGGTCAAACCGTCACATACGACAACGGCATATTGGCAAAAATTAACCCTTATTTCTTTCATTATGATAATATTGTATTTATTTTAACGTTTTTGAGTTGTCAGATGTTTTCTGTATAAGCCACTAAATTTTCAAAAAAATTCACTGTATAGTTTTTGAGAAAAAAAATTTTGAACTTTAAATGCGTTTTCCCAAAAGTAGCAAATTGTAACTTACGACAATATTTTATCCAGGCGACGAAATTCAGTTGAGAAGAAGCACGAGAAGTAGGTATGTACTTTCTTGATTTTAGACAAAAATGAGAACATCAACATGTTATCGAAAGCAATATTGGGAACAACAGCAACAACCACAATTATCAGCAACACTCACATCCGCAACGCCAAAATCAGCATAATTACACACAATATCGTTACGCGAATTTTTGTGGAACCCATTTGTGAATCTGAAACATTTTCGGTTTTAAATTCATCATGGTCATCAACAGCAGCCAGTGATATCTTTATTGTTTCGTTGGTTAATGCTTGTGTTCACGTTATCATCGTACTTGTCTGAACTAGCAGATAAAGTTACAGCCGCACAAGACACACCGTCCATAATCATACAATTCCTTCAATCGAAGCTTTATCAATTACCCCACTCAGATTCAAAGAATCCAAAAACCTAGTTTTTTAAGAATGAGATGATCTCTTTTTGAAGCACTTGAGAATAAGCGCTTTTAATATTTTTTTGTTGATGTAAAAACGTAAATAAGAGGTGAGGAAAAGAAGAAATATGTTTCTTTTGTTTAGCTGTAAATGTTTATTGTTGTTATAGGTTAAATTACCATTCGCTTATAGTTTTAGATCGGGTACCACGGGGGGTTTCACTGCACTTGGATTGTCTGATGAGCTTTTCAAATAGCTTATGATGATAAACAAGCAAATGATAGATCGATGTTTCCGCCGTAGTTTCCATTTCCTAAGGCTGAATTTTTTATTCTGATGGCTTTACTACCATTTTATTTTTGACCTCTTTATTGGGAGCCACATATTAGGGAAAATTTCTGATATTTCGGTTAATTTCCTTCTCAAATTCTGGTGATTTATCCAAAAGGTCTTAAGCTTTTAAAAAAAAAATTTCCGTTTCTTCCGGAGTAATTTCCGAGAATGCGAAAACTACAAAACCAGTTTAGTAAATTACCTTGTCGAAATCACATATTATTTCATTCAAGAGCCGTAAACACTCCAATCCTTGTTTGTTGACATCAGTTTCATCGTAAAATTCTTTGTAATTAGGAATTGAAGCGAACATTACAGCTACACTAGAATAGCTTTCATGATACAATTCAGTAGATCGGTCCTGATAAAGAAAATGTGTAGCAACGTGAGCTGGAAGTATATTTTCAAGTAAGATCTGAAAACGAGTAAAAGATGGGGAACCATTTAAAATGTATATTAGGACAGGATTCTGATCTCTCAATCGTATTTTAAGGTCTATGCTTACATGAACTTAAATTTAAATTGAATTAATATTTTTTAATAGATACCTACACAAGAATACAAGATGTTTAAGTATTTACCTTATTGATGCCACGCATAGTTTCAACTTCTTCTTGTTCAACTTTCAATTTAGCTTTCCATAAAAAGTCCGTTCGAGCAACATACTCTCCTTGTCGATCTAGCGTATGCAAAACAGCGATTATAAGACAAAGAAACATAAACCCTTTCACTTCGAGGTGCAATCTAAGTGACAAAAAATTTTATTTGTTTCGTAAAGATAAGACGTTTTAACACATGCTTACATGCTGGTTTCAGAATGCGATTTATTATAATTTGAAAACAAATCACTGTATCCTAGCACAATGACCTCAGCCAATGCAGCCATCACCATAACAATCAATTTCAATATAAATCCGGCTCTAAGAAAAGCGGAAACACATGCAAGGCTTAGAGCACAGCAAAGTAGATATGCTGGGGCCGGTGGGCAATTTGATGTAGGCAAAGGCGGATTATACGCTGAGTTGTTATATGAATACATTCGAACATCAATAGCATTGTCTCCAGAGAAGTTGATCTAAAGAGGTTATTGGCTTGGCAGTTTAAATGTATAATCTAAGGATTACACTTGTAAGTTTTGCTTACGACTTACGCTTATCTCACATAAATCTTTAAACCTGTGCTGGCAACAAATTGCAAATAATGACAGCAAAAATTAAAGAATTTACCAACTGCCAGAGCATCAGGACGCCATTGTTTAATTTTGTGTAAAAAAATATTGTCATGAAGGCATTGACTGTATCCATTATTTTTCCATTTTCATGGCAGAAGTTATTGCAATTTGTTTACCTTAATTTTATACGTTTATAAATATATTTTACTGTAGACATTGATCGAAGTTATTTCTACTAGAAATCATTACAAGTTTCTTAGGTGAGTATGCTTACGCGAGTATAACTTTCAGGTGTAATCCTGACTTAAGTTATATTTAACGATTATACATTAACTATACAAATATATACACATACTGGGTGATTCGCATAAGATGCGACAATTTTTCCAAAAACTAAAAGACAAAATTGTTAAGAGCATCGAACATTAAGAACAAAATTAACTTTGAAAAAAATTAGTTTGAACAATTTTTAATTTTTTCTTCAAAATGTTAAGTTGGTTAAGTTGGTTTTTCAATTATATACCTGAATATATATGTTTATAATTTTTAAATAAAATAAAATAAATTAAATAATTTTTGATGCATCTTATGCGAACACGCTGTACTTATACGTAATATGTATGTTATGTATGTATATATCCAAAAAAATAAAGATTTTGTATAAATAATATGTTCGTACGCAATTTTTTTCAATGTCCACAAATTAAAATTACATACATACATATAAGCTTAAAACTTACCACACTAAAAACAGAACACGATGAAACTAAAGCATTAACTACCAAAAACATAGATAATCTTATTGTACGGCTACTGGCTACAACTTGACCTGGACTATAAGAGGGAGTTGAGGAATTCTCTACCACCATTACATTACACAGATATAGGAAGAGGCCAATACATATTGCGCTTGCTCCAATGGACCCTAGCAGAGCTACATTTCTGTTTTTAAATAATAAATAATGTATAGGTTTAAAATGTAACTACATATATATAAAATTTAACTTACAATTCAAGTACTTTTAATTGTATAGCTGTTAGCAGCAAAAATATACAAAATGCACATAGCAAATCATATCGAAAGTGAGGATCTGGCTGAGCTCGGTATAGGGTTTCAAGTGAAGAGTTCCGATACCACATAGTTATTGGTTTCAACTCTGTTGGGGGTCCTAAACAGTTAAAATTTGAACATCTCCTTTCAGGTGGCAGGAGATTAGACTCTATCATAGCAATACTCTATTTTTTAAAATTCATTTTAGTTGCTTCACTTTTTGTGTTGTCTATTGGCTATTTACCGCAAGTCCGATATTTTTAACTAACTTTGATTCAGCTATATTCGCAAAAGGTTTATCTGCTCCCCAACATTCTACATATTTTGTCATTTTCGATGATGGTCGGTGTCGTGTGGGTGGACCTCCGGGTGTGGCTATAACAGAAAATAAAAAAACTATTTTTAAAAGTTATTCAACTAGCACAAAACCATCGTGACCATGCAAGCTATAAATAGCTGGTTCATGTCATAGCAATTCGTAACTTAATAACAACACACAAAACAAAATACGAAAAAGCCCTTTATAATTTGTAAACTGATTCCTTACTCACCAGTTCCACCGACAGAGCGAAAACTTTCTCCATTTGTGATTGAGTGCTTTCTACTATCCATGAAAACCCCTGACGACCGACGTCTATCAGCAAAAGCCATGATTCCTGCATGGGATGAGTATAGGTTCAGTGTCAAACATTAACGTGAAAACATAAAAAAAACATTATTTTGTCACCAAAAACAAGGTTAACTAAGGTAAAGATAGAATAGGTATACTTATTATTTACTCACATAAGGTCTCTTATATAAAAATTACAATCAGAGTTTTTTTTTATTAGAATTAGAATAGAAAAGATTTTATTTTATAACAAAAGTTTAACAAAAAAAAATATATATGTACATACATAGGTAAATGGCATGGCACTGCTACCTGCCGATTGGACTTGAATACAATTCGTTTTATTTATTTTCAATCATTTCTAACATTATAAATAAAATCAAAAAAGCAATAAAAACTACAAATTCTAATTAAACACAAAATTCCTAGCTATTTGAAATGCAGCATTTATAATCCTTTCATGAAAATCTAAAGCGCTCTTACAGAAATTTCAAACATTGCTCACATTCATCTCAAAAGGTGTCAGACTTGTTCCTTTGATAGAAAATCGCTGCCGAGGTAATCACTTTGTTTCTCGCAATGTCGGACATCCTCCAACAAAATTAAATTTATATTCTCTTTCTGCTTGCGTTGTATTACATATATTACAATATATACCTAATACTGTATTATATAAAAAATATATATAAAGACCAGTTTTTCTAAATACCTCTTTCATTTTTTCACTTGATTTTAAGTTTTTTAAATCCCACTTTTAAAACCAACTTATTGTGGTTTTATTTAAAAAAAATTAAAACAAAACAATTAGTTTTGATTGCAATTGATTGGGATTTTAAAGCACAGTGTTATGACTCACGGTAAATTTCAGTCTCGGTCAGATCTCGGATGCTTTAATGTAACTATCATCTCAGTCTCGTCTCGTTTTCCCGAACAGAATCACTGCGCAATTGGACATCACACACCCACTTTATATTCTTCCTATTTTACCCATACCATACTTTTATATACATATGTACATATAGGCAATTTAAATTCATACGCTTTTATCGCCCTGGATATGTTTTATAATACCTATGTATAGGTATTCAAATTTACCTTGAACTGAAAGTTTTCTTTTTCCTTTCTCTGGAATGTCAACCACTGATAAATTTTCTTCTAAAGTGTTGCTGCCCACATCGCTTTTCATCCTCTTACTTTCATTCGAAAGGGATGATTTCATTCCAGTTTCAAGTATAGGCTGTTTCTCGTTTCCGTTATTCACGTCTTTATCTATACACAATTTTTTAAACTCATCGTTGCTATTGCTCTTTATATTGTACGAGGTCGAGGCTAGACTGTTTGTGTTATCCTCTATTTTTGGTGATTTACTGGGATCATCAACACCTAATCCTTCTGTGTCTTCTGTTTCTATAATTGAAATTTGATTCAGCCGCACATGACTAGGTGTTTCTTTTGGAGAAGGTGTATTGAGTGCCTCCACAACTCTTGGAAGGTCATAAGTTCTCTGTAAGTGAAAGAACTTTTATGAATTTAAAAAAATTGTGAACAATCTACATACATATATGTATATGTATGTATGTATGTATGTACGATGTGCGTATGTTTTTATGTATACCTTTGGTGGGATAATTAAATAAGTATCTACTTTATGGTCTGACAGATAGGAGTCGCGGGATCCTCCGTTTCCTGGCTCAACTTCAAATTTATCGTCAAGGTACGAAAGAGTTTGTTTTGTTACGTGAACTCTCCTAAAATATAGTTACAAAATATTTATTTCTTCCATTAGGTAATGAAAATACCTATATTCAGTTAATTGAGATTATTAAGATTACTTTAAACATAATTAAAAAATCAAACATTGATTTCCTTCCTTTTTTGTGTCTTTACAATTAGTTTTTGACTTAAAAATAAAACAGTTAAAAAGAATGGTGTGACTGTGATAAGTTCAATTTGTAAGATATGATTTGAAGTGAAACATTTTTTTAGCATATTAGAAGAAAAGATACATAATTTTTGTGCAAAAATCAATAAGGTATTTTGATACTTCCTAATCTTATGTCTTATCGTTTAGCATACCCAGCTACACCACCGCTTTCCATATGATTGGCCGTTGTAACATCATCGCTCCAAACATCAAATTGCCATTTTCTTAAACCAAGGACTCCGCACAGCACATTTCCAGTGTGAATTCCAATTCGCATATCAACATTTATGCCAGTAGCTTCTCGCACATGCCTAACATATTCAAAATACAATATTAAAGCTGAAAAAAGTTCTGGGTTAAATACTTAATGGTGTCAATCATCTGCAAGCCCATATTAACACAATTAGCAGCGTGTTGCGGCCTTGAAATCGGTAAACCAGATACACAATAATAACAATCTCCCAAAATTTTAATACGTAAACATTGATTTTCCTGCAAAATTTAAATTTGTTTCAGTAAGCAATAATAAATTACATATTCATAGTATAATAGATACACATACAAGTTTTATCGAATGCAATACTTAAAAAAAAATTATAATAGGTACCTACACATTAAAAAATAAAAAATAATATAAATAAAAAGTATTTGCTTACATACTATATTCGTTTTTATTAAGATTAACTTACTTGTGCAATTTGATCAAAGCGACCAAAAAGATCATTGAGTGTTTTTACCAAGTCACTGGCCGTTAGTTGCTCTGAAAGAGGAGTAAAGTTTACAATATCCGCATACAAAATTGAAACATTATTATGGCGCTGAACGTGTAGTTCGTGGAATCGAGTTGAGTAAGCTTGCCCCCCAGCCCGCTGGCATGCATCTGCCATTTTCAACATAATACTTCTTTTAACCTTTCAATTATAACAGAATATACATGCATACATCATCAATTTAATTATGTCATCACAATATTTTTGCTCACAATAAATCATACCTCAGCTGCTATATATGCAGGAATAACGCTCAAAAGAAGTTGTTCCTGCTGTTCGCGTTCACACTCCAATTTGACCCTCTGCTCTATGCCAGTACGAGTTCCGTCCACAGTCCGATTGTGGGCCGCGTCCGACATTATTCTGTAGTATAACCCAGAAACCGATGCAGTTGCTAGCATGATAACTTCCGCAATAAGCTGTATAATTATTAACAATCATTAACTGTATGTCATAATATTGTGAACAAATTATAGCCATTGAATTATGATACCAACCATATCGATATCAGGGGAAAACCCTGAGCTGGTACCGATCTTATGAAGAACATGAAAAATTGTCATAAACAACGCCAATACCAATGAAACAGGCCATGAGATCGGAAGCATTGTATGAATACCCTAAGCGAATTGTTATACGAATTCTTACTTCTCGTTGCAAAAATATAAGTTTGTGTTTGTTATTTATCTTTTTACCAAAAACACTGCAAAAATTGGCAGAGGAGCCAATTCATCTCCTGTAATTGCTGCTATAATCCCTAGCGAAAATGTAGATATTATAGCGAATGCCAGTGCTGCTACAGGTGAGCTTAAAACTGCTGGAAATTGAAGAGCTGTAAGGATACAACCCGATACAAAGCCTGCAATAAAGAGTAGTGCTATGTGGATAACATTCTGAAACAAGAAATTATATTTATGTGTTCTAAGTTTTGTGCAATATAAATGCATTTACATAGTCCTTAAGTAATCCAAGTGCTATGGATAGCACACATGTTGCCAGTGAAATAGAAAGACCTGACACAAAGAGTGATTTTCTTAACCTTTGCCTGTACCTTGTGTACAAATCATCCAAGTGAGCATTTTCCGCTAAAAATTAAAGACTTAGAGTTAAAAATTTGTGGCAAATGCTGTAATTCCCAATTTTAAAACATTTTATAACAAAAAAAAAACCTTTTAAACTGTAAAAGTACGTATAAAAAGTAAAAGAGACATTGTTTAATATTTGAAAAACAATGGTTTTCAAAAAAACATATTGTCTCCAGTTTTCTGAAATAAAAGATAAAAAATTTGCAATAAAGAATTTTATATTCTTTGAAAAAAATTCTCATACATTGAGACAGAACTTTATAACTTTTAATCTTTTTCGAGTCACCAAATTAAATCTAAACCATCTAATTTTCTTTAAAAATCATAGTCAAGGAATGCGCTGGCCGTCATCCTTGTCTTTACGTACAAAAAATTGCATTTCAAATCTACACATTTTTTTTTTGAAAAAAGGAAAGAAATGAACATATGGGACGAAGAGAACAAAATGTGAAGTAATATAGAATTTTCATTCACATATGTAAGTTTTTAAATTAAAAAAAATTAAGGGTAAAAGAAATATAAAAATAAAAAAAAATGGTGTTAGAAATGGAATTCATTTTAATTCTAAGGACAAGTGACGGGAAATACAATTTAGACTGTAAAACATTTATATACCTTTTTTTATTTTAAAGCTTAGAATTAACTTTTATATTCTCTGTAAACTATGTAATTTTGAACTGATGTTTTCCTCATCTATTTAAAAAAAAAATAATTTTTACGGTTAGACTTTCTTCGCCTTACTCAATGCGAGAAAGCCTTCATGATAAATCTATAATAGTTTAAATGAGCTGAATCAAGTCATATTGAAATACACAATTGAATTTGCATAACATGATGCGAAGGATAAAAAATCTGGAATAAAGTTCTCTTAAATTTAAAAATAAGACATGTACCTATAATTGTTAAAAATTGGTTACAGTCCCTAATAGGGAAAACTCTTGTTTACAAACCTAGGAGATTTTTGCACAACACCTATAAAGAATATCCCTACCAGATTAGGTATTCGATTCTATCTGTTAAACTAGGAAGTCTGCCTTCGATTAGGATATTTAAATTAAAGATGACATCAAGAACCTGTTTTAACGGAATTCACTGAAAATCTGAACATTCCTATCACAATATCTAAATCCAAAATCAACTTTCGCCAATATGGATTCTGCTGATCCACTCTATAGAATGCCTATTATTCAAAAGAAAAAGAAGAATTAAAACTTTCAATTTTTAAATTACATTGGAGAGTTCCACATATTACTTTAGCCGATTCAAATAAGCTTACATTATTAAAACAAATCCAATCAAAACCAATTTAAATAAACTTTCGAAATTGGGAAATGTATGAATATCCAACACTATCAACTAACGCTGACCATGTATGGAAAGTTAAAACATCAAGCCAACTTGAGAAGCCGAGATATGTTATTATCGCTCTACAAACTGATAGAAAAAAACCAACGAAATAACAATGTTAGCAAATTTTACCACTGTAAAGTGAGCAATGTAAAAGTGCATTTAAACTCTGAATCTTATCCTCGTGAAGATTTAAATCTCAGTTAAAAACTAGACCGGTTTGCTGTTCTCTATGAAATGTATAGTAAATTTCAAGAATCATACTATTAGAATCAATGACAGCCGTTTTTATCACGACAAAACTTTAAGGATATCGCTCCAATTATAGTAATTGATTGCTCCCGCCAAAATGAATCAATTAAAACAGGCCCTGTAGATGTAAAAATTGAACTTAAAACATCAGTTGCAGTTCCATCTTCAACAACTATGTACTGCCTGATACTTCATGATCGTATAATTGAATATAACCCAATAACTGGAGAAGTTAACAAACTTACATAAATTAAATGTCATGATATATAAACTTACCAGTACAAAAAGTGAATTTGTCAAGAACATATCTTAAACATGAATACTTATGTTGTAGATTTTCAAGGATTTGGAGTATTTAATAATGGCTTCATTGTGAAAGAAGTAGCTGTATTTCGTGATGGATATCATCATCATTTCATTATTACTCCCCGAATCACTCACCTCTTCTCCCCATTTAACTTAGAAAGCAAGCTCACTGGCTGTATCAAAATTATCATGGATTAATCTGGAGTGGTGGATTTACAAATTTTTCTGAAGTAAAGACATTTCTTCGGGAACAAATCAAAATTGGTTTTGTTTACGTTAAAGGAACTGAAAAGGCACAATGGCTTAGAGAATTACTAAATAATGAAAATGTAGAGAACTATGATCTTCGAGAAATTGACGTTTACCGCTCTTGGTTTATAAGTCTTGAATTCTTCTACGCTAACCACTTGATGTTCTTTAGTTCGTCGTATAGTATTAGACTTTATAACTAAACTTTTATCATCATCTACAGAAGAATTTAAAACCGCTTCTTTTATTGACTCAAAATTAATTTTTTCTCCTTGACGACGAACATAACTCTTTCCTTAAGTTTTTCCAAGTAACTATACAGTTTAAGACGAGCTTGAGTTCTTGTATAAGCTGCAACACAAACATTAACAGTGGATGAAGGTTTATTTAAAATACAAGTTTTTTGCTGATTTTCCCTTTGGCCATATTTACCCCAAAAAGAATTCAGAATCAGTTTGGCAAGTGATCTGTTTTCCAGGATTGTCCATTATATCAGAAAATTCTAATGCAATACTTTCCTTCTCGAGAAAATCAGCAACATATTTCTTTTTATCTTGTTCAGATATTTTTTATAGATATTATTCCCCTACGTTTAATACATTCCTCTTCAAATGTATTATACATGATAGAACTCGATCTTCCTGATCCTGGAGGGAGTTTGACTGATGTTATGGTCATGCAAAAATCATCCGTGTTAAGACCAATTGAATTACTTTGAAAAATTTTTGTGATCATATCCCATCACTGAATTTAAATTCTAAACAGTCTCGAAAATTTAACCATCCATTTCCTCGTTCAGCGGAAAAACTCTTTCCACTAAAAGTAATTCCTACTTTATCCTGAGGACTGAGATCTTTCAAGGCAAATTTAAAAATATCGTTTAAACCTTCTTGTATCCAGGAAGTTTGTTCTTGTTATTCTGGTACTGGCTTTATTTTAAATTGTATTTTACTTCCCTTGAGATCGAATCTTTTTATTTTCGTCTCCATATCGCTCAGTATTTGGATTCGCTAAATATTACAAATAGAAAAAAATAAAAGTCAAAAGCTTATACCTTCATTTCATACAAAAGCGAAGAAGAAAAAAACAGCCGAATTCCCAACAAACAAACAAACAGTTTTAGTTTAAAACATTTTTTTTTAATTCAAAACAAAACATTTTATATTTAATATAAAGAATTGTAAAATAAATGTTTTTGAGAATTCATAATCTGGTTAGGCGATTCCAGAACTATTACCTCCTCTTCTTGGTTTTTGTTGTTATTAGTGCCAATGGTTGCGGACTCCTTTTCGTGGAAGTCCAAGATGAAAGTTTGTTCGTAGGGTTCCACAATTTCCAGAGCCAGCTTCGGTAACTCTGCCACAGCCTCGTCATCAAATTGTGTCGAGCATCTTTTCGGCAGGAAAACCGAACAATCAGAGAACTCCACCAGGATTTGCTCTCCATACCTGGTGAGTGGTGTTACATCTCCTCGCTTTCACTATGTCGTACTTTTTCTTTAGCGTAAGGTTCTTTAGGTATACTGACTATTGATTTTTGTTTTTCATTGAAAACCTTCGCGTTATTTTTAATCTTTTTAAGGATAGACGACATTTTTGTTTTAATTTGAATTTAAAGAAGAATTATAAGAACATTTATTGCTTATGTCAAAGACACTGAATTCAAAAGTTAAGAATAACAACGTTTTATACTTACGTTGCATTAAAAACAAAAATCAACCATAATTTTTGTCGAGGTTGCTTTTTCGTGTATAGGAATAAATAAAAATACAATATCAATAAATCATACATAAAATACAATTCCAATAGAAAAATGTACATCAAATTTTGTAGCCATAGTTGCATTTGGTATAAAGTATTTCTGTTTTAAAGCATTTCAACAAAATAAAAACACAATAAACTACAACGAGTCATGAAAAAACACCATACTGAAAAAACATAACACATACAACTCAACTAATCATACATATAAAACACTATACTGTTAAGCCATGATAACAAGCTTTACGTGTCTATAAAAACATCTTTAATTTGAATAACCCCCGATATTTCAATTTCTTTTTTATTAGTTGTTGCCTTTAAACAAATTCCGCGATTTTTTTTTTTGCGATTTGCTTTTTTTTCATATCGAAATAAATAAAATACAATTTCTATAGAAAAAAAATTACACCATTACTTGCATTTTTTGTATATACAATCAAAGGCAACAATCATCGCCACAGCTATTATTCACCTTGAACCATATATCTCATATATGTATCAATTTTTTTTGCTCTGCTTTAAAATACTCCAACCTAAACGAACCATCAACAAAATAATAAAAAAAACAACAAACTACAACGAGTCATAAAACTTATAAACCATATCACACAAATGTTTCACATTTCAAATACTCAACTAAGCATTATTAAAAAAAATATATATCTAAGCATAAATATAAAACACCATAATGTCAAGCCAAGCTAATGACGACCTCCCAACGAACCATCACAAAACCTGCCGCCGACGAAGTAAGGTATCAAAATACAGCCAAAAAATCCCCATGCCCAAAGCCCAAGGAAAAAACCGTTATAAGTCGAAAACGAGAAAATTACATCTTTTTGACCTCAGGAACTCATGGTTTTCTTCTGTGGCGGTGATTTCGGGACACCCTATATCTAAAACCGAACGCCTGACATTAAAAAATATACCATTTGAAAGCTAATATTAATTAGAATTAGAAGTGACATCAGTGAAGTATGTGTAGTGCGTGTAAAAATAGACATATGTCAAATCATGGATTCCCTATACAAATCGTCTACAATTACAATTTCGACCAAAGGCGATAATAGTATTAATAATTCCTTGAGTATTGTTGCAGACATCCATGACAAACTTATTGCAAATAAAATCTAAAATTTCCATGGACTTGGACTTGGACTCGCAAGCGTATTGGAAACGTAAAGCTGATTCAGAAGCAAAATCTTTATCTCATCTCGTTTTATCAATTCAACAAAAATTACCTAAGAAAATACTTGAAAAACCTTTATGAACAACAATATATAGAATGTTTGCCATAAATATACCAACATTTATATGCAATGCTCAGTCCAACTGCTGCAAAGGAAATATTCTCTGTTAATTTAACAAGTTCAGTAATCAAATCATATAATAAGACTGAGATCGGGGCGTATCAACATTACCCACAGGCCACAAGCATTTAATCACCAATGGTTTTTAGCCACTCTTCGCATTTTGCGACAAAAAACCAGTATTTACTGTAGCACACATGCTATAGTGCCAAAACATGATTAGAACTACTTCTGAAAAAAATCTTCAAGAACTTACTGATAGTCATCTTCTACACGAATATAAAACATGAAAATATGAAATTATATTTATAAAAATTAGAATCATTTATGTAGTTTTCTTTATTATGATCATCATCTATGTAGCTCAAAGCCCTGTTAGATATACAGAGCTTAATTTGTTTGCATTTATATTGTTATATTTATATATCATGTTCTTAGTACTTTTCACTTTTTTAACATGGCAATAAATAAACCATTACATTATTGAACCATTAACATGTATTTTCAATGTGTGGCTAAACATTACATTTTTTTTTACACAAGAGCAAGTTCGTGCGATTCAATCGTGCGTAATTTGTTCAATAATGCTGTAGCTTTGTTCCGACTTTGACAATCAAGTATATGATCAACAAATTGGTTGAATGGTTTAAAAAAGTTTGGATACTGAAGTTGTGGATTATTCTATATTGAGAATTTAAAATATTTTTTTCTCGGTTTCGTAAACATTGAGTCATCGGTTTGTTTATATTCGCAAAATCCTATATACATATATAAATTTGCTATAGTAGCCTAGAAGATCAAAGAAAAAACTGTCTAAATCAAACACAAGAGCAAGTTCGTGCGATTCAATCGTGCATAATTTGTTCAATAATGCTGTAGCTTTGTTCCGACTTTGACAATCAAGTATATGATCAACAAATTGGTTGAATGGTTTAAAAAAGTTTGGATACTGAAGTTGTGGATTATTCTATATTGAGAATTTAAAATATTTTTTTCTCGGTTTCGTAAACATTGAGTCATCGGTTTGTTTATATTCGCAAAATCCTATATACATATATAAATTTGCTATAATAGCCTAGAAGATCAAAGAAAGACTGTCTAAATCAAAGGAAATGTCTTTATTGCTTCAATTTTATCAGGGTTAGATTTTATTCCATCTGATGTAACCTTATAGCCGCGTTTTATTATCCACGAAGATCCATATGTAACTTATTTAACTGGCTCGTAATACAACAACAACTTGGGATCCTGTTCTATATCTGTATTCCAAGTTGTTGTATTACGTGTTGAAAAATTATCCTGATACAGATCCATTGAAAATAAAACACGGCTAATGTGACCAAAAAGGGGAAACTCTTTATAAACAAGTCTGATTCGCAGAGTTACCGTTATTAGACCTTTTTTCCGATAGTCGACTTCCAATCGCCATCTTTCGTTTACATCCTTTTTTGGCACTACTCATTTTGGAGAATGCAAAGATTTACTATGTACATATTTACAAATCGTTTGAGTTTAGTACATAGATAGGCCTAAGTTTTTATATATTTAAGTTTAAATTTTTGAATTAATTTATATATTTACCTGAGGATTCATTATCCCTAGACCCATTTTTAATAACCGTCTGCAAGTTATTATTTAAGTTATCAATTATTGGTCCATTTTTATGAGACATTTTAATTTGAGTAATACATTTCTATGAATGTAAGCTTCAGGAACCACTGAATATTAATTTTATTAACTGCAGTATAATGTATTTACTAAAATTGGGTGTATTACATATGTAATTATATTTCAATTATTATCTTTTTTTAATTTTGCACATAACTTTGGTAAATTTAAAAAGAATCTAAAAATAATAGTTTCCAAGAAATGCTCTATCAAGAATATATATTTATATTTATAAATATTTGTTTTTGAATGAAATTTTCAAATTAATTTCTCTTGGTTTTGTTTGCTTTACCCCATTATCTACTTTTATGCATTGTTATTCAATTTTAAATTTATAAAAATGTACTTATGTAAGAGATTCATTCTATTTAATTCTAAAATTATAATATGTTAAACACCTTGTAATTAAAATATTCACAATAGTTATATTATATTATGTAGTAAATAAAATATTCGAATATATATCCTTCATTCTTAAGTTCGATCGTACGATGTTAAAGCTTGTTATACCTAACATTAATTTATATGAATACATTTTCGTATGTATGTATATAACAAAGTTAATCATATATGTAGCTTATTGTAAATTATAACTTATTCATTTTGGTCAGTTGCAATAAAACCATTATTATAGAAACATCGTTTTTGTCATTTTTATTTTACTTGGTCGGCTTTTCCACTCCGTGCCCCTTACACCTATGTACTATTATCTATGGAACCTATTTTCTAAGGAACACTGCACTTTACATTATATTGTTACTTATTCAGTTAATCATCTATATTACAAACTATGGTAAGTTCATCACCATAATATATCACAATCTATGGTAAGTTCATTACCATAGTTTCTGATATAATTTTAAAAAGAAATATTTGATACTATATATCGAACTGCCGTAACTGTTTTTTTTCACATTTTACAAAAACGGTTCTTAAAGGTGTTTTCCGGTTTTAAAACTATTGTTTTGTAAACTGCAGAATTTCTATTTTTAAATTAAATAATAGATTTAATGGTTTAAGAAAGAACTATATCTAAAGTATATACGTTTTCTCTGTAATCTAAAACAGGCAATCGAGAACAAAGTCCTAGCCTTAACGAACAGAAGGTGGTACTCGCTTGACACCTGTGCTACTACTAGGCAACTATGGCCAAGCTTTAACAAACAAAAGACCGAAAAAATCATCCAACTGAATAAGAAATCTCTCTCTCTTCTCGTTAGCATCACCACTGGTCACAACCAATTAGGCTACCATAAGAAGAAGTTGAAACTCAGTATGGATGACTTATGCAGAGGCTGTGGTGACGAGGATACACATGAGGACACTACTCATTACCTGTGCCACTGCCCTGCGCTATGCCATATAAGAAACAAGTTCCTCGGCAGGCATTTCTTCAGTGACTTAGAGGACCTCTCCGATATTCCGAGCAAATGCTTGTTAAATTTTACTAAAGCTACAAAATGGCTTGCAGATTCGTAATCTCTATCAACCCAGCCGACAAACAGGCAGGTATCTCCTCCTCCAAACATAGTCCAAAAGACAAAATGACGCAGGATGACACTGATAGAACGATTAAGTACGACGTAAAAACGCAAGTGTACATTGCGGTGGCGACAAATAACGGAGAATGGGCACCTCGCCCTACACCAACTGTTGCCGCTTCTGCTTTGTACGCCAGCGTTGACAAGCTAACCTAAGTACGACGTAAAAACGCAAGTGTGCATTGCGGTGGCGACAAATAACGGAGAATGGGCACCTCGCCCTACACCAACTGTTGCCGCTTCTGCTTTGTACGCCAGCGTTGACAAGCCAACCTAAGTACGACGTAAAAACGTAAGTGTGCATTGCGGTGGCGACAAATAACGGAGAATGGGCACCTCGCCCTACACCAACTGTTGCCGCTTCTGCTTTGTACGCCAGCGTTGACAAGCTAACCCGACAAAACAACACGGTCACATACACCAACCACCGTCCTATCTAATCCACCCACCAGACGTTGCATGGAGCCACTGCTCCTACGGGCCTGGGGAGGGATGATTTACTCCGTGGGGGCTAAGGAGGGGAGCTCGCCCAAGTACGACAATGGTGCGTTAACCCCTTCTCACCCAGGTGACTATGTGCCGACAGACACTCCCAAACTCAACTAACTTGAGGGCACCCTCCGACCCTACGGGCTACACCCCGCTGAAACTAAAACTACACCCTTAACGGGCCTTTTTTGTCATAGAATTTTTGTCATAGGTTTTCTTTATATAGGGAGCATATCCCTAGGGTACCACAATGGATCTACATTGATCTAAGTGTGACGGTAACAAGATCAACTGTCAGCCCACTAACCTAACCTAACCTAACCATATACGTTTTCTCAATATATAAAAAAGGCGGTTACGTCATTCAGTTCCTGAGATTAGGGACGATATGTGAATTTAAAGGAATTTATTATGAAATAAGGTATGTTTGCTTATTTATATATTCGTATATGAACCATCACTATATTTTAAGCGTGTTCAGCTGGAGTTTATTGAAAAAATAGTTTTAGTATGACACAATTTTAAACTAAGAACATTTTAGTAAAGAACTTTAATGTTAGAAAAATATTACTATATTATCAGGCTGTTAAAAATTGAATGCTAACCTCACGCAGCAGCTTTAAACTGTTGAAATGTCATGTATGTATGTATGTACAAATACTTTTTCAAATGTAAACAACTTCACTTAAGAATCCCTTATATCTTACAAAAAAATTATTAAATTTTAATTTAAAAAATAAAACCTGCGTTGAAAAAAAATGAATTCAATAAAATCTGGAGGTTTGATTTATAATGCAAAGAATTTTAGTTCCTAACTCTTTTATTACAATAAAAAAAATGCTAAACAACATTGACCTAGAGTTTATTTAAGAGTTCCAGCTCATTTATCGATATTAATATAGATGTAATTTGTTTACAATATATATAGGTATATACATAATTTTTCTAACAAAAAGTACTAACAAAGTTTTTTGACACTCAAGAAGCAAAATTGGTTATTATTTGATTAATGACTCAATTATTATTTCTCTCCAAAAAATCATTTTCCCCAACCTTTCACATAAAATAACTATGTACCTACATACTTTATCGTTAGTTTGAGTTTTTATGAAAACTCTATTTTGTTTCAGTGATGGCGTCACTAATCCCCGCTGTAGTTTTTTTTTAACCAATTGTCCCCGGGATTGCAAAAAAACACACCCCTAATACAAGAGGATTTGGGGCTAAACCAAAAATTTTCATGTTAAAACTTCAATCTTTTTACTGTAATGGCTTTGCTAATCCTCGATGTCGTTTTTGATGTGTATAATCATCTATGTATGTCGTATTACGTATTACTCGTAACATGCTAAACGTAAGGCACACGTTTTTAGTTTACCCTACCCCCGGCAGTGCATAGATGTTAACACATCAAAAGGCTTAAATGTAGTGCAAGCCATATGTGCCTGTTAAGAAATCATGTTGATTGTTGATTCCTTAAGAGAATAGAAAAGTCTTTATAAGTCATGATTTTTTTTGAAAAGTTAAACTTCAAAAAAAGTTATTTTATATGATATTTCAACAATTAAAAAAAAAACGAATTTTTTTGGAAAACTATAAAGGAAGACACAATGATTAGTGCAATATAAACTTTAAAAAAAAATGTATGTAGGTATATATACCTATTGTTTTGCTTACTTAGCGCACTCATTCATTTTGATAACTTTCATCACAACGATCGGAACTGGACACTTATACAAGGTCACCCTGAAAAAGGCGCCAGCTAGATTATAATATACACTGGACGTCCGTATAACTAAAATAAAACTTAAAATTAAAAACAAAATAACTCTAAAACAAAAAAGTCTTACAAAACAAACAAAAAAACATAAAAACTTACAGTCGTATTTATTAGATTTTTGTCTACTTAAACACTGGCTAACTATTTTTAAATTGGTGGAAATATGCTTTATTTAATAAAAATAAATCTCACATCAATAAATTTTACTCTAATATTTATGTTATTGTTTTTAAGAATTTGTACGAAATACAGAATAAATAATGAACAACTTCTGAAATACAGATCATTTATCTGTTTTTCTAAAACAAATAATTCATAATGAACATCATCTTCAAATACAGAACTGTTCATTATTATAATGAACGGATGGTCACCGTAAGTATAACGAAAGATATAATGTCCAGCCAATTCCTTATATAGAAAAATTCGTTATATGGTAACAGTTTTTTCGAACAAAAAAAAACAAAAAACACAAAAAACGGTAAACGCAAAAAAATATATGGAAAATGAACCCGTCTCATATTTTATTTTGTTCCTTTTTAATTGAAAGTGAACAGCATTCGTTATATAGTGTAGTAAAATTTTTCGATATTCGTTATATAGAGATATCAATGGACTGCAAATGGTGATTCGTTAGACTGGACGTTCGTTATATCGTTATTGTTCGTTATACCGGCATAGTTTTATTATTTCAACGATTATTTCAACCTTTACAATGAAAAGTTATGGCGCCTAACCAATCTTCACAAAATTCTCATACATTTTTTAATATTTACTAACAACGTAAATACCTACATACATATTACGAACATATTATGTCCGTACGTTATGTAGATACGTCGCATTTTGATTTTTTGAGAATTGAAAATTTAATACATATGTAACTGTAATGCTAATAGGTACATTGTACAATCATTTCTATATAGTACCTACATATAAAGGCATAGAAAATGCTGCCTTGCCTGGAAATTAACATTAATTACGAACAGAGAAAAATGGCATTCGAGCACCACAATTCTCTTTGTAAGATAAAATATATGGATTAGTTATATATATGTTTCTAGATGTACATACGTATAGCTTTGGCAGCTAACAAAAACGTTTGAAAATAAATCAAATTTAACTGACTACTTACTTATACTAACATTAGATATCGTGCGAATAAAAATGCATACAATTTGACAATGATTGTTTTTTAATTGAATATCATAGATTTAATATTTTAGAAGTAATTAACCATCAGCTTTCTGTGAGGATTGTTTTTTAAATAATTTCTTTCATAAAAATATGTGTTGGAATCATATTTACAATATATACCTACATATATGCATATGTACATAATTTAGTTATATTATATTCGGTTCAAAATCTAGTCGTTTTACAAATGAAATTACTTTTGTTTACTTTAATTTTTGTTTTACTAAAAAAATCTACATATGTACCTATAAGGTATATTGAAATGTGTTAATTTTATGAAGATTTCGACTTGAAAATTAAGACAGAGCCGGGAGACTATAGCAAAAGTAAAATTAGATTCTTTTTAAATTTTTAGGCAAACAACATATTTTCTGTCGCCGCTTTATTACGGCTACATAAACACTTATAGATTATATCGCTTCGTTTAAAAACGATCTCACGAATATGAATAATTCTGTTTAACTTTATTCATATTAAATCAGTTTTTCGTTGGCAATACTTGGACACTCATCTAAAAATACACTTTTTGATATATGCACTATTTATTATTGAATAGAATCAAGAACAAAACAAAATTGTTTTGCAGTTTTAGTATTGTAAACTTTTTCACTGAACATCTATTTAGAAATAAAGAAATTTCTAATAATTTAACCAAATAAGCCCTCAAGGAATAGAATTTTTGATGAATCAAATATTTTTGTATTTCCAATACCTACACACTATCTAATTTAATTAAAAAAAGTGGTACGTTAGAGTTTGTTTGTGGTATACGACAACGTGGTTTAAACAGATCGGGCAACTCGATGCAAACTAAATAGTAAGCATTGAGATTTGCACCTTCATAGTCTATTTCTCTGGTAGAAAAGCTTTCTTTTAATTTCGAAATTATTGTGTTGCGCGTTTGTTTGTAAATTAGTAAGAGATGAGAACATTGGAAGTAAAGTTTGACACTTCTCTCAGGACGCATGTTTATATTTAAAAAAAAAAAAAAAAAAAACAAAATAACATACTTATCTACAGCTAGGTATGTACATATGTATATTTCAATTTACAGCCAACCAAACCAACGCATTTGAGAGTAGTAAGAGTAAGCTAAGAAAAAAATATCTTCCAGTAATACAAAAAATACGATTTTATATTTAAATCTTTAGATACCTAAAGGTATGAACATAAATGGTCTAAAATCTGGTAGTATTTCGGCATATACATACATACCTACAAAAACAGACAGTTGCAACTGACGTTTAATTGCTCTTGAATAAACTTGGTCATTATTTTTTTTTGGCACAATTATGGAGACGAAAGAAAAATTTCCCTTCGTATCAGTAGGTTGATTGGCTTAAAGCACGATTATGACATTTGAGATTTTTTAAAACAAAATTTTTTTAAAATTAAAACCTTTTGAAAAGTATTTTTTTTAATTGTATATTTTTTTTTTACATAGGCATGGTATTAAACGCGTAAGAGCATTTTACTAAATATTTTAAGAAAAAAATATAGTGAAAAGTAGTAAATTTCGAAGAAATGGTACTGACACTGCTTTTTTTTTTTTGAATTTTAATACGTTCTCAATCTCAGTCTCAGTCTTTTGAAAATATTTTTGGTGAGCACTGAGATTAGCAAAAATAAGATTAAATATATTTTAATTAAAAAATTTTATCTTTCATTGAGAAAGGAGAAATTTCAGATATAAGAAAAATAGGGGTGATAGTAGGCGGAACCAGATGGTTTTATTATCGAGAGAGCTTAAATTTCGTTCTTATAGGACTAGCAATGCAGAGAAATCTAAAATATAATAAAATGGGCGTGGAAGTAGGTGGATTTAACCAAAACACCTTCAAAACCATCTATTTAAAATTTCAGCTTAATTGGGTTAGCAGCAATCTTTTCAATATATGTAAGTATCGTGTTGAAAAGCATCAAAAACTAACAGGATAGCTGAAAGCTGACAAAAATTTGTTGCGCTGTAAACATTTCAAAATTTGTATTGAATGCAACATGAAAATTAAAGCGCAATCGATTCTTGAAGCAGGGTAGAACTATTAGTGTTCTTGCTGTAGACAAATTGTACAAGTACATTTGTACTATCTGTATGATGACTGTTGTAAGATTATTTCATTTTCGAAAATTAACTTTATTAACAAAAATAAAATTATTTAATTTTTGAAAAATCATTCTAATCAAATCAACCATATTGTGGTCTTATTCCATTTATTTTTCACTTCCGTTATTTTGGACCTCAGCCACAGTTTTACGATCTCAAAATATAAAATGAGCGTTCTGGTTCTGGGTCATCTTAAAAAATGCACTACTGGGTGCACAATCATCAGGAATGCCAACACGGGTTTTTCGGTCCGGAGACTCCCGTAATTCGCAGTTATCTCAGGGTTCAGTCGAAGTTTCTTTTATTTTTATTTTGTTTGTTTTTTTTTAGTTAATATATAATTTGATATAATTGATAATTTGATAGTAGAACCACAGAGATACATTATTCTAGTTTGGCAAATATTGATTATTTATTAGTATTGTGGTAATGTTTATTCTATTAATTAAAAAAAAAAGAGGCTGGGTGCGACCCACATTGGTAACTTCCCATTGGTGCCCGTGGAAACTTGACACCCTGTGTTATTTTGTTATACGGAAATTCTTAATTAAAAATCTTAAAAGACATTTTATCAAATGTTCAACATGCGATCAACTGAAAACCAAAGTTGAGGCGTATTATGTTATTCAACGGTTTTAGTTGTGTTTTTGTCAGATTTTTTTGCTTTAAAAAAACTGTCAATTGAATTTTTTTAAAACCCATATCAGTAATAAAATTAACCTGAAGTCGATAACAATGGGTGGGTTCAATGAATTACATATGTCATCTGAATTTTTAGAATTCTGAATGTATGCCGTTGAACGCAAAAAACATCTGAAATTTCAGTCAAAAATCATTGTGTCAAATTCTTGCATTTATTTATAGGATTTGCATTGAATCGAAATAAAATAAAACTTTCATTATATTCGTAAATTAAGCATTCATTATGAGGATGACATTATATGAAAAATGTAACTAAATCAGCAAACGATTTTATAAATTTCCTTAAAAGTGTTTGCATAGAATACCATAAATTATTTAGTTTTGTTTTTCAAATATTTTTATTGAGATGTATGACCAACAAAATAATTCAAAACTATCAAAATTTCAATATAAAGAAGATTTTTGAAAAACGCACTAAACAATATTCATTGAAATAAATATTTAATTTACATGACTAAAACATAAAAAAAACACCAACCACAGTGAAAATTATAAAGTTCAACTGTATATGTAGTACTTCAGCTGCTTTGGCATTTCCCCCACCACAAACAACTTTCATCTGAATTTTCAGATGAGAATTTCTTGTCTGATAATTCAGATGAAACGTAACTAAACGTAACTAAAAGTCATCTAACTTTTTATGACAGCTGGCCAATCAGAAGCTCTAAAAATTCAGAATTCTGAAAATTCAGATGACAGACGTAATGGATTGAACGCCCCCGATTCTTGTTCTCGAAATATTCGAGACGAAAGATATATTACAACTGTTTTTAAACTGATGTAGTAAGGTAACCGTTAATTGAATTTTGTTGAATATCCTTCCTGCACTTTGTGACGTTGTTATCTGTGAAATAGAATTTATTTAAAGTTAATATCTAACGTACGGACGTACGAACGTAAGTACACACACACATACAGACATCTCTCTAAAAGCGACGGATTCGGATTCCTGGGACCTCGAAACGTGGCGATATGTCAAAACTTTCGATTCGACAAATCGGACCAATAACAAAAATTTCCAATGGGAAGTTAATAAATAAACGTCGTCGTTCAATGAAAACTCCCTTTTTTTATTTTGTCATTCATTTTTAAAGGAACTTTTCATTATAGAAAAAATTGAGAATGAGTAGAGTTTTTAAGTTAAAAATATAGTATATAATATATAAACAATGTTTGTATGGCTAATTTTGTTCAAGTATAAGATAAATTGACTCAGACAGTTTCCATTGATAGACAAATAGTTGCATAAAACTAACATTACATATACCTATTACTAGAATAATTACATATATAATATGTAAGTAATTTCCATAGTGTAAAACAATAATTATTTCCATTATATGAAATCCAATTGTCGAGCAACAAAAACAGAATACAAAATTAAATAAGTAAAAGCTGAATCTGAATAATTTTGAATCCGGTTTCAAAAATACCTAAACTACATAGGTACCTATGTATAATAGGCTGGAGTGAATATGTCAAAAAAAAAAAAAAATCAAAATTTTTTTGTTCCTGTGTTATTAATTGGTGACCCTATATTGGGACATCATTTATGCAAAAAATCAGATACCTATGACTTTGTCTTCAGGTGGCGCAGACGACTTGAATTTTTAAAAAATTAATACCTAATATTCAAAAATTCTTCCCTCTAATCAGAGTTATTTTAAATCAGAAACCTATGATTTTACTTTCAGTTGCCCCAAATTACTTGAATTATAAAGAAAATCAAGGCCTACAATTTATTTCTTCCTTTAATTCAGAGTAGTTTTTTTTCAAAATTTTGTTGGAGTTATACCTATTTCACGACTGCCAGGCCGATCATCAGACTCCTTTTAGTGGTGCTTGGTCATTGTTCAATTTTCATTTGAAATACTTTTTGGCCAGGCTGGGGATCGAATTAAAATTGAACAATGACCAAGCACCATTAAAAGGAGTCTGATGATCGGCCTGGCAGTCGTGAAATAGCTATAACTCCAGCCTATAAAATCTTGGTGGTAGCCCACTAAATTTTTGTTGTTTTATTCAAACCTTCAATATTAATATGATGGTGCGAAAGCTTGGCAGACTAACTGCGAGTGTGTTATCACACAAAACCCCTTATAAATTGAAAATACGAACAGTTTTTGAAAATAACGTCTGATATTCCAAGCACTTCTACTGCAGCCTTGGAATTTTTGTCTGACAGTGCTTCTACTGAAATATCAGACACTGAAATCAATGAATTTTGCCCATTAAAACCCTGTAAAAAAAAAGAAAGAAACTCTTCAAATGAGGAATAAACTACAGAATTTGGTTTGTGATAGAACTGGGGTTATTATAGTTAACGCGAACGCCGCTATGCTGGATTTAAACGTCATAAGTAGTGAAAATTCATCGAAAATAATAGATCGCAGTAAATTTCGACCAGAGCGTCAAAAAGTCCGTCTAGGTCTACAATGTGAAGCTGCAGGTTTTAGAAAATCTATATCATCTCTTTATTTTGATGGCCGTAAAGATAAAACATTATTCATCGCTAAGACTGATAACAAATCACATGGAAAGACTGTTATTGAAGAACATATCTTCCTTATATCGGAGCCAGATTCAGAGTACATCGGACATCTATCAATTAGTTCGGGAAAAGCATTTACTATCGAAATAAGTATTGTTGACTTCCTGGAAAAAAATTTAGAATTTCGTACATCCTTAGTATCAATTGGGTATGATGGCAATGCTGTAAAAACAGGACATAAGAACGGCGTCATTGTATTGTTGGAAAAACATTTCGGTCGTCCCTTACAGTGGTTTGTGTGCTTAAAACATGAAAATGAGCTACCGCTTCGTCATCTGTTTGCCAATCTCGATGGAACCACAACTGGTCCCAATAGTTTTTCTTGAAGCATTGGGAAATGCTTGATAAGTGCCTTAACTTGAAAGTGGTAAATTTTGAAGCAGTATATGCAGAACTTCCGGATGTGGATGCTGACTCTTTAAGCACAGATCAAAAGTATTTGCATCAAATGTGCTCAGCTATTTCTAGAGGTTCAATTTTGCCCGCTTTAGCTAGCAAGGATCCAAGGAAGCTGGCACTTTCCCGATGGCTAACTTGTTCAAACAGGATTCTTCGGTTATATGTATGTTGGCACAGAAAATCCTTCGGATAACCTCAAAGAACTTGTTATATTCGTTGTGAAAGTATATGCACCAACCTGGTTTGACATCAAAACAAAGCCATCATGTAAGTATGGTCCGATTCACATTTTCAACATGATTAAAAGGTCATTGTACTTGCGGGATGACCTTAAGAACATCGTTGTAAGAACTATCCAAAGAAATTCATTCTTCGTTCACCCAGAAAATTTGTTGCTAGCTATGTTGCAAGATGACCAATCACACATAAGTAGAACGTTGCGTTAAGCTTGTTACCGAGACTTCATTATCTGTTTGTGGGCAAGAGGCAAGAGACGGCTACATTAGAGCAAAGATCAAATCCAGGCTAGAACTACCGTTTTTTAAAACGTACCGTAGGTCTAACAACTTCTGATGGAAACAATTAAACTTATTGCAGATTATATTTACTGCTCTTGTATCTATTTATATAATATATTTAATACAAAAAAAAAATCAAATTATTTTAATGCATTTTAGTTACACCGTTTTGAGATACATTTTTTTCGCTTATAAGTTCAAAGTTCAAGTCTAGTGCGCCACCTGAAGATGTTGTCGTAGAAAACAGTAATTTGGAGTGTATTCATTTTAGAACATGGGTCAACGATTTATAATACAGGAAAAAAAAAAATATTGAAAAAAAAATTTTCGCTCCACCCTAATGTATAATATCTAAATTTTGGTTTAGAAGTAAGGCAGTAAGAATTTTTAATTTTGTATCCATTTTCGGTATCTTTTAAATTATAATTTTTAAATTATACATTTAAATGTAGTTTCAACCGCCCATGAAAATAAAATATAATCACCCTTATTCCGTAAGGTGTTTTACGAAAACAGCTAGTAAAACGACAGGGCTCAAGCAGCGTTGATTGGCGTTTAAGTAAAACTAAAACTTTCCGTTCTCTTCTTTCTTCACCCTTCTAACCATTAAAACGGGAGTCGGTGTACTAAAACGCCTTACGGAATAAGGGTGGATATGAATTTGTCAAACTTTATTTTCGAATCAAAAATTTGTCTGATGATGGCATAAATTGCCGAAACGCGTCAAATATTAAATAATAAAATTAAAGAAGTCATATTTCGGATAAAATAAGGTAAATTTAGTAATAACGCTTAACCTGGATACCAATCAACAAAATGAAGGTCTTAGTTGTTTAGTTTAGTTTGGGAACATCGTTTTATGTATGTATATATACATATACAATAATGCATAGAACCTTATTCCAGCTTTCCGTGAGTCGATTTTTGCCGTTCGACAGCGGCGACGGGAATTTATCTTGTTTATTTGGTATATTGTTTGGGTATAATTGATGATTTTTCAGCTTAAGAGGAAGAACTTATGTAAAAGTGTGTAAATAAAATGTATGGTTATATTTTGAATAACTGTTGCCAATCCGCTTCGCCGGACCCCAAGGAAATACATTCTAAAAAACGTTTATAAATAAGAGATGTTAGCTGCGTTTTATTATTGCCATTGACGCATATAGTTCACCCCGATAAAATAAAACGATGAGCCCTAATAAAAACAGTGTTGTATGCTTATTTCTTTTTTCCTTATGTTTTGTTTCTTTTTCATGTAGATACTGTATTTTTTTGCACAATTACCATTTTCGAAACTGAAAAGGCATCTACCCGTGAGAATAAAAACCAGAAATTGGTTTGGATCCATAAAGGAAACCCCGATAGAAACCTAGATCGAATGTTGTTTTTATATTAGGTGTTAAAAGATGACCTAGCCAGACCCATAGATAATAAAACGCGGCTAATATAATTTCACCAGCAAGTTGAAATTGAAAAAAGAAAGAAACTGACATCTTAGAACCGTTTTTTTTACCACCGTAATCTGATTTTTTTTAAATTTTAATTTTAATTTACCTACATATATGTATATTCTATTTTTTGTATTTTCTCTCAACATATATTTTTTGATCTATCTCTTATTTATAAATATTTTTAGCAATCTTTAGGATTTTTATTGTCAGCATAAAATAAAATTTTGACCGCCATATTTATTAGATGTTTGACTAGTTAAACGGTGTCTTAATTGTTCGAAATATGTAGTTGGAAACATGCTTTATTTAATTAAATAAGTTATCACACCTTTCAAGCTTTATTAAACATGTTTGTTTATAACATGGACGACTGTCTAAAGTTAGCCAGCAGCGTATAAAATACGACTCTGAATATGAGGTCCGACTCTCGTCAGTTTGCTCAAGTGCCTGGCTATACATTGGTTTACTGGAAGTCGTATCCATATGCACCACCACCGTGGCTACACGATGAAGAAAAAATCCTTCCAGTTCAATCCCCCATTTCTATATCAAGTTCTAAAATCCAAATATCTCTTACTCAGACAATAATGTTTTTGATGGTAAATCCGTTTGAAACTGGCGCAATGGTAGATTTTTGGTGGAATCTACCCTTCTTTTTTACGCACATAAAATCAAACTGTATCACTCTAAAACGATCATGTAATCGGGCACGATTTTTTCTTCACCATGTAGCCACCGTGCATATCAACACGACTTCCAGTAAAACGGCGATGTATGTACATATACCTAGCACGGCCATATACATAGTATATGGTTTCCAAAGTTTCCAAAATTAAGCCTTAACTACATTAGCCAAAAAAAGTGAAAAAGTACAAAAGTGAAAATTTTCAAACTCATTTTGGGATAGTGTTTCTGACTGGGAAACTTATAAAAATGATACAGAAAGCTTAAATTTCGGTTTAAAAAAAAATTGTACCTATATTCATTTTCACAAATAACTGCGCTAGCGGGAAAAAAATATTTTTACTTTTGCAATTTTGCAAAAAGTTGTTAATGTAGTTAAGGCTTTACTCAGAAAACAAAAGAAACTACTTAAACAAAAGAATAAGTATTTCTTCTTCTCAAATGTAAGACTGTCCGCGTGCAACTTTTCAAAGTTATTCGGAAAGGTTTGTGTGGTTGTAATATATGATTTACAAAAAAACAACGAATGCAACAACAACCCAACGTATTTATTTAAATAAAAATAATTGTTTCCATTTAAAAACATGTTTTTTATCAAAATTGCTTCTTGCGTGAATTTTGGTAAACCCTTTATTAGGCCATTCCACTGTTGTTCACATGTTTACAATTTTTTTGACAGTACATATTTTTGTAGTATAGGTACTAATCGGCTATTAAAATAATTTCGTGTTTATTCAACACTAAACATCTATTGCGCGAATTCTAGTTTACTACAAAAAAATTATAAA
Source organism: Epistrophe eligans (assembly GCA_951394125.1). NCBI lineage: Eukaryota > Metazoa > Arthropoda > Insecta > Diptera > Syrphidae > Epistrophe > Epistrophe eligans. Next base: position 176,431 of record OX596031.1, read on the forward strand.
AAAACTACGAAAACTAATTGTATAGATAAATGAGTAATGACACCTTAAATTAATGCTTTTTTTTCTTATCCAGCAAAAAGATTAAAATCTAAAACAATTTTTTTTTTCGTTGGTATATAACGTCTATATGTTATACCCACTGCGTCAAACATTCTTTTAGAACCATGATAACTAGGCTTTTCACCATGTTTGTCCGAAATGTAAATTACTTCTCTGATTCCAGATTGAATAATAATTTTTGTACATTCATTACAAGGAAAAAGCGTAGTATACAGCCGAGCTCCATGCAAGCTTGCGGTGTTCTTATTCAATATTGCATTCGCTTCGGCATGTACTACATACATATTTTTATCATTTAAAGGATTTTGCTTGTCCTTACACCAAGGAAATTCACTGTCTTTACAATTCCTTGGGAAACCATTATATCCTACAGCCAATATGATGTTCTCTTTGTCAACGATACAGGCACCAACCTTTGTCACTGGATCCTTGCTTCGTTTTGATGTGAGAATTGATGTCGCCATAAAGTAATCTTCCCATGATATATGGTCAGCTGTCTCACACATTGCTGATTTTTATAAATTGATAATTTTAATTATGATATTTAAACATTAAAAAAATTATAGGTACCTGTTAGTTGTCACGTAAATAAAAATATAACTTAGAAACCAGTCTGCTCAAAAAAAATATGCCACGCGGTTTTTGACATAACTCAAATCAACGAAAAACAATAATATAGGTTTTGGTGTCAGTAAATGTTCCCTCTATTTCAATAGAATGAATGTTGAATCAATCATTTTACAATATGAAAAACTGGTAAATGGATAGAAATGTAACAAATAAATATATAATTGATGTTTGTATCTAATTTCTATGATAAATATTGCGACTTAATAAAATTATGGTAATAAAAATCTTACACTCTTTCGATTGTCGCTTTACGTATTTGTCACTTACAATTTCGCAGGAAACCAAGTTCTATGTAGTCAATTTATAGGGTCTGCAGAAGGTTATAACGTATAAAACAGGAGACAAAATTCGGGGTAGACAAAATTACTATTAAGGAAGTTACAGTGCAAACAGAAATTGCGTATAAAATAATGCTAGCTTTCTTCTACAGATCCCTAGATTTGAGCAGTTGCTTGTTTTTAAATAAATATATGTATATACATATATAGTTATAAAATGATGTATGTATCGATTTTTATCTATAAAAAAAGATGGTTCAAAAATGAAAATGCTCCATTATTCAAGTCGGTAACTACATTAGGTATGCATTTTATTCAAAACCTTGAATAACTATAATATAATATAATATAATATAATATATTATGATTCGGTTAAATTTTATTTTATTAATGTTTATACTTTTGAAAAGCGTTAAACGAAAAAAAAAAACAAAATTAATTGATTATTTAAGCATGTTTTTCATTTTTAAATATTTTTTTGTGTTTGAATGGGATTTTGCTTAAGATGAAGATAAATTGAGCGCATTCGTGAGACATCTTTGCCCGATTTGTTTGACTTTGGATTAAAGTCGCACAATTTGGCAATACGCTCCCATTCATTTCCTGGCTCTATTTCCCCATTTTCAAAAGAATCCTGCTTTTCGGTGCCACGGCTTGCGGCCTTTGTTTTAGCAATTGATTCCTCAGTTTGCCTAAGCCAGTCTTCTAACTCTACTTTAGCCTGAAGACGAAGTTCTTCCTTTTTCAGTTCTTCCTCTCGGTCTTTTTCTTCAAGACGAGTCTTTTGTTCTTCACGCCATTTAAGAATCTTTTCTGGTTCGACACGAGCTATAGTTGGCTTGGAAGCTGACTCCAGAGATTCCCCTACATTTTGAATAATTTCGAAACTTCCTGTTGATGACTCGAGGCCGATACCTGCATTAACGTTGTCCTGCAATAAAGTGTCTTGTACAGGTGGCAAGACCTCATCTTCCAAACCAGCTAAGGCACTTTGTTCACGAGCCAAAAACTCTGCTGCTGGGTCAATATCTTTGGGTTCAAAATCATCACCAAAATCCATTGCTGGGCGTTTATCTTTTTTTTTTTACAAAAAGGGCGTATGTCCAAGAGATAAACTGATAACTTAAATTGACAACTGAAAAATATCAGTTTTTAGAAAGTATTTATTAACGGAATGTAAACTAAAAACCTGCTTAATTAACTTCTATTCTTCTCTCTTCTTTTAATAAATTAATTGCACACAAAAGATGACGCAAATTAAAAAATAATTGTTCTTTGACAGAAGTTATTTTCAGTGATGCCAGTATTCTACACCGAAATCGAAAAAAAAATCCTTTTTTAGTACTGGAAGGTACCATAATGAATATTCTACCTCTGTTCGTTTACTTCCCAAACTGCCAATAGGGGGGTTCACATTATCAAATATGCTTGACAAGCATGGCTTGATGATGTTTGATGGATTGAAGGCATTTTGCGTTCACATTTTTCAAACAGGCTGTCAAACAACACATCAGTTCTCTTTTGAATTTGAATTTTTAACCAAAGCGGACGATTTGATTGCAGCTCTTGTAATAGATCAAATTTTAGAAGATGAAGAACAAGAAAAAAAAAGGCAACAAAATAAGAGGAAACGAATTTGGACCAGAGATTATGAATTATAAAGATTGGAAAGATCGGCTGTCATTCTGGTTTGCCTACAAGCTGGCGGATGGTGGTGAGTTCATATTTTTGCACTAGTATCCATGTTTTAACGCACACTAGTGCAAAAATATGAACTCACCACTGCATAAATTGTTGTTGCAATTCACATCTATTCATCGACACGAGATGAAATTACAAAAACAACAATGTAAACAAATGGGTTTTGGAGGGTGAAACGTACGAAAGATTCATATCTTTATAATTCATAATCTCTGATTTGGACTAAGGAATGGCTAAAAATTCAGATGACAGACGTAACTCATTGAACCCGCCCAATGGGGGCGTTCAATCCATTACGTCTGTCATCTGTATTTTCAGAATTCTGAATTTTTAGAGCTTCTGATTGGCCAGCTGTCATAAAAAGTTAGATGACTTTAAGTGACTTTTAGTTACGTTTAGTTACGTTTCATCTGAATTTTCAGACAAGAAATTCTCATCTGAAAATTCAGATGAAAGTTATTTGCAGTTGAAGTACTCCACATAAAGTTGAACTTTATAATTTCCACTGTGGTTGGTGTTTAATTGTTATGTTTTGGTCATGTAAATTAAATATTTATTTCAATGTTTAGTGAGTTTTTTTATCTTCCCAGAATTTCTCAGATGATTATTGTGGAACAATTTTATATTGAAATTTTGATAGTTTTGCATTATTTTGTTGGTCATACATCTCAATAAAAATATTTGAAAAATATATTAATAATGCTTATAAAATCGTTTCCTGATTTAGTTACATTTTTCATAAAATTCATCCTCATAACTCTCACGCTGAATGCTTAATTTACGAATAGAATAAAAGTTCTATTTTATTTCGATTCAAAGCAAATCCTATAGGTAAATGCAAGAATTTGACACAATGATTTTTGACTGAAATTTCAGATGTTTTTTGCGTTCAACGACATAAATTCAGATTTCTGAAAATTCAGATGACAGACGTCATTGAACCCGCCCAATATCGAACAAACCTATTGTTTGAACCGGAAAAGTTTTTTTTTAACGTTGCCTTTACCAGAGATTATGAATTATAAAGATAGGAATCTTTCGTACGTTCCACCCTCCAAAACCCATTTGTTTAAATTGTTGTTTTTGTAATTTCATCTCGTGTCGATGAATAGATGTGAATTGCAACAACAATTTATACAGTGGTGAATTCATATTTTTGCACTAGTGTGCGTTAAAACATGGACACTAGTGCAAAAATATGAACTCACCACCATCCGCCAGCTTGTAGGCAAACCAGAATGACAGCCGAGCTTTCCAATCTTTATAATTCATAATCTCTGGCCTTTACATTTTCACTGCTCACTCTCGTTACGAAATAAATAAGTGAATTAATACTAAAAAACATTCTATCCTCAATAAATTTACTAGCAATCAAATCGTCCACTATGACAACTTCTACGTACATTAAGCAATATAAGACTGAAGAGAAAATTGCAAGTGAACCTTGGCCCGAGGATGCTGTCCTCTATCAGCCGTATGAAGTAGAGCAAATTCTTTTAGCAGAAAATGCAAGTTGCCTTGCAGTTAAAGCTTACTTAAGGATGTGTAATATCCCATTTTCCGTACGATCGAGCGCTAATGCAGAATTTATGTCGCCTGGTGGGCGTATGACAAAGTTGCCATTTATAAAAGTTGGAGCATTTATTGTGGCTGAATTCGAACCTATAGTCAATTTTGTCGAACAAAAAGAGTGTGCAATTGGACAATGGCTAAACGAAGATGAAAAATACGATTTGCGGTCGTACGTTTCGCTGGTGGAAAATATTTTCACTAACGCTGAATTATATATTTCGTTTTTGGATAATGAAGTTTACAAAACTGTAACAGAGCCACGCAATGGGTGCGTCTTCCCGTGGCCATTGAACACAATCCAGAACTTTAAAAAACGTAGGCACGTTTTGAAACAGCTTACGGTATATCAATGGAGCGATATGAATCTAGAAGACGTTCTAGAAAAAGTTGTTAAATGTTGTGAAACCCTTACAAGTAAACTGGAAGAAAATGGTGGACCTTTCTTTTTTGGTGATGAGCCCACTGAATTAGATGCTATAATTTTTGGGCACCTTTTCACTATACTAACAACAACACTTCCTAATAATCAGCTGGCAAAAAGTATTCAAGGTTTTAAAAAGTTGGTAGACTTTTGTCAAAACATAGACAATAAATACTTTAATTTATCATAAGCAACTGTTATTTCAAATAATATAAAAATATACCAAAATATAAATGTTAAATGCTTTATTACTTTAAATAAGTTGAATTTAAACTCCTTTGCAAGGCCATTTGTTTGAACAAAAAATTATTTCCATAACAAAAGTTAAAACCTTAACAGGAAAAAAAAAACATTAAAATTTATTCAAATTTTTATCAAAGCGGAAAAGTTATTTTGTTTAAAATCAAATCAAATGTACCTATTAATAATATATATAAACACTTGAAAAAGGTTGATAACAAACATAAAATTAGGTATGAAATGAACCTATCAATAGGAAAACCTCGATCAACTTTATTTTCTTTACAGTTTAGTCCGATAGTACAGTTTAATTAACTGTAGGTACTCAACTGCATGGAAGAATGTTCTCAAAAACACAAACTCGGAATTATGGTATTATGGGTACATTTTTATTTGTTTCATCTAAAAAATAATATAAAATTATGTATTGGAAAAGTTAGTAGTTGCATATTTTTTATCAAGACATTCAAACTATGGACAATGAGATTTTAAAAAAATATAAGTTTATAACCATATTGACCTTTAAAACAATACGATTGTACTTTTTCTTGTGAGTAATGTTGCATGAGCACAAAACTGTTTACTTACAAAAATAGATATATCAGTAGTTGATAAATGAATCGAGAAAACTTGATGTAACAGCAATACTAAGATCACTGGGAAGTTGGCTGGAATTTATTAAACTTGCAAACTTCTTTGACTTTACAATTCGCGATATTTTAACCTCCTTGTTGATCCTTTGTTTTTTAAAGGAAAAAATTCAATGTTTTTCTTTATCCGTTTTAATAAGGGGAACAGACAGCCGTGTCCGCAGAGAATGAGTTTGCTGATGACTCAGAGCTGAAATTGATTGCCTCCGAGTTATAATTTGATTTACTGGTAACTGCTTTTCTGTCGACGGCAGTGCATTTGATTTCTGTGAATTATTTTTTTGTTTCGTTGGTGGTGGATCTAATTTGGAAGAGATTTTTTTCAAATTAAAAAAATATATAAATTTTATATAACATATAATATTTGTTCGTGCTTTCCTAGATTCATGGTAACAAGCCTGCCAATGCAAAGCTTTTCTTTGATACAAACATCAAATTAATGTCCCTTACTTTTGCGAAACGCAAATCATTTTTATTAAAAAATGTCTTATTATAAGAAAAATACAAACATAGAATTTATGGTTTTACTTCGCAACTTATTTAAAAATTATCTTATAATCTTAGTACATCTAGTCCAGTCAAAATTGGTAATTATTATTTTCATGCTAATAAGGAGAACGGAAATAAGCCATTTTATTTATAATCGTAAATGTGAGGAAAATTCTATGGATATGGACGTATTGCTAGTCTTTTTTAAACTGTTGCTAATTAAAAAGTAAGTTTAATTGAATTTTCTAGTTTAAATTTGAAGCTATTCGTATCGTAGAATATTTTAATTACTCTTTATATGTATATTCCTTCGAAACTCTGTGATTTTTGCCCAAAAAGTCTGTCAAAGTTCATATAAAAAAAATAAAATTTGTAGTTTTGGACAGAAAATCACAGATTTTCGAAGTAAAGGAACACACATTATATTTTAATAAACAGTGAGCAATTTAATTTCGAATAGAAACTTTATTTATTGAACCATTTTATAAAATGACTTTAATTACACCACAATTTGATTTAAGGATAAATTCTACTAAATTCTTCTAAAACTCGAGTTAGAAATTTTAGGTTTAATTTTGGAACTTATGTAATTGTGTGTGCGGTGCTTGACAGCTCAATTAAATGAAACTTGTTGTTATTATCGCGAAATGTATTCTTTTTGTTTATTAAAAAAGAGCGCGCAAATATTTAATATATATATAATTAAAATATTCACTGGAATTAAAATTCGTTGTAACGAAAAACAGAGTTTGTATTTTTAAAACACAGCGAAATTCAATTTGAGATTTTAGAAATGATGATTCTTTTTGTAAAAAGAATCGAATCTTTGGTTGAAAGGAATTTCACATTAGTTTCATTTCATTTCTTTGAAGAATTTTTTTATTTTGAAAATTAGTGTTTGTAAATATGTATATCAGCCCTATTCTGCTATCCGATCCGATCGAATTTTTCAATTCACGTGAATTGATCACTTATTTTATTACAAATTATTCTTGAAACTCTTTAATCTTCGGAGTTCAAAGCTCTACCAATAATTATTTTTGCAGTTCTTGAGAGAATCTAATTGTAAAAATTTTATTTTTATCGCAATTTATATGCTTTTTCGAACATTCGGTATCCTCCGACGGATAACAATACGGAAATTCACGTGAACGTTTAGCAGAACAGGCCTCTATATTCATGCTTAATTATATTAATGCTGCTGTAAACAACCGAATAGGTGCAAAACTTTACCAGTAAAAACCAGCCATTCCATATTGGACTTTTGAGTCTAGTATGCTGCTGTTGCGAAATTAAAAATCCCATACAAAAAAAAGACACAACGAAGTCATAAACGAAAAATTCCGTTCCTTTTTTTCGCACTGAATTAATTACCCGGAACACAATTATTAATGGTGTTCGGAAAAATGACATTTTCGAGTTTTATTCAGATTGTTTTTGGGGCTTCTTTCATTGTGTGTGATTTTTGTTTGTGCTTTTTTTATGCAATTGGTAAATCTCCGCACGGTTATTTTCCGCTGCGCTTTCGAAAGCATTTCTCTGTCTTGTTGGATACCTTAGAAAGCGTACTAGGGTTTACCTGGTAAATTTTGTGGATTCAGTGTAATCGTACAGACAAAGAAAGTGTAAATATAGTATAGTTTTAATATTTGCGAAAAAAAATTGCTCCAATTCGGGTTTTTACACTAAAATAGCATGTACTGTATGTTTATGTTATTAATTGTTCAGCTTTTTTTAATTAGTAAGAAAAAAAAGCTTTTCTTGGAATTTCATTTCAAATAATAGCAATATACATTATGTAATAAAACATATGCATAACCTTCACAGTTAAATGAAAAATAATAATAATTTAAGAGAAAAAAGTTAGAGAGGGTGGAGAAAATGTGTATTATATTTGATAAATTAGGTATTTACAGCTTAGTTGAGGAACTTCTCTCATGAAATTATCTCCGTTAAATTGAAAAGAGCAGCAAGTAGAGCATTTATGTTGTGCTGGTCTAGTCAGCTGATATTGTTGTTTTTTTCTGTTAAACAAATATCTGATCGAACTTCCTAGGCACGAAAATTCTCGTTCATAAAGTAAAATATTATCAACAATAACTTTTTTAATACCCGTGTGATTGAAAATTGAGTGTATGTCCAAGGCCACAATATGTCCCATCAACAAAATACATCTCTTACTTTTACGTAACTTCAATTGACTTATCTTTCTTTTCTTACATTTGCAGTTATGGATAACTTCTGTTGCTTTTTTTTTCAAATATGTATCTTAAAGCACCTTTTTGACAGGTTACTCAAAAATCGATGATTTAACGATATATCACGAAAAAAAGAAAACTATAAATTAAAGTCAGTTTATACATGTAGTCAATTAGGAATCGTCTGGAATTGAAAAAAAATTTAATTGCATTGCGATTAGGTATACAGATTTTTCAATTCGAATGAATTTGGTGAAAATGAACTATTGAATGAAAACGACAAGGGAGTCGATGTCATACAAATTAAAACACATAATAAAACCCAACACAAAAGGATGAAATGAATATATGCCTAATATAACCAAGATGATTGAAAGATGTACACTCACCTTTTAGTAGTGAGAGTCTCCTCTTGATCAAGGGCTTAGGTGCTGGTATTTCAGTATTGGAGCTATTATCACTAGGTGATTTTTTTTCCATCTTAGTAGAATTATTTTTTGTTATTGTGACTTCATTTACCGATGCTTGATTCAAGTTGCTTTTTAATGGATTGTGCCCGAAAGCACTTTTACTAATAGGTGTAGTTTTTGGTTTTGGGGGCCTCATTGTCTTCGAGGTTTGGGTATTTAATAAAGCGACCAAGCAACTATCTGTTAGATCTCTGGTCTCAATTTGCTTTTGAGGGGACTTTAGTTTCTGTTCGACTTGTTTGTGAATTCCCACTTTCAACCAAAAATCCAGCTGGTTCGTCCGTGACTCCGATATTAATTTTTGACCTTCTGGATACTTGCTTAAAATTCCTTGGAGTTTTTGAATGGTCTTATATAAAGTCTCGGGTGAAACTAGCCCGTAATCAAACAATGAACACATATGCAAAATAAAATTGCGGTAAAGATTTTTTTGAATAATTTCACGTCCTTTTGCATCCAAAAACATATCACAAGCCAATGAAAGCTGACAATCACCAACGTAGCCATTTTTCATAACATGTAGATTCCATAGTTTCATTAATTCTTTTTCACCTTCATTGACATCGGAAAATTCGTCAATCATTTGAACAGTTTTCTGTCGTAACCACAGCGGATCACTTTCTCCCTCGGAATCGATATCCAGTTCCTTCGGATGAACAGGCAAGCATGTTTCGGTGTGGTGGTAGAGTCTTAAAATTGCATATAAAATCATGTTCAAAAAAATCTTCAGACAGGCTACTTACCGGTTATGGCCTGTTATATATGGTCTCTGGTTCGTTAAATCGTCCTCGTCCAATACAAGAAACTCATCAAGACAAGTCTTCTGACGTCGTGGACGGCATACAAGTAGATTGGTTACCGATGTCCTCCTTACTGGTCCACATGTTCTCGCGAAAGAACATCCGGATGGACCCACTAAATCGTAGGGTGACCCAGCATATGAACCATCATAGGAATCGTTGATTGTGACATCTATTCGGGCACCATTTCCAGCTGGATGATATGTAAAATTGAAGCGTGCATGACACAGTTTCAAGTGTTTTAATAAGGCGTATAATCGCAAACAATCTAACCCACACCACGGGCAAACCACCTCCTGGGTGTATTCCGTTTGCTGTCGAGTGTTATTGCTATAGATAAAGTTATAAACTATTTGAAGTTTTTCTTCGGATGCAATTTTGGATTTGAATCCACTTGACATTGTATTAATAGAATTATTATTAAAATTTGTAGATTTATTATTATTCTCCATGTTTTTCAGGTCGACAACCATATTTTCGCATATATCTTTGGCATTGACAAAGCTTGATATAGACGCATTTGACCAATTTAAGCGGAATTTCAGCATAGGACATTGATTAAACACTTCAAATTTGAGGGTTACTGGAATGTAGCTGTCTGGTAGTGTTTCCCATGTTCTTTTCTTTGGTGAAAAACACTTAAGACTAGTTGAAGAGAATTCCTGAAGTGCTGCTTCGTACTCGCCCTCGCCAATGCTTCCACAATTTTTCTCAAAAACCACAAGCTCGCAGCCAAAGTTTGTTGAACACAATTTAGGTCGCTTCGATGGCATATCTATGGTTAAATAAAAGAAAATAGAAACAAATAGTTTAAAAAAAATTTGAATAGCACATCAGGCTTTCATAAATACATATGTAAAACAAATTAAATGGAAAAAAGGAAAATAAGTAACAATCCTGTTGCTTTCTAAATAAAGGAGTCACATGCTTCAGTATTTTGGTTGAAAAGGGTGGAATAGAAAATTTATTTTGGAAATGGGGAAGTCTGAAAATTGTGAAATAACTCACCGTCATCGTTTCCCAAGCTGGAATTATTTTTAAACATTGGCAGGACTTCAACTCTAAATAATACCTTATAAATGGTATGCTGATCGCTCAGTGGGCGTAAAGCTTGCATTGGAATGCAGACAGCAGAATACTTGTCCACATCGGTCGAAGGATTTATAGTAACACTTGAAAGGTGAGTCTGAAATAAAAGACATTGTTTCTTGTATCCCTAAAACTAAACAACCTACTTACTAAAATCTCCTGGAAATCGGCATTGCTTTCTTTGCGCTTATTTTTTGTTATTTTATACATTGTCGTATGAACATTAACCATGTCTCCCGTTTTCCAATCCTCAGTTTCTTCGTTTTTGTCGAATAGGCCCATGAACACAATATTCAAAAAGTTACCCACAGTATCGGTTTTATGCGAAATGGTATCGAGAAGTGTATTAACTTTAAATGTCGAACGCTTTTTATTACTTCTTGACATTCTGTCTTTCATATAGCTTAGGGTACGGTTTAAAAATATTGGCTGGGGTAAAGCAATAATAATAATTATGTACTAATTACTGAAAGAAGAAACAAAAAACCTTACACTTGTGCCATGGCGATTCCTAAGAAAACGATATATTTGTGTGGGCTCTAAAAAAAATTAAAATTAATTATTTTGAACGAATTTCTTTCGAAATAATTTAAATTGCCACTTCAAGTTAAAGAAATGAAATATCAAAAATAGGCTTACTTTCGAAGGCTTGCAAAAACAATTCCTGATCGGCCTGTATGCCGCTCAATTTATACATATCCGAATCTTTTTCTCTTTTTTTTTGAGGGGGCATTTTTAAAAATTAAAATTGTTTAATATGTAATAGATAGTAAAATTGACTATCTATAAATTTAATTTATTTTGGTTTAAAATTTCAGAAATTTTTAGGAAAAAGACGTAGCGGCGCGAAAATTTTATGGCTGGCTCATTGGTGAACTCTATTGACATTATTCTACTATTCTACATTTTGTATATGTTGGTATAACTGAAACATTGGCCGTGTTCAGCATGGTGTTCAAAGAGGCAGCTTGGACCAGTTTGTCCCCTTTCAAACGTGGAAATTGACAGTCGTATTTATAAACCCATTCCAAAATATGTCTAACTTTGGACAGATGTCGTCCAAGTCCAAAACCTTATTTATAATCATGTTCCATCGAGTGTCTAACTTAGACACTAAAATTGGCTGTCCAAACCTATTCTAAAGTGGGTAGGTTCAATGAACAAAAAATTGAAATATAATCTTCAAATGAACGAAATGTTCATTGAACGCATCCAAATGCTCACGAAATTGACAGATTACAGAGATGTGATTGAGTGTATGAGAACATTTATAGGCCACTGTTGGAATGCGTTTATAAATAAGGAGCAGTCCTATTTATTAGATTTTTGTCTACTTAGACACTGTGTTAGTCGTATTTATAAACCCATTCCAAAGTATGTCTAACTTTGGACAGCTGTCCAAGTCCAAAACCTTATTTATAATCATATTCCATCGAGTGTCTAACATAGACACCGAAATTGGTTGTCCAAACCTATTCTAAAGTGGGAACGTTCAATGAACAAAAAATTGAAAAATAATCTTCAAATGAACGAAATGTTCATTGAACGTATCCAAATGCTCACGAAATTGACAGATTACAGGGATGTGAGTGAGTGTATGAGAACATTTGTAGGCCACTGTTGGAATGCGTTTATAAATAAGGAGATGTCCAACTATTTAGACAGTGGCTAGCTGGACAACTGTCCAAGAGTGTTCTAAGGAAATCTAATAAATACGACTGTGTTGGTCTTATTTATTAACGTTGTCTAACTTTAGACAACTGTCCAACTTTTTAAAATGTGTTCAAAAACCTTGTCTATTGTTGTCTTATAGCTACCTTACTTAGACACAAGAGTAGATTGTCTTAACCGTGAATAATGTGATATTTATTTTTATTAAATAAAACATATTTCCACCAATTTGAAAATAGTTAGACAGTGTCTAAGTAGACAAAAATCTAATAAATACGACTGGTCTAACTATTTTTAAATTCGTGGAAATATGTTTTATTTAATAAAAATAAATATCACATTATTCACGGTTAACGTAATCTACTCTTGTGTCTAAGTAAGACAGCTTTAAGACAACAATAAACAAGGTTTTGGAACACATTTTCCAAAGTTGGACAGTTGTCTAAAGTTGGACAACGTTTATAAATAAGACCAGAGATGTCCAACTATTTAGACAGTGGCTAGCTGGACAACTGTCCAAGAGTGTTCTAAGGAAATCTAATAAATATGACTGTGAGTTTTTTCAGTTACTTTCAGTTTTTAGGTGACAAAGACACCAAGTAAGGGGAATGAACGGTCTATGATTGGTGGGGATTGGAAATTAAAAGAAAACGTCAAAAGATCTGCAGCAACGTGTTTTCTCGTGTAAAAGACCCTATTTAGATTGTGACTGCCCACTACAGTCATGTCGTGTCTATATTTAAAATATTCAGTCGTGTGTATCTCTGAACTCTGATCAAATATCTGTGAATTGAAACATTTGATTCTGATCACCATGAACTCAGTTTGAATATTAAATAAATAAGTAGTTGCAAAATATGGAAGAAATTGCAATGAAGCAATTAAATTTCCTTCAGCATCTTTTCATAAATTCAGAAAGCATTTTATGCTTTTACTATGGACCAGTTACACATTTTTAATTCTTATCTACCTTCCCCTTCAACGAACAAGTCAGAATGAAAAAATGGTATAAAATGGAACATTTCGAATATGAAACATGAATGCTCACTCCAATCTTTATAATTTCTTTCTGACTGTCGCCTGCCATTCCACCTCGCCGATTTTACCTATAAACTGCCGTCACTACGACTACGTAGTGGGCAGTCACAATCTAAACAGGGTCTTATATACTGACGATTGTGTCCAACCAGACAGACGCGTGACCAACGTCGCGTCTGCACTGATCTCTATAATACACTGGATAGCGTATTCCATACAAAGTATAACAGTTTTCGTGACGCCCAATTGAAGATGACATTAGTGGTACGAGCGCACCTTTTGACGTCTCATTTTCACAAAAAAAATATATGGCAAGTGAAAAGTAAATATAAATTGACGTAATTTTTTTTTATGCTGAAAAAACAAAACTGAATAAATTTTCAGAATTTTCTGTGATTTATTTAGAAAAATAATTAAAAAAATCATTCTAATTATTAAACATTTGAGTTTTGATTATTTTTGGTGATATATATAAAGTATAGTCACCCAAACATCAAAGAATTATAGTCTTTTATTTCCACAAATTTTGAAATGTATTTCGGAAAATATATTTTCTTGATTCAGTTAAATAATAACACATTTTGCATTAACCATGTAGGAACATTTATTGGTTGCCTCTAGTTCAACGTGAAGCAATTTATTATTATTGAAAACAAACAGTATTCAAATTAATTATGTACAAAGAAAAGTTGCGCATCGGTTTTATTTTTTAAAATGCAAGATCAATTTAAAGACAAACATTATTATAATTATGCAATGGCACAACATTACAATACAGTATTTAAAATTTTATACAATTCTGGTTTTTCATAATTTTGGAGTACAGAATACAGAAATAATTCACTTCGTACATTTCCTGATGGTCGTTCAACAGGAAACCAAAGATGTAGGTGTTTTTGTTATGACCACCATAGCATACAATACGATGCTAACAGCACTAAAATCTCGGGCGGTTTTAGATTTTATCGATATTTTTCACCTGCAAATCAAATAAATGCAGTTGTTAGTATTTCTAATTTATATGTATAAATATTTTTACTGTTTTTTTTTTATATTAAACAAAATTATTATAATTCAAAATAATAAAAAAAAATTACAGATTTCACTCATAGAGTAACTATGGGGACATTGAAAATGAGTTTTATTAGGTCGATAACACAAAAACTTGACTAATCTTTGTGATTTGTATTTTGTGTACTATTCTTGCATTAAAACTTTACAAGCTCAAGCTATCTTAGAAACCATTCTACAGTCTGAAGTACCAATTTGCACCTATATTTAATGTCACTTCCCAGTTGGCTCTTATAATCCAAATTCCAAACAAACCAACCAATTCCAACCTTTACGATTTTATCATTTGTAAAATACCTACTACAAATGTTCTATTCATGTACATAAATACATAAATACCTACATATTGTATATCATTTTTGTTGCCAAAATTCAGTGGTCGTTTTTTATTGCACTCATTCTACCATCTTCTCCCTTTTAGCAATATATCCTTTGTAGGCATACATACATATTTATGGTTCTCAAACGACAATTTTTCAGTTTTCTATTATGAAATTTTGTACGCATTTTGATGCAGATTTGTAGCTTGTCATTTAAGCTTTAATTATTCATTTTCATTTAATTAATTTTGGTAATTTCTTTGGTAACACCAACCAAAAATTGAATCGTTCTCCCTATATGCTAGAGTTCATTCTCTATCTTTGTACTTTCCTCAAAGCGACCCTATAAATATTTTCAATGTAAAAACTTTATAAGAAATCAAGAAAAAGAGGAGAGTGAGAGAAAAAATTTTAAAACCAATATTGAAAGCAAAAACTCAATAATCTCGTATGAATTATATTCTTTATTTAATTGTAATGAAAATGTTGTTAAACGGAATAGTAAGATCCAAATATATCAAGGTACATACTATTTCAATATGAAACTAAGAACTAAACCAAGCATTTAGAACTTGGTGAAGAAATGAGTTACAGACTTGTCAAAAAACGGTCTTGAAAACTTGTTTTTTCGCCAGTTCCAATTTTTGTACTTTCTTTTTTTAATTAAAACTTTACTTAAAACTACACCTACTCAATGATGTTTACTCTTTTAAGCCGATTTTGTTTCCTTTTGTTTTATTAATTATTATCGAGTATTAATCGAATTTATGACCAAGTTGAATTTAAGATTTATAACTGAGAACTATTTTAAAGTTTCTTCTCAACAAAGTCGATGAAAAGAAACTTTTAAAATGTTCTCGTATATATTTACATATGTAAAATAATAATGTACATTTGACAAAAATTAAAATATGGATTTAAAATTGTATTTCTGTTTAAGGCGGAACAGGAAAATATATTTAAGAATAATAAAGAATAATTCACAGACGACTTCTTTTCTATTAGCAGTCAATAACTTTAAAACCAAAGAAAGACACATGAAACAAAAAACCACGGCATACTAATTAACACAACATTTTAACTTATATCATACTTATATCATTTTCCTTGTTTAATTGCACTTAAACATAGTCAGCAATAGCCTCACCCTGAAAGTCATCATAAACATTCGGACGGAACTTCTTTTCCAAACCCAAAATACGAAAAGAATCGAAAAAGACATTCCAAGCCATAAGAAAAACCATTCATACCATCTTCGCAACCCAATTGCCTGAAATCGTTGCACATTGTGTTGTTGAAGTTATCCCTCAAAAAGAACGACCAGAATCTGTAAAGTGTATTCATTTCCTGCTACTGGCCATAACGCGGCTTCTTAAAGCGTGAAGTGAAGTTGTTTTTCCTTCAATAGAGAATGCGACGGTCACCGGTAAGCTTTGTTGCAACGACGACGCTATGGTACTAGTGCCAGCCGAGCTTCCCATCGACGAAGGAAAATCCATCACCCAATCGAACCCAAGTTCTCTGTGTAATTATTGACGCGGGCACTAGTTGGGATAGCGTCGAGCTCTTCGTCGAATTGAAAATCTAGTTCTTCTATTTCTACTGCGGCCTTATTGGCTGTTAGTAGTGCGGCCGCTGCTCCTGCTGCTCCTGATTGTGAAAACGGCAACGTTGTTTGTTTAATATGGTCTTTAGTAATTGCATTTTTTTAGAGGTAAAGAGACACTTCTTTCCATAAGCTCGGTACACCGTCTTCGGTGTTATCAGCGGTTATCGTCGTTGCACTTTCTTCATCCATATGGTCTTTCTTGGCATGGGATTAGATGCGGTTGGCAGTTTATTGGTCCCCTTTGTTGGTGAAGGACTATCAGAGTTAGATTTTATGAATCTGGAAAACAAAACAAGATGTAGCAGTAGTAGTAACTTGTATTGAGTTTTTCTTTTACACATTTATTTTTCTTATAAATTATAGTTTATTTCACTTACCTTATAAATTGTGAACTTAGAATTGGCCAAGCTACACATTGGGCATTTATTTGTTTTGTTATGTGTTTATTTTTAACAATTTAATGAGGATTGAAAGAAAATTCTGCTAAAAAATTGTGGCAAAACAAGATGAAGAAAAAAATAATTACTTGACGTTCCTGTCCGTCACTTTGAAAAAAAGATATGTTATACATCTTACTGTTCTACAAAAATGTGTACGAGCGCACCGTATAACAGTCCTTCAATTGGCGTCAACTTCTTTGTACGAATGCGCTATCCAGTGTATTATAGAGATCAGTGCGCGTCTGCTGTACTAAATCTGTTGTCAAAAGGAAAACCTATCGATAGATTTATATTTTGCCATCACTAGCTTATACTGTAAAATTTGTTGTTTTTTTTTTTCTGGTATAAACAATACGCTTGTTTTAATAAATTGAACTTCAACATAAGTATATTCGGATAAAATAAACGTAAATTAAAATTAAATGGCTGGCAATTTTTGGCAGAGTTCCCACGCTCAACAATGGATACTAGACCGGCAAGATCTTGCACGTGAACGGCAACATGACTTGCAAGCGCTTTCGGAAGATGAATATCAAAAAATTTTTATTTTTTTTGCTAATGTTATTCAAGTCTTAGGAGAACAGCTTAAACTTCGTCAGCAGGTAATAGCCACCGCCACTGTTTACTTCAAAAGATTTTACGCGAGAAATTCTTTGAAGAATATTGATCCATTACTTCTTGCGCCAACTTGTATACTCCTTGCTTCAAAGGTTGAAGAGTTTGGAGTTATTTCCAACTCTAGATTGATTTCGATATGCCAATCCGTAATCAAGACAAAATTCAACTATGCATACACACAGGAATTTCCCTACAGAATAAATCACATTCTGGAGTGCGAATTTTATCTTTTAGAAAATTTGGACTGCTGTTTAATAGTGTATCAACCATATAGACCGCTTTTGCAACTCGTTCAAGATATTGGTGGACAAGAAGATAATTTCTTGACTCTAGCCTGGCGGATAATAAATGACTCCCTTCGAACAGATGTTTGTCTACTGTACCCTCCATACCAGGTAAGAACACGAAATATTGTTTCCAATAAATTATAATTTAATTTGTTTTTAAGATTGCTATAGGATGTTTGCAAATAGCTTGTGTAATTTTGCAAAAGGACTTAAAATCATGGTTTGCTGAACTTAATGTTGACTTAGACAAAGTACAGGAGATTGTTCGGTCCATTGTTAACTTGTTTGAGTTATGGAAGGATTGGAAAGAAAAAGACGAGATACAAGCGTTACTGGCCAAAATTCCCAAACCTAAACCTGCTCCTCAACGATAAAACAATCACTTCTTTATGATAATAATTAAAGAAAAATTAAGCAGAATAACAATGTTTGTTGTTTTCTTGTTTGTTTCAAATGAATATGATTTATTTATTTATCATATTCATGTGAACAATATGATTTCACCAAAAAAGTGATTTATACGAAATATGGTGGAGCGATATGCGATAGGTTGCACTTAGGAGACAGTTATGCAAAAAAAACATGCTTTAGTTAAAAGGTGTAGGATGCATGTAACCAATATGGTTTACCCAATTTACCGAAATTGA
This sequence comes from Epistrophe eligans, assembly GCA_951394125.1. Taxonomy (NCBI): domain Eukaryota; kingdom Metazoa; phylum Arthropoda; class Insecta; order Diptera; family Syrphidae; genus Epistrophe; species Epistrophe eligans. The sequence goes on from OX596031.1 coordinate 194,730, forward strand.
GTTTAAAAACTATTATTAGACAGGACTTAAAAAATATTTAAAAGGACAGATTTCTGTCTTTCTAAACTAACCCTGTCGTTTTACTGGCGTTTTTGTGAAACGTCTTACGGAATAAGAGTGATTGCATCTCTTCCTGAACGGGGAAGACAAACCCCTGTCCCATAGTATAATTATAAAAATAATGCTTGTATGCTTACGCCAAAGTTATCGTATTATCCCCTAAGTAAAGTTAATGTAATATTTTGTTGATTGGCTTGATTATGTGTTGTAAGTCCATGGGTTTTTTTATATTCTCTTGTCTTATGGATAGACGGTGCACCTTGTCACTAAACCCTCCCTGATATATGTCATATTAAATCTGAAATTAATTTCTCAGCCTGTCTCACAAATTTCAACAAGAGTGATGTTGGGCATTTGTATCAATGTAAAAACAAAGTTGCATTTACAGTTATTTTTTCCATCAAGCCAAGTTGTCAATATGCTAATATATATGTCTACCTTATCGAATAGTCTTTCGCAGACGGAAAACTCAGGGACAAGACAATCATCTTAGCGGATTCCACCTTCATAATATACCATTTCGATAGAATTGTGGATAATCCAATTTTACTTTTATGTTGTGAATTCAAAATTAAGTGAAATACAGAACACCTTCTTAATGCATAAAATGCAGGTTATTTAGCCGGTCGTTAAAGCGTTGCTAACTTACATTATCAATTTATTAAATGGAAAGGTAATACATTGATGCATTAATGGATTTACATTATGATATATTAAAAATGAGGCAAACAGACTTTGCCAGCAAATAACTCTGATACAACTGTGATCCAGAGTGCCAATACGAACATGATGTAAGAGATTCCGATCTTGTAAGTATTTGGAAGTTGATAGGCTTGTCCACCAATTTCGTCAACATGAAAACCAAGTGGAAAAATCACTGCAGCTAAGCAAAACAATACCATAGCTGTGAATCCTACCCATCTAGCATACGGAATAACATTGCGGTCCCATGTACTCGAAGCCAGTAGTATTACTGTGGTGGTGACACATATGCATCCAACAAATATGCAAACCAACGCCAAAAGCCATTCAATCTGCAGCTCAGGAGTGAAACATATTTGCGGTCTATTGTACAAGGTCATGCAAGTCCACATAAGTCCTAGGCGAATATCCCCTTGTAAGAAGCAAACACAATTTTAATTAATTAAAGAACATTTTTCTTCGAGTATTACCTGCTTCCTCTGTGACAATCCAATCGGGCATAGCCAAACTGACGATTGCAAAAACATCGGCGGCCATAAATAGAGTTGCACTTATTGTTGTCAGCTTATCCATTTTGTATGTAAGATTTGATTGTTGTTCCTATTTTGGTAAAAAACCAACTTACAATTATTATCCTATTTAGCAAACTATACAAAAACAAATACAAAATGCAAAATGCAAAACCACAAACAAAAGTAAAAGAACTGGAAAATAGTGATGGGTAAAATCTCTATAAGCTTAAATTATCGATAATAACAAAGAGGGCGTATAGTGGCAAAGCCAAGAACGCGCGGCCTTTACTGCTAAAACAAAAGAATATACATAAATAGAGAAGTTTATATAGATCACAGCATGTTTGACAACCATCGATGTTTGAAAATTTTAACGCAAGAAACAACAGCTAACAAAGTCGAAATTTGTAAAGAAAAACCTGCGTAGAGGAGTTGGTTTCATAATAATTTTGTTTACCCAGGCCACCGCATACGTCCCCCGCCTTACGTGCTTAAAAATCGCAGGGGGTAATTGCAGCGTTTAAAAGCAGTCTTACTTGGTGTCGTTCTCATTTAAAAATTGAAAGTTGCTACACACTCGCACAGCTGTATTTATTTCATTTTTGACTAGTGAGACAGTACAGAGTGACTACCAGTGTCTTCAGTGTTGTTCAAAAATAGTTGGAAATATGCATTATTTAATTAAATAAATAAGTAAGTCTTAAGACAACAACTTAATATTTGTACATATTTATAACTTGGACTCCTGTTCAAAGTTAGACAACGTTTATAAATACGACTATCAATTTCCTGGAGACATAGATTTTCTGATATGTTCTTGAACGCAATGAACTTGTCAAAACTGTGGGAATAATCATGTTTAACAGTGTGGAAACAAAATATGAAATATCATTTCACTCGACTTGAGATTTTAGTTTTTAGAATTCGTTCTAACTAAAACCATCACACATTAGGCATAAGGTAAATAAGATCTCGGAGATCTCAGTTATATGAACAGGATATCCTGTTTACATTAGAAGCATTAAGACACCTCAATATACATTGAAACAATGACAATTTCAACATTGTGCCTTGAAACGATGACAAAAAAGACTCATGCGTCCGGTTTTTATGTTTCTTCCCACCACACGGGAGTTTTCACCCCGAGATTCTCTTGCCATCGAACTACCGTGATAGCGGACTCAATCTTGCCAATCTAAACAGCGTCTTATGTCGAATTCCTTTCAACAAAAAAATCGGATTTTTTCCAAACAGAATCAAATTTTTTCTGTTTTTGAAAGGAATGTGTAAAGAATCGAATTTTTTTTGTGATTGTGTGTGGTGCTTGACAGCTTAATTAAATAAAACTTATTATTAGTATCGCGAAATGTATTTTTTTTGTTTACTGAAAAAGAACGCACAAATATGCATATAATTAAAATAATCACTGAAATTAAAATTCGTTGCAACCAAAAACATAGTTTGCCTTCTTAAACCACAGCGAAATTCAATTTGAGGTTCTTGCTAGTTAGTACCTATGTGTGCAAATCGGTGTGAATTATTCTTTTTGAAATCTTGCAAAATATGCAATGTGATGTGATTTCACATTTTGGATTGGATATGCGTGGCTAAGAGAGAGTCGCTCTCATTTTCGAAATTCGAAAAACACTTGATAAGTGATTGATACTTGATACGATGAAACTGAGTTTCCAGCAACTTTCAATTTTTGGGAGAGAAAGGCACTAAGTAAGAAGAAGAAATAACGGTCTACGATTGGTGGATATTGGACATACTAAAAGAAAACCTTATAGTTTTAGAGACCACAGAAAATTTTCGCTTCGCTTCAGCTGCGTTGTTGTAAAATACGTACTTGTAGGAATTTGAATTTGAAAATCCCAAATGGCAAAAGGAAAATGACATTAAACAAAACCGAATAAATTTCCTTACGAAAATACATGTATTACAAAAACAACACAAGATCCAACTTTGTTTTGAATTTGGGTTTTCCAACCCATTGTGAACACACACAAAGATAACGGGTACACACAGATAAAAAAAAAACAAAGGTAAACAAAGTGGGTATTTAACAATGCTCTAATGAATTGGATCTGGGGGAAAATAAAACGCAGATAAATATTCTTTGGGCTCAAGAGAGTTTTATAATCTCAAAAACTCCCTGTTACAATTCACAAATAATAATATGCAAGTAAACACTAACACTCTCTTCCAATGGTCTCTTTTGAAACATGCGTAGACTTGAACGAAAATTAAAACTCGGAATATAAAACCTTCAATATATTTATGAGCGCTCGGTAAATACCGCTTTTAAGACTCTTTTCCTTCTTTAAATATCGTTTTTCATGTACTTACATACATATTTATAGTTTGCAACACTATTTAGATTGACTTTTCACTACGTTACGTACATATTTATTTCGGGTATAAACGTGTTATTTTCCTGGTGCGTTTATCTGATCGCTGTTACTGCCCTCTTACATTTCACACACAAGCCAATGAAAAATGCAATAAATGGAATGGATGAAATTCATTTGTTTTGTTTTAATTTTCACCGTTTCGCGACGAATTTTATCGATTCGTAGTACGCTGCTGGCAATTAATTGTATACAAAAAAGATTGGAGACTTTTTGAAAATATCTGCTACATCAGTACAATTATCAATTTCGCTCGTTGAAAAGCGAAGCAAAACGAAAAGCAGAACGAAATTTTTCGTTCATGATTTCGTTGTCAATATATATCGAATTTTTGTTTCGCATCAGCTGCGTACATGTAAATTATTTATCCACAAACCCGTTTTCCGTCTATTTTTCTTATTGCTTGGAAGAAATACAGCTATGAATTTAAATAATTAATCGTGTTGTTCCTCAACAGCACCAAGCGTTCAAAGTTCGTATATATATGTATGTACAGCCCAAGATATACAAAATACAAGGTACTATATTTTGTCATTACCATACTCTTTCTTTTACTGAGTTCATCCTAAGTCTGTCTGCTTATTGAACTTTTGAACTTTACAACTCAAGTTATGTTTAAAAGGAATAACATACCTAGATTGTACAATATGGACTTTTTTCCGAAAATTTTGATCAGAGATATCTACCTAACACTTAAAATACATTAACAAAAATTCGAGTGACATATTGCGCAGAAGATGAACAAAATATTGCGCCAGAGTAGAGTATATTACCTACCTTCTGTATACTGTACAAGGCCTTTATTTTCCTTTGCGATAGACGTATAATATACCGGTTTGAAAGACTCGAAAAGAAATAAAAAGACGACTTAACCAGTTGCCGGTCTATTGCTTTGTATTTATAAACTACTAAATATATGATTGTGTGTACTTACTTTAACTTTATACCTATATTTAAGAAAAAATTACTAACTATATGTTATAGCTTTGGTTAGTGGAAATTTTTTGCGAATTTGAACAAATGTTCACAATTTGCTGTCAACACCACAGACAAAAATTGAGTTTGGAAATTTTTTGAAAAAAAAATGTTATACCAAACACGCATAATACCAAAAATTGTACAATTAAACTATGTCCAAGAGCTTCTTATGACTTAACGAATTCACTTACAAATTTCAATTATAAATTTGCAATAAGGGTATTTATGCAACTTCGGAAAACCATCGTAAACGTGGTAAACTTCGAAAATCTTTTCCAAAAAATCGTAAAATTTCCGACAAGAAATTGTGTCGTAAACATCGTAAATTAAAATGTTAAACTTTTTTTAATGGCATTATGACATATGGTTGAATCAGTTGACAGGTTTATAACAACATTTTGTAGTAGGTACGCTCGCCTTCGAGAAACTATCAAAAGCTGTCCTAGGTTTGTGTTGTTGTAATCCCTTGTGACAAAACAACTGATGCACGAACATATCTGCACATTTTTGGGATCAGTAGATAGCCTAGCTGATAGTTTCTTGAACGCAAGGTAAAATATAACGAATCTCTGTCGACTATTCCTTGCGTTCGAGAACATATTAGATACGCTATCCACCTTGCCTTTTCATATGCGTTGAGACTTGAGTTGTTGCATCAACTGTTTTTTCACAAAGAATTACAACACAAACATATTCGAATAGCTATGAATAGTTCCACGAATGCAATCATGTTTCATCCTATAGTATCTCCGCAGACGGCAAAACTTATGAAATAAATTTTATGGAAATTTTTAATATAAAATACGAACAGGTTACAGGTGTGCAACTATGCTTAAAATTTTTTTATTGATACAATATAATTATAAATATTATCTTAATTTTCACACTTGTTTATCAACAACGTTTATTTCCCTAAAAATGATGATCGAGAAGCGATAGGTCCAAAATTATTTCCGCTGCCATTTCGATGTGCTTCAATTGCTTGGTAATTAATAAACCAAAAGGGCTGGTTATCAATGGGAAGCCGACTAAGATGATCGATAAGCTGTTGGTCACCATGCGCGTCGAATGGCAACCGATTAGGGATGACGGTGGGTGCGAGTGTTCCTTGCGTTGAACTCACACTGCCACTCCTATTTGAAACATCAGTAGAAGATTGTGTTGATTTCTCTGGATTAGTTTTATCTTTAGTTGTTAACGACGTCTGAACTTGATTGTTTGTAATAGGAATAAACGCAGGTTCGGCATTTACAACGAAAACTCCTTGAGGCGGTCGCTGAGTGGCACCATTTTCTAAAGCGTTTTCGTCAAATCTATTAGCCAGCTCAATAGTGTCTGGGCTTTGAGTTGGACGGTACTTATCCTTGTTACCGTTTGGTGGCCTACTCCCAGCATACGAAGGTCGTTGACTATGCACAAGTGGTAAACATAAAAGTAGGCATATTGTCAAAGTTTTTGCGTTTATCACCATTCCGGCTTTTTGTCCGAAACTCTTGTCAATAAATTACTGAAATTACTTAATTTTATTGTGTTGGAATGTTCTTCCAACTCTAGAGACCGATGCTAACTGAGCGCCACCACTTAAGCATCCACTCATTTAAATAAACTCGAAATGTATTTTTATCTCTGCGCGAGGAAAGATTCACAATTATACAGGTTCGAAATTCGAAAAAAAATAAAATAAAATGATTAAACCTGATGTTGTTGCTTATTGTCTGCCAAAGATTAAACGTATCTTTTGCACAAAAAAATAAATATTACGTACCCACCTAATGAGTCAACCTATTCATGGTGGTTGGGATTTTCCTACCCGCATCAACAGTGTTATACACTACATGTCATTTTAATTGACCTTTTTTTAAATCTGTTCGGCGAATATTTTGCTCGATTAACATAAATAAAATTTGTAATAAACTATGGTATTTTGCCATTCGTGCGATCCAGCATTATTTTGTTAGAATACTCATCTGAAAATTCCTTTCAAAATTTTATCATAGGTGATGTTTTGGATAATGATAATGATATTTTGTTTGCATTTGAAAAGAATCTGAAAGTTCTTTGAAAATTTTTATTTATCATGCCAATTATGCAATCGCAATAGGATTCGCAGTGGTTTGCATTGCCATGTAGTGTTTTCTTTTCACGATGTGTGTGTTACGAGAATAAAGAGAGCCAGAGCACTGGACTGCTAATCAAGTATTGAGAGAGTTCGGCATGTACATATGTTTGAAGATATGCACCGTATAGTAGCCAAGTTATGGGATTACACCCTTTTTTACATTCTAATTTTTCTAAGCTGACTATAGCACAGCTGCCCCTCACAAAATGTTAACCCCTTAAAATAAGTGGTTCCAGTGATATAAAATTTCAAAAATCACTAAAACCGTATAAGTAAAGTATACTGACTCAATCACTCATCATCAAATTATGGAGCACTTCCAGACACCACAGCATTTTCTAATTTCACAATTGCATACAAAGGAAAATTTGAGGTTTTGATTTGGGGTGTGGTATCCGCCCACTTTCTTAAAACTGTTAACAATAAAGAAATTAAAGCACTTGCAATTGCTGTAGAGTAATGAAATTTTGTATAGAGCTGTAGGGCTTGAAGTTTACATACAAAAGGAAAAATAGAAAATTTGAGGTTTTCCATTAGGGGGTGTGGTATGCACCCACTTTCTTATAGTAATTGTTATCAATTTAAGCCATACATTATAGCCTCCTCAATGTAGGTAGTTTAGGATTAAAAATACTTTCGTATTTTCATTAAGATATCAAAAGTAAAAAATAGTCATATAACTAATTCTCAATAAATGAATCTGAAACCCCATCAATTATTAGTTACAGCATCGTGAGTAAATTATAATTATTCTGGAGTTGATATAGCATTGTTTGTTTTCGAGATATTTTTCAACAAGTACTTTTGTTGCTATAAAAAACTATCAATTCAATTTTTCTACAAATTGTATCAGTTATTGACTAAGTCATTGTGTGTAGAGTAAATTCGAGCTAAAAACATTTATTCAACTATTTTAAGTATTTTGTTGTAGTTTTGTTTGATTTAAAAAACTGTCAATTGCATTTTTTTTATTCACATGAGTAACAAAATATGGCATTGTGTATAGAAAAAAATTAGCCCGAAGTCAATATCTTTGTTTGTTCTCAAAATATTAGAACCAAAAAAGTTCTTTTTTATTAACATATTTTAGCATGGTTTTTGATTTAAAAAAAACTGTCAGTTGGTTTTTTTTTTTTTAATTCCATTCAATTCTTTATAAGGTCGTTCCTTGTGTAGAATAAAATCAAGCTGAAGTCAATTGCATTTCTTGTTCTCGAGATGTTCGAGATGAATGACATTTTACAACTTAAAAAAAAAATAGCTGTAGTAAGAAAACCGAAAATTGATTTTTTTTTTGAACACCCTTTCTGCACTTTATGATGTTATTATCTGTAAAATAAAATTCATTCGAAGTCGATACTCTATTCGTTCGTGTCCAGAAACGGTGAACGAAAAAATGTACCACGAACGTACGTACACACACACATAGAGACATCTCTGTAAAAACGATGAATTCGGATTCTTGGCACCTCGAAATGTGGAGATAGGTATGTCAAAATTTTTAGTTCGACAAATCGGATCAATTACAATAACTTCCAATGGTATATCTACTCTACATTCAACTTAAAATTGTAATTTTTTGAAGTTGAAGTTGAAAATTGATTTTTGATTGATTTTTTTGTTTACATTCCTCTTAACACTTCAAGTAGTGTGAGTGTATGTACATATGTAGGCTTTCTCAAACAAACGCGAAACATTCGAAACGACGCCGACGAAACTTTCGGCTGTCAAAATATATTTAGGGCCAGTTTGTTCACAACTGATCATCTTTAATCAAGGATTATCGCAACTGGTATATCATCTAATGTGAACGTTGACCAAAATTTTTATAAAGGAATTCAAAATTTGAGTTGTGAATCACGGAAATCGTTAATTAATTAGAACCTGTTAAAGTCATGGTGCAGATTTAACCCACTGTAAACAAACTGGCCCTTACAGGGCGATAATTAAAAGTACCCTCACCAAAATTATGATGCGATTAAGCGAATATCATGTAAAATATATTGACATATATATTGATATTTGGGTTAACGTTAAAAAAATGTTTATAAAGGAATTCAAAATTTGAGTTGTGAATCACGGACATCGCTAATCAGCTAATTTTTATCAATTAAGCCACTTAATTAGAACCTGTTAAAGTCATGGTGCAGATTTAACCCACTGTAAACAAACTGGCCCTTACAGGGCGATAGTTGAAAGTACCCTCACCAAAATGATGATGCGATTAAGCGAATATCATGTAAAATATATTGACATATATATTGATATTTGGGTTAACGTTAAAAGGAAACTACAGAAAATCTCACACAATTGTATTTTATCGTGTACAATTCACCTTTATCACTCACTTTCCAACAACTTTCTGTCTTAAGGCCGCACACAGCTAAATTTTCCCAAAAACATGGCCAAAATTATTTTTGTGTATTTTCAATTTATTATTGCATGAAAACATTAAAAACAGTTAGTTTAGAAGGAAAAAACAATTTTCAACTAAATATAGGACCAAATTCGAGCAAAAAAATGCAAAAAGGATAAAAATGGTTATTTTTTGAAATTTGGAGTTTTATCATAAGACTAAAAGACATAGGATTTCTTGTATTTAACAATTTTTAATACAATATTTATACATAAAATTTGTTTAAAAAGAGATAATGAAATACAATATTTATAAATAGTAATAAATAAATAAACAAATTATATAACCATTATTCAATTACTTTGGAAACTCAAACCAATTCTGCTAGTTCAACCTCTGGTTCTATTAAAAACTGAAGATGGAAGGCCTGTTTTTGTTTTTGGTATTAGTTTCCTTAAGTTGCTAATTAATTGATCAGAAGAAACCAAAAGATTATGAAAAAATCTTCCATATTTTGCTGTCTTGCTTTCTCGAAAACGCTTAATTTCTTTGTTTCGGGATTCTTGCGCTTCTTCGCCGACCTGCTTAATTGGAAGATAGCTTCTGATATAATTTCAGGACTGTGAATTAAAATTGTATGCACAGTTGTCGGCATATTATACCTTGGGTACAGTTCAACAAACAAATTACCCGTATCAATGCAATATTCTTTAAATCCACTCGATATTATTAATAGAATAACGCGGAATTGGCATAATGATATCTTCATTTATATATGTTATTTCCGACGAAGTACCAGAATCTTGGGAAAATCGACGGGCAGTGTTGCCACCGTTCGTACTTCCATAACCAGGTAACATCTTTGATTTGAAGTCGTTTCCGTAATTGCATTACACACCTTTCCGTCAATCATTGTAAGCAGCATTTTATGCTTAACTAGAATGCTTCCGTTTATATGCTAAACAATGAGCTCTACATAAAAACGGAATTTCAGTTTGTAGCCAGTTTGAATTTTGCCTAAAAAAGTTATTGTAATTTCTGGAGGGACTCAATCATCTCCTTCTGTGAGCATGAGCAAAATCACTCAAAATTGTACTTGTTTGCTCTGAAATCTCAATATTGGTTTCATTTTTCACCTTTTCTTCCAAAAAATTGATTTTTTTCTGCCAATTCACGAGATGTGCAACTTCTTAAATAATCAGAGAGCTGATTTCTTAAAAGAAAAATGAAAGTTGATCGCGATCCTGTGTAAAAGTAAAAAGCTCAAATTAAAAAAAAAAATAAAAATAAAATGCCCTTCCCTACCATCTTTAACAGCCAATACTAAAAAAAGGCGCAATACATTTTGACTGTTTCTGATTGTGGGAAAAATACCTAAATTTTAAGACTATTTTCATTACAAAGCGACTCAAATTAATATAACTTTTACATTATTAAAGATATTTTTTTGTTTTTTCTTTGTACTGATCAAATACATTGCATTTACTGGCTTCAAAATTAACTATACACTTAAAATATTGTCAAAAAAACAATCATTCTTGATATTACATTCCACTAGAAACAGAATCCATGTTTAATTATTTTAAAAAGCATACAAAAAATAAGAAAAGAAAAGCAAACCAAAGCAACCTTTTATCACAGACCAAACTTGCTACTGCACTCGTCTATTTAAAGTTTACACTTTAAAAGCATCGACTGATTAAACCGTTATAATCTACATTGTATGATCAATGAGGTTTGAAGCTCACACTATTTGTGAACAACTTTGCATTAAAAAAAAAACAACAAATCGGAAATTTTTTTTCATAGTTTTGGCCATGTTTTTGGGAAAATTTACCTGTGTGGGCCGTGAAAAGGACACTAAGTAAAAAAAGCAAACGAAATCTCATTCACATTCCTCTCTATACACACAGTATTGGGCTTTTCCGAAAACTATATCTATAATTATATTATATTTGGCGGTTCTAGTTGGGGAGAAAACAATGCAGTACAAACAATAATTAATATATTTACATATACAAACACTTTTCCAAAGGCGCGACTAGTGTGCACATTGTGATTTATCATTGTTTATGTATGTAAGTATATTTGTTTGTTTTGCAACTAGGGCTAACTTTATTGTTGCTTGTTTCGCATTGTCACATTGACGTATAGGGGAACTTCCCAAAAGTGTGTGTTGAAACAAGCTACTTTAAAAAAAAACTACAGAAAATTTCTCTAGGAGTATACATGTAATGTTGTAAAACCTTCGTAAACGTTGTAAACTGCGTAAACCTGTCTTATATTCATACAAATTTGACTGCCTGAACACAATTGGCGCGTTCAGAAAAATGAGATCTCAGGGATTTTTCAAAAGGTGAGCAAGTGAATCCAAAATTTTTTTCATCAGAGTTTTGACAGCAAAACTCAGAAATTTTCCTAAGACTGCTTTTAAACGGTTGAAATAATTGCAGAGTTATCGCTCTTTCTTCTTTGTGCGTTTTCTTATTGTTTGAGACATAAGCGGAGTAAAGAGTGAGGAGATATATTTCCTTCTCATTTAACAAAAATTGCAGGTATTAAAATTTGCAGCGTTTAAATGGATGCTGCAATCGGAAAGGAACTCAAAAGAGAATTGGGGATGCAAATTTTAATGTGTGAATGATCACCATATTATGTGTATATTGTGTATACTTTTTTTTGTGCATACAATATTTTGTTTTCTTTATCGAGGCTGGATAAAAGTCCTCTTTTAAATTTAACTTTAGGATTAAATTTTTTAATCAAAAACAAAAAAAAAAAAACAAACTTGAATTTGCTTGAAGGGGCACCTGGAATAGCTGTCAAAATATCCAATACCCACAAATTCTATGTTACGTTGCAGTTTTTTTCTGCCCGTTCTACTTTCCTTGATATTTGGCATTTGAATAAAACCACTAAAAAGAGATTTTTAAAGAAATTGAAAAAAAAATGTCAAACAAATTTCCAGCAACTTGTTTTCTCGTGTGAAGGGGGACATACTAGGTTTGTTCGGGTACTTTTCGGACTAAAAATGGCAATCTGTTGAGGATCGGGGATGAAATTCTCTCAAAAAGGAGTGAAACTGTCCGAAAATACACGAACGCGTTGAACCAAAATACTTACCATTTTTTAAACGTCAACAAAAAGTAAAAGGCAAAAAAGTAAACACACACTTTTAACTAAATCAACAAAACAAAAAAGTAAACAAGCGCCATTTTGTATTTTTGTTGTTGTTCTTTTACTTTCAACAGAACTTACCAGTTTGTGCCCGAAGAAATTTCTCGGGTAAAAACTGGCAAGAAGGGGAAATAATTTTCTTTCTCATGAGCGCTCTTTTCTGCCAGAAATTACACGAAATGTGCGTACGCGAACACGTTCGGACTAAATCTAGTAGAAAATGGTAGTTTTGGGTAGTTTCTGGCGAGTACGCGAACGAATCTTTATCCAGGTAGTTTTGGATAGGTAACTGAACGCAACCATTGGAAATGAACATGTGTAAAGCGTAAAGGTTTCAAGTGGTTGTCACTTCATTTGTCAAATTCAAGTATCAAATATTTTTTTTTCAGATAATATTCATGTCATGTGCATTTCGTGTTGAAAATATAAATTAGTTTTCAGAATTTTCAATCAAATAAATCTAATCACACAGTTACTATGGCAAAATCTAAAACCAGAAGTCAATCAGCCGTAGGTAAAAATAAGTACCTAAATGTGGAAATAATCTCAATTGTTTTTCTTCTAGGACATAAAGGACTACAGCTCATTCAAAACAGTGTTGCTATATTGCTCGTTTATAGTAATATTTCCTATTTTTACTTTCTTTTTTATGAAGTCTTTACTCCTTGATAATTTGTTTGTTTTGGAGGAAGTAAAGAGCAATATATACTCGGCTGTTGGGGCTGTTGTTGCACTACATATAGGACTAGGTTTATATATTTATAGAGCGTACTTTGTGACTACGGATTCCGAAAAGGATGACTAGTAGTTTAAGAATATTAATAACCTGTAATACAGATTCCAGAAATGTAAACTAAGTATTTTTTCTTTTCCAAAAAATAAATGTTAAATTCTTGAGACATGTATCCAGATGTATTATTTATCAGTCAGTATAGTTGTATTTTATTTTATATAATATATTTTAGTTTATTGTTGTTACTATTTTATTATACCATACAACCAACGCTTTTGTTATCGTTAAATACCTAGAAAATGATTAAGTAATCTGGCTTGAACACAGTAATTTTGAAGATTTCCTAAAATACATAAATGAATCGGTCCAGTTCCCACCTCCGTCAGCCAGATTAGCATTCCCATCATCCGAATGCCTAAGAACAAATTAACTTTCTAATAGTTTATAAAATTAATTTTCACCTCTTAACTACCAAATAGTACATATCTAACCTAATCATTCCTGCATTCCTTATATTAAGAGACAACTTTACATTATAGAATTCTTGGGCATGGAATGTCTTAAAATACGTTAAAAATTGTGTGTAGAGTCGGGGAAGGCTAGGTATCTCTATCAGTAGGTAAGTAAACTTAATATACGAAAAGTTTTTTTAACCAAGTATGTCGGAAAGCAAGATGAACTACATATATTATTGTACATAGATAGATTTTTAAATCGTAGTCAATCTATAAAATGCCTTAATAATACACTAACGGCAACATACATACTGAAACACTATATTCTAAAATATTCGTGTTGATTATGGAATTCGCAATGATTCGCAGTGCAGTGCTCCCTGTTCTCTTTATACATTTGTAGTGAAAAAAAAAAAACACCACTGCAAATCACTACGCATAGAGCACGTATATTCAGCCCTATTTTTTTCTGCTAAACGTTCATGTGAATTTCTGCTATCCGTCAGAGGAAAACGAATGTTCCAAAAAGCATATAAATTGAAATAAAAATAAAATGTTAACAATTATATTCTCTCGAGAACTTCAGAAATAATAATAATTATTGATAGAGGTTTGAACTCCAAAAATTGAAGAGTTTAAAGAATGATTTGCGATAAATTAAGTGAACAATTCACGTGAATCGAGCCGGTGTTTAAGGCAAGCGGGGTACGAGTCGGTTCTCTAGGTAATATAGGTACTCTATGCTTGCGAGTCGGTTCTCTATATAATATAGGCATGCTTCCCTAATTGCCATTAGTTCCGCCTGGAAAACACTAGCAAAGTTGGAAAGCCGAAAAGATTTATTTATATTCAGGAACTCGGAATAAACCTACCCCTAAACCAACTCCACACTAGTTGTGTCGAAGTCTCTCGTCACGAAGTTATCCTCCGAATCCCGTCTGGATAGGAATTTTTAACTTTAAAATTCTTATTGAGGTCCACAGTAGGAATGCAGTAGTCGGTAGGAGTCGAAAACATAGCCTCTGGAATCAGCCTTGTGATATTGCTGTGGCCATAAGGTTTAGTAACCCGCCTATTTGATTCTTTTAGTCTTATCGCGCTGCTAGATACTAGGTATTTTATATGAAAGTCAAGTGGTAAAAGTTACAAAAAAAAGCTTAAGGCATCCGTTGGGCAGGTACGGAGAGCCCATGTGGTGACGAAAAGTATACCGTTGAGTATACTTTGAGTAACCAGATTTTTTTCAAGTCTCGCGAAGGTCATTAATGCAAATCCACTTTTTTGGCGATTAACTGTTATAAATCTTAATCTTGTACATTTTAAAATAGTTCTCAATACTTTCTTTTGAAGTATTTGGAGTCGAGTTTTTGTATGTTGTATTGAAAATAAGATTTAATATATATTTTGTATATTTTAATTGCTGTTTTAGTTGATACTTTGTTGGCGATACCCATTTAGGCTTTAATAATATTCGAGCTACTATCGCATTAATATTGGAATAGAATCTCACCAAAGTGTTAGATTTGAAAAGGGTCCAATTGTCATCTACTTAACAGAAAAAACTCATCGACTTGTTTCTATTTGGCTTAGCAAACATACAACCAACCCGGCCCCTTCATAAACATATGTATGTATGTAATGATCCTTTTAATACACTGGATAGCCATACAAAAAATCTGAGTCCATTTAAAGAATTGTTATAAATGCAGCTGCCTTTTTTTGTTGTGCTCGACGGATGTACAAAGTTGAAGCTGAATTCCCAAATGTCACCTTCAATTGGAGCCAAAAGAATTGTTATATCTACTGTGTAGGGAATACACTATCCAGTGTATTAAAGTGATCAGTGATAATCCTTGCGTTCGAGGAACTATCAGCTAGGCTATCCACCTATCCCAAAAAATTTTATATACGTTTACAACAACACAAACCTATGCGGATAGTTTTCGATTGATCCCCGAACGCCACCAATGTAAGTAGGTCCAGCGGAATCGGCATTCGTAAGCTATCATCTAAATGTGGAGGGTTGTAGACTGGCGTTACTCTTTGGCTTCCACAAAAATCAAGAAGAGTTGAATTCATCTGAAATAATGCTCAAGTAATTCTCTTTGCGCTACAATATCTTGTCATTAGTATTTAAAAAAATTTTTTTGCTCTTCATTTTCAATCTTAGTTCCAGTAAAAACATTTTCAAAATGTAAAAATTAATTAATTTATTTATTTTAACTACGATTATACATTCACAGATATTTATACTTGTCTTAAACTAAATATGTACATACAATTTATAATAAACTTAAGGCTACCTTTAAATTAGATTTAAAAACTTTGCGAGAAATAATTAAGTCAAAATTTTCATTATAAACTAAGTTAAAAATTTATGTGCAAATAGAGACTGACTCACGTGAACCATAGGAGGTTCAGTGAGAAGGTTCCCATAAAAAGCGTCTTGATCTTAATGAGGTGCATAAATATTGAAATTACTAAAGCTAAAGTCTTCAAAATCAATCTTGATGGCCTACAAATTAAATGTACCTACCGCTTTTCATTTCGCGACAAATACAATCGGGTGACGATTGAGTAAGTGTTTTTTTACATGTTTTTTTTTTTTTTAAATGGCATTCTTCTCCGTCCGTCTGTTCGGCATAAATTGCAATCGATTTTAAACCAACTTCCAAATAAGCTTAAGACGTAAAGAGCATCGTGTCTGTTCACTTCCTTCATTACCTATCGCATGCGTCCCACGTTTTTGCCTATAGGAGAAATTATTTTACACTTTTCTAGTCCATTTTAAAAACGCGTTATATATATTATATTAAAAATTAAATTGTATTTACTTAATTTTGGTACAATAGTCCAGTATCCTTGCGTCAGGGTTGGTAGTTCTAAATATTTGGTTATTTGTTTATGATTTTGGCCGAATGTATAAGCCAAGTTTTCGCCCTCGAGAGGGGGTGTCTATGTATGTCTCCCGGTTAGGTGGGAACGAAAGAACTATATCCATTTAAATTCTAAAGCTCTTCTGAAAGCCAGAAATCCATTCCTGAATTTTCTTTTTAAATAATGTTGTTTTAATCAACGGGTTTTGAATAATTTATTTTCAAACTTAAAATGAAAAAAAAAAATGATGTTTTTGGGTTTAATATAATAAAATTATATGATAAAATATATATTCAATGCTCTTATTAATTTATAGTTAATTTTATATGTTAATTTTTTTTTAAAGCTAAAAATAGATTCAAAAGCTAAAACTTACTAATCATGTACTAAAAGTAATGCTAAGCTTTTGAATCCACTTTTAGCTTTCAAACATGCTTTAAAGTGCAATATCAACGTGCCAGCTTATAAGCTAAGTTATGAATTTAAATTTTTCCTACTCATAATTCACTCATAAGCTTTTAAATTATTTTGTTGTGATTCATAAGTCGCCAACTAGCTTATGAATTAATTATTTTTAATTCAAAAGTCACCTACTAGCTTCTGAAATAAATTTTTTTTAATTCATAAGTCACTATCTAGCTGCTGATTTATTTTTTTTTTTTCAATTTATAAGTCACTTACTTATTTATAAATTATTTTTTTTTTAAATTCATATGTCACTATCTAGCTTCTGATTTAATTTTTTTTTTTTAAATTCATATGTCACAAATTTATGAATTTATTTTTTTTAACTCATAAGTCATCAACTATAGCTTATGATTTGAGTGTTTTTAATTCACAAGTCACTAACTAGCTAATGAATTAATTGTTTTTAATTCATAAGCCACTAACTAACCTCTGATTTAATTTTTTTTAAATTTAAAAGTCACTAAATAGCTTATAAATTTAAGTTTTTTTAATTCATAAGACACTTACTAACTTATGAATATTATGTAGTTTTTAATTCATAAGTAATTACAAAAGCTTATGACTCAATGTTTCTTTAGTTCAAAAACTTGCAACCTTGCTTACTAATTAATTTGCTTACTAATTTGCCATGGTAGGTATCATATTTTAATATTGTTTGCAAATTTGTATCAAAATATTCTTTAAAAAGTTGAAATTATAGCTTTATTTACTACCAATATTATTATTATTTATCTGGCTTTCCAAAATAAAAATTGTGACAAACGCCGCCGTCGAACTTCAAACGAACGTCGTCTTCCAGTGTTCTTCAATACTACTAAATTTACTGCAGTATTTAAATCCAATTGTTAAAAGATAGGTTTTCCCTTGATTATGATTATGAGCACTATCACACGCTGGGCCGGCCTCAGCCAAACTTGATTTGTAGAAAGCGCCTTTTTTATATACATACATACATACATACATACTACACACACTGATACACATGCATAAGACTACATTACTTAGGGGGTAGACTTTCAATGCGCTTTTTTATTGAGGTAGGTGATGTTAGTTAGTGCGGAAGAAATAACTTAGCACAGTTGTGATGGATGTTATTTTGGGATTTTTTGAACAAGTTTTGTGGTTGAAATGCAAATGGCAGTACATATTTGTTCGCGCAAGATCAGATTACATTTTCTTGTTCAAGGTAATGTGCACCCAGAATTTTGCGCCCTGTGCATTTGCACATCTTGCACATATGGTTGGTCCGGCCATGATCCCACGTCACAGCCAAACAAAAATAGAGGCTGGGGAGCGACCCCCACTGGTAACTTCCCATTATAGGGAAATTCTTAAAAGACATTTTCAAATGTTCAATATGCCATCAAGTGAAACTTGGGGCGTATTATATTTTTCAACTATTTTAGTTGTATTTATTTTTGGCAGATGCTATCAATTTTTAGTTATTTGTTCATTATGTGTATAGAATAAAATTATCGCGGAGTCGATGACATTATTTATTTTACATATATTTGTGCCGAGATTTGAATAGTTTTGTTTTACATTTTTTTTGTCGGTTTAAAAGAATACTGTCAATGGAATGTTATCAATTATTGACTACATCATTTTGTGTAGAATTAAAATTAAAAAAATTGTTGATTTGAAAATAACTGTCAATTAAATAATTCTACAGACCTTATCAGTTAGGTATTGATTACGCCACTATGTATAGAATAAAATTGGTCGGGCTTCTAAACTATGGTATGATTTCAAAATATTCGAGCCGAAAAACGTTTTTCAACGATTTTAAGTATTTTCTTCTAGTTTTTTGCGTTAAAAATTGAATATTTTTTTAAATTTATATCAGTAACCAAATATGGCATCGCGTGTATAGAATAAAATTATGCCGAAGTTAATATCGTTGTTTGTTCTCAAAATATTACAACCGAAACACGTTTTTCACAAAATGTTAGCATGTTTTTTGATCTAAAAAAAAACTGCCCGCTGATTTTTTTTCAATTCTCAAATTCTTTATTATTCATTTCAATATTCTTCACTTTTTTATTCTCTGAAAATTGCCAAAAATTCAACAATCAATATTATAGGGGCAAATTGCGAACTGTTTACATTTATGTATGTTCAATATCTAGTATTATTTTCATACTTTCAGTAAGTATATTATGAAGATTGTTCAATCTCCATTTTACTACTGTTTATCTACTAAATAGTTTTTTAAAATTAGTAATATTTACTAGAAACACTTTAATTATATTTACTCAACGTATATAGAAAATATTTGAAAGTTTTATATAAAGAAACTAAGTACAAAATTGGCTTTTAGTTTTTACTACCCATTTCATTTTCTTTAATGTCTACGAAAAATACATTTTAATAGAATTTTATTTTTAGGGTTTTTACATTGTTTTTCAAGATTTTTGTATAGATCATTTAATATTTATTTCAAAGTATATATTATATTGCTACAGTTGGGGGCCTTACTTTTTACATTGTGGACAATGAGCTGACCTTCGATCAGTGTAGAAAGGGATGTTCTGTTCATTGTTTGTTGTAAATTCTCATTTAGGTGCATTGCTTCAAGGTGCCGTTGGACAAGATGTCTTAGCTGGTTTACAACTCCTCTTATCAGGGTGTTTGGGTGGTTAATCAGATTCTGTAGGCACATCTTTGCTGTTAGGTTCGATGATGTATCCATCGAGTTGCGGAACAGGAGTGTGTATATTCTTCGTGTGGATGGTCTAAGTGACTATTTTTAAGAGAAGTGATCCTAATTTACATCATTGTGCAACTCCGGCGTTGGTTCTTGTTGTTGCAGCTTCCTAATACCCTAATTGAACGAAGAACAATCTGGAATGAAGAAAATTATAAACAATTTTAATTTTAATTAATGATGGTCTCCTTAAGCAAATGAGTTTTGATTTTCATTCCCCACTTTTTGTAGAACTCAAATAGTCTATATAGATGTGAGTTTCGACTTCTCTCACTATCAATAGGTGAAATTGAACGAAGAACGATCTGGAATGAAGAAAATTATAAACAATTTTAATTAATGATGGTCTCCTGAAGCAAATGAGTGATTTATTAAATGTCAGGCCATGACTTTTTCCAAAAAACAAACTCCTTCTTCGTTTGAGTACAAAATATCGCAGTACTCTTTACGCCGAGTTCATAGTTTTAAAGAGTTCACTTTACTTCTAACCTTAATTTTACTGAGCATATCAATCTGATCGTGAATAAGGCGAACTCTATGTTAGGGTTTATTAAAAGATGGTCTTAAGAATTTCAGGATCCATATGTTACCCTCGCTCTTTACAACTGTTTAGTCCGTCCCCATCTTGAATACGCATCCCAGGTATGGACTCCTTTTTACGCAACGCATAAAAATAGATTAGAAGCCGTACAGCGTAATTTCATACGTTTCGCTTTGAAAGGGCTACCGTGGTCCGATCCTTATAACCTTCCTCCTTATGAACATAGGCTTAAACTTTTTCAGGTCCAGCCTTTGTCACAAAGGAGAATTAATATGGATATTATATTTATTCATCAACTTATAACTGGCGTTATTGATGCACCTGATTTACTAAGTTGTATTGGTTTTAATTACCGTGGGGGAAACTACAATATTCGTAATGTGGAATTAATGCATTTATCCCAACACCGAACTATTTATGGCATGCATGAGCCTCTTACCCGCATGTGCAGGCTTTTGAATTTAAACTCTAACGTCTTTGATTTTAATATTAGTAAGATTAGTTTAAAACATACGTTAAGGACCAGTGCACCACGATCTTAAATGTTTATAATTACAATTTAGTTTCTTATTGTAATTATATTTTTTTTATGTATTTATGTATATTTATTCGTATATAATAGTTTTGTATTAATTGTTTTTAAGTGTATGTTTTGTAGTAGTTGATTTTTGCTTACTAACTACTAACACTGCACTAAGTGATGAACCGGATAACACATATTTTGTGTTGGCAAATCTTTGGCCGCAAGATGTCGCTTGTACTAAGCTCTCTTCGGCAAAGATCTGATAGTGTGTTAAAAAAAAAAAAAAAAAGTCTTGGGCAACTCAAGCATTTTGGTTGAAGTGCATTTCTCCAGTTCTTTAAGAAGGGATTATAGAGTTTTTGCTGCAGATCTTCTTGAGTTTCCTGAGTATACCTAAGTTCTTCCAGAAGTTTACTAAAATTTCCATGGTCTGTAATTGGAGATGATGATTCATAAGAATCGCTACGATTTTTGAAGTTTTCCTTTTTGGAGGAAGGTACATAGTTGTAGTTGAGACAGTTGTTGAGGATGATGGGAAGAATGATGTAAATGTATATTTGCCGTCAGAACTCTGAGGACAAAAATATTGAATTCACTTACTCACCTTTTGAGTGAGAAAAATCTCTGAGATATGATTTTTCTGAATGCGCCAATTGATCCAAATGTCATCCATAAGTCTTAAAAACGCCTTTTTCCGGAGAAAAAAATTAATGCAAAAAATTCGGATTTTTTAGATAAATCATTTTTCTGCCCGCCACACAATATATCGCATTGATGTGAGCAGGTATTTGATCACATCTCTGTCGCGCGATAAAATTTATCGTGATCGCCACCACCATCGCGTGGGTTTGTGCGTAGATTTATTCTTAAATCACAATGTCATAATATGTTTTCTGTTCTTATAATTATCAACTTATTAGATATTGATGGCACCCATTCATCTGACAGCTCTTTCAACAACTCTTAACTGTTTTTTCATGTAAATACAACTCGTTTCGTTGTCTGTTTTCTTGTTTTATGAGATAGTTTTTGTAATAATTACAATAAAATGGCAAAGTTCTGTAACGCATATAAAAGGTGTTTTTATACGATTTAACGCATGTTGTATTCACTATTTCATTTTAACTTGAATTTTTTTTTTTGTTATTTTTGTAGGTGACCTCTTTTCATTGAAGACAGATCTGGTCACACTATTCCCAATCAGTATAATGATATTTTCAAATTCGTCGGTTCAAGAGTAATATTTTTGTATTAGTACAATAGCAAATGTAGCAAGAAAATGCAGATATCCAATAAGAAATTAATAATAATATGGAAATATAAATTTTGTATCTCATTTAATTTTACACTTGTCCATTTGTATTGTACATGAAAAAAAAATATAAAATCATAATTAATGAATTCTTTCAAAATATATATACTTTTAAATTTCTTTGTTGATAATATAATTTTCTTATTATAAAATAAAAATTTAAGTTTATCAGTAAATAAAAAAAGCTTTACTTTACTTTACTTTACTTTATTTTTTATATTTAAAACTATTTCTTATGCATAATTAGAGCTAAACCTAATTATGTTGAGTAGGTACAATTAATATTTGGAGCAGAAGATATTGCAGTTTTCAAGTATTTAGTTGTTTGTTCCGTTGAATTATGTTGATAAAATGAATCGGATTGGAAATCAATTGAATTAAAACAAGTAATGTTATTTGTTGACTGCGATCTTTCTATCGTGCTACACATATTTGAAAGACTTGAGATCTTATTTCCTTGTTGTTTTTCTGGATTATTTGGTGACGTCATTGCATGAAGATCGTTTTTTGACTGTTGACAGCAAACTTTCTCAACACAATCAATTGCGTTGCATTGTACTAAGCATTCTATCGAACCTGGTAGTATTATATCTTGAAATTCAGGTTGTATTGTTACAATCGTTATACCCTGGTCTATAAAAAAATTCCTCACGTCATCAATTATTTTTGTATAAAGCTGTTGACTTTTAAATTTTATGTGAACTGTTGATACAAATTTGTTTGAAGTCAATTGCCATATGTGAAGGTCATGATAACTGATGATTTCTGGAAATTTTGTTTCCAAATTTTTTTCAAAGATGTTAATATTAATCGAAGCTGGTATCGTTTGGAGCAAAATAAGGCACGATTCCTTCACTAAAATAAAACGGTTATATAATATTAAAGAAAATATAATATTGTTTCACGGATCGCAGACTAAAGTACCAATTTGACTTAATTATATATGTATACATAGTTGCTAGGCGCGATTGACTCAGTAATTTTGTTTGATTAATCAAAAAATGATAAGTCTTATTAGTAGGCTGCTATTAGTCAATTTAAAAGATGTTTTATTTATTCTCTACAGCCACGTTTTGGGATTTACTCTTCATTTGGTCCTTATTATTTTTAAATAATTTATAATACACACTTATAGTGCACACTTAGCAGAATAAGTGGCAGTTTAAGATTCCCATTTTGGCACTTTAAGCTCACTTAAGCTCAGGCTTAATTGACATTTATTCGTTTGCATTGTAAAATTATTGCGAACAATTTCACTGTGCAAACTAACAATAATAAGTGAAACTTAAGTCTCCAGTATTGGCAACTTAAGTGTCACTTACTCAGACTTCAAAACGGGGCTGAAAGTGCCAAAATGGAAATCTTAAGTGGCACTTATTCTGGTAAGTGTGAACTGTAACACTGGCCCTTATTCTTCCTATATTTGAGAAAAATAATAATTGCCGGTTGAGAAAATTTTAGAAATAGGCTTTTTAATTAATTATTATTTTTTTTAATTAAAGAAAAGTAAATGATATAAGTTATAGATTTGAAATTACATATTTGTTTTAATTCTTACAAAAAATAAATAAACATACACAAAAAGCGCCTATAACATTAGTTGAAAAAATCTAGAACTGTCCCGTTTAAATATTATGTTAAATCGCAAGTTAACTTTTGTCAACAAACATTTCTAACGAACCAATACCAATCTTTTTCTTCAAAAATATATTTAAATATTTCCAATAAATTTTTCTTCTTTAAAAAATCTTTATGGAAGTTCATCTGTTTGACTTTTATATCATATTTTTTCACATAATTAGTTATTTACATACATTAATTCTGTTTTCATATTTTAAATCTCTTATTAGGAAACGGTATAATACAAGTTCTATTCTTATAAGATTTGTAATAAGGTTTTCGAAAAAAAAACATAGGGTAATGTTACAAAAATGTTTGTGGTTTTTTACATGAGGGTTAGCATAAATCGACCGATTTTTTGGGAGATAAATATACGAACATTACAAAGATTCGAAAAAAATGTTTGTTACTACTCGTATACTCGTATAAATAGATCTGAGTACGGATTCAGAAAGGGTATGGTTCTTATTACATTTAAAATTCAAATAAATGGAACATAAGGAATAAAATAACATAAACAAATTATGTATGTTCAATCACTGTTGTTACTACATGATCCGTAGGTATATGATATTACTTTCTTAAGATGACCTATATGGGTCATTAGTTAAGAATTACACGCGCCTAATTTCATCATGGATGCAAGGTTTAGCTATTCAATTTTACGTTGGAGATTATTGGGAATTTTTGGATATTCAAAGTTTTTGGCAAAAATAATTTTGTTCATAGGGCGCCTTCGCCATATGGGAATTTTGTTTTGATGGATTGCATTATTTTAGGTATTTCGTACGATTGAAATATTTTTTTTTCGGGATTACGCCTGTTTCCCGTTTTATTAAAGTTCAGTTGGGTTTCGAGGTATACATATGTATGTACAGTACATAATAACTAAGTATATAAATTATCACTGACAAAGCATTAAATAAATTAATAAATTTATTCTTTCTAATATTTAATTTCCACTTTACTATTTAGTTATAATATATCGTAACACCTTGTCGAAATATAATAAAGTCAAATGGGTCGCTTGGTTTTGATTTAATTTAGCAATTAATACTTACTGTAAGGATAGCTGAGGCTAACAAGTACCACACAAGAAAATATGGATATAACGGGATCAATGAATTTAGCGGTGTGCTCATCTTTCGACACATAGATAATTGCAGCACAAATAATTACAAATATCGTACTGGATATATCACGAAACATCTCAATTAAACTTTGTTTTTCTTTTTTAAACCTTGGGTTATTCTCTTCTAGGTTATTTCCTTCAGATGAAGTTGGGATACCACATTCAGTTAGTTCTCCGTTGTTTCCCTTTTCACTTTCCAGGATGACATCTCCATTAGAAGTCATTTGTAAAAAACTTCCTTGGTGCGTAGTATACCCTCCAATAAATAAATAACAAATCCCATTCAGTATTAGGCCAATGAATCCTAAAACCATAACAGGAACTGGAAGGTGCATCGTATCTTGGTGGTCTATGTGAATTAAAGTCTGAAGAGCTTCTACTAATAGTGAAAATGAAAGAGAAGCCAAAAAGATGCATACTATCAACATTGTAAGAACATCTATTCTAGTCCAGCCAAATGTATTTCTGAGCTTTATTTCACGAAATTCAATATTACGTAAAGATTTTTCTTCAAGGCTAAGATTCACACATGTAAATTTGCCTTCGTTATTTTTAGCTGCTAAATTTGAACTTCTTGAAAAGTCGTAGTCCATGTTGTCATTTAAGGCTGAACAGTGATTGTGCTAAAATGAAATACATAAATAACATTTATGTAGATCTAAGGCCAAAGAAAGAACAAAGAAAGTAGACAAAAAATATGGAAAGTTTTTTCTTAGAGACATACACTTAAAAATGTTGAAGGTTTTAATTTTAATCGAAACTTTTATTACAATAATCAATGAACACATTTTCCAAAGTTGGACAGTTGTCTAAAGTTAGACAACGTTTATAAATATTTAAATTTAAAAATTATTGGTATGTCAAATTTAAGTAGTAGGTTTTTATAAATTTTTTACGAATATCTGTTTTGTACTATATCTTTAGTTTGGTCGAAAAAATTCTTTGAAAACAACTTCGGGAAACAATATGAACAAGAACATATTACATAAATAAAATGAGAAAAAGTTTGAGTGCCGGGACTCACGGTTAAGATATGTAAACATAAAATTAAATATTCAAGTGCTGGTTTTACATCACAGAACGTGGCGAATACCGAACTGGCGACCAAATTTAAACCCAAACTCAACTCGACTTCTCGATTTAGTTTGAGCTATGAAGGAACGTACCCAATTTTGAACGTATCCAATATACGTCAACGTATCGTATCGTGTAAAAGCACAACGTAATGTGCTACAGAAATTTCCATGTTTTTAGTTTACCTTACCGCCGCCAGTATAGATGTTTACATAATCAAAAATTGTTAATTAAACAAAAATATTATTTTCTATTTTAATGATTTTATAAAATACTTACTTGAAAAGTTGAGAAAAATCAATTTTTAATATTTTACTTTCTAACATTGCAAGCTCAATATTTATTATATAATTAACTAGTTGTTTATTTAAGAAAGCTTTTGATGGTTTTTAATCCACAGTAATTTTTCTTATATATGTATGTATGTGTATAAAAATTTAATTTTTTTTCTGTACATTAACTTGGTACTTGATGATTCCGCATAAATAAAGATTGTGCCAAGAAAGGTTGTTTAAAAATAAGTAGATTTTAAGCTGTCATTAATTGATGAAATTAAGAAATAATATCTATTGAAAACTGAAATAGTTTGACCCACTGAATAAAGGATATATAAATAAAGGAAACTGTCTTCTTATGCTAGCTTAACTATATAGCTGAATTTTAATCGACTCAGGCCTGATTAAGATGTTATTGAACCATATTAACTATTTCAACAATGTATAACATTAGCTGAAGATACTGTCTTTTGGAGAGCAAGGGAATATTTATCGACATAAGTCCTTGTATGTATACAGGGAGGCAGAGCCGTTACTATTGGGATCACGGAAAAAACGTTAAGTTCTCTGAACCTCTTCATGATGTCTATAAATGTTTATTGGGTATAATAGGGTGCCCTGCCCATACTACACAACCGTATACAAGCTTGGAATCTTGAAAATCACGAGAAAATCTTTTTATGACTCCAAGCATTTTGTTAGTTTTTTTAATAAACATAAATGTCAATTTACTGTCGAGAATTATTTTCAAGACAGAGAAAACAGACAACCTGCAAAGAGGTCCCAAAAATGTATAGGTACTGTGACCTTAAAAAAAACTTTAAACATTTATAAAGTTTTAAAAATGGCTGACCAATAATAAAATTGTAACTATAGTTGAATTAATAGAGAATTATTTTCAAGACAGAGAAAACAGACAACCTGCAAAGAGGTCCCAAAAATGTATAGGTAATGTGACCTTAAAAAAAACTTTAAACATTTATAAAGTTTTAAAAATGGCTGACCAATAATAAAATTGTAACTATAGTTGACGATTTTGCGGTTTTCCAAATTATATATTTTTCTTTTTCGAATATCCCACAAGTGATTAAAATTAAAACTTCAAGTTCAGGGGGAAAGCGGGAGACTTGATCATACGGGAGACTTGAGCCACTCTCAATAATTCTCTAAAGCTCCACTCAAATCTTTCATGAGTAAAATCAAACGTTGCATACAGTTACTTGCACACAAAAATAATTCTACATCGTCAGTTAACCTTGGCTGGTGAAATTAAAATGGTGTTTTTTGGTGCAAAAAGTTAAAACAAAAAAGAAATGTTTTTTGTGGTAAAAAGTTTTTTAACTTGGTAAGTAAAAATAGTTAACATTATCTTATAAAACAATTATTCTTGTTTGTTAATATTAGAACAAAATGATGCTAACTAGTGTTCCACAAAAGTTATTAGTTTTGAATAGTGAAAAACGTGAACGGGAGACTTGAGCCAGTTTCTTAAGGGAGACTTAATCAGTGGTTCAAGTCTTCCTTTTGCTGCAATTTATTGTCAGATATGTTATAAATCCAGGAGTTTCTTTCTTTTTCAGCTATTGAAAATGCCATTTGTAAAAAAAGAAAAGAAGAAGCAGCAAAAAAGAATGTATGGTTCCCAAAGATATCATTAAGGCTGCATTAAAAGAAATAAATCAAGCTTCAATAAAAAAAATGTTTCTGTTTTTTTTTAAATTTGAAAGAAGTACGTGAAAAGTTTGGTTTCGAACCCCAGAACATTTATAACTGCTACGAAACTGGATGCACAAATGTCCAAAAATGTCCGAAGGTTCTGGCAGCAAAAAAAAATCATCAGGTTGGACAGGCAAATTCTGTAGAGAGGGGAACACTTGTTACCGTGTGTTTCGCAATCGAAAATAGTATTCCCCCATTCTTCGTTTTTCCCAGAGTAAAGTTCAATGAAGATTTTATTTCAAATGGACCTGAAGAATCTGGGGGGATGCCTACCCAAGCGGGTGGATGACGTCGAATGGATTCCTCAAATATCTTCATCACTTCTAAAATATAATAAAAATGAATTCTAATAAGATATGAACTGATTAAATTATTTGTTTTGTCGTTTTACTTGAAGAATTTAAGTATGATCAAGTCTCCCCAAGGCGGTGGTCAAGTCTCCCGGCTAGGCGGGAGACTTGAGCCAAAAATCTGTTCCCAATCATTTAGCATTTGGAAAAAATCAGTCCCGTGTGTATAAAGTTTGTGAGATTATTCTTAAAATAGATAAATGTATCTTTAAAAGGATGTATCCAACATGTGGCTTAGATGAGTAGAAAAGTTTTTATGAACGATTTAACAAAAAGTGGCTCAAGTCTCCCGCCTTCCCCCTATGTTTCATAAATTGGTCACTTTATATTTCAGAGCCCCACATGTTTTGCTCCGTCTTGAAAAATTTTGATTAAGAATCATGTTTATATTTTTGTAAGCTCTCTGAGTCCTCAGTAATGTAAATTGACCAAATTTTATAATTCAAAAGATTATGAAGAAAATAGAGGATATTACGAAATAAAAAGGAAAGATGGAATACATCTTTTTTATAATCTTATAAAGATGAAACAAAGAAAAATAGGAGAAGATAAAGTTATTACAGTGTGATATCACCACATCAGTTATATGAATTAATTGCAGCTCTAGAAAATGAAGCATACAGCTCTGTTGAGAGAAACTATTCTTGTCTAATGAAAACGTTAGAAAAGATAAAAACATATAAGTAACGAGCGACTTACCTTCACCGTTATTATGCATCCAGTTAAAGCAAATATATTGCACAACATATGATATGAAGACATGAGTAAGGTCAGGCCATGCGTCATATGACTTAGTACCATCTGAAGGCTGAAATAACATATTGATAAAGCTAAAACCACATACAGTTGAGCTGGCCGGAAATGGTGCAATAAATCCTTGATTGCCATATTGTACGTTATGTGTTTTTCCAAAGTTTCTAGATTGGACAGTTTGGTTTCTTTTTTTTCTTCAATCCACTTATGTATTGCAAGTATAAAAATAAGAATTCACATCCTGAAAAATAAAAACATGTTTATTGCACTAATATTTGTTTATTTTTTTATAACCAAATTTATAAAATTTATTGCAAATGTATTGCATAAAAGAGAAGTTTCCATAATACATTCTGAATAACTTACATATTTCAGAAGTTCATTAAAAAAAAAACCTTCATATAAAAACAATGCCAGGCCAGAGGCAAAAATCTTCCAGGAATTCTAATCTTGTTGTTTACACTATAGATCAATTACAAACAACACCATTGTAAGATACATTTGATGGAATACCAAGCGATTTACATTTTGTATTCAGCAATTACCGAATTTAAAAAGTTGGTGTAGCACTGTTGTGGTCTAAAATAATATGATAGGGTTGGTGTGTTCAATTCGTTTATTCGAAAGGGATTTTTTATTTTTTATTCATGTTAACAAATTTTTAAAATAATATATATAAATATGTACATACTCATCTATATATTTTAAAGGTTTTAAATTGCTACTGAACTGTTGAATTTGATGCAGAGAAAAGTCTTGTGTTATCAAATTACATATGTATTATTATTTATTCCTTAAGTTCATGAAGGTAAAATATTATACAGTCGCAAACAGGTATAAGAGCTAAAAATTAATGCAATTACTGTCAGGTGGCTACAATTATTTATTACTTTACATTTAGTAAATGATTATTTCTTTTACGTAACTTTATAAATTATATAATGTTGTTTGAATCTAGAGTGGGTTTTATTTTACTTTTTTCATTCTTGATAATAATTTTGAATGTTCTTTTCAAAACTTTAAAATACTAAAGGAATAAAAATATTTCCGTACGAAACGTCCGTTTTTTTTTTTTTAATTAAAAACATCATAAGTAAAAGCTAAAATCCACTTAAGATTCAATATTTTAGTATATTATTTTATATTTATGGGGTAATGGTATACGCTTATTTAAATTAGGTTTGAGTAATAAGGTCAGTACAATGTCAATTTTTATTGGTCTACCATCATTTCCTATTTTTGTTTGAGAGAGCAATTTCGAAGATTTTTAACGATATATGGTAAAACGATGGAAAAGTTAGTGTTTTAAAATATTGTGCAAAAACATTTAGAGTTTTTTACTTGCTTTTTAATATAGGATTCTCTCTTTCAGAGAACTTAATTTTAAATTTTCAAATTTTGAAACCAAATCGAAATAATTTAATTCAAACACAAATATACAGATCGTGTGTCGTATCAACAGAGGTTTTTATATGAAAGATAGAGATAGAAATAGATAGTTTGGTGTAGGTATTTTTTATTTTGGTTCCATTTTTCGAACAAATTGTTTGTATTGCTTAAAATAGTGTCCAAAGAGTTGCTAGATTTATAAAAAGTGTCCAAATCGACTTATTTTTGAAAAGAGGTGTCCTGGTGTCCGAACGCTGAAAAGGTGTCAAAATGACACTAAAGTGTCCCCGAAGGTAACCCTGGACGAACCCATTGAGCCAAAAATAAGCTTTGTCATTTAAGACCGAACCTGGAGTTAAAGGTCTTAAAGTTGCGGTCACCGACTCCGAATTTCGGTAAAAAAAATGTTATAATTAGCAGACGTTGCTCTGTTCCATTTTTCGAACAAATTGTTTGTTTTGCTTAAAATAGTGTCCAAAGAGTTGCTAGATTTATAAAAAGTGTCCAAATCGACTTATTTTTGAAAAGAGGTGTCCTGGTGTCCGAACGCTGAAAAGGTGTCAAAATGACACTAAAGTGTCCCCGAAGGTAACCCTGGACGAACCCATTGAGCCAAAAATAAGCTTTGTCATTTAAGACCGAACCTGGAGTTAAAGGTCTTAAAGTTGCGGTCACCGACTCCGAATTTCGGTAAACAAAATTTTATAATTAGCAGACGTTGCTCCTTCGTATACTTTACCATGATGCAGACGTTGCTCCTTCGTGTACTTTACCATGATGAAAATGTTGAGTTTACTGAATAAATTGACATGACAGTTCGATGATTAGTGAAGGGGTGCGTTCACAAATTAAATTCAAAGTTGTCAAGTCCCTATTAGGGGGGTTTATATGGACCAGCATGCTCGACAACATGGCTCGACAACCATCGATGCTCGATCATTAAAACGCCAAAACAACTGCTTGACCAACATGCTGGATGGATTTCAAAAATTTTTGAAAACCTGAAGGCTCGTCCAACCAGCCAACTCATGTGAACAGATGCTCGACAACTTCGTTTTTTTTTTCATTCGGTAAATTATCTTGGCCAGATAACACGGTCACGGTAAGCGAAAATAATGGCAAATAATAGTGAGTTTTGGAAAGAGTTTTTTGAACTATACAAAAGCTTACCTGAGGTATGGAAAATAAAAAGTGAAATTTATAAAAATAAAAATTTAAAGCTAAAAGGATACGAAGTGTTGCTGGAAAAATATAAGGAAATAGACCTTAATGCCAACGGGAATTAAAAAAAGTCAAAAAACAGGTGCTGGAGTTTTTTCTTTTCTTCCTCTTTCTCTTCAAGAATCTCATTCATAATTAACGCTGCCAAAATCATTTTCGCCATTCTGCGTCTGTTTGATTTTGATTCGAAAATTTTAAAATACTGATGCTCGACAACATAAGTATCAATGTAAACGCAAAGTTGTGTGTACAGTTATTTTTGCCATCGAGCGATGTTGTCGAGCATGCTGGTCCATGTAAACCCCCCTATTGGAAAACTCAATTGATTGAAAACAACGTATCTTTGAACCAATCAATAATTGATTCAATCGATTGTTTGATTCAATGGATTCGATTGTTCGATCTTTGAAAATGAAAGATTGCGTGGCTCTTATTGAGAGGATTATGCCCAATACATTGAGGGCCTTGTCAATACGCAATTTTTGTTCGGTCTCTTTAAATTAAGGATTGCGTGGCTCTTTAGCTGAATTCAGAAAATTATGCCCATTTCACTCCGCATGAGCCCAATACAGTGAGGGCCTTATCAATACGCAATTTTTGTTAAGTTCACCACTTCATGGCGAATACCTAGTTTGTACTATGTATATCTAAAAAGATTAATTTGAATTAAATCTGAAAGTTTTATGCCCGAATAAAATGTATGTAGTTTTCAAATTTGTCTTAGTTATAGTTAGGCCGTGCGCGAATTGCATTAAAATCGCGTTTAATTTTTTTTTTTTTAACTTTTGAACCTATTTTGGTAAATCTATACGTGGAAACGAAATTTTAATGCAATTCACACACGGCCTTATTTTGTATACATATGTTCATTAATAGGAATGTATTTTAATATTTTCATATTAGGTGTGTTTTTTGTAAGCTGGAGGGAATTGGTAATCCAAACAATTCCAATCCACTTGATCTTTACGAGCAAGTACGTGCGTCGAGTCTTGTACCTTAGCATACTTTATTTTGAAATACATATATGGGATCGTAATTTTTCGAAATTGTAACTGTTTGGATAGATTTATGGATATTGAATTATAATTTTATTTAGCCTCTATTGCTTCGTTTTCTTGCGTAATATTATAAGTAGCATAGTGATGAATGAACTGAATACCTGAAGTAGAAAAACACTTGCAAAGCCAAAAGTGAATTGATTTAATCCTTTGAAACGTATTTTTATATGCTCACATTATTTTTTGCATCATATGTACATATGGAGGATCAGCATTTACAATAGCAACTCACAGTGTTATATATATTTATTATCTGCTACAAATGTACATAATTGTTAGTATACCTTTACCTTAAATTTTAATTAAGGTATGGTTCATTGGAAATAAAAAATT
The DNA here is from genome assembly GCA_951394125.1 of Epistrophe eligans. NCBI lineage: Eukaryota > Metazoa > Arthropoda > Insecta > Diptera > Syrphidae > Epistrophe > Epistrophe eligans. Next base: position 227,585 of record OX596031.1, read on the forward strand.
ACAGTTGGTTTTGCATAAATGATTAGGTACAATAAACCTTCTGATGATAATGAGATTGACAAAAAAAACTCACCAAAAAAATCACCACTTTTGCATCTATTTTCGCTTCTATCCACTTATCTTTATATAAGTTCAGTTTTTTTATTTGCTTCGTTGTTTATTCTTCTTTAATGAAATATGTTTTACATTTTATACAATAACTTTCTTCATATCCAAAATATTCCCGATCAAAGATATTTTATGAAATTATATACACTATATATGTGTATGATAAATAGTTTAAAATGTAGCTACTTTCGCGGAAAGTTAAATAATCATGGGCCGTTTGTTAGGTACACAATATAACAAAAGTACAATTTATTATATTACTATAGGTATTCACGCTTCTCCCCATTTCTGTTTCAGTTTATATGACAGCCACAAGTTGCGAGTTATATAACGAATTGAATTCAATTAAAATGTTGGTAGTATTAGTCAGTTATTTGTTGTAAACAGCTTAACTAAAGTAAGATAATTTTTTTTTTTAATTTAAACACCAATATTTTAAAATATTTTTCTTTTATATTACAACAATAAAGTTAGTTTGTTTAGCTTAGCAGTTTAGCACGTTAAAACTGTTATTTTCATTTGATTTCTAACTCAATCCACGAAATTTGTATGTCCATTGTTCATTCATTCGAATAATTTTATTGCACGCACCGCCTACAACAATGTGTTATTTTGGTCAAACAAACTCGTGAACTAAAAATGAAAACGAAAGCGAGTGATCGTTGTCATCGTCATCGTCATTTTGCTTTTTTTTGTATTTTGTTGATATCAATATTGTATTAAATGATAAGGGGATAAGGCAACAGTGTACGAATAATCATTTTCATAGTAGACTTTTTAGAAGTGAAAAATCAAACGATGTGTCTACTTATCCAGCGCATACATGTATGTATGTATGTATTTATGAATCTGTGATGAATTACCTCATGTTGTCGTTGATTTGTGATCCTGATCAATCACTATGATTGACAATTTAATTTAAATGTATGCTATTAATGAAACTGCTTTTGAGGATACATGACTGGGTCTAAACGGTGAGTATTTAAACAAAAATAATAATCGAAACAATTATAGGAGGTAGGTATGTTTTATGTATACCTACCTCCTATAATTGTTTTGATTATTATTTTAAAAACAGGTGCTGATTAGCGTTAATCATTTACATAGCTAAAATAATAATCGAAAATTGTTTCGTATCGTATAGTAGGTATAGTATACCTACCTCCTATAATTGTTTCGATTATTATTTTAGCTATGTAAATGATTAACGCTAACCAGCACCTGTTTTTAGATCACAGGGATTAGAACTGATACAAATAAGTGTGTATAATGTATCTACTATATGTATGTATGTATAATGTGTATCTTCTAATATGTATAATAATGTAAGAGAAACTAAAAAAAAACATAAGTTTTATATATATCATTTTACAGAAAAACAATTACAATAGCCATTTTTAGCAGTTCCTCTCGCAGAACCATTTTTTAATTTTCTAACTACCTCGCTCTCATTATCAAAATTTTCAAAAAAAAATAATTTTGGATGTTTAAAAATATGTATGTATGTTATAGGTGTTATAGGTATGTATTTAGTTTTTATGTGAAATACATACTGTTTTAACTGTTGGTATCGCTTAACTGATTTAATTTTTGTTTTAGAGTTTTTATTTTCATTTTAAAGGAATTTAAAATTTCAAAAAACTGACATTTGAATTGAAAACAGTTTAAATCTATTGGTGAATAATAGCCGCGTTTTATTGTGGACGAAGATCCAAATAGAACTTATCCATCTGGCTCAGGATCATTTCAATAGGTACCTATTACGTAATACAACAACAACTTGGGATCCTGCTCTCTATCTGAATCCCAAGTTGTTGTAATACGTAATACGTGTTGAAAAGTGATCCTGATACAGATTCGTAGAAAATAAAACACGATTAATATGAATAGGATTTTAATTTTTGGATTTAATGAATCCGGATTCGATGGTTGGATTTAAAATTCACTTAAATTCATTTCAAATGCTGTTGTGGACGCCTGATGCGTTCGATCCTAAAAGAAAAGGAAGAAAATTAAAGATTAAGAAAACAAAAAAAAAAGGGATAATAAAACATATAAAAATAAATCGAAACAAAACGAACAATAACTACCTGTACCTTCCATTCATCCTCGTCGACTGTTGATTTGGAAATGAGTAGGGTGAGAACGTAAATCATCAACCCAACTGATGTTCAACCCCATGTAAGCGCGGAAATCTATTAGGAACTATGAGTCGAGTCGAGCTGTGAGGTTGAAGTCCAACTCTTAAACACAATATGTTGAGATTCTCGACTTAAGCAAAGAAGTAAGTTCCGATCAATAGGGCTGTTCGTGAAACAGCAACATATCCCCCTCTCGCTTGGCCATAACCTATGTAAAAATCCTCACTTTGTTGAGAAGGACAGTCAATTAGGAATTTACATTACGAGTTAGTGGAATTGTTGCACGTTTCCTTTTTTTTTACATCTGCTAGTACGGATAAAGTGATGGGTGTCACTTTTGACGTTTAGAAATAAATAAACACTGCAATTCCACATTGTTATAATTGACATTAAAAAAAAAAATAAAATTGGATGCGTAAGAGGTCATATTGAGTTGAGGATAATTCCAAAGTTGTGTGTAAATTGGTTGCACGCGTGGCTTTGAACCCGGTTTGGTATATAGCGTCCTCTGGTGGTCAAAAGCAGAAACAGAAGAGCAGGTAGTAGACCTGAAGGGGGAATACGTTGGAGGAATGTCAAGGTAAAGGATGGAGGAAAACTAAATTCCACTACTACAGTGAAATTTCACTTGAAATTGGATTTATAGGATCGGACGATACGGATAGAATAGGAGAAGAAATTATGAAAAGTGGCCGTTTCACCTCCAAATCCCGTATGACATTGAAAGTCAAAGATGACTTTATCGATGGCCGTTAAACTCGCCAGCTAAGATACCAAGTCCGGTTGCCTCAGGTTATTATTTTCCTTCTTTTATTTTAAATAATAAAAAAAAAAAAAAAAATTAAAAAGAAAACCAAACGGATATTTAATGGTGGTGTGATGTTGTGTTTTTTTTTCAATTTTTATTGGTAATAATTGGTGCGTAAAATTCGTCGGTTTGATTTCATTTTTTTTTGAATCTATCTGTTTTTTTGTTTAATAGGATTACGTAGTACTTACGCTTAAGGGTACTTACGTGTGGCCATCATATCCGAATATATATGTTTAAAGTTAACTAAATTAAGTAAATACGTTTACCAACAATTTTGGGGTGAGTTTGAAAGTAGTTTTTTTTATTTAAAGATCTATGTTAAGAGAGTGTTTTTTTTTATATAGGATACAAAACTAAGTTTTTTGGATTGTCTGGCGGTACCAGTTGGCCAACGGAGCGCTGGACCGCCACATCGTTTTTTTTTTAATTCAATTTTTTTGTTACATTGTCGTTTCTGGAACTTGTTGCAAGAAGAATCTAGACCTTTTCTAGACCCGTTCTTGGTTTGAAGGCGTTTTTCCTGGACCTTTTGTTTTTGACATCTTGGCCGCACGGATGCCTTCTAGCCAACCATTGCAGAAGATCCAAAGCAGCGCCAAAACGTGGAATAGTTCTCTGAGAGGACAAACCAAGGTTCATGTGACTGTGTAACCCTTCAAAGGTATTCCAAAAGAATAAAAACCGTCAGCGTCAATGTGAGTACCTGTAACAATATAAAAATAAAGAAAACATTACATACAACGAAAAGACAGTCGAGAAAGAGCCCTAACCAGAATACTCTGAAACATTAAAAAGGAAAATAGATACTTTCTTCGGGTTTACATAGGTAAACTGATTAGCGAAGTATCTAACTTTTGCTTCAAAGTCCTACTATTTACAATATCACCGGAAATAAGTTCCAGTACCTGGTCATTTCAACCTTTTTTTTTCAATATACATACTTACTGTTTGATTTTTTTTTGCTGACTTATGTCATTTTGTTAATGTTGTTAATATTTGATGAGCGTTGAAGTGTTTTGATAATTTTTTTTCTTAATTATAATTATTTATTGATTTAAAAGTTGTAAGTGAACGAGGTATATGTTTTTTTTTTGTTGGGTCTGTCAACGCGAGTAATTAAACGTTTTATAGTGAAAATTTCGTCCCCCTCCAAGGAGCTCCATGCAGGCAGGGAACCTCTTTTGTCCGCAATTCATCCATTTTTTGTTAAGCCCGAAAAAGTGGGCTTCCTAAAGTTTTTGTTTGATAGTCCTGTCAGGAAATATCTCGCCTTCACATTTTCCCATTTTTTTTTGTTATTTTTTTCAGATTGATGTTAAACTTGAGAACCTATATAAAGAAAAGTTAAATATTATTAATTTTCTAATGTTTATTTGTTTTAAATACGTAATTTTTCATATTACCTTTTTTTTGCTTGTTAAATTCATGATTTCAATAAAACTTCATTTCTCGCCATCATTGTTGAAAAATTATGTTTAATTTGATTTCGATTAAAGAAATCATGATTTTTTGAAGATAACTTTTCAGGGGTGTGGATGGTAGCTCAATTCCTTTGGTGAAGATGGGATGACCGGAACGTGGTATGGTAGAGAATTGGGGAAATCCAAGCATAGCCAACGGATTTCATGGTTGGGAGGGTAGGCAACGCTGTAACGTCATCCACAGTGCCCTGGAAGTGGTGATTGTCAGTCCGCTGTCATTTTCATAGTTTTTGTGTTATTCTCTACTGGCCTGATTTGTGTTTTGTTGCAGGTGAGGTTAAGTTTCGGGGGCAAGATCCCCCCCATCCGGCGAGTTCGAGCCGAGCATCGCAAGCAGGCCGCGTCCTCCGGAACTTAGCATTCCTACCCTATCTCCGACCTCTACCTTTCCCAATTTCCTAAAAGTTCCTTTTTCCTAACCTACCACTTTACCGACTTTCCTCTCATCCTCTTGCCTCGCAACAAATGGCGCCCAACGTCTTAGCTTTTTTTAGCCAAGATTATTTGTAGTTTTCGTTTTTGTGATAGTCAAACCAAACTTACCGTGGATTTTCAAAACTCGTAAGTCTGCATCAGGAAAGTCTTGGGCACACCTGGATGTATTGCGACGAGGTTTTGGAAATTCACAGTGACTGCGGTTAAAGTGTGTTTTTTTCGCTTTCTTTGGCCGAGGTTGCAGTGAACTTTTGGAATTCGTAAGTCTTTACTATGAAGGTCTTTGACGCACTAGGTAAATCGCGACCAATTCCTGGAAGTTCGCGGGAACTGTGGTTAAGAACAGTAGTTCTTTCATTTTTTCCAACTGGTCTTGTTGCCGATTTTTGGGTTTGTAAGTCTTCGCTAAGAAAGTCTCAGACATACTTGGGTGAATCGCGACAAACTCTGAAGATTAACAGCGAGAACAGTTACCTTTCTTTGTCACGTTTAACCATCATTCCCAATCCCATTTTTTTTTACTTTTCTGTCTAAATTTTCAATTTCATTCTTATTTTGTTTAGTCAATTGTTAAATTTCGATTTGGACGCAGTGACCGTGTTTGACGAGTCGTCGAACATCGCTGCACCGTCCAACTCTTTTTTTTTTAACTTTTTCTTTTTCTCTCTGGTGTTCTAGGCTCCTCACCGCTTCAAGTCTTCTAGCAAAGTCCTGAGAGACTGACTTGAATCGCGGGGGCGGGGAGGAAAAACACATATCTAAATTTTGTCATTTTTTTTCTACTTTTTGTGATTACCCTTTTCTACCTCACCACTTCTAGGGATTTAGAATTTTGTCCGTCCGCAGTCTTATTTTTCAAAGATACCACAAGTAAGGTCATACCATATCGTCAAAAACCACCGAAGACGCTACCTGAAGCACCCCGTATGCTTATGTTAAAACCGAGAAGAAGAAAACCTGTTGAAAGTTAATTATTTTGAAAATTAGGAGTTTGTCAAAATCAATTTTTTTAAAGTGAAAACTTCATCGAAAAAAAAACAATCAAACAAAAGTAGTTTTTGTTCAGTTTATTACTTTTCTTTATTATTAAAATTACATTTTCTACGTTTCCATTAGATAATTATATAATATTTATTTTTTTTGTATATTTATTGAAATTATTCGTTCTTTTTTTTTACGAGTATTTTTGTTTTTCTTTGGTTTTTGTTTCTAGGAAAGTAAGGACATATATTGGTATTATTTATAAATTTGTTATACAAATTTTTTTTTAACAATCGTTTTCTAAGAAAAACTCACCCATTGTAGTCTATTTAAGTTTTTTTTTCTTCGTTTCAATTTTTTTTTTGTAATTTTGCTTTGTTTTTGATATTAAGTCAATCGAAAGATCCTTAAAAAGTTTAAAAATGTATCCTACTGGCAAGGACGAAGAAGACCGCATTAATAGGTTCATAAGAGAATCCGATTTGGAAGATAACGTCCGTCTAACTAGATCAGTTAGCCAGCTTTTGGACGGCAACGAGAGGCGTCGTGTAATGCATTCCCCACTTATTTCTGATAGACATATTCGATCCACATCCAATTTACCTACTAGTACGGCTTTTCCCGCCAATAATGTAGAAACCAACTCAATCAATTCAGTTTCTCCTCCATCCTTTAGTAACTTAAGCGGTTTAGGTGCAGAGGCATTATCAAATCACCGCGAAAGTTTTGGTAACCATAACGAAACAGTCGTACCAAATACAGGTAGGGTATCTTTACCAAGGGCAAATAGTGCAAACTTGCATAATGGCGGTGGATCAAGAGATATTTTAGAAAGTTTAGCTTCAATACCTCCCCCTAGCAAAAGAAACGAAAAGAGGATGGTATCTGAGGATTTAAAGGCTTACATTAATTTGGCAATCGTAGATGCTATGTCCTCATATAAAAATTCTTTACAAACTGAAGTCACTAATACTCTTAAGGATGAAATCCAACTTCAGCTGGGTGGATTCCTTAGAGAGTTGAACATAGGACGACCTGTCCCACTAAATAATGAACCAATAACAAGACCTTCGGGTCCTCTACATAACTTTTCGCCAGAAGTTCAGCCACCAGCTCCCCAGGGACCTCAGTCGGGTCCAAGTCGAAGTGCTTTTGTGCCTCCTGCGCCACAGCGTAGGAGACCCCAAGAGCCTTCAAGGCAAAACCAAGATAGAACACACCAACCTAACAGTTTTCGCGATGATCCGCAAGGACCATCAAGAAATCCACCAAATCCACAACTCCCTTACGCATACCAAACTTCGTATCCACCTCATTTGTGGAATTCGGGATTCAAAGTGCCCATAAAAATCAACAAGTGGGGTCTGAAATTTGAAGGTAAACCAGAGACAATGACCGTGGAAGACTTTGTCTTCCGACTGGAAACTCTTCAGAGCCAATATGGTTGTCCATGGACAGAAATCCTGCGAGATTTCCATCTCTTGTTGGGAGGCAACGCCCAAGACTGGTTCTGGCAGTTTCAGCGAAATAATTATCGGCCAGATTGGCCGATGTTGCGAGATGCGCTATTGCGCCAATTCAAAAACCACCGTTCTGATTATGACATAATGCGTGATATCATGGATAGAAGGCAGGGTTTTTCAGAAAATGTTGACGATTTCTTGGCGGCCGTAAATAAAATAAAATCCCAATTACGGATACCAATTCCAGAAGTAGAGTTAGTAAAGATAGTAAAGAAAAATTTGAATGAAAGAGTTGTGAAATTGGTATACCCTATGCCGATCTTTTCCTTGGATCAGCTGAGAAACGCCTGTAAAGAGGTTGAAGCGGCATTCCCGAGGAAAGAAAGGGAATTCCCAAAACTTCAAAGACCTCCATTAAAGTATATGGCCAACGAACTGGAATACGAAGACCAGTACGAGCCATCTGTTGAACAATTAGCAGCCTTTCAGTTTGGAGGGGCTAGACCGAAAGTTCCTCCTCGGAAGTATGGTGATACTTCAAGCTTAGTGTGCTGGAATTGTAAGGCACAGGGCCACACTTACTTCGAATGTGAATCCGAGGTACTTAATTTGTTTTGTTTTAAATGTGGCCAGGAGGGAGTAAAGACTCCACACTGTATGCGATGCAACCCGGGAAACCGATCGTTGAACGCGAAGGTTTCGGGGGATTCGCGTTCGATCCAACCACAGAACCCCAAGTAATTATAAAATCAGACGCCGAAACACAAACGAAATTATTAGAAAGCCCTCGAATGGTAGAGGGCGATACAAAAATTAAAATTTTAAAAAGACTAGGAAGTGAAGAAACCAACACAAACCAGATAAGTAAACCAAATACATTTCAAATTAAACCCTTACATGTTAGAATTGAAGAGTATTATCGGGCTAGAGATAGAATCTTCAACAGCAATACTTATACACCATCTAAAAAAGTACTTAAGGCTAGGGAGAGATTTAAAAATAGAAAAGATATTAAAAACCGAATTGCATCCACTGTAATAGATTTGTCTTTAGATCCCAGACCTTACGCTCAGATAAAAATAGGAAATAAAGAAGTCCGAGGATTACTAGATAGTGGAGCGAGCATAAGTATACTAGGAAAAAACGGCATAAAACTGTTAGAAGAACTTAAGATTCCGATTATCTCTTTTCGCTCGGGGGTTAAAACGGCAGATGGGAAGAGTCAATCTATTATTGGTAAAGCATTGGTAAAAGTACAGTACGAAAATAATGAAGAGACAATTACATTTTATCTTGTTCCAAACCTAGACCAAGAAATATATCTAGGTGTAGATTTTTGGAAAATATTCCAACTAGCTCCAAACTTAATCAGTTCAGTAACATTAACTGAGGCAGCAGATCTCTCGAACGCTCATCAGTTAAACTCTGAACAGCAGGCCAGACTGGACGCGGTCAGGCAGAAATTTTTGTGTTTTGATCGGGATGGTCTTGGAAAGACGGCGCTCATGGAGCACGTGATAGACACTGGTGACGCGCTCCCTGTGAAGCAGCGTCACTACCCTGTCTCCCCAGCGGTACAAGCAATTTTATACGAAGAGTTAGACCGGATGTTGAGCCTCGGCGTTATCGAGGAGAGTGAGAGTCCGTGGTGTTCGCCAGTGGTTCTCTTGCGGAAACCAGGCAAGAATCGACTTTGTCTGGATTCTCGCAAGGTGAACTCACTGACGAAGAAAAACGCGAATCCTCTCCCCCATATCGAGGGGCTCCTCAGCCGGCTACCAGATACATTCTACATTAGTAGCATTGATCTTAAAGAAGCGTTCTGGCAAATACCGTTGGAGAGGCAGAGTAGGGAAAAGACTGCCTTCGCTGTGCCGGGAAGACCCTTGTACCAGTTTACTGTCATGCCTTTTGGGTTGTGCAATGCAGCCCAAAGGTTATGTCAGTTGATGGACAAGGTTATTCCTGCACGACTCAGGGATCGCGTCTTCGTCTATCTGGATGATCTGCTCGTCATGGCGCCGGATTTCGAGACACATGTCGCCCTGCTTAGCGAAGTAGCCGACTGTCTACGAAAAGCTAATCTCACCATCAACATGAACAAATCCAAGTTTTGCTTCAAAGAGCTGAAGTATTTGGGGTTCATTGTTGGTGGTGGGAATCTTAAAACCGACCCTGCTAAGGTGGAGGCGATCGTGGACTTTCCAGTTCCCAAAACCCCAAGACAGGTTCGGCGGCTGCTTGGTTTGGCAGGGTGGTATCGTAAATTTATTAAGGATTTTTCGAGCCTGACCGCCCCCCTGACGGACCTACTGAAAAAGCAAAACAAATCATTCAGAATGACGGAAGAAGCACTGGAAGCGTTCGAGAATCTGAAAAAGACGTTAACTTCCGCACCGGTTCTCACGCATCCTGATTTTTCAAAAAGATTTTTCATCCAGTGTGATGCTTCGGATGCGGGAATCGGTGCAGTATTATTTCAAAAGAACGCGGAGGATGAAGAAGCCCCAATTTCCTTCTTTTCTCAGAAATTTAATAAAAGCCAGAGAAACTACAGTGTGACCGAGAAGGAGTGCATGGCGGCGGTGATGGCTATCCAAAAATTCCGGCCGTATGTCGAGGGCATGGATTTTACAGTGATTACCGACCATTCCAGTCTCAAATGGCTCATGAGCATGAAAGACCTTAGTGGAAAGCTCGCCAGGTGGAGTCTGTTGCTGCAATCATATGCCTTCGACATACAGCATAGAAAGGGCAGCCTGAATGTAGTTCCAGACACTCTTTCTCGGATACATGTAGACTCACTGGACTTAGAAGAAGTAGCACCATTAATTGATTTGAACTCTCTCGAATTTCAATCCGATGAATACTTGAATTTAATACAAACAATAAAAAAACATACCGAAGAACTCCCTGATCTTAAGATAGAAGACGGTTTTGTGTATAAGCGCGCGTTTAGAAGTAGTTTAGGTGAAGAAGTAATGCAAGAGCATTCTTGGCTTCTTTGGGTACCGTCAGGCTTAACCGAAGAACTCATTAAAAAGGCTCACAATCCCCCTCAAGTAGCTCACGGAGGAATTGCTAAAACGCTATATAGAATTCGTCAAAACTTTCATTGGCCGAACATGACGGTACAAATCCGTGAATATGTGTCTAATTGTTCTGTGTGTAAAGAGAGTAAAGCTTCAAATCAAATATCACGTCCTCCTATAGTCCACTCATATTGTACCGATCGTCCATTCGAAAAACTGTACATTGATTTCTTAGGCCCATATCCCAGATCAAAATCAGGAAATGCCTATGTTTTTGTTGTTTTAGATCATCTATCTAAATTTGTATTTTTAAAAGCTTTAAAAAACGCAAATACCACTAGTGTTATAAAATTCATGCACCACGAGGTGTTTAATATGTTTGGTGTGCCTCGTATTGTACATTCTGACAATGGAAAGCAGTTCCTTGCGAAGGAATTCCAAAATCTTTTACAAAAATACGGAATTAAACATTTTAGAACGGCGAACTACGCACCCCAATCGAACGCGTCAGAAAGGGTTAACCGCACCTTATTGGCAGCAATTCGTTCCTATCTTAAAACGGATCAACGTGATTGGGATTATAACCTCAGTGATATCGCTTGTGCTTTGAGAAGTTCAGTTCATAATTCTACCGGTGTATCACCATACTTTGCGTTGTTCGGTACCAATATGATCATGCACGGTAGCAGTTATGAACTAGCACAAAAGTTGAACGCGATTGACGACAGCGAGTTGTCGATTCTTCCTCGACGCGATCGATTGGAATGCATTCGAAAACGAATACGTGAAAACATCTTAAAATCAAATGAGCGATCCGCCAAAACTTACAACATCCGTGCACGTAACGTAAGATATGTACCAGGTCAGGAGGTATACAGAAAAAATTTTATACTGAGTGATGCTTCGAAAAACTTGTCAGCCAAGCTGTGTCCTAAATACGTAAAATGCCGAATAATTAGAAAACTAGGTAATCAATTGTACGAGATCGAGAATCTAAACGGAAAGAAGATTGGCATATTCCATGCAAAAGATTTGAAGCAATGAACGAAATAATTTTTCACCGAAAGCAATATGCAAAATTATGTTTCACTAAAAACACCCGTATATCATTGCTAACCAACACGCCACACTTATATTCCACATATCCAATTTGATAAAACTTTGTTTTCATATATTGCTTTAATCCACAAACAAACAAAAAAAACAAGCACAAAAATAAAAATCGTTGAAAATGTCTTTAAAAAAATTTTCACACAATGTAGAAGAATGTAAATAGTTCAGAACAAATTGCAAAATAAAACTTTAAAAGTTTAAAAAAAAAAAAAAAAAAATATTTAATTGTCCTCATCGATAGTACCAGACTGTGTAATGCATAGATAAATGTTCACTTCGTACCTGATTATTATTAGTAATTGTCCTTAAACCCACTTTCAAAATGTTTTTGTTGATTAAATTCTCTACACACAGTACCTGAAGTACCTATATAGGTCGAGTATAAATTTCCACAATCACTTTCATTTTATTTTGTATGCTCACACAGTACCCGCATTCATTCAAGTTAAAAAAAAAAAAAAATTGTTGTTGTTTCAGTTTAGTTTATTAGTTATTTATTTTTTTTTTTTGTATCGGCACGCACAATTGTCTTAACTGTTAACTTATTGTCTATTTATTTATTTATTAATATTAACTTACAGTATATGCCTAATGTCAAATAAATTATTTTGTTTTGTGAAAGCATCCAGAATTTATGAAAAGAAGCTAACAAAATTTCGCAATTATCAATGAAAACATCTTCATTCCACTTAAGCTTTAATATACAATCTGTGATAAATCTGCTGTGATCTACTTATGTACCTGACCAACAAACTGCGTTAAATAAACTTTAGCCTATACGATCTGTGATATAATTTAAGTTTTTGTTTAATTCGTACTGCACTATTTTCATATATTTATTTATTTATTAGTTTGTTTTTTTTTGTTGAAAATAAAAAAAAGCCTTTAAACACCTGGTCACTTTATGCCTAGCAAAACTTTAAAACATAAATGTAAACGCACTCACCCATTTCCTCGTTTCGTGGAGAATCAGCTGGGTGTAGGGATGTAGGTATACATACACACGCGTCGGGGGTCAATGACCTTGATCACTTCCAACGAGTTGTAAATTCCAAAAGAAAAAAAAATAATCCGAAAACGTTGGTTAGATGCGAGTATTAAAATCGTGATGTTTTTTTTTATGAAAATAGTGATTCTATGAAATAAAAGAAAACAAAATAAATAAATGAACGATATAGTTAGCTTAGGAAGATTAAATTAGTTACCAGTTGCGGCTAAAGGAATATTCCATCTAAGAATGTACGGCAGATATGTGTTAGATGTGTCCTAAGAATTGGTTTTGGTTAAGTACGACGACAATAGGAGCTTTTATAGACCGCATTAGATTTGTCTAAAATTGAAAACCTGGAAAAAAAAAAGCAATGAAAAGAAAAGTTGACTAATCTAAGTACAGTTTATACTTGGTCGTGTCGTAGTATTCCCATAAGCAGGTACAGTAGGTACGTAAAAGTGTAGGGTTAGGCAGAACATAGCATCGAACAGATAAAAAAAGATAACTGCACTTAACTCAATGCGCAGTATGCCCGGCTTGATTAGCGTGGGTTAACTCACCACGTTGCAAAATTTTCAGGCGACCTTTTTCTGCCCCTTCAGTTGGAGTAAATCCTTCAAGGCCAGAAATTTTGTTGTGGACGCCTGATGCGTTCGATCCTAAAAGAAAAGGAAGAAAATTAAAGATTAAGAAAACAAAAAAAAAAGGGATAATAAAACATATAAAAATAAATCGAAACAAAACGAACAATAACTACCTGTACCTTCCATTCATCCTCGTCGACTGTTGATTTGGAAATGAGTAGGGTGAGAACGTAAATCATCAACCCAACTGATGTTCAACCCCATGTAAGCGCGGAAATCTATTAGGAACTATGAGTCGAGTCGAGCTGTGAGGTTGAAGTCCAACTCTTAAACACAATATGTTGAGATTCTCGACTTAAGCAAAGAAGTAAGTTCCGATCAATAGGGCTGTTCGTGAAACAGCAACATATCCCCCTCTCGCTTGGCCATAACCTATGTAAAAATCCTCACTTTGTTGAGAAGGACAGTCAATTAGGAATTTACATTACGAGTTAGTGGAATTGTTGCACGTTTCCTTTTTTTTTACATCTGCTAGTACGGATAAAGTGATGGGTGTCACTTTTGACGTTTAGAAATAAATAAACACTGCAATTCCACATTGTTATAATTGACATTAAAAAAAAAAATAAAATTGGATGCGTAAGAGGTCATATTGAGTTGAGGATAATTCCAAAGTTGTGTGTAAATTGGTTGCACGCGTGGCTTTGAACCCGGTTTGGTATATAGCGTCCTCTGGTGGTCAAAAGCAGAAACAGAAGAGCAGGTAGTAGACCTGAAGGGGGAATACGTTGGAGGAATGTCAAGGTAAAGGATGGAGGAAAACTAAATTCCACTACTACAGTGAAATTTCACTTGAAATTGGATTTATAGGATCGGACGATACGGATAGAATAGGAGAAGAAATTATGAAAAGTGGCCGTTTCACCTCCAAATCCCGTATGACATTGAAAGTCAAAGATGACTTTATCGATGGCCGTTAAACTCGCCAGCTAAGATACCAAGTCCGGTTGCCTCAGGTTATTATTTTCCTTCTTTTATTTTAAATAATAAAAAAAAAAAAAAAAATTAAAAAGAAAACCAAACGGATATTTAATGGTGGTGTGATGTTGTGTTTTTTTTTCAATTTTTATTGGTAATAATTGGTGCGTAAAATTCGTCGGTTTGATTTCATTTTTTTTTGAATCTATCTGTTTTTTTGTTTAATAGGATTACGTAGTACTTACGCTTAAGGGTACTTACGTGTGGCCATCATATCCGAATATATATGTTTAAAGTTAACTAAATTAAGTAAATACGTTTACCAACAATTTTGGGGTGAGTTTGAAAGTAGTTTTTTTTATTTAAAGATCTATGTTAAGAGAGTGTTTTTTTTTATATAGGATACAAAACTAAGTTTTTTGGATTGTCTGGCGGTACCAGTTGGCCAACGGAGCGCTGGACCGCCACATCGTTTTTTTTTTAATTCAATTTTTTTGTTACATTGTCGTTTCTGGAACTTGTTGCAAGAAGAATCTAGACCTTTTCTAGACCCGTTCTTGGTTTGAAGGCGTTTTTCCTGGACCTTTTGTTTTTGACATCTTGGCCGCACGGATGCCTTCTAGCCAACCATTGCAGAAGATCCAAAGCAGCGCCAAAACGTGGAATAGTTCTCTGAGAGGACAAACCAAGGTTCATGTGACTGTGTAACCCTTCAAAGGTATTCCAAAAGAATAAAAACCGTCAGCGTCAATGTGAGTACCTGTAACAATATAAAAATAAAGAAAACATTACATACAACGAAAAGACAGTCGAGAAAGAGCCCTAACCAGAATACTCTGAAACATTAAAAAGGAAAATAGATACTTTCTTCGGGTTTACATAGGTAAACTGATTAGCGAAGTATCTAACTTTTGCTTCAAAGTCCTACTATTTACAATATCACCGGAAATAAGTTCCAGTACCTGGTCATTTCAACCTTTTTTTTTCAATATACATACTTACTGTTTGATTTTTTTTTGCTGACTTATGTCATTTTGTTAATGTTGTTAATATTTGATGAGCGTTGAAGTGTTTTGATAATTTTTTTTCTTAATTATAATTATTTATTGATTTAAAAGTTGTAAGTGAACGAGGTATATGTTTTTTTTTTGTTGGGTCTGTCAACGCGAGTAATTAAACGTTTTATAGTGAAAATTTCGTCCCCCTCCAAGGAGCTCCATGCAGGCAGGGAACCTCTTTTGTCCGCAATTCATCCATTTTTTGTTAAGCCCGAAAAAGTGGGCTTCCTAAAGTTTTTGTTTGATAGTCCTGTCAGGAAATATCTCGCCTTCACATTTTCCCATTTTTTTTTGTTATTTTTTTCAGATTGATGTTAAACTTGAGAACCTATATAAAGAAAAGTTAAATATTATTAATTTTCTAATGTTTATTTGTTTTAAATACGTAATTTTTCATATTACCTTTTTTTTGCTTGTTAAATTCATGATTTCAATAAAACTTCATTTCTCGCCATCATTGTTGAAAAATTATGTTTAATTTGATTTCGATTAAAGAAATCATGATTTTTTGAAGATAACTTTTCAGGGGTGTGGATGGTAGCTCAATTCCTTTGGTGAAGATGGGATGACCGGAACGTGGTATGGTAGAGAATTGGGGAAATCCAAGCATAGCCAACGGATTTCATGGTTGGGAGGGTAGGCAACGCTGTAACGTCATCCACAGTGCCCTGGAAGTGGTGATTGTCAGTCCGCTGTCATTTTCATAGTTTTTGTGTTATTCTCTACTGGCCTGATTTGTGTTTTGTTGCAGGTGAGGTTAAGTTTCGGGGGCAAGATCCCCCCCATCCGGCGAGTTCGAGCCGAGCATCGCAAGCAGGCCGCGTCCTCCGGAACTTAGCATTCCTACCCTATCTCCGACCTCTACCTTTCCCAATTTCCTAAAAGTTCCTTTTTCCTAACCTACCACTTTACCGACTTTCCTCTCATCCTCTTGCCTCGCAACAATGCAATGAGAGTGAATAATATGGCCGTAAGCCCGCGTCTTCAATACATGACAATTTGCATTGATCTGCTGTCAGATGACTCTAAAATTCATCTAACTTTTTATGATAGCTGTCCAATCAGAGCACATAAGTCATGTTTCTTCTTTTTATTCCATCGGAATAAAATGACCGAGTAAATGGAGCAAAACGCTGAGCGAAGCCAACTTCACTTTTATTTTGTATGTGATTTGACAGACATGACATGAAAAAAAAAGAACGCCATAAATTAAAAATGGATTCTCAAACCGGTCGTATCGTACGTCTACTTGGTAAACAAAAATGTATTATTTTAGTATGATATGATAGTTCAGTGCTCTAGTGTGCTTCATAATTAAATCTGAGGGCTCTGATCGTAATCTCTTCAGAGTTTTGCTCTGATCGCTCAGTCTCTGCTCAGAGCCAAAAAAGAAAAACGCAAAATGAAATCTCAATTGGCGCATTCAGGAAAATGAAATCTCAAAGATTTTTCTTACTCAAAAAGTGAGCAAGCGAATCCAAGATTTTTTTCCTCAGAGTTTTGACAGCAAAACTGAGAAATTTTGATGAGGAATCCTGTTCATGTAACTGAGATTGCTCATTTTCCTAAACCCAATTGTTGTACTGCTAATACTGACTGCCTGTACACAATAGACGCGCGTGATGTCATGGCATAGCTCAGCTATCCTTGAGCACTTCACCCACTGATCTCTATAATATATTATATCATTCATCAGATTCTGTAATCGGGGTGATAGCTTTTAATACAAAAACCGTGTTCCTTTGGATGTAGTGAAGTCACTGATCTCTATAATATTATTATTATATTAAAATGTTAAAGAGATCAGTGACTTCACTGATTACAGAATCTGATAAATGACCTGCAGAGGGAGTCATGCCTGATTCACAATGCGAAGAGAAAGCGAGACGTCGACGTGACAAGATCTCTTCACCCGTTCACCGTTTTCCTCGCTTAATGACGAACTTAAAACAATGAAATAATACATTATGAAGCAATTTTCGTCGTAACGCCGCGTCTTTTTTTTTAATTCTTCGAACTTTTGACGCGACATGACGACGAGAGATGCTTTATTATGATTATATTTCGTTGTATTAAATTCGTCATAGACTGCTTTTAAACGCTGCAAATATGCTGCAATTACCCTTGCAATTTTTAAGCATGTAGGCGGGGGACGTATGCGGTGTCCGGGGTAGACAAAGTTGCAGAGGTTGAAATAATTGCAGAGTTATCGCTCTTTCTTCTTTGTGCTTTTTCGTATGGTTTGAGACATAAGCGGAGTAAAGAGTGAGGGGATATATTATCCTTCTCATTTAACAAAAATTGCAGGTATTAAAATTTGCAGCGTTTAAATGGATGCTGCAATCCGGAAGAAACTCAAAAGAGTCGTGCAGTCGTCTAAAAGCAGTATTTCTGGTCCTACTTTGACTGCTTTTAGACGCAGGGGGTAATTGCAGCGTTTAAAAGCAGTCTTTCATTGCTTGAAATTGGTTTGACAACTGTTACCCCAATTACACGCCGCGGAACACTGTATCGATGCATAGTGTCGATAAAGTTTTATGGTCGTGTAAAATGGAGATATACCACTGATCTCTATAATACACTGGATAGTGTATTCCCTACAAAGTATAACAGTTCTTTTGACTCCAATTGAAGATGGCACTATCAAAGGCAGCTTCAAGATTTGGCATCTGCCGAGCACAAAAAAAAAGTATTTTGACGTCTGGCGCACAAATTAGGCGTGTTCAGGAGAATGAGATCTCAGAGATCTCAATCTCTGTTACATGAACAGAGGTCTCATTTTTCTGAACACACCAATTGTTACTGAGCAAACAGAACAAAATGGAAAGGTGAGAATTTTCAGCCATTTATTTAATGTATTTAGAATAAATAAAGCTATCTATGAAATGGAAAGTTTTATTTTTTTAAAAACACGAAAACGCTTTTCGGGAAAACTTAGTTGAAGAACACAAAAAGGTCAAAGGTCTCTGCGCTGAGCTTGATAATATTTTCAAAATAAACACCACAGTCGTGTTTCTTGGAAACAATTACAATGTCATTAAGGAATTAGTGCTTATCCGAAGATAAGAAAGTGCAGGTGTTGAAAAGACTGGTTCGCTATGATGATTGGTGTTCCATTGTTGTGCCTATAGCTTTGGACAATAGGTGTGTTCCTTTGGGCCTTGCAAATTACTTTTTAATATTTCCCAGTAGATGATGAATAATAATTATAATTTTGCCAAAAGAAAAATCTAATCTTAAAGTAGATGTAATTTTTGTTGTTTGTACTTTAATTTAGATAAGAGAAACATCAACAACAATAATTTACTAAGTAATTTCTTTTTATTGATGGTGTCGCTTTCTTGCGTGGATTCATTTCGTTAATACATTATTAAAGTGCTTTGAAGTACTTTGACCACAGAGTAGAAGTAGTTGACTGCAGCCAGAAGTACTTTGCAGTAGATAAAGGAACGCGCCTAATGTCGTAGTTAATATGTTATACATTTATACAAAAAAAAGGCAGCTTCAAGTATAACATTTGTTCAAATGGAGTCACCTATTTTGTATGGATACGCTATCCAGTGTATTATAGAGATCAGTGAGATATACCGACACAGTGTTTCGCGTAGTATTGCACCGGTATAGTATACCGAGTGGTGTGTAAAAAGGGACGGAAAGCTTTACCGGTGCGATTTGATTTTTTATTTTTAAGTTTACCTGTTGCTTTTGTTTTGAAGTGATTTTTTTTATTTATCTAATGGCCGGTTGCACCAAACGCATTTAAATATTTAATGCTTCGTTAAATTTTAAAATGGCATTTATTGGTTGCACCAACCAATTTTAGTTTTAAAAGGCCGATAAACAAGGCAGTAAACTCAAATGCCATTTTTCTTCAGATAAATTTTAAAAGCTAGTTTTAACGAAAATATCTACAAAATAAAAAAAATTTCACCTTTGACAGGACATATTTTGAAAATTAAGCCTTAACTACATTGGCCAATAAAGTGAAAAAGTACAAAAGTGAAAATTTTCAAACTCATTTTAGGATAGTGTTTCTGACTGGGTAACTTATAAAAATGAATAATGATGCAGAAAGCTTAAATTTTGGTTTAAAAAAAATAACAGTATATTCATTTTCACAAAATAACTGCGCTAGCGGGAAAAAAATATTTTCACTTTTTCAATTTTACAAAAAGTGGTCAATGTAGTTAAGGCTTTACTTATTACCAAGATTTCCAAATGTAGTTGCAACAGTTGATTGTACTCACATTAGAATTGGGAAGTTCCCCCATACGTCAATGTGACAATGCGAAACAAACAACAACAAAAAATTTCCTAGTTGGGGAGAAAACAATGCAATACAAACAAATATACTTACATATTTGACAAACAACCAGGGATGGTTCGCAAACAGCATTTTAGCTAAAATATCAGTGAAAGACATTGGTGCAACCCAATAAAATTATCAGGCTGATAAATTTTATAAGGATTTTAGCAAAAACTGGTTTTAGTGGATTTTGGTGCAACTGGCCATAAGTGAAATTAAAGGATAATTCACTATGGCAGAAACCGAAAAATGTATCTAATAAATAGAAATAATAAAAAATAAGAAAATTGTTGTCCAAATGGAAATTTTTGACAATTGACTTTTGACAGCCCCACACCGACATATGGGTGTGTAAATGCCCATACAGAATCGGAATGCTTTATCGGTAAAGTATTTCGATGCTGGCGTGTAATAGGGGTATGTGAAGAGTTCACGTCACGCTCTCGTCTCGTTTCCTCCTAGCATTGTGAATCAGGCATAAATTTTGTCATTTTCACTAGACGGTTTTTTTGCGAGCCCGGGGGGAATTGCACGAAATAACGACCATAGGGATTAGCGACAGCATGACAGAAACAAAATGGAGTTTTCATACAACAAACTTTCGATAAAAAGTATTTATATAAAACGGTAACACAGTTTTTCTGTATGCTTGAGTTAAGTCCGGAGCATTTTCTGGGCTTAACCTAGCCCGTAGGGGATTAGTTGTTGTTGTATTTAATATGGTGATTGTTTAGCACCGACGTCGTATTTTTCGTCCAATTCCCTCCGGGCTTACAAAAAAACAGGCTTACTACATGCGAATGCGAAATGTTAAAATCGAGTCTAATTCATTTCGCAACTCGTTCATACGTTCATTCTCTTAAGCCTTAACTACATTGACCACTTTTTGCTAAATTGCAAAAGTAAAAATATTTTTCTCCCCGCTATCGCAGTTATTTTGTGAAAAAGAAAATAATTTTTTTTTTTTAAACCGAAATTTAAGCTTTCTGCATCATTTTTATGAGTTTCCCAGTCAGAAACACTATCCCAAAACCAGTTTGAAAACTATCATTTTTGTACTTTTTAACTTTTTTGGCCAATGTAGTTAAGGCTTTATACTATTAGATATTTAATTCATCATGAACGGAGCGAAAATTGATTTCCCCGTCCTCCGTCCTCGTTGGACAACATTTCTGTATTCATGTAAACGCAAAGTTGCGTTGTTTTTTTCATCAAGCCATATTGTCCAACATGATGATCCATCCATGTAAATCCCACTAACGTCAAAAGTGTTTATTGTGGGTTGGCAGAGTATTTTTTTATTTTTTATTAAAAAATAATGAAAAACAAAATCGCCTTTGAGTCAAAAATATTGTTTAATTAGTTAGTTCTGAAGAATTCAACTTCACAAATACATATCGAATTTTAAAATAAAAAGCTAGCAAGTTTCAAGAATTCTGTGAAAAGAACGTTTTAAAGGTATAATTTATTTGCGGTTGCCAATTGTTGTTGCGAATTTCGTCCCAAAATTATTAATGCATGAAATATTTTTTTTGTTTTTTCTTCTCAGAGTTCTTTGTTCAAATTATGTTTTTTAATTATCATCTAGTAAGGTAGACTCAAGAAAAAATATTAATGTGTTGTGCTTCAAACCTGTTTTCTTTTCCAGCACAAGAATATTGGTTATCTTGTCTTAAAGTTTCGGAATTAGTTACCTACCTAAACTTGATTTAAATTTTGATATTAAAAATGTTTTCAACAACGGCTTCTGCAAAACATTGCCTATTACATGGAATTTTTCGAATTGGTAGTCAAAGAAATTTTACTTTTTCTTTGGAAAACGAAGATATTTTCTTAGTTTGCAACGCATTTTGGAAAGAAGAAGCTTTAGTTATACCTTTTTCGGATAAAGGGGCAAACCTTACAGAAGTATTTATTAATGTTTTTTGTCACCATATATATATTAATAATACTAAATATATTTAGGCCTTTACTATTTCAAACAGTAAAACGTTTTTGGGAAAAGTACAAAATAATTGCCTAAATATTGAGCTCTCAAAAATAAAGAAAAACTTGAGTCCTGAAGTAATAGGTTTCTTACGTTTACCACTTCATCAATTTTTTATCGCTTATCGCGATGCATCTATGACAAATCGTCTTAACGACGGACAGGTAACATGTGATTCTATTGCAAAAAAAAAAACCTATACTTGATATTTTATAGTGCTTCCAGTTTCCAGTTATATCAACAAACAAATGGGTGCCAGTTTTTAACCCAACATCTGGTGAACAAATTGGTGAAATAGAATGTCTTCTAGCAATGGGCACTGAAAAGCAAATCGAGAATATGGAAAATTCGATGATAAACACACACAAAACGGCTAGCATCAGATCAACCACCTTTCAGCATGTATCCAATTATATTCCCACAAAAAAATCTTTACCAAATGAATCATCCTTACCTGTTAATTTAAAAACAAGCAAAACGTCGGACCTTTTGAACATACTTCAAAAATCTCTAGCTTCGACAACCTGTAATTTGAGTCATGCACAAACAGATATACAATTGGTAGAAAGCAATTCATTTAGGATAGTTTTGGAAATTAAAAGCGGCCGAAATCTACCACTAACTCAATCTCTTAAAGTAAAGAAAAAACTTAATCGATCTATTGGTCCAAATATCAGCGGACAAACGGGGGAAGAGCCAAGTACATACGTAACATTTCAAGCTAAAGGAGGTGATGGTCCCATGGTGAAATCTCACGAAGGAATGGTATATTCAACCCCTGTGATAGAAAAAAACTCTAATCCGGTTTGGAACGTGATGTTTTGTATATCTGGATCTGTCAACTATCTTATAAATGTGAGTTTCACACTATTACTTCGAATACCTATGTATATAATAATGTATTTATTTACTGTTGCAGAAAAACGAACGATTTATTCTTAAGGTTTGGAAAAAGGCTGACAAAAGTAGTGCTCATGGTCAATACTTTCCATGTCCCATGGAAGATGCAATTATTGGTTTTGCATCCATAAGCTTGTGCGATTTGATAGAAAATGTCCCTGTATTAAATGATTGGTTTGATATTGTTGACTTCAGTGGGCATATTAATGGTCAAATACATGTAGTTGCAAAACCTATTGACGATATCAAAAAACTAAAGGAATTAGTGCGAAATAACCAAGTTGAAAAGTTGCTTGATACTTTTGAATCAAGCTTAGATATAAATAATATGAACCTATGTCGAGCAATCAAAAGAAAATTTACCGAGCTTGAAGAAATATCAGAAAGGCTAAGAGTTCGTTTGTTGGACGTGACGGGGAATGCGGATGATTGCAAAGTTACACGGGAAATAAGCGATGAACAGTTAGACGAATTCGAGCACGATTTAAACACTTCAGTATGCGAAGATGAGAATGAAAGTTTCTTTAGTCCAACAAATTATTTAAATACTTCACCACATACATCACATACACAATAACTTTTGAAAACAGATTTTTCTATTTGTCAACCAAAGCCTTTATAAAATTAATTGCTGCTGAGCAAAAATGAGTACTTACGATTTTTATATTGAAAACAAATCATTAATTCAATCTTTTAATTTTATAATAATAATGGTTATTTAGAATATTAGAATTATTAACGATTTGGTGTACAAAATTATGTACATATATATTTTCAAAAGAAAAGAATGTTTATCAACATTGGTCCCTAAGTTTTTTTTTAGTTAATAGTAGTAAATTATGCTACCTATGTATATAATTCGAAATTTTAATGAGCACAGAAAAGTACCCCTATCCAGAATTTAAATTAATGTTGCATTTAAAAATACAAACCCTACGACGATGCGCAACTTCGTTTTCTTTTCGTTTTTTTGATATCAATAATATTTTTGCTATACTTGTCATTCTTAAAGGGAGAATTGAACCACATAATTAATTAGTCAATTGTTTTCACGTAGAATTATAAATAACCAATAAACTTTCATACTTGGTAAGTGTAAAATGTGTTAAATAACTAAATCAAGATGATATATTTTAGGAATCAATTAAAAAAATGTGAAAATAAAAATAGGTTTTTTTACTACGTTATTTATATAATTTCTTTAGAACATCCAAATTCGACTCCAAATTATTTAACTTCCTATTCACAATTTTACAAAAACTACACAAAAAAAAAGTATGTATATGCGATCAATAACAAAGCAAATTCGGTAGTTTTTAAAATGTGAAAAAATTACAAATTAAATAGTATGTACATATAAACAATTTCAAAATTCTGTTAAATAATAAATGGAATTTCGGAATACAGAATTATATGTATATGATTTTACAGAATTTTGCATTTTTGAAAAATACAGGATTTTAAATTTACAGAATTTTGAGATATAATGAATTTTGGAATATACAGAATTATAATTCCAATCCATTGTACATTCGTAATTGATGAAAGGTTATCTAAGAAGATATGGAAGTGGTTACCTTTGTAACTTTTTACATCGGAAATTCACTGTCATACGTATGTAACACAATTCTAAATTCATGCTTTTTGTAAGGTAGGTGTGATGTAAAACCAAATAAAAAAGAACAACTTTATTCTCTTCAATGATTTTTTCAAAAGTCGCTATTTCTTTTTAGGAATGTCTGTCAAATACCTTAGCGGAATGTGGTTTTTACCCCTAACTAATATTAATCGAATTTACCCAAATAAAGAAATAAATTAAGAGGAAGCGCTAGTGGCGGTTTTATAACAACTAAGGCGCAAAATTTTAAACGAATAAGTACGATGTTGAACCATTTTTATTATGCGAAAAATACTTTAACATCGTACTAAATCGCCTAAGTTTTTAATTCCTACGAGTTTTGGAACAACTAAAATCTAGTTTTTTTTATTCAAAAAAACCCGTTTATAAATGACAAATTTATGACTTTTAAACCAGCTTTACATGAACAAAGGATGAAAATAGGTGTGTGTAATAAACCTGTTTGCACAGAAAAGTACAAAACAAACTAAAAAAGTGTTAGAAAAACCTAAAGCTCTATTTTTGTGTCGAGTTTTCGCAAACTTGTGCTGTTCTACTATGTACTGGGGTGGAATCGGCTAACGCGATAGTTGATAGTTGATAATCAAAATCGACAATTTTGCTCCATGTAAGGTGATTATCAAATCGACAATCGTTTTTTGTACTGATATTAAGCGACAGCTTTTTAGGTGTCGTTTTCATACATTTATGTCATTTTCATAAAAAGTTTGATGCGGTCGGTTGGTTGGTTTTTTAATAATATAATTAATTAAAACCAACACAATTATAAAAATGCAAAAATGACATTTAATTCTTGACTGAATTGTAAGTTATTCCAAAGAACAAACAATTTTTGGCGAACGATTTACACAGAGCAACGAATAGTTGATAATCAAAACCGACAATCAAAAAAGCGACAATCAACTATCGCCTTACGCGATTCCACCCCTGCTTCTGATCTAGTTTTTCTTCATTAAACAATGCTATATCAAAACGAGCTTTACAGGATTTGAAGTTTATGGAATTTTTTAATTTACCCAAGTTTCTGAGCTCTCAATTTGTGCACGTACTGAACGTCTGGAAACAAAATTTCAACTTTGCTTTGTGTTTCAGACTGTTTCAGAAATCTTTGCCCCACTTCCTTTCACACAGATAAAAAAGTTTAAGGAATGTCTAAAATGAACTGGCTTTTTGATTAGATAAAAACTTTCGGACCCTCAATCTTAGATTTATAACAAGCTGAGGGGCATGAAACGGCAGACAAGAAAGTTTTTATTTTTATATGTACATTTTTACACGTTTTTTCATAAAACTTTATAGGTACAAAGATTTATAAATTAGAAAGGTTTTCAACTTCCAATAGAGTAACATTTTTAATTTTTTTTTTTTATTTCTATAAGGGAAGGGAACTTGGGAGTGTACTTCGATTTTTATCTGGAAGTATAATTAAGAATTTTATGGACCAAAAGGATCCTGTTTTATATTTTAAGGCATAACCGTGAAAAAAACTTTTGTTGTTTTTGTTGCGTAGCATAGGCTGGGATGATTCGTTCCTCATATCTTCAACACGACAGTCCTTCGCACTTAACATTACGCGTCGCTATTACAAGCTAATACCAATAGCAATCTTCACATTATTTAAAAAAATTGAGGTAAATATGCAGTGGTCCAAGTTTACAAGCGTACAAATTCTGTATCAGGTAATTCATATCGTTGCTTATCAAAGTTCACATACTTTAAATTATTTTTGAAGTAAAAATAGGTTTTGTTATAACAGAAAAGTACGGAAGTTTTTGTAGATTTACTTTATTAACGCTTTAAAGGCATTTTTAAACTAACATTTTTTAACTTCGCTTAGCCAAAAAGTCTCATCTCCTCACGTGGATTAAGTATTTTTGGTGGGGCAGGTGTTTCGAATTCACCTAACTCAGCATCGTAGTATAAAGCAGCTCTATATGGTCTAAGTTCCCATGGGACTTGGCTTTCCATTGCGGTTAACTGCACACCTAAATCCTCGAGGGTGGGGACACCACTCAAAACATCGTCAGTTACACACTCTCGCTCAATGCGTTCCATATGAAGTTCACCAATAGGGTTTCCAGGACAAATAAGTTCCGTCAACTTGGCTTTCAAAATAAAAGTTGGGTCAAAACGCATATCGTATCGCAAATATCCCCACCATTTTTCATCTTTTCGCATAACCCGGTGGAACCAGTCCACTAAATCACTCAGAAGATAGCGTTTAGGTCTAAGTATTTATAAATTTTGCTTAAAAATTATAAAAATTCAATAGATTGCAACATACCCTACAGCTTGATAGACTTTTCCTGCAGTGTCGGGATCCCTAGCACAATTGACAATTGCCTGTGCAATATCACTAACATAAACCGGCTGTTTTACAGTGCGTTCTCCTTTATACCAAAGGGGAAATGCACGAAATTGGCGTCGCCAAATATGAGCGTAGTATCGCAAGAACCTGTCTTCTGAACCGTAAATATCAGACGGACGAATTATGGTTGCATCTGGAAATTCTTCCCGTATAGCAAGCTCTCCAAAATATTTGCTCCTTAAAAAATTGCTCCCGTTTTCCAAAATATGGCCTTTTGGATTCTCAGAGGCATTGAGTGCAGACAGGTGAATAAGCCGTTCCACGCCCATTTCTTTGCAAATCCTAAATTAAACTTGAAGTTAGGTGTAAAAGTATATTAAAATGACTATACCTGGCAATATTTCTGGCTCCAGTTACGTGTACATCTTCGAATTTATAGTTCTTTGTTTCGAAATCACGGCCAACTAAATTAATTACCACATTAGAATACTTCACGGCCTCACGAATAGAATTTTCATCTTTCAAGTTGTAAAAATGAAAAAGAACTTGTCCTAAATCACCAGAGACTTTAAGACGAATAGCTTCGCCGTGATCAGCTCGATATGGAAGAATCATCTGCGTACCAACTTTGCCAAGTTTGTTGCACACATACCGCCCGACAAAACCAGTGCAACCGAAAACAGTGGCAACAATGCCATTGAAACTGCTGCGACCTCCTGTTCCTCTTTTAATAGACGAAAGATTGGTTGATTTCAATGGTCGAGGACCGTCGGTACTATAAGATGAACAACGAAGGACCAAAACTCCCAATGGTCGTATATGGGTTCCTGGAAATGCACGATTGTGTTATGTAGGTGATCTGTAACCTCACATTTTATACAATTACGCAATGAGCGTCTACGGTACAAAAAAGCATAAAAAAAATATTCCTTACTTGCAGCAATATAGTTTTTCCGCAACATTAACGATGCCATTGTTAAAGAACTTTTTTGCAGCAAAATATTTTCGTTACAAAGAGCTATCCCAATATTTTACTAATTCTATTGAAAAACTATTTGTTTTGAAAGCAAGAATAAGTAGGCCGTAAGGAAGAAATGTTTTGCCTTTGGAAACGTCAAAAATCAATATTCTGTCAACGTTCAGGAAACGAATACGCTGAGTTTCTTTTGGGCGTTTTTCTTTTTTAGTTCAGAGTACAGCTCTGAACAGAGAGTCTGAGCACTCCGAACATACTCTGAGCCATGGACGTATATATATATATATATATAATATATAATATATATATATATATATAATACGTCCATGCTATGAGCGATCTCTGAACTGAGCGTGCTCTGCTCTGAGAGTTCAGATTTACTTATTTCTGGGTGTTTTTCTTTTTTAGTTCAGAGTAGAGCTCTGAACAGAGTCTGAACACTCCGAACATTGGGCTTTTCCAAAAACTATATGGGTCGTATTTATAAACGTTGTCTAACTTTGGACAACTGTCCAACTTTGGAAAATCTGTTCAAAAACCTTGTTTATTGTTGTCGTGTAGCTGCCTAACTTAGACACAAGAGTAGATTGTCTTAACCGTTAATAATGTGATATTTATTTTTATTAAATAAAGCATATTTCCACCAATTTGAAAATAGTTAAACATTGTCTAAGTAGACAAAAATCTAATAAATACGACTGTATATCTATAACTATATTATATTTGCCATTTTGATGTTTTTTCCACCTGTCAAATTTGTGTTCAGCTATTGAACTCCGTCTGCTCTATCAATTTATTCTGAGCTAATAGAGCGCGCTCTGAACATGCTCAGAGCGAAAAAAGAAACACAAAGACTGCTTTTAAACGACTGCAATTTCTATCCGCAATTCCCTTTTGAGTTTCTTTCCGATTGCAGCATCCATTTAAACGCTGCAAATTTTAATACCTGCAATTTTCGTTAAATGAGAAGGAAATAATATCTCGTCACTCTTTACTCCGCTTATTTCTCAAACAATAAGAAAAAGCACAAAGAAGAAAGAGCGATAACTCTGCAATTATTTCAACCTCAGCAACTTTGTCTACCCCGGACACCGCATACGTCCCCCGCCTACATGCTTAAAAATTGCAAGGGTAATTGCAGCATATTTGCAGCGTTTAAAAGCAGTCAAAATTGGAACTCTGAATGCTCAGAGCTAAAAAAGAAACACGATTTTTTTTGACAGTTCAGGCTCTCCTCTGAACTATAGAAGAAAAACGCCCTTTAATAGCTCTGTTTAGGGAGTTTTTCTTTTTTTGTTCAGAGCGAGCCTGAACTGTCAAAAAAAGAATCGTGTTTCGTTTTTAGCTCAGAGCATTCAGAGCATTGACTTACTTTACTATCTTACATTGACTTAGATCTATTCAAGTGCCCATTACATTAAATAACTTGTAAATTTTTTTTACAATAGGAAAACACTTGTTAGTTCTCCCATCAGCAATCGATTCCGCTTGAATTTTCATGCTTAAAAGGCAACAGAATAGCTGAAAAAATGCGTAATTTTTGTGAGCTTTTCTGTTGAATGTAAACATTAAAAAAATTGTCTCTGAGTCCTCGATTAGTGGATTTTCATAACACTTGAGAAAGTCAATGATGTTTTATCAAAATGAAATAAGGGTTCAAAATATTATTCAAAATAAAATGAAATGAAACCCAAAATTTAATGTTGGGGTAATATTTCATTGAGGCAAATTTCATTATATAATGACCCCAAGAAAAAAAAATTAAATAAGGTCTCAAAAAATTAAATTAGGTATACCCCATAATTTTCTTAAATTGTTTTGCATGTAGTTTTGGGGCAATAGTCGGTATCATACTAAAAACGATTAATAACCAGGGAAAATTGAGTCTAGAATGGTTTGGTAGGCAACTTATATATTTATTTTTTAATCTTTTTAGAAACTTAAAGAACAAAGGCAACCTTTTCAACATTCCTGGTTTAAAAGCAGCTCAAGAATATGATTTTTGTTTATTAATGCCTCCTCAGACTCATTATGTGGTCATTAACCTAAACTGACATAGAATAGTTGTAGAGTAGAATCAGCGAAAGTATATAAAATACGTTTATTAGGTAAACCTCTACGAAACGGGTCCTTTATTTATTATGCTCAAAATTGTATTATCTTACAGCTAATAAATACATGATCAGAAAATTTTAATAGGATTTATATCTTTCGAAGATTCATTTACTTTTCCTACAATATCAATCGAGTTAATGCGTATCATAGTATGCGGGGAGCGCTGGAAGTTGATCCTTACGTATTGTTTCCTTCGCTTTTTCTTGAAATGTGTTTTTGTATGGGATAATGTTTTTTCGATAATAGTGGCTTGCACATTTACTAGCCCTGATTCCAGAATTGGCCTTCCAAATAATGTAAAATTGTTGCCTCCAACAACTAGAACCTTTTCAAGATTGATGCGATCGGAAATTGTGGGTGGCCAATATCCCTCAATAACTATTATGTCACCAGATGTAACTTTGAACTGCTTTCCACATAAGTGAACAACGGCAAAAAGACGGCCATGGTGCTCGGCTGGTTTAATATTATTTATATTGCTGAATAAATTCTTATAATTGTGACCAGTTTTACTAGGATTGAACTCTGCCTCAACAAAGCTGCCATAGTTTGTTTTAACATGTGATTTCGGAAACAAATGCAATGAGTTAAATGACGCTAGAGAGATAAGAAATATAAAATTGATTTGCAACTAATATAAGGACTTACTTATTATGTTTCCTAAAACTGGTGGTTTTATTGATCGAAGCAAACGAGAAGAAATAAATGCCATGCCGCTCTATAACTCTTTTGTGCTTGTTATTCCAATCCAAATGAAATCCTGACAAAAATTCTCTTTTTCAGACAGTGACAGTAGTTGCTGGTGTTTAGTGTACGTTTCAGGTTTTGAATTAAATGGTTGTGCGTTCTTATTTTACAGAGTGCTTGTATGCACAATCGTTTTTCTAAAAGGCGCATTCAGGGAGGCAGGTACAGCTGCATCAATAAAGAAATTTAAAAGCCTTCTTAACTTTAAGGCCCAGTTTCACAGTTGTAGTAAGTGGCCAATGTGAAAGAATTAAGAATAATTTCACTGTGCAAATTTCAAGACTTCAAAACTTGGGCGAAAGTGCCAAAATGGAAATCTTAAGTGGCACTTAAATCACGAATGTTTATTTAAATATATGATCTTATTTATAAACGTTGTGTAACTTTAGACAACTGTCCAACTTTGGAAAATGTGTTCAAAAACCTTGTTTATTGTTGTATAGCTGCCTAACTAAGACACAAGAGTAGATTATCTTAACCGTGAATAATGTGATACTTATTTTTATTAAGCATATTTCTACCAATTTGAAAATAGTTAGACAGTAGGCGTGTTTTTTTGCAAGCCCAGGGAGAATTGAACGAAAAAAACGACAACAGGAATTAGCGACACAG
This sequence comes from Epistrophe eligans, assembly GCA_951394125.1. NCBI lineage: Eukaryota > Metazoa > Arthropoda > Insecta > Diptera > Syrphidae > Epistrophe > Epistrophe eligans. Next base: position 258,351 of record OX596031.1, read on the forward strand.
AAACAAAATGGAGTTTTCATACAAACTATCGATAACAAGTATGACTGCTTTTAAACGCTGCAAATATGCTGCAATTACCCTTGCAATTTTTAAGCATGTTGGCGGGGGGCGTATGAGGTGTCCGGGGTAGACAAAGTTGCTGAGGTTGAAATAATTGCAGAGTTATCGCTCTTTCTTCTTTGTGCTTTTTCTTATTGTTTGTGACATAAGCGGAGTAAAGAGTGAGGAGATATATTATCCTTCTCATTTAACAAAAATTGCAGGTATTAAAATTTGCAGCGTTTAAATGGATGCTGCAATCGGAAAGAAACTTAAAAGAGAATTGCGGATAGAAATTGCAGTCGTCTAAAAGCAGTCTATGTAATTCACGCCGGTAAGACTACTTTTAGACGACTGCAATTTTTAACGGCGTCTCTCTTTTGAGTTTCTTTCGGATTGCAACATCCATGTAAACGCTGCAAATTTTAATAGCTGCAATTTTTTGTCAAATGGGAAGACTGCTTTTAGACCTCTGCAATTTTTATCCGCAATTCTCTTTTGAGTTTCTTTCGGATTGCAGCATCCATTTAAACGCTGCAAATTTTAATGGCTTCAATTTTTGTTAAATGAGAAGGAAATACATCTCCACACTCTTTACTATGCTTATGTCTCAAACAATAAGAAAAAGCACAAAGAAGAAAGAGCGATAACTCTGCGATTTTTCAACTTCTGCAACTTTGTCTACCCCGGGCACATACAACCCTCACGGACGTACTTAAAAATCACAAAGTGAAATTGCATCGTTCAAATCCAGTCTTACATTTTGATGGAGCAAAATCTCATTTTTCAAAACCTGTCTAATCAAACATATCTGCATAAACAAACGTCAGATGGCTTTGAATTTGAAGCTTAAATTTAAAAAGAAGTTGTTGCGTCGTTTTCGTTTCCGTCGTCTTAAATTGTCTTGTTTTGGAAGATTTTATTTTATTAATCATAGTTTTATAAGGAAATCAATTCATACTTTCAAATAGTTATGGAGGCGAATAATGAACCATGTTTAGAACGTCATTTCACTGGGCATAGCGCTGATATTACACAAATATGTTTTAACGCTACATCAAATTATATAGCTTCAAGCTCTTTGGATGCTTCTGTAATGATTTGGGACTTGCAGCAGGCCGCTCGTTGTATTCGATTTAGTGCCCATACCGAAAAGATTCACTCCCTTGCATGGGCTAAAAATTGTAACTTAGTTGCATCTTCTTCTGAATCTGGATTAATTAAGATTTGGGAACCAAAAATACGCGGAGTTTGTAAAGAGTTTATAGCTCATAATCAGCCAGTGCGAACTGTTGATTTTGACTCTACAGGAACATTGGTATGTATATTTTAATAGTTGGCATTGTCCACATCGCTCATAACACATTTCGATATTAGCTTTTAACTGGCTGCGATGACAAGTCTATGAAGTTGTGGAAAGTTTCACTAAGAAAATTTGTAGCTTCATACACTGGTCATACAAATTGGATTCGAAGCTCTAAATTCGATCCTTTGGGCAATTTAATCGCATCTACTGGAGATGATAAACATCTGAAAATATTTGATGTCGAAAAATGTGCATGCATCTCTTCGTTTACTGAAGAAAAAGGTTCGGGGAGACAAATATCATGGCATCCCGATGGGAACTTAGTAGCTGTTGCACTGACTAGCAACAGAATTAAGATATACGATATAAGAACCGAAAGCCTGATTCAATTATATCAAGTGCATTCAGGACCAGTTAACAGTTTATCATTCCACCCATCCGGAAACTACATCTTATCTGGCAGCGATGATGAAACTATGAAAATTTTGGATTTGCTGGAAGGAAGACCTCTATTTACGCTTACAGGGCATACAAAGAAAGTTACGGCAGTAGCTTTTTCTGCAGATGGACTACAGTTTGCATCTGCAGGATCGGACAAACAGGTTTACTACAATGACTTATAATTTGCCTATAAACATTTTGTAATACGAATTTTTATATTTAAAGCTTTTGATATGGAAATCGAATTTAAGTAACGCCGGATCATCAGGAGTGGAAATGACAGTTAATGGTGTAGGTAACAGCTGTTTCACAGAAGTACTGATTGATCCCAGAAGCAAGGATGTATACGGAACACAAGATGAAAATTTTCATGTTGAAGACAGCGTCTCTACAAATGAATATTATAAATAATCCATACCTTAAGTTTGTATATGCTTACATAAATCTAGAATGAAACCTTTAAATAAACTTATTAGTTTAGATTTAGATTCATTGATTCATCAAAAATACAAAAACATCTGTTGATTTAAGCCTAAAACAATTTAAATACCTATATTTCAATCATATCTTGTTGTAGTAAACGCGTTGAAAAAATAATTTAAAAATATCAGTTAAGCCCGTATGACTACATTTTTTTCTTCTTGCTTAGCTCATATTAAAGTGTTAGCCAAGAAAAAGAGGGAAAGGTGGTTGTTTTTAAGAAAAGAAAATCACTGATCTGGCAAAAATCAAAATTAATTTAAATTATTTAACATTATTTAAAAAACCTTTTGTTGTTATCTCTTCTAAAGCTGCTACATTTGATAAATAATTAAGGCTTTACAACATTGGGTCTACCTGTTTCTCTCTGTTTGGTAACGTGAAATTTCTTGTAAAATTGCTCAGACTGCTTTTAAACGCTGCAAATATGCTGCAATTACCCTTGCAATTTTTAAGCATGTAGGCGGGGGACGTATGCGGTGTCCGGGGTAGACAAAGTTGCTGAGGTTGAAATAATTGCAGAGTTATCGTTCTTTCTTCTTTGTGCTTTTTCTTATTGTTTGAGACATAAGCAGAGTAAAGAGTGAGGAGATATATTATCCTTCTCAATTAACAAAAATTGCAGGTATTAAAAAATGGATGCTGCAATCGGAAAGAAACTTAAAAGAGAATTGCGGATAGAAATTGCAGTCGTCTAAAAGCAGTCTCAGCAATCTCTGAAACATAGAGTACCTATATTATCTAGAGAACCGACTTAAGGGGTTTGTTCTCTTTCACCCTACAAGCTGTTAGAACAATAATGTATACTACCCATTGAGCATGTATTAGTGGTCCCGTGCATTTTAAATGGGGACCTGCTCCAACACTACTTCACCCGATAGTATACATGCCCAGTTGAAATTATGGTGAATTTATGCGCTCAGATATTTAAAATAAGTTTCCGTTAAATTCAAAAATTGAAAAATGAAATTATATTTCAGTTAAAATTCTTTTTTGTAACCCTTTATCAATATATATATGGGTACGTGCCCTAACTTCTAGCACAAAAAAAAATCGGAAAGATGAATATTTTGACAGATGAATACAAAATATCAAAAAAAAATTCGATTGCGCAAGTAGCTATTATTGAAAACAATAAAACCCTACACTCGAAATTTTGATTTTAAATTTGAGACGCTTAAAAAGCGAAATGAGTGATTATTTTGATACCAATATAAAGTGGATGACTTAATTATTAATTCTCGCTAAAAAGAATTTAATGTTGGCTAAATCTTACGCATAAAATAACTTATTATTTCACTGATAATTGAAAAGAGTGGGTGGAAATAAATAATAATTGAGTCATAAGATTTACATTGCCATCAAAATAATCATTGATTACGCTTTTAAAGTACCTCAAAACTTAAAATCAACATTTCCAATTATGGTTTTCAATTTTTCATTGATAGCAACTTAGCCGCAAATTGTCGCTACCATTGAAAAACCTTTTATATGGACATTTATAGGGAATCTGTTTGATTTGGCTTTCAGAAACACGTAGGGGACACAAAATTAACCATCCTTGTGAAGCCAGAAGTTTTGAACCGTTCCAATAATCCAAATGAAGCAAGTATTTTGGAAATGACAGCGTTATATAACTAGCAATTTCAGAAAATTTCTATTTCTTTTAAGAAATTTCTTGAAATTGGTAGATATATAACGCTGTCATTTCAAAACTACTAGCTTCACGAGGATGGTTGAAATAGTTCTTAGTTTCTGAAAACCATTCTCAAATCAAACAAAGATTATAAAAAATTTCCATATAAAAGTAATTTCGGCATTTGCTTTAAAACTGAAAAATGCCGGAAATTACTTTTATATGGAATTTTTTTAAAATCATTTTTCGATCTGAAAATGGCTTTCATATATTATCTAGAGAACCAACTTCAGCGATTTTTCTCTTTCACCCTACAAGCTACACTGAGAGGATTTCCTCCACAAGGCTGAACATTTGGTAGTTGCCCAATGCATTTTTAATGGAATCGCACTAACCTAGTGATAATTTAATGGATATTGGCTCAGTTTTGCTTAGTGCTCAGTTCTCTCACCAGATATGAAATACTTTTTTTAAAACTGCATTATAAACCATGTTCATACTTCTTGCAAAAAAAAGTCCATCGCTGGAATTTGATCTCTCTTTTAGGCGTCAGTTATAGCGATCAGAAAAAACCATCAGGAAAAGTTGAAACAGATGGATACGATTTTTGTTTCCTTTTACAAATCTGTCAGTGGAACAAGTAAAAGCTGGAACGCAAATAATTGGAACGATTTGTTCCATTTTGTGTGAAGTGATAATCAGCTGGCACGAAAAATGAATTTACATCAGGAAAACACTTTAATGCATTTCTAACAATAAAATTATTGTTGAGTTGAAAATTTTATTTGCATAAAAAATTCATTGAGTTATTTGTCATCGATTAGTACAATATTTGCGATTCAAATCGAATGAAAACCTAGTAAATAATCTATTTATTGGATATTCTGTTTATCTAAATACTTCCAATATTGAATAAAACTAATTACGTGTTACAAAATAAATATACGTCTTGCTTTATTGATAGCACGATTTAGATACCCTTACAAAAGATGATGAAACTCCCCGCATTGCCAGCATCTGTCTTTTTCTTGTATTCTGCAAAAGTGTTGCCAGCCTCTCAATATATAACATTCCTCCCCACCTAGATGTCGACATCATATTGTTGAAAGTGACCAGGAACTCGTCTTGCTCGAACTGGTCTTTGGCGCTTAGGTGTCTCCATCTCCGTCTTTACAACTTCATCGTTAGGAACCCCGGATATTGTTGGTGTTCCTGTGATCCGCTCAGCTTCATCAGGCTCGGGTGAAAGACTTTCAAACTCTTCAGCTTCTACCGCAGTTAAAGGTTGCTCAGTAGAACTATCACTCGAGGCCTGAGGATTATATAAAAAATTAGGATTATAATTTTCTAAAGTTACCCGCCTTGGTGCCGCTTCATCGACATAGCGCTTGCGAAGTTGGTTTATATGTCGTTTTCCGCTTCTACCATCGGCTACTGTTACTTTATATGTCACTGGAGCGATGACTTCAATTATCATGCCCTCTAGCCATTTTTCTCCTCTGCCGTAGTTTCGCACATAAACTAAGTCATTAACCAAGAACGCCCTTTGCTTCTTCTCTTTTTTTTCACGATGCTTGTCATTCTTCTCTTCCAATGCAAAAGGATGTATCTTGTCCAACAATGATCTCAGCTTCCTACCCATTAACATCTCGGCTGGAGTTTTGCCCGTTGCAGCATGTACAGTGGTATGTTGACGAAACAAAAATCGCTGAAGCTTCAACTGCATATCACCATCCGTCAACGTTGATAAAGTTTTCTTCGTATATTGCACCATCCGTTCAGCCTGGCCATTACTCGATGGATGATACGGCGATGACGTTCGAAATTTAATCATATTATTCTTATAAAAATTTTTGATCTCTTCCGACACAAATGCCGTTCCATTGTCAGATATGATTAAATTCGGTATACCATGTGTCGCAAAAATATTTCTCAAATGCTTTATAACTTCTGATGATGACTGTCTATTCACACACACTACCTCTAACCACTTCGACATCGCATCCACAACTATCAAAAAAATGTGACCTTTAAACGGTCCAGCAAAATCCAAATGAAGTGTAGACCATGGATTTGTTGGTTTCTCAAATAACTGTAGAGGAGCTTTAGGTGGATTATTTCGATGTATTTGACACGGCACGCATTTATTAACACAAGCTTCTATATCTGCATTCAGATTTGGCCACCAACAATAACTTCTTGCGTTCATCTTCATTGCCACCATGCCAGGATGATTAGCATGTAATAAATTCATAATAATGTCACGTCCTTCTTTGGGAACCACGACTCTATTTCCCCATAGTAGACAGTCTCGATGTAAAGACAGCTCAGTGCACCTTACTTTATACGGCTGAAAATCGCTGTCCACCTTCGCAGTTGGCCATCCATGTAGTACCCAGTGTTTAACTGTCCGGATTATGGGATCCTTTTCCGACATTTTTCGTAGGTCTTCAGCAGTCATGTAATGGTTTTCGGCTTCTAGTAGTAGTATATCCGCAGGTGGAAACAGTTCATCCAAATCACTTGGTACCGGCAATCGGCTGAGTCCATCTGCATTCCCATGATTAACACCTTTTCTATATTGCAAATCGTAGTCGTAAGCCCCTAACCTTAAACACCAACGTAACATCCTTGGAGAAATCATCACAGGGATTGGTTTCTTATTACCCAAAAGACCTAATAATGGCTTGTGGTCTGTGTATATAACAAACTCTCGTCCTGCCAGATACTGATGAAAATGCTTCACCCCATTGATAATCGAAAGAGCTTCTCGATCAATTTGAGCGTAGTTACGTTCTGATTTGCCCAAAGTACGAGAATGATAAGCAATTGGTCGCTCCTCACCCTTTATATGCTGTGACAATACGGCCCCCAAGCCATATGGTGATGCGTCACAACTTAAAATGAGTGGCTTAGTTTCATCGTAATGTATTAGTAGTTTATCTGACTGAAGTAGATTCTTTAATTTAGCAAACGCCGTAGAATGTTCCTTTTTCCAAACCCATTTTGCGTTGTTATCTAATAAGCGATGTAGTGGTTCTGCAACTGTTGCTTTATGTTTAATAAATATGTTGTAAAAATTTAACAAACCTAAAAACGATTGTAGCTCTGTTTTGTTCTTCGGTGCTGGTGCCTCTTGAATTGCTTTAAAACGTTCATTCGTTGGTTTAACTCCATCAGACGTCACCTTGAATCCCAAGAATTCCATATCCGTCACACCAAACTGACATTTGACCTTTTTTAAAGTCATTCCAGCTCTACTTAAACGCTTTAAAACCTCATGCAGCCGCTCCATATGTTCTGTCTTGTTGTTTCCCACAACAATAATGTCATCAATATATGCAGCAACTCCTTTCACACCAGCCAGAATTTTATCCATCGTACACTGAAAATCGATCGGGGCACATGCCACTCCAAATGGCATCCGCTTAACTCTAAACAGCCCTTTATGCGTGTTCAAAGTAAGTATGTCGGCAGAAACCTTATTTACACGCAACTGTTGATATGCGTGTGAAAGATCCATTTTACTGTACACTTTTCCTTGTCCAACTAATGTAAGCATCTCTTTGATAGGAGGGATCGGATACGAGTTTCTCTTAATCGCTTTGTTCACTGTGCTTCGGTAATCTCCACACAAACGAATGCTCCCATCCTTCTTACGAACAGGAACCACCGGTGTACCCCAATCTGAATAAGTCACCGATTCAAGAATACCTTCTTTGATCATCCGATCAATTTCAGATTCAACTGCAGGTCTAATCGCAAACGGAACTTGTCTGTATTTCAAAAACTGAGGCTTTGCATCCTCCATGAGCTCAATATTTACTTCTGGTCCTTTGTAGGCACCCAAATCTTCCTTGAAGACTTCTGGATAAGCATCCAATAACTGGTCGATATTCTCGTAGGTAGTAATTTTTTGTACACCCTGTACAGAAATTTGTAGATCCTCAAACCAATTTCGACCCAGTAGATTTGACCCTCTCTCAGCAGCAACAACAACAGGCAGCTTTGTAGTAATTTTCTTGAATTTGACATCCACCATTGCCTCACCCAACAACTTCAACTGATCAGCATTCCATGTGGTCAGCATCATTCTTGACGGTTTCATTATTTCATCAGCAGATCTAATTTTTTCCCACGTTTGAGCATTTATGATGGTGCAAGTTGCTCCAGAATCGACCTCCATTGATAATAGAACACCATTCAAACTAACGTCTGCCATGATTTTACCCTTAGCAGATGCACCAACCATCGCAATTGTTTTTAAAACTTGCAAGGAATCATTAGAACCAATTGCATTAGTTCTCCCCCTAACCGATTTTTTAGGAAAAGACTTTTTATTATGTAGCATCTTATTTTCACCCTTCTTCTTCAAACAGACCTTCGCAATGTGACCAATTTTATTACAGTAGTAGCATTTTGCATTTTGGAATTTGCACTCCTTACCAAGATGAGCGTCTCCACAATGAAAACACTTGCCTTTAAAATTATGGTCATTAACCACTAAGAGCTCATCTTTGACCACAGTAGAATTACGGACCTCAGATACATTGAGACCAGCTGTCTCAGCGGCAACGCACAGTTCAATTGTCCTCGTGAGTGTAAGTTTGTCCTCTGAAAACAAACGCCTTTGAACACCCTCGTCATACACCCCACAGACAATGCGATCACGCAACATGTTATCGAGTTCTGCAAAATTGCAGTGCTTGCTCAATTTACGGAGGTCATTAATAAATTCGGCGATTGACTCACTCTTCCTCTGGATTCGTCTATTAAAATGAAACCTTTCCACGATTTCATTGGGTGCTGGATCAAAATATTCCGACAGTTTTTTGCATATATCAGAGAATGAAAAATCCCGAGGTCCATTTGGAGTCAGCAACGAAATCAAAATCTCGTACCCAGCATCCCCAAACTGAACCAGGAACATAGCTCTTTTTTTACCTTCATCCTCTATCCCATTTGCCTCAAAAAAAAATTGCAAACGCTGCAAATAACTCACCCATGACGATTTTATGTCAAATGGACCAATTTGTCCAAACATGCTTACAGCAACAACTCCAACACCAGGAGCAACAACAGCAGTAGAAGTAGACGGATTCGCCAGATTAATTTCTTACAATTGTCCTTGGTCGCCCAGAACAAAAGACAAATATGGTAAATTCCTTACCCAAACAGTAGACAGTAGACGGCGTGTAGTAAGAGCAGAGTGCCACGCCCAACGAATGCAAAAATCCAAATCCTAGTGTCCAATTCCAACCAAGGTAGTATATGTACGCAAATTCGTACCTCGTCGCCAATTTATATTGGATATTCTGTTTATCTAAATACTTCCAATATTGAATAAAACTAATTACGTGTTACAAAATAAATATACGTCTTGCTTTATTGATAGCACGATTTAGATACCCTTACAAAAGATGATGAAACTCCCCGCATTGCCAGCATCTGTCTTTTTCTTGTATTCTGCAAAAGTGTTGCCAGCCTCTCAATATATAACACTATTTGAAAGTTTTTCCTGTTTCGTTTTCCTGATCGCTATAATTAACGCCTTACTGAGATGAAAACAAAACACAAAAACCAACCCACCGACCCTCAGTCACTGTCACATCGGAGCTGCGATGGTGGAAACAACGTCTGCGTGCACGCCTTTCTTTTCTTTTTTTCAGTAATGTTTGTGTTTTTGTGTGTATCTTTCAAAATTAAAAAGATGGGGAGAGAAATTTGAAGAGAGATGCGCTATATCTACAATTCACACGAATTCATGGACAGGGAATTTAGGAGAGTGTTCTCTTACTGTGCTCAAATAAAATTTGCGGGTGTTTTAGGCAAGGGGGGTACGAGTCGGTTCTCTAGATAATATAGGTACTCTATGCTCCTACCGAGGTTTTTCAATTCATGCATCGTGTAAAATTGCCGAAGTCATAAAATTGTAAATCCAAACGAAGTTAACAGATCCATATTTCGATTCGAATGCGTTTTCTTCTATACGTTGTTGACTACGTGCGCGGATCGAAAAATGGAGTCGCTTGTTTGAAGGCAATTAATTAATCTGTCAAGTTACAAGTCGACTCGTTTTTTTTTTTCTTCATACATTTCAAAATAATATTTTTGTTACTCTATTTTGTATTATATTAAAAAATATATATTTTCTAAAATGCCAGTGAGTTTAATTATCCTTTGAAACTTTAATTTCTAATAAAAGATCTTTCCTCAGGTTCACGAATTCAAAGTGGAGATGACTTGCACCGGTTGCTCTGGAGCAGTAGAACGTGTAGTCAAAAAGTTAGGTGGTATGTTATTATAATTCATTAAACAATAAAAAAGATACATTAGGCAAAATCTCGATTAATTAAATTCATTTTAAATAGGTACCTAAGTACTTGAATTAAATGGTTAAACTTTGGTTTATATAATTTTATATCTTTTTAGATAAAGTAGAAGATATGTCAATCGACTTGGATGGGAAAAAGGTACAGATAACATCGAATCTATCAGGCATTGAGCTGCTAGAGGTTTTAAAAAAAACTGGAAAAGAGACAACATATTTAGGATGCAAAAACTAATTATATTCCACAAACAGTATTAATAATTGGAACATGTTAATGCAATTATTTTGTTCTCAATTGCTAATGCTAATATAAATAAATAATATAATATATATAATATAAATAAATAAAATGTTTTTGAAATAAACAATAGTTGACGGGATTGACATTCCTTTTTTGTTGACTCCACTTGGCGTGTAATGGCGGTTAATCCTGATGTGCAATAGAATCTTCTTGAATATCGTAATTCAAGAGAGATGGCTGAAATGGTCACGTAAACAATTGTAGAGCTCCCAAAAACGAAATATGTATATCTTTAGTGTCTTAGTAATATAATATAATTTTTTCTGTAGGCCTGTTAGAACTAAGTTCTTTTAAATGCAACTTGAATTGATTTCGGGATTCTAAAAAGTTTCCGATTACGATGGAATTTATGATGGGGCTGAATAATTCATATGCAGATTGTTGCGCGCAGGTATTAATGTACTACATTATGTACACCAATACTTACAATTTTGATTTTTGAATAACACCTGAAAATCCAACTTTATTTTTTTTCAGAGTAGGTATTATTATCATTATTACTATTATCATTCTCAAATTCAGATTCCACACTTCTTGATGATGAAGGGCATTAACTTGTTAGGTGGACTTTTACAAAAAAAATTCCGGGCGATAAATTCAAATGTCTCAAACGAGAATCTAAATAAAAAAGGAATGAGGTACACAATATTCAAGGATTTAATGTAATATTTTATATGATCCAAAAATAAACAGGTAAGTAAATCATTATTGACCTATTCTCGTTTGGGTTTAATATTTGTTGATGTTAAACAAACGCACTCCGTGAAACTGTGGAAGTTTAGGCAGAACTATGACAATTAAGGATATGAAATTGGCAATGAAATGTTCAGTGTTGTTTCTAGTATAAAGGCAAGTAAGAAGGAACCTAAAATAACAAGAAACTATGGTATGATTATGAATGCCCAGGCTTTTTATTACTTACAAAATTATGGGAACTGCTGTTAGAAATTTGCGAGTCGAAGTGAATTGTTCACCATCATCAATTTGTTCCCAATGGGTAAGTTGAGAAGCGCTGTCACTTTCTGTGCTTATCCAAGGGGTGCCTTTTATCATGTGCAGAAAATAAAGGTGTGCCTTTGAAATGATAACCATTATAGAAGAAATGCATCTAAGATATAACTAAGTAACTTACTGCATTATGGAGAATATTAGTAAAAGTCCAAGCCATTGAAATGCTTAATAATGGCACTGAAAGAAACATTAAATGAAAAGATAGTACACCGAGAAGGTAAGCTAGCCACATCCCTCTGGCACCCAACCAAGACCTATTAGGATTAGGATCTCCGTGACCACCGGCAATCATTTTTATAATTACGTCTTATATATTATTTTATATTCGACTTATCATTTGACTTATAAAGGTCTTTCACCCAACAGGTTATACTAAAATGATAATTAAATACCTAGGTATATACAAAGGTGTGAAATAACTAATTTGAAAATAATAATATTGTCTGGTTGGAAACCTTGTTTATGTTTATCTTTATCAAATTAGAACACATTTTTGAAGATTTGAAACTTGATGACGTTTTTAGCCAGAGATTATGAATTATAAAGATTGGAAAGCTTGGGTGTCATTCTGGTTTGCCTAAAAGCTGGCGGACGGTGGTGAGTTCATATTTTTGCACTAGTGTCCATGTTTTAACGCACACTAGTGCAAAAATATGAATTCACCTCCGCATAAATTGTTGTTGCAATTCACATTGACACTAGTGCAAAAATATGAACTCACCACCGGCTTAGCTTGTAGGCAAACCAGAATGACAGCCGAGCATTGACTGCTTTTAAACCCTGCAATTTTTAAGCATGTATGTAGGTGGGGGACGTATGCGGTGTTCGGGGTAGACAAAGTTGCAGAGGTTGAAATAATTGTAGAGTTACCGCTCTTTCTTCTTTGTGCTTTTTCTTATTGTTTGACACATAAGCGGAGTAAAGAGTGCAGCTATGAAAATTTGGAGCGTTTAAATGGATGCTGCAATCCGAAAAAAACTCAAAAGAGAATTGCGGATAAAAATTGCAGTCGTCTAAAAGCAGTCTTTCCAATCTTTATAATTCATTCATAATGGTGTGGCCTATCTCGCCCCGTTTAGGGGGTAGGGGCGATTTTCGAAGGAAACGACTTAAATGGAAAAACAAATATTAAAAAACAACGGCAATACTTAAAATGCAAAACAATAACGGTTTTAAAAGCCAGAAGTCTGTTATTTAATTCTACATTTAAATTATATTATTTGTGTCAATAGTTTTCAAAAAATTTGCATTCAAACTCAAAATTTTGATAAAAAAACGCAAACAAAAATGTTTGGATCAGTTTTTCTCAAAATTGTGCAAAGAAAAACTTAATTTTTTTGTTTGTTTGTTTTGCATTTTAAGTATTGCCGTTGTTTTTTAATATTTGTTTTTCCATTTAAGTCGTTTCCTTCGAAAATCGCCCCTACCCCCTAAACGGGGAGCGATAGGCCACCCATATTAAAAAATGCTTGTATTTGACATAAATCCGTTATCAATTTTCGGTGCCCAAGTTATCGTACTCTCCCCATGGATTCAAATTAGTATGGAAATTAGAATCACCACGGACCCATTTTGTGCATGTATTCTGAGAGAGAGACCTTACCATTTCACCCTACTCAGCGTCAGCATAAAGTACGATAATATAGGTACTCTATGCTACTCAGCGAGAACCGAAACCAAATCGGATAACGGATCCAAAAATATGGACGAATCGATCGAAACAGGTGTTGAAATACGTAAATCGATTACAAAAAACAATTTGTGACATTTTACAACCATAATAAAAAATTGTAGTTTTATTTTCACTTTTTTTTATTTTTCAAGTTTATTTTTTTTCGTTTTTGACAAATTTAATCCTAAAGTAAATTTAACAGAGGGCTTTTATCCAGCCTCGATAAAGAAAACAAAATATTGTATGTTAGGCAACTATAAGACAACAATAAACAAGGTTTTTTAACACATTTTCCAAAGTTGGACAGTTGTCTAAAGTTAGACAACGTTATAAGACCAATAATGTGGTGATCATTTATGGTGTTGCAGTTTCATTTGGTGTGTTGTTTTCTTGGTGGGGGATCCTGTCCTTCGAATAATGGAACAATTTTGTGATCACTTGAATTAAATAATTCACTTTTGATTTTAAATTGTTTTTTTTTTTTTTTTTTTTTTTATGAAGGGAATTTTTATTGAACTGTTGCTTTTGGCACTTACGTTTACACCAAAGATTGTGAATTATAAAGATTGGAAACCTCGGATGTCATTGTGGTTTGCCAACAAGCTAAACAAAATGTCGGATGGTGGTGAATTCATATTTCGGCCTAAAATGCCGAAGCCGAAGGTTTGGCCGAATGTTGTTTTTTTGGCCGAATTCGGCCGAAGCCGAAGCTTCGGTCGGACACTAATTATTATTATTAATTTATTATTTATTAACAATTCTTTAAGAATAATTTTTTTTTTGTTTGATGTAAAGTATTAATTGAAATAAACCAAAATGTCTACCTTTTAAGAGATAGATTTTTTTGAAGATATATCTGCATATAAAATTTTGTAACCTATCTATGCAAATTTTAAATATTATTTGATATAGGTATATATGTATGTACAGCTAAGAAATGTTTAACTATCTTATTAACTACTTCACCGATGTTTATCAAATTTTGTCAGCAGAAGCTTTTAAAGTTAAAATAATTTTAAATACCTATATCAAAAGCTAAAAAAATCAGGTAATACTTAAGTTTGACATACCGTCTTTTAAATTTTATATCTAAAATACAATTTATTTATCTATGTTCCATATTTTGTACTTTAACTTTGTACGTACTTTTAGATACTTTTTACTTTAATTGTAACGAAAATACGTTAAAAAAATTTAAACATTCGTTGCTCTTCAAAAATATATTTTTGGGAGTGGCAACAATGGTTATAATCTTTTATACATTAAAATATTTTGCCTGTCTCTCACATCACCTAATTAAAAAAAAAAACAATACATAGCTTATACAAGTATAAAAGCAAAAGATTTCTTGTCTCACTTGAATTTGTGTCAGACGTTTACCTACACGGTGCCATACGGTTGCATTAGTAAACAGAAATCTGGTTCTGGGGTTCTGTTCTAAAAAGCGATCAAACGTTTTCGTTTGTGCGAAAGACTTGCATAAAGATTTGAAGTAAATCTTTCGCACAAACGAAAACGTTTGATCGTTCTTCCCATACAGAATGTCACCCCTGCAACTCAGGCGAACGTCTATGTTTACATAAATTAACCGTTGTCGAATTCCTTTCAACCAAAGAATGAATTCTGTTTAGAAATTTTTCTAAACAAAATCATTTTATTTTTAAACCTCTCACACGAGGAAATTAATTCCAGTAACTTTCAGTTTTTAGGTAAGAAGGGAAACGAAATCTTCCCCGTTAACGATTTGAGGAAATTTTTTTTTACATTTCTCTTCACACTCACAGTAGTGTGTGTTCAACGAAACTACTTTTAAAGGAAACTAAAGACCACAAACACTTTCAAGATTTGACTTTTCTAATATGTTAAATTTGTTTTTGTTGCAACTAATTTTAATTTCAGTGAACATTTTAATTATATATTAACAGCCGTACCTATCTATTAAAGCCTTTTCAACTTTAAAATACCTCTAAATAGCTCTTTTCTCTATAGCTCGGTAGTTGTAAAATAAATTGTTGCTCTATAGCTCGGTAGTTGTAAAATAAATTGTTTCGTGGGTTTTTTTCATACATATATTAAACGGCTGAAAAATAAACCAAAACAATTTATGAAAACAAAAACACGTCATAAAACAAAATGGAGTCTGGTTTCATTTCTCTTGCTTTGGACAATACATCCAGTTGCTTCTCTTTCTCTCTTATTTGCTATTGAGGTTTTTTGCATTTTTTGGAAGCCGAGTAGTTGGAATTTTTTTGACACCAACGTGAACGGTGATGTACACAAATCTCAATTTATGAGAACAAAATTTTAGAAATCGTTGGAGCGGTTGTTTTAAAAAATATTTTTTTATACATATATGTATATACAATTTTGAAAACATTACAAAAAATTGGTGCGCCATTTTTTAGTACATATTAATGCGGAGTTTAAAAATTATAATCTTGAAAAGAATCATCTATCCATTTTCGAAATGTGTATCGAATTTTCAAAAAGTAGTTTTTTAATTAAACCGAAAATTTGTTTTTTTTTTTTTTTATTTTGATACCTATGCAATATTAGTAAGACTTATTGTGTAAAAAATTTCATTAAAGTCGGTTCATCTGATAATGAGATATTCGAAAATTCTATGAGAAATATCGTTAGTACTATGTAGATAGATACATGTAAGCATGATAGATAAGATGTAAGCTCATACAAACATTTTTGGCAATTTAAATCGTAGGAGTCGTTTTTGAGAAAAATGAGATTTTGCTTACCGGTTTTTAAACACTTCATCGGCTGAGGTCTTGTCCAATACTCCAATAGATAATTTTGGCAAAATTGAGTTAGATATGCAGTCATACTTATTTGCGGGTGCCCTTTTGTTTGGTGAAATCCGTTTTGTTCTATTTCCTTTAGTTTTTAAGCTCTAGAGATCTATTTATTCCAACAAACCATTTTTCTGGGAACTTTGAATGTATTTTTGTTCAATTAACCATCTAAAATAATGTATTTATTTTACAAGATTTAGTACACTTCATCGCATGACGGAACAACTATCCTTCAAGGCATTCTTCCAAATACAGCTTCAGTATTCACAGCCGAAGCTCAAGCCATTTATGAAGCAGTTAAAAAGTTTTCACATACTCGAGGGAAATGGATTATCTGTTCTGATAGTCTTTCTGTTTTAAAAGCTATTTTGAACACTAAACACGAATCTATTATAATTGCTAAAATCCGAGATACGATCATAAAAACACCTTCTAAAATCAAGCTCATGTGGACTCCTGGTCATGTTGATATTGAAGGAAACGAACTAGCTGATCAGTCTGCGAATTTAGCTCACAACTCTCCAACATTTCTATTTGAAACTTTCACAAGAAAAGATCTTAATGGATTAATAATGAATAAAATCAGAAATTCTCGACAACAAGAGTGGTCTCATTATATACACCATTACCAAGCAATTAACCCCAACAGAATAAATCCAATTTTCCCTCACGATTTGTCAAAGCTTAAAATAACCAATTTTATACGACTGCGCATTGGTCACACTCATATTACTCACCAACACATTTTAAAAAAAGAGCCACCCCCGATATGCCCAAAATGCAACAATACCATCACATTAAGTCATCTATTGGACTCATGCTATCTTTCTGAAGATCCTCAAGATACCAACCAGCACCAATATAACACCCTGGAACTTCTTCAAGATCCAAAAAAAAAAAATATTGAATTAATAGATAATTTACTTCACAAACACAAAATAAAAATCTAATTACATACATACATACATAACCATAAATATATCAAACATACATACTTATTATTATTTCTATTATGTAACTATATTATATAATTATAAAATTATTAAACATAAGTTTTCGGTTTTTACCCTTTTAATTAGAGCTGAAAGTAATTTGATGCTAGCGCTCTTTGAAAAATTGTTAATAATAGATTTTAATTTATTGTTAATATTTATAAATAAATAAATAAATAATAAATAAATAATTTATTTTTTCCATTTTGTCCAATATCCAATTTCTTGAATTTTTCGTTCAATATCAAACATAAAGTTTTTTCTATATCTTGTTGAATATCAAATGCAATTACCATTAATTATTTCAGATTGTTGGGATATGCAGTTTCGAACTTGTTTGTTTTGGGAAGCGCGTGCACAGATATTCCTTGCGTTCGAGAACTATCAGATATGCTATGCTATGCACCTATCCCAAAAATTTTCAGATTGGTTGGGTTGTTGTTGCATCAGCTGTTTTGTCACAAGGGATTACAAAAACACAAACCTAACCGGATAGCTTTGGATTGATCCCCGAACGCTACCAAAGAGCTTTGTGGACGCTATACAATATCGAGTCCACAAAGCGCTTCATCCCACAAAAAGACAAAAGATCCGTTATTTTGAAAAAACGTGTTGAAAGATTTTCCCAGAACCAAAAAAATTATTTTGTGGTCAGATGCGTTTCGTTTAAACGTATTCCCAATGACATAAACTATAATGTGAAATATTAATTTTATAGTTAGTGTAACAAATGATAAACAAAAGGTAGCTCAGCTTAAAACATCAGGCTGTTTAAAATTTTTATTTTATGGGGAAGAAATAGTAGGGCATAAAGCCTTAAGTTGCACTTAGGAGATTATGTTGTGTGATGACATTTCAGTAAATTGTTGTGCAAAAAAAACAAGTTCTTGGTTCAAACTAAAAAATATATAATAAAAATGAATTTTGAATTGGCCGATTTGTTGGAAGATGATGTGGAGGTTCTTGAATTGATTGAAGTTGGTGTCCCCTGTCAGGTTTACGATAGGAATGAGTTCCTTTTTAGTTTTGATGAATTGGCCTTCTACAAAAGATTTCGTTTAACTAAAAATATGACTATCCATGTATTAGAACAAATCGATAAGGATCTAGAACGGCCTTATAACAGGTTTGATACATGACTTTTATAACAAATCGTTGAACAAAATTTTCCGTCTTCTAGAAATAATTCAATTGCACCCATAAACCAGCTATTGGTAGCTCTACGATTCTTTGCTACAGGCAATCATCTTTTAAGTATTGCTGATTTTGGAGGGATGCATGTTTCGACTGTTTCAAGAATAGTTTCAAGAGTTGCCACAGAAATTGCAAAGCTGTATAGGAAATATATTAAAATTCCATCTACACCATCAGAAGTTTCACAGGTTAAAAGGGATTTTTTTGATATAGCATCTTTTCCTTCTGTTATTGGTGCTGTTGACGTAACACATGTTAAAATTCAGTCTCCCGGTAAGATAAAATATGGTTTAATTTCACACGAAATCCAAGTTTGTCTCAGGGGGATCCGACGCGGAAATATTCAGAAATAGAAAAAGCTATTTTTTAATAAATGTACACGGAGTAGGTATGTACTCCAAAAATGGTGTTTACTGATGTGGTTGCAAGGTGGCCTGGTTCTGCTCATGATGCAACAATTTTTAATAGCAGTAAAATAAGAGCCAAGATGGAAAGTCCATATTTTACAGATTGCGTTATTCTGGGTAAAGAATTTGATTTATAATGATTTCATAGTATATGCAGTATAACTTTACCGCAGGTGATTCCGCTTACCCACAAAAACCATTTTTGATGACACCATTGCTCAGTCCCCGTGACACGGCAGAACAACTTTATAATGAGTCTCAAATACGAACAAGAGGTCCTATAGAAAAATCTTTCGGAATATTGAAAAGACGGTTTCCTGTACTGGCATACGGCTGTCCTCTACAATTAAAGACGACATTGATAATTATTCTGGCAACAAGTGTTTTTCACAACATCAGTGATGCCAACCGTATGATAATTATGCTACATGTATGATAATTATAGGTTTTGTATGATGTATAATTAAAAGTCATTATCATACGCAAAATGTATGATAATTTCTTGTCTTACAAAATTAAATAAAATTTTTACCATTATTTCCCAATATCTCATAAAAAAAATTAATTTCCTACTCAATACAATACCTACTACTCATACAATAATTGACTAATTTTGAGTACCTACTTAATAATAACTATGGACTTATTAATTTATATTAATTTAATTAATAATTATAGATTTAAGGATTTAATGTTCATTTAAAATAACTTATTTATTTTGAATTAAATAATGAAAAAATGTACATATGTATATTGATTAGCCTGTAGTAGTTTGTAATCGTTTTCTGAAAACTAATATTGAAACAAATTAAATATCTTATAACACCAACCATGTTTGTTTTTATTAAATAAATTAAATCAAAATAACCATTTCTCAGCACCAGTGTTTGTTCATACGTGTAAGCCAACTGTAACGCAGCTGTAAGAATATCGCAAAATTGTATCAGTATGGGTTGTGATTGAATAACACAAACTTTACAACAAGCAAATTATCCAAACCAATATTTTTTAAATAAAAGTATTTTAATGCTTTCAGGTAAGAAAGATATGATATGTGATACCTAAAGTTATCATATTTCTAACAAATACAAAGTTATTTTTTGGTTTTCACTAAACAAAATAAGCAAAATATATCTACTATATACATAGCTTTAAATAACTTTATTTATTGTTTTCAGAAAATTTTTATTATTTTAAACTTTTGAACTCCAATTCACATAACTCATCAAAATTAATATTTTCCGTCCTTTATTCTATAAAATATTAAAATGGATAGCAAATTTTCGAATTTTTTACCATAAACATTAAATAAATTTAAAATACCTAAAATTTGTTTCCTTCCATTTCCAATATTGTTTGCGAAAACAGACAAAATGTTTGTCAATTAATAACAAATTAAACTTCTAAAAATGATTTCACCTAATTTTTTATCTATAAAAAGGTCAATGTAAGGGCATTGTAACAATGCGGAAAACTGTTTATATGTATGAGTTCAAGGAAATCGTGTTATTTGTGGACGGTTCCTTGTACCTAACATTTTTTTTTTTTGGCGTATGATAATTTTCCCTCCCGTATGATCATAAAGTAGCAAATGGTATGATAATGCATCCTGCATCCACAAGAATATGGCATCACTGCACAACATACTTCGATATAATGGTGTGTCATTAGAACCTCCTGAAAGCGTGGATTTTTACCCAGAAGACATTCAAAATGATATAAATTCAGGAGAGATCTCATGCACTAATATTTCGCAGAATGGAAACGATAACCAAACTTCATCGAAAGGAGGGATGCAAAAACGCAAAGACCTGATAAACAACTATTGCAGAAGGTTGTAAAATCGTAGAGATAACTTGAAAGAACATAATTTAATTCAAACTTCATTTTTATTAACACATAACTTAAACATAACAAACAAAATAAAATAATGCAATTCTTGCACAAAACAAAAACATAAATTTCATTTATAAAACAAAATAAAAATTAAAAAAAATATGAATTATGTATGTATCCTTGGAATTACATATCTATATAAGGAACTATTTTGAGAATTTAGTATTCACATTTTTATTATTTAGGATTAAGGTTTCCCAAATCCTTAAGGATATTACACGTCTCACACATTCTGAACGAATCACTTTTGATTTTTTTTAAGAAATTCCGCCTTTGTTTCTATATCCAATTCCAAAGAACGTTTTCTCAACTCATGTTCAATAGAGGTTGTATATTTTTTTTTTGAGTCGCTTCCTCTTTTTGTGTATCTTATTGAAGCTTTATAGCAAGCTCAATTTTTATTGCTGATAGCTGCGAATATTGCTCAGTTATTTTGCTGCTAGGTAACGTTGAAGCAACTGGTCTGCGCTTTCCACACCATTTACTTTCTTTTTCTGTTTTTGTGGTGGAATTGTTGAACTACTTTTTAAATCCTTTGGACATAGGAATGTTAGTTTTTGGGCTATTTTCATCAATATTTTCATAGGAGGTAACTTCCTGCTCGTCAGATCCAATCTCATGGCTTCTCTTTAATTTTGGATGGGCCGGGTTTCTCAATTGACTGGGTTTGTCCCTAGTTGCTTCATCATCCCGTCTTTCTTCAATCTGTAAATACCTGTAAATACAAAGGATACCTACATAATAAAGTAAATAAAAACCAAAAATATATTCATCTTACATTACAATGTTTGTACTGGTACCGGGTTCATTTTCGAACAACTCCTCCGCACCATCACCATCAAAAATGTTTTCGTAGCCAGTTATTGTTTTTGGATTCATAATGGATATGGCAAGATCAAAGTTTTCATCGCTTACATTTATGGCCTTGCCACCTCCAGTCTGAATTCTGGACATTTTTTTGTCTGCGGCCACCTTCCTAATTTCTTTTTTATACCCTTAGTAAAATTTTTTGAGTGCTTCAACGGTCCTATAGCATGCTGAATCCGAATGGGAATTAAAGTTCGATGTTATTCTCTCCCAAGCTGTTTCTTTTTCCTTCCACGTAACTCCATCTGTTTTTTTATTTTCTATTATTGTTTTTTTCTTGAAAAGCACATTCTAAAATTGTTCGCTTTTCTTTTAGAGAAAAATTGGGATTTCTTGCCCTTTTTTTTGTCAGCCATTATTAATTAATTTTGAACAAACACAAAAAGTTTCACAATCTTTTCACAAATTTACCGTTTTTGAAATAGCACGCATACTATTTACACAGTTTGCAGTGTGTTTGACATTTTACATCAGAACGAAGTTAGATTCGTTTCATTTTATGTGTAACTGTAAAGTGAAACATACAAATTTTCTGACAACCAAAAATAAATTATGTTATACTTAGAATTTAAGATGTACTTAGTTATGACACAGATTTAAGAAGAGTATCAGCAAATGGGCCTTAATGCTTAAAAAATAGTCTTAATAGTCATAAAATAATGCTAGGTCTACATAACAGTGCCGACACCGATTAAGTTTCAGTACTCTTATACACAAGAAATCAAAATAAATTGAAGTTGTCATTTTATCATTGTTATAAACCTATCTTCCCGTTCATTAAAGCTTTAGTATATTTTTGGGATTGTTCAAGTCAAATACTTACATCTCTAAAAGCTCTTTAGCCATTTACTTCGAATGCTTGGAATTAAATTAAACGTATGTGAACAAAACGTAGAACTTTAGCTTTAATCTTCTGCAGCTGATTTGAAAATTAATTTGAGGCACCAGAATTCACCGAATTTTTTGAAAAAAGCTGATTTTTCACTGCGAGAACTGCAAACAAATAAAAGAATATAATAAAGTAGTAATATTCAAAACAATAGATCTATCAAGTTATTACTTTATTTTTATGAAAGAGTAATTTATATCGGAAATGGCTGTAACGATTTTGAGAAAAGAAAACTTGTGTGTTATTAACTTACTTTAAAGGTTAGGTAGGTATATGGTCTGAATTTTGGTAAAACAAAGTCACCAAATTTTTTTATTTTCAACTTTCTTGTCGAATCGGCGCTCAATAGATTTTGACAGAAGATGTTTTTTTAAGTCGAAACAATATTAAACATATTTGTATGTCTTGAAGACGGTTTAGTGAATTTTTTAAATGATAGTTTAGTAGATACCTATGTGTATAAGTAATATGTTAAAATACGTACAATTGATATAACATATAAAAAATAATTTTTAAAGAAAACCGCTATAACGATTATTATATACATATATGTATTAATTTACCAAACCAACCAACAAATATCATACTTTTTCAGGTGGGGTTCTTTATTTAAAGCTTAAAGCATAGTAGCATTAATCAAATGTATGATGCTCATGAGCCATAATTTTTGTAAAATCGTATTTTAAGCTTTACATCATACAGAATTACGAATTCTTTATTTCTCCTCTGCTGTTCACTTAAAAAAAGATAATTCTTACGAAACATTCCCATTATTAAAATTATAGAAAGGATGTTTTATAAATTTCCCATTTTTTCCTTTCACAAGGTTGTTGTCTTAAATCGTTCTTCTTGAATTCCACAATCATTTTGTTTTGAGTAATGTTTTTGAGATTCTACTATGTATATTGCGAAAAGACAACTGTAAGCGTACATAAGCCACTTTTTTGGTTTAAGTATCTTATTTTGCACAGTCGGAATGTATGATATTTTGTTTTAATCGTTGGAGTGGCCCATAACGAATCAAAGTTATTATTTTCATCCACCTATGTATAGTTTCCAAGTCGTGAATGGATATTAACCAACTTTTTGGGACACTTCAATTTTAGTTATAGCAACTTTTTGAATACGACTGATAGTTTTCGATTAAAGTCATAAAAAAAGGGTTAGAGCCGTTTGCTGATACGAAACTTACATTTAAGTTCAACTTACACGCTTATGTTCTACTTTCACCTCAGCGTAAACTGTCACATAAGTTGTTATGTTGATCTTATATAATAGGCGAGACCGGGGACAAAAGTAACAAGCCAAATTTGTTGAAGCATTTTCTTGTATGCAGTTTTGTAAACAACTAAACTCTTCTCATACTAGCCAGTTCAAAATTTGTTTGGCTGGCGGGTTTTTATCTAAAAAAGGGAGTCAATCTCAATATCTTGACGCAAGTTTCTACCCAAGCATTCTTTAAAATATTGTTTTCTTTTGTTGTTTTATATCTGGTCATTATTTAAAAAAACCTAATAATCTGAATAAATTATTTACTTTTTTTTTGAAAAATGAGAGCATGTGGACAAATTTTACAAAATCCTTGAATTTTGATCTGGAAAAATATATTTGGATCTTCAAATCTACACAATGCCTCTTTTTGATTTACCAAATTAATTTCTTATATCTGATTACCAAAATTATTATGTGAACAAAATTCGGAAATCGAATCGATTGAAGTATAAAGTTTCTAATAGATAATCTAATTCAAAGATTACATTATAAAATATACATATGTATATAAATACGATAGTTACATACATACATAATTTAACGTAATTATTAATAAGTCAGGAAGAAATTCGAACTTTTTCTCAGAAAGGTATTTGTATACAAATTTAAGGTTAAAATTGGAATAAAACATAAGGTATCTAAGTTGTAGACCAATATTTTTGGCAATTTTTTGTGGAAGGGATATTTCCCTTTGTGTTGTTACATAAAGGTTGCTGGCTAAAGCTTTTTTGTTTTTTTAAATAAAAGTATTTTAATGCTTTCAGGTAAGAAAGATATGATATGTGATACCTAAAGTTATCATATTTCTAACAAATACAAAGTTATTTTTTGGTTTTCACTAAACAAAATAAGCAAAATATATCTACTATATACATAGCTTTAAATAACTTTATTTATTGTTTTCAGAAAATTTTTATTATTTTAAACTTTTGAACTCCAATTCACATAACTCATCAAAATTAATATTTTCCGTCCTTTATTCTATAAAATATTAAAATGGATAGCAAATTTTCGAATTTTTTACCATAAACATTAAATAAATTTAAAATACCTAAAATTTGTTTCCTTCCATTTCCAATATTGTTTGCGAAAACAGACAAAATGTTTGTCAATTAATAACAAATTAAACTTCTAAAAATGATTTCACCTAATTTTTTATCTATAAAAAGGTCAATGTAAGGGCATTGTAACAATGCGGAAAACTGTTTATATGTATGAGTTCAAGGAAATCGTGTTATTTGTGGACGGTTCCTTGTACCTAACATTTTTTTTTTTTGGCGTATGATAATTTTCCCTCCCGTATGATCATAAAGTAGCAAATGGTATGATAATGCATCCTGCATCCACAAGAATATGGCATCACTGCACAACATACTTCGATATAATGGTGTGTCATTAGAACCTCCTGAAAGCGTGGATTTTTACCCAGAAGACATTCAAAATGATATAAATTCAGGAGAGATCTCATGCACTAATATTTCGCAGAATGGAAACGATAACCAAACTTCATCGAAAGGAGGGATGCAAAAACGCAAAGACCTGATAAACAACTATTGCAGAAGGTTGTAAAATCGTAGAGATAACTTGAAAGAACATAATTTAATTCAAACTTCATTTTTATTAACACATAACTTAAACATAACAAACAAAATAAAATAATGCAATTCTTGCACAAAACAAAAACATAAATTTCATTTATAAAACAAAATAAAAATTAAAAAAAATATGAATTATGTATGTATCCTTGGAATTACATATCTATATAAGGAACTATTTTGAGAATTTAGTATTCACATTTTTATTATTTAGGATTAAGGTTTCCCAAATCCTTAAGGATATTACACGTCTCACACATTCTGAACGAATCACTTTTGATTTTTTTTAAGAAATTCCGCCTTTGTTTCTATATCCAATTCCAAAGAACGTTTTCTCAACTCATGTTCAATAGAGGTTGTATATTTTTTTTTTGAGTCGCTTCCTCTTTTTGTGTATCTTATTGAAGCTTTATAGCAAGCTCAATTTTTATTGCTGATAGCTGCGAATATTGCTCAGTTATTTTGCTGCTAGGTAACGTTGAAGCAACTGGTCTGCGCTTTCCACACCATTTACTTTCTTTTTCTGTTTTTGTGGTGGAATTGTTGAACTACTTTTTAAATCCTTTGGACATAGGAATGTTAGTTTTTGGGCTATTTTCATCAATATTTTCATAGGAGGTAACTTCCTGCTCGTCAGATCCAATCTCATGGCTTCTCTTTAATTTTGGATGGGCCGGGTTTCTCAATTGACTGGGTTTGTCCCTAGTTGCTTCATCATCCCGTCTTTCTTCAATCTGTAAATACCTGTAAATACAAAGGATACCTACATAATAAAGTAAATAAAAACCAAAAATATATTCATCTTACATTACAATGTTTGTACTGGTACCGGGTTCATTTTCGAACAACTCCTCCGCACCATCACCATCAAAAATGTTTTCGTAGCCAGTTATTGTTTTTGGATTCATAATGGATATGGCAAGATCAAAGTTTTCATCGCTTACATTTATGGCCTTGCCACCTCCAGTCTGAATTCTGGACATTTTTTTGTCTGCGGCCACCTTCCTAATTTCTTTTTTATACCCTTAGTAAAATTTTTTGAGTGCTTCAACGGTCCTATAGCATGCTGAATCCGAATGGGAATTAAAGTTCGATGTTATTCTCTCCCAAGCTGTTTCTTTTTCCTTCCACGTAACTCCATCTGTTTTTTTATTTTCTATTATTGTTTTTTTCTTGAAAAGCACATTCTAAAATTGTTCGCTTTTCTTTTAGAGAAAAATTGGGATTTCTTGCCCTTTTTTTTGTCAGCCATTATTAATTAATTTTGAACAAACACAAAAAGTTTCACAATCTTTTCACAAATTTACCGTTTTTGAAATAGCACGCATACTATTTACACAGTTTGCAGTGTGTTTGACATTTTACATCAGAACGAAGTTAGATTCGTTTCATTTTATGTGTAACTGTAAAGTGAAACATACAAATTTTCTGACAACCAAAAATAAATTATGTTATACCATTGAGTATTTATACATAGAGGAATCATCTTTTTGAAAAGCAAGTTTCAAACTTACCTCGCGTGGGGCATTGCAATCGTCTTAGTTTATTATTTTATTTAGGCATAATGTTCTTGAGTGAACAATGGTAAGGAACCAAAAATACAAATCAAAATAGAAGAAAAGAGAAAAGTTTACTTACTGTTGGACTGTTTTGTGTTCTGCAGCTGTCGATTGAGTATTTTGCATTGAGTAGCATTATTTTTCATTTGTTTTATAACCAGACTCAAATTTTTTCTCTGCCGATTCATGTGGTGGCAGATAAAGATGGAAATTATGCCTTGAGCAGTGGGCACATGCACAAAGCACAATGCACATCAACAGCAGGTACCTGCTAAGAAATGCGGAGTGGAATGAGTACTTTTTGTTTTGTGGGGTTGCATTTTGTCTGTATTTGTTTTGGCTAGTCTTTCTTTAGTTGAGTTGTTCAGTGAGTCAGGTCAGATCAGTACGCAAGTATCCTTTGCAGTGCACAGTTGTGTGAATTTATGCGGATTTTATTTTTTTTTCAGGAAATAATTACATACATAAATATCTACTTGTAGAATTAATTTTTAAAAATGAGTTCCATACCATGTTCCTACTGGAACTGTTTTAGCGTATATAAGCCAGGGTGCTCTATATCTTTTTTTGGATTACCCTATAGTAGCGCCAGATTTGTTTGGGTAAAGCATTCAGGGAATGTTTCTTTGCAAAAATCAAATGATAAAGGTGTATTTAAATTTTGCGAGAAACATTTTTTAGCATCCCAAATAATTATAAAAGGCACAAAAAAATGTTTGCTTCCGAATTCCTTTCCTCTTCCCTTCCCTGGGTCTTGTTCCTGCAATGATTATTTTATGGACGATATTTGTAAAGAGCTTTTAAAAAGATCTGTCAATGTGACAAGGCCAACTTATCCTAGGAAAAAGACTACTCTATATTCTGGCTTACCGGAATTAAAAGACTCATTAATAGAAGAAAATGGTCCATCATTTTCTGGTGTTAATGAATCTGTTAATTCCTATGTTTCTCCATTTAAAGATGAAAACCACTTGTCTTTAGAAGGAAATCGCCCTCCTCCTGGTCCAGAGATAAAAGTTTATTGCAATAGGTTGCGTAATAATTCTTTTAAAAAGTTCTCTGAGGGCGCTGAAATAATAGAAGAGCATTTTCCAATTCCTAATAATGATGTTCCATTGGTTCCATCCACCAGTTCTCCAAAAAGGGCAAACATCGCCAATATTATTTATAGATCCCCAAAAAAAAGCAAGGTAGATACTTTGAATGACTTAGTTGAAAATAAAATAAACGAACTTTTCAGTAACAAAAGTGACCCAGTAAGGACTTTTATTGCTTGTCAGTTGCTTCATAAACCCAATTCAAAATGGGGCAATGAAGAGAGAGATTTATTTTTGAAAATTTTTTACAAGTCGCCCGTTCTGTATAAGTACTTGCTTGAAATTGGATTTACTTTACCTGCTGTGTCTACCATTCAAAGATGGCACATGAATATCGAATTTTCCCCTGGAGTAGGAGATAGTGTTCTTAATTTGCTTAGAACAAAATGCTCGTCCCTTTCTGAGTTAGATAAAAAATGTGTCTTACTACTAGATGAAATGGCTATTAAACCTGAGTTAGAATATATTACTTCAGAAGACCTTATATATGGATTTGTTGATCGGGGTCATCTTGGCAGAACAAGTGTAGTTGCAACACATGCTTTAATCGTTATGTTACGGGGTTTAAATACAAATTGGAAGCAAGCCATTGGTCTATATATTGGAAACATTTCTGGTTTAGATTTGAGTAAAATAATCCAACATTGTATATCCAAAGTAACATCTTTAGGATATGAAGTATGTGCCATAACAACCGACCAGGGAAGCAACAATCGAAATGCTTATAAGGTACTTAGGGCTATAGCGGATAAACCTTTTTATGAGGTAGATGGTAAAAAGACTTTTCTCCTGCATGATGTTCCACACCTAATAAAAAGTATTAGGAATACTTTGTTAAAAGCAGATATTTTAGTTCCGGAGAGAGTGTCTTGGAGAATTTTGGAAAAAATATTCGATTTCGATGGTGGCACTATCAAAATATTCAACAAACTTTCAAGACAACACCTCAAGCCCAACTCTTTCGAAAAGCTTTCAGTTAAACTAGCTACTCAGGTTTTTAGCAATAGAGTAGCAATGGGAATTTTTGCAGCTATTGCAAATGATTTTTTTACGGAGGCAGATCAATAAATTATTTGACAATTTAAACAGTGTTAGCAAATACTCATCAAATCCTGATAAAAATGCCATTGCTAACGACCAACAAGAAATATTGAAAAATCTAAAGGATTTTTCCAAAAATATTGTTTCCTGGACTTCTGAAGGAAGAATGAAGATCCCATTTTGTTTTGTAGGGCTACAAGAAACAATTCATGGAATATTAGATCTTTGGGATAATCTATCATTGGAGTCGGAACAAACTTATTTAATTACTTCGCACTTAAACCAAGATCCGTTAGAAAATACAATTTCCATGATAAGAAATAATCGCGGCTCTTATGAAAAAAATCCTTCATCCGCCCGGGTGTGTCGAACCCTGAAGTGGATATGTTTTCAAAATTTAAAATCATCTTCTTTAAGTGGTTACGAGTGCTCTAATGCAGTTAATTTACTAGAACATTCTTCGTCTTCAGCTGTTAAAAAATCTACAAAGTTTGGATATCTGGAAGAAGATATTGGGTTTGAAACTTTGGAAAACGAGATTTGGGAGGATGAAGAAAATGGATTAAAGGATATATTTGAAATTATTAACGATGAAAAAACTTTAAAGCACCCTGATTTGCAAAATTGCGCTAATGCCTATGTAGCTGGTTGGCTAGCTATGAATCTGTCTTCCAATAATAAGTGTTCTACATGTAGTTATTATTTTAAAGAACAGGAAAATTATGAAAAAAAAACTGCTACATTAATAAACTTAAGATCCTACAAAAATTTTAGTCTAACAACACCTTCAGATAATTTTGAGAACGATTTGAACCATATAATTTCAGTTTTTCAAAAGTATTTTAAATGTTTCAAGTTCAAAAGGAACATAAGTGTTTTAATGACAGAAGTAATTTCAAAAAACAATGCATTGTTTGGGTTCTGTATGGAGCATAAGGATGGAATAATAAAATTTATTGTTAGATTTCTAATAAGAGCTTCCATAAAAAATTTTAATAACGCACTTAAGGATTTACGTATTAAAAACAAAGTGTTGACTGCAAATACACGAGGTAATAAAAGAAAAAAAAACTTAAAATTAAATAAGAATCAACATGGGACGAGCAAACAAAAATCTAAAAGGGCGAAGTCATCTATATTAAAAAAATATTTGTAAATTCATTGGAATTAGTTATTTACGCTCTTATAATTTTGACCAATTCTAACCTTTTTTTCACAAAACCTTCATATAGAAATAGTGTTATTTTATTTGCTTTTAACTTGTACTTACATATATTGTGAAATTGTACTGTTATTTTATTATTGTATGTTTTCTTTATCTAGTTAAATTATTTTTCATCAATGCACTAGGTTTCTTACTAACTAGTAAGTACCTATATTATGTTATAAAATAAGAGCAAACATTCTAATTTTACATTAATTCATACCTAACCTATTGTTATTTGTTTGCAATAAATAAGTATAGGTTATAGGTACCTAAATTTTTCTATTTCATGGTTATATCAAATACCTATCAACGTACATACAATCAGAATTAATTAATTACCAAATTTCTTTAAAACACCTAAAATGGATCAGGCATTCATACTTTTTTTCAATAATTTTACTTTTTAACGTCAAATATATATATAAATTATGTTAATTATGCATTATGTTTCTGAGATCAGATCCATATAAAAATGAATATAAACTTAATAATTAAATTCTTTACTTTTTCAAATGGATTCATATACATATATTTATGTATTATAATTAATTTTGCTTTTTCTAGCTTACCAAGCTATTAGCTATCAAATTTTAATACTTTTTTGGTGAACTTATGAAAAAGAGCAGTCAATCAAATTTTATATTAATTCAAACCACTGAAATTAATATAAGCTTTTCATTTATTATTATCGCATTTCTCAAAAAGCTATTTGAATTGAAAACTACTTTCAATACAACACTCTATATATGAACGTATGCACTTAAACCTCTATTTGTAAGAAATTTTCAGAAACTAATAAATTTATTATAGGTATTTATTTAGCTACCTACCTATTATTATTTATTAATTTAATTTTGATCTTTTCATGCATTTAAGTTATGTCAGATCAAGCCCATCATCCATATATGTACATACAATTTTAATATTAACGCTTAACCTTTAAAAATTATTCTTTATACCTACTATCTTAAATTGGATTAAATGATTAAAAATATTTTTTTTAAAAAAG
Source organism: Epistrophe eligans (assembly GCA_951394125.1). NCBI lineage: Eukaryota > Metazoa > Arthropoda > Insecta > Diptera > Syrphidae > Epistrophe > Epistrophe eligans. The sequence continues at coordinate 289,400 of OX596031.1, forward strand.
CTAAATATAAAAACAGCGAATGTTAAATACAGAATGATTAAAAAAAAACATAATGAATAAAAAAGAAAACGTAAATTGGCAATTTAAGGATTGCCAATTAAACGAAGAAATGTCAAATCGATTTTGCTAAACAATGATAACCCAAGTTTTTAAGTTTTAATAAATTACGTATAGCTATGTACACATATCAATTTTTTCTTAATCCTTTGAAGACAACATGCCTATTGATAATGGGGTCGTCTTGTGGTAATCCTATCTATCTCCTAAGGCCATACCATACCAAAACAAAATAAAATTATGTTTCAAACGATCTATAAAGAAATACCATTCGAAATTATCAAAGTACCTACATACATAAATACATTCCATATGGTATAAAATGTATATCTGATGCGAAGCTATTTACTTCTCATACTTTTTTGTTATACTTCATGATAAAAACCAGATTATAAGCAAAAAAAAAAAACTTTTGAGTAAATAAAAAAATGTCTCTCTATTCTGTTCCCTTCTTCTACTTGAGCGTTTTTTGTTCACTTCGAGTGTTTTAGTTTAAAATGGAATATTTTTCGTTATGGACATGGGGGTGACATCTTTTGAGGAAAGATTGAAACTATCTTGATTCCTCTATGTATAAATACTCAATGGTTATACTTAGAATTTAAGATGTACTTAGTTATGACACAGATTTAAGAAGAGTATCAGCAAATGGGCCTTAATGCTTAAAAAATAGTCTTAATAGTCATAAAATAATGCTAGGTCTACATAACAGTGCCGACACCGATTAAGTTTCAGTACTCTTATACACAAGAAATCAAAATAAATTGAAGTTGTCATTTTATCATTGTTATAAACCTATCTTCCCGTTCATTAAAGCTTTAGTATATTTTTGGGATTGTTCAAGTCAAATACTTACATCTCTAAAAGCTCTTTAGCCATTTACTTCGAATGCTTGGAATTAAATTAAACGTATGTGAACAAAACGTAGAACTTTAGCTTTAATCTTCTGCAGCTGATTTGAAAATTAATTTGAGGCACCAGAATTCACCGAATTTTTTGAAAAAAGCTGATTTTTCACTGCGAGAACTGCAAACAAATAAAAGAATATAATAAAGTAGTAATATTCAAAACAATAGATCTATCAAGTTATTACTTTATTTTTATGAAAGAGTAATTTATATCGGAAATGGCTGTAACGATTTTGAGAAAAGAAAACTTGTGTGTTATTAACTTACTTTAAAGGTTAGGTAGGTATATGGTCTGAATTTTGGTAAAACAAAGTCACCAAATTTTTTTATTTTCAACTTTCTTGTCGAATCGGCGCTCAATAGATTTTGACAGAAGATGTTTTTTTAAGTCGAAACAATATTAAACATATTTGTATGTCTTGAAGACGGTTTAGTGAATTTTTTAAATGATAGTTTAGTAGATACCTATGTGTATAAGTAATATGTTAAAATACGTACAATTGATATAACATATAAAAAATAATTTTTAAAGAAAACCGCTATAACGATTATTATATACATATATGTATTAATTTACCAAACCAACCAACAAATATCATACTTTTTCAGGTGGGGTTCTTTATTTAAAGCTTAAAGCATAGTAGCATTAATCAAATGTATGATGCTCATGAGCCATAATTTTTGTAAAATCGTATTTTAAGCTTTACATCATACAGAATTACGAATTCTTTATTTCTCCTCTGCTGTTCACTTAAAAAAAGATAATTCTTACGAAACATTCCCATTATTAAAATTATAGAAAGGATGTTTTATAAATTTCCCATTTTTTCCTTTCACAAGGTTGTTGTCTTAAATCGTTCTTCTTGAATTCCACAATCATTTTGTTTTGAGTAATGTTTTTGAGATTCTACTATGTATATTGCGAAAAGACAACTGTAAGCGTACATAAGCCACTTTTTTGGTTTAAGTATCTTATTTTGCACAGTCGGAATGTATGATATTTTGTTTTAATCGTTGGAGTGGCCCATAACGAATCAAAGTTATTATTTTCATCCACCTATGTATAGTTTCCAAGTCGTGAATGGATATTAACCAACTTTTTGGGACACTTCAATTTTAGTTATAGCAACTTTTTGAATACGACTGATAGTTTTCGATTAAAGTCATAAAAAAAGGGTTAGAGCCGTTTGCTGATACGAAACTTACATTTAAGTTCAACTTACACGCTTATGTTCTACTTTCACCTCAGCGTAAACTGTCACATAAGTTGTTATGTTGATCTTATATAATAGGCGAGACCGGGGACAAAAGTAACAAGCCAAATTTGTTGAAGCATTTTCTTGTATGCAGTTTTGTAAACAACTAAACTCTTCTCATACTAGCCAGTTCAAAATTTGTTTGGCTGGCGGGTTTTTATCTAAAAAAGGGAGTCAATCTCAATATCTTGACGCAAGTTTCTACCCAAGCATTCTTTAAAATATTGTTTTCTTTTGTTGTTTTATATCTGGTCATTATTTAAAAAAACCTAATAATCTGAATAAATTATTTACTTTTTTTTTGAAAAATGAGAGCATGTGGACAAATTTTACAAAATCCTTGAATTTTGATCTGGAAAAATATATTTGGATCTTCAAATCTACACAATGCCTCTTTTTGATTTACCAAATTAATTTCTTATATCTGATTACCAAAATTATTATGTGAACAAAATTCGGAAATCGAATCGATTGAAGTATAAAGTTTCTAATAGATAATCTAATTCAAAGATTACATTATAAAATATACATATGTATATAAATACGATAGTTACATACATACATAATTTAACGTAATTATTAATAAGTCAGGAAGAAATTCGAACTTTTTCTCAGAAAGGTATTTGTATACAAATTTAAGGTTAAAATTGGAATAAAACATAAGGTATCTAAGTTGTAGACCAATATTTTTGGCAATTTTTCGTGGAAGGGATATTTCCCTTTGTGTTGTTACATAAAGGTTGCTGGCTAAAGCTTTTTTGTTTCGGAATCCACAACACATTTATGAGATTTCTCAAATGTTAAAATACTAATGTTTTCTCCTCTCTGAAGAATCTATTTTTGCAGAAAGTTATTTCCTTTACAAAATACATATCTTACATACATAAATATATGCCTCTTTTCAGGAATTAGGAATGAATTCGATGGCTATTTTCCCCACTCTAACAGTGATACCGTAAGGGTAGTCATAATCATTCACTAACCGTAGTCAGTATTGTATTGAAAACCAGAATTGATTGTTCGGAACTCGGATATGCGAAGTAATTTTTAAGTTTTCTGAAATAAAATATTTTGAGTGAAAAGATAATTCTATAAAGTAAATAATATAAAAAAGAACAGATAACACAAATTAAACTAAATATTGCAGATATATTATAAAGCGCAAATTTCTTTAAATTCTGGAATTTTATGTAAGTTATACGAAAAGAAAAAAAAATGAAAGATTGATATTTGAGTGGAATTTTTGCGAGATACTGGCGGCCTGGAGCATGCGTCATATTTTTCATTTAAATTTATTAAAAAAACTTGATAGTTATAAATTATAATTCAACTAATTAAAAATTGTATACTTTGAGGCCGAAATTAATAACCTTGTGAAATATGAGAGAAAAATTAAAAAGTTCGGACGTATATGCTCAGGCTTATTATTTAGAGCGTTGTTAATAACAATCTTATTTTCACCGCAAGCCCAACCTGTCCCCCAAAAATAAAAAAAAACGGGGGCAGTGTAGGTATGCCAATTCTATAGTGTAGAAGTGTTCGTTACGGCGGCGGCGGCGCGTAAGCATTCGTTTTATCAAAGTATCACTTAACGCTTGATGAAGAGGTTCATTCATTTATTCAGTGCTCTAAACACAGTTCTGAGAGAAATATTCTCGGATATAGTATCATAATAATCGAAACACCAAAGTGTGTAAACATTTCGTTCGTTAAAATGTTTTAGTTTTAAAAAAAAGTAATTTTAGACTTAGCGTAATCGGGTTCGCTTATGCAATTTAAAATAATAATAATAAACAACAATTTTGGCGTTTATAAACGTTGTTTGCTTCTATGGCCCGTAAAGCTAGGAATCAAATCAAAACGGATAACATTTGACTATGGTTGCTTTGAATGTAAGTATCCAATAAATGCAGTTTGTTTTTGAAAACTGAAAATAGATTTAAGCTTAAGTTGGGTTACCTATAGGTGTGTTCCTTTGGGCCTTGCCAAGTAGTTTTTAATAGTTCCCAGTAGACGATGATTGGAACGCTTTATTTTTGCCAAAAGAAAAGTCACCTCAATGTAGATGTAATTTTTGTTGTTTGTATTTGTATTTTAATTCATATAAGATAAACAAATTTACTATGTAAATTCCCTTTTCTTGCGTGGATTCATTCCATTGCTACATTATTGAAGTCCTTTGAACTATACTTTGACCACAGAGTAGAAGTAGTTGACAGAAGTACTTGGCAGTAAATGCTGTATCCCAAAGGAACACGCCTTTTGTCAGCAGGAATGGAAAGAACCCGCAACTTTTGCGTTGTTTGACGGAAATGATTCTGTACAATTTTGGCAACGATGTGATTCTGAATTTACAGTTTGTAATAAAATCGAAGACGAGATTTCGATAAAACTGACATTATACGATGGTAGTTAGTCTCGCAATTCTGCCTGTCTGTTCAGCTATACATCCTAAATGGATTGCTTGATTTTCCTTCAACTTTATAATTAATGTTTTTGAGCATACGACCATTTTTTTAAATTTTGCTCAGGACCAAAAAATCAAAAACACTTTACTTACTGTACTTACTTACTCCAAACAATTAAACAATTTTAACCCTTTACTGCTCATATTTGAGCCAAACCACATTAGTGTGAATATTTTTTAGTCTCCAACAAATTCTCTTGTTTTGTGCATACAGTGTGAACTTGGTACCATATAGGCTTTAAATTTTAATAATAAGAGCTACCTGTGAACGAGTTGCTGGAACAAATTCTTTCGTCAAACTCGTCAAACAGGTTCCAGTAGGAAAGAAGAGTGTTTGAGAAATTCAAAATTTTATAAAAAATATAAAAATACAAGTTAGTGTTTGAAAAAAAGTTTACCAGTAAAGAAAATAATGTAAATATTATTGCTAATGTAAGTTTTTTCAGTTTTAGAGAGTAATAATTACTTATAAGTTGATATAACTGATTGGATCAAATATGGCACAGCATACAGAACTAGCTTTCCTGCTTTGGTCCATATTTGAACCAACATGCAACAACGGATCCTTATAACGACAGTGTTATTGTATGCTCACCTCTTTTTTTATTATGTTTGTTTATTTTTCATGTTAGATACTCTCCTTTGTCTTTACACTTCAGTTTACACTACCTTACCGATTTTCAAAACTGAAACGCCATCTACCCACCAGGGTAAGAACTTATTTTCGGATCTTTTAAATAGATCCAGATACAGAGCAGGATTCCAAGCCGTTGTTGTATTCAGTGTTGCCATGTCTTGACCTAGTTTGATAGCCCAATTCTCATAACTTCAATTACAATTTATTTTTATTTTAAAAAATAACGAAAAATAAAAAAAAAACATTTTTTGTTCATACAAAAGATGAGTTAAGAATATTATCACATATTTTTTTTTAAAGGAAATTTCGGAACTGACGAAATTAAAGTGAAGATTTTTGCAATTGATTTGAAATGTCAAAACCAGAGTAGAGTAGAGTAGTACCTATATTCAGAGAACAAAGAGTGATGCCAACTTATGCAATGAATTAAGGGTATGTTTAGAGAGCGAAAAGTTTTTTATTGATATGATTTATTTGTACGAAAAAATATATCGCCCAAGATTTGATTTGGGCTATTTATAGCCCAATTATAATTGGGCTGTCATAGTGAAATTGTTGTCGGCAATTTTGGAAGAAGGTAGCCCAATTTCCTATAAATAGCCCAATCTGGCAAGCCTGGTTGTATTACGTGTTAAAATATGATCTTGATCCAGATCCGTAGATAATAAAACGCAGTTAATATCAATCAGCAAATCAGTCTGACGGCATATTTACAAGCATGCATGCAGCAACTGCAGTGGTGCATTATTTCGACCGAAATTTTTCATTATAAGAATGATATGTAATTTGATTTAAAAAAAAAAGAAAATACTACAGAAATCAGCTTGTTTGAAGACCTTAAATATAAAAAGAAAAAACAACTTTTTAAACTACTTTAACTAGCCCAATTCAGTTGATTTTTTTTAAAAAACATTCTTTAATAAAATGACCATTGGAATACAAACTTAAAACTTGCTTTAATGCACTTTTAGTCCGCGCATTTGAAAACTACAAAAACGAGAGAAATAGCTATATACTTTTCAAAAAGTATTTCGCCAAAAAAAAGTTTCTTTTGCTAAAATTTTCAAAAGAACATTAAATGGTATATTTAAACTTAGCTTAATGTAATTTTATTCCAGAAAGATTCCCAGTGAAGATTTTAACACACAAAAATCTTTATTGTTGAGATATACCTAAATACTGTCTGAAAAATTCATTACGAAATTGTGTGCGCATAAAAAGTGATTCAATGTCAAAAATATAGGGTTTTTGCATATAACGGCATATTTCTTCCCCATGCAAATCTCTTCTTCAAAATGTGAATAAATTATATGCAGCTTGGCTATCGGAAAAACAGTATTTTTAACTTTTGACAAATTTTAAATGATCGATCTTGGGAAAGAAAAGTTTATGTTTTTGTTTAGTGTGTCACATTATGAACAAAGTTAGCATGAACGTATTTTCGAAAAACTTTTGCTTTCTATATTAAAAACTTTTTTTAAATTTAAAGAAATGTACAAAAATTCAGATAATTTTAATTTCAACAAGGTAATAAATTGCATAGGGCTGAGGAAACTTAAGGTTTGGGGTAAAAAATTTGTATCGGATTTGCAATCCATTTAAACGAACAGATGATGATATTCCCATACGTATGTTCGGTTAAATTTAATAATCCATCTATTTACATAATATCTATTAATTTAACATCACTACAATCTACCATAATTTGAAATCGGTAAAAGATTGATTGCGACACATTACACCACACCAAAAAACATCACATGAGACAGATAAGGCTCTTGCTCAATGCATATGAAATACGATAGCGACACAATAACAATTTTGTCTGTTGCTTAAAATTTTGATACGACAGACTTGTTCTGTTCTTGTTTAAGCGGTTTTAAGAAAAGCTTTGAATTTAAAATCACAGCGTCTAGTAAAACGGAGATTTTTTCAAATATTTAACTAACATTACTTCCAGGCTCAAATGGTAAAACCTTGTATGTATTTGCTTCAATCGGAACAACTTTTTAGGTGAAAAATCTGTTCTACTGGAGTGTATGTATGTATGTATGTACATATGTATATGCAAAATTTTCTTTTTTAATGTCAAGAATCTTGAAAGGCAGAATATTGTGTACGTAAATTTTTTTGAACTAAGTACATATGTATAAACCTACATTTCGCCCAGGCACGACAGTTGGGCTCATCAGTTAGATGTGTCGTAGATTTAATTTCTAAGACGCATGATATTAGTCGATGGTGCCTGACACAAATACATTTTGCAGCAATGATAGGATGTAAATTGTATATTTTCTAGGGGAATTTTTTTAAATTCAGAAACCTAGAAATAAATACCCGTGGTCAGGGGTAAGTAAATATATACGAAGAAGAAAAAACCAAAAAAAAACAATAGAAAATATTATTATTTTGTATCTTTTATTGTCTTTTTGAACAATTTTTTGTAAATTCAGTTAGAATAAATAAAAAAACAGTGAAAAAAATAAATCAGCTATTATTTAAAAATGGTTTTTTTTTTTTTGAAACCATGCCTGATTAAGTTCAAATTGTTATAACTTTTAAAAATGAAGAACATGGTACCTACCTAATTTAAAAATAAAAACCAATTTAGATTTTTTTTAGGATGCTCCTTGTAATTAAAGATTGAAGTAAAAACATACATACATAGATTGATCAAAATGTCATATTGTCTATTCATTCGAAATAAAAAAAATTTAACCCAAAAAATTGATCCAATAGTTTTATTTCATTGTCCCTCAGATCTGAACCAAATTTTATTTGCTTGAGAAAATATGTTCATGTATGTATTAAAAAAACAACACATGATTCAACTTTGTTTTGAATTTGGATTTTCGATTCCATTTTAAACAACCTTAATTTCCAATTGGCGTCGGTATAGTGTTAAGAAAAAAAGTCAACGGGTACAGGTTCATACATATAAAAAAATTGAAAAAAGACATGGGTGTATATAACAATGCTGACACTCAGATCCTGGGTTATTTTATTTTCGAGCAAAAATAAGAAAAAAAAAAAACAAAAATTTATTATGGATGGAGTGACCAAAACCCTGGATCAAAGTAGGGGTTTTTCTTAATTTAAAAAAAAAAACAGCCGTTATGATTCGGTAGGTATATGGGCAAGTTACTAAATTCTGAGAGGTCATGACCTGTTCTATCACCAGTTTCATTCATTTGTATTATTGTTTATGGGACACCCTATAGTATATTATAATTTTCTGAGCATGTATAACGGGTGGGTCATCTAGTGGTTTATTTTTAAATCATAGGTTATTTTGACACTGGCAGCTGTTTCCCGCTCAAAATCTTGACAGAAAGTCAGTATCATACCTATCATACAACGTTGGGAAATATTGAAAACTTGTGACTCGGAAAACCTGCATGTTATTGTCGAGAAGCCAATGCATCCACACAGAGAGAAATTTTGGTGCGGATTGTGGAGTGTTGGCCCATTTTTCTTCGAAAACGTTTTGGTCAACGGTGGGCCGTGTTAACCGGTTTTTTTTTTTTGTACTGAAATTGAAGACATGGATTTGGACGACCTCTGGTTTATGCAGGATAGCGCGCCATGCCACACAGCCCATGCCACAATCGATCTTTTACGAATCAAATTCCCAGATGAAGGGCCGCGATGTTATGCCAACAATACGGAAACAAATCAAGCACAAGGCCAATATCATTCAAGCAACCCGTGAGCTACAGCCCGAAACCATTAACAAGGTCTTGGAAAATTGGAGTGACAGAATGCGCTACTGCGAACCCAGCCGAGGCAGTCACTTGAACGACGTTGTGTTCGATAATTAATGGGAATATTTGCTCTTACAAATAAAGTATTAATAATTGAAACAAATTTAATTTCGTTAATTTTATTGCATGTTTAAAAAGAAACTTGTATTTGGCCCACTCTGTAGAAGTAGATTTTAAATGGGTAATCGAACCACGACCATTGAATTGAATCTGAATCACGAATGTAATAAAATTTTTTAAGGGTGGTAAAGGTCAGTAGCCCAGATAATATATTTAGATTTGTATACTCTATTATTTAGCTTGTAAGTTAAAATTTCTTACTAATAAAAACAAAATGTAATTGACGTTTATTAAACGGTAATGTTTTGAATATAATGAAGTTTCCTCACCTACATCTTTGTAGGTTACATTATAAAAGGACTCAATACAACAGACAGTAATTAAGAAACAATAAAAATGGTGGAGTCTTCAAGTCTGGGCCGACCAGCAACAAATCAACAATACTCTGTGCCCCATCACTCACCATCAGGCTTAAGATGTGGAGTTCTTGAAACTCGAGTGAGAGGACTATGGTATCGTGTATTAGTAACCCTACAAACTGATTTTCTGTCAATAAGCTTAGATGAGTCATGTGAGTCTGCCATGGGAGATCATTCAACAACATTAAACGGGACATTGGGGTAATTTTGATAAATTTTATTATAACGTAAGCCTATTTTTTATATATTTATAATTAGGAGCAACCATAGCAGTCACAACGGCACGTTGCCCAAATCAACAACCGGCTGCTCATCAGAAGAAAACAATATCGACAACGGGGATCATCTTTACAACAACAACACTGCGGACAATGGAATGAATGAAATATGTGATGTGCCTGATCATGTGGCCAATCAAAAGAGGCATGTACGTAAGACTTTAATGATTTTTGTTACTAATAATTTTCAATTCATTCAAGACATTATTACTTTTCATATTTATACATATGTATATGTACATATACATATGTATGTACATATAATATAATATGTATATAATACATGTAATCGCGTGAGGGGCGTGAGCATATTATAACTCTCCTCAGTTTTGATTTTGGTTCAAAATGTGTGTAATGCTGCTCTAAACTGAACAGCTTCGTTTTTTAGATACCTATGTTTTGACATTAATCCAGTTTATTTTCAATTTCATTGTTATATGTAGGTTCGTATCATAAAATCTGACAACAATGGCTTAGGCATATCAATTAAAGGTGGTCGCGAGAATCGTATGCCGATATTAATTTCAAAAATATTTCGGGGTATGGCTGCTGATCAAGCAAAAGGTCTATACGTAGGTGATGCGATATTAACAGTTAATGGCGAGGAATTAAGAGATGCGACTCATGATGAAGCCGTTCGCGCACTGAAGCGAGCAGGACGTGTTGTGGATCTAGAAGGTGATTAAATTTAATTTTATCAAAAAATTTTTGCAATAATATAAAAACTCTAAAAAGTACCTATGTATACCTAGTTAAAAAAAATCGAGAAGCTTATTTTATTTAATTTAATTTTATTTGATTTTTTAAGAATTTGTTAAATAGGTAGGTATCTACATTTTCTAAGATATGAAGTTAAAGTTGAAGGCAGTGAAGTCGACAAAGAATGACTACCTTTTACGTGCTAAAACAATTTGTTAACGTTTCTAGGGGTAGAAAACTTGGCCACAGATTGTTCATATCAATTAAAAACCAATAAATAAATTGCTAACTTCCATAAAACTCCACTGGAGCAAAGTAAAGCTTTGTGAAATCAGAAATAAATGTAACATAATTATTCTTAAATCGCTTTTATGAACTTTCATCAATTAATTTACACGAAAAAGTGTTTTAAGAAAATGTTTTCTATGCTGATATTTGGTCGCTAGTCCCTTATAGTTTGTATAAAACATCGAATTTTGTTTACACAAAACAAAATATCGAGCAATTACTAAATTGACATAATTGATTATCAGGTTTATTGATTTTTTGAAAGCGGAAGTTGAATTACATATGTATATGGGCTGTTGACAAGGCCCATTGGAACCCAAAAACTTCCCGAAAACCTGCACTTCAAATATTTAAGATATGAAACACAAAATTAGCCTTTCTATATATATTTTGTTCCAAAAAACAAGCTTTTGGACTAACTTTCCTATACCATCTACTACATATGTATATATGATTTGTATAAGTCTTTAAACTCTAAAATATTGTTTAATTTATTGTTTTTAAGTGAAATTTCTTCGGGAAGTGACACCATACTTTAGAAAAGCCAGTATTATATCTGAAGTTGGTTGGGAACTACAAAGAGCCTTTCTGTGTCCCTTGGGTTCTGGCATCCCAACTTCACCACCAGCCCCAAAAAGTCCACCGAGAGCTGACACCCGATACATTCCCTTGCAACTGACGCATTTGGCACGAAATTTAAAATATGTCGATCCAGGTAAGCAAAATTAACTATTAGTTTTTTAAGATATCAGCCAAGCTCTACAATAACACTTATACAGGAACAGACTGAGACGATTTTCGACCCTCTAACTTTAGTACCAGGCTTGCACAGGCACTAAATTTCAACTGACTGACTGTTTTTTAAGATATCAGCCAAGCTCTACAATAACACTTATACAGGAACAGACTGAGACGACCCTCTAACTTTAGTACCAGGCTTGCACAGGCACTAAATTTCAACTGACTGACTGTTTTTTAAGATATCAGCCAAGCTCTACAATAACACTTATACAGGAACAGACTGAGACGACCCTCTAACTTTAGTACCAGGCTTGCACAGGCACTAAATTTCAACTGACTGACTGACTGACTGACTGACTGACTGACTGACTGACTGACTGACTGACTGACTGACTCGGTCGCTCGCTCGCTCGCTCGCTCACTCACTCACTCACTCACTCACTCACTCACTCACTCACTCACTCACTCACTCACTCACTCACTCACTCACTCACTCACTCACTCACTCACTCACTCACTCACTCACTCACTCACTCACTCACTCACTCACTCACTCACTCACTCACTCACTCACTCACTCACTCACTCACTCACTCACTCACTCACTCACTCACTCACTCACTCACTCACTCACTCACTCACTCACTCACTCACTCACTCACTCACTCACTCACTCACTCACTCACTCACTCACTCACTCACTCACTCACTCACTCACTCACTCACTCACTCACTCACTCACTCACTCACTCACTCACTCACTCACTCACTCACTCACTCACTCACTCACTCACTCACTCACTCACTCACTCACTCACTCACTCACTCACTCACTCACTCACTCACTCACTCACTCACTCACTCACTCACTCACTCACTCACTCACTCACTCACTCACTCACTCACTCACTCACTCACTCACTCACTCACTCACTCACTCACTCACTCACTCACTCACTCACTCACTCACTCACTCACTCACTCACTCACTCACTCACTCACTCACTCACTCACTCACTCACTCACTCACTCACTCACTCACTCACTCACTCACTCACTCACTCACTCACTCACTCACTCACTCACTCACTCACTCACTCACTCACTCACTCACTCACTCACTCACTCACTCACTCACTCACTCACTCACTCACTCACTCACTCACTCACTCACTCACTCACTCACTCACTCACTCACTCACTCACTCACTCACTCACTCACTCACTCACTCACTCACTCACTCACTCACTCACTCACTCACTCACTCACTCACTCACTCACTCACTCACTCACTCACTCACTCACTCACTCACTCACTCACTCACTCACTCACTCACTCACTCACTCACTCACTCACTCACTCACTCACTCACTCACTCACTCACTCACTCACTCACTCACTCACTCACTCACTCACTCACTCACTCACTCACTCACTCACTCACTCACTCACTCACTCACTCACTCACTCACTCACTCACTCACTCACTCACTCACTCACTCACTCACTCACTCACTCACTCACTCACTCACTCACTCACTCACTCACTCACTCACTCACTCACTCACTCACTCACTCACTCACTCACTCACTCACTCACTCACTCACTCACTCACTCACTCACTCACTCACTCACTCACTCACTCACTCACTCACTCACTCACTCACTCACTCACTCACTCACTCACTCACTCACTCACTCACTCACTCACTCACTCACTCACTCACTCACTCACTCACTCACTCACTCACTCACTCACTCACTCACTCACTCACTCACTCACTCACTCACTCACTCACTCACTCACTCACTCACTCACTCACTCACTCACTCACTCACTCACTCACTCACTCACTCACTCACTCACTCACTCACTCACTCACTCACTCACTCACTCACTCACTCACTCACTCACTCACTCACTCACTCACTCACTCACTCACTCACTCACTCACTCACTCACTCACTCACTCACTCACTCACTCACTCACTCACTCACTCACTCACTCACTCACTCACTCACTCACTCACTCACTCACTCACTCACTCACTCACTCACTCACTCACTCACTCACTCACTCACTCACTCACTCACTCACTCACTCACTCACTCACTCACTCACTCACTCACTCACTCACTCACTCACTCACTCACTCACTCACTCACTCACTCACTCACTCACTCACTCACTCACTCACTCACTCACTCACTCACTCACTCACTCACTCACTCACTCACTCACTCACTCACTCACTCACTCACTCACTCACTCACTCACTCACTCACTCACTCACTCACTCACTCACTCACTCACTCACTCACTCACTCACTCACTCACTCACTCACTCACTCACTCACTCACTCACTCACTCACTCACTCACTCACTCACTCACTCACTCACTCACTCACTCAAAATTTAGTAGAGCGGTAGGGCTTGAAGAACATACAAATAAAAAAGAATAGAACATTTGACTTTTTTATTCAGGGAGCGTGGTATCCACCCACATTCTCAGAATTGTTATTAATTATATGGAGCACTTTCGATTGCTGTGGATAGATGAAATTTGGTAGAGCGGTAGGGCTTAAAGTGCATAGGTACAAAGGAAAAAATAAAATATTTGATATTCATATCTCTTCACTAATATTAGAAATTAGTATAATATCATCTGATCTGCGAATTGAAGATTTGAAAGATATTGACCATTTATTTTTTCAAGTCCTTATTCTTCCAATCCAGTTTTCTAAAAATTTCTTCAAGAGCAGCCGAAAATAGCGCTGGCGAGAGAGGATCTCCCTGTCTAAAACCTCGTGATATTTTAAATTCAGGTCCAGTACAGTCTGTTTTAACGTGCGTGGTGTTTCTGAAGTAAATTTTTTTTAAAGATTCTTATAATTTTTCCATCTATTCCTTTGTGATATAATATTCTGTTCAACTGTATCGAAAGCTTTGGCAAAGTCAACGAAAGCAAAATAGATAGTGATGTTGTATTCTTTACATTTTTCTATGATTTGGCAAACTGTCTGTAGGCGATGCATTGTGGAGAAACCTGATCTAAGGCCTGCTTGTTTAATAGGTTGATTTAGATCGAGCATGGTTTTCATTCGTTTGAAAATACATTTTGCGAAGACCTTATAAATCGATGATAATATAATACTGATAGGTCTATAGTTGTTTATATCATCATTGTTGCCTTTTTTATGAATAAGGATTATTTCCGATTTCGTCCATTGGTCTGGGGCTTCCTCGGTGACCAAAACCTGGTTGTCAACCTGTTCGCCAATGAAAATTTACCGTATTTTAGTTATTCTGCAACTATTCCATAATTTCCTTTGGTTTTATCGTTCTTATCTTATCGCTGTCTATTGGTTTTTCAATTTCGCTTTTAAAAAAAGGTGGGAACTCTTCTTCCGTGTTTGTTTGATGTAGTTGTAGCATATCTTCAGATCGCATCGTTTGTTTTGAGTACAGATTGTTGTAGAAAGCTGTAGCTATTTCTTTTATATTTTGCTTCCTGTGATTTCTTTTAGCATTTACAGACATGGCGGTTATCCAATCTCTATATTCCTGCACTGCAATTTTTGCTTTTTTTAATAGATTTTGTTACCTTGATAACTGTTTTCAAGAGGTTTTTATTAAAGTTTTTATGTCCTCCTGGGCTTTTTTCTTAATTACTGTTTTCTGGATTATTTTTTAAATCTTTTCTTTCGTGATCACTCAGGCTTGTCTTCTTTCTAAGACGTTCTTGATTTCGGTTTTTGCGATTTTTCGATAAAGGAGTTAGGATATGTCTATCTGTGGCATCTTTAACTGTTCTTTCCATTTTATTATAAGCAGGAATCTTTGTTGTAAATCTGCGTTATAAGTATTGATGACTTCAGTATTTATCGATTTACCTTGATATATTTTTTGGGTATGTTTTGGTTAAGCTGTCTAGTTTTATGGTTGATCAACACCTCAGCACGTAGGTACTAATCTATGGTCTGATTCAAACTAGAATTGGTTAAGGACGGAAACATCTTTTAGGACTGATCTTTAATTTATTAAAATAAAGTCATATTGTTTTTTATGGTTTTTATCTGATGAAATCCACGTCCATTGATTTTGAGATTTCTTTTTAAATAGAAAGTTTCCAACAATTAATTTATTTTGCCGTATAGGTACACTTCATATGCAATATGCATTGCTGTAGAATGATAAAATTTAGTAGAGCGGTAGGGCTTGAAGAACATACAAATAAAAAAGAATAGAACATTTGACTTTTTTATTCAGGGAGCGTGGTATCCACCCACATTCTCAGAATTGTTATTAATTATATGGAGCACTTTCGATTGCTGTGGATAGATGAAATTTGGTAGAGCGGTAGGGCTTAAAGTGCATAGGTACAAAGGAAAAAATAAAATATTTGAGGTTTTCCATTCAGCCTTTGGATAATCTGATAGACACGGCCGCTCAGATTCCAGGAATGGGGGATTGATTGTTTTTTTTTTTTAATGTTTTGAATTTTAAATTGAAGTTTTCAACTCAAATCTCTCATAAAAGAAGTTAAACAAATTAATAGATTGATATGATATATGATTGTGATTTTCCAATATAATTAATTTTTAAATAGGTTGATTGGAATTATTAAAATAATACGATATATTTAAAAAATCATTGTTTTTCTTTTTGTAGAAAATCGCTGCATAGAACTACACTCACCTGATAGCATCCATTCATGTATTCTGCGGGCTTCCGATTCGCAAGAAGCACTTATGTGGTTCAATGCCCTACATTCAGCAATGGCGTGTAGTACGCAAAGAGCCTTAATCGATGCTAACCGAGCATTGCTCAATGTTATTGGTGAACTAAAACACATCGGCTGGCTAAGTCGGAGAATAGGCAGCAACTGTGAACAGGTAAATAATACTTTATATTCATTACAAGATCGACATAGTTGGCAAAATTCGTGGTATATCTTTTTAAAGAGTGGCAGATCCAGTTCCGAGAGTTCTGATGAGAACGATAAATGGCAGCCGGTGTTTGTGGCGGTAACTGAAAGGGAATTTAGGTAAGACAGAACTTCTTTTGATTTTCACCGAACACATAATTTTTAATCATAAGAACTGACACGAGGTATATTCGTAAACAATAGAAAATTTGTTTTCATAAATTTGCTCATTTTATTTAACAGCTCATTTCATTTTTAATTTAAATTGTTTTTGTTTTTGTTCTTTTCCTATTCTCTTTCTGTTTTCAAATATCCACACAAAGGCTTTTCAAAGCCTTGTGTTTAAGAGAATTTTACAAAATTTCCAACCTTGCTTCGTACATATTTTGTGAATCTTTCACATTGAATGTGAATTTGTATAGGTATAGGAAATGAGATGACTTGGACACGAAAATAACTTTAATTGCCTTAATGAAATCGGAATGATTTCGTTTACATTGAAAATGAAAAATAAATAAAATATTTTAACAACGCAGTTCTGTGGTAGAAAGTAATAGAATTACTTTAAGGCTCTAATTCAAAATTTAGAACTTACAAAGCTCATGTGGTTTTGATATTTTAACAAATTAATAGAGATTCAAAATTTTGTTTTTTATTTCTTCTCGTTTACTCCAATTTCTTTTAATTGTAGTTTAGATTCAACTTATACATATATCTAGACTGAGAGTCTTTAAAACTGAAAAAGGTTTTTTTTTGATTGCGAAAAGCATTGAAACCAAAACCAAGGCAATACCTAAACGGAAGTTATTTTCTATGTGATGATGATTTCTAATATCTAAAACTACAACCGGTAAATTTCAAAAGAGGTCTGGGTTTAACAATTTAAAAGTGCCCCATAATGTTCATAAGACCTTCTTCAAAAAAAAAAAACACTTATAGGTACACCTGAAAAATGTGTATGAGCTTTTTGAGCTTACTTTACCATATAGTACATACTATATCGTCGCTGTAGATCGAATACCTCGTAACCCATAACGATATACGATTTTTAATTTTCAGAATTTACGAGGGTGCACCTTGGTCTGTCGAAGCATGGAGTCGACCGCTGGAATGCTGTACACTTGCATCTACTCGCTTAGCCGGGGCTGGGAACAATTCATCACTTAATGTTAATAAACAAAATCGTGGCCTTACAGGCGCCAGTTATAGCTATCAGTTAAAAACCATGATTGAAAAATGTAAATGTTAATTTTGGGACGTTAAGAGGGTAGTATCAATAATTATTTTAGTATGAACAAAAATCCGATACAACTTCCTTCATAAAATCACTTTTAATATTTCAATGAATAATTTTTTTAACTAAGAAATCAAGCTTTATTTCAACATTGATAATAATGACTAATTTTGCTTTTCAGTTCAATGAAAGCTATAACTGGCGCCTTAAAGATGGTTGGTTCATCAACTGTTTAGAAAAATTTTAAATTATATTGCATTCTTAGGGTCAACAGACTACAGTTTTTTGTGTACGTTGTGGAACTACCCGAGGTGTTCTAGTATATTGGTTAAGATCAGAAACACACCGCGATATGGCAGCTTGGGCCCGTTCCTTAGTTCAAGGCAGTCATAACGCCGTTAACTATCAACGAGAATTTTCTTTTCGTTGTTTATACCAGGGAAGGCAGAGTCAATTAATAGTTCATTTAAACCGAGGATTTTCACTTCATGAATGTGGGATGAATTCTCCAGCTACAACCAAGTCTCAGATGTGGCAGTTTCCGTTCGATAAATTGAAGGGATCTGCGGACGACGGGAATAGATTGCTATATCTGGATTTTGGTGATGAAGGAGAAATAGTAAGTGAATCATTTTATATATAATCTTGTATACAAATGTATAGGTAGATATTATAGGTCTAAAAATTTGGTGATCATTTTCCAAATATTTATTGCTTTTGTAGTTTAAAACTTTATATTATACTCAAACACAAATTTGCGTGACAATCTCAAAACTGTAAGCCATGATATATAATATGCATGTTTTTTGCAAGCCCGGGAGGACAAAAAAACGACACTAATCTTCGCTGTCGTATTTTTCAACCAATTTTCCCTGGGATCGCAAAAAAACAGACTTGTGATGTGTACCGCGCTTTAGGGTTAGTATAAATGAAAAATAAAATATAGATAAAAAAGTTAAAAATTAAATCTGTTTAAAACTATTTAAAGAATCGTGATATTTGTAAACTTCTGGAAAAGGCTATTGAGAAAATATTAAGAAATAATAATCATATATGTATTTACAATGCACATAAACATACATAGTATAAACTTTAAATTAGTTAAAAAGTTTCATTTAAAAATGCATCCGAAATTTGACAAAATTATTTATTTACAAATTTAACGTCTTAAATATGATGTTCTCGTTTCACGATCTCTGAGTTAGCCAAACAGAACTTTACTTGATAGATTTTCCTACAATTTTATGTCAAAAAAGTTCTAATTAGCTTACTTAGAACCAGAGATTATGAATTATAAAGATAGGAATCTTTCGTACGTTCCACCCTCCAAAACCCATTTGTTTACATTGTTGTTTTTGTAATTTCATCTCGTGTCGATGAATAGATGTGAATTGCAACAACAATTTATGCAGTGGTGAGTTCATATTTTTGCACTAGTGTGCGTTAAAACATGGACACTAGTGCAAAAATATGAACTCACCATCGTCCGCCAGCTTGTAGGCAAACCAGAATGAGAGCCGAGCTTTCCAATCTTTATAATTCATAATCTCTGCTTAGAACTTTACTCAGAGATTGTGAAATAGCCCAATAATAAAAATTTTATTTTACAGGAGCTAGATATGGAGTGTTGCCCTAAACCGGTTGTTTTCGTTCTGCACAACTGCCTGTCTGCCAAAGTTCACTCTATAACTTAGTTTTAAGAATCACAATAATTTATATATAAATTCTGTTAGCATATGTTTGTGTCACAAAGAGTATGCAATTTCACAAACTCAAAAATCATCTACTCTCTGTGTGTTGTGGCCGTTTGGCCAATGCCTCATGATTTAATCTTCCATTGGCGGTCTTATGGGTTTGACACTTACATAATAAATATCTTTAAGAAAATAAAATTGTGTTCGTACAATATATATAATTATCTTTATTTTTTACCTTACCTTAAAATCTTGTTTTTTTTTTTTTGTTTTGTGTAACGAATTTATAATATACTTCTTATATTTTCTTATAATAATGAACATATCTTTACTTTTAAGAAGTTTAATTTTTATCATTAAATATTATGTAAGAGCGATATTGTACCCAGAATAAAATTTTAAGAGAAAATGCAATGCGCATTGGGATATTATATAATTGTTGAATGATGTATTTGTTTTCATTCTAGATTTTAGAAAGCAGTTAAACTAGGTTTTGACATCATACAAATTTATAACAGACTTGAAACATACACATATCGAAGATACAAAATGTGTACGCCAAAAATGTTAATCTTTAATTTTTTAACATTTCGGGCGAACACCAACATCGTTACCAAAAATCAGTTATTTCATCTTTGTTCATCAAAAAATTAAAGCAATAAACTTCAAATGCAATGTTATAGATCAAGCAACTATTTCGAGTATTAAGATCCGTGTTATAAAGATCCGCGTATTTGAGAACCTGAAAACCAAGTTAACAAGCAAGTCAATGCTTGTGTTTTGTGTTTTTAAGCATATCGGAATCGCGGTTTATAAGATCCCGTTTTTCGAAAATCCCGATGTAATATACAGCCCTATTCTATCCGATCGATCGAATTCGATGCACGTGAATTATTCACTTAATTCGTCAAAGATTATTGTTTAAACTCTTCAATCTTTCAAGTTCAAAGCTCTATCAAATCAATAATTGTTTTTGAAGTTCTTAAGAGAATATAATTGTTAAAACTTTTTTTTTTACCACAATTTATGCTTTTCGAAACATTCGTTTTCCTCCGACGAATAGCAGAATACGAAAATTCATGCAAACTTCTAGCAGAATTCGGCTGGCAATCCCGCTTCTTAGAAAACGGTTAAATCCCGCCAAAAACGCTTTTTTTACAATAAATAACATAACGTTGTTTGTAAATTAAAAAAAAAATATTCCACTGAAAGAAAAACGTTGTTTTATTTTTTGTTTTCACTGTACATTTGTTTTTGCTAACAAAATCTTAATTATGGCACGAGTACGATAACTTGGGCACCGAAAATTGATAACGGATTTTTGTAGAGAGGTCAAATACAAGCATTTTTTACTATGGGACGGGGGTCTATCTCGCCCCGTTTAGGGGGTAGGGGCGATTTTCTAAAAATATGACTTAAATGCAAAAACAAATATTAAAAAACAACGGCAATACTTAAAATGCAAAACAATAGCCAGAAGTGTGTTCTTTAATTCTATATTTAAATTATACTATTTGTGTCAATAGTTATCAAAAAATTTGCATTCAAACTCAAAATTTTGATAAAAAAACGCAAACAAAAAATTTTGGATCAATTTTTCTCAAAATTATGAAACGAAAAACAAAATTTTCTTTTTGTGGTCAATAACTAATCATATCAATTCTTAATCGAACACAAAAAACCGAATGCTTTTATGTCTTCTAGTTTTTGAGAAAAAATTACTGTTACTACTTTTTTGAGATATTTTTAATTTGCTTGCATTGCCAGCATTACGGCTGCGTTTTAAAAGTGAGATATTTATGCAATCCCCCTGCTTTAGCTCTCTACAGGATTTTGGCTATGTGCGAGGTTCAGTGTATTCAAAATTTAATGTTTAAATAAAGTGCTAGTACCCAGCATTACGGCTGCGTTTTAAAAGTGAGATATGTATGGGGTGCCCCCCTGCAACCCCCTGCTTGGGCTCACTATAGGATTTGGGATATGTGCGAGGTTCGATGTATGCCAAATTTCGTTTGCATTTAAAAAACTTTGAAAGTATTCTCTGTTTCCCATGTCAATAGCTGCTAATGTCAACAGCTACATATTATGATATATACAGTATACACATTTAAAATTTTCGCACATAAAATCTTATGCATTATGAAAAATTCCCATTAACTGGGCACTACTGTATGACTGCAGCATATATACATATATATATATATAACTAAACATGTTTGTGTCTAACACCAGTACGGACGATGAATTCTTTGACGAGACTGACATACCTTTTTAATATATAGATATATATTGAAAATTGACGTGACTATTTTTGACAAACTCCTGACTTAACCACAAACTGACTGACTAGGACGCGGAATGCATTGCAATTCTACCTCCTCATGGTGCATTCTGGGTAACGCCAAATGAATTGCTGTTCTTTATATAACTAACAAAGATCAACCTAACACCAACATTAATTTTTATCAAAAAAAGATCACATTAAATATCAAAAAACAAAAATCTCATAAAAAAGTAGTTCGATTCAGAATTAATATGAGCATTGACCACAAAGAGAAAATTAAGTTTTTCGTTTCACAACTTTGATAAAAATTGATCCAAAAATTTTTGTTTACGTTTTTTTTATCAAAATTTTGAGTTTTAATGCAAATTTTTTGAAAACTATTGACACAAATAGTATAATTTAAATATAGAATTAAAGAACAGACTTCTGGCTTTTAAAATCGCTATTGTTCTGCATTTAAAGTATTGCCGTTGTTTTCTAATATTTGTTTTAGCATTTAAGTCGTTTTTTCGAAAATCGCCCCTACCCCCTAAACGGGGTGAGATAGAACACCCCTCCCATAGTGAAAAATGCTTGTATTTGACCCCTCTACAAAAATCCGCCAAGATATCGTACTCTCCACTAAATTATGTATGTACCTACATATTTACTCATTGGAACAATTTTATATGTACGCAAAAAGTACACCTCTTCCTAACAGTTTTACCGCTATCATTTTCTTGAGGAATAAGTTGAGCATTATTAAATTTATAGTATTGGATTGAGTGCGCAGAACATCATAATAAAATACGGGATTTAAAAATACGAGCTTATAAAAGCGGGATTATTAAATGCGAGATTTAACAAACGGGACTATAAAAATCGGGATGTTGTATCAAACCCGTTTTAAGAATACAGATTCTAAATTGCCGTGTAACAACTATACACGGATTCCTTGTATCTATTTGTATAGTTTAAAGATTCACACACAGAGTCATAGGCTTTGATGGTCAAAAAAGGTTCAACTTACAATTTCGAACTTTTATTATACATAATGTACCTTGATGTATTAATTTTTTTAATTAAATATTCCTTTTTTATAGGGCGTAGATCGAACAAACTGATGAAGTGAAGTGATTCATAATGTACGACGTAGGTGTTAGAAATATAGTTTGCGATCTATAGCTTTAACTTTGAAACCATTTGTCACCACCTATCGTTTTGGCCAAGCACTAACTACATAGGTCAGACTTTATGTGGTTAGGGCCCGAAATTTTCGAAATTAAAAAAAAAATTTCTTTCTACATACCGACCAATTGGAACGTAACGACACCTGAGTGAAAGGGCACCAAAATATAAGTATTTTTTATCTTCCCTCTTAGCCCAAAAAAAAAAACAGCAACATTAAGAAATAATCGCCGGAAAGCTGGATTTTGGCATAAATGGTGTTCTTAAGAAACTGTGAAACTGTGTTTCCATCGATATGAGCGCCACTAACAATTTTATGGAGGGGTTAAAGACCCTCCCGAATGGTTTATTGTACAGAAAAAATATTTTTGCAGCTACCTTTACAAAATACAGTACACCTGTATGCATTAAAGAATTTTCTTACTTTTATTTTAGATAATTCAATGGAGTAATTTTTTTTTTAATTTGTGGAAGTTTTTATTGGATTTAATTATTCTATTAGATTAGATTTCAAAATTATAAAAGGACCTATAATTTTCGTCCTTTAGTGAAATATTTTTTTATTTTTTGAAAATAAGTTTTTTAAATGGTTTGTTTTAGTTCTCAAATGGCTGTAAAATCAAAAAAGAAGAGACAATTTAAGTAACGAAAAGCTTTGTTTTATTGGAATTCAATAAAAAATTATTTAATAAAAATTATTTTTCACAAACTTATACATAAATAATAATTCTTAGCAACTTTCTATTGTTTGAACCAAAGATACCGGATTATAAAAATATGAATCTTTCTTTGCGTTCGATGAATTATCAGATAGGCTATCGACCTATCCCAAACATTGTTTCTTATTTTCGTTATACTTATTATTTTAAGCTTTTATTCTAAAATAAAGGCTACGTAATAAAAGTTTAACCTTTTCAGGTAATGTATGTAACTTCATCATAAGGCGTGTTCCTTTGGGCTGCATCATCTACTGCCAAGTACTTCTGGCTGCAGTCAACTACTGCTACTCTGTGGTCAAAGTAGTTCAAAGTACTTCAATAATGTAGCAACGAAATGAATTCACGCAAAAAAAGCGATACCATCAATAAAAAGAAATTACAAAGTAAATTATTGTTGTTGATGTTATCTAAAATAAAATAAAATACAAATACAACAAAAATAACCTCTATACATTGAGGTTAGAATTTTTGTTTTGGCAAAGCGTTACATTTTTCATCTTACTGGCAAGTACTAAAAAGTACTTTGCAGGTCCCAAAGGAACACACCTATAGTTGATAAGTGAATATGTACTTAACCTATTCACTTATCATTTTTATTTTATTGCTATTGTTTCTAATGAATGTGTTTTCAAGATCAACAATTTTGTCCATGAATACCGGAGTTAGCTTATGCAGATAACCTTCAGATATTGTATCAACCCAAGTATATGAGGTTTGCTTTTCTAGCTTAGACGTTATTTTACCAGCATCTTTGAGATCAAGACTTTTGATTAAATATACAGCAAAGTTTCCTCAAGCATCATATTGTAGTTCTTCAAATTCTATATCTTCAAATTCATCGCAGATAACAGTGGGTTCAGCCTTATTGTCTTCAGTCTCATCGTCGTTACTTCTTAGAGTTTTGAATAAATTCTCGGTTATCTTCTGTCTGTCTTTTTTCTTTACACTACAATTTGCACTACCCTACCATTTGCAAAACTGAAAAAGCCATCTAACCGCCAGAGTAAAAACTAATTTCTGTATACATAAAGGAAACCCTGATAGAAACCTAGTTCCAATGTTGTTTTTGTATAACGAATTAAAGATAACCCAGACGCGTAGACAATAAAACGCTGCTAATAAAACACAATACGGCTAAACATCGTAAACGGTAAAGATATTGAAGTATTATAAGTATGTATATGGACTGCGAGTTACTTGTCAGTTCCATACATTTCTTGTCCAAAAAAAATGTTCCAAGAAATCTCAGTGCTTTTGGGACTGAGCGGCCACATTTGTTACTAATTATATAGACGACAGATATTTAAAAAAATCGTTAAAATTTAACAGTCATATTTATTAGATTTTTGTCTACTTAGACACTGTCTAAGTACTTTCAAATTAAAAATAAATATCACATTATTCACGGTTAAGACAATCTACTATAGTGTCTAAGTTAGGCAGCAATAATACAATAAACAAGGTTTTTGAACACATTTTCCAAAGTTGGACAGTTGTCTAAAGTTAGACAACGTTTATAAATAAGACCATAAATATTTAAGAAGAACCGACAGTAGATGGTATTCGATTTAAATTGAATAAGAGACATTTTTGTTTTAGTTTTTTTTTCGATTTATTGGCCAATGAATTGAACAATTTTCGTAAATTTTGATCGAACTTCCTTTTTCTGATCTTTCCCATTGGATTTTTTTGATAATATAGTGCATTATTACCTTACAATATATATCAATAATAAAGTATCTTTGGCTACTCGTAATGGCGAGTTTCATGGCATAACCACCAAGACCCAACAGCGCTGCTGTAAACTGGACCACGAGTGAAGTTGGTTACTAGCAGTCCATATACACAACGTCGGTGCTAAACAATCACCATGTTAAATACAACAACAACTAATCCCCTATGGGCTAAGCTAAACCCATATAATTCTCCGGGCTTAACTTAAGCACACAGAAAAACTGTGTTACCGGCATAAATTATATACTTGTTACCGAAACTCCATTTTGTTTTTGTGTTGCTGTCACTAATCCCTGTGGTCGTTTTTTTCCTGAAATTCCCACCGGGCTTGCAAAAAAACACGCCTAATATATTACGTCAATGGGTAAAGCAGTATACTAAAAATTGTGCCGGGCAGCCCTGGTTGAAAAATGTACTTTCCTTCAGTAGCTGTGAGCGCCTCAATTTCAAACGAAGTATCAGCGTTGACACATAGAACTAAATTATTGGGTTTAGTTTTTTTTTTATAAGGTTTTGCAAAAAGGGCGAAAAAGCAAAAAGTCTGTCGAAATCGAAAGGCAAACGACGATTTGTGGTGCTTCATAAATTTGAACATTCAATAAAAATATTAAATACATACTTAAAAATATCGAGTGTAATAATAACTATTTTCTGCAATTTCTATTAAATAGTTAACTCAAAATGGACAAAAGAAAACTGTCGTAAGTATTTACAATTTCAGAAAATAAAATATATAGCGAAAAATTCTTCTGCCTACCGAATTGATTTTCCCGACAAAGTCTCTAATGCTGTAGTAGCTGGTGTGGGTGTACCTAAATCCAAGAAATAACCCAAAAGCAGATGCTTCTTGAATTTGTATTTGCTACTGCCTAATATTTATAGTGAAAAACTCCCTTCTTGAATTTAATTCAAATGAAGAAATTAAAATTGTTGCTAGGAAAATATGGCACGATATTTCTTGCTATTGATTTTTTTTTTATAAAAGATGAAAGTTAGATTCAAGATTTAAAGAAGTACTCAAAGCATTTTTGATATCTAGGTATTTTTTTAAAAACTTAAAACCAAATTGATAAATTTTCTTATCTTCGATATTATTGAAAAACATTAAAGTGATGTAAATTGAATAACTAGGATGGTTAGTTTATGGGATAGAAGAGTTTTACTTTTCTTTATCCAATTTGTCTTTTAATCAATCATTCCCTATGTGTGGGGTTTTGCAAATTTTGCGCTATGTTAATCGTTTCAAAAGCCAAAACTTTTGATAAAAGTCTTTTAGATTCCATTGGGAGTTAGTTAGAAATCGAATTTCTATTTTAATGAGCTGGTAAACATTCTTACCAAATGTTTAAGAATTAAAATAGTTTGTGGAAATAATAATCGTGACTCATAAATTAAATGAGTTATTATAGACAAATTTCATTGAATCAGAGGAGATCTCTGGGGTCAAGGACAGTTTTAGTTTCTTTTTTCGACGTTTCCTTAGAATACAAAATCATATCGTGTAGGTCTAATCATGTTCCCACGCGGGTCGTATAATTACGATAACACGGTTGTCCCCTTTTTTGTCGATGTCCTTTGTAGCCAAGCTCACGGCTTATAAATTATTATTCCGTGTAACAATTTAGAACTCAATGTTGGAAAATGCCAAGCAATCACATATTCCTACTTTATTAATGATAGCCTAGTTTCCCGAGTAACTAAAATTTGGGATCTTAGAGTTATTTGCGATAGTGAGCTGAACTTTATACTGCACTATGACAACTTCGGGGCTAGGGCTAACTCTTCTCTTGGCTTCGTCAAGCGATGGTCGAACAAATTTTCAGACCCCTTTGTTACGAAATCTCTCTATAAAACCTTTGTGCGACCTTTGCTTGAATATGCTAGCCAAGTGTGGTCGCCTTATCACTATATCTATATTAAAAGAATTGAAGCAATTCAGCGTCGATTTCTCCGTTATGCTCTTAGGGGACTTCCATGAGTTGACAACCATAATTTGCCCCCGTATCAAGATCGTTTGCAGCTTATTAGCTTACAATCTCTTGAAAAACGTCTCGAAGTAGCTGATGTTATTTTTGTCCATCAAATACTTTCGGGGATAACTGATTCTTCTACCCTTCTTGAGTTTAAACATCAACTCACATTCTCTTAGATCAGTTACTCTTTCAAGCTTCTCACAGAACTGATTATGGCAGAAATGAACCCATTACTAGTATGCTGAGGGAAGATAATTCGGACTCAAATATTTTTTTTTATCATCACAGCCAGATCACACAAAAAAATCTTTTATATATGTAGTACTTCTCATTACTAATTTAAATTAAAACTAAATTGCAATCATTCTACGGAGAAACTGAACTGCTACTCGTTAAATTAACAATTGCCTGTGCATGCTATTATTTCTTATTTAATTTTATGTTACTATCAACATAACAAAATGACTGATTTTATTTTATTAATTAACATCAAATAATTCAAATAAGTTCCGATACGACCTGCGTTCGCACATGCCGTCGCACTCGGTGTAAATGGATCCCATCACGTGCGGGGGGGGGGGGTTTTGGTGAATTAGCTTGGGATATTATTATGGATTCCGGATTCGTAAAATAAATCGAATTCAAGATTTTGATCTATCTGTCTAGCTGAAACCTAAACTAAAATGTCGGTTTTCTTTGAACTAAGTCCTAGAGTTTTTTTTTAGACATTCTCCGACACGTTTCTTTTCTTAATTTTTTTTTAGAACCAAAATAATGGTATTAAGGTTTTTTTTGGTATGTTTGAGATTATGTCGTTTTCCTTCAGAGTACTCGTTTTGTACTTCTAATGTTCCAAAGACTTTCTATCGACTGTTTGTAATAATGTTTTCGCAGTTCTCTGCTCCTGAATTCATTAAGTAACAGATACATACATATAAATTGCGATAACCTGTCAAAAGTGATACATTTTTGAAGTATGTTAAATGGCGATAATCGGTAGTGTGTTTGAGAAGACGATGGTTTCATATTCCACAAATATTTTTGTATTGCATGTGTTTGGTTACATCCCTCTAACGTGTAATGCAAACCGCTAACGTTTGTTCGAAAATCGAGCAAAGCGCTTATACATTTATAAAAAGGAAGTACACACGTTCAAATGATTTCATGAGCAAATATATTGTTTCTAACTATATTTTCTTTTGCGATTTGCTCTACGAAATATTAAGTTATTGTTAAGAATTAATTAAACAAATAATTAATTCCCAACACTCTTCTTGCATGCATTTTAAAATTCTTATTTTTTCACAAAATATTTAATTTTCCTGATTTTTTTTATGAATTACATATGTATATGCTTTGATTTATTTTATTTTTTTTAAATAATAAAATGCCAATTAATTACAGAAAATATATAAAATGTTTCAGTTTTCTTATGAAATCCTTACCTGTATTGGTTCTACTGATTTGTTCGTAACTGTATATGGGCACTACTTTGTTATATGTAGAAAATATATCTGGAGATATTTAATCACTTTAAGGCCTAAGCTATTTCGTTCATATCCAACACATTTAGAGTAGAAACAAATAAAGTGTTGGTAGTGAAGCTTTTCCCTAACATGTATTCGAAATTCTTAAATAATATCAGCGATAAAATGCATCAAATACAGACACAGATCTAGAATATGAAAAATGAGTTCTTAAATCGTCTTGGTATGACTAGTTCTTGTCCTATTTCTTTGTGCAATAGATTTTTTGCTGATTAACATACATAAGTGTACTTGATTTATTTTTGTTAGCACTTCTGGTGATTCACTTTATGAAATATTGGGACTTCCTAAGACAGCTACAGCTGATGAAATCAAGAAGACTTACAGAAAACTTGCCCTCAAGTACCATCCGGACAAAAACCCAGACAATGTGGATGCTTCAGATAAGGTGCGTTTATTCATATACATATGTATCTAGAATCATAACTTTAAAGTGTATATTGTTGTGTACATAGTTTAAGGAAGTCAACAGGGCGCACTCGATTTTAAGTGATTTGACAAAAAGAAATATTTATGACAACTATGGCTCATTGGGATTATACATTGCCGAACAGTTTGGTGAAGAAAATGTTAATGCATACTTTGTTGTTACATCACCAGCAGTGAAGGTATGTTATTCTATCTAAGCAAAGGCAAAAGTACTCTTTCAACACTATTCGTAATCTTTTTACAGACTATCGTTATTTGCTGCGCTATATTGTCCGGATGCTGCTGTTGTTGTTGCTGCTGCTGCTGCTTTTGCTGTAACTTCTGCTGTGGCAAATACAAGCCACCAGCAAATGAAGCAACTGGTGATTATCAGCATTTAAACGTGAGTATATTCAGAACGATAAAACATTCACGAAGAGGTGTAACTTGCATTGTATATTTTAAGAAATATACCGCCTCAAATGTTGCATTTTTCATAGTATCATGTTTTCTACATAAAGTTTGCGCGTTACTAAAAAAAGCCTTAAACTATAAACATTTCTTTAATTATGTGTTTTTCCATTTTTAACAACTGAGTTGAGAATTGACTTTCCCAAAAAAAAAAAAGATACAAATGACTAAAATTGCTTATTGCTTTTTGAGAAGTAACTTCTTATTATCCAAACGTTTTATGAAGAATATTAATAACTGCTTTTTATAAATCTTGATTGGCTCTGAAAATAAAGCCTTTTATTTACACCTATTCGTGAGAAACTCTTTACTAAAAGAATGTATTGAAAAATCTTAAACAAAGCACAGTTTATATATTGATCGATGATGATTTTTGTGAAGCTATATCATTTGATTGACAAACATACATACACTTAAATATTTATTTTGCATGAAATTTTGTATTAGTAAATTAATATTATGTTAGTCACTAAAATGTCTTACTAACCCCAAACCAAAATGCCAAACGAGGTAAGTTTTATATGCGTGTTTAGTATGTTTTAAAATAATTGGGATGTGTTGGGCGATAAAACAAAAATAATTTATTTATTTATTTATTTTATTTATTTATTTTTAGTTTTTTATTTCATTAAAATTATACCAAAAAACATGGAGCGATTATTTTTTTAGATTTTTATTCTTATATGCACCGGCAGAAAAGAAAAGAATTTAGCAACATTTGAAGAGTAAAAAATTCCTGTCTAGAGATTTAAATATGTAGAAAATTTATTCTTTTGAGGCGTTCATTAACTACAAATACCAAAAAAATAATGATCGTTTATTAAAAAGGATTATAAACGGTTCACTTGTTAAATGTGGTTGACTGCAAACTTAGAAGTATGGGTTCGAGCTACACTCTATGGAGTATTGTTTTCAACTGGGGGTCGATTCCAGATCTGTGAAGAAATAAATTTTCTCACAACTTCACACATATGTATGTATAGTACATTGTATAATTTCAAAATTTCAAGAAAAAAAAATAAAAAAATTTGGATTTAATTTCACTTTTTCACACATCCAGAATCGAATAATGTACATGTGAAGTTGTGAAAAAATGTATAACTTCACTTATTCACTAATCGGGAATTAACCCTGAAAAGTACCGTGCAATGCAGGATGTATGTAACAAAACCTTACCGCCATATAGTTAACATTATTATTAGTATAAATACAAATTGATTACGTTTATTGATCTCTTTATGCAAATTTGGATATTTCGGGAATTATCGTAATACAAAATAAAGTTGGAAATTGTTCTTGGTTGAGTTTTAAAAATCACCCCGAATTTGAATTGCACCTACTTTTTTAATTTTAACAAAATTTTGGTTTAGTTATAAAAGTTTTCTCCCAAAGGTTGCTTGTTTGACAATTGAAATAGGTAATTTAACTTCCTCATGATTTAACTGTTTTTTTTTTTTTTTTTTTTAAATGCAAAGAAACTCGAATAGTTTAAGGAATAAAAGTAGCCTAAATTACTTCTTACTACAATAAGTCACAATTTCAAAGATATTGGATTATTTTCTCATAGTATGTAAATTACAAGCAGACTAGTGTTTTATTTTTTTAATCTACATTAGACTTAGTTCAAAAATTTAATCCTGAACCACTTCAAATAACTTATTTTTTTAATAATTATCCTTTTTCGTAGTTTAGATTTTACTATTTCCTTTTTTGTATAGACAACGTCTTGTTGATTTAAATTAATTTTTTGTACATATATATTTTCTATGTATATCCTTCACGAAAATCATCAATATTATAATCATTTCATGACCAAGCTTAAGTTTTATTTTTTTTTTTTTTTGTAATTTCTTTCTTTGTTGATTTAATATTCATCATCATTCGAATGCGAATATAATTTATATTATTCGTATATTAGCGGGACGGTGGCAATGCTAGTAGAGACGGTCAACCAGAGCAACGGCCTAGAATGCAAGGAAGATTGGTAAGTTATTGAAATATTTTAATTTGTGTCAAAAAGTTGATGAATTCTAACACGAAATTGTTTGTTTATAAACTGTTGTCAATTCCGTTGCCCTGTACAATAAATACATACATACTTTGGTTTTAAGTTATTAACATATTGTGTAGACACTTTTGTACAACTGATATTATTAAAGTGAAATGTTTTTATGCATGTATTTCTTATTAGGCACATCTAACCCAATATACAAAATGTGCTTGGTCATTACTTTTTATATTGCAATCAATACGTTGTGAAAATAATTTCATTTGGTTTATTTTAAGGAGGATGGCAACGACTTTGAGGATCTTAATACACCTGCAGGATCAGCACCGGTGACATCACAACCAACAGCAGGGCAGGCATCAGGTGCTGGTATGCCAGTTTTTGCCATGCCTCCGCCATCATCGCAGCAACCAAATCCTACAAATCCGTTTACAGGAGGGGCAACAGAAAATACATCGCTCAATTCATCCGAACAGCCAACATACACGCCAGGTATACACTAATTTTATTAAACAATATTGAATTGGTTAATATTATATTATGTCTAATAAAAACAATTTACCCTTCCCGGTATTTAAATATGCACCTCTAAAGGAATATAGTTAAATTAATTTATATTTGTTTATATACAACAAATTCCATATGAAATTATTGTTAAGATGAATACGAATTAAATTTTCCAATACCTTTTTTTCTAGATATATTTAACCAAAAATACTAAAATCATACCAAATATGATTTACCGAAAAAGAACAATACAAAATTATAAAACAAAAATTAATAATTGCAAACAAAATAGCTGAAATGCAAATAAAATATTCAAACACGAGCGGATCGACGCATGCATCTAGACAATTTTTCATAGCTCGATGCACGAGTAAATGGAAAACTGCAGTGAAACAGGCGTTGCGCTTATAATTGAACGATAAATAAATTAATTAGAAACAATAAGTTTAACATATTCATTCATCAAAGACTACATGCATAATTTTAACACTGTTATAAATTACATGCTTAGATAGTAATGAACTGTGAATCCTTAAAACCATATGTTTTTATCAAAATATACATAAATATACTTAAATGTATTTCCAACATTCATTAAATATAATATAAGCGTATTTTGACCTTTTAATGTTTTTATTTACTTATTAAGTGGCAGCCTACATACGCTTTGTTGAATTGGTCTATAAGCCCACAAACAGTTAGTTGGAAGGATGATTCCATTAGTTTTAAATACGATTATTAAATGTGTTGTTGATACAAAATCTATAAAATGTTTAAAAAATTATTTTCTTTTGCGCAACCAGTGTTTGTCCTCTAAATAATAAAATTACTAAAATGTTCATTACCAAAATATATCACAAATAGGTACTTCGCATCGTTCGCTTTTATTTTGATATTTGTAAAAATTAACACAATACTTGTAATCTATGGGTACATTTTCAATAATATGAATATATCTTTTTATATTTGGTCACTTTAACCTGTTAATAATTAGCAAATAAACTAAAGAAATAATTCTTCCGCTATAAATAAAAATCCAAATGTAAGTGGAAACCGAAAATGTTTTATCTTTCTTTAATTATTAAAAATAATCTTAATTAAAACAAAATATTACATTATTTATGTATATGTTAATCACTCGTGTTATTAACAAAACCGAAATACTTGTTTGTCATTGAAATCATCTATATCCAATGGCTAAAAATTGAACAACCAAATTATCCCATTTAAAATTGTAAAAACAAGAGTAAATTATGTATGTGTAGTATAATTTAAATTTAAAATCAATATAAAATAAAAGAAAATTAAAATTTAGTTTTTTTTATTTAACTAATGCTTATTCTAGATGATATGTAGTGAGCTCTACATTTCAACAGAAAAATATATTCCTGTTTGTATTCTCAATTTCAACCGAATTAAATACCGGAATTTCAATGATTCCAAGATATTAGCTTTTCAGCTATATGAGCGGGCCCAGTAATCATCAGTTCATAATTTTATGTAAGATTTCATCTGCTCTTGTGTTGTTCTTCTATCGCTTCATTGCGAGATTTGAAAACGAAACCACTTAAAAAGACGGTTTGATAAAATAGACAACCAACATATTGAAATATTAGTTTCTTCTTAAAATCATTTACTCCATCGACTTTCGCCTGTTTGTAATTTTTTTTAAGTTTTCTCGCATACAATTAGGCAGATTTTTCTTCCAAACCCAATTAAAAGCTAAATGATGCTTTTAGTGGTGCTTAGTTTGGCTCATTTTTTTTGTATTGTCTTATGTCACATTAGTACGGGATGGGTTCTCTAAAAAAAATAAATCGAAATTGTATTAATAAATAATTAAGTTTGCACCTCAGCATCGTTTACAAAAATTGTCAATTTTTTTTTTAGAAAAAAAAACTTGGTTCACTAAAAAAAAATGTGTGCGTACCGGTGAAGATGTGTTACTCATTTCATGTTAATGATTAAAAAGGATCAAAGAGTAGTCAAAGCTGGATTCTACGGGAAATGAATTCCATTGCAGCTTCAAGAGAAACTGCAAACTGCAGGAAAAGAAGAGAAATGCAGAATGAGAACGAATTGTGATTGAAAGCGAAACTGATTCATTTATTTTGTTTCCTTGACATCCGTGCCATTATTATTATTATCCGCGTTTTATTATCGCCAATAACCCAAATAGTTCAACCCGATTAAATTTTAACGACACGAATCCTAATGAAAAATGAAAACAGTGTTGTATGTTCAATGTTCATTTCTTTTTCCCTTATGTTTGTTTATTTCTCATGTCGATATACTGTCTTTTTTTTTTTACACTACAATTTGCACTACCTTACCATTTGCAAATTGAAAAATTCATCTAACCGCCAGAGTAAAAACTGATTTTTGGATCCATAAACAAAACCCAAATAGAACCCTAGATCCAATGTTTGTTTATATTTTTTAAAACGTAGGTACTCTGTCGGCTGGACGTAGTTATTGGGGAAAAATTTATAAAATAATGAAAGAATGAAATGTTTTCGTTTAAGTGTTTATTTATTATAATTTTTTCTAGTTTCACTTTCCTAAATTTCCTTGTAAAAAATATTGAACCATCAAACCAATTAGCAAATAACTATTATCTATTTCTGAATATGTTTTTTGTCTTTTAAAGATGTTTGAATTGTTTATTTTTTGCTTTTTGTAATATTAAATTAAGTATGTAGTAATTTTTTTTGCGATATCCATACGATTAAAAATAAATTCGTCTACGTAACATATAAAAATGTAGGTTTGAATAAAATATTAATGTTCAATATGAGCGATCTTATATTAATAATAACATACATACATATAAATGTACTAATCTATGAACCTGTTCAATTTTTTAAATGTCTAAAGTTTGCAAAAATTTAAATAAGTTAGAATAGTTAATAGATTCAGTCAGATGTTTTTTTTTATTAAACTTCAAAATGAATAAATTAATTCCTCGAGATGTTTTTCTTTCAACTACATACGTATAAATATTTAAATAAATTCCTCTAACCACGGATGTTTTAGACATTCTGAAGCTGATGCTCGGATTATTGGATTGTACTCCAACATTGGCATTAAAAAATCGGCAAATTTTTTTGCTTCTATTGGGTCCCAGTCGTATTTTTCGATTAAAACATTTAAAAGACTCCAGGGTTTTAGTTTAGTGATGTTCCGTAAGCCACCTTCAACAAATAATCAAAGTTAGAAATGTAAATAGGGTATATAATATGCCCAAAAAAGATATTGTTGCAGTATTTACCATAACTTGTGAAGTACTTTAAGCCATGTTTCCCTCTGAATATAACAGAAGGTGGTATAGTGCCTAAAAGCTCTATAATGTGTGCCAAATGATCCTCATCTCGGGAATAATTTTCTCCTGCATGAGGGTCGAATAGGTAGTCGCCAGTAGCCAACTCAAAAGCCAAACATGCAGTGCTCCAAACATCTGCACTAAAATTGTATGGTGCTCCTAAAAGGACTTCTATAGAACGATATTGTCGCGTTTGGATATCTTCGGTAAAGTGATGATACTGCAAAATGACACTTCAGTAGTTTTTCATAGTTTAATGGTTTAAAAAAAATTATTAGTGTCCGACCGAAGCTTCGGCTTCGGCCGAATTCGGCCAAAAAAACAACATTCGGCCAAACCTTCGGCTTCGGCATTTTAGGCCGAAGTTTTGGCCGAAGCCGAAGAATCTGTTTATTATATCGAGCATCGTACTAGGAACCGGAAAAAATTTCAATTTTTGAAATTTTTGAATAACGAAGAAAAGATTGCAATCTTTTCTTCGGTAGGTATTCAAAAATTTCAAAACACATGTGTGCCATCATAAAAATTATTACTAAAAATGAATTATATATTTCTTTTTTCTTTATAATTACTAATTAGTTATTAGTTATTTTTATTTTATTTGTCTTATGTTTTTTAAGCAATAAATTTTAATAAAAATAATATTTGTATCCAATTGGAAAAGAGAATTCTTGACTTTTTTCAACCTTAGGCTTCGGCCGAAGATTTTCTTTCAGCCTAATAATTCGGCTTCGGCTTCGGCTGAAAATCGACCTTCGGTCGGACACTAAAAATTATCAACTTACATCATAACAAGCATTTCCCAAGTCTGCTATTTTAACGCGAACATTGGTGTTGTTAATCAAAGTCTGAATAGAATTAGTGTATGACTGCGTCTCTAGAACAATATGAGGTTTGTTGGGTTGTTCCTTTTCTGCTACAATTTCGTTTTGCTGGAAAACATTTATTTATTTATGTACATATGTATGTATAAATGTAATATTTAAATGTTTTTTCTATATTCAAACAATGTTAACGGACAATGTTTATAAAAACTACTTATGTATGTACATACATATGTATATTTAAAAAAAAAAACATAATTTTTCTTCAATATGATTACAATTTTTTTTTGTCAATTTATTTATTTACTATAGCTGGCCTGCCCCGACTTCGAACGGGTTGACAAACAAACAGGTTTACAAACAAATATAAAAATTTACCCGATTTGCCATTCCAGCATAGTTGAGGAACATTAGAAATGAAAAAAGCTTTATGTATTTATGTATGTACATTGAATGTCAAATTTAAATGTTGAGCAACTTTTCTGAACATAGGTACCAACATCATAACATTCCTAAAAAGGGTCACATGTGGTTTAAAAAAATATTGTTTTGTATTAAATTTTTGTTTCTATTAAATATGAAATTTAATAAGGTTTTTCATATATAGTTTTATGTGACTGTGCAATGATATAATACAAAAAATGTAGTCCGATATTCTAGCTTAGGGTGCACACTTGCGTTATTTTGACGCGCGGTGGATATAATTCATTCTTGTGTCGACCGTGAACTGTGTAGTAACTAACTACATAAGTCTACTATTTACAGTCCTTAAATAAAGTCTTGTTAACGTATTAAATCGTTTGTATTTATTTATTTTGATAAATTAGTAATTTATTAAACCCGTTCTCAAGGAAGTTAAATGATTTTGAAAATTTTTGTTTGCTCTAACACGCCAGTCATTTTTCCTTTAATTATATACCTTAATATTGAAAATCGGATAATTGGATCGAAAGATAAAAGCATTTAAGTAAACGCAAATCAGGTATTTTTCAGATTTCGCAAAAATCATCATCAAAAACATACACTTTTTTTTCCTACGAACATTTCTCCTTTTTTTCTGTCCGTTTTATCATCTTCTTCGTTTTCTGTTTCCTCAAACTAGTAAAAACAAAGTATGAACGAAATAATTTTGTTTATTTTGTTTAGTTTGTTTATTTTTTTTATTTTGTTGATTTTGTTTATTTTGTTTATTCCCCTCACGTTTCGCCCCCTTTGTCTACTAGGCGTTTCATATTTTTGAAATTCTGTTGATTTTTTTATATTGTATGCCTCCGTTTAAACATTTCTAATGTTAATAAATAATATCACCAGTCAATGTCTAACACCCCAATTAATATATACATTTTATTATTGCTAAGCTTCCTAAGACCACAACCTTCAAGACCCGGAAACAAATTTTGGAAGTGGAGGTATAACCAAAATTCAAACGCTATTCAATATTTTTGCTTGAAAATCGGCATAGCAATCAAATGGTAAAAAATGTATAACTTTTCAAGTTTTGATGATAAAAGCTTGAAATTTTCAGGGATTGTTCGTAATTTCATGTATGTTTTTATTATTGCTAAGCTTCCTAAGACCACAACCTTCAAGACCCGGAAACAAATTTTGGAAGTGGAGGTATAACCAAAATTCAAACGCTACCAGCGTTTTTTCAATATTTTTGCTTGAAAATCGGCATAGCAATCAAATGGTAAAAAATGTATAACTTTTCAAGTTTTGATGATAAAAGCTTGAAATTTTCAGGGATTGTTCGTAATTTCATGTATGTTTTTAAATATACAGTTAGAAAATTAATTTTTGAAATAATACATTTTTTATAGTTTTTTTGTTTGAAACGAAAAAATAAGTGTCTACAGAAAAAACCGCACGGGATCTGAGACTTGGTGTTGATTTTAAATTACGTCTAATTACACCGAAATCGCATTTCAATGATCTAGAACCTGCCCCAAAGTTAATTTTTTGCTTAAACTTGTTTAAACAATATTTTCAAAAAGACACTATAACCCTATAACCTTGATGTGAAATAACTCATCTCATACTGTACAGGGTGCGTCAAAATGAATTTTTTTTAAATTTATTTTCTTAAGAATTTCCTAACCTTTAATATTTTAATACTAAATTCTAGCGGTTTTTTATCACATTTTTGCATTTATAAAAACCCTACTTTGATTTAATTTCTTTTTCTTTTGCCCAAAGTGGCAAAAATCAACTTTTGGTGTTGAGGGTATAACCACATGAGTTGTACAATGTACATCAAAAAATCAGAATAATTCTTCTGATTACAAAAATATAGGGCCCAGACATTTTGGTCTCAGCCTTCACCTCGCCAGACGACTTTGAAGTTTGCAAAAAAAAGAGTAAAAATATATTGAAACTTTTTAAATATAAATAAAATATGCAAATTTATTTTATTAAAAACATTAAATTTATGTTACTATAACTATAATAAGTTAAATGGGACAAAAAGTGCAGCACTTCCATATTACAAGACGTCATTATTGAATCTTAAAATGTATTTTCAACTGAAAATCTTAATAACATTTTTGTTTTCAGATATAACCGTATGATGGTCACATGAAAATACTCTGCTATTCTTCTTTGTTAATACTATTTGAACAAAAACATAAATTTTAAAAAAAGCCAAGCTCTTCTATACAAAAATATGTACATATGTAACAAAACAAGTCAGCCGTGAAAAGTAGTAAGATCTAAAAGTACGCTAATTTCTTACTTTATGAAGGTTTGATATGTGTTTAAATTAGAGTCATATTGAAACAACTACAAATTATGAGAGGAACTTATTATTTAATAATAATTGATTAAATTTTTTTATTTAACTCTTATTTCAAAATATGTATTTTTAGTATTATACAATTTTATCGTAGGTATACATTTTTAAATCATAAAACTCTCTGAATCTTTATACCTTCAAAATACAAAATTTTAAAATCTGACGTTACTTTTTGCCTTTACCCCCCTTAACCTTTAAAATGGCTAAACGGTGAAAATATTAAGCGTTTTTTTCTTAATATACATACATACATATACTTAAAAAAAATAGGATTTCATTTTTGTTGTTTTTACTTCGCCCTAAAATAACTAAATGTTGGAAATATTACCCCATAAACCCATTCCTTAAGTTAAATACACCTAGTAAACACGAAAAGAATTTTAATTTTTCATATCATATTTATAATAATTTTCCTTCACCCTATAATAATTTTGACAGCAAAACTGAGAAATTTTTCAGAGAATTTTTTGTGAAACTTAGAATGCTTTGATGCCCAACAGATGACGCTCCTTTTTTTTCAAGAAGATAGTAAATAAACGCGCGAAGTCGAATGCAATAATGTGTCAAAATTTTAAAGAAATCGAGATTTGGGATCAGGA
The DNA here is from genome assembly GCA_951394125.1 of Epistrophe eligans. Lineage (NCBI taxonomy): Eukaryota > Metazoa > Arthropoda > Insecta > Diptera > Syrphidae > Epistrophe > Epistrophe eligans. Next base: position 329,189 of record OX596031.1, read on the forward strand.
ACAAACATTTACATTTTTATTTATAATTATGTAGACTGTGATTTTTGTTTTCTTATACAAATTAGTGAAGAACAATCAGTTTTTACTTTGAGGCCACACGATCCAGTACTAGTTGCATAGCTAGTGAGTACTCTTAAATTTTTTTACTATTCCACAGAAACTTTACCAACTCGCTCGTCAACTAGGTTGCTTTTTTTTAAAGTTTAGAAACTTATAAAGCAGTGAGTGACGCAAATTAACACAGGAGTTTGGCAGACGCAGTGTTGCCGAATCTCATGATTTATCATGATTCTCATGATTTTTCACCCTCTTCTCATGAAATCATGAATTCTTTGAAAATCTCGATTTTCATTTTTTTTCTTTAAAAAGAAATTAAAATAATTTTTGTTTAGAATTACTTAAAATTACAAAACAAACAAAGTGAATCCTCTATTATGTATATACGATAGCTTGGCATATCCAATTCTGACGAAATTCGTTTTTGAAATCTTTTCGATGCCACATTCTTCAGCCAAAGGTTATACGCTTCTCAAAATCAAAATAAGAAATCGACTCGATGTAGATTCAATCATAGGGCTTATCCATACAAATGACCTCACCAAAAATCAGAACTGTTTTGAGTATAAAGTTACTAAGTTCATGATTGACAAATATTTTAACAAAATTTACAATCAGTAAACCTACTTTTGTTATATTTTATTTATATAATATTATGTATGTATATAATTTATTTATTTTAATTTTGAAGCTTAATAAAATTAATTGGAACCCTACTAAAAAAAAAAAAACAATTTCTAAGTTTTGTGAATCGTAAGTTTGCAGTGATATTTGTATGCTCAACCAAGAACAAGCAATCTCATGATTTTTTTGTAATCTCATGAAAAAAATCATGATTTTTTTTTTTTTTAATCGGCAACACTGCTCAGCATCATTCATAGTTTTGTCGGCAGCGGTAAGAACAACATCGGTGACAGCATTTTCGTAGACATTTAAATCGGCAGGAGCAAGAGCAGAGGATATGGAATTGGCTTACGTTTGGTCGTGTTGAAGCCGTACCTCTTCGTTTTTTGGAAAGATTTTAAAAGCACGTAACTTCGTACCTAGAGCCCAGCCCAGATATTATCTCGGTACATCGCATCATTGAATTCAGGTGGAACTCCAAAGTTAATAAATTTTGTATTTTTTTCAAGTTCTACTCGCTTAATTAACTTAAAACAAGAAATGACACCAGGGTTCATACGGAGCTCATTTTTTGTTTATAGACGTGACTGGTTTGGATTTAGTATTGCGGAGGGGTATGGGGGCTACATTTATGGAATTTGATACTTTGCAAGGCAATGAAGGTGACGAGAAGCTTTTATTTGTTACATTGACTGGGGTATTTAGGTTTAATTTAGCTTTTGAGTGAGTGTTCACGGATTTCGTAGCTTTGCTTGCATCAAGGGAATCACGGAACGACTTAAACTCGCTGTATAAATTGTTAAGCTTTTTGGTTAATGTATTTATTTATTTGAAACAAACTAATTAATATCTAGCGAATAATATTTTCTTAAAACTATACATTATAAAAAATCTTTTTAAAAGCGGTATTTGATACATCAGAAATATTAATTAATAATTTATGGTTGACGTTATATAATTTCAACATATTATTTAGTGGTGAACTTTCTTCGTAGTTGGTACGATAGTGCGTTATATAAATAGGGTCAGGTAGACCTCTTAGATTCCGCTTTGGAACATTAAAATGAACTCGAGACAAAAGGTTCAAAGCATCGATTTGACCATCAATAAGTTTAACAATAAAAACAAAACATAAATAAGAACGTCTACTATCTAGACTAGGTAGGTCAATAAGTTTGAGCCTGTTATCATATGAAAGAAGATTCAATGGATTCTACCATCCTAAACCTCTGAGAGCAAATTTCAGAAATCTTTTTTTTATCTGTTCGATTATGATTTTATGGCAAGTATAATAGGGAGACCAACCTGGCAAGCATATTCTATGATGGGTCTAACAAATGAAATAAACAGTTGTTTGATAACGTAGGGGTCGGAAAACTGATCACAATTTGCAGCAAAGCATTCCGGTGAATGGAATGTTATCACATTTATTTATCAAATCGATCACATTATCAGCATATTAATATGAAAAATCAATCGACAGACAACGCACGACACGTATTCACTTTCGGTCGTTAAATTTTTGCAAATAAAGCATTCTCTGGGCATTGTAGGTTTAGCACAAAGAACAAATATTCAGCATTATTACGAATTCCATCGTAATCGGAAACTTGTAATAAATCTCGAAAAAAAACTATCAAACATTCCATCTCGTACAAAATTTACATTACGATCGGATTCGGTGATTAATTTTTTTCGGGATTCGGAAAAGTTTCCGATTACGATGGAATTCATGACAAGGCTGATTAAAGTTCAACCATGCGATATAAGAGTTAATGATACACTGAAAAAAAACAAAAATGAAACGGATTTCAAATTTATTAGCTATAAATTTGAATTAAATTAAAAAGAAAAATCTAGAGTACCTAAAATCATTTGAACATAATGCATGGGGGGCAAACAAAATATTTTGATAACATTTTAAGGTTATATTTCATTTAAAATTGGTTTAATTTTTTTTATCTCTTAAATGTTTATAGTTATAGTTTAATTTCTTATTGTCATTGTATTTTTGTATGTACTTATGTATATTGTATTCGTATGTAATAGTTTTGTATTAATTGTTTTTAAAGTGTATGTTTTGAAGTAGTTGATTTTTGTTACTAACTACTGGGGGTTCTGGTTGATTGGGAGAATTGTATTTTTTCGAAGAGGTATGCTGGAGATCTATTATCCTCTGTTGTAGTTCTTCATTAAACATAAACTTATTCAATAATATAAAATAATAATAATTGAAAAATTCAAGTATGGATGTTCTACTGGTAGGACTTAACAAGTTTAAACCGAAAATAAAATAAAATATAATAAAATAAAATAATAATATTATTGGTATTATTATATTATGTATATATATTTGTGGTATATGCGGAGATCCCAGAATTATAAACTTGCCAATTTAGTGAGTAGATATAGATTTACCTCCTCTTGTGCTTTTAAGTCATTAGATTCAATTCGGGCGTTGTCATCACCTGACTGGAGTGCAACCTTAAAAAATGTGTGCTGGTACTGAGTTTGTGTAACAGGGGAAAATATTGGTGTAAAAAACAAAAAGCTTATCTTACCTTGGCAGTGATTTTCTTCTCAGTGCGATAGCGACTACTTATTGGTGCCGTAGCTCCCATTGAGGAAACTAAAGAACTTTCATTGTGGTCACTATCGAGCACTCCAGAAAATTTTGAAATTGATGAAATAAGAGACGTGTCTAAAGTAGATGAATCATCCTTATAAAGTCCGCACTCAAATTCGCTGTTTTTTTGAATATGAGTTGATGAAATGAGGGGTGTTGGAGAGCAGTCTATTAGTGGCCACTTTTCTCTGGATTTAGTTTGTTTTTCAATAGAACTAACTATCAAATGAAGAAACAATAAAAGTAATTATAATTTCGTGAGTAGGTATACGATTAATGCATGAACTTTTAACTTACTGTACGAATCTGGAAATTCAATGCCTTTTACCCTCAAGTTGTTAATTTCATCGTCGATTTGTTGATTCATTGCTGCCGCATTATCGACCACCAGAAGAATATTTTCTGGTTTAATATCAGTATGTATGATGCTGCATTTCGTATGTAAATAGTCGAGTCCCTCTAGTACTTGCCTAATTATGTTCTTTACTTGTGATAACGCCAAACCCTGATAGTTGTTTTTTACAATAAGTTTGTATAAGCTACAACCAAGTGCTTCAAATACTAAACACGTGTGCACTCCATTTACGCCACGAACTGTGAAGTGATTGAGAAGTCTTACAATGCGATCGCCCTTAAGATCAGCAGGATCAGCATCACGAATTGCTTCCAATAGTCGAATTTCGTCAGCTGCTGTCTCAATGTAATGAGGAGCGCTTTTTACAACTTTGAGAGCAACGTATTTTTCTTCTCTAATAACGTTGAAATATAAAAGTGCTGTAATTTTTTTTTTATTTACTAATACAATATTATACTTAATATCCCGACATAGCCACACAGTAGAGAAGTGGCCCCATCCCAACTTTCTAACCACTCTAAACCGACCATCAAAAACATCGCCAATAACTACAGGGTGGTAACCCCCTCGGCAATACTGTGACGGATCCTCTTGTTCTTCATCTGATCCATAAAGACTAGAGTCAGCTGATTCTGGAAAAATTTCATCTGTGGTGCTCAGAGTTCCTCTTGGCTCTGATCTAAAATAGAATGGTTTTAGACAAGAATAGATTGCATTTACTTATTGTTTATATTATAGGTACTAAGTTAGTAGATAAATAAAAACTAATGTTAAAAATATTCTACGACCCATAATCGGGTGCCTCCTGAACAAGATATATAGATATGTACATCAGAATATAAAAGTAATAGCTATGGTTCTCCGGCGCAATAATTTATTTCAATCCTTTTTTTGTTCTATTTACGATGGTATAAAAATCAACGGATTTAGATTTATAACCTATAAAATTTTGTTCACAAATTAATGAAGGGAAAATCACATTGAACAATACAATTCTGGTAATATACACATACACCCTGTTTTAATTTAAATCCATATTTTCAAATTAAAGGACTATACCGAGCAAAGCAAAAGAAGTTTACAAAATATACAAAATGACAGCTTTCCTAGGCTTGGCTGAAGAAGTCGTGAGACAAATAGACATGCTTATTTTTGCCAAAAAATTATATATATACATATGCATACATATATTGTCATTCGTACACTAGTGAAATCGAGGATATTCACTGATATACTGCCATTGAGTTTAAACACATAGAAGAATGACAAAACTAGCATTAAATGCACAATAGGTGTCGCTGCATATGCCAAATCGAGATTTTAAAGTTTTGCGGAATCAGACAAATAGGAGGAAACAAGGAAAGTGAGACAAAGAAGAAAAGGTGCGAAGGACACGTCTGTTTTAATTATGTTTTATTTTTGATAATTTATTTCCTATATGCGAATTAAAAAACCAAACTTTAAACTTTATCACATTAGTGTAAGTTGCGCTAAACTTGTCTTTATCCTCTTTGGTGTTCATAATTCATCGTAAAGTCAAGCTTTTGCTGAATGCGTAAGCTCTTCAGTGTGTATCTTGTGTTGTCTCTTTGTCGAGTATTCGTATGATTGCTTTTAAACGCTGCAATTACCCCCTGCGATTTAAAACACGCTGGCGGGGGTCATTTTGCATTTAATTTCGTACACAACATTAGCCGCGTTTTTTATCCACGAAGATCCATATAAAACTTATCCATCTGACTCAGGATCATCGTTTAACACTTACTACAACAACAACATGGGCTCCCTATACTGGATCCCAAGTTGTTGTATTACGTGTTGAAAAATTATCCTGATACAGATCCGTAGAAAATAAAACATAGCTATTATGTTGGTTTTTCGTCGATTTTGGTAATTTTGTGTTTGCGAACATATTTCTTTAATCTGTGTGCGAATGTTATGTTTCCTCTTTCTTTTCTTCTTTTTTAATATCTAAAATGTTGTATAAAGTTTTATTGTTCGTCAAACCAGGTTATGTATGGGCTGTAGAGGTGTCGGTTTTGTTTTATAGCTTCCTACCAAACATTTAGGTGAATGTTCACTTAACATTCAGTAAAATTGAAGAAGGAATATCCAATAAATATTCATTTTCAGTGAATGAAATCTAAATAACTCTGAAAGCCATTAATTTGTACGGATTTTTTTCGGGATAAAAATGATTGAGTTTCGATTTTCCTTGATTTTCCTTGTAGGTGAATAAAAGTGAACGTAATAAACGTAAAGTAATCCTTTAAAGAAGTTAATATGGTGGATTAACTTTCATTCATAAGAAATGAAGGAAAGTGTTTTATGTCATTTCGAAAAACTATAACGGAACATTGTCGCGAATAAAATTGAGACAAAAGTTATGCAAAGACAAAATTCGTCAGTTTAATTCAGTTTTTCAATGGATTTGGGGTAAGTTCATCGGAGACTGAAAAATTCTGTAAAATTATTTAGCATAGCATAGTCCATCCATTTGTGTAAAAATCGTGCGTTCGCGGAAAAATTCTGTAAAATTATTTAGCATAGCATAGTCCATCCATTTGTGTAAAAATCGTGCGTTCGCGGAAGGTCGAGTTATACTTATACTTATACTTATACTTATACTTATACTTATACTTATACTTATACTTATACTTATACTTATACTTATACTTATACTTATACTTATACTTATACTTATACTTATACTTATACTTATACTTATACTTATACTTATACTTATACTTATACTTATACTTATACTTATACTTATACTTATACTTATACTTATACTTATACTTATACTTATACTTATACTTATACTTATACTTATACTTATACTTATACTTATACTTATACTTATACTTATACTTATACTTATACTTATACTTATACTTATACTTATACTTATACTTATACTTATACTTATACTTATACTTATACTTATACTTATACTTATACTTATACTTATACTTATACTTATACTTATACTTATACTTATACTTATACTTATACTTATACTTATACTTATACTTATACTTATACTTATACTTATACTTATACTTATACTTATACTTATACTTATACTTATACTTATACTTATACTTATACTTATACTTATACTTATACTTATACTTATACTTATACTTATACTTATACTTATACTTATACTTATACTTATACTTATACTTATACTTATACTTATACTTATACTTATACTTATACTTATACTTATACTTATACTTATACTTATCAGTTTTGTTTTCCACAAAGAAAGAATTTAAACCCCAAGAGTTCGTTATTTTCTATGTTTTTATTAATCTAAATTAATTAAAATTAAAATTGAATTGTACATGTACTGTATGTACTGTACGTATGATACCTATATCAATTTAATTTTCATTCATTGCACTTTAATTAAAGAAAAACAAATTCCATATTATGTACATATGTACATACATGCAAACTAAAATTGAATTGTACAATGTACAATGTATGTATGTACATGTACGTCGAATCCCGTAGTTCTGAATTTTTGCTGAGTTGTTTATGACATTGGGGTAATGAATAACCCAAGTTTTCGACCTCGAGCGCCGAACGCATCATGGTTATTGGCCATTTTGGCCCTTAAGGGTTAGTTCTTGATTTTAACTTCGTCTACGATTTCAAACTGAATAAATTTTCTTTAGTTTGAGCCAAAATGCGTGTCTGTAGACCATCTAGTTTCTAAGATTTGTACATCTCTCAAGACGGTATAGGCAAGAGAAGTGGTTGGTGAGGCCAATGCTGGTGTTCGAGGAACTATCGGAACTATTGGGATGGGATTGAGTTGACAACAACAATCCCTTGCGAAAAACAGCAGACATAACAATAATTCAACAACTCGGAAAATTTTGGGATAGGAAGATAGCTTATCGGATATGTTCTCAAACGCAAGGATGCATGTGTGGGAAAAATATTATTGGGATGACTATACCGTATACTGTTTGCTGTGCAAGATGCTGGTTTCCAGGCACTGTATCTCCTGTAAGCCACTTAAATGTCACTTATTCTGACTTTGGGGATTCCAAGAACTTTAATCCATTCTTTGAGTCTTCTTTCCTGCAAACGCAATTCCGTCATCCCCCTAGGTCATGTTCAATTGTACAGTCGCCAGGCAGGCACCAATGTCAACAGAATATACCAAATACATGGTATCAAACTTCGGGAATGAATTATGAAAACAAAAATTTTCGGACTTACTATACAAATGTTGCTTAAAAATTCTGGAGCTTCAATGTTTCGGGGTTTTACATGAACACAATTCATCTTAATCATAAAACTTTTTTAAAATAATAATTGAACTTAGTAAACGAAATAAAAATATCATTGGAAGGTTTTTAAACTGTAGACAATTTAATGAAATGAAACATTACTAAGCGTGTTCTATATTAGGACTTGAAAAGTACTTTTTACTACTTCCCAACAGATGATAATGGAACGCTTTAAATTAACATCAATAATTTGTTGGTGTTTGTATTCGTATTTAATTTTAAACTAGCTGAACTCCGCCACGCTTGGCAGTGACTTTTTTAATAAATAAAGAATTACATTTTTTTTCTATTTATGTTACCGCCGCATATAAATTTTTTTCATACATCTCATGGCATTTTACCAATTACAATATCTAACAATCGATTTGCATAAATGAAAAAAAAAATACTTTCTAAGAAATAAATACATAATTATGTTTATGTATGTAAACGTAGGCACTAGATTCACGACGATTTAAGAGTTGACAAAATACCAAATTCATAAATAAAATGTCGCTGAGTTGTTTTAAAAATAAAAAATAAATTATATTACCCACATGTTAATGCAAAGTGTTTCTTCAGCGGGGACTATTTCCGAAATAATGGATTCGTTGAATTTCTTTCTTTTTTTTGACACGAGTATTGGTCCGGCAGATTTACATTTTCGCCTTTTTGATATTATCGGCTTTTTCCGTTTATTTTCCTCTAATTCCAACGTTTCGTTTTTCACTATCAGTGATTTGTTTTTCAATGGAACCAGGTATGGCCGATAAAATTTCAGTTAAAGCTTCAGTCGATGAAGTTGTATGCGTTTGAACACTATAATATTTATTTCGAACCCAACGAATTGCAGAAATAACCAACAATATGAAGCATATTTTGAGTAAGACTTGAACCAATAAATCACTCTCAAGCAACTGTACTTTTAATATTATCCAAGTCAAGAGATCCAAACACAGTTTGTTTATCACTTCATAAAACTGAGTGCTTTTTTGAAACATATATGGACAAAAATACTCAGAGAACTTTGTTAACAATGTCTCGAAGAAAGACCAAACGAACAACACGACACTATGCTCAGTGAAAGATATATTTTTTTTATAGATGCAAATATCACCCCATTGATTTAAAATAAAAGTTTTCCAATTTACATTTTCACAAGTCGCATCACTGATATAACTCATATTTTAGGTAAGAATTTGCTACTTTGTAGCTTGACTCATATTTTCATAAGGGTCGATCTGCGTTAGCTACAATTTTAATCAAATTGCATAACAATTAATTATTTATATATGAAGGTATACTACATATACATACATATCTATTTACGAAAAAATGTAGATCTTTGTTGTACGCAGTAATTATTAAGTTTTTGTATTTATTGTATACAAAATTATGTATTATTTTATTCGCAGTCACAAATAAAATCGCCCGTATCTCTTCTTAAGCCCAACGACAAGAACTGTCGTTATTGAGCAACGAAAATACGAATAGGGAGAATCATTCTACACTTCCAAGTTCCAACTGAGAGTTCTGTTCTGAGAACCTAGCGCTAGACTATTTTAATATTAAAAAAAAAAAACAGGAAATTTCAAAAATACAAAAATATATGAACTCAGCATGAGTGAAATCTTCAAATCGTTTAACTCAAAGATAATTTTTCTATTCTGGTAAGTTTTTGTTTTATTTTTGAGTCCACTGAACATGCTGTTCTCTTTTGTCCTTGTCCTTTTAACATAATCCGATTCGGCTAGATGCAAAACAAATTCCATTAGCGCAAAATTTTAAACGATTTAGTATGATGTTAAAGCCTTTTTTAGTATGATAAAATGGCTTTAACATCGTACTAAATCGTTTAAAATTTTGCGCCATTGACTTTATTTGCTTACCATAACTACCGGTAGTGTCTTCAGTTGTAGTCGGCGTTATATGTATGTGCCATGTGCAGTGCAGTTTTTATTTTTTAACAATAGAGAACATAATATTATGTACATTATACAGACATACCTAATATATGTAGGTACATATGTGTGTAGTAAGTAAGAATCTCAAGTCAAAACGACTGGATCGATTAACTTTAAACTAGGCAACTATCGTATAAAACCATTATTCCAAATACCTTAATAATTTCCAAAAGAATTTTGGAGGGGTTAATAAATCTTAAAAATTTTGTTTGAAAGGGAGGCACAAAATTCTTAAAATTATTCTGGGCTTACACGGCCATGTTTTATGACAAAAAATGTATGCATAATTTGTCGATTTTGTACGTTTACAAACACACCAGAAGTTTTTAAAATGGTTTACTGTTACAAGCCTATCCCGAATTTATGAACCGTTCCAAAAAACAATTTTTACTTTGCTGAGAAGTGAAAAAACAACACAAAAAAAGAAAAATATGTTAGGATTCTGTATAAGAAAGTATTATTCAAAAAGATGAGATTCAACGAGAACGAACATTTTCACTTAATTCGCCAACGTTAGGGATTTCATCTTTCGGCATTTAGCATGCGAGATTTCGTACCTAAACCTGAGTTTGGAATTAAAAATGGCGACGGGGACCGGGCTGTATGTCGTTTGGAATTAAGTGTAAATTTACGTTTTTATTAATTCTCATGTTTTTGAATGTTACTAAGTAAATATGCCTGTTAGGTAACTTTTTTTTAAACAAATTTCCCAAAACTAAGTTTTATTTTTAGAAAATAGCCTGACAATAACTTTTCTGACAATTTTATATTAAAGTTGTGAGTTAAAACCATATATAAATCAGTGACAAATATAATTGAAAGCCCTATTCTGCTATCCGATCCGATCGAATTTTTCGATTCACGTGAATTCTTCACTTAATTTGTCACAAATTATTCTTTAAACTCTTCAATCTTTTCAAGTTAAAAGCTTCATCAATAATTATTTTTGAAGTTCTTGAGAAAATTTAATTGTTAAAAGTTAATTTTTAGCGCAATTTCGATGCTTTTTGGAACATTCGTTTTCCTTTGGCAGATAGCAGAATACGAACCTTTTTTTTTACGTGAACGTTTAGCAGAATAGGGCTGTAAGTCAAGTTTTCCAAAACTAGTATTTTTTTGCAAATTTAAATTTCACGTTACCAAAAACAGACATAATTCTTGTACTCGAACAACCAATTTGAATTTTTTGACATTTTCAACTTTGACAACCTGCGCATATTTATTTCCTTAGATTCGTGTACTATGATTAAGTAATACAGGTGACGATACAATTCCTTGCGTTCGAAGAACTATCAGATAGGCTTCACTATCCATGTCATGTCAATTCACTGAACGAACATATTTTCAATTTGACATGAAAGCCAGTTAACATGTGAGCAGATCGCAATTCCCAAATTTGGGAGTAAATTTTTCGTGTAGACTGTAGAGGTATGATCAAATCTTTTCGCAAAATGATCGAATCTTTTACTTAATAAAAAAATGAAATTATTTTAGTTAATTTAAACGTGTATACTCACAAGCTTACAAATGGCCCTCTCAAGGCTGGCATATTACGTCGGCGATTCAAAGGAGGTGATAAAGATAATGATAAAAAATCTTGCTGGGCTTTTTCTTCATCAATGCTTTTCGCTGTTCTTGAAAATATTCGAGATGTAGGCAAGTAACCAATTTGCTGTAAAAAGTCTTCACGGTATGAAACCTGGAAGAGTGGTGGTGTTTGTCTTGGTTGTGATTGACTCAATATACTAGCACTTATTGATGTGAGTTTATCATCAAAACTTCGACGAAATCCTATTCCTTTCATATAATGTCTGTGAGCAGCAGCATCCATTCCGCTTTTTAGCTCGCTCAAAAAAGTCGCACCAGAAGTTGAAGAAGTGATTGAGTTAAGAGCGGAAGATGTAGATAAGCATGATATTGATGAATGCTGAAGCGGACTGGGATTTTTCACTTTGTTAAGTTCCGTTAAACCGTGAGACTTTCCACCAGATGTGGATATAACTGGAGATGTCATACTGGAGGTGTAAAGCAATGATTGGTGATTAACCATAACTGTTGCCGGTGTGTAAGCCATCGAAGTTCGCTCGTTCGATCCAACAGTGATACCATTTCCGGTTACAACTGGTTTGCAAAGACCACTAGGTATCGACAAAACAACAGAAGATGGTGTCAAAGAAGCTGAAGGATAAGCTATAGATGTTGACGGAGGCGATGCACTCTGTTTCGTTGTATCGTTTGAATTGTAATGCTTAAGAATAATTAGTGCAGTTTCCTGAAGACGTGGAGGTACTTGAGCTGGCCCCGTCCCAGAAATTGTACTTGTCGGTAGAACAGGTGCCACTTTTGACAGTTTTCGTTTCCAATCGTATACACTGTCCAACCATACCACTTTTGATACCTCTGTATGTTTTAATTAAATTATCAAAAACTTTTGCCAATGAATTTAAAAATCCTTCTAATAAAGAACAACACAGTTAAAACAAAATTCTTCGAAAACACAAAATACTGTACCGATTTATGTTATCATCTTTTGAATAGGAATCTTATGGTTTTTATCATAAATAATTTGAGTTTGTATTGAAATTGTATTTATGTATATTAAATTTGAGTTATTTTATATAATATGATTAGATGAAATCCTTTAAAGTGTTCATATAAAAATTGTTTCGACTTTTTAATTTTCGGCGATAAAAAAAGTAAATGCTAATTGTGCGCATGATCGATACTACAAACAAATATTTTTGAAAGCCATATTATTTAATTTGAAGGTAAACGAGCTTTCGGCAAAGTCCTTCATTTGAAACTTAATCTGAGTATACTAATGGTTGGTTTTCTTTTAGGGGTTGAATGGCCCTATACCATGTATCGTAGTATATACTCTATTTAAGTGTATGAGTTAGTATTCATTCCAATTCCAATGTTTTTGTTTACATATTTTAGATCTGTTTGGTCTTTTTCCGACTTTAAATCATGGCACTCAGCAGCGCCACAAAATAATAACGGATTCTTAAAGAGGGGCAAAATACAGGCATTTTTACTATGAAGGGATCTATCTGCCCTAGTTAAAGCGGAGGAGGCATTTTTTTATTACTTCAAATTAAAAAAAAAACTTAAAAATTAACGCCAAAATTTATAATAATCTATATATGGCTAGTTAAGAACAGAATTGATCCAAGTAGCATTTTGTGATTATTGAGATAATGAGCCTAACGCGTTTGCTTTATTATCACAAATGTGGCTAATGTGTTTATTACTATTTATTTTTTTATGATAGATATTAATTTAACTTAACTTTCCTAGAATCTTTTACATTAATTAATGTTTTAGAAGTCCAATAACATACTTAGCTCAGTTTTCAAAAAATGTTACTTGGATCACTTCTGTTCTTAACTAGCCATATATAAAGCTAAGTTGATATTTTGTGTGTAACTCACGTTATCAATCAATTTACTTGGTTTTTCTTTTAATCCATTCAGAAAATCAATGAGAGGACATAGGCCCTTTTAAAAAAAAAATGACTTTCATTTTAAAAGAAAGGAAAAAACAAGTGTATTTTGCTAATTTGCGAATTTCATAATTTCTTGGAATTTCGCAGAGAGAAAAAATTGTTATTCGTGTAAATACCGATCTTTATTCTCCATCATTTCAATTTTGGCGGTGTGCATCAAGTTTTTTCTAATTTTTGATACGAAAAAATTGAAAAGGTTACAAGAAATCACGAGAAATATTTTTAATCGTTTGTTAATTTGTTGGTTATAAAAGAACAGCGTTAAATACACTGACCACGTTATCGTAGCTACTGCTGCTTTTGAAGTTTACGGTTTTATTGTGCAAAGTGAAAGTGAGTTTTATTTTTGTAAAAAAATATGGCGTCGATGCCATCAAATTGTGTTCGGTTTTTTAAATATTGAGACTAAATTGCGATATAAAGCTTGAACGAAGATGCATCAAATGAAATTCAGACACAATTCAATGGAATTAAATTTTTTTTATTTTTTAAATGTTTCTCCCATTAAAAACCCCGTTCAATCCGTTTTCCAATCTTTACTTTTCGTTGCTGTGGCGTGCGAGCTATGTTTGTCATTATTTCTGTCAGCATTTTAAAAAAATTCAGAAAAGGCTGAAGAAGAATTGAAACGATTACATGACCTTAAAAATCAGTGGCATGAAAGGATGATAGAAATCGTTAAAGATTTACAACGCAAACGGTATTCTTTGCGTAATTATGTTAAAGAGGTATGAACTCAAGGTCATCAGTTTATTAAAATCCTAATGATAAAAGCAGAATTTTGTTTGTATACATATTGTATGTATATTGCTTTAGAATTTCTATCACTAATGGAAATTCCACCATGCATCGGCTGCTACGGAAAAATCTTGGAGTGCTATTGCTGAAATATATGAAAAAGATGATCATTCGTTTATTGATACTACGGAAAAACTGGAAGTACCACCATCGAATGCTATGGAAAAACCTCTTCAATTTTATCGACGATATCAGCATTAACGAACAACTCAATTATAGCGAGTTTAATGATGATGCATTGTAAATGCCAAAATTAATTTTTTCTCAGCACTTGATGAAGTAAAAGAATCAATGTATTTCGACACCAGAAAAATGGAACAAAGTTATATTTGCCGTCATGAAAAGGAAACGTCTAGTGAAGCGAACGGTGTAACACTAGTATTTTATAATTATGGAATTCTTTGCCCCTTAGTATAAGAAGCCAGTATTGTGCACGTAATTTTTATGATGTTTTGCTATTGCATTTGAATAGTGAATAGAACACTTAATTTAAGTAATTTTCTAATATGATTTAAAAACAGTTGCCTAACTTGGAGTAATTTAAACCAAGCCATTTCTATCAATAATGTTTGATAAGATTCTTAATTTTGCTTTTATAAGTTAAAAAAAAATATCTTTAAATCATGTATCATAGCCCATAGGGTATACCTATACTGCGACTATACCAAACTAAAATTTAAGTTCCAGAAACCTAAATTTTCTCATACCTTTAAATAACAACAAGTACAACTTTGTTTAATGTAGTGTCGTATCGTCCTGGGTCCTGGTATTATTAGCCTTGTTTTTTGGAGGTGGTGAAGTACTCATGACATGAGTAGATACAAACTATTGTTTCTAGTACTACCAACTACTCGGCTCTGCTCTCATGTGCGAGAAGTTGAGATTTTCCATTAAAATGACTAGCAAAGTAGGTACTCAAGTGCTTCGCCCCCTCCAAAGGAGCACGGCTTACAGTTATTGAAAGCATGTGTCATATTATATATCTTTAATGCTTAATATACTAAGGTTTTAAGGAGAATTGAATTAGCGGTCACTTCAATTCTATTTGATCCGTTGTGGTCATATATTTACTTGTGCCGAAGGGGACAGTTATAGCGATCGGGAAAACGCAAAAGCTGAAACAATCCAGAATAAGTAGAAATCGGAATTCAAATCAATGAAACGATTTGTTTCATTATTTAATTTGCACACAAAATTTTTGAGTTATTTGCCATCGATTAGTGCATCAATTACGTTTCAAATCGAATGAAAACCTAGTGAACTCAATTTATGCATTTTCAATTGCGTTTCAAATTGAATACAAACATAGCAAATAATTTATTTGAAAATGTTTGTTTCTGACAACAATAATGCGTGTAAAGGAGGTAACTGAAATAACATTTATCGTCATGTCAACGATGAGAATATGGGCGAGACAATAGAAAAAATTTTTGTATGAATTTGTTGCCTTATGCAACGGTCTTTGGTTAGGTATTCATGTTATACGAATAGATTTTTGTGGCATATACATATAAATATATTATATATAGGTATATACCTATATTTTAATGCAAAACTTGGGTATATTTTTTTGACTTTGAAGTTTTGTGAAAAATCAATTATCAAAGCGACATAAAAATTTAATTTTAACTTGTTTTTTTTTTTTTTTTTAATTTTGAAGAAGATTCTGCAAAAAAATTGTTTAAATCGGTTGAATAGATATGAGATAGGTATGACTGCTTTTAGACGATTGCCAATTTTAGTTTTAACGGGGTTTCTCTTTTGAGTTTCTTTCGGATTGCACCATCTATTTAAACGCTGCAATTTTTGTTAAATGAGAAGGAAACATCTCTTCACACTCTTTACTCCGCTTATGTTTTAAACAATAAGAAAAAGCACAAAGAAAAAAGAGCGGTAACTCTGCAATTATTTCAACCTCTGCAACTTTGTTTACGGCGGCCACCGCATACGTCCCTCACCAACGTGCTTCAAAATTGCAGTGGGTAATTGCAGCGTTTAAAAGAGTGCTTTTCTAGCCGAAAATCCAAAAAATGGTTCTATGAGAGGGGTATACGGTACTGTTAATAATGAATTACCTTTTATAAAAATGGCTTCTGTTAAATCTTAAATGGAAGACGTACTATTAGCTGGAAAATATTTAATTTTATAAAATAATACACAGCTCATATGAATACATACCAAAGCATAAAATTTATCGTCCCCCTTGAACTCTCCATAAATTTGTATCCAATGTTCTCGGATTACTATTATTTTCATCTCCGCCTTGTTACTAGAAATATTCTATAAACAATTTTTTTTCTCTCTCGAACTCTAATAAGTTTAGTATACAGTATTCCCGTTCTTTATTATTATTTTATTCTTCTCCATTTGGAACTTCTTAACTCTCCAACAATTTCACATGCACGGATTATTTTCTCCAAACAGCTCACGTCGTTTGAGGCACTAGGTGTACTAGGTGTAGCCCTCAAACTTCGTCATCATGATAGTACAATAGCACTTCGTTTTACTAGGATCCAAAAAAGACCGACAAAGTTGGGTCAGTGAATTTGCTTGAGGGTCCATCATAACTTTTTTCACCGCGCTGTTTATCGATGTCACTAAATTTCACTCTTGTCAATAACATCTGGTTTTGACATTTTTTGTCGGCTTCGACAATCGGCAAGAAATTCAATTTCGTAATTATTTTATCGAACTCCAATTCACAAAAATTATCTGAAGTACTCAAATACTGTCTTTATATAAAAAAATAGGCTTATTAAATGAATACACAGCATGGTATTTTGGATCCAAATGGTCCACAACGACCCCAACATCCTTTAGTTAATTAATTCATATTTGTTGAAATGATGTTTCTTTTTATATCGACACATTTATTTCCCAGGCGAACTACCATTTTTCATCGGATGAGCTGAGGGTTCTTAAGGAGTGTGATATTGAATCATTTTTCCAGAGATCTCTGCCATTTGGTACAGGTTTTGGATTGGCCGCATATTTTGGTGTTAAACACGGTTACCTAAAGGCAAGCACACATTTTACTGTACAAGATTTTCATACTTATTTAGGCACCTTCTATGATTTCAGCCAAATGTAAAATTCGGAGCTGTTCCAAAAGTAATGGTTGGTATAGTGTTTGGTTATTTTCTGGGAAAATTCAGCTATCAGCAGAAATGCGCTGAAAAAATAATGAGATTACCAGGATCAAAACTGGGAGAGATATTGCGACAGAAAAAAAATAATGGCATTTACGGTGTGTTAACTCCTGATCAAAATCTAGGTGCTGGAATGGCACTGTCACCGTTTACTCCCAGCAACGCTGACGTATTTTCTGACGAGACTTTTAGATATGGAAAATCAAGCTCATTAGAATTGGACACTGAAAATCGTCCATCGCTCTCGGGACTTGACGATATTTATCGGCCTTCTGTAGATGGTAACGAATAGCTTATTAAAAAAGGTTAACTATATCGACATTTTTATTTTAGATCCATCGCCTCAGTTTGAAAGTGATCTTCCCGTAGTGGCTCCAAAACAAGGAGTGACCTATGATGAATTGCGCATGAAAAATCGTGAGGAACACATGAAAAAATCACAAAATCCTTATTCGAGACCTTTGCCTGCAGAGGCTCCATTAGTAAGGAGATCAAGTGAGATACCAGGCAATGCCGATGCTCAACGACCGATAGGAGAGAAAAATAAATATGGAGACACTTGGACAAACTAATATTTCTTTTATTATACATATATAATCTTGTTTTTTTAAAGCTTGCGTATTCTATATTTATCAGTTTTGAAGCTTAGTTTATTGAACCAATTTCATAGAGATATGCACCCAAAAGTTTAGTCTGAAATTTTTGAAAAATATTGTTAAAAATTACCAAATAAAGAAATTTAATGCATACCCCTTCCATGTAATTACGGATATCTATTTTTTCGTTCTGTGAGTGGGCACCATCATCACTTGCTCCAACTGGGATCAAAATAACGTTTTTTCCAGTTGCTTCTTGTAGTGTTAGAGTAACAGGGATAGAACCGCCTTCTCGAGTCATATCGGGCTCCACATTGAAGACATGTTTAACAGCTTTTTTTGCAGCCTCGTAATGAGGATGAGTTGGGTTTTCGGTCCATGGCTTTCCAGCTCCAACGAGCTCAACTTTTAATTTATTTGGCGATCCTCGGTCCCTCCATTTGCCATTTAAGTAATCAATGACACATTGGGTAACTTGTTCCGGCTCTTGATTAGGCACTAAACGCATAGAAAATTTACCAATCACCTTCGCTGGAATTACTGTTTTCTGGCCATGCTCGTAAAAGGCACCTTCAATGCCGTGAACCGACAAACTGGGATAACGCCATCGGTGCATAAGCAACTGTGTTTTATCTTCATTATGAGGCAACTTGCTGGCACCAATATCGTTCCTGGAAAATACAAAAAATAAATTAAAATGATTGCACACGGTTTTTTTTAAATTAATTTACCTGTAATCGTTGACATCGTAATCAATGTTTTTGTAAATTTCATCTTCATTATCCAATAAAGGAGCCACCTATATAGTAAATATATTACAATTTTTTATAAACGAAAATCATAAAGCATACATCCTTATATATTCCAGGAATGAGGATTTTTCCATTATTATCAGTTAATGTGCTCAAGAGATATATCAAATCGGGCATAGCTTCATGCCTAGATTATAAACTGATTAAAATCTATATACATGGGCAGAGTTGTTTACTTACACCGTGCCACCAAATACTCCACTATGTAGATCTTTGATTGCACACTCTACTTCAATGTTATAATAAGCTATTCCCCTTAGACCATAGGTCAGACATGGACGATTTTTACCTAACCAATAATTATCCGAAATGCAGACGAAATCGACATTTGCAAGGAAATCATCTAAAATTGAAATAATTTTATGAAATTTTTGGTCCTAAGTATTTAATTCTTTTACGATACCCTTTTGAGCAATAAGGAGTTCGTCCAAGCCTTCGCTACCACTTTCCTCCATACCTTCGAAAACAAACTTTATATTAACAGGCAAATCGATTTTTAACTTCTGATATGCTTCAATAGCATGAATCCAACAAAGAACTGGTCCCTTGTCGTCGGTGGCACCACGAGCATATAACTTTCCATCAATGTCGGTAAGTTGAAAAGGTTCAGTGTTCCAACCATCTTCCTTTAAGGCTGGCTGAACATCAAGATGTCCATATACTACTACCGTTTTTTTCTTTGGGTCCTTCAAAATAAAAATTTGTACAATATAAATATTCTTTTTAGATAAGGTATACAATTTAAATACCTTTCCCAAAGTTCCAAGTATAACATTTGGTAAGGGTATTTCTGTTCCGTTTTGGAGCATTTGTTTTCCAACATCGACGAGTTTAATCTCTGTTCCTAAAGCTCTTAGTTTATCGGCTGTCCATTCAACCTTCAAGATGATAAATTTTATTTATTATAAAAATGACTACCTATAGAATGAATGCAAACCATTTTCTGAATTTCTGCCCGAGTTTCTGGCCATGCTGATACTGATTTGATAGCGCAAGCTATTTTTAGATTTTCTATATAGCTTGACTTATTTCTTTCGATTTCTCTGTAATGTAGATAGTTAAAAATTTATATTAATATTAATTTTTTATCATCCCAGCCCGGATTGGATTATCATTAAAAAATAATATGTATGTATATGTATATGGATATGTATGTACATAGGTATTAATGGCACAAGCTTATGGATAAAATGTGGAATCAGATTCTAAACACTTCTATTAGTTTTCGTATTATAAATGCGAAGAAGATAATGACTATAGTTGCGATATTAAAATTGCACTATTGTTGTGTGAAAAGATTAGTTTACTTTTTATTTAAGTGCTACCCGCTTGCTCTTTTATTTATACCAGTAAGTTGTAGTGACCAGTTAATGGAAGTGACTCACGTGATTGTTTAAGGAAAAGTCTAGTTGGATAAGCTTAGAGCTGTAGCTATGCATTGTTATCTCTGGATTTTCAAATGAATTATGGCAACGCTTAACTGTGATAATATATGGTTTGACAAGTGATACCGATTTTAGATTAATAATATCAAAAAATTGTATATGTAATCATCTCAATAAGAAATTGATTGCAGGTTGGATACCAGCTCTGTACTTTTAAAATTATAATATTATAAGAAAATTTCAAGAATTGATATGTATGCACTTCAAAACTATGGGCATTCTTAAATAGAGCATAATGGAAAGTGATCGTTGATCACTATGGATGACGCTTTCAAGAAAATCAGGAACCTCCTGTTTATTGCTTTCATAAAGTATGTCTTTGTAATGAAATATAAACAAGTAAATGTAAAATTAGAACAAACAACAACATTAATTTATTCTCTGATAACTATTTAGACTAAAATAAAAATAAATAAATCTTACTCAAACAATTGGCTAAGAATGTTTGGAACCTTTGACATTTTATTTAATTTAATGTACAAAACGAATAGAAAATTAAAAAATACTGGTAATATGCTGGAAAACAGACGTCCTTCCGTATTTAGATTTCTCTTTACACTGAACTGAACTGAACTTGAATAAAAGATATTCTATAATACTTCTACAATCCACATAGTTGAGATTGAGCACAGTACACATATTAGATTTGTCAGTTTACTGTGGAGATTGAGTATCTTTATATATAGTTATGTATAGTTAGCTCCACTGCTGTCGAAATGGTTACTATAGGAGCATTTGGCTCCTTTGCTGCTGAAAGTTGTACTATGCTTCCCATGCCCCAAAATGGCTCCTCGATTTTTTTCAATTTTCACATTTTTGAAAAGAAGATTATACATTTTTTGCTTAAATTTTTAATGAGGAAAGATGCTGCCGAATCTGTGAAAATATTAAAAGAAAGCTTCACAGGAAGTGCTGTTATTAAAATAACAATCCCATTTTATCCTACAGCGATTTTTAAAGAACGAGACACGAAAAATGAATTTACATCAGGAAAACACATTAATGCATTTTTAACAATAAAATAATTGTTGAGTTGAAAATTTTATTTGCATAAAAAATTCATTGAGTTATTTGTCATCGATTAGTACAACATTTGCGTTTCAAATCGAATGAAAACCTAGTAAATAATCTATTTGAAAGTTTTTCCTGTTTCGTTTTCCTGATCGCTATAACTGACGCCTAAGCCGTGTTTTTTTGGGAATCTATACATAGTACAGTAAGAAATTCCCAAAAAAACGCATCGGCAGTAGCCTGGTTTTTATATTTCACGTTTGGCACTACCGAATAACAGCTGTCAGAATAATTTTAAAAAAATATAAATAAAAGAAAGTTTGCTACAAATGAAAAGGAAAACAAAAAATAACTTGAGCTTTTACATAAAATGGACAATTTTTCAGAAGATATGGTAAGAAAACATAGAAAAAGATATTCTTTCTTAAATAATTCATGAAATAATTGTAGATTTTGCGTGAACTGTTAGAGTCCAGTGAAAGTGGAAACGAAGCTGAAACTCTTCGGCCCTCGCCGCATAAGAATCCAATAACGCTTCAGTTCTTTTTTTTGTCCAGTTTGTTCTAACCCTCCTATCCTACTGATTAGAATTGTTTAATCATATAATTTATATTAATTTTCTTTTTACCTTTTTCCTTTGTCAGACATTTCGGTTTCAGCAATAAAAATAAATTCTTCAGGAAAAGGCAGCGATAAAGACTGCTTTTAGACGACTGCAATTTCTATCCGCAATTCTCTTTTGAGTTTCTTTCCGATTGCAGCATTCATTTAAACGCTGCAAATTTTAATACCTGCAATTTTTGTTAAATGAGAAGGAAATAATATCTCGTCACTCTTTACTCCGCTTATGTCTCAAACAATAAGAAAAAGCACAAAGAAGAAAGAGCGATAACTCTGCAATTATTTCAACCTCTGCAACTTTGTCTACCCCGGACACCGCATACGTCCCCCACCAACATGCTCAAAAATTGCAAGGATAATTGCAGCATATTTGCAGCGTTTAAAAGCAGTCAAACATATGTTTCAGGAAAGGGGTTTGTTCGTAGATTATGGTCGAAGTAAGTTGTGGTTTATGTATCATGTAGTAGATGACGTCATCGGCGATCATTTTTGTTAGATCATATAATGATTTTTTAACTGAATTCTATGTAGTTCTTCAATCAGAAGTGCATTTAAATGCATTTTTATTTAAATCAAGTTTTAAAAGAACCGATAACGAATAAAATCAATTGATTTTTTTGGTTGAATCGAAAATGATAGATTGATTTTTTTGGTCAATGGAAAAACAGCCATGAAAAACACACAACTACTTTATAAACACAGCCATCGAGATGCAAATAATAGTCAATCCCACCAACATCTGAAAACAAAACCACCAAAATTCCATTCGATACTCGAATAAACGTCACAAACCTATCCGCAGTAGGATTCTACTTCTGCTTTTATTGGCTGTAATTCTACTGTGGATGTTGTATTTGTAACTCGTGTAAAATCCTACTGTACTGTGAATAGCTTTTCCAAGAAAACACGACTATAAGTTGGAAATATGCTTCTTTAATTAAATAAACTGTCACACCACTCAAGGGTTAGACAACTGATTTACTGATTCCCTTGTCTAATTTAAATGAATCTTACACAAAAATTAAACATACTTATTTCTAGCTTGTATGCCTAAAGTTAGCCAACGTTTATAAATACGACTGTAAAAGATTTATACTCTTATTTTATGTGTTGATATCACATTTTGTTAAAAGTGCGTAGAAAGATTTATATATGTACCTATAATATTAAAAAAGAATATTGGTCGATTATTATTCTAATAATTAAACCAATTTCTTGCTCAAAATATGTTAACAGGAACATATCGACATTTTTATTGTCTCTTTTATTCTCAACTTAAATAATTATTTTGTGAACGACAGCACTGGCAGCAGCTGCCTGTTTTGCTTAACAATAGACCACTGATCGATACCATTTTATATATTCATGTTAATACACTCCGTACCACTCGTTTAATATTAAACGATTTTTTTAATGTTTTTTAGGACTGAGGAAACCGGCGGGAATTATCGATAGTTTTACGTAAACGTCAATTTTATCATGTCGATGTTGTTTTTTCGTCCAGTTCCTTCCAGGATTGGAAAACACGTCTATTTATTTACTAATTTTCTAGAATAATTCCATATACGATAAGGACATCTGGATATTCATGATAACCTCTTCTTTTGCTACGAATAAAAACTTTAGTTCCATAATCAACAAATAAAAAACAGCTAGTCTTCTTGTTGTCTATTGAAAAGCCAAATCAATTCATGCACGCACTAAGTTTTAACCAAGTTCTAAATTCCTGTAGGAATCATGACTAAACATACTTTACTTATTCTTATATTTTATTTTATTCGCTTGTAAAAAACGAACGGACGGAAAACTTAAAAATTAAAATATCTGTACCTATTCTATCAAAAATTGATTGTTTGCTTTATGACCAAACCATTTTAATATTTTTGAAGCATTACAACTCTACCTGAAGAAACAAGGGAAAGTCGTTATCAGTGTTCTGTATTTAAAGCGAAAGCGAATTTTTAAATTACGGCACGGTACGCGTTATGTCATAATTATGAAATTATTTCTTTGGCGACCCAAAATATCCATGCTTTTGGTATTCTGCTATACGATTCGATCGAGTCTTTCACTGAATGTTTCATTAAGTTTGATTTAAAATAATTCTTTAAAATCTTGTCTTTCGAGTGCAAAACTTAACCGATATTATTTTTTCAAATTCTCAAAAAAATCTAAAAATTTTCACGCGAACGTTTAGCAGAATAGGGCAGGTATTTTTGTGCTTTTTTGTTTACTTAAGTAGGTTGTTATTATTAAAGTCCAATGATTGTTTATGTATTTAATTTTAATTGGTCATTTTCTTGGTAGTGTTACCAAACGAATTTAATACATTACATATTAAAATTTTAAGTAAATAAAAACTGAAGTACATAACCTAAAAGGAGTACTTGAAGCCCTCAGCAGCGGAGTCCATCCGTTGACCATTTTCAAAGCTTCATTGAACCCAATGTCCTTGCATTGAGCTGATCCATTTTAATTTCCCTAAGGAATTCGTTGGAAACCTTGCAATTCGGACAAATTGCCAGATCCATTAAAAATTTAACCTAAGGAATAGGAATGTAAATTATACAAAATTTGTAAGTATTCTTTTTTCAAATAACCTTCTTATGTTTTTTGCATGGACGGGCGATGCGACCAAAAGAAAACACAACCACTGATCTCTATAATACACTGGATAGTGTATTCCCTACAAAGTATAACAGTTCTTTTGACTCCAATTGAAGATGGCACTGTCGAAGGCAGCTTCAAGATTTGACATCTGCCGAGCACAAAAAAAAAAGTATTTTGACGACTGGCGTCCAAATTAGACATGTTCAGGAGAATGAGATCTCAATCTCTGTTATATGAACAGGTGGCCGATTCTGGTTCTGTGAAAAAGTGAATCGAATAAATAATTTTCACATTCGCTAGCATGCATTGCTTTCACTTTTTTGATTCACTTAGTGCATAAAAGCGATTCTGCTTCAGTGAGTAAAATTCTCCGACGAACTATATTGTCTATTCCCTTTCTCCTGAAGCGCATGCGCAGTCGGTGCGATTCTCTCAATTTTCTTATTTTTGGAAAAGAAACCAGAAACGCTTGAGATAGAAATATTTTTTTCTTCATAAATAGAACAGAGGAGGAGATGTTATTGAATTGAGTGAGAAAAATCTCATCTCTGAGGTCACATTTTTTTGAACACGCTAATTGTTACTGAGCAAACAAAACAAAATGGAAAGGTGAGAATTTTCAGCCATTTATTTAATTTATTTAGAATAAATAAAGCTATCTATGAAATAGACAATTTATTATTTTAAAAACATGAAAACGCTTTTCGGGAAAACTTAGTTGAAGAACACAAAAACGACAAAGGTCTCTGCGCTGAGCTTGATAATATTTTCAAAACAAACACCACAGTCTGGTTTCTTGGAAACAATTACAATTTCATTAAGGAATTAGTGCTTATCCGAAGACAAGAAAGTTGGACAGGGGTCCGGGCCGAATACTGTGATGCAGGTGTTAAAAAACTGGTTCGCTATGATGATTGGTGTTCCATTGTGTGCATATAGCTTTGGACAATAGGTGTGTTCCTTTAGGCCTTGCAAAGTACTTTTTAATATTTTCCAGTAGATGATGAATGGAACGCTATAATAATTATAATTTTGCCAAAAGAAAAATCTAATCTTAAAGTAGATGTAATTTTTTTGTTTGAATTTGTATTTTAATTTAGATTAACAACAATTGTTTAAGACTATTCAACTTAACATTATTACTTAACTAAACTTATTTTCATTTGAATTCATTAATTAACGTTTGTTGAATTTTGTACTTTATATCTTTAATTAAATTTCATTAATTAACTCGTTTTAATCTATAACTTGAATTTGTTATTAAAATTAATTCATTCATTTAAATTTTTGCCATGTAAATCAATCTCCAACTCCACTGTACTTGCGGTTTCAGATTTGAGTATTTTATTGATTTAACACTTTTAACTTGTGTATAAGCGGTACTTAATAAAATTTAAAGAAAAGTATTGGAAATCCACAGTTGCAGTGAGAGTTGGAGTTTGAGTGAATTTTGGCTGTCGCATGTGGAAGTTCCTTTTCTCGTTCATTTTAGTCTCAACCACAGCACAGCACGGAACCATTGGACAAGTTGGTAATTTGTATCAAATAAATTATTATTTTTACAACTGGCCTTTTTTTTTTTTATGAATGCTTTTTTTTTGGTGCGTGGGAAAAACGATACGTTTTATTAGAACTTATCATTATTCAACAACAATAATTTACTAAGTAATTTCTTTTTATTGATGGTATCGCTTTCTTCCGTGGATTCATTTCGTTAATATTAAAGTGCTTTGAAGTACTTTGACCACGGAGTAGAAGTAGTTGACTGCAGCCAGAAGTACTTTGCAGTAGATAAAGGAACGCGCCTAATGTCGTAGTTAATATGTTATACATTTATACAAAAAAAAGGCAGCTTCAAGTATAACATTTGTTCAAATAGAGTCACCTATTTTGTATAGATACGCTATCCAGTGTATTATAGAGATCAGTGAACACAACGCACTTTGTACAAAATAAGGCTGTCTGCTCGCGATAGCAAATGCAATCATTCAAGTTTTCTTTCTCCGTTTGTTTCGACACCATTCTGATTATTGTTAAAATGTTCCGATTTTATTAAATACAACCGTATCTGATAAATTAGCGAATTAATTTAACTGTAACAGGGAATTTATGGACGATGCCTGCTTTCTTCTTGTATCTCTTTGGAATTTCTGTCTTCT
The DNA here is from genome assembly GCA_951394125.1 of Epistrophe eligans. Taxonomy (NCBI): domain Eukaryota; kingdom Metazoa; phylum Arthropoda; class Insecta; order Diptera; family Syrphidae; genus Epistrophe; species Epistrophe eligans. Next base: position 355,819 of record OX596031.1, read on the forward strand.
GATAACGGTACCCAACTTCTTTTTTTCTTTAATATCTGTTCCAGGGATGGCTGTCATGGCTGCAAAGTGTTACCATACACATTTTTGTTACTGCTTAGCTACATTTGAAGCGAAATCGAAAGATCTAATTGGATTTTGAAGAGAGCGAATTTTAGATCAAAGATAGTCCCCTTTCACAATAGGAAACTAGTTGCTGAGATTTTTTGAGGTTTTCTTTTAATGTCTGTTAATTGCCCTTAGCTGGAACATGCTGAATTTGTGCGTATTTACACAGTCTTTTAACTGAAAGCGCATCCAGTGAGGCATCATCATTAGAAACAACAACAAAATATTGAAATAAGACAAGTAATGGGGCACTGGATCCACCATTTTGCCACCATAATACCTCAATTTTGACAGATGCGCAGAACTGAACAAAAATGAAAACGCTAATGACATTACCTTTGATATGTGAACGTGGCCATGCCTGCGACAAAGCTGAAAGGGTAGTGATTGCATTTTGTAACAGTAGACGCGTATATTTTTTTTTGCAAGCCCGGGGGGAATCGCACGAAGAAAACCACGGGCATTAGCAACACCATCACAGAAACAAAATGGAGTTTTCATACAAACTATATCGTATATAATTCACGCCGGTAACACAGTTTTTCTTTGTGCTTAATTTATGCCCGGAGAATTCTCTGGGCTTAGCCTAACCCGTAGTGGATTATAGTTGTTGTTGTATTTAACATATGGTGATTGTTTAGCACCGAAACGAAATTTTTCGTTGGTCTCCAACGAACAGCGACACGTTTACGAAAACGACAACGAAAAATTACCCACTTAAAGTGTCACCAAGACACCAATTGCAAAAACAAAATACAAAACGAACACGAATACAACTCAAATGTCACTTTTCCGCACACAATAAAAGGTCTGGGAAATTAATTCTGTGCGAAAAAGAGCGGAAACTTCTCGAAATAATCTGCTACAATAATCAATTTCGCTATTTATAAAACGAGATTTTTCGTTTATGATTTCGTTGTAGGTTTGTATGGGATTTTTCGTTTCGCATCAGCAGCGTACTAAGCTTTAAACCTAATGTCTTGAATGTCTTGGGTGTACTGAACTGGTTCTTTATCACATATTATGGAAAAGATTTAATTGAAAATGTAAGAAATATTCACCCTTATTCCGGTTGTGTAAAGATTTATGATTGTGTGTGTGGTCAGTGGTGCTTGACAGCTTAATTAAATAAAAAATTTTATTAAATCGCGAAATGTATGTACAAACACAAATATTTAATACATATTATAATTAAAATAATCACTGAGATTAAAATTCGTTGCAACCAAAAACACAGTTTGACTTCTTAAAACACTGTTTTAAAAACAGCGAAATTCAATTTGAGATTTTAGAAATGTCAAATCTTGCTAGTGTGTGTGTAAATTCTTTTTGAAATCTTGCAAAATATGCAAGATGTTTGACAGAAAAAATTCGATTCATTTTCTAATAGAATAGAATCTTTGATTGAAAGGAATTCCACATTAGATAAAAATATTATCATAAGTACTTTCCGTCTTATGACTGAATGTAAAGTTCCATGTTTGACATCTTAGTACCTTCCGATCTTTTAAGTCTCTAAGGCTTCTCAGTCCTTTTCCGAAATAGTAATCGGAAACTTGCTACGAATCCCGAAAAAAAACTATCCCAGATTCCAACGTAGTGGTAAATCTCATACAAATTATCACTACGAAAGGATTCGGTGATAGTTTTTTTTTTGAGATTCGGAAAAGTTTCCGATTACGTTGGAGTTAATGCTAGGGATGAGTATCTTTTGAAGTAGCATTGATCTTGTGTATATACAAAGTCTATGGAGGAGAGCTAAAGTAATCTTCATTCCCAAAGTTTAAGTTTAACATCCCTTACATCGAAAACTTTGGAAAAAATTATCGATAACTTCATAAGAACACAAGTTTAAATAAACAGGCCTCGAAATCTGCGGCTTGTTGCCTTGTTTGAGCTCAATAATACCTTACAAAAAGCACTCAAAGGAAATAACATTAGCTGCCTTTCATATATACACAGAGGTAGCATTTTGCAATACCTCCTTACAGTTAACATAGCTCTTGTAAGAAAATGTTACATATTTTATTTCTTTTGACGATTATAATAAATACATTAATTTTAATTCTAAGAGATTCGAGACTTAAACTATTTTTACAAATTTTAAATTTGTACCTATTGGCATTACAAAATATTTTATATTTTTTATTCCAAAAAAGGTAATATCTCTACCACTTAAGTAAATCTGCTTTGATTTTATTAAGCTGTCAACAATCATCAGTAGGTCCATTGGAAGCTTTTCGGCATTTTTTGTCGAATTTAAGGAATATATCTTCTAATGTGGTTTCGTTAACAGAGTAATCTTGCACTAAACTGTTGTTGCAGCTCATAAAACGTTCGGTTCTTCTAAAAATCTCAGACCATTCCATTGATTTTTCTTTCACAAAATACGTAAGCATGCCCTGAAACATTCAATTTAAAAAAATAAAACTTTCAACAAATTGATACCTACTGCATGCTGTTCCCGAAGCTGGCAGCTGAATTCTTCTTGCAGAGACGATGTAATTATACTGATTTTGTTATCAGACCAACTGCCTAATAATTTGATATTAATTGTAAATCCAGAACCGTATTTAGACTTTAAATCAGGAATGAATCCTATGCATTGCAATTTGCCGTTTGCCATTATGGCCAGTCTGTTGCAAAGATGTTCGCATTCGTCCATACTAAAAATAAAATGTTTATAATCATGTTGATAAGAAATCATCAAAAGCAATATGAAGAACAAAGGGCAGCAAATTTCATATGGCTCGTTGGTCTAGGGGTATGATTCTCGCTTCGGGTGCGAGAGGTCCCGGGTTCAATTCCCGGACGAGCCCAAGTGTGGTGCTTTTTACTTTTTTTTTTTTTCTTACTAACCTATGTGATGTTAGCACAACAGTCTTGCCACACTTTTGGAAATCTTGAATACATTTCCATAAAAACCGACGAGAAATTGGATCCACGCCAGTTGTAGGTTCGTCTAAGAGAACTAATGTTGGATTTCCAATCTGACAATGGTTAAAAATGATGAATTTGTAAACTGAAGTATGGCTTGAAAAAAATATATTAAATATTTCGTTTTACCATTGCAATAGCTGCGTTAAGTTTTCTTTTTGTTCCACCAGAATAATAACGAATAGGAACATTTCGATATCGTAATAAGTCCAAGTGGGCCAACCAATACAATACTTCTGTGTGTAAATCTTTCGAATTTACATTCCTTAATAAGGCCATATATTTGAGAATTTGATATGATGTCATAAAACTGTTAAGACAATCTCCTTGCGGACAGTATCCGAAACGATATTTATACTGTGGGCAAAGAATTGTATTATTTGTGTTAGCTTTTGGCAACGGTAGTTCTATGTTAATTTACCAAAGTTTCTCGTTGCATTATATCAACTCCATCAATCATAATGTGTCCGCTTGATATAAGCGAGTTTGCAGTAATCATTTGAAAAGTTGTGGTTTTTCCTGCTCCATTTACACCCAATAATCCGAAGCATTCTTGACGCTTGACAGCAAAATTAATACCTCGTACGGCGTGTATTCGGCCGTAGAACTTGTGTAAATTTTGAACGATAAGAGGATAGGATTCTTTTGTGTTAGCTGTGAAAATTTAAATTTAATTTTGGAAATTTGCTTATTTGTTTTTTTTTTGATTTTTATATTCACTTCGGAAAATTTCTTCGACATTTCCTTTTTCTTTCCGCACAAGGGCTTCATCAACATCTTCCAATGGTTGATTAAGCTGCCCGGACCGTTTAAAACGATAACACAGTATCAATTCTTTCAAATAATGTCTTCTTTGCAAATTGTCCCATATATATATAAGATAAAGCTATGAAAATACAATTAAAATCTATTAAATTAAATTTTAAAAGTAAATTTTGTTCTTACCATTACAAAAATAAATAAAATTATAGCATATAAGAAAAACCTCGATGAATTTGGTAGCTCTATACGACTATTCACTTTACGACGGTTCGCAAAAAAGATTTCATTAATTATACGCAACTGATGATTTAATGAAAAATCTGGCAACAACGACATTATTGAGATTGTAGTTTCGAAGTGCTGCATTGATTGCACATTGTCAGAAGTAATAAAGGGTACAATTGCTGCGAAATGCATTTGACGTTGTAAACTACGATATTGATTCAATTATGAAGCTACTTACATGAGATAATTAACATGAATAAAAGATATGTGGATATCGGAGATATTGAATGGAAGCCAATCGTCATGCAATACATGATTGGTAGATAAGAAAAACCGTAGAAGATATAACTAAAAGTGAGCTGGATTTGCTCGGAACTGCTGTATAATGTGTTTGGCATGACAGTTTGTTGAAAGAAGAAGCAGCCTGTACAAACAAACAAATGTAAAAGCATATCAAACACAACGAACGAGGTCCAGTAAATGGGTCGTGGGATAGCCTGAAGGCTTTTGAAGTTGCTCTTGTTTTCGATGTATGGCAACGAGATATAGTACAACATGTAGAAGAAGAAACCTACAAAGAAAAATAAGCTATTTAAATGAACATTTTACATAAATAATAAAAAATACCAATTGGAACAATAGCCGCAAAGTACTCTAAGCTTGTTGGATTTATATCAACTATCCTGCAATTAATATATTTGAAAAAATACTATTACTTGAGTTTTAGTTACCTTCTAATCGGTGAATAAGTTGTTTTAATGCTCTCGTTTGAATTTCCCAGATATTTTAGAATAGCATTATCAATTAAGTTGACCAAAATAACTGAGCTATGAATAATATTTGCAGAGTAGAGTATACTGAAATCTGGATTGTTTTCACTGTTCTTAACAACTATGATGGCTCCGATTGCTTTTTCATAGAAATCATATAAATTTGTTGACTGTATAGATTTCAATTCTGTTAAAAAAAAAAAACAATTAATATTGAAAGAAATAAAGAAAAAATGGATTTACCTTCTTCAATGGTATCTGTATTGAGCAAATACTTTATTTGAATGCCTTTGCGTTCGATTTCATTTTTCAAGTTCTTTTCTATGGTATCAAATTCGGATGCGACTCTCACGAATATGTAACCACCATTTAAGTGATTTAGATCTAGCTGCAGATTTCCATCGCTGCTGTTTGATGCTAATGAATTCATTATAAAAACAGCAACTCCAATAGCCAGAAAAGGCAAAGAGAACTGTGAACAAAAAAAAGCAACTCTAAAATATCTAATTTCAATAAGGTTAAAATGATAATCCTTTCGATACTGACAATAATTATATTTGCTATACATTAATTAATGAATGACATTTTGTAGTTTGTTATTGGTGATCTGTATATTGTTTAATAAAAAAGACAAATTTTATCTTTTATCCTCCCTACGTTTTGTTGAGATTTTCCAACTTTTAATTGAATCAAGTTTCTAACAGCCAGGTTCTAGGTTTCACTTTCACTCGAAATAGGATAGAAATTAGATTGACTTCAATTTGATTTCGAGAGAAAGTGAAATGTAAAACCTGGCTGTAAATATATTTTATGGTGTTCTTTGGGAAGGTGTTCATTTTTAAAGTTTTTTTTAATCTGTTCAGTGCTTTTTTGTGAAATGGTTTTTCACTCATTTTCAATACTTCGTTTGAGAGTTTCCTTGAGTAAAATTTGATTATCCTACCTGGGGTATGTATTATCAAATTTTGTGAAAATGTCACCTATGTTCATATAAATATATTTAGCCAGTTCACGTTTCTGAGATCTCAATGAGAAAACTTCTATCAGCTTCACTTGAACAAGATTTCTCCGCTAGAAGTAATTTCTCTTTTATAATTTGACCAACTGCGACAAAAAATAATTGAGCAAAAAATATCAGTCTTAGCTTTTTGACAGCAAAAGTGAGGAATCTCACTAAGGAATTACGTTCAGATTTCCGAGATCTCAGTGAGCCTGAATTGGCTAATAATTAATTACATATACCGTACCTTGACAGTCAAACTCAAACTACTACGGACTAAACTAACATTCATCGGCATCCAAAAGCTCGCATGGATGAGTGTAGAGAAAATACAAATTCATGGTCATAGAGTACCTATATTATCTAGAGAACCGACTCGTACCGCCTTTGCCTAAAACACCCACAAATTTTATTTGAGTACAGTAAGAGAAAACTCTCTTTTTTCCTATCGGTGAATCCGTGTGAATGGTCGACTTATGTATCGAAAGTAACAAAAAATGATATTAATCATAATTTACATGAACAAGGGTTACAAGTTTGTTTAAAATGCACGGGACAACTAATACATGGTCATGCAATAGTCGATGTTAGTGAACTAACAGCCTGTAGTGTGAAAAAGAACAAACACCTTATTTCGGTTCTCTATATACGTACTCTATGGTTTTGCACATGAAAGGAGTTGCGTGCATGACTGATCGTGGATGTTCTACTACACAAATCCAGAAGTAGAACAAAAATCGTTTGTAAGTGCTTCCGGTATTTTTTGTACTTTTATTTAAATTTATTAACATTTTATTTCTTACATATAGAAGGAGCGTCAGTTTTAATTTGATATTTGGTTACGACAAATTTTTATGAAAGTAGTTGAAATATTTTAAATGTTTTTTCTTTGCAATTAGGACAATAACTTAACAAAATCATTTAGGATTTTAGGTTCCCGAAGATTAATTCTATTCATGTGTTTTAAAATAAATACTTACCATGATCAAAGAATATATCAATTGACTTTTTACAAAAATTATTTTTTTATAAAACACTGCCTGCACATGTCTTGTCCATTTAACCTCATCTGGCAGTAATTTATGGTATTGAATATTTACTACTTCACTCTTATTTTGAGAGGGAGAGTCTACGCTGTCATTGCCTTGAGAACTTTAAAAAGAAATTAAAGCAAATTTTTCATACAAACAATAACAAATACCTACTTAAGAAAAACATCTTCCAATGAAGTATCCGTTACAGCGAGCGAATTAATTCCAAGATTGACTCGATTTGTTTCAAGTTTTTCAAGAACTTCTGTGTACTTATCTTTGTAAAAATATGGCAAGCTTATTAACACGGTAGGAGGAACAGCATTCTAGGGAAAAATCAAATTAGTTTTCTTAAATTACAAACTTATACTAATATTATATTACTATTAATTTGGCTGTTGGAACACTCGCTTTGATAATATCTAAAGTACTTTGTTCATGGAAATTACCATCAGTTCGCAATTTCAAAATGTAACCACTTCCTAATTTACGTTTAAGTTCCAAAGGAGAACCAGTTTGTTCTAATTTACCGTTTGATAATATTGAAATTGTATCACCAAGAATCTCTGCCTCTTCCATATGGTGGGTTGTTATAAGGACCGCTTTAGATTTTCGCAATTCCAAAAGTATATCCCATAATTCACGTCTTGACTCTACATCCAATCCAGATGATGGCTCATCCAATATAACGACTCTAAATATGTTGGACGTTATGTTATTAAATCAACACTTGATTTTTCATAAATACTTAGTTTCCCCAGATAGAGCTATTCCAAGTGACAAACGACGCTTCATTCCTCCAGAAAGGTTTTTGCCTGATTCATTTGCCTTTTCCACTAAGCGCAGTTGCGTCAGCAGCTTTGAAGCTAGCGAATTAGCTTCTTCAACTGATTTACCTCTTAACTGTTTATTATATAATAATAATATTTATTTATATTTAAACTTTATTCGTTTTTACAGAAAATCATTTTCTACCTGAGCAAAAAATCTTAAATGTTGATAGCAGGTCATATATTGCATAAAAACACTATGTTGGGGGCAGAACCCAATCAAATGTCTATAGGATGTCACGTCTCGTTCACTACACACAATTATTTTTCCAGAGTCCTTAGGTACGCATCCTTTTTTATACACATAATGTTAGAAAGACTAAAAACCAATGCTTCATATCATACCAATGATCATATTTAAAGTAGTAGTCTTTCCAGCGCCATTGTGTCCAAGTAAAACAGTTATTCTACGTTCCTTAATTTCCATATTTAAGCGATCGGCAACTTTGATGATTCGACTTTTTGAAGTAAAAGTCTTAACGAGATCTTGGATGATTATAGCAGTTTCATCAGAGTCAGTTGAAGCCGCTACAAGTTGATTACGATTTTTTTTTATATAGAACGAAGGCTAAAATTTCCAGTTAGTTACATTTCATAAAGTAAGCCTAGATAATTATAACTCACATTTAAAAAAAAAAGTAACGGTTGCTTAAGCCCACCCTTTCCCGGAAAAATTCTAGAAAAATAGTTGTAAAGAATAATGTAAAATATGAATTGTAATAGTAAAATGGTCAGGATCGTGAAAACATTGGGACTAGACTCAGTTATGTTGAAAAACAAATCATCTCCTGAAAATACTCGATCTGAAAGAAACCAACATAATATTAAACCAATTGCAGAATTCCACAGTAAATAAAATATTTACGTTTGTTTGTAAATATTTGGAAGATATTAAGTCCCTTTAAAAGGGTTGTGGTACAAAATATATAACTTGCCACTTTTGACAATTTTCCATCAATTAAATGAAACAGAAATGGTATTATCAATAAAAGGAATCCACCCACTTTTGCATAAAATACTGGAAGTAAAAAATATATATTTAAGTGATTATTTTTCCTATATAATTCATTATCGGACTAGCACATGTACATGATACGGTCAGTTTATATGAAAGTTGTTATTAATAATTTTTAAATTTTATTTTAATTTAATTGCGGATTCATTTAAACTATATTTTACTGAATTTTTAAAATCAGGATTGATTAGGACACACAACTTACGTCTAATTGGTTCACGCCCAATATTTGTAATATTGAAATGATATTGACATTGTTTTAGAAATAAACCATTCCACTATTTTATTTACTTACCTACATACAAGTTTTTTTTTAATTACGATATAAATTTGTATACATATTTTAAAGTCAAATTAATTTAATGATATAAAAGCAAGCTAATGGCTACTCATTTCATTTCATGTAACTTTTTGTTTTTATAAATACAAGGTAAGTTTTATGATCTAGACTAGTTACCTGTTTTAAAGCAGACTGATATCAAGAAAGTATAGCACATAGCAGTTAAACAATAGAAAACGAAGAGTACGATAAAATACATTGTTGGAATGAGTCCCAGAGCTTGATAGATATAAGCTATGGCAATGCATCCCAATGTAAAAGGCATAAACGCCAGAAAACGAACACAAAAAAAAGTCAGTCCATTTAGAAAATTCTGAGCTGTAGCCAAAACAAGAAATTCCTGAAACAAATTACAATTAAGAAAAAAATTATAAATCAAAACTAGGAATAGTACCTGAATGCCATCGTGTTTTTCTTCCACAAGTGGAATTAAGTTTGTAGTAAGCAGTAATACACTAAAAAGAACAGCAAATAATAGGCCAAATGAGTTCACACGTTGTCCATCAGCAGACTCGAATCCAACACTTGGCAACGGGGAGACCTCGATCTTAATTTGAGTGAAAAAATTAGTTATTTGTTTCTTTGAAGAATATAATAAAGTTTTTATATAGTTTACTTGGACTACTGTATTTGTTTCCGTTGAAGACTTAATAAAGTTCAAGTCGAGTATGTGCTGCAGTGAAAGAAATCCCGTGCGGATATATTCATCCTCAGCTAAGGAAAAAGTAAATTTACAAAAATTCGAATTACACTAGCAGAGAAAATGCTTATATGCGAATGATTAAATTAGATGTCATAGAAAGATGTTAAGGCAAAGTTTAAACATTTTATCTAATTCGAGATCGTATTAAATTATCGCGGAAATTGTAATCGGTTTTTGCTTTACCAGAATAATAAAGTAGGTACACATACATAGCTGTAATGTAATGATTTTTTGGCTACTCTTGAGATCAGCCCTGACAGTTATGTTCGGTTTTAAGGAAACCTTGCATTTACATCTAATTTAAATTTTTTCAGCCTCAAAGTGAATTAAAAAAAGCATTATTAAAAATTCTCAAGAAAAGAATGCTTGGAAAGCATTAAGTACTTTTATATACCTAGATAATAATTGAATCCTGATTGGGCTTCATGTGTTTTTTTTTTATTTTAAAATATACGACGTTTCAAGTAATTATTAATTTGAAAAGGACACGAAAAACGAATAATTTTGATGTACATAGTTAAAACGAAAAAATAGTACTTACAGATAATTCCATTCGGATCGTCATCATTAACAAAATGTTTTTTTGGTGAAATTTTTGTCATGGTGGATCTAATAGAATACTGCAACGAGCCCTTATTAGTGGAATCTGGCCATTTTTCAAAGAAAATTCCAAAACAATTAGCTTTCTGATTATTTTCAAGAACCGAAATCATCGTTGATAAATTGTCCAAATCCTTAAATCCTGAAAGATGAAAATCCTCGTTCTAATTAATACAGTATAAATTTTAAGTTTATCGGGTTATTTACTTTCCGTTGACATGTACAGGTCATTTCGCACTTTCTCCATCAGATCATCAAGATAACTTATATTTGACGGACTGTAAAATATGAAGTCTTCATTATTGCTTGGGACTTTTTGTTTTAGGAATTCCTGTAAGAAAAAAACAATTAGAATTTGAAAGATTCATACTAAACGTTGAGGGCGTAAACATAATTTCTTTACGACAAAATAAATGCACTACAATATGAAAAAAAGCTATCCAATTGGCTTCAGTGTAAGTACTTACCGTATTTTGCTTCTCAAAGTCCCTACTGGGTGCGGTAACCACATTATAGGTGGTTTTCAAGTAGACGTAAAGGATAATGAAACAAGTCACATTTATTATCGTCGTAGATAACCAACTGAACTTTAGAAATAAGAAGTTTTTCCACAAAAATACTTTAAATAAATTGCTATCCATAGTCGCCGTCCCGTGTTCATTTATGTACATACAAAGATCAATTTAATTCGCTGTCGTTCATTGATCCCACCGAAATCAACAATGTACAATGAATTATGAAGAGTAAACTTTATGATGTACCTATCTTTTTGTAACTATTCCATTGAAGGGAAGGAAATATAGATTAAATATTTTTTCGCAATTAGAACTGCCACCACCCACTTGCACAAGCCATTAAGCCAAACACAAAATAAAATAATTAATAAACAGTACACGGAACAAATCTGTACTCCGTACGTTGCGTTGCGATTCGTGTGAAACAATTTTGAAGTTCATTCCACTGGAAAACTTGTCAAAATTTTGATATTTACATATAAGGTTAGGTACACACTTTGTCCCCTTTCACACGAGGAAACTAATGGTCTTATTTATAAAAGTTGTCTAACTTTAGACAACTGTCCAACTTTAAAAAATTTGTTCAAAAACCTTGTTTATTGTTGTCTTATAGCTGCCTAAATTAGACACAAGATTAGATTGTCTTCACCGTGAATAATGTGATATTTATTTTTATTAAATAAAGCATATTTCCACCAATTTGAAAATAGTTAGACAGTGTCTAAGTAGACAAAAATCTAATAAATACGACTGAAACGGTCTTATTTATAAACGTTGTCTAACTTTAGACAACTATCCAACTTTGGAAAATGTGTTCAAAAACCTTGTTTATTGTTGTCTTATAGCTGCCTAACTTAGACACAAGAGTAGATTGTCTTAATCGTGAATAATGTGATATTTATTTTTACTAAATAGAGCATATTTCCACCAATTTGAAAATATTTAGACAGTGTCTAAGTAGACACAAATCTAATAAATACGACTAAAAATGTTTAGCCTTATTGTGAGTTTCACATGAATAATATTTCACCTTCGAATTATTTGTTCGCTATAGTTTTTCAATAGCCCAGATTGTTAAAAGGTTATTGGAGTTTCACCTGAATGAAACTTCATTCGGCTACTAAAAATGAGTGAACATTGGCTGTCAATGGCATTATATTCCGCCCGAAATGAATGCTCATATAGTAATTAGATAATTTTTAGAACATGAAACTTCGGGTGGAATATTATTTGGGTGAAAGTCACAATAAGGCTGGTTGTATTTATTTGTAGTTCGTTTTATATTCATTAACTAAGCTGCAAATTATCTCTTGCTTACATTCTCCGATCGCAAATCATTCAGGGCTTGTACAAGCTCGACAACGTACAGTATTAATTTTTTGTTCGTAAGCAAAAGAACTGCGTTTTTTTCACGCTACAAATAAATAAAGACTCGTGATTACACGAGTCTTTTTTTCGTTAGTTTCGTCTTTCGTGCTTTTGACAGCTTGGGTGAGGGGTGTAGAAATGTAGGGGGAATGAAGTAACGAAAGCAGGAATGAAAATTTGAAGATTTTTTCTGGTTGTACATTGACGTTTATGGTTTGACAACAGGGTAGAGATGAGCGATAGCTAGTTGTCAGCAAAAATCGTAGTTGAGATAAAAATCATCGATTTCAGATATCGATTTTAAGATTAAATACATCGACTACAGAAAATTACAAATATGCAAATAAAATGGTTTATGTAACTAAAATTTAAAGAAAGCAACTTCAAATATGTGTGCTTTCTAAAAAAATCATCGTTCTTATAAATATTAAATGTGAAAGTAATTTTTTTTTGCGCTTTTTCGCTGGAAGGAGTTTGGAAATCAATTATTTCATGGGAAAGGAACATGAATACTTTACATATTGCAAGGGGTTTTGCGGGGTCTCAGCAAAGGGAGTGAGTAATAGCTAGTTACAAATAAGGTATTCCAAATCATGTTAATATCAACTTTCCTTTCTCATTTCTGCTGTACACATTTTATAAAAAGTAGTTCTCTTTGTGTACAATTTTCGTTTTTAAAATTAAGAATTCATGTGGTCATTTAAGATTTAATCCCGATAAAATGTTCACAACACGTAAATTTAAAAATGTACAGTCGTATTTATTAGATTTTTTTTCTGAACATCAAAATAACGAAAGAGTCTTCACGAATGTAAAAAAGAACCATGTAATCACGACGATACGTGCCTGTCAAAAAGACGAACCGAACGAAAAAACGAATCGTGTAATCAGCGTCGTTACCATAAATAACATCCCTGATTCTTTTGACAGTCGTTTAAACTTAACTTAAACTTATCAACTAACTCTACACGTGCTCGTACATACGGTTCGAAGGAAAAGTGTTTTGGATTCTCGATAATAAAGTTGGTCGTGGACTCGTGGTACCTTTGTCATTTATTTAAATTTTTTTATTAAATTTTAAAATATTTCACTGAGTGTATTCAAAAATGGGCAAGATAAAGACCGAACCCGAGGATGTTGAAGACTTAAAAAACGTTTCCATTAAAGAAGAAGGAACTTATGAAGATAAGTTGAAGTATGTGAATGCTATATCTCAGCCAATGGCGTCGAAAAAGTTAGCAAAGAAGTGCTATAAATTAATTAAAAAAGCAATGGTACACAAAACCTACATCCGAAATGGGCTCAAAGATGTTCAAACGAGAATAAGAAAAGGCGAAACAGGGTAAGTCATAATAAGTTATTAAGTACTTGAATTGATGGAGTTTTTATTTACTTTTTGTCAGGATTGTAATCTTTGCTGGGGACGTTACACCCGTTGACATCATGTGCCATTTGCCTGCGGTGTGTGAGGAAAAGGGGATTCCGTACACTTATACTCCTAGTCGATCGGATTTAGGCGCTGCTATGGGTGTCAAGCGTGGAACTGTAGCTTTGTTGGTACGAGAAAATCCTGAATACCAAGATTTATACGACGACCTGAAAGCCGACGTTGCGGCACTTCCTATACCCGCATAAATGCATAGTTTTTATACAAAATAATAATAAAACATACATGTCACATGTAATATAGATTATTTTATTATACAAAAAATAAACTTAAAAATGGATCTTATTTGAATAATTCTTTGTTACTTAAGGAAGAGCTTTACGTCGAATGTTTATTAGCTAATATTGAACTTGTAGCGAAATTTCAACGTCAAATTAAGGAGTAAGGACTCTTGTTATTTTAATAGTATAACGAAAATAAAGCCTGGCAGGTGTTTTGGTGAGAGCGGGGATTAGGTCTATGTACCTAGTTTATTTTATTGGCATATTTTACGAATCACAGAAAAAACTAACTGAGAATCCGTTCGCAACGGCAATTTGTGTGAGATTTTCAGTGGTTGTGGATACTCGCCATTTTTTGGGTATTCGTAAGAAGTTCCTCATTCAAACGCGTGTCTAAAGTACTCCAGCAGTTAAAGTCAATCTAGTCTCTCCCTTGCCTTGCCCTTTCAAAAAACGAATCTATTTAATTCTATTCATAGTGTCATAGGTCTATCAGAAGTTATGTCCCAAAAAGTTATAGGAAAGAAATATTTATCAAATCGGAATCAAAATTGAAAGTTGTAAATAAACAAAAATAATAATTTTAATATCACCCGTAACCCCAACCTCCAGCACTTTCCGCCCAGCACGCAAGCACCTCTAACCTTGGCAGAACATTTGTTGCCTACCTACCTACATTTTTTCTCTTAGCCAATTGGAATGTACGAAGAAATTGAGGGGGAGGCTACTAAGATTTGATATTTTATTCTCCAAAGAATGACATTTGTGAATAACAAAATCTAAAATACTTTTTTTTAATAAAATATGATGGTTTGAGAATGACGAAAACATAAAAGCTTTGAATTTCAAGAAAATGTCTTAATATCATTTAAATTTCTTATCATCAAAATGTTTTGTGAAAAAATTGATATCGTTTTAACTTCATTATTAAATAAATTAATGAAAATGAATTTTTAATGTAACACATTTTTAATCGATTAAACATATTACATCGAGCAAAGGGCAGGTACATATACCAAGGTAGAAAGCGAAGTGTGTTGAAAATTTAAAAATAGATTTTTTAAAATTTAAAGTCTATGAATCGATTGCGGATTTTGTACCGTAAGGGGGAAACAAAATAAAAAAAAATAGTTTAGTACTACAAAACACAGCAAGATTTTAACTTCGAAGAACCATTTGGATGAGGTGCAGCAGGCAGCCTTATTTTGAGTTTCACCCGAAAAAATTTCACCTTAAATTTTTTTGTTGGTCCCGAATTTTGAAAACTATTTTGAGTTTCACCCGAACAAAATCTCGTTCGCCTACTAAATATAAGTGAACATGATTCTCCGCACAATTTTACAAGTGTCTACTTAGACACTGTTTAACTATTTTCAAATTGGTGGAAATATGCTTTATTTGATAAAAATAAATATCGCCTTATTTACGGTTTAGACAATCTACTCTTGTGTTTAAGTTATGCAGCTAAAGGACAACAATAAACAAGGTTTTTGAACACGTTTTCCAAAGTTGGACAGTTGTCTTAAGTTAGACAACGTTTATAAATAAGACCAAACATGTTTTACAATTCTCGTACCGAACTTATGAAAACAAAATTTTAAAATTTGCTTGAAATATTTAAAAGTACATAATTAATTACCTATGAGTTTGCATTTCTACAACTTTTACTTAGTCGGAGTCATATAATTGAAGAGCTGGCGAACAAAATCGGACCTGTCCAATGAAATTTGTTGGAAAGGATAAGTAAAAAACTACCGGTTGGTATATCATCATTTTAGTGTTTGTTCTTCATTTTCCATATTTTTTTTTTGTGTTTACCGTTTGCCTGCAGCACAAAACGGTAAAAGTAATCTGTTGTTTTTGTATCGGTAAACATTATGTTTTCTTTTTTTTTGTTCGAAAAACTGCTTCGATTTAACGAATTTTTCGATATAACGAATTTTCTATATATTATCAGTCGTATTTATTAGATTTTTGGCTACTTTGACAGTGTCTAACTATTTTCAAATTGGTGGAAATATGCTTTATTTAATAAAAATAAATGCCACATTATTCAAGGTTAAGACAATCTACTCTTGTGTCTAAGTTAGGCAGCTATAAGACAACAATAAACAAGGTTTTAGAACATATTTTTCAAAGTTGGACAGTTGTCTAAAGTTACACAACGTTTATAAATAAGACCCTATATCTTTCGTTATACTGGACGTCCAGTGTTCGCTGTAATCCGAATTCAAACTTAACAATTAAAAAGAACACATACCTACAAACGCACTTTTCATTTTACTTTCTATATTTTGTTTCTGTTACTCGTCTGCTGAGGGCCAGTATTTTAAATGTATATAGGAATTTATTCCAATGGTTTTTTTATTTAGTATTAAGTTTTAACAATAACTATTAAGTTTTATTAAATTCACAAATTTAGAAAATTAATTCGGCCAATATTTTAAGCAAAATGTAAAAAAAAGAAAGAGTAGGTAGGATTAGTTAAATTAATAAGGATTCGAATCTCGATGAAGAACAGAATGAGTGTGTCTTTTTTATCACTTCTTCTTATCGCTTCTTCTTCTTCTTGATTCAGATTAGTGTGGTGAGTTTGCGATCAGATACCCACAGGGTGATCCCACATGTATGACATACATATTTTGTGTACAATAATATTGTTATTCCGCTCAGATGTTTATTTACGTTTTAATTAGTTTTTATTAAACAATTTGTATAATTTTGTATATGGCCAGTAAGAGAATGCATAAAACATTAAGGTTAAAATATGGATTTTTTTTAAATAACTAACCCTTTCCCGTTTTTCTCCCTCAATAATCCGAATACCCACTTGCATTAATGGATCCGGATTACTGTATACACTTTTCCTCAATTGGAACGTTTTCTTTTTGGGTTGTTCCAGCTACAGTTGAAATTAGGCTAAGCGAATCCAAGACGAATGGTAACACAAAATAGAATTAAATACTTTAAATGTTAGAAAAAAAAACTTTGAAATTCTCTATGTAGGTTAAATATATTTAAATATATCTTTTTACATTTAGAAATGTTGTATTTTAATCATCTTACCTAAAAATATTTATTCACGTTTTTAATTGGTTTGTTTAATAATATTGAATCTGAAACATGATTCTGTAACTTTTCTGTGTTCATTTACATTTTCATATGCAATCAGTTCTATTAAATACAAAAATGTCGACAAATTGAAGTGCCCATATCCAATAGTAATAATTGTTGTGTTCTGTGTTGATCTTGCTTGTTTTTATTTTGTTTCCTTGTGAATACAAATATTTTAATCTTTTATATAATTATTATGTATTCTTGCATGTTTATAGAGTAGGGTCTTGCTTGTACTTAAAATTCTACATACATATATAAATATTTTAATGTTCGTTTTTACAAACTATTTTATTTTTTAAATCAAATTATAACTACATTTATCTGAAGTACATAATATATGTTGTTATGCCAATTTATGATTTTCAATCACTTTCTATGAACTATATTCTTAAAGTGTTTATGTATGTATTTTCTGTTTTAAATAACTGAAAAGAACAAAAGCGAAATGCAAATAAACTATTTCATATTAATTATTATTATTAGTTTTAAAATATTCACAATATTTTTTTTTTTTTTTTGTTATTTGTTTTTATGTTTTTTTTTTTTACCAGGAGGTGTTTTTTATATTAAGAGTTTAACTAATTATAGGCCTATTATTATGATAATAAGTTTTTTTTTAGTGAAAATAATGTCTATTGAAAATAATTATAGAAGCCATTGGTACCTTGACCAAGTTCTCTGATTGCTGCAAATGGATCTTTCTCGTCGCTAACTACGTGTCCTTGGGAAGAATGATGGAGTTGATGAAGTTGGGAGTTTGAAACGACGTTCCCTTGACTCAGCACAGCTGCATATGTTGTGTTACGTGGCTCTCCATGATTATGCATTTGAATTTGGACTTGCTGCTGCTGTGGATGCATAACTGAGATATGATGCTGCCTTGGCTGTTGAGGTATCGCTCTTTCATTTCTCATATCTAAATCGTTTAATTTTAGTGGATAGTTATTGTAAAACAGCTTTTGAAATGAACTATTTTGATAGGCAGCGGCAGCTGCAGCCGCAGCTGACAACTCGTTAGACGTAGGGATGTT
Organism: Epistrophe eligans; assembly: GCA_951394125.1. Taxonomy (NCBI): domain Eukaryota; kingdom Metazoa; phylum Arthropoda; class Insecta; order Diptera; family Syrphidae; genus Epistrophe; species Epistrophe eligans. Next base: position 373,836 of record OX596031.1, read on the forward strand.
GAAAATAGTGTCAATAAGATTCCCGGACGAGTGAATTTGATTACTGCTTGCGATACCGCTGTCCAAAAGATTGTCGGGTGTGGATGATGCAATAGAGTGAGCAGTAGAGGAGGACGAATTAGAACCGTGATAGCTAGAGTTTCCATTATTCATAACCTGTCGACGGTATAGAGGCACTGACTCAACGCGTGGGGTTGATGTGCTTGGGAGATCATTTCCTAACAAAAAATCTAAATACATGAAAAGTTAGTTTAAGAGATTATAGAGTACTATACAAATATCCTACCATTGTTTCCAGCCATTACATTTTGTTGATTTGGAAATAGTGGTGAGGGCGCGGTTTTTTGTTGGAGAGGGATAGGAAACTCTTTTCCAATCATGTTTACACTAGGCTGAATATTGACTGCATTCATATTTCCACTAGGAGGAATACTGACATTGCCACAGTTGTTTACAGCACCAACACTACCTACCATTCCCAATATTTCTCGCAGAATCGGCTGACTTATATCGTTGCCATTCATTAACGAATTAAATACCATATCAATTTGTTGATTGAAATTCATCGACGGCTCAGTGGATGGAGGCGGTGAGCCCCCACGGTTGGGTGCCAAGGGATTTGTTGGTGGTCCTGCGAAACCTCCTGATGATCTGGCCATTGAAACTGCGTGTTGTTGCTGCTGATGATGATGATGATGATGATGTTGATGTTGTTGGTTCTGAGACATTTGTACGGATAATTGTTGCTGCTGATTTGTTGGGTGAGGATTACTGTTGGGTTTCGAGTTATGCATTATCCCCATTGCTTGGCGCAAAATTTCGGTAAATTTATTGGCAGACTCTTGACCATGAATTTCAAGAAGCTTTAGATACCACTTGTACTGGGATTCCTTTGGCTCAAAAGCCATTTCATAGATTGTCATATTGGGCGGCAGAAGAGAGCTATATTCCTGAAATGTTGGCAAATGAGTTGTTGGATTTTGCACAGCCGAGGCTGTGGGCGGTGCTTGAAATAGAGATCCTCCAATATTAACGGGAATATGTACGTTATTTAAGAACTGAAAATCTTTCTCTTTATGACCGCCACCGTTATTAGCGGCGATCAGACTATTCTGATGATGCAAATTCAAAGCGACATTCTGACCTTGTCTAACAAAAGGCTCAATAGCAGCTCCGGCAGTGGCAGGACTGATGGGTCCATTCGAAAATGAGTTGTTCAATCGATTATTAAGCAGAATCGGCTGGTTAATTGAGTTGTTGTACCCAATGTTAGCAGACGGATTAGGGTGCTGATACAGCGACTTTTTTATGAATCCTACATCAGCATTTTGTCCACGAATTGGAGGTTGTGATTGATTTTGAACTTGTAGTGATCCAGAGTTTGGGAGCTGATGTTGTGGTAGTGATTGAACACCTGCTTGACTGCGTGGCGCACTAGGCATCGTAATATTATGAGAAGAGTTTTGCTGGGGCAATACCGAATTTGGCATTTGATTTGGGGGGCGATGATTAGGGTTCGGAACACCTGACTTCGGAATCACTCCCCATGGATTGTTTTGTGGTGGTGGTCCCCACAAGCTCGCATTGGGGTTCTGCGTTTGAGGTGGTTGAATGGGAGGCTGTTGCCCTGGATAAGCGGGTCGCATCATTTGATTAGGGACATTGGCATTTGATTGTTGCTGTTGCGGCGGTTGTTGTTGAGGCCAAATCATGTAAGGAGGAAATTGTTGTTGTGACTGTGGTATGTGCGTTGGTGGCCGATTTTGGGCTTGCATACTAAACGTTGGATTATGTTGCGGTGGACCTATTGGTCGCATAGGAATGTTGCCATGATGAAATTGGGTGTGATGTGCAGATTTTGCAACTTGAGCCATCTGAGATTGGTTCAACATAGCATAGGGACCACCTAAATTACCGTACATGGAAGGAATTTGATTATTTGGTTGATGATGTGCGCCGGCTACGCTATGCTGATTACTGCCACTTAGTAAATACATTGCTGTTTGGTCACGTAAATAAGCTTCAGGTTGCAAAGCACGTGGTATAAATTCAGGAGCTAAAGGATTAAGTACGTAACTGCGCTTTAATTCAACTCCATCCAGCTGTGAACGTAAATAAGACCATGTTATTCCGAAGAGGGATTTATTTTCATTGCAAATTTCTATGAATCGTTCCCACACCTTACGACATCGACCTATGGAACATAAAGCCACAGGATCTCCTACTACAGCTACAAGGCTCTGTGCTCGGGTAATAGCCGTATTAAGCAATTTAGAATTACTAAGAAATCCATAATCAGCGTCATCACTGACTGTAGTGCTAGAAGAATTGTTGTTGGGCATACAAGTGCGACGAGTTCGAACTGTTGAAAGAAATATTGCTCGGAATTGCTTGCCCTGTACATTTAGTACTCGTTCTACTGATATTCCACCCATTCGCCGCTTGCGAAGCTCAGAACGTATCCGAAAAACTTGATCAGCATATGGAGTCATGATGCCAATGCTGGCATCGTTCATTTTACCCCAAGAACTTGGCCATTTTTTTCTCAATTCGCATACACGCTCTACTACCTCGTACACTTCAGAATTGTTGTAAAAGGCTGTTGAGTTTTTATCTTGAACGTCTTCGCCTCTGGTTGTAAAGAATGTCAATGGGTAGAAGCGATCGTGGCGTGGTTGCTTGCCAGACGCTATAAGCTTTTGTTCGTAAAACAGTTCCGACGTAAATTTTATAATAGCTTCGTGAGCTCGGTAGTTTTCACAAAGTAAAATTTTACATGGGAAATTCGACGGATAATGATCGTACAATCGTTCTAGCAGCGATATATGAAGTTTACGTTCCTTCGCAAAATTCGAAAAGAGTTCCGGACTCATTTGCATGTGATCTCCAGCTAGAACGATACGCGTACTTTCATTAGCCAATGCCAATGGCATAATTGCTTCGCATTCCATTGCTTGAGCAGCTTCGTCAAGAAATATATGCGTAAAGTAGCCTTTGGGTAGGCCTAATGTTGAAAGCTCCATGGATATACTCAGTGTGACAACGACAATTCGATGTTTCATTATATCTTCTACCGTTGGGCGTCTAAAGTTACCTACACCATCTGTTATGCAGTACTAATGAAAAAAATAAAATAAGTGAGAAATCAAGCGAAAAAACAAATTCTTACCTTTTGAACAACACTGTTCACAGTCGCTACCCAGCGCTTGTGATAGTAAACTCTAAGCGGTTTTGCTTCCTCCATTCCGCTCTCTATCCACGGATGCAGGTACTCCTTGATGTAGAGATCAGCAGCTGAATTAGAATGGGTACATATCAAAATCTTTGCCTCCGGCTGCGTTAACAACTGTTTTATAGCCTGTGCAAGGGTGTACGTTTTTCCGGTTCCAAATGGTCCAATTAAAAGAATGGGTGGAAGTTTTACGCCTAATTGGGTCGTTATAGCATTTACTGCCTCTCTTTGCTTGGCATTCAGCCTAAGATCACTGGTTTCCGACCATTGTTTTTTCGGTGTCCATGGAATATTAGGCTCAATCTCGGTATCTGGGAAAATTATTTTAAAATCCGTAATTTTGTCAACAGCATTGTGCCATTCGCAGTAGGGAAGTCGATTTAATTGAAACTGAATATCAACCTCAGCATCAGTATCAGCTTTAAGAGCCATGCTCTCTACACACTTAGCAGATAACTTCAGGTAGATTACATTTTTTCCTTTGTCCTCAATAACTGCTTCGAAGACGTCACGTTTTTTGTTTGTTTCTTTCATATCGTTGATTTGTAAAGCCGAAATGTGCACACTCGAGCAGTTCGACAAAATTAAGCGTCCTGCAGATGTATCTTCTGAGATATCTTTACCCAATGTCATAAGAGCAAAAAGTTCACCAGACAACGAATACTTGGCTGTACTCGTGGCCATTCCGGCTGGTGTTAAAATGTAATTGGAAGTTATTTTTAATTTTGTAGTGAGATTGTAGCGTGCAATTTGTTCATAGCGAGCAATTTCTTCTACGTACAGTAATTCATGTATGCGGGAACTGTAATTGTTTTGAGTTAGACGTCTCTCTACGATTGTCGATTGGGTAAGCGTAAAGGTAGCAGCTCGTGGACAAGGATAACGCTCAAGCATATCCTTTTCGTGTCTCACATCACTCAAAAATGCTTCAGTCTTCAGATGCGTTCCTATTGTGGTTTCGAATTTCACTAAATTAGCATTTGAATCATCCCATCTAGCTGAAGAAGAATTAATTATATCTTTTTTGATTTCTTCGATTTTTTCTGCATCCCCAACTGGAACAACATCTACACATAGATGTTTTACTAATAGCGGTTCAACGCCAAAATCAAAGCATACCGATTGTCGGAATGTTCCATATATGTCTGTGTTGAATTCAATTGTAATCTTCTGTTCCAAACGATGCGAAACATCGGCAGAGTTAGTTATATTTTTATCAATGAACGATGAAGCAACCCATTCCTGGTCAGATTTTAGCTCAGAAGGTTTTCTGTCGGCAGAAAGGATCGACTTTATTGCAAAATGATTGCGATGTGCATCCTGCAACAGCGCTACGGCTTTGATTGGTTTTGTCGACTTTAATACGAAGATCCATTCGCGTTTCGATGATTTTGAACTTATGCTTGTTACGAGTTCATTGTTGCAAACATCCTCTACATCATCGATTTTTTCACGCATAATACGATCTGGACTAGTTGCTTGTATCCATTTTTCGAGTATTTCCTCTGTGTAGCTTTTGCCATAGAGCTCTTTTTCGCAGGCTCTTTGTAATCGCATTCTACGATATTCGAACCTCTCCTTCCATTCGTTAAGTTCTTCCAAACCGTGAGCTTCGACGCACTGGTTGCCGTAATGACATGATTGCGATTCTGAAAAACTTTCACACAAAATGTAGGTGTCCAATGTAAACCCACGTGGAGGTGGTCGCCACTTCCAATCGCGACCTTTAAACAGTTTAAAATATGAGAATAAAATATTGGAAAAGAAGTGCGTAAAAGTTCTTACCTTGGTCGGACATTATTACATTCTGATGGTTTTCTGTTTGACAATGTTGTCGTAGTTCATTCTTACTCATGCATGATATCGCACAATACGAACAGGAAATTGTTCCATCGCTGTTTTCAATTTTAATATTATCCAGCATTTCCGAAGTCTTCTGAATAATGGCGGTGCTTGCGTTCAAAGTACCGCCAGTGCTGTTGCTGCTGTTGCTGCTGCAACTACTGCTGCTGTTGTTTACGATTCCATTGTGGCCACTGATTTCTCGCTTTTTAAGCCCTTTATTACTCAGCAGCTTGCTGAACTTGTCCAATGGTAAATTGTTAGTTGCCCAATGATCGAGTTTGGTATCAAGCATGGACATTTCATCGTCTAGACGCGATGATGGAATCTTTTGATTAGCCTTCTGTCCACTTACCATCTGTATTATAGTACGGTATCTCTCTATAGTTTTTGATATATCTGCAAAGCTAGGCTGACCTGATATTTCACTTATCCATTCCTTTGCTATTTGCTCAGCTTCCTATAATTTGGGTATATTGCATAATATATAAAAACTAGGAAAAACATTTTTTTATACTGTTCTTACCGTAAATTTTCTTAGCTTGCATAAGGAATGAATCAACCATCTTCGAGTTCTTGAAACACTGGCTATACAGTCATTTTGATCAGCGGCCAGCAATGTAAGCACCTTACGGGCATCTGTTAAACAGTTTTCATATTTTGCTAATTCAAGTAGACATTCGCACCGCCCAAGAAGACAAGCTATTTGTCTATCTTTCTGTGATTTTGTTAAGGCAGCAGTCGAACCGGAAATTTGGGCAAGTATTTGATCGTATAAAGCGATGGCACGCGACCAATTACGCCTGCGTACCATGTCATGAGCCTGCATTTCCTTTTCTGCCATTGCTTACTTACGATTTTTCAATGGAAAATCGTATTCTAAATTATCTGCAGTTAATGTTGTAATACTTTTATGTGTCAATTGCACTTACTTTTAAAATATCCCCACCAAAATTTGTATACGAAGGGATTGTGTATGCTAAATGAGTGACTCCTTTCCGCAATTATAATATATAATCTAAAAAATACACATTATTTAGAAATGCAAACAACAAAGTCGCTTTCGTTTCCATAAATGAACAACAGATGAAGCATATAGTTAGTTTACCAATGTCAAAAATTATGCTACTTGGAAGTCGATTACACAAATTATCTAACTGCAAAGTTTAAATAATTGCTAATCGGAAGATCGCTCAATTCAATACTTTCTTTTATATTGACTCCTCTTTTACACAGACAAATAAATTTAGTTTTTGGGAGAAATATCAAAGACCTTTCAATGAAAAAGACTAGACTAAAATGCTTAAGGAAGAACTTCCAAACAACTGTGACAATAGAAGAGGAAAAGCAGATCGGAGGGTGAACATTGATGCTACTGCTCAAGAGTATACCTCATTTCCCTGGGTACTAAAGTGGCTGTATTTAGATCATTCAACGAAGCAAGTAGGTCCACAGGTAATATGTTTTAAAAAAATATCTTAGCAATGATAGTATTTTATTTTAAATTCAAATGGCAATAATAAATGATTAAAACATGGATATGATTATTTATGATCAGTTTGCAAGTTAATTTTAGTCTAGACTAGATTTATGCTAGGTATACTCGAAAGAAATCCCGTAATCCATTCATATTCTTTAGTCGATGCAATTTTTTTTAAATATTTTAAAACAGAAGCATAAATATGATATGTAAAACTGAGTTGGCAAACCTTAAAAGGATGTTTATTATTTTTTTTATTTCTGTGAAAACTGCAACAAAAATTAAAGTTCGCAGAACCAAAGTAAGGTTAAAAATACTCAACAAGAGGAACTGTCAACAGATTCCTATATTCATCGGTAAATTTTGTGCAACTGTGCCACACACAGCTGTCATTTGCAATCACAATTTTCTCTATCAAAAAGTTTTTAATTTTCAGTGATTAAAGTTGCATTTTTTCAAAATACTTTCCATTTTTATTGTAGGTGGCAATGTTGGAAAAACACTCACCATTATTTTAGGGCTAAATATATGTTCTAAGTATCACCATTTTAGATTTTTCAAGTATGCTTCACGGGTGGATTGCAAACAATTTGACAAAAACATTTCTTTGCTATTTCTTCTTTCATTGTTGTTTTTGTATTACAAAGGAAGGCAAAGATGGCCGACGAAAAAACAAATCGGTTCAATTTTACTTTCGTATTTATTTATAAGCGGGCTGTGTCGCATGTGTATAGTAAGTCGGTAATACAGTTAAAGACAAACAAATCGTTTTGCAAAATGACCCTAGCTTTTAATAGGACGTACGGAATTAAAAACAAGTTTTTTGTCGAATCTAATATGGAATTCCTTTCAACCAAAGAATCGAATTTTTTCTTAAATCTTTCGCATTTTGCAAGATTTCAAAAAGAATTTACACCGATTTGCACACACACTAGCAAGATTTGAGATTTCTAAAATCCCAAATTGGATATCGCTGTGTTTTAAGATGGCAAAAAAAAAAATCTTTATACATTACTTTCAAAACCAGAAAAAAATCGATTTTTTTGTTGAAAGGAATTCGACATACGAGATTTTTTTTTTTGATAAGTCAAAAACAATTTTCACTTTATTGTGTAGCGTGCAGTTCAGAAAAATGATATCCAGAAAAACTTTGCTCCGTCAAAAATTGAGGAAGCGAATCTAATATTAGATTTCCTCACATTTCTTATGTAGGTACTTATATTAAAAATAAATATATAAAAAATAAAAAATACTTATATTGAAAATAGATCTTTATACATTCCTTTCAAAACCAGAAAAAAATCGATTTTTTTGTTGAAAGGAATTCGACATACGAGATTTTTTTTTTTGATAAGTCAAAAACAATTTACACTTTATTGTGTAGCGGGCAGTTCAGAAAAATGATATCCAGAAAAACTTTGCTCCGTCAAAAATTGAGGAAGCGAATCTAATATTAGATTTCCTCACATTTCTTATGTAGGTACTTATATTTTTCAGATGGCTACGATATCGATGGATTAAAAATCTCTAAGTCTCCTCTTTCACACAAAAAAACAAGTTTTGGAGATTTTTTCGACGATTTGTTTAATTTCCTTCAAAATGTCTTGTACCTTTCACACGTGGAAAAAATCGTAAAAATTTTCTGTAGTTTTCTTTTAAAGTAGCTTGGTTGAACACAAACTAGTTGGCGTGTAAAGAGGAATGTCAAAATAATTTCCTCAAATCGTTGACCCACTGATCTCTATATACACTGGATAGTGGATAGCCTATAGTGTATAACAGTTTTTGTGAGGCAATTTTACTTACTTCTTATACGTACTTCTTATCTCGATCTATATATAAACGAAAAAAAGAGATAGAAGATATTTGCCGTAATTGAGCATTTATTTGATGTCAGAAAGCATTGCGGTAGCGGTGAATATTGGAAAAAATAAAAGACGAAAAGCAAGAAAAAGATTATCTTGAAAAATAAAATTTTAGGAAAGAAGAAAAAATAATAGGAAATTATCTACGAAAAATTATAAAAATAGCTGTTATATGAGGGTGCCTCAAAAAATTTGTGTGAATAAACTATCTAGTGTATATAGATTTCAGTGCGTAGACCAGGGAGATTTCGTTTCTCCCTATGACTTCATGCCTTTTTTACCTAAAAACTTTTCCATTGGCCTCTCCAAGGTAGTTCAAATTGTAGTGTAAGTTAAAAAGACAGTAATCATCGTTTTATTTTATTGGATTGAACCATATGGGTTATGGGCGATAATAAATCGCGGCTAATTGCAATAAGAACACAATCCCCAACGGGCTTAGTTATAAAACCAGACAATTTGCGGAGTTTTACTTAAGACTGCTTTTAGACGACAGCAATTTTTAACGACGTTTCTCTTTTGAGTTTCTTTCGGATTGCACCATCTATTTAAACGCTGCAAATTTTAATAGCTGCAATTTTTTCTCTTCACACTCTTTACCATAGAGTACCTATATTATTATTATTAGATAATATAGGTACTCTATGCTCTTTACTCCGCTTGACTCTCAAAAAATAGCAGAGGTAATTGCATTGTTTAAAAGCAGTCTAAGGAAGAAAAAAACTGTGTTACCGCCATATATAATAAACTTGTTATCGATAGTTTGCATTGGAATTCCGTTAAGAAATTAATAGGCGTGTTTTTTTGTAAGCCCAGAGGGAATTGGTCGAAAAAAACAACGTCGGTGCTAAACAATCACCATGTTAAATACAACAACAACTAATCCCCTACGGGCTAAGCTAAACCCAGATGATTCTCCGGGCTTAACTTAAGCAAACAGAAAAACTGTGTTACCGGCATAAATTATATACTTGTTATCGATAGTTTGTATGAAAACTCCATTTTGTTTCTGTGATGCTGTCGCTAATCCCTGTGGTCGTTTTTTTCGTGCAATTTCCCACCGGGCTTGCAAAAAAACACGCCTAGCATTTACATAAAAAAAAATAAACATAACAAAAAAAAAGATGAGCATATACAACACTATTTTTATTTGGATCTGGATCGTTTTGTAATCCCCTTGATCGTTTTTTCCGTCCAATTCCTCCAGGACGGGCTTGTAAAAAAACACACTACATGAAAAATAGACTACGGTCTGCACTACCTTACCATTTGCAAAACCGAGAACTTGGCCTACTTTATGGCTGATTTCCAATGCCGCGTTGGGCGTAGCTTTGACAGATTTTTGTGTCAGCGCGAAAGTTCACACATAGCAATTTATGTATAGTTTTTACAATGACGCGTTGGGCATTAATTTTACGATTTGACATCTGTTAGCAGGTACACAAACCAACGTAACATAAGCGAATCCAACGTCAAAGTTGAAAAAAATCTACTTCAGCGCGCGTTTTGACAATTCCATTTACAGTTATGTAGGTACATTTATGTATGTTGTGTGTTCAAAAAAAGTTTGAATTTGTTTTGAAGAGGTAAGAAAATAATTTTTTTTACAAATGATTTTAAATAAACTTGTATTTATTAAATTAAAATTGCTTTACAGGATGTCTTTCGAAGAAAACTTAATAATTTTAATAAAGGAGCATGATTTCTTGTATAACTTAAAACTAAAAGGATATAAAAATGTGTTAAAGAGGGCCAGTACCTGGGAAAACATTGCAAAACAACTGAATCGATCAGGTAATTTGAAAATAAAATTAATTATTATCAAATATTTTTAATTGTTACCCATTTTTCAGTCGATGAATGCAAAACTAGATGGAAAAGCCTTCGAGACCGTTTCGTGAAGGAAAGAAGAAAACTAGAACTCCCATCAGGAAGTGGTGCGCTTTTTGATAAAGACAAATGGGAGTTCTACGACCTTCTGGAGTTCCTAATCCCTTCATTGTCCACCAGAAGGTAATTTAAACGATTAAGTGTATCAAATATGTGTAGCTTACAGAAGAAAACCGAACAATCAGGTTGAAACCCATTGACTTATGTATCAATCAAATTAGAATCAGGAAATGTTAAAGTTTTTTTTTGTAAGTTACACTGTTTGGATAGATTTTACCATCTCTTTTCTAAACTACTAGCTCTTCTTAGTTCTAATTTTAGTCTACTGCTTAATTCTGAAAACTATTTTCAATTTAAGCAAAATATCCAAAAATGTGTGTATATACGTTTAATATACAATATATGTATGTACATTCCATTCATATCATATGTACAAAGAAGTAAATTGATCCCTTACAAAATTTTTGAGAAATATTTGTTGAAATTGAAAAAAGTTTTTAGAATTCAGCAGTAGTCTTAAATTGGAACTAAGAAAAGCTTCAATCATATAAATAGACCAAGCAGTTTAGAAAAGAGAGGATGGAATGTATGAGACATCGTATGAATTTGATGTAAGTCACATACATTCCATCCTCTCATTTCTAAAATACTTGGTCTATTCTGATGGTTGGGGCGTTTCTTACTTTTAATTTTAGTCTACTGTTGAATTCAGATAACAATTTTAAATTTCAACGAATATATCGAAAAATTTGTGTATACGAATAATTTGCACCCATTCATATCATATGTACAAAGTAAGTAAAATGATCCTTTTTACAAATTTTGAGAAATGTTTGTTGAAATTGAAAACGGTTTATAGAATTCATCATTAGACTTAAATTGGAACTAAGAAAAGCTTCAATAATATAAATAGACCAAGTAGTTTAGAAAAGAGAGGATGGAATGTATGAGACATCGTATGAATTTGATGTAAGTCACATACATTCCATCCTCTCATTTCTAAAATACTTGGTCTATTCTGATGGTTGGGGCGTTTCTTACTTTTAATTTTAGTCTACTGTTGAATTCAGATAACAATTTTAAATTTCAACGAATATATCGAAAAATTTGTGTATACGAATAATTTGCACCCATTCATATCATATGTACAAAGTAAGTAAAATGATCCTTTTTACAAATTTTGAGAAATGTTTGTTGAAATTGAAAACGGTTTATAGAATTCATCATTAGACTTAAATTGGAACTAAGAAAAGCTTCAATAATATAAATAGACCAAGTAGTTTAGAAAAGAGAGGATGGAATGTATGAGACATCGTATGAATTTGATGTAAGTCACATACATTCCATCCTCTCATTTCTAAAATACTTGGTCTATTTTGATGATTGAAGCTTTTCTTAGTTCCAATTTAAGTCTAATGATGAATTCTATAAACCGTTTTCAATTTCAACAAACATTTCTCAAAATTTGTAAAAAGGATCATTTTACTTACTTTGTACATATGATATGAATGGGTGCAAATTATTCGTATACACAAATTTTTCGATATATTCGTTGAAATTTAAAATTGTTATCTGAATTCAACAGTAGACTAAAATTAAAAGTAAGAAACGCCCCAACCATCAGAATAGACCAAGTATTTTAGAAATGAGAGGATGGAATGTATGTGACTTACATCAAATTCATACGATGTCTCATACATTCCATCCTCTCTTTTCTAAACTACTTGGTCTATTTATATTATTGAAGCTTTTCTTAGTTCCAATTTAAGTCTACTGCTGAATTCTACAAACTTTTTTCAATTTCAACAAACATTTTTCCAATTTTTTGTAAGGGGTCAATATACTTACTTTGTACATTTAATATATGAATGGGTATTTTTGGCTAGAGTATGATGTTTTTTAATGTAAACAGTGAATCATATAGAATAAAATTAACTTGCAGACTTAACACCTTTATTATGTTTAAATATGAAATTTATTATATTTTTATTTTTTTTTACAGACAAACAGGAAATTATGCTGCGGAAGCAAATGAAAAGGACGAAGAAGGGAACCATTTACCCGACCATTGTTTTTGTCCTGAGACTTTGGAGAATTTAGAAACAAGCATGGATTCATCTGTTCTAAAAAGGGGCAACAAGAGAAAGTCACAAGAAGTCTTGTCCGACTTTCTCGGTGGTTTAAAAAAAACAGTAACGGACCACCTTCAAGACCAAAACCGACCTTCTTTAGATGCAGATGAACAGTTTATGCTTACTATGGCACGTAAAATGAAGCCATTGCCAGAGTGTAATAAAATTTCTTTGCATGCAAAAATTTTTGATGAAATAAATCAAGAACTTTTAAAACATTATACATAATTTTTTGTAACAAAAGATTTATTTAATAAATAGTTTCATAAATTAAATTTTATTGGCGTTTAAATATTTTTTTAATTCGTCTCTCATTTGCAAAGCCTTTGCAGAAGAGTTATTTGAACCCACTTGTCGGCAGTTTGTAAGAGGACTAGCCTCACTTCTCCACAGTCCTTCGCTTATTAGTTCATCGTTTGAATTATAAATGTCGACATATTCTGATGTACAGTAAGCTGCATCATTTAGTTTTACAAAATTGTGCAAAACAACTGTTGCCTTTACTACCTTGTCGGCATTACTCGGAAGCATGTGCAGAGTTGTTAGAAGAATTCGCCATTTGGCCACCAATATACCAAATGCATTTTCGATGACGCGTCGAGCTCGGGATAGTCTTTTATTAAAATAGTACTTGTCTTCTTCCAACAATTTGCCTGGGAAAGGACGCATGAGGTATGGTTTCAAAGGAAATGCTGAATCCCCAACCATATAGTGATTGCAATTATAAATTGAATTCGGAAGAACCTTTGGAGGAGGAAAGTTAAGTTCTCCAGCAATTACTTTTCTTCCGAACGATGACTCCATGAAAACTCCTCCATCACTTTGACTTCCATAGGCTCCGATGTCGACAGCAGTAAATATATAATCAGCATCACAGCAAGCAAGGAGGACGATTGAATGATGACCTTTGTAGTTGTAGTATTCAGATCCGGCTCCGGGAGGACATCGAATATTTACATGTTTTCCATCGATGGCCGCAATACAGTTGGGAAGATTCCACTTTGTTTCGAATGATTTAGATATTCTTCGCCAGTCTTCATCAGTTGGTGGAGACAAATAAAGTGGCATCAAAACTTCCCACAAAATATCGCATACTTCATAAATGATATTTCCAACAGTGCAATTGCCCATACGAAACATCCATGCCAACACTTGTTTAGGTACTCCTTGCGATAAATAACTATAAAAGTATAAATGGAAAATAATAATTTTAAGTTATCATAGCGCAGTGGATTTGATTTTATATTTACAGGAGGGTAAGAAATAATCTAGCACTAGGTTCAATTGGTGTCCTCATAGATGTTTTTTCCAAGTGAGGTTCTACAAGCGCACGAAGTAACTCAAAGGATTGTGGGGACATCCTTGTTATTTTAAAAAAATGTTCTGGGTCTTTTCCTTTCATTTTATCAAAATTTAAGGCATAGAATCCTTCTTCATCCCTTCTAAGATTGAGCTCTCGGACCCACCAACGTCGTTTCGATTTGTTTTCGTCAACCTCTTCATAAGCTAAAACACCAGCAAAGGCTGCTTTAGCAACTATTTCTATTGTCGAAAATAGATTATTGTTGTTCATTTTAATGTAAAAAACCGTCACAAAATAACACTTGATTTGCAGAATGACACTTCAATTGTTTTTTATCAGCTGATTGTCTTAAAGTCACCTGTCATGTCAACGCGTTCGTAATGCTTGTAAACGTATACGTAAACGTCTATAACGCGAACGCGGCATTGGAAATCAGCCATTAAGATCTCATTGCTTGTCACTTGTCATGGCTGACTTGAAGTATAGAAGAACTAAGTTTTTTTTAAACATAATTTTATCAATCAAGAGAACATCGACGCTGTTCCTGTAATAACCTTTATGAATGCGTGATTTTCGAAGAAACAACTGATTAAAATAAAAACAAATTATTTACTGTATGTTATTATATGTAAGCTTTCAGTGCTAGCGTTTATTTCAAGAATTACTTTAAAGAAGGAATGTAACATTTAAATTGAGATTTTACTGAATATTTAAGAAAAATATGAGAAATTATATTATTGCATGAATTCATTAATTTCTTTTTAATTAACTTGGCAGTTTTATCGCCTCATTAATTTTACAACAGTTATAAATTTGTACCAAAATAATTGTTGTTAATCAATTACAATAAATACCTTTCTAATTGGTATAAATAATTTTTTTTTGTATTTTAAATAGAAAGAAGTTGTTCAATTAGACTATAATGAACATGAACAAACAACTTGAAAAGCTATGGATTTTTTGTAAAAATTTTTTCAACGATTGCTTTTTCCATGGTTTGATTTAGTAAAATACATCTTTACGGTTTAGTTGTATACATCTACTAATTTAAATATTAAATAATTTGATCCCTTTTATGTTGATAATTGCATTAAAAACCAGGTACTCAATAGGTACACTGGTGGCGCATACAAAATTTTCTTATATGTTTTCATCGATATAATTAAGTTAAGATTTGGTTTTAAATTTCATAATTAAAGCTTGGTTTGCAATTGCAATATTTTTTTTTGTTAAAGCATCGTTGACTGTTAAAACTTACAAAATAGTAAATATTTGACTTAGATTTAACGACAAGAGAGTGGTTATCATTATTCGAGCTAGGAATTGTATTATTTATAAATAATATACAAAATTGAATGCCCATGGACGGATAGGCAACGTAAAAATTAAAACGATAACACAGTCTTTCTAATTATTTTAACAAAATATAATTATTTAAGTAACTGAGGGTTTATTTATATTTTAATAAATAATAGTCACGTTTTTTGAAAAAAAAAGTGAATAGTCAATTCAGCAATTTCTTACACAAAAAAAAAAAAATAACAAATCAATTTTTGTTTTGTGCAGAAACAATAACAAATGGCTCTATAATCACTTTTTTATTGCGTTGTGTTGGCTATTCACTTATTTAAAAAAACAGAGCTTATTTACTTATGTAGATCAAATTGTAAAAAAATAATAAAGGAAGTTATTTAAGTACAATAACAGTTTCTTAAGTACATATATAAGTAAAATATATTATAATATTTTTGACAATATAGTATTTTTTTAGTCTGCACGAGTTTTATTCTTAGGCAGTGCGTCTTTTTGCTTGGGTTTTGGGACGAGCATTTTCGAATCGTGATCGTATGGATCAATATCACCGTCATCATCTTCTGAAGCGATCCGGGTGCCTTTGACTGCTCGACCATCTGTTAAAAGCAAAAATTGCACTCTTTAAGCTTTTAATTAAAGGACACTGCTTAATTTGTATGGAGATATGGGTTTTATTGGAATTTCCTGCAGGCTCTACAACTTTCGTAAAATTAAGTTCTCAATGGGTTTGGGTGTCTAAAAGGTTGTTATGGGAACAATATTATTTAGTTTAGTTTGAAGGAATTTCATCAAAACCTTGAAGAACTAAGGCAAATTTAATTTTAAGTTCGATTGTACTGTTTCATGTCATGCTTAGCGCATTTGACTTTTACAAAGGCGAGAATTCTAGTGAGTCTTCAAATGCATTAATAAAATTTCATGTAACCAATTGAGAACCTTATTGTCTAAAAGTTTTAGAAGATTCAAAGATTGCATTTAAAATCTAGAAAAGTTGGTATTCATCGCACTAAAAAAAGGCTTAAGAAAATTTGTTTTTGAAACAAAAATAAATGTATACTCATTTTAAATTACACGCGGGATACCGAATCCAAATAATTTTACTACTGGCTTTTTAACAACAAAAATTGAGAATTCATATCTGTGCCGGACCTTATTTTATAGGCTGTGGAAAACAATTCGAGCAGCAATGTGAACAATACTGAGAAACTTTTTCATTGTTTTGAGATGGAATTGAGAAACATTAGTGTTCTATCTTTTAACGTTTTTAAGTGGATTCAAAGCGCGTTGAATCTGACTGATATTTCTTATCTTACTTTTATCTCCAATATTTATTGTTTTCCCTTCAGATGGCGAGTTTACTGAGCTTGGTACTTCTCCTCGTCGTGCCTGTTCACACAATCTAAATGCTTCTAGAAATTCATTTAAATCTACTGAACCATCTTTATTAATATCCATCATTTTGCACATTTCTAGTAATTGCTCCCGTGTGTCAGTGCCTGGCAAATGATGTTCGAGCAAATCACATGCTTCACCAAATTCTTCCAAAGAGATGTAACCTTATATATATAAAAAGAAAAATAGTATTGAACATTAAGTTTAATAACTTCAAGACAATACCAGAGTTATCCTTATCTAAAATTCTGAAAATAGCTTCGAGACTACTTTTGTTCTTGTAAAGAGAATCTGCAACTGATGTACTCCCAGCCTGAGCAGTTTTCTTTAATTAAATAGATAAATTTTAATTGAATAGAGTTCTAACAAATTTCACATTAATCTCACGATAATATCAGTGTCCAGAAGTTCGAGAGTATTTCTATAACAAATTTCTGTAACGTTGGTTGTTTGGCCAGAAACATATGCTGTGGAATTCGTATCTACTGTCGAAGGTGCAAGTTTTTCACGTAGCAACCTCCATGGTAGTCCCAAATGAGTAGCCTCTTCCATTGCTTCACACCACTTCGAAAGGCTGAGCTTGCCTGAAAAATGTATGTATGTAATGCAGGTATAATATCTTAATAAGTTTTTAAACATAACTTAAAAAAGTAAATATTATAAGTAAGTATTATATTGAAGATCAATTTAATTATCAAATTGATACAATTTTCTTTTTGACTATATTTATCTTTTATCTGACCTAACCGATTTGTTTTATTGAAAAACATAAAACAAAATGTGAAAAATTTATTAAATTTTGATTTAAAACGATTCGGTATGATTGGAAGTTCTTCGAAGGTATAAACAGTTTTGTTTTTATATGTTTTCTTTTGACCGACATACATTGAAAATAATAGTTATAAAGGACAGCGACGTTCACTGCGCACTCTACCAACATACCAACATATTCATTTCTATGGGTAGCAAAAGTTCTTTAAAATATGAAATTTGTCTTTTTTTGTTCTTTATTGATTTATATAACCTTGTCTTCAGTTGTGAATAAATAGTTAAAATATTTGTAATATAGAATTCCGAGCAGGGTGTTCTTCTAACTTCAGCGCACTGGAATTAAAGCAAATTCAAATGTAAAGTAATCTAAAAAAAAGAACACGAAATTTGTTCTCCCTCCTAAATTTGTATAGCTTGGCGCACCTCTTGGCTCTGACCTACATAAGGCAGGCCATTTTGTTACAAAAGTAACGAAAAATTCACTAATATTATTATGGGATTCTGGTTTTCCTATGAATCGAAGTACGTACCTATGTTTACCTTACTTCAGTGCACCGAGGAAGCGCAAATTCCTTCACAGCACAGCACCGAATTCGAACAACGAAAATGTATGTATGTTGTTGGGTTGCTGAACTCTCGATAGATTATTTATAATTTTTGCTTGAGTATTTCATTAAAGAGGTATCCAAAGACAGTTAAGACATCTGCGGGATCTTCTGCTGTACATACATATATGTTTACATATAATGATTCTAGGAGTTGTAAGCCAAAATTGATTTAATTTTTAATAAAAAAAATAATGGTTAATGTGATGAAAATTTTAAAGTTTTCAAAAGTAGTGTACGAAATATGGTGCGTCTTATTGTGTTTAACAAATTACTAAATAGCGTTATAGCGGTAAATCTATAATTTCATTGAAAAAATTGACAAACTTACAAAATTTTTATACTTCCAAAATAATTATCCATTATGAAGGAGGTATCAAAAAAACCATTTAATAATGTAAAAACATT
Source organism: Epistrophe eligans (assembly GCA_951394125.1). Lineage (NCBI taxonomy): Eukaryota > Metazoa > Arthropoda > Insecta > Diptera > Syrphidae > Epistrophe > Epistrophe eligans. Next base: position 392,070 of record OX596031.1, read on the forward strand.
ATATCCCCTCACACAAAAAAAATTAATAAGTATATAGGAAACCCGATTTCATCATTCCTATTCATTCGCTAAGTTTAAGACCCAACGTTTATTTAAACGTATGTATAGTAAGTAGCCCGTTGCATAGGTGTGTTTGGTTCAATTCCAGCTTATGGAACTTAAAAAAAAAAGAATTTTTTTCACTGGTTACTGCCTCTTGCGAGAAGATGATCAGTAATTTCGATTCTAAAATAACAATATTTATTCATCCCAAACGCATGTTCGAAATGATTGTATTGGAGAATTAAATTTTTTTAAATAAAAGGAATAATACCCACACACCGTTTTAGTTTATTTAGAACAATGAATATAAATGCTTACAAATTAAGAAATTATTTCTTATAAATTATTGTTAAGCTTATTATGTATTACGAAAATAAAATGAAAAATTAAAAATATGAAAAATAATATAATATAATAATATATAAAGTAAAAAAAAATAAAAATAAGAGAAATAAAAGAGCTACTACATCTAGAGCAAAATTAGAAAAAAAGAATACAAAATAGCATATAAATACATATATCTCTTCATTAAATTAAATTACATAAATCAAAATTCAGAATTCACCCTCAACTTTCTTTAGATGCCTGGGCAAGGAATTCCACAGTCGGATGGCGCTAAAAAAAACTGTCTCACCGAAGTCTCAGACAGGAAAAGAGTTATGTAGTTTTGTATGTAAATATTAGGTATTTTGTTTAGTAGACATATTTTCATTCATAAGAAAAACGAATTGGACAAGAGTACATTTTTGATATGTATGATCTATGCCAGCGCGCGATAGGATTAGTTTTATTATAAACGTGGAATATTCTGTAGCACATTACGTTGTAGTGTTACAACAGGTTACGATACGTTGATGTATGTATATTGGATACGTTCAATATTGGGTACGTTGATTCGTTACTTAAAATAAATCGAAAGGTGGAGTTGAGTTTTGGTTTCCAGTTCGAACTGTCCGCTTTCTGTGATGTTAAATCAACACTTCATTATTTTTGTGTTATTTTTTTTAATACCCTCAAATTTTGTCATTTGTAATATATTTCGAGGATCGAAGTTGGTTGAGTGCGGTTGTGTTTTCGGAATGGCAAATTTAAAATCAAAAAGTAAATGTTTCGTGTGTTCTAACACCCTGTTGGACGAAGGTGTTAAGTGCGGCTTTCTGTGCGGAAACGTTTACCATAAATTTTGCGCTGAAATTTCCGAGGATACATTAAAAGATTTAAATAAACCAAACTCTAAAATTACTTTTCATTGTTCTGAGTGCTCAAAACTCTCACTTCGGCAATTATTTAATCAATTTGGCGCGCTTTTTGCAGTAGTAAATTCTCTTAAAGTGCAATTAGACCAATTATCTGACAATCAAAAGAAAATACCCATTTCTATTACCGAGAGTGAAAACGAAAACAATCTTGATATTATCAACGATATGCCTGTAAATAATAAAACACATAACAACTCATATCCAGTTTCTAATGAAATTTTAGATAGTGCTAGTTCAAGCTTAAACAAAAATCCACAACAAAATATTATAAATAGTGATTGGCAAACTGTCACCAAAAAACATAAAAACCAACAAAAACAAAAACATAATATACAAGTTGTGGGTGTTGATGATAAAGAGAATGACATGGGAATAATATCCCATTATAAATGGTTTCATGTGTCAAAATTTTCGAATAATACTTCATCCGAAGCTATTGCACATTATGTTGCTAGGAAAATGGATATAAGTGATACAGATGTTAAATGTTTTAAACTTGTCAAAAAAGATACTGATCTTTCAAGTCTCAAGTTTATTACATTTAAAGTGGGGGTGCCTGAGGAATTCGCAAATAAAGTCCTAACTGCAAGCAGCTGGCCAAAACTGGTTCATGTAAGAGAGTTTCGCCATCATACAAAAAACTCTCATGTCGCCGCAAGCGATGTTCTAATATAAAAGCATCAACAAAATTAATATGTAAACAAATCGCCACCAGCAGTTCGCCAGGTAATCTCTGCATTTATTTCCAAAACATGAGTGGCTTTTCTTCGAAATTGAGAGAACTCTCTCTTGTCATTGATTCAAACAACAACTACGATGTGTTCGCCTTTGTAGAAACCTGGCTGCATAGTCATATTGCAACACAAGAATTATTTAATTACAACATGTTCTCAGTTTTTCGTCTTGATCGATTCAATGTTTCAAAAGATCGTGGAGGTGGTTTGATTATAGCTGTCCGCCGGCCCCTTGTGGCGTATGCTATCGATTTAGATATCAATTTCGAAGAAAATGTTGAAAACATAGAGCAACTTTATGTCTGTATACAAGTTGCCGGTGCTAAAAATTTGCTATTATTTTTAAGCTACATTCCACCTCAATCGTCAGCAGCTGTTTATAGTAAACATATGACAAACATCGAGTCAACCTTGTCAACTTCAGAATATGTTGATATAAATGTTTGCGTTCTTGGAGATTTCAATTTGGGAAACATATTATGGGAGCAGATACCAAATGATGATAAGATGTTGCCAAGCCGTGTCAATTCAGAAAATGAAATAATTGTAATCGATAGTCTTTTTTCTTTTGGCCTTATATGCAAGTAAATTGGATTCACAATTCTTTGAAGAGATTACTTGATCTTATTTTTGTAAATGAAAATTTAAAATCAAAATTGTTTGAATGTATTCCTTTATTATCAAATTCAGTTCATCATAAAGCAATAGAAATTTCATTTGAAAATTTAAATTTTAATAATTTTAATAAATTTAATGATATTAATTATTTCGTTCATAAATTTAATTCTAATAATTTGAATTTGTTAAATAATTATTTTGAATCTATTGATTGGGAACTTAAATTTAAGAGTAAATCTTTGACTGAATGTTTCAGCATCTTTTTAGAATTATTTTCTGAAGCCTTAAATCATTGCGTTCCAAAAGTTAAAAAGAGGGTAGATAATCACCCACCGTGGTATAACGTAAGATTAAAGAAACTTAAAAATGCAAAAAATAACGCTCACAAAAAATTTAAAAAAAATAATTCGTTTGATGACTATGAACTTTTTTGTCGCCTAAGAAAAGAACTTGTATTTTTATCTAAGTTTTTGTGTAGTTCTTATACTCAATCTATTGAACTAAGCTTAAAGCAAAATCCCAAAGGCTTTTGGAAGTTTATTAATACAAAGCGAAAAAGTGTAGGGTTTCCATTACATATGCAGTATAATGGGTTATCGTCATCAAAATCTTTTGAAATAGTTGAAATGTTTGCTAAACATTTTCAAACTATTTATAGTCATTCTAACCTACAAGTAAGTTGTACTTATAATAATATAAGTCCAATTACAGATTGTTGTAGCATATTTTGTGAAACTTTTGAGGTTGCTGCAGTAATAAATGATTTAAAATCCTCATATTTTCCAGATCTTCATGGAATTTATCCCAATGTCATGAAAGCATGCGTAGAATCATTGAGTTTACCACTTCAAATTATTTTCAACAAATCATTGTCGACTGGTGTCTTTTTAGATGAATGGAAGATTTCTTGTATTACTCCTCTATTCAAGTCTGGAAAAAAGGATCAAATTGTTAATTATAGGCCTATAAGTCAAATGCCTACAGTGCCCAAATTACTTGATAAGTTGGTTCAACAAAAATTTTTTAATATTATTCAGAACGGAATTTCTAATTTCCAGCATGGGTTTTACCAGGGTAGATCTACTTGTACCAATTTGATTGAATTTACAAATTTTTGTTCATCGGCTATGGAAGAGGGTGCGCAGGTTGATGTTTGCTACACAGACCTTGTTAAAGCGTTTAGTAGAACTAATCTAAGTATTTTATTGAATAAACTTAAAGCATACGGCTTTGATGGCGTGATATTGAAATGGTTTAAATCATATTTAGTAGGAAGAAGGCAAGTGGTGACTATTGGTAACTATAGTTCAAAAGAAATTTTGGCGTTTTCAGGGGTTCCCGAAGGAAGCCATTTGGGTCCTTCTATGTTCTCGTTGTATATAAACGATTTAGTAAATATTATTCAGAAATGTCGTCTTCTTATTTTCGCGGATGATATTAAGTTCTTCAAAAAGATAAAAAATCTAAACGACTGTATTTCTTTCCAAAATGAATTGAATGTATTTCAAGATTGGTGTAGTTTTAATGACCTTGAAATTAATTATGGGAAATGTGTGTTGATGACGTATAATCGAAATTTACATCCAATTTTGAATAATTATGTCCTTAATGGAAATAATTTACCAAGAGTTCATGAAATAAAAGATCTGGGAATTGTGTTCGATACAAAACTTTCGTTTGATCTTCATATTAATTATGTTGTGTCAAAAGCAAACTCCCTTTTGGGATTTGTTAAAAGAAATTCTGTAGATTTCAAAGATCCATACACAGTTAAATCCCTTTACTGTTCATTGGTACGACCTACTCTTGAGTATTGCTGCATTGTATGGTACCCAAACACTGTTAAAAATATTAACCGGATTGAAAGGGTTCAAAAAAGTTTTTTGAGATTCGCTTTGAGAAATTTTTCATTAACAGATAATGTGATATTAAGCTATAAAAGTAAATGTTTATTGTTAGGAATTGATAATCTTTCTATAAAATGTGATAATCTACTTTCTCATATTCAATTGTACGCCCCCTCAAGATCCTTAAGATCAAGACAGTTACTGTATGTAACTCATCACACATCCTTGTATGGGCAGCGTGAGCCTATTTCCCGATGTGTAAGTTTATTTAATAATTACTATGAAGAAATTAAATTAAAATTATTTAATCTTATGTTAAGTAAAAAGTTTTAAAATATTAAATTTATTGTTTATCTATATGTATGTATATTTATTTATATTATTAAAATTATATTTATTTATCATCGTATCTTTAAGTTTCTATGAAAAATCTGTTGATGTACTAAATCGTAGATTAAATAAATACTAAATACCATACATGTATTAGATCTAGAAATTGTACGTTATATAAGATATTATCTTACTGTACATAGTTTTGAATTTGAATAGACTGAAACTGAACAACCTTAATCTGGTAACTGTGCACTCTGTGAAAAAAAACACATTTTTCTCTTTTCTATAAAGTAACCTAGATTATTAAAAAAAGTACCTAACAGTATAAGATGCGAGAGACTTAAAACGCTATTCTTAAAAAAATAAATTTTTGCTATTTACTTTTGATCATAATGAAATAAATGAACTGTTTGATTTATACTGTAAAAAAATTGCTTTAATTTTAAAATCTTTTTTGTAGAATGCAAAGTTACCTTCGAAAAAGATCAAAAAGATATAAATAATTGACATTTCTCGACAACCATAATAAGAGTCTATTGTCTATTTTTCATATAGGATCTAAAAATTCAGTTACCTGTTCCTTTAGTATCTCTTTTTTTGAATTCCCTTTCTAGCTCTTCGCGTTTGTCGAGCAATTTTGCTCCCAGCTCCTGCAAGGCAGAACTTTCAATTAAGCCAACTCTTTGCCGAAACGTCAGTTTTCTTGTTTTTGATGCCGCTGATGTGTATTGTACAAAATGTGTGTCTAATTGTGGATTAAGCTTTAAATAAGCGCCTTTATTCGATCCAATTGCATAGTAGTTTGAAGCCGAAAAAATCGTTATGACCTGATTTATTGGTTGATCGAATTTTTAAACATTTTTTTTTTCTTTAAATAAAAATTAAAGTTGTACTTGCCTTGCCCGAATGGGTGAGTTCATGTCCATCAGGTTTACATTCATGTGAGCGAACTAAGAAAGACAGTTTATACTTTTGCAAAAAAGTTTGTGTAACATCAGGTCCAAAATATGTTCCGGCACCACGAAGACTGTTGGGTTCACAACCATCCAAATGCTGTGGGTCACTCCACATGATATCAAAAACCTTAAATAAATAATATTATGTTTTGTTAAGTTAATATATATTTTGTACCTGTCTTTGCCTTCAAAACATAAATTGGTGCTTTTAAAATAAATATTAGGTCAAACGTCGCAATTACCTTACTTAGGTAAATATTTATTATTTATTTTAAATAATTTAAAACTTATTTTATTTTTCATAATTGCGTAAGGTGAAGGTCAAACCATTTTGCCAAATAAATTAACTTACCTGCTTCCATTCAACTTTATCAATTCCTTCTCCAGGAGCAGCACCACCTTCAGCAATTGGTGGTCGAAGTATGGACACATACTATACGAGCAAAAATTAAACAAAGGATTCTTAATGCTACGAATAATTTTGATCAATTACCTTTCCTCTGTCTAAGCTTTTGATGAGGTCCAAATTAGTGGTGTCTGATATTCCACCGTGTACAATAAGAACTCTATTATTAACAACCGTCCCCAATGGAAGCCACCGATAGACTTCTTCAATTAATTTCAAAAGCTTTTCAGAATTATGCTAAACGAATAAATAGTAAAGTTTAATTTGTATAGCTTTCCAAGTGTGGAACTATTGTACCTTGTACTTTTGTTGCACTTCTTTAATAAAACCGTATCTAGCATTCATAACTGTGTCCTCGTGATTACCTCGATTTAGAAATACACCACCAGGGAAGACAAGGAAACAAGAAAGCAACAAAAGAAATACCTCTAGTCCTTTTTTCCCACGATCAACGAAATCACCATTGAAAACATAGGGATTTTCAGTTGAAGGAAGACCGTTCTATTCAAATTATTACAAAATAAAGAAAGATTTTTTTATCTTTTTCTTTGAAGTTCTTTTTCTTCTTAGTTGGCTTTTCTATCATTTACCTTATGAAAAACCACCAAAAGGTCATCTAACTTTCCATGCAAATCACCACATATTGTTACTTGTTTAGAAATAGCAGTGGATGCAGGATTAAGATTTGGAAGACGCTTAAGTTTATTTGATGACTCTCTTAAAATTCCAGCCACATATTTCGCATGCAAACGGTTGTACTACATAACACAAGTGTAAAATAATTTTTTTTTTGTAAAAAAAAATAACTTATACTTTTTTTTTGCGAAACAAATCGATCAAAGTATGAACATCCTTTTTCTCCAGAGGAAATTTTAAGTGGGGACCACGATAAGTCTTTTCACAGGAGTTTCCTTCGTTTTGTTCTACATTATCATCAGATTCATCCGAATACTTGGCGTCTAAGTTGTCTTAAAAATTGGATGAAAATATGGATTAGAAAAGATTTTAAATTAAAAACATACCAGTTGACGAAGCTCTTGATGTTGGTTGAGACTCAGATGCTCTTCCAGAAGCATCTGGGATATGAGTTAGAAGTGCATTGAAGAAGTTGTAAAGCTATCGATAGAAAGAAAAGTGTCTATAATAACAATGACTTCTGGTTAAAGTACAAATGGCATATCGATATATTTTTGATATAAGAGGTTATAATTAAAAAAGACTTTTGTAACGAAATCCCACAAAAAGAGTGGACGTATAACAAGGTATGAGTGTACTTGCTTTTCTCAAGGTAAAAATTATAAAATAAGAACAAAAGCAACATTTTATTCGACGAGTGTTATATAGAAGACCGATTTCATCAGACAGATATATGTATGTACATGCATCATATACATTATTTAGGTATGTAATGTATTTTCCTTAAAGTAGGACCCATGACTCAGTGTTAATGTTGAATTTAAAAAATTGCCGGAATCTAGAAAACGCATAATTTTTTAAAAATACATACATACATACAAAATTTGCACTAAATCATCTTGGGCCAATTTACTGAACATACGTTGTGTGTGATGTACCTACATACCTATATGTTCTTTGAAATAGAGCCCATCAAGGGGAATGATAAATTTCTTTTTTCTCCTCATCAATGAAATAAATTATACATATTTACAATCCAATAAGATGATGAGATAAGAAAAGAAAATTTATTAAACAATAATAGTGACTTATGTATGTACATATGTATTTAAAAGACTATAAATAATGCCCTATTATTTGATCAGCTTAATATTTGGATCAAAGGCTGCTGTAACCGTATGTTGTTCGTTTAAAATTGAAATTTATCCTTCACAGATAAGACGAAGTTGATATGGAGCTATTTATTATCCCAGTTATAAAACAAAATTGGAGATAACAGCGCAAAATTTTAAACGATTTAGTACGTTGTTAAAGCCTTTTTATCAAACTAATATAATACCTTTGTTCTAAAGCGAAGGATAGTCTATTAATCCAAGTCTTTGGTAATAGATAAAAGGTATTAATCTGTGACCAAGGAAGAAATCCAAGGCAGAAACACATAAATCTTCTTTTCATCTATTAGTATATGCACATTCAAGAAGCCAAATGAGTTTGTGTTCTTATTAAAATGGACCCTGTCACTTCTAATATTTATTTAATATTTATTTATTGGCAGGCATATGCAACAAAATAATAATTTCATTCTTCAAAATTCTTGTTTTGTTTTCACCAGTTTAACAATCGTATAGAATAAAGAAGACAATTTCAAATAGGTAAGAATAAATATATGTATACACAAACACATTTTGAAGCCATAAAAATGATTTAAATCAATAACTTATTTTATTATTAGTACCTACTTACTTGATATAATTTACGTGTGACAATGTGGAGGTATGTAGGTACTCACCTTGAAATTTAAAAAATAATTAGCTCACCTTTACTTGATCCTGTTCACCAGCATATTCAATACTTTGGAAAATTGTCCAAGTGTATCGGCGTCGAACTTCCATACGAGCTAAATATCGGCGATACCAACGTTGGATCAGCAATGCTGCTTTCATAGCTAAAATTTTAAATTTAGAAATGTAATCAAATCATGTTTATTTAATAAAAAATACATTTAACCGCGGCAGGCTTTTCATGCTTTATTGGCAAACAACCCATCATTTTTAAATTGGTTTTAAACTTTGAAATAATACTACACTGAGGATCCATTAAGCAGAGAAATCCTTATATTCATGTCATATACATACAGCTTTCAACTGACACACTCAATACACAGAAATGACAAATAATTTATTAATAAAATAATATTTTATATCTTATAAAACACGACGTCTTTTATTTATATGCTTAGACAATGAGAACCACATCTAAACTAGTACGAGTGCCTATGAAAGTTTTTAGCAAGAATATTTGTTTTTAGTTTTGTCCACCTTTAAAGGTACCAAAACAAAGTTGTATACAGGTATAGAATAAATTTATAGGAAGAACTGTTTTAAATGACGAATAAGGGTGGAAGAGAAAAATAAAAGCCAAGAGGCAGAAGAGTCTAGCAATGTAAACAAAACAAAAATTATGGTCAATTTGTTTTATAACGTCATAGAAAGGTTGTTAGAAACAAACTGGACTAGACTAGCGCGTGAGTAATTGTTTTGCACATTTTACCAAGTCTAATATGGCTTGTTCACTCTTTATCAGGGTAAAACAAATGAGCAATGATGGCGCAGTCATACTTTGTGTACCGTAGTTATGTACGTTGTAAATACATTGGGGTATATTAGCTCTAAAGATCATAAGCCCCTTTGGTGCAATGGGTGGATTGTTGGTGTTAGTAAATGATTCAATAATCTTTTCCACTGAGAGTTTACAAAAATTTGTAATTCTGAGGACACGCCCAACAATTTAATTTTCAGAATAACTAATCTTGACTTCCTGAGGATTAATCGTTCACATCGCCATCAGCTCTTCAATAATTAGTTGGAATCAGAAACTGTTCGGGATGTGTTGGTTGGAATTGCCAAAAAAGTAACTAGAAAATAACTGAGTCCAGTTAAAGCACTGTTCTGTTTTATATACCTACATATATTTCCTATTAACTGGGGGGTTTTAAAAAAAAAAGTAAAATGTTCATATAACCAAAAAAAAATTGGTCTATAGTAGGTATTAAAAAAAAAAAACAGTAGGTATTTTAAAACTTTTTTTTCTGGATTTTCAAAAAAATGGAATGGGATGAGATGAGATGGGAAATAACATAAAAGTAAATTTAAGTGTACTTACGTATACTTACTACAAAAAAGAACAACCAACAACACTTGCATTAAAATACTATTTCATTTGTTTTAGTGTAAAGCTTTAAACATGGATTTCCGTGTATAAAATTTTAACGTCTTGTTAGTGATTAACCCGGAGACTAAATTCGTTATTAGTATGTGATTTTTCTGAAGTCTATTTAACTGTTTAACTATTAACTAAATTTTGTTATTAGTAAGGCCAACTGTGTTACACCAAAAAAAGTAAAAGGTGGGCCATATCTGTTAATAACAGTCTTTTTTTAATAGACTTCGTTAAACAGATGAGTACTTATGCACTTATGCACTTATGGTTTTATGTAGCCATAAATACTTATTTTTAAAACATTTTCCTATTTATCTGGTTATATAGGCCTTATTTCAAATAAAGAACCAAAAAGGGAGATCTATTAAATTAAATTGATTGGATTCTTTTTAATTTCTTTAAATATTATTGTTTTTTTTAATCATTTTTGTGTTGTTTCAGTAGTTTGGGGGTATGAGTCTTCTTCCTTTCCGTTTATATATTTCTGTTGTTTGTTTACTAAGTATATTAGATCATGTGGTTTATTTTTCGTAACGTTTATCAGAGACATTATAACTTATCATATTGGTGGAAATTAAACCAGTTCCATCGAAGTAATTATTGTCAAATTGAGCCTATCACGTTGCATCAGAGAAGCAAGTTTAATTTTAAATAGGGCAGATTTTTATTCGAATTGCTCAAGGGGCATATTTAAATATTATTTAACCAATCGTTTCTAACTGTTAAACATTGTTTTGTTCAGCTTAATGTATGGGGTTCGTCCAATATAAATAATATATGTACTTTGCCACCACCAAATTTACACGGCATATACGTCCGTGTACATTTGGTGGTGGCAAAGTACTCAAGAGTACAAATTTCCTTAAAATCCATCCAAAAATATGTACTCTGAAGTTTCATGTTTGTAATTTTTGTATAGTCGGTGTATTTGAGATAGGTATTGGTATTTAAAAAATCAAAAACATCGTTTTCAAGGCTGTGTTATGCCACGAAAAAGTCATCTGAAATCCATTTGGATTTTTTAAAATATTTTTTACCATCGTAGATATCCTTACTACAAATAAATGAGTTTTTTTCTTAGTGTGGTATTTGGGAATTAAGTAAGAAAATCGAAATTTTACAATAAAATAATGATTTCTCGAAAAGTAAAGGACACAAACATAATGCAATGTTAAAAATCTCCTCTTAAAATCGAGAATTGATCTTTTGAATAAAACATTCTGGCATAGAAAAATTTAATTAATTAATTAATTAATAGCATGTAAAGTATCTTGTATAGTATCGGTGTCGACACATTCACACATACATCTGCGCAGGTATAAACTATTCACCGTATTAATATTCGTTATATAAAAATTTGTTTATATGTTTATATATGTATATATGTATGTATATGTATATATATACATATATATATGTTTATATACATAAATTTGTTTGTATACATATGTGGCATAATGTTAAAATTAGCAACTTACTTCTTTCAAGTTTCGTCATGCTCATGCCTCTGCCAGGTTTCCGCCATTTCCGGTACCATCCCTTTGAGTGCAGTAGTTTAAATAAACTGGAACTTGAGTGTTGGCCTACACTATCTTCGCCCCCTCCCCTTTCAATTTCTGAAGATCGACACGATGATGAATCTTCAAAGCTTGAACTTCGACGCTTATCCCGACGAAAACAAACACAACTCCTTAACATCATTTCCCTCACAATCACTCTTATGTATGAAATTCTGCTTTTAATTATGAATTCGTAGCATGGATATAATTAAAGATCAGTTTTTGAATTTACATAAATATAATAGTTTTAAAGATTGAGTTTCAATTTTTTTTTGCAATTAAAATCTACCATTAAAAAAGTGTTTTTGCGGCGATATAAAAGTGTAAGCCATTGCTTTTATGGTAATTGACGTTTGATAAACGTTCAGCAAAATATTCCAAAAATGGATTTTATTGCATTTAGCTTGAAAAAACAGAGCCAGTATAGGAACCAATCATTCTTTATATTATAACTAAAAATATATATAAGATTATAAAAATGCAAAAATCTGTTTTTGGGTAATAAAAAGTAGGTATGTATGTATAACCTAAAGAATAAAATTACTACGTATCTATACCTTTCATAATTATATAAATATTAATTTTATTAGAATATATTATGTATATTATGTATGTGAAAGTAGGTACATGTACAATGTACATAAGTACCAAAATTATTTATTCTTCACTATTCCTTTAGTTTTTATTCTGTATTTTTGGCAGCTATTCAATGTTTGCAATTCGATTTGTTGTCACTTAATCTACTCATACTTGTTAGTGATTAGTTTTATAATCTCTTATCACGTGAAAATAAGCTGTGAAAAAACTAACAATCAGATCCAAACCATTTAGGATTATAAACTAATTAATTTTAACTCTAAACAACACCCTTTGATATCATGTGGCAAAACTGTACAAATAAAACAAAATGTGAAGGTTTCAATTAGAATATATGTAGGTACCTACTTACGTTTTGTTGTCTTTTTTTAATAATAAAAATTGATCTAAATTGTTAATTACTAATTCAGAATTTACAGCATACCTACATACACTGTCACGGTAAGGTGCTGTTAACCCAAAGATGATTTCATCGATGGTCCATACGGAATAATAAAAAGAAAAGTGATTATCACAAAAATGATATTGGATTTAAAGGAGTTAAATAGTAGACCTACCATTAACATATACTTTGTGCTTCTTGCTTTTATCATCTGCCAATATAATTACACTGGCACAAAATTTTAAACGATTTAGTAAGATGTTAATGGATTTTTATCATATTAAAAATGCTTTAACATCGTACTAAATCGTTTAAAATTTTGCCCCACTGCTTTTAAGTTAAGAAAGACAATAATTTGATTGATTTCACAACGCAACCTGAGGGTAGAGCGTTCCTACCTTAAAATATTAAATGGTAATGGAGTTGATTCATTACATTTAAGAAAGCTAATGATGGCATAAATAAAGCTAAAACTAAAAATTTGATTTTTCAATTTTCACGGTATACCTACCTACACTCAAAATTTATAAACATCGTGTGGACATATACATACCTACTCCATTTTTCGCTTACAATTTAGGATGCTATCTAGAAGATAAATAATCCTGTTATACATACATATGAATCAGTTTTGCCAACATTCTATTTTATTAAAAGTTTTTTTCGGGTCCATAATTTAAATAGTTAACTGTGTATACCTATATAATTATTTTTTTACCTACATCTTTATATAATATAACTAATAGAAGTTAATAAAAAATACAAAAACTCAAACTAAAATTAAATTTGTATTTATAAATTTATAGATACTATTCCCATACATTTAGCTTTACATAAATATAAAAGGTTAAACATAATATTTAAAAACAATTTTGTTTCTAAACTTAAATAATATCACTCAGTTTTAGTAACTTACGTTAAAACCTTTAATATAAAAACGGAGATTTTAAAATAGGTATTTGGCACTCTTCACACCACTCTCCATAATACATTTTTATACTTTTTTTGTCAAATTAATCATTTTGGCATGACCATGGCCTGTACTATACGAATTTATGTTGTACTTTTCAGTGGAATATTAAAAGATAATAGCAGGAAGAAATAATATCACTTTGTATGGAAATATTGCTTTATCACAAAAAATTTCATTTTAAATAGATCAAATAAACGAAAATACTATTGAATCACAAAAGAAGATGAGATATAAACGTATACAATTTAGAAAATACTAATTGGAAAACAGTTTTCATTAGTTTTACGGCTACAGTTTTTCGGTTTCTCCATTCACACTACCCGCAACTCAAATCCGTTTGTATCTATGGATTTTTAACAAATGTTTCACCTTTCCTCCTTTTAGCTATTCTGTGCTATTTTTGTACATATCTTCTTGAAGCGGCAAAAATATATACAAAGGGTTTCGATTCTCTTAAATAAAACAAGAGATTTAAGATTCTGCGCAGTGCTTTGTGATTAGTTATTAAGTACTTGACATTTAAAAATTGATTGACGAAAAGTATAAAATACACTTACATTACGTGCTTTGTGATTAGTTACTAAGTACTTGACATTTAAAAATTGATTGACGAAAAGTATAAAATACACTTACATTACTGCATTGACTAGTTTAAATTTCTGTGAGATTCTTTGAAACATAAACAAAACACCTCACACTTTTGCTTTAAAATAAAGATTCATTAGTTCATATTTTAAATTAAAAGATATTTGGGATTGCTTGCACATTATAACGCATTGCATACACTGTTATACATGATACAGTAAGTAGCAGTGCAGGCTCAATTTTGTATTATTTTAAAATTAATAAGTTTAATTATGTTATTAATAATAGTTAATACGAAGTGCTACATTCTGTGTATAAAATTAAAAGTTAAAATCAATCGAAATTTCATATTTTAAATTAAAAGATATTTGAGATTGCTTGCACATTATAATGCATTACATTTAATACGAAGTGCTACATTCTGTGTATGAAATAAAAAGTTAAAATCAGTTAAAATGTTTGTGTGTATTATAAATAGATAAGTTGATGAAAAAATTCAAAATTTTGTATAAGAGTGCCTACTATAAAAACTTCATTCATAATTCTCCTCTGCAAGCGATTTTCTAGACTTGGAACTTTTGGTTTTTAGGTGATTCGTTAGAGTTGAAGGCGCATCCAGTGGGACAGGTATATTTTATGTTCGTAAAAACGAAAAAGGTAGGTTCCACCCAAAATCCAACGGTGCCCCAGACAAATTTTAAAATTATAAACTCATCACAATTTCTGTTCAAATAAGATGATATTTGAGCTTTTTTTATTAATCCACAAACATTTTTGATCTAATTACATAGAAAAATTCACTGTGATAAACACTAGAAATCTTTTGTTGACCAATGGTTAGCTTCATGGCGCTAAGTCAAGTGGATTCACAACAGATACGATTGACTTCAGGGTTCTTATTTGGTGAATCGACGTGCCGATAGTATTATATTCATTGAAATCGCATTGAGTCAAACTTTTTCTATGGATACGCTATACAGTTATATATAGAGATCAGTGATATTCTCGGATACGGCATGACAGGGCGTGAGATAAGGAAGTGTAGATTAAACTGAACATTTTTTTCTTCGTTATTAGTCAGGTTTTAGTAAAACTACTGTGTATATAAACAGGCACTTAAACCATGACACATTTTATCTTATTCGAGGGGTTGAGGTTATGGTGAAACTGTTCTTATTGGATGAAAGCAAAATATATAAATAAATATATATATTTTATAAACACAAGAGTGGTGTGGGTTAGATCTGCGGGTTATGATTAAGTAGCGATCCAATCGATAAAAATCGACACATTCGCTAGCATGCATTGCTTTCACGTTTTGATTCACTTAGTGCAAAAAAGCACCTCTTTTGAAATTTAATTCAACAAAATACCAGGCTATGTAACACTATTGTTGATATGACATGTCTACCTAAAATTGAATTGGATAGTTCAATGTTAAAATATGTTAAAACGTTAAAAATTTAGGATTTTCATCTAATCAAACTCTGACATGGGAAAGTCATTTGACAAATGTCCTTGGGAAAATATACGCCACACTGTGGGCTTTGCATTTATCGGGTAGTTGCCTTCCAATGGCAACCAAAAAGACCATTGCCAAAACTTTGATTTTTCCTGCTCTTTTCTATGGTAGCCCGATTTTTTGTTGTACGGACTCTGTTAGCAAACGCAAGCTTCAAGTTGCCTTTAACAACATTGTTCGCTTTATTTATGGTTTGCGTCGATCATGTTTCTGTTCATGCAAGTAGTGTATTCAATATGCCTTTGAATAAACATCTGGATTTCCTCACTATTGGACACGTCCATTCGGACTTCATTTTGTATTTAATAAAACTATCCTTCTTCTTCTTGTATTAACCTTCTAAGGAATAACACGTGTTTCATTTTTGCTCTGCTAATACTCACACTAACATTTCTTTTTAAATTAATCAAAAATAAAGTTCTTGTTTACTTACAGTATTTTGTGCACGCCTTTGGAACTCCCTACCAGCTGACCTGAGAGGACTTAACAACTACAGAACTTTTGAAAAAAAATTCTCCGACGAACTATATAATTGATCCCGAACCTTATCATTTCCCCTGAAGCGCATGCGCAGTTGGCGCAATTCTTTCAATTTTCTTATTTTTGGAAGAGAAAAGATAAACGCTCGAGATAGAAATATTTTTTTTCTTCATGAATAGGACAGAAAAGGAGATGTGGTTGAATTGAGCATTGTTTGTTCGTATTCAACCTTTCTTTTCAAAGATTCACACCCAAATAACGGCGTGATAGCAAAATATTCATCTGAATGTTTTTGACGTTTGGTTTCACCTTTTCACAGAACTAGAAGCGCATTTAAGAGTGAAAGAATGAACAGCTATTCGATTCACCTTTTTACAGAACCAGAATTGGCCCCAGGATTCCTCAGACTGCTTTTAGACGACTGCAATTTCTATCCGCAATTCTCTTTTGAGTTTCTTTCCGATTGCAGCATCCATTTAAACGCTGCAAATTTTAATACCTGCAATTTTTGTTAAATGAGAAGGAAATAATATCTCGTCACTCTTTACTCCGCTTATGTCTCAAACAATAAGAAAAAGCACAAAGAAGAAAGAGCGATAACTCTGCAATTATTTCAACCTCTGCAACTTTGTCTACCCCGGACACCGCATACGTCCCCCACCTACATGCTCAAAAATTGCAAGGATAATTGCAGCATATTTGCAGCGTTTAAAAGCAGTCTCAGCAAAATTTCTCAGTTTTGACTGCTTTGACTGCTTTTAGACGACTGCAATTTCTATCCGCAATTCCCTTTTGAGTTTCTTTCCGATTGCAGCATCCATTTAAACGCTGCAAATTTTAATACCTGCAATTTTTGTTAAATGAGAAGTAAATAATATCTCCTCACTCTTTACTCCGCTTATGTCTCAAACAATAAGAAAAAGCACAAAGAAGAAAGAGCGATAACTCTGCAATTATTTCAACCTCTGCAACTTTGTCTACCCCGGACACCGCATACGTCCCCCGCCTACATGCTTAAAAATTGCAAGGGTAATTGCAGCATATTTGCAGCGTTTAAAAACAGTCTTTCTTTTCTTTTTTTCAGTAATGTTCGTTTTTTTGTGTTTATCTTTTAAAATTAAAAGGATGGGGAGAGAAATTTGAAGAGAGATGCGCTATATCTACAATTCACACGAATTCACGGACAGGGAATTTAGGAGAGTGTTCTCTTACTGTGCTCAAATAAAATTTGCGGGTGTTTTAGGCAAGGGGGTTCTCTAGATAATATAGGTACTCTATGGCCGCAATGCTTGGTTACATCAAATAAATGCTCAATTGCGGCAAATATCTTCTATATCTTTTTTTCGTTTGTATAGAGTGAGATACGATGTCGTTGCCGGTACCCGTCAAAAAATCTTAAAATTGCCTTACAAAAACTGTTATACACTATAGGCTATCAACTATAGTGTATGTAGAGATCAGTGGTAAATTCTGAAAGAGAATTATCTCCTGTGGTATCGGCGTGTTAATCTAACAGCGCTCGGCTGAATGAGGCGAATTCATTTTGACATTAAATTTCGCTTCGTTCAATCAAAAATCAACACAGAAAAAGAAAAATACGCCGAGACCGTAAAAAAAAGAAGTAATAGTAAAGGCAGAATTCTGGAAAATTATTTTATATTTTATGGTGGCTTTATATCAGAATATTTGTTTTTTTGTTTATTACGTTTCGTTTCTATGAACAGAAATAACAATCGCAAATAATATTAAAGAGAAGGGGGAGAACTTCTTCAATAATTCATCACAACTATGAAGTGGGTAA
The DNA here is from genome assembly GCA_951394125.1 of Epistrophe eligans. Lineage (NCBI taxonomy): Eukaryota > Metazoa > Arthropoda > Insecta > Diptera > Syrphidae > Epistrophe > Epistrophe eligans. The sequence goes on from OX596031.1 coordinate 410,019, forward strand.
GTACAAATAAAAAGAATAAAACAATGCCTTCTTGGGTTTTCGTAAGCTTATAAAAAATAAATCTACTTATCTATTGAATTTATCTTCGAACATGGTTTAAAAATGTTGCATTTTGTAATTTATTTCAACGCAACTACAGGACTAAAAGATCCAATGCATTGATAGCAAACTAACTGCCCCATTCAATAACCAAAACTGGATATTTGGAAGATATAATATAAAATTATTAAAAAAAAATTATATCGCTTAAACGCGCACCCTATCAATAGAGCGTAAAAATATTTGATTTGAATTCCTCTTTAGAATTTTGTAGAAAATTCAATCAAACAAAAGAAAGAAACTCTGAATACACATCGGCTGACAGCACCGTGGCTGAAGCCAGTGAAGTAACCACTAATTCAACAACTGATGTAAGTAAATATTTTGTATTGCTTTTGATTTGTTGTTGTTCCTTCGCGCCCGCTGCGGATCCTTTTAAAAACGATTTTACACAAACAATTTTTTAATTTTATGCCCCACCACCTACCTTCCACATCACGTTCGGGTGTTTTGTTTTTGTGTAGATACTTTTAATTTTGGTTTGTTCTGTGTTATTTTTTACCAATTGGCTATCAATCATTATCTCTCTACCCCATCAAATTCTTTTTTTTAAGTATATAACTACAAATTCAATTTTAACACAATGAACACTAACTTTCTATAAATATATATACATAAATATATATACATATCCAATGCCCCAGCACGAAATCTTCGAAAGCTTATCGACAAATGCATTGTGAGAGTTACTTCTAATCATGATTATGTTCCTTGGATATATTTTATAGGCAATGCCTTCAGCAATAAGTGGTGGAGGTGGACATTCCTCGCACACGGTCAGTATACCCAGCAACGAAGAATGCGGCATCCGGGACGTTTGGAAGCATAATCTCGAAGACGAATTCCGTACTATTCGGAAGGTGGTGCAAAAGTATCACTACGTGGCCATGGACACGGAGTTTCCTGGTGTTGTTGCACGACCAGTGGGGGAATTCAGGTCGACAGCTGACTACCATTATCAGTTGCTCAGGTGTAATGTTGACCTGCTCCGGATCATTCAACTGGGTCTGACCTTTATGGATGACGAGGGGAAGACACCACCAGGCTATTCAACATGGCAGTTCAATTTCAAATTCAATCTTTCGTAAGTTCTAAACTCATTATAATAAAATACTATTGAAGAGTTTGTATTAAGGTAACAATTTTAGGGAAGACATGTATGCACAAGACTCTATAGATCTGTTACAAAACTCTGGTATTCAATTCAAGAAGCACGAGGAAGATGGCATTGATCCGTTGGACTTTGCCGAACTGCTGATGTCATCAGGCATTGTTTTGGTGGACAACATCAAGTGGCTATGTTTTCATTCTGGCTATGATTTTGGATATCTGCTCAAGTTATTAACAGACCAGAATTTGCCAGCTGATGAAGGCGAATTTTTCGAACTACTCCGCCTCTATTTCCCAAACATTTATGACATCAAATATCTGATGAAATCTTGCAAGAACCTCAAGGGTGGCCTACAAGAAGTTGCCGATCAGTTAGAGCTTCGTCGCGTCGGACCGCAGCATCAGGCAGGGTCTGATGCGCTTTTGACTGGAATGGCGTTCTTTAAAATGCGAGAGGTACAAAAACTATCATCAAATGATAAAAACTTTAACATTGAACTCACCCCACCATACCTTGACCATGCAATCGATTTTAATTCTTTTGTTTTCGAAGCATAACAATGAAAAGCCAACATGTTTTTTATTTGAACTAACTTTCTCATTTCTTTGACTATTTTTATTTCTCTCTTTTTATTCTCATTTTGAAGTTTTTGAGTTATATTTTGTTGTTACTAGTGAAATTTTAAACATTCACCTGCATTGTTGTTTTTTTTTATTATACATTTACATTCTTATTGTTGTTTGTTCATTTGAATTTTGAAGTTAATAATGAATCTATTAAATTAAACAAAATGAACACAATAATTTTGTTTTTTTTTTTTTGTATTTGATTTTCATTTGTAATTTTGTTATCCTAGTAATACTAACCACATTCAAAAGGCACCATCATCAAACGAGATATAATTTTTCAATCGATTCATAGCTCACTTTTTTGTTTATCTTTTTCTATTTCCGTAGATGTTTTTCGAGGATAATATTGACAACGCTAAATACTGTGGCCACCTTTATGGGTTGGGTACATCTTTTATTGTAAACGGAGCCAATTTCCATGAGAACAACACCGAAAATAATAATGCAACAACGTGATTTTCTAGTGCGCGTCTCAATACATTTATGTTATAACGTTCTTCAAAAAAGAGCAGATTTTGTCTGTATAACATTAATTTAACAAACAAAACAATATTTGTCTAGTTTTTGTTCTCTTTATTATAAGAACATCATTATAGTAAAGTTATGGATGTAAACAAAATCCAAAAGCTCGCCCTCATTAAGGTGAAACGTATATAAATCACATATAAGTTCATACATTTTATTTAAAAATTAATATATACGTGTATAAGGAATACATTTATATATGAATTTATATCTAAAAAATAAAAAAAATCAAACCATACTCTTTGCTATCAGCTATTCTTTTATTTAGTGTTTTAAACATGTAGTGGTGCATGTAAAAAGTACATTTAGTTTGCATTATTATTTTTTTTTTACAAAATTACATTTCGTAGTTTGCATTGAATATCTTTTAATACATCTTAATTCTCTACAAAATAAAAAATGAGTTTTTGTTGCGTGCCTACACTTATTTGGATTCGTCACGTAACAATAATATTAATATTTGAATATTAAATATTAATATTTGAATATTAATATTTGATGGAAGATTTACAATTATTGGATATCTATTGCATTTTAGAGATGCTCTAAGATGTATGTTTTTGAAAAAAAGCAGAACGTGCGCGGCACTCGATCAAATTGGTTAAACGATTGTTAGTACTTCCAGGAATCTTTTTCAGGATTATCTCAAACTCGAGTAGATTGCGGAAAACTGATCACGGATTTGAGTTCAGAGTTCACAATTATGGTCAGAAAAATTTTTTGTCTATCCGTATCAAAAATTTAACATGTAATTATAAAAATGTTTAATTTTGTCAAAATACGCCTTGATGCAAATTATGGACTTCACCATGTATATATGTACATATGTATATAAATAATATCGAAAATTAAATAAAGGTTAAAAAAAATAATAATATTTTAAACATTTAACTTTAGACAAGTCATTTAACATTAGCATTCGTCAATATACATACATCGACATTTTTCAACATTTATTTCATCATTATACATCTTATTTGCTGTACCAGTCCAGGAATTTAACTATTCTGACACAATGAATGAACACGAATGTTGTCAAACATTTGACACTTTGAAGTCCAGAAACTTGTTCACCCAAAAGTTCCAAGTCCGACTACCCGCAATTATTCTGACAGTTTAATTACTGAAACTTCGAACTTTAAATTACTTATAAATACATATATATGTATGTACATAGGAACATAGCGGTGATAAGTACCTCAAATAAATTTCTGAATAGAAATAAAAGAAATTTTGAGATCTGAGCGGGACCCACTGCAACGGCTTATTTTGTTTCGGGTTCTGGAATTTTCTGAAACTTGGAATACCAATATTTTATTTAAATTTTGTATTTATTATTATTATTTATTAACAATATAATTACATAAATAATTACAATGGTAATATTAATTAAAGAGCTCAAGCTGCAGGGACTAACGACTCTAATGTTTAGTTAGTACTTAAATAAAAATTAAGAGTAAAATATATACATACTTATATACAAGTTAATATTATGTTTTTATGGATATAGGTTATATAGACATATTAGATAATTTTATAAATTTATCAATTATTGATATATGTATTTTCTGTAGTTGGAGCTTTTAAAATTGATATAACAGAGTTGTTTTTAAAAATATTATTTATAATGGAACTGGGCAGTGAACATTGTCCTAAGTAAAAGATTATAGTGTAAGCAAAATACACGACTGGGTCAGACATTCTCTGTTATACACATGCGATCATACTGTGGCTCAAAGACTGATAGTATAAACCTGTCGCCTGATTTTAAAATAAATTAAAAATTGTTAAAGATGAACAACAACTTCTTAAATTGTTTTGACATTCGGGATGTGTACCATCAATATTCTTAAGATAAAATGTTGATGCTCCAATTTTGGCTTCGCGAAATTAGGCCTTATGAAATAAGACCCCAAAAGTTGAAACGAAGTAAGGCTTCAAAATTCTGGCCTTTTATAATAATGAAATTATGCCCCATTCAATAAGCACCGCACAAAATAAAAAAATCCCGAAAACAAATTAAATACGTTTTTTTCTATACCTAATTTATTTTTTTTTTAAATGAAATACATAATACCATATTTTATTATTTTTTTCATAGTTAAGTTTATTTTCGAAAAAGAAATAACACTCCAAACCGTCATACAAATATTTTCATTGTACCTATTTTATAAATATATTTTTTATTTGTTTCATAAAAATATTCAATTTATCGGTTTAACCGATAAGAACAAAGTCGAAAATCAAGAGACTTAACTAAGGCTTTTCTGTCTCTTATACGAAAGGTACATACAATCTCTTTAAGTTTCAAATTTTTAGAGGTGTATATTAAAAATTTACGTTTTTCCGGGATTTAAGCTTGCTGAATTAGAAGTGAAAGAGATTTTTATCCAAGAAAGCCACCAAGGTTAATCAGCCCTCCACTGTCACTACCACCTAACTGGATTGTATCCGTGAGACCTGATGTAACATTATTCAGTACATTAATTTGTCAACGAACCAATGGTTTTTCCAAAATCTTGACATGATGTTGATTTCAATGATTTCAATGGAGTCACAGTTCGGTAACCTGTAAAAAAAAGTACCTTGATAAGAGAAAAAAAAAAAAAACAAACAAAAAAGTGAAATGACATTATATACCTTGGTGATCACTTGAACAGGGTCGAGGAATGCAGGAAATTTGAGTATGTAACTTATTCCTAACTTAAGAGCTTCAGCACCTGGCAAAATCGGCTCCAGTTAAATTATCGACACGAAGAAACAATTTTAAGCTGGGTAACGTATCTAAGAGAAATTTTAAAATATTCTTTGCAGATTTCCGTAACTACATCGTTGGTAGAGTTAAGATTTAAGACATTGGCCGTTTCTTGCTTAGTAACACCAATCAGAAGATGTATTTTTTTAAAAACTGCCTTTAGAAATTGAGTTTCCGGGCTGGTCGGTTATAATTCCTGGTAGACCCCTTCCATCGTCTGGCAGCTCCACATGTGGGTTAAATCCAACACATCCAGATATTTTTTTAATTATTGACATTGACAGAAACATTGCTGCATCCGATCCGTGACCAATAAGTTTGGTCTACTTAGAATCACCTCCAAAAAAAGCTATGTAATCTGTTACTCACCTCAAGGCCGGTGCTATATCGAACATAGCTAGGTTTCCATTGAACTCTTTACTTCCATTGCCAATGATTCCCAACATCCCGAGTCTATATTCAATGGGAACAATTAGTCCACTCTGTTCTATAGGTTCCGCATCATATTGTGCAGCAGAGCCATAAAGAAATGCTCCTGGATGAATCCAGATGAATACCGAAAGGCCTGTAGTCTCATCAGGCATCTGCGGAGTGTATACATTAAGGAGAAGACAATCTTCATTTCCAACCACAATATTTTGTTTCGCATAGTGTGATTGTGGACAAGCTGGTCCGTGCCTTGTAGCATTGATATTACCTTCTAATCTACGATACCTTGGCGAGTGAAACAGTTTTGACCTACAGGCGGATGTGCAAACCTAAATCCTAAAAATGTATATACACCAGTTCTGAAATTGCGGATCCCTTCTACGCGTGCGTGTCTATTGTAAATTCTAGTGAAAACAACTGCATCATCTGGCGGCGACTTAGCTTTAAATAAGTAAGTTTTTGAAAATCATCCTATATGTGGCTCTAAGGAATAAAACACTAATATTCAATTCAAAGATGAAAAAATCAGATTCACTTGATAAGCTTCAAGGCGAAAATATATATAATTAATATTGTAACGCATTTAATCCAGAGTTGATGGTTTTTAAATGATACACCTTCATAATAATAAATAAATTACTCACTTTACGTGCGTGACAACAATGCTGTAATAACACCTGGACCTAAACGAGATCGAAAGTTAGAATAATTTTGAAAGTAAAGAAGAAAGGAAAATAATTATACAAATTTTGTTGGCAAGTCAGTCAAGATAACTTTTGAACTATTGGAACGAAACTTTTTATAATGGGGTGTATACTGTATAGGTCCCGTAGTTCCAGTAGCGTGATGGTTGGGTCGTTGGATTTCATTTTTATAATAAAAAAAACAACGGTAGGTACCTGCCAATACATTTTTTTCACCAATTAAAGAAAATTTTATTTTCTCAACAACCTGCCCTCAGTTATTTGTTTAGAAAGTGCAGTTAATTTTAATATGTATAGCCTAGCACTTTGTTAATATTGCATATCAAAGATCAAAAATTTTAAGAATCAAATCTTGGATTTAAAAAAAATATTAATTTTTTTAAAATTCGATATTTCAAAAATGGAAAAATTATTTTTTTCTAAATTTAATTTTTAACTTCATATTAATTAATACTTTGAAGTTGGCGTAACGATTTTTATTTTCTTAAAAATGTTTACAAAATTGTAAAGGTATGTAGGTATATACAAATTAGTAAAAAAACCACTGCAACGTTTTTATTTATTTATCTCATAAATTGAGATTTTTTAAAGAAATAAACAAGAAGTATCAAAATTATTTCAGAAATTGTTTAATTAATTCCAATTGAAATAAAGCTAAGTCTTCTACTTGGCTGATGTATCTCAGTAGTACAAAGAATTATTATTATTATAAAAAAGACCTTTAATTTATTTCTAATTATGCAAATTTTCGACAATTTTTCATAATTTAAGTTATATGAATGTAAATTTCAGTTGCTGGCAGCGGATAAATATTTTTTTGCCGTTCCAGGATATCTATATTTTTGATGCTATACCAAGCCGAAATCGAAGTTTGCTGAACTTCTACTAGACCAATACATTTACTGTTATTATTGTATACAGATGTACAAGTATTTAAACGAAGTGCTAAAATTGACATCAAACCAAAATTAATCTTTTTGATTAAATGGAGTTCTTTTGAAGGCGATTTGTACCCAAGCCGTAGTTAATATGTTTCCCATGCTTTTGGAAAGTCGTTTAGTTTTACCCCATTTTATTGTACAAATCCAGTACAATGTGCGACGCTCGAGGTGAAGAAAGAAGGAATCCTAAAAACAAAATGCACGAATCTTGTGTTTTCATTATGCAATTTCAATTTATGTATATAAGTATGTAGGTTATATATAGTAATTGCTCAACTGATTGAATTAGCAATACTTTTTGTCATGCCTTAAAAATTTAACTAAATGTATGACACTTTTTAAAATTCCATTGTATATTGCAATAATTAATTATAACAATTTCAAACATTAAAATGGTCTATAAATGATAGAAACTAATTTTATACAATAATTATGCTAATTGCAACAAAATTGAATTATTATTCTAATTAATATCTACCGTTGCTTGGTGCACTAAGGAATGACACAGTGTTTCGATGGCGTTGAGCAGCATATCATACTTATATCGGCATCACAACCGTTTACATTGGCAGTCTTTTCTTCCTCTCCCGATAATTGAAAATGGGGTTTCTCATCATACTGTGTACTGCTGCTGGTAGTCATCTCGTTGAATCCGCTGTCCGTGCGATAAAGCACCGAATGCCCTGATACCGATAAATGGGTTTTCGTATTGATTTCGACACTTTTTTGTGTTGGAACAAATATTTTATTTACTTCCAACGAATCATTCTGATCAACGCAGTGTGGACTTTCATTGTCATCGTCGTTGGAAACACGTTGGTTTGTGAATGACTGAGAAAGGTTTTTTCTACTCGCCGATCGTCGTTTGCTACGAGGCGTGTCGGATTCGGAGGAGATATTGCTTATAGCTGATAATTGACTGACTTGCATTTCGTCTTCGTCGATGTCTTGTGTTTCATCAGCAAACAAGTCAAGTTCGGCAGATGCTCGTGATCTTTTTGTAGTATCGACAAGCAATCCGCTGATCTTGATGCTAAATGCAGAGTCGGTCTTTTCATTCACTCGATACGGCGAAGAGCTTTGATGAGTCGAGCTCCGTTCTGGAGTGGTAAAAAGATACATTGGCGACTTCTTGGCAAGAGGACTTCCAAAATCTTCTACTTTAGGACATCTATAGTTATCGTATAAGTAAGCAGATGGGAACAGTGTTGAGACGACTTCATTCTTGGGAAAACTCATTCGTGACCTGCGTTTTAAATCTGGTGGCGAAGAACTTTGGGCAATTGGCGAGAGAGACCCAAAAGAACTCTTGTCCATGGGATCGGATAGTCTTGATTTGAAGAAGGCTTCGTCAAATTCGGCAGCCCTAGTAAGCACTTCTGGGGACTGTGGTGGAGGACTACCTGTAGTAATTTGGCAACTCTCTGCTCCGGCGAATGTTTCATCCTCCATGCACGAAACGCCTTGATAGTCGAATAACTTGCGTCTAAGAGATGCGTCTCTGATATCGTAATCAATGGCACTGATGGAAGCATCACCCATGTTGCTTGTGGTCTGCTGGCATTCGGTGAATATAAAGTACGGAGCCAATGCAGCCTCCAATTCTTTAGGCAGTGTTGGTGGAAGGGAAAGGACTGTTTGCGCAACATTATCCCGAATTCGGCGACCTGGTTTGGAAATCGGTGTATTTCCAGTGATTTCAGAGAGAATAATGCGTTGGCTTCGCAATGGACAGTCAATTGGACTAGGAACAATTTGATGCTCTTTAAAGAACGAACTTATAGCCGACTGAGCTTTGGCTTCAAACTCGGGATCGGGCGAATTGTGGAATTGTGTTTCATGAGGCTCCACATTAGCAGGTTGCAAAGAAGACACATCATCGATAGTCCAGGCAAATTGAGTGGATGAATGCTGTGGCGTGGGCGGACGCTGGAATAGTGTTGGACTAAAAATGAATTTTATTTTTGTTAATAACCAACACATTCGAAACAAGAAATAAATACCTTGCGATAATTGGCAAATGCAGGCGTTCGGTTAGAGCAGCTTCAAATGGATTTACAACCTTTGAGAAGCGTTTGGTTGGCGGGGTTTTTACAACAGGAAAAACATCATAGCTATTTGTTTCTCTGTATCTTCTCGAGTGGTGGCCATGATTATGGGACATCAGATGGGCATTTTGGCCATGGTTGCTTTTGCCTAGATTTTTACTGAAAAAATTTTGCATTGATGAACGGTTCTTGTAGCGCAAAGGAGTATTATCTAGAGAATTCATATTTAATTAAAAATAAATTAAATCCGGTGAAATAAATTGAAATTCATTAGAATGCAAGCCACTACTCGAGAAAAATCCTTTTCTTCTTTTAAATTTGAATTTTGAATACTGGCGAAGAGACCGACCGCTCCAGAACTTCGAAGACAGAAACAACGGCCCGAAACGTCAACAATCTGCTGACTGCTGAATTTCAAGCGTTGAATTTTTAAGTATTAACTAGATTTTACATGGGCAAGTAAAAACTCGATTTTTCCAACAATATGGCGGCTTAGTTCAATTCAAATTTTTATAATCTAGAATATTGAATTTAAGGAGCAAACAAAAAATTGACAGTGGCCTATACTGAAGAAAAAAGTAGCTGGGGATTTTTTGACGTGTTCTTTTAATTTCTTCTCGTTTCCTTTAAGGTTCTCCAATTGTACATAATTATTTATGGTACTCTCATGAAGGGGAACGTACGCAGCGCTGCCTAGGTGAGCAGAGCACATGTTGAAGCTTGTGAAATTGGGCTTTTCCAAAAACTATATATCTATAACTATATTATATTTGGCGGTTCTAGTGAGGGAGAAAACAATGCAATACAAACAAATATACTTACAAATCCAAACACTTTTCCAAAGGTGTGACTAGTGTGCACATTATGATTTATCGTAGTATATGTGAGTATATTTGTTTGTATTGCATTGTTTTCTCCCTAACTAGGGAGAATTGTCACATTGACTTATGGGGGAACTTCCCAATTGCAAAGTGGAGAGATTGGAGAGTTGAGAAGGGCAGATAATCAGAGATAGAAGAATAAATATTAGGAATAAAGAAAAAAAAGAAGAACGAAAACAACTTATAGGAAATTTATGAAAGTTGAGGTAAGATTCGAAACTAACGGCCACATTATATCCACTCTATTTATTCGGATTAAAACTTAAATCCGGATATAAAATATACAAATTCAATGTAAATACTTCCGGATTTAAGTTTTAATCGTATCGAGTGGATAATATGGCGGTAAAAGTTGGATGTGTGTGTTTGGCCTAAAGGTAAGACCGCATTCGGCGGAACAGCACTTCAGCGGAACTGAACTTCACGACTTATTAGTAGGAAATTGTATGAGTTATATCGCACTGAGTTATATCGCACTTCACGGCGCGGCACTATTCGGCAAAGTTGATAATCTGACCAACATTGTCGGAACATGAAGTTGCGTTCAGTTCCGTGAGATCTTTTCTGAACACACCTAATGACTTGAAAATTATAAGAGCCTGTTTACACAGTCGTTTTACTGAAAGACGCATCCAAAGAGACAGGTAGATTATGTGTGCGTAGAAACGAGAAGGGTAGACACCTTCTTCATTTACGTGAACATGACTAATCTCAGCAATTTGAACAGGTTTTGTCAGCAAATTTTCTTGCTGCCAGATTGAGGAAAAAATTTTCTGTCTGAAGCTACACATTTTATTTTTTTTATATGAACTTTGGCAGACTTTTGTGTAGTTTCGGACAGAAAGGTTCATTCACGTACTCGCCAGAAACACTGATCTCAATAATACATTGGATAGCGTATCTATACAAAATAGGTGACTCTATTTGAACAAATGTTATACTTGAAGCTGCCTTTTTTTTGTATAAATGTATAACATATTAACTACGACATTAGGCGCGTTCCTTTATCTACTGCAAAGTACTTCTGGCTGCAGTCAACTACTTCAACTCTGTGGTCAAAGTACTTCAAAGCACTTTAATATTAACGAAATGAATCCACGCAAGAAAGCGATACCATCAATAAAAAGAAATTACTTAGTAAATTATTGTTGTTAATCTAAATTAAAATACAAATCCAAACAAAAAAATTACATCTACTTTAAGATTAGATTTTTCTTTTGGCAAAATTATAATTATTATAGCGTTCCATTCATCATCTACTAGAAAATATTAAAAAATACTTTGCAAGGCCTAAAGGAACACACCTATTGTCCAAAGCTATATGCACACAATGGAACACCAATCATCATAGCGAACCAGTTTTTTAACACCTGCACCACAGTATTCGGCCCGGACCCCTGTCCAACTTTCTTGTCTTCGGATAAGCACTAATTCCTTAATGAAATTGTAATTGTTTCCAAGAAACCAGACTGTGGTGTTTGTTTTGAAAATATTATCAAGCTCAGCGCAGAGACCTTTGTCCTTTTTGTGTTCTTCAACTAAGTTTTCCCGAAAAGCGTTTTCATGTTTTTAAAATAATAAAACTGTCTATTTCATAGATAGCTTTATTTATTCTAAATAAATTAAATAAATGGCTGAAAATTCTCACCTTTCCATTTTGTTTTGTTTGCTCAGTAACAATTGGCGTGTTCAAAAAAATGAGACCTCAGAGATGAGATTTTTCTCACTCAATTCAATAACATCTCCTCCTCTGTTCTATTTATGAAGAAAAAAATATTTCTATCTCAAGCGTTTCTGGTTTCTTTTCCAAAAATAAGAAAATTGAGAGAATCGCACCGACTGCGCATGCGCTTCAGGAGAAAGGAAATAGACAATATAGTTCGTCGGAGAATTTTACTCACTGAAGCAGAATCGTTTTTATGCACTAAGTGAATCAAAAAAGTGAAAGCAATGCATGCTAGCGAATGTGAAAATTATTTATTCCATTCACTTTTTCACAGAACTAGAATCGGCCACCTGTTCATATAACAGAGATTGAGATCTCATTCTCCTGAACACACCTAATTTGGACGCCAGTCGTCAAAATACTTTTTTTTTTGTGCTCGGCAGATGTCAAATCTTGAAGCTGCCTTCGTAAGTGCCATCTTCAATTGGAGTCAAAAGAACTGTTATACTTTGTAGGGAATACACTATCCACACTGATCTCTATAATACATGTATTATAGAGATCAGTGACTATCCAGTGTATTATAGAGATCAGTGGCCAGAAACTACCCAAAACTACAATTTTCTTCCAGATTTAGTCCGAACGTGTTCGCCTACGCAAATTTCGTGTAATTTCTGGCAGGAAAGAGCGCTCAAAAGGGAGAAAATTATTTACCCTTCTTGCCAGTTATTACTCGAGAAATTTCTTCGGGCACAATCTGGTAAAGCTAAGTACAGACGATTGTCAGATCTTACAATATTGTCAGAACTGTCAATGGTCTGACAATAGCTGATATTTAGCTGACAGTTGACATATTTCTTGTAATGAAAAGTTGTCCGTTCACACGGTTGGTAGATTTCATCTAAAAGTCTGACAATTTGATTGTCAGCTCTTGTCTGACAATTTTCGGACAATAATATATCTGAAAAAATTGTCAGCTTGAAAATTTTCTGTTCAAACGGTTGGCAGATTTATACAAAATTGTTTTGATTGTTTACATCTTTTGGGGGGAGGCATCATTACTTGGCGGATGTTCTGCAGCATTCTTATCGATTTTCTCTGCATTAAATAAAGAATCTTTTTCTTCTCTGCTTTTAATATAATATGTAATATTTCCTACCATTGATGCCTCCTCCATTGTTAGATTTTTTATCTATTTTTATTCAGAAATGCGACAAAAAATCAACAAGCAAAAAAGAATTAATAAAAAACAAATGGCGGCCGAGCATGAGCACTTAATTTATTCCGAATAAAATTACACAATACAAAGAATTGATATAAAATGTAATTGAAGTGAACTGAATAAATAAACTCAAAAAGAAAATATTTATAAAGCAATATAGATATTTTCTTTTTGAGTTTATTTATTCAGTTGTGCAAAAACTAAAAATTTCCAACACAAATGTTTTTTTTTATCTCTTATCTCTCACTGACATTTCGAACAATGAAGAAATTGTCAGCAATTGTAAGATGTTTTCAATGTGTACTTGTGAGTGTGTATTCAGTGTTGTGCTTCAGTGGATTTTTTTTTCATCGAATTTTGGACTTCACTTCTCTTTGAGAGAATTTTATCCCGACTCCTCAAAATTTGACAGGTTGCCATTTTTAGTCCAGAAAGTACCCGAACAAACCTCACAGTTTCCAAATAGAGGAACGCATCTTTTATTTCGCCAGTCGCGACGGAATAATTCGATTCAACCACTGATCTCTATAATACACTGGATAGTGTATTCCCTACAAAGTATAACAGTTCTTTTGACTCCAATTGAAGATGGCACTGTCGAAGGCAGCTTCAAGATTTGACATCTGCCGAGCACAAAAAAAAAAGTATTTTGACGACTGGCGTCCAAATAAGGCGTGTTCAGGAGAATGAGATCTCAATCTCTGTTATATGAACAGGTGGCCGATTCTGGTTCTGTGAAAAAGTGAATCGAATAAATAATTTTCACATTCGCTAGCATGCATTGCTTTCACTTTTTTGATTCACTTAGTGCATAAAAGCGATTCTGGTTCAGTGAGTAAAATTCTCCGACGAACTATATTGTCGATTCCCTTTCTCCTGAAGCCCATGCGCAGTCGGTGCGATTCTCTCAATTTTCTTATTTTTGGAAAAGAAACCAGAAACGCTTGAGGTAGAAATATTTTTTTCTTCATGAATAGAACAGAGGAGGAGATGTTATTGAATTGAGTGAGAAAAATCTTATCTCTGAGGTCTCATTTTTTTGAACACGCCAATTGTTACTGAGCAAACAAAACAAAATGGAAAGGTGAGAATTTTCAACCATTTATTTAATTTATTTAGAATAAATATGAAATAGACAGTTTTATTATTTAAAAAACATGAAAACGCTTTTCGGGAAAACTTAGTTGAAGAACTCAAAAAGGACAAAGGTCTCTGCGCTGAGCTTGATAATATTTTCAAAACAAACACCACAGTCTGGTTTCTTGGAAACAATTACAATTTCATTAAGGAATTAGTGCTTATCCGAAGACAAGAAAGTTGGACAGGGGTCCGGGCCGAATACTGTGGTGCAGGTGTTGAAAAAACTTGTTCGCTATTGTTAGCGACGGTGAAGACAAAGATACTAAATAACTTGGCAGCACATTTTTTCATGGCACCACCACATCCACCTCACTCTACTGAACGAACGTATCTACAATCTACCGCCAAAAACAGAACGAGCCAACGAGGGTTCGTTAAGAAGAAAACTTCGAGAAGCAGAATGTATCTGAACAGTGAACGCGACGAAGAAACTATAATTTTTTAAAGTATTAATATTAACATAAATAAGTATATTTTATGGTTTTCATTGTGAATAAATACTAAGTAAAGTATAGTTTTCTTGTAACTTTATTCGGTCGGTACATTCTCCCCAACATTTCTTTAAAAAATTATAAAGACTTTAATAAAATATATCTTCGAGGTATATATATATATATACTCAGGAAAAATGTTCCATACACCAAAAAATACAGCTGCCTCGCCCACAAAAGGGAAAAATTCTTGCAAAAAATGCGAAGAACCAGACACATCCGATATGGTGCAGTGCGATCAATGTGATAAATGGTTTCATTATCACTGTGTTGGTGTTACTAACGATGTTGCAAACGAAGATTGGAGCTGTGGAGCCTGTCTACCCAACTAACAATTTAACTTGTTGTAGGGTTAATGCAAGCTATTTTCTGGCTTGTATAGTAACAAAAGAAGGCCTTATACAAATCATTTTGGCGCACATTACAGAAGCTATTTAACTCCCTTAAGACCTTTAATCACAAGTGTTATGCAATTAAATAACTTTCCGCGAACAGTTTTATGAATGCCTTATGAAGGACAAATAGACTCCGATAAGACCTTCACTTGCGGGTACTATGCAAAGAAAAATAGCTTGCATTAGATGTTTCATTAAGGCCTTATACCAACTATAAAATGAAATTGTATTAGAAAAAAGAAAAGTGTTTGCCTTCCAAATTAATTTTTATTATTTATATTTTATCTATATTTTTCTATTTCTCAGGGGGGTTTTGTACTGCTTTTTATTTATTCTGAAATGTATAGAATTTAAATTAATTTTAAAAAAACCTACTTTTACTTACATGATTTTTCGAGATTTGAACTCACGTCCCTCTGATTACTGGTCCAGCACTCAACCAACTACGCCAATCCACAACTCAATTGGGGAGTGGAAAATTGGTAATCAGTTGAATCTTAAGGTATTTGCTTTAGAAACATATGCTTTGAAGTAATACATTCAAAATTGTAGCATATTTTAAAATAGTTTGTCTCATTCTCTCTCTAATTGAATGAGCTTTACAAACCAATATACCTAGGCATATGTTATAGTAAATGGTAACAAAATGCACGAGCTAAACACTTATAAGTTTGCTATTAACAAAATGCACAAGCTATATCTACGCACTTGTGTAAGTTTGCTATTAACAAAATACGCAAGCTATACCTACACTTGTGTAAGTTTGCTATTAACAAAATACACAAGCTATATCTACGCACTTGTGTAAGTTTGCTATTAACAAAATACGCAAGCTATACTTACACTTGTGTAAGTTTGCTATTAAGAAAATACACAAGCTATATCTACGCACTTGTATTAGTTTGCTATTAACAAAATACGCAAGCTATACCTACACTTGTGTAAGTTTGCTATTAACAAAATACGCAAGCTATACTTACACTTGTGTAAGTTTGCTATTAACAAAATACACAAGCTATATCTACGCACTTGTGTTAGTTTGCTATTAACAAAATACGCAAGCTATACCTACACTTGTGTAAGTTTGCTATTAACAAAATGTGCAAGCTATACCTAACATCTGTGAAAGTTTGCTTTGAACAAAATGCAAATGATATTTATACTAGATTTTAGATAAAGACAATTTACTATATAAGTTCGCTAAAAAAATATTAATGCAGCTTTACATTGTTACATTTTTCATCAGTTAAGATTCGGTTCTCCGAAATTATGTATAGGTAATAATAATGTCAGCTTTTCATGAGTCGATTTTTGACTTGCAGCAAGTCGCCTCTTTGAATCATGCTACTCGGTGCAGCGCACAGCTACAGCATTTACTACAATATCTTGATGACTAAAATCGCACCCGACAAGTCCTAAAAACTATCAATTTATTACTCAAACAATATTCAAATTAAAAAGAAAAAATCCGCACGGCAAAAATCGACTCGTGAAAAGCCGGCAAATCACAGACTAAAATCGAAATTTTCATACATATGGCTTTATTAAGTAAGTCATATAGAAGATGTTTGTTATGACTTTCAGCTGAATGCTTTATGAAAGCTATTAATTTTTTCTAACTTCGGGAGGCTTTTAACAGGTCTTAGGTAAGCTCCATCGGAATAGTTTTCTATAGAACTAATTTTTGAAGGTCCTAAATAAGCTAATTAAATTGCTTTGCATAACTAAGCATAATAAAAATTCTATGCGAGCTATAGCTTTCCAAATTTTAAAAACTGGACCTACTACAAGTTAAATTGTTAGTTGGGTAGTTGGCTCCAATCAAGGTAAGCATACCAACAGCACTAAAAAGAACAAACTTCTGCCGTCTACTACTTCCAGACATTCGAGAAATAGAAAAATCGAATTAGAAATACAACGCTTGGATGAGGAGCGTAAGCTCAACCAAGAGTACATCCAAAAAAAGTACCAGCTGCTGCAACAACTTGACCAAGACCAGTCGTCAGATTCATTGCCAGAGGAGGAAACTTCCACCTGTATCCAAACCTGGCTGAATGCTAATCCTGAGACAAGTGAGCGGAATGAACCCCAAATATCGTCACAGGTTGAGACAAACACTGACAAGCACAATAACGCTAACCGACAATGTCCACCACCGACAGACGAGGGAATTTTGCGAACAACAAGAGTCATCACTGACGTCGTTGGATTAGCTTCAACATCAAGAAGTAATCCAAATGTTCTTCACACAACAGATGCTCATCGGTCGCTACAACAAGCAACAGCAATGGTTTCTTCAAACACAGTCAACTATCCACAAAACAGACAGGACGCTCATGCTACTCATGCCAATCAACTCCAAGGAATAGATCCACAGACACAACACCAATGCAACAGTTGTTACAACAATCCAATGGCAACAATAGCAAACTGCAAGCCACCTCCATCTGGATTAGTTTCAACCGCCTCACGTCGACTCAGCTCCGATCAGATCGCAGCTAGACAGGTTATGTCAAAGGATCTCCGGCCATTTAGTGGACGCCTAGAGGAGTGGCCCAACTTTATAGCAACATACGAGAGTACAACCGAAATCTGTGGATACTCAAATGGAGAAAACATGGACCGACTTCAGAGATGTCTCAGAGGACCTGCGTTGGACATCGTTCGATTTAGGTTAAATTCTCCAGCTGGTGTACCAGGTGCCATAGAAGCTCTTCGACAGATCTATGGACGACCGGATCTTTTAATAGATGACCTCATAGCTCGCATAAAACAAGAACAACCTCCGAAGTTGGAGAAGTTAGAAACAATTGTTTATTTCGCACAGTCTGTTCAGAATGTGACAGCATTAATGGAGAGTTCTGGATTGCACGACCACCTTTGCAATCCGAGTTTGCTAAAAGAACTCGTTACCAAATTACCTGCACAAATGAAGCTCGAATGGGTGAGGTATAAAAACTGCGTGTCGACAGCAACAATTTCTACCTTTAGTGAATGGATTTCGCAAATAGGAAAAGAAGCTAGCGAAGTTACCTTGCCACCTGGAGAAAGCCAGCAAATCGTCAACAAAAACATAAAGACGTACCCTAAAAACCGAAACTTTGTCAACATTCATTCTGAAGATGTCAATAGCCACTGGGGGGGAGCCCCACAGGAAAGAAGAGAAGCAAGATGCAAAATATGCAACAAAAACTGCACTGAAGTCAGACTCTGCAGCAAGTTTCAACAACTACGTCGCCCACAGCGATGGCAGGAGGTAAAAAAGTATTACTTATGTCCGATGTGCCTGCGTTGCCATGGGAATAGTCAATGCAATTCAAATGAGATCTGTGGTGTTAACAATTGCAGTCGAAAACATCATCCGTTGCTACACAACGTCAACACCGAAGATAGTGGCATCTCTAATCAACATTCAAGAACTTCAATCGTGAATCAGCACTCGAGGCAAGACGACGATTCGTACGTTCTCTTTCGGATAGTACCAGTTATACTTCAAAATGGAGAACTGAGAGTTGAAACATTCGCATTTCTCGATGAAGGTTCCTCTTTGACTTTGATGGATGAGTGCATTGCTGAACAACTCCATCTTATTGGTACTCCACAATCCATCTGTCTGAAGTGGACCGGCGACACAACACGATCAGAAAAAGAGTCTAGAAAGGTAACAATGCAGATATCTGGAATTGAGAAGCAGAGTCATCAGTATACGATCTCAAACGTTCACACTGTACGTGATTTAAACTTGCCTGTTCAGAGTATAAATTCAGAACACTTGTCCAGAAGATTCCATCATCTAAGAGGCATCCCGATTAGGTCCTACCACAAGGCGATTCCAAGAATTCTTATAGGACTCAACAATTGGCGCTTAGCACTCCCGATAAAATCCAGAGAGGGACAGAAAGACGAGCCAATAGCTTCGAAAACAAGACTTGGTTGGTCGGTCTTTGGACCATCATGCAGAGATAATTTGTTTTCAGATGCAACGAAACAATATCATCTTCACCTCTGCGAGTGCCAGCAAGAAGATGACCAAAACCTACAGCAACTAGTGAAGAGCTACTTTGCGCTCGAAAATATGGGAGTTGAAAAGCCAGAAGTTCTGAGTATGTCCAAAGATGAACAACAAGCATTGGAAATTTTGCGAGCAACAACACGGCGTAAAGGATGTCGTTATGAAACCGGGCTACTATGGAAGTATACAACAATCAACTTACCTGATGGCAGTGAAATGGCCAAAAGACGATTGCTATGTTTGGAAAACAAGTTAGCTAGAGATCCAGATTTAAGAAGTGTTATGCAACACCGGATAGCAGACCACATCGAGAAAGGATACATCAGAAGATTAAATGAGGAAGAGATTAGTGCACCACACCCTCGAACGTGGTACCTTCCTATTTTTCCTGTTGCTAATCCCAACAAACCAGGGAAAATCCGCATCGTGTGGGATGCTGCAGCGAAGGTGAATGGCATATCGTTAAATGATATGTTGTTGAAAGGGCCTGACCAGTTGCCATCATTGACATCTATTCTTTTACGATTTCGACAGAGACTCATTGCTATCTGTGGAGACATCCGAGAGATGTTTCATCAGGTTATCATCAGAGACGAAGATCAACACTCGCAAAGATTCTTATGGCGAACAAATGAGGCCGATGAGAAACCTGATACTTACACCATGCAGGTCATGACATTTGGAGCCACGTGCAGTCCCAGTAGTGCCCAGTTCATCAAGAATATGAATGCCATGCATTTTAAAAAATATTTTCCCAGAGCGACTGAAGCGATTGTTAAGAGTCACTACGTTGATGATCTTCTCGACAGTGTGGATACAGAAGCAGAAGCAATCCGACTTGCTAACGAAGTGCGATACATCCACAAACAGGGAGGATTCGAAATACATCATTGGCTCTCCAATTCAACAAAATTTATGAAAAACTTCAACGATCCAGAAATCGACAAGAAGAATTTAAGCATCGAATCAGGAGCTGAGAAGGTGCTAGGCATGTGGTGGTCAACTCGAACAGACACTTTTACTTTCTCCATCGCATTCGAGGGGAAGAATAAAGACATACTTACTGGTCAGAGAATACCAACCAAACGAGAAGTTCTTCGTGTACTTATGTCCATTTACGATCCGCTTGGCTTACTAGCCCACTTTTTGATATACGCAAAAATTATTCTGCAGGACATCTGGAGATCGAATGTCGATTGGGACGATCCGATTCAAGCTGAACAACAAGTGAAGTGGAAAAACTGGTTACAGTTATTACCACAAGTACAAAACATTCACATCCCTCGATGCTTCGTTCAAGTGACTCCAGAAAAGGAAACCAACATCCAACTCCACATATTTGTAGATGCGAGTGATAGTGCCTACGCTGCTGTAGCCTATCTTCGCATTGATAACGAGACCAAAATGGAGTGCAGCCTGGTCGCAGCCAAAACAAGAGTGGCACCTCTAAAGATCTTGTCTATTCCCAGAATGGAGTTGGAAGCTGCCCTGCTGGGAACGCGATTAGCAACTTCAATACAAAACTCGCTCACACTAAAAATATCGTCAAGACATTTTTGGACGGATTCAAAAGTCGTCATGGCTTGGCTTCAGTCGGATCAACGGAAGTATCGTCAGTACGTTGCCTTTCGTGTTGGCGAGATATTAGAAAGCTCAGATACTCTGGAATGGAACTGGCTACCTTCAAAGCTTAATGCAGCAGATGCCGCAACCAAATGGAAACCACCTCCTGACCTTCAATCAAGAAGCAGTTGGTACTCCGGACCAGAATTTTTGTACCTCACTCAAGAACACTGGCCTAATTATACACTGAAAGCTGAGACGACTGAAGAACTGAAATCAAGTTTCATGCATATTCATAAAGTTTCGCATGCGACAATCATACAAGTCGATAGATTCTCAGACTGGAAGAAGATGATCAAGACATGTGCATTCATGTATCGGTATGTATCTAACCTAAGAAACATTTCGAAAGATCTTTCAGGAATCGTTGGAAACCTGACATCAGAGGAATACGCAAAGTCAGAACAACTTCTGTATCGCCAGGCTCAAAGCGAAGTCTATGCAGATGAGATCAAACAACTCAAACAAAACAAACCGTTAAGCCCTCAAAGTTTGTTATATCGTCTAAGTCCATACTTAGATGAGTGTGAAGTGCTTCGAATCCGGGGACGTATAGATGCATCGAGTACAATTTCTCAGGACACGAAGAGGCCCATTATACTTCCATATCCCAGCGCAATCACAAAACTTCTCATCAACTCCTATCACACCAAGTATTGTCACCATAACCAAGAGACAATCATAAACGAGCTACATCAACGATTTTACATTCCAAAATTGAGAGCTGCAGTGAAGATGGCGAAAAAGAACTGCCAATATTGTAAGAACCTTTACACTGTTCCGAGCCCTCCTGAAATGTCTTCACTACCACCATCAAGACTGGCTTCGTTTACACGTCCATTCTCTTACATAGGTATTGACTATTTCGGTCCGATGAGAATAAAAATTGGGAGACGAGAAGAGAAACGATGGGGTGTCTTAGTAACCTGCCTAACTACGAGAGCCATACATCTGGAACTTGCTGCATCATTATCAACGGATTCATGCATACTCAGCCTAAGAAGATTCATTGCCCGTAGAGGTACTCCACTAGAGATACACAGTGACAATGGTACCAACTTCCGAGGAGCTAGCAGAGAATTAAAGGAAGCCTACCAAAAGTTAAAACATGACGTAATTGCGCAACATTTCATAGACTCCTCAACACAGTGGAAATTTATCCCACCAGCTTCACCACATATGGGAGGCAGTTGGGAACGTCTCGTCCGCTCGGTCAAAACTGTTCTCTCAGAAGTGCTGAAAACAAAAACACCAGCCGAGGAAGAATTACATAGTGCATTGTTGGAAGTGGAAGCGATAGTAAACTCCCGACCTCTTACGTATGTGCCCCTTAGTTCAGAAGGAGATGAAGCGCTAACGCCCAATCATTTCTTGTTGGGTTCATCAAATGGAGCGAAACCTGTGGGTGATTTTACTGATGAAGGGGCAATATTAAGAAAAAACTGGGCCAGAGCTCAACAAATAGCCAATTCCTTTTGGAAGCGTTGGATTCAAGAATATCTGCCAACTTTAACGAGGAGAACGAAATGGTTCCAACCTTCACGATCAGTAGAAGTAGGTGACATCGTCATCATCATCGATTCGAATCTACACCGGAACTGTTGGCCAAAAGGAATAGTTATTGACACCATAGTGAGCAAAGACAACCAAGTAAGACAAGCAACTGTGCGAACTTCAACAGGAATTTACGTAAGGCCTGCGGTGAAGTTGGCTGTTCTGGATGTCAGAGACGCCGCTGAATTGGGTGGTAAGTCATCAGTCCCTACTTCTGTCTTACCAGGGGGGAGTGTTAGCGACGGTGAAGACAAAGATACTAAATAACTTGGCAGCACATTTTTTCATGGCACCACCACATCCACCTCACTCTACTGAACGAACGTATCTACAATCTACCGCCAAAAACAGAACGAGCCAACGAGGGTTCGTTAAGAAGAAAACTTCGAGAAGCAGAATGTATCTGAACAGTGAACGCGACGAAGAAACTATAATTTTTTAAAGT
Organism: Epistrophe eligans; assembly: GCA_951394125.1. Taxonomy (NCBI): domain Eukaryota; kingdom Metazoa; phylum Arthropoda; class Insecta; order Diptera; family Syrphidae; genus Epistrophe; species Epistrophe eligans. The sequence continues at coordinate 432,689 of OX596031.1, forward strand.
ATTAATATTAACATAAATAAGTATATTTTATGGTTTTCATTGTGAATAAATACTAAGTAAAGTATAGTTTTCTTGTAACTTTATTCGGTCGGTACATTCTCCCCAACAGCTATGATGATTGGTGTTCCATTGTGTGCATACAGCTTTGGACAATAGGTGTGTTCCTTTAGGCCTTGCAAAGTACTTTTTAATATTTCCCAGTAGATGATGAATGGAATGCTATAATAATTATAATTTTGCCAAAAGAAAAATCTAATCTTAAAGTAGATGTAATTTTTTTGTTTGGATTTGTATTTTAATTTAGATTAACAACAATAATTTACTAAGTAATTTCTTTTTATTGATGGTATCGCTTTCTTGCGTGGATTCATTTCGTTAATATTAAAGTGCTTTGAAGTACTTTGACCACAGAGTAGAAGTAGTTGACTGCAGCCAGAAGTACTTTGCAGTAGATAAAGGAACGCGCCTAATGTCGTAGTTAATATGTTATACATTTATACAAAAAAAAGGCAGCTTCAAGTATAACATTTGTTCAAATAGAGTCACCTATTTTGTATAGATACGCTATCCAGTGTATTATAGAGATCAGTGGATTCAACAGCAAAAACTGACGTTATATTTAATTTATTTAAATCATATTTTATATAAAATAAATGTTTATATTAATTTAATCAAATAAATAATTAATTCTGCAAATTGTGAAAAAATGGCAGAAGTAGGATGTCGACACTTTCAAACTTATATTAAAGAATGCGGATTAGACACATTTAGCGTTGTTGACGCCTTCTTCTCTTCATGCATCTCAAAGGACGCACGAAATAAAAAGGTAGTTGATTCAATTCGCAATTTCTTTTAAACATGTTCATATATATTGGTTTTGAAGGCCTTATCGTGTTCTTGCTTTGAATGCGGCAGCTTTGGCCTGCAAATTTTCGCCTGTCTTCATTGCATTTTTTTTGGCTGCAAAGGGTCCCATATAGTTGACCATTTGAAATTTTCCAAGCATCCTCTTGCGCTAGAACTCTCACATGGTGCTGTGTATTGCAATTCCTGTAAAGATTACACTTACGATCAACGATTCCAAGAAATCCAAGACAAAAACCGGCGCCTGGAGGCGAAAGATCTTCAGAAGAGCCTAACTTACAGGTGCTGGAGGCCAACTGCAACAGAAATAAGCCTCTTGCTAAGCAATCCAAGAAGAAGAATGATAAAGGCCAACCAAACAATAGGCTTAAGGGGTCTCATGAATCTGGGATCGACTTGTTTCATGAACTGTATAGTCCAAGTATGTGCCTAGATAGTTGTTTTTTTTTTTTAAATAGTTGGTACTATTATAAATTATCATGCAGGCACTCATCCACACACCTCTATTGAGTGATTATTTCCTGTCTGAACGACACGATTGCAACTTAAAGTCTTCTTTGAAATGTTTAGTTTGCGAAGTTTCACGCCTGTTTCAGGTAAGAATTTTGAAGAGTTATTGTGTAAACGTCTGTCTTATTAATGTTGAAACCCTAATTTTACAACAGGAGTTTTATTCTGGATCACGTGGACCTCTGTCTCTGCATCGATTCTTACATCTCATATGGAATCATGCCAAGCACTTAGCTGGTTATGAGCAACAAGATGCCCATGAGTTCTTTATCGCAACACTAGAGATCCTTCATTTGCACTGCATAAGTTCCAAGAATGATGAGAAAAATAAAGTGCCATCATTCAACAGCAACGAAACATGCCCAACTCAATGTAAGTGCATTATAGATCAGATATTTACTGGAATGTTGCAGAGCGACGTTGTCTGCCAGGCATGCAAAAATGTATCTACCACAATCGATCCCTTTTGGGACATATCTCTGGATCTGGGTGAAGTTGAGGGTGGAACATCTCCCAAAAGTTTGATCGACTGCCTGGAACGGTACACTAGAGCGGAACATCTGGGTTCCACGGCAAAAATAAAATGCTCCATTTGCAAAAGCTACCAAGAATCAACGAAGCAATTGTCTCTGCGAACGCTTCCCAGTGTGGCCAGCTTTCATCTAAAACGATTCGAGCACTCGAGCGTAATCGATAAGAAAATCTCGACGTTCATTTCATTTCCAGCCGAATTCGATATGAAGCCGTTCATGTCGGAAAAGAACAATCCCTACGGGGATTACCGGTACTCCCTTTATGCGGTTGTAAACCATTTAGGCACCATTGACACCGGGCACTACATTGTCTATGTTCGCCATCACAAAGACACCTGGGTCAAGTGTGACGATCACACTATTACGACTGCAACGTTGAATCAAGTACTTGACAGTGAAGGGTAGGTATAGCATTAATCAGCCTTATTGTGAATTTCATCCGCAAAACATTCCATTTTTAAGCTGCGACCAGGATTTCATGTTCAAAAAATTCCCTTTATTATGAACTTTCATTTCGGACGGAATATAATGCCATTGAAAACCTAAATTTTCACTTATTTTCAGTAGGCCAACGAAATTTCGTTCGAGCGAAACTCACAATCAGCCCTATCGCGAATTTCATCGTAATCGGAAACTTGTTACCAATCCCGAAAAAAAATATCACAGATTCCATCGTAGTGAAAAATCTCATACAAATTGTCGTTCCGAACGGATTCTTTGATAGTTTTTTTTTAGGATTCGGAAAAGTTTCCTATTACGATGAAATTCGGGATAAGCTTTTAAAATTCCGGGCGAACAAAAAATTGTGAAATATTTTTAGCGTGAAACTCACAATAAGTCTGAAAATATTTTTAGAAAATCTATTGAACTGTATTCCTTTGCAGGTATCTTTTGTTTTATCACAAAAATATTTTGGAATACGAGTAAGTTTGGCACCTAGTTTTAGCGAAGTGACGGATTCCATTTACTTTTTTGTTTATTTTATGTTAGAATGTAATTTTTTTCTGTTAATTGATTCAATAATTTATTTTATTTAAGATAAATATAAGACACTTTGTATAAAAGAACCAAAACCTAGTTCTTTCGATTTGAGTTTGGAATGCTTTCCATGCGATGCCGGCGTATTTCTTCCATCTTTTTGGCCTTTTCCCAGCAACCTCTGTCGAATTTTGACTTACCACCAGCTATAGCAAGCAACCTTGACAGTACCAGAAGTCGGTGGAGTTCATCTGCGCCGACTTTTGGATTCAGTTTACGCATTTCCACGAAATCAATTTGAACTATTTCACTATCTGCCGGGTTCATGTCGAACTTTGATAATTTGGAAGCGGTAAGGTAACATCTTATGGCATCCAATTTGGGCTGAGCGTAATGTTTTGCTGCTTTCAAAGTTTCACTGATTAAAGTAATGCTACCGTTATCAATGTTCAGGGGAACTAGAAAATCATTCTGTTAAAAAGTTATTGATTATCGTAAAGCATAGGCACATATTATCATATAAAGGATATAACAGTTCCTTACAGGTAGCATACTCCTTCCTTCGCTAAGCACTAGGACTGGAATGTCTGTATTGAAATCTATATCGTAATATTGGAAATCACATTTAAGTTGCTGATTTTTTATGAAGTGCGCTAAGTTCTGTACTCCTCGAACTCCGTTGTTCTCAAGCCTCCCTGGTTGCAAACGAGTTTCGTCTAAAACCAAGTGAGTATGCGGTGCCAGCTGAAGAATGCCCGATGTGAGTTTATTGGTTTGGTAGTCTTTTCTATATTTGGAAATTTAGATCAGATTATAAGAAAATATTAATTCAAACTAAGCCCTAAATTTAAATTTTCTTATTCTCTATAAAGGAGAACTTTAGAGGCTTAAGAAAGAAAAGAGCCCTTTAATGTTAAATATACTAGTGTCCACTACTTCTAACCTGGTCGTCAGAACATTATTATGTACGTATTAAAGATACATAACATGTTTTTTCTTTACATGAAACGACTTGTTCGAAGCTATTTTTAGATTACATAATTTTCGTTATGTATGTATATGAAATTTAAAAATAGAAAAATACTATTGCATAATAGAATACCAAACAAAATTTAAAAAAACTTCAAAAAATCGTTAAAAGATATTATAAAATCTCACTTTGGAAAAAACTGTAATGTATTCATGGTGTCCAGAGTCATTGGTAAGTAATGACTGGCTGGCATAAAGAGTTCCAAAATTTCGTATAGTTCTTTTGTGTAGCTCGGAAGTAATTGTTCTGGTATATTGCATATATTCAAGGCAAATTTACCCAGGCTTTGCACATCGGAGCGGACGTACCTGAAATTAAAAAACCAAATGTAGACAAGTTCAAAAATACGATAATCATGCTTACACAGTCGATATTAGATGTGTAAGGAGATATTCCGCTGCCAGTTCATCTCCTAACAAACACTGTGTGAGGAGGATTTTGATATCTTTGTAAACGGACTCAAAAACAAAACCTGAAAATATTGTTCCACAAATCGATGAATCGAGTAGCGGATTATTGTGCTCCAAATTTCGTACTGCGATTGCATGAAGTCGCGGTATGAGTGATGGCGGAGGGTTTTGAGCCTGTCTTTCGTCGCAGTTTACAAATTCATCATAGGAAGAGTCACTTGTTGATGCATCCAACGCCGGATCTACAGATAAGAAGCCGACAACGTCGATGATTGAGTTTAAAGTATGACTGTCAAAGTCAGTGTACAGTTTGATCAAGCACGCTTTACTAGGGCGGTCAGGAATGGGAGAATTTAGATGGTATTCAGCAGATAATGCCGAGGTTCGAATATTCGAGGACGGTGAACCTTTATCGTCCGTACACTGGCGTTTGTTAATGTTGTTAGCACCAGTACTTTCGTCTAAATCAACCATTACTGCATCTAATTCTTCTGGTATTGGACGCTTTGGAACTCTTTGGTAAGTTGATATTTCAGTATTTGAAAAATTTTCATTTCTACAATTGGATTCTTCAAATGTGGAAGCCCATTGATTGAATCCAGGCAAAGACACAACAAACATAGTTCTTCTTTCCGACTGTACATTGCCCCTGGACTCCAAATCTGGCTTTTCATTGCCTTGCAGTACTAAAAAATCCCGATACTTGCCATTTTGAAATCTGCTCTTACCATCAGCTGAAATAACTTTATATTTTTCCAAGTAGATTTCGGGATCAAGCATATTTTGTATCATTCCTCGAAACCGCACTAGCGACAGATCTTTTAATTCATGTAGAGGAGTATAGTTGAGAAAAGGTATTTTGCGCCAAATTTCTTTGTTTTTCAAAAGATTCAAATAATAAGACTCATCCTTTAAGAACTCTGACAAATCGGGCATAGTTGAAGTAATAGGCATTTTAATTAATTATTAGTTAAAAACGTATGAATTTATCGAATAAATAACTGGCGGGAAAACTTTAATTGGTAAGGCAAAATTCGAAAATAAAAATACCTGAACCAAAAACTTCAAATTAAGCAAAACCTGTTCGCGTACACATAATAGGTTTGTTCGGGTACAGACTTAAAATAGCAGTCTGTCAAATTTTAAGGAGTGGGGGTCAGCATTACCACTTCTGTAAAAAAATGGAAGTAGATTTAAAGAAACAAGTGAAGTAGATTGAGAAAAATTGAAGTAAAATTCAATATGACCTTTTTTTAATACAAATCTATATTTAAAAAAAATGTTACTTAATTTAATTACATTAAACAAAAAAAAAAAACTAAAAACAAAAACAAATTCTTAAAGACTTCATATTACATATAATAATGGGTGATTTTTTAAGAGGTTTAGAACTTTAAAAAAAAAAAAAACACAAAAAATTTGAAAAAATGAATGAAATATTTATTTGAATCGATAGTTTGAACCTTGCAATTTAATGTTTAAAGATAATTTCATGCAAATGTTGACCGCGGCTGCGTCTCAGGTAGCCCATCCGCTGAGTCCAATTTTGGCATACTCTTTCACACATATCGGCCGGTATCTCACGAATGAATGCATGGATGTTGGCTTCCAGTGCGTCAATCGAAGCGGGCTTGTCCCTATAGACATTAGCCTTGACATACCCCCACAAAAAATAATCTAATGGTGTCAAATCGCACGATCTAGGCGGCCAATTGACCGGCCCGAAACGTGAAATTAACTGTTCACCAAACTCGCCTCGCAATTGCGCCATTGTTTCGCGTGCTGTGTGGCATGTGGCACCGTCTTGTTGAAACCACATATCATGCAAGTCAAGAACTTCCATTTCGGGCAAAAAAAAGTTTGTTATCATCGCTCGGTAGCGTTCACCATTGACAGTAACGCTGCGATTCGCATCATCTTTGAAGAAATATGGCCCAATAATGCCGCCGGCCCATAAACCGCACCAAACAGTGGCTTTTTCGGGATGCATTGGTAGCTGTTGCAATGCTTCTGGCTGATCTTCACTCCAAATGCGGCAATTTTGCTTATTTACGTCCCATTCAACCAAAAATGAGCCTCATCGCTGAACACAATTTTTCGATAAACAACATTTCGAACCGAGCACGAATTTTGATAGTAAAATTCAATAATTTGCAAGCGTTGTTCATTTGTAAGACGATCCATGGTTAAATTGCAAACCAAACTGAAGCTGTTTGACAGTGACACAAGGTACTAAACACACGTCAGCTGTCAAAACCAGTGTTGCCAAAACCAAACCAGCTTAAAAATCACCCGTTATATTAAACTTGTTAAATTAATTTAGCAACATAATTAGCTTCATTTCTACACAACATGTACATTTTGTAAATATGGTTCTATAACAATTCTTAGTTTTATTTGAGAAACTAGGATCAAAAAATTATCTCAAACTTCATGTTTGGCAAGAACACATTACAAACACGGATTTAAAATACACTTCAAAAGTTTCTTTTATAAAATATTTTATTAATTAATTCTTTTAATCAAACAGTTTAGTTTTTATTTATTGAAATGATTCACATATTTTTTTATGTGAACTAAGAAGAACAAAATTCACTTCCAACAAGATAAACAAAATAAAAAGTAAACAAGAGTCATTTTGAATTTTTTTGTTGTTGACTGTCGTACTGGCCTCTGACAAAACAGAACTTACTACTTTATGCTTGAAGAAATTTCTCGGATAAGAACTGGGCAAGAAGGGGTAATAATTTTCTCTCATGAGCGCTAGCCCTCTGCCCAGTGATATTCAAATCTATGTAAGAAACTATTTTTTACCTTTTCTACGTTAAAGTAGGTAAAAAACGCGTAAATAAGTGTAAACAACGTAAAAAACCCGTAAAAAACTCGTAAAAAAGGTAAATAAAGTAAATTACTGAGAAAAAAGATAGAAAATGAGAGACATTGTCATTATCTGTCAAAATCTAAATAAATAAACAAAACTTTTCGGTCGTTCAAGTGCCATGTGTTGAATTGTGTATTATGTGTATTATTGTGTTATTACATGATTGAACGAGTACTTTGAGATCAAATTAAATTTTTGACGACAGAACCGTTCCACGTTTTTTTTTTTACTTTTTTACCTTTTTAACGTTTTTTACATAAACATAGTAAAAATAGAGCAGGTAAAAAACTAACGTTAAAAACGTAAAAAACTATGTAAAAAACATATAATGTAAAAAATTCGAACAACACTGCCTCTGCCCAAAACTACACAAAATATGCGTACGCGAAACACTTGGACAAAATCTGGTAGAAAATGGTTGTTTTGGGTAGTCTCGGACTAGTACGCGTACGAAGCAAATACCTATTTGGCAATTTGTTTTTTTTTTTCAAAACCGAGTTTTTTTTTTTCTGCGGGGGAAATTTCACGTTCAACATTTGCTGTCAAAATCCTTAGGAAAAAAAACTCAACTTTGGAAAATTTGTTGAAAAAAAAGTTACCAAATAGGGATTTTATTGTTCTATTAGGAGTGTGTTTTTACAAGCCCGGACGAAAAAATGTCGGGGCTAAACAATAACCAGTTAAATGCAACAAGCGCATGGAAAAACTGTTACCGGCATAAATTACATACTTGCTATCGATAGTTTGTATAAAAACTCCATTTTTTTGACTGCTTTTAGACGACTGCAATTTTTATCGGCAATTGGGCTTTTCCCCCATACGTCAATATGACAATGCGAAACAAGCAACAATATAAAAAAAACCCTATTTGGGGAGAAAACAATGCAATACAAATAAATGTACTTACATATACAACGACAAATCACAATGTGCACACAAGTCGCGCATTTGGAAAAGTGTTTGTATATGTAAGTATATTTGTTTGTATTTCATTGTTTTCTCCCCAATTAGAACCGCCAAATATAAGGCGTGTTTTTTTGTAAGCCCAGAGGGAATTGGTCGAAAAAAACAACGTCGGTGCTAAACAATCACCATGTTAAATACAACAACAACTAATCCCCTACGGGCTAAGCTAAACCCAGATAATTCTCCGGGCTTAACTTAAGCACACAGAAAAAATGTGTTACCGGCATAAATTATATACTTGTTATCGATAGTTTGTATGAAAACTCCATTTTGTTTCTGTGTTGCTGTCACTAATCCTTATGGTCATTTTTTTCCTGCAATTCCCACCGGGCTTGCAAAAAAACACGCCTATAATATAGTTTTAGATATATGGTCTTATTTATAAACGTTGTCTAACTTTAGACAACCTGAAACATCGATGTTTTTCAAAATCGATGCATTTCTTTCTTTTCTATTTTGATATGTATAAACGCAGGTTTAAATAAAAGAATTAAAATATTTACTTTTAATATTTCCAACGTCTACATTTGAATTCCTCGATTCAACTGCCCTCTGTCGATTGTCTGCTTTACTAAGAGTGCATTCAGCCACCAAATTTTATGATGGACGTGTTCCACTTATTGAAGAGGAGGTTACATATGTAAATTTACATCAAAACGTGGTTTTGATTTAAGTCCGTTTGTTCATAGTAGGTTAGCACAGACGTATAAATCAACGGACGGTATGGTAAAACTACTTTTTACTTCTCCATGTTTACAAGAACCCAATACTTGCCCTATAGAACATGGTAAAAAAAAACCAAAAACTTCCACACCACATATGTATTGTTTTATCAATTGCATTTTTAAATTTACGTGGTGTGAACATTTTATTGTGGTTAAATCTTAAATGACCATGTAAATGAATTCTTAATTTTAAAAACGAAAATTGTACACAACGAGAATTACTTTTTAAAAAATGTGTACAGCAAAAAAGAGAAAGGAAAGTAGATATTAAAATGATTTGGAATAGGTACCTTATTTGTAACTTTTTCTTACCCAGTCTCTTTGCTGGAACCGCAAAACCCCTTGTTGCATGAAAAGTATTCATATTCCTTTCCTATGAAATAATCAATTTCCAAAATCCTTCGAGCCAAAAAAGTGCAAAAAAATGTACTTTCACATTTAATATTTATAAGAATGATGTTTTTTGTAGAAAGCACACATATATAGTTGAATTTTCTTTCTTTGCATTTGATTTACAAAAACAATTTTATTTGTAATTTTTAGTCGATGTATTTAATCTTAAAATTGATATCTGAAATCGATGATTTTTCTCTCAAAAACGATTTTTGTTGACAACTAGCTATCACTCATCTCATCTCTGTTGTCAAACCATAAACGTCAATGTTCAACCAGAAAAAATCTTCAAATTTTCATTCCTGCTTTACTCTATTCCCCCTACATTTCTACACCCCTCACCCAAGCTGTCAAAAGCACGAAAGACGAAACGAACGAAAAAAAGACTCGTGTAATCAGCGTCAAACGGTGCAAATTTTAATAGCTGCAATTTTTGTTAAATGAGAAGGAAACATATCTTCACACTCTTTACTCCGCTTATGTCTCAAACAATAAGAAAAAGCACAATAAAGAAAGAGCGATAACTCTGCAATTATTTCAACCTCTGCAACTTTGTTTACCCCGGCCACCGCATACGGCCCTCGCCAACGTGCTTAAAAATTGCAGGAGGTAATTGCAGCGTTTAAAAGCAGTCTTTCTGTGATGGTGTCGAGACAACGGGGATAACATTGATATTTTTTCAACCAATTGTCCCGGGATTGCACACACCAAGTATTGAGTAGGAAATGCATACAAAAAAGGAAACATTTTTTTTTAATTATGTAAAAAGCGAGTTAAATGCATGCAGTGCAATGTAGCTGCAGCTAAAAGAATAGCTAAAGTACAAAGTATCGTTTAAATTGGTGTGAAGATCCCCACTTTATGTTTGAGGTTTTTTAACTGACATCTGACAGTTCAAGCTTGTAGGCAAATTAAAATGGTTGCTAGAACTCACATCTTTGATTAAGGTGATACAAAATTTTAAAACAGTTTTTTTTTTTGGAAATGAGCAAAACGCTTACGGCCATATTATTCACTCGATTCATGCAGATTAACACATAGATCCGGGTGTAAATTATATGAATTCAATGTAAATACATCCGGATTTAACTTTTAATCTGGATGTATCGAGCGAATATTATAGTGGTTAATAAGTTTTTTTTCTGTGTCAAGACATCACAAAATAAAACTAAAAAACTTATTATCATAATATGTTTTGAAAATAAGCGATTCAGTTTTGTTATGGGATCTTTATTTGACTTAAGATAACTATAAGTTTTAAAAACATCAACAAATTTTATTCAAACATGAAATAAAAGCTCGTTTAAATATTGGTGTAATTTATTGATTGTTATTTTTTCTATTAAAAAGTTTATTTATTAATTGCTCCGAAGGTATTTTAGATCTCAAACATATAAACATGCCTTATCCGTCTCAGCCACAGTCGCCGCTCAAGCCCCAAACGTCAAACCTACTTAAAGACTAACTATAGTGTAGTGACTTGAATATACACAAGTTATAACCATACAACTACTACAATGAGTAATGACTACCTAACTCATTCCCAGACGAGATTTTAAATGGTATCTAGTTATTTTATAGATGTTTTCAAGTGATGTTGGTTAAAGGGGATGGTCGCAACTGAATGATCGTAGTGCATCGAAATAGTTTTTTTTCTTTATTATTTAATTGTTAATCCCTTTCGTGAGGTTAATATTTTCGTTTCAATAATTATACTTAGAATATTATTTCATCTGAATAAAGAACTTGGAATGAGCTCTGTGTGAAAATTTTTGGTGTATTGCAACTCCGGAACAAAAAGTGAAAAGCGATCGTGCTGGCAAAAATTTAACTGGGAAAAGTATTATTACCTGTATTAAATGTTCTTGTTGTTGTTGTCAACGCCAGCCTAGTGTTTCTTAACACTGAACATGCTAGTGAGTCTTGTCTTGTCGCATCGGTATTTGTGATCGTGATGTGAAAAAATTAGCGCCGTTCTCTTAAATGGGAGCATTTGTTTACTAAAAAAAGGGAAATATGTATGAAGAAGGGTTCGGATATGAAAATTATATACAATAATTCGTAAATTTTGCATTATCATAACAAAATTAAATGATTACCTACTTTTTTTCGCGACCCAGCATTACGAACATGACGCGAAATAAAAACTTTGACTTCTACCTAGTACCTATCTACATAAGCTTAAAATGCATAAAACCATGTAAATGGCTGCATCGAAATTTTTAATTAAAACCTGTATGATGTACTATGTAAAGAAAAGTACATACCCATAATTAACATTAAATTTTTGATTAATATTGATATAAATACTTTACTTACTTAAAACTACAACAATGGTAATCAAATATATCGAAAATCAAAGTGATCGAGGAAATTTAACTTTTTGTTTCACAAAATGTGATGAAGTGAATTGTACGGCCGTGCGGTGGATTAATAATGAATGAAAATGCTGCTGAAAGTTTGGTGAGATATATCTCTGTTTGTTTCTAACATATGTACCTATGTAATTTTAAATCTGAAGTGATCATTTGAATTCCATACATTATGCCTATCTGGATTTTTTTTCAACAATTTCCTAAAACTGAGTTTTTTTTTAAATTTTAAAAGTTCTGAATTCCAACCCAGAGAAAAAATCACGGTTTCGTTAATTTCAGATTTCGTCCCAAAAACTAATATAAATAATTCGTTTATTGTTGAATAAATATGTTATATATGTTACAAGATATGAAATTTAATTACATAACATAACATAACGATAGCCGTCTGATGCTTGGTATGCAACTTAACAATTTTGTAAATTTAACACTTTTATAAATTTAAATAAAAATTTAAATGAAAATATATTTTACAATTAATAACATGGAATTAAAATAATAGTTGTATAGTTTGTTCCAGTTAAGACCATTTAATATTTCTTTAGTTTGCTCCATACTCCGAGTTTTGTGACCAAAATACATCTCCCTTGTTCTTCCAAAAATTGGGCAATTAGACGTAAAATGAAAACAGTCTTCTTTTTGGTTTAAATTGCTTATTGAACAGAATTGGTCAACGTTTCCAGAACAAAGGGAACCACTCAGAAGAAGTGCTTTCGATCTTAGTCTAAAGAGCAACGAGATTTTTTTTGAAAAAGTTTAAAGTACAAAGATTTTAAGCCTAACATCATATTAAATCATTACATTTATTATTTAATGATTGCTTTCTAAAATTTGTTGAGTTAACTTGATGGCAAGTTTTCTTTTTGTTACTTACAATTCAAAAGTGAAGCCACCAAATTTTATTGTTATTATTATTATTATTTATTAACATAAAATTAAAATTATATGTTAATCTAAGAGAGTACTAGCTACAAAAGCTTTCCACTCAAAATTTATTATAATTATTATATAATTAATTTATTGAGATGAAGGTATTTATCTATCTTTAAGATATTATCGATACTAATTGTGTTTAGAAATGAGAAAATATTTTGGTTTACGTTCAAGACAGTGTTAATTTTTTTGGAGATTATGCATGATGATAGGCCAAGTAGATGTGACATGTTAATGATGTTACTGCAGGACGGGCAACGAGGTGGGTTTTCCTTCCTTAGGAGGTGTTGGTGGGTTAAAGCGCTGTGTCCTAATCGAGGACGAATGAAATTGGATATTGCTGCTCTGGATATCGATGGTGGGTAAACAGGAGCATTTTGATCAGCGTTTATTTTCCTATAGTGATTTTCGTAACTTCTCCAACTAAGAATTTTTTTCTGTTTTATTATTTGATCGATGTGTCTTTGAATATCTTTTTTTGAAAACGTATCAAAAGTAAAAACAGGTGATTTAAAACTAATGTGGGTTCCCAGTCACATCGGTATACAAGGGAACGAATTTGCCGATAAAGAAGCAAACCAAATTTTAATCAGTAACTAGGTAATCATTGAAAAATAAATTTTTCTCATAATTTGGAGTTTTTTCAATATTACCCTACTTAAAATGCCTATGTGATAGTGATATTCACCCCTATTACGATTGTCAATTACTAGTTGATAGTTGATAAATAATAACAATCGATATTCAAGAACAAATTAATAAAAGTTTTGATCATTGCGAATGCTGCAGCGCGTTGTGAATTACAAGAAAATTAATATTTATCAATTTTTAACCAAATTCCAATATTTTTTAACTACATATAAATTTATTGATAATTGACAATCGTACATAGGGGTGATTGTCACTACTTTTTGTGATTAATTATGAAACAAAACATCTGTTTTCTAACTTTTCTCTTTATTTACCCGCAAACTTTCTTTTATGGTTACATTGGGTGTAAAAAATTACAGTGTTATCTTAACTCTTATTTTGCAGATATTTTGAAGTGTATAAACCAAAGTATCTTTATTATTATTAATTTTAATATTTATAAGTATTAACGATATGGATTTGTAACGTCTTGTGAAAATTCAGAGCTAACAATCGTCGCAATAAAAAATTAAATACTTACGTAGAAAAAGGTTCATTCGGTTAATTAGCGGCAGTGGTGCGTTCTTTTTCTATAAAATGTTAACTATTGTTGCGTCAAAAAAGAATTTTAAAATGCCATTGTTAAAAGTGTTGCGCTCTGTAACATTTCATTTAGGAATGATCAATGTTAAAAATATTGTTGATCTGTCAATCTAACGGGGTTAACAAAATTGGGAATGCACAGAATGAATAATAATATTTTTTTTATTGCATTAAATTTTATTTAAAATATTTCTATCACTTAAATGCATATTTACAATACATAATTAAATTTCAGTAACATTGTTTTTGTACAAAATCGAATCATTCACGAAATTTATAGAATTTTCTTTCCATTCATAATGCACAACAATTGCTTTGTAAAAAATTTACCGAATAAAAAGATTAAAATATCAAAAAAAAAATTATAATATTAATCAGAAAATAACAGAACACAATTCCAAAACACAAAAGCGACTAAAAAAATCAATTACAGAGAAATGCAAAAATCAAAATAATTCCAAATCGAATAAAAGAAAAGTTAACAAAAGAAATGAAAACATTTCCGAATTCAGTTGCTTTTGGCAGACCAACATTTTAGTTCATATAGAAGAGGTGAGTTGGAAATTGTTACAAAGTGTAACATTCTGACACTTCAACATCGAATTAAGGAAAGATTTGATGTCGTCATAATGTTACACAATGTTACAATTTTCCAATTTAGAGAAACATGAGTTGTGAAACAATTAATTTTATGTGGATTCGCTCGCTGAAGGTAATTGCTTATTTTTGAAATAGAAATTAAAAGAAAAATTGAAAGATAATACATAAAAATAGAAAAGGGAAACGCTTAAAATTGTTTTAATTAATTTTTTAAACAAATTCAAAACAAATTTTATGTTTTTATTATTGGCACAGAACTTTTCTTTTCTTGCTTTGAATGTCAACAACAAAATTTACACTCTCGACTGTTTTTTTGAAAACCGAAAAACCCATGTTTTTTTGACAATTCTTGGGGTCAAGAAAACCTGGGTCAACCCTGGTTTAAGTTCAACGAACGAAACTAAAGTAAGAAGTTATCCAAACCATCCAAATGTATTTTGTTTAAATAAATAGGAACAATACCTCAGAGACTTAAACAATCTCAGTTACATTTAAAGTTTATTTTATTAAAAATACCGCTACTTTTTTGACGGAGCCAATTCTCTGAGTTCTTATTCTCGTTTACAAGTCTTTTAAAAATCAATGATAAATTTATTGTTGGCGGTTTTTCGTACGTTTATAAGTATATTCTAAGAAAAAACCAACCCTTGGTGCTGTAAACTCCGAATGAATTTTCAATACAAGTACAAAGCAAAGAAAATATATGAGTAATTAGTTCTTTTTTCATTTAATTGTACTAAGCGAGAGGATTGGCAATATGGATTATTGTGTCGAATATGATAAATTAATACTATGTGTTCCAGGCAAAACTTTTAGCGATTAAAGAAGCTTTATCTTGGCTTAAAGAAAACGTGATATCAATTACGGATATCCGCATCTTTTCAGACAGCCAAGCTGGACTCTGTTTCTACAAATTCTATAACAGCCCAAAACCGTCGATCTTTTCTCATTGAGATGGCGGAGCAGTTCACCTTTGTTGGGTGCTGGGCCATAGGGACATTCCAGGAAACTGTAAAACTGACGAACTCGCTTAAAGTGGAACAACAGTACCTACATATACTACCAGATAGGTGTCATAAGCGGACTGTCTAATAGGTAGGCACGCCAAGCGACTAGGCGTCTACTCTAATGATTTCTGCAGAAGCTGCGTGGATGAGGAAGAGAAGAAAACAATTTCTCACCTTCTTTGTACCTATCCTGCTCTGTCACAGAGACGTAGACTCCATCTGGGGGACTTCTACTACAATGATGCGAGTGATCTAGAAAATACTTATAAGTAACTATAAGTAACCTTGCACGCTTCATAAGGAGCTCCAAATGGTATAATTGAGTAAGGAAAAGCTTTCCTAGATCCATGTGGTATTACAATGAGCCAACAATTGGTCTAAGTGTGTCGGTTCTCCGCCGACAGCCACTTCAACCTAACCTAACCTAACTAAATTTCTTCTATGCGTGAATTTTGAGTCCTTAATTTGGTTGTTATTATTGATAAAAAATGACTTTCTTTTTTTTTACTGCTTTGATAAGATATGAATTCTTTACATTGTTGTATTTGTAATTTCATTTTGTGTCTTAGAATAGATGTGAAATCCAACAACAATATAAAAGGGTGATGTACAGATTCCTACTGTCTATGTGTTAGGTATTTACCAGTTTTTATACACATATTTTTTTCATTTCTTATCCGACATCTGACTTATAACACAAAAAAGCATAAAGCATAATTCCAACTGTTTTAAATTATTAAAACACTATCTAAATAGTCAAAATCTAAAAAAGTATTACTGTAAATGGAAACCTAGAGCTATTTTATAATCTAAATTTATTTTACAAACAAAAACAAAAAGTTGAATTAAAAATAAAGTAAAATTACCCATATAATTTGAATAAATTTGTCAAAAATAAAATAGAACTTTTTTTTATATTATAGTCTAGCACACTTCTAATGCGAAACGAAATTTGTGGCCTCTAAAAAAAACAGCGAAAGCACAGCGAGAGTTTAACCGATTACAAAAATTAAATTAAAAACACAAAAAAATCGCACTCAATGAAAGAGAGAACAACAAGCCAAATAAAACTTAAATTTAATTTTTCCGCACACAATTAATGCTCCGGTCAATTAATTCAATGTGAAAAAAGAGTGGAGACTTCTCAAAATAATCTGGTAGCGAAAATAAGAAACAATTTTTTCGTGTTTCATTATGTCATTTTTGTATGGGCTTTATCGTTTCGCATTAGCAGCAATGCTAAGGCTTAAGATCAGAATTGAGCAAAAAAGATGAAACGATTTATCAGATATTTTAATTGGGCTGTAAAGAAAACGATTACCTACGTACTTTTCATTTGAATAACAGATTTGTAGCATAGTGTTATTTTCTTACAAATGCTTTGATTTATTCAAAAACTTTTGCAACTTCGGTAAAAGCAAAAATATTTAACTGTCATTAATCCAAATGTCATCGTAAAATTAGATGTGAAAACATTTGTTAAGAAATTTGCTACAATGACCGTTTTCTGATATCAACCCTTAATGAAAATCAACTGACCGCGAAGTTATAATTTGCATTTTTAATGTTTAAAGGTTTTTCTTACAACAGATCAAGTCTAAGTCTATGGGCGTGATAAACAGATGATATGCTCATTAAATACACAACAGCCGCCATCTTAGCATTACTTTGACGTCACAACACAATCACCTTTTTAAAATGTAGACAAGATTTCAGAATGATGATTGTGACGTCACACATCTAATGAGCTGAGCAGTGAGCATACCTTTGTTATTGTTTATCGTGTTCGTGACTCTGGGAATCTGACAGCACTCAACTCACCACATTTGGGTGATTCTCGTTCTCTATAAATTAAGCGCATAATATTCTCGGAATGCTTAGAGCGTGCTTCGGATGGGCGCAAAGATTGTTGTTCTGTTGTTAATTTTTTAAACAAATTTTGTATTGGTTTTTTGCAGTAAAGTGCAACATTTAGTTCTGTTCAAAATTAAAATAAGTTACAGTGACAATACAGAAATATCTTGGCAACGTATTTAAATACTTGGAAGAATTTTTATTCTCTGATTGAATTGTTTTGTTTTTTAT
The DNA here is from genome assembly GCA_951394125.1 of Epistrophe eligans. Classification (NCBI taxonomy): domain Eukaryota; kingdom Metazoa; phylum Arthropoda; class Insecta; order Diptera; family Syrphidae; genus Epistrophe; species Epistrophe eligans. Next base: position 450,212 of record OX596031.1, read on the forward strand.
CGATTTTTCAATCTTACCAGATCGGCATAAATAAATGTAAAGATTAATTTTGAGAGGATACCCTTTAAAAGTGAATGGTGGTAAATAAAAAAAGGCATCAACATACATACATATAGTAGAAACAAGAAAGATTTGTTTGCAAAAATATAGTTTTGTTTTTTATGCGATTGGCAATACATTAGGTTTTGAATGTTATATTTGTTCTCATGTGCTATTTACCTTGAAGGTGTGTAAGTAAACCCACCCTCCTAACTGAATCTTAGAAAGATTCTAATTGTTCCGTACGTGATTCATAGATATCTGTCTGGGATCGAAGAAAATAAGTTAATAATAAATTATTAAGTGTTTTGGTTTAAAATATATAATTAGTCTGGGTTAAGATAAAAACAATCGATTCGTATACCTTAATTCAATTCAATTCGTAAATTATAAATCCGTTACTTGTTTGCCCATATAAATATATGTATACATTTAAATATATGTATGTATGTGATTCAATTATTGAATAATGTATTTTAATGCTTGCGCTGTCTAATAAGATATTGTATCTTAATGATGTGCTATTGACTTAATAAATAAATAAATACAATTGAATTTTCGAATGTACTGCTTATCGATTCATCAAAAAATGTATTTCCTCCATGATGAAATCTTACATTTAACTTTAAAAAGTTCAAAAATGGTAAGGTATAACTTTAGGATGGATATATGAACAGTTTTGTGCGTAATTATATATTCTTTGCTAAACTGCTTTACAACATAAAATTAAAATACTCTACCTCAAATGAACGTACTTTTTGTACAAATATGGAAGTTCAAAAACTAATATTCATTATATTAGAAACACACACACACGACACGGTATAGCATTAAAACAGTTGTCAGAATGTTCTTCAACAATACATACTTTACAGAATCCGCTTTGTTAAATAATGAATAATGACTATAATGAATGACATGGTTAACTGTTTGGTAAAGATGTTAAATATTTTGTAAAAAAATGTATGTGTATTCTACCATAAAAAATGACTAATCTTATAAAAAACTTACATCATAAAATATGCTTAGTTATCTTCTCAAAAATTAATTAAAATTAATTTACGTTAAGTACCAAATTTTAACAAAAATTATCTATTATTATTCACAAAATGTGAACTTCTGCATGAACACTTTCCCACTTGAGCTTACATCACACTTAAGGGTCAATAGCATTTGTTTTTTACCTATAGTTTTTGGCAAAAAATGACATTGGTATTTTTAACTTCATATTAATATTTAATATTGTTTTATAATTATTATTTTTTTGTCACATACGATTATGACAATAAATGCCAAAAGTAAGCTCCATAGATGAATTTGAATTTAAAAAAATCATAAATTTTTAAAAATTCAAAATTTACACTCACTCATGGTTACTATTTTACATATGTCACGTACATTTTACGTTATGTATGTATGTTTCGTGAAATAGAGCCCAGTCATGAAATCGTAAAAAAATTATTCGATCAAAAATCAATATTCGACCCATCAGTCTATTCAGCAGCAGCCTAAACCCATGGGTCGATTTTCAAGTATTTTATTAAATTTTTTTTGAAGGACTGAAATAACGGTTTTTTTATTTGTTTTTCAGCGAATGTGTTGAAAAAAAAGTGAAAATTATTAAAAATCAAAAAAAAAATGTTGCCGGTGATAGGAATCGAACCTGAGACCCCTCACGCCTAAAGCGGAGATCTCATTTTTTTTTTCATTTTTTAATTCATTTTTATTTTTTCCAAATCTTATAACTATCTTAAAGCTAGACAAAAATTCATAAAAACTAGCCTACTTGTCAATAACTTACAACTAACTTACTGGCCCCATGCGGGCGCTCTAAGTTAAACTATATATATACAGCGGAGATCTTTCCACTGCACCGCGAACTCTATTATTTTTAAATTGCGCAAATTACTAAATATTGTTCAAATCAATGACCCATGTGACGAATTGAAATTTCATTTCTTTTTTTAACAGATTTTTTTTATTTTTTTATAATTTTTTTGTCCTAAACCTTCTACCCTTATTCCTCTTTAATAAAAAAAAATTAAGAAAATCGGTCAACCGGTTTGGCTGGTTAGCGAACGTACACAAAACCAAACTTTAATTTATATATATAGATAGATGTAGCTCTTTAACATGGTTACGCACAAAATCCCGTTCGCGTTGTTAATCTTTAACGATTTCTATCATCCTTTTGTGATACTGATTTTGAAGGTCATTTAATCGTTTCAATTCTTCTTCAGCCATTTCCGAAATTTTTAAAAAAGCCGCATATTTTTTGGAGTTCTTCATTTCGCAATCATAATCATCGTAAATACATATAAAACTCAGATTTAAAAATAAAGAAAGTACAAATGAATAAAAAAATTATTTCATGCAAAATAAATAAAACAAACTAATGACTTTTGTCTGAAAAACCGCTCACTTTCCCTATTGACTAACACTACGACAGCAACAACGACAAACGCAGCTCGCCCGCAACAGCAACGAAAAGTAGAGATTTGAAAACGGATTGCACGGGTTTTTTTAATGAAAGAAACATTTTATTCATTCATTAAATTGTGCCTGAATTTCATTTGATGAATCGTCGTTTAAACTTTATATCAGTCTCAATATTAAGAAAAATATTTGACCGACGACGATGCACACTGCCAAAATTGAAAACATAGAGAATAAAGATCGGTATTTACAAGAATAACAATTTTTCTCTCTGCGAAATTGCAAGAAATTATGATTCGCAAATGAGCGAAATACACTTATTTTTTACATTTTTTTAAATGCAAAAGAAAATTTTTTTTTAAAAAAAGGGCTTTTTCATTGATTTTCTGAGTAGTTTAAAAGAAAAACCAAGTAAATTGATTGAAAATTACGTGAGTTAAGTACACGTAAACACACATAATATCAACTTAGTTTTATAGATATATGTATGTAGATTTATTATAAAGAAATCATATCGTGGACATTCCCTTGTTGTTAAAGCGATTTAAGAATTTCTTACACACTAAACCGTGATTTCGTGATTATTTTCTTTTTCTTTCTCTTTCTCTTTCTCTTTCTCTTTCTCTTTCTCTTTCTCTTTCTCTTTCTCTTTCTCTTTCTCTTTCTCTTTCTCTTTCTCTTTCTCTTTCTCTTTCTCTTTCTCTTGAATAAAATAATATTTGGAAAAAAATAAATATTTAATTGTAATGAATGAATTATAGCACTTACGCATAAACTTATGTAATATTTAAAAAAATTTAATGTATTGTCAATTTTTCATCTATTAATGCTGCGAGACTAGAGAAATGCAAATTTATAATAGTTTTAACAATTTATCCCCATTGATAGTGGGTGTGCTTGTACAAAAACTTGAAGTGCTCAGGTAATCAAAGTATGTCCACTGGTGGCAGAGGGCCCTGCCCCTGTTCCGCAAAAAAGTACATTTATAAACACAACTTTTATAAATTAGCATTTCTTTAGTCACTCCCTAAAATATGTACATATATGCAATGTACCTACTTATTTTTGGGATTATCTACTACATATGTAATTTAATGATATTTTCCAATCAATATCCACCAAGGACAAATGATTTGTGGTACTAATGAGAGAATTCAGAGTCTGACAGTAAAGACGAAGCATATAGCTCAAAAATGTTCCCAGCATATTCAACAAAATGAAAAATCATCCAACAACACCAACCAAACAGAAAATATTCTTAAAACGGATATAAAGAGTGGTTTGACATATTTGAGTGATTGTATAGGTGGTACGCTTAGAATTACATATCGTACTATTGAAGAAGCCAATAATTCGAAGGTGAAGTGGTATATAAAGGTAACTATTTTTGTCGAAACATTTTCTTACTGCAGTTTTAAAGCTAGAAATGTAATTCTCGGGGGAGGGGGTGTTCTACGATAACAAAAATGCAAGGAAATCATATACATTTCAACTGCAGTAACATTTGCTGCATTAATAGTTTAGAAAAATGTATTATCTTATTGATTAGAGTTTCTTTATGTTTTTTAACGAATGAGAAACTTTAATTCGTTATATTGTTATATGTGTTATACGTTCAAACCAAATGCATTAAAAATTTTTTTTTTTTAATGTATGTTACTGTTACTGAATATTGTTCTTCGATTCTGATTTCGTGAGTCTGCCCCACTTGCAGCTAGTGGTCTCTGAGAAATGTTTTTCTCGAGCCGCTGATTTGGTGTGTCGTTCCACTTGCATCTGTGAAATGTGTATTTCGGACAGTTCGAGGATACTGCAAGTTTTAATCTATACCTTCATTTTAAAGTGCAATGAAATCTCAGTCGTGACTGATGTATCTATATTTACCTATAGTATACAAAATTCAAAATAATGTTGAAGCGAGTGATGCGACAAGAAATGGATTGTCCTATATTTGCACCACCGTGTCTTGTAAATAAAAGAGTGTTACCGACAATTGCTGAATAAATAATAGAACATAATTATAATTTTTGTGAGAAATGAGCGAAAAAATATTGATATTGGCAAGCAGCCCGCTATTTATGATATATGTATATGAAACCCTAGGAATTGATATACTTGAAATACTAATATACCATACTCTGACACCACATGAAGCAAAAACAAGATCAAGATCAAAATCTCAATCAAATCCTCCGTCCTTTGCATTTAATTCTAATGATGATATTGAGAACCCCACCCAAGTACTTCAAAATGTCAAGAGAGCAGTGAAAGAAATCGGTTGCATCTCCCAAATTTGGCAAGAGTTTGTGATCCTCTGATCGATTAGCAGCAGCAGTTGCAAGTGCAGTGTTACAGGATGTTGGCTTGGTAACCTCAGAGAATTTCGAAAACACCATAGATCGAAATAAAATTCGCAGGATCAGAAAGCGGCAACGTGAAGTCTTCCAAACTGCGAAGGTCTTCCGAATCTTGGTCTGTGAAAAACGAGGTCAAAGAGTTTATAGAATGACCAAAATAAAGGAGCATATTTCAATTCGCAAACAGCCGGGGTCATACTACCAAGGACATCTTACCATATCCTCTGGAACAGGGAAAATTATAGTGTATTCCATAAACTCCTTTCTTACGGACAGACATCTAGATTTAAATAAACTTTCTGCTGTTGGTTGCAATGGTACAGCTACAAACACTGGTTGGAGAAGTAGGGTTATTCGGCTTATGTAGTTGGACTTGGGAAGACCGTTGCAATGGTTTATTTGTCAACTACAGCTACATTAGGACCTTTATTCTGGACCAATTGGAAGGGCGCTCGAAAATTTTGCTGATCTTCCCGTTATTGAGATTTTACCAATTTCAGGGAATTTACCTATTTTATCCAAATACATCCAAGATGCTCTAAGTACTGACCAAAAATATTTGTATCAAATGTGTGGGAGGATCCTGTCTATAGAGATCTCTCCAACAGAAACCCAGGGAAAATGGCACTCTCTAGATGGTTAACAAATGTCAATAGAATTTTGCGGCTTTATGTAGGCACATCTAATTCCAGTGATAACTTGACAATACTTGTCGAATACATTTAAAAGTGTATGGTCCAGTTTGGTTTAACATTTAAAAAAGAAAGTTTATTTAAAAGCGGACCAAATAATGTGTTCGAGTGCTGTTGAGCGCTGTGTGAAGATGGTGACCGAATCTTCAATAACAGTAGCTGGTAAAAAGGCCAGAGACGGGCTAAGATCAAAGATATATTCTCGAAATATATTGCTATTTAATTGGGTTAGTTTCTGAATGGCTTATTATTATTTTTAAGCTTTTATTTTTAAGTTTATGTTTATTCTAAACTTATAAATCTTAATATATCATAATTTGTGTTTTCGTTTATCATATATGATATCATATAATTTATTTCAAACTTGTGAAATAATTTTAACGTTTCCGAAAAAAAAATGTTTTTTTCTCAAAAAGTCAAAACTTTGAGCTGAGGCAGAGGGCTAAAGACTTAATCCAAACTTTATTTTTTTGATGTCAAATTATTCTACTCATCGAAACCCAAAAAAATGGAGGTATTCGAAATTGATACAACAACTTTTATTTTTCTCCATACATCGACGCTCCACCCTAATGTAGGTTTGGTGGAGACAAGCAAAACAAATTGTTTGGAAGGAGGTGTATTTTCCCCTTTTTAGGCGGGAAGAGCAATTGCCTAAAAAAATGAACCCAATTTGACTTTATTTCTTATACATGTGGTTTTCCATATGAAAACAGTTGCCTATATTTTACAAACATTTTAAAAGTCTCCTTATCTCTGCACCAAGCGAAATCAAATATATTTAATGATGATTTGGCTAAATATTAAGATTGAGGGTTTAAAGTTTCAGGATACCTATATATACTAAGCACCACACGAGCGAACTGTACTGTTTTTTCCCCACCGATTCAAATGATCATAATAAACGGCTTTATTTTGCAAGTTGCATTAGACTATTTGACAGCCACTTGTTTCACAATTTATTTAATACGTTAATTTCTTTTAGCAGCCCACGTGGCGACTTTGGGGTGAGGAGCGTGAAAAAGATGCAGTTTTTACTGTTTACCTTAAAAAAGTACGATACCATCGGCCAACACCACGTTCCGGTAGTGTAAGTATATACTTTAGTTGCACTTACCTAAATAGTATATTTAACTTCTAAATTTTATTTGTTTTTATGTTTAGGACTCGGATGATGAAATTTCTCACTTAGAATGGGAAACAGTTAGAGTACGTTTCGTTAAAGCTGCATCTTTAGCTAGATTAGTAGAAGCCCTTGCCACAGATGACGGTGAACTAGAGAGTACGTTTATAAACGTGTTCCTTTCAACGTATAGAACTTTTTCAACACCAAAAGATGTTTTTGACCTTCTAGTCAAGCGTTATGATACTCTCAATGGAATGTCAAATCATGAGATTCAAGTTGGATCTAACAACAAAGAACTTGATGTTTCTGTATACGAACAGCACAAAAGAACTCTTGTTTCAGCATTACACGTTTGGCTAGACGGTTTTCCTGAGGATTGGAATGAAGTTAATTTGAGACATATATTAAATTTTGCCTCAAGGCGTCTGCCAAGATCAGACCTACACATAAAAGTTTTGCATCGCTTAGAACGAGTTTTACGGGTTCAAGCCCAAATGGTATTTTCGGAAGAAAATTCATCTTGGACTGGTCACCAGGAGTATAACAGCTTTGCCGAACAGTTTTCTGGTCTTTGTTTAGCTCCTGCATTTCGAGGACCAACTCATTTATTACAAGCGTATCGCTTCCCTCATGTAGATGTTAAGCATTTTGCTGAGCAACTTACGAGAATGGATTCAGAACTATTCAAACGACTTATTCCTCACCAGTGCTTGGGAGCAACATGGGCTCGACGTGACAAAAATGGTGCTGAGACAGTTGTTGGTACAGTAACACAATTTAATGCGGTTTCCTTTAGAGTTATATCCAGCATAATAATTGAACAAAGACTTAAGCCCCATGTAAATATGCACATTATGAAAAAATAAAGGCTCCGCAAGTAATTTATTTTGTTCTTTTATATCATAGGAAAGAGCATTATTTATATCTACTTGGATAGATATTGCGCAGGAGTTGCGTCTCTTAAAAAACTTCTCTTCTCTTAAAGCTATTATTTCTGGACTTCAGTCAAACGCAATATACCGCTTATCAAAAGTCTGGGCAGTACTTGCCAAAGAAAAGGTTTTTTTTTTTTATTACAAAACAAATATGTCTAAGAAATTTAACTCGGAAAATTTCGTTTAATTTTAGATGGAAATTTTTAGTGAACTTGCTAGAATTTTCTCAGAAGATAATAATGCCTGGGCCCAACGTGAAGTTCTTATGCGAGAGGGAACAGCTAAGTTTGCTGACACAGTAGGGGAACACGACAGACATTTACAGAAAATTATACAAAAGCAAGTAAGTATCTACATATGTATGTACATATGTTTATGTATTTAAGCCACTATTATGCCAAAATGGCATGTTTTGAGTTTTTTAAAAATACCTAAACTATATTTCTAACAACTAGGATAAAAAGAAAGCAAACGTCTGTGACACAATGCTATTTATAAGCCTCAAAGTTCACACTTTGTGAGAAAGTGTATGCACTGATGTGCAGTCTAAATAATACTCCCTGCCGTCAATATAGTTCTTGTTGAATTTAACATATTTTCATTAAGATTTACTACTTCACTTGCAGTTTATTTGAGACTTTGAAGATAATTAAGCATTTTGTTTTAATAGGGGTTTGGACTTTATTGTAATATTAATACCAAAGAGTAGTATTTTTTTAAGTCGTTCCAAACAGTACAAAGAATAGGATAACACTCAAAAACGAAAGTCGAAAATTAAAAAGATTCGATATGTGCAGTCAGCAAAAAACTGATTTAACATATTCCTATGGTCTCAAACACAAAAGTAGAAAATTGAAAAGCTCCGATATATGCAGTCAGCAAAAAACTGATTTAACATATTCCTATGGTCTGTTTCATAGTGAACTAAGTATCGAAATTTTCCCATATTCTTTCATTGGTACACTAGGACGTATACGTGATAAAATGTTTTGTTAATTTTTTTCTTTTCATATATGCCTACGTAAATATGAATGTATGTGGAACATATACTTATATTCTTGTCGAAACTGATGGAAGCACTAATAGAAGTAATTCTATTAACGCTTATTACTGCAGTTGTCTGGTTGGTATGAAGACGGTTGGATGCTGTGCTCATGTTATGAGTATTTTATGGTACCTTGGGTATGCCCGTCATCAACCAAATCTAACAATACCACCTGCACTTTTTCTGCACAACATTTTGATAGATGACCAAATTATGGATGAAGAATAATAGGTATTTACATATTTTACCATTGAATATTTCCTATACGAATAAAAAATATTTTATTATACGTTAATTTGGCTTTCAATTAGTAACTATAAAAAAAATCTTGTTCCTCAAGTAAAAATATTAACAGGAACTCTTATATGATAATATTGTGCACAAGCTCTTTGATTTATCAAAGCTAAGCTTTCGAATGTGATTTTCTTAATTATTGTTGAGGAAATCTTGAATTTTTATATATCAAATTAAAGCCTGAAAAGCGTTCTTTCACATAACGCTTAAAAATTACTGATTTGTAAAAAAATTACTTAGTTTCAAAGCCTTTAGAGTTAAATTGATTATTATCAAAAACTTAAAATCTTAGGATCATATTTTTAACGCCATTTAAAAAACAGAAAACTCACCATTTAATTGATACAAAATACATATGGGTGTGTTTAATGGTTCCTTAGATATAAGACTTTATTTGCTTATAATCGGAAAAAATCAAGCAAAAGGTGTATCTGAACTATGAACTTCAAACTTGAATATCTTAAAATCCCCAGCTACGATTTTTCTAAAACTTCACAGTTTTAATGTCCTAACACTCACCTTTTTTTTGGTACCACTCTTGTTCCTGCACGCTCTTGGCCCAAGCCCCATACAATTTTGCGTCATCTCCTTTGCATTATGGGAGTAAACTCTCCTCTTAATCTGTTATTAATGGTAACACGTTTGAACGTACCACTAAAAAATTAGTATAAAGCCATTTGGACATTAATGAATACATAGATATTTGTTCCCGAAGCGATTAAAAGAACTCTTATTAATAGTAAAAAAAAAATAAAACAACTTGTGTGTGGCTAGTAAATATGCTGGTTTCAAATGCAATTGTCGAATAATAACTGTATGAACACAATCGATACGAAGCTGCAATTGGATTAGCTGAAACTTTTTGTGGTTATTTATTTCGCGAAAAATATTGTATCCCCGGTTTCAGTAGCAGCATTCTATTGAGTTCAGGCAGTAAAACCTAAATTGGGATGGACTTGATCAGGTGACCTCGGTAGCGCAATTCGAAGTGCATTGGCTCTAAGTTCTCTAATATTGAACACTAAATGACCAACCACCATTAAAATGAGTCTGATATAGCTATATAACTTCAGTTTATAAAAATCTTGATGGTAGCTCACCCAAGTATTGTTGTTTCATTCAAACATTCAATATTAATATGATGGTGCGAAAGCCCTTAAAAATAAAAAATTACAGATTTCGCTCATAGACCAAATATTGGGACATTGAAAATGACTTGTATTAGGTATAGATAAAACAAAAACATGACTAATCTTGGTGATTTTTATTTTACATAAAATAGAACCGAAAATAATAGTTTTTTGTATCTTCGCACATATTTGACATTTTTGCCTAGCTAAGCTTTGCAAAAAAGGTAACTGAGTTATTTTAGATCGATTAAAGTATACATTAGAAGGTAGAAAAGTTTTTACATAAACATTTACATAACATAGCACCTCAAAGATGCGATTATTAGAATAGAAGATATAGGTAAGCTTACCAAATCGACCCTTCTAGATTATAATATTTTAGTTGCTTTGCTAATTTAAGTCCATCTCTAGCCTGATTCACCTTAATATAAATACCATAACCTTGAACATCTGGCCCTTAGAACCAAAGTTATAACTTCAAGTAGGTACCTACTATGCATATTCTAGGTTCAACAATCGAATTTATTTAGGTCTAAGTTAAGTTTTGTCACATAAATTTTATAGCCTGACATTACCTTATTTTTATCACATTAACTTCAAAAACTCGATTATTAGAATAGAAGTTATAATCCAAACAAACCAACCTAATCCAACCTTCACGTTTTTATTATTTGTAGAATACCTAGTACATATGTTCATGTACATTACATACATACATTACATTCATATTAAGTATTCAATGTATTTTCTTTAAATTTATTGTAAAACTAATTCATTGTTCATAAAAATTGTATATTTGCTATAATACCAACATTTGAAAATTATAAACATATTGCCAATCAATTTGTAAAAGCAAAGCTTATAAACAAATAAATATATCCATTTGTATAATGCAGCCTGTATTTTAACATTAATTATCTACCTTAATATTGAACATCCAATAATTATAACCAAAGTTATAGGCTTCTATGTGGACTCAAATCGAGCGTTTTTCGAATTTTATTTATGTGTTCTTTTGTTCATTTAATTCATTTTGGTAATTTCTTTGGTAACACCAATACAAAATTCAATCGTTGCCCCCCTATACGCTTTGTTCATTTTGGTAACACAATACTTTTCTCAAAAGACTCTATAAACATTTTTAATAAAATTTTTTTCTACTAAAAATATTTTGTCTCTTTATGTTGTATTTGTATTGATTTACATATTTTAATCTATATTTAAATACTCTTCTTTTAGAGTACTCAAACTTCACATGGAACGATTCCGTATCTTGGGACATTTCTCACCGATTTGACAATGATACATGCAGCTATACCTGATCGAATAACGGAAGATAATCTTATTAATTTCGATAAAAAAAGAAAAGAGTTTGAGGTATTAGCACAAATAAAGTTATTACAGGGTGCAGCCAATACCTATAACCTCCGAGAAGACCCCAACTTCGATCGATGGTTTGCGTCAATGTTAGTCCTGGACGAGCGAGAAGCTCATGCCTTATCATGTCAATTAGAACAACCAACAGAACCAAGAAAGTCAACTTCGACCACATCCACATCATTAGGCCATCGTAAGACTGATTCCATAGCATCTAATTCAAGTAGTGGCGCTGGTTCCCAATTTTACTGTGAAATAAGCAGCAGTTTTGGAGCTTCAAGACAAAATTCCAGACACAATTCCTTAGATCGTGATACTCAACCACCAAATGTGTCGTTACTCTCTTCATCAAGTAGTGTTTCCAATTTATCAGTTGGTTCAAGTAATTCGGGAGGCCAAAAGACTGCAGGATCGAACCCAAAAAATATTGGAAATGGTAAAAACCTGAGCAATGGAATACCATTGATAAATGCGCAGCTGGTACAACCAGCTGGCGATAAAAAGATTATTCCTGATTTCTATATTATACGAGTTACATATGAGACTAGCAATATTGAATTGGATGGAATAGTGCTCTACAAAAGCATAATGTTGGGAAATAATGAACGCACTCCACACGTTATTCGTAATGCAATGGTAAAGCTAGGACTTGAGGGCGACCCTGATCGCTTTACATTGGCTCAAGTTCTGCCAGACAAGGAGCTTGTAATGCCACAAAACGCAAATGTTTATTACGCAGTCAACACGAATTTTAATTTAAATTTTATACTGCGCCCTAAGAGAGAAGAGAGCTGACTACTAAAGAACAAAATACAAGTTAAAAATTGTTTCTAGCCTCAGATTGCTAATTTCGAAATAAAATCTCAATTTAAATTTTAAATTTTATTTGTTTTACCATTATTCATAAATTTTTTGAATATAATTTGTGTAAGCAAAGTATATATATGAAACCGTAATAAAAAATGATATTATTCGCTTTAATTTATTTATTAATATAATATTTATTTTTATAGTATTCTAAATCAACATATTATAAACACTTATTTTACTATAAATCATCTGGTGCGAAATTATAAATGTACTCGTTTGCATAAAAAGTGTTTTTTGAAGTCAATAATAAACTCAAGCTTGTGAGAAATAATTAAAATCAAATTATTATAACTGTTGCAATTCAGCAGCATAACATGTAAACGCAATTATTATTGGGAACAGCAGATGTATGTACTATTTTGTATATTATATTTATATACTTCGTATTTATGTAACTTTACAAGTAATATACATATATAGAAATATAATTTTTAATAATTTTACTATATGAAAATACGATAAAATAAAAAAACAAAAAAAACAATCTTTGATAATATTGTTTTCATATTTTGGAAAATATGACCATATGTATGTATATGATTTTATTTTAATTTAATTCTGCGTGGGCTCTAGAAAGGCTTAACAAAACTAAATTTATTGAAGAATCATCCGAAGAACATTGCACTCCAAAAATGTATGCCAGTGATTGTATCATCGCAAATTCAATGATATATGTAGATGTAAATAATATGTGTTTTCATCATAACGGCGCTACGTGCCATACAGCTGATGCGACAATGGATATGGAAACTTAAAGTGCAATTATGAGATGATTTCTAGGTAAGGAAAAAGTATTTTTTGTACAGTTATTATGCGGCTCGCAGGGCGACTCGCGAAAATGTAAATTTGACCAACTGATGTGACAATAGTTGCAGACCCCAAAGTACAGTTTGTCTTATTTATTTTAGAATTTTTAAGAAACTCATGTTTTTAAGCTAGTTTGATGCGATTTTAATCGCCTCGGGAAAGTCGATATAAGTATTTGATCAAAACTGCTTATTTCTTTTATTTTAAATATATAAAAGTATAGAGCGTACATAATGACCCCTCTTCAAATAAACTAACAAATAAGCCTTAATTCCTTGTTTAAGTCACTATTTTTGTGTACTTATTCAAACGGGTCTATTTAATAATGAATAATAAAGCAGAATAAAAAACAATAACCTAAATAAATAAAAATAAATAAACTCCAATGTCAAAAGGCCACATTGGCAATACTGTATATCCGATCTATTAGTTTTAAATAATTTTGAAGCAGCATCTTTGTCTACATTTTACAAAAAAATCTAATGTTTCGATTTTTTTTGAAAAAAATATTTTTTATCGACTCACAATTTTTCAATTCTGCACGAAGCCTGTACGTATTCTTTAAAAGAAGCAACTGAAAACCTATGAAATAGAAAAAAGTTGACGTCAGTCAGGTTGATGAGGAAGCAATGCAAATTTAAAAGTTTTGTTGTCCTTATTTCGTTTAACAAAATCAATATTACACTAGACTCAATGGCGCCTGGTTGACATTTTATTGAACCAAATTTCGTATTATTTTGGGAAAACTTTGTTTTTATTGCATAACAATGTAAATTGTTTTTTTTTTTTTTTTTTTTTTAAATTTTGAGATAAGCTATCCGTAATGGTAAATATATTTGCATTTTGATCTAGTCCTTAAGTGCAACAAAATCCAGTTTCTGCGTCATAAGATGGCTTAATTTATCAGCCGTTGATTAAAAACAAAACAAACCATCATTCTTAAAGCTTTACATAGAAACAATTTATTCGTTTCTAACTTCAGTTTCAAAAATAGTCAACATAACTGAGATATACTGACTATTGACTACTGAGGTGAGATTTGTTGTCATCGTTCTATTATATAGCCAAACTTGACAACTGATTCCTTAGCTTTTAACTTCGAGACGAGAGAGGTATTATCTCTTTTATAACCTTAGACAGAATTCTCCCGTAATGTCAGTACTCTACCATCACCATCTCTTAAAAGCGCCGCCATGTTGAATTGGAAAAAAACTTTCAGAAATGTAAGCTCTGTTGTATGGACGGAAATTAGTTTGAGGAAAGGTGTCGTTCTATGAAGAAGTAAACGGTGTAATTTCATCGAGCCTGTGATAGAAAATAATATACATAGATATAGATAAAAAAAGGAACTTTAATATCATTAAATTTTATAAATTTATTATAAAAGATACATTTTCTAAACTGGAGAACATTAATCCATTGTATTGGTTGGACGTTATTTTTGCTTAATATTTTAAATTTTCTGAATAAAAAAACTAATGGAGAAAAAATCAGTATCAAAGCTTTTTTTTCTCTAGATACACCATGATTGAATAAAAAGGATTTGTCAAAACCAAATCAAAAACGTCGCTCAAGTGATACTTAATTTGCTGACTGATTTAAATGTTGAGTTATAATCATAAAGACTACAATTCAGTGAATTAAATGTAAAAACGTTACCTAAAGGCCAACCAATCTTTATTCTGATAGAATTAATTTACATCAAAATAGTTATTTTTGAAACAGTTAAACGGGAGTGCTTTCGTTCAATACAGAAAAGGATTGCTAACGCGCATTCCATTGAGTTCAAGGTGATAATCTACTAACAAAAAAAGTCAATGAGTTTTCAAAAGAAAAAAATAATGTTAAGATAATAATAACACGCAGAACATCCTCAACAATCGTTAGCTGAGTTTAACTTACGAAATAAATGAACTCTGATAAAAAACTTAAGCCAAGTAAGTCCCTAGATAGATTAAATCCTTAAGGTACCCAGATAACTATTAAAACAAAAAAATAACTCCCGTGATTCATCTATTTTATTTAGGAAAACTGCTTTCGTGACAATAATGCGCTTGAGTAATTACATTTTCATTTGCCAAGAATTTAGATTTCACCAGCCCATACTACGTATATTAATATTTAATTAAAAAATCGATACTTTTGTCTTGTCATGTGAGCACTCATTCTTAGGTGAATAAAAAAGATTGTAAACAACAACCGATTTTATTCAAAAAAAAAAATATTATTTAAAAAATATTAATTTGTTTTATAATTCTTTTTAAAACATCGTTAAAATTGCTAGTTATTTTATATAATAAGTATCTTCATGTTTAGACTTCATGTTAAGATACTTTACTTTAGACTTACTTAGAGTATACAACTAAATAATTAGGTACAATCACACTTATCAATTACTCCTACGAGGAATTAAAAATAGCGTTCTTGAAATCGTTTATTGATTTTATTTAATTCTTGAAAAATTCGTGATCGTGTTGCCTTGGATATTTTGATTGTATGCAACGTATAAGGAGTCTAAAGTCTTAACGGTGCATGTATTTACTTTGATTGTATTGGAACTAATTTGTTTTTAAATAACGTTTAATTATTATCAAAAAATTCAAAGTTGTACAGCTGAACCTTATATACATACATAAATATTTGTATCTTAAGAAAACAATAAAAAATAAATGAAGCGGTTAAAAAAAATGATGTAGGGGCATCAAGAGTTCGCCGCCAAAAGGTTGGGGAATTTTCTGTTTTGTTTGAAGGTAAAATTAATATTTTTCTAAAAATAAAATTTCTCAAGATTATAATTATTTTAAAGTTCTTATATACGTATGTACAAATATTGATATAGCTCTTAAACTTTAAGAGATAGTACGCTCATGAATATTTCAAATATCTACAAAATTTTCCCCTTTCCCTCTGTCTAATGGATAACAGTTTTTAAGTTTAAAAAGTAATCAAATATTATTTTTCCTATTGAATAAAAATCAAACTTCATGTCAGTTCCACGTCAGTGGCAATAAAAATTAAGTCTATATTCCTATATATTACACAAATTTCTTGTACCCTCAACCAGTTTGTTCATCTTAAAAACAATGGCGCAAAATTTTAAACGATTTAGTACGATGTTAAAGCCATTTTATCATACTAAAAAAGGCTTTAACATCGTACTAAATCGTTTAAAATTTTGCGCTAATGTTTATGTTTTACGAAGCGAATATTCATTTCCACTTTCCCATTTTAAGCCTTTTAACTTTTACAAACAATAACTACCTATTTGAATTTTTTGATATTTTTTGTTGAATAAAATAGATACACAGCTATTATATAAATAATTCAAATTTTACAATTAAAAAAATAGAGCCCTTAATTAAAAAATATTGTTTAAGTTTTTTTTTCAACTTACACAATATTTTTGAATAATGGTTCTATTTTTTCTGTGTGATATATCAAATTCGAACATGGAAAGTTTTGAAGTTACATCTGTTATACAGTAATTTAATTTAAATGTATCGATTAATGAAACTTTTGTCTCTAAATCTGGTGAGAAAGAAGTTAACAAGAAAAGGGAGTTTCGATTTGCAAAACACTTGTTGAAATAAAAGATTAGAAAGGGTTATTCTTAGGTTGGTTTAAGGATATATTTATATTTAACTACGTACATATATATTTATTATTTTACTACCATAGCTAATACATGGTGTCCGCCGGGAAGGTATACTACTTTGTTTGTTTATAATTTTTGATTAAATGAAAGAGAATTGATCTTATATTGATAAATGTTTTATTTAATGTCGGCAATTATGTATGGAATACAATATCAGGTAAATGTCCGCCTCTGTTAGTCTCACAAATGGGAGCCCTTTTGGCACATTTTTCATTACATACTTACACATTTCACGCGGTATTTCATTAATTTCATCACGAATATTTTGTTTGAGTTGCTCAAGCGTTTTTGGTTTGTTTGCATAAACCTTGCTTTTCAGATATCCCTACAAAAAGAAGTCCGGAGTAGTCAAATCAGGCGACCGTGGAGGCCAATCAACATCACCATTTCTTCAAATAACTTGTTGTGGAAAGAGGTCTCGCAGTAATTCCATTGTAATCCTGGCTGTATGCGATGTGGCACCGTCTTGTTGATACCACATGTTAATCAAGCCCAAAGCATGCAATTCTGGCGTTAAAAAGTTTTCAATCATATCACGATATCCAGTGTTGCCGAAAGTACTCCCATAGGAGTATTGTACTCCTTTCAACACCTCCGTACTCCTGTACTCCTCCTTTTACATTCGTACTCCTATTTTTTTTAAAAACCTAAAATATCTTACAATTGCAGCAAAGTGTAATGTTAACCTTAATAAATTTAATTCACTTCAAATTTAAATCAAATTTGGCAGCATTTTAATCTTCCAAACTGTCGTCAAAAAGGGAATTTCCCTCTTTCTTGTTTGTTTTTGTTTTTCGTTGGCGTGGACGTCTACGTTCAATTTACATCTGTCAGTGCAGTATTTATTTTATGGTTACCTCATTACCTGAAATTTTGGTTTGGTGGTTGTTTTTTTTTTTTAGCTCCGTAAATTTGTATGTATTGTTCAATAAAATGAAAAGGTTTGTTAATTAATGTTTGAAATATTGTAATTCCTGTTAGAAAAATTCAAAGTAAACTTTTATTGTATAGATATTTAGTGAAATTCGTTTCCTTGGAGCAGGTAAAGGCAAAAAAAAAGCAAATATAACTATGCATTACGCTATCTTCCACAACACAGATTTTGTGTGATAGAAAAGATATTTACTTATTTTTGTTCTTAGAATTAATAATTTATTTATTTATGTTTTTTTTTTGTAACTGATTTTTTTCTTGATGATTTTTTTTAATAAAGTTTGAAGACTAAAAAATGTCTGTACTACTATTTTTTTCTCTCTTTTTTGGCTTCAGTACTACCTTGAAATATTTCTTCCCGGCAACACTGACGATATCGCTCCCCATTCACAGTTACCGTTACGCCGTTTTCATTTTCAAAGAAGTAAGGTCCAATGGGTAAAATTGAAAACGCTGATTTCCGAGGTTTTATATGTGATTGGCTTAGATCTTATTTAAAAAACAGAACCCAATGAGTGAAATTAGGTGAAATAAGTAGTGAAATTAAATCAATTGATTTAGGTGTTCCACAAGGTTCGGTTTTGGGACCAATTTTGTTTCTAATTTATATTAACTCTTTGTTTAAATTTCCTTTTAAAGGTTTATTGACAGCTTTTGCAGATGATGTGGGTTTTACTTACGACACAAATAGTCGTCACAATCTTAGGTGTGATATAAATTGGGATCTCAGCTTGTTAAGACATTGGTTTTCTGAGCACAGATTGATTATTAGTTCTAAAACTAAGGTTATGTTTTTTAGCTTGTCTGGCCAAAAGATTCTCGATGCTGATCTCTTTTTCATGCTACTGAGTGCCAAAAATTTAAACTTTTTAACTGCAGCTGTAATGCTTTGGTTAACTCTTACTCTTTTAATGATCAAATTAACTGCAGTGATATATGCTTTAAAATTGAAAATGTTATGGAATTCAAATATTTGGGATTAATTATTGATTCAAGAATGTGTTTTTATAATCATACGGAAAATCTTAGACAATATTTTCGGTGTACTCTTAGAAATTTCTATTTTCTCCATAAAGTTTGTTCTTCTCATCTACTTCTTAAAATTTACTACGGAATTTTTCATTCGAGATTACAATATGGTATTTCTTGTTGGGGAGGAAGTTATTATAATAAAATTCAACCTCTCTTAGTTTTGCAAAAAAGTGTTTTGAAGAAAATATGCGGTAAACCTCGCCTCTACCCTAGTTTTCCACTATTTAGGAATTTGAAAATTCTTCCAGTCAGGCATCTTTATTGCTTTAAAGTTCTACAAGTTTTCTTTAGAAGGTCGGGTAACCTTAATTTTAGAATTATCGCTAATTATATATGTATTTTTTTTAAGGTCACCCCACCCATTTCAAATAATTTAAGTTTTATTAAATTGCTAAAGAGTGACAATAACTCTATTTTTTATAAAAATATCTTTGCCACTTATATTTCTTTTATCTTAAATATTGTATTTGGATTTTAAGAAATAAAAATGTATCTATCTATCTATCTATCTATCCTCCTGACCAAATTGCACACCAGACTGTAACTTTTAATGGATGCAAAGGTGACTGATGAATAATTTGAGAGTTTTCCATTGCCCAGAACCGGCTATTCTGTTTATTCACATATCCTTTCAAATGAAAATGTGCCTCGTTACTCATTATGATTTTTTCATGAAAAATCGGGGTTGTCATGGGCTAGCTGTAACATCATATTGGCATATGTACGACGGCGTAAATGGTCTTGTGGAAGAAGCTCTTGTGTCAACTGAATCTTAAATGGAAACAAATGCAAATCCTTGTGCAAAATTGTGGCCAAAGTTGTTCTTTGAAGACCAGGCTCCTGAGCACGGCGTCGAATTGCAGTACGTTGTGGTCCATGCTTGGGCCTATCACCTACAGACCTTTTTCTTCGAAATCATTCATTCGATAAATAGTGCGTTTTGTTGGCACGTTGTTTCTCCCAAAAATTTCACGTTACTTTCTCATCGTCACAGTAATCGATGATTGATTTTGATAAAATGTTTTAACGATTAAAACACGTTGGTTATCGAATATTTTTCTATAATAAATTTGCCACGTGTCTACTTCACGACTGCCAAATATGAACTGTCAAGACTAATGTTTACCAAAATGGCGGCGAAACAAAGTAGTATACCTTCCCCTGATACCCTGTATTTAAAACCACAACTAAGGAGTTTTTTTTTTTAATCAAATTCAAATAAGTTACGTCAAGGTTATGCAAAAGAAATCAATAAAGAATATTAAAAACAATTCGAAACTTTAGAACAATAAAGGTTTACATACCAGGTACATGATTCAATGGTACATGGTACTGGTACATGTAAGGCTCGAACACAAAACAAAAGATGAAAGAGTGGCTAAAATTGTTTGAAGTGTGCCTTTGAATATTTAGAAAAAAAATTTTATCAGTTTTTAAGTGGTAGGTACTTAATAAAAATTTAGTTGGCCTTCAGTTTTATTACATAATTTTTGTCAAATCAAGATTATAAAGAACTTGAAATCGGTGTTCAACGAAATCCGGAGACATCTTAAGCTTCAAGTTAACCAGTTCCACCACGAAATCTAAAAATCCATAACCTTGTGTGCATTTTGACAGAGAAGTTAGTGAACAAATATTATATGATTGCAGCATTTGAGCGCTAACTGTTTCGACTTCAACCTCATCAATTTTAGCTTTAAAATCCGTCTGCTTCATCTTCCCCCCAATACATCCTGTTTTTTTTATATTTTTAAGTTAGGTTAAATTCCTAGTTTTAAGTTAGATTAGGATATGTTTGTAGCTAGTATAAGGATGAATAAATGGGAGTTTTGTCGCCAACAAAATAAAAATTAAATGCATACACGTATGTACATAGATATACATATAACATATAAAATTCTATTCTATATAATTATTTCTTTAGTCGTGGCCTTTTTATTGCAAAAAGTTTTACTGTTTTCTTCGACTTCGCATGAATAATGTAGGTACCAAATATGTTCTTATAAACATAATAATTGAAAAGTATTTATGCAAAGTATAAGCTAATAAAACACAACACACTCAATCTCGTCTAACCTAACCTAAGACCAAACCAATTACATCGTTCGCACAATTTATTTAATTCTAACGCATTGAATATATTATAACAATGCAGTTGTAATAAAAATAAAGCGGTTGCCCATAATAAATGTTTTCCTAACAAACGTAGGTATAGAAGAGGACATAAAGTAGCAAAGCTAACTACATACAAATATTGCTTGCTACTTTCTCTAAAAATCACAATATTCAATTAGAAATTCAAAGAAATTTTGCAGGGGCACAGAATACCAGAAATAAAAACAGGCTGCCACCAACACATGTACATAAGTTAGGGTGTCCTAATCCTTGGAGGATATTGAATATGCAAAAACGGAATCACTGCGGTTGAAATAATATTGAAACTAGAAGACATCATAGCTGTTTTTGCTATATGTATGCATTGTATATAGATATGTGAGAATGGTGATATTTTTAAAATTAACCAATGAACTACCTATGTATTGAAAAAAAAGTTTATATCTCTAGTGGGCTATAAATCTTTTTTATATTTTTGTTCTAACGCGAAGATACGTATCTAGCTATCGGATATATTAGGATTCAACGATTTTTGTATAAAAGGTTTAAAATACATATTTTTGCTATTGATTGTTGCAAACACATATTGAAAAAAACATTTCAGACATTAAAATAATACATTTATTTAGATTTTCAAGAAATAAGTGAAGATACATCAAAAATATTATAATATATCATTATACCCTGACTGACTGCAAAAAATATATATGTAGTTGATATAATCTGTTTCTTTCGATTCTTTTTTAAACAAATATTGTCTATCTATTTAAGGTGTGAGGCTATGCGCTTAGGGGGTGCCCACGGTGGCGGAGACCCCCTAACGATGAGCGCGGCTGGAAACGACTATGCTGAATTATGCGACTTAGGTCCATCTCGTTGGAGCTCTCGAGGATACCATCCCTCACACAGCTCATCACTGCATGCGACTGGTGTTGGTCATTCAACATCTATACTACCACCTAACCTAGGACTCCATTCGAGCCATCACCGTTCAAATAGTTTTGAAGCAGAGGACATAGGCGGCATTCCAGTTGCTAATACTATTCCCCACAATGGTTCTTACGGTATAAGTACTAATAGAATTGCAAATAGTACTAGCTCCTTGCGAGGTGGCCGATCGGGTCTTTATTATTCGCCACCCGGAACATCATACACAATAGTTGAGCGGCCACATTCACCACATTATTATTACAATACAGCAGGCGTTCCTTCTAAGGGAGGTTCTTTACCTGGCCGTGGATCTTCATATTTACAATCTTCATCCTCCAGCCATATACCAGCTTCACTAGGTATTTCTGGTTCAGGCACTGTTCCAAATTCCACCCGACATAATGGGAAGAAGCGTCCAATTTCTCCAGAACAGGTGTTGCGAATGTTCGGGGCAACAACCTCATCTTCAGTTCCTACAAGTTATCATTATAGTAATGGCACAAGGGATCGAAGTGGGCGTAGGAGCCCGGCCAGTAGTCCACCATCAACAACCCATCAGGTCTGTATTATAATAATGATTACATTAACTGACGTTTTTCTCAGAAATTTGGCTGCTAGTTTTGTTTTCTATCGCATGAAAAATTAATTTCGATCGTCTCATTACTTTGATTGTTTTTTTCCTTTTCTCTCCGTTTACATTTCATTGAAGGTGTATCGAGATCGGGACAGGGACCGCAGCATACAAAATATTCAGGAGCTTTCCACAAGAACTGTTACAATGTCTAGAGACCAACAATCAGACAGTAGTCATGGATTTGGCATATGCGTTAAGGGTGGCAAAGACTCAGGTAAGCATCACATTAATGTATAATAAAAACTGCTATAAGTTTTGAATGGGAGCAATTGCACAAGGCCTATATCATCATGATGGTTTGCATTAATGTATTTCTGCTAGACATTCTAATACTTTGGCAATAGAATAAAAAAGCTTCAAGGAAGGCAGAACAAAATTCCATGTTTGTTTTTATTTGTCTGTGTTATGAATAAAATTCTTGTAAGCCAATTTAAAAGTTGGCATTGTATAGCAACGTACCTATTCGTCATTGAATTTAATTGACAAATTGTTAGTAATGTCCAATGTTTATAGGAATGTATGTCAATATCAAAATATATATAATTTACCTCTGCTAAAATATCACGAATACAAATATACGAAATATACGAATACGAAACTTAAATATTTAAGTTAAACATAAGAGCTTATGTGACAGTTTTCTTTGAGGAAAATTAAAAACAAAAACGTTTAAGTTGAATATATGTAAATATTTATATGTTTCGTATCAGCGAACGGTTAAAGATAAATCAGTGGAAGCGTAGCTATGTTAATTTTGTACTTTTGTACTTTTTAGTCCATTTTAATAATGCTTTATATTAAAAATGTATTTTTGTTTAGTGAATTATCATCATAAAGTCTGGAGTCTGGATCCCTTTTACCGACTCTTATACTACACCGATTTTGACAAATGAGGTGTCAAACGAAGCGGAGTCACCTACTGATTTGATTTAACGAATTATATATGTATTTTAAAAATGTTATTAATTTGTTCAAAAACTGCATTTGTTGTTAAATATTATACCAATAAAAATGAACTCTAAAATGAAGACTTCCACTTACCAATTGGTCTGACATTAGGTCGTTACAATTCATTAGGTCCGTTTAAAAATATTTTGGATATTAATTGACAGTGCGTCTTTTATTTTTATGTATATATGTACATACCTTTATAAGAACATATGAATATAAGAATAAACAATTCATCATATCAAGGCAACTTTAGGTACTCCGCTATGTCGGGCAAATCTTATACATACATTTATGCTAAAAATTCAAACTGTTCCTACCTCTGAAGGAATTTTAATTCAGACTTATGTATGTTAGGCAAGAAGTTGACGGAAAATTTTGAAATGAAGTTGTAAACAGCCATTCAACAAAAACCAACTTGAATATACATATACCTCTCCTTAATTTTTCATTCCTTAGGAAAAATAAAATCTATATTATATAAAATTGAAGAAAGCACCTAAACTGGTACAATACAATTTTGCTATTGCAGATTAAGGGCGAATTTATCCATACGCAATATTTCATTATTGATTTATGTTCGACTTTGAGCATTATAGGCTAGTACTTTGCAAACTACTTATAATGTATTGTGAACGTGTGGCTCTTTTGATTGTCAAGTAGTTTTATGGATAGATATGGTGGTATTGATGGCTATAATGCCTTTGTATGGAAAGCACCAAGACTCTGCTGAGTGAGAAAAGAATACCTACTCTTTCCATTCAAAAATTTACGTGCTTTAAAGTTATTCAAAAATTAGGTTTCTTTTTTTCTCATCATCGATTGTTATTTAAGGAAGGGAAATAATCTAGCAGTTGTTTTCATATTTGCTAATAAATTATAATAAAAAAACAAAATTGAAATAAATAAATTAATACTTATGTATATAAGAGTTAAAATATTGCATTTTCTATATTTTTAAGGTCTTGGCGTTTACATCTCTAGAATAGAAGAAAACTCTGTTGCCGAAAGAGCGGGTCTACGTCCAGGTGATACTATCCTAGAGGTGAATGGAACGCCTTTCACTTCAATCAGTCACGACGAAGCCCTTAAAGTATGTACCATGATAAAATTATATATATCTTCATATATGTACGTGTTCGAAGCATTTGTTTTACAGTACTTTATCACTTATAATGGGTGATTTTTTAAGAGGTTTAGAACTTTTTAAAAAAAAAAAACACAAAAAATTCGAAAAAATGAATGAAATATTTATTTGAATCGATAGTTTGAACCTTGCAATTTAATGTTTAAAGATAATTTCATGCAAATGTTGACCGCGGCTGCGTCTCAGGTAGCCCATCCGCTGAGTCCAATTTTGGCATACTCTTTCACACATATCGGCCGGTATCTCACGAATGAATGCATGGATGTTGGCTTCCAGTGCGTCAATCGAAGCGGGCTTGTCCCTATAGACATTAGCCTTGACATACCCCCACAAAAAATAATCTAATGGTGTCAAATCGCACGATCTAGGCGGCCAATTGACCGGCCCGAAACGTGAAATTAACTGTTCACCAAACTCGCCTCGCAATTGCGCCATTGTTTCGCGTGCTGTGTGGCATGTGACACCGTCTTGTTGAAACCACATATCATGCAAGTCAAGAACTTCCATTTCGGGCAAAAAAAAGTTTGTTATCATCGCTCGGTAGCGTTCACCATTGACAGTAACGCTGCGATTCGCATCATCTTTGAAGAAATATGGCCCAATAATGCCGCCGGCCCATAAACCGCACCAAACAGTGGCTTTTTCGGGATGCATTGGTAGCTGTTGCAATGCTTCTGGCTGATCTTCACTCCAAATGCGGCAATTTTGCTTATTTACGTACCCATTCAACCAAAAATGAGCCTCATCGCTGAACACAATTTTTCGATAAAAAAGCGGATCCTCGGCCAGCTTTCCAAGAGCCCATTCACCAAAAATTCGGCGTTGTGGTAGGTCGGCTGGCTTTAGTTCTTGCACCAGCTGTATCTTAAAAGGCTTTACGCCCAAATCCTTCCGCAAAATTTTCCACGTAGTGCTGTAACAAAGGCCTAACTGCTGGGAACGGCGCCGAATCGACATTTCGCGGTCTTCTGTCACACTAGCTGATACGGCCGCAATATTTTCTTCACTACGCACAGTACGTAAACGTGTTGGTGGTTTAATGTCCAACAAAGTAAATTTGGTGCGAAATTTGGTCACAATCTTCCGAATAGACTGCTCAGAAGGTCGAGAATGCCGACCATAAAATGGAAGCAGCGCGCGATGAACATTTCGAACCGAGCACGAATTTTGATAGTAAAATTCAATAATTTGCAAGCGTTGTTCATTTGTAAGACGATCCATGGTTAAATTGCAAACCAAACTGAAGCTGTTTGACAGTGACACAAGGTACTAAACACACGTCAGCTGTAAAAACCAGTGTTGCCAAAACCAAACCAGCTAAAAAATCACCCGTTACTTACCCAGTTTCTGTACTTTTTATTTCAATATTTCTCATATTAGTAGGTATAAGGACAGACTTAAAAATGCATTTAAACTATCCCTTTTTTATTGATGTCAAAACAGACTCGAAGAAATAATACAACGCCGACGTATTTATTTAACATTTTATTTGCTGTTTTCAGTCAAACATTGAACATTGTAATTCGGTATGAGATAAACAAAACTCAATGGGTAATTTTCAGTTAGAAATTTGTCAGCAAGTCTAGAAAAGTGTGTACCTCCAATTTTTCTGAAAATGATGTTTAAAGGCCATTTAACATTTCGTTAAAATTCATAATTGCAGTTTGGATGTGGATTGTGGGTTTGTTTCATACTAGTTAAACACATGAAACACGACGCAGCGAACTGCGAATTGCGTATGACAACAAAAATAACCACGTTACTTTAGTGTTTGAAGTTAAATTCGAACGGATTTTCTGTTGTGGAATGTGCCCTGATGTTGTGGATTGCGATTTTAAGTTTGATATTTCGCAGAATACAAGTTGTTGATGACGCAGAAAATATTAAAGTACGATATTTCCTAATTTAAACTAATTTGAAGCAGTATATTCTATAAAAAAATAGTCAATTGGATCTTTTACTCACTTCCGGAAAAAGTTTAAATAAAAAAATGTTGATATTTACTTAAGAAAATGTTTTAAAAGTCGCAGGTCGCAGCTATTATGCACTTTACCAACCGTCATATTTTGCACTTGATTAATACAGATTAAAACATAAACTCAGATGTAAATTAATTTAAACCCAAAAACTAATTCCGATTTTATATTATTCACACTTCAATCAAATTTTTGAAATACTTTTTATTTATTAGCGGTTGGTGTCACTTAAATTATTTATTATTCATTCCATAAAGAAATTTGACACTTCACAAAATTGTTATTTTGGAAATAAAAAACAGCATTTTACTCCTGGTTTTAAGACAATTTAATTCAATTGCATTTAATGCATATTTTGAAATAAATTATATGGACATACGGAAAATGTTTGGATTTAATAAATCTTGATTCAATTATTACTTATTAGATTTAACATTCACTTAGTGAATAATATAGCATAAGTAATAAATTGTCATTGCTTTCCTTTGAGTTTTTTTTAATCAAAATTACACACTTTGTCCGGTGTCAGTATACTTAAGTTTTGTTTTGTTATTGCTTTTAAAGTTATAAAGAATAAATATGAAACTCTTTTGCTATACATATTATACTTGTAGGCTCATTATCCATCTTTTTTTTTTATAACAGATAATAATGTGTTGAGTCGATGACTAATGATCCTCATATTTTATCACTCTTTCTTTTATCCGTTAAAAATTTTGTTTGTAGTCAAAAAATGTATGTTTCTGCTACAAGTATAATTTTTTTAATTTAAACACACTTCTAAACTCAATATTATTTATAAATTTAAATATTTGTTTTATGAGGTTGTTGTTATAATTATGCTGATAATATAAAATAACACTATGCAAGGAGGAAAAATACTTTTCAGTTTTACCCTTTCCCTAAACCTATATTTGCACATGTTGTCTGCGTGTTAAGAATTTCGATTTTATTTTTCAATTTAAAAGAATTAAATGTAACCAAAGCGAAAATGAGTCTCAAGGTACTGGAATATAGGAACTTTATTTTTGTTTTAAACTTATTCAAGACAAAAAAAAGTCTACATCTTATTTGGTTTCTGCGGTTTATCGTAAATTTATTAAATTATAGTGAAATTGTGTTATGACTCCGCTCTAAAGTTTCATCATTTGAAAAGGGTAAAATTGTTCATTTAATTCTGCTGGTGGTATTTTGACTTTGACGTACTTGAAACAACATACTACGAAATAAGATTATGTTTCTTTTTTTAATTTAAAAGTTTATTTTATTATATATAAACCAATTATAGATAGTTCAGAAAATTAAGATTACACAAAAATTGCCCGTCAAAAAGTGACCAAGCAATCGAAATTTTGTAATCAATATTTGATGCCAAATTTTGTTTTGGCCTAGTTTCATTAAACTGGTTTTTTTAACAAACTTCTTACATACCGTCTGACTTGACTATAAGTCTACAATCAGTTAACACTGACAATTATAAAACATTTTATTCAGTTTTTTTTTTTTTTTTAGTTTTTAATGTTCATATTTTTTTTCATTTCCTCGTTTTCTCCCGCGTCTCTTCTATTTCCGCATTTTTCCTTAACGCAGAGATGTGTGCAGATATTGAAATCATCACGTCAAATCAGCATGACGGTTCGAGCACCACCTACTCTTAACTCAAGCGCCCCCCTTCATGGCTTTGGACCACCTTCCCGTGATCCAACGTATGCTTCAACAGGTCCACTGCTGCAGCAGTCGCAATCATCATCAATAGTACAACAGCCACCACCGTTTTCCGGATCCCTAGGTGGTCCTGGTTCTCCACCATTTCGTCAAACATGTTCCTGGATGGATAGACAAGGACGACCCGCTTCTCCACCCATGGAGTACGGAGGGCGCCGAAGTGATCGTAGAGATAGGTAAACGATCTCATAATATAGAAAGTTTGGAATTGTTTAAAGATTTAATTCTGATAGAATTAGACGAGTGGAATTGCTAATCGAACCAGGACAGTCGCTGGGGCTTATGATAAGAGGTGGCGTAGAATATGGCCTTGGTATATTTATTACTGGAGTCGACAAAGACAGCGTTGCAGACCGTTCCGGGCTTATGGTTGGTGACGAAATTTTGGAAGTAAATGGACAATCCTTTCTCGACGTTACTCACGATGAAGCCGTAAGCCAACTTAAGTACCATAAAAGAATGTCATTAGTGATACGTGACGTTGGTAAAGTTCCACACTCATGTACATCGATAGAGTTAGAGCCTTGGGACGCCTACAGTCCAACCGGCACAAGGTACACTGACTGATAGTAAATGATGTTATTACAACAAAATTTAATTACATTGTTTTTATTTGCAGAGCTCGAAGAAAAGGACAGATATCTGTAATGGTGGAGGAAAAAGCTCGCTCGCTACTACCTAGACATCAGTTTGCAAGTCTGTCGTATTATATAAGTGAATACGGTGCGCGAGCAATGACCATAGATGCCTTTGTTGCCGTCTTATTAGAAATGTTAGACACATATGAAAAAGTGATTACTATAAATTGGTGATTTAAAATTATTCCTCGTTAACCCATGCTATAATTTTAGCACTCTTTAGTTACTGAAATTCGTGAGCTGGTGTTTCCTGAAGACCGCATCAGATATGATGAACTGGTTTACCGGAGGGAACGCGATCCTTACACAGTTGAAAGACATAGGGTAAGATGATCATCTTTACCCTTAAAAACCACAAACGTTATCGCAATCAAAAAACATTCAGTTTTTTCATCACGATCCATATGGTTATTTGTTTTCGTTAAAACTAAATTTATTTATTTTTCGTTGTTTTATTTCCTAAAAGCTGTACCGCTACAATCAGCACACTACCCAATTTTGCACTACGCACATATCAAACGTTTACCTTTTAACTTATCCACAGGTACTGTTAATTTTGCAAAATTTATTTTCAAAACAGATTGAGTTTTAAAATCAAAGCACATACATATGTCGTTGTTTTTTATTTATTTTTATTAATTGGAGAGATTCACTTTGAGATTTTTAATTGCCTGAACACAATATAATGCTGCAATTGGAACTGGAGCTGGAGGTGCAACAGTTGTGAAAAAGTGTTGTACGTGCTATTTTGTATGTGTCCACAATGCAGCTGTAGGTACAGCTTTATGTATATTTAAAAAAAAAAAAACAATATGGTCTAATTATTCACTTATTTATTTCCGATAATTTTCTTTTAATTAATAATATTTTTCGCGAAACAAATAACCACAAAAAACTTCAATATTTTTTCCCGGCTCTTTTTTTCTTCATAGACTGCTTTTAGACGACTGCAATTTTTATCCGCAATTCTATTTTGTGTTTCTTTCCGATTGCAGCATCCATTTAAACGCTGCACATTTTAATAGCTGCAATTTTTGTTAATTGAGAAGGAAATATATCTCCACACTCTTTACTCCGCTTATGTCTCAAACAATAGGAAAAAGCACAAAGAAGAAAGAGCGATAACTCTGCAATTATTTCAACCTCTGCTTCTTTGTTTACCCCGGACACCGCATACGTCCCCCGCCAACATGCTTAAAAACTGCAGGGGGTAATTGCAGCGTTTAAAAGCAGTCATACAAATTGAAACGTCAAAAGTGCATTGTGTTGTGTTCGTAACATTGAATTTGTGTGTATTGAATATTTTGACATTCCAGCTGTAGCTCTAGTTGCAGCTCCGTATCCATTGCGTTAAGGCAGTTAAATAGAATTCGGTAGCATATGAAAGGTTTTACCGTAAATATCTGGACCTTTCTTGAGATCGCCGCAACGTGGCTGCTCCCTTTAATGAATCGTTTAATAAGTCAAATATCTTAAAATTAAAACCACTAGAGTCTCAATATGAAAATCTGTCTACGCTTAGTTTCGTCAGTTGTGAATCAGATTGATGTGTTTAGGGTATGTAAGTTACAGATACACTTTTTATCCCGAAAAGAAACTTGAAACAATTTGTGGAGATATCGAAATTATATAATTTATTGATATAGAGATAATGATTAGTTTTCTCACCCAACCCTGACATTAATTCACAAATAAAGGAACTAATACTTTTCAGAGGAAAAGTATTGGGGTATTGGTATGGGATATTTCGTTTGGCATCAGCAGTGTTCTTATATTATAGACACAAGATATCATACATCGATGCAGCTTTACCAATTCTTCCACATAAGAACACTCGAATATTTTAATTCCGTTGCACAGACGCATTAACTGTGGAAATAAAGACCTTAGATTTTGAAGGGGTGCTTGTCTCAGCTGTGTTAACTTTACCCCAAAAAGTGTCTGATTTGTTTGCAAAAGATTATGAATTAATTTACCATTTTTGACCACTCATTAACTTTTTTTGACCGCCCCCAGTGACCAAATAAATTAGTTTTTTGAGGAGTTCGAATATTTCTAAAGGGTGAACATTTTACATAATTATGTTTTTCACAATGGTTATCTTTCAAATTATGCGATTAAAATAAAATTAAAAAAAAATATTTTTAGGGGTGGTCAAAAAAAGTTAAAGGGTGGTCAATAACGTTCAAAAAGCAACCAATCGAAAGTATTCATCAAATTTGCAAAAAATCGGGTCTTTGGCCCCCAATTTTACAAAATCGATTTAGTCGGTAACTGTTGGTGGTCAAAAAGTTAATAAGTTAAAGGGTGATCAAAAATGGTCATTTAAATGGTCATCTTGACAAAAAAAATCCAAAAAATCGGACACTTTGAGGGTAAAGTTAACACAGACGCATATCTCCTGTAGTTAGTATGAAGTACAACTTTTATAAGTATCCGTTTGTGCTCTTTCTGTTCCCACATACTTATTACTCATATAGCAATGTTTTAAATTTGGTTTAATAAACCATATTGGTGGATGTTGATTAATAATTCTTAAGTTCAAGACTATAATGTAGAAAGAATATTTTCCCACTTAACTTAGTAAATAAAGTTATTTAGCGGTTTTAGCAAAGTCTTATACAGTGTTGTTATAGTTTAAAACATATAATTAATTTAAAATCCAAAAATGAAAATTGAAATATTATTAAGAAGTGAAAATTTTGCTTCCGATATAAAAAATTCGATTTGATGAGAAACCATTCAATTTGATTTCTGAACAAATACAGCAGCATAGTATTAGTTACATTATAATCAACATCTGTATAATTACATCGAAGGCATATATATTTATCTTTTTCAGAATAAATCCATTTTATATATTCGTTAAGTTGGAGTCTCTTAAACACTGCAAATTTATAATAATAATACACAAAATTGTACTTTATAGATATGATATGAATATATGAGACAAAAAAAATTGAAATTTTTATAAAATGTTATTAAAAGGGCATTTTCTTGATTAAATACATTTAGGATTTTACAACTTTTTTCAACTTTAATATAATTAATGGTGTTTATATTGATTTCGTACAATTATATCTAATGTTCTTTTCTATTTAGTAATAACCTGAAATGTTAATGTTCATTTAAAAATTCTTCTTCTGATGAATGAAGTCATCTTGATATGAGAGAAAAATACAGCAGAAAATCTTCCACTATGCACACTCTCGAACTGCTTCTCGAATCGCTTTTCTTCTCGGTTCTTGAATCGAAGAAAAAATCAGACGAACATTTCATGCTAATTGTTGCTTTTTTGCTTCATTTATTTCTACCAAGGAACAAAAAAACCCAAAAAGTAGATGATACCAAAATAAATTTTCAGTTTTGAAAACCATATTCGTCCAAACTTTTTAAAATTACCATTCCACCCAACATATTTTTATGAACTCTCATCTATTGACTCTTCTTTTTCCTGATATATGAAAAGTCCTTATATTAGTTTACCTGTACTTACTAATAAGAAAATTTTAAAGATTTGTAAAATAATTTTTTTTTGATTATGGCACTGATTTTTTTATTAAACAGTTTGTCTTATTTTTAAAAAATATAGATAACCTCTCCAACTTTTTTTCATAAATCAATTTTATAAAACTATTCATACATATTCATTCATTCAAGATTATTCGAAAATTCAAAATGCTAACATAAATCTAAGAAAACAACTGTGGATTTTTTACAGACGAGAGTTTTGGTTTATTTATAATTTTTGTTTATTCATAATCGAGCCCTAATCGGCATTTTATCGTAAGCGATATTTTTTACAAAATTAAGAAAATAATGCTATTCGATAGTTTATATTATTACGCATCTATCCACATAACAAGTTTGTCAAAACCATCTACTTTTCCTTATTTTGTATTATCCTTGAAGTTTTTTTTTAAATGATTATTATGATAATTTATTATTTGTTTGGTATTTTTTGATAGTTATTAAAGCGTTATGTCCCCTAAAATACATTTTTTTAAATGATCGTAAACGCCAAAATTTGATCATCAATTGGTAAGCAGCTAACACCAAAAATATCGTAAGCACCAAAAACGTTAAAAACAACGCCAATTTGTTAACACCAGAGTCTTGTTTATAATCATTTAATAAATTTTACTAAAATGTATTTGAATACTGGAAATAATTCCTTTTCGTTTTTCAGATTTAAATTTTGTTGCTTGATATAAATTGGCTTACAAATTCTTTAACATTTTCCCATTTTTGTTAATAAATTGTTGGTTATACATACGAGCATCATAATATACATAGGTACATGAACAATAGGTGTATATATAATTTGTATTCGATTTTTGCTAAAAAATCTATGTTCTTAAGATGAATTTGAGAAGTATGTAGATTAACAAGGTGCCCAAATTTGTAACTGCTGATTTCAAGTGAGAATCATTGGGATGCCATAAAAACTGTTAAAACTTAAAATGGGTATTCATTTTGCTAAATACACACAAACACAAACATGCATACATATTCGACTCATATAAACATTAACTTGACATACATAATCGCAATTCCAATATGTAATTAAATGTATCATTTCATTTTATTCACCAACCATAATTTCTGTATAATTTTAGCGAAAAGGAGATCCAATACGTGATTTGCCGGTAAGCTACTATGACTATTACCCTAGCTATGAATGTGATTATTATTTCAATGAATCGCCTTGGTAGACCACGTTTTTGTCTTAGCTATAGTTTTTAAATTTAACTATGTATATGTGTCCTTAGTGTGTGTAGAATTGAACTATCCAAGCAAAACTTAATTATTGTGCATAGTCAAATTTCGAATAAAAAATAATTTTGTTTTAATTGGTTATTTAACTTCTTTTTTTTTTGTTTAATGTAAAACTCAATCAAATTTAATTATTTCACATGTAATATGTATAATGTTGTAAAAAAATCGACATTTGTTTTGTTTATTATTACAACAATTTTATTTGTGTGTGCATGCATACATTTGCATTGAAAATGTTTAAGAAGATTCAATCGGTATAAAGCAATAAATTTTAAAGAAAATATTAAAAATGTGTTGTTTTCTTAATAGACCATTTATTAGATATTCATTAAGTATTATTTTTATGTATAAGATAAGGCATTAACTGTTGTCATAAATATCGAACGTGTTCATTTGTATTCTTTTTATATTTTATTCGAACAAGAGCATCGAATGTCAATTTTTCTACTTTTCCCCATCGTGTTCGGCGTTTTTTACCGATTATATAGTTTATTTATATTTTTTTAATAAATGCTTTTTATTAATAATTAAAAATTAAAATTTTTGAATTCAAGCACTCAATCACAAAATTGTTCAATTTAATTATTTCATTTTATTATTTAAAAAAAAAATAAAACATTTACCTACATACATATATAATAAAATTTCGAAAAGCATTTAGGTTTAGATGCGTGCCAGTTTAAAACCGCACGATATTGATAATTTACTTTTTTAGTATATAATAAGAGTTTTTGCCAAGTTGAAATATAGTTTTATAGAGAATTTTTAAAACTTAAATTAAATTATTATTTTATTCCAATACCGTTTCAATAAACTTTGTTCTGTCGCGTTGCGAAGTTTACATAAATGGCAACAGAAGATATGTACATATATATTGCTTGTAAAATTGAAGAATCCTAATGGAAACATTAAATAATTGAAGAGAGAATTAAATTATAGAGTGTCTCCTCCGGAATTAACATAGTTAAAGGCTAAAAACCAAATGGTTTTATGCCTTTTATGATTTGAAAAAATTGATAATAGCGATCTATAGAAGTCAAAAAACTTTTTTGTATTTAAAAACAAAAATACTTCCAAGTATAGTCACAGAAATATTTCATACATTATGTAATTTGTAATATGCTTACTTGTCAATATTTTCCAAAAATGTTTTATTTTTAATTTAAAAAAAGTCAAATATTTTTTTTATAATTTTTACTTGTTTGTACTTTATCTTTGACCTTGCAATTACTTAACTTTATTGCCTTTAACCATAAGAACAAGTTTGTACGATGCAGCGTTTTGTTGTTTTATTTTCAAGCTAGAAACACGTTCTTAAATCATATGGCTATACAAATAATTGTTTCTCGGTCTCGACTTCAATCGAAATGACCTTATATTAATGAAGAAAATTTAAAAATAGAAGCATATAATCTTAAGATTATTTTTATAGATTATCAGGTCAGATATCTACGGTGCAGAACCTCGTAAGTCGGTTTTGCATGTTTTTATGAAAAAAAACCACAACTACAAAATTTTGTATGCGATCTATAGTACAAGGTTTTGAATTCTGCCAATGTTCAGAACAACATTTTTATACACTGAAATTGCCAAAAGATGGCTCTGATTCTGCAGATTTTTTGCATTTATAATATTTTTGTTTAATTTTTCGACTTACGAGGTTCTGCTCTTTAATTGTAGACATTGATTGTTTTACCATGAGTACGTAATACAGATATGTAAAAACCTTTGCTAATATAGGCTTTTATAGAAATACAAGTTAGCTTTACATAAAACCGAAGAATTTAACATGAAACTAGGAATATTATGTATTAAGTCAAATATACTAATTGAATGCAAACCAAATTGCAAACAAAGTTTTCAGTACCTTTTTAGCATCAACACAAGTGAACGTCAGCAACTTTTTTTCGAGTATTGACTGCATCTGCAGTCGAAAAAAAAACGAAATGTTATACCTGTAAGTGATTGACAGCTATTGAAAAAGGGATATTTTTAATAACTGAAACAATAACAATAATAAGCAGATTCGAAATTTTTCATATAATTTATGACATTTAAAGTAAATTGTTAGGTTGATTATGTCACATTTTAGTTTCATGCCTTTATGTAGATATAAGTATGATAATCTTTAAGAGTTAATCTTTCAATACAAAATTGAACATTAAGTTTTCATTTATCTGAAAAATAATTACTATATTTAATGTTTAACTGACTATTGAAAAATTGGCCCTAAATGCAATACCTTACTTTATAACAGACTGTGAAAATAGAAGGTATATTGATATATTTAACCTAACAGCCTATGAATAATTTTTCACTTAACTTTATACTTTTATACTACATTAGTTTTCACTTAATGCACGTTATTTTAGCACAATTCTGTTTTGTCTCCATTATTTTTTTCTCAAGATATAAAAAAACAAAATTTATTTAAACTAGAACCTGTTCAGATATACTAAGTCTTAACCATATTTTTGAATATGTTTACCCTTTTTATTTTAAAATGAATTTAACATAGAAACAAAAACTAAATTAAGATAAATTTAATATGTATACTGATAAATAAGAGACCGGCCAAACCCTGTCGTTTACTTTTATTTTAAATTTGTAAATGTCAATATCTCATATATTTCATTGTTAAACAAAAGAAAGTTTTTCAACTTGTGGCATTAGCGAACAAAGATTTACATTGTCAGAATTTTTGCTTACCCTTTTATGGAGGGTGTCTAATTACACAAGATTTTGCGCAATCCTTTCTTTCTATGAAGAAGAAGAAATAATGCAAAGAAAAATCTACTTGGATAAAACCACATGATTCCAATATATGTACATATATGTATGTATGTATCTAGACACCCAGCTTCATTTTAAATTGAAGCATTTTTGCCTTTTAGAAAAAAGGCATCTTGGCTACTTAAAAGTCTATATATTTTGGTTCAGCATTACCTGCAGAATTGGATAAATTTTCAACTTCCATGATTATCGATTTATCTACATTAGTTTTATTTTTGCTACAAAATTTATACAAACTTTAGGAATTGAAGATATAAATTTAACACCTTGGTAACCCTTTATCCTTTTTGTTTTTTTAGCAACAAAATGTTTTGATTAAAGTAATATTTCTATCAATAGAAGTTTCTTGGATTGAAAATTAGAGAAAAAGGATAAATTTACTCTCTCGTGAGGGCACTTTTCTGTGACAAAAAATGGAGTAAACATTGTTAAAACAAAAATTTATTTTGTGTATTACGTAAATAAACCAAAGTATAACAGCTCATCACAGCTAACCTTTGAGAAACTTTTATCTTAACAAAACAAAATACAATTTGTACGAAAAAAAATTGTGTTACCTTCATATCTCTATTTATTTTTTTACTTCGAGATTCCGAGACCGATTTTTACCAATGTTTCAAGAACAATAGGTTTATGACTTCCGTGATCCTGGTTATAAAGTTTATAATTATATGTACGTCTATTTATGTATTGCATCTATCTGCACACTTTAGGATAGTAATATATTAAAACACAAAAAGGCCATTTTATGCAGTTGAAGAAATCAAATTTCACTTAACTATATACCTATACACAAACTACACATTTTCTTACTTTTGCACCATAGTCCACACGATATATTTTTGTAGTAACACGCAAAAACTCACAATTTAATAAAAAAAACAGGACGACAATAATAGTTTTTGTTTTACAAGAAAAAAGTAAAACCAACCTAATGTTAAATACTTCGTGCTTGTCGCATTGTAATATCATCTTCAGGTAACTGACGTGGATTTGGAAATAATAGCAGCAACCGGTCGAAGTCCATCATCGGACTCGGGTCTCGGAATGACGGTTTCGGACATTAAGCATCGGTACCTCCTTTTAAATCTTTCAGTTTTATCCCAGGTTTTTTTTTAATTTATAAACTCAATTTAATTTTTTTTAAACATATCCCAACATTTTTGCAACTCTGATAACGAAAATCTATTGAACAATTGAAATGAAAATCATTAGACCCGCATATCCACTGCCATATCGACCGTTATCAGCAGGACCCATTCTACACCGCTCACATTATCACCATCATTCATCACTGCGCCATTTGGGAGGATCACAGTTGCGATTGACACCCACTAAATCAATCGGGACTAACACGCCGACAAAGAACGCTCGAGGACAGGTTAAAAATAGTAACGACGAGAACAAAGATAAGGTGAATGCAATATTTTCAAATCAATCTGTACATAACTAGCAACCCCCTCTATTTATAAACATATACATCTACTAATCACCCTTATACAACAAATCTAAAATGAATGTATCAGGTTGGCCTACATTTCCAAATAAGAAAAACAAAAATACAACCTTAAAAAATTGACATTCGACGATCACACACTTCTGCAATTAACATTAAAAAAAATAAATAAAAACTGATTTTGGCACAACCCCTGATTCCTAAAATCGGCTATGACATGTTCTTCTCTCTGTCTATCTCTTTTGTTATTTCTTATCCGTATATAGTTAATTAACTTGTTATATCCGGCCAGTTCTTACAGGGCATTGATCGATGCTTATTTTGTTTCAGTGTTTTTGGTTTCTGTAATTCTATCAGAATAATTATTTTGCTCCTTGTATTGATTTATTTTTTGACTTTATTATGACCCAGTTGCTTTCTTGTTTCGGTTTCGTGAAAGAATTCTGTTGTTTAAATCTCACTCCTAATTACGTAACATGGACTTTATAATTCGAACGTATCTTCAAAATTTGACAGGAATACAACTGTGATGAGGCCCGATCGAGGAGAGGCAGTGAAACCCAATTACCACGCTCGGAATATGAGCAAGATGCGGTGAGTAACGTAGTAGTTTTTTTTTTTATTATGGAAACAAAATATGTAGTTGCAAAATATTGTTGCAAACAACCTCCATGGATTTAATGGAATTTCTATTTGGGAATTATGACGGTTTTCGCCTCACCAAAATATTATGTTCAGTAATTCACAAGCAACACAGACTTTCTCAAAATTTTTTTTTGTCCTGAACTTGAATCGCACTTCAAAATTGCATTCTATAATCTTGTATTTAAATAAAATTTATGTATGTGCGATCACACTGTAGTTTTATCTAAAGTCTGAATATTCATCTGATTTTCAAATAAATAAATAAGTTAAGGGAGTCTATCGCTGCTATTATAATTAGTATTTATGTACATACATCAATTGATGGTTGATAAATATATGAAAATAGTATTTTAAAACTTAGTTAGCACATATTCATGGAACATTGTTGACTCAAAAATTGTTAAAAATCAACATAATAAGAGATAAATTAATTAAAAAAAACTTCTGAAATTGTTTTGACAACAACGCAACTATCAGATTACTTTAACAAAACTAAATTTATGAGAAAAAAACTAAGAATTGTTGGAGCGGTTTTTATTAAAAAAAAAAAACAATTTTTCTATATATGTATATGTATATAAATGTTGGTTTTTGTTAATGTGGGGTAAAAAATGTAATTTCGAAAGGAATCACCATTTCACATTTATGAAATATTAAAACCTCAACAAAAAGAAAAAAATTTAAATGTTTTTATTGAAAATGTTGATATGCAAAATTGTTTAAAATCAAATGGGTTAAACAGATAGCGTGATAGTCGAATATCAAAAAAATAGTTCCTCCAAAGGTGTAGATAATTATAGATTAGTGTGAAATTCTTTCCTGTGAAAAAGAAGATCGTACTAATATTAGCTTCCAAATGGTTTTTTAACAGTT
This sequence comes from Epistrophe eligans, assembly GCA_951394125.1. Taxonomy (NCBI): domain Eukaryota; kingdom Metazoa; phylum Arthropoda; class Insecta; order Diptera; family Syrphidae; genus Epistrophe; species Epistrophe eligans. The sequence goes on from OX596031.1 coordinate 489,599, forward strand.
GAATAAGTATATAATTTTGTTTCAACATGTACATAAATGGTGTTGGCTTGTGTTACCTTCATTAATATATTTTCATTTGAATAGTTTTTGAAAATATTTGTAAACCAAATATTTTCTTTTGAATAGTTTTTAAAAATATTTGTAGACCACATAATAATTTTTTGCTCACTTCGAAAAGAGAAGGGAGACAAATACAATGGTAGTACCTGACATATGTAGGTACATATGTACATGTTACAAACAAAATTATTAATAATTATTATTATTACAAACATGGTTTTTTAACCATCATGTTCTTTTAGTTGTCTTAGAAAAAGAAAAAAACTTTTAATGTTAAATAAAAATTAATAAACATAGTATGTACTGTACTGTACAGTGTACATGTAACTACACATAACAAGAAATTTAAAAAAAGTCAATGTTTTGTGATATATTCAAAACTTTGATATTGTTGACTTTTTTATTTCCAAACTTACTCTAAATATACAACCGTACATGCTTATATTATACATTTACTTAACTAAAGTCTCTTAATTTAAAATCTTAACTTTGCTGGGTATATAGACTTAATATTTCTCATGCATAATCGATTGCCTTGCGTCTCGTGTGCCAGATTGATATTTCATGCTTCGACTTTGTGTCTCTTCGTTACTTGAAGACGAGTTATTGTAGTCACGAGGTGGTTCGCAGGGTCTTCTATAATGCCGTGAAGATAGCGGGCTACCATTTGGACCAAATTTCGGGCGGGGAATCCGCAATTGTTTCACATCAATTAGCCACGATTCCATCTTAGCTGTTATTTCCTGTTTGTAAAGAAGAAGAAGAGAAACCATCAGAAAAACACGCATATATTGGACTAGCATAAAAAATAAATAAAAGAAAATAATATAGAAATATTGGGGGTGGCCCAGGCGCAGTGGAAGTAGTGCTTGACTGCTAACTTGGATGTGTGGGTTCGATCCCCAGTCTAGGCAGCATTCTTTTCTATATTCCCTCAACTGAACACCACCTCTGGGATTTAATGAGAAAAATCAAAACCTAATTTCTCAATACACTGTGCCAACAAAAATCTATCCTATCCTTCTATTCCTTCTAACATTGCCTAATTTATAAGACCCTAGGTCTTACTGGCAAATATATGTTTGTGTGTGTTTTTTTTTTTAAACAAATGTACCATAATAATAAAAGGCAGATTGAAGGTAGCTTTATTGTTTATATCTACTATATGTACCAAGGTGGTAACCTGGTTTAGTTTGTGGGAGCAATAACGACATTAAAAATATTACAATATCAAATTATACATTCATCTGAATTAAACGAAAAATGTATGTATGTACAATGTACATACCTACATATCTTACACATACATTTACATTTTCATATAGACGAACCGGTGCGCGTGGAAAGTTCCATGACTGCAAAGTGAAAGTGTTTATTCTGTTTTACATACCTGATGACTACCTATTCCCGTTTACATAAGTTGCAAGATTTTAAATACTACGAACAACCACATATGTATGTATATATCGAATTTCTGCAAACTGCAATTTCTCAAAGTACCTAACCGTGCAAATGATATACATACGTGTATAGATATACTTTGTAGCAGTCATGATCGTTATCTTCGGTCTATGCGCGTCGAAGGAAAATTAATTCAAAATTAGATTAAATAACGTTATATAACTTGTGTTTGCTTCACTGCTTCGTAGTAAATTTTTATTTTATTAACAGACATAACCACATGATAAGCCTTTAAAAAGAATTAGGCTAATTTATGTATTTGAGGTGTTCAATTCCGTAGTTTAAAACTTGTCATCAATACTTGTTCTTTGACAGTAAATAACTAAATACCTACATATTATGTACATATTTTCTTCTATCAGTTTTTTTCTTATTGAAAATTCTCATTCTGTCATTTAGTTATAAGCGACATGTACATAACATGAAGGTATGTCAAACAGACAGGCGTCAATCTGTTTGTTCAGGGGAAAGCACTGAATAACATAATATGACCTAGATACTGGCTAAAACCAGAATTGTAAGAAAGAGTATCAACAAGAAAAATACGCCCAAACAATTCAAAGTTGAAACTCTTTTATCTGCTTCTATCTTGCTACATACTTCTAATTTAACTTTCTCATGTAACAGAATCTCAATTATTTTTTTAAGTAAGTACTGGATAGTGAACAAGAGACATAATCAGTAATAGTTGCGCTGCTGCTCTGACCATAGCGTTTTAGATATATATTATGTGTATTGTATATACACACACATAATATTATATTTTCAGAACTTAAAATATACGTTGTTATGTACAAAGTACGCACATATAATAAAAACACATAATGAGTCAAGCTCAAAGCTCGAAAACGTCAAATTAAAGATAAAAACGGCACCATTGCCATAATTGCATTTCGCCAACGACCAAAGCCAGAAATTCGAGTCGCGAAAATAGGACACAGCTCGAATTTCAGTTCGAGGCTGTTTGAAAAAACGCTGTGTGGTATATAGCTACGTAATTTAAAATTCGGGTTGTTGAGTTTACTATAACGCCGTGTGAATTTCAGTTCGAGCCTGTTTTTCTCGCTCAATGACTATTTACGGTTTCTTCGAATCTGTAAAAGATTGTCATGTTTTTTTTTTTCAATTTATATACATATGTAAATGATTCCATTTACTTATACCAAAACATAAAACAACACGCAGCTATTCGAAAAAAAATTAATCTGTGCCATAGGTGTGGTGATCTTTTAAAAATCTTAGTATATTTTTGGTAGTTTGAATGGAATAGTCTTGACAAACAACAAAAATATAATAACGAATTTAAATGATCGGAATTTGTATGGTCATTTAAAACCTATACTTGCAAATCTTTTGGGTTTTTGCACTTGTGCAATTTTTTAATTTCTTATAAAGTTGTGGATGAGAAAATACCATTTACAATTTTTCAAAGTTATTTCATGTTCATTATTTTTATATTCTTTTTATACTTAGTGTTCGTAAAATTGCTTGGGGTGGATGGGAATTGTTGTGATTGAGCGGGACTTTAATGTAAAATAATATTTCTTTGATGAGATATGTATAATTGTATACATTTTGATTGTGGTATTTTATTTATAACAATCTCGCATTTGCCATTTTAGAAGGTGGTTTTATAAAATTTTAGAGGCCGCTTGAAAGGTCAGCTGAAGATCTACCTCAAACTGAAAATACTATGTTATTATGTATACATATTAGGGTGGTTCAATTAATGCGCTTTGCTTTTCTTGATACCATGAAAAAGTTAATTGCAAATATTTTCTTATACACATTTCAATAAAAATCGCTCATAATCGTTTCTTTGTTGTTTATTTTTTTTATTTTTATTTATTTTTTATTTTTATTTATTATCAAAAATATTTAACAATCTTAACTAAGTAAAAGTTATTATAAGAAAATTAAAATTATATATATATACATATATATTTTTGTAAGTATTGTCTGTTACATTATTTTAAGTTAAACATGTACAAATTCTTGATTAAATTTTTTTGACATACTCGTATGCTGCTAAAATTACAATAGGTATTTTTTTATTGTCTCAATTTGTAAATTTTTTTCAAAAAGGAGCTCTATTCTTTCAGTCCCTTTAAAACCATCAATCTTCAAAAAAGTTTTGTGGGAAATAATTTTTACTTAAGAACATTTAAGAACGAACTGAGTTTGGCTGCCTTGGTTAATTTTTTTTTTTTTTTTTTTTATGGAAGCAAAAAGGGACAGTTGATTTTATATAGTTTATGATATCTCTGATAAACACTATTTCAAAGTATGACCTCCGATTATCTAGGTATTACATCCCAACTCAAGTAATAAACATTTCGAGTTATAATATGGTATATTGACATTCCATAGCAAAGTCATAGCAAAGTCATAGCAAAGTCTTTTTTGCTATTCTAGTGAATCATTGCTGAATAGTTTCAATACTTAAATAGTGAACACAATAAAATGGATTTCATACGATAGAACATTATTCCAAACGAGATCTAAAATACCTATAAAATATTGTGATCTTAGTGTGAAAGGTTCTGAAGTCTATTAAATTTCGGATAATAAAACCAAGCTAGAACTGTCCTTAGCAACAATAAAGTCGATGTGACAAGTGAATGTTATCCTTATGCCAATGATTGCTCTAACGTTATTCTACTATGTAACCAGATTTTGGAACTGATATACGGACGCATCGATTTAAAAAGTAAAACCCACTAAATTACAAAATACACTTTTAAAAGAAATTTTATTTCATTTCATTCCTAATCTATTTAAAAAAAGTACCTATTCTATTTTTAATGACAAATCAAGATTTAAATCTTTAGGTCTCATTTGCTGATAAAAAACTTAAATATTTAGATTCTATACTTAAACGCTTATGAGCTTCTCTTTCTTCTGCATGAACTTTCAAATAAGCATTTATGTTGAATTCAATTTTATTTATGTTTCGTTTTAGCAAATGGGAAATGGGAAGAATATCAACAGTTAAAATTGCAAAATTAGCAAAAGTTGAAAAATAATTCTTATAGGTGTACATATTACGTGCGTACAAAAATTAAGTTCATTTAATAGTAACTAATATAGAATCAGATTTTGACTAAGTATTTAAAACAAAAAAATTAAAAATTTAAGGTAAAAAGTCAAATCAGTGAATATGTACACATAAAGAAAAGAAGACTTTTTTAATTTGAGTAGTGTTATCCTTAAGAGCTAAATGTGTTGAAAATTAAAACGTATACCTAGTCTTTGATTTAAAAAGTAATGCTTCGCAGTTATTTAATTTTCTAGGAATACATATGTACATATATTGAAAATTTAGACTTTTAGATTACAAGAAATATACTTCAATGTCATTTTCTTTAACATTTTTGTTCGTACTTATATAGTAAGTTTTACCTTTGAACAGACTATGTATATATAGGTATACATCTTTTTATGTGCTAAAGTTATTTATTTATAATTGAATTGCAATAGGTCGTCACACTCGTAGAGTAAAAAATGAGTTGCATAAGATTGAATATTCAAGCCATACATAATATTTTCGATAGGTTTTGAGCCTCTGTTTAAATTAAATTTGAATATTCAGTATTTTACAATATTCAGTTTTAGATCAGAATTTTTATATTTATTTATGTCTAGTCTATGCATGCATAATAAGACCATTATTATTAAGTAACGGACTACATCCACTTTTCTGCAATAAACATATTATTGTAGATTCACAACACTAGAGCTTAAAAACAATTTATATTGCACAATATGAGTAAACATATCTTCTTCAATTACAAATTAAAACATTTTATAACACATAATATTCCAAGCATAAACCTAATGCTTGGAAATATTCTTGAAACTCAATTGCGAATCGTTCAAGGACTAGGAATGTTTTAATTTCATAGTTTGTATATTGCAACAACCGGGAAACACTTTAAAAACTTTAGCTGATTAACAAATGTTACTAAACGAAAACCGGTTAGCAAGCAAAATGATTTGTTAATATAACAAACTAGTATTTCTTTTTTCACAATTTGCACTGGTAGCGCTTTCAACTACCGTTTATGAAGTGGAATATGAACCCGATTTTAATTTAAAAGAATAATAAGGTCATCCCAAATTGAAGAAGCATGAATGGCATCATTTTGATTTCTTACTTTTTCTGTAAAATATAATGATGTGAAGAAATTGAGAAATGAAAAACAGCGGGTAAAGAAAAACTTTCCCGCACGATTTTAACTTTAATTTAACAACAAGATGTAACGAACCAAACGCCTCAAACAGCCGAAACCAAACTAAAAGAAGGTGTGCAGCCACTAACAATCTTTACTTAACGTAAGAGCTCGGTCAAGAGATGAGATACATAGATACATAAACAAACAAAAAGAAAAAAACAATAATAACAGCCACGGAGAAAAGACTCCCAGCTGTTTGTAAGTTTGTAATTCCATTTGCAGTGATTGCGTTATATTTATTAGTCCATAGGGTCTCGTGCTTATACATAGCTGATTATTTCAGAAGACTTTATATAAGATCTACAATCTACATAGCTATATAGCTTTTATTCACTTATGAATAGGTCTAGCTAGCTTTTCAAATATACATATATATTTCAAAATATAATATAAGGTATATGACTTCAAATTAAAAGCTTCATTATTTTACTATAAGATTTTTTGAAATTGATTTAACTTTGCGCTTACTAGTGTTGCCATAATTCAAAAAAAAGTTGAAAATAAATTACTTGATTGAGAAACAAAACTAAAAAATCTTTTTTCTGATTCCAGCAACAAATTCTCAAATACCTTTATGATGTACCACCACTCAACAAGATCACAATAAAGGTTCGAGGATTCCTCAGTTTTGTAGTAAAGATACTGAGGAAACATTTTTTTTAAGCGCTTGCTCAAAACTTTACTGTTTATAGGGAAAATGGGGGAAAAAAAAATAATACAATCGAAAAAGGCGATAGATTGAACCAAATTAGATGTTGCCAGTTAGTTTTTTGATGCCAACCTATTTTAATTAATTCTTTCTTGGAACCTAATAATTTAATTTAAAAAAAACAGTAAGATATTGAAGAAAAAGAATAATTTAAACAAATTTCAATGCTTATGATAATGCTGTTCCCCGAGTTCGTAACAGTAAACATGCTGAATCACGGCCAAGAAAATTACAAAAAAAATAGTACTATTTTATTTACATTTTGAATAAAAATAGTTTTCATAGCTGAGAGCAAACATCAACAATTCTAAAACGGTACACAAAATTTTAATCTGCCATTATTTATCTGCAAATGGAACTGAAATATGGCAGTGTTGCCAAACTTTTAGTTTTATGTACTCGACCAAATCTTTAAATTTGAAATATTGAGACAAAAATTAGAATTGGAATACATAAATAAAATAAAATGATTCAGATTTCATAATGAAATAAACATCACTTTATAAAAAAAAGTAATCGCCATACAAAACACAACAACAATTCCACTTTTGCCATATGATTTGACATAATCAAAACGTGTGAACAAAAATTGAGGTAGGGAATTTGGATAGAACTTAATTAAATAAAATTAATTCTTACAACTTTTATTTTTTACTTGAATTTTCCAACAACCTCTTTTAGTTGCTATAAATAAGTTCATGAAGGCATAATTTTCCATCGTATTTAATCCACTCTTTGGTTTGTTTTCAGTTTTTTTACGAAGCATTTAGTTTGGATTGTAGTAGATTTACTATCAGACATTCTTATAAAAAAGAAGAGTTAGTTTTTTAAAACAAGTTAACATAAAATATTTGTTTGATTGATTGTTTTCTTCAAAATTAATATTTTTTTTAATTTTTCAAAAGTTGTCACCTAAAATATGTTTTTTTTTAAGCGGCGGCGGTGGCGATGTGCGTTTAGTGAACTTTTATTTTAAGCGAATATACTTGCACAAAAGAACCTCTAGTGTGACTAAAATAATTTTTATTATGCACATCTTTTGATCGTAATCATAACATTTTGTATTTTTTTGTTTTATTTTTACACTTCAAATGAACATAAGTCAGCGTTTCTTAAACATCTGTAATAATACTTCAATCACTTGATCAAATACCACTTCAATAAATCGAAAAATTTGTTTTCAAACTTGAAAATTTACTTTTATACGTATAATATATGATACATTAACGATATACATAGCTTGCGTGAAAATATGGTTTTTACCGATATTAATCAGTTTAACGTTAATGATGTACGTGTGGCTATTTCACACGTCAATTTGTTCGCGGGTTATGAGTATTGAACAACAAAAAAAAGTATGAGTGTACATATGAACGTTGTCGACGATTGGAAATGACGCTCATATGTCATTAGCTTAGCATGACTCTTAACTTAATGTCAGTTTTAATAGAAGTGTTAATGCACAGTTTGATTTTTGAACGAGACTTTACAGAAGCGTCAATTTATAACTGTTTAACGCCATTAAAAGTGGTTGTGCATTTATGGGCATCTTGCGACTTGAAGGGCTCTGGTCCTGCCCTATAATAAAAACTGTTATGAATTGACATAATTTCTAAACGCATCTTTGTATTTACATAGATATTCAAACGCTGCCCAACAACACTTTGTTTGAAATCTTCGGAACAGGGCAGAAAGAAATTCTTCTTTCTATAAGAAATATGAGAAAGAATATACACTAAACATATCTATAAACTTTGGCACCAGATTTTTCAATAAGATATTATATTTTTTTATACTTTCCACATAAGCATTGGGATCAACTTCTAAAGTTCGTGGCTTTAATTTTAAGATTTCTGAAAATGAAACTCATTGTTGCCTCCTGCATCCGTGACTCAGTTAGTGCACGCAAGTGGAAGAGAACCTCAACTAACTTGGTGTGTGAATCTGGAGACAGCTACATATAGCTGGGGACCGAAGCTTATCAGTTGAGGCCCTGGTCTATTCCAGACTGTATGGCACCACCAAGCAAAGTACCTACCTCTACCTCTTGTACATGAGATATAACAAGCGAATTGCCAATGGTCCCGAATTTTTCGTTCAACTTTTGTTTATTGTTAAAAAAGTTCATATCTGTTCTAGAAATTGCACTAAGATATTTATTCGTATCGCATTCGTTGCCCGCAGTTCATATGCAAGGCACTAAAGTAAGTAACTAAAAAAATCAAATTTTTAGCACAGTCGTTTTCTTGAAAAATAAAACTTTATTTAACAGTTTTCAAAGCGTTGGCGTTGTATGGAAATTTTGGTTATAATAATTTCTATTTAAATTATCCTAGATAAAAAACCGATTGGTGTAAAGTTCAATAGAAATCCAAGTCGTTTTCCAAATGTGTATTGAGTTTTTTTAAAATAAAATTGATATTTTTTTTTTAAATTCCAAAATATATTTTTTTAAATTTCGGTATTTTTTAAAATGTAAAATCAGATGAATAGGTTTATACTTAGATTGTTAAACCTCAGTGATTCGTACATAAAAGCAGGTACTTGCGACCCAGTCGTGCACTTAGTTTAATAACATAATAACACCGTGAGCTTTGGAGATTGAGGTTATATTTTAGTCATGATCTTGATCTAACATTATGATTCCAGTTTTTGGGAGCAAATGAATTGTATCTTACATTGAACAAAATAAAAATTATGAACTTAAAAAAGCATAAATTAATTTGATTTGTAACAAAAAAACTGAGGCAACCTCAGAGTGGGTAAGTAATTTGTTGCTACATGTGTATATTGTTTCTAAAATATTTTATTTGATAATTTTTAATTAAATTTTATTAGAAGAAAAGGGCATTTGTGTATTCTTTGTAGGTTGTTTGCTCAATATTTTGTTTCATTTCAAGTGTGAAGACCATATTATATTAGATTTTTATATTAATATTATTTCATGCATTCGATTTTCAAATTTTAAATAAAGGAACAGGTAAGACTTTAAAGAACTCAACAAATTCAATGAAAAAATGATTAAGTTTCAAATTGCAATTACAAAAAAAAATATTTTTTTAAGATTGAGGGTTTTATAATCAAAAAGCATCTTAAATAGCTTAGGGAAGGATAAGACCAATATAACAAAAAGAATTTTCTAATAAGCGAACACACACCGATCAAACACAAAAATGTAAGGCTTAACAATTAACACAAAAAAACACTGAAAAGCGATTGCATAAAACATTCGACATCACATTACTATTATATTTTGCAACTGTCTGTAGAAAATATATAACCATTGAAACTAAACAATAAACATCATACTTACTGTTTGAGAGATTCAATTAAAAATCATTATCTAGATGCCATTGTAGGCTATGTGTTTAATAATAAAATAGGAAAATACAATACATGCACAACAAATCGTAGGGTTTTAGTATTGAATATTTAAATTGTTTGTAGAAAGAAAATGTAGTTACTAGATACACAAAATATAAAATAAAATAAAATTATGTTATAGATTTATAATTATTGTAAATTGTTTTTAAATACTGTAACAAATTAAGTAGCAAAGTTTTCATTTTGATGAAATAATATCTCGAAAATTACTTTTGTTTGGTTTGTGTTCTTTTCGTTTTTCTTTCTTTGTTAATTTTTGTATTACAGGGTGGCTACTTAGACGGACTTCGTTCGCATTTGGGTGGTTTAACGCAACGTGTCAAGTCGTGGTATTGGGGACGGCCTCTTGTAAGTGCAATTGTATTTTGTTACTTTTTTTTTATAATATTTTAAGAAGCCATCCAACTTAAAGAAGACTGTTTTTTGATTCTTGATAACTTGTTGTGGAAAATGAAATCGTTTGCCAAAAGCATTGCTATTAAAATAGATCAATGAGTTATTATAATTTGTTTTTTGTTACTTTATACAAATATAAATAAAACATTCGATTTGGCCTGATTTGTGTGAGTAGAAATTTTTATTAGATAATTACTTACATAGTTAAATTTTATTTTGTAATTATAATGCTTATTTTGCAAATTGTTTTATTAGCAATGCATAGAACAATGAGAAAATGAGTTTTAATATATTAAAGTTGTTGACATTACTATTAATTGAATTTTAAGCTTAAAAAATATAATTGCACTGTACGCATGAGTCACCCACTCTTATAACTCTTAACAGAAAACTTTCGTAGACCCACATTTGCACCTTAGAGTTGTAGTTAAAACATGATTATTTTTATATTAAAACAAATCAAATTGATTCGGTTATTATTTATTAATTTTTTAGTTCGAGAATAATTGGCAACAAAATTATTACCTAAAATAATAAGAATAGAATGTAATATGTTCATAGGTTCTTCTGTTAGTTTCTCTCTTTCATTCATCTCGCAAAACGAAAACACAAACAAAAACAAAGACTTAACAAATGAAAGGAATTTATTAAATTTTTTTGAATGCAAATTCGTATATTAAAAAAGAAAATTCAAAATTGGTTATAAGGAAGAAAAACTATATACCTACCGATAATATTTGTATATTATAAGTTGTTCTTTTCAAATTCCTTCTTCAACCAACACTGTCAGATATTACTTTTATTTGTTTATAATAAAATCTCAAATTTTACGTAAGTATACAAATTAAGTTTTTTTTGTCACCCTTTCAACTTTATATGTATCTCACATGCGCTCACAACAACTTATGTTAGTTAGTAAAATCTTAAGATACACATGTGTACCTACCCACTTCCCTTTCTCTCTCTCTCTCTCTGAGTGTAAATATTGTCCATTTATAAGCTTTAATTTTGTAAAGAAAAATTAACAACATATCTGGGAACATCAAATCCGATAGAGGGGAAATACTGAAATTTTTGAAACTAGTGTAATATTGAAAACTTAATTGCATTTATACATTGAAAATAAAAATGATTATAATTTAAGACTAGCAACCAAAATTTTTTTAAAAAAGATTTTATGTTGATGACAAACAGATAGAAAACACTAGTAAAACGTTTTGGAATGTGATTTTCAAAGTGCAGTCATTCGATAAAACCCAACACGGGTTTAAATTCAACGAAAAACGAAATGAAACCGTGTTTATCGGTTAAGCTGCTGACAAAAACCATTTGAAAGCCGCGAATAGGTTACATATGCACCTACTTGGTCTAACACTCATGTCATGTTATGTCATGTCATGTTTTATAACTAAAATCAAGAATGTTTCTTACCATAAGGTATACCTACCAAGAGTAAATTAAAAATAGTTGCTTGTATAAAAGTCATATAAGCTCTATTCAAGAAAAATAAGACTTTCTTAACGATTGTAAACTGTTATGTGACAGTTATAAGAGACCTTGGAAACCCTATTTGAAGAATCAACATTAAAGTGGTTTGGTTGGGTCTCTAAGTTTTTGTGTGTTTATGTAAAATAAAATGAATTTAAAGATATTAAATGTTGTTTTTTATAAATCTATATTTTTATACTTTATTATTTTTAATTAAAATTTTCACAACTTCAAACATCAAAAATTTAAAAAAAATATCTCTTGGAGGTGAAATTATAATTTCGAAACGCGTCACTTAATAAAATTTTCATTAATGTGAAAGTTTCATTTAAAAATAATAAAGCATTAAAAAACATACATAAACATAAAAAAAACTACTTTTAATATCTTTTTATTTCTAATTTCAATATTTTGTAGTTGCTTCTAATGCTGCGATGAGTACCTACTTCTTGTGGGCCTGGAGCATTTTTATTTTGAAAATTTCTGTTGATTTTCTTCAAATCGATATTTCAAAACTACACCAACGTACATATACCCAATTTACAATTAATTTAATTTTTATATGAATTTAGAAGTTCGAATTCTTTTGAGACGAAGGAAACAAATTTTAATCGTCATTTCAATGCTGATTTTCAATGCTGGTGCGGTTGAGTTTTCATTAAAATTAAAATTAGTAATTCGTAATAAAAAAAATGAACAGTGAAATGAGTGATTTCCCAGGTTTGATACAAAAAAAACTATCCCCCAGTGCCCGTTAAATATTTTAATTTCTAATCTTTTAAATTCAATAATTATAAATATAGTTAATAAAAAAATTCTTTTGAGACACGAAAAATAAAAAGAGACAACAAGTTCTCTTCATGCATATAAATGGTCTTTCCTTCAGCTATATGTAAAAAGAAAACAAAAACACAAATGCACGCTTTCTTTTTATTCCGATGCTTAAGCAATTTTTAAGTTTATGAAAATCTATAGACTGAACTCACACACAGTTTCTTAGAATATAAACTCTTTAAATGAAAAAAAACAAAAATAAAAATAAAATTAATATTTATGGCAACTTAAAAATAAATTTTAATCACTTAATATTGCGGTCTTATACAAAAAAAAAAAAAAAAAAAAAAAAAAAAAAACACTTATAAATTATAAGCAAAAGCAATTTCGTTTTTAAAACATTATGTTTTCGATTTTGATTTTTATTCGGATTTTTCGATTTTGATTTTTGAATTGAATTTTCTTCATATTTCAATCAACAAATTTCAATCTAAACCAACCAAACAATCAACCCATTAAACCATGTTACTCGTAATTGCAAACATAAACTATAGGAGTTGGCAACTAAACTCTCTAGAAGTTTTGATATGAAGGAGGAGGGAGGCACGTTACTTGGCGAGAAGGGAGTTCGAAGGCATCAGGTGAGTACGCATCCCCGTATTTAGAGACTCCCTACATTTTTATTTGGCTTCATAAGATCGTCAATGAGAAATCTTTTATAAAAAATGCAAGATTAATTATATTAAAATTAATTTTTTATAATTATAAAGGATCCGAGTAATGGTTAAGCAATTGATTTTAAAAAGTAAACAGTAGACAAGGAGTTTCGAGAATAATTTGAAATGGGTGTTTCTAGGTTTGGTGCATAAATAAAATCTTTAACTTTTGGAATGCTAGATGCAAAACTGTGACTTATATGTACGTACCTATACCATTATAATTGTACGTATAAACGTAGTACCTACATATAAATCAAGAGAGGTGCATAGATTCGATAATCTTAACTTTTGAGTTAAGTCACAAAATTTTTGAGAATCGTAAAAATCAGAAATTTTCATATTTTTGAATTGTTTTGTTTTTGTGTTTGAAATATTTCCCAATTACATATACACGCACCATACACACATCTAATTTCTTAAAAAAAAAGATGATTTTGTACTATTATTCCAAACTAATTCTTATTCCATAAAGTGAATATGTTATTCAGTGGTGTAGTTAAAGGTTAACAACGATTGGTTTTTTAAGAAATATTCCTCTCAAATATAATCTACATAATATAAATATATAAAAATAAATCCCTATTTCCTTTGGTCACGCCATCGCAATATCAATCAAAAATTAATACATTCATTGGATAGTGCACACTGAACAATCGATTCGATCCGTACGTACATATATCTAGATTTTAGTTTGTTCAGTGAGTTTTTTGAGAAAATGTTTGTTAATCGCAGTAAGTTCAAATCAATCATGCCTTATATTAAAAATTTAATCTATATGGATAGATTTTAAAAATGTCAACAATTAAACATACCAACTTAGGTTGCAGAACTCGCAATGCTGCAAGTGTTTGTGGCATAAATCTCGAAAACCCATTTTTTTACATGGCCAATTGTGTGTCGCCTGTTCCGGTGTCGGAAAACCATCAAAATTATTTTGTACACGCCAGAAAAAAAATTATTAAAGAAAATTAAGACTCAAGGCTCGATAATTTTTTAAATTTTGTCCTTAAATAGTTTCCACAGATGTACATAAAAAATGTATATTAATTGTACCATAATATCAATATCATGTGAATATAAGATATTGGAATTATTAAAATGCAACTAGATGTAGGTATACATGTAGACATTTTGTTTATAGATATAGGTATAAACAAAATGTGTATACCTATGGCGGTAATATAATTAGAATAAAAAGGTTATTCTTAATTAATTGAAACAGTCAATGTAAAGCGTGGATGCTTCATAAAAATAAGATCCCCAACAGATGGCGTTACCCTCTCAGACTGCTACATTTGTGTATAAAAACTATTGGAGCAGTGCACAAAACTCCATTGCGCTAAAATTGATGAAATTCCGTGCGAAGCCGGTTGGTCCAGCTAGTTTTATTTAAAAAAAAAAGCTACATGTGAATATTTATTTTTTCCTATTGGTTGTGCGTTAGGAAATGAAAATTTTGCGTGGAATTTACTAAAGAACCGGTTCATATTTCAACTTTCATATTTTGGTACTCACTTTGTGTTTTGAATTTCATACCAGTGAACTAGGCGTCACTTTTGTATGAAAATTTAATTTTCACTCGAACTGAGTACTAGGCTTTAGTAGCTAAGCTTCACTTTTAAAATCATCTTGAAAATCATGTAACTAAACTAATACGAGCTGCTCAAAATTTAAAGCTTAAAAAGAGGCAAGCTATTTATGGTCCAAGAATGTGACATATTGCTCAGAATGTTCGGTAATTTTTCTCTGAGCTCGTAGAGCACACTCCGAACATAATCTTATCATGAACATGAACGAAAAAAGGAAACAGAAATTCTAGGTTGTAGTTGCTTTGAGCTAAAAAGGAAAATACAAACCTTTTTATGACAACTCATGGCTCTGATATGAATTAAAAAAGAAAAACGTCCTATATGGTATATCTGAGAGCCGATTCAAAAGAGTCGACTAGTAGTATTAAATAGCATAATGTTTAAGTCTACAAGTTTTCTGCCAGTTAAACTTCTAGTGAAGTTAGTGCAAATAATGGGGTTTTCCTAATCTCCAGTTTAAAATTATTTGAACTATTGAAAACAGCTCCTATCTTTCTAGCAGTATAGGCATGTATGTACAGTACCTACATCAATAATGGTTCAGGAATAAACACCAATATTTGTTTTCCACTTACTCTTCTTGACTTCCTTTAGTTATATCCTGGGAAACGCAATGGATCCATTGAAATACCTAACCTATTTGATATTTGTAAACCTAGACTTTGTTATTTTTATTCATTGAAAATAACTTAAACATTTTAAAAATATTAGAGTGTAAGTTTCAATTCTGTAATCAATTTAAAAAAAAAAACCACCGTCATTCTGAACGTTTATGAACAATCAAAATCCATTAAAATTTAAAACACTCTACCATAGAACTATTTTTTGTTTTACATTTAGTGTCACATTTATAGTATCATTCCTGAGATAGGTTTAAATATGTACATAAATTAAATAATATACATAAATTGAATAATATATTTAAATATGAAATATACATCACGAAACATAATAATGTATTGGTTTTGCCTTCTTGGAGTGATAGTATTTCTTATCCGAATAATTGTATACAAATATATTGATTTCCGATATTTCTTTGTTTGGTATGATACATAACAAAATTGGAGCAAATAAAATGTTTCTTCACTAGCCTAATGAAAACTGTACGTATGCATTTTACCTGAAATATTATTTTTGCAGAACTTCACCACTTTAAGATTTGAAATTGCAATAGACCACTTTGGGGGCTTTTTTTTAACTTGTACATAAACTTAGAAACAAAAATTTTAAAGTTCCACACTAACTGTCTGGCAAATATATTTCTCACCAGCTACATACATACATATGTATATGTACATAGTTTATTCAGTCTTTCGTTGTATTCAATAAACATTTTTATTTTAAAAAAGCTTTTTTATGGAATTTTTGTAGAAAATTAACGGGTCTGAAGGCTCTTTTAAATAATTTTTGTATTCTATTTCCACACCACTGAATTTAAGGCTAAATTCCTCAACACTCCACACTATATTCCATCTATCACACAACTAAGCTGATTTTCTTTCAAATAAAGTTTTTTTTTTGCAGAATTTCTTTTTAACTTATCTATTATCTACATATATACATACTTTATCCTCTTATAGAATGATTGGCTGTTAAAATAAGATAAATCCTTTTGTATTATTGATTTTTTTTTCGAATTTGTTTAGATTTGCTTGGTTTTGAATTGTTTATAAAAAATATTCAATATCCAATCTTGTTTTTTTAATTATATTTAAATTGTATACTTTGTGTAAATTTTAACACTATAAAAACGGTTTTTTAAGCAACAACGCATCGGGGGAAAAAAATAGATGCCTACACATTAATAAAACAAAATAGTTATCATCATAAAAACAATAATTTTTTTGCAGTCCATGCAGCGTCTATCAGTTGAACAAAATGGTTCCACGACAGATCAACCCCGTGAACACAATCCCAACGTTGTACCTGATCATAGAGGCAACTTACATATTACTGTTAAGAAAACTAAACCAATTTTAGGTATTGCGATAGAAGGTGGTGCTAATACGAAACATCCATTACCAAGAATAATTAATATTCATGTAATCCCCTTCTTATGTCAGTGTAAGGGAGAAAATACTAAAGATATTGATTTCTTACAGGAACATGGTGCTGCATTTGATGCCGGAGGCTTAGAAGTAGGACAACTTATATTAGAAGTTGATGGTAACAAAGTTGAGGGCCTGCATCATCAAGTGAGTATATATACGAAACAGCAGTCTCACTATTATATAAAAATAATACAAATTAAAAAATTTTACGAATAAACAGGAAGTGGCCCGTCTTATAGCTGAATGCTTTGCAAATCGTGAAAAGGCTGATATTACATTTTTAGTTGTGGAAGCGAAAAAATCAAACCTAGAGCCTAAGCCAACAGCCCTCATATTTTTAGAAGCTTAACATTTGCTTGCTTTGCCGGCTAGTGACCCAGCGATAACGAGCGAGCAGTATCGAGATCGCAAACATGGAATCGACTTAACGAAAGCTGCTGAATCTAGATAATTAATTTACCAACATAACTCACAAAAATAAAATTGTACGATATTGTGATTTTATTCTTTTGTTTGATTCGAACTAAATGATTCACGCTATTGTTAATTGTATTCAAAAGTAATTATTCAAATTTAGTCTCTTTTTGCTGTCAGTCTTGGAATGAACCCATATTGCCTTGATCCATTAAAACTAAGTTGCATGCTGTGCAAATATTGAAATATCTTTAACAGATTTTTGCATAGCTCGGGAAATATTAAATTAAAAGTAATAAGGTCCATACAATAAAACTCAAATGCAGTTGTTTTCAGCAGTTGATTGCATTGAGTACCGAGAAATGTTGAGAGTACAACGTAGCATAGACGTATAGAGCTGCTATCTCCTCCTGCACCCGTTTATTCAAGAATTTCTACTAATAGTTTCCATATCGGTACACCCATCACCACTGAAAGATTCGAAAAAATATTGTACCACCAAAACTCCTTCATAACCCTTTTTGGCTTCTGACCTACCCCCCCGGGACTGCTGCTTGTATTACTTCAGGGGGGTTGTCATGTTACCCTTGTGGGCTCATCTAACTGTTTCGCGATCATTTTCTTCTTCTCTTTTTTTTCTTCTAAGAATTTGTTCTATGTAGCTACAGATTTTGTTCCAGTTTTCGAAGCTTTGTAGCATCTTCTGCACTATGTTCTCCGGGGTGATTGCGCCAATGCTTATCTGCAGGTCTTGGCGAAGGCTTTCCCATCTGCTGCAGGCAAAGAAAGTATGGTTGGCGTTATCTTCTGGCGAGTCTCCGTACTGGCAGGCTGGACTGTTCGTTTTGCCGATTTTGTGTAGGAAGGCGTTGAAATATCCGTTTCCGGTGAGGAACTGGGTGACGTAATAGTTGACCTCCCCGTGTTTTCGGTCGTTCCACTCAGCCACGTTCCTAATCAGCATCGCAGTCCATCGTCCTCTGTTTTCCGAGTTCCAGCGCTCTTGCCACTTCTGTTTCGTCAGCTGCTTAGCCTCTTCGGATGCCGCTTCCACTCTCATTTCCGCCTTTTTGTCGCAGACGTACTTCCTTTCTGTCGCTAGAAGATCGATGGGTGTCACTCCTGCGACTACAAGGACGGCTGGTTCCGACACCATTCGGTAAGAGCTAGCCACACGTAGAGCTCCGCATCTTTGCACTGCCGCCATCTGTTTCCGGTACTTCTCCTGCTCAAGTGCATCCGCCCAGATTTCGCTACCGTACAGAAGGATGGAGTGTGTTGTCGCCATCAGTAACCTTCGCTTGCTGGCCGTTTTTCCCCCCACGTTTGCCATCAGTCTGCTCAGTGATGCATTTGTTTTTGAGGCTCTTTCCGTTGCTGCCTTTATTTGTTGCCAGTAGGTTAGCTTTGTGTCAAGTACTTCACCGCAACGCTGCTTCTTATCACTTTGGCCCCGATTTGGAAATCGACTTGAGTGGGAATCCTCTTCCTCGTCAGAAGGACTATCTCAGTTTTCTCTGCGGCTAGGCTGAGTCCATGCTCTTCCATCCACGAGTTAATCACCGCGGCGATGTCATCAGCGTACCCAACCAGAAAGGTGTCGTCAGGCATCTCCATGCGAAGGATATCGTCGTAGGAGATGTTCCAGAGGTCTGGTCCTAAGATTGACCCCTGCGCTGCGCCAGATTTTACCTCCTTTCTTCGCGGGTCTCGTAGAGCAGCTCTCGATCCCTGAGATAGTCCTTCACAATCCGCAGCCGTGGTTTCAGCAACTTTTCCAAGAGTTTTCCCGCAGTATCCAGCATGCATAGAGGCCTGTATGCCGAAGGGGAATCCGGATCTCCTTTGCCTTTGCTGATAAGAACCAGCCGTTGTTTCTTCCAGCTCTTGGGAAAGACGCCTTCCTCGAGTAAGCTGTTAAACATATTCAGCAGCAAGTGAGGGCATGTTTGGGCGGTCACTTTCAGGACTTCCGTGGGTATTCCGTCGGGGCCGGGGGCTCTTCTATTTTGCAACGACTGCACAGCTATGCTCAACTCTTCTTCGCTAAAAGTTGGAATGTCCTGTCTTTGGGCCGGTGTGTTGTCGGGTGGCCTTACAAAATGAGTTGGGAATAGTGT
Source organism: Epistrophe eligans (assembly GCA_951394125.1). Classification (NCBI taxonomy): domain Eukaryota; kingdom Metazoa; phylum Arthropoda; class Insecta; order Diptera; family Syrphidae; genus Epistrophe; species Epistrophe eligans. The sequence goes on from OX596031.1 coordinate 508,999, forward strand.
ATCCACGATGCGCTTTATTTTTTCTTCACTGAGGACAGGGGGTGCCATCTGAGCTCCGAGTTTCCGCGTTACAATCCTGTAGCCAAGTCCCCAGGGGTCGCTATTGACGGCAAGGCGGAGATCCTCCCATTTCTCTTTCTTGCTCGAATTGATGGCCCTCTTGAGCTCGGATCTCTTGGTTCTGAACTCCGCTAGAGCGTCCTCCATAGGTTCAAGGTTTCTTCTTCTTCTTCCCCTGGTGACTATGCGTCTGAGTTGTAGACATCTCCGACGTAGCGCGGCTATCTCCTCTGTCCACCAGTACACTGGATCTCCCTTTCTGTTGGCCCCACTCGTTCGAGGCATTGAGGAATCGCAAGCGAGCCGAATTAGTTGCATCGTGGCTTCAGCTTTTGTTACGGCAGGTCCTTGTACTTGGAGCACAGCCTCTGCACCTTCCTCGATCACTCTCTTGAAGAGATCTGCGTTTAGCCTGTTCAGGTTCCACCTCGGAGCCCGTGGTTGGTGACGATGGTTTAGAGCTCGTTGGTTGCCCTCCAGGTCAAAAACTATGTACTGATGGTCGCTGCCTGTGTAATCCTCGATTACTCTCCAGTTTTTGATCTTTGCGAATGTGTTGTCGGTCGCGAAGGCTATGTCTGGAATAGTGCCTCTGTGCCCTGGTCTCCTGAAGGTGGGTGTGTCTCCTACGTTGGCCACGTAAAGTCCACGTCTCGCGGCCATTTCGAGAATTTGCCTTCCTCGTGAGTCTGTAGTTGGCATTCCCCACTCCTGTCCTCTGCCGTTGAAATCTCCGGCGACCAAAATCTCTCCTGTGCTTTCAATGAAGTCTTCTAAACCTTCAAGTTTTTGTCGAAACTCGTTGATCCTGTCGGTTGGGCTGAGGTAGGTGCTTATTATTGTAAGCCCTTCGCATTTCACCCAGACGAAGCCTCTTTCGGTTCCTTGGTTTTTGATGGGGAATTTCCTCGCGTCCGGGATCCATATAGCATCGGTACCCAGTGAGTCTGAGATCCAGTTTGGTTGGTTTTTGTTCGTATATTGTTCGCTGATGATAAGAACATCTGCTTGCAATTCCGCTATAAGTTTAACCATTAGGTTGTTCGCTGTCAGACTTCTGTGGATATTCGCTTGCATTATTTTTGTCATTTTGGGGAGGCCTTCTTCGCCCTTTCAAGTGCCTCCCTGAAAACTTGGCACTTGCCTGACCCCGGCACATGATCCAAAATGGGTGATGGTGTCTCAAGGTCCGCACATAGACAGCATCTTGGTGGATTTTTGCAGGTTACCTTTTTGTGACCCTTTTCACCGCAGTTAAAGCACAGTCCTTGTCCCTTTCGGTCTTTCCCGCTACATGTTGCTTGTTGATGTCCATACCCGAAGCACTTGAAGCAACGTATGACTTCTGTTCTCCGTCGGACTCGACATTGAACCCATTCTATTTTTATGACCGGAGTTTTTAGTAGCGCGTAGGCTGCTCGTGAATTGACTTTGATTATGGCCATCTTTAAAGAGCTTCTGTTCTTGCCTGTGAGCCCCACCTCGATATCCGTGATGAGATCGGCAGCTTTCTTCTTTACGGCTTCTCGGACTTCCTCTGCTGTGGTCAGTTCATCCAGGTCTCTTATTTCCAACGATATTTTCGGTTCAAGGTTCTGGACTGTTGCCCTGTCCCCTAGAATCTCTTTAAGAGTTTTCCCGAAAGCATCCTTGTTCTTTGTTTTTGGTCCCAGTTCTAGAAGAACATCTCCATTTTTCGTCTGCCGGAGGCTTTTGACGACTGTTCTGGGTTTGCCTTGTTTCGGATTTCTCTGAGAATATCCGTGTATTTTTCATTTCCTTTTGGCTGGATTAGGATTGCATCAGGTCGCAGTTTCCGGTGCCTCCTTTTCTTCGGTTTCGGTCTTTCTTTGGGGACTTCTTCCGCGTGTTCCTTTGTTGGAGGCTTTGGTGTGTCCCGTTTGTTACCACTTTTCTTCTTCAGCACTTGAGCAAAACTGACTCCTGTTAAGTTTAAGCTATCAGCGTCCGCTTATTGGCTTGTCGGCCATGTTCTCTTGGTTGTTCCGCTGGGTTTGGGGACTTCCGAGTCTTTTTGTCTGTCTATTTTGTCAGAGGACTGGATGGAGGTCTCTTATTTGCAGCTGCCTTGCCTCGTGGAGATATTCTTGGGGTTGTCTCCTCTCCTGGTTTGGGGATTTCATCTGGGGATATGGTTTTCGCATCAGACTGTTGTGGTGGCATACATGCCATGCTCCGAGTCTTATCTTTCCACTTCATCTTGTCCAAAGATTCCTCAAGTGCAGCAATGCCGTTTTTGATATCCATGCTGATATTTTTCTGCTTTGTATAGGCGATCTTCATTACATTCAGGGTTTCTCTGCATTTTTGCAGAATGTGTCAGCCGAATCAGGTTCACTTAGGACCAATGGAGTCTAATCTAATACAGCGGTGAGATCGATCAGTTCCTCTTCTGCATTGCTGTTCTTTGTTTGTGAGGGTTCCGCCTCGAAAATATCCCTGGCTGCTGGAGACTTTCCTGCTGGAATTTTTTTTACCAGTAATTCGATAGATCTTACAGGGGCTTTTCCTGCAGCTGGTGGTGTCCGTTGCAGGCGTGCGCCTCTCCTGAAGGGATCCCTCCTGGGTTCACTTGTAGCTTTTTGTTCCACGGGAGCCAAGTGTTCCACTCCCGAGGTTCCGATTTTTGCATTTGTTTTGCGGTCGTTGTATATCGACGACCCGGAGCTCGCGCGCCCACTCCTGACAGATGCCGGTACTGGGGATCCGACTCCCTACACCGTAAAATTTTCTCCGCTCGTTGTTCTCTCCAGACTTTGCAACAAAACTGCTTGTTAAATCAATAATTTATGGTTTATTCATCCAAGATCTTTATTATATTAATATTTATTATTAAAATAAATGAACCTTCATATCATTTGGGACCAAATAATTATCATACATATATAGTGCAGAACGCATATTGTGGAAATTTCACAATGTGTCCAAAACAACTCTGAAATCCATAACTTCTTTTATTTGCAATAGTATCAAAAATATAGGGCTCAGATAATGATAATAATTTTTCAACGCATAATTTCCACTTCGTTGGGCTTAAGATTAGAAAAATATTTAAAATTAATCAATAACTAACGGTTTTGTCTTCAGATGAAAATTTAACAAAATAACTAAAAATGCTTGATTGCTCAACAGAAAATATAGATCAAGGCCAAATAAAGGGTATTCCAAAAAGACCACTTTTCTTAAAGAGAATAAGTTTTATTATTATTTAGTTCTTCATTACAATTTTAAAATTTTAGCCCAATTTAATTTTTCAGATAAAATTTGTTAACATGTCTGTTATGCTTTTTCCTTTATATTCGATGTAAGTCATCAGTACTAAATTAAACAATTAAATTAAAAAAAAAAAAAACATGCTAAAAATATAGATATATATGTATATATAATAAAAAAACATTCAGAACGCCAATACTTTTTAACTATTATAATAACTAATGCAATACACATTAAAATATTACTATGTATATTAAAACAATGGAAATAATTTATACCTTTAGTATGTAAACCTTGTTTTCAAAGTGATTAAACAAAATAAACTTATATTTATAAATACATACATAATGTTTATATGTGTATATTGTGTATATTTATATGAGTAAAAACTGAAAATTATAAATACATTTATGTAGAAATTATTATTTAATCTGAACGAGGGTAATTGTACAAATTTGAAAAAAAGAAAAAGAACTTGCACGGTATATAATTTAATTTAAATTTGTTTGTTAAATATTATCCACTAGATGAAAAAATCAAATAAAAACCCACCTATTTTTGAGACTTATTTCAAATTTAGATTGAATTTAATAAGGAAAAAAGTAAGAAAAGAACAAAAATATATTAATATTTCATAAAATACCTGCTACAGAATTCCTTTTGAATCGACTCAGCAAAATTAATTGGTAAATTGAAAATATTGATAAGATAAGAGCTTTTAAAAAAGTAAATTGATAGCGGCTAGGAGGTGGCTACTAGCTGACAGGGCATAACATTTAACATTATACAAGCTTCAAGTCAAAATAAAAAATATTTTTTGCATTTTTTTTTATGTTGATTATTATTTAGAGAAGACAGGAAGAAGCAAGTGTAGAAATATATAAACAAAAAATTACACATAGAACTACGCATACTTTAGATCATGCATACATACATACAATTAATTATATTATATAATTAGATACAAGCACAGAAGTGGATTTTTTTCTCTATATTATATCAAATAAAAAATGTTTTTAATTATTTTTTATATGGAATGAAATATATTTACTGTTTTTGTTGACACAATACAGTTTTCCATTAACTCATAATCAGGAACAATAATTATTATAAAATACAAGATTTGTGTACAGACATAGTCAACATTAAAACACATTCATTTTCTTCTTATCAATTTTAATTTAAGGTGGAAAATATTTTATTATTGAACAAAAAATGCAATTGTTGTTTTTTATTAAATCAAAGTAATTTTTGCTCGTATATCCTTCACAATCAATCATCCTTTAAAGCAGAGTAATAGTATATGGCTTTTTATATAAGCAATGCTTTTATTTATAACAAAATATTTAAAACTGTAACTTTGGAGAAACTCTATGAAAATTATATTTAAATATATATATTTGTAAAAATTTCTTTAATTTTTTTATAATTCAATATAAATACAATGCATTATTCACATTTCTAAGAAAAAGTAGATATGAACCTACAATACAAAAATATGAAAAAATAACGTTAATACATAGTAACATTTTGCACTGCTTCTGATCTCGAATATATAACTGACATTGTTGTTAAATTTTGGAAATACAATTATATATATATATGGAAAATAAAATCTGCCCTAATACAATGTATATGTAAGTACTGTAGATATGTGTATAAAATTAATAAGAAAATACTTAGTGATGAGAAAACAAACCAAATATAAAAAATAAAATAGCAAACATTTTGTAATACTGAGCTAATTATATATATATATATATATATATATATATATATAAAAAAACAAATAACTATTATTATTATTATTAATATTATTATTATTATTATTATTATTATTATTATTATTATTATTATTATTATTATTATTATTATTATTATTATTATTATTATTATTATTATTATTATTATTATTATTATTATTATATTATTATTATTATTATTATTATTATTATTATTATTATTATTATTATTATTATTATTATTATTATTATTATTATTATTATTATTATTATTATTATTATTATTATTATTATTATTATTATTATTATTATTATTATTATTATTATTATTCTTACAAGTTCTTGCGAATATACAGGTAATAAATTTCCATATTATTATAAAAAATGAAGAAGTGATTTTAAATGCTTGAAATGAAAAGGAAGTAATTTTCTTGAATGCACTCGAAGTTTAGTGGTTTATTTAATATATATACTTTATAATTTTCAATTTCACAATTTGCCACAATTAAGTCAAATACGTCAAATAAAAGTTAACATAAATTCAACCTCTGATAAGAATAATATTTTTTAAACTGTTATTTGTATTTAAAATCATTCATTAACAAAGTAATTTTGAAATGGAAAAAAAAGTGTTATGTATATAGTTATGCAACCAGTATGTTTTTTTTCTTTTTTGATTAGAATTTTTATTTTTTAAATTCATCCAGTTATTTTGATATCATGTCATTTATTTCTAAAGACATTATAACTTGTTATATATAAAATGATATTGTGTAATAAATTGTTTTTAAAAAAAGTATACAATATTTGTCGTTTTGCGTGAGTTTAAAGGCTGCATTATATTTTTTTTTAAATTAAGAATAGTTGCGTGGCTTTTTCGATCTCTGAAAAGATTAACCTGTTTCAAAAGTAAGTAATCCTGTCATAACATACTTACAAATTATTTACATTTTTTTTAGAGAGCCGCAGTTCAGTTCGTGAAACTAAGTCAATTTTGTTCAAACATTATAAACAGTACTGTCACTCCTTTTTAAATTATTCCTTATAATAAAAGAAGCAATATCAAAATTAATATTTTTCAATTTTTTGTTTTGAGATTTTATTCTTAATATCATGATCATGTAATTTGAGATTTTTATTTACATTGTGGATTTTTTTCATCCTAGATAACGTCATCATAATCCCACATATTTATAAGTTTAAAGTTCTTTTGTTTGTAAGTATGTATTATTTTTTCTTTGAATGGTAGTATTTAAAATCTTGTTAGAAAAGTCTTGATGAAAGGTATGAACATACCATTTACCTAAAGTCTTGATAATTAATATGAATGTACCTTTTTTCGTTAAGAAATATTTTGTTTCAATAAATTGTGGAGCTTTTGTAAATACGAGACATTTTTTTCTTGAATCCCTTCGCCCTACTTGTTTTAACCCAACACTTAACATTTATCGGATTTAATGCTAATCATACACTGTGAATTATTAAAAAAAAAAATTACAATCTGTCAATTTAATATGTATGCTTTTTCTGAATTTGCTATACATTTTGAATAATTAATTTTTGCGAAATCCGCGTACGACGACGACGCCGCACAATTCGCTGTCAAATCCCATAGAAATTTTTGACAAGTATAGTAAACTGTAGCAAGAAGTTACAGTTAACAAACAGACATATAATGACTGATCTCGACAGGTTAATTTACATACAAATTTCATTCACACTAGAGATAAACAAAAAAAACTTGTTTATTTTATTTAAATAAACAAGTTTGTCTGATATTTTGTTTTTAAGCTTAAAGTGCTGTCGAGTTCAAACCAAATCAGTCACAATAAGAACTTCAACATGAATAAGTCGTTATATCGTGAATGTTTTAGTGAACATGATCAGAAGGTATTGGAGTCGCTTTTTGTTTCATTTGAAAGCGAAGCTCAAAGTCCGTTTAACATAGATATCGAAACTGAAATAAAAGATACCCCAGAAGCTAAAGATCCATTTGTAGAGGAATCAACAAAGCTTGAACTGGAAGGTATACAATTGGCCGAGGAAGGAAAACTAGATGAAGCAGTTGTTAAGTTTGAGAAAGCAATACACACAGCACCAACCAGAGGTTCTGTTTACAATAATAAAGCTCAGGTGCTGCGATTGAAAGGAGATGATAAAGGTAAAACAAATATATGAGACTAGAGAAATAACAATTTATAACAGTTATAAAAGCCTTTCGTTCGACATTAAAAAAAGTCTCGAAATATGCCCACCTGCCGGGCTGCATAAACAATGCCTACCTTTATAAACAAAACTGTTATAAATTGGAATGTCTTAAAGAGCCATTTCCAAAACAAACAACCTGTTTTTTCAACCGATTAATGCGAATAGTATATGTACATATATATGAACCTTTTTACCTTTATAAATTCTAAGGAGCGTTGAAAGATTTAGAAAGAGCTTTGAAATTGTCTTCGCAACAAGCCCGTACACGATGTCAAGCCCTTTGTCAACGAGGATTATTGTACAGGAAAATGGAAAACTTAAGCGCTGCTAGAGATGATTTCGAAGAAGCCTCCAAGCTTGGCAGTAAATTTGCAAGAAATCAGGTACTTACATATTGATATATTTACCTATCGTTGTCTTTCTGTTAAAACCACGTACATACATAGGTCAAAAAATTGTTCAGGAGACGGGAAAAATCAATTTGAAAAACTAAATGCTTAGAGTGTTTAAAAACTGGTTTATATACATAGAGGCAAAAAAAAACATAGAACATGTAACGAAGGATCTGCATTTGAATTAATATAGTTATTTGCAATACATTTAAATGTAATTTTTTCTCTTACGAGGTTCTGACAGAAAGCTGACGTTATATATATTTGTATTTTAAATACAAAGTACATAGAAGTAGAATATTTATTTTATTTTTCTAAAATTTTAGCTGGTGGAAATAAACCCATATTCAGCTTTATGTAATCAAATGCTTCAAGCTGCTTTTCACAAATTGCAATAAAAATTTCTTAAGTTAAAATAAATATTTTATAAAAAGGTAATAGGTGTTTTATTTTAAATTATTGATATCTCTTTTTGTTCTTACGTTTGTTTATTTTTCATGTATTGGTTTTCTTTTTTCTTTACCCTACAGTTTACACTACACTACCATACCGATTTTTAAAACTGAAATGCCATCTACCCACCAGAGAATAAAAACTTATTTTCGGATCTTTAAAATAGATCCAAATAGAGATTAGGATCCCAAGTTGTTGTTGTATTAAGTGTTAAAAAAAATTCCTGATCCAGATCCGTAGATAATAAAACGCTGCGCTATCGCTTTGTCTTAAAGATACCATAAATCTTTGTCCATGTCCACTTTTATATTCACTAAATTTTGTAGCTTATTGTTCAGAAAAAAGAAATGTAATTTGGTTTCCTTTATTCTTTATCGATTGAAATTTTACCATATGTGAGTTATGTATAAGACGCCAGGAAAATTTATTTATTTATTTATTTATTAACGTCTATAAGTTACAAAAACTTTCTTAGACTACAAAATACTTAAAATAAAAGTACTTAAATATATAATATACAAAAAATGAGATAATAAATAAATAATTCGCGAGCTATACATTTTCCAGTAAACCACATCTATAATGTCTTCATATTCTCGCATTAGCGAACACAAATTAATATAGCAGCGCCATCTCGTTTTTCGTTCGAGATATCAAATAGCAAATTTTAAAACTCATTTTGCTGTCAAACTTTTGAATTGTACTGTATTTATAGCAAATCTCCATACCATTCTCTTTTTGCTGCGCCTATTTAGTACACCGGATATACCATTGATGTCAGTTATGTATAAGAAATTCAAATTTGAATTTGAATAAGTGAAGATACTTTCTCGAAACATTAGGTGTACATATAGATATAATAACGTGACTCTGACTTTACGTGATGGAACGAAACAAACATGCTGGCTATCACATTTTACAGGCCTTGTCACATTTATTAATAAGAAAGATTTAGATAAGATAGTTCATACATATACATATAAGTTTTTTGTCACCCTTTTTTGGTTTATTGATAAGGGTGTAAAAGTCCTAATCACATTGTTTACGGAATAAAGTAAATAAAGTCAAATTTGATTCAACTACTCAAACATTAATTTTTTCTTTGAAAGTTTTAGCGTGATGAATTGATTGAGCTATTAACAAGAAATATGGAAATACCTAATTAACGAAGCCAAAACACGTATGCTACTATTATATTTGGTCCTTAAAAAATTTTAAATTCCATGGGAATGTCCAAGAACCTCAGGTAACAAGATTAAAGAAAAAATGTTGCATTACAATGGCATTTTTGAACTGTTTTTTTTACACTACCTAAATTAAATGAATATGTGTTATTATAATTAAAGGAATGTAATTATAATAACACATATTCATTTAATTTAGGTATTGTAAAATAGTAAAATATATGTTTATGTAGTTGTAAAACTAAATTTTTTGAAATCAAAAAATAATTTTCTGCAGCCAGAATCGATTCTTTAACCACTGTGCGGCAACGACGGACCCTTTTGACTTCCTCATTATCGTGATCATCAGTTTAATTTATACCTGGGCACCAAACGAACGCTTGCCCTATGCGCAAATAAAGATTAAACATTATTGATCGAGTTTAACAAAAGAATCCAAAATTTTTTCTATCATTCAGTTGAATGTAAAATTTAATTTGACGCGATGCAACTCTAAAACCTCTTTTCCAAGGAAACAAATATAAAAAGAAAGTCTCTTTATATGTCAAATGAAAGTCCTCCCAAAATAACAACATTTTTGTATCATGACCATTTAAAGTGAACAAAGAAAACACCACTGGTAACGTATAAGTTTTTGTTTAAGGTTCCCAAAGTGTGTCAAAAAATCTATTCTTGCGACTTGAGATACAAAATAACGTCCGATATTTAGCCAAAAGCAATAAGCCACCACAAAAAAACAAAGATAACATTAATTGAGAGGGACCCACCCGATTAGGATACCGCAACAACACTGTGCCACACAAATAAGTCCTTTTTGGAGCAAGGCCACACTCTATGTGTGTTCATGATAACAGGTGTCAATTTATTTTACTTAGGTAACGCATTGCCACCAAGTTGCGTGTTTTAGTTCGTATTATGCTACAAATTTTCTCTTCCTGCTTGAGATTGTTGCACGAGAATACGAGATTCAAATAAACGATTGCAGAAAAGGACAAAAGCATTCGCACCACACGCCACACCGCCGCACCATCAGCGTCGCGCCCTCAATGGAGAAATTAAACTTTTTATCAATTGGCGCGGCAGTCCGCATCCAAACATGGCTTGTTTTGCCGGACAAAGTTCATTCGCTCCCTCGCGCTCGCAATATCAAAATCAATAGGTCCAAAACTCAAGCTGAGACAAAGAAAATCGCCTTCTAACAATTAAAACTTCTTGAGCACAGCTTACAGATCATTTCGAATGTGCGGACTCTGCCATTACAACATTACATGTTGACGTTATTCGCCTTTACATTCGAGAATTCGTGGCTTTGTTGTCTCTAGAGTCTATAGGGCTATGCGAAAGGCAGTACCTACCTACAAACGAGCACTATTATGATCTTATATCTTTTAATGTGTTCCTAATTGAATATTAGCATGATTTTTCGTTTTCATCTATGATTGCCTTGCGTATTACCTACAAAAAGCCGATTGTCATACAAAACAACGCTTTCGAGATTGCAACCAATTATTAAACGACAACAATTTTTTGCTCAAATCTGGCTATCGAATTTCGACCATCAAATGAATAATACTTTTCTCGCATTTTTTGCTCTGGTGGGCTTTGGGCTCCGTTTAGCATATGTTTATCGTGCCATGAAATGGGAAGCCAAGGCGATGGCGCAGAAGGCTGTCGTCGACGTTGCTGCTTTAAGGCTGGTAATCTGCAAACGAGGAGATGCGGCCAACAATAAAACGAATTAATTTTATGAGAGGACCTTCATGGTGAACTTTCTTTCTATGCAGTTTTGTTTGTTGCAGACTTCAACTATTAGTACGCTACCAAAGAATGACGCGCAATACTTGTGCCTCCCCCGCGGCAAAATGCAAAATGTTATGCTTCTTTATCTGTGATACCCAATGCTTGTACTGGTGAGGCCACAAGGATTGGCTTTGTGAGCCCACGTGTGGCCAATTCGAGTACCTACTGTTTAAGGACGCATGATTCAAATCTGCGAATCTATTCGATTGGTTGTTGAACGAAGTGGCCATCGCGGGATCGTAGCCGAGCCGCAGAAAATTCTAACAGGCGCAGACAGTAGCAAGGTAAGACATGGCGAAACAAATCGCAATAATTTGCATTTCAAAGTAAATTTATTTCATTTTTATTTGATTTTAATTGCTAACTTCTGTTGTTGCGGGAGCAAACTCATAAGATTAACATGAGCGCGGGTTGACTGCGATGTGGATAAGAATAGAACTATGATGCTGTGATACAAATGGGATTATTATTCTTCAGAGAGAATTCATGTTGAGTTCGATGAGGTTCTATTTTGTTTCGATGTTTAAAGAATTGAAAGAAAAAAAAGGAGAATAATTATTTGTCTCTGAATTGGTTGGGTAGAATAACTTGGAAAAAGGTGAGACAATAAATGTCAATATCAATGCCAATTGATAATGAACAAATAGAAACGCCTCATTAAACCTCCATTTAGACTAATATCCCTCCTAATATGTGGATTTTTCCTTTTTAGCTAAAAGTGTTTTAAAATTAAATGCTCGATTATTTGATAAACGAATTGAAATACTCAAAAGAGGCTGAACAAATGAATTACTTGTAAAACTGTAAAATTTTAAATTTCCCTTCTGAAACCCCGATGATTGATTAGTTAGCCAGGAGCTTAATAGTTTAAAATAGTTTATATGCTTCACTTAATTATATAAAATGCCACTTGAGTCAAGTCAACTGGTGAATTCAACTGAGATCACCGGGACGAAATGCCAATTTTTGTAGGCTGAATGGCATTATCAATCTTTGATCAAATTTAAGACTACCGATTCCATTGTCTGAGTTAGATACCTCCTTTAATCACAATTAAAAATGTTATTTATAACTTTTTAGAGTTTAACGGCTGTGTAAAGCTAGGCAAAGTTTATATATATGCCTGAAAAATTTTCGTTGTAATTTTAAAAAAATAATCACAATCCGACTTGCCCTTTAACTGAGCCGAATTCACTTATTGCACAGCAATAGTGCCACCATCGATAATTATGCAACAATCGTATCAGAAAAAATAATAATTGCATACGTATATAATATACATATATGTATATTACTTATTGACATGCATTTACACATTTCATTCACTTGTCTTCCAAGATGCGTGCTGCAACATGGAAATCAATTTTCCATCTGCTTAAAAGTGTCTACAATAACTCAACGTAATTGCGGATGACCCCTGTAGATAACACGTTGACATTTTTATACACACAATTCGATTTCGAAGGACTATCCTGCTGAAGGAGCAGAAGCGCCAAGGACGAGCTCTGCTCTGATCGTTTATTTAAACTAAAGAGACGCATGGCATACGGTCACGATCAAAGGATACTCTGAGTCTGATGTGGAGAGGCAAAGAAAGTTACATCACTTTCTGTAGTATTAAAGCTGTTTGAATTCGAATGCAGTTTCACTTTGTCAAGGAGCCAATATAACGCAGATGTGGTGGTAGGTAACCTGCAATAATACTGCTACCTGATTGCCTGGTTTCAATGGCATGCGAAGTATAGAGGTGCATGATGATAAACTCAAACTGCAAGCGGCTGTTAAGACAACACTTGCAAGCAGTGCTGTATAAACAATTTACCCATTGCTTATCTCGTAAATTCGACATTTATTATATTATACTCACATGCATTTTAATCCAACTTCTTCTAGAGCAGGTGGATGAAATGTTGTGTTGTTGCGGTTATATTCCCATTTTTATTAATTTTTATTAATAAAGCACTGATACTAGACTTTCTGAATTCAATTTTAGCTACTACCTTTCAATATACCTTCACTGAGGGGAATAATCGCTAGGAAGATGAGATATTTCATTAGGAGAGCTATAGTTTGACGCTTTATGAAAAATGCATTTTTTCTGAAAAAAGTTATATAAGTCAAAGTTATCCCTCGATTGTCTCAAATAACTTTTTTAAAACGGTTCCTCCCCCAGATGAACATTATGACACTTTTGAAAATGTTCGTACTCATATTTTTTCTTACATTCATTAGCAACAATTTCATTATGTTCAACTCAGTCATATATACTTTTCTTAACTTAATCAAATATGTTTTGTGTTAAAAATTGAATGCGGTAATGGCATGGAGCAAAATCAGTGCATATTTTAAATTTATTTTACACAGTTTTTTCTCTCCGTGTCCCTTAATCATTGGAAAAGACGATAAAGTCAATATTAAATTATTTAACAATACGAAAGAGCTGGTATTCGAACTTCATTTACGCTGTTTTTATTGAATATAACAAAAAAACTGTTACATTATATAGATGGACTTCTTTCTAAAGTCAAATGTTTTCTTTCATATTAGTAAATGAGTCATCTTTATATATGTAAAAGGAAAATGGGGGCATGAAACCCGCTTATGGTCTTTTGGATTTTTGATTGGCCTTTTTGATTTAGAAAAAATCCTAGTTTATGGCATTTAGGTATGCTTCAAGTTAATATTATTTATTTGTAACTCTATTAAAGTTGGTGTTGGGTTTTTGCAAGCACAAAAGAATACCATACTTGACGAATGAAGCATCAGTGTTAGAAACCAAAACTCATACAATACTACATGAATCTCTTAATCAAAATAATCCATACTTTGGTGACTTAAGAAAAGCTACATATTTCAGATATACTATAAATGCTATACTGGTAATCGTAATGCGGCTTCATTTGTTGTTAATCTCCAAAGGAGGAAAGGTAAAGATATGAGCATGACATATATTAATTGCATCTAAGGATATTCCTTACAATATTATTGAGCACAGGGGAGGTACAAACACTCACCTACTCGTCTTTTCGAATACGATGTCCATGTCCAAACAAAACGCCATTGCCACATAAGGTTTACATACCGAGACATAGTTTGAATGCGTCTGGTCTCTGGTGGTCACCATTTAACTTTAACATCAAGCCAAAAGGCACACATGAGCATGACTGCTTCTGCTCTGACAGAGGCTGTGCTATGCAATGAAGTTTTCTGTTTTCTTTCGGTGTGAGCAATCCCAGCTCCAATTGACCAGAGTCAGTGTGTTTGCAATGAAATGAGTAAACAAACGAGCATCGTTTGTAACCAATGTGTCATGTGTAGTCCTAGCAGCGCGGTTTTAGTACCACAAACAATCTTCCGACTCAATGGGAGTCTAAATTATGCAACAAAGGAACTTTTTTTTTTTTTTTAAACTCGTAAGGCTATTCATAAACGTCCGGAACTAGTTTTAATTTTAATTCTTTTTTGAAGCCAAGTTTTTCACAATATTTTTTTTTTTAATTTCAGAATTTGGACATAAATGTTGCAAAAGACTTTTTGACAATTATGGTTCAGATGACTCAGATTTTTTTACCATAAAAATAGTGTGGTTTGTTTTTTTTTATACAAAAGAAATTTAGGTGTCCTCATGTGCAGTTTTTTGTATCTAAGGAACTGTTGGTTTGGTCCGCTGCTGTTTCTCAAGTTTTGGTTTCGATTGAATGTGCGTATATACCTTACCTCGTTGCATTCTGCCGGCAGCGACTCATTCTTATAGGTAGGCCAATTTTCGTTGGTATAGTATAACAACATGTGGACCTTAAGTGTACAACCATCAGTGGCGCTCTATTTTTGGTGCCGCAAACAGATTTGCATGCATGGGGAAATAAATACAAATGAGTTTATTGCATTCGTTCTAAGCTAAATCGTTTTACTGCCAAGAGACTCGAATACGGCGGCGTATGAAGTTATGTTTTCTATATGTAAAAACCTGTATTTGTGGGTAAATTCAGAATTATGATGCCTTTAGCAACCTTTGATAAGATATTAAATGAGAAAATACGCTATAGCTTGATTTATTTATAAGAATATAATCCTATTTTTGTCTTTTCGTCAGTGTATTTATATTTGTTTTTTTTTTTTTTACCACTGAACGGAATGTGACACGGTGCGATGTCAAAACACTTTTATGGTTTAAAGAGTTAATTCGGCAAAAATTTAAAAATTATCATAAGGTATACCAAGTTAGAAGGATATATTAATTAACTAGTCGTCTAGATAGATATTCGTAATTATTTTATTTACTTGCGATTTAAAAGTTTTGTAAAGTGCTTTAAGGAATTTTATAAAATTTAACTAATCACGTAGCAATCAAAAATATATATGGACTATACATATTTTGTGCCTTCTTGAAATAACACTTCTGTTACCACAAAAAAAGAATTAAAAAAAAAAAAATTGTCATATAGATTGTTAGGTGGATATTTGATACATAATTACAACTATAAAAAAATCAACTATCGGATAATATATCAATATAGCCAGGACATTATTTTCTTAAAAATAATACATGAACCAAACCACTAAACCAGTTAGTCCTAGCATAACCCAAACCCTAAAGCGATTCACCCTAAGGCGCATTGTTGTGGCAAGGTGTTTCTTTTTGAACGTTTAATGGCACGTGGTTAAGCACGCGACTTAAGACAAATTCAAGAAGGTCAGACACGCAACGCAACGGTGCGGTGGCTGTGAAGCAAAGTAGTAATCTTTATAGACGACGCACGATGAGGCAAAAGAGGCAAGAAGAAAAATAAAGAGAAGTTGGTCAAAAATGAAAACAAAACAAAAAATTAAAACGGTTCGAAAGTGGACAAGGGCACGAACCTTTAGTCTTGGTGCGGCAGTGGTTTCCCCCAACTAACTTACCTTTGCCTCCTCTTTGTTGTCATCTTTATGATATCGGAATCTTATTTCCTTTATATTTCTTTTCCTCATCTCAGTCTTTCAGCCGTCCTTCTTTGATCCTCTGCTCACAAAGCCCGTGTGTGGTTAAGACAGGTGCACACTATACCTAGAGTATATTTGAATGTAATTTTTTGTTCCGAGCCTCGTCGTCCGTTTGTACCAGATCGAGTCTTTAACACATGTAGCCGCACTGAGGTACCCACAATCGACAAAACGTTACATTTGACCAGGCAAAAAAAGAGCAGAGAGAATGCCGTTTTATCAATTACTAGACGTCCCTCCCTCCACGCGTCAGTCTCAAACACATGCACGCACAAAATTTCGAATTAAAACCGTTGCTTTCGATCATCACTTTATCTTCTTTTTTTGTAGGTATATATATAGGGACCTTGCTTCTTCCATTTTTTTTGATCCTTTGGCTTCTCGTACCTGCATAAATATCTTCCCGCTGTAGATATAGTTAGAGTAAACATATGTTATTGCAAGCCAGGGTGTTAGGTTATCCCTTTGGAAGGAAAAAACTAAAACAACAACATAATGACACAGCGCCTCCATATGCCTTTTTTGAAATAGTTGCTGATGCCCTTTTGAGGTCAAGAAACTAGTTAGAGAAAAAGACAAAATTTTTGTTGTCCTAGAAGTCAATGGCTCGGCTTGAACCACACAAATACAATACCCTCACGTCATTCAGATCGGGACTGGTGCTTTTTTTGGGTTTTAAGGTTGATGTCTGTCATATATACATATATATATATATATATGTAACTGTTAAACCCCGATATAAAAACAAAACATTTTGGACTTTTACCAATGTTGCTTGAAAATTCTAAGTTTAACCGGTTAATTTTAGAATTTTGGAGTTCAACAGTACATATGTATATTAATGTGAGCATCTGAGTGCAAAAGTAGTGTAATCCTTTTTTTGATAAAAAAATTACTTTTTTCATTATTTCAAATTAAAACGTCACAAACTCAAATATTGCAAAGAGATGAACCCACTTCAATTTTAATATTGATTTAAGATCAAACATTTCATTCATTAGTTAATATTTCTGTACATCAAATAATATTCAATTCTGATTTCGATGTGGAACTCAAACAACCTTTCCTCTTGGCTATCCTATATCAGCAAAAAATTACATCTAACAAAATCTTTAGTTCTTCAAAATATTGCTAGGTACAACCTCAATAATACAGATGATACAGTAACGATTAATTTATTTTCCACATGGAATAAAATAACCATATGTTGGTCTGTCATTACCAGCACGAATTATTTTTAATTTGGCATGATCCTTAAATCTTATAATAAAAGATCGGGAAAACGAATAAGGAAAAAATTCTAATCGAGTACTTACGTCTATTTTTATTGGATTTGAAATTCTAAGAATTTTTAGGGAATGGGTGTATTTGTGTATTCCAAATTTATGTGTGACAATCTTTATACATACATATAATATATATAATTATGTATATATAATTATATAATGTAACATTAAAAAACTTTTAAAAGGTAACAATTTTACCAATATTTTCCTACCGACATAAAATCACTTTTGGTCTTCAAAAATATAAATTATTATTATCACGTTGACATTATAGAAATTATTTAAAAGCTTTCCTACTGTAAAATTTGTTGTTATGTCACTGTTTATAAAGACGATACATTTTCGAAGATACGTGTGAATTCAACTCCAAAATTATGTAGTTGAACTATAAAACAAAAATTGTCCTCTTAAATAACTTTGTTAAAATTTTCCAAATTCCACTTGAAATTTAAACTTTTAAAATAAGATAATTTTAACCAAATTAAAAGAAAATAGGTTGAAAACTATGTGATTGTTTCATTGAACAAAGCCAAATTGAATATTATTGTAAAAAATTCAAACAAAGATCTAAAAATATGAGGTCTTCGAAACAAAACCAATAAATAGAGAAAAAATAAATCCATATAAGCAATTAATACCAAGGGAATTCGGAAGTGTAATCACTGCCAAAAAATATAAGATAACTTCAGATGATAACACTTTTTCCGAAAATGTTAAAGCAAACTAATTGGACTCTAATTAAGGCTTTGTATGCGTAAAATCAATTTTTCCGTTTTCTGAACTCGAATCTTGGAGTTAATCATAAAAACAAATTATTTTGAAAATCAAAAAAGTATTTAAATCGATAATATGTATTTACCTACAGAGTCTTTGATTTTCAGATTTTATACTACAAAATTTCGGCTTATTCAGTTTTATAAAAACTATCCGATTTTGAATAAAACATTATTCTTTTATTAAAAATTTATATTTACATTCCTGATTCAAATGGATATGGATTATTTTTTTATTTTTTCTTTTCAAATTCTTCGATTTAAAAAAAAAGTAATTCAGTAGCTTCTAAAAAATAATTTATTTTTAAGAAATACACGGGTTGTAAAAATAATAAAATTAGTCCAATACAAAAATTAAGCAATAGTTTCCACAAGTATCATTTTACGATAGAAGATTATACCAAAACCCATACCAAGATACATATTCGTTTTAACTCAACTCAACTGAACCCAAACTCAGATCAAGATTCCCCTCATTTCTTCGGGTTTTCATATAAAATTTTCATATGCTACCAGAAATTGAACAAAATTAATAAATATTTATGCGTCCAGCTCATTCTTAGTATTTATCCTGGGAGCTATAAAATCCTGAAGATACATTTAGATACAAGCGTGGTTATTTGACTCTAATTGGAATGGAATAGAGTTTCTATTATTTTCATACCCATGTTGCTTGGTAGAAGTGGAACAAACTGAATGCATACAAAATTGTATAAGTTCGATGTTGCGGCAGTTCCATGCCACACGCGTTCGTTTCATTGGTCAAACTTTTTAAATAATACTGCGCAGCTCCGCCTCTTTTAGTCACATAACAATGGTGAATATTATGAGCGAACCTCAGATCTAAATTCCGTTGGACAAGTCAGTTCTATTCTTTTGTTCAAAATTACTGTGGTTTTTATTAAAATTAAAACATTTTAAAATTAGTTATTTATTATGTTGGAACTTGCTTATAAAAAAAAAGTATTAATGCCTAACATACGACGTTAAGAGAGGTTAAAATTTAAATCTCCCAACCACACGTGATAAACCCGAAAAAATGGCATACGTTGGAATCCATTGCCGATTCTTCAGTTTAGAGTTACTGCTGCTATATTCACCCCTAAATCAAGGTAGCATGACGCGTGACAACAAATGTTGTTAAACATTTACCTATACGTTGTATGATTATTGAGTGCAGCTTGCCACATGGCGAGGGTTTGTAAGAAATTATACTCATTTATGTAGTGTAGATAGGAAAACTACAGGTAAAATTTATATCGGCATGCCGCCAATTCAGTTGAGTGATGGAATTTGTGAAATGGGGGACTCAGTATTCATGGCACGTGTCCGAAATCATCCGTTTTTCCCGCCAATTCATGTACATAAATAGATATGTTTAAGTATGTGTAGTGTATTTAAATTTATCCACAGCAGTTAACATTTAATTTTACATATTTAAGTTGGGTATAGTTTAAGGCAAGGAATCTAATATTTATATTTAAATTAAATTTAACTCTTCATCCCTACATTTGAAAATACATTCCTAACGTATGTAGGTAAGTAGGTATGATTTATTTAGTCTTATATTTATCATCAAGGATCTTAGAAGCTGTCACCTAAATCTCGGCACTGGAAATCCAACCCTAATCCAACTCCATCTTTCGAATCTATGTACATAAAATCAGCCTAATAAATTAACGTGCGATCGGAACATAACCATATCCCTTCCAACTAAACGCAGTTCCAAAGCTGAACAGTGAACTGGCTAATTTCCTCGAATTGACAAGTATAATTATACAAGTATAATTACTTATGTATAATTACTTATATACTCACGAAAATATCTTTTGTTTACCTATATCTAAGTGAAAATGAACTGAGAACAAATATTATAAGTCAATGTGAAAATATTTAGCTTTCAAAATGTGTCCGCTTTATGAACCATATACCTACTTTTTTGATCAAAGATTAGTTGTAGATAAAATTTTAAATCCAAGTTGGCTTCAGGTCTTTTTTTTTCAACTTATTTCTTTTTTAGGTACCTAATTTTGAAAATGTTTTATTTTTTAATATTTTAAGGCTACATATACATATTAAATTAATTAAATATTTACTAGATGTCTATTTTTTTCAAAATAAGTAAGTAATCAATCAATTTATTATAGCTTGAAAATACAGGGTGGGCCAAATAAGACCAATCAATGTTATATAAATACACATTTTTTAGTGCCATGAAAAATAACGTTTGAAAGGTTGTCGAATCCACAATTAGATTTAATTGAAATTTTATAATCCAAAAAAGGTTGCGACAAAAGGAATTATTATTATATTACTAAACACATTTTAAGAATAAAATAAGGTTTTAACAATATGTTTGACTATCTTTTCATTTCAAGCAAAATGGTGAAAGTAATAAACAATATATATAACAACATTTAAATTGTAGATATCTTTAAAACTAAAAAAGCTATGCAATTTTAAATATTTGACAAAAAATCAGATTTGCAGTCAGAATTATGCATGAATTATGGTGAA
Organism: Epistrophe eligans; assembly: GCA_951394125.1. NCBI lineage: Eukaryota > Metazoa > Arthropoda > Insecta > Diptera > Syrphidae > Epistrophe > Epistrophe eligans. Next base: position 529,631 of record OX596031.1, read on the forward strand.
AGTAATAAACAATATATATAACAACATTTTAACTGTAGATATCTTTAAAACTAAAAAAGTTATGCAATTTTAAATATTTGACAAAAAATCAGATTTGCAGTCAGAATTATGCAAAACCCCAAGAGACCTCTAAAATTTGTTCAATTTTGCTAATATTTTATTTTACCTTAATATTTTTGGGTGCTTTATGCCCTACTAACATTTTTACGTAAGTACCTATAGCATTAAATAGGTTTTTTAAATAAAACTTATATACATATTTAACATACAATGAGTAAATTATTCCAATTTGTGTGACCTTTTTGTTTCTAGACTTATTTTTGGGACATAAATGGTTTGTTTATTTTCGTATTTTATCAGATGGCAATTGATGCTATGATTAATATTATATATAATATATATGTTTTTAATATTTATTTCAAAATAAAAATCAGAAATTGATTTTGAGGATTAATAAGTTTTGAAACTAAATTAAAACTTAAACTTTTACAAACACTCTTCCGATGTCTACCCAATACCCATGCAATTTAATTTTTTAATTAATTTTTCCGAATAATGATGAGTTTTGATTTTTTTTTAACATTTAAAATTTCAAGTATAGTACTTTGGAATCACAAATATTTATGTATAAAATTCTTTCCAAGCAATAAAAAATGATATTTCGTTTTGTATTTATAATTACATGTAAAAATTTCAATGTAAAAATGAGAAAAAAAGTAAATAACAATAATTAATTATAAAGCGGTAAGTGCACAGTGCCGGTCGTCGTTTTACTCAACTGTCTCTCAATCGTCTGTTCTGTCGGCTGCGTTAGTTATATTTGCTATATCTTTGTGCCAGCGTTGACACCCATTTTTCAGAGAGGAAAATATATTGAAACTATTTAAGCTGAATTTTGAAATAATTCTTTCAAAAGTGTAGGTGTAATTGCAAAAAAAAATTATAACTTTTAAACATGTTAAAACGCCAAAACCTTATACCCATAATCGATCAAGATATTTATTTTTATAGAACTGGAAAAAAATTCATTGGTCATTAAACGATATTAGTTCAAGTTCAAGTTAACTTTATTGAGGCATTTTAAAAACAGTACAATTTGAATTACAATCATTTTTTTTGGCCGACTTAAAGATATGTCTGACTTAATGATATAATTAGTTAAATATCTAAGGGTATTATCAAAAATTCATGGCTATATACTATAATTGAAAATAATGTTAGTTTTAGTCGCTTGCTCCCGACGACTGCTTTGCTCTTTTTTTGGCAATTATAACTTACTGACTAGAACTAAAACTAAAATTAAAACTAAAACTAAAATTAAAACTAAAACTAAAATTAAAACTAAAACTAAAATAAGACTATAACTAAAAAGAATCCATATTGGATTAAAGAATTATGTAATTTAAAGAAAACTTAACAAACTGCAATTAACAAAGGTTTATGTTAGCAACCACTTCATAAAAAATTTATATTTAAACAATATCATCATCCTCTATAGTTAGAAGGAGATGCTTTTTTGTAAAACGGGACTAGAAAGTTCGCATTTGTATCTGGTCTTAATAGGGTAGCGGACCCCTCATTAAGTAAATTAAACGGTGACAGATAATATTTGTTAGCTATACTGTCATTGATATGAGAGTCCATTAGAGACCTCACTAGTGGGTTTGTATGGGAACTTACTCGTTCCATCTTTTTTAAAAGAAGGTTAATTTGATACTCCATCAAAGGAGTAACCTTAGTTGCATCATAAATAATTTTGTTCGAATACCATTTTTTATCCGGCTTTCTAAACATTCCGCAGCAAAATCTTAAAATTTTTCGTTCGAATATTTCGAATTCTTTTGCCACAGTAGGTGAGATTGTAAACCAAGTACAAAACCCGTATGTGAGAATCGGTCTAATAAGTGTCTTGTACATAAGAATTTTTGTTTTTTCTAATAAGAACTTTGAATTTAATAATGTTTTTAGTGACCCAGTAACCATTTTGGCCTTTTTGAGTATAAATCTACCGTGTTTGTTAAAAAGAAATCGGTTCTGGAAATTTATTCCAAGATACTTTGTTTCTGAACGTAATGGAATAGCGACATTATTTACTTCTAATTTTAAGGATTTGCTTTCTTTAACTGCAAGATAGTGACCTTTCCCGCTGGCATTTCTGAAGCACGTCAGACCACATTTTCTAGTATTAATTTTCAATCTCCATTTTTTTGAAATAGTTTTCTACAAGAGGAAGCCTTCGTTTGATTTTGTTAAGGGCTAAAGTTGGTCGCACCCCGCTTGCCAATATAATGGTGTCGTCTGCATAATGAAGTGAACCAGGTTCATCTGTTATAGGGTCTGAAAGAGGAAAGTCTTGCAAAAATACATTGAACAAAAAAGGCCCTAAAATCGAACCTTGAGGAACACCTGTATTCACAGGAAAAAAATCTGTGCGCTCGGATCCTATAAATATTGAGGTTGTTCTATTTGACAAAAAACTAAAAATAAATTTAATGAGCCAATTTGGAAAGTTAAGCTCAATAAGTTTGAATACAAGACCATGATGCCAAAGCGAATCAAACGCCTTTTCAAGGTCAATGTCTAAGCTTACTGTACATGTTTTATTTCTAAGGTTTTGAATAACCTTATCCTGGAATATGAGCAGAGCATGTTCTGTGGAATTTCCTTTTTTAAACCCAAACTGGTTGTTTGGAACGATGTCTGCATCTTCACAGAAGCTATTTAAATGATTGGCTAACACCCGCTCAAACAATTTACCGATATTAGAAAGGAGCGAAATAGGACGAAAGTTATCAACTTCTCTTGTAGCTTTTTTCTTTGCTATTGGCAAGATCTTAGCTTGTTTCCAGATTTTTGGAAAGTAACCATTATTAATACATTGATTAAATATCAATGACAAAGCTGTGTCCAATGAAAGTGGACATTTTTTTAAAATAAAATTTGAAATTTGATCGATACCTGTGGACTTTTTATTATTGAGAGAAGATCTGAAAATATTAACACTATTCGGGGAAGTAAACGGAGGCGAAGACGGATCAGAAGCACTTCTAACCGAAGAAAAATTCATCAGTGTTTCAGGAAAATACGTCTGTTTGAAATAATTTACTGATGATAGAACTTCCTGTTCAAATAAACGATAATTTGGATCTGAACCTCTTTCAGAATAATTTGCAGAATAATTTCAGAATCTTTAAATGCGTTTAATTTGGACTGAGTATCAATCAGCTCTTGTCCATTATAAAAAAGTACGTCCTTTGCAACGTCGGTTCCAAAAAATTTGCGACCGGTAACTTTGTCGATTTCCTTGAAAGCTTGCGGGGAAGGTATAATTTTTTTTAATCTAGAACTAAAGCAATTATCGAGATCCTTTTTAACATTTTCTCTTATAATTTTACTAATACACTGTATTTAAGAGTTAAGCGCACTATATTCATGATTTACTCTATTTAGGTGACGATGGTAGAGTCTTTTAAGCTGTTTTAGCCAAATTTTTCGTAGTCCGATAAATTTCTTTGTCAAATCTGAGATACATTTGTACTTATAATTTGTAATGCTATGAATTTGCGAATGACTTTCTACATTTGATATAATTATATTATTTAAATTACCTATAAGCCTATCAATTTCCGAATTGGATATGTTAATCTCATTTGGCAAAACGAGTGAAGACAAAGAGTCATGAAGACTAAATCTAAACGCTTCCCAATTAGTATTTCTAAAGCTTCTGTATGTAGGTAAAGGTAAAAATCTTCAAGGACTACTTCATAAGCGACTCCAAAATGATCAGAAAGTGTTGCAAAAGTTTTGCAAATTGAAAACATCGATGGATTGTTCGCAGAACGCGCAGGATTAACGAATGAAGAAATTATGAAAAAGTCTAAATATGAATTTGACCTTGGATAAGTCGGTGTGTCCGAGGGTATTAAGTCCAGATTTAAGTACGGGCCATTATTGAACCAATTGTACAAAATATTTCCGTTACTGTTATTGACACTGTCTCCCCAGGCAGTATGACGCATTAAAATCTCCACCGATTATAGTGGCATCATAGTTATTTATGAGTACATACAGGTCATCAAGTTCTCTATACAATAGTTGTCCCGCGCCCGAAGGAATATAAATGCTACCAATCAAAAGCCGAAAATGTGAACGATATTAGTTGATCTTGCGTTTTGAATCTTTTGTTTGCAAAAATCAAAAACTCTTCCGGAAAAACATTGACAATGTAACATTTACAAGAAAATCAGCGAATCCTTTTAATGTATAAGTATGTATGTATGTGCAGGCGAACTTTTTCTATCTCTCTTAGTTATATAAAATGTACTATTCAACTTTTGTATAAGCTACTTTTTACTATCACTTATTTTTTTTTTTCAATTTCAATTTTCTTGAATAAGTATATAGGTATTTATTTAACAAGCTGCTACAATTGTATACAACCTTGTTATTTACATTTCTTGCCTCTATGTATAGTTTTAGTTATGCGCATAACACAATTTACCTCGAACAAATCTTACCTCTAATCCAATAGAAACTGAAAGAAAACATTCGTGCTAGCACAGCAGCAGCGCAAATCAAATACGAACGTATATTTCATCTAATTAAATACAAAATAATATACACTTGTATAATCGAATCCGTTCAACGAACACCAAGTCAAAAATTAAGATGACGATGACGAACCCTAAAGAACACCTTTCGTTAATCACGAATTTTTTTAAAATTTTATTATCAATTCAAGATCTACCTATATAAAAAATATCTTTGGAGTGTGGCTGTTGCTTGACTTTATTCCCCTGTTTTGGCGGCAATGCTAGGGGGTAAAACAAAAAAAAAAAAAAGTATTACTAAACAGGAGTTCCATCATCTGTGCCAGTAATATGCCCTTCGTCATCAGACTCACCTTTATTCGATCTACCTGTGTACAATGTACATATGTACATATATGTGTGACTATGAACTTAAGTTCGATTTGTTTTGCTCGACTGTGATACAAGAATCAGACTCCAGGTTGTAACCTGGCTCAACAGCCACACTTTAACACATGGAACTTAACATAGCAAGTAGAAAGACGAAGGAAGAACTCGCGTTCAATCCTCAACCAGGGCTTTTTAGAATCGAAACAGAGGTAAGAGTTTCAGTCAGTCAGGTGTTAAGCACCGAATCGAACGGTCGTGTTTAGCCTCTTCTCTGCGTATTTCCTGGTATAGTTGATCTAGCGGCCTTTATAATTTATTTGTGTTTTAAATTTCTATTATATCGAATAAAAAAAAAATATTTCAACAAGAAGGTCGTTCAAAAAAGTATTTTCAAATGGGTTTCGATAAAAATTGTGCTGAAAGGAGCTAACATTTACATTAAAAAAATAGACAAATTCTATAAAAGGATATATCAAGTGATAAATTGGAACTAAAAAAAATTGTAATTAAAAAAATAAAGAAGGTAAGACGATAAATCTTTTGTGCTATCGCTACGCGGTATAAATGACATCCCTTAAGGTATTTAAAACTTCAACTGCGACTTTTCTTGGTCAATATGACATTAACCTACCTACGCTATTTTTGTTCAATGCGATACTAAAACAATTGCTTGAAACTGAAATTAAATTTACATAGTATACCTAATCTACCTAACAAAGTGGAAATCTGGAAAAAATTCTAAACTTGGATTTAAAAATTTGCTTTTCAATTAGAATCGTAAAAATATTAAATAAGGATCCAAAAATGTTACCTATTCCTGTGAGCAATATTTTGTGTTGGTTTAATTTTTATTAATTTTTGAGTGCTAACAAAAAAAAATGTATACAGGATACTTGATGGAATATCCTCTTTACTAAGTTGCATTTGTATATTTAATTGCAACAATTCCTCTTGGAGGGATGTTTTTTTTATAATTTTTTGAAACCATAAATTTGAGTTTTTGTAATGTTAACTAAACTGAACAAAATATTACTGCTTCTCAACTATTAAATATTCCTATGTGATTATCAAGAAAGTATTTTGTTACAGTTTAGTGCTGAGTATACAAATTATGGATCACCTCTCCCCGCCGCCATCGCCACAATCTCAACAGGGGCAAATTACACCTTTCAATACGGTTATTGATATGAGTTTAACATCTTCAAAACAATGGATACAACGAGCTTCAGCATTCAGTACAGCATTGGCGACGGCTGGACATAATCTAAGTAATAGAGGTAAAAGCATTAACACGGCCCGAATGAATTGTACAATAATTGAGCTATACCTACAATTAATTTTGTAGGTAAGTGACTACCGAAACGGGTTTGTTTATAAAGGTACGGTTTTTGCGGCCCCATCACAATACTAGGGCCCTCCGCCAATGCGCATACAATATGGGCAACCAGAGTTTTTTTAAGTTGCGCAAGTTATAAACACCCACTTTGAATAGCGATAAACGGATAAATTGTTATAATTGTTATTAATTGGTATTTCTCTAGTCTAATCTACTTTTGAAACTAAAACTGCCAGACAGATTTGTTAAAGTTTACTGGAGGGCTTCTTTAAAAGTAATCATAAATATGTTGCATTGGATATAAAATATTAATTAACTGTGTTATTTCTAGAGAAATAATAGAAACAGAAATTAAAAATTAACTTAAAATCGCAAAATCCAACAAAAAATAACACAAAGGATTTACGATTTTGAAGATGTATTGTATTTCTGGAGTAACCTGAGTACCTATACCCATATTTTTGTTTTGCAGTAAGCAATGCTTTTCAGTAATTTATTGTCTCTATTTATGTACCTAACTTTCTTTCTTTCGTCTTTTAATGTTTTTTTTTTTTTAGAATAAAAATGTCAACTTTAGGCTACATGCTCAATATTTTCACAAAAGAGTTAAATTTGGCATCTAATAACTTATAACTGTTACGATAAAGGAAAAATAAGTATAGTACCTACATTTTTCCTCGGTTACTGCTCCATAGATTTATATTAAAAGGCTTTTGTTAACTTTCTTGTTAAGGAATAAAGATTTTGATGAAATTTTATAATTTAGGAATTTTATATTTCTTTAGAACAATGAGTAGGTATCTTTACAATCCTTTTTGTTCTTTGTATATATTTAAAATTTTGAGATGAAAAAAAACTCGGAATAATTTTAAAACTTTAAAAAGGCTTTGTATAGGAAAAAAAACGTTAATATCGCCTTATTTTGCAAAATGTGCCTTAATTATGTTATGGGAATGTTTTAAGAACCGCCTAGAAATCTAAAAACCTCTGAGTCACATTGTCTTTAAAACCAATATTTAGTGTTGTGCATTAAAATAATTACTTTGCTTCGATATTACCACAGTTTCATTATAATGCTGTTTTCAATTAAAATTCATTCGGGCCAACTTATAGTTATATGGTCCAATATACATATACTTAATAAATATAATTTTCCGAAATAGATTTACCCTTTTTGTACAATCCCCTATTGTACTCGAGTGCTTTGCTGTGGCCCCAATTTTTCTTCTCAACAACATCAGGTTTGCCAACACCAACAACTCCAACAACACCCAAATCACCAACCAATTCGAATCAACGTGATCGCGAATATACCTTAACTCCCGAGAAAGAAGATCTTAATTTAACAGAAGATATGCCACTTAATCTGTCGACAAAAACTAAACTCGATTCACCAGTACCATCACCTTCGTATGAAATCAACAAAAATACTTCGAATGTTCTGATGAAAAAGGATCAAAAGGGCACATTAAGCTTGGGCGATGAAAAACAACGATCTCAGCAGTCTTCGATAATATGGTCACCAGCAAGTATGTGTGAAAGGGAAGCGACAAGTTCATCTTCCATTTACATTGATCCAATTGCTAAGAAGTTCAGATATAGCAAACATCGTTCTCATCAGATTGCGAATATCACCACATCATCGTCATCGACTGATGGTTGTCCATCGTCCTCTGAGCCAATTGCAACATCCTTTGCACAACGAATGTATCATCCGCAATTGGATTTTCTCTCGCGTCAATTACAAGCACCAAACAACACCAAACGTGAACTGGATATGTTACGAGAAAGCCACACCGATATCTTCCTGCTTAACAATAACAACAACACAATTCATGCGTCCAATAATAATAATTCAAACAATAGCAATCTTATTGGTGGTGATATCAAAAATGCATTTGATCTTACTAGTACCAAATTCGAAAACGACTTGCTACACGAACAACATCCAGATTCCACTGCATCGCTCATAAATTCCACAAACAATAGATGTTCGTCATTTAAAGAAGAGGAAAAACGAGGATACCGTAATTTTCAGGTAAGCACTATAAGCACCCCAAAAACTAGCGAACCTTATCAAAAATTTGACTGGCAATTGGCATACAACATTTTTACTCCCCTCCCCCTGATGGTACAAATACAAAAACACAAAAGTAAAACTCTCACCCCGAAACGGTTTAATTTAATTATGAAAAAAAAACACTATGTGTACAACGCCACACGATAGGCACCCGCTCGTTCGATTGTCCGTTATACGTGGTATATGTATGTTGGTATCTTCTTCGGAAATCCATTGCGTGCGGGGTGGAAGTAAAATTAAACAAATTGAAAACACTTTCGTAATAATTCCGGTATAGAGTTGTCGTAATTAATGTCCAATAAACATTTTATAAGCGCAAGGTCCTCTTAATAAAAAATACACAAAATCATTGTCCCAATTAAATGAAAGTCGGTGAGGACAGCGATTTCCGTTTTAATTGATAAATTTCGTGCAAATGATTTTCGTTCAATAAGTCGCGCGTTTATATTACCAAAAAGGATTAAATTAAAAGGATTCTTTCCAAGATACACCAACCTTTTTCAATAAATGTTTTGACCTCAATTCTTAATATAATAAAATAAAGTACCTACTTATTTATAATTAAACTAAAAAAAGCAATATTTATTTGCATCCGCCCGAAACACGGATTCGAATGCTGAATGCATTCAGGCTGCAGTTTTTTTTTAAGTTTTTCGTTGTCAAAATTACGATTTCGGCTTTGATTTTGACGACGACGCGACGACCAAAGGGTGGCATAGGTACCCGTGTAAACATTTTTTAAAGGACAATTCAAAAGTTATAATAAAATATTTATTACTCAATTCCGGACAAATGTGAACTACGGTTTTTACTGAAATATTTAAATTAAATTTAAAAAGTCGGTTTCCACGACTTTGTAAGAATAGTTTCTAATACCTACGACTGCCAACCATAGGCAGAAGGCAGCAAAGTCATGTCCTTAATATATATTTTTAATATAATTATATTGTACAAATTTATAAAGAATTCTATCTAACTATCTTCATTTTAACGCTTTAAACTCTCTGCACATAGAACAACTGCATTGCGCAATATACCCACTTTCTTGTTATTAAAAGCACAAACTCTCTGGTGTGGATAAAGTGTTAATAAGATTATAATAACCCGATTCATTTGAACGAAATGAAATTCGTATGCCAGTGAAGCTCATTGCGAGGGCGGCCTTAAAATGGTAAATGCTTAATAATTATCATCATTTAATTTCAAAAACACAAACACAAAACAAAGGCTGGCACACGACATAAAAAGTGTCGTACACGAAAGGAAGGCATACGGCTAAGGTGAACACAAAATCCCACACTCATAATACTGTCCAGTCCACTCTCTATCAACAGCTTGAACAATTATGTATGTATATTGCCTGTTGTATACAGATATTGAACATAAGGAAAGATGAAACTTGACACGGTTGAGGGGCTTCTTCCCAAATGGGAGATCTTTATGTGCACGCGTTTTTTATTTCAATCGTCTCTGGATCTGGGGACTCGTAAGACTGGACATATGTATGTTAGATTTGGGTACTTGAGCAAGTTTTAAATGAGGGCTGAGGGATGGGGCCAGTATTTATTATATTTTCGACTAATGATGATAAGTACCTATGCCTTTTTCCAATATTCTCACCTGGTGTAGAATTTTGTTAATGCCGGTTCGTCGGTACTTGAGAAAATGATTTCTATAGATTTTTTGTTTTTACTAGAAATCTATACAATTTGTTTTATTGGCTAACTGGCCAAAAAATATTTGTATTAGGAAGGTTTATATTATAATAAATACAAACTACTGAAATAAATCAGACAGTTTAACTTGTTGAGTTATTGATTTAATAAATCCTTTATAGTGACTTTTCTATAGTTCAAACAAATTAGGTGTTTTGGGCAATACACTACCATACCATACACGGATACACTACCGATTCAGAACCACTTTTGACGGTTTGAATTTTGTTGTAGAAAAACTTTTAGCAGTTGTGAGTTTTTGTGAAATAAAAAAGCAAGTTTATATAAAACAGCTTAATTTCTTATACTTTGACCTTACGAATAATTTATTGTACGCTTCAAAACATTTTTTAACATCATTGCATATTTATACATTCAATTCATTTAACGCTGCCAGCAAAGTTTTCTTTTTGAATTCGTCAAAAAATGCGAAACTTGTTTTTATCCTTTTTTCATTTATTTTTTTTTTTTAATCAGACATCTTAAGAAATCCCCAAATTTTGTCGATCTTGTCTTTTTTTTCATGTAATAATAGGTCTTTTCGTTTACTTCCCTTAATTGACAATTTTTACATGGATGTTTCTGTAGAAAAGTTGAAAATTTTAAGTTTCGTGGTATTTCCGAAGTTTATTTATTTTATAAACTTTGAGTTTTGTATAATATTGTGTGCTACGAAATTCATACCTGAACATGTTCAGTTCTGCACCCCTTTCATATGTATAAAGTTCTTCTCACATATACTTATGTACCTAATACTAAAAAAAATGAATCATAATGGTGTTCATCGGAAGTGGAAATCCCAGTAAATAAAGAGCATTAACAACCGATTGTTGGAAATAACAATAAATTCTTAATTAGTATTTAACTAAGGACACATCAGACGTGTCATCATCAGCAGAAGCAGCAGCAGCAGCAGAGAGTCAAATAGTTCGCCATCAGAGAAAAACAAACAGAAACAATAGCAGAGATCAACCTAATCCCGCAACCTCAATGGGTGACAAAGTGACCAAGTTGACAAACACGCAAACATAGAGCTCGTCGTCGTTGTCACTTCGTCACTTGTGTCAACGTGCTTATTGCAGACATTGACTTAATTTTTTTATTTGTTTTTTTTTTTTTTTTCAGTTAAATTAAATATCAAAGCATCGAAAAAATCTGTTTTCTTCCAGTATTGTAGGTACGAGTATATACATATCTAATCTATAATACAAAAGAAGTAGATCGTTTTGTCCTGACGTGTGTGTTTGACAACAACACAGAATGAAGCAGACTTCTTGGTCTTAAAAGAATGCCTGTTTGTTAGATTTGTGTGATGCGTATAATATTTGAAATCTGTTTCATATCATTCCTATTCTGGTAACGTTAAATTATTGACTTAGCTGTATTTGCTGATGTATTTTTTTCTTGTTTTCTGATCGAAAAGCAATGTGATTTCTGATCGAATCATTCTGTTTCTATTCAGACGTATAAATGACTGTTAACGGGCAAATATTAAAAAAAAAATCATTTTCAGGTTATTTTTTAACTGCCGACATATTTTACGTGAAATGGTAGGTATTTTAATATAAATCTGCCAATTGCTTCAAAAGACAAAAACAAATGAAAATCTTATATAGATTTATGTAAAAATACCTCTAAAGAACATATTTTCATTTAATGCAAAGCATGGGATATTTTTAATTGAAGTTAATTTATTCAGTTGTTGTTTGGTTATAAGAATAAATATTTTTTTTACAATTTGTAGATTGGAATTCTGACAAAAATATCTTTTTTAGAAATGATTTAAAAATCTTTCAAGTTCAAAAATGTTCTTAAATGGAAAATGATTTAAGAGCTAGGTTCTCGGAAAAAACATGAAATGCCTATATTGTTAAATTTAAATTAATGACTACCAGAGAAATTATATAAACAAAAGTTAAATAAAGCCAAGAATCATTTTTAGGAATATTTAATGCCTTAAAATATATATACATATAATTTAAATAAATGTACATAGAAAGCAGAGATACTTTGAAATTTTTTAATTAATTAATTTGTATTATTTTCTTTTATTTTCAGTGCAAACAGTGTGGCAAAACATTCAAGCGCTCTTCCACACTTTCTACTCATTTACTCATACACAGTGATACCCGACCATATCCTTGCCAATATTGTGGAAAGCGATTTCATCAGAAATCTGACATGAAAAAACACACATACATTCATACAGGTAAGTTGACGATTTTATTTACATTTGCACTATAGCTCCCGTTCCCCAAAGCACCACGACGAGTGAACCATAAGTTAATGATTTAAATTCTAAATAAGAAACCTCAATTAAAAATGCTTGTTGCCAATAGAACTCGCTGAAGTGTCCTGATTAAACGGACAACGAACATAAAGCACTTGCTTCATGTGACAAAAGTATTTCCATTTCCTTATATAAATGCACGTTAGCCCCGTTCTATAACAATTAATATCGTTATCTGATTTAATTTAACTAATTGGTTATATGTGATTGCATGAATGTCCCTTATAATGGAGGTTAAAACAATTTCATTAACATGATTTTTTTTTTGTAATTGCAGGAGAAAAACCCCACAAGTGCACAGTTTGCTTAAAGGCATTCAGTCAGAGTTCCAACCTCATCACCCATATGCGCAAGCACACTGGATATAAGCCCTTTGCTTGTGGACTTTGTGATCAATCGTTTCAAAGAAAAGTCGATCTGAGGCGCCATCGGGAAAACAGACATGGAGAGGAGAATCCAGCATCCATAAAAATGGAAGTTTCAAGTAGCTGCTAATAAAATGTTTAACTTAAATTTTTAGTGTATATGTATTTATTTACTTTAAGAAAAAATAATTAGGCATAACTAAAATTTAAAAATTACAAATATAAGCCAATAGTCTCTATAGTACCAAAGTTTTTCTTATTATTATTTGTATTTAAAAAAAAGAAGTATAATGTAAATAATAGATGATTTTGTGTATCTAGTCTTATGTTTTATTATTTTTAGTTTCTTTGTATTAAATTATAGAGGGCAGAGCAGCTAATCAAACCAAAGAGAATTTTATTTAAAATTAAGAATTGTCTTCGTTTAAAAAAAAATATTAGTTCATTTGAAAAAAAAGACTTCTGTAGAATATATTGTGAACCGAATATTAAATAAAAAATATGTTCGCTATTTTGTAGTTTGAACATTTTTTAACATTAACTATTTTTTAAATTTAATTTAAGTTTAATTTAATTTGCGATTGTTTAAGAGAATGTAAGAATGAATTATAATTTATATATGAACATTTTGTTAATAAATTAAATATATTAAACTTGAACAACATTATAATGTATGTACTTGTACGAGACGAAAGTATAAATGTATTTATGGTGTTTCTTTTTTTTCATCACGTTCTCGTTTGGTTTTTGAAAATATGAGTGTTTGCTTTGGCAGCAAATTGAACTCTTGTTAGTAATCAAACATTTTGAATTAAAACAGCGAAGAGTGCTACAACAAAGTAAAGGAATTATATAAACGTATTCCACTCTTTCCACATACGATCACATGATGCCAAAGGGAGAACCACTTTGTGCTACATTTGTAAAGTGAAATGGAACCCAAAACTGTTTTCATTTTATTGTAACATATTCTTTAAGTTCTGAAAGTAGCTAGGGGCAATTTGATTAACTTAATAACTTACTGAACACAATGAAGACGGAGCTGCAACTGGAGCTCCACGGCATAATAGCTGTAAAAATATCCAATACACCCAATTCAAATTTAGTAATTCAAAAAAAGAGCCAGAAATAATATTAAACTTCTTGCGCTTAAAGGTTTCCCTAATAAAATTATAAAAGAAAATATCGGAAATAAAAAAAGTGGATAATAACCCAACCCCGTGCTTTTTTTTTTTAATATACAAAAAGCTGTGCAGCTGCATTGTGGGCACGTAAAAAATAGCACGTTGGACACTTTTTCAGAGCTCCAGTTCCAGTTGGAGCATTCTAATTGTGTTCAGGCAGTTAGAACTAACCATTTTTACCCAAACAGATAAAAAGATGCTTTGTTTAAGGAAATTTAAATTTTTATTTACCAATTTAGCATTTTTCTTTAAAAATAAATACAAATGTTGAGTCTATTTACCCCGGTCGCATCTACAACATCAGAGACTAATGCAGCAATGAATGAATCAAAATCAATAGTTTTCCCACTAATGATTCAGACTGTGAAATAAAAAAAATGTCGAGATTGAAGGAGAAACAACAAATTTAATACATAACTTTTAAAGTAAGTTAAGTTAGAGTTCGATAACGACCCTTGAAGCGTTAAAGGTAGATACAAGTTCAACTAGGTCAATCTTTAAAGTAGCGGAAAAACGGAAACATTGGGGGACTTCAACCGCTCTTAAACTTTCACTCAGATTAAAAAAGGGATTTAGTTAAGAGTGTTTTTTTAGAGGCGGAGAACTTTAAATTGGCAACACTATTTTCTGTGACAGCTGATTTGACAGTAGCTCTGTTTGATAACGTGCAATTTCTTCCGATTTTGCACAAGTTTTTAAAGTTAAAAAAAAAAATACCAAATAGGCATAGTGGTAGTGTGGTTTCAGCCAGGATGGCAACAAATGCCACACACCTCGCCACACAATTTTTTGAATGCAAGCAACGGGATGTCTCCTGCCTCTCAGAATTGTGATTTTCAAAGTTGCTTAGAATTGCATACCTAAATTCAATTAAATGATTGTAAAAAAAACTTCATACTATTTTATGTAACTATTAAATTATTGGAGTTTTGTTCTAATTCATAAAGTCTCTTAAAGTTCATTTAACTATAAAACTGTATTCGAAGTGGTATTTTTTCATTTATAAAGACTTGGTTCCAATCATTCTTTTGGACAGTTTCAGTTACAAGTTCTTTTAAGAGTATAGGACATATATGTACATATATGTAACTCCTTTTAAATATCTCGAAAATACACTACACATGAGCCCCCATAACATCATTTACACTCTTTTCTAAGACCTACCCCAATATTAAATTACCCCTATACGCATTATTCAAAATGCAAGACAATGCAATTATATTTGGTGCCATTGTCTAACCTACACTTAAATTGAGTCCTGAGTCCTGCATTTTATGTAACAAAAATAACGTATTTCAATAGGATGCCACCTGCATTTAATATTCTTTTATGAATATCTCTCTATTATAATGGCCTCCAATAATTTTGTCGACTTCGTATTAAACTGGCCTCTGATTTAATACCCACCTGTCGATTTAACAGCCTACGTGAATATAAAGATTTTAATGGTTGGTAAATTTACAACTGAACGGAACAACAAAGAATAATTCAAAAAGGTATCGGCTTCAATATCACAGTACGACCTTTGCGAACAAATATAATAAAATGTTAAAAGTTTTATTTTTGTCATAATATCATCATTACCAGAAGCACTTTTCTTTAAGAAGCTGAGAAAAGCTGTATATACATAAAAATAATATTTGTAATAAAAACAAGCGGGATACCATTAACCAAGCACCTGTCTCATGATGTGAATGTGACCCAATTCTTGTTCTGCACCAATTTCTTTCCAATCACTGTTGATGGCTTGGTAAAATTAGTTTTTCTCTTGATTGGAATAGTAACGCACTTGTTATTTTTGTATTTCATATTTTTACACCTTAAGGTTAGGTATGTATGTAGGTTTGGGTATGAATAAAATGTAAGGTTTCAGAAAACATTCGAGATGCACTAATGAACGATTCATTCCAAGTTCCAAGGAATATAAAACTCATTTATGCGACAGGTGTATCATGAGTATAAAGTAAAGATTATCGGCGGGCCCCATTTACTTGATCATTTTTCCTTTGTCTTCCGTCCTCTGAGCCAGCCAAATAAAAAGGACAAAAAGATGAGAAATATAAAAAAACTCTGTTTTTAACAGCTACCATACCACATGACACGAGCCAAATTGATTAATAGCTCTTAGGTGGGGAAAGAAAACTGGCTTTGGTTATTCTAAGGATGTAGGTAAATCTTTTAAATATTATTCAAATTGTTATCCTTGCAGACATGCGCACTTATAATCTGTGCGTATATTAAATTTTCTATGTATAAACAGTGGTGATATAGTTTATATATTAAGGATATTTTTGGCCAAGTTTAATTAATTTTTTTTTAATTAATAATTGGTAGGTGGATGGTTCTATGGCAAATACCGTTAGTAATAGTTTTGGATATCCAAAATATAGACCATATCTAACTATATAAAATCGTTAGAGCCGTTTTCGAGATAACAAAACTTGTTTTTTCATAATGGTCGTACTTGAGTATAGCGTTATTTTTGAAATAAAGAAAGAATGTGTAGAATAAAATTTACCGCAACAATGACCAACCTTTGAATCCTTCTTTCCTTTTTAAATTTACGTTTTGGCATTCTCTTTCGTCTTTTTTCGTTTATTTCCAATCAAAAAACAAAATTTTTCCTCTGTAGCCAGCCCAGATGAGCAGTGGCAATGCCAGTAGCAGCTTTTTAAAT
This sequence comes from Epistrophe eligans, assembly GCA_951394125.1. Taxonomy (NCBI): domain Eukaryota; kingdom Metazoa; phylum Arthropoda; class Insecta; order Diptera; family Syrphidae; genus Epistrophe; species Epistrophe eligans. Next base: position 546,197 of record OX596031.1, read on the forward strand.
GAGCTAGAATTTGCACTTTTTTTATTATCCTTTTTTGTGAGGTTGTTGATTTGGTCTAGCTTTCAAATCATTCGTGATTTCGTCGCTCAAAGTGGATGGTTTTTTCGTTAAAATTATTTGTTTGCGGTTTTCCAGTCTGTTTCTTTACATAAACGCGCATGCTTGGCGTCAATTGTTGCATTTTTCCAAAATGTTTTTTTCCAAGTACAGTGGGGTATTTGCAATAAAAATTGGTCGATTTTAATTAATAACCAACTTCCGTCCCACCTCCTTCGTGAAGCAACATTGAAACACCTTATATGTTTATGAGTATTATGATAACTTATAAATTTTGTGTCTTATATAATTATTCACAATTTATTTCGAAATTTTTTACATAAGTTTTCGCTAAGACCGTTAACATATGAAATCTGATGAAAATCGAATTTCTATCATGGTACGTAACTTGTTTTATAAATTATTATAACTTTTATGCTAGATAATTACCATAAATGAAATAAGTTCTAATAGTCCAAGAAAGTTAAGGTTTGAAATAGAAAAAATTAGATGCAAGCTGAAATTTTGCAGGGTGGTTCTGGTGATATTAAAGAATTTAAATCTCAGTTTTTGTATTCGAGACTCTTGCAGAAAAAAGTAAGGCGACCACGCCTTATCATCCAAATCATTCAAGCCGTTTCCGAGAAACAAGGATATAAGGAAAATGGAGATAAATGTGGGCGTGGCCGCCTAACCTTTTTTTCTGTAAGAGTCTCGAATACGAAAATACAAAATTTTTACAGCCTTTTAGAAAACTGTTCTATTCTTATTCAAACTCTCCAAAAATTATAATAACAAAATATTAAATTCCCTTAAGAAATTGCTTCACGTTGTTCTTTTGGCAGTGGCTACAAAGCATTAATCCAGATGTATGTATGTATAAAAAAAAGCATTACCAGTTTCGCTTATTTAAAATTCGTATAGTGAGCTGCGAAAACCATTGAATTGGTATAGTTTAAATCAACCGATTGAAAAACAAACTAACCTCAAAAACACAATAACACATAATATGATAATTAAAGCATATTATGCTATAATTAATTAAATGTGCCTACCTACCCAAAAATTAAATCAAGTTTCAATTAATTTCACTGTGTTTCGGCAGAATCCTTTCATTTTTTACCGCCACACGACACATCGATAACCGACTATTGGCGGCGGCGTTCTATCATTGGCCGCTCATTTATTGATGCAGTTCTTTGATCATTGGACCAAATCAACGATTTGCCGATTGAAAAATCTGGAAAAAAAATGCACTTGCACGCAATGATGAAATTCCGGAAATTCCCTGTATATATCTTCAAAAGCCCTAGAGGAGCAGTCTCCGCAATCCGCATACAGAAATTGCATTGAAATTGCCGATCGATCATATGAGCGGTGGCGGTGGCGGCGACCGGCGTGCGATAACATCAAATTAGTGAAAACACGCTTTTGTTTTCGAAGCAATTATGCTATGCGACAATCGTCGATACAAATTGATCACTTTTTGCTGTCCCCAAAAAATCGTTCACAAAAAGAAAATCTTGAAATACTTAAACCTTTTTTGTCGGGGTAAAAATCGAATTGCAATAATATAACTTTCATCTTAAAATAATGCCGACAAGCAAGCATCAGTAAGATTTCACAGAAGAGCAATTGAATTTTACAACCAGCAATTGGAATGCCACCTGGATTTACATTATTTCGATAGTTTTTGCAGATATTGTTTATGAGAAAATTATAAAGTATTGGATTAAATTTGAAAAGATTAAGAATAAACTTTTAAAAATCAAGATTGTTCCTAGCTATACTTTTCTTTATTTATACACGTGCCTTAAATCTTCTTACGGGCGGCGGCATCGTGGTGGTGTTTTCGACTGTATTTAAGTATTTATTGATTAAAAGAATAATTTTCACCTGTAGCTACAGTTATCTTGTTTTTATATTAAACTTTTTGCCGTTGAATTTAAAAAGATCATGACGTGGGGGCATGACGTAATTTGGCAAGGATATGTTTTGTATACAAGGACAATGAGATATATTGTTGCATTAAATCCTGTATTTTCCTTAAAAAAAAAACTCATAGTTAAGATTATTAATATACCTACGCACTTCATTATTACATAAATCATTTAGTTTATACACTCAGTGTATAAACTCAATGATTATAATTGCATCAGATGTTTTGAATTACCTACACATATGTATGTATCGTATTGTTTGTTAATAGGTATATATATATATATGCTAGCTGGCTTGCCCCGGCTTCGCACGGGTTTACAAACAAAAGGGTTTACAAAAAATATAAATATATGATATAACCAGGCAAATGACTGAACCCACCAGCTTATTTCATATTCGGACCTCTAGAATCTGTGAATCCAAGCACTATTCGCTCTTACATTTATTTTATATGTATATATGTATTCGTTTATTTATATTAATTTACTATATACAATATTACTATTTTCCTTCTATATCCGCACCAAAAGTGTTGCGGTTCAAAACAAAATATTAACGTGTTAATAAAGGTAAATGTGGAAAATCCTCGGTTCCCCGGTAGTCAAATATTGCGGATTTCATAATCGCCACGAATTAATGAGACAAAATTGTATTATTGCTGGGCTTCCGGAGCCCACCTCCTCTGTCTGCGTTATAAAATACTATCTTATAATTATTATAACTTTAGCAGTCCCGTCTTTCAAACATGGCAGAAGGACAAAACTCCAAACAATCATACTTCACAATTAAATATTATGTAGGAAAAGAAGGACGATTTTTAAATTAAAAAAAATACAAAAAAAAAGCTTTTTTTTTAAATCTTATGTTATTTTTTGCATCTCCCTCAAGATAAACCTATTAAACAGAAAAAGAATTTTTATTTTTCATTTCATATTTATAATAATTTAAATTCACCCTATAATAATTTGATTTTTGTTTTAAGCATTTTGACAGCAAAACTGAGAAATCCTATTTATGTGTGTTGCTTTCATGCCCAACAGAGGCCGCTGTTTTTTAACAAAAAAAAGTATTTATTATCACGCGTTTAGTCCAATACAATGTTGTGTCAAAATTTCAAAGTCGTCGGTTAAGAACTTTCGGAGATTATCGATTAGGAGCATAAACGAACATATACATTCTTATTTATGTACATACATATGTATTAAAATTGTTTATTAATAAACAGTATACCTACATATTATTAATTTCATAAATGAGCCATGGCGTATAATAAGAAAGCGAAACTTATCCATCTTTTTACCCCAAGGACATTCAGTTTTAATGATGACGAAACGGTTACCAAATTTTGAAAACAACTGTATTTAAAGAGAAAATACAAGAATTGATTTCTGGCTTTAAGGAAAGCTATAGGATTTTTTTGTAGGTTGTGCCATTATTTATGTATGGTGCTTTTTATATTCCCAGTTTTTTTTTTTATAAAATTGCCCCTCCAATCGAAACGGGAAGAGATAGACACCCCCTCCCATTAAATTTTTTTGTTCTTTTGACCCAGTCTACAAGCCTTAGTAGTTTGATGCATCTTATGCCAAAGACCCTAAATTTGTTATTATTCTGTTTTTTATACTATACTTGTTAAGCAATTATTGCTAATTTTTGAGAAGCTGTATTTTGGAAACTTTTGGGTCTACAGACACGATTCATAGCTCAAATTAAAGAAAATTTAGTTAAAATCGCCAATAACTATAAAAAAAAACGCGAAAACGCGGTTTATTTCCGATTTTTGACCATGATGCGTTCGGCGCTCGAGGTCTGTTTCTTCATTAGGCCATTATAAACACCCGGCTAGAAATAAAAACTACCGGATTTGACGAAAGGTCTTCCTCCTATGAGACGACAAAGTTACTGCACTATTAGCAGAATGTTTCTATGTTTTTAAAAATTAAAAAAATTGTATTAAAAAAAAAATTGTGTTCCCTTAGACGGAAAATTCACTTAACCGGACAAAAATGTTGCTACGGTGACTAAGGGAGCTTTAACTATTCAATATCATTTAACTTAACAGAACTTCTTTCATGTCACATTGATAGCAATGAACTTCAACTAACAGTCTTTTTATCTGTTTTGTATTGTTTAGACCCCAGTTACTACCCCCAGTCCACAGTCAACGAACTGGTAGGGGGTTTCTATTATATCTTAAGACTGGCCGCACATGGATTACCATTAGGACCCGCATCTCATGCTAATACGCCACCAGTAGAATAATATGGCTTCTGCACTCTGCTGTAGTTTGCTGTATATGAACACATTGGGGATAGAGACAGATGTTGAAGTTGTATGAATTCTTTAAAGTTATCTGTGATGATTTTTTTGTGCTTTAACTTGCATGTCGCACTTTACGATCATATATTCTGGTTAAAACCAAAGAAGTCAGCAATATAAAAAAAAACAGCGAACGAATCTTCAAAAGAAAACAGGAACTATTTTGTCGTGTGCCATCCGTCATTAAAAAAATGGTCTTCATTTTATTGATCTGTTTACGAACCTTCTTACCTTATGGTATGGTCTTATGGAAGATCATAGCATCTTGCTTCACGCAGGAAACTAAAAAAAAAAGGAAAGACCCAAAAGTGAGCATCGAAAGCGACATACGGTATGATTATTAGGGATCACTTCTACAGATTCTCCTTCCTTTCGGTTTTAATGGGTATCTACGAATAAAGATTTATCAATTTTAAGTTACCTTTTGTGCTCGTATAACGGAAAAAATTAAATATATACACATACATATTATGTATGAATGTATGACCTATACGTGTTTTCAATTATGTAATTAAATAAAATGTGATTGTGAAAATACTTGTATAAGTATTTGTATCTAAGTTCTTGTTTGTCAGTTTTAGTGTTTAAAGTTCATATTAGTTAATTTTGTTTTCATTGTTTAACGTTAATGTAAAAATATAAATGTATGTACATACATAGGTATACAAATAATTTATGTTATGTAAAGACAAAATAAAAGATCAAGCCCTTTGAATGTATTTCAGAATATAAAATGTTTGCAAATTCTATCAATTTTTGCATCGTGTATGTACCTAAATGGTCTACAAATATAAAAAAATGACTGACGTTTAAATTATTAAACTGGCAACACGGAACTGCGCATTCCTTTCTGGCAAAATGCTAATATCTTTAGAGCACCATTATGATTTGTAATTGTAAATTTATGCCTTTAACGAAAGATTTTGTCTAGTTTTTTTTTTTTAATTTTGTGACAAAAATTTCTGAGCCAAGTAAATCAAGCTATATATTATGTACAATGTGTTTACATAGGTACCTACATATGTATATACAAAAATTATTATTTCCTTTGTTTCCAAAGTTATAATAGCTATGCAACATCATGATTACATGGTTCGTGACGCTAGATAGATATACAAGCCCAAAACTTTGGGCAGGTTAATTAAAAAATAACAGTAGTGATACTAAAAAACGCTTTTAATCATTTTTCTTTGAAACTTGTGTTTTATATGTATTTGTATAGTGCAATCGAAACGAAAAATCCACAATAAAAAATGGACATACAATTTCAAAAAAGAGGTTTCCTTAAAAATAATTTTTGATGTAGGTATAAAATTTCTTTAACATTTAAAAAATAAAAATTTGGTACATATTTACGCGTTTAACCGTTTACTTTAATGTATAATTGTGTATAATTGGATTAAGCAAATTTCAGTTTCAAGCTAACAACATCTACTGTCTTTTATTTGATTTAGTATTGATTTGCTTTTAATACAAATCATCCAAGAAAGCGAAAACAGAATCCAATTTATGTTGCAAATCCTTAACCCTTTTGATAGTGTACATAATATATACGTACATACACATAAAAGACACATTTCTTACTAAGCATGTAAGAAATCAAACTAGAAAAGACATACATACATATTATGTATAGAAGTATGGAAGATATATACATAGATTCATATACTTAGGTATTCATCCGATCTGGACTTTCTGAAGTACTTCTTTCTTTGCTATAAAACTGTCAATCTGAATCCATACAACTGCACCAGTTTCTGATTAGCTAAATCCTTTTAAATTAATCCCAGAACCCTGACTGGGTTGATTAGAAAATCTAAACATTGTGACTTGTAGGGGGTGCTTTGTAGAAGAAATGACATGATGACTTCACATAATGATTGTATTAGTTGTTGCCGGTATTGGCAACAATGGCTATCAACCTTTAGACAAAGTATTTTTTTTAGATTAGCGTCCAAAGCAAGCATGCAAGGCAAAGAGAAACCCCTGTGTTAATGTTGTAGGAAAAGTAGGTAGGTAGGTAGGTAGGTACGTTAGAGGTTTATTTTCTTCTTTTTGAAATATGTTAAAAAAAACATGATAGGTAGGTCTATGCAATGAATTGTATATTTGTGTCTTCTTATTTTGCAAAATGTATCTGTAAATCTGTACCTTTGAAGATTTTCTCTGGATTATATTCACCACTAACCATGGAAAAAATAACTTTAGATATAAATATTTTCAAAATAAAGCAAAGTAAAGCTTTTGGAATACTTAAAAAGATTGATGGCTGGCAGCTCTCTGTGACTTTTTTGTTAATTAAATTTAGTTCACAGGGGTTGCTAAAATACCATGTCCTAACTACCATAAAGCGACAAAATAAAAACAAAACAAAAAGTAGTTTCTATACGTACGTACCTACGTCCAGTAAAAACCGAAAAACTGAAACACATTTTCATCAATTTGTCCCAATGTCGTCTCTGTAGACCAAACAGTTTCTAAAATACAGCTTTTCAAATTTTAACAACAATGGCGCAAAATTTTAAACGATTTAGTACGATGTTAAAGCAATTTTAATATGATAAAAAATGCTTTAACATCTTACTAAATCGTTTAAAATTTTGCGCCAATATCTTTATAATAAGAAGTAGTACCTAAAATATACAGTTTAATATAGAAATTCAGGGTTTGGCACAAGATGCATCAAAATAAATACTACAGGGGGTATCTAATGTCTGTTTAGGTGTAAGGGAAATTTTCTAAAAAAATGACTTAAAATAGGAGAAGAACTATATAAATAACGGCACAATGTGCATTAAAATCCTTTAAAATCCAATTCTGAATTTTCTTTTTAAATTGTCGTTTCGAAATAGAAATAGCTTGTAAACAAAGAGTTAACAAAAATTAAAATAAGGCACCAATACAAAGATGTAGTTTAAAAACTTCATTCTCGATGCTGCCTGAAGCCAACTCTTTTGCTTACATTTTACTAAAAACATAGATAGTTTGATGGAGTCAATTTTGTACAAAAAACGTTTTTTATGTATACGGACGTCAGATATTATGCCGGATATGGCAATACATACATTTTTTTAACAAAGATTAAGAAAATGAAAACGTTTTCAATAATTATAACTTTATTGAAAATTGTACCTAACTCTACTGAAAACATAAAAAAGAATTATACTATACATTCTATAAGATTTAAGATTAATTGGAATTACCTCATTTACTAATACAATTTTATTAATGAAAACTTTGAATACCAGCTTATTCTTCGGATAATTAGAAAAACATCTTTCCTCTGCTACAGTACCTACTGTGAAGTAAGGTCAATAAATTAAAAACAAATTTGGACAAATCTTTAAAGCATGGTTCATTCTTAATCATTAAAGCTGGAAGTATTTTTTCGACTAATCCGTTAAAAGCTATTTTGAATAAATAATGCAACAAGTCTTAATAGTGCTTCTTAATAACAATGCTTAATAGTCTTCTACTTTTCTGATTCATTTCAGTACTCAGTAGTATATCTAGAATTTGTATTATTAAAAAAGAAACAAAAAAATAATAATGTTTCGTAATATGTAGAGAGTTGTGAAAAAACCTACCAAATCGAATTCAAAACCTACCAAAGGCGTCAGTTATAGCGATCAGGAAAACGAAACAGGAAAAACATTCAAATAGATTATTTACTAGGTTTTCATTCGATTTGAAACGCAAATGTTGTACTAATCGATGACAAATAACTCAATGAATTTTTTATGCAAATAAAATTTTCAAGTCAACAATTATTTTATTGTTAAAAATGCATTAATGTGTTTTCCTGATGTAAATTCATTTTTCGCGCCAGCTGATTGTCACTTCACACAAAATGGAACAAATCGTTCCAATTATTTGCGTTACAGCTTTTACTTGTTCCACTGACAGATTTGTGAAAGGAAAAAAAAATCATATCCATCTGTTTCAACTTTTCCTGATGGTTTTTCCTGATCGCTATAACTGACGCAAAAGATGAAAAAAAGTTAGGTACAATCGTACCAAAACGGCATCACTTTTCTTATTGGAAAATGGAAAGTGGAAGGATGACATTTGTGATGTCACTTCACTTCAACGCGGTACATCAATATTCTGTCTGACTGGTGATAAGATAATTGAACTTCGCATTTAATTTCGGTGTTTTACTGTTTAATATATTTTTACGATAAGAGATTTAGTATCATTATTTAGAAAACAATGCTTCTTAAATAATCCTCTAAAATAAAGGTAACAATGAATAAACTACTTATCTTTGTGTTAGGCTTATTAAACTTAACGCCTTCGGCAAGTGCCAATGAAAGTCTTCGATTACCCAGAGCCGCCCTAACTAATAAAGGCAAAGTTAATCTTCTCGACGAACCGGGTTGCACGGAATTGAAAAACTATTGCAGTCATGTGAAGACCCCAGATGATATTTCCATTCTCGAGTGTATAGAATCCTTTCCACCTCACCAAGTGGAATCTATAAGCATGAAGTGCCAGCATGTCATTTGGAATCACAAAAGATTTCTACTTTCTGATCATTCAGTTCACGAACTAGCTGACGAACCGTGTGAGAAACAAGAAACAAAGCTATCCGAGTGTCATAATTCGATTACGGCATCTAATCCTGCTGAAGGGACATTCTTATCTTGTCTTGTTGAGAAGAGCTCAAGACTTGACCATCTAGACACATGCAAGGATGTGATCCAGCGTATTCAAAGTGTCGTCTTCAATGACTTTCGATTTCTGAATGAATTTTTTATGGGATGCGACAGCGATATCCAACAGCTTAATTGTGGTCGGATAAATGTCGAGCCGAGTGCAGTTTCTCAAATAGAAACGGTAGCCTGTCTGCAAGAGTCGTTAGATAATCTGAGTCCAAACTGCAAAAGCTCTGTTGCCAAACATATTGAGTATCAATTTACCCGGATTTGTGGGGAAGACTTGCGACGTTTATGTGGCAATGAGCATCCAGGTACAAGTTCAGCTTACAAGTGTCTGGTGAAGCACAAAAGCAGCGCGGATATGACTGGCAAGTGTCGGGAACAAATAATCCAACGGGACAAAATCCTTGCCAAGGATTATCGCATGAGCAGAGGGCTCGCAAAGGCCTGTAAGGATGACATTCGCGTACATCATTGCAGACGAGGTGTATCCGATGATAAGAATGTTCGCTTGGCCCAGATTCTACTTTGTCTTGAGTCGGTTATCAAAAATGGGACACAAATTTTGGAAGAGTGCAGGATTGAAATTAATGATCACCGCCGAATGTTGTTGCTCGATTACCAACTATCACCAGAGATTTTGATTGGATGCGCAGACGATATACCGAAATTTTGTGGCGACACGGAATTTATTCAGAACACAGCAGGGGGGGAAATCATTCATTGTCTCATGGACCACGCGCGTCCAAAACGTCGTAAAGACCATCGCGTAACATCGCCGTGTCAAAGAGCTATTGAGCAGTTGGTTAAAACATCGGACGTGGGCGAGGACTGGCGGGTAGATCCAGTTCTTCGACACGCATGCAAACCCGTTGTTGACGTTGCTTGCACGGACACAGATGGAGGAGAAGCCAGGGTGATGACGTGTCTAATGGAGCACATTGGCACCCAAGTTATGACACCTGATTGCGAGCAATCTCTGCTCCTTATTCAATACTTTGTTGCCAGAGACTTCAAACTTGATCCCCAACTCTATAAAAACTGCAAGCAAGATGCAGTTAAATACTGTCGAGCTAAGAAATCCTGGGACGATATCACAGACGCGCAAATGGATCCTGAACGCGGACCTTTAATACTGCCGTGTCTACACCGAATAGCATACAGCGCCGATAAAAAGATTGAACTGCGAAGTGAATGCTTTAAGGAAGTCAAACGGGTGATGCGCCAAAGAGCTATTTCGGTCGAACTCATTCCCGAAGTGGAAGATGTGTGTCTGGACGATTTATCAACATTCTGTTATGACAAGACCAAGAAAGGAGAGGAAATGATTTGTCTGCAGGAGAACCTTGAAAAACTGCAGACAAATTGCAAGGTAAGCTTGTGGAGCGTTCAGATATTTTCTTCTTTAGATAGATTGATAGTTATCAGTATACAAATCTCCCAATTTGAAATCTATCGCAGGCAGCAGTAACGAGTTATACCGAGGAAGAAGCTGGTCACGTTGAATTAAATCCAATTATAATGTCAGTATGTTCCGAAGCCATGAATACCCACTGCGAACATATTTTGAAAGGAAAAGATGATGGTGGGTCCTGATTGAAAGTTTTTCTTTCAAATGTAAAACCATACATTTTTTTTTTTTTTTTTTTTGCATCTCCAGGGGACATGATGGATTGTTTAATTTCGCACAAGAATGACGCAGATCTCAGGCAGGATTTAAAATGCCGAGCAGCAATCGAACACTTTCAAATAATCTCGCTTAAAAACTATCATTTTACTTATAAATTTAAAGAAGCTTGTAGACCGTATGTGGTGCGCTTCTGCGCTGCAAGTACAACAAAAAATGAAGTTGTCTCTTGTTTAAGTGAAGTCATGCGAAATGACACAATTCGAGGACAGCGTCATTCGATTCCAAAGGAATGTCGACAACAAGTGAAAGCACAACTCTATCAGCAACGAGAAAGTATACTTCTTGACCCAAAATTGGCCAATGCTTGCAAAAAAGAACTTACCGAGTTTTGCAATGATCCCACGGGACCTGGCCAGGTGATGAAAAATGCAAGTTCTCTACGTCATTTTTCCATTTCGGTTTTTGTTCACCATCATTTTATATTTTGTTTTTTCAATTCTATAAAACTGCGTTTGTTTTGGTTTTTACTTTTAGGCGTTGGAATGTTTATCGGCGAATACAGCTCGACTCGGTAACTCTTGTCATCATGCCATGTTTTTAATAAAGAAGTCTGAACTTGGAGACAGCGCCACAGATTACACGTTGGTTAATACCTGTCGCGAAATGACTTATAAGTTTTGTCCTAGTTACGACACATCAAGGCTGCTCGATTGCTTAAAGGTCTACAAAGATGACCCCCAATTTGATTCCAGATGCCATTTGGTTGTAGTTAATCGGATGATTGAACAAAATACGGATTTCCGTTTTAATCCATCCCTACAACTAGCATGTGGCAAGAATATTGACCAATATTGTTCACACATTGTAGCACAAGCTAAACCAAATGAAGAATTAAATGGAAAAGTGAGTATAAATGTTCAATTGTACTGAAGTATTCTTTATATAATTTCCGTGTATTCTTGGGGACTTTAAAATAAAAAAACAGTTGTAAAGATCTTGATTAAACTTCATAACAGAAATCCAAAACTTGCCTTGTAAATAGTACCTTCATATATTGCAAGTAGAAAATCTGATTTGATTTCAACATTTTTCCTTAAATAAGAAAACTTAGCTCTTATTTTAGCAATTTGGCTAGTACTCATAATTTTTCATAATTAACAATCTCAGAATTCAACGTCAGGTCTAATAAGTTCTTCTTTTCGTGGATCATTAACAGCCACTCGAAGTTCCTCGAAAAAATCCATGCCTATCGATATAGTCTTATCAATGTGAAAGTACGGTCCAGTTTCTCCTAAAATATTGAACAATCATGTACAAATTTTAAAATAAAAAACCTTGAATTTTACTTTGTAGTGGCATTAAAGTTGGAGCATCTTCTGTTGCAGGAACTCCCTCGATCGCAAATGACGTCCAAAAGTCTACCATCCTCTTTGAAATTTCAGTGTCCTGGTCATTCAAAGTGTGTGTTGAAAAAATATATATATTATCATTTGAATGATGCGCACCACCATTAAACGGATAATGATCGTTTCCAAACTCATAACCAAAGCGACTCCATTCGCCTTCGTAATCGAAACTATATACATATGTTGGGCATTGCTTTTTTGCCATATGCTTTGCAAATGTGAAAATTGGTGATTTTATAAACACACTGCTAGCTTGCTAATGAAAACGGAATTATTCGAAAAAATTTAAAAATTAATTTGGAATAATGCTTACATCAATGTACGAAGGAATGAGTCTCTTGTGATCATTGCCATCTAAATCTGTAGCATTATACAGCAAAGTGGTTATCAAATTTTTGGCGAGTCCTGTGAAATCGGCTTCATGCGACTCATCAAACATCTTTGAAGAAAACTCTCTCGGAGTTATAAGGCTCATGTTTCCAACAACCCCTTTTATGGAATCGTAGAATGCTGATGTAAAACTATCTCATTTATATATCAGAGCATTGAAAAGATAATGAATCAAATTACTTGCTAAAATGAATGACCCATCATGTTTGGTTGCCCCCGTCATAATAGGATAACACTGCGAGTACTTATGTAAAAGTTCGATTGGAACAAGTGGCATCACTCCGTGCACATCATTTATTGTCATACCAAACGATACCTAGATAAAAACTTATAAATATAAAAACTAAATGAAGGAATTTAATCTTACATCTGTTGTGGTTTTCAATAAACTCAAAACATCTACTTGGCGCAAGCAGTCAGTAATGTGATCTGTTTCACCACAATTTGCGCATAATCTTTCACACACCTTCTTTGTCAGTGCGAGTGGGTTATTATTAGTTGCCCATGTCGCTAAAACTGACCCAGACTGAATTATTGCTCTTTTAAATAATCCTTTAGGAGTTTTTGGACTAATCATAAGCATTCCAGTTACAGTTGCTCCTGCAGATTGACCAACGATAGTTACTTCGTTTGGGTTTCCTCCAAATATTTCAATGTTCTTTTGAACCCACTGCAAGGCAAGCATCACATCCAGAACTGAACTATTTCCGGGCATTTCTTTAGTTTGAGTAGAGAGCCATCCCAGTGCTCCTACGCGATATTGTGTCACAACTAAAACAATATCCTTTTCGAGTAAATAATTTGGCGGGTGGTCTTGCGAGGAACCATTGTAAAAACCTCCTCCGTATACATAAAAGATTACAGGACGCCGGGAGGTGAGCTGCAAATGCAAACAAAAGCATTGATAAACTGTTTTAATAACAATAAAAACAAGATTACATTTTTTGTGTAAACACATAAATTCAAACAATCTTCCAAGTCATCGTGATTATTGTCAATAGTATTTAGCTCAGGACAACGTTGTCCATACATTGTTGCATCTCGCACGTTTTTCCATGGCAAACGTGCAACGGGTGCCTTACAAAAATTTTAAAATCAAATCAATACACAGCACCTTTTAGAAATCAAACCTTAAATCTCAAATCACCGCTAGGTGACTCTGCAAAAGGTACCCCAAGAAACTGAAAAATTGTCTGATTTGACCAAGCTGAATAGGTTTTTGAACCTCGTATTAAACCTTGACCGGGCAAATCTAATAAAAGTAGAACATTATTAGTTGCTATCACGTCATTACCGATGTTGATAACGATAACGAATATTGCGATCAGCGACACCGAAACAATAGATGCGACCAAGTACATTCCCCTACGCATGATAACGAACTAAACTAATTCTTGCTATTCATGCAGACTGCTTTAATCTCATCAAAGCATACAAAGTATTCGTTATCTTAAAGCTATTTACATTTATAACTTAAATTTTTGATAATTAAGTAATAAACTTTCAGGTTATTGAGTGTTTGAAAATAAAATTTCGTGAAGCACGTTTAGAGGAGAAATGCGAGCAAAAAATGAACATCATACTGCATGAGCAGGCACTAAACTATAAACTTAACCCGTTGCTTTTGAGCTTTTGTAAATCTGAAATCGAAGTGCTTTGTAAGCCAAGAGGTGAAATAGAAGAGCATGGAATTGTCGAGGAATGTCTAAAAACTGCGTTTCTAAATCAAAAAATTGTAAATCGTGAATGTAAAATCGAAGTGGCAACACTGATCGCAGAAGCCAAAGCAGACATTCATGTAGATCCAATACTTGAAGAAGCGTGCACAGTTGATTTACTGAGATACTGTTCCAATGTGAAAAGTGGAAATGGAAGAAGTAAGTAACACAGATATGCAAAAAAAATTACACAATAAAATTGGTCTAATAATGAATTCTTAGAATTAAAATGCCTCCAGACTATCCTGCAAGACCAATCAAAGGCAATGGAAGAAGACTGTCGTAATAAACTTCGACGTCGCATTGAAATGTTTCAAAATGCCGATACAGTAATGAAATCATGTTTTGAGGTTTTAATTTTAAATTAATTTATATGTCTTAAACAGGTTTTAGCACTGCCTCCAGAAAATATGGAGCAATTGGTGAGCCAAGTGATAACATCTCCGGCTAAGAGATTCTTCTTAGTAATATTGCTTACATGCTTGGGAATGGTCTTCATCATGGGGATGTTCTTGGGGCGATTTTCAAAACGGGCGATGACTTCGAAAAATAAATAGATGCTGCTTGTGCAAGAGATAATGATGTTTTCGTTATACATACTTTATTTGTTTATACAAAAGTCTTATATTTGTTCAGCCCATCGTTAATTTTGATTTTTTTTTTAAATGTGTGTTTATTCTAGTTATATCATCGCCTATGTAGAGGTACCAAAAACAAAGAAATAATTATGTATTAGGTTAAGTTCAGTTAATGAAAGATTTGAAGGTACATATGGTTGACCGGCGAAAATTGAATTCAGGATTTTGTTTGCGAAAATGAGAAAAAATATGAAAACTAATGAAAAAAAAAATTTATTTAATTTGACACTTATTTCCTGGATATTATTATTATGTTTAAAATTATATATTAATTAATTTTCTATCAACAGGTCCACTCTGATTTGATCTCATATCTGGTACCTATGTATAGATAGGTCATTAAAAATTTAATTGGTTTTCAATTTATAAAAAAAATATAGAAACAAATTGCGGTTGCTCCAACTCAGGGTCAACACTTAAAACATCAGCGTTCGTCTGTGAATGCATTAATAATTACTGATTAGGTTGTCCCAAAAACATTTAATAAGATTGGTAATAATATTAATAAAAAAGTTTAAAGTTTTCCACAAATTTGGTCACTTATGTGATGCATTTATATATTTTTAGACAGGTACATATGTATTTTATTACTTCTAAACATAAAAAAAAAATTTATTTTCTGTTAGGAGTCTATATGACTAAATTTGTGTCATTTTTTTTTATCATCTATTATTACTTAATGTATAATATTTAATTCAACGTTTGTTTTTAGAAAATACATGTGAAACCCTGTATAAAACTTATAACTTATATAAAACTAGTCTTGAGTGACGGGTTAGTATCTATTAATGTTAAAAGCTGCAAATGCACTTGATAGTTTTTAACTATTGGAAGAGTTAAAGGGGGATCAATCAAAATTAAACAATAAATAAAAATTAAAAAATTAACCTGTATATGAACTACTTAAATAGATAAATACACTATGTACTTTTATAAAATTTAATGTTTCTCGATTTTATACTTAGTCGTCTTATTCCATAGGTTCTAAGAACATTGTACCACTAGCTTTTTAACTCATCGAAAAATAAGCCTGAAGTCAATTCTTGCTGCGCCAGCATTTTCGTAAATTTTTCTTCTAAACACTGACTGAATTTGTTTTATATATATTAGTTTATTCCTTTTAATTCGATTGGCAATCTTTTATGAAATTTTAATAGAATGTTGTACTGATTGTTTTTTTGTTTTATTTCATAAAACTTACATTTAATCTTTAACTATATTTTTAATAAAAGTGATAATTTTACATTTTTAGAAATACATATTTTGTTTTATTTAACCAAGTGGATTGGGACTTCGTCGATAAAATTTCGCTTTCATAAAAGATTAATTATTTATAATAGAACTACACACTGACAGGTGATTAGTCAACTCTGCCACATTATGTTTGAACATTTTTCATAATTTGACATGACCAATATTTCAATAAATGTTTTTGTAACTTTAGACAGCTGTTTAAGTAATTAAAAAAATATTTTTAATTAATGTACAAAAGTTAACTTGCTTGGACAACAGAATATTTAATATTAATTATTTAATAAAATAAACATATTTTCAACTATTTCGAATTATTAAAACACTGTCTAACCAGTCAAAATCAACACGACTGTCTATTTTTTATGGATTATCAAACTTCTTCACTTCGTCACTGCTTCACTTATCAGACTTCTTCACTTCTTCAGACTTCATAAGTTAATAAAAAAACTTTATTTTATAATTTAACCTTAAGTTTCGCTGAGTTTCCCCAACTTCAGGAATTGTCTTTTAATATAAAATATTTGAATTTAATTTTACATTTCAATAGAAAAATTAATTACATAAGCATACAAAATTTAAAAAAATACACATACGCCCGAGTGTATGATAAAATTGATTTGCACGACTTCATGGACAGAGCTTCTCTACAGAGGTTACACGATTAAAAATTTCTTTGGCGGGTAGATGACTATTTAGTTTTCCAAATGCCTTTAGTAGAGTGTAAAAGAGACAACATGTGCATAATAAATTTTAAAAAAACATATATTTCACTGTATGATCTTTTTGAATAATCAGGATGATAAAATCGTTTTTTATAATCAGTTAATATTATCGTTATGAAAAACGATAAAATTAAAAAAATGCAATTTACCCACAATGCCCAGTGCTGAAGGGCATTTTTCGAAAAAATTCCTGAAAATCCACCTTTCAAAAAATCCAAGATTGTATTTGGTTATTAAGGGCCAGTTTGTTCACAGTGGGTTTCCTATCTCATGAAATACATACATATGTACATACATAGATTTATTGTAAAAAAAGACAAAAAAGAAATTTGTAACTATACCATGACTGTCGAAGGTTCTAACTAAATGGCGCTAATCAACTAAAGTCGGCTGATTAGTGATTTCCATGATTAAGAATTCATATTATGGATTCCCTTATATAAACTTACCATGCACATTCGATGATTTACCAGTTGCAATAACCCTTGATTAAAGATGATCAGCTGTGAACAAACTGGCCCTAAGTACTATTTTGTAATTATAACTTTTAAGGTTTCCGCGGCTGTTTACATAAGACATTTTTAATTACTCGGATTACCGGGAAACTCCGGTGACCACGCTCAATGCAATTTGAAGCGAAACGTTCGGGGTGAGTACTACATTGAACTTGCTAAATATTTAATATTTATAACGCGGCTAATCCGAGTAATTAAAAATGTCTTATTTTGTAATTGTTTATAACTGGCGCAATAATTGCGCTATACAATTCTTACACGGCCAATATTACTGCGCACTGTTTGACATTGTGCAGTAATTGCATATAGAAATTTTGTTTCAATGTAGGTAAATCAACTAATATGTAATGCGCTGAAGAAGACATTACTTATTTTTGACTTCAAACTTCATGCAAAAATAACGACAATTTTTCTCGGCCGTAAAATAATATCAAATGACCAAACCTAAAGGGTTGTGTTATCCTTGCCATAAACAGATTTTCATCTTCTAAAAGCCCTTAAAAGCCAACAAGGATGTCACAGGAAAGCTCTTTTTGTACGTGCGCAATGCAACGGATTTAATACTTTTTTTCTTTGCGGACAAAAAAAAAAACTTTATTCATAGTGTGTACGATTCAGGACAGTCTGAAATATCTTTTACAAGAGTATAAATTTTCACAAAAAGATATATGAAATAAAACTTACAATTATTTAAAAAGCAAAAGAAAAGTTTAAACCTAAATTAATAATGCCCAAAAACTTACACAATGGATAACTATAAGTAGCAAGGATAAGGGTTAAGGAATAGAATTATTTTTGTATTGCTTTTTCTTCTTCCAAAGATTTAATGAGTGCAATTTTGTGAATTTATGGAAAAAAGTGAGAATAAACTCCTAATTGCGAAATTTTCAAGGAACGAAAAAAAACCAAAGTATAATTTCAAGTTGTGTAACCATCGTATAGCAAATTTAAAGTCATAGAAGTGTTCTCACATCAATTAAGCGCACTCATACGGATTTATGCAACTTTCTTCGTTCTAGATAACATTTTAATCGATTTATTACGTGAACCTACGACAATCTATGACGGAACTTCGAAAATATTATCGCAGTGTACCTTTGTAGGTATATATATGTATGTTCTTGAAAATTAATTTTATGAACATGTCGTGGCAAACAAAAAACACTACAATATATAAAGCGGCTTTCATATGGACTGTTGCATAAAAGGATTGAATGGAATTTAAAGAACTATTGAGAACCCTCGCTCATGAGCTGCATAAAGGACTCTGCTCAAAAGTGGATGCACCATAAGACTAAAGACAATATGTATAGCTAAAGAATATCTTTGTTTAATATTTCGGCTCACATTTGAAAGAATAAAGCCCCTTCTAAAAAGGGTGGCCAAGGCAAACGGAAGTGCCATGTAATTTTCTCATATACATATGTACACATGTAACTGCGCTTCCCTTTGAGAAAAAACAAAGAAAACTAATGCAATGCGATCGGAAACCAATTTGTGTAATTTAGCAAAAATGCCGTACAGTATTTTAGATTTAAGGTACAATAATCAAAATAAGCTCTTAGGGATTCGCTGCAAACATCGAGTGAAAAAGGGATTTGTCAGTTCAGACCTTCTTCATAAAGAAATTCATCAGCTGAATAAATTGTACTCTTCAAATGCTAGTTCTAACCGAACTAATGTTTTCTATCTCTCTTTGCTTCTGCTATTGTACTCGTGTGTTCTCATAAGAGCATCGACTTCTATTCCGCCGGAAGATTCTACCAGAGCTGGCTACAAAGACGATCACAGTGAGTTGGCCCTAAAAAAATCCTTACATCAGAATAAAAGTGACGGAATTACGTCATATGGGAAAGAGGAGACTTTCCAACCAAGTAGGGTTACTCGTGATGTATCCAATGTGCCTGATGATGAAGATGATTCAAGTTATCGCGATGACGAAATGGATGAATACGATCTACTTATAAATAATAAATCGGGTAAGTTCCAGTTCATCTACACAAATATTTTTTTAATTCTTTGTCTATAAACTTTTTGTTTAAAAAACATTTGAAAAAATTAAAGAAGATATAATCTTCCAAAATGTTGATTAATCTAAAAAAATACTTTTAATAAATAAATCAGCGGCGCGGCGTACGTAGATTCATAAATGACATCATGCTTTTTTGGAATATGAAACTCACGTTGGATTCCAAACTAACTTCATATTTTATATATGTAGTTCTTTGAATTTTTTTAACACTTCAGATTCTTGGTCTTAAGTGAGCTTAGAGCAGGCTGCAACTTCTAATTGGAGGTTCATCATAAGTGCATGTGTTACAGTAGTTAGTAAATAAGGAAAATAATGCAAATTAACATTACATAGTATACAAAACCAATCAGTATACACTTATATATATCAAATAAATGATATTCATAAAGTTTTTACCCACTCGACTAGTATTATACCGAATTAGATTCCCATTTTTTTATTCTTTTTAGACAAAGGTAAACATATTTTAATTGGATGAACATTTTTGTTTCCAAGGATAAGAAAGATTGGCAATACACAAATCTGCTAATCTAATGACTTGTCCGAATAAAATTTTCTTTTTGAATAATATGTTAATTTAACATTGACAACTTTTTGTCGTTGGAAATCTTGATTGTCACTCGGTATTAAACCTCCGCAGAAATGCATCGCTTTACGCTTGAACAAAAATAGGAAATATTGCAAGGTTATTTCAAAAGTGAGTGCAGTGTTTTCTAAAGAATGAGTTTATTGAAAAAAATATTTGTCCGAAATAATAATAAATAAATAAATAATAAAAATAAATAAATTGGTCCGTTTTGTCTTTCGAAAGGGCTGCTAGAAACAGCATTGCGATCAACAGTGAGCGCTACAGAGCCAGGATTACCGAATTTTTTTGAATTGAATTTAAGACATGGACTTGAACGTGAAATAAAGTTCCCAATAAGGTCTGACAATTCACTTTCAGATGGTTGCCTGACAATTATGGCCTGTCAGACAAAATTGTAAGTTTACATGGTAGTAATCTTACAATGGTATACGCAAAATTTTTCCTATGGGCTGCAGCACCTACTGCCAAGTATACTTCTGGCTGCAGTCAACAACTTCTATACCTTGCCCAAAGTAGTTAAAACACAGTACACATATGTATTAACGGTAATATCATTAGCGTTTTCATTTTTATTCATTTCAGAAGAAAACGGTGGATCCCGTGCCCCTTTTTTTGTCTAATTTCAATATTTTGATGTTGTTTTTAATGATGCGCTGAGTAGTTCTTGCGCTGCTGTAGTGTGTAGTAGTTCTTAGATTTGTGACTGTGGTTCAAATGCACTTCAATAATGTATAGTTACGAACTGTATCCACGCAAGAAAACGACACTTTTTTCGTTCAGATAATTTGCATTGTGATCGATTTCGATGTGTGTTCAGAGTAAATCATCTTTTAAAATTTTAGCAAGAAGTCAAAAAATCTGCAGGGTTTTTCGGCTAATTCTTCAACAGGTTCCTAATGTTAATCTCAATTTTAAATGTGTTAGTATGAAAACGGTGCTTTTTCTTATTTGATTAAATCCTTTTCTTATTTATTTTTGTTTACGTATTTATTCCACAGTATATGGGTTCCAAAATACTCATTTTTGTTTTTTGGTCAAAAAAGCTTTGTTATTGTATATACATACATACATACTTATGTATGTATATTTATGAATGAATCTTTTACATTTTATAATTATTTGTACATTTGCTCATAAATTGAAATTCAAAGAATTTCAATTGCTTGGTTTTAAAGTTTTTTTTTTTGAAAAATAAAAAAGAGTAAAAAACTTACCAAGTATCCCTATCTTAGCTTGGGACCAAATATCGCAAATCATAATTCGTAATGAAAATAAGTTTACATATTATTTTTTTCATTTTTGGTCGAGGCTATTGCATGTCCCTTTTTTTGAACCGAGTTTTGTTTTGTAGATACGCATTGTTTCTAAGAACAGAAAATAATTCAATAATAATTTTTTTTAGTCTTGGGACGACAAGTGCCCCGTAATGCCGGGGATTAAAGCTTCTTAAATCTAAATCTCGATATTCTTTTTAAGTAAAACTGGATATTTTTAAGTAAAACTGGATCAATCAATCACGGTGCGCCTCATACCGAACACACAAATTTCGCGACTGCTTGGACAAAGGTTAATTTTTTTTCAGTAGATGAAGAATCGAGGACTAAGCGTAACGAAAAAGGCAATTAATTTTGTCTCTGCGTTGGTTTTAAAATATATTTTAGATCCAAAAATTGAGGGGTGTGGTAGTGCCCCAAGGTATCATGCAATCCCAGGTTCCCCTACACATGCCTAAAGATAAAAATATCAACAATATACACTTGCATACATCCCATGTACATATGTACATATAACTTATAACAATGTTTAAGTTATTATGTATAATTTTAGGGTTATTATATGTTCAGCTTAAAAAGTATTCAAGTATGATTTTCGTTGGATGCTTATTTGCTTGAGTTGCAAATTATCTTCATTATTATGTACATAAGCGTATGTATTTAGGACAACAAAAGACTATCTGATAAATATAAAAATGAAATGGATATGACAAAAAATTGATCCCCATATAGCTTGAACAAATTTTGTCATAAAGCTTAAGAAATTAAACAAATCAGAATAGGTATACTGGAAAAATTCTTAGCCTTAGCCAAGGAAAATTTTCTTTGACTGTTTCCTTTGAAACAGAGCCTGAATTATGACACGTATAATGTGTTCTATAGACAGAGATTATGAATTTTAATTCATAATCTCTGGTTCTAGAGGGACAACAAACATGCGAAGGGAACAAGAATGCCCGCCACCCTGATTCAACTCCATCTTTATGTCCTGCATGAAAAAGTAGGAAAAGGGTTGAAGTTGAGGTTCCAATCGAGCTTCAAACTCGATACAACCATAATTTAAAATTTGTGGTAGATTATATCAGCTGGTTGGTTAAACCCCCTAGGAAAAGTCGTTACTACCCCAATGACAAGAGCATTTAAAAAAAATTTAACTTGGCTTTTTAAACTACTCGGTCATGATAGTGAGTTTAAAAAAGAAAACATTAACGTCCTATGGAAGAACTTTTTATTTTATTTTCAATAAGAGTTTCGTTCATGCTTTAAAGAATCGTACAAAATTGATTGAATGGGTTAATGTATACATTCCTATACGTTCTAATTGAATAATATACCGTTTGAAAGAAGGCAAATAAATAGTAATAAGGTTGTCATATATTGAATTCATATCTTTGTAATTTAAGAGAGTATAGAACTAACAGGAGGATTTTTTTGAAATTCACTTATCGTGTATATGTGACATGTGTTGATAAGCCCTTCATACATATATTTACGTTAGATTATAATCGAATATCTATTTCAAAACATTTAAAATAAATTTTATACATTAGTAGATTTTACCATCACAATTCAAAGATCGTTGTTTATTTGGACAAAATGTTATCAAAAGTGGTAATATGTAATCTTGTTAAAAGTTTTATTTAAAAATATTTTTTTTCCAATATATATCTAGCAAAAGGAAAGTATATTGGAGCACCATGCAATGATTTCAAATGCGAAGCCAGCCTTGTACACGTCTCCTGTGACAAAGAAACTCTCTTATGTAGTTGTGAAAAAAGCTATCCAGTTGTACTCGGACTAACAAAAGGATGCGATAAACGTAATTAAAGCCAAATGCATGACTGCACATTAGGGTGTCCGACGACGTCCGTATTTCCTGAACTCATTTATTTAAATGAGACTCCCCGTAAATCAAAGGCTTATGGACCTTAAAAAATTGTCTGGGATTCTTTTACTATTATAATATTTTTGTGTTATAATCTTCCGTTTGAGAGACAAAGCATGAATTTAATATAACATCATACTTTATCTTAAGGTGTGTTCCACAATGTCTCATAAGAGTTCTGATTTTTAACTCGAAACATAAATATTGGGACCAAGGTCCACAGGAGAAAAAAATAACAGTTGTCTTTGACCGACCTAAAAAGGTATAAATCGAAAAATATATTTTTTTACTGTTGACTTATGATCCTGTTGTAATATTTATTTTTCGAGTAACTAATCAGTAATCATATAGAAATTTACACAGTCATTAGTAAAACAGGCCCTTAGTATTTTGTATGTGTATGGGGAATCAATAGCGCAAAATTTTAAACGATTTAGTACGATGTTAAAGCATTTTTACTATGACAAAATGGCTTTAACATCGTACTAAATCGTTTAAAAT
Organism: Epistrophe eligans; assembly: GCA_951394125.1. Classification (NCBI taxonomy): domain Eukaryota; kingdom Metazoa; phylum Arthropoda; class Insecta; order Diptera; family Syrphidae; genus Epistrophe; species Epistrophe eligans. The sequence continues at coordinate 569,708 of OX596031.1, forward strand.
TTTGCGCTAATGGTTTTAAAACACGGTGTAATACCTCAGATTTAAAAATAAATATCAAAAACCTTCAGAAGAGAATATTTTGACTTAAAAATAAGGAATTTGGAAAATAACGGACACCCTATTGTATATGTATTCATTTTCTCTTAGCTTATCTTAAACTTAAAATTTTAGCTAAAAAGCTTGGCGAACAATGTTTTTACCACGAAACGTGCATCTATAATGACGAAAACTCCCTTTGTGTTCAAGTACGCCACAATGCGCGTTGTCAGTGCGCTAATGGTTTTCATTCAGTCAGCTATACGAAGCCTTCTAGGAGAGTGTTTTGCACTCAAGGTTTGTTACCTATATATTGATGTTCTTTGGGCAGTTAATTTGAAAATAGATATTTTGTTAAATTTTTACAGACATTGATGAGCTCACATCGGACCTTCCAACCCTCCTGGGTGTATCAACTGGTATCGCCGTACTCGCTGGATTAATTTGCATGGTCCTGCACTTGTTCAGCAAAACAAAATACCCTCGCCATCGGAATTTCGGTGATGCCAACCTCCCCCCGCCAATAATGTATTCCAGTGATACAGGTAACGCGAGGGAATAGACCCCCACCTCCCTCCACACCCCTCAATCATCTTCTGCGAATATGATATGTTGATCGTCTTCAGGTATCCCACTCACAGTTCAATCCGGACGGCCATCTTCACGTTCTAGCATGCGTTCCAGCGGATCGATCGGTTCCTATGGCAATCGGCGTTCATCGAGCACAATGCAATCCGGTTCTGGTGGCGGCTCGAAGGGTATATTGGTGTCAACATCACGAACAGGTGCGGCTAGATCAGCCGCCATATTGCTTATATCGTGTCACATTTCTGCAATTAGAAAAAACAAAAACCAATCAGACAATGGTGGTGGTGGTGGTGGCTGTGGCGGTGAAGGTGGTGGTTTTGGACTCAATCATGATAGCACAATGACCAAATATTTACAAAAACAATTGAATCATCAAAGGCAGTTACTTAATTTAGAACTATCCCCAGCTAAGAACAATAATAGAATTAGACAAATGTTGGGCATTAACGGAATAAATAATAGATCCGATGATGAAGAATTGAATAGTTTAGAAAACGGAAGCCTCCAAATCGGTGCACTGCCAACCCCAGCCAGTGACACGCCCAGATTCGCGGTAAAAAGCCTTCCTCTTCTCAAAATTCATGAAAACAAAATCTTTTTTTTTGATTTATTTATTTATAAAATTAAAGTTTTCATTTATGTATGTTTTTATCCAAAATAATTAAACAATATATTAACGAAATTTGGTTCGTCATTGTACTTGAATTTAGATCCGTTTTATTTTTGTATTCAATTTTTGAGAAAATGCCAGTAACACGTTAAAAAAAGTGTGTCTAGCATTTTTTTAAGGATTTTGTGTTAAGACTTATATTTGCTAGAAACAATTATAACTTCTCGTATATACATATATAGTTTAACAGTGACTCTAAATATACTCGTATATATGTTTTATAATCAGTGTTATGTGTTTTTTTGTATACGTATGTAATAATTATAAAAAAATGTTTATTTTCACCTTTTCTTCTTTTTATATTTACATAAACCATAATACATGATTATCGATGTATACTAACACTATCCTTATATACAAACACTATATCTAATATTGATACATGTAAGCAGTTGATATACGAATGGAGTTTTGTTGTTAATTATACTCGTATTATCTTTTCTAAAAAAAGCAAACAAACCTAAATTGACAAGTGATTTTCATTAATTTTTTAACTCATCAAACATACTATAAATACTTCTGCGCAGATCCATTATTAAACCTACATGTCTTAAATTTTGACTTTTAACAGAAATGTTAACACAAGAGCAATATGGCGGTGAATATGTTTGAAAGGAATTTTTACGTATTTCAAATATTTTATCTACTATCTTTAAAAAATTTCAAAATATCGATTCTTATAACATTTTTTGACATATTTTTCTATAACATTTCAACTTTTTTAATCACACTTAATTTTTGTTTTTGTAAAATATGACACATTTAGAGCACACTACAAAAACATTTTATTTATCTGTTTACAAACAATTCAAAAATACAAACCTTATTTTTTTTTATATATAATTTTCATGCTATATAATTCACGCGATTTTCCAAAAAGTTAATGCATTGTTCTGGGCTTTTTTTTAATTCTTTTATCAGTGTTTCTGTGCGATGATTATTTTGATTACCTTATACATAAACGTAATATGGAAAAGTTTCTCGAAAAGAATGTTTGTATTTTAATCTATCTCCCTCTTTCTATATAAATAAAATAATTCTTGTTTTCAGCTAAACTATTTATAGTTCGTGCTATTTTTTCTCTTCTTTTAGCTGTAAAAGAAAATAAATATAAATGTTATAATATTCTTGTATGTATCTATCTCATTAATCCAGCTTTGAGCTTCCTTTTAATTTTTAAATCAGGGTAATTCAATGGATTATTGTAAGTTAAGGGTCCTAATTTTTTTGTACAAATAACTTAAATTTGCCTGCGGAATAGTCCAATTTATAAGATAACACTGATGCACAAAACTCAAGTTAAAACTTTGTGCTCTACATTCTTTATTGTTTAAATAAAGTAATATTCTTAATACGGAAAAATACATATACTATAATAGCATACCTACTTTGAATTACCCACGTTTATATGCTTTTTATTTATACATAACTCAATCGCAAAATTTTATATATCGTACAAATTTTTTTTATCAAATGAAAATTCTAATTTTATTACAAAATAAAAAGACGTAATTTCTTGTTTTCTTTACCATCATCATCAAATCATCATAGGTTCTCGACGACCAAGTCTAGCATCCGTTCATAGTACTAGTTCATCAGTTCGTAGTTATAGTATGATGCGTTTTGAAAAAGAAACTCAACAGAGGGAGTTGCGCCAAGAAATGAAACTGAGATTAGCACGGCTCCAGCACCAGCAGCATATGAGTCATAACAAGCCCCAAATTATAATTGGAGACTCTGCAGCAGTCCAACAGCATAGTGCAATTGCTAGAGTTAATGTGCCAACTCCAAGCCCTCTTACGCCGAATTCAACAGATGAACTATTGCCTTCCGTAGATGAAACTCAAGAAGTTAGTTAAAAAATGTTATATAAGCCTAAGTCACTTTTGTATTTTGCTTTAATTTTTTTAATGCCAAACTCTTTTTTGTATTTTGTTTGTTTTTTCAAGTTTGCTTCTAAACCGGAAGCGGTGACAGCCCCGAACGCTTACAATGGTCCGTGTGCCTCTTCAACAGAAGATCTCTGAGTATAATGCTATAATTTTTTTTAACAATCGCTATAGAACAATTTTATACGAATTATTAAATGTAGATGAGGAACAAGGAAAGAAACCCTTTTCAGAAATAAAAAAGGTAAGATTTAAGTTTGATGTGGTAGCACGCATTAGACATGAAGAGAGATGCGAATTTTAAGCTTACATATATATTTAGGACGGATATCTCTCGTACAGAAAAAAAAAATGTTTGTGTTTTTTTTTTTTAAATATACCCCAATGCGACCTAACAGAAATTTATTAGTCTATAAATCTGATGTAATATTTTATAGAGAGCGGTTCAAGATTTTGGTTAAAAATTAATAAACGGAAATGTGGTGTTGAGGTTTTTTTTTGGAAAATAGACACTTTTCGTTTTAATTCTCTATTTTCTCGTAAATAGTTTGAATGATTCTATATCCGCTATCTGGCACTAAGTAACCCTATTAATATTGCACTTTAAATCTTTAAGAACTGTTTTATTTTTCTTCTTAACTATGTGGTATGCCGTTGAATCGTTTTATGAAACAATACCTTACATCTTGAAAGATTTATAGCTTTGAAATTTAAACCATATGTAGGAACAATTTAATTTGTTTGTTTTGTTTTGCTTGATGTTTAAAAACACAGTTGTATCGACAACGTGTCAGATATTATGTAATGGCGTTCCTAGACCCGTTGTCGTGTTATTCGTCAACAACGATCGGTGAAATATGAGGTCGGCACGTAACATTTCTTGAGAATTTGCACAAATTTTCACAATTTGCTGTCAAAACCCCAAAGTAAAAACTCGGGTTTGGGAAATTTGTTGAAAAAAAAGTTACCAAATATGAATAAACACTAAAACACTTGGGTACCTGGTATTCGTGAATTTTGAAAAAGTAAGTCTGACTTCCGCCTTCGGATTCGTAAATCAGGCTGATAGTTTTAAGGGACCACCGTGTATAATAATGGGTTACACAACTCATTGAACATGGGATAAAAGTCTATTGAATTAAGTGTGAAGTAATTTCTTTCAAATCAAAAATTTGTTCGAAAATATAACACAATACTTATATTTTAGTAAAACAAATTAAAGTTCTTACACTGAAAAACCAAGCAGTTGCAGATGGATGTACATTTATTCACCAAATAAATTAAATTATAACACAGAAAAAAACCTCCGCCACAAACTTTTAACCATATTTATAACTACTATACAAATAAAATTTAAACTAAACCGTTCTCATTTACATGTTTGACGAATTATCAAAAGTTGGTCCGATTTTGATGTTATTTTTTAAATAGCTATTAATTGTTATAATTCTTTTGACTTACAGAGAGATTCAGTGATAGGTCTCAAACAGATTATATACTGATTTGCTCTTAAATATTGTGCTAAGCAACATGGTAGAGATAAATAATCCATGCTGTCGTATTTACATATATGTAAATCATTATTTTAAAACTATAAGCTTTAATTGTGCAAAAAGTCGTTCTTCAATAATTACATTTTTATAATTTAAAGAATTTGTTCGTTCCTAAGATTATTCAAACAGTTACATAAAAATCGGATTAAGTTTTTTGAAAGCATATTAATCAATAAAACGTTCCGGTGACCTCCATTAAACTTATATATGGAATGAGAATATACATAAGTAAAAAGTTCCCATCTATAAGATATAAACAAAAACTTATGATTGGTGTAGATAAATTAATTAAGAACAACTGCTTTTTGTGCTACAAAATGTTTTTCTACGGATATCACAAATTTATAATTTATTATTATTTTCAATTGTTAATATGTTGATGTATAGTTGATGAAAATAGTTGTTTTAATTTTAACATTAAACTGAACGTAAGATTTTGAGTAATTGAATTGAATTCATTGTAAATCGTAAATTTAAAGCAACAGCATCAAAAATCGAAACCAAAGCTAAATAGCTTCGTACTCTTGAATTATTGTTCTAAAAATCCATAGTATTAAGCCCGAAATGTTACAGTTTGCATTATTTAATGTTTTCTATAAATAAAACCTATTAAAAGTGTGTCTTGTGCTTTCATCAGTTCTATTATATAAGCAGTTATAATGTAAATGAAACCAAATTATTATAAAAAATTTTCTAGGCATTTGGAATTATTTTTCAAAAAAGGATTGATACTATAAAAAAAAAAAAAATTATTATTATTATTATTATTATTATTATTATTATTATTATTATTATTATTATTTATTATTATTATTATTATTATTATTATTATTATTATTATTATTATTATTATTATTATTATTATTATTATTATTATTATTATTATTATTATTATTATTATTATTATTATTATTATTATTATTATTATTATTATTATTATTATTATTATTATTATTATTATTATTATTATTATATATATACATAAATGTAGATAATATGTGAAGACAAGTATTTGAAGAAAAATACGAACTTTGCATGCCAACAACTAAATATATACATAATTGCAGAATTTTTATACACTTATGTGATGCGAGAAACGTCTCGTACATATTACCTTGGATGTTGTAAAGTAAGACACAAATTAATTTATATATAAAAAAAACATATGTACAGATACAAAGTTAGAATTTGATTTATGTATGTAATACCAGTATTATAACATTTATTACTGATTGGAATTCGTTATTTCATCCATTTTAGAAATTAGATAAATTATGTTAAGTGAAATTGTAAAAATTATGAAAAAAACAATATTTTACCAAATAATTTTATTTAAAAACAGACTGAAATTTTGATAGTGATTCCAACTGATATTTAAAATTGATACGAACAAAACTGAATGCTTCATTTTTGTTTGTATTTTTATTTGTGACAGACAGGTTCATTGCACTTCTTCTAACTCCACAGAATTTTTACGACTTAAGAAGAGAATTAATTGAATGAACTCTATGTGCAAGAGTACTAATGCAGCCATATAATATTTCGTTTGATTACAATTATAAATAATACGCCACTCATTATATATTTACATTGATTTATTTTTTGTTTTTATTCTCTGAACGGAGATTGCAATATATTGATATGTGTATTGTATGTACATAACAATTAATAATAACATATGTACATATTTTGTTTTTCCTCCAAATTGCGTTTGCAAAATAAGAATCTATTTAACTGACAATTTTCTAGATCTTAAATATGCCACAGCAAGAAGAGAAAACTAATGTGAACCCGTTGATTTTTACAAAATGGTAGGTATATTAATTTCTAGCCAGGTTATTAAAAAGGAAAAGTTCGAAATATAGTTTATTCAATTAAATAAAATATAATATTAGCCAAGGGTTAAACAACCTATTTCGTTCGCAAGAAAATTTTTAGACAACTTTTTAAAACGTTTATTCATAACTTCGACGGCTGTCTTAAGTCATTCAACTTTTATAAATACGACGTTTAAAGTCTGGTGGCCTAACTTTCTGTTGCACTCAACCTACGGAAATTTTCGGCAACAAATTTCTTATAAATACATACATATTACATATACAGCCAAGTTCTACATTTCATTTTCACTCGAAATAGAATTGAAATCAATTGATATTAGATTGACTTCAATTTTATTTCGAGAGAAAGTGAAATGTAGAACCTGGCTGATAGCGATTCAAGAAACTTCGGATTTGTTTCTGCTAAATCATAGTTGATTAAAAAAAACTACACACATTTTATTTTTTTTTTAAGTATCTGTAGTTAGTCTACTCTGAAATGTATTATAGATATATTGTTAGGAAATCCATTATGTGTACCTAAAGATCATCATAAACATAAGATGGTTATAACTTTTATTAAGTGAACACAATTTGGTATAAAAATAAAACAATATTAGTATCAATTCATTAATTTACAGTTACAGGGTACAAAATCAAACAAAATTTTAAATTTTCTTATAAATTTCTGATCTATATAGACAATAACTATAAATATTTTGTTTTATATATATTTTCTAATATCGTCATAGACCGGGAGCCAGTTATAATGACTATGTTTACATATACAAATCAATCCTGATTTTATTGTATTAATTAAATATATACACAAGAATACAAAGCCAATATTGTAAAATTGACATGGTCAATGGTCCCTTAAACATTATTTGCGTAGATGATATCATTAATTTCATGTAATTTACTTTGGGCCTTATGTGTGGCGATTGCGCTCTCTACGAGTTTTAGTTTGGTGAATGTTAATAGAGTAATACACCTTGATACAAATCTTGAAGTTTGAAGTTTTCGTATTCAAAGTTCCAAATAAATAAAAAATGCTGCTTTTAAATATCCCCTATAAAGGAGAACTCTTATAAATAACATAAATTAGGTACTGGCTCTCGAACTTTCAGTCTCATGAAATTATTATGAAAATCTTTATCTTGTAATTCGCCATTATTTAATCATTACCTAACAATCCTACATATACAATAATAATGTTTTCTAGTTAAACCGAAATTTAAAGAACAAACAAAACACGACCATCGAAAAGTTTAACATATCGAAATTAATTTTTTGAACAAGCGTTAAATTACGTGTCAACATAAACGTATCGAAAAAATTGACATTTATTCAAAGACGTACCTATATTATCATCTATTTTAGACAAAACAAACAAAAATGAAAATTGAACCTACTAATGTAAACTTATCACATAAAGTGCAGTGTAGATAGATAAATAGAAATATTATTTAGTTCTTAAAATTTGTGTTTTAGATAAATAATTATAAATTGATTTATTGTGAGGAAATTAAACAGGAGACACAATTGTGTTAATTGTAAATTATATTGTTATTAGCTGGAAATGGCCAATAAAATTAAAACGAGTATTCTTTGATTGTGTTTTGTTCTAAATTTATTTATTTGTGTCTAATGTTATTCACAGTTTAGTCAACCTCCTCGATAGTGGGCCCAGTCGAGCTTCCAGATTGACGGGGCTGTTGGGTTGGGACACCCCCTTGTTGATATATTCTTGAAATTATGGGATTGCAGATTTGTTCGAGTTCCTTTTGCTTATACTCATATTCATCCTTTTCAGCTTGTTGATTGGCATCTAACCAGGCAATAGTCTCGTTGCATTTTTGAAGAATATTTTGGCTGTCAGAATTGGAAAGTTTGGATTTAAGGCTTTCATCCTCGACTGTCGACTTCATTTGGAAACAGTAAGATTCCAAAGCGTTTTTTGAATTGATACGTTCCCGCTGTTTTTCATCTTCGTTTCGATAGGTTTCGGCTTCATTTACCATTCGTTCAATATCTTCCTTACTAAGCCGACCCTTATCGTTTGTAATAGTTATCTTGTTTTCCCGACCTGTTGATTTTTCAATAGCTGTTACATTTAGAATGCCATTGGCATCTATGTCAAAAGTGACCTCAATTTGTGGCACACCCCGTGGTGCTGGTGGTATACCAGTTAATTCAAATTTGCCAAGTATGTTGTTATCCCTTGTCATGGCGCGTTCACCTTCGAATGCTTGGATCAAAACGCCTGGTTGATTATCGGAGTAAGTAGTGAAAACTTGAGTTTGTTTGGTGGGGATGGTGGTATTTCTTTTGATAAGAACAGTCATTACCCCGCCAGCAGTTTCTATACCTAAAGAAAGAGGAGCAACATCTAAAAGTAAAAGATCTTGTACTGCTTCTGATTTATCTCCATGCAGGATCGCTGCTTGAACGGCAGCACCGTAAGCGACTGCTTCATCAGGATTAATTGACTTATTGAGTTCTTTTCCATTGAAGAAATCTTGTAGAAGCTTCTGTACCTTTGGTATCCTGGTCGAACCGCCCACAAGAACAATGTCATGAATCTGACCTTTATCCATTTTCGCATCCCGAATTGCTTTTGCAACCGGTTCCATAGTACCTCGGAATAAATCTCCATTCAATTCTTCAAAACGTGCTCTCGTTATGGAGGTATAAAAATCAATGCCATCACATAGCGAATCTATTTCTATGCTTGCTTGTGAAGATGCAGATAATGTTCTTTTGGCTCTTTCGCAAGCAGTTCGTAAGCGTCTCAATGCCCTTTTATTAGCTGTCAAATCTTTTTTGTGCTTTCTTTGAAATTCTTGAACAAAATGATTGACCATCCGGTTGTCAAAGTCCTCTCCACCTAAATGGGTATCACCAGCAGTTGATTTGACTTCAAATATGCCATCTTGAATGGTAAGTATGCTTACGTCAAATGTTCCCCCTCCAAGATCGAAAATCAGGACATTTCGCTCTATGTCACCTTTCTTATCTAAGCCATAAGCAATTGCGGCAGCAGTTGGCTCATTTATTATCCGAAGGACATTGAGCCCAGCTATGGCGCCAGCGTCTTTTGTGGCCTGACGTTGCGAATCGTTGAAATATGCTGGCACAGTTATAACTGCATCTTTAACAGTTTTGCCCATATATGCTTCAGCAGTTTCTTTCATTTTTGTTAAAACCATTGAGGAAACTTCTTCGGGGAAAAATGATTTTTTTTCCCCCTTGTACTCAACTTGCAGCTTTGGTTTCCCATCACTGTTAATAACCTCAAATGGCCAATGTTTCATATCGCTTTTGACCGTTGTATCATCAAATTTGCGCCCAATCAAACGCTTGGCATCTGAAATTGAATATCATTTCTGCATTGGAATTGTGTACTAAAATAATGATTGCAAAATTTTATTTTTTAAATAATTTGTATTTATTTTTACTCAATTTCATAACAACAACAAAACTATCAATAAACAGCAAGATGTCATTGAAATATTGTTGCTTCCCAGTGCATTGCTGTGTAAACATAATATTAACGAATACATAAACATTAAACATTTATAGCTACATAATCGAATTGCATTCGAGGTATAGAAGCGAAGAAGACACAGATGCAAAAAACAAAACACAAAAGAAGTGAAATAGCATCTAGTACATGTTAGAAGAAACTAAAATGTCTATTTTTATCGTTGTTATGTAGGTACAAAGTGTGTTTTTTGTTAAGAGTCAAACTAGATAATGACAAATAGAATATTCGTGATCAAAATCTAAACTTGCGCTATATTTTATGCATCTGCGTATCATAAACATCATACTCTACAGTACAAGATAGCTCGTACAACATTTATTTATGCTTACCAAAAATTGTATTGTTTGGATTCATTGCTACTTGGTTTTTGGCAGCGTCTCCAATAAGACGTTCTGTGTCAGTGAACGCCACATATGATGGAGTGACCCTGTTGCCTTGGTCATTGGCAATAATTTCGACCTTGCCATGTTGAAAAACCCCAACACATGAATATGTCGTCCCAAGATCAATGCCAACAGCCGGAACTCTAGCCATTGCTTTATTTTTTGTCTATAAAATATTTATGCTTATTATGTTCATATATATGGTTTACGAAATTTGTGTGATTGTTGTTACATAACTCAAGATACCTTTTTATTATTTAAAAAGCAAATCGGTATAAATATAACGATATTACTATGAAAACTATTACAAAAGTAACGAATTGTAAAAATTCAATGGTTTTCTCCTTTTGCAGCTCCACTGCGTCCACTAGATTTTTTTCCGATATAATTTTTGTTCAATATGTATTAATATCAATTACTATTTTGAATTACTTGAATAATGTTTTTGAACAAAAATCTTATCACAACTAATCGCCAACGAAAGCAAGAGCCGAATGATGAACAACTTGGTCAAGGAACGAGCAAAATAAGAATAATATACCTACTCAAACTATTTAGCTCAGATATAATCTGGAATACTTGTTGGCAATCAAGGCGATCAAATGAAATTGAAAATACTTTCCTTGCCAATGCATTATAAGTTTAAGTATATAGATACATGGCTTTTGATTTAAAGCACGACGTGCATTCGTGCCAAAGAGGAAAAGAACAGCACAAGATTTTCATTGAATATAATGTTGAGCTAGTTATGTACGTTGTTTTCAAAATTCTATTTCCGATGTCTGCCACAGCAACTTCCTGTTGTAGGTTAGTTTTAGCCTAATGGCATAAACTCAATCCTTGCGTTTGAAAACATATTAGATAGGCTATCCTATGCATACATTTTCAGATACGTTGAGTTGTTGTTTCATCAGCCGTTTCTTCACAAAAAATTACGACACAAACCTATCCTGATAGCTTTGGATAGACGGCAAAATCCTTGAGGAATTTTAACCAATTTGTGTAAATCATTTCTAATACAAAATTTGACAAATTAACCAAATCGTAAAATTAATCAAATGGTAAACGTATCTTCCCTGTAGCTTTCAAAAATGATAAATCTTTCTATCTTAATTTGTTACTTTTTTTGTTTATAATCTTGCTGCTTCACTCACGTACACTATCAGTCGTGTTTATTAGACTTTTGCCTACTTAGACACTGTCTAACTATTTTCAAATTGGTGGAAATATGCTTTATTTAATAAAAATAATTATCACATTATTCACGGTTAAGACAATCTACTCTTGTGTCGAAGTTAGGCAGCTATAAGACAACAATAAACAAGGTTTTGGAACGCATTTTCCAAAGTTGGACAGTTGTCTAGTTAGACAACGTTTATACATAAATAAGACCATATAAATAAATAAAATGAAAAATGAAATGAAATACTCTCATGGAACAGAAAATTTAGCTTCTACATGCGCTCTGTCGCGCTGAAGTCGCAACAAACTGAATTTGGAGACTTAAATGGAAGGGGAGGAGGAGGAATCAAGATAAGTAGCAAAAAAGAGAGGATTGTATTAATATTATTTTGACAACAATAAGGGGACGAAGGGAGATGACCGAGTCAGATGTTTTTCGTCGTGGCAAAAAGCAGAATAAGGAGAAGTAAATGAAAATTTGAATGTCTGGACGCATTTACGGTACTTTGCCAAATAGAGCTAGGGTATATCTATAGGTTTATGTATAGATATCACTCAAGCAAAATTCCAATTCGATTTTAAATTTACAAATTTTGAATCAAATTCAATTTATCAAAGCAACGTTGTTAAATTTCACACAATATGTGAAATAAATACAACGTTGCTATATTTTGAATTTATTATGCTTTTTCCCTTAATTGAAGAGGTGGATAGAAGGTTTGTTGTTAGGCTATTTTTTTATCGTTTTAGGTGTGTAGGTATTACTATGTGGTAACCATATGTTACATTTAGGCGGTAAGATTTAACGGATTTTTTAGCGAAGTTGAAGGGAAAAAAATACTTTTCCTGGTTATCGTGTCGTATTTTGAAAATTTAATTTATTTTTCATTTTTGCAGAATTCTTACAAATTTTTGAATTTAGTTGCACTTTCTGGCAATTTCTTTCAAAATGCTTTGATAAACATGAAAAAACATTGTTTTCTTCAATATAGGTAAGTCATTACATATCAAAATTTTCAAAAAAAAAAAAACATGGAAAAACAAACCCATTTCAATTTTTTTTTAATTTTTTTTTTTTAAATTTTTTTCAGTAACTAATAAGAACATTTTTTTTTAAAAAAAGATAATTATTTTCTCAAAAACAAAAACTATATACTACATATATATTATATAGGTAGGTATATGTAGGTAATGTATTTCAATTAAATTTTTAAAATTTAATTATAATGGGTATATGTAATGTATTTCAATTAAATTTTTAAAATTGGCATATATCTACAAATTTTATTTATTAATTTTATTTTGTAATTTGCAAAAACTATAAAAACTTTTTTTCGAAAAAATATATTTGATTTTTTTGATAAATTGCTTTGGCATGTAAAAAATCAATCGATTTACAATTTGCATACCAATTTAATTTTTTTTATAAAATTTGCCAACCCAAAAAACGTTTTTATCGAAAAAAATAGTTTTAATTTTTTTGAAATATAGTTTTCACGGGTATTTCAATTGAATTTTAAAATTTTGCAATCCAAATTTTCATATTTTATAAAGTTTTTACGACATTTGTAAACCCAAAAGTGTTTTTTTCGAAGAAAATAAATTAATTTTTTCGAGAAATAATTTTTACGGCTATTTCAATCTATTCCCAAATTTTGCAAGCTTTTTTTTAATTTTTAGTAAATTGTATTACCAAAAATAAATTGACGTAATAATCTTCATTAAAAAAATTAATGCATCCTGTGCAAATTATCCTATAAATGTATTCATATATATTTATTTCGAATATATTTTTACACACTGAAATTATTACGAAAAAACTGAAAAATTATAAACACCCTATTTTGTTTTAGTGGCAAAAGTGGCAATTTTTATACTACAGTAATTTTGCTCTACCAATAAACGTCATGACGTTTTATTGTTATTCTTTCGTTTTTTCTATATCCTACCCCTTTTTATAATTATAAATATGATACAAGAAAAAATGCACAAAATTGTCTTTTCTTGTCTCATTTCAACCTTCATAACTTTCTTATACGTTGTTCTCGTTCTTCTTTTTTTTCTTTATTCTTAATCTTTATTCTTCTATTTCTGATTATCTTCCCCTTCTCAACTCTCCAATCTCTCCACTTTGAAATTTCACAAGCTTTATTCTTAATCTTTATTCTTCTATTTCTGATTATCTGCCCCATTGACCTATTAGATATGGACTGCCTGGCTCCTTCTCGATGGTTCCACCTATAACTAAACGCCACTAGCTCTCGCGTAGAACAAGCGGAAAACATGGTGAAACACTTTTGACACTTCAGTTTTGTCTTTGTGATGTTTCGTTTTTTTTTTATTCGTGTTTTGTTTTTTTTTTAATTCGATGTCATATTCGTGGCGAGAAATTCTCGAAAAAAGCAGTGCTAATAAATTTAATTATAATATTATTATAGTGAACAAATAATTGGCACAGTTACAGATAACTTCAACAATGGTTTTGATTTGCTTACGCTTCAGGGTGTAGCTCCCTCAATTGTCTGCGGTTGAAATGCAGAGAGTGGCCATATCTAATGGGAATGATCATTGATGCCAGCCAATCCAGATAAAGCCGATGGAGCCTTTTGGTTTTATTCCAATACAATGCTTAATCATATGATTCCAGTATGGGTTTTGCATTTAGAAATCACGATACTTTGCCACTTCTATTGGGGCTTTTGTATGGAAATGAGGCTCAACTAGCAGTCCATATATAATAGGTCAATGATCTGCCCCTTCTCTGTCCCTTCTTTGTCTAAATATATTAAAAGAGTCATAACCTTCATTTTGGCATATAAATAAACATTGATTTTGCTTTCTAAACACCTCAAAATTAACAATTAAAATTTTCAATTATCGTTTTCAACATAGCTATAACAATAGCTGCATTTTATTTATTATCCATATGATCTGATTTGGATCTGATCCTCATAATATTTATTTTTCATGTGTTTGTTGGCTTTTTCCTTTGCACTATACTTGCACTACTTATTAACACTACCTTACTATAATAATAGGCGTGTTTTTTTGTAAGCCCAGAGGGAATTGGTCGAAAAAAACAACGTCGGTGGTAAACAATCACCATGTTAAATACAACAACAACTAATCCCCTACGGGCTAAGCTAAACCCAGATAATTCTCCGGGCTTAACTTAAGCACACAGAAAAACTGTTACCGGCATAAATTATGTACTTGTTATCGATAGTTTGTATGAAAACTCTATTTTGTTTATGTTGCTGTCACTAATCCCTGTGGTCGTTTTTTTCCTGCAATTCCCACCGGGCTTGCAAAAAAACACGCCTAGAACTAGTTTTTGGATCATTGAACAGATCCAGACAAAAAGCTGGATTACATGTTGTTTTTGTATTAACGTGTTAAAGTTTGGCCCGGATCTGATCATGTGGATAAATGCAGCTGATGTTTTCGCCATTTTGAAAAAGCTAAAAATGCTTGCTTCACTTTACTGCGAAGTTGGGTATCCAGATATAATTTACTATGGTCGCGTTCGGGGATCAATCCAAAGCTATACGTAATCCCTAGTGACGAAACAGCTGATGCAACAACAAACCCAACGTATCTAAACATTTTTGGGATAGGTGGAAAGCCTATCTGTTAGTTTCTCGAACGCAAGGAATGTCATCACATTTACATCTGACAACACAGTTCAGATTGTCACTGTACTGTCAACCGTCTGTTATATGTTATAACTATTTTTACTTTTTCGCCCGGAGGATTGGCAAGTGGATCGAGCTCTTCTCTTATTTATTTTTGATAATCAAAATAATGAATGAAACTATTGAAATAAAAGAGTTATAATAATTCTGATTCTTATCTTTAAAAATTAAGGAGAACAATTAAAAATGGTAAGTTCTACTTCAAGAACATACCCGAATAAATGGCCAATTATGATTTTTTATTAAGGTGAAGTAATTATGTGCTAAGTGCCTTTAATATACACTTCCTTCCTTCGCCCACACATTTTTTTTTTTTCAATGAGACAAATGATCATTTAATTTTCGCTCTTTTTAGGCAATTTTAGGCGCTCAACTGGTCTTAACCCTAGTCATGGTTAGTGTGATTCAAAAATTTACACCACACTTCTCGTTTGCTAAATGGGTCCTCTGTTCAACGGGTCTGTATAGATACCTCCATCCGACAGATGCTGAACTTAGAACTCGAGCTGGGGTTCCCAAAGAAAAGCCTACAAAATCAAAGGGCAGTCACCACAAACAGGGATTCGCTGAAAAGGGTGTATCGACGTTTCTAGTACCACGAGCAGTTGATGTTCAGTTGGAAACAGCTCCAGTTACTCAAAGAGATGTAGTTTATTTAAGGTACTTCACGGAATATCAATGGTTGTTGGATTTCAGTTTATATGCCGGCAGTGTTTACGTTATTTCCGAGGTATCTGATTATATTCTACCAAAAGTATTCGTTTTCTTTTAATGTTGTGTTTTTCAGGTTTATCACTATTATTTCCCGTTGAAGGGAGAGGTTAATCTCAGCATGGTTTGGTGCCTTCTTGTTGTTTTCTTTGCTTTGTAAGTGATTCCCAAAACTCATTCGATTATACCATTATTCATTGAATTTCAATTTTTGCAGTAAGCTCCTTACGTCGTTGACAGTACTTTACTTTCAAAATGATGAATCTATTGGTGAGCGTTCTATGTGCATTGTTGCTGGGCTAGTTTATCTTCTGGTAGCAATGGTTTTTCTAATTGTCGATGAAAGCATGCTAGAAACAGGATTAGAAGATGCTTATTTCAGCTTTAACCAAAGTGCTTCGAAATTCCTCACAGAACAAGGCCTTCCTTCTTCGTAAGTTTAAATAATTAAATATGATTTTTTTTGCACAATACTTATTGAAGAAGCAGTTATTGATAGCTGTTGTTATCTACGTTAAATTTTCATTTTTGAGATATAAAAACAAGTTTTTCTCCTTTTAACGAGATAATTATTTAAACTATATTACACCGTCTAAAAGATGTTCTGCCCTACTTTGTACGTTCGGATAGCCTCATAAGATAAAGCCATTCCAGATAAAATAACACTTGATTAAATGTGTTCCCTTAACAGATTTTTTTTATATCTTTAATTAGTGGACCTGCTTCTAAAATTGTAGTAAAGTTCTTTATTGCTATTGGTTGTGGGATTTTGGGCGCTCTATTCACATTTCCCGGACTTCGAATGGCGAGAATGCACTGGGATTCATTGAAGTAATATATTTAACATGTTTTTTCACACTCACTCAATATCATATACCTATTTTTTTTTTGCAGATTTTGCAAAGAAAATCGAATGATGCAGATTCTCTTAAATATCAGTTTTATATTGCCATTTATACTAGTCATACTTTGGATCCGTCCTATCAGTCGAAATTATTTAACAGTCCGCGTATTTGAAGGCATGGACAAACCATTGTAATATTTTTATAATAATGTTTCCAAAGGCTACCACATCATAACGTTCAATTTTAGACTCCAATCTGAGGCATTTGAGACAATTCGTCTTCTTCTAGTAGTTTTGACGGTGCTGCTTCGATTCGCTCTGATGCCAATTTACCTGCAATCATATCTCAACATTGCCCATGACAGAATAGAGGATCTACGTACCGAAGCTGGCCGTATAACTAACCTGGAATACCAGAAAAAAGTGAGTTGAAAAACAAAATATGGATTTGATTTTTCATTTATCCTGTCTGAATAGATCTCATCGATTTTCTTCTACCTTTGTGTTGTGACTCTGCAATTTGCTGCACCATTGATTATATGCTTATTCCTAACACTCATGTACAAAAGCTTGGGTGGGTTTAGCTGGACTGGGCTGTTCAGCGAAAGTGACTTACAAGGTGAATGCTCTGATGAAGACCCTGCTAACTTGGCAATTGCAAAAATTTTAGAGCAAATCGATGGTAGCGGGCAAGAAGAAGACCAGTTCAATATTCTCGAATCAGCAGAAAGTATACAAATTTCTTGGACAAGCCTTAAAAGTGTAAGCAAATTGCTTGAAGGAAACCAAACCTAAAACATACAAATCCTCTTTATATCTATTTTTTTGCAGGTTTTTACAACTCAAGTTTTTAAAGGTTTTTTGGGTTTTGCAACCTGGTGGAGTTACTTCACACTCTTCGCAACATCTTCACTCGGCATTTTGTATCAGTCTTATTTCTCAAAGACATAAGCATCTATAATTTTGTAAAAAAAAAAATTAACACATAAAAGAACAATACCAAATAAAAACAACGGGTAGATAGAATTAAATTACATAATATAATTATTTGATTATATTTGCCATAATTTTATTAATAATACTACTACAGTACTTTTCAATGAATATAAAATAAGTAATACGTCTAACTCTATGAACTAGTAAATTGCATTTTTTAGATGCATTGTTCCTGCTTGTAGACAGCGTGAAAAGCATTCCTAATCAACACATATGGGAAGCAAGATTCGAGCAAATCCATTGTAAGGAATGGTGACTGCTTGACGATCTCATCGAGTAGCAAATAAATAGACTCTCGGTTACGAGTGGCTTCCTTATCGGATTCCTGTCCCAAACGCAGCAATGATGAACTAGCCAATGCCAGAAATTCCTTCATGCGATCCTCGATGTCTTTCTGACCGCAAATTGTAAAGAGTGCTCCAAAAATGTTATTTATAGCTACTGCCATGCAATGAGTGTTGTTTGAATGGCCGTCCATGGATGCACGATAGAAAGAGTTATCATTTCGAGCTAACTTTGGAATGGATACGGCGACAAAAACCATAAGTAAACATGAAATGAGATGTTCACCTTCGTCGAATTCGGGTTTTTTGGACTTCAGAGTGGTGGTCAAAGTAGGATCAACTTTGCATTGGAGACCTGCTGCTGATGCCATTTCCGATGCGACTTTAATCTGATCACCGCCGGGCAAATGCTCTTGAAAGTCCTTTACTGAACTCAATAGAAACGGTATTCTTTTTTCCAACACATCTTCCAGCGATTCATGAACTAGATTTCTGAAACAAAGAATCACCCCAATTATTGTCATTCGCTGTAAGACGTTGTCTACGTGGTGAAGCCTTTTAAACTGGTCCTTCATTACTTCTGGTTTATCAAAACTCGTACGCAGAGTTATAAGAACCTCTTTGTTCAAGCCAACAAGGCTCTTTAGCTCCTGCACTTGGTTGGAAATGTGCCACATGAGTGTCTCGTTTAGCGATTTTATCCCGTACGGTCCTACTAGTTCCGAAAGAGCCCTCAATTCATTCAAATCTGAAAATTCCTGTGGATTAAATGGATGGCATCCTTCTTGAGCGATAGCCACAAACGCTTTCTGATTCATTGAGTAAACAATATTGCCAGCACTCACGCGTCGCAAAAGGACCTCACTATACCAAGTGTTGTACAGCGCAGCAATGGTTTTCTCCCCATGCGAGTCGAGACTTTGGGTCTGTTGCAGCAGGCAGTTATTGAAAACTCTTGTTATATCGATATGAACATAGTTCTCTACTGTCTGGAGGACGTTCATGTAGGCACGCACTGATGCCAGTAGCTCGGATGGTTTGGCGATTTCCATTGTTTCCTGATTGAACATAACCATTCCGACTAAGTCCCGCGAAAAGCGGTGTTCCAGATTCTGACAAAGATATTCTCGTGGAGCGAAAGCAAACTCCCACACATTCACGGTGGGACAATAGTTTATAGCGAAACACAATTCAGTCAGAGCCATATGCAACTTATCCATAGTTGTTAGGTCCTCACGCGTCTTTCGATAGCTCTCGTCACCCGGCTTGCGGATGTCGTCAAATTGCTTCTTGGATTTGTCCTTTTTCTTACGAGTCGATGCCACAGAGAGAATCTTAGCGCAATGCTTTGGCAGAAGTGCGTCAGCCATAGTACATTGCTCGTCACAGATTGTGGTGATGATATTTTTGGCTTCTTTGGCCATTTCCTCCAGAAAGATATTAACAACACTCAACGAACGCTCGCGTATATGATGACGTTCCTCGGGGCACATTTCATGGGTACAATTCTGGAAGTGACTGCAAATCAATGGAAAAGCAATAATATATCGATTCTGAGCTGGGAACTCCAAACACATGTGAAATTGATCGTCGAACATTTTGTTGTAAAAGCAAAATATCGACAGGTCTGAAGTTTCGACCAGAATTTCATCGAGATTATCCACGACCCTTGTATGGAAGACCATTGAATCAAGCAATCGTGCAAGATCGATATTCTCTGCAATTCGCAGAGAAGCCTTTCCAACGCTCATGTAAGTTTGCAAGCGGAACCAGTCTAAGCGAAATGCCCTAAAGTCAAACAACTCATTCTCCTCAACTTGTTTGACAGTCAAATTAGATGAAGTGTTGAACAACGACGACAGAATCACGCTCTCGTCTTCTGGGCAAACTTGCAGATTCTGCATCCGGATATTTAGATCGGCCGAGTCAAATCCTGAAAGATACTGAACGTAGTAGCGTTGCATTACTTGGCTGTACTTGCGAACCAGTGCACGCAGTTCTTCCATGTGGAATAGAAGCTCGGGCAACTGGCGGTCAACCAGGTCCTCGTTGCTTTTTCCTTTGTTTTTGTTGGCCGGCGGGTTGTCGTTATGTCGAAGAAGCCATAATATTTCATCACGGGCCAGACAAAGGCCAATAAAGATGAAAATGGCTTTGGGTCCCAGCAGCCCCGGTTGATCGGTCATAATGAGAGCCAATTCCTTAAGCGCAGTTCGCAGGAACTTACGTCGTTCTCGGTGCACTAATGCTGCCTTCTGAATTGCAGTTATGTAGGTTTCTTTCACCTCGCTAATCCGCTTGCTGTAACCCTTGATTTCGTTGAAAAAGTTTTGTATGTATTGGTGAATTGGGAGTACTTCGTCGCGGAAGAGTGCCACTACCCAACTAGACTCCAATGACGATAGCCACATTTTATTTACCTCAGTGTACTGTCCCAGCATCTGATGATTGAGCAACAGTCCGAAGATGACCCAGCGGTCCATGGTCTCCAGTGAGATATATTCGCAGGACATGGTGTCAGTGCGAACGGCTTTGAGCAGGATGGCCGGATTACCGACGAGGCTTAGTTTCTGCATTTCACGCCATTTGTCTGCGGTCGAGTTCCGCAGTGGGTAAATAACGGTCAGGGAACGAATCGCATTGGTCAGCAATCGCTGATGGGGTATAAACTCCTCTGAGAGTTTCTTGAGGGGAACCTCATAGTCAAGAATCATTTGACCAAGTCGGGGGAAGCCTGGATCGCTCTGATTATGCTGAAGCTCGTGGGCGGCATTGTACAAGCCCAACACGGCCTTTCGGTCTTCCACGCGCGAAAGCACAATCATCAGCGAAACATACGTCACCACAAGGTCTAAGTAGTTCTTGGTCAATTCAAAATTTAGGGTAATATCTAGATGGATTTGACATGCATCCATGGTCGTGAGCAATTCGCAGACGTTATCCTTGAAGTCTAACAAGTCTACAAACGTGTGATAGTACAAAGAAAGAGACTTGATGATTTCCGCCTTTATATTAACGATTGCCCCGAGTCCTTTAACATCGATATTGGGGAACCTCTTCACGATGAACTTAATCGATGACTCTAGCGATTTTTCGGAGAGGAATCCTGGTTTGGATTTGGTATCACCGCAAGCTTTTTTGATGTTGTAGATGCGGGTGAGAATGCCTGTGCCACGATCATTGAGAATAATCAATTTTTCGGCTATCTTCTGTTGATTGGGAAAGATTGGTCGAGCCATTTTATTGTTAAGCTATTCGTGTACACAGACGGATATAAAGCATCGACCCCGCCTATTTACTGAATTTTTTGTTTCTTTTGGTGCAGCAACTTTTAAAGATTGGTTCACTGATAAACTGAAAACTTTGGTAATAATTTATTGATTTAAATTGATAAGGAAATTTTATGCGAAAACTTAAATTACTTTCAAACATTTACTAGAATATTTTAAATTATTCGAAAAGGAAAAGAAAGAATTGAAATACACAAGACAAAAGTGATAGATTATTGATAGATATGATTCCTTTTCTGTAGCGACAGCTGACGTCTAGAGCTAGAGACAATTTCGATTTTTTTTGTTATCGATATCCAGGACTGTTTGTTTGTTTCTCACATAGACTGCTTTTAAACGCTGCAATAACACTGCAATTCCCCCTGCAATTTTTAAGCATGTTGGCGGGGGACGTATTCGGTATAGACAAACAATAAGAAAAAGCACAAAGAAGAAAGAGCGATAACTCTGCAATTATTTCAACCTCCGCAACTTTGTCTACCCCGGACACCGCATACGTCCCCCACCAACATGCTTAAAAATTGCAAGGATAATTGCAGCATATTTGCAGCGTTTAAAAACAGTCTATGCTACTGTTCTCATTTGAATTATACTTTTATATCTTTAAAGCACGCAGCTGAAACGAAACGCAAATTTATGGTCCCCAAATCGACAGCGAAAAGTCTACGGAAAAATGTTAATGGTTTTATCAGATGATTTGAAACGAATATTTTAAACCAATAAATTATAATATGAGACGTTTTTTTAAAAGTGGAATAAGTCCCATTACAAAAATTGATTGTTAATTAACAAAATTAGCTATATTATTGAATTATTATAATTAATATTAGGCGTGTTTTTTTGCAAGCCCGGTGGGAATTGCAGGATAAAAACGACCACAGGGATTAGTGACAGCAACACAGAAACAAAATGGAGTTTTCATACAAACTATCGATAACAAGTATATAATTTATGCCGGTAACACAGTTTTTCTGTGTGCTTAAGTTAAGCCCGGAGAATTATCTGGGTTTAGTTTAGCCCGTAGGGGATTAGTTGTTGTTGTATTTAACATGGTGATTGTTTAGCACCGACGTTGTTTTTTTCGACCAATTCCCTCTGGACTTACAAAAAAACACGCCTATTATCATTAGTTTCTCAATGTATGCATTTCCGCAAAACAATATAACTGTTTCATCTGATCTGGTCTGGATTTAATACGTAAACTAAAAACTTGACGTTAAATATCAAAATGCAACATGAATTTTGACTTTGAAATAAAAGGTATGAAATTCATATAAATGTGTATCCATAGTCATCCGAAAAAAAAAAAATATATTTAATTATTATTTTTAATTACATATTCATAAGTGATTTCTCGTATAAAACCCCAAATGTAGTCTCCCATCATATTTTCCTTGATAACGGCGTCCAAAGTCCTACGGTATGTTTGAATATATTTAATGGTTCTTGATTATGGGCGACAGTATTAGTGATGGAGATTGTATGCACTAATTTCAAAGGCAAAAATCATGTAAATTTTTATTAATATAACTGTTACAAAAGCAAACTTTTAAATGAATATTGATATTATTAATTCATTTTGGTGCATAGTGAATAGAAAATCATAAAATTAATGTTAGGACAAGAATTTTTGTTTCTTTTGTTGAGTTGTATAATTGATAAAAAAAAATATAAGACAAAATTATTTTATAACAATTTTATTTTTTATATATATGAATAAGTTAGAATATTGTATTACAGTTAATTTTGATTTTTAAGGTATTTAGCACACAATGGCTGCCGCGCATTAAATGTCTTTTGTTTATGATTTAAAAAAAGGGTATTATTCGATAATTCTACATTTTAAATACTTTTTTAACTTCGACAGTTGGGAATTGAGAAAAATCTGATGGTGCTGCCCGATGAGGATTTCTATGAAAATATTCACTGAGAATCTCAGATGCTAGTGTTCTTGCTTCTTTTTCGATTGCGACTCTCTGTCGCTTGTACATTTCAATACTTGAAGCTTTAGCCGAGGGCGACGTTTGCAAAAAGGACATTGCCCATTCATGCTTCATTTTTGCTAAATGATTTTCTAACTCAATAATACGCTTATCCTTAGCCTGTGGGACATGAATGGGATCAAACAATTTAAGTTTCTGTTTGATCGAATCAGCTTGCAAGCGCAATCGCTCGTTTCGCTCTTCCAACAGTACACTTTTCAAGAGATTAACCTCCTCTACAAGTATTGGTGAGCCTGCAGTTACTGTTGCACTAACAATGGTTGAAGAAGCTGGAGCAGTTGTGTCATTTCGCTTTGAGGTGCTTCCAGTGTTAAGTTTAAGTTTTTCTCGTAGTGTCGATTTCTCACTTTCTAAAGCTTCAATGTCACTCTGCAAATGGTCCATAGTGTCCTCGAATTCCTTCTCCTTCTTTTTAAGAAGATCATAGGTTTCCTCGTACTGTCGCTTTAATTTCTCAATTGAAACTTCATGATCATGTTGCAGCACAGATAGTTTTTTCTCTGCGATATCCTTGCGTATTTGCATTTCGGAGAGCTCACTCTGTTTCATCTTGGCCGCCAACTTCAGTTGCTTTATGTCAGCCTCACGGTTTTCCAGTGTAGCAGCTAGAATATTCTTCTGCTCAAGTTGTTTTTTGATGAACTGAGCCCGCAATAAAATCGGTGACACCTGCTTTTCAGCGGCTCTTTCATTGGCCCTAGACATTATCTCATACTCGTTATCCAGTAGATATTGAGCGAGCTGAGCTAAGTCTGTGTTGGCAGGAGCCAGTACGGCTTTAAAGTTTTGAGAAGGACCTCTATCATCTTGTTCGTATACACGTTCACAAGCGGTCGATAAAATTTCCCAGAACTTTGAGTGTTCAATAGTTGTCTCTGCAGCATTATCGCTTTCAATCGATGAGTTAATAGTTTGCACAGCTTGTTTGGAAGCGATGTGTAGAGCAGACATTATTTTACTCAGCGAGCTTGTAATTGTGCGCATAGTTTCAATTTTATGTGGGGATATATTGCATTTCACCACATGGAGATCTTGGGGCAGGCGACGTTTTATTAGTTTAATATTTTGTTTTACGCTCTCAGCATTTTCAATGACATACTGCATTAGAAGTATAGTGTCGCTAGTGTCAGTTGTCTCCTGAATGATTGCGCGAATCATAGAAGCATCTGTTAAAATGGAGTCACAAGCAGAGCCCAGCGAGGCAACACAATCTCTTATCATTTGGGTTTCGTTAAGGAGATCCTCTCCAGCTAAAAGGACAGAGTTCATTGCATTGAAAAAGGAAACACATTTTTCAATGTTTTCGGTGAAAGTGTTCTCATCTAGTTGATTTTGCTTCAGTAACTCTATAATAAAGTCGACCGTTTTTTCCTGGGCAATCATTTCAGGAAGTGAGCCACCTGCTCTGAGTAAAGTATCAGGCTGGCAACAGTTCAATCCATATAGAATTTGATGCAAAGCACATTGAAGATTGTGAATGTAGTGCAACAATCTGGACTTAAAAGAAAATTGATGTACTCCATGACCCTGAATGACGGCGTCTTTGGAGATGTTCTCAACAACAGGGAATCTCTCTCGCGTCTGACTAACAATTATGCCGCATTTGAAAACAATCCGAGCGACAAGCAATATAACTAAAATTGAGTCGTGATCTCCTCCCCGATTCATAAAAGAATCCGGCATGAAGGCAGTTAGCATTTGAACTCTTTCATTAGCCTGAGTAAGCTCAATCTGTCTTAACTGAACATCAATGGCCCTCGTGTAAGCCTTGGATTCGGCGAACATTTGTTTATAGTCGATTGAATCATTCACCAGTGCGTCCTTCTTTCCTCCCTCTCCATTGTCCGGAAGGGATGTCTTTATTGCAGAGCTTTCCGAGTTCTTCTCTCGTAGTTCGATAATCTGTTCATTAAGCTTTTGCACCAGTTCGCGGAACTTCATCAATGTCTGATCACGATCATATATAGTTTCAATAGCAGCATCACGCTCTCGAAGGATTTCTTTCTTAGCGGCATTAGCCATATCGAGTTCCTCTCGCAAATCCATTTCTA
Organism: Epistrophe eligans; assembly: GCA_951394125.1. Taxonomy (NCBI): domain Eukaryota; kingdom Metazoa; phylum Arthropoda; class Insecta; order Diptera; family Syrphidae; genus Epistrophe; species Epistrophe eligans. The sequence goes on from OX596031.1 coordinate 595,250, forward strand.
AATCATGATTACTTTCGACCAACTGTTCATGAATTTCTTCCAGCGCTTCCAACTGCGATACTTCTTCTTCGAGAAGTTTTACTTTGTCTTCTAGTTCCATTTTCTTTTCAGCCAGCTGTTCGACCATTTCTTCGGCACCTAAAGCTGCATCTACTTGTTCTTGAAGATCAGCAACAGTTGCTTCGAGTTCATCCAGCTTAACTGAGAGCTTCTCTTTTGTACGTTCCAGCTCAGCTACTTCGGACTTTTTCATTTCAAGCTCTTTAGCTAGTTTTTGAATGTCATGTTTATCGTGCGCACTCAAATCCCGCAGGCGCACCAATGTTTCCTTCAACCTATGATTCTGTTGTTCAAGTTGCTTGATTTCGTAAGAACTTACAGATCCATCGCCACTTGGTCTGTTGCCATGCTCTGAGTCGGATTTGTTTTGGATTTCTGCTCGTAGAAGCTCTAAGTCCAGGGTCAGCTCTTCGATCTTCTCTTTATTGGAATCCAATTCCAGCTGAAGAGTGTCAGCTTTTTCTTCTGCCATTTCTTTGTCAAGAGTTATCATTTCTACGTTATCTGATAAATCGGCCATTTCCTGAGCATGTCGTTCTTTTGCCTCTATTGCGTCCTTTGCTTCCTGTTTCGCTCTTTGCAGATCTCTCTGCAGCTGTGCTTGGGCATTCATTATTTTCGACCTAAATTCTTGCATTTGTTCGAATTGAATTTTCATTTTGTCAAACTCTCGCAGACGTTCTTTATCTTCAGTGCGCCGCTGCTTAAGTGTTTCTAGTTTTTCCGTCAGATCATCCACTTGAGTTTTCAGTCCGTCGATTATTTGTTGTTGTTCTGCATTAGTTGCCTTTTCTTCAGCTGCTGCAGTAGCACCCAGAGCTGCAGGGGTAGCAGTGAATGACGGGGATCGAATGGGTTGACTGGGAGTGAACTGAGGTTTCAAAATCTCCAAGAATCCTGTTTCCACAAAAGAAGCCCGCTTAGACGATGGATGAGATTCCGAAGAAGAAGCTGTGGAAGAAGTTGCATTCGTTGTTGTTGTTGGAGGGGTCATTAAGCTCTTTCTTCCCGCAGAGAAATTTCGTTCGGTCAGAGATGTGGAGAGTTGTGTCCGAGAACCAGTTAGACTTTGTCTACTTGAGGAGAGAGAAGTACGGGAGCTACTTAGCCGAGTTCGACTGGAAGTAGGTTGTGCTGTGGTTGGTGTTCCATCTGTGAGATCTTCCGTAGATTCATCCAGCAGAATAAGCTGCGTAGGACGCACAAAAGTGCCATACTTATCGATGCAATGGAAATATGAATGCCCCTTTACGCTTCCATTATTCTTACCTTTCGGTTCATCGAGTATAACACCAACCCATTTGCCACCGGCAAATCCTGTCACGCCAACATAAGCAACCTTTCCTCGAACATTCTTACCAGCAATTTCAACTCTTGCATTTACCTTAATTGTCTTCTCAGACATTGTTTAGGTTTATGGTCGCCCTGTTGCGAAAGAAGTAATTAAGTATTATGGCGAAGTGAAAAACTTGTTCTTACCAAATATTTTCTGAGGGATATTTTATATTGCAGAGATGGTGTCCTCAATAGTGACGTAGTCTCCAAGTGGAACCACCTTTTCAAATACAAATTAACATTAAACGACAACATATATATAATGAGTCATAATGCAGACCTGTATCTATCAATAAAATATTTAAGAATTAATTTTGCAATGCGAGAATTAATTTTAAAGTTAATTTTATCCTGAAAACACTTAAAATTTGTTAAAACTCTTTGTATTCCTGAAAAAGCTTGTGGGATTCGGAGAAAGTACAGAAACCTAATTGACTGATGATGACGGGTGTCAGCAGTGCTTGCAGATGAGCGAATGCGGATATGAATGAGTTTTCAAATTTGGTCAAAAAAAAAATTTCCCCGAGTTTGCAAAAAATCTCCCTTAAAGGACCTCCACATCAGACGTGATTCATTTCCAATCCAAAAGGAAAGTGATATGAAAGCAAAGCACACGGTAACGGGATTAGAGACGCCATAACAGAAAACGAATGTAAACGGGGTAAAAGTATACATGTCGATTACGCAATACGCATTACTAGGCGTGTTTTTTTCTAAGCCCAGAGGGAATTGGTCGAAAAAAACAACGTCGGTGGTAAACAATCACCATGTTAAATACAACAACAACTAATCCCCTACGGGCTAAGCTAAACCCAGATAATTCTCCGGGCTTAACTTAAGCACACAGAAAAACAGTGTTACCGGCATAAATTATACTTGTTATCGATATTTTGTATGAAAACTCCATTTTGTTTTTGTGTTGCTGTCAATAATCCCTGTGGTCGTTTTTTTCCCGCAATTCCCACCGGGCTTGCAAAAAAACACCGCCGTATAGTTAGCAGCACCATGTCGGGAATTTCAATTTTTTTGATTCCTAAAATTTGGAAAACATTTGGAAAATTTTGGAAAACCATTTTCAGAATTTGGAAAACCTTATTTAATTTGTTATTAACAATTAAAGGTTTGGCGTATAGTAAGCAGCACATAGAAACAAAAGTTGACCTTTTTGGTATCAAACGATCGGGATTGGTTTTCTGAAATTTGGAAAACCTTTTTTAGAATTTGGAAAAGCATAGTTTAGTAAATAATTAACAAAATGTGAAAAACATGACATAAACAATTACAATGGATAGTAGGCGTGTTTTTTTGCAAGCCCGGTGGGAATTGCAGGAAAAAAACGACCACAGGGATTAGTGACAGCAACACAGAAACAAAATGGAGTTTTCATACAAACTATCGATAACAAGTATATAATTTATGCCGGTAACACAGTTTTTCTGTGTGCTTAAGTTAAGCCCGGAGAATTATCTGGGTTTTGCTTAGCCCGTAGGGGATTAGTTGTTGTTGTATTTAACATGGTGATTGTTTAGCACCGACGTTGTTTTTTCGACCAATTCCCTCTGGGCTTACAAAAAAACACGCCTAGTGTCTAAGTAGACAAAAATCTAATAAATACGACTGTTAGTTATTAACAATTAATGGTTTGGCATATATTTAGCAGCACATAGAAACAAAAGTTGACTTTTTTGGTATCAAACGATCGGGATTGGTTTTCTGAAATTTGGAAAACATTTTTTAAAATTTGGAAAAGCATAGTTTAGTAAATAATTAACAACATGTGAAAAACATGATGGTTCTATAAACAATTACAATGGGAGCGTTCAATCCAATACAGATGACATATACGACTATACGTAATGGATTGAACGCTCCTACTGGATCCGCAGTGATTCTCAGTATAGTGTTCTCTTTTCTTTTCACGACAAATCGGTAAAGAGAAAAGAGAGCACTGCACTGCGAATCACTGTGGAGGTTGTTAAAGTTGAAAGTTAAACAATAAAAAATGACTGTTCGAGTGCCCACAGGAACTCAACACGCATCATTAGAAACAACAACAAAATATTAAAGTTAAGACAAGTTTTTTTATAAATCCCAAATTCCATGAAGAATCACAACACAGCAGAACCGAGTTTAGAAAAATAAACACTTCAAAAACACAGTTTTAATATTATCAGTCGTATTTATTAGATTTTTGTCTACTTAGACACTACCAAACTATTTCAAATTGGTGGAAATATGCTTTATTTATTAAAATAAATATCACATTATTCACAGCTAAGATAATCTACTCTTGTGTCTAAGTTAGGTAGCTATAAGACAACAATAAACAAGGTTTTTGAACACATTTTCCAAAGTTGGACAGTTGTCTACAGTTAGATAATGTTTATAAATAAGACCAATGTTTAATTAAATGTTTAAAAAAAATCTAAATATTTTGTTAATTAATTTCTTTTTTTTTTATATTAAATTTTATATATAAAAAACTTTTATTAAAAACTCAATTTATTTTTATTAAAAAAAAAAAAAAATTTATACGAACGAAGAAGAAAAAAATTCACTGCTACCAAGTAAAATAAAAAAATAAGGTTAATAACAGCCATTTTGTATTTTTGTTGTTGTTCTTTGACTTTCAAACTGGTTTTTGACGTAATTTAACTGGTTTTTGACGTAATTTAACAGTTTGTGCCCGAAAAAATTTACAGGAACACGTTTAGACTAAAATCTGGTAGAAAATAGTAGTTTCTGGCTAATACGCGAACGAACCTAATTACAGAGAGGAACGCACCTGTTATTAAACTTCCAAAAATTATTAGAAAAAAGCTCCTGGCAGTGCCATCATCCTCATGACCTGATTTGACGTTTCGTTCTTCATTTCTGATTTGTATTTTTATCAAAACTTTATCAAATACGAGCAGGAAATGGATTGTTCGGAAGATGCTACGCTTTGCCGATTTGGAACTCCTTTAGAACCACTAGAAGAAGGTTAATATAAAAATGGTTTTATAGTATTCTTCTCAACATTTTTTTATTTATAGATGAGGTACCTTTGAAAAAACCAGTGGCGATTGAGGATCAAATTGTTACTGACGAAAATGGAAGACGTAGATTCCATGGAGCATTCACTGGTGGATTCAGTGCAGGTTTTTGGAACACAGTTGGATCTTTAGAAGGTTGGAAACCACAGAGCTTCAAAAGTTCTCGAAGCGAAAAGGCAGAGAAACGGCAACAACAACTTCCAGTTGACTTCATGGATGATGAGGATTTGGGAGAATTCGGAATAGCACCACAGCGTATACAAGCGAGAGATGATTTTTCGAAAACCGATGAGTCTTCGGGTCGAAAACGCAAACTGGCCACCAGAGATAGTAGTACAATACCTGGTATTCCGGTGTTGCAAGAACTTGAACCAGCTCGCGAAAAAGTAGCAGTACGTCTGTTGAGACGTATGGGCTGGAAGCCCAACCAAGGTATTGGAGCACGACAAACAAAACGCGAAAAGAAACGCTCCAAACAACAAAACGATAGGGAGTTTTATGTGATGAAGATGTACGGCTGTACATCGAATCCCAATGTTGTTCAAGCGAAAAACTCGCCAAAGTTTGGATCAGATGAATCTGAAGATGATGAAGAGGAAGAAGATTCATTAACATTTGCTCCCGAAGACTACGAGCCTTTTGTATGCAGTATCAAAGATAATGTATTTGGTTTGGGGTATAGTGGACTAAGTCGTCAAGTGGCTGGTGGAACGAAATCTCACATAAATTTGTTCGGACCTTTAGAAGTTTTAGGAAAGAGTAACAAAAAACTGTCCATTCGAGGACAAGCATTCGGTGTTGGTGCTCTCGAAGAAGAAGACGAAGACATTTACGCTAGAGACGATATGACCAAGTATGATTTTAGTTTGGGTGATAAAAAAAAACGAGAGAGGGCAAAATTACCTCGAAAGCAAAATGAAAGAGTGCTTGAAGGTTTTGCTGAGCCATCTGAAAATTCAAATGTTCAAACAATTTCGCATACAGTTGACCTTAAAGCTAATTTTCAACCAAGAAATTGGTTACAGAGAAAAACACGCTTTGATCCCCTACCAGAAGAAAAACTTGCACTTTTAAAAGAAATTGAAGAAACTAAGCGAAAGGGATTACGTCGTCATGATTTGAACCCAGATGACCGTAGAAATATACTTGAGGGAGAGAATAAAAAAGAGATAGAGGAAAAAGAGGGATTTACCAATAAAAAATCTTATTTACAGCAAATTAATGAAAAATATAAAGAACGGGAAGACAAAACCAAAAGACTTTTAGAGCTCCTGTCATCGAAAGAAGACAACTTTGTCAAAGGAGGCCTTGTAACTAGTGCTGGAGTTGAAATAATGCAACCGACAGAGCTTGATGAATCTGTGCAGAGAGAAAACCAGAAAGTTCTATCTGAAGCTAAAAAAATCACTAAATCTCTAGGTAAGGCTGATTTTCAATGTACAAAAAAAATTTAAAGCTGTTTTTATATTAATTATATTATAGAAAACACATCCGGAACTTTTAGGCCTTTTGCTGGCAATGAAGCAAAACAAGAACGCTATGAAAAGTTTATAGAGAAAAATTTTCAAAAAGAGGTAGAAATCAAGGCATTTTTGAACACAATCCAGCCAGTTCATATGCCAGAATGGGACAGGGAAATGGAGCAAAAAGAGTTTATTCAAGCCCGAAACATTTATAAACCTCTTAATGGAATGATGTCCGAAAGGTACTTGAACAAAACTGAACATTTTCTGTTTATTTACGCGATTAATTATTTACTTTCAGATTTGTTTCTAAATCCACTGACCAAGTTACACTCCAGACACCAATAAGAACACCAGCAGATAAACAAGTTGAAGTGGTAGTGAAAAGAACTAAAATTCTCTGGAAACCATGTTCTTTAATATGCAAAAGGTTCAATATACCAGAACCTTTTGGAGGAACTTTAGTGGAACCTAGAGTCACAAAAAAGAACAAATTTTCAGTTTTCGATTACATAGAAAATTCTATTAATTCTAAAAAAGATTTTATTACTCCGATTATTATACCAAAGCATATTGAAAAACCTAAGGCTAAACATGTGCAAATACAAAACATTGATGAGGTTCAAGTAATTCAATTTTCTAACGATGAAATTGTTTTATCATCGAAAGATACTCAAAAAGAACACTTCTTGGAAAGCCCTGCTATGAAGAAACCTTTTATGGACAACAAAACGCCAAAAACTGAGTTAGAATTGCGAATTGAGGAAAGCAAAAACAAACATCCTTCAGAAAAAAAGGATCTTTTTAAATGCATATTCGATTCGTCCAGTGAAGACGAGGAAGCTAAAACCATCCATGAGGTCACCACAAAAGCCACAACTGAAATAGTGATTCCCGCCGAAATAGCTGAAAGTCTTGCAAAACCATCAATCCCTATTAATAAATTAAGAAACAATTCACCTCCCAGAGGCATATTTGCAGCCCTTTTTTCAAAGCCTGAAACACTAGACAAAAAAACGGAAAAGTCACGCAAAATAACTTTCAAGCCGAGACATGAGAGAATCAATCAGGAAACTTTTCCGGAATTAGAAAATACCTATGGTCCAAAAGTTCCAAATCCTCATTCGCATAGTATAATAGACACGAAAGATGAAGCTGATGTTGATAAAAGACTCGCTGATCTATTGTCGTCGAAGCCCATAAAAGACACCCGAATTCTTGAAGAATGGGTTGAAAAGCAAAGTATATCTTCAGAAAAATCTAAGAAAGAAAAACGAAAAAAAAAGAAAAAAGATCAGAAGAAGAAAGACAATCATAAACACAAAAAATCAAAGAAGCACAAAAAGGAAAAAAATAAAAACGAATAGTCTCTAAACAAAATGTTGTTTACTTTTACATGCATATATATACACAAACACATACCATATAAATATAATTATATAATTATTATAGTTATTTTTATTTTAATCTGAAAAAAATCTTTTCTTGCTGATGTCTTTCTATTATTTTATTTTTCAAATTATATCTCTAAAACCGACTAATAACATTCTTCTCCAGTGATTAAGAATTTTTTAGGTGGGAGAGGTTATAGGTTTTGACGAGTACATTACGATCCAATTTAATGACCGTTTTTAGGTGACCGCGTTCATTCTTGCTCCTTAGAACCTGGTTGTCAGCCAACGAGTTATAAAGTTAATTTAATGCAAGGCTTTAAAAGGTTTCAAAGAGATTGCCCTAAATTTTTTAGATTCATAAAATAAAAGAAATTTGATGAAGGGCGGCTCAGAAATAAAAAACCCTCTAACATCAGATTATGTATGTACCTCAAAACGAAATGTTACGTACCTACATTATTATTGACTAACAAAGAAACTGAAATTCATTAGTATCTATATAAAAATGAATTGATTTTTTTGTTAGTGACAACATAACTCGGCTGAACATCAACCGATTTGCGTAGGGATTTTTTGTTGGATTAGTATTAAGTAAGGTAAGAACACAACGGAGCCGTAAATTGAAAATTTAGACCGGAAAAGTTGGAAAATTGTTAAATTGCATATTTTTAGGGGTTAATGGTGGCGATATGATGAAGAGGGGTCAAAAACAAGCATTTTTTACTGAGGGAGGGGGGGTCTATCACGCTTCGTTTAGGAGGTAGAGGAAATTTTAGAAAAAAATGACTTAAAATGAAAAAAAAAATATTTAAAACAACGGCAACACTTAAAATGAAGTACTATACCGGTTTTGAAAGCTAGAAATCTGTTTTTTAATCCTTAATTTAAATTAAATTATTTTTGTCAACAGTTTAAAAAAAAACCGCATGCAAACTCAAAATTTTATACAAAAAAATGAAAAAAAAGTTTAGACCAATTTCAAAATTGTGAAATGAATTGCTAAATTGGTTTTTTGTGGTCAATGCATATTGCATATATTAATTTTGAATCGAACACAACCAAAACCATTCTGTTGTTTTATTCTTCTGGTTTTTGAGAAAATTGAAAATTACTAAAACTACTTTTGTATGAGATTTTTGTTTTTTGCTTGCTTACATAAATACAGTGCTGACATCCAGCATTACGGCGTATAAAGAGTGAGGTATGTATGTATGTATGCAACCCCCCTGCTTGGACACACTATAGTATTTGGGGTAGGCGCGAGGTTGGGTGTATGCAAATTTTCTTTTGCATTAAAAGAATCTGGATTCAAATCTCATAGAAAAGTAATTTTCAATTTTCTCAAAAACTAGAAGACATATAAACATTCGCTTTTTTGTGTTAGATTCAAAATTGATATACATTGACCAAAAATAGCCAATTCAGCACTTCATTTCACAATAAAAAAAAAAATGGGCTAAATTTTTTTTTCATTTTTTTATCAAAATTTTGAGTTTGCATGCGATTTTTTTAAAAACTTTTGACATAAATAATTTAATTAAAAATTTACCCGATTTGCCATTCCAGCATAGTTGAGGAACATTAGAAATGAAAAAAGCTTTTATATGTACATTGAATGTCAAATTTAAATGTTGAGCAACTTTTCTGAACATAGGTACCAACATCATAACTTTCCTAAAAAGGGTCAAATACATGTGGTTTAAAAAATTATTGTTTTGTATTAAATTTTTGTTTCTATTAAATACGCAATTTAATAGGGTTTTTCATATATAGTTTTATGTGACTGTGCAATGATAATTATAATACAAAAAATGTAGTCCGATATTCTAGCTAAATTTTAAGACCTTAATGAACGGATTATTAGAACCGAAGTTATAAGCAAGCCAAACCAAACACAATGTATCTTTACAATTATTATACCGACTACAAATTTAGGTAGGTACATATGAACATTTAGCATTTTTTTTTTCGACGCGAAGCAAATTTGCCACGATTGTGGTTTTTTATTGCACAAACTCCGCCGCCGCTGGCTTTAGAATACTATATTCCTCTCGCCAATTGGTGGTTGAAAGTATTTTAATGCTTTTTTTTTTAATCAACTTCCTGGTTGAATTAAATTATTTGTCCGATATTTATTTTCATGTTTTTAGTATAAAATTTTGAATGATTTTGAAAATTTTTTTGGCTCTAACACGCCAGTCATTTTTCCTTTAATTATATACCTTAATAATGAAAATCGGATAATTGGATCGAAAGATATAAGCATTTAAGTAAACGCAAATCGGATATTTTTCGGATTTCGCAAAAATCATCATCAAAAACATACCCATTTTTTTCCTACGAACATTTCTCCTTTTTTTCTGTCCGTTTTATCATCTTCTTCGTTTTCTGTTTCCTCAAACTAGTAACAACAAAGCATGAACGAAATAATTTTGTTTAGTTTGTTTATTCCCCTCACGTTTCGCCCCCTTTGTCAACTAGGCGTTTCATATTTTTTTGATTTTTTTATATTGTATGCCTCCGTTTAAACATTTCTAATGTTAAAATTTAGGATTAAAAAACAGATTTCTGGCTTTCAAAACCGGTATAGTACTTCATTTTAAGTGTTGCCGTTGTTTTTTAATATGATCATGGTCAACATAGATCATCTGGCTTCTTCCGTCAAACTTTACAACGCGATCAACGTCTGCAGATGAACTTAACGCTTGCGTGAAATTATCATGGCGATACAAAAACAAGTTACAATTGACGACGAACATGCGAATTGCATTGCAGAACAATCAATCAGTCGATAATTTCTCAGAACAACTGTTGGCAATTGGAAATGTCCGAATTCCGGTTGACTGGACTGATTTCGTTCCCGTCAACTTTTTGTGAAATCACACCATAAGGAAGAACTAATCAGCAAAGTATTACCAAAATTATTTGAACAAAGATTTTAGCTGCGAAGAATAAGAACGTCGATGATTTGAATTTAATTATTCAAAATCAAATAGTAGCCAAAATGTATTCGTTCAAATCGGTTGATTGATCGTGTTACAAATAATGACTAAGCTACAAGCTATTCAATTGAATTTTTTAAATCGTTGGATGCAGGTACCTGGTATAAGCACCGCACCATTTGGAACTCAAATTCGGAACTATCTTCATTATGCTGTGCAACGAGAAAATTACCTCTTAAGTTTTTTGACTTGAAATGACCTCTGGAACTCATGATTTTCTTCTGCCGCGGTGATTTCGGGACACCCTGTATACATACAAATACTTATCTATATGTATGTATGATTAATAAATAAACATAATTGTAATCTGAACGACGAGTGTCTGACAGATTTTTTTCTGAACAGGTGCGATTAAACGTGTTGTGCTATTAAGCCATATGATTGTAAGCGGGTTTTACTGTAAGCAACATTAAAATAAAAGTGAGATCCGAGCCCTGAACTCATAAACGACGGAGTTTTGCTCTTTTCTCTTTTTTTCAACATTTAAATTTTGTTTTTGTAGTTTTTGGTACCTACAACTACAACCTTCCTTTGTACAAAACAAATTGAATTTCTTACAGCGATTTCCACGTAGTAAGGGTTTTTGTTTTAATTTTATCCAAGAGAAGCTATATCTAAATGTATGCCTCTGTTTCTATGAATATGACTCATCCCACCACAGAAAAAATTATTATTAAACATAAATCGAGAGAAATGATTCGTATTCCACTTGGATAAAATAGAAACACTTTCGCAAAAACTCTCTTTAAATAACAAACACAACAATATTATTTCTGCTTACTCAATTACCATTTTTCGTTTGGTAAAAAAATTAAGTTACCTGCATACCTGTGGTCGCAACACGCTACCACTATTTCTCTTACAAATAAAGAGAAGGATTACCTCATGCGTGCATTGCTTCCTTGTATTTCGTCTTCTATAAGTAAGGTACTACCTGACATTAATATAAATAGGTAGGTACCTACCTACATACCTTACCGTTATCACTTATCATTTTTGTTAGAAACAAAATTTAACAAAATCAATAAGTAAATAAATAATGTCCTTCAGAGACCTCAGAATTTATCAAATATTTTTCATTGGATGAATACCTACAAAACATTCCAAATAAAACATTTTGATTTACATATAATCCCAATTTTTAAGAGAAAAAATGTTAATGAAAAAAGTGTCAAAAATATACAGAAGAAGGTAGGTATACCTATGTATACCTACTTGGATTTTGGATAGTATAGTTATGATAATAAATTCGATTCCTAACCATAATCCAACAGATTGTATTTAGGTAGAAACCTAAATTCCATAATTCGCTTGCTGTTTAGGTTCACTGCATCTGCTCTGTCCACAATGGCAGTGTTACTTTCATGATTCATATTATCATCATAATATAGAGGTAAGGTAAACAACCAGAAAATATAGGTAGGTACTTTCGATTAAGAGAACATCGTATAGTTAGTTTACCTACACCAAAACAAGATAGCAGGTTAGAAGATACTCTTAACTCACTTTTGATTGCGCCACTTGTCAGTTTGATTGTACTGGCTTGGCATGAGTAGAACGAAGTTAAGTTGCTTGGTAACTTTTCAGTCAAAACAAAGCCTGCCTGGTTAAGAGTAAGTCAACGTTGTATACGCGGGTTAACGTTGTGCAGTACAGTGTTTTATCGATATCATCTATTAACCTACAAAAAAAATAAATATTAAAAAGAAAAAGAAACGCTCTACTGTGATGCAATACGTTTCATTTTCCTAAATTTAAATAAAATTGTAAGAAACAGAGTCCTACTTTTGTTATTTTTCCTGTGAAAGTGACTAACCCGTACATCCATTGTTTCTAAAAAAAATCATAAATTTTATCTTCCTTCTTTGACCTATCATTACTTTGTTGTCTCGCTTTTTTAACAAAATTGCTAACCAAAAGAAAATAAAGTTTTACCATCACATAATGTATCTAGATACTACATAGTGTATCTACATATATGTAAAAATAAAAATATTGAGTTACCAAATATGTTAAATTTAATATTTCATCAATTAATAAAATTATTTAAATAGTTACCTATTATTTTAAATGCAAAAAAGTGATTGAAGCAGTGCAATACCTTCTATTGATGAGTTTTAATATAAGTTGATTCAATCACACGTATGTTTTATTCAAGTATGAATAAGCAAAATCATTTAATGAATATAAGTAATCAAAGCACGAGTTCGATAAATTTAGAGGATTATATTTTGGATATGGAGGCCCGTTCAACATTAGTTGGCCAGAAAGCTGACGGCGATATCTGGAGCCAGTTACAGCAAAAGGAAGCGGATATACTTTTGGCAGCAGAACTGGGCAAGGCGTTGTTAGAGAAAAATGAGGAGTTGGTTAAACAACAGGAAAAACTAATTGAAGATTATTCCCAAAAACTTGAGGTAAGTTTATAATATGCACCTACGTACATTAGAATGAGATTGTAGAATGTTTATTTTATGGTAAACTTATAATATTCATCCAATAAAATCTAAACAAATTAAACTTAATTTATTGATTTTTCTCACTAAGTTCAAACAAAACGTAGAAGTGGCACTTAAGTGGCCACTGACTGTAAAAACAGCGTATAAAAACCGAACGTCATTTTTTTATCAAATATGTCCTTGAGTGTTTCGTGAAATGAAAATTTGAATAAAACATCTAAAGTATGGCACACATTGGTAGAAGGTATACATATGTATGTGCGTACATAATGTATGTATTACTATGAAAGGAAAGATGTAGATATAAAATATCCACTCCTTATTTGAGCAGCTCTATGACCTACAACAGGACAGTTATGGCACATTTGTTTGTTTTGACATCATAGTTATTTTGGTTGAAAACAAAAAAAAAATTGGGAACGTCAATTTCATAGGAATTAACTTATGGCTACCATTCATGGAACCTATGTGTGTACATAAATATATGTATATAACTATTATATAATATTTTGCAAATGCGTATGTTTAAAAGGGAATGATTATTTGTGTAAAGTAATTTACTTACATATATCCACCGTGCCTACATTAATGCATGACAAAAACAACCAATTTTATTTTTTTATTATTGGGACAAGGATTGACTGTAGCACTTGCTGAAGAAACCCTTAGATAGGTAGGTGGTACAAATTAACTATAATTTATAAAAAAAATCACTGATTTTGTTTCTTAAAGCCTAGTATACAGTTTTTTGCAACGACAAAAAAAAAACAAAAAAATAGAAACAAACAAATTGTCAAAAAAAAACCTGGCGAATATCAAAACAATTATTAAAAAAAAACACTACCGACAAGCCGAACAATCAAAACCAATTCAAAAACGGTAAAATATGTTCTTTTTTTCGAAAAACAATGTCACTAACATTATTTTGCGCGAAAGAGTACCTATATCTGCGGTGAATATAAATTTTTTTCAACAGGTTTGGCTCACAGTTCGATAGTAAAATTTTAAACGTCAAACATTTTTTTTTTCAGATAAAATCACTCCCATAGGAAGTACATACCTATATACCTACACGTATTTTATTTTCGAGGAGGACCTGTATACTAGGCTTAAACGCCTTAAAATTTACAATCAAAATTTTAAGTGATGTTTTTAATGATAGCTACATATATAATAACTGACGCCTTAATCAGACTCAAGTTGATTTCAAAAATTCTTAAAAAGTTAGAAAAGACAAATCATCCTATGTTAACTCCTTTTTTTTAGCAGATATTTTTCCGTTTGCAAAATGAAAAAATAATTTAAGGTAAGCAGTTTTGTGAATTTTGAGTTTTATTCAAAATAGTTTTAATAAATCGTGTTGTAGATATCAAAACTTCGTGATTAATATACTGATTGTTTTAAAATTTAAAACTCTAAACCACTATAGACCTAGTTTTGAAACGAGTCAATAATATGGCTGTTAGATTTTTAAAGTCCCTTTCTAATAATATAAATTCAATACTCGTAATTTAAATTTACTTTAGATTTTAATTAACATTTTTAATTTTTAAAACATTTTTTTATTATGCGGGCCTTACAAGTAACACCATCAGACAATATATTACTGCAAAAAATACTATTAAAAATTATTGTGTGCAAATGGATAGTCTTCACACGACCGAATTTTGCAGAAAAAAAAATTGAAAAACATATTTATGTTGTACATTTTATATCCCTATCTTAAATGTTTCCAAAACATTTCTTTTGTCTGAACACACCTTGACAGAAACATCTTTTAGTTAAATAATTACTTTCTAATTGTATAGTCTAGGGCAAGTATTGGTTTCGTGTACAAAAACCGAGGTTTTAATCAATATTACCATTTCGAATACTGTGCAAAGTTGCGAGATCTAAAAGTTCACCTAATGTTTCGCCCAAGGCGCTTAGATGGCCAAGTTCGGCCCTGACCACAAGAGCAAGTTCATGCGAACAAGTCGTGTATTTTATTTCTTTTACTCCTCATCACTTTGACTGTAATGATAAATAAATAAATATTTAAAATTAATTTACAAAGAGTTTGATTAAAAACCAAGATGTTTTACTAAAAAAAATGTACATGGGTACCCTACATTATAAATTTAAATTTCAAACAAAAATATTAAGCAAAATAGTTTTGTGTCGCCTATGTAGGTACTAGGTACTTACATACATATTTATAGGTAGTTTTAAATAGTATATCTATAATTTAGCACTATCGCCACACTCTTAAGACGTTCGTCGCATCTTTTGCGACCTCTCCTTTATATTTTTGTATGTATGTACATATTATGTATATTGCTTTATGGAACTAACCTACTATATACACATGTATACAGACTTTTATTCAATATTTTTCTTATTTGAATAAATTGTTTGTTTATTGTGGGCGTTTTAATTAGATACTCAACGTTTAGCATTAAAACAAATGATTAAAATTCATTTCTGTTGCCCAAACATTGAAATGAAACTTAAAACTGAAGTCATCAATTAACATATTACAGGCAGAAAGCACAAACCCGCCATTCAAGCTATTCAAGCCATTGCTAAACCTTGAGGAAAGCGAATATTTTAAGTTACTCAAGCTCGTTTATTGGCCATTTAAAATGCTAAAGCTTAACACAATCCAAGTTAAGATGAGTCACACAGTGGACAAAGCACCATATAAACCAGTTTTGTTCAAATACATAATTTGCAAAAGAAACTGGATTAAGAGGGGGTATACCTACATTATACGAAAATCAATTCTTCTAAAAAAAAAACATATTGATCAAAATATCGCGAATTTGATCAAAAAAGTAATTAGAATGGATAAATAGATACACATTTTTCAATTCCCCCTTAGTAATATTAATAACATATAGTATTAAAGGGTACTTAAAAGCACAATGCACGAATTTAATCATTTAAAATTGTTGAGGCCTTGAAATTGGCGTATACCTACATATACATATTACTCAGCTGTAAGTCATTAAGCATTCATTTTTCATTTTAATTTAGTAACGGGTAAGAAAAATTTTATTTTTTTTACATGTTCCTTTAATTTATTCAGTAGGTACCTACATTATGTCTCTTACACAATTGAGCTAAGAGAGTTTGGTTCATTCAACTCAAAAGTGAATCACATTTTTAATAATTTTTTAAAACACCCAATTTTACCTGTCATCATTCTACCCGTATACCTACAAAAATAAAAAAAAAGTGTCTTTGGGGGAAAATTTAAAATTTCACTTTTGATTAATCCAAAGAGAAATTCTTGCACTAGGTTCAGGTATGCGATTGAATAAATTTTTAATTTAATTGATCGCACTAAAAATCCCAACTAACCTCACTACTCAAACTCATATACTCATACATACTATACCTAGTACACGTAATTTGTAATTAATTATTAAACTGAAGAAATATTTACAAATGACTTGAATAGTTATGCGTCAGGAATTTTGTATTTTGATTAAATATTTTGAATTGCAAAATTATTTTCGCTTATTTTTACCTATTCGTTTGTTATTGTGGCGGGTATACGTATTGTAGATATAGTTGACTCAGGTCGTTCCTATACCCACCTATCAAGTTGTGCTCTAAGAATTTTACTTTCTATTTTTTGTTGATAAATATTTTGTTAATAAAAATATAATACATACATACAAAAAAACGTTTGGGATAGTATTAAACACCAATTTTTGATTATTATAATATACCTACCTACACCATACTATTTTGATTTATCAATTATTGCTAAGTACATTTATGTTACAAATAAATTACATATATATGTAAATATGTATTGTAGGCCAGTTTTTTTTTCGCAAAATTATGCCTACCGCTGAAAATTTATATGATAAGAATTATTAAGTGCTACGTTTCTGCAGAGTATTAAAAAATAGCGCCGATGAAAGTGTCTTGTCCCATTTTGATGAACATACAAAAAAATTGTAGGGATATTTTTGGTAGGAAATTTAATCATCTGTTAGCGTGATTCAAAACAATACTTTTCTCGCAATTCAACCGGGACCAGGCGAAATTATGAAGCTGAAGACCAAAAAATTCAAAATCGAACCAGCGATTTTTCAATATTTTTGCTTGAAAATCGGCATAACTATCAAATTTTAAAAGCAGCATAATTTCGAGTTTTGATGACAAAAAATTTCAGGGATTGTTCATAATTTCATGTTATTTCTGAATATTAAGTTAGCAAATAAATTTTGGAAGTATATTTTTTATAGTTTTTTTGTTTATAACGAAAAAGTACCTAAGTGTCTACAGAAAAAAACCGCATGGGATCTGGGACTTGGTGTCAATTTCAAATTACGTCTAATTACACCGAAAACACATTTCAAAGACCTAGAACCTGCCTCAAAGCTAATTTTTTGCCTAAATTTGTTGTGATCTTGATGTGAAATAACGTATCTCAAACTGTACAGTGTGCGTTAAAAAATTAAGAATTTCATAACCTTACATTTCTTAATACTAAATTCTAACGGTTTTTGAGTTATCACATTTTTTTTGTTTAATTTAGAAAAACCTCTACTTTGATTTAATTTTTGGGTCACCCTGTCCAAAATTGTTTTTATTTCTTACCTTTTTTTTATTAAACCTGCTTAATAATTAGACAACATTCTATAGTGAAACATTTTTCATTACCTTCACCATGTAGCTACAAATAAATCGATAACCCTAAATGGTGGTAAAAATTTATTTTGTAGGTACTTGAAACGTTTAAAATAGCACCCTGTATAAATATTCCAGCGCTCAGTAATTTTTTTTACTTTTGAAAGTCTGTCCTTCTTCTTCTTCTGATGCACTTTCTTAAAAGGTATAGAACTGGAACAAGTTTTCAAATTATTTTGAAAACCATATAACAGCGTTTTTTCTTGCGTTTAAATTATGTAACATCGATAGTTGTTCAAACCATGTTGTCACACATGCTAATCCATGTAATTCTTCATAATTATTATTAATTTGAAAGGATGTTTTTGCGTTATGAAAAATTATTTTTGTCTCTGCCGACTAGCTTATTCCGGCACATAATTTCAATAATACCTATGTACGTGTTAAAATAAATTTCTTTTGCTATATAAACATACATACATACATACATACTTATATGCTATGTTATATCAAATAACTTTCACAGACATTTTAAACACACGCTTCTACTTTAAGTAAATATTATGGAAAAATAACAAGCTATTTGCATATGTGCAAATTTAAAAATGAAGCAAAACAAATGTTATTAAGAAAAACATATGGAACTTCAATAAACATGTTTTTATATAAATATATACATACATACATAGGTACATGTATTATAGGATACCTACACAAAATAACACAATTTATATTATTTATTTTGTATTTAAATAACTTTATAAACTGAACGTGTTAATAATTATTTTGAGGGAACAGACGTTAAGTGGTGGCATACGAGTTCTAAATAGAGTAACGTTATTCTAGTTATAAAACTTAAAAAATATCTTATTTTTTTCAATCAAATAAGAACATTTTTCTAGTAAAATCAGACATACAATGTACAGAAAACTTGAATTGAATTGATAATAGTAAGACTAATTTAAAAAAAAATCAATTGATCAGCTAATATAAATAAAATTATAAATTTTATTTTTCTCAACTAACTAATTTATTTTTTTTATATTTTTGAATGAGCAGCGTAAATACTATAGGCTTAACTAGAAACTAGGCTTATGTATCTGTATCGAATTTAAAAAATTAAAAAAAAAAATACAAAATTACAAATTCCGATTCAGCTTGAAATTGTTATAATTTATTTTTATATACATACATATGTACTATATACCTATTTGTACATACACCAACATATAAAATTACCATTAAATTGTCGTGGAAAAAAAAAACACAAATGGAACGTAAAGACCAAAAATTTAATATCTATGCAATTTACGTATGTATGTATGCATGTATACCTATTCCTCTTACCAATTACCTGCCACAGCTAATAGAGGAATGGCTATTTTCCTGATGTGCGTTTTTTAATCTTTGGTTGGTAAATTATTTTCTGTTAAAAACACACGGCTACATTAACAAATGAACACTTTGTTGTTACTTTCAATTTTGAATTTAAGCAAAAACAAAACAAAACAAAAACTACTTCCGTTCAGATAGGTACCAACAATAAATCACTAATGGAGATGAAACGGAAATATTAATCTAGTTTTGAAATGGAATATTTAACAAGAGGCCGCGGTAACGATGTTTAACCTTATGTACTAGAGATGGGTTACGAAAAGATATGTGTACCTACTCTTTTATTTAAAACCATATATAGACAGACTTGAATAAAATAATGAGGTCTCATTGAGATGCATTCAGATTCAGGTGATGGCTTTTGCTGCGGTGTGGATTCTTTTTTTTTAACTGTGCTAAGATGCGTGCAATTTGAGTATAGATTAAATTTCATCCTTGTCCTGCTTTGGGAGTCATTTAAAATATTTTGCAGAACTAGCTGACAATTTTATTTGTCAATATTTGTCAATTCTAACAAGCGTTTAGGCGTTTTTGTTTTAGCTTTTTGAATATTTAATGAAAAATTCGAAAGAAAAATGGAAAGAGTGCTATTAATTGTACTTACTTTTTCTGCAACACATTAAGAAACAACAATTTTTAAAATCCATAAACCCAGAAACCATTCAACATAGCAGTAAATTCAATTGCAATTTTGTAGGTGAGTTTTTAAGCATCTTTTCTTAAGGAAAGTTGTTGTAACCAAAAATAATATGATATAAAATATTTGTATGACTAGTCTTACTGCAGTTTTGTTGTCTGTTTTTTATTATGGACAAATTCTGTGAAACTTTTTCAGAAACAATATACAATGATGAATTAAGCTAGACATTACAATTACATACACATGTAGGTATGTTTCATGGAGTTTTCATTTTTGTTCTATTCTGCGCATCTGTAAAAATCTTAAGAAAATGGCGGATCAAGTTTCTCTTCACAATGTCAACATTTCTTGTTGTTTCTAATGCCATTTGAATCTATGACAGTTTCAATTTTGACAACCTGCACATCAGATGACTTCTGTTTTGTGAGTTTCATCAGGATCACTTTTATATCCTATTTTTAATAAAAGGATGAAAACTAAGTGCATTTTGTATATATGTACATATATGAAATAATTCAACTTCTCAGCATCTACATAATATTATGCCTATATCTACTACCTCCCTTTACGAATAAAGCAAAGCTCACGTTTGAGTAGATACCTACGGTTAGACTATCAACCTATCCAAAAAATGTGTGATTCCTTTGAGTTATTGTTGCATCAGCTGTCATCAAAAAATATAAACCTATCCGAATAGCTTTGGATAGGTACCCGAACGCGGTCAAATGATTATAGGTATATCTTTAACGAATTGAAAAATATGACTATAGTCTTCTAGGGTTAATCAAAATCTTCTTGTACAATATACATATGTATGTAGGTACATAGCAATTATTCTCAGTATCACAATTGTGTCAATACAATGTCTAATGGAAACATGCTGTCTTGCATAAACCAACGGTTTATTAATTAACATGTACCTAGATATATGTAGGTACCTACTTCGTTTGTAGTACAATTATTGTTGTTGGACAAAAAGTAAGCTGATGCAAAAGTATAAATAAGCTTATAGGTATGTATTTTTTTTTTTTAAGTTTACGCTTCGATAAGGCCCTTGTAAATCGCGCCACCGAAAGCATTCGTGCATCATGACTCAGTGCTCGCTAACGCCATTTCAAATTGTGTATATATGTATGTTCATACATATTATGTACTTGTTTATAAGTATGTCTTCAATTTTATACTGCGTTTTCACGTTCATGTAAATGCGTCTGACGCGTTTGACTCCGTTGAATTTTTAATTTATCATCACATACACATTTATCGCGCGAAAAAACAAAATAATTTTATAATATTATACTCTTCTGACTTCCAACGAAAATAAAAGAAACAACAAAAAACAAAAAAAAAAACAACCATCCGCTCAATACTTTTTTCTTATAGCAATGGAACCAAAACAAAAATTGCGATATTACGAAATGATAAAAAAGCATCAATTACAGGTACCTATTTACATACATACATACAGAGGTACCTGAACTGTAATCGTGATGTACGTACATACATACATATATACATAAACAGAAATATTTTTTCACCTACAAAACTACTCGTAGAAGAAGTGTTAAATGAGATATAAAAAGCTTTTTTAATTTTACAAAGCGTGTGCGATTTATTTTTTGTATTTAAAAGTATTCTTTTAAATTGTAAAAACCACGTAAACCATGTAAACTTAAAATCAGCCGGCTTTTCTTGAATAATGTCTGCAATTTTTATTTGTGTATTCAGTGCGCATAATTTATGTAACTTTATTTTGAATCGACGACCTCTTTGGAATGTTAGTAGGTACCTAATTATAATAATTTTGTATGAGTAAGATACATGTTAACACATAATACACTTAACTGTGTTAATATAAACTTGAAAATACTCCGGAAAATATGTACTCGAAACCATGAACAAATTTGAGCAGTACAATTCATGCTTAGAGCAGCTTCAAAAACAAGTTTTGAGATCTCACGCTCCAAAAAAAAAGGCAAAGCTAAGACCTCGAATCAAGTCTACTTTTATGTACGTGTTTGGAAACCAGGGCTGGTGTTTCATGAACAGACTATAGATACCTGATGTAGGGCGCATCCTTATGATTCAATGATACATAATATTATGAAGTATGTATATGTATGAAGGTATAGTTGAAATGTTTTTCTGTGTTTTTATCATTCATGATTATGTTATATGTTATCTTTAAATTAAAAGTTAATGTATTCATATATTAGGGTGTTCGTTAATGAAGGGGTTAAAAAAAAGTTCATCTTAGATGGGTATAAATCAGCTCCAAATGAAGAAAAACGAGTTCCCTAACTTTTTCAGATTTTTATTTTGAAGTCCTACGGTGGAATCTATTCTATTTTGAGAAAGGAATAAACAATTTGGAACATTCGTCAGTATGCCTCGTGCCTCTAGTATCGATAAAATTGGTCGTGAAAAGTTGAAAAATAATCCTTTCTTTTGACTAATTTTATCGATGCGAGAGTTAAAGAACGTACTGATGGTAAATAAAATTTTAAAAATAAATCAATTTCAAAAACATTTTTTTCATTTTGTTTCGAAAATTGAGTTTGAAATTTAAGATTTCAAAAAATATTCAGCAGGCGCTTGTATCAACATTTTTTTTCAGCCACAGTATCTTGGGTTCTCAAAGGATTTTAACTCCTTCTTGGCTATACTCGGTCCTGCTCACGCAACTTTTTTGATCGGCTTGTCAACAGTTTTCTTGAACAACGATATGCGAGATTTCGGTTGATATTTTCGAGATTTTTGAGTGCGAAGTTTCGTTTTTCGAGCTTCTCAAAGAAATCCAAGGTTTCGTTATTGATTAACTTATAGTTTTAACGTAAGGGCGTGTATTGGCTCGTTATTTAAATATTTCGTGTGTAACAATACCATAAAATCGGAATCTCTAATAACTACGAAACTAATCTATCAAACTCTTGGGATTGTAGAGTTAAATATTTTGAGATTAGGAATTTTGGAATGCAGGAATCAGGATTTTGGCACTAATTTTTTTTATTTTTTTTGCGCGAAGCTCATTTCATTACATACTTTTTACTTTTTTTTTGGAGAAAAACAACTTTTAATTATTATTCCAAAATTTTTTTTCATTTTTTTGGATTCAATTAAAAACAAGACCACTAAGTGGAATTATTTTTTTACCAAATAGATGATGGGAAACATTGTCACATTATTTGCGGTGCTATATTACTGGAAATTTATTCGTCATTGAAAATTAAATGTACCTACCATAGTTGAACCGTATTCTTAGTATTCTTAATCTGAAGAACTCTTGCCGCCATGTTATTCAAAGTGCAAAACTTAAATCCGGATGTAAATTAACAAACATTTAATGCAACTATCCGGATTTAAGTTTAATTCTGGATCAATCGAGCAATAACATGGCAATAACATGAAAATAAATAGTTTATAAGAAATCAACAAGCTTTTTTTTACAAGCAAATTTTTTTGTTTGTTCAAAAATAACATGTCATTGCCCTGTTGAAAAAATAGGCACTGCTGCTCCGGAAAGCTTTAGTCCGACACTGAGGGATAAAATGACAAATATAAGAAGTACCTATGTAACTCTATAAGCAATGCGTATACAAGCCACTGCTGTTTAATTCAGAAGACTATCATAGTAAGAAATTGCCTTCTTGGATGGTCTGACTAGTTTCAAGTGCACCTTCATAAAAATGCTAACCACGATCGCTATAGCAATCCCACCTAACCTATTTTTACTGTGACTGTATAAATCCGGTAAAGGCCTAAACAAGTATATCTAACGAACTGGTATAACACAGGGAAGTCCAAGTGATGTAAAGTGTAACTTGTGCGCCTTTCAACGGTTATACCTTCGACCTTCTTTTCTTGGAAAATAATAAAGATTCAAAATATCAAAGAAATGATAAATGGATTTTAGCAAACAAGTTTTTCTTTGTCGCTGAGATATGGAACGACAGTTGGACCGACCGACGCGACGCAATGCAGGACCCAAGTAATTAACCTAAATAACTAATTTGAATTTCATTCATTTCATTAACTGTTTGACCGTGAAGATAATATTTAGTTGCAATTATTAATACCTATACATATATATTCAGTTAAAACAATTCAGAGGCCAGATGCATGATTTTTTTAAAAGAAACCGTGTAATTTATGTAGACTTAAAAATGTTATGGGAATTTGGTCATAATGTATAATTAAAAAAAAAGATGAGAATGTTAATGGCGAAGTAAACTTTTATTATTAATGTTCTTTTAGCTGTGGAATTAAAAAAAAACAATCTATGACAAGAAGAATATTATATATTATATTAACTACTGTTAACTTTTCTTGAAGCTTGGCGAAGAGGGTTTCTCTGACAAATAAGTATACCAATGGAGTATATGGACATTTTGATGTATCAATGTTTACTAATAAAGTTGTTGAATAAAGTAGGTACCTCCACCATCCCACAAAGTTGCAAAAAAAACGGAATGTAAGATTCACATTTGAAGCGTCTAGAATGAGAAGGTGTTAAGTGACATTGACTGATATTTGTCTAAACCATACTTTTAATTTGAATTAAAATAAAAACATCACAAATTATGCATTCTTCTCTATTTGTATGGCCTTTTTCTAAGTTTCTCTACCCTTAAGAAGAAATTTCTAAACAGTTCTAAGAAAAAAAATGTCGTTTGAAGACCATAAATCAACATCAAATTTTGTCACAATATAACACCTTCTCATTTTAAACGCTTCATTTGTTAAATGGAGAGAGAAGACCAAAATGTCATAGAGATTATAGGAAGTGTCATAATGCAAATATATTCATCTCTCTTACACCCATTCGTACTTTTGGCATGAATAGGCCCCGCTATACTATTCTTCAAATCTGCAGGTGAAGATGAGGATCCGCGTTTTCAATACATGAGAATTTACATCTGAAAATTTAGATTTCTTAATTTTTCAAGCTACTGATTGGCCAGCCGTCAGATGACTCGAAAAGTCATCTAAATTATAATGACAGCTGCCCAATCAAAAGCCAGAAATATGAATTTTCAGATGTAAATTTTCATGTATTGAACGCGCGGAATGTAAATCCACCATTGCATCGTTTAAAAGCAGTCTATCCGATGAAACGAAAATATGAACAAAGTGACATAAGAACCCTAGCCATTTGTTTCTTTGACTAAAAATGTTGATATGGCAGAAATACACATATTAAGGTGGTTTCAAGGGAAAGGGTTGAACTTGACATACCAATTCTTACCAAACGAAGTTTCATCGCAGACTTTTTTTTTTGTTATTAAGCAACATTATTTTCAGATGGTTAAACCATGTATTAATTTAAATTTGTGATAAAGACAAAAAATTTAGATGCAAAAAATGTATGACTTACTAATGTTTTATAAAAATTTCTCTCGATATAGAGAACAACCTCAAATATTATATCATTCGTTATACCTATTGGACGTCGACTGTATAAATAACACTCTTAGTATTTTATTACTGTAGTTGTATACTATATATGGTTTCAATATATAACCTGATTTAAGGTGATCTCATGGAAAAAAAAGTGAGCAGATCATTCATTTGTATGATCTAATCCTTTGCAGCTGACGTTGGCGTTTTTTTTTAAATAAATATTAACACTTCCTACTCAAAATAAGCACATAGCTTTGGAGTGCGCTATCTATTATCCATATCACATCCACGTGTTTGATTACAATTTTGCAAACGAGGAAATTAAAATTGTACTTCTTTTAATTAACACGTAAATATGCCATAGGTTTTATCTCGTTTTTGATAAGAAAATGCAATGTTTTTTTCTTTGTGTTCTTCTTTTCAGAAGAATGTTAAATTTTCTCCAAACATACATATGTACATTATCTCAATGACAGAGTCAATTCCCATAGATTTTAACAAAAACATCGTTAATTAAATTGCGGAAGTGTACAAGTTTTTTTTTGCTCTTACAGTTGGCATTATATAATGAAGTTGACTCGACCCCTTTGAAAACAAAGCACTTCACTTAATTTGGTTATGCAGAACGCAGGTTTTGTGTTGTTGTGAGAAATAAGTAGTAGATAGTACATTTATCTCTTTCTACTAAAAATTTGTTGGTTAGGTATAGGTGTTATTGTTACTTGCAGATGTTTTTTGATGGTCTCCTTTGTTCAAATATGCCTATATTATATAAATATTATATAAATAAATATATAAGACAATCATTTATTGCTCGCATTCATTATTTATTTAAGAAGACATCCGGGTCCATTTATACGTCATGCTATTTACGTCTGGAACGAGCTCACAGAAAATGTAAATTCTCTGCACTAAACTCTTACATCCTACCCTTGTAGGTATGCTTTCATGATTTAGGTATGGCTTTAAATAAAAAGTTTATAGGGTTGTATCATATTCATAATTATTATTTATAGCTAGGTAGATATAAGTTGTACAATAAAAAAATGATATTAAAATTCGAAAAAGGAAAACAAGGATTTTACATAAAAGGAGTGCGATATGTTTACAAAGACTCTCTTTATCGTCTTAGGTTGAGGTTATTCTTTTACCCAAATCATCAGTTAAATAATCTGTTAACTTTCAGAAGCCTTATATAACAAAAACATATCGAATTTCTGTATCGATAAAAGGCAGTAAACCTATTTTTTAAATAGAACAACAAAATAAACGGAGTCCCGATCATATGAGTTCGCAATTGTATTATCTTATCCATTTACTGTTCACCCTTTTCGCAGACAAGGACAACTAGTTTACAGGGCTATACAGAACTCTTTCGAAAAGGATTTGTGAATAAGCTATCTCTAATGATAAGGGACCTTTTTTTAGTTTTTCTTATAGCTATCTTAATTCACAATAAATTCACAATTTATCAATAACCTACAACTTTAAACATTGACTGCTACGAAAATTTTTAATGGGGTTAGATAACTTACTTAATTTTTACGAACGGACAAACGAACTGTTTTCAGTAGTTAAGCCTAAATATGTATAAGTATATATACATTAGTAGGTACTAACTGACTATTGAAAAACTTGCCCTAAACAAAATTAAATATGTACCTACTCCATACACATTTAAATTAATTATAATTAATTAGTTTTTTTTTAAGCTCCAAGGTTAGCATTTGACTACAAAAAAATACATGTGACCCTGTTCACCATTTTATTTATTTATAATAAAATCTCTGCACCATTTTTATTTTAATAATTTTGATTAAAATTATAAACATTGATTATTTTAACGAATTATTATTGTCTGTGACGTTTTTTGTTTCTTTGAAAACTAAAATTAAAACTTAAAGCACAAAAAAATACATGTGACCCTGTTCACCATTTTATTTATTTATAATAAAATCTCTGCACCATTTTTATTTTAATAATTTTGATTAAAATTATAAACATTGATTATTTTAACGAATTATTATTGTCTGTGACGTTTTTTGTTTCTTTGAAAACTAAAATTAAAACTTAAAGCACAATAAAACGTTATTCAACCGAAATTATATGTATGTATGCATATTTCTTTACATATATACATACATGACATAGCGTTACAGTATCAAACTTAAGAAAATATTAAAAATCTCCCAAGATTTTCAATCTTTTAGATAGTTTTCCTAAGGCACATTATCTGCCATCACCATGTATTAAACAATAGTTAATTTATTGATACACAAAATGTACATTGGTCTCTTTCCATCATACCATACTGGTTTCAATGTATGTATGTACATATATTGTAAATAGAACTCACAAATCCTCCAATTTTGTTTTTTTTTTTTAATAAGCGGGAGGCAAATCCATTTTAATATGACATTTTCAAGATAAGCTGTTGATTTTTTACATGAATAAAAGCACAGTAAACAATAGAGTCTGAGAAAAAATATGCCAAAGAACAAAGCGTGCAATAGTTAGTTAGTTTCTTTTCGTTTCGCCATCAACCAACACCAACCACTTCATTATGTTGAGGAATCTCTAGACCATTGTAAGCAATTTTCCATGGAATAATGTTGGCGAAAGTAGGAATTCATTTGATAAAGTAACCAATTCAATTCACTAAATTTTAAGGTGAAAGCGTTTTCGCTTTTATTTGCTCACCATGAGAACAAAGTACCACACTATTTTGAGGCAGACAGAAAATTTAAATGCGTATAAATAATTTATAAAATATGCATTTTGTAGAAAAGCCATAAAATATTTGTCGATTTATATATGTAATTACAAAAAGGGCGTGAAGAAAGGGAACATTCGTTATTTATTATTTTTTTTATAAAAATAAAAATTAATGTTGAAGGTTTGAATGAAAATGAATGAAAGTGTGTTATCACACAAGAACCCTTTATAAATTAAAAATTAATGTATTAAATTCATTGGGAAATTTTAAAATTATTTAAAAAGTTAGGTACATGAGCTTCAAGAGATTAATAAATTAATTTGTTTTTCAGCAAAAAATAAAACCTGAATTTATTTACTTAGATAGGTACCTATACATAATTATGAATCTGTGAAGGCCAGTATGAAATAGACATTTTCATATACATACATATAGGCAAGTTGTGTTTACATACTAGAACGATCTACTTTTTTGTCCCACCGAAATAACCAATTTGTTTTAGATGTCAGTATAATAAAACAATAGTAGACAATAAACTTCCCAACATAAACAACGCTTTGAAAAAATTTAAATTGAACA
Source organism: Epistrophe eligans (assembly GCA_951394125.1). Classification (NCBI taxonomy): domain Eukaryota; kingdom Metazoa; phylum Arthropoda; class Insecta; order Diptera; family Syrphidae; genus Epistrophe; species Epistrophe eligans. Next base: position 623,357 of record OX596031.1, read on the forward strand.
AAGACAAACGACCTTCAAAAGTGCAAATACTTTGCATAAATAAAAAGGTTCAATATATAAATCAGATTGAATAAAACATTGGATTTGAATTAAGAAAGTTTTTAAAGTTAAAAAAGTTTAATTTAAACCTTGCTTAATTCTTGGTCAAAAAATCAAAACGGAAAAATATACGTGTTATATTAGAAAAAATCAAATCAAATTGAATTGATGATGCATTTTTTGCTTTTTGTCTCCGAGTGGTGTGTTATATTAGAAAATATAATTAAATGATAATAATAAAAATTAAAAACTAATTTTTGTTTATATTTATCTTCTATATATATAAAATAAAGTTTTGTTTTGTGTACGTTCGCTAACCAGCCAAACCGGTTGACCGATTTTTTTAATTTTTGTTTTTAATTAAAGAGGAATAAGGGTAGAAGGTTTAGGACAAAAATAATTATAAAAAATTTCAACACATTCGCTGCAAAACAAATAAAAAAAAACTTTTTTTTAACGGCGGGCGGGGGTTTTGCTAGTTTATTATAATTTAAGAAAAACTTATGTTCACAACTTTTAAGTTTTAATGAAATATGCGAGCGTTTTGGAGCGTGTCTTCGGGATATACACTTCTTGCTTTGATGTTATCCTTATATCAGCTGGTTGATACTGGCAAATCGAAGTTTGGTTGTTTCAAGCTTGGTTTTTTTTTTTTTTTAGTTTTTTATTTTTTGATGGAGCTTTTGCTTGGTGTTATATTGTCCTTTTTTGACTAGTTGTTTTGTTCGTACTTATTTGCAGTTTCGTATAATGTGTTTGTCTTAAATGTCAGTTTAGCGTTCAGTGATCTGTGTTGTTCTGTTTTGTAAGCTTTGTAAATTTCGTACTCTAATATTTTGCCTTTTTTACATATGTACATATGTGTAATGGTGTAAGATTTGTTTTAAAATCTGTGTAAGGTGCCAGTTAAAGCTTTCATTGAAACTCATCATTGAAAATTTTAATATATTATTTTGAGACACTTTAAAAGCAAAATCAGTGATGTTTTTTTATGCCAGTATAAAGGTGATGACTCAATTATTTTTTCTAGACAATTTTTTTTCATTTGGGCTTAAGCTTTCACGTGAAGTGACTTTTTAGTTTTCAATGATAAGGTAGTTCAATCGTTGAAATAATGAAATTCATTTCATGTCGAAGGTTGGCCAAAAATTAACTATGCATATAAATGCATCAAAAATTAAAAACAAAAATTCCAATGATGGTTTTTAATGATAGCTATAATTGGCCTCTAATTGTGGTTATTGTCGATTAGATGTACAGCGAATGTAGACTTGGTGTTTGGTTTTGGTTTATGTTCCTTAAATCTGTCGTTGAATGTTCTTCTTGTTTGGAATTGATGAGATGGATGAAGATTAAGGCCCAGTTTCACAGTTGTAGTAAGTGGCACTTAGATGGCGGATGTGCAAGAATTAAGAGCAATTTTAAATAGTTTTTTATTCACCAATTCTTTGGATTTCAAATGATTTTTAAGTTTTATCAGGCTTTTTGGTCACACTTTCCTTTTATGCAAATACAAAACTTTATTTCATACGTTTCGTAGGGAAAATTCTTCAGGGGTAGTTTATTAAATATGAAATGTGTTATTAAATTTTAATTTTTTAATATTTAGATTTTGAAATTTGAATATACAAATATAAAATACAAATACAAATACAAATACAAATACAAATACAAATACAAATACAAATACAAATACAAATACAAATACAAATACAAATACAAATACAAATACAAATACAAATACAAATACAAATACAAATACAAATACAAATACAAATACAAATACAAATACAAATACAAATACAAATACAAATACAAATACAAATACAAATACAAATACAAATACAAATACAAATACAAATACAAATACAAATACAAATACAAATACAAATACAAATACAAATACAAATACAAATACAAATACAAATACAAATACAAATACAAATACAAATACAAATACAAATACAAATACAAATACAAATACAAATACAAATACAAATACAAATACAAATACAAATACAAATACAAATACAAATACAAATACAAATACAAATACAAATACAAATACAAATACAAATACAAATACAAATACAAATACAAATACAAATACAAATACAAATACAAATACAAATACAAATACAAATACAAATACAAATACAAATACAAATACAAATACAAATACAAATACAAATACAAATACAAATACAAATACAAATACAAATACAAATACAAATACAAATACAAATACAAATACAAATACAAATACAAATACAAATACAAATACAAATACAAATACAAATACAAATACAAATACAAATACAAATACAAATACAAATACAAATACAAATACAAATACAAATACAAATACAAATACAAATACAAATACAAATACAAATACAAATACAAATACAAATACAAATACAAATACAAATACAAATACAAATACAAATACAAATACAAATACAAATACAAATACAAATACAAATACAAATACAAATACAAATACAAATACAAATACAAATACAAATACAAATACAAATACAAATACAAATACAAATACAAATACAAATACAAATACAAATACAAATACAAATACAAATACAAATACAAATACAAATACAAATACAAATACAAATACAAATACAAATACAAATACAAATACAAATACAAATACAAATACAAATACAAATACAAATACAAATACAAATACAAATACAAATACAAATACAAATACAAATACAAATACAAATACAAATACAAATACAAATACAAATACAAATACAAATACAAATACAAATACAAATACAAATACAAATACAAATACAAATACAAATACAAATACAAATACAAATACAAATACAAATACAAATACAAATACAAATACAAATACAAATACAAATACAAATACAAATACAAATACAAATACAAATACAAATACAAATACAAATACAAATACAAATACAAATACAAATACAAATACAAATACAAATACAAATACAAATACAAATACAAATACAAATACAAATACAAATACAAATACAAATACAAATACAAATACAAATACAAATACAAATACAAATACAAATACAAATACAAATACAAATACAAATACAAATACAAATACAAATACAAATACAAATACAAATACAAATACAAATACAAATACAAATACAAATACAAATACAAATACAAATACAAATACAAATACAAATACAAATACAAATACAAATACAAATACAAATACAAATACAAATACAAATACAAATACAAATACAAATACAAATACAAATACAAATACAAATACAAATACAAATACAAATACAAATACAAATACAAATACAAATACAAATACAAATACAAATACAAATACAAATACAAATACAAATACAAATACAAATACAAATACAAATACAAATACAAATACAAATACAAATACAAATACAAATACAAATACAAATACAAATACAAATACAAATACAAATACAAATACAAATACAAATACAAATACAAATACAAATACAAATACAAATACAAATACAAATACAAATACAAATACAAATACAAATACAAATACAAATACAAATACAAATACAAATACAAATACAAATACAAATACAAATACAAATACAAATACAAATACAAATACAAATACAAATACAAATACAAATACAAATACAAATACAAATACAAATACAAATACAAATACAAATACAAATACAAATACAAATACAAATACAAATACAAATACAAATACAAATACAAATACAAATACAAATACAAATACAAATACAAATACAAATACAAATACAAATACAAATACAAATACAAATACAAATACAAATACAAATACAAATACAAATACAAATACAAATACAAATACAAATACAAATACAAATACAAATACAAATACAAATACAAATACAAATACAAATACAAATACAAATACAAATACAAATACAAATACAAATACAAATACAAATACAAATACAAATACAAATACAAATACAAATACAAATACAAATACAAATACAAATACAAATACAAATACAAATACAAATACAAATACAAATACAAATACAAATACAAATACAAATACAAATACAAATACAAATACAAATACAAATACAAATACAAATACAAATACAAATACAAATACAAATACAAATACAAATACAAATACAAATACAAATACAAATACAAATACAAATACAAATACAAATACAAATACAAATACAAATACAAATACAAATACAAATACAAATACAAATACAAATACAAATACAAATACAAATACAAATACAAATACAAATACAAATACAAATACAAATACAAATACAAATACAAATACAAATACAAATACAAATACAAATACAAATACAAATACAAATACAAATACAAATACAAATACAAATACAAATACAAATACAAATACAAATACAAATACAAATACAAATACAAATACAAATACAAATACAAATACAAATACAAATACAAATACAAATACAAATACAAATACAAATACAAATACAAATACAAATACAAATACAAATACAAATACAAATACAAATACAAATACAAATACAAATACAAATACAAATACAAATACAAATACAAATACAAATACAAATACAAATACAAATACAAATACAAATACAAATACAAATACAAATACAAATACAAATACAAATACAAATACAAATACAAATACAAATACAAATACAAATACAAATACAAATACAAATACAAATACAAATACAAATACAAATACAAATACAAATACAAATACAAATACAAATACAAATACAAATACAAATACAAATACAAATACAAATACAAATACAAATACAAATACAAATACAAATACAAATACAAATACAAATACAAATACAAATACAAATACAAATACAAATACAAATACAAATACAAATACAAATACAAATACAAATACAAATACAAATACAAATACAAATACAAATACAAATACAAATACAAATACAAATACAAATACAAATACAAATACAAATACAAATACAAATACAAATACAAATACAAATACAAATACAAATACAAATACAAATACAAATACAAATACAAATACAAATACAAATACAAATACAAATACAAATACAAATACAAATACAAATACAAATACAAATACAAATACAAATACAAATACAAATACAAATACAAATACAAATACAAATACAAATACAAATACAAATACAAATACAAATACAAATACAAATACAAATACAAATACAAATACAAATACAAATACAAATACAAATACAAATACAAATACAAATACAAATACAAATACAAATACAAATACAAATACAAATACAAATACAAATACAAATACAAATACAAATACAAATACAAATACAAATACAAATACAAATACAAATACAAATACAAATACAAATACAAATACAAATACAAATACAAATACAAATACAAATACAAATACAAATACAAATACAAATACAAATACAAATACAAATACAAATACAAATACAAATACAAATACAAATACAAATACAAATACAAATACAAATACAAATACAAATACAAATACAAATACAAATACAAATACAAATACAAATACAAATACAAATACAAATACAAATACAAATACAAATACAAATACAAATACAAATACAAATACAAATACAAATACAAATACAAATACAAATACAAATACAAATACAAATACAAATACAAATACAAATACAAATACAAATACAAATACAAATACAAATACAAATACAAATACAAATACAAATACAAATACAAATACAAATACAAATACAAATACAAATACAAATACAAATACAAATACAAATACAAATACAAATACAAATACAAATACAAATACAAATACAAATACAAATACAAATACAAATACAAATACAAATACAAATACAAATACAAATACAAATACAAATACAAATACAAATACAAATACAAATACAAATACAAATACAAATACAAATACAAATACAAATACAAATACAAATACAAATACAAATACAAATACAAATACAAATACAAATACAAATACAAATACAAATACAAATACAAATACAAATACAAATACAAATACAAATACAAATACAAATACAAATACAAATACAAATACAAATACAAATACAAATACAAATACAAATACAAATACAAATACAAATACAAATACAAATACAAATACAAATACAAATACAAATACAAATACAAATACAAATACAAATACAAATACAAATACAAATACAAATACAAATACAAATACAAATACAAATACAAATACAAATACAAATACAAATACAAATACAAATACAAATACAAATACAAATACAAATACAAATACAAATACAAATACAAATACAAATACAAATACAAATACAAATACAAATACAAATACAAATACAAATACAAATACAAAAATATACAGAAAAAAAAAACTTTATTTACACTCGCAAGCACTTTTGAAAAAGGTAAGCAATTTCACAGTGCAAACATCAATAAGTGAAACTTAAGTCTTCCGTATGGCAGATTTCAAAACTGGAAAGTGACAAAATGGAAATCTTAAGTGGCACTGTGAAGTATCCACTGTGAAACTGGCCTAATTCTTGCAAAGTTATACCTTTGAGGAAAACTTAAATAATTAAATATTTCTCTGGCTCATAACTTATAAGGTATGGGATTGATCATAAATAAACAATTCACAATTTTTACATTCATAACCAAAAGATATTTAGCCATAAAGACCTTGTACTTGTATAAGTACTGTTCTTTTATACGAGCTGATTCGATTTGTGATTCACAAAAAGAGAATTCATCAAATCATTTATTTAATGTGTATTTATAGATAGAATATTTAACAATTTTAGTTTTTAATAATTTTTCACGTAAAACAAAATATAAATATGTAAATATAAAGTGTATGTGGCGTGTTCGAAGGATACCAACAAAATTCTCTTCTCCTATGAATTGCAATAATACCGATACTGAACTTATTTTTCTTTACAAACTGTTGACATTTAATAAATACCTGTTAAAGGGTGACATTTCAAACAAGATGTGTGGTTGGATAAAAGATCAGCTCTCTTAAAGACAACTATGTAAATTAAGGTTGATTTTCCGCAATAGGCACATTAATTTACAATTTTTAAATTGTGGAAATTTGTACAGAAACGTACAATAACAACTAACAGTCAACTTTTTGGTACAAGATTATTTCTTAGCAATAGGTCAGCTTTTCGAGCCGTTTAAAAAAAAATGTATTAATAGTAAAATTACTTAAGAGTTGTTGGTAAATAAAATTGAAATTATACCTCGTGTCAAAAAGTAAATTGGTTTTTGTGTTATTTTTGTACATAAATATGCAGATGTTATCAATAAATGTAATAAAAGTAATTATATGTAGGTATATAGTATGTATGTATGTATATACATCTGTATGTTCATTGTACATATTATATTATATCCTAAAATATTGCAACAAGTGAACAAAGACGTTTAAATCCTAAATAAAAGAACATGACAAGTATCTATTTTTTTAAGGGGCAATCATTAGATTCGTACAAAAATCTTTCGGATTTTTCGTATGTGATGTATTTCTTTAAAATGCTACATTTTATTGATAATTTTTTGAAAAAAGCTTGATACAAATTTTCAGGAGTTGTTTTTTTTTATGATTTTACATACATACAACTCAAGTAAAGAACAAAATTATATATATTTTAAATACACCATAATGACTTTTATGTAGAAAACTCTTAAAAAACTTTCAGCATCTTTTTAAGTCCATATACATATAAAGCAGAAAAGTTTGCCAAAATCTGCCATTTTATCATTTGTTTTTATTTTAACTACCTAACCTATGTTCCTACATGTATTCTGCATTTGCCATAAATGAATATAATGTATTCATAGGTACTTAAAGTTACTATCTAATCTTTCTTGTTTTGATGGAAGAAAAAAGAAAAAGTAAACCTTTTACGATAGATGATGATAGCACATTCAAAATGAATCATTTGGAATTTGTATTAATTTTTCAATGATTCTTAACATTATTTTTTATTTTTCACCACAAGAGAAAATTTAGATATCTGTTAGATATGATACGCGTTTAATAATATTGTCATTTTTATATATATATTTTACACCGATAAATAGATTGATTTAAAGCTCATCATTGTTGTAAAATGTTAATACACATTTAATCAAAATTCAAAACATCACAACAATTTGGTCAAGTTCATCCGCGATAACTAGCTACGAGTGTATGGGAATTTCGTAATCGTACAAAGTTTGGTTTATTGAAACGAAAATTTCGTAAAAATTAAATCTTCAATTAAGATTCATTCATTCGCCGTCATCATGGACCATATTGCATGCCTTGTTTAGAAATAAAGATGTTGCTGATTTGCTTCTATACGGATTAGTGGAGTAACTAAATTGTTTTTAATGAACTTCTTCATGAACGTTAAACAATATTAAAAGGCAAAGCCTTATTTTTCTATTAAAATCATTTTTCTGTGAGCTCAGGAGTATTGGCTTGCACTTGTTGTATAACCATTTGAGGTGTCAGTATATAACTCATGTAATAATATATGCGAACAGTAAAACTTTTGGATGCATTAAACCTTATTTTGTTGTTAAATTTTTGCTACTGCTATCATGTCACGCAAACAATTGGTTTTAATTATCTCTCCATTTTATAATTTAAACTATATTTATTTATCTATACAGACATACTATGTGTTAAAATAGATAGGCGGTATTTGGCTGCTTCCCAGCAAGAGAAAGTGTGTTTAAAGACAGACTTGGTTTTTTGGGTTCTTCAACAGTTCTTTATAGAAATTTTTATTTTTTGTATGTTTTATTCGTTCACCTGCGTCACCTGAGTTATTTTTTGTTTCTATATTATTTCCCTTTAAATTGTTTTTCTTTTTAAAGTTGACAACAATTTCTTATGTTTTTTTCTGCCAGCTGGTTTATGATGACGGTTTTTGCAAAAACAATTTTTGAACCCATACACAAAAATTAAATTATTCTAGACGATACTTAAGTAAATTTTAAAATTTAATTCCTTCAATAACAAATCTCGCTCATAATTTGGAATTTGTTTAGAAATAACTCTATAAAGCTCTACTTACAATATTTGATATTAAACTTGCATAAAATCGCAACTTTTCGAGCTTTTAGATCTCATTACTTTTCACGACTTACATAGGTTGTTTGTAGGATATATTTAGGTTTGTCTTTGGTATGATTTCACTCCTTTTTCTGACAAAAAATGCCCGGTGACAATTGAAATCCACGCGCCTTGATAAAATCTGAAATAACATTTTATTATATATCAATATGGGCGTTCACAACCTTTTCCTTTGATTGATGTACGTAGGTATATGTATGTAAAACTATACATATTTACTTAAGCTGGTCTTAAGTTTAATTTTTAGGATAAGTACCTACCTAATTAAATTATAAATAAATAATAACTTTGGTTCGCAAAGAACTAGGGCAGAAATGGAAGTGGCCTTGACCCTAAATGTTTTTCCGAATCCTAACGGGAAAGGTGAGAGGCACCTTTTCATGAAAAGATACACCCCTGGAAGATTTGTCAATTCCAAGATGCAGTTCATGAAAATGAAATTTGTATTTATTTTTGAACCCAAACAAATAAAAAATATAACTACCCTAGAAATAGTGGATTAATAGGCTAAGATTCGAACCTCATATCTGACAGTCTTAACCACTAAACATTTAGCTTGGCTACTACAATCAATCATATTAATTACTAAATCGGAATAAAAAGAAAACTACCGTCGTTATTCTGCATGCAAAATTGTCCACAAGTTTTTTTTTTTCAGATTATGTTTTATAAAAATCGATTTTCAAAATTGTATACAATTTAAACAATTGAATATTTTTTTCTCTTGTAGATGAAAAAAAAAATTAACTCGAATTTTTCCCACAACTTCCTAATTTAATTTTCCTTTATTTCAGAAACTGGAACAGGAAAAACACGTTTTGCGCCAAAAGTTAGCTATTGCTGAAGAAGAAAGTGACCAGCGAGTTTTGGAACTACAATCTGACTTAAATGAATTAAAAGACAAATTGCAAGCACAAGTAAAAACGCAATTGTATTAAAATCAATCTAATTTGGTATTTAATTTATATTTATTAATTAGGAAAACGCAATTCGACAAGCAGAAAAAGAAAAGACAATTCTTATCGATGAATTATCTAATCAAAATTCCAGACTAACGGAGCAGATACAGGAAGCCCATTCAACAGAAGCCAAACTTATCGCACAAATTCAACAGCTCAAAGATCAGTACAATTACAGAAACTCTAGCTTACAAGTAGGATTGATGTCTTATTTAAAATGTTTTCGAAACGTAAATTTGAATAAATTATATTTAGGAGCATGTAAACAGTTTGGAGTCCATAAAAAGTGAATTGAATTTGACAACTGAGAAGCGTCTGGACCTTGAAAGGCGTTTACAATATGTTCAAGAAGAAAAAGAATCGCTCACATCTGCTTTGGAGGAAGCATCCGACAGGATACATATGCTCGAGAGACATGCTCGAGAGCAGGAAACTAAGCTTGAGGTAATAAAATGTCCTAAAATTGTAATACGGTTAGTTTATATCTTTTTTTTTTAAAGACAACTTTACAAGCCCTTGAAAGATCGCAGAGGGAAAACAATGTTCTTACTGAGCGTCTAGGAACAGATGGGATTTCAAGTATTTCAAACAGTTCACATGGCAAAAAGTCACTACAGTTTGAAATGGAATGTGATGACGACATGAACGACTCAAGCTATTCAGAGAAGCCAAATCAGATGTGGGTTGAAGCACGTTCTGTATTCATCCAGCTAAAAACGCTTGTTGATTCGTTAAAAATAAGTGATGAAGAAGACTCAGGTAAAGTAATTTCTAAAACGATACATGCACATACATTTATGTAGGTATTAGAATTGCTTCATTTTTATTTTTATATCCCTAACCTCCTATAACAACGATTTTCGTTTTATAGGTCTACATTCAGACATATCATTGGAGTCAATGGATACTACGCTATCAACCTTCAAATCCGAGGGAGAAACTGATTTCCGCCAAGGAATGCTCTCGGCAATCGCAGATGAGTTAACTAGGCTTTTACTTAACTTAGATGCTGGAAACTTTAAAAAAATGTTGGATCAAACGCGAAACATTGTTCTAGAACAGGACGATGAAATCAAGAAAAATCAAAGCATTATCAAAGAGCTTGAATCGAAAGTAAATTAATGATTTTGTGAATTTCGTTTGTAATTTAACTCTGAATTTATTTAGCTTACTGTGGCTGATGTTGAGTTGACCAATGTGAAGGAGGAACGCGATCAGGCTCGTGGAGACCTTTCTGAAAATGGTGACCGTGACGAAATACTAGCAAAAGCTCAAAAAGATCGTGATGCAGCCAACACCAAGCGAACGAAAGCTGAAGTTGATTTGGCTAAGGCAAGAGTTGATCTTATGCAAGCAAATAGCCAACTCTTGGAAGCAATTCAGCAAAAGGTTGAACTATCTCAACAACTGGAACAATGGCAGGTAAGTTGAGCTTAGATTAAAAAAAAAAGTATACAAATCTATACCAAAATCCTTTATTTGCTATTTTTCAGATGGATATGCAGGAATTGATAGATGAACAAATGAAAAACAAATTACGTTCAAGCAGAAAAGCAAAACAGCAACAATCACCAGAATCTATTACTTTAGCCAAGAGAGTTTCTTCGTACAAGCTTTGGAGTCTTTTTCAACGGTAACTCCAACAAAATCGACTCATTGCATTTAAAAATAAAATTGAACCACAAATAGCTTTCTTTTGTATCTGATATTTTTATTATTTTTTTAATCATGTGCAAAATCTCTTTCTCTTTAAATGATTTTATTAATATTTTAATTTATATATATATATATACATATATATATACAATATATATAAAAAAAACAAGAGTAAACGAAAAATTGTATGTAGTATGAATAGTGAATATTTATCACAAAATTAAAACAAAATTTGTGTAGTTGTATAAATCTTTCACAACTTGCCTTATTGAAAAAGAGATCAATATATTTAATTGTAAAACAATTTAAAACTGAATAAATAAATGTTTAACATCGAAAACTCACTCCATATTAAGCACTGTTTTTTTATTTACTGCTCATATTTCTTTCAAAATGCAGTAGGTGTATTCACGATCCGGTGTAGCAAGTCTAGTAAAATTGTGAAATTTTATTTTTAATTAGTAAGATCGTGAACGTATTTTTTTTAATTCTGTGGAACACAGAAGAATGACATTTGGCTTGCTATCAAATATACAATTAACAATTTTACACGTTGCAATGACGTACATATAGTAAAAGTGTAAAAGTGAAGCAAGATTTTAATATGTATATTTTGATGTTAGTGTCTAAAAAATATTAAATTTTTTCACTTTTACAATGATACTAGATCAGTTGCACCGGATCGTGAATTCCCCTATGTGTTCTCACTTATGTGTACATTAGTTACATAAACTATTAATCCAATAATGTACCTTTAAATTCGTGTACTAGAATGCAGTTATATGAACTGGTATTCGTATAAACGTATTACGAGTTCATGTGAATGAATTTCAGTCAAACTTAAAAACAATTTTCCACTGAAAACTATACCAAACTATACGGAGAGCTTTAAATAGGAACAGCTTTATGCAAGCCGATACAACCAGAATGAGAGGTAAACGTCCTATATCGTTCTTGTACTGACAATTTTTGTTGGACAGAGTATAGACAGAATTTTAACTATTTTCTTCATTCTTCATATCTGGACTTTCAAGTCACGTGTGTTTTATTTCACTAGCAAAATGAAACCCTGGAGAAAATGTAACTTAAAAATAATTTTTTTTAATTAAAAAATCTTTATTTTATCAAAAGTCCATTTTACTCATACTTTTCCTAAGTAAATTCTTTTACCCAAACTTCAGATATCTTTGAAGAAAAGAATAAGAATCTGAAGAAAGATATTTTAGGGGTCCTGATGGTATCCCTATACTATTCTAACTATAAAAACCTGCTTAAAAAAGACAGTTTTTTGCCTGTGTGTCTGTTTCGGATGGAAGATTTGATTTTTTTGTTTTGCAATACACTCGGGCGTATACGTTCTTTTTTTTATTTTATATAAAATATGGTGGAGCGATATGCAATAGTTTGGAACTAATACAGTTGTTTGACAAAATCTATATAAATAAAAATGTTAATGTTCGTTTTTTTCCTAATCTCAAGTCTACGAAAATTCTTTAACTTTAACTATTAATATAAGGTGTAATTCCATACAAAAAATAGAATTAGTTTTATTTTTGTGTTTGAAATGTTTAAATCAAGGAAGGGATTAATGAGTTAATATTTCCAACATTAACATCAAAATCAAAATACTCTTTTTTAAGGTTATATTTAGGAAATCACTTAAAGGGTAGATATGTTTTGGCTTTATGGCTTATTAAGGTAATACATATTTATATTAATATAACACAATTCCGACTCATGAATAACTAACTCATGCTGATTATGAAACCTGCAATATTTGACACCTGTGGCATCGAGAAATTTTCACATTTATTTAAAGCTATTTGCGTACCAAATGAATGTTTTGTTTTTGAACCCCAACACAGGTTCAGTAATTGGGGTCATTGACATTGTCTGCCTAACAAAAAACACTGTTATATTATAGTTATTTATATTTTCTTTTGTAAATTCCTTAAGATACTTGGGTTTGTCAACCCGTGCGAAGCTGAAGCAGCCACCTAGTTTATGATAACTATGATAACGTTGTTATTAAATATATATGTACCATATGCTATTAGCCTATTTAACCTTCATATATACATTTTAATATATATAAAGGAAAGCTAATTCTTCATTTTCGATGTTTCTTTTATATTAAATTTAGGAACACGATCCTTTTTAGCGAGAACTTTTGAAGACAAATCCTCAACATTTTCTCTAATGATTAAATTTATTCGTCGCTCCACAACACCCAATATCAGTTTCACGTTATGCACACTTAATGATGTTTTTGCACTTAGTACATTAAGAATTGGTGAGTTATCGCAGTGAATTAAGCTGTAAACAATCTCGATTCCACCCAGTAACTTACTTAGTTGGTCTTCAACCAGTATTTTACTTGCAGTAGATTCGGCAGTAGACTTTTGAAAATCGAGGTGTTCGCTGGTGAGATAGTCAATGTCTTCGGTTTTTAGTTTAAACTCCTTCTCGGCCTGGTCAGCTTTCTGTCGTTCTGGAATTATTAGTAATTGTTTAAGTTCTTCTAATAGAAACAGGAATCTTTTTGGGACACTCTACCTATTTCATCGTTAAGCTCCTGAGTGCAATCATTTAGCATTTCAACTTCATGACTTAGTTCGTTAACATAACTAAATAGGGCAAAATTTTCTTCTTCTTGTCTTTTAAACTGTGCTGCTAAACATTTGCTTTCTTCTTCTTGATAGAGGTGCTGTTAAAAGTTCATAAACAAATACAATTATTAGGTATTCAAAAATGTCTGTGCATTGCCAAATAATATTACTTTAATTTCCTGGATAATACTACTATATTCCGAAAGCTGTTTTTCGAAGTCTTCTTTTTGTTGTTGTTTCTTATCGAACTCTCTCTGTTCCAATTCTGGATTGGATCTCCTCTGTCCCTTGACATCAAAGAATTGTTGAAGTTTAGCATCATGTTCTAATCGACGCTGCATTTCACGCATTTCCTGTGACATAATATGATTTTTCAGACATATTTATTGTATAAACGAAAGCAATTTGTTCGTAACCTGTATATGCATCAGTTCATCATTTTCATTTCGATCTTTAAGTGATTGCAACTTGGTACTTAGCTCCTCGCGCTGATCAAATGCAAGGGTCGATTGATCAATAAGCTCCATTATATATTTTTTTCCCTCATTAAATTGCTCTACCATTGATTGCCACATTTCATTAAAACTCGTTCTAGATTACATGTACATATATTATTATTAACTAAAGCAACACTTGGAAAGGTGTTTTCATATCATGGGTGTATCTGTATTACACCGTCAAAAAAATAAGTTTTAATACTTAAAAGAGGGATGAGTTTTTTCTGAGAGTGGATTATCTATCAACTAACATAAAACACCTTGTATATGTTGTTTTATATCTTACCTATCCTGAAGCATGTGATCTATAGAGTCTCGTAGTTTACAGTTTTCAGTCAAAACATCGCTGTACTTCTTATTTACAACATCCAGACGGTTTTCAAGTTTCACAACCCTCTTTTGAACTTTCGCTATTGCCTCTTTGTAGCAACTATCAGGAACTTCAACTCTCCGCAGTGATTCAATTTCTTTCTCGATCTGTTGTTGATATAGATTAAGTGCCTCCAAAAAAAATAATGCAAAGTATTGGTAATATTTATACGACCTTTTTAATATGGCCTTCAAGTTCCCATAAGCTTGTTTTTTCGATCTGAATAGTTTTTTTCTGTTCAACAAATTGCTCCTGTATGGTGACTAACTTCTTCTCAACCTGAAAAAAATATCTACATTTTTAAGGTCCTCACAAATTATATTCTAAAATACTATTGATTTTTTTTTCGCATGAGTTCCACTCTCAAGACAATTTATTTGAACCAATAAATCATGATGCTCCTGTTGTAGAACGGAAATCATTCGATTCTGCTTTTTTAGCTGTTTTGCTTTATCATCAAGAAGTTTTCTTAACACCAATTGAAGTGTTCGTAGCTGCAAAGTTATCAAACCAAGAATTTATGATTTTTTTTTTAATTAGATTGTTTTTAAAAACTAACTTGTTTCTGAAGACGTGCATACTCAGCAGCTGCCAGTACATCCAATTCATTTTGCTCAGGCATTACTTTTATTTTTTTACCACAGACAAATTTAATTTCTGCCACTCGGTCAAAAAAAAGAGTGTGTAACATGCAATATTATTTATTATGGCAACAAAACCGAGCATGGTAACGAAAAACCGAGCCCGTAGTTAACAGTGGTGCTCAAATTATAACAAGTTTAAAGAATAAAACATTTGTTAGTTCTAAAATTGACGAAAATAATATGAAAATTAATAAGTACACACATATTATGTACAAATGAAAATTCGATACCTATTATTTTTAAATATTTATTTGCACATAAAGACAAAGAAAGAATGATATCATCTTTCTTTCAAAAACATATTAAAACTAAAAACCAACTACAAAAAGGATTGGTTTCTTTTTTCCTTAGAACTAGAAATATGCATTACGGGGAAATATAACGCAATACTACATAAATTAAATAATCTACATATATGTACATATATATAAAAATGAATTGATTTTTTTTGTTAGTGACAACATAACTCGGTTGAACATCAACCGATTTGCATAGGGGTTTTATTTTGGATTAGTATTAAGTAAGGTAAGAAAATTGAAAATTTAGACCGGAAAAGTAAGAAAATAGTTAAATAGCATATTTTTATTGATTAATGGGGGCGATATGAAGAGTATTGATCAAAAATAGAGGTAGGTGGAACAACTAGACTGATTTCGTTCCCTTCGACTTTTTGTGAAATCACACCATCCAAGGAAGAACTAATCAGCAAAGTATTCCCAAATATCGGCCAAAATTATTTGAACAAAGATTTGTTGAGTAAACGCGCGATTTAAGCTGCGAAGAATAAGAACGTCGTTGATTTGAATTTAATTATTCAAAATCAAATAGTAGCCAAAATGTATTAGTTCAAATCGGTTGATTGATCGTATTACAAAATGATAACTAAGCTACAAGCTATCCAATTGAATTTTTGAATGTACCTGGTCTACCACCGCACCATTTGGAACTAAAATTCGGCACTATCATCATAATGCTGCGAAATCTGAACCAAACGCAACTTTGTAATGAAACAAGGTTAACGGTAAAGAAACTGATGAACAACGTCATCCAAGCAACCGTAATCAAAGGCAAACTCAAAGGCGAGGAAGTTCTCATTCCAAGAATTCCGATGATACCGACTGACTTCCACTCGAGTTTATGCGCATTCGGTTTCTTATAAATTCAAAGGCGAGGAAGTTTACAGACTTCCGATAATACTTACCGACTTGCCGATCGAGTCTAAACGTGTTCAGTGTTCCGTTCGATTCGCATTCGCAATGACAATCAACAAATCGTTGCAAATATGTTGAGCAATTTTGCGTGAGCGTGGGGTGTTTGAGAGTAGGAAAGCCATCTATCTGCATTAATTGCTTATGCATCGGACAAAAAAAAACAAACACCATTATGAAACGCAAAGCGTGGCAGTGACCTTTGTGAAATCTATTTTGCTGTAATAGTCATCTCAATAAAGCATTTGACTCGGAAAAAATTGCCGGAAAGCTGGATTTTGATATATAGCTTACTCATGGCGTACTTAAGAAACTGTCAAAAGTCCCATCGATATGAGCGCCGTCAACAATTTTATGGGGGATTAAAGGCCTCCAAAATGGTTTTTCAATTTTGACAGACAGAGCACCATATGGGGGCTATTTACCAAAATCCAGGTTTCCGGCGATTATTAACTAAATTTTCTGTTTTTATGGCTTTAATGACTGGGCTATAAATAAAATGAATTGAATTGAATTTAATTCCAAAAAGGTTTCATATATTCAATATAGAGGCTCGACTTTGGAAAGGCTCATAAATAATTAAATTAATTTAAGGCAGAACAAAGTTCGCCGGGTCAGCTAGTAAATAAATAAAAAAAATAAAAATTATTTACAAAAAATATTCCAATCAGATATCGGGAATTCCATCGAATTCACGAAAAAACTATCACCGAATCCGTTCAGAATGACAATTCGTGTGAACTTTCCACTACGATGATCTTTGATATTTCAGGATTCGAAACAAGTTTACGATTACAATGGAATTCGTGATAGGGATGAATGTGTTATCATTCTTAAATCTCAATTAATATAAATGGACTCATTTTCGCCTTACTCATGAGGCGAGCAATTTCGTCATCGAAAATTATAGTCTAAGATCCCGGTTTTTAAGTGATGGTCGCGTTCGGGGATCAATCCAAAGCTATCCGGGTAGGTTTTTGTTGTTGTAATCCCGTGACAAAACAGCTGATGCAAGAACAAACCAACTTATCTGAAAATGTTTGGGGTAGGTGGATAGCCTATCTGATAGTGGGTTGCCAAAGTTGGTTGAAAAGTCAAGGCATAGAGTTTAAAGGTCAATTTTTGGGTTTATTCAATTGTTCATACGGCAATTTTTAAAGAGATAAAAATAATATCATGTGAAAGGGAATATTATCATTTTTTTTAGTTTATTAGGGTAAAAAGATATAAACCGAGAATCTATTTTCTAAACCAAAAATTATACGAGTTGATTTTTTTTTGTAACCGATAGATCTTACAGATACAAGAAAGTCGTGTACATAAATGAAAATTCTGAAAACTCTAAAACCCCAGATATAAACTTTTGAAAGTAAAAAAATATACATAAAATAGAAAAATCAGCTTAAATCAGTGATGTTTTTTTATCTACTTAAATAAATAAAAACGCATACTTTTATTTATTGTTTTGGTTTTTAATATTAAGTTATCTACTTTTAAAGAATACAAATACACACACATTGTTATTGGAAGTTAGAATGGGCATTTTAAGTAAAATTTACACTTGCAATATTTACAATTTTGGCAACCTACACATACTCTTATTGAGTCTTATTGATTTCATAACCTTTGATAAAAGGTAATCCAGAAGGCACTTTTTGCTGATACTCGTAATACTGGACGCCAAAAAAGTTGAGCAACGTTATCTCCTCGACAAATATCCTATCTTTGAAGAACTTCCAACTCACAATTGTGTAGAGACAAATGCAAATTGGGTTCAAGAGAATAATCTTAAAAAAACAAAGGTTTTAAATTAATCATTTTTTTTTTTTTGATGTAGCATATTTACTTGAGTGCCAATGGACCACCAAAACCAGCCCACATACGAGGGATGCCTCACATAAGCGTAAACGCCGTGTGTAACGAGTTGATGGTCTTTGGCTTTAACGTATTGTACCTAAACAATAATAATAAAGTACAATTTTGTTTGAAATTAAAATAAATTATACTTACAAGATGGTTAAAATTGGACATAGCTGTAATCATGGCTGTTTTTCGCATTAATTCTCCAAACAGACAAAGTGCCACTCCAATTATCCAAATTGAGTAGGTTGACTTAAAATCAGGCAAAAACAATGTTTCCAAGATAAATTCTGCCCAACTCATTGTTGCAGCAACGGCATAGTGAACGGAGTGGTTAAGAATAAATGAATCCATCGAGAGGCTTGATGGATTCGACCAGGCGATGGCCAAAAACTCTGAGTAGTGAAAGAACGATAGGAAAAATCCATATACTCCGAATTGTTTCCAGGAGCCAGGTGCAAAAATGATAAGGAGAACACTAACAGAAGATACAAAGCCCAATAAGGAAGCTCTTATAGCGATCTGAAATATAAAAACTTAAAGTTATCTGCACCAGGTTATAGCATTTGACTTTATAAGTTAAATTAAAAAAAAAACTTATGATTTATGCTAAACCCTGTAGGTATATATCCGGACGATTGAGTCAAGACTAAATGAATTTATAGTGCTCACATTAGAAATTTTGTGGTGCTTCATTACACCTTGTAAAAAGATATACCAAAGAACAAAGCCATAACAATAATTCCTTCATGACGGTGATCAAAGGCAACTCATTAAGAAAGTGCCCCGTACTTTTCTTATCCATAAACTTCCGTGATATTGGACTCAAACTACCCAATCTTAACAGCTTCCTACCGAACCATCAATATCGAAAGATGCTTGTCTTTAAGTATTCATGGAAATATTTGTGTACAGTTCTTACCTGGTAATCAGTATTTTTAAAAGCAAATCTTAAAATCATGTTAATTAATGCATAATATAGAAAAGGACCCCATAAAGCGGCACCCCAAACATTTGGAACAATATCTAAGACAAACTGAGGCACACATAATGCTAATACGATTCCTGCTGTTCCAAAAAAACAGGAAACACTTAATTTTCCTTCGTGGCAGAGCATATTTTAGTCTTTAAATAAATAAATATTTGGTGTGGTAACTTGGAACTTTATTTACAAAAAATAAAAAACAGCTGCACCTGACGGAACAGTTATGTACAGAAAACTAGAAATTAGAGGTTGGGAAAATGGAAACTGGAAACTGTAAACTGTCAACCAAACTTCAAATGCAGTGAACATGTACAGTGAGCTTTTGAATAATTTCTTTATTGGTCATAGGAAACCAGGTGCGTTATATTAGTAATTTATAGCTCAGTGTATTACCTTTTATGTGCAATCTTGCAGTCGTATTTATAAACCCATTCCAAGGTATGTCTAACTTTGGCCAGCTGTCCAAGTCCAAAATCTTATTTATAATCATGTACCATCGAGTGTCTAACTTAGACACTGAAATTGGTTGTCCAAATCTATTCTAAAGTGGGAACGTTCAATGCAATGCATTGGAAAATAATCTTTAAATGAACGAAATGTTCATTGAACGTATTCAAATGCTCACGAAATTGACAGATTACAGGGATGTGAGTGAGAATATGGGACAATTGGAGGCTACTGTTGGAATGCGTTTATTAATAAGAAGATGTCTAACTATTTAGATAATGGCTAGCTGGACAACTGTCCAAGAGTGTTCTAAGGAAATCTAATAAATACGATTGTTTGTTTTTGTGGCTGTTCGCAAATTATCATTGCATAATTTTATTTCTTATTTATCGACCGTTCGTGAAATGTTCATTTTCTTTACTATAAGCCGCGAAGATCCATATGGGGCTATCGATCTGGCTCAGGATCATTTTTCAATAAGTAATATAACAACAACTTGGAATCCTGCAGTCGTATTTAAAAACCCATTCCAAAGTATGTCAAACTTTGGACAGCTGTCCAAGTCCAAACCCTTATTTATAATCATGTTCCAACGAGTGTCTAACAGACACTGAAATTGGTTGTCCAAACCTATTCTAAAGTGGGTACGTTCAATGAACAAACATTTGAAAAATAATCTTCAAATGAACGAAATGTTCATTGAACGTATCCAAAAGCTCACGAAATTGACAGATAACAGGGATATGAGTGAGTGTATGAGAACATTTGTAGGCCACTGTTGGAATGCGTCTATAAATAAGGAGATGTCTAACAGTCGTATTTATTAGATTTTTGTCTACTTAGACACTGTCTAACTATTTTCAAATTGGTGGAAATATGCTTTATTTAATAAAAATAAATATCACATTATTCACGGTTAAGACAATCTACTCTTGTGTCTAAGTTAGGCAGCTATAAGACAACAATAAACAAGGTTTATGAACACATTCTCCATAGTTCGACAGTTGTCTAAAGTTAGACAACGTTTATAAATAAGACCATAACTATTTAGACAACTGTCCAAGAGTGTTCTAAGGAAATCTAATAAATACGACTGCTGCTCTTTATCTGGATCCCAAGTTGTTATTGATTTACGTGTTAAATGATACAGATCGCTAGAAAATAAAACACGGCTTTAGTTAACTTATATGTTCATTTCTCAAAAATAAAAATTCGAATATCATAGTTAAAAGGTTATTTTTAGACCAAAATTAAAATCGGGCAGATTATGTCAAACGAAATGCTCTTAAAACGAAATCGAAATACATTGCAATGAATAATCAAGAAAAATATAATAGTGAAAGCATTAAATTTATTTCAAAAATTATTATTAGCTCATCAAAAATGCATACAATTTAAAGATAACAGCCGAATTTATAAATCCTATTATTTAGTGAGTGCATAAAGTTATATATGTACATACTTCTTATAATGCCTCTTAACGCGAAAACGTTATTTACAAAACTTATATTATATAGAGTTGAATAGAGGTATTATAAGCTAAATGCGTTTGGGGTTGAGTATATAGATATTAGGTTAGCGCTTATTTTGGCAATGTTTGAATTTCTTTTTCTGTCCCCCCTAAAAGTAATAATTAGCTATTGCGAAAACCGTATTTGAACACCTGAATTCTGCCCTAATAACGATGAGTTGCTTCGCCATCTAGTTGTGAAATACATAAACATTTAATTCGAATCAGAATCCGATTGTGAATAAGTTCATTATACAGAAAATTTATTTCTCAAAAAAAGAAATTCATCTTCAATTCTTCATCTGAAATCAATTTTCGTTTCGAGAAGTCGTTTCGCACGTGCAGGGACCGTCTTTTCCCAAAAAAAAACAGCATTTATTTAATTAAATATTAGACTTAGCTACCTCATTCCGAATTCAACACACAAAATAAAATGGTAAGCTCAAAATCGAAATTGAACTTTAATGTTTGGTATTAACTTTTGCTCGGAAACTTTATTCGAGACTTCTGGAACAAATTTATCGTGGTAGTTGTGTAATGGCTAAATTTCTAATTTTTTTTTTTCACCGGCAAAGAGTTCAATCAAGAAACTTATCCCCATGCTAGACCGGATCCTCATTAGACGTGCCGAAGCAATTGCAACGACCAAAGGCGGAATTTTGATTCCAGAAAAATCGCAAACAAAAACCTTGGAGGGATTAGTTATCGCTGTTGGACCTGGTGCCAGAAACAATGTATGTTGCGTTATGTACCTATAACAATTTTAAAATTACTAATATTTTTCTTTTGTATAGAACGGACAGCATGTACCAATTGCCATCAAGGAAGGAGACAAGGTCTTACTGCCGGAATTCGGAGGCACCAAAATCGAACTAGAAGACAAAAAGGAGTATATTCTCTTCAGAGAGTCAGACATTCTGGCCAAAATAGAATAAGACATTCAACCATTTCGCTAGTGTAAACATTCTGGCTGTCGTTCCCTGTCGGAATCCTATCAACTCCTGCATGTTGATCAATTTGTTATGTTTTAGTTAACAAAAATAAAAATAAATACAAATGTATTTTCAAATTTATCTTTTTATTTGATTTTTATTTCATTCATCACGTTAGAAAGTCCATAGACTTGATTCATTGCCGACCTTTCTTTCAGGTCGGGTAGTCCTTCAATGGCTGCTCTTTCTCTGGATATTTTCACTAAAGATTCAAACGACTTGGGCTCCCAGGTTGCCAAATCAGCTAAGACCTTTTTGTTGAGCAGAATATCACTTCGAATGAGACCTTCTTTAAAAGACTCAAATGAAATACCATATTGATTGCAACCGGCTTCTACACGAGTTTTCCATAGCTGCAAGAAAAAAATTAGTATTCCACTTCGAATTGAATATGCCCTCCTACTTCAGCCATGTCGAGTTTCTTGAGCTTGCGTCCTTTGGTAGCATAAACAAGTGCTCTGTGAACACTTCTGACGGCAATAGAGTAACAATTCCTTGATCGGTTGCGATAATGCTAGACAAATTTTACCATTGTAATTTTTATCAGCGTTTCAAGAAAACTGTGGAGGACTTTTACTTACTGCAGCCATTTTAAAGATTTTTCTCTTCCTCCAGAACTCATCTGGGCCACGGGAACGAACAAGAAGAGCTAATGTTTGTGAAACCATATTTTCTGTATAATATAAAGATCAAAAAGGAAAACACTGCTAGTCTGGCTTTACCAACTGGCAACTAGACTAGAGATAAGAGAACTAGAGTTTACACATGAATATGGTGTTTACATAACCTGTACATCTAATCTACACTAAAGATGAGATGATGGAATGAAATGTCACTAAAATGAATTTTTGGATGAACATTTATAACGTACGTTCCGGGTACTAGAAAAATTAGCTTTTTTAAGTAAGGAGTTATATGTTCGGAATTTTTTGTATTTCGCTTTCTATTGGAATCACATTTGCACAAAAATTATTCTTCCGATGATTCTGAGAAGAGAGTTTCACTCCTTGATTTCAATTATAATTTGGAATCTACTCAAGTAGACCCCTTCGAAAAGGAAAAAAAATCCTATGCAAATCAAACTGTTGATTGTTTCATAATTTACCTTTACCGGTAATTAATTGCCATTATTTTAATTTTTTCATTTAACTTCCCCCCAAAAAGTGTATTGTTTCATAATTCGTAATCTAGCAGATTATGATAAAATCTTCTAAAAAAATGATTAAACATAAACAAGATTTTCTTTGACAATTCAAAAAAATTTCAGTGTTGACAGAATCTCAGTGCCCTTTCACACGATGAAATAAGTTGCTGGAGATGATTTTGACGTTTTCTTTTAATTTCCTTGGGAATATCTTGTACCTTTCACACGTGCAAACAAAATCATAGACATTTTCTTTGGTTTCCTTTTAAAGTAGCTTCGTTGAACAAACACTACTGTCTGTGTGAAGAGGAATGTCAAAAATCTCCTCAAATAGTTGACCGTGCCCCTCTTACCTAAATACTCAAACTTGCTGGAAACTCACGGTCGTATTTATTAGATTTTTGTCTACTTAGACACTGTCTAACTATTTTCAAATTGGTGGAAATATGCTTTATGTATTAAAAATAAATATCACATTATTCACGGTTAAGACAATCTACTCTTGTGTCTAAGTTAGGCAGCTTTAAGACAACAATAAACAAGGTTGTAAACAATGTCTAACTACCACGATAAAAAAAAGTCTAAAATCTACAATAAACAAGGTTTTTGAACACATTTTCCAAAGTTGGAAAGTTTTCTAAAGTTAGACAACTTTTATAAATAAGACCATCAGTTTCCTCGTGTGAAAGGGTACAAAAAAAAAATCTATGGATATTAGTTAAAAGTCAAAAAAAAATCTATACATTTCCTTTTTTTTCCTCTTTTTCTGTTGAAAAAACGGAATGAAATCCCACTACTCCGAGTACACAATATTTTCTCTCTCTTGTCTCTTTTTTTGTGACTGAAATATGAAATTACGCCCAGCAGGCATATCTTTTCAGTGTTTTATTCCTGTTGGTTTTGACAGCAAATTTTGAAAATTTGTACAAATTCAAAAGAAATTTAATATCACGCTACCAAAAAAACTTTACTCTGTTTTCATAATTTGAAAATGTATTGGAAATGATGTTTATTTCGATGAGTTTTTTTAGTAGGATTTTGAAAGATGTCTCGATGAGATTTTGGACTTCTCTTGCTTGAAATCAATAGATTTTGATCCAGTGTTAAAAGGCTTTTATACCTAAGCATACCTAATAGGTATTATTAAAAAGTAAAACAAAAAAATTAACATAAAATGATAAATATGTATATTTTATTTAAGAGAGATGCATAACAGCATTACAATATATATATATATAATATTATTTCTTGACTCATTAAAATCTCTATTTTCTAGCTTAATTTTTAAAATAATAAAACAATTTTATACAGAAAAATTAGTCTAAGTTTTATAATAATCAAACGTGAATTAATTAAAATAAAATCAGTTTCACAGTACAGAATAGTTTTAACTTAAATAAATTATTTTCTAGATACAAAGACAGAGACTTAAGTCACTTAAAAATACTCATGTTACTTTTTGCTATGACAATACAAAAACAACACATAATAATGAGTTTTTTTTTACATAGTAGGTAATATTATTTAGTTTTTTTGGAAGGTCGAAGCCTTGAAGGCTCACACTTCCAAAAAATACGCTTTATCTACAAAAATATGCACGTTTTTCTCTAAAAAACGTCCGGAAAATGCTTTATGTTACATCGTGTAAGGTAAAAAAATTACAGTAAATGCATATTGAATATGTTAGGTTCGTTTTCATGTTACAAATGCTTTCTTCAATATATTTTGTATAAAGTTTCCACCGTTTCTTTCGTTTTGTATCTTAAATAAAACTTGGGAATTTCAGTAACAATAATTCTGACGTTCAGTCTTAAAAGTTAAAAGCTCAAACACTTTGTATAATTTGGAGCTGAATGTATGAGTGTATGCATCAGTATTATTTAGAGAAACATTAACAAATAATTTGTCTTTTTGAATAAAATCCACAAAAACAATAACAAATGACATAAAGTCATTGGGCACTTAAAAACTAGGTATTGTAATAGTTTGCTTCAATCTTTGTACACACAAAAAAAGAGAACTAGTTATATAAATAAAAAAAAACTCATGGCTATAAGCGACAGCGGACTTAACCTTGTCTAACTTATTGTGGAGACTTTTCAGCATGCGTTGTATTTTCCACAGTTTTTCCCTCCAATAACTGCTGGATTTCATTCAAAGATTTACCTTTCGTCTCTGGTACGAAGAAGTAAACAAATACAAAGCCAACAATTGTAACACCAGAAAACAGCCAGAATGTCTCTCCTGAACCCAGTGCGTTTTTGAGATTTATGAAAACTTTGGTAACGATGAATGCCAAGACCCAGTTTGTTGTTCCAGCGATTGAGCCAGCAACACCTTTGATGTCCGAAGCGAAGAGTTCACCCATCATAAGCCATGGGACTGGGCCAAATCCAATTGAAAACATAACAATGAAGACACACAATGATACTACTGGCAACCATCCGAGGTTATCCACAGAGCTTTTATCATGACTTTGCATGTAGAAGTATACTCCCATTAGTATGGTAGAAATAGCCATAACAGCTGATGAAGCCAGTAACAGAATTCGGCGACCAAGTTTGTCGACTACCATAACAGAAATAAAAGTGGCAATAACTTGCATTATTCCAACAACAATTGTGGACAGATTTTCATCGATTCCAGTCTGAGCATCCTGTAAATTTAAGTAAACAGTCAGTAAGGAAAAGTTGACTATTTGATTTAAATAATTTTAACTTACCCTGAAAATATCAGTTGTGTAGAAAATAACAGCATTTATCCCACTTAATTGTTGAAAAAACATAAGACCCAAGCTTATAATCAAAGCTTTTATTGTAACCCTTCGAGTTAATGCAGAAACGATTGACACAGGATTTTGCTTAATTTGAGCATCAATTTCCTTAAGTTCTTCTAGTTCTGCGGTGTAATTATATTGATTACCACGAAGCCATTGAATCGATTTTACTGCACTTTCGTTCTTTCCTTTGCTAACCTGCAATAAAACCAACAATTAGTAACCAATCAAATAGAACAAATCAAAACGTGACAAAGAAAACTTACTAAATAAGTTGGAGATTCTGGCATAAATACAAAGATAGCTCCAAAAATCAACGGGATCATAGCAGAAATGATGCTCAGCCAGAAAACATTAAGTTCTGCTCCAAGGGCATACACAAATAGGATACCAATGGTTATCATTAATTGGAAAAAACTTCCTAATGTGCCACGTATATCTTTTTGGGCAATTTCTCCAGTGTACATCGGTGCCGTTACACAAAATGCACCCCCTGATATACCCAAAATGAATCTAGCAATGAACATCATTTCGAAATTTACGGCCCAAATAAGCAAAGCCCATCCAAGTGTGAACGGAAGTACCAATAACAACATAGTCAGTTTTCGTCCAATGATGGTGATCAAAAATCCAATTGGAATACATACGAAAGCCGCTCCTAGGGTCACACCAGAACCAATCCATGAGAATTGCTCGGCGGTTAAGGGAATTTTGTAATTAGGGCTGAGTAATTCATTTTGAGCTGGAGATGTCCAACCCAAAAGGGCACCAGCCGCTAATGCTCCCCCAGTTGCAGCCAAAGCTGCAGCATACTGGCGAAAAGTTTTCGATTTAATTTCACCACTCACCATAGTAAGAAGATTTTCTTGTTCCTGCATAAATAAAAAAACGGAAATTTTATAATATTTTTTATAATAATAAATGACAATAAAAAATAAAACAAAAATCATAAAAGAATCGCATGTAATCATTTGAAAATCGATTTTAGTCGAAATCGGTGTAAACTAACTCATTTTGTTGGGAGATTGCCTTAACATAATGTTTATTTTCTGTCTTTCGGTAACAATGCTATTAACTTATTTTAATTTCAAAATCTTATTTATAAACGTCTTTCATCGATTGTCTAACTTAGAGACTGCAATTGTTTTTCCAAACATATTCTAAATTATTAAGTTGTAAGTCACAAGGTCCTTTCTCCGAGACCTGTCGCGTCATCAAATTTTTTCTAAGCCATTCGGTCCTCAAACCTAACACACAGCTACAACACAAAAGCTTAATGCTTAGGAAAATGCAGCATACAAATGTTCACTGTTCATACAGAGTTCCATCAATTCAAAAAAAAACAAATCTCAAATGCCATCTTTTTGCACATAGAGCAGGATGTCTATTTGAAAAAGAATGTAGACTCAACATGTAACCAGTAGTGGACAAATTATATTCTGTGTATATTTTTTAGATAATATGTTTACTTTTATTTTATTAACAGACTGAAAAGCGAGCTATGTGTGGCCTTTAATTTTCCATTGACCTCTAGGGATAACATCGACAAAAGCTATAATAACGAAGTCATATATGGTTTTAATTTTTAAACATGCATTCCCGATTTAATCAATCGTTATGATTGTGTAAGGGAAGTTCTAAACTAACAAACAAATACCTTAATAATCTAGATAGATATAGGTACCTATAGAAGATTTTTTACATTAATTATCGATAAGTATTATTATCAGCAGAAAACTTTTCAACTGAATCGAAAGGGGAAGAAATCTTTAAGTTAACATACAAAATGAAATAATTTTTGGTCAATAATAGTGTTCTGTTCCAGGATTTACTCATTAATGTAATTACATACTTCAAGGTCTGATTATCTAAAAGATGTTAATCTTTATATTAAATTCTGATATAAACAAATACAAATAAAATGTATAAGTAATAAAATAAAATTAATATATAATCCCTTCAATCGTTGAAACACGCGTTTCAAAATTAACAACTAAATTAAATCTTTTACCGCCGCCTAAAACTGGGAATATTTCACCAGAGTTGTGGCATAGAAAAAATTAATTTTCAAGCTCAAAAATTTTTCATTTAAACAAAATTTTACGTTATTAAGTAGTATTTTTTGTTTTAAATATTCAAGGCTTTTAAAAAATCTTCTTTTAACATTAGAAATGTTTAAACGGAGGCATACAATATAAAAAAATCAAAAAAATATGAAACGCCTAGTAGACAAAGGGGGCGAAACGTGAGGGGAATAAACAAAATAAACAAAATCAACAAAATAAAAAAATAAACAAACTAAACAATATTATTTCCTTCACGCTTTGTTGTTACTAGTTTGAGGAAACAGAAAACGAAGAAGATAATAAAACGGACAGAAAAAAAGGAGAAATGTTCGTAGGAAAAAAATGGGTATGTTTTTGATGATGATTTTTGCGAAATCCGAAAAATATCCGATTTGCGTTTACTTAAATGCTTATATCTTTCGATCCAATTATCCGATTTTCATTATTAAGGTATATAATTAAAGGAAAAATGACTGGCGTGTTAGAGCCAAAAATTTTTAAAATCATTCAAAATTTTATACTAAAAACATGAAAATAAATATCGGACAAATAATTTAATTCAACCAGGAAGTTGATTAAAAAAAAAAGCATTAAAATACTTTCAACCACCAATTGGCGAGAGGAATATAGTATTCTAAAGCCGGCGGCGGCGGAGTTTGTGCAATAAAAAACCACAATCGTGGCAAATTTGCTTCGCGTCGAAAAAAAAAATGCTAAATGTTCATATGTACCTACCTAAATTTGTAGTCGGTATAATAATTGTAAAGATACATTGTGTTTGGTTTGGCTTGCTTATAACTTCGGTTCTAATAATCCGTTCATTAAGGTCTTAAAATTTAGCTAGAATATCGGACTACATTTTTTGTATTATATCATTGCACAGTCACATAAAACTATATATAAAAAACCTTATTAAATTGCGTATTTAATAGAAACAAAAATTTAATACAAAACAATAATTTTTTAATAATTTTTTTTTTGACCCTTTTTAGGAAAGTTATGATGTTGGTACCTATGTTCAGAAAAGTTGCTCAACATTTAAATTTGACATTCAATGTACATACATAAATACATAAAGCTTTTTTCATTTCTAATGTTCCTCAACTATGCTGGAATGGCAAATCGGGTAAATTTTTAATTATTTAGGGAAATAATGTGATATGCGTTATACTTGAAAAAGTACTTGAAACCTGGAAACTTTTAAGTCGATAACATGAATTTTATACCTCACAGTCTCTTCATTAAATATTCACCCTGCAAGTTCAATTTGTTTTTAAAATTTTTTCTTATTATTTAATTTAAGGCCACCAACATTACGATTCTTAGTTATTAAGGTTGAGTATGGCACTCATTTATGAATTTTGAAATTTTTGCTGAAAACAAATATTTTTGACTTCAGCTCCAAGGTTATACAAAATCGTTCCCAAAAAATACATACAAATATTATAGTTGTGCAGTCGAAATCAGAAAAAAAAATAGATCGATTTTTTTCCATGAAACCTACTTGCCATCTGCCAAATGTAAACAAGTTAATGTAAATACATATATGCATAAGAAATACATATATATAAGTATACACTCCCAATCATTTGAACAGGTCCACGATAATGCTAAAATAAAGTTTTTTTTTTTTTTTTTTATAATACCGTCTGCAAATTAACATTACACTGTTCTTGTTTGCATTAAAATAAGTGCCACTTTCTTAAACTTAAGAAGACTGCTAAGTGGAATTCAGTGTAGCGCAAACATATTTATTATTCAATTTTTGTTTGAGTTGTGACGTTTTTATTTTCAATGTGAGATGTGTATACATTATGTATGTAATTAAGTTAATAAAATATATTCATAACAAGAAAAAAGGAAAATACTTGTATATTTTTATTATTGTGGTTGAATATTGAATACGTTATACATAAATGCCTTAAGCAAATGCTCATACCAAACCAAGCAGGGTCAAAGTTTAAAGGTTAAACAGAATGAAATTTATTTAAGACTTCACAATGGATGAAGAACTTTCAAGAAGGCTACGTGTTATTTAAATATTTATTAACATTTTTGTATTCCATAGTTTTTCAAGTATTTGTCTCCATTTTGCAATGGATTGTTAAACTGAAACTCTCACGTTTGGAACAAACCACACTAGCTTAATTTGTTATATTTGTTAAACATTAGGAAGTTGCAATAAAACACGGCTATTTATTTATTATTATTGATTATGAAACTTATTCTCATCAAGTCAGAAAGAGGCTTTAAAAAAATACGACTAAAACAACAAGAACAAGAAACAAGTCAACACAAACGGTGTATACCTATTCAAATGACAATGAGTGTTAGTAGTACATATTTTCAATTCGATTTAAAGATATTTTTAGGCAGGTGGTGGTGATGGGTATCCGGTGTGTAGCCAGAGACACCAACCTACTACATGGTTCTTGTGTTCTTGGGACACTTGGAAATAGTTTGTGCCTGTTTGTAGGTCATTAAACTTGAATCTATCCTAGAGCAGTGCAAGTAAATGTATGAAGCTTAACGAGTGCATTGGAAGTATACAATTTGCATTCATTCCGGTTTTCATAAAATTAAATCAAGCCACTACCGCAACATGATTGCGATGGCACATGACAAAACTACTTATGTGGCATCACAGCAACAAGAGCGTTTGGTGTATGTAGATATATATGTAGACATCGCTTTAATTTTAATATTAAGACGTTCCTCAACTTTTAACAGGTTTTATTTTTTTTTATCAACTCCCAATTACCTACTTATAGCTAAAATATTTTTATTTAAATGCCTAAACTAAGCGTATGAATGCCTTGCCAAATTTGAATTGGTTAATCGTTTGTGCATTATAAACAATTACACAATTTATACGAGGAGAGTATGTACACTGTACATCAGCATACCTCATATACATAGGAAGTCTGTACTGCCTTTGTATAGGTAGGTAGGTACCCAGTTTATTTGAGTGGAGACATTTTATGGTTATCTATGTACACCTTGGTCTGACACTCAATTGCTTTTATAGGCAATTTATTTGTAATCAAGTTGGGTACGTATTTACTTAATTTGTAATTATAGGTTAACCAAATTACTAGAGTTAGTCTACTGTTGTTATTTGTTGACCTCATCTTATGTACATATATAAGAAGATCGTTCTAAAAAAATGCAATGTATGTATCTATTTATTTTAAACAAAGGTTGACCTTAAAGGAGGCAAAGGTGATGCGTTACGGTAGGTAGGTATGCATCCATTTAATTTATATGTGACGCAAAAAGTTTCAGCATGCGTCAGAGGACACAAGGTTTTTTATTTTTTTTAATAAACAAAGAGATGATGTAGTAGGTATAGGTTCCAAAATTTAAAGCGCTGATGCGCACAAAAAATACTTAAAAATAAACCAGATTCACCTAATTGATGGAAATCAACAAGTTATTTTTAAATTCAAGCAAAAATTATAAAATTTAATAACAGTTTACCTGAACGGATAATTTAACCGGTTGCCGGACTCCATAGCTTTCTGGATTGGTAGTTTCCAGCAGCCTTGAGCTTTCTTCTGTACTCTCAATCATTTTTATTTCAGACATTTTTTAGGTAGGTATAGATAGTACTTTTAACAGATTATTTATATTTACACAATAAAAGAAAACACAACACAAAACATGCAAATGTTTCCAATAAAATTTAATGCAAACTCTCCGCTGCTAGTGAGCTTAGTTATTTATTCAATAAATTATTTCAATAAATCTAAAACGAACAAAAATATTTAAAAACACAAGCGGACTTCGAGAGAGTGTTATTTAAAATATTAAAGCTTATAATGTGCGGGTGGCAATATACCGTTTGCCCTTCGAAAGTTAATGTCATATGCAAAGGAAGAGCGCCAAGGAGTATGTCCTTCCAAAAATTTAGAGCATGCTCAGAAGCGTTTGACTTTGAATCTGCTCCTTAATGTCACACACAACACTAAGAGTTTTGCTCAAAACAAGACACAAGAATGATTTAAGAAAAAAATTAACACGAATCACTTCTTTTTCTCGAGAGATGTTTGAGACATTTAAAACGAAAGCAACAATTTTATTATCACCAAAAGAAAAAAATTATGAACAAGGAAAATTCCGTTCTCATGGAGGGTTTATATTTAGTACACGCACTGCCGATTGACGTGCTGCTTCTCCAACTGGCGAGAAACTATTTTTGATACCCAGCACAAGGAAGTGGTCATTATTATATTCGAATTCGATTCAATTCAGTAATGGAGCCAGACGGAGACGGAGAGTGGTTAAAAGAGATTGTGACTAAAATACATAACGGTACGGTACACCAAAAAAGCAAACCAACTGGCAGCTGAATTGATAAAATCTTTGTTTAAGGTATTAAATTGGTTTGTAGCTAGCTATTGGTTTTAGTGGTGTTATAAAATGTTTAATTTGATAAAAGCTCCCGAATAATATAATTTATCGATATCACACAACAGACGCACATATGTATGTTATATAAAGGTACACGACAGAAGGTTGTGGGCGACCCCGAAATTCGTTTAATCGTCGACTGTTGTGTAATGAATTAATTGTTAAACGTGAAGTGCTCAATTCTGACTGCTGACGCGGGAATGTTGTGACGTGACCACACTGAGTACCAGCCCCCAATCGAAGCCAATAGCAAATTTGTATTCGTTCCACACCTACATTCCACATTCCACATTACATCTATTGAACAAGAGTGAGCATTGAGCAAACAGAGAGAAATACTCTGGCTAGGAAAATTGTAGGAAAGCAATAGGAAATTTGAATGGCTTGGCATGGTTGGACAAGCAGAGAGAAAACAGCAGCTAAAAAAATACCTATATTCTATAGCATTATATATACTCATTGTTTATCATCAAGTGTTTGTGTTGTGTGCTTGCTTCGAAAAATCGAAACAACTGAATAATTCTCTTTATTTTGTTAACGTCAAAATTGTGAAATGCAACCAAGGTATACAGTTTTTTCTTTACTATGTAGACAAATTTTTCTACGTAAGATAGAAAACAGCTTGAATAGGTTGCACGAAATTGATGAAAGTACATACCTATAAAGAAAATATTCTGTACAAATCAAGAATAATAATAGAATTATTTTTTTAATGAAATACAAAAAATTTCAAGATTTTAGCAACAAGGCAGTTTTAAATAATAAGTAATAAACGTCAGGTTTTTTTTTCATTAAAAAATCTTTATGCTATGATACAGATAATTTAAATTTCCCAAAAATATCATGTTTCTTGAATAGTTAAATAAAGGGAAATAGGTATTTTAACAAATGGACGAATTTCTAGCAAATTTGCAAATTTATTGGTTAAGGTCAAAGATAATTTTAGTTCATATATTTCAAACTTATATATATTAGACAAATGTAAATGGTATAGAAGGTCGATTTTCAAAAAAAATCAGATAAGTAGGTATTCTATATTAACTTAAATAAAAATTTGAAGATTCCTAAGGACCTTAAATAAGGAAAACATTAAATTATATGAAAAGTAGGCGTGGTAGTGGGGATGAAAATTACGCATATCAATTTTAAGTTTAAAATAACTTAATAACAAATTCATTAGGTTTCCAAGACTATAGATTCAACGCGAGGCATATCTTTTTAAATGCATAAATGGGCGTGGCAGTTGGTTGGGAAAAAATATGCATATTATTCCTTAGGTTATAGAGAGCTCAATTATAATTTTTAAAGAAAAGTTACAGATGCCGGATTTCCAAAAAAAGTATAAATATTTGCAATAAATTGCAGATTTCTATTTATAAAATCCATCGTTAAAATTTTTTGAGTTATGGTCACAAATTCATACAAAAATCCTATAAAAAAAGCACTTTCATTTTTTTTTCAGACCTTTCTAATATCAGACAACTTTTTCAATTTTTTCTTTTAATTAAACCCTTAATTTAAGCTATTAAAAACATTTCCAAAAATTAAATGGGCAAATCAGCTCAGTTGTTCTTAAGTGATACGTTTACCAACGAACATGATTTAATATTTACTATAAATATTATAATTTGCTTTGGGAGGTTGCCAGAGCAACTCAATTTTTCAGGTGGCATTATAAAACTATCTTTAAAATTCATGCGATCGATATTTTTGAAAGTTCAAGGTACCTTACCTACTACTCCTATTACTATCACAAAAAAAAACATGTCATGCAGAATCATTATCCGTTGAAAATATATTTGGTCTAACAAATTAAATCAGTATTTTGCACTAATTCAACATATACATACATATAAACTTATGCATGTATTTATTTTCAATTGTCAAAATGTCTGAAAATTGATTTTTTATAGATACCTACATATGTATAGATATTTATATATTTTTTTCGCAAAGCTTTCATTCAAATTCAAGGCTAAAATATGTGTGTATATGAAAGGGACTACCCACGTAGAGGAGGCAAGTTATTTAAGAAATTGTTTATGGTTCGGAAACATGTGACGAGATAGTCATTAAGATGAATATCGAGGGAGGATGGTGGATCGCTTAAAATATTTTTAAACCATATAAATGAGTTTGTTTGTTTTTTTTTCAGAAAAATAAGAATTGGTTATCTATAAATAAATTATAATTTCATCTTTCACAATATTCATAAAAAAACTAGCTAAGTGTTTTTTTATCTCTAGAGCAACAGGAAAGAAAAAAAAACCTTTTTAAAATTTTCCCATTATCTATATTTTTTTACATTAGGAGTAATTCGACAACTTTGTTTCTCTTCACTGAAATAATGATTAAATGACTATCTTTTCCAATATTTACTATAACTACATTGAATCAAATTAAGGGTCTATTTCTTTAATGATGAATAATTTAAAGTGTCAGAAAGTCGAAAATGTTTATGTCAAAAATAATTGCCGTTGAAAAAAACAAAGAGTTCGTATTCGTGTGTAAGCATTCCATGCCAAACAAATATTATGAAATATTTTAATAAATAAACTTGGACACGCCTTCTTTGTCTTTTCATCTAAAAGTTGAAGAAAGGTTAAATTTTGTTGGCAATTTACCAAAAACGTATCGCGAAAATAGTCTTAAATCGCATAGACAAATACATAATAAAAAAATTTATGTGTAATTATAGGTATCATCATAAAATCCGTTTAAAAATGTAGGTACCTATAGCTTACGATGTATATTGACTTGACTGTAAAAGTCTGGGAACGTTTGGCATGCCTTTAATGGGAAAATGTTCTATAAATAATTATTGATACTGAACAGAATGAGTCTTATCGAGTAGAAAGTACGAGTATTATTCGTAGGTAAAGCATACATACATATGTACATACCTATGTACAATATGTGCAGGTACACGGGTAAAATTGGGAAATCAAAGAAGTTTTTTTCACATTTTCACATTTTCACTCTTTCGTTCTTTATTTATTGTTTTCTTTCTAAAGGTGTAGATTGTGAATACTATTTTAGAGGCTCGGACCGGCCTGTTGATTTAAAGCAACATTTCAAAAATCATAAATTTAAGTGAAAATAAATAAACCCCTGTTCTTTCTTTATTGTGAACATCGATGTATCGCAGAAGATATAAGTTAAGAGTTGTATATTTTGTCTTGCATATTATAACTAATTAAAAATTTGTGTACTCATATCGTACATGTATAAAAATAATTAATACGTAATAGGTGTATTTTTTACTAATCTAAATAAATGTTTGTCTACTCCACAAATTCACTTTCAAAATATGTACCGCAATAAACTTGCCTGGTAATCTTCATATCTATCAAGTCTTATGTCCTTAGTCTGGATAAACAAAAATTATCAAGAAACAGAAATCTATCTCTATCTCTAAGTCTATGAATATGGCCCATTGAGTATAAAGCAAACATTTTTAAATTAATGTTGTAGATTTTTTTCTTAATATTCCTGATAATTTAAATAATTATATAAACTATTAAAATTTATGCCATAGAATTTTTAAATATGCCTGATAAAAATATTTATGAACTATATCAAGAAGTTGAATCTATGAAACAATGGTACACTACGACGTATACGTACTTTTGTGTTTAATTCCTTTACTGGTATATTTTTTTTACTCTCAAATGTAATTTTGTTACTTGCCCTTCATGTAGATAATCACGTACCATACATCATGAATCATGATACTGCTGATGAATTTTACAACAAAATAATTTTAAGTTAACAATTTATTCAAAAGATCACATCTATGTACATAATCTACGTTTTCCCATGTTATTTACTATATATATATATGTAATAATAATATGTAATAAAAGATCATTGACAAGCTGACATTAATTTACCAACTCCGACCATTTCATACATTGACAACAGCGACTCTAGACACGGGCGCATCTTTTTATCATTTCAATTGAGAGACTATTTTATATTCAGTATATTTATATTATGTTACTCACAATCAACTCAGAGTAAGTTTCCGCTTTATAAAAAATATTTATTGTTGAGAAAACAAAAGCAATACAAACAGGACCATATTTTTGTACTACTTTTTTCTTCATTGATCCCACGTATGCCTTGAATGGAGTGGTAGATAGATGAATGTATATTATACGACCGTGTTTATGTATATGTATAGGGTTGATGGCCTCTGCATAGGGAACTCAAGGACTTTATGTGGTGTATATACTAGGTACATTAAAGGAATAATTAAAGAGAAATCGTCTTTCAAGAAAAGATTTTTTATTGGTTCATTACATATAGTTTTATATTTATAACTTATGGGAATGCATTGCATTGTACAGGAAATTGTTGATTGTTTATTTACCTGTTACTAATTCCCATCACAAAGTAGTATTTCAACCATGATATCCCAAAAATTATATGAATTGATATTTAAGTTCTCAGCATAGTGTGATTCAAATAATTTGATCACACGTATATTACCTGGCCATTTTAAAAATACCTAACTCACAAAATTTAATGAAAATCGATCGGAAATAAATAAAATGTGTGACTGGATCTTGCGAACTTGCTTTTGAGGTTCAATTCAAAGCTATACAGCTCAGTTAAACATTTTGTATGTATAATAAAAATAAAAATATCCACGAATGGTTCGCAGGAATTCGCAAATATTGAATTTTAATGAAAACAAAAAAAAAATTAAAAAAAGCGTTAAAAGTACTAAACAAATTTCTAAAGGCAATATTGTTTGAAATTTTAAGAAGTGTGAGATTGCAAAATTTTAACAAAATCGGTTCAGCCATTAAAAAGCTATACCTGAAGCAATTTTTATAAAAAAAAAATTAAAACCCTATTTTCGTAATGCGATTTTTTTCGCAAAAACCTGAAACGCAGTACTCTTAAAAGCACTTTGTTGATTACAGGTACGAAGTTTAATCTAAATCCTAAGAGCTGTTTTTGAAAAAGCTGAAAAAAAAACAAATTGTTGGTTGGCACCTATCCCTTCTAATTTCCCCTCACATAAAAAATGATCTGTAACACATTTCTAAGCAATCGGCCCATCCATTTAGGCTCTAGCTCAAATTACGGTTGGCACACGGTCGCACAGACGAACGGTATAACGATACCCATTTTTTCGGTCTTTCCCATCATAGCAGTGTTAATTTAGATTACAACCTTATCAATTGCATTGAAACAGTCACAAATTTCGAAACAAAAAAACATTATAAATTAATTTTATTCACAATAAATCATACATTAATAAATTTGTTAAGGATGACAAATTCGATTATTCTGGTAATTTTAAATAATAACAACTCAAAGTATTTCAAACTAAATCGGGCATATATTGAAATGGCTTGGAACTAGTCATAATATTAC
Organism: Epistrophe eligans; assembly: GCA_951394125.1. NCBI lineage: Eukaryota > Metazoa > Arthropoda > Insecta > Diptera > Syrphidae > Epistrophe > Epistrophe eligans. Next base: position 662,140 of record OX596031.1, read on the forward strand.
ATCCCTATTAAGAGCACAATCTAAAAAATTCTGTGTGCGTATTTAATATACGCAAACAAGAAATTAAACAATTAGGTTCATGGCAATCTAATAGTTGAATATATTAATCCAACGATTTTTTCTTCTTGTGATGTACATATGTACATATGAACATACATTACATACAAATCAGACATAATATACTTAAAGGTATGTTATACATTTGTGAAAAAAATCAAACTTGCAGTATTAATCGAATTTGAGTCTAATTTGATCGGAAAAGTTAAATAAAATCAATCCAGCAAATCTACAAAATTTATTAAAATTGTATGAGACCTTCTTTGTAGAGGATCAATTTTGAACTTTTATCTACCACATAAACACAGTTTTGAGTCTAGCTTGATAATTGGTCTATCACGTGCATGTTTTTGACGCGCGATGATCTGGCTTCGGTTATAGTTGGTTTTACTTTTGTCTGAATAAAAACTTTTTCACAGCAGTGGTCTCATACTTGCCAGACTGGAGTCCGATTCCTATGTACTCATCTATCCTATGGTCCATTTAAGTTTCAATAGGTGTCAACAAAGAATATTTGAAAGTTTGAACAAAAATTCCAGTCAACTTTCAATACTCTTAAATTTTGTCATTTGTAATATATGTACAAATTTTAGATCTAGAAATTCTACATTATAAGACATTATATTACTTTACATATTTTTGAATAAACTGAAAATGAAACTGAAATTATTCTTTGGCCTTGATCAATAGAATTGGCATGATTTCATATTGTTAAATATTAAATATTTACTTATAAAATAGTTCGCTAAGCCACTTCGAATTTATTACATACATAGAGCAAGTATGTGCGACCCAGTTGTACAATTTGTTATTAGTTTCCGTATAAGTACATAAGTACGAACTTCGCCCAAATTCATCAAGTAGTATTTCCGTCTTTAAGTATGAATGTTATTAATTTTTATCTTCGGGAAACAACGTTACTTTATATACTGCTTTTCTTCATGTGCGTAACAGAGTTATGAGCTGAAAAAATGCGTTGTGATAAATTACACACATATTGCCATTTCCTTTAATAAAATCATATATTTTTATCATTTTAGATATGCAGTTAAAAAATTCATTTCAACACACAAAATATTTTGATAAGTTGTTGTGGCTGCAGCAGTTTATAAAACAATAGTTTTTGTTCTTGATTGTATAGCGTTGCATAAAATTCATAATGGATTAAGTTTAGTTTTTTTTTTAATTTTTAACTTTTGACAATATTTGAGGCAGTGGTGTTGTATAGGGTCATGAGCTTATCTGTAAAACTTTGTATTCATCTTTTATCAATTTCAATCAATTGACCTCGCTCTTGAACTATACCCGAAATATTAATTTCAATAACATGATAATAAGTGTAAACAATTGATAAAAAATTTTTACATTTAAATTAAAAGAAAAATCAATCTTAACTTTTCCTACAGAATGATCAACATCCCATCATGATCATGGTAAAAATATATGTACATATATTACTGCTGTCTTATCAATCTTAACTTTTCCTACAGAATGATCAACATCCCATCATGATCATGGTAAAAATATATGTACATATATTACTGCTGTCTTATCAGTCAGTATAGTTGCACGTTTTTAAGTTGAAATGCATCGGCATTTATTCATCTTTACCACATACAATTACAACCAATTAAAAATGTTTGTATTTCTTTGAAGCCAGAATAAAACTTAATTTGCTTAGATATATACTTTAAATAGACAAACAGACATCTTAATCACATTGTGCCTTCATTATTGTTTTAAATACATATATACGAAAAAACAATATTATTTTTGCGGTTTGAGATAAGAGTTTTCACAGCATATTTACTCTGAATATATGTAAGTTATAAGAAATGGACTTGCTTATAAGGGTGTTGTTTATATGTGTCTTAAAGATTTTTTATGTTTTTATTACTACAGCTAAAATCTAGCCTCATTTATATGTAGGTACTAAAATAATTCTGTTTTAGAAAATTTCATGAGGTTTTATCTCTAGGTCACGAAAAACCGTTTCTTTTCAATGTCATAAATTGGTCTTCCAATTGCTATTCACTAATACAAGGAACTTGGTTAATGCGGTACCTTCCGCATAGAACAGTTTTTTGGTTTTCGGTTTTCGCTTTTTTCGAATAACAGTTCAACTGATTTAGATCAAATTTGTTATGCAAAAGCTTTTAAAAAGTATTCATAGTAATAATAAATAAAATTTTAATTTTTTTTTTATTTAAGAAAAATCAATTTGTTTTGAAAACTCAACAAATATTTTGAAAGAAAATTATTTTCTCGAAAACGATTTCTTCAATTTTCAAAAAAATGCTCAAACAATTTTATATATTATATAAAAAAAATATTTTTAGAAAAATCTGCTCCAACAATTTTATAAATTTTGTATCATACATTTAAAAAAAAATCTTTTTATAGTTATCCCAATATAACTTCCTTACAGAATTATTATTATTATTATTATTATTATTATTATTATTATTATTATTATTATTATAACTTTATTTATATGTAATAAATTACAATATAAACTTAAACTAATAGCACTAACTACCAGAGTTCCTTACTGGAAATTAAAACTGTCATTCTAAAATCTTATTTAACAGTGCTAGTTGCTTCTACTCAATTCAGAAATGTTTTTATTGTATTCGTGAATGTTTAATAGAAATAATTTGTTGGCACATTAAATGTGAAATGTAAAATAATATATTTACATAATATCTGCTCTCACCTTACATTGTAATGACTAAGTTACACTGCAACTTCTTTGAAATTTTAACTTGAATTATTTATTAGTTGCTTCTTGAGTGGATTCTGACTTGAAATCGAGAAGCGAAATCCTTTTATAAGAGCCGCAGTGGGTTGATTGTTTGGTTTGGTTTTGCTTTGTTTGATTCCGGACCCTTCCGACGCTTTCGGATGTCGAATTTAATACAACATAAATCTTAGAGCTAGTTGTATTAGCGTGGTTCAAAATTTTGTTTCATAATCGAGGACTATATTGACGACCCAGTTTCTAACTCCAATCATAAAACTATAGGTATATCTGCATAATTTTGCTAAATGCTAAATTTTGCTAAATACTGTGATGAATGCTATGTGAAGTAAAAAGCAATTACGTCACTATGTACTTCAGTTGTTTAAATACTTAACTTACTTATTACTTAAAAATTTCCATTGAGCTTGGATTCGATTTTGTTAGCTTTTATATACATAACGCATTTTCTAAATATTTTTGAAATGAAAAAAAAAATAATTATTTACTCAGCTTTAGCAATTTTTATGTTAGGTTTGTAGAACTTTTTGCAGTTTGTATGTACAAGAACATGTATGTATGTATATACATTAAAAATAAGTTTGAAGTATCAGACAGACACAGAGTGAATACTCATAAAGATACATAACTATAGCTATGTTTTGTTTTTTTATGGTTTAGCACGTTGACTGCAAATTTCAATAAGTTTTAACATGAAATTACATGTATGTATGTTAGTATTTCTATAAGGTTAATACATAATGTATTTTAAATTTAAAAAAAAAATCTTGAAATTTTAACAAAACATGAGAAAACATACATACATAGCAAAAAATATTGTAAACAAAATTATTTACAGCAATCTTTCGAGTTAAAGGCTCTATCAATAATTATTTTTGAAATTCTTGAGAGAATGTATATTTTTATCGCAATTTATGTACATATGTGCATATATGCTTTTTGGAACATTCGTTTTCCTCCGACGGATAGCAGAATACGAAAATTCCCGCGAACGTTTAGCAGAATAGGGCTAGTAGGGACATAATTCCGTCTCTCTCTCTCTCTCTTTCAGAAAAATTCAGTAAATAAATAAATTAACATAAACAAAGGTTTTCAGCGTAAAGGGCACCTGTCGTATTTTTGAAATTATTCCAGAAAGATTTTTGAATGTTGTTTTAAGATCCCACAGAGGTATTTTTTTAATGTTTCAACAAAATATTTTCTCACATTTCCAAGGATCTACAGCTATAAGAGCAACAACGTACAACACATTCACGTGTTTTACTTTATTTTTCAGCAACATGAATGTTCTTCTTAAACTTAATTTATTTAACAAAAGACTTTATCTTCGCAAACATTTTTTTAGTCATAAAATCATTTTTAATTCCTGATAAATGGATCACGCAAAAATGGTTTGATAAATTAATCATATACATATTATCAACGTTTTGGACTGTAAAACATTATAAATTCCGTTTATATTGGCAAAGTTAACCTATACACGATACATACCATACATAATATACATATAATTTTAACATTCTGTCGTGGTATATGTTACAGTATAACTTCAAAATGTGGAATTTCTGGAATTTATCGGTAAAACTTGGAATTTTTCAGAAACATTGGTAAATGTTAAAATGTTTTGTTTTCATAATTCATTCCGGACTTTATTGGACAACAGTAACAATTTTAACTCTCTCTTTGGGTTCTTTGTCCCTCTCACACAACTCCGTTGCACCGCTTATGATATATTCATATTCAGTCATCGGGCACACACCAATGTCAAAAGATTTCTTGACCCGTTTACCAAATTCATAAACATAGTGGTAAAAGTCCGCAATGAATTATTAAAATCAAAAATAGTTGAAAAATTTTAACCATTACTGGTTATTTTTATATGTAAATAAAAGATATAAAACTTTTAATTTTATAAAAAAATGTATATATTAATGTTACAACGCGTTTCGGAATCACTGTTCCATCTTCAGGTTTGAATTTTTTTTTCTTAATTAATTCTAGAATTTCCACATTTCGTGGTAGAATGTCTATCATAATTGGTTGTTTTTGGATTTATTAGGGGAGTATTTATTTATTTTCGTGGTTTGATGTTATGTATTTTGTATGCCAGTTTATTAGTATTTTTTTTTTTTTTTTAGATAATTTTATTCAATTTTTCACTTACGAACTATATAAATTGTTGATTTAAATCTTTAAAATTTATTTTCAGAAATTATTTACCTAGGGAAACTTTCATAAAAATAAATAGTTTTCGAAGTTTTGTTGTCAATTACCAATGGACAAAAGTTATAATTTTAATTGCTAAACTTATGCGTGAGCAAAATTTTGTGAGATCTTAGAAATTTTAACTGGATAATCTTATTTAAAAAAGAAAAACTAATTTCGAAAATATTATGAATGGAAAGCAAGAGAAAGAGACCTTACACCAGGCAATATTAATCCTCATTAATCCTCAATATCAAATATTACGCAATTATTGCGGTTAACGCAATATACTCAGCGATATGAAGAATTTAATGTATGTACATCAGATTTTCTTTAATATTTTTGAATAGTATTTTGAGCAGAATCTCATATTGTTTACCAAAACAAAGCAATACAATATTTTTAAATATATTTAATCAACCCTGAGTGGTTTTAGGTTCAAGGGTACACAAAAAAGCTTTAAGGAACTTTCTTAATAGAAAACACTCGTTTTATGACCATAACAGTACCTGATAGAAGATGTTCATGTATTGTAGACAAAATAAGATAATACAAATTCGCATTTCACGATTTAATTGACTATGCCAAATCTCGTTTTAGTGAAATAAGGCTGCATACATTTTGAATGAAATTAGATCGTCCGTGGTCGAAAAATAAAAAAAAAAAAATCGAAAACGAAAATATTTTTTTTTTTCAAAAATAATGTAAATATTAAACTAATAAAATATTATGGTACCTATAGCAAATGATAATATATAGAAAACATGTTGTAAAAATATTAGATAACATCACAGTAATAACAGAGGATAAAGTATATAACTATTAGAATGTGTAATCGATTTAATAATTATTGTTTTATGAAGAAAGTGCCTGATAAAAAATCCAAGATAATTTTACAACCTTCATTATCTAACTTCAAATTTAAAAAAAAGTGTTATGTGTTCAATGTTTTCTAAGCAGGAAATAAGTTTAATTTTCTCAAATCAGAGTTGGCTTACCCACTTCACACCCATGACTTAAATAGAAAAAAATTGTGTTCAGAAACATTCGCATCAAGAGTGAATCGTGTTTTTAAGAAACGATGAAATATATTTAATATTAAATTTGAGTTGAACAAAAATCTTTGATTAATAAGTTTTAAAAACATTTAAACAGTATCTATATAAAAAAGCTTTGTTACTGACCTATTGATATATTTCTTTTGAACAATCTAAACAAATTTACCCGATATTCTAAATAACTCTTGAAGGCTAGTTGAAGATTTTAAAAAATACATGTCGGTCAAGTATTATTTTTTTTTTAAACTATTATTTTGAAAATCGTAAGATGTATAAATCCAAGTTTTGGCTTGAACGTAGAAGACCTTATAATAACTAAAGTTTAAACTTGAATGAACATGTCCTTCTACTCAGGAATTGTATGGAAACTTTGAAGAAAGCAACAAAATGTCTTATTTAGTTTCCGTACTTGAATCTATAAGTATACAAATATGACTTCTAACTAAGGCGTAGTCTCATCAAAATTAATTAATTATGAAAAAAAATATCATAAACTAATTTTTGTATCCCATCAATAACAGATTTGCAACGTTTTCTGATTAAACGTTCAATGTGAATTACCTTGCAGTTTGATAGGTAGTAACATATTGCTCAGCGTACAAATATTAAACTACGTTTTAAATTAAGCTTGTTTATAACTTTATTTATTTGTTTTAATAAAACGTGTTGCGCATTTTTGCTGTAATGGAAATTTTCATCGAACACGTTTCTTTTTCTATACCCGCATTTCGATTACATTAACAGATCTTTCATTCGATGCTAGAAAATCCCCATGATCTATGAGTAGTATCTACTTACCTATCGAATTCAATTAAAATCTCGAAATTCTGCTATTACAGGTGAATTCCAAAAGAAAAACCCAAGACACCTCCCGTTACAACTTTGCAAAATACAACAAAACCTATATGTACATCTTGTGTGGTATTACATAATAGTGCAAAGTTTCCGAGTGTTGAATTTAATACCTACTTTATATGTTCTACGTAAATTCCCAATCCCATTATTGAGAACAAAAACAAGATGATAACGCCAAATCAATCTTTATTTTCATTGGTTCTGAATTGTGGGCACGTCATACGCTCTGTTTGTTATATTGCTTAGTTTTGTTTGCCATCATAGGCAGAACTTTTATTTAAAATTGACGTTCGAAATGCTTATTTTTCGATTACACCTAGATTTAGTCACATTTCAAGTTCAATAATGCTATCGTTTGTGTATGCAAATCGGGCTAAATCAACGTTCGAATGTTTGATTTCAATTAAAATCAATTCACGATTTCAAAGAGCACGTGCCCGTAGTACTTTACGGAATACAATTTGCCATTTTTTTCTAATTATTCAAAACAAAATAAATTTACGTTTGTGCATATACTTGCTGCAGCTATGTCATAATATGTACGCTTATTTCGAAAGATCATGGTTCAGTTAGACTTGGTGAAGATACAATGCACCGGCACGTAGTTGTTGTAGAATTATTACAAAAAAGCACATCAAAACATTTTCAAAAAAGTTTCTTCTATGTAATAGGGGAATCTGGTCTAATATGGTGCATCTAAAACAATTTATAGGAATAAACCTATGGCATTCGTTTTTTTTGTACGCGAAGGTACGAGTATAAGTATGCTTGGAAGAAAAAAAACTTCCCACCACTTTTCATATTCATATATATTTTTTATAAAAATCATTACTTGTCAAACCATTTATATAAAGAATATGAATTTTTGAATAGATTTTGATGACATTTCATTGTAAGTCTGTTTGGTAACGTAAATTTTTTCGCGAATTTGCACAAATTTTCACAATTTACTATCAAAATCCATTTAGGGAAAATTGGGCTTTCTGACAAATGTACAATTTCACACTAGTGTGCTGTTGAAACCGAGACGATATATTCCCCTATAGGATTTTGTGCTTCATTATTAGAATTAGAAAGCTTAAAAAGAAAATGCTATTTATTTTTGTTATTTGTTATTTATTTTGTTATTTATTTTGTTATATGTTGCAATTAGCAATATATTTATAAATTGCAAAAGCTGATTTAGAAAAATATTTGTTATAATCACTACCTACTACTTACTATATTGTTGTGAATACAATGTCACTGCCGAGAGTAACATTCGCACCACCTGTGACCTGACTACAAACAAAATAAACAGTTTTTTAGTTATTTCCGCATTTTTTTTTTGTAAATGTCTCTTTCAGATGCCGGCTAAACAGAAATTGAAACAAACTACATATGTATATGTACATATATGAGAGTTTTATTGAGAGGGTTAGTATCAAGGTATACTCTTGATGCGTTTGAACTTCAAGACCATTCATTTAAGTATGCAGCAGCAGTTTGTTCATATTTTTGAAAAAAATTTCAAAAATTTAAGTTCATCGGCTAACAATTAAACGAGACGTGACGCACGCACATCATTCGATGTAAGCTACCTTTATCTTTCTTTTTGAATATGATGGAGACATCAATTATTGTCAAAATGTAGTGTATGTGTAGTGTTGTTTAAAATTCTTTCCATTTTACGCGATTAGAGTCCGTGACTGGGCTTTGACTATTCTCATGTGACGTTATTAAAGTTATAAATCGATGATAACAAAATCGCAGAAAACCTTTAGGAAAAAGTTCAAGACTTCTCAAAATATCTCCTTTTTAACGTCCCTTATCAGGCTTTGTTATTAAACTTGAACCGTAAATATTTGTGTCAAATAAAATAATGATTATAAAGTCAATAAGCATAGAAAGTAAAAATTAATTTGAAATATCTTCAAATCAGCTTAATAAAAGAGAAATATATAGTAAACAGAGTTCGAAGTACATTGGGTGTTCGTTGTACTCTCAAATTTTAATCTTTTAGACGCACGTGTTATAAGTTAATAAATTCTGTAAATATTTTGTGGTTCTTATAAAAATATAAAATATTTTAATATAAGATAGCAAACAATATTGCGGAAGCGTTTTGTATGGATTAAGAATAAAAACAAAATAACTTTATAACATATTCACTGTAGGTATTTGTTAAAGTTCCAAATAGAAATCCGATCGTGGACATTATAATTGCATGTTTAACAAATTAATGAAACCACATTAAAGACCCAGCAACATGCAATTCTCAATGACACTTGGGAGCATAGAATTTCACTTGACTGATTTCTTTCAAATGGGTTTGGCTTAGAGTTTAAAAAAAAAGCTTCAGATAGGCAAAAGGTAGATATAGATTTATATTGAAGGGCAATGACTTTGGTATTTTATACTCCCCCTTTGTTTGCGATTTTCTTTGAATTGCTTACCTTAAAAATTAAAAAAAAAAAACAACAATAACAAAAAATTTCATAGTAATTATAATTACATTATAATTTTAATTTGTGGGTGTTTTTTCCAGTTAAGTTCACATATTCCTACAGCAAGTAACACGTTATCGAAAATGAAACATTTGCATGTGAATCCCCTCTCAGGTAAATTATAGGTACCTACAAAGGTAACTTACAGAGAAATGCAATAATTATTTTGCGACTTATTGCTTTTGATATTTCGTATTCAATTTAATAGAGCTAATCTGAGATAAACTGCGTTTTATCCTCTGTCGGGCTTTAACATTTTATTTTTAATTCTTTTCAAATGTTAAAATAAACAATTAAACGAGAATCTTTGATTAGTATGTTATACCTACATATAAATTTACTAAGATAAGTTGTGAGAAAAGTGTGCTTAATGTATAGATATACAAATGTACTTGTATTCCTATCTAACAAAAAATTTACATATATGTACATATGTATGTTGAATTTCAACAAGACTGTCAAAAGTCGAAATCTATATGAATATTTCAGGATGTCCAGGAATTCGAACAATAATATTAAACCAGCGCCCTTAAGTTAATCGAATTATATTAAATGTAATTCTTTATTTTACGAAAAAAACCGTAAAATACTCATAATAGGTAATAAATTTATTAGTTTAGTTAGTTAGTTTAGTTTCAGCGATTTATTGATTTATCAGGTAAGTTTACAAAAACATTTTGTCTTATTTATAAACGTTGTCTAACTTTAGACAACTGTCCAACTTTGGAAAATGTGTTCAAAAATCTTGTTGAATGTTGTCTTATAGCTGCCTAACTTAGACACAAGAGTAGACTGTTTTAACCGTGAATAATTTGATATTTATTTTTATTAAATAAAGCACATACCCACCAATTTGAAAATAGTTAGACAGTGTCTAAGTAGACAAAAATCTAATAAATACGACTGATTGTGTTTAAATATCTTAAATCTTTAAAGGCATGGCCAGGGGCCGTCAGCCAGATGATAGCGTAACTAAACTAATAAATTTATTAATAAATAACAAATATTTTACCAAAAAATGGTTTGGGATATCTGTCAACTTGGCTTTTTCACAAATTAAAATTATTGAAGTTTTGTTGTCAAATTTGTAAAAAACGAAAGAGCGAATAGCATAAATTGCTTTAAGTTTTAAGTAAAATTTTAAAATAGATTGATACTCTAGTTTCTTCAAATCTGTTACAGACGATAGTCTGCACATATAGCAAATTAAATATTAAGGTACAATATTAAATATGTCGAGTAAAATGACGAATTCATCATGAAATGAATACGATAACCATTCTAGAATAAATACAAGATGAGGCAAATAATCTCTATTATCTTCAGCGAAAGTCTCTGAAGACTTAACATCATACGAAATTAATATCGTAAAATTTGTTTTTCTGCAATGTTCGAAACAGAAAACTTCATCTTTTTGAGAAGTTCAACCGAAATAAATAGGAAAGTTTTTAAAAGCTGCCAATACTAAGACAATTTAAAAAGACAGAAAATATAAGACAAAAGAATTATGTATCCTATACAAATCAGAATATGCAGATCAAATTTTTGTTAAGTTTTATTTTTCAAAACTTAAAAAACTTCCCTTATCAAATATTGACCACAAATCATAAATATTTAATCAGTAACTGTGCGGTCAAAAATGTTTGCGGAATAATTCGATGTACATACCGTATACAAGAAGAAGGCCTGTCGACATTAAGTGAGTCCGCCACATAGAACCCTATATCGAGCTGACGAACAAAGAAGATGGTTCAGTATATAGAGGATATGATAGCCTCTCCCTAAAAGGGTAGAATTTATTAACCTTAGGCAACACAAAAATATCAATAAAAGGCCATAAATATCTATAGTGGTGCGAATTATTTGGTCAGATTAAATCAATTAAACTAATCACTCGTTTCTGTTCGATTTTAATTGTTTTTTAGTCAACTATTTAAACACAGGTTATAAGTAATATTTACAGCCTTATGCAGATGCTTATCGTACTGTATATAATAAATGTACTTAATCTAATCTAAAGGCATAAATATTGTGTGAATTTCCAGTTTTGCACTTTTATTTACTTAACCCACATTTACATGTAAATAAGGCTGCAAATAATAAAATAAAGATATCTAGGTATATCTGTCTAAGCAAACGAGACTCCTTCCGCAAACAAACAATATACATATTTTCCTTTCGCTTAATTACTTATAAGTGTGACCATTATTCCTTCATGAATGAATAATTTAAAAACTTAACGCAGTATACTATTTCCGTATTCTAAAGCCCCAAATAAACTTCCATGTTCCATTCTATATTAATCTCATTTCATGTGGTTAAGTAAACGTGATTTATTTGCAAATTTAATTAAATTATTTATTTACTTGGTACATGTATAACTACATACAAAACGCCTACAACCTACAAATAACTAATACGTAACTGCTGACTGACTTAAGGAAGCAAGTTTTCATTGAAAATCCGATATGAGACTGTAGGTACGAGTTTATTTTTGGTACCTTGAGAAAATGTTGTTTAATATTCTAATAACGTGTGTGGTAGGTGAATTCCCATTTAGTCATAAAGGTAAACTCCTTACAACCATCATAAGCTATAGATATTAATGTAGTTTTAAATGCAAAATGAAAGTGCAAGTTGTAGTTCCCCTTAATAATAATAAATAGGAAATATATTTATGTTAAGAATTGTTCTACCACTGAAATTTGTCCTTCAGAAGGTCATATTTTTGCAGTGATATTAGAGAAGATCAATTTAACTCGAACTTAACATCTTCAAATAAATATACCTATGTACCTACATACATATACCATATCAATCTCATCCCTAAACAACAATAAAATATGAAAATTCCTGTACGAATCCCGACCTCTATTAATCGCAAATATGCGATAGTGCGGCCTTATCGGTTGGAACTTTGCACTTAACATGTTTAATATCACTTGGTCATAAATATACCTATCATCATAATACATATATGATATTCAAATACTATAAAAAATACACAACATAACGCTGATTTCTTGAAGACAAATATGGAAAACACGCCCTACAATATAAACAAATATTATTAAATGTTCAACTTACCTTTTATTTAAATATTTTGATATTTTCCGTTGAAAAAAAACAACGCACTAATCACTTTTTTTAAATGTTCACAATCTAAATAATTATTTTCTTTTTCAATTGAAGAGTTCTGTTGGATTTTTCAAAATAAAAACAAGTAGGTATTATCCTTATATAAGTATGTAGTACTTCTTGTTATTAAGGGTATATTTAAAAAAAAAAGAACTTGGGTAGGTAAATTGTTGTTAGAAGATTTTTTAAATAAATATTTTTGTTCTTTTCCTGTCCAGCACGGCGGCGGAAACACAACTGCGTTGAAATCAAATTTGTCGTAACGTTTTCACTTCGCAAATACTTGATACGGAGTGTCATGCCGTTTGGAAGACACATTCGTTCAATCAGACAAATTTGCTCAGAACCGAGTTCTGACGAGATAGCCGACTTTGTATGTGTGTGTGCTCGCGCGCCACCAGCGCTAACGTTAACGGAAAAAGCTTAGGGAATTCAAAAATATACATCATCACATATACACACATTGACTAGGTATACTCGCATCAATGAGATGTGTGTTATCAACATCAATTATTGTAAAAGGGGGTTGCAATCTTTGCAATTCTGCCTCATTTACACCGGTCGGTCGGACGTCGACAACGTCAAACGATGGTTCAGAAGATAATACTTCCTGATTTTCTGACAAGGTATTATTTTTAGGTATTATTAATATAAAGATTTAGAAATATCAACGAACTGTTAATATTTATTTTTCTTTGAATTTGGAAACCGCTGTTATATTTTAGGCCAAATATTAAATTGCAATCGCATGCAATTTACGTATTTACAGTACACAAAGCTATTATTAGACTGAGTTCCGACCTTCACGAATCTTAACGATGTCAAATAATGAAGATGAGGTACAGAAATCAAGAGTGCAAATATGTATATTTGTATGTATGTATGTGTGCATGTGAAAAAAACACGTACAAGGTATTTATATGTATATATACATATTATGATTTGGCAAGGCGTTCATAAGCAGACCATACCCCTGAACATATACATAAGTATACAGAGTAATTTAACTTTGTATTTGTGGGTAAAATCGCATTGAAAATAAAAAGGGGCTCGTCCCTGCTAGAACAAGTGACGTCATATACATAGGAAGGTAAACACTTGTAAAAAAAATAAGAAAAATCGTTATTTTGGGGGAAGGAAGCAGAGAGAAACTCTTTCAAACGCATTCTGTTCTGATTATACGAACGTGCAAAACTGCAGGTATGAGGTACATACCTACCTACACATTTTGTTACTCTAGTAAAAAACATTTCAGATTTTAATACTTCTATGCTTGTATTGCAGGCCTGGCAGACAATATCGGGTAGACATTATCTACTACAGATTTTTCGTGTTAGTAATACCGTACCGTAGTTTACTCTTTTCATCAGAAATGAAAACTCACTAAATTAATTTGATCTAATTTGATCTTTTTTTCGAAGTGAATTTCCGTGCAGTTTTCGATTTCATCGATTTTCGGGTGATTTCGATATGCAGAGGTAGAACTACTTTCTTATTTTTTTTCTTGAAACGGAGATAGGTATACAAACGGTGATAGGTACATAAATGTACATTGTATATTTGTTGTCTGTTAAAATCTTAAAAATATAGATAAATATGATGGAACATGTGAATTGTTTCGGTCCCAAGCAAATAGGAAAAGATTTGGAAAACGACAAACAAAAGTCTTGTACAGGACTCTGTTTACCAGAGCATTAAGAGAATTATGTATTTTGAGAGAGATGACGCAATTCATCAAAAGTTTTCAAAAATGCCGAGTCAGGGCCAAGCGCAAATTATTTTGATGACGTTATATTATTGCAAATGATCGCATGTAAACAAAGCAACCAATAGAATTATTATAAAAGCACCCATTGTTAGGTTTTAATTTTATAAAAATAAAAAAACATATACCTATGGAAATTAAAAAAGTAAGCCGCTTATTAAATCAAATGAAAGATATCATCTGTTTCTAATTTCACATGAAGTAATTTCGAAAAGTTTTTCAAATTATGGAACACTGAAAAAAATTTCAACCGATGGCTTAAATTTCTATTCAATTTCACTCGATTTTTGGAACAAATAGCTGTTGGCGTTCATTAACATTTGAAACTTGTAGGATATTTTTGATCACTTTGAGACTAAACAAAGAACTTCAAAGGTCTGACATCTGTGTTATGGAATGTCATGAAATGGTAGAAATAATTATAAGCCATATTTTATTCCATATAGTTTAAGTATTATTTTGTATACATTTTATGTAGAGTTTAATAAATAATAATTATAATAATATTTCATATACACATGTATAGCACATCCCATTTAAATAAAGTAGTACCTACGGGTCTGATCAGAGGCACAGCATATACATATACATATATACCCATCTCTTTTTTCCTTACATTTTGTTTATTGTTAATTTATTTGTTGTCCTTTTTCTTTACACTACCTTAGTATATAATTATAAATGCAAGATTAAATACTATCTTCCCGTCAGAGTAAAAACAAAATTTTTGGATCATGAAACGTGAACACAATAGAGAGCAGGATGTCGTGTTGTTGTGGTAATGCATGTTTTTTGATGATCCATGTATGTACATAATATATTGATCAAGTCTGATAATAAAAATCGGCTGTTATTGACGTTTTGGACGCTTTCGTGATTCTATAATTTTGAAGAAATTTGAAAAAAAAAACATTGAAGCTTGAATTTACAGAATCTCAAATTCTGCGACAGCGCAAAATTCCAAAATAGCTCGATATACTTCTTTATATACATATATGTATGTAATAACGTCAAGATTTTTTTCATAAAATCTTACTTTGAAGTTTTTCACCAATTATCATCGTCACTGAAGGTCATGGTTAGAAATGAATCTGCCGCAATTTTCAAATTGTTGGATGAATTCGCTATGCTAAGAGTAGAAAGTCTACGGCGACCGATGACGCCGTAAACGAACTTCAAAATTTGTATGGGAAATTAAAAAATTCTAAACTTGTAAATTACCTAGGCTAAAAAAATAAGCAAATACATATGTATAGGTAACTATTATTATACATTTTTTAATTACTCTTTTTTTGGCTGTTTAAATCATTACCTGCATCATAGCATCATTTCAACAAGACATACATATCTAGAGTATGATTCATTATATTTAATCGAATGTTCTGAAAACAGAAAAAGGTCTAACGATGTGTTATGCATTGAATGCTAATTTGTATATCCATTTTGCACTTTATGAGTAACACTAAATACTAACAACGAACAAAAATGTTTATTCAATTGTTTTGACACATTACCGAAACCGAACAACTGATTGTCATTCTTTTTGTTTCAGTTTTTTTTATTCATTCCAATCTGGATATTGTGTAAACAATTTGGATTCATTAATTCGAAATAAATACTTAAATGAAATACACTCACAGTTTTTTGTTTTAATGACATTCTCAAGTTTTTTAGCTTTACTTTTGAATTCATACACAATTATATCGAGTCCCGAATAAGGTGGTGATACTCAGACATAAGATTGTTCAAAGTACATAGTTAACATAAGAACCTACTTACGTATTTTCATTGTTTTCGATTATGAATACCTCTTACATTAAGGTTTCATGCAACTTCGAAAAACCATCGTAACGGTCATAATCATCGGAAAGCTTACGATGTCAAACACGAATTGTCAATGTTTATGTGGAAAATCCTTTCCAACTAATCGTACCTAAACTTTCTGACAAGAATTTGTGTCGTACCCGAACATGGTAAATATACAAAGCTATTTGGAATGGTATTTGCACAAATTTTATTTAATATAAAATTGATAATTTTTATTAGCGAATGAAAAACAAAATGGAGTTTACATTTTGGTTTATGGTATAAAGTTTTTTAAAAAAGGAAATTCAATTATACCAACTTACAAGATACACTTTTAGGAAGTGGTGCCATGCACGTTGGGTATTGCCAGCTATTTTCAACACGCCCCCTCAACGTGGATGTCACTTACATTTGGAAAATAAATCGTTTATTTAAATTAATATTCATTATGTCAAAATTAATAGTTAGTTAAATTCAAAGTCAAAATAAATCGTTAATTCAAATTTAAATTCAAAATCAAAATAAATCGTTAATTTAAATTCAAGAGTTTTACACATTTTTCATGTTTGGGTTTTGCCAAATTCTTTGTTAAAATGTCGGCCACATTATCTTCTGATGGGCAATATCTCAAAACAATTTCTTGGTTTTTGATTACCTCTTTGATATGATGGTACCTTATATCAATATGTTTACTTCTCTTGTGAAGTACTGGATTACTTGCCAACTTCTGCGCCCCCTGGTTGTCGATATGCAATGTTACTGCTTCGCCATCTGACCATCCTACTTCCATAAGAAGTCGTCGCAGGTAAACAGATTCTTTTGCTGCATCCGAAGCTGCCATATATTCGGCCTCTGTACTACTTAAGGCGACGGAGTGTTGCTTCCTTGATTCCCAGCTTATCAGTGAATTGCCAATGAAGAAAACAAATCCAGTAAATGACTTTCGATCGGAGTCATCGCCACCCCAGTCAGCATCAACGTAGCCATTTATGGAAGATGTTTGGGATCGTCTGTACATCAGTTTTTTCTCAAGAGTACCGGATAGGTATCGAAAGATGTGTTTTATTGCTTGCAGATGTTCTATGTGGGGATCCGTGTTGCACTGCGCCATTTTTCCTACGGAATGTAATATATCTGGCCTTGATGTTATGGCGAGATACATTAAAACGCCAACCATAGATTGATATTTGTTCTTATCAACCCTCTGACACTCACCATCGCATTGCAGCTTATGCCCAGGATCCAAAGGAATTGACACACTTTTGCACTTTTCCATACCAAACCGCTGAAGAATATCTTTTATGTACTGCTTCTGACTTATATTGATGTCACCAGTGTCACCATCACGTTCTACTTCGATGCCCAGGTAATGATGAACTGCACCCTTGTCGTACAGGTTAAATTCAGCACAGAGATTCTTTTTGACATCAAAGACGCTCTTCAAGTTCTTGCAGGCAATTATCAAGTCGTCCACATATACTACAATTAACATCAGTTCTTCATTTTGTCTTGACAAGTACAAGCAGGGATCGTTTTGGCTTTGTTGGAATCCCATGTTTTTCAAAACACCATCGAGTTTGGCATTCCATTCTCTACCTGCCTGCTTCAAACCGTAGATTGCTCTGTTCAGCCGCAACACCTTTTCTGGATCTTTCTTGTCTATGAAGTACTCGGGCTGTCGCATATAAATTTCTTCGCATAAATCGCTGTTCAAGTATGCGTTTCCCACATCAACTTGGTGCAGATGCATCTTCCATTCAACTGATAAAGCTAGTAACATCCTAATTGTTGAATATCTGGCCACAGGTGAAAATGTCTCTTCGTAGTCGAACCCGTATCGTTGACTACACCCCTTCGCCACCAATCGTGCCTTGTAACGCTCGACATTCCCTTCCTTATCTCGTTTTAGGGAAAAAACCCATTTGCAATCTATGGATTTTCGATGTTCTGGAAGTTCAGTAATGAACCAGGTGTTGTTTTTTCTTAATGATGCCATTTCAGCATTCATTGCAGCAACCCACTTGTCACCGTTTGCCGATGAGATCGCCTCATGGACAGTTTGAGGCACATTTACATTCATCAACAACTGCAATTTGTTATAAACCTTGCCGCTTCTCAAAACTCGATTAACGTCATCCACAGATTGCACAACAACATCATCAATATTCTCTGCCACATCTTCTTCAACATCGCTTTCACCATCGGCTGTGTCATATCCATCCTCATCATCGTCAGCGCGTTTTGTAGGCTCTTTCTTAGTAGGATTTACCTCTTCTACGTCAGCTTCATCATCGATGTGACAATAAATGTAGTCATCCGGTTCTTTACTGCTTGTATTATTGTTTATGTTGTTATTGCTTGTGCCGCTACCCTCGTTGCTGCCATCGAACATCTTCTCATCGAAAACGACATCTCGCCGCTCCACCACCTTCTTGGTATTTCTATCAAAAAGTCGATAAGCCTTCGAAACTGTAGAGTATCCGATCATTATATAATTTTCACCCCTTGGCTCGAATTTACTGTCTTTTGGTTTTTTCATACTCACAGCTACACAACCGAATGTGCGAAGATGCTTTACATTTGGTTTCTTGTCAAACCATACCTCGAACGGAGTTTTATCGTCCAGAATATTAGTTGGGCACCTGTTCCTGATATATGCTGCAGTCATCACAGCTTCTGCCCATAAACTCTTTTCAACACCGGAGTGAATTAACATGGACCGTGCCATCTCGACTAGTGTCCTATTAGCACGCTCGGACACCCCATTCTGTTGTGGTGTGTAGACGACGGTGAGCTGCCTCTGAATTCCATTCTTGTGCAAAAATTCATTAAACTCAGCATTCAGATACTCCTTGCCGTTGTCGGTGCGTAGCGATTTGATTTTGCAATCGGTTTGTCGTTCGACTTGAAGTTTAAAGTGCTTGAATTTACTTAAAGCTTCACTTTTTGCCTTCATAAAGTACACATAGATCTTTCTTGACATGTCATCAATAAAGGTAATAAAATACCTTGAGCCACTAAGTGATTCTACGTCGAATGGTCCACAAACATCTGAGTGGACAAGCTCTAGCAGTTTCTTTGATCGATGTTCTGATTGCTTTGGAAATGGGAGTGAATGTATTTTGCTTAACATGCATGTTTTACACGCTGTATTTTTATTATTAACTGCATCATTCAACCCCTTCACCATTCTTTTTTTTGATAATTCATGAAGAGATTTGAAATTTAGATGCCCAAATCTGTTATGCCATAAATCACACCTGTTTTGCAAAGCGAACACCTTATGTCCAACGCCCTCTTCAACCACAAACAAACCATCCTTCTTGTTCGCATGAAGAATGGTGGAACCATTTTCGCGATGCACCATAGCACGTTCTTTTTTGAATTGGACTGTTAGGCCTTTGTCAAGCATTCTGCTCACAGAAAGAAAATTTGCTTGAAGCTCTGCGGAGTATAAAACATTCTGAAACAACAAGTCAATATTTTTGTATTGGAAAGGTACATCACCTTTTCCTTCCGCAACAATTGATTTATTGCCCGCCAAACCAATTACTTCATTGTGTTCGTGAAAATTTACAAACCGCTTCTTGTCGTTGCACATGTGAGCCGTCGCACCGCTGTCTATATACCATGCATCACTTCGTGGTCTATTTTCTGCTGCCGCGATAATAGTCAATGCTTGTTGTGACCGTGTGTATATTTTCTTTTCTTTTTCACAGTCACTGGCACGATGACCAGCCACACCACAGTTAAAGCATTTTCCCATGAAGGATTTTTTGTTATTTTGTTTCTTCTTCTTCACATGCGCTTTTTTGAATGTACGCACCGTATATGCTTGTTCGTGGGCTTCTCCTGGCTCGTTATCTTTTCTTCTCTCTGCTTCTTCGAGAAGTTTTTGCTTGAGGAAGCTGAGTTCGGGCAGCGAATCTCTCGTTTCCATTGCTATCACAAAATTTTCAAAGTCTTGGGACAAACTGGACAAAAGCATAATCACAAGAAGCTCGTCTTGCATTTGTATTCCCGCCTCACTCAACTTTTCTGCCAAGTCAATAAAAGTGTTTAAATGATGGACCATATTCCCTCCTTCTACCATACGTAGACTAAGAAGTCGTTTGTATAGGCACACTTTTTGTATGGGACCTTTTGGCGCATGGGTTTCGGTTAACTTTATCCACGCTTCGGACGAAGTCTTTGCGTTTTTTATGTAACCTAATTGAGCAGGCTTGACGCTCAATATTATACTGGCAAGAGCTTTCTGGTCTTCCGACTCAAATTTTGTTAGCTCAGCGGCATCAGTTATAGATTCCTTTTTCAATTCGCCATTTGCGATTCGCCATAGGCCACCATGAATTAGTAAACTCTTCATTTGGATGCTCCACACATCATAATTGGAATCATCCAATTTTTCTATTTGGAAATTATTCATTATTTTCACTTTTTCTATAATATATTATCCAAAAACAAATTTTTAATTCCAGAGAGCACTCCTGGGCCCATAACCTGATAATTTTTATTAGCGAATGAAAAACAAAATGGAGTTTACATTTTGGTTTATGGTATAAAGTTTTTTAAAAAAGGAAATTCAATTATACCAACTTACAAGATACACTTTTAGGAAGTGGTGCCATGCACGTTGGGTATTGCCAGCTATTTTCAACAAAAATACATAAATGTATTACTTGTATTTTATTTGTATTTAAAATTTACACAAAGGACGTGCACACTTTTTTTGTAAAGATATTTTGTGCAATATTTAAAACGAAGCATAAAAGTTCTTTTAACAAAGCCTTGTATACATACATATGCATATAATTTATAGGAATATGCTATGATATGTGTAATGTTTATATTGTATTGATTTTTTAAATTCTTCGAGTTCCGAAAAGCTCAACTTAAAGGATGTATGCTTTAGATTCAAATTGTCTTACAAGAGGTGCAAGGTTACAAAAAATGATTCATGTAGGTGTGTAGATATGAATTTCACAACATACAGTCATTTTGGAACACAGCGAAATCACAATTTCTCATAGGGTTGGTATTTCTGTGGATAACTTATCCCATAATTCATGGAACGATGCTAACCTTTTGATTATTTTATAACTTTAGGTGAAAACGTGAAAATAAAAAGATTTTAAAAGACAGTTTTTGGGTTAATATTTTTAAATGCGGTTGGTAGAAATAGTATACAAATATGGGTAATTTATCAAAAAACGTACTTGATAAATTAATGCAGATTATAGAAAATATGAAAAGTCAAGATGAACATATTATTCATATATTGGGAGAGTTTTTTATGTAAGTAGGTACATACGTTGGTTCCATATTTCAATTTCTCTCTGTACTTCTTGAAATTTTAAGAAAATAGGATGAAGATATCTTCATGAAAATCACATTGGCAGATTTAAAGAAAATCGATTAAAATTTTGAGAATCCATAACTTCCAGTAATGTATTTGTATGACATTATAATTAAATAAAAATATGTGAATTCTGACAAAATTGTTTTATCGCGGTTTAAAAAAACTGCTCTACCTACATACATACATACATACATACATACAATATACATACATACATTATATATTAATTTTAACCATATATTGAACAGGTTTAATCAAGTCTTAAATTTGACAAAAAAGAAGTGGATGGGTTTATACCTAAGTATATCGATCTGAAAATTATTGATTGTTTCTGTATATACAAATGCAAACATACAAATACTTATAGATGTATGAATAGAATAAGGATTTATTTGTCTTGCGTCATTTCTTGTAACTGTAATCTGTAATTAATTGTTTGTATATTTGTGGATATAGTTTTGAGAAAATTTATTTTTATATATCGGTCATCATAAAAGGTTTTTCGCTTTTACTTGAAATAATAATAATTAACAACGCTATTTTACATTTTGTTTTTAAGCATAATATCTTTTAACCATGTTAAGCACAAACACTCTAGAAAAAATAACTCTCGAATAAAATGTAGGTAGGAAAAAAATATGCGTTTATGTTTATGTTGACCAGGAGCAGGCATTAATAATTTCAGTTAATTTCTTTCGTATTATTTGGAAGATAAAAATACATATTATGTAATTCAAAAAGTGAATGAAACACCAAAGTAAAATATTGCATGTTTCAAATCTCAATTTTTATATATGTACATATATACCTAATCAAATCAAATGATTCATATGTAGATCTGCAACACAAACAATATAATGGAAGAATTTGTTTTAATATTGCATATTATATCCAGAGCTCGTATACATTGAGACTCTTTCTTGCGAACTCAAGTGACGTAATTATTAAAAAAAAATAAGAAAAAATTGTTATTTTACCACAAAATAACATTTTAAGAAAAATAATCTCTTCAATATTGGCTGTACACTCTGAAAGTACATACTTATTATACGTTTAAAACTGCACGTAGGAATTCGTTCCAACTCATATTGGTGTGGATATACAAAATTTCGTCTTAAATGTTAATCTCTATTATTTATTTGTAGTGTATGTATTTGCAAAACATTTTCAAATTAACAAAAAATTCCCCCTTAATATCAACTAAGTGGTGATCCTCGGTTATCAGTGTTATTCACTTTTGTCGTAATCTTTACGTTTAGCTTAATCATAAGGATTTCTTAAGAAAGCACTTTCTTAAGAAATTATTTTTAATTACATATCGTCGTCGTTCTATGAAAACTCCCTAAGTCCATTTCTTTAGAAACTGATAGACCTTTCATAAATACGGCATAGTTAACAGAATATCAAGATTTAAGTTTTGTAAAATGTACCCAACTCTTAATTACGTTTAGTCTAAATACAAAATTTCTTAAACTCAAAAATGTTCAAGTTCTTGTCAGTAAAATTCCTTCACAAAGGCAAATGTTAGAAAATTTACAAAAATGGACTTAGGGAGTTTTAATAGAACGACGACGATATGATATACCCTATGGATAGCTACCCGACAGGATATTACAAAAGTGTGAGTGTCGGGACTCGCGGTTAAGATGTGTAAACATTAAATTAAATCTTCAAGTGCTGGTTTTATATCGCAGAACGCGGTGAGTTCGAACTGTCAACCAAATTTTAACCCAAACTCTACTCGACCTTTCGATAGTTTGAGCTACGAACGAACGTACTCAATATTGAACGTATCCAATATACATCAACGTATCGTAACGTGTAACAGCACAACGTAATAGGCTACAGAAATATCCACGTTTTTAGCAGAGATTGGGCGGGTTCATTGAATTACATCTGTCATCTGAATTTTCAGAATTCTGAATTTATGTCGTTGAACGCAAAAAACATCTGAAATTTCAGTCAAAAATCATTGTGTCATTCTTGCATTTACCTATAGGATTTGCATTGAATCGACATAAAATAGAACTTTCATTATATATTATTGTGGAACAACTTTATATTGAAATTTGGATAGTTTTGTATTATTTTGTTGGTCACACATCTCAATAAAAATATTTGGAAAACCCCCATTATATGAATTATAAAGATTGGAAAGCTCTGGTTTGCCTACAAGCTGGCGGAAGGTGGTGAGTTCATATTTTTGCACTAGGGTCCATGTTTTAACGCACACTAGTGCAAAAATATGAATTCACCTTCGCATAAATTGTTGTTGCAATTCACATCTATTCATCGACACGAGATGAAATTACAAAAACAACAATGTAAACAAATGGGTTTTGGAGGGTGGAACGTACGAAAGATTCCTATCTTTATAATACATAATCTCTGGTTTATAGTTTACCCTACCGCTGGCATAGGGCATACAAAAAAAAAACAAATATAATATGCGACTTAAAAAAAGCATGTAATAGCAAATTAACAAAAAATATAAGACTATTAAAAAAGCCAACAAATGTTATATAAAAACTACTACTTAACTAAAAACACTCTAACATTTTTGTTTCAGATTATTAACCTATAAAGTATGTACATATATAAAATCAATTTATTTTTTACAATTTAAAAAAATAATTGCCGAAATTGACTTCAATGATTTTTATGACACTTCTAATTTCCCAATTTTTGTATACATATATACATATACATATATGTATAAAAATAGGTTCTCATTGAAAAAATAAACAGCAAACACATAGAGACAGATCGAACTCATAAAAGTTGTTGTTTTCATTGGCAAACAACCACGTGTTATTATTGTTTTCATTGTCGCCGCGGCAGATGCGCGTTGGTGTGGGAGATCCTTAATGCCTCTAAACCATAAACTGTTAAGCCTAGTACGCTGCTGATGCGAAAATTAAAATACCGAACAAAAACGACACAACGAAATCATAAACGAAAAATTTCGTTTTAGTTTTCGTTTTGCAGTACGTAGTTCGGTGAGCGAAATTGATTACTGTAGCAGATTATTTGGAGAAGTCTCCGCTCTTTCGCACAGAATTAATTGTCCAGCAGACCATTTATTGTGTGCGGAAAAGTGGCATTTGAGTTGTATTCGCGTTTGTATATTTTTTTTTTCACATCAGCGTGTCTCTGTGATTTTTATGCATTGTGTTTTGTTTTTGCAATTGGTGTCTTGGTGACACTTTGAGTGGGTCGTTTTCGAAAGCTTTTCGCTGTCGTGTTGGAGACAAAGAAGAATTTCGTTTCACATCGGCAGCGTACTAGGCCTTATTTATAAAACTTATATGCATTTACTTAGTTAGGGCCTAGAAAGTTTTCAGCAGGGAAAATCTCTACGAGAAAAAAATACTCGTGAGGCCATTGAAGTAAAAACTAGTTGGGCCAAGTTTTGATATCCAAATAGAAATGCCCTGATTCAACCAAATTTTCGGCAGCAAATTAGGTGCAAAACTTACCACCTTATCCAACTAAAATCTATTCAAAGTGGAATGCATCGAAAATATCAAATATGTATTTATTTTTAATAGGTACATCGAATTTTTACACCATTCGCAAAACAAAATAGACTTCCCGTCAGAGGAAAAGTAATTTTTTGGTGTATTCCAGAAATGGATTTGCAAATCAAAAATCAATCTATATCTTGTGTTGTTTTTGTATTACTCGTATTTTCTTACTCAATTCCAACCGCATCTCATATTTGAAGTCAAATAAAATACAGCTATTTTCAGTTTCGTTTTTTTTTTTTTCACTCGAAGAAAAAAATCCATTCAGACCCATATTGGGCGCATTCAGCAAAATTAGAATATAGTTTTACACATCTGGCAATGATAAAGCGACCATTTCACAGAGTCATCCGTCAAGTCGTCGGCTGTTCTATTTCATGTGTAATCTGACATCTGACAAACGTCACGAAAAACATTCAGTTTTAATTTTTTAATTGGACAATTTTCCAATTCTTTAAAATAACAATGGAAGATTATAAAATATCAGAAAAAGCATACGCTAAAATGATTTTTCACGCTGCTAAATACCCCCATTGTGCTATAAATGGGATCTTACTAGCTGAAAAGACCACATCTGGGCCTAACGAACCTCTGATCATTGCCGATTCTATTCCACTTTTTCATCAGTGTTTGTACGTTACTCCAATGGTTGAAATCGCACTTGTCCAAGTAAGATGAATACAAAAAAAACATTTCAAATTAACTGACTAGGTTCTATTTCAGATCGAAGCTATGGCCGATAGCCAAGGCCTGATAATTGCCGGTTATTATGGTGCTTCTGAACATTTCTATGATGCGTCTATCGAAAAAGCTCCAGCTGGTAAAATTGCCGACAAAATTCAAGAGAACTTTAAGAATGCATGTTTTGTTGTTATTGATAACAAATTCGTTTGTCACGCAGCCGAAAAACCTGCAATTAAAGTATTCTGTCATGGAGAAGGACATTGGAAGAAGGCATCTTTCGCATTAATCCATTGCCAAACTACATTAGAAGCCGTTAGTGCGCTCCTCAAGCGCGGGGCCATGAAAGACATTGTAGATTTTGACAATCATTTGGACAATCCAGAAAATGATTGGACAAATCAATATTTGAATAGAGATCTAAAGCAGATCATGGCGATGTACTAGGATTTTGCTTACCTATTTCTTTCTTTTTTAAATAGCAAATATAGATGTCAGCATTTAAACCAAACAACGTTTTTGTGTAAAAGCGGACAAATAAAAATTAAAATATATAGTTCTTCTTTTTTCGCTCAGTGTAGTTTAGAGAAAATATAATAATTAAAACTTGAAGGAATTTTATTTTGATATATTTTTTATTCACCCAGGTATAGCGGTTTAAATGTTTCACTGGTTCTAATAATTTTTTGGGTTTGTTTCTCAATGTCTAAATAAAGTTTTGATTAGTTATTCGATTCATACATTTGGCTCTTGGTTATAAGTCCACAAGCCAAACTTATTAATTATTGAATTCAAATCCTACTTTGTGAAACCTTTTATTATGTCTGTTTGTACTAAGACACAGTTTTTCATAAGGCAGTACCTGATGGAGTCAAGCTGACAGAGTCCTCTTACCATGCACAATTGCAAAAAATACTTCCTCACTTAAACCATAGAGTACCTATATTATCTAGAGAACCGACTTCAGCGATTTTTCTCTTTCACCCTACAAGCTGCACTGAGAGGATTTCCTCCACAAGGCTGAATATGTGTTAGTTGCCGAATGCATTTTTAATGGAATCGCACTAACCTAACGATAATTTAATGGATATGTTCTCTTACTGTGCTCAAATAAAATTTGCGGGTGTTTTAGGCAAAGGGGGTACGAGTCGGTTCTCTAGATAATATAGGTACTCTATGACTTAAACCGTGTAGTTATTTATTTTTATAGAGGGAACTTTTTTGTTTAAACATTTAAAATTTCTATCCAACATTGAAAAAAAGTTCTTACAAACAACAATTTGTTTTTTTTTTTTTTTTAAAGAAGCAATTAATTTGTTTTATTAATTCATAACATGATAAAAATATTCCTTTGAATTTTTAAATAACATTCATAAAGCATCCTTAGACCCAGACGCGGCACTGCTGGTCCCAGCTTGTTGAAGCTAGGCACATTCCATTTGGTGTCATAGCTATGCAAGTGATGCGGTTTTCATGGCCAGTAAGTATTCCTTAATTAAGAAAAACATGTTACACTTAAAATATTTAAACAAAATTTAAATCTCACCATTGTGAACAACTTTCATGGTATCCCACGCATGAATAGTTCCCTCGACCGCACCACAAATAAGATATCTTCCACTATAAGATAAAGCTGGAAGGAAAAATTAAATTGTTTATTCGATTAAAAATTCTATACAGTCCATAAATACCACAAGATGTAAAGCCAGTATTTTTGTTTGGCGGCTCATAGTGGCCAATTTGCTGATCTGATCGTATATCATACAAACGGGCTGTTTGATCTTCTGAGCAAGTTGCAAATGCATGTCCACTGTTATGATACTATATGAAAAACGTGTCAAGAACTGTGGAGCATAACAGATATTGATCAATACTCACGCAAACAGAATTAACGTCCATTTCATGCCCGAAAAACATTTGTTTGTGTTTTTCCTCACGGACATCCCAGAGCTTAGCAGTTTTGTCCACCGAACCGGTAATGTATGTTTTCATGTCAGGTGCAAGCGAAATCGATGCAATATCTCCAGCGTGCCCGTTGAAGTCCATCGTTTTAACGCCCTTCTCAAGATCCCAATGGCATCTACATAATATAATCAAAACAAAAAGGAATTAACAAAGTCTCGAAATAATCGTAGAAATTCACATTTTCATATCTCCAGAGCCAGTTATGAGTGTGTTATCGTCAAGAAATCGGCACGAGCTTAAAAATCCTTCATAACCCAAGAGTTCTCTGGTCATTTTAGCTACACCAGATGCATCGCGATTGTTAACATCATAGATTGTGCACTGATTGTCCATTCCTCCACAAGCAACAAAGTTTCCCGATGGTGAAAAAGCCACTGTCATAACCCATGCCGATCGAAGTGGTATAACCTGAAAACTACTCTTAGCAAACTCTTCATTCGTACTCAACATTCGTTACTGACTTGAATTTTATTAGCTGTCCATGTGTCCCATATAATTAGCTTGCCGTCTAGTGATCCTGTCACGCAATGTCTATTGTCTCCAGCAAAATGCACCGAGTTTACTTTATTAATGTGCCCTTTTAGGATCTTCTTCGACACAAGCCTTATTTTAGGTATATCCGACATGTCAGAACATTTTTCCTCTAATTTACAGTCAGCTTGAGCCTTTCCCGCATCCTTAAAACACAAATTTTTTTCATAAATAGGTGTGATAATCTCCTTGTTGATAAATGTCTTTTTCAAACCTTGAATTTCTGTATCATATCGTTAATTTCTTGCTTGAGCGCAGCGGTTTCGGGATCGTCTTTCACCATTTTGCTTAAATTTATATGTCCTTGAACTTATTGGTATCCGTTTCCGATTAACTCTTCACTCTTCGAGTATTTTTCCCTGGAAACCGTAACCGCTTTAACAGAACAAATCGAACTAAATTGTTCACATTTCAAATTCAGTGAGACAGTGTCCGTCACGTAAAATACCATTTCTTGCTTCTATAATGCAATTAGTTAACTGGATTAAACAATTACAGCGATCCATTCCACTAAAGTTATTTTCGTTTCGAGGGTTGTTATATTTCCAGAATTGGTAACTTAACAATTTCTTTTGCTTTTGTTTAACTATTCGCAAGGGTCTAGGTATCGAATAATGATGATGATTACTCGGGAACTAATACAACGAAAAAAAAACGTTGTTCCAGTATCCAAAAATTCTTCTAATTTAAAAGCTTCCTTGTTATTGATTAAAACTTATTTTGCCAAATAAAATATGATTGTATAATTTTGTTTTTATTAGAGCACATGAATGAATCACGTCCCTACACCATTTGAAATCAATAAGTACCTACGAAAATCAACGAAGCAGAAAATTATAATTTTTTTTTTTTATTATTTTCTCCTTTCTTATACTTCCTACAACATTCCTATGGTATAAAAGTACTTTCTGTTGTAAACTAGTCTTAAGTTTGATTTTTTTTTAATTTTGATGGTGGTGTTATTGATTTGTGTTGATATAGAAGAAAAATAAACTTATAAAATTTGAAAGTAAAGTCCGGAATATACCAGAAGCATTTAAACAACAGATCCTTTTGCTTACATATTATATACTAGTGCGGTCCAGGATTTTATTTTTTGGTTAGATTTTGGGCTTCTCTTATATTACCAATTTTACCAATGTTTCCTAAATGATATTTAGAGGTCCCGCGCATCAGTTTACATTTATTATTTGGAGTTTTTAATTTGCTAAAAATATAAGTATCGGTTTTTTAAAATTTACTTTTAATCAAATATAAAATTTATTTAATCCATTTATAAACAACCTGCAAAATCATTAGGGTTCTCATTTTATAACGAAGCAAATGGACATAGTTTTACTTTGGATTAATTCTGAAATAAATTTGCAATATACATATGTACATACATAGGTACTTATGTAACTATTTTAACTCAGTCGTTGACCTATTTTAAAAATATTTACATATTTTTAAAAGAAGAAAATATAAATTGTTTTGTTTAAGCTTAAAAAATATCTGTATTTTGCTGTTATCTGCTTTTGGGTCTGCTTGCCAATTTGAACAAAATTTCATAATTTGGCGTCAAAAACCATAAGACAAAATTTAGTTTAGTGGAACTTGTTGAAAAAAATTGTTACCAAACACGCATAATATCGCTATGGTGATTTATGAGTGTACTACCCACATTGGAGCGATGCCATTATGCGAATCTGTGAACATTCATGGCATCGCATTTTCGCTCCGAATATTTCGCGGCAGTTTAGGAGAGCTTTTATTTGATATTTGAACTGTTTTTCATAAATATCTCGAATTTGAATTTTTTTGAAAAATATACGACATTGTAATTCAGATTTCTGAATTTGTCGAGCTTCTGATTTGTATAGCTTTCAGATTTAAATTTTCGTATTATGAAGTTGAACCGGGCGCGGGCCAATAGGCGTGTTTAGGAAAATAAGATCTCGGAGATCTCAGCAATCTCAGTTACATGAACAGGATTTTTCAGTTTTTCTGTCAAAACCTTGAGGAAAAAAAAATCTTGGATTCGCTTACTCACCTCTAAACTGTGAAAAATCTCTGAGATATCATGTTTCTGAACGCGACAATTGTCTACCCACTTAATAATGAAAAAAAAACAAAATTTTTCGCTAATTTATTGGACATTAATTTAATACAAATTTGCAACCCCAATCGGTTTTTACTTATTAAACTGACCAATCTTAACAAATTCAAGAAAGCAAAAGAAATCGAAGGTCACATTTTATTTTTTATAAAATATCTTTATACAAAAATGACTAAACAAAAACAACAGCAAACCAAAAGTTACCAGTTTTTCATATTCATATAGCAATGCGATTTGCCTTTGCTTCATCAAAAGAACATGTTATAAAAAAAAATGTTGTAGGTATACATACATATGTGTATATATACACCTATAGAGAATTGAAACTTTTATACACAAACAGGAAAAGGCAAGAAAATTGGCGGCCCAGAATGAAAAAATAAGTGGTTTTAATGCCACTGTTAAATAGCTTAATTTCTAGAATTTCATATATCAATTTGAAGCAATCGCGTAATATCTGCAAAGAACCAATTTTTTAAAAATTAACCTCCGAATTTAATTACCGACTTAAATTTGGTCAAATTTTTAAAACCTTTTATATTGTTAGTAATTGGAAAATAAAAAGAAAACCTGCTAAGTCAGTAATTATAAAATTGAATTTTGTTGGCGTTTTACCAGACCGTAATCTTCTATTTCTATTGATATATTGATGTAAATATTCAATATGATAAAACATTAATAATTACTGAAATTCAAAAACGTAACTAAATTAGATTTCCGCTTTGTATATTATACAAAGAATTTCGTTGAATTTCTGTTGCACTGCCACCTAGCGTAAAATAGCTACTCCACAAACTTCATTGAGTGGAATTTTAATGAGATAAAAAATAAATTGAGTAATTTTTTGACAAACATGTCTCTTTCCTTGTCACTTTGTCAGTATTTAATTTTTAGTTTAATTTCATTTCAATCGAACTCTTGAGCTCGTTTTGCTAGGTCGCGGCGTGATTTTCTGTTCCCGGCTTAATTTCCAAAGTGTTTTGTTTTTTTTTTTTATTAAAATTAACATGCAAAATTGATCTTTTGCAATTCGATTTTGGAAAGTTTGTATTTTTATATTTTATATCAAACACTTAAATATAGTATAGTCATGGGAAAAATCAATTTTGTTAAAATAAGTGTACTCTGCATTTTCGTTATTGCAACAAGTAATCCAACACGCTCAAAGGAAGCAAAATCTGGTGAGTACATTCTATATATTTTAAAAGATTGTTTTGCAGCTAAGTTATGTACCTATCTAGACTAGAAATCTATTTGTGACTCTTTTGTATAAACAATTATATGAACGCATATGGGCGAGGGATGTGGAGACGCACTTTGTACATCAAACAAAATATTTTGTTGAACGTCCATTCCACTGGAGAATGAAAAGCATGATCTCATTTGTCTATCCTTTGGTTGCATGTGCTGATAAATTGGCTAAATTAAAAAAAAACACATCGCTTGAGTCTGCAATAAAATAGTAGCATTCATATTTCAGGGAATTCAAAAGCGTCTAGTTTTTAACCTATCACATGGAATTGAATTCTCTCTTATGTTATGTTTTTGTTTTTGCTTCTAGGTCTAGAATCCATTAAAGTGTTCACTGTTGCCACAGAAGAAAATGATGGTTATCATCGTTATGTTCGATCAGCCAAAATCAACAAATTTGAGGTAATTGATTCCTTTTCATATTCAAATAGAGACAAAAATTATTTTAAGTTTGCCAATCGGTGGGTATGGGCTGCAGAATGTATCCTTAATTTTTTAAATTGGTATTTCTGGCCCAGGCATTGAAAAAAAAAATAAGAGTCGATAAATTCATTTAAATAAAATTATGTAAAAGACTTTAAAAATGTATGTAGGTAGAATGTGGAATTTATTTTCTAGACAAAAAATAAATTAAGATTGGTAAAAATATCGCGAGAAGATAAATATAATAATGGTCCATTTATTAGCATACATTAAACTAGAACAGTTAAAAAAGATCGTTTGTTGACCCTTTGTCTTATACATATAAATTAGCCACCTTATTAAATTCGTATGCATGTTATTTAATTCGCCAACACAAATTCCAAATAGAAAAAATAAAAGAAAAAAATATAAAGTATTTTTCCGGTGCATGAACTAAAATGATGATTATGAATTATGATAATGCATTACGCAGCCAGATGTTTATAAACATCTGGAATACGTATTTAAGCTCGTCCATATCCGGTCACATTTATGAGTTTTTTAAAGATTAAAACCGGCAATCATGCTTACGTGACCAAATTATAATTTTGCGTACCAATAACATAGTTTCAATAAAAATGACAAAAAATTGGATTTCAACCATAGCTTGACCTATGCGAGAAGAGGAGCAAGATTAAAATATATTTTCTTATCTGTAAGAGTATAATACTTCTTATTTTAAATTGTTCTAGAGTAATAATGGTAGAGATAAAATTTGAACCATATAGATTAGGGGATTTGTAAGAATTTAAATAAAAATTATGAAAATATGATTTTTTTTTATTAATATTGTAGGTTACACCACTTGGAGTGGGTATGGAATGGAAAGGTGGAGACATGAGTGGACCAGGGGGTGGATTCAAGATTAATCTCTTGAAAGAAGCTGTAGGTCCATTCAAAGATGATAACAATACAATCATCTTGTTCACAGATAGGTAAGTTTGAAAAATGCATTTTAACAAATATTTCCCACCGAAAAAATTTACTTTTTATGACCAAAAAAATTACCAAGGAATTACTTTGTTACTTTGACTGTTTAAGATAAGATGACATGTTTATATTTAATTAAATATATTATTTTTATGTGAAATTTGGTATTTGGTGAATCATTTTTATTTGTCGAATAGTACCTATAACAATGTCAATCCTCATTTTTAATAAAAACAAAAAAAATATGATACCAATTTTATAGAAAACTTAAAAAACAATAGCGCAAAATTTTAAACGATTTAGTACGATGTTAAAGCCATTTTGTCATAGTAAAAATGCTTTAACATCGTACTAAATCGTTTAAAATTTTGCGCTAATATTTATATTTTACACTAATAATTACTATTTTGGCTTAAGGTATTAAAAGCTTGTATTTTCGTTTAATCGAAGGCCTATATATTTGGTCTTATGTTTTCTAATTTTTGGAAAAAATTAAAATACCTAACCACAATAACTTCCAAAAATATTTTCTCTTGTACCTACTTACTTTTTGTTTGTATTTAAACAAAAATAATTTCACATAAAAATAATATATTTAATTAAAAAGCTATTTCCAAAAGATTAATACAATAATAGAATTTAAAAAAAAAATTATTTTGATCAATTTTTTGGGAAATTTTGGCTGTCGGTTTATTTGGGCCTTAATTATAGGAGCCCTTAATATTTTCATTTAGAGGTTTTTCATTACAATTTCGTTTCCTGATAGCAACTTATCAATAGAAATAAAATATTTGTATCGTTGAAATTTTGAGTCCGAAAACTATAATAAAAATATAATAGAGAGGTGCACCAACTCTGCCAATCTGCCTGTAAGCAAAAACGGGTGAGAAGATCTTCTTTAAAGCTTGGTTTTTATATTCTCCACATTTTAAAACCAATATTTTTTTCTCGGAAACGATTCCATTTTATTATGAAAAAAGCAAAAATTAGATTTTGGATTTTCTTGTTACTTGCCCTATAGTAACCCACTTATATCGTTAGTAAGTAATGAGTACCAATTCCGTACACACTATAGAAGTTTAAATTCGACGAAAAACATTCATTCTTGCCGCATTCAGCCATGAACACCCTGCTCATTGCCCATCCATATCCTCTTTAGCAAAGACGTAATGAGTGGAAAGACACCTAAGAATGCAGCGTTTCCTAACATATGCATGCATCGAATTTAGTCAAAAAAAAAGAAAAAGAAAAGTTCCACTGACGTACCACAAAACATGACAAAAAGACAGGTCATTTTTGTGAGTTAAAAGTTTAAAGAAGAGTAAATATAATTATATATGTATATGTACGTTACATTACACAATGTTTTTATACTTTTAGTTATGATGTTATCTTCACGTCAACACTGGATGAAATTCACAAGAAGTTCAAAGAAATGGATGCTAAGATTGTATTCTCTGCCGAAAAATTTTGCTGGCCCGATAAGAATCTAGCACAAGACTATCCTTCTGTTGCATTAAAGGCGTCTCGTTTCTTAAACTCTGGAATGTTTATAGGTAAGTTCATATCTATCATTATTATCATATTTTCTTCAATAATCTTTTCCACTAATGAAGGTTATGCTCGCAACATCTATGAACTAATTAAGCGTCCTATCGAAGATACCGACGATGATCAACTGTTTTACACAAAACAGTTTTTGAATCCTGATCTAAGGGAACACCTTGGTATGAAGTTAGATACTGAATCCAAGATTTTTCAAAATTTAAATGGCGCTAAGGACGACGTAAAGTTGGATGTCAATGTAAAAACTGGAGCTGGTATTTTACAAAACATAGATTTTTTGACAATTCCAAGCGTTGTACATGGCAATGGACCAAGTAAAATTGAATTGAATGCTTTTGGCAATTATCTAGCTGGCACATTTAACGAGAAATGTGTGATTTGCGAAGAAGAAAGACAAGAATTAGATGTGAGCATTTATATTTTTAAAAAATTATTCAATTATTCAATATTTTGATTTTTTTTAAATAGGAGGGAAAATTGCCAATTGTGACATTAGCTATTTTCATAACCAAAGCCGTGCCATTCTTTGAAGAATTTCTAGGAAAAGTATATAATTTGAACTACCCTAAGGAGAAAATCAATCTGTTAGTTTACAGTGGTGTATGTAGCAACTCCTTTTTTAATCCTGAAAAATGAATGTTATGAACATTTTCCTCATTTAGGTCGAATTCCATGATGAATTGTCGAAATCATTCTACGTGGCTCATGAGAATGAATATTTAACTGCAAAACTTATTGTTTCTACCGATGAGATCGAAGAAAAGCAAGCCAGAAAATTAGCAGCGTAGGTGAAATCTTAAAGAACGAAACAATATTTATTATTTTATATGATTTTTTACAACACTCACAGCAATCAAGCAATTCAAAAAGAAAGTGATTACATGTTTGCCGTTGATGGCGAGGTACATCTTGACGATCCTGGTTTACTTAAACATCTTTTGACTTACAAGAGGTAAATTAATAAATTAAATAACTAAATAAATGTTTCGAGTTTTGTTTTGTGTTTAGGAATTTCATCTCGGCAGTTATTACTCGTGACAATGAACTATGGAGTAACTTTTGGGGAGCTATATCAGACGATGGATACTACGCAAGATCACATGATTATGTGGATATCGTAAAAGGAAGTATACTGTAAGTTGTTTTTTTTTTCTATAACTCAATTTTATTCTGGTAAAAAATTATAGAAATCATCGAATGTTCAATCCTGTGCAAGATTTAAACATATTTCCTTGTAAAAGTTTTATAAAAGATTTATAAACTATTCAAAACAAAAGAAAAAGAAGAAAAACAAATAAGAATTCCTATGGAACAATTTTATTACAAACACAAATATTTGTTTCAAATGCAAAAACTCACTAATCGAAGGCAATAGAGAAATCAGTTTTAAAACTTCTTCGGTCTATCGAATACATATTATCTGCTGTGCATTCATATACACCTGCATCCATTTGTGTGGCTGGGTCAATTTCAATTTTGGATTTAACTCTGTCCTCCCCGATTCGCCATTCATGTACCTAAGTAAATTCCAAATTCAATTTAAGTTTAATTAGAGTAAAACTTTTAAAACTTAATGACTTACGTGCATGTAGAGATGTTGAAATATTTCTGTTCCATCCTTGTACCAGGTTATGTGTGGTCTTGGATTACCTTTTGCCACGCACAGAAAAGCAATTTTATGGCCCAAAACATATTCATAGTCAAAATGAGATGCTTGCAGAATTTTTGCTCCCTTAAAATATGTTGAAATAATAATAAATTATATATTTTTTGCTGATGGTTTACAAGAGTCACTTCTTACATTATTATTGTTGTAGTATTGATCTGATTCAGGATCTCTGTATTTTCCAGTTATAGGTAATCCAATTTGCACCTAGGAAGACCACACTCATTAATTATTCGAATTAAGATCAACTTAGTGCATTTTAACAAACTCTTGATTTAGTCCTTCCTCTTGTTCGACCCCTTCTAGCTTCGCACAAATTGCTCGACAGTACTAAAACTCCAATAAATATTGCCACCAATCTGAGATTCATAATTTATTTATTAAGCTTCAATGGTATAAATTCGAAGAGCTGCAGGCTATGGTCTCAGCAGTAAACTATGAAAGAAAGACTGCGCGACTTTATATTCGGACCAAACTCCAACAAATTCGAAATGGAAATGGATTTTAATCCAAATGTAAAAGAAATCTCTATGTGTGGTTTGTTAATATTAAATAGCAACCATCACCCCTTCCGGCTCACTTTAATTTATATATATGTACATCATACTTAAATATATGTGTAGGTTATTTTTATATCAACTACCACGGATTATAGTTTCGCTTAAGCGGGCTGCTCTTCGCAAATGATATTGCCTGAATTAAATAATTGAGCCAATTGTGCAAGAGTTTTGTGCCACTTGCAGATCAGCAGTAATAGTGTCCCCCGTGTGTAGATAAAAAAGATAAAAATAAGTTGGGTGACAAGTTTGATGAATAAAATTAATATATTACAATAATAAAAAAAAATACAATTTAATTGTGTTTTTGTTTGTTTTTAAGCTCAAAATTGTATTACAAAGATTTAAAAGTTAATCATCACGTAATCAGTTCGAAATCCTCTTCGATCAATGGCGTAAATATTATCAGCTTGGCACTCATAATATCCTAAACAAATTATTACATAGAAGAGTAACTTTGATTTTAAAATAAAATTCTATACCTGCATCCATCTGTGTTGTTGGGTCTATTTCCATTTTTGATTTGATTATGTCGCTATCAACCATGGATTCGTGTACCTATGTATGTTATGTAAATAAGTTGAACAAAAAAAAAACGATTGTAATTCCTTACCTGAAAGAATCGGTGTTGGTAAAGCTCTGCCCCATCCTTGAACCAAGTTATAGTAGGCCTTGGTTGTCCTAGAAAATTGATCAATTTACCAATGGATTGATGCAGGAAGTAACATTTTTGCATATTACATCTTTACGTAATAAAAATAAAAAATAAAAATGCTTACCCTGTGCCATACAGAAAAATGTTATTTTCCTTCCGAGTGTGTAGTCTAATTCAAAATGTGAGGATTTTATAATTTTTGCACCCTAAACGAATAATAAATTAAATTCTTGCAATATCCGGATTTTAAAATTCTCACATTCTCGTGGTCGTAATAATTAACTGCATCTTGTGTGCGATGTTGAATCAAAACTGGCTTTTTGCCCGTATAATTTCGACGTAAAATTCCTCTGCCACCAACTGATCCTGTGCAATTTTGATATATGTATGATACAAAAATAAATATTGTACTGAAACACTCTCGACTTACTCTGAGCAATTGAATTATTGTTTGCCAGCAGTCCCACAAAAACCAGTATAATTAAATAGTATTTCATTTTGAAGAATTATATTTATCTTTTGCAAATAGGATTATTCTTTTTTTTAAACCGATAAATGCTTATCTATCCACCTCTAATAGGCAGCACAGAACGAGCATCTCACATCTACTAAAAGGCTGTTACTAATTTCGCCCACACTCGAGAACATGGTTTTCATTGTTCGTTGACCATCTCCGCCGTTATATTAGTTAGGGTTGTGTTTGTTGTGGTTTTGTGTTGTGCTAGTCTCGCAGTGGTCGACTAATGGTCTCGCATTTTGATTTAATTTTCGCGCCACATTTAAATTCAATTATTGTCTATAAAGACCAAGTAGGGAGTTTGATTTAATTTAGTTGCGGCGACTAAAAGAAATACGTGTTTTATGTCAATGCAAGGTGCAGATTCAACGGTCATGAGATTATGAGTACATATGTATATACGTAACAAAATATTTTAATCCGTTTCGCAATTGCAATTGCCAGTAAAATGAATTTATATTGAAATTATTTTATTTTTACTTGCAATATAGCATCTACTATTACTATAAATTCTTGATAAAAATTGGACTCGGAATTAGTATAATACATGAAATTAGCAAACCAAATTACCAAATATCTGCCGGAATTACTGAAGTCTAGATTATTTGTTCTACATAAAGAATTCCCTTTATAGAGGCTAGTAATAGTGTAGTAGTGTGTAGTGGTGTAGTGTTTATAGAATAGTTAATTTTAAATTTTCTATCAATATTTTACAATTTTTCCACTAAATTATTAAAGTGCCATTGTTAAAAATGTCAAATTAAGTTAAATTTCATTTAGGACCGATCAATGTTGAGAATATGCATTTAAAATCGTGTAATGAAGCTCTAAATTAGTTTTACTGACTTCATTAAAGTCTTCCATGTTGACTTTTGAAGAAACATTTTAGCTTACAGTGGATTGATCATATCATGACAATTTTGATACCCATAGATGGTGTACATATCAAATACAAATGTTAAAGTGAAGACATTTTTTTAAACAAAACGAAGTTGTTTTTTTACGGGTACTACCTATTGCGATGAATTGACAAATTCTCCGCCTGTCACATTAGGCGTTCGGATTCAGTATACATTTTTAGGTTAGGACAACACGCACAGGAATTATTTAATGTTACACGTCACCAGACCCTAATCACACTACCAAAATTGTTTATTTTATTTTTTTTTTTTTTTAATTGAGTATTTTTCCCTAAGATCAATAGATTTTCCTGTCTCAGTTCCCTCCTTGGCGAATCTCATGCTGATTCCCTTTGCAAACTTTCGTGTATGTCCAAAAGTTCACATTTTGTGAAAGAGTGTATGTGCAATATAATATAATCTTTATTGACAACAGAATTCTAGTTGATCGTTGTAGATTTTCGTAAGAATTTGTTACAAAACGTGAATTAACAATTTATTTTTGTATAAATAAGAAATTTTAATTCTTAAATTAACATTTAATCAACGTTTTAGACAATTTTTGATAAGAAGATTTAATGCAAATTATACGAATCTATGAATTTATTTTTTTTATTTTAGTGGAATGTGGAATGTTCCCTATGTGTCAAGTTGTTATCTTATCAAAAAAGACATTTTTAAGAAGCTTAACTTCGATCATAAAATC
Organism: Epistrophe eligans; assembly: GCA_951394125.1. NCBI lineage: Eukaryota > Metazoa > Arthropoda > Insecta > Diptera > Syrphidae > Epistrophe > Epistrophe eligans. The sequence continues at coordinate 701,641 of OX596031.1, forward strand.
CTAGACGCAGATATGGCTATGTGCGAAAATTTGCGCAATGAGGTAAATTGACACAGTGAAAGTGATTTAAAACAACAAAACTTGATAACATTATTTTACTTTTTACTAGGGAGTCTTTATGTATATAATAAATGATAGAGATTATGCTCATTTGGTCAACTGTGACAATTTCGACACCTCTGTTGCTCGTCCTGACTTTTATACATTATTTACAAATCAAAAGGATTGGGAACAGCGATACATACATCCCGAATATTATGACCAACTGAAACCAAATAGAACTCATTTACAGCCATGCCCTGATGTATTCTGGCTTAGAGTTGGAACAGAACGATTTTGCGAAGATATGGTTGCCATAGTTGAGAATTATGGAAAATGGTCTGATGGCAGCAACAAGGTAAATGAACTACCTCATAAATAGTTTCGTTGATTAATATTTAATTTGTTATAATTTTAGGATTCTCGCTTGGAAGGAGGCTACGAGGCCGTGCCAACCCGAGACATTCACATGAAACAAGTCGGTTTGGATGCTGTTTGGCTAAAGTTTCTCGACATATTTGTGCGTCCGCTGCAAGAATCTATCTTTATTGGATATTTCCATAACGTATGTAAAAACAGAAAATAAGCATTTTTTTGTTTTCTTATCAAAATTTTTATTACTTAGCCGCCTCGTTCGTTAATGAATTTCGTCGTTCGTTATCGACCAGATGAACAGCCTTCTTTGAGGCCACATCATGATTCCTCTACATATACAATCAACATTGCCTTAAATCGTGCCGGAATCGACTACGAGGGTGGTGGATGTAACTTCTTAAGATATAATTGTTCTATCACAGCAACAAAAATGGGTTGGATGCTCTTACATCCAGGCCGTTTGACGCATTTTCACGAAGGTTTGAAAGTGACCAACGGCACAAGATACATTATGATTTCTTTTGTTGACCCATAAGAAGAATTTTACTTTTAAAGAAACAAAACTTGATACTCTGATAGGTTTAAGAATTTTAATTAAGATTCGTAAATGTATTCGCTGTGTGCTTTACATAAGCGCATCTGAGGCGTCTTCAAAAATAAATAATTTCAACATAAGTTCTAATAATAATCACCAAATACAAAAATTCCAATTTTGTTGTTCATATAACTTAGCATTGTTTTTGTAATCTGATTTGCCCGAGGTTCTTATTAATAGTAAAGTGGGTGATTGTATCTCTAAAAATCAATCATACTTGGCACACATCAAACGGTTTTTATGAATTTTATAACCTAAGAAAGAAGAATTTTGTACTTTTGTAGTCATAAGCAAAAAAATAAATCGAAAAAAATGATTTCTAAACGTTTCGTGTTTTGCTTTATAGAGAAGATTACCTATTGTATGTACTATAAATTATTTTTTGAAATAAATTTATAAAGCATGGCTTAATTATAAGGTAATCAAATAACCTTGATATTGAAATAATAGAATCATAGCTATAAAACATCCGTACCTGATTAAATTCTTTTTCAATGTTTTCTCTATTTTTTATTATGCCTAGTTATATAAATTATATTGTATTCGAAAATGTAGAATGTATGTATGTATTAGCACGGTCGTTATTCTGATTTTTTGGTTTTTCATATTTGAATGAATCGGTTTCAAAAGTGGACCAAAAAAATCTCTATATACATTATTATACTAAAAGCTAGGTCATGTAGATGTCTTAACAATACCTAATAGTAGTAGAAATCACGTAGATAGGACAACCTATCCTCATCGAGGTCCCAGTCAGTGTTCATAAACAATTTTAAACCGTTGCTAAACGCAAAGTAAGTTCAAATGAATTTTAGGTATTTTGTATGGTTTGTTATGCCAATATTTATCGCCATTATATTCGCTCGATTAATCCAGATGTAAATTCATTTAAATCAGTTAAATAAATCTTTTAATGCAATTTGTGAAAAATACAATGTATCACAAATTTGGCATTTGGATTAAAGCATTTTACATCTGCATTTAAATCCAGACTTCCTAAACAAAGGACCTAAGTTAACTATAGCTACCGTCCTATATATAAACTTTCCGTTATTTTTACATGGTTTTGTAAAGAAAAAATCCACTGTCACAAAATAATTCAAGTTACATGCTTTTTATTGATGCTTTAAAAAAAAAAAACAGGAAATGGATTGTGTATTTACAGACTAGTAAATCATTCGACAAATTAAGTCATCAAGTACTTTTACAAAAATAGAAGAAAATTGTCTCAGTGCTTTTTTATAACGTGGATTCTTTAACTTAAGCTATAACCATTTCACTCTGATTTAAAATAAGGTTTTTTCAGTTCAAATTAAGTTTAATCTCGTGTACTGGTCCATTATGTACAAAGCAAGGCGTTTCAAACCCAAACATTATTTATTTATAACTACATGTGTTGAATTCGTCGAATTCGGAAATATAATACTATAATTCATATAATATTAAAAAAAAAAAGCTAATACAAAATTTTATTGAAATTAAGGTGTTTGAATACGGTTGTAAAGTTTAGGAACCATAGAATCCTCTGTTCATATGAATGTAATCATAAGATTTACTCAAAGTTTTCTTCCATGGTCGGATAGGTTATTTTGTCCCTCGCGCTCTCACTTCAAATTATACTTGTTCCATTACTTAAAATTCCCAGAGATTATTCGCAACTACTCATATGTTTCATTTCCCGTTTTTTACTGCCGGATTTGATCCCTATAGATAATTAAAAACATGCATACGGATCAGGAAACAAGATAACTAACGAACAATATTATTGTTTACAATTTTCTTAAAGTATGCATTGATTATTAATATTATATGTTGGCACAATACATTGAGTGTTTTTGCTTAATTTCATGAAAAAAGAGCGTTTTAGGTAGTGTAATATCATTCAGTTTTGAAGTGACACACTTTGAATTATATTGCAATTACAGTACTTCAACTATTTCATTAATTTTATGACACTCAGTAGCTGTGACTCAATTATATATGGACTGGTTGAAGTAGTGTAATATAATTCGAATACATTCCACTTCAAAAATTGGATGATATTACACTTCAATACAAAGCTCTTGTCTTTTGAAAAAGATGGGGAAAGCCAAAGTTATTAATAACAGCCTAAACAGCAGCCAACATAATCAAATCAACGCTGAAACAACAACAACATACATTTTTATTGAAAGCCCAAATACACTGATTTATAAAAAGTATGTACGAAAGCAAATAATTAGAAGTAGAATAAATCGTTTATAATTCAAAATTTAAAACAATAAATAAAACAATGGGCCCTATCGGGAATCTCCCGGGGAATTTTAGTTCCCACGGAAAGTTTCATTTCCAAGAAATATTTCTAGTTATCGTGAACTTCCCTCGAAATAAATTTTTCCCAGGGAAAAAACTACCAACATTCAAAAAACAAAATTATTTTCGGAGATCAATTTCGAATTGTGTGCAGTGTTATCAAAGGATCATAATTAAAAAATATTAAATTTATGTTGAAATTCCCTTTACAATAAAACAAAATATCCCAAACAAATTCCCCATCCATGTGAAGAAAGAAATACTGGGTGCGATCATTTCAACTGAATTGTATAAAATTGCATAAAATTGTCCTCTTCGATACCTTGCTAGGGTACAACAAATAAAATAATTGAATTTTTCATGTTGCCAATTATATTTTTCCGTTTGAATGAGGTGTTAAATTTCGCAGAAGAACAAAATTCCTCTATCTGAAAACACTGTCCAGTGTCCACACATCGTCAGGCTTAGTGCATGTCTGCGTTTTTTTTGCTGAAGGTGGGTACCAAAGAGGAGTCGGCAAGGACCACGATGGAGGTCTTGCCCAGTCAACATTCTGTGAAGTTTTGTCGAACTTCCTTAACATTTTCGAGGAAAAGCTTTTCCAGAATAGATCAAAATTCAAACCGCGGAAGAGCAAAGAAAGAAAAATTTATATTTTTTCGAAAAATATAAACTGAGTGATCTTTTTCTTGGTTTTGCATTTTTCGTTTTTTGCTGCAAGAAGGTAATCAAAATGAATATGCATTTTGGCCAAATTTTGCCAAATCTTATTTACCCTGTAGGTAGTAAATCCAGTCTCTATAGTATTCTTTTCCATAATAGTGGTTCTATTTTGATTTTATTTGTTGAGTTCGTCCCATAATAAAATTAAAAAATTGTGTTTATTTATCAAAAAAGTTTCAATTCCTCCGTCTCGCCTTAATTTCTCCACCAAAATAAATGGGAAAAAATTCCAGAGAAATTACAACAAATTTCCCATGGAAATATTGTTCACGATAGCAATAAATTCCGAGGGGAATTTCGAACACCATTCACGATACGAATTTTTCGAACGTGGGAAATATTTCCCGGGAAATGTCGTTCGCGATAGGGCCCAATGTTTTCTTTCATAATGGATAAAATATATAAATTAAAAAGTATAATAAAAAATTTTAAAAATTCAAACTGGCAACACTAAAAAGAATAAATTTCAAATAGAAAATATCTGGAACGACATATTAATAATCTGTAAAAAAGATGAAATAAAATTTTATATTCAGAAATAAGAAATAACATCTATAAAACTAAAGAAGATAGTTTGAAAAGAAATAGCGAAATTTAATGTTTTAGTAGTTGCAAAGCTTATTTCAGAATTGAATGGGGAAGCAAAACAATATTGTCAATTTGTTTAGGAATTATCAGATATTATTATGACATATACTCGTTAGAAGAAGAAGTTGAAGAAAAAGAAATTTTATATAATTTTAAATAGTAACAAAAGTTACTGACAAGGTTTGAAACAGGCTTCTCACATTAGAAGATTTGAGAAAGTTTTTAAAAGATATTTACAAACCAAAAACGATTCCATTGAAAATACAATTATTCGACAGCTAGAGTTAAAAACGAAGAACACATAGTATGTTACATACATACATATGTATAATGTATGTATATGAAATGTACACTTTTATTATATAATGAGACCGGGGACAAAATCAACACATCTTGAAAGTAACAAGCCCATTAACGTAACAACGTACTTGCATCCAAAAGACATTTTTTAATGTTTATCTGAAATGTATCGTGTGTTTGTCGTAATTAGAATGCCTTGTACTAATCTAAAGAGAACTATTTGAGGAACGGTTGACACGTATATTTATAAACACGTTTTTATTTAAACGTTAAAGGCCCCTCTTTCATCTTTCACTAAACTGTGAATCAACAACTCACTGGTCAAAATAATATGGTTAACGAAACCCATGATCCATACCTTATCAGGCAATATGATTAAATACGGAGTGAAAATAAGTGTTAACTTTGTGTTACTTTCGTCCTGGACTGGACATATAGGACGAAAGTGACAAGAGAAGAATGTTTACATATGTACGTATAACTAATGTACACTGTACAGTGCACATACATAAATGTTATATACCTTACCTACTTATAACTATGACCGTTAGAAAAGGAGTAATGAGCGTTTTAAATCCATGCGTCTGCCGCGCGATTATTAAAAAAGCTTAATTGTTGAACCGCTTACAGCCACCAGAGGACTTGGTTTTTCTTCATTTGGAGTTGATTTAGACCTATCCAAGATTAACATTTTTTAAGCCCTACATTAACGACCACCCTAATGTTATATACATAGGTAATTAACAAATATATGTACATATGTTCGTTTATTCGTTGGTTTTCCTTAAAAAAATCATAAAAATAATATACGTACATTACAAACCTACTAACTTTTTATCCAAAAATTTTGAAGTGAAGCTCATAAAAAAAACTTGATAAAGTTTTCAGTATATACAGTATATATATATACCTACTGATTCTTATATTATAAATTTAAATATGAAGCATTTTGTGTGAAAATATAAGCACAAGCGGTTCAGTTTTATTGGAATACCCCATGTGTTTTAAAATATATGTACGTGTAAGTTGTTCTAATTTTGTTGATTTTGTTGATTGTTGACGAAACTGAACAAAAAACAAAAAGGATTACATTGTATAAATAATAATTTGATAAACAAAAATTAAACAACAATATTTCTATTGATTTTATCTTTTAATTCAAATTCTCATAATTTAATAAAGGTACCGTAATATCAGCGTTATAATTAAATCTTGCCTGAATCAAATCAAGCAGGTAAACCTATACACGCGTGTGGTCATGTTCTACATTAATAGTGATGATTTTAACAAATAATTTCCTAATGTGAAATTTTGTTTTTAATTAAAAAAAAAAATTATTTATGTAAATCAATCAATCAAAAGTGTTATCAATTTTACCCTTCAATTTGTTTACTTTATTCAAAATTACTTAACATAAGCTCCTGGTGTCTATGTGATAAAAAAAACTGATAAACATAAAATTCGAGTGACGTTTTTTTTAACTGACGCCCACATCTGAATTATTGTCTGCACTCAATTGGTTCATATCACAAATACGTTTTGAATTGTGTAGCACAGTTGCCATTTGGGTCATTACCTTTCAATTGTGTACAACGATATTACAGGGACTTAAAAGGAATCAAAACACAATATAAGCTATAATTGTGCTTTCAAGTTGACTCCCAAGACCGCGACAAACTGGTTGACAATAGTCAATAAGAGAACAAATTAATTAAAGACATTTATATATAAATTATGAATGGCTAACAATAGGCATTTCAACGCGCTTTATCAATCGCTGTCCGAGTATCTGGGTGATAAGCAATAAAAAAAAATAAGAACGATTCTCCGTCCGATAAGACTTGCCCATCATAATATATTCCAAATCTTTTGCAAGCTAAATTGTACTTAAATTTAATGTAGGTGTATGAACAATTTGTACGTAGTCGTATAAATAAGCGCTGTGTTCTATTCGAATATACAGAAAAAGGAAAACCCCTATTTAGGGTAAGTATAGAGTTATTCTATTATATGAACAAAACATGTGGTACGTCCAGCTGTTGTCTTCGGTAACTCTCTTTTTATTTTCATTAGAAATGTTATGGTGGTTGAATTATTCGAGAAATTGAGAACTTTTATACCTATTTTAATTCCAATTCCAAATATCAAATAAAGCTAAAACATAAAACCTTCCCCCAGCCCTAACGCTAAGTGTTTACTCTCGGTTTTGCTCTCTTTTCGCCGGGAAACATTGGTTAAGTCCAACGCACACCACCTCACTACATCATGAGTTGTCATCGTCGATTTCATGGGCTCAACTGCGCCGGGCTGGAGCTGTTTGGTTCTGTTTCTGTCATATTATTTGATATCTTCCCCCAGCTCCAACAGCGAAATATTGCATACATCGGCAAACGAAAAAGACAGCTCAGCTAGTATCGAGATATCAACCGATGTTGCCGCCGCCGCTGCCGCGATGAATAAACTTCTATATTGGACAGATTAATATTTTATTTTATGAGAATAATACATATATCTAATACCTACTTAGTTTTTTCCACTGCAAGAATTAAAAAGTCCTCAAGGAAAACAAACCTAATTTAACAATCGCAATATTAACCTAACCACGACTAAAAAAAATGAAAGTTCGAAGTGTGACAGTGCTATAACATAAAATCACCATTAATGTTTGTATACGGAAGCAAAAATTAAAGGATTGTGGAGGTATTAAATGATTATTGTCTGAAGCAGAATCAAGTAAAGAAATGGAAAAATGTATCTATTCATTTTGTAATATGCATTGTACGTACATATTCACTTGTGAAAAAAGTCAAAAGATATAGGTACTCGTATAACCTTGAAAAACGTTTGATCCAGAGCAACTATTATTGCGGACATCCTATATTGCCACAACTTTTAACTATTTTTCCTGCATTGTAAATTTACTGACACAGATATTATGTCGCCGCCGACATTGTGGAGTCCTTATGTCTCATAGATTTATAACGATTTATTGTTGTTGCTTTGCCATAGAAATTTTTATCGGGAAAGGAAGTAGGTATGTTTTTTTGTTATTTCTGCTTTATCAAGAAGCGATGGTAAATTTTTGTTGTTGCGTTGATTAAAAATGTTAAAAATAAATATTTCGATTAAATAAAAAAATTCGAAACCAATAAGAAGTGTTTACCCCAAAGTGAAATCCTACATAATATGGAATCATTGTTTTGATTATGATACATACTTACAGCACAAATTCCTATAAAAATACTAACTTGTATCGATATAAATTGTGTATATTCTGTTATTTCTGCGGTAACATAGCTTCTTTTAATGCGAAAGGTGTAACGTTATACGTATAATATAAATGCATTGTGTAGTGTAGTGATAATATTATTGTTAAGCCTGAAACGCTATGGAAACATAATAAATACAAATATTGAAGATCTCAGTGGTTAAGCTTAATAACAACAATAAGATAATATCTTATTGCAACAAAAGATCCATAAACGTAATATACATATGCACATACATAATACATATGTTTGTATACCTGCCTTCCTGGTTTTAGAAGTTTCAACAACCCTATGAAGTTAAATTATACGCTCAAGGTAAATTGTAATTTGGTTAATGTACCTACCTACCACTACATACATAGATAACAATCAATTGGTGCACTTGCGGGATTCGTTGATTGGTAGGTAACTTTTTATTATTAGAGTCTAATTAAGAACACTTTAGCTACTATGCACAGGTGTCATAAAAATATTATTTAAAGGTGTTGTTCATTTGTAATTCAACAAAAAAAACTACATTTAATTTATTTAAGGCCCAAATATCTGGACACTTAAGTTTTGAGCTGACTTAGTGTAGGTTTTGCTTCTTGCTAGTGCAACTAGGACATGAAACAAAGTGATGTCCCAATTTTAATGTTTTTTTTTCAATTAAAGGAAATTCTTGTCTGTTCAGTTTCTCATTTTTGCTTGTAATATACAAAACATGGGGAACATTCTGATTTCGTAAAAAATCTAGTTCTTAAAAAAAAGAACTCGAAATCAAGTCTATTGATTGCTCCTAAAGACTCAACCCATTACGTTTGTTATCCGTAGGGACGTTAAGATAAAAGCAGAAGAAAAATTAAACGTTTTCAGCTTAAAATTAATTATGTTATTCTGGAATTGATTAAAAATTTACCTTTTTAAATTAATTTTATAATATTTTTTATTTTAATTGATTCATTCATAAATTGTGACTAGACATTTAATTTTATAACAGTTTTGTTTATAATAGTATAAATATTGTCATAAAGGTATGATATAGCTGTTATAAATTGGCATCTATTTTATTTACATAATAATAATAATATAGAAATAAATAGGTAGTTATAATTAACTGACCTTTTTTTTAATTTAATTTTAAAATAAAGATTGTGATGCTTCTTTATCGTAAAATAACGTTTTATTGGTATATACCAAAAAAAAATTATTTATAAGTGCGTTATGGGTAAATTGATGCACCTATACTTAAGAGAAGTTATAGTTGATAATTTCCAACACTGTATACCTAGAACTGTAACTTTATCAAGTAATAAATCATAATCTTTCACCTCCCTTCTCCATAATTGTAGACTTCTGGGTCCAAACCTTAAAAAAAAATAAAAATAAAAAAAAAATTATTTAACAAAATTCATTGAAATAAGAAAAAATCAATCGTTTGGGTTGGGGCCTATTAGAAAAAAGATATTCACAAATCTAGATAACTTAACTTTATTTTCTAATATGAAACAGTAACTAGTTACTATTCTTTTCCGAATAAAAGAAGATTTTGGATGCTGTATATGAATTCGAACCCGACATCAGAATTGCTCCATTAGGTGTTAGGGACCTGCATTAATGTACATACATATATACGTACGTACGTAGTAGTTCTTTTTTTTAACAAAGGCAGTTATTCAATATTATGGTAATAGAAAAAGTTACGATGATAGGGAGGGTGAAAAACTTGGGTCTCGCAATTCTGTTCATTTAAATTTAACATACAGACTGTTAAGAAAAATCTTATTTTTCTCGAAAACTATTATTTACCATATATGTAGATAATTGCAACAAACTTTTAATTGTTAACAGTACTTTTCATAGTACCACTTTTTTATTTTCGACTGTCTTATTAACTCTTTAACTAATTTTAATTAAAGCTTCTAATAACTTTGCAAATTCAAATTTTCCAAAAAAAAAAATTTAAAAAAATATGTTAATTTAAAAATTGTTAAGGGTGGATGATTAAATAAAAAAGAACTTTAATCATTTTCCCGCGATGTTATTTATGTCGTTTTTCATTTCATTTCTTTTTCCATGCGTTATACTCAGGAAAGATCCGTTATATAGACTAGATTGTTACACGAAAAATACACTCGCTCAAGTTTAGGAGATTAGATGTGCAATCACTCCCACATGTAAACAGACTCTCCTGACAAATCAAATAAAAAATCATGGCCTTCAAAATCATAACATTTCATAAAGGTCCAATCTAATCTGTATTTTAAGGATATTCCTGTATTTTGAATGAAAAATCTTTATCATTTAGTTTTGCTGAAATCCTGTAACTATCCTGTAATTTGTCTACAATATTTTTAACGAAAAAATTCATTTTTTTTTTCTGAAAATTATAGGAAAGTTAAATGGAGCCCAAGTGAAAGTTGAAGACAATTATTTAAAAATAAATAAATGATACTCAAGTTGTTTGTTTAATTTGTTTACATTTGCAGATCTTTAAACTTTCTAGTACCTACTAGCCTTTTGCTTTATTTCAGTCATCATTGGCAAAGATTTTTTTTCTTTAAATGATATCTAAAAAAAATTTAACTGTTTTAATTGAAGTGCGTATAAGTTAAACAATGAAAAAAGATAAACACTTGGCACATTTTAAATAAGGTGCAACAATAGGCTAAAGCCCCTCCCCCATTTAGGTGGGAGGAACATTTAAAAAAAAAAAAAAAAAAAAAAAAACTCTCTGATTTGTTAAACGGAGATGACAGCCCTATAATGCATTTAAGAAATCATCTATGCATCTCTTATTTATTGATATGTAAGACATCTTTAGGGCGCGAGTGAATAAGTTTAAATTGGAAATAGTGTCGTGGGGATCATCAAATTATTCTTTCTCTCCTGAAAGTATAGACCAAGAGAAATAATGATACAGACATGAAATTACATCAACACATAGACAGCAGCTCAATCTGAAATCGTATACTTATTAGTTATTACCTACCATTAGCCATTCAAGATTAATAAAACAGAGTGAAATATTGCACTATTTGTTAGGATTATTAGCACACATTTTTATTATTAAAAGCCTATAGTTTACTGTTCCAATGCAAAAAAAGCCGTTATATATATTATTTCTTGTGATAATACTGTTAATAAAAAAGGTAACACAAACGTACCAACGTATACGTATTTAAAATACAAAAGAGAAAACCAGAAATCCTTGTAACGTAAATGGGAATAAATATTACCACGCCTTTTATTCATGAAAATTGGTTAGCTCTTATTAGAAAAAAAATAAACACTTTTATTGGAGATGTTTGGTAGCAGCTCCCATGAAACTAGTTTGTTGATGCAGATGTTATTATGTTTGCCAACAAGAGTTTATTTCCCAATGAAAGACGGTACCTATACCCTCAAATGAAAAAGGAAAGTCTTGGGCTATAGTTTGGGCCATAGAACTATTCTATTACAATTAAGCTGGAGTGGAATTTGAACTGACCAAGCCATCTTCAAACTCTCATCAAAACCGCCAGCCCAGAATTGAATGATGGGTTCTTCGTCGCAACAGTCATTTAAATTTAAACTTATCTTCACCAAGTTTCTGTGATATTCAAAATCGTTCGATATAACCAATGTTAACAAAGTATAAATATATACAATTATATAGAAGAAATGGTTCCACAATTATGTGTTGTGTATATAGTGATATTATTAAAAACAGTATTGATAAGGACGTCGAAAGAAAGCTTTGTTATAGTTTCTTTTGCTCCCTATTTATCAGGTTTCAATCAAATGCCACGTTCCTACTAGTGGGGCCATGTTAATATCTATAGTACCTAATGATGGATTCATTCACTATACCAAATCAAGATTTTATGTTTTGTTTGATTATTAGGTAGGTATACTCTTAGATAAGATCAGGTTTTTAAAGAAAATAAGATTGTTCAAAAATTTCAATATATGGAGAAAGCTTTTTATCGACTCCGTTATCACAAATCTACAAAAGCTGATAAATTGACGTCCATTTTATAAGTCCAGGGGTCACTTTTACTCTTAATTTATTTAAAATGAATAAGATTACAAAGAAAATAAGTGTTGTTTATCGCACTCAATAGAACCTACTATTCGAATTTTAAATCCTTTCCAAAAATACACAGATGGGTCATTTTTAACTTTTTAAGCCACTATTATAAAAACGTAGAAGAATTCGTGAAAGAGAAACTTATTACTTTGTTCTGTTAATCTAATAAGTCGATAATATTACCTATATTATAGTGTTATATGTACCTATATATGTATCTCCTGAATAATGAAATTTTAGAATTTATCGGTGAATTTTATATTTTTCGGCACCACATTTGTTTTGTTGTCATATAACTCATTCCCAACTTTTGTCGAAAGCTCATCAAATTCATGGTATTAAAAGTTCGGAATAATAAATTATGAAAAAAAAAAACATTTCGGAGTTCTACTGATAAATTCTGGAATTTTCACATTTTACTTAGAGTAACGCAATGTTTATAATTATTTATTTACTCGCAGTTTTGAAAACGAAAATGAAAGCAAAAAGAAAGAACAAAAATCTGTATCTGGTTCTTAAAGGGCCAATGTCCAATTTTTGGAAAACCGAAATTCCGTTCTTTAATTTCTAAGAATGATTTCTAAAAAGTAATAAAATACTGAATACAATTGTGTACTTAGGTCAATATTTAAAAAATATGGACACTGGCCTATTTAGAACCAATGTGCAGAAATATATTGAACTTAATCACCTTAATACGTGATTACTGCATATTATATAACAAAAATGTATAATAATTAAATATTTAATAAATTTATCATTTCAGGTTAAAACAAAATAAAATCCAACACAACTGTGATGCATTGTTGTTAACGTTTACTTATATAGCATTGAATATAAGCTTTGGTACGAGTTAGGCCTTACTTAGAACAAAAACACAAAACAAAAATTAAAGCACAAACACAAAATGGCGATAGCAAGATCCTTCAAAATGTACCTGACTATTTTCATAGCAACAACATGCTTTTACATGGTACTGTATCAGTATCATATGTCCAAAGGCAATTCTGTGCTACCAGCAGAGGAAATAAAGGTAAGCTAAGACAATGGCACAAGATAATAAAAAAAATATAAATTTAAACACAAAATGAAAATATATACATAGCTATAAACACAGAATGTCGTAGGCCACAATAATTTAAATACCTCTCCACTTATAGGACATTTTAAGTGTTTTACTTATGAAAATGAATTTAATTTATACTGCACCATTCACTCCGTAATATACATATAATCTGAATGTGAGTTAAATATATATAAATATATAGTTATTAAAATGGAATCATGGAGCCACTTTAATAGGAATGTTTATTACAATACACTTTTGATTATCTTTCCAAGTGTACCCACTAGTATATCGATCAATTTTGTTTTTAATTGTACAATTCTTACAGGCTTCTAAAACACGAGCAAAATACAGATCACTTGAAAAATACAGTGTTAATGTTGGATCAACTCCATCGGTAGAATCCCTTGGGACCAACAACAGTAACTACATTACTCCTAGTGCTACCACAATAACTACAACTACCACCTCCATCACCACAATCATATCCACCAATGCCCATACAGTCAAAAACAAAACTGCTGAAAATCTGCCCGTAAATAAAACAAAAAACCATAATCATCTTAAACTTAAAATATTCTACATAAACAATTTATTTCAGTCAAGGAATGTTGCGCATGTTTGTTTTTTTTGTTGCGATTATTGCTTAGTTGCTTAGAAATACAGTAGACATCCAGTATGTATAACGAATTTGAGATATGTATTATGTAATACAAACGTTTTTCAGAATAATATCAAAATTACATTAGTTTCTCTAAATAGAGACCAGAGTCAATAACCGATATAACTAACAAATGAACAAGTGACGGCAATACATAATTAACAAATAAGTAAATTCAAATAGAATTATTTTTTGTGTGACCTTATTAGCGTTATATATGTATGTTGTCACCAACATAAACACATTATATAAATACAAAATTTAAAAATTTAATTGCAATTCGCAAACAACCATTTCAATTTATTTGTCAGTAATAAAAACAGATAATTTTAGTTCTGTTTCGTTTTCGAATATAAAAGATCGTTTATAAAAGATCGAACTTCAGAATACCAATTTTAAAAAAATCTTGTGTGGTGAAAATCTTTAATGATTTATAAAATTATAACTTTAATATATACAAACAAATTATATTCTTAATTCATTTATTAAATTATAAATTACAAAACTAATAACTATCGAAAAAGATTACAAAATGAACGGCTGTCTAATTCCAACTGAACTCTCTCATGACTTTACAGCTGCATGTCAGTATGTAGATATGTAGGAAAATCATACGAGAGTAAATATATATATAGAACATTCGAGTAAGTATATGTACATAATGATAAATAGAAAAGTATCATACGGGATTATGAACATAACAACAGTGGTAATCAAAATGTTTCGGTCGTATATTACAATAACAGAAAATTCAGAGCAAAATAAAAAATGTGGCAGAATAGGCCTAGTTATTTTTAATTATGTATTAATTCAAAAATTTCAAAACATTTCAGATGCCAAGTTTGTCATCGATATTTCTTAGAATGTATTAAAAATCGACCACTATCGATATGGTGAATGGGCTCAAAACATTATATCTCGTTATACTGGACGTCCACTGTATAGGTATATACAAAAAGTTCTATAAGGTAAGGTGGGGTAAGTGCGGCCCATAAAATCAAAAGTTCAGCTTTAAACCCATGTCAAAAACTCAGTTCTTAAAATCGATACTAACCGATGGTGTTGCCTTGAAGCTTTGTGTATTACGGTTAGTTTAAAAGCCAATTTGTTGTTTTTTCAAAACCGTATAAATTTTTTATAAATAAAAAACAAAAAAAAAGAGGAAAACTTTTTTGTTTGTTGCATGAATTATTTGCTGTAAAGGATAATAATAAGGAGTATTTTGTCTATTAAAAACAGTTTTTAGTTTTAAGATATCTTTATTTATTCAAAAGTTACAAACTTTTTCACACGGCTCCAAGCCCTTAAAAATAAAATTAGTAAAAAAAAAAAAAAATCGAATAAATTTAATAATACATTAAATCAAAGCTACTCTGCTGTGCAGTGCAGTGATGCACTTTCCCCTTCATAGTAATTTGAAGGGGCAAGTGCATACCATGGCCAAAAACGTATCTATATCTATATCTATTATTATAAACAACATTTAAACAATACACTTGACAATTTTTTTTTTATTTCCTTAAAATATAAAAACTAGCGGAGTTAACTTGTCCCATACCCGACATTGCAAAAAACCAACCGATTTCTTTATATGTAAAAATATGTCAAAAATATGTAAACAAAAACATTTGTCAGTGCTGCAAACTTTCTTCTTTTATAAAGATAATATATTTAACATCCGTGTTCATAAATTAAACATTTTTTTCCAATTAAACTGTAGCTTTGTTGGGCAGGGTATGCACTTACTCCGGATATGCACTTACCCCACCTTACCTTAAGGTCTAAAAGAAGGGCTGTTTATTTTTTTATTTTTTCGCTGAAATAAAGACACAAAATACAAAATTAAGCTCATAATAATAGTACCTACCTAATAAATAAAACCTTTATTTAGGAATTTTATGCGAGTTCTGTAACTAATTATCATCTATTTTTAAAATGCCATGAATTCAAACCTCTGTAGAGAAATTTTATGAAATAGTTCTAATTTTTACATTTAGACACTTATGATTTCTGCAATCTCACAAATAGTCAAAGTTCCCGCATAAGGTCTATTTTACAGAATTTTGGAACTAACTTTAAAAATACGAAATTAAATATAGTTTTACTTTTTTTAAATACGGAACAATTATTATACATAATAGAAAATACAACATACAAAAGGGTGAAAATCAGCAATTTATTCTTACTCAATTTTCCCAATCTATGTACATATGTATGTAACTTCAAATTGTTCCAAGTTTTTCATAGACATTTAAATGTCACTTTTTATTATAAAGAGAGTTACCCATAATTTGTTGTTGTTGCATTATGCATTAGATTTTTACTGTCTGGGGGGGGGATAGTTAAAATTTGTTACAAAGCGATAAATTTAATCCATTCCACAATTCAAAAATTGTTCAGCTTCATACCAAAAATTATTAAATCTGGTGGTCTGAAACTTAGCAAAGTTAATAACTTTGTTTAATTATTTTTTGCTTAGTATGTAACTTTAAAACCTTCAAATTATAAAAATCAAATCAATAACGTGGATTAATCGTATTTTCCAATAACTTTAAAGTTCGATCACTCCAATTATTCACCGAAAATAAATCAAACAAATTTTCCATAGTTTCATATACGTACATATGTATGTACATATGTACCTACATATTAGGTGAGTTTTTTAGTCGAATCCCTGAGGAAATTGGTTGAAAAAATATACATATGTACATGGGGGAAATAGACATGACAGGAAAAAATTAACATTTTCCCTACAAACTATCGATAACAAAGAGGTAATACACGCCGCCGGAGATACAGTTTTTCCCGAGAGCTAAGAACTAAACCCTGAAAATTCTCTGGGCTTAGCTAAGCCCAAAGAGGATTAGTTGTTGTAAACTATAATTGCTTAGCAGCGACCCCGCTTTTTCAAACAATTCCCTCCGGAATTGGAAAAAAACACACCTAGCTAGTATGTATCCAATTTTTAACCATTCGTTGACTGAGTATACATAGTAAATAATTATATTATTTGCTCTGAAATGCAAGCTGTAGATAGTTTTACGCTATTAAAAATTAATTTTAATTTATACTTTTTTATTTTGACTATAATATATCTACTTTGCATGCTGCTTCTTTTAACAAAATTGGGATAGCTAAAACTAACCTTTTAAAGAGACTGACCGCATGAAAATTTACTTTAAATTCGCATGATTTTGCACTTATGTCTTATATGTACTTCAACCTTGTCGATTTGTGAAAAGATATTTGAACGTTTTCTATACTTAAATCGAAATGCATATACAAATAGATAAATTTGTCCGCTAACGTTATGATCTATTTGCAGCCTCCATTGTATATTATAACTCCAACTTATAGAAGACCTGAACAACTTGCAGAATTAACAAGACTAGGATATACCCTTAAGCATGTTGCCAACTTATTGTGGTTGGTAATCGAAGATGCCAACAAGACATCGGACTTAGTCAGCAAGACTCTTAACCGCATAGGTATTCCATATGAGTATTTAATTGGTAAGTAGATTAGATTTAAATTTCTTCGAGTATATATTGTTTAAAAACAATTTTTTTGACTTAAACTTATAAAGCTCCAATGCCAGAAGAATATAAAAAGAAGAACAAAGCGAAACCTCGTGGAGTATCAAACAGAAATCGAGGACTGGAGTGGCTGAGAGAAAATGCAACTGAGGGAGTTTTTTATTTCGCTGACGATGATAACACTTACGACATTTCAATTTTCGAACAGGTCAGAATAAATAAAATAGAAAAAAATAAATTGACGTATACTTTAGACATAATTTAGAATATAATATACCTATATTTACTTTTATATCTTATATGTACATACATATGTAAGTATACTGTAAGTATAATTACTTCAGTTATTATTTAATAGGATACGTCTAAGTTAAACTTTCTACTTACCTACAGTTAGCTAGAAAAATATTGATATAAATGGGTCACTACACTACACTACACTCATTATCAGCGATAGCATTCACTTATCACTCGGTATAGTTAGTGACTGTTATTTTTGTTAAACTATACAATATTTTGTTAAATAAATAAAAAATAAAGTAATAGTAATGGCGCGACAACAGCTTGTGTGTCCACAGAAATGTTAGGAAACTTAAATTTTCTGCCGAATCTGAAATGCTAGATAGCGTTTTCGTTCGGTAATCCGGAAGATGTCTCCGGAACTCTCCGATCCAGAATGCCAAATGAACAAATTTATACGCTATTTTGATTCTGAAGTTTGTTTCCCTGTATTTATGAATCGTTAAATGCAGATATCAAAATAAAGTTGTCTTCATTCTTCATTATTTCTAGATATTGCGAATACTAATTTGGGAGATTTTGATTTAATTTTTAAAGAAAATGGAGATAATATAATTATGCTCTAAAATATTAAATAGAAAAACAAGGCTCGAACTTAATTTCCTAATTTTCATATTTTCCTTAAAAAGGCACAATCGCAATTACATAAAATAAATAGTTCAATATATTCAGAAAATAAATAGAAAAAGCTCGTAAGGGCATTGGAAAGTATTAACTTGGACGAAACTGTAATAACTTGGCATTTATGTCCATATTTACTCACTTCCATTAACCTTCCCTTTAAAATATATTTCGATTCTTTCCAATCCTTATCATTCCAAGAACTTATTTACTTCTTTAGAAGAAACAAAAGTAAACATTCACAAGTACCTAGTTTTGTGTCTCTAGGAGATAAATACATTATATTGAAAACACGAGTATTTATTCAGTAAATTTTTATGACTGACCAACTGTGTCTATTGCTTGTTTACGCAGATGGATCAAGATATTGATACTACATAGTAGATCATTAGCAGAGTATTAAGTAAACAAATTTTGTCAATGAAATGCTATAGCTACGTTTAACTAAGACAATATTATAGAACTCTATTGTAATTATTTAACAATTAACATAGCTCATTCTTGTTCTTGAGAAAGTAGGTAGGTATTATAGGTAGTGGAAAACGTTTAAGTTCCTATACGTCAAAGTTACAATATTTTATTTATTACTCTACATAATAGTATTTTTTAATATTTTTTTTGTTTTTAATATTTTTTTATTAAACATTTCTGTTTCATTTAGATGCGTTACACTAAGAAAGTATCTATGTGGCCTGTTGGATTGGTTACAAAATTAGGCATCAGTAGTCCAATCATACGCAATGGTAAAATAGATGGTTTTTACGATGGATGGATAGGAGGACGGAAATACCCTGTCGATATGGCTGGGTTTGCTGTTAATGTGAAATTTTTACTGGAGAGGCCTAAAGCAAAAATGCCATTCAAACCTGGATACGAAGAGGATGGTTTTTTAAAGAGTTTAGCGCCTCTTAACAATACTGAAATAGAGCTTCTGGCCTCTGCGTGTACTGAGGTATTTCAAAGTTGTGAATTATGTATCTCTGAAAATCAATATCAATTTATTTCTAATTTTAGATCTTAACGTGGCATACACAAACCAAAAAGAATCCACCGGCGCAGATCTTAAATATGACGAAGTATCACCATACAAATCTAGTCACGCTAGATGTAAGTTTAATTCGCACATAAAATTTCGAAAAATCAAAATAATCAAAACATCGTTAAAGCTGATTAAGGGGTTAAAAAAAGATTGCTTTTGACATTCTATTATTCCGGAAATTTCTTAAGGTTATTTAAAAAAATGCAATGAAAAATTTTGTGAAAATAAATTAAAAGTTATCTATCAGTATTACAAAAATAATACCTGTTATCTCCGCTGTAAAAACTAAAATTCGATTATATATTTATTTCTTGATTGAGAAGTACATACCTATACTGTTTCCGCGAGGTCTATTTTTTAACTACAAATTTTATATTAAATTTACACTTACCTACTTTCAAATAATAAAAAAAAAACAAAGAAAAATTCCTATTCAGTAAACGGAATAGGTACTGAAAAAATAAACAATCTTTTAAAATACTTTTGGTACTTAACATAACTCTGTATATTACTGTAAAATTAATTAGCACTAGTGTTTATAATTATTATTATTATTGTAAATTAGATAGGAATTATAAATTTTAAATTTTTAAAGCACTAATACCAAATAAATTCTACTAAAATAAAATATAAAAAAAAATTAATTTTACAATATTTTGCTAATTAAACAAAATAAATAAAAAAAATAATTAAAAACAATATTCTTTTATTTTCTGGGTCGCCCTTATTATTGTTAAGGCAGCTGTTGCTAGTTTGTTTCAGTTACATTTACAGGAACTTATACATAGATCCCCACTCCTGAGTCTTTTGCAATTTATATCGATCGTATTGATGATAGTTTTGTGAAAATGTATTTCTGTCAAATTCTGCAAATTCGGAAGTTAGTTTCGAAATCGCAATAACATTAATTAATTCTTAAACAAATTGTGTTAATAATGTTATTAATAATTTGGGCTTGATGATTAGTGAAGATGATGCAATTAATTAAAAAACTAATTCATGCTTTTCCCGACGTTTCTCCGGTTATTTTCCGGCTTCTTCAGGGGTGTAGTTTATTAAGCTTTAAACAAAATACAATTTTGATATATACCCCTATCACCACTGGCGAGTCGAATGAATAAACGTGTGAGTGTGAGAAATTAGTATTACGGTTGGCGAATTGAGAACCTTTGATTCGACTTAAATGTCATACATTTTTCGAAGTTTGATCTCACTCTATTGTTGTTATCGAATGTTCGTTAATTTGAACGTCATTCGTGTTATTATTTGTCGAACGTTCATATTGTGTGAAAAAAGGTCGAACCTTGTGTAAATCTAAAAATCAAGAGAAATAAATAAATACTCCCAGGTTTCCTTAACTCCTTTGGAACAAGCTTTGGATGAACTGCTTGGACTTGAGCAAGCTGTAAGGCCAGAAGGTATGTGCTTTGGTTCATCTAGCCAAATTACAGAGGATTCATTGATCGGCGTACAAGACATTGAAGTGCTGCCTCAAAAAGACTCTGGGGAAGCCGATAAACAACAATCACCACCGCCACCACCACCAATGAACGACAATGAATTAAAATTCCGAAAAAGAACGCCTTCTGTTGTTACAAGGCCAAACTGCAACACAGGCAGAGTTGTTAAAAATCCAAAGGGAAAAGCTAAGTTTTCTGTCCGACATCGCCAGATTTTCAAGAAAATGATATGAAATACAAAGTGAGAAGCTTTCTTATCATTTTGGTTTATTTTGTATTTTTATTAAATAAGCAAATTATCAATTAATGAACACAATAGTTTTTTTGAAATTTCATGAGTTGACGTTTATTTATGCCTGTTATTTTTTTTTTGTATGGTAGCACTGAATTTCGAACTCGAATTGTAAAGTTCGCCAACCGTGGTATGTCGAATGTGTTAGTTCGCTAATGAAAACATCTCACTTTGAACGTTCGATTCGCCAACCGTAATAGGGGTAATATTCTTAATGTTTAAGTAAACTGTCATTTAATTATAAATATTTGTTTCCCGGCACTTATGTACCTTTTTTGAGTTATTTTACATTTAGAAAATTATTTTTTTTTTAAATAAATTAACATTTAAAAACAATAAGAAAATAAATAAATAAATTATTTAACATTGAACACTTTTTTACAAACAAAACTAAAACTACTATCACAGAATGTTAGGAGATCGCAATGCTGTTGCTGTATATTGCACTGATGTTATCTATGTCTTCTTTGTGTTTAATGTTTAATTAATGATAATATTGGTAAATACCTTCATGAGTATATACAATTATTTAAACCAAATCATAATCGGATATGCTTAACTGAAACGGTAGATATAATTTACCACAGTTTAGTTGTGACCAGTGGTACCACTTAACTTCAATTTAGGTAGATCTACTTCCTTTTGAAAAAAATTTAGAATGTAGCCCAACAAAATACAAAATCAAAAAAAAAACTAACCAATACCAATGCCAACTTAAAGTTTTTGTTTTGATCCTAAAGACTTTTCAAAGCCTGAAATTTCTTTTATTTATCTTTAATGACGTGTTCTTTTTTATAACAAAAAATAATTACTAAAGTACCTAAACATGAAGTATTTGTTTTTCTTAAGCAAAATTATGTATTGATATAAAATATAATATACATGTAGAAATAATTTAAAAGTGTGTCAAGCGTCTCTGCTGACAGCCACGTAAACCTAACCTAACCTTACCTATCCAAATAAGTTCATTGAGGTAAAAATACTGGTAAGTCACAACCAGCGTTACCACTTCCGGAGAAAAAGTCGAAGTAGATTTGAAGAAAAAAGCGAAGTAGATTAAAAATAAATCGAAGTAGATTTCAAAATGTACAGTTAAAAAAAAATAAATTAAAGTTATATAATTAAACAAAAGAAACTAAAAATAAAAATTCTTTCAGACTTCATATAGCAATTATAATTTTCATTAGAGAATTCATTAAACTAAAATACATAGTTACATATAACAAGAGATAACCGTTGTAATCATTCATTTTGTTTGTCATTAAATACCTTGGTTCTTTTTTTAAATTTTCATAAGCTGCGTTATTGGATGTACCAAGGGTAAGTTGTTGGTGACGAGCATCTTAAAATGTAAAGGGGTATAGAGGAAATGAGCCATACCACTACAGTGGCTTAGGGATGACTAAGTATTAAATTCCATAAATATTTTAATAAAGTTATATTTTAGTTTTGTGTGACAAAAACAAGTACACAATTTATTTACAGTATTATTTTAGTATATATGTACATACATAAGTAAAGTTAGAAAATCAAGTTTTCGATTTATTGGTTAGTTAATCTAAAGCTTCTTCCGCTGTGATTCCAATGTCACTATAAATTGTCAGAACAGCCAAACAATTCAATAGGTTCTAATGTTTTTTTTATTTTTGTTATCTTCGAATTTAGACTACAAATTTTTGTATCTGTGCATTAGGTATGTACTTTCCATCCATTCAAAATGATTTAACATAGTTCATGACACTGTAAGCTGTACTAAAAAAAATGGAACTTTTTCCTTTTTTTGCTCAACTGGTTAAGTTGAACACTCGTGAAGGGGATTGATCCCGGCCCCTTGATCCCCCTATATACGCCACTAGCTTTTTAAGTAACAGGTCAATAATGTATTTCGCACAATGTATAACGTTTTGTGTGAATTCAATTGGAGACATCTTTTTGTGTATTATAGAGACGTTTGGAAAACCAAATGAGTGATTTTGATGCCAAAGTTACTTGAATATTAGATATTTTAGAAAGAAAGAAATTCCGCCTCAAACTTCCTCATAATAAAATGACTTTTAATTTTTCAATGATCATAGATAAGGTAGTCCAATCGATGAAATATTAAAAGTGATTTTGTGAAATAGGTTACATATATTGCAATGGTATTCTTTTATAACTGGCCCCTTATCGTTGAGATAAAAAAAAATCTCATTGAATTATGAATTTTAGCTCGATAATATATATTGTATGTAATTTATGGCCTGATTCTCACGTAACACTAAGAAATTGAATTCCACGACAAGAACCTCATTTTGTATGTTTTGCGGTCTTAAATTTGTTTTTGGGTTACCTATCTCTCACTTTCGGCTGTTTTCGAATATTAAATTCAATGTGAACTGGCCAATTTTGAATAAAGAACCTAATATAAAGGATTATTTCATTATTTAACTACAATTTAAACGTGAAGTCAAGAAGAAAAACTTAAACAAAAAAAATCATTCATGTTACTTTTGACCAAATGCTGTTATATTTTTGTTTTAAAGCATTTATTATTTTAAAATTGCTGTATGGTTGCAGTTAACAAATATATGTATGTGAAGGTGTCTTCAAACTGTAATGCATTCAAATATTTTTTGTTAATCAGGTGCAATTTAAAATAGCTGTATAATAGTATATATAATTTTGCAACATTTAATTGGTGAATAAGTTACGAACAACCGAGGTTGGACAATGAAATGCGATGCAGGCATCCTCCCATTTTGTATGAATCAAGTGCTGTAGGGGCGTGTTCATGGACTCCTCTTTTCCCTCAACAGGAACAGGACCAGACAAACTTGAAGAACTTTCCAATTGCTGATTTTCCATAGATGCAGAAAACTCATTCAATCCCCTGTTATCAATAGTCATTGAAACTTGATTACCCGAACAACTGTAGTAAACCAAATCGAATCGACTCTCAGCATGGTAGTTTCTTAGAAGATCTTGTTTTTTGTTGAAAACAACTCCAAAATGTCCAATGCAACTGGTTACCCATATTGGAAGGTGGGGAGTTTTTAAACGTGAACCAGGTTGTAGAGCTGATGTCTTTCCAAGGAAATTATGAACAAATAATAAATATGTATGTATGTATATACAATATATGCTATGTACAGTAGAGTGGGCCGAAAAAACTTTTTTTTCGAATTTCAAGTTGTAATACCGCGGGAAAGTTGCGAATCGTGGAGACTAAGAAGGGTTTAAAAAATTTTTGAAATTGGTTCATATCTTCCGGTCGCGCATGGGGTCTGAAGTTTGAAAAAAATTGAAAAAAATTGTATTTTTACAAAAAAAAAAATTCTATCCAAACGTTTAATTTTTTTAATATAATAGCTTTAAGTAACTCTTATATGAACCTAATATTAAGTAGAAAAAAGAATGATTCAAATTGGTTAAGGACTTCCGGTCGCGCAGAAACGTCAAAATCAATGAAATTTTGAAAAAAAAAATTAAAAATTGAGGAAAATGACATTTCAAGAAAAATGAATACTTACAAATTTCCTACTTCGTAACCGGTTTCCATTTCAAAATAAAAAGTTTAAAATTAAGAAATAAGTACAATTACACCATAAAATTTTATTAGGAACGAATATTTTATTTAAAAAAATAAGTTTTGTTTAATTTATTGGTCAACGTTATTTTTTTCTTGAACAACTTTGTTTTCACTCGCTCTGAGCTGAGGGAGCTTTAAATTTCGATTTTTGTGAAAAATTTGGCATGGCTGCTCTTGACATCAAGGTGGTTCTTATAAATCCATCTCTATTTTCGACCCCAAAAACTTTTGAAGAGGCTTCCGAAACGAGTTTTACGCAACATTCAACTGCCTGCATGTGACAGTTCGAAAAGGTTTCGTAGAGTTAAAAAATAAGAACATTATTCGCTAATCCAAGAGCCTGGTTCAGTTAACGTCGGTCATGTTACTCCAAGTTCTGGAAATTCTGAAGCTATTCTCAATGCCACTGTTTTGTATCTGTCTACTCGTGATATATCTCTTGAAAGTTTAGTTGTCATAGGATGCGATGGAACTGCCGTTAATACTGGTTGGAAAAATGGTCTAATTCGACGAATGGAAACATATGTAGGAAAACCTTTGCAATGGGTAGTTTGCCTTCTGCAATTTAATGAACTTGCTTTTCGACATCTGTTCCAATAATTAGACGGTAAATCAACAGGCCCAAAATCTTTAAGGGGTTCAATCGGCGAAAAACTTTCTGACTGCGAAAAACGCGAAGTTATTGCTTTTAATAAAATTAACTGTCAGATTCCTGAGGTAGACAGGAATATATTAAGTAAAGATCAACAATATTTACTTGATATTTCTTTGGCAATACAATCTGGAAACTGCAAAGAAGATTTGGCTGCACAAGATCCTGGTCCCTTGTCACATTCAACAGCAAATCGAACGCTTAGGTTGTACTTAAGCGAAGAAGTTCCAACCCAACAACTACAAGATATTGTTTTTTTTTATTTTAAATTTATACATGCCAATGTGGTTCAGAATGAAAACAAGTAAATACTTGAAAGAAGGACCAAAACTTGGGTACAATTCAATTCAATCTTCAAGGTATCTCTCCGAAGATTTACGAAATATCGCCGATCCTGTTATCGAAAGAAACGGATTCTTCGCACACCCTGAACATTTAATGCTAACCATGGCACAAGATGATGAAAAACAAATAAGAGAACTCGGACTTCGACGGATTTTGAAGGCAAGGCAGATGGATCGGAACAGAAAAGTTATAAGAACTTACAAGCCACCCAGACTGAATTTCAATGCCCAGAACTACACAGAAATTATTAATTGGGTGGATTGTGATTTGTCATCTCCTTCATTATTAAAAAATATAAGTGACGCTGAAATAATTTCATATATAACAAGTAATTCAATTCCTAATTGGAAAATTGATTTCCCAGTTCACACGCAGGCAGTTGAACGTTGCGTAAAACTCGTTTCGGAAGCCTCTTCAAAAGTTTTTGGGGTCGAAAATAGAGATGGATTTATAAGAACCACCTTGATGTCAAGAGCAGCCATGCCAAATTTTTCACAAAAATCGAAATTTAAAGCTCCCTCAGCTCAGAGCGAGTGAAAACAAAGTTGTTCAAGAAAAAAATAACGTTGACCAATAAATTAAACAAAACTTATTTTTTTAAATAAAATATTCGTTCCTAATAAAATTTTATGGTGTAATTGTACTTATTTCTTAATTTTAAACTTTTTATTTTGAAATGGAAACCGGTTACGAAGTAGGAAATTTGTAAGTATTCATTTTTCTTGAAATGTCATTTTCCTCAATTTTTAATTTTTTTTTTTTCAAAATTTCATTGATTTTGACGTTTCTGCGCGACCGGAAGTCCTTAACCAATTTGAATCATTCTTTTTTCTACTTAATATTAGGTTCATATAAGAGTTACTTAAAGCTATTATATTAAAAAAATTAAACGTTTGGATAGAATTTTTTTTTTTGTA
The DNA here is from genome assembly GCA_951394125.1 of Epistrophe eligans. Classification (NCBI taxonomy): domain Eukaryota; kingdom Metazoa; phylum Arthropoda; class Insecta; order Diptera; family Syrphidae; genus Epistrophe; species Epistrophe eligans. The sequence continues at coordinate 728,330 of OX596031.1, forward strand.
AAAATACCATTTTTTCAATTTTTTTCAAACTACAGACCCCATGCGCGACCGGAAAATATGAACCGATTTCAAAAATTTTTTTAACCCTTCTTAGTCTCCACGATTCGCAGCTTTCCCGCGGTATTACAACTTGAAATTCGAAAAAAAAGTTTTTTTCGGCCCACTCTAATGTACAGTACATACCTGATTTCTTTCGTTATCCCAAAAAAGAAATCCAATTAAGCAACGATTTAGAGTACCATATTGTGGAGTGGCCTATAAAACCATTAATCTATAAAGTTTTTATTTTACAAATTTAAACTAAAGTAATATCGCACATACATAGTTATTTTCACATGAACAACACCGTTATGAAGGTAAGGAGTTGCTCTTCCAGTCAATAGTAAAGTGACGATATTCAATGAACCCTCGTCTTTATTTCCGACTAAAGAAGCCGTTATTCCTGAGTTTTTGTTATCCAGGTCTAATTGAGTTCTTACAATTTTAAGTATTAAATTGACAGTTTTTCGACAAAAAACAAATATTGGTACAAATAGGGTGGTACTTACTTTCCTATAGATCTTGTCAAAACTGCACTGTATAGAAACAGCAAAGCACCTGGACTATCTTCAGCCATGTACTATGGAATTGAATTTTTTTTTTTTTTAATCTGATCTTGGTTTAAACTTTAAACAGACTTACAAAATGAATATTGCGTTTAAGGAACGTCTCTAAAGCCCCTTTGGACTCAAGCTGAAATAAATAAAGCTAAAAACAAAAATTGACCATTCAAATTTGAAAATTCGAATATTTCATCTAACTTTTTCTGTAATTGTGTCCTGAAAGTATGTGGTACTGTGTGCAATGAAGGACTCTTCACCAGGTAAGGCTACAGTAAATTTTCCCTTTTGGGAAATCTGAGTTAAAATGTCGACCATTGATGAGATCAAGGCATCGATTTGTTGTTTTTCGCTAGGACGTAGCGAGCTTTAAAAAAGTTTACAAGCATACGTAGGTCATATCTTAACTTCTACACATCTCTATGTATTAATTTACTCACTCTGCAGCTGAAGGACATCCCGAAGTGCGTGACAATGAAGACTTGAACAGTAAATTTTTTAATATAAACCCTTGCAATACAGACAATAATCCTCGAGTTGCATTACGAGGTGAAACCAATCCATATACATACTCTTCTTTTCGTGGAGCAAAATTCAGTGCTGTCGTAGCCCATTCACATCTAATCGGTACTGCTGCTGTTCCAAAAATAAACTGCCGTAAATCCTGTACGAAAGTAATCTTTAGTATTAAGATTGAAAAATTACATAGTTGTGTTTTTAATTTTACTGACAATTGCCAATTCTGGAGCTATTGGGTGTCCTCCTTGAGCCCGAAACTGTATATCCATTCTGAGTTTTATAAGTCCCAGCTAGCTTGCAGAGCAGTCGACTGTAATCGTTCGCTTTCGGTTCTTGTCTGAATCCCAGTCAAAAAAAAAGTCCTAACTCGCTTATGAAAATATTTTTCGTTAGCACTTAAGGGTTTTCGTGATTCCATTTTCACACGACGCACGTTTGATATAAGGCACCCGTAACATGCATACTATGTCAAAGTCATTGTTCAAACGTTTTCTATATGAAATTCAATAAACCGATAGCTTGTCTATCCAAATATAAACTTATGTATAGGTTTTATGATTGCAGTTTGGGTGGATTTAACTGTTTGAAAAGCAGTTAAAAGCATGAATCGAATTTCGTGCTAACAACACTCTTGTTGTAAGCAAAAAAAAAGGACGAAAGTAATTTCGATCAAAAAGAGAGTGGTGTTTAATTTTTTTTTATGAAATAATAGACTCGTCACCTATAGTACCCATTAAATTGATTCTGAAAATCTGTGGAATGGGGTTCTCCAAGGTTGAAGCTAAAAGCGAAGTCACGTGAATTGTGTTCATAAAAATAAAACAAAACAAGCGGTAAATGTTTCTTCTCACATAAATACCCACATTAAAGAATCGTTGTTCCAGAAAAAGATGTTGGGCCATTTTCAGGGACTTCGAAAAATTATTACTTGAAGGACGTTTTCTTTGATCTACGAGTTCCTGCGCTTACTTTTTTACTACCTATATATATGACCCGTTTAGCATAATTGTTATTACAGGAATTGATAAAACATATACATTTTATAAAGTACGTAGCTATGTTAATATACAAAAAGAGCTACATTTAATGTAAATAGGAGCATATTAAAATAAGATCTCAATTTTTAAAGAAGTACATAATGAGATTCGCATAATCAATTAAAATCACCGACCATAGGTAAGAATTCACAAAAATATTAAAGATTACCTTAAATAAATTTAAATTAGTTATATTATGTATGTACAAACTACATTATGTAGGTATCTAGTACACATAATATTGTTGTTAAAAAATTCTTTACAAGTGAAATGGTATTATTGATTGGTGTCGGAACGACAGTTCTTCTTTGTGAACCAGGTCAGACATGCTTGGATTAATCGTTTAGCTTGTCTGATGTGGGCTGGGTTCTTTTGGCTTGTCTGTCTGGACTACCGCACTTTTAATCATGCCTGACTCGAAAATTACTTTACAAATAAGAAAATATAAATGCAAAATGCAAAATGAAACATACTAGGATAGGCTATAAAACGAAGAATTTTGGGCTGATTGACCTACTCGTCATTCAAATGCACAGGTACCTTTGGTTTTAATTGGTAACTTTGAGCATCACTCCCCTTTGCCAATCTCAATGCTAAGATGATCTTTTTCCCTCAGAATATTTTATTCCCTCGAAAATTTATCTGTAAACTAGGCTTTAATGGAAGGTGCATTTTTTTCAAAATTTATAACTGTAACTAAGGTAAGTATATTTAATAAAATATTTATCAAATTTTAGTTCAATTAAAGTTCCGAAAGGTTTAGGCCAACATATTTCTAAATACTTTTCATTTTTGCATTTTCATTTTTTCAATTAATTTAAGATTTTTGAGTAATATATTTATATATGTTAATATGGGCCCATTTCACTGGTAAGACCAGAAATTATAGGTCATATAATTGACATAGTTCTACTCATTCCAAAAACAGCAAATGCATTCAAATGTTTATTTTAATAGTTTTTTTTGTCAACCTTTGGCTTGTAAGTAAATACAATTACGAAATACATTCTTACACATAATTTATTCAAATAAATAACATACTACCATATTATCCGTTGAGGCTCCCTGTAATTCGACCAGTAAATTTCTTTTTTGAAAAAAATCATAAACATTAAGAAATTAATTATTAAATTCCAAAAGAGTTCAAAAACAATATATCTTCGCCTCCGGATTTTTAAATTCAATCTTAAAATCATAAACGGTATTAGGAAATAGCGAACCTCTAGCAGTTTCTGGCCACAAAGAGCAGTAAAACACGAGACCCAGAACATTAGTTGGAAGCCGCTTGATAAGTGTATTGTAGATGATTGAATAATTTTCAAAGCTACGACATAAATAGGAACAACAGTAAATTTAAACCATTCATATTTCCCATAAAACCGATTCCAAATGTAAAATGTATAATGTCGATTATCAGCCAGCAGGTAAGGGTGAGCCATTGTATTACATGCAACAACAATAGCAAAAAAAAATGCGCAAGCAGCATAGAATTTCCTTGATTGTATGATGCTTCCAAGGCTCACTCTTGCCTTTTCAACTAGAACAGGTGCTCCAAATATTAGTGTGAAAACTCCAAAGTAAAAGAGCTAAAATAAAATAATTTTTTTATGCGGACAAATAAAATTAATTTTATGTTCTACCTGAGGAATATGCAGAGTAGCTTCATGTGCACTTTTATCCCCAACTACTATCGAACCGTTGGAAACCACAAATGCTATGAAGACGACTACCACCACGATGTATACGTAGAAGAGCTTTAGGGTATTAACAATGGTTTGCAGAATTACTCCCCATGAACTGGCTATGTTTAATATGGTCTAGAATGGAATTTTGTTAAAAGTAATAAATAAATATTCTATTCGCACCTTGCCTTCACACTATAAAAAGATATTGAGGATTTTCTTTTGATTCCGTTGCGGTAGGCATACATCTCGATAAGCTCATCCAGAAAGCAAACGCCAAGCAACAATACTACCCATACAATGTTTGTCTGCCTAACAAGAACACTGAAAGCCCCTAAAAAAAAATTGTAGGTTTTTCTTTAACAAATTTTCAGAAGGCATGCCTACCAAAAATTGCAGCTAGGCCGTGAGAGTGCTTGCTCCAAAAATAGTACATGGCAAGAAAGAAGGTCATGGATAGGACATCAGTGTAGTACAGATGGCTGAAGAAATACAATGGAGGCAGAAGTGAGATCGATATGGATTCTACAGCTAGGACTAGAGCATTTTGGTGTGGCACCATGCGTTCTCGTATTTTAAAAATGAGGTACACGTTGCAAGTAGAGGCAAGTAATGACACTAAACGCAACCCATACACGTTGCACAAATCGAACGGAATAACGATGATCGAAGCGATGTATAAGCCAGGGAATGTAGTAATTTTGGTATCCCACTGCGTATGAAAAGTAAAGTTTAAGTTTTTAGGAGAGTGTAATTAATTTGTTGACTTGCCTCGGAGAAACGTTTGTTGCAATAGTGTAATCCTTGCCGTAGATGGAACTCTTCGTCAATAACGGATTTTGTAGTGCTATATAGCTTATTAAATACTGGGATAGAAGCTATAAGGTATATCAGCGCCGATATGAATTTAATAGCTATATTCGCCATAGTAAATTGATAAATAAAAGACTTTTTAAGAAGAAATATCACACATCTTCCCTTCAAAACTTGACTAGTAAACAACTTTTTACAAATGTCAGTTTGACATTTTGAAAACAGTCACAGGGATGGCCTTAAAATTATTGTGCCTCACCGTCACGACACCAAGCGGTGAATAGTATGTACTTGATGTGAAATAAATTTGATTTGACTACAATGAATTTTCATAATTGCGGTTGAAAAAAGAAATTTAAACATGAACTTATAATAAAAGTTCAACGCAAATTATATAAATACAAATTTTAGATTGAAAATAAAAAGACCAGTTTGTGTTTGAAATTATGTAAAGAGAGAATTGTTATTTTTAAACATGAGTTTAACAAGCGATTATGAATAATGCAACAAAAGTAGTTAATTTATCTTGTTGGAAACGTTGGAAAATGGAACAAAACTGATATGATTTGTTTCAATTTTCATTTTTTAACATAAAATATGTATATTATTTATTAAACCGAAACAAGAAAGCCGATCGAAATATGATTTGTACTTTATCCCATGGATTTGTGCAGTACAGGCCTTATGGGCGAGCTTTTTCAAAAGCAGTGGTGCCTGATGCACCCTCACGACACTGCGTTGGAAAATATGACACTCAAAAAAAGACCAAGCCACTGGCTTACGTTAAAGAATTGTTGTTGTAATTCTTCGAAAAAAGTCGCACACCCCAACGCGACCGTTGTATCCCACTGCTGATGGGATGGATACTGTCAAATGTCAATACGATCGTGTGCTTGGTATCAACATCTCAACAGAGTTACCATTATCCTTATCAATTGCAAGCAAAGAGCTTATTCAATGGATTTTATTAAGGAGCTTTAAGGATTTGAAGCTTTTGAGAACAACTTTTATGAAGTTGAGTATGTTGAGTGTTGTCGTATTGCTTTTCCACTTTTAATTTTTTTTTCTGGAGAATCCGTTGAAATGCAGTTTTTTCTTGGCTTTTGGTCTTTTAGAAGAAAAAAATTATTTGTGGAGGTTTTGAAATACTGCATTTCGTGATATTATTCATTAAATAAGGTGTTTTTAAGTGATATTGTTTTTAAATAATAGTGAAGTGATATTGTATTTAAATACTTATTAGAATTAGTTTAGTGGATATTCATTGTGTTATATGTTTAATTATGTTTTAAAAAGCAGCAAATTGTTGAGGCATTAAAAACATATTCTATTGCCTTCTTAAAAATAAATCCAAAGGCAGTAGACGGTAACCCTACGCGTTTTTCTCTCTCAATTGGGGCGATTTAAAATGTAAACTACGGAAACCCTGTGAGAGCTTAAAATAGCGACACACTTATGCAAGCCAATGCAACCAGAGTGAGAGGCAAACGTCCTATCTTCCCTGTACTGCACAAATCAATTGAATAAAGAGTCCATTTGATTCAAGACAAAATGGAGTACGGTAAGATCGTTTGCATGGCTTGTTTTGATTTTTTGTGACATAAACAATTTAAATTTTTTTTTAACTGTTCATTTTTCTTTGTCTTATTTGAACTTTAATTCTTAATCGGTCGGTCAAGATCCTACACCTCCATCGATCTAGATCTTAGAAATGCACTTGACAATCTAGCAACTTACCATATTCCACTACGGACTTTTTAAAAGAGATCTGTATTTTATATAGTGTCTTTAAAGCTTTTAAAATTCTTAGACAAATTTCGAATTCAAAAGAAGAAACTATTCAACAAAATGTACATATAATTAAGAATTCGTTACAAGTTTTTTGACAACAATAATCAATTCGTTACATAAATGATACATACATACCTACAACTGTTTTAAAGAAATGAATCAATCAAAATAAAAATAAATTAATAAAATAAATAATTTCAAAATTAAAAAAAAAAAACGTTTTAAATCCATTCTTGATTATTCTTAGTTAAAAATAAATAAAAGGAATTCTTCTGGTACAAGGTATTCATTCAAGATATAAATTTCATGCCACCACGTCTTTTGTTTACAGTTTGTTTTTGCTTTTAACTCTCCTTACAGGTGAAATTGCATGTTTCAATAAAGTGTTTTTAACTTGGTTTTTATATTTGTTTGTAAAGTAAAGGTACTGAAAAATAAAGATAGCAACGACCGTAGTAACTAATTAAAGTTACAAGTTAATTACAAATATGTAGGTACATATCCAAAAATAAAGTGATTTTATAAGGAAATTATATTTATAAATAATAATACGTTCCATTCCAATATATAAACTAAAAATCTAGATATATTTTTATTTATATTTCCTTTATTATAAAAAAATGTTCAAGTATTATTCTATTGATTGATTCCTATCACTTGTTTTTGTGAATCATCGGCGCTGATCGGTCATTTGTTTTAGTATGCCTTAGCTTAACTGTAGCAAACTGTGATGCTCTGCGAAATGAAAATTAAATTACAAAAATAGATTGCATTACCAACAACATTTCTCAGAATCAAACAGACAAAGAAAATAATTATCTTTTATACAAAAACAAAATATGTAATCAAAATTATAAATCACAAGTAAAGATTTACATATGTATTATTATGTGGCAAACCTTAGGTATTGGAGAAATGGAGAAGGAAACTTAAATCTATTTGCGGGGAGGTACATAGTTTTAAACTTTAACGCTTGTTTGTGTTGTAATTGTTTTGTGGAAAAATGTGTAGATATAGAGGGATGAAATTCGAGCTTTTAGGATCTTTTGTATCAGAAATTTATGTAAATGTTGCTAAATCTTCCTCCCTTTCTAGAAAAATAAAAGATCATAGAAGGAATACTTTATTTTTAATCCAATTTTTAATTTAATTTTAAACAAAGAAGTATATTGCGTTTCCATGAATGTGAGTAATATAAAACTTTAGCACTTACCTACTTACAACAATACAATACAACAAATATAACAAATTTATCTGCATATGCATATATTATTCATATTATAGGTTATATATTATACAAAAAAATATAAAAATACGTAAAATAAAAATAAGCATCTAAATGTAATTTTAATATACAATATTTATATATGTAATATGTATGATGTAAACAATGAGTATAAATTTCGACTGAAATATTCCAGCTCAATTGTTTGTGCGAAATTCTGCTGATATCGAGAAGTCTGTAGATGCATTCGTGGATTTACGTTTTCACTGATGAGTGGCGAATAAAACAATTTTTGAATTTTTGTTTGCAGATGGAACTGGAACTATTGGAATTCTAGAATTTACAAGTAGGTAACAATTTTAATGCCCTACTTATTTATTGTATAAGTGGGTACAGGATGTTTATTATACCTAATCTTCGGATACAGCCCCATAGTCTGATTCGGTAGTTTAGGTAGAACGTGGAACTTATCAATGCATATAGAGACTTCATATTTTTGCAATAGCTTTCTACCGAAACAATTTTTACAAGTATTTGGGGTAACCCATATGAATACATCCATACATTATACACGTAACGAAAAAAAAATTAATTCTTAATAATTTTTGAATTTTGAATAGAATGTTCCCCAGACTGTTGGTCCTGATGGTCCCAAAAATCATACCACGGACCATACGTCTTGGAAAAACTTTTTGCGTTTTCGGCATTAAGATTCGCATTGTTTTCCTTTGTCTTTTTCAAATTCTTTTCAAGTGTCAGATTGCTGGATTTCACGAGTCTAGTTCTTGGCAAGATTGTGGCTGTTTGACCAATTGTTTTTGAGTCCACTGTATATGACTCAGAGTTTCTCTTTTGTTCATCGCTTTTAGCGCTACTATTGTTAAGTGTACTTATAGGCTTGTTGTTACCAATCGATTTTTTTGGCACAGATCTGAATGTTTGAAATTCCATTTGTTTTTGATAGGAGTTCACTTGTCTTCGATTCTTTTCATCCTTTCGAACAAGATGGTCGTTGATAACTATGCAGTCATATGGATCAGAGCTTGTTGACTTTATGTCACCATCCGATTCCTCGTCTTCACTGGTGTAATATTGCTTGAGAATGTCCTGTCGTTTGACAGTTTTCATCACCATACCAGTTTCTTGGGCCGAAATATCATCGAAAAAATTATTAACATCACTCAATTTCAATGTTCCATTATCATCGTCATCATCATCATTATTATCTTCGCTATCATCTGAAGATGGCTGTTCACGGGGCTTGCTGTTGATCTTCTGTTGAATAAGTTGCTTGCCATTGCTGTGTTTATTGTTTACCTTCTTTGTAGCCTGTCCATTACTCAAACTTGTACCTGACTGAACTTTTGGTTTTTGATGAGCTCTACTACTGACTGTCTGCTGTGCTGTTTCTCTATAATCGTTATTTTGGCCATGTTTCAAGCTATTCATTCGCTCCACATCTGAAGGGTTTTCAATGTCTATTTCAATAGCCTTCATTATCTTCATTCTGGACTTGGGTAGATGCTTTTCCTGAAAACTATGATGCTTTTGATGCGAATTGCATTTTCTTTGAATAGTGTTTTCATTCATTGGAGCGATGCCGTAAATATTTTCTTCTTCGTAATTCTCTACAGTTGAAGAACTTTCTTTCCGTTGTTTGGTCTCATTCGAAGACACCGACTGGCGTGAAGAATTTTTCCCTAAAAGAACTAAGGATCCCGGTGATTTTTCTGGTTTTGCTTGAAGTCTTTCTAATGTCTTATCATCTACTTCAGATTCTGGAAGTTGTACAAGATCTCTGTGACGCCATAAAGACATTCCCGCTAATACTTCGTCAGATTTGCCAAATCTCCAAAACGACTTTGTTCGTTTTATCCCTCCTCCATTCAGAATCTCATCATCACTTGCAATAATATTTTCAAAACTCGCCGACTGTTTCATTGGTTTTCTGAGTATCGTTGATGACATTTTTTTTTCGTTATCATTGCCACTTTTAAAATTTCTACTCAAAGTCCAGGAGTTAACTTCTCGGGATGATTTGTAGCTAGCATCATTTCTACGTCTGAGTTATTATGTCAATATGTTGTGTATGTGGGGGACATGGGTACAATATGAAGGTATGAAATTTACGACGAATGCATAAAAATAAACAAAAAAAAAAGATTAAAAAAAAGAACATAACCAAATATAAAAAAAATTAAATAAACGGAAATGAAATGGAATTGTGATGCATGGGGATACATTTAATAAAAAATGATTGTACAGTTAAATCACTACTAAAAAGATCAAATTCTAACAAATAAGTTTGCACAACCAATTCAAATTCAGCGAATATAAATCGCTCAATTCAATCATCAGCACAAAAATGTATACCTATTGCATGACTGCTGTATTTGATTCTTGCTAAGTCTTGGATTTTTCTTGATTTCTGTAACCAATCTTAGCCAATTATAATGTTTTTCTTCATTTTTATTGGATTCTCAAGATTTGTTTTGCTTGCTTTCATCGAATGTAAAAAGCCATCAGCTGTGGTACATAAGAAGATAACGTGCTTTAAAAATACACTTCTTTTATTTTTGTTCAGCATCATCTGCTAAGCTTTGTAAGGACTAATCATCCTGCCTGCATTCTTCTCTGTATCTACTTATTACGTTGTCTTCAAATAAAAAACGGATTTCTATCAAATTTAAAAGCCTACTTCTAATTGGTACTACAAAGAAGTAAGAATCTGACAGTACCTACAATTTCTATTAGTTTTACAATACAATTTATTCCAAGTTTATTCCGCTCATAAATGCCAGTTCTAAGAATTCAAGCAGATTTTTTTAGCGAAAAATCATCTACCGCCACTTACCTTATGGGTACTCTATTGGAATGTTCTTCATCGGAATAATCAACCTCTGGCTGTGGAGGGGGTTCGTTTGCAAAACCACTGTCATTACTACTATGCAATGAGGTTTTAGCAGTTCCCTCACGCAGATGTTTTTGATGGCCATGTATCATTGGCTATTTAAAATATAGGTATATTTTTAAACAAGATTCAGAACTTTTTCTAGAATTTTATTTACTAACCTGTGTTGGTGGGGGGCCATTTTGATTTTTATGCTTTCTTCGCTCAATCAAAGGAGGTCCGTTGGGCAAACAGAAGCTTTGCGATAAGTTTAGCATTCGAATGGAGTTACTAGCCGATGGCACTGGTGCTGGCAATGTTGGTGGAGGACCTGGCTTCGGATTTCCTCCTGTGACACCACGATACTTCAAAAGAAAACAAAAGAAATAAAAAAAAAAAAATGTATTTATTATTCTAGTTTGTTACTTTTTTCTGATTTCTAAACATAATAGTATCTCCAAACATTCTCGTTGGTGATGATTCGTCTGCACTATTGTTTCTCTTTCGATAAGATGAGTCACTTTCGGCAGCTGTATCTGCTTGATTCGCAAGGTATTCCTGGTAACTTCGCATGCCATTGCGATCAAATTGTACATTCTCATAACTACTATCACGTTCCCGATCCGGTTTCTTTTCATTGTTTTCGGCATTTGTATAGGCAATTGGAAACCATCCAAACATTTGCGTTCGTAAATTTTCACCAAATTGCCAACCCTTTGCTTTAGTTCCAACCAATGCGACTCGATCACCTTCTGCAAATGGAAGTTGATTCTCACCAGATGGCATATAAGCATATAAAGCTTTAACAACAGGTCTCTGATCCCAGTTTTCATTGCCTTTATGACAAAAATATAAATAATCTTTTTAAAATCTAACATTTTATATAAAAATAAATTATACACTCACTAATATTCGAAGCCGAAGCTGTAAGATTGAAGTCTGATTTGGCACGAGGCAAAGAATTTTGCGAATAGTTGTGTTCATTGAGTGTTCTCATATCACCGTAAGGAGCATCTACACTCCTAGCTTTTTTTAACATTGACGATCCAGAATGACTTTCATCCTCTTTAAGTTTTTCCTTAAATGTATTTGTTTTTCTCGCTTTGTATACAGAATAAATAAAATATTATATAATTACCATTCGCCGTAAAAAGTTGCTATCATACACTGTGGGAATAACTTCCCTTGAAGAAGCAACTTCTTGCCAATTATCCAAGTTGTTTTCGATGACACTCTTCCCATGGGCATAAAAAGCCATCCAATGTTTCGAAATTGAGCATTGTCTTTCTAATACAAAACCATATCTACGACGCTCTTGTGTCATAGCCTGCGAAAATTTCGTAGTAATATTAAAAATTCTATCTTATTTTACAAAAACCTTTAAAAATGTTTATAAACTTACACTTTTATAACTTTGTTCACAAAAGTTATCTAATTTCTTTTTTTGATCATCCAAAAGTTGAAGACTCTAAAAATATTTTATAATTTTGAAATGCAGTTTTAAAAGTTATTATATTTCTGAAAAAGAACAAACTAGTGTTACACTAACTATATAAATTAAATATTTCCGCTCGTCACGAACTCGAGAAGATGCCCTTAGTGGCCAGTGGCACAAAGTGAACTCAACTCAATATACCCTGCCACATCCACCGAGCTGCGATTGCAGTCCTGCAATAATACTAACTAACTTATGAACAGGAACCCCTCCTGTTCCCTATTCATGAACCTTCTATTTGTAGATATTTGCGTTTTGTCGGTTAAAGCTAGTTTCCTCGTGAACAAAAAGTACACAAAGAAATGTATTGATTTTAGTGATAATTTAAAAAAAAATTGAAAAAGTAGCAATATTTCTAAATCAAGTTTTGGTTTCTTTTATTAGCTGTAAACTAAAACCTGAAAATATATCTTACATAAGGCGTTTTTTCGCGAGACTGCATAACCCAGGCAGTTAAAATTTAACACGTAATTCAACATTAATGACTGGCATACACCCCCGTTCAATTGAATAGGTAAACAATAGAAAAATTTAGGAATTTTAGAGTTGCCAGTCTACTCTCTTGATTTAAATATGTATTATTGACAACGTGTAGTAGCTACTGGCGAGAAAAGTGTATGAATCCGGAAAGGATTTCGAAGGCAAAAAATCTTCGATTATTAAGATTCAGACAGCTTTTGGGGCAAAATTTTCCTAAACTACCTCAAGCAATCATATGTATGTATATGATTCAATGCCACGTTGAATCTATGAAGTGATTTCAAATTTAATTTATTTGAAATCACCTTATACTAAATCACTTATTACTAAATGATTGAAAATATAATACACTATCATATTTTATTTATTGTTTTACGTAGAATATTACAATTACAAGCCATATTAACCTATTCCAATGAACAAACAAAAAGCACTAGATGTAAACCTATAAGTAAACAAATGTGAGTGGAAAAAAGAAACGGCATAATTGGTTTTGCTTTCCATTATTCTCTTTAAAACTTGACGCTTTTTTTAAAATCATTTAAAAAAATATATTGAGTTAACTAAGTTGGGAGCAATCGCTATTAAATGTCTCTCAAAAAGCGTTTGCCTATTAAATTGAACGGGAGTGTATTATTTTAGCGTTTTTCTACATGTCACATCATGCGTGACTTTCGATTAATATTTTTAGTCAATTTGAAACTATGGAATTCTCATACAAAATTAGCTTTATTATCCCATTTCTTACGCATCATCATTTTGTTGCAAAGCTTCTACTATATGCTTACATATTTATACACATGCATATGTATGCATTATTTACAAGAAAACACGACTAAGTATATAGAAGGCATTCTAGGCAGATTTATAGATCTATTGCTTAAACATGATTGTTGAAATAAAACTCCAAATAACACCCCATTCGGCTCTTCTTCAGAAGTCAAAGTTTATCAACTAATATGCTTATATTCTACTTGATTACTTTGATTACTAACTATAGTGTAACTCAAGTACTTACTTTAATTTATCGATAAGGCCTATCGTTAAAGCTTATATAATTTTACATACCTTGATTTCTTTTTCAGTATTCTCAGGACTGTTCTTTTTTTTACGTTGTTTTTTCATTGTAGATATTGCTTTTTGATAACTTTCCGTTCTAACCTTATGTTGCTGCATAAATTTCTTTTGTTCATGTTGAACGACTTTTGTATCTTTTTCTAAATTCGTCTCTAATGGCACGAGAAGGTCAACGTAGAATGCCTTAAGCTTTAAAAATATCAAGTTTTAGAAATAGTATATGAAATAGATCTTACTTACAATATTCATTTGTTGGTCTTGGATTTCCTTATACACTGTGACAACATTCATAAGTGCCGAACCTTTGTGCATTTACGTTGTTTATTTTGTTGAAATTAGTATTTTGTTAACAAAAAAGGCTTACAAACAAATTAAGATACTCACCAATATCCCCAGTGCCACTTTGTTGGGCATTCAAAGCAATCTTTGCTAACGCCTCATTGAACATTCTTGAAGCAGAAGCGGCACCTATGTTTGTTGTATCGGAAGAATGTAAAAGTACTCAAATTTTGATTACATATATTAAAAACTGATCTTATTGAGTAACCTACCATGTAAGGCTTTTAAGTAAGCCTTGCCAGAAGTTATCAGTTGCCTAGCACCAGGGTTAAATTTCTCGAGAATATTCTTTAAATATATAAGTAAATGTTTTATGGTTTTAAAACAACGATTAAGTAAAATAACTACATACATACATACATACATATATTAAAAATGACCTTGATACTAAATTTAATTACAAATTTATATATTTCTTCTTTCTTAGGACCAATTAATAAGCTGATGCTATAAAAAAAATATTGGGTACAATGACTCGACTTTATAAGGTCGATTGTCATAATAATTTCGAAAAAATTGACCGTTAAAAGGGGACACACACTTCTTTTTTTCTATATCATTGTTCGATGTTTTTTACGAATGAGTATCACGATACTTTTGACCATACTTATTATTTATACATATTCTAATTTTGACATTTTGCCAATAGTAAAAATGTCCGACTCCCTCCGCAGCACATTCATTGGATTCTATAATCGTGGTGATTATTATTATTATCGTAAATAAAGTAGTTTGTATAGTTCACCCAAATCATTTTCATATACATAAACAAATTTCACTAACCCATAATTAAAAGGCTAGTCTTAGCTCAAACTATACACAAACTTGTTTTTAAACTCAGCTTTTGCTTTTTAAAATGAAATTGAAAAATAAAATCGACTTAGCCCAGAAAACTCCGGTCTATAGCTTACTATCCCTACTAAGGTTCTAATACTATTCTTCAATTAAACTGCAGGTTTTCTTTTTTTAATATATTGCAGATCTGTTTGTGTAATCTTTTTCTGAAAAATTAATAAAACTTAAATTGGTACAATTCGGTTTTTGCTCCAGAAAAGAGTGTAATAATATAAGTTCTTTCCATAAACTTTTATTTAGTCTGTAATACTATTAAAAATAAAAGAATGCATGACAAAGTTACACACCACTTCATTCTATTCTGTTTCACTAAGTGTGTTGAATTTGTTCCTACCTAATGTATGTATTTTAGTGTGTGTGGAGGTATTTAACTATATATAGCTTACAACTACCCTAGAATAGATAGAAAAACAAAGTAATTAGAACTGACCACCCTCAATGTAAAAAGAAACCATTGAAAACTCACCTAACAACAATCTAATATTATGTATATGTATGTACATATATGCAAAGAATTAAAGAATACTAAATCGAAACTTTTAGGGATTCGCTGTTCTTTTTTTTTCCTTCTGTTATTTACCGTGACAAAGTATACAGTTGTAATTGGTGTACGGAAAAAAAACTAGAAGCCCTTAATTCTACCCACACTTGGAATGGAATGGTGTGGCAGAAACTAACGCCAAACTTTTGACAAACTTTGCATGCAGGTGATTTTATGTAGGCTGGTCTCAAGTCGATATTACGACACATTGTTCACAACTCTTAAATGCAAAGCAAATGACCTCTCTTTTAAGAACTTTTATTGAGTAGGAATAGAAAAAATAAAGTCGTAGTATTGGGATTATAAATGATATTTAAATTCTATATACATTATACATACATATGTTATGTAGGTATAATGTAGTTAGTAAAATGATGACTTAATACTGAAAAACATCAGCCAAGTGAAAACTTATCACCACTTAATTGGACTTGTTGTTGACTTTATAAGATGTTTTCGGGTTGCATAAAATTGTAAAATTTTGTATTGTTGGCTAATCGTGTTGGTAAGAAGCTTAATAAGTATAACGACAAGGTGTCAAAAACTGTTGCACTGATTGGGCAATGGGCACTTGTAGGCCATAGGGATAGGGATGAACCATGGAGACCATATAGACATGTGATTTTCTGCGATTACCAATTATGATTTCCTGATGTCATTTGTAGGCATTTCAAAAATTATTTGCCTTAATTAGGAATGTTGGTATATTCATAGTTCTATACTTATCAAAGAATATCTACATTTTTGCCAAATTAAAGCGTTTGCGTTATACATACATACATACGTGAGAATTGTGCAGTTTTATGGGATTTAAACCCAGGATTATACGAATCAATTTTAAGGCCAAAACTGAACAACCGTATTTAGCTGATTGACCTTTTTTGACTTCTTTTTGTTTCCGAAACTTACTAAATTCTCCAACCATCATTTGGTGCGGGATTAACCTTAAATTGATGTGGAGGAGAATTAACTGCTTCTTCTAAAATCTTTTTGACATTTGTTTATACTTTTATTTTATTGAATTGGTGTTCATTAAATAACACTTACAGAGAGTAAGTAAAATAGAAATGTTTCGATTTTAGTTTTATGAACAACATTCCAAAACCTTAAATAGTCTCAGGCAAGTATACAAGTAAGTAGGTACTACATAAGGTGACATCAAACAGATTTTAAATCAAGTTTGTTAGCTTAAATTTACCAATACAAATTACAAATACCTACATATGTATATATGTATATGTATGTAAATATGTACATAAGTACAACTAGAAAATATATTTTGTCGGACAAAAAAAATGTAACAGCAGTAGGTATGTAGGTACGTAATAATAAATAATTTGAGTATTGGTGTGCACCTTGTAGACTCCATCAACTAGTTTTGTAATTTCCTCGGCTTCCATTCTGGATATTAAATATTGTTTTTTTTTAAATCAACCGCGCACCGATTTTTTAACTTGGCGATATTATTTGTTATTTTTAAGTAAATGGGCGAACCAGTTATGTCTATGTATCGTTGACCCTTTCACTTGAAAAAAATGCGATGTATTTGGTTTGTGATATTAGTTTTGCTATTATCATTTGGAAGAAGTTGTATGTTTTGATAACGTTTTGAGTTCGATGTCTGAAAAGAGAAAACAAAAAATCAGTATGAAAATTTTGTAAGTAAAATACATATGTACATATTATGTCTACATAAATACACACTTTGTGTAAAAAAATTTAAAAAAACATGTTCTCGCAATTATAAGATACCTCGTATACCAATTATAATATAGTATCTACATATCATACCTATCTACTAGTCTTACATTACTTCGTTAATGTTGGTTAAACATGATTATTTTAAGGTAATAAAGGTTTAAGAATTTGAAATGTATTAGAATCTAATGATTTAATTCATTTAAATATGTAGTTTTTGTTTACAAACGTTGTATTCTGTAGTAAAACTCAAAGCATTTTTTTCTTTACAGTATCGACAAAACATTCCTTATAAACTACTTTTTTGTAAAAAAAAAATTGCCATTTTGCTTCTAAGAGCACTAGACTAGACACTTGGACATTTTTTTTATTATTTTTTTTTTTTAATTAATGCAAATGTATGCGCAATATGATTGCAAATATAGACCTTGGTTATACTTCTTCGTCGTTCGTAGCGTACTCTATAGTGAAGTTAGCTTTGATGTGATCGTGCTTGATGAGACTAACTGCGGACTTGGTGCCATGCTGCCTTAATTGTGTTTATAGACTAACAAACAAACAAACAATAGCTACAGACAATGAAAATAAACAACAATAAGTAAAACCACTTTTACGGATAGTAGTCTAGGTGGTAAATGTTGTTTATTAACTTGTTTAGAGCGATAGACTTTCGGTCAAATAGACTTATTATTTATTGGTGGTATTCGCTTATACGAGAAAAATTATATATATATATCTGTTTTATTTTATAAATTTATGTATGTATATGTAAAATATATATATATGTATATGTGGGTACATAAATAAAATCAATAAAACACATTTTTGCTCACCTATTTTCTACAAAGCATGGCACCGAAAATAAAAACTCGGAATATACAAATATATAATATAATGTGTACACTGTGCCTTCAAATATCTTAAATTATCGATAGCATAAACATAAAACAATTGTCATAAGAGGCTATAATTCCCACCATTAAAAATGAATCCTTGTTTAAAAATTAACGTTGCATTTATGGAACATTTTTCTTTATAAAGGTTGATCCTTCCATTAATTTAATGGTGGATATAGTATTTTTTTTATTTTTCACAGAAGACAAGCTATTGACGGTCTTATATCTAAGAAATGAGATAAGATCTTCCATTTATATACATATATACAAATTAAAAAAAAATATATTACTTAAGCATTTGCAACACTACCTCTAAGACTATGAGGTGTTAAATTAAAAAGGTGAGGTGGATTCTTTTAGACAATATTGTTGGCTAAGAATTTTGAAGGTGTTTGTACGTTTCGTAATGTATTTCCTTGATTTATATTTTGTAGTTAGGTATACATATAGGCAAACAACTTTATATTCTTAGTCCAGTTTTATATTTACAAAATCCATTTTTGGTTTAAATTTCCTAACGTCTATGTATGTTTGATCAAAACTTATTAAGTAACATTTTTCAAAGACTATACGCCCTTTTTAGATTGATATACAATATATGTAGGTACATTTCTATAAAAATTGACGCAAGGGGGCAATAAATATGATCTTGAAAAAATAGAATTCAGATTGGAAATCTTTAAGAAAATACCATCTGGAGGAAAAATGTCACATATGCATCTCGTTGTAGGTATTGAGCCAGAACTTGGTTGGGCACTACTGTGGCCTTTTATTTTCCTAATAAGTTTTAATCAGATACTTAATTAAGCTGAAAAATTAGTTTGAACTTGTATTGTGAGTAAACGCGATAAAGTGAGTGTTGAAATTTCCAGAAATTTCAGATATCTTCATAAAAAAGTTCAAAAATTCCTAGAACACCAAGTTAAAAATCGTTTAATATTTTAGACCCAGATGTTCAAATGTAGTTCATCCTCAGATCAAGGTTTAAAGTAACCGTTTTAAGTGGATTAACTGAGGTTCAGTCAGAGTTCAAAGTTTTAAAACTAGTTTATTATTGTTTATTATTGAACCCTGGTTGAACTTCAGTTTATTCTCCAAATTGATGGGTTAAAATCTTTTTTGGAGTTTGGACCACAACTGCCTGGAAAACTGTAAAAATAATCAAGTGAAACATTCAAACAAATAAGTTTCATTGTAAAATTTACAATTTTAATATAATCAAAACTGAAACTGAAACAGTTAAAAGATTAAAAGAATATCTTCATCACATGTTATGCCTCTACAAACGAGACTCCGGTTTAGGCCTAGACAATGCGGATGATATGTTTATATTACATATATTTATCATTTATACTTTCCGCAAACACAGTTCGATTATTTTTAAATGGCAATCGGTAATTTATCTTGTATTCAATAAATGGAAATATTACATGTGTGATGTATGTTTGTTTATCTATACCTACTCTACCTACTCTTATACTTATTGCTAAAGTACAAAAGCCAACACGTATCGTTGATATACATAGCTATACCCTGAATAGATTTTATTATATAAATGAATTTTAAAACTAATAATTCTTAAAAGAATATTATCTTATTTTTTTCATTTTTTCAAGTTCCAACGAAAGCTTACATCATCAGTTGAAGGTGTATTATATTATGAAATTAGAGTTCATCCAATACCAATACTGTGAATCACTTAATTTATATTATATCATATATGTACGTATAACCCAACAAGATTATATGGTTTCTAATATATCCTCACTTGAAATTGCATTTAAACGAGGCAAACTAATACAAGTTTTACACCTGACTTTAAATTCATTTCCTCTCTCGGCACCACAACTTCTTTGTCATCATATGAAGTTATTTGTCATATCTGCTTACAATATCCAATGTACAACTTTGAACATTACTATATTGCTTCCAAGGTTAACGCGATATATCTCAATGAATTATTATTTTCACACACAATATTTTTCATCTCAATGAGGTCGCTCTGTCATATACAAGTTTTATCTAAATAATGAGAATGCATATACATAGCTTTAGTTATTAACATTAAGGCATTCTTCAGTTTGCCAATATATTCAAATGAAAAGCTGTATACTTTGTTTGAACAAATTTCAAGCATTACACTTCTAGATATGTATATAAAACAAAGTTATGTTTTGTGTACGTGTGTACGCCCTGCGAAGCGGGCGGGGGTTTTGCTAGTACCCTATAAATAATTATGAAGATATTTTCTAAGCAAGGATACAACACTCTTAATACTTTATGTTATGTTTTTATCGTTAGTTTACTAAATATCTATTGATTGAAATATTTTGTTTGCGTACAAATTTTAAAGAACTTTAAATTGGCAACACTGTTTTCCGTTATATTCGATCTGTCAGTTCTCGGCTGTTTTGAGGTTAGTTTTGATTGATATCATGAATAGCACAGTACACATATTAAAGCATTAGCGTTTTCATTTTTGTTCAGTTCTACGCATCTGTCAAAATCAAGGTATTATATGGTCCATATATATTACGTCAATGGCATGAATAGACTACTGCGAGGAGTGTGTGAAAAGTTGACCTCCACAACAAGCCCGAAATCATATTCAAACATTAATACCATACAATTATCTGTCAAATAAAGCCAATTTTATCTACATTAAAAACAAAATATTCTATGTTTTATTTCTCCCTCTAAAAAGAACACCCATTGCACAATATAGTTTATATTCATAATACAGAAAAAAATAGAATGAAAAAATAAACGATATCAATTTTACACAATGTTAAGTTAAAAACAAACAAATGAAGTCTTTGCTATCGTTTTTTTACATAATTATTTATTGAAATTGCATTATATCTATTCGTTTAAATGGATATTGAGTTTCATTTATGTAAGCCCCTTACCCTATATAAAAAAACACACCTTAACACTCCTTTTACTTGAACTTCGGGGAATCTAGGGCGATATATATTTTCCACATAGATTACGTATGTACAATGTACATACATAAATAATTATGTAATTATGTTAATAGAAAAATTAAAGAACTAAGTACAGAGTGTGATTGATTGATGTTCACATGATGATTTAAATATTATATTTTATATTCAAAATGAAAGTAAAAATGTAAGTCTTCAAATTCAATTAATGTTATCATCAGTTAATTTACGACAATTTGCAAAGCATTGACTTTCACATTTTCTTGGCATCAACCAAATTGACTTTCTTCCTGAAACTTCAATCTGAAAATATATTTCCGTTTATTCCATGCCGAATTGTGTATATATACATATGTATACAATATATCGATAAAATAATGAAATTGCCACAGTAAAAGTTGAAAAGTTGTTAAACTTGTATCTAAACGTGTTTTATTTAATCTATAAATGTTCAAAGATACGGTGTGTCCCATCAGAGGACGATAATAAATTATGTATAGATGCGGTGGGTATCTTACATAGGTATACAAAATTCGAGTAACAAGAAATTTAAAGTTTAACTATTACATCACGAAAGACATAATATAAAAAGAGTTCAATGGACTCTAAAATATGATTTTGTGGTATAAATACATATTATCGATTCTATCAGATTAAAATCAAGCTGCTTATTAAATAAAATATGCAACATATTTTGACTGGATAAAATTGAATTTTAAGAATAGTACCAAAATGCCATTTTCATCATTGCCATTGCTATATTGAAAATATTTTTTTTTTTAAACCACAACGTGACATAACTGCTAAACTTAAGTCGCATATTATTTTCCATTGTAAAGGAAAGCCTGTGTAGTGATATTTTTAAATGTTGAAGTCATTGTTATTCTCACGAGCAGCACTGGACTGTGCACCAAAGCAGCCCAAGTCTAGGTAATTTTATCTTAAAGATTTCAAAGAATTTGACCATGAGCTCAACACAACAATATTGTTGCCAGCTTAAGTTAAGTTTAAGTGGCCGCTATTGTGTGTTCATAGTTATGCCAGTAGCGTAACAGTAAGGTAGGTAAAACCATCAAAATACCAGGGCGCCTAGAAGAGCAGTACGTTGTCCGACAAACGAAATTTATAATAATTAAATCAGATTCTTTGTTTCTTTCATTTCAGCACGGCATTTTTAAGGTACCTTAGTAATTCGAACACTTTCCAAAATTGCTCAGTTTCAACAATATTCAAACTTACTATGTAATTATGTACCTATACTAGTCCAGTAACCTTGTCGTCTCATATGAGGAAGACCTTGCGTCAAATCTGGTAGTTCTAATTTTTTGCTTAGTTGTTAATGATGTTGGCGATTTTAACCCTAAAAGACGTGTCTGTAGACCCAATAGTTTCAAAATATAGCAATAATTACTTAATAATAAAAAATAGTATAAAAACAGTTAAATAACAAGTTTAGGGTCTTTGGCATAAGATGCATCAAAATACTACAGCGTGTAGGCTGGGTCGAAAGAAGAAAAAAATTGTATGGGAAGGGGTGTTTATATCATTCTCACAACTACTTAATTTACGAATATAATTAAAGCTTTATTTTATTTCTCTTCAATGTTCCAAGGGTAAATGCAAGAATTTGACACAATGACTTTTGACTGAAATTTCAGATTTTATTTTGCGTTCAACGACATAAATTCAGAAATATGAAAATTCTGATGTAAAACCTAATGTATTGCACCTTCCCATTATTTTATTGATTTTGGGCTTCAAAATCTTTCAATCTTTAAATGTTTTGATTTAATTATATTGCAGATACATATATAATTTTGTAAGTACTTCATCTTCTCTTAGCTAAATAACGACCTCATATTAAAAATCGTAATTTTCTGCGGGCCCCTTCTCAAACCTAGTCAGAGGCCTTACAATTAGTTGTTACATAACTGCTTAATTTTTATGCTGGCTTAATGTTTTTTTTTTTTTTTAATTTTGCAGTATAGTTTCTATTATGTACCTACTTATATGGAATGGAGCCCAATTTTTATATCATGACGAAAGTAAATCATTTTTATAAAATTATTATAATTTTCTTGGACTCGTTCCTTAATTTAACCGCATGTACCTACACAAGAATAAAACACTCTTATATTTTACCACACCTTCTTGTGTACGTGTACATGTATATTTGTTAAGTCAAGATATTTTCCAGTCTGCACGTAGAATATCTATATGGAATTTTATACACTTTCTATCAAGATCTTAAATTTTTTTATATTCGTATGTTGTTATTACCAGCAAAGGAACAAATAATGCAGAAATACAAAAAACGTAGCTTTGTCCCTGAACATAGGAACTCTATAACACGTAGATAGATTTATATTTATATTTATCATTTTGCTGCGCAGATCATGTTAGCAATTCTGAAAACAAGTGCAAGCGTTGTGGTTTGATCATGTTAAGATTCCTTTAAGACTGCTTTAATTTTTGAATTGGTTTGTCTCTTTGTGGCTATAAGATATAAATAATAGAGCTAACTTGCGAGAAAGCAAAATATGATACGAATTTTGAAAAAGTAAATGTACACAAATACACAACTAAGGTTATGTTTTTTTGTGTGTGACTATTTGTTGATTATCAAATCAAAATATCTTATTGTTTAGGCTATGCGGTGAGTAATTAATGATATTTTTAAAGCAGCACTTTGTTTAATTTTAAAGATTTAATTTTAAAAGGCTTACAAATTCTATTATTATTTATGTATTTAACTTCGAGTTAATAATTGGGTTTAAACAAAACCCTAAAAATGAACTTTCTAATTGGCATACAAATAAAAAAATATTGCTCAACTTAATTTTTGGGAATAACTAAAAAATAAAGTAATTTAAAACTATTAAATTTTAATTAACCTTAAATAAATTGAACCAATTTTCGTATACTTTAGCATTTAAGATTGATCTTAAAGATTAAATAAAAATTCTACTTTGAGGGGAAAAAAGAAGAAATAAAACTAACTATAACTTTATTTCTGACTCAATGGGAACTTCAGAAATCATATTATCTTAATTACATCGCAAGGTTTCTTCCAAACATTGTCGGTTAAATTAAATGCAAACAATAAAAACAGCAGAGTAAGTAAAATTAAGCGAAGTTTTGGTCATAAAAACTTGGATTAGTGCCTGGAAAAGTACGTGTGTTGTATATTAAAATATGTATGTAATATTTATTTTAATCTGCTGTCACGTTTTAAATACATTAAAACATAATGTCCGCATTGTGTTTGATTTGTTTTTGTTTATTTTGGAATACGTCGGAGGACAAAAAGTATAGTAAAAGTAGGTATTTAGCGATTATTTAAAAGAAACATTTAAATAAGATCTTCCGATTTGAAAGGTAAAATTTGGAGCACTACTCGCTTTTTAAGATTCTATATTTAATAATTCATTATTTTAATTTTTTGTTTTGGATTTTGTAATAGTGATGATTTCTTTGTTGAGATAGTGTGGACAAAATTTTAATTAAATAAAAAAAAAAAACAATCAATAATATAAGATGAAAAAAAAAGTTCTTCAGAAAGTTAATGTATAAAACTGCTGAACTTTAAGTAAGTATCAAGGAGATGCATAACTAGCGAAAGTGAAAATTGTATAAAATTGTTCCCTTTTGGCCACACCTAATGTAGGTATATGTAGCTTTCTAAAAAAAAAAATAGCGATATCTCACCAGCTTGGCATATATGTATTTAACGACTGTTTGATAAACAATAGAATTCAACAACCTTATCTAATATGTTACTCAACGAGACAACTTCATGAAAACATAATTCACAATGCACTTGTATGATAAAGCTAACCGTCAAAAATAAACGTGCAATTGATAGGTACCTACTCTAATATTCAATTGTTAACTCATATTATTTTTTTAATAAAACTTGTACAAAAAAGTATAAAAAGGCAGTTAAAAATTCATGGAAAAGTATAAAAAACTAATATTAATATCGATAACTCACTTGAACTACTATCTGAATGATATAATTAAATACTTTTTAGGGGGATTCATGCAACGTCGTAAGACACTAGATAAGTTTATCTTTTGGATTAATTTTAATCTTTTGGTAAATGAACTGTCAAATTTTGTATGGGAAATGGTTTACGCAAATTGGATAAAATTATCTTAGGATTTTGTTGCGGAAACTTATACAAATTTATTAGATAAACTTATACAAACGTCATTGCGACTTTAAGAATTAGACGTTTAATATTTGACGTTTAACGAACAGCTGATTCAATTACGCAGCATTTATCCAAATAAATAAAAAGGACGTTCACGCAAACTTTTGCGTAAACTTATCTTTTTACACAATTGGTAAACTTATCTCGTTGCATGAATACCCTTTTTATTATCATTGAAGGTAAAAAAAGGTTGTACGTGATGATCTCAGGAATCTCTTAACTAATTTAAATAAATTAAATGTTAAAAATATTCTTTACATTATATGAATGCCATAGGTTATTTCGTTATTAATCATCTTTGAGTTTTGTTTCAGTAAGAAAATAAGTGAATAGAATTTTTAAATTTTGTAGAATATTTAGTCAAAGTTTTTCGTTACAGAGTTTACTCCAAGTTAAACAAGAGTTGATTAACCCTTTAAAAAAATGTTTACCAATTAGATATGTTAATCATGCAGCTCAAAAGATTTAATTAAAGTAATATGTTTAGATTTTAATAATAAACTATATATACAATAAAACAAACAACTGGCACCCAAAATGACCATAACTTTCAGAGAACCATCGATGATCGTAGTTAAACAAATGATAGCCAATCTGGCGGATTTGATGTATTTCCCTCATCACCAGTAACATACCAACTTCACTTTCTCATCATAACTACTCTTAATATAGCATAGTAGCAAATAGATATAAGTATTTTTTATAGTGGTGAGAGATTGTAAGGCAGTTGATGTTGTTGTTAAATCGTATGAATGAAAGATTCAAACTTATCTTAGAGCAACAGCCATATTCATGTTTTGAAGCAGCTACCCATTCTTCCTCCGACAACTTTCTATTTTCTGCAACAAAATAAAAAACTCTGCCCGCCACAATCTTTGCATACACGTTTTGTGACCTCTTGCCATCATGCATTTTGTTTTTTTTTTTTTTTTTTTTTGCATCGGGTACTAAACGCCAACGTATCGGTTAATGGAGAGGAAAATTTAAAATGAAACTATATTAACATTCGAATGACCATCCGCCCAATATATTTACTCGTACGGAACGGTTATTCCTCCGGACCCTTTATATAGGGTAACAAATAAAAATCCTCAGTTTTTAAATTTGTAAATGTTTTGATATCAATGAACATAATGAAGTAACATTTTTAAAAAATATAAAAATATAAAACTGGAAATGATCACCTCCTTGATTTTGACCTGATAAGGCTGATACATGTGCATATGTACAATGTACATACCTACCTCTATGTTTATCCATTTCGGGGGGAAAGATAATTTTCAGAAACAAATATTGCAGGTATATAAATCTGCACCTTGGTTCTAAAATTCATTTTCATTTTTTGGAAATCAACAATTTCGTTCTTTAATTTCTAAGAATTTTAAAAATTCTTTTAAAAAATAATTTGTCTAAAAGGTTTCTTAATAAAAATAGATTGTTTTTCTGGAAAATAGAGCATTGTGAAATTTAAAATTATCTTACGCTACATCCAGTTTGTATACCTAAGTCAATATTTAGAAAAATGGACATTGGCCCTTTTAGAACCAAGCTACAGAAATATTTTTAAAAAGAAATAACTTTAATTTTTTTACAATAGCTGTCAATAAGATTAAAGATTTTCCCATTCCCTGAAAATTCAGTTCTAAACATTTTAAAAATTCTTTGTAATCATTACAAGTAGTGTTCTTTTCAATTATTGCTCTTGAATTTGTGTGCGCTCTAGTACAATTTTAGACATCATATTATATCAAGTAATTTTCGATAAAATTCATTTTAATTTTCTGAAAATGCGATATATACTAATCGGTTGTAGGAAAAAGGTTTGTCGATAACTTAATTTTTCTACAAACTTTACCTATACTACTTTGTGAAATAGTACCTACATATGTGAAAAACGATAATTTTTATGCTTTTGTTGTTATTTTTATGTTGATTTGTTTCACATTTTTTGTCTACTTTGTCTGAACTAAATTTGTTCTTTTTTTTTGTGAGAAAATATTTATTTTATGTTTGCTTTTATAAAAAAAATTGTCACAGTATCTTTAACAGCAAAATAAAAGATTCCAATCAGCATTCCATATACCTGTAAACCGTTAAAGGCGCGATAGTCCAGCTTCATAAATTGTTATTTGCATACCTGCATTTTAAGAAGAATGTTTTACATATGTATAGTAGATATGTAGGTAGACCCCATTTGGGGACAAAAGCCGAAATCTGGAACACATAACTGTTAAACTATGCAAACAATAATCACAAAAAACTATACGAATATCTGCATTAATTTACATATTGAAATGTTTTATTTATTCTAATCCATCATGACTTACCTTTATATCTTTTTGTTTTTTTTTTTTATTTTGAAACTGAAATGTATTTGTATCCTTAGTTAATCGAAGAATCTGCGAATTTAAAGACTCAATCGATTTTATGAAAAGTGTTAAGTTAACCACAAAAATGCAATTATATCAGATGATAAAAAACATTAATACAAACACCACCACAATTATCAACTTTTCTATACAAGTAAATAATTTGTATTTGGATACCTTTACAGGCACAAGATTTTAACATATCTAATTCCTTTTACTCGAACATACATTTTGATTCAAAAATTGTTGTGAAATATACACAGATTTTTTAGTATGAAATGGGGCAAAGGAGGGAGTTTTCATTATACAAAACAAAAACACAAGAAACTAACAAAAAACGTTAAGCTCAACATGGATTCCAAGACGCAAAAACGAACGAAAAACCTGTCCCGTTACGATCAAATCAATGGAATACTTTGAATTTTGTTTATTATTTGTATTTATTTATTTATTTATTTTTTTTAGATTTTACAAACGCGGACAAATAAAGATTTTTTTATTCACGTGTGACTTCTCCGTGAGCTACCTCACAACTGAGTCTAGTTTTGAAATTTAAAAGAGAGCCCCACCATATCTTGACTTGACTGCCGTACCAACCTGCCAACAACGGCACAAAACAGAAAGAAGATAATATAATAACACACTTAGAAGCCACCACCAGCGTCTCTGACTTTAAATGTATCCAACCTGTATCATGCAGCAATGATGTACATATCTAAGGCTAAGAAAATCGTGTATTTCTAGCAAGCTATAGCTTTTGTAATACTTTCGCTTTCGTGAAAATGGTTAGAGCTTTTTTCTATGAAATAAAGTACGTAATTTATTTACAACTATTTATGTTATTTGGTTATAAAATGCAAAATCAGCAAACTAAAGACAAAATCCCTACTCAAAATAATAATTCATCTTATCCTTAATGGAGTAGCAATTACTACCTAGTTGATGAACCAATGGTTTTCATCAGTTCACAACTAAATAATATAGCTTTTACTTAACTAACACTAAGTAAGCGCTATGATTTAAAAGATACTGAAGAGTAATTGTTTGCATCGCTTAGTACTTTTTTAAATAAATTCATATGCAAAGTAAGCTTTTATGTTAAGTTGACATTATGTATGACCACATCATAAAGGTATGTGTAGACAAGTTGTATATCTATATACCTACTTAAGTAGTATAATTGGGAATATAATTATGTTCTTATGTTCTCACCTACATATTCATACATATGGCACAGATAAACTCATACAAAACTAGTAGACGTCTTTGTGTCCATTTTAACGATTATCCAAAAATAAATAACCCTTTTCACGGTTTTCGTTTCATTCAAACTACAGTAAAACAACAAGTCTCTACAATCCAAAATTGGCATTTTAGTAAAATGACTATACCTAGTTTAAATAACGAAAAAGGTGAAAAGAATTCTTTTTAAGATTCGACGGAAAAGTTTCTTCTTTATTTCAATAACATGAAAACCTTTGAATAAAGCTAAAATAAAAATAAATATTCCACATACACAGTGTACACAATCGACAGAGACAAAAATACATCTTATATCAAAAGCTGATGCCTATGTTATCAGTTGAGTAAGGCCTTCTGCAGACGCATTTTTTATTTCACAGATATGGTACAAGGTCCTATTTAAACAAAATGATGAATTCGATAGGTCCCTATACACATACTCAACATTTCGTCGATTCGGAAGAAAACCAACTTACTCAACTAATTGGATCCTGGAATCAATCAAAGAATTTCAATATCCGATTATTTACAAATTATAGGAAGAACTATTTTTTGTAAAAAAAAGTCGTTGGCAATAATAATTCTGTATCACCTTTTGAAGCCAAAGAAATATCTAAGTATAAACTATAAAGTATAAATACATTCAACGCAAATTGTTTTCAATATCTGTCTTTATTATTTTAGGTTTATAACAGTAGTTAATTACAATGATCGTGAAATAAAACAATGTGGTGGTAATAATAAGACAACTTTACAAGTCAAACTGCACTCAGAAGATAGATGAGTACGAACTTTGTTTGCAGTTGCATTCACACTAACATGTTAGAAAACGCTTCTTACAATAAGTACTTTTTGTGTTTTTTTGTTGGTTTTATTGTATATAAATATATGTTTGCTTTTTTTTTTAAATATAACATCATAATGGTAAAAAATGTGTAAACGGAACATTCATTTCATCAAGGTGTAGAAATTCTAATTTTATTAAAAGAAATAGTTTAAACTTTTATATAAAGAACCCTGTCGGGAATTCCAATACTTATTTGGAATTTTCAATGTGATTGAAAAATAATATCACTATATGGCTCAAAACTAACAACAATAGTGTTTGTAGGTTATTTATAATAATTAATAGGAGGATATGACAATCTACAAGTATTACTTAAAAAGTACTCGAATTATTTTAACGCGTACATAATTGACAAATTGTGCCAACAAAATTTAAAAGTATTTTTTTGCTCAAATTTTCGAAAACAACACAAATAATTTCAAGTTGTTAATAATACACTCAAGATTCTAGTTTAACATTCAAAATTTCAAAACACCTTGATTTTATTTATTTTTTGTATACTTTTGTAAAACAATTTTTTATATAACAAAACAATTCTAAATGCAAATAAAATCAAATGGAAAAATATTAGTTAAAACAGTTCTCAAAATAAGATTTTATTGATAAAATGATATAAAATCTTAAATCTGCACCCGATTTGCTATGAAGCTAACAATGATGGACAACTAGTATTTTTTCTTATTAATTTATAACTTATAATATGGGTTATTTTGCCTTTGAAATAGTAGTGTGCAGACTTAACTAGGCAAAACGATTTTACATAGACAAAACATTATAGCTGCACTGAGGATTGCAGTAATGGGAACTGTAACAATCCAAGCGTAAGCAATATTTCGAAACAAATGCCAATCAACACTGCCTTTGGTTTCTGGTGTTAAGATAGACGTTGGGCCGTTCTCCAAATTTGGAGCCGAAGAACTTGGTTTACTGGTGTTGCTATCGCCATTTCCGTGACCCTTGGAGCTTATGTATCCGACAAAGACCACAGATCCCACTTTACAATGTGTTGTCGAAATTGGCAAACCAATTTTACTAGCCAGTAGTACGGTTATTGCAGCGCCAATTTCAATAGTAAATCCGCTATTTAAAAAGTTATAAAATTAAATTGTAAACGCACACTGCATGATAAGTCGTTCAGCAGCACCAGACAGGAAGTTTTTGTAAATTAAATTTATACTTTACTGTCATTGCTTTGAACTTGACTGATCGCGTGTTCAAATATTACTTACGTTGAAGATGTGATTTTAGTTAGGTCATTGCCTATGGTCTCAATCACTCTACGACCCCAAAGCCAAAGACCAATAGAAATACCTATTCCGCCATATATTAATATATAAATGGGGCTTTCAGCTTTCTGCATCACGGAACCTTCTCGGTAAATCATATACAAGGCAATCAATGGTCCAATAGCATTGCTTAGAAACAAAAATAGATCCACATTTAAATAATGATATCGTTCTTTATAAATCCTCTTACCTCACATCATTCCCACCATGAGCAAAGCTGCCAAACGTTGCTGTTAATATTTGCAAAAACGAGAACAGCATAGATACTTCTTCAGTTTCCTCACCGTTGTTGGCAGGAATCGTAAATTCGGTGCTCAGATCCTTGCTTTCTATTAGAGGCACTTTACTAGAGTTGGGTGACAGTGTTGACGAGATCATCAGCTCTAAACTTGAGCCACTTTCAGTTACTTTCAACTCATCATTACTTTTGGAAGCACATTTGTTAGTTGCAATTGTATTATCAACAAGCAAGTCGGTTGCATCTGGATTGGCAGTTTTGGTTTGATTTTCACCTGCAGGCACAGGAGATTTTTGTTGATTTTCTTTGCTCACAAAGTAGTCTTGAAGTGGTTTGCTATCTGATATCATTGGATTTCCATTTCCGTTTCCGTTGGCATGCTGCTCGTCGATAAAGTTCAAACTTGTAATGGTAAGGTCGGTATTATCAAGACTGGCCTTTCCCAACAAATCTTCAGCTTTTTTCACAATTTCCGGGTTAATTTTATAGCTTTTTTCGTTTGCATATCCTTTTGATACAGCAAGCTTAAAAGTTGTTGAGGAATTGTCTGTCAGTGAGACAAGCTCTGTTATTTCTGCAATAGCAGGTAGCTGTTTTCCATCGCTGACTAGAGAAACAGGACGTCGATTTTTGCGCGGACTGCCCGATGGAGAGGATTCTTTAGAATAAGGTGTTTGTTACATTGAAATCAAAAACAGCAAAATAAATAATATTACCCAAAGAGTCCTCAAAATTGAACTTAACTGGCTTTGTAACTTGGATTTTGTTCTTGATCTTTTTCCCTTGTAAAGGAACAACGAATAATTGAGTTAGAAATGCAACAATCAAACCCAAAACAATACTTGAAACTAATGCCATCCAAGTTGGTATGTTGTCCATATATAAAACTGCAAGAGAAAATCAGTTAACATTTCGATATTGTATGTTTATTCTTCAATTACGTTTAGGACCATCTAAAACAATGCTGATAAAGTTTATGAAAAAGGTAACTCCGTAGAACACTGGCAAAGAAGCAAGTCCTGCTTTAAGAGGATCACTTGCGCGTAAAATAAATTTTCTTATGAGAATAAA
The DNA here is from genome assembly GCA_951394125.1 of Epistrophe eligans. NCBI lineage: Eukaryota > Metazoa > Arthropoda > Insecta > Diptera > Syrphidae > Epistrophe > Epistrophe eligans. The sequence continues at coordinate 760,482 of OX596031.1, forward strand.
CAGCGAAATGCTAACAATTCCACTCATAACCGGCGAAATAAACCAGGAGCCAACAATAGTTGCCAATGTTGACCACTTAAGACCTTGTGTGCCCCGCGCTACCAAGCTAAAACCAATAGTTGAACCGACAATACTGTGTGTCCCAGAAATGGGTAGCTTGAGAAACGTAGCAACTAGTAACCATGCAGCACTGCTTGCCAGAGCGGACATGCAACCCAGCATTAGTTCAGTTTCCGAACCTTCGTATAGACCAACTTCTAGAATTCCTTTTCGCATTGTGTCCGAAACCTTATATCCTTAAAAAAATAATATTAATTTAAGCCAAAAATTGTTTGAGCTCTAAAATCTTACCAATAAGTACCGCGCCTGAAATTTCACAAATAGTAGCTAATACGCATGCCTGCCGAATGCTCAAAACACCTGAACCAACACTCGTTCCAAATGAATTCGCAACATCGTTCGCACCAATGCCAAAAGCCAAAATAAATGCAATTATAAAGCCAATTATGACCATCCACAAAAGTTCCGGTGAGTAAGGATCCATTGTTGTTAATTTCTGTTTTTTTTGTTTTTTTTTTTTCGTTAATGCGTTTTGCAAGTTTTTTCACAACGTGTTCAATCCAACAGAAATAATAAATAACGCGTTTACTTATGAAGGTGAATGTGAATTGAATGTTTAATATTTTTTGTTACGAGGGATAATAAAAATAATGGAAATAAAAATACGGGTACTTTGCAAAGCTGTCCGAATAACAAACCTGATTGACAACAGTTGACAAAACTAAAAAACTTAAAATTTAGATAATACTTCGAAATGTATTTCAAACATTTAAACATCCATATTTGCGTTTGAATTTCATTTTTGAAATTTTCATTGCTGAAATAAACTTTTTTAAACACAATAGTTTTTTAAAGCCTCTTAAAAGAGTTAAATAATCGTAAAATATTTATGTAGAAGAATTATGAATTCGTAAAAAAGAGATTTGTTCTAAATTAATTTTTTTTAAACAAAAATACAAAGGTTATTCTTTATAATAATAATAATAAGTATAAAAACAATTAGAGGAATAATTTATATAAATTAAAATTTGGATTAGTTTCTATTTGATGTGGGTATTTTTAACTTTGATTTTAAATTTTAATTATATATTATATAAATTTATGTCAAATAATTATTATTTGTATTTGTATTTGTATTACGTTGAAGACGCCGACTGTTTTATCTAAAATTATATACGAAATATTTGTTGTATGTCTCTTAGTTAATTTGGTCAAAGTTGATTGATGAAATGCCGCACCTGGCGGTCAGGACAGCTTAAATAAATAGCAGTTTTATGAAGTTTCATGTCTGAAATAAACAACAATATAGGATAAAATTTAGTACATACTTGAAAATAATAAATAACTAAATAATAAATCGTTTTTTTTTAAAGAGACATTTAGTTAGGTATTCAATTAGCGGTAAAAAGTTCATCTGCATCGTTTTTAAAGTATTCCATCATAACGAAAGCCTAAAGTTGAGGCCTTAAGGCTTTAGATTTTAAATTCATTCTTAAGAAGAAATGTGTCAAAAGTACGCTTGATCTAAATCAAAGCTAATATCTAACCCATAGGTACCACAGTAATGATTTAAAAAAACGTAAAATATCATTGATATCTTTACTTACACTTACTTTTTGCATACATAAAATAAATAAATTTACTGCAAATTTAGGCCTGTTTGAATATCGGTGCGACATATGCATCCTAACAGGTGCGAAAAGGAAAAACAACACATTTTTACTATTTGAGTTATACTCGTTAAAAATAAATAAATATGGGATATTAATATATGCGACACAGGAGAACTTAAAATCATCTGAAAGACCAATTAAATTGAATAGATATATAGATATATAGATATTTATTTACTTTCAAATTCAAGTTTACAAAAAGAAGTTTTACTGAATAATTTCAGACACGTAACAAAGAGCGGTGGACAAGCAATGAAGCTCTGAAGGAAAAACTACATCAATTTGGTTTCAAGTACACATACGAACCTATCACAATAGCTACCAGTTTGTTCAAACGGATATTTTAAATAAATGGTTAAATAACATTCTTCATCTTTACAAAGAACTTCGGGATCAATAAATCAATTTTTTAATTTTCTTGATTAAGCGCAATCGAATAGAACAGACTGATCATTATTAAATCAAACCGAAATATATTCTATGATGGATTCCCTACTACACTAAGATTACACAGTACACATTCAACCCTACTAAGAAGGATTAATCAACACTAGTGTCGAAATTCGACCATCTGTATTTACATATATTTAATCAGTGTATTTGGCATTGTAGACGTTTTGTATGGGGAATCCATGATTTCACATATGTATTTTTTTACACGCATGTAGTCGACCGATTCACATACTCTCTTCTGATGGCATTCGGGCATTCGGTTTAAGTATAGTAAAAAGGATCTACAAAAAAATGATTAACGTATTTATACATATATAGATTATTTCATGCTGTCGCTATTTTGGCAACATTTTCCAAGTTTGGTTTATAGCATTTCTACAGTTATTTGTACTTATTTCTAAACATTTAGTTATCAAAAAAAAGAGAAAATAACAATATACAAAGAAGAAAAACAAAAACAATAGAAAATATTGGCGCAAAATTTTAAACGATTTAGTATGATGTTAAAGCATTTTTAATATGATAAAAATGACTTAACATCTTACTAAATCGTTTAAAATTTTGCGCCATTGTTTTTGTATTTAGTGGACTATATTGAATGAAATTCAATTGGAAGTTTTTTTGCGACCTACATAAGTGTCCAATATGTATATGCGTTTCGCCCAGGCACGACAGTTGGGCTCATCAGTTAGAAGCTGTCGTACCTTTCTAAGACGCATGATATTAGGCAATGTTTACCAACACAAATACATTTTGCAGCAATGATAGGCTGTAAATTATTGTGCCTGGGCGAAACGCATATATATATTGAACACTTAGGTCGCAAATAAACTTCCAGAAAATAACAATTTTCAGGGGCACTAAATAAAAATCGTATGAATCAAAATTTAAAAAAGCTCTATCTGCCATTACATTGAGCATTTTATCACACTGAGTAGAAAAAATCTAGGTTCCCATGATGTTTTTTTTTTGTTAATAAGGCCTATCTTTCCTAACATATTTTTTTCAGTAATGTGCAATCCTGTCTAAGAATTTTCAACATATTTTGTATAACGAATGCGCCCTCAACTGACAACAATTCTTTCGACGTAGAAAACTTGTTAATACCTATTGTGATAACATTCTGGTACATTATTATGCATTGTTATACATAGGGCTTTTTTAACATGTTTTTTCAAAAGTATTGAAGCTCTATCTACCCTACTTCCCAAATAGGTACTTACTAATTTTTTTTTAGCAGTTTAAAAAAAGGAAAATATAATTCTATAAAACAAACATTTATTTGTATTTTTTATGTTTTAAATTCAGATAACGGTAGGCAATCAATTGTTTTCCTCTACATCTCGCAAGTGGAAAAATGTAAGTCAGGGCCTTTAGATATGCATTTATGTACATATAAATATAAATCTGGTACATTACTATACGAGTAGGTACCTACATTATTTAAAAGTGTGTTTTTTTTTTTAATTTAGTTTCCAATTGTCTCATCTATACGAACTTTATTGAAACACATCCAATTAATATATGCATCAGTAGACTCTGTTTGAATCAATTCAAATTACGTTATACAATAGTTGGGTTACACCTTAGCTCTATACATAGGTAGGTAGTTGTTTTAATTTTTTTTAATTAATTAAATTGTCAATTAACACAGTGATGATGCAAAATCACTCTTACCTATGGAAAAATAAACTCTATGACAAATGCAAATAGGTAGGTTTTGGTATATATGTACATACATATATATGTACGTATTCGTGTATTGAATCAATTAAGACTGATTTTCAAACGCCTTATAACCTACCTACAAAAAGCGTTTTTACCTAATAAATGGATTGTCATTCCATTTACTAGGCCAACAGTCATCAATTAAGACTAAAAAAATTAATCAAACCCAAAACTGATCAATGATCGTCTGTGTCATCGTAATAGATTCATCACAACCTCACGATACAGAAAATAGAAAAATATACCTACGCAATACGAAAACGATCATAAAGATTATAACGACGACGACCTGACGTCGCACACATGTTGAAGACACGAGACAAGATAAAAAAGATGATAAACAAACCAACGAGGGAATTCCTTCTAACTTATAGTAACTAAGTGACTCATAAATAATAATAGTGGGTCATATGAAGTGACTTGCAAGATGTTACGGCTGTTGGTCGGAAAATAAGACTACATACATTATATGGACCAACCCAAAAGAAATTTACATTTTATTCCTTTTTCATGAGTAAGGCGAACAAAGAGATAACCCAATCCACGTGCTCCTTAAAAGTTCAGTGTCCTTGAGAAAATGGCTAATGAACAGTTTATTAATTCAGTTCCAGGGTTTCCAGTGGTAATGATTCTAATAGAGCTTACCAATTACGAAGCAAATTTTTTGAAATAAAATACCTTCCTGCAAACAATTCCGATAGAGAAAATGTGCAATGACTTTTCAATGTGAATTGCAGTACGAGAAAAAAAAAAAAAAACAAAACAATTTACACAAATAGCTTGTTGCAAAACGCTGACAGATCGCATAAGTACACATGTCGGCTTTTATTTATTTTATTTCAGTTTTCTTTGCTAGTTCTCATGACGTTAACAAAATTACAAAAACCATCGCGCAGCGAAAACTTTACTTAAAAAATCAATTATTTAGGTTTTTCTCATATTTTAAATCCAAGTTTTTATTTCGCCAAGATGTATAAAGAAGTTGAATGATTCATTAAGGGAGAAGAATCCTTGTCCATTGCATAATTTCTTTATTTCTGGAGTAAGATTTTCTATTATTCACAGTTCCAATCAGAAGACGTATTGTGGAATTTTATTGATTTTTACAGAATTTTATTAACACGGACGAAGACTATACATTTTTAAGGGATTCGTTTATTATATTATTCATAAATCTCGTGCAATAATCCACTTTTATTTTGCAAAATTATGGGGGGATTTTTATACAGAGTTTAGCTATACCCACACGGAGAATTATGACTTATGTAAGGGTCCTAGTTTATCCTTTCCCAATACAATAGATATCACAAAATACACAATTTTAAAATTAGATAAACTGACTACATACTTGAAAGAATTAGACTGAAAAATTAACGCTGCCCCCGACTACGAAAACAACAGATGAATAATTTAAAAACTATTTTGATTTTCATCGGAAGCGAGAATCAAATCCGTTCTAAGTTCTTTTTACGCGAAGGCACAAGCACGAAGCACGAAGCACGAACAAGAAAGCTCGGGGTTGACGTTGGCGGCTGGTGCTGATGTTTGCCTTTGGGCTTTTTTGCTCCCGTCTCGGCCTTCTCTTGTCTTCCGTGTAGCATGTAGTACGCACGCTCCTCGCATTGATATTTCTGTTGCCAGCCTTTTTTTTATTCACAAAATAAGGCAGGGTACACACTAATCATAATGTTCATGATTTCAGTTAACGATGTTCGAAGATTGTCAAACAGCCATCGGTGTTTTACTTGCGATTATAGGGTGAGTTGAGGATTCGAATCAAATATTCCAATCAAACATATTATATATTGTATATTATATATTATATATTATATATTATATATTATATATTATATATTATATATTATATATTATATATTATATATTATATATTATATATTATATATTATATATTATATATTATATATTATTTATTATATATTATATATTATATATTATATTATAGATGACACAAAAAAATGGGTCCCGTAATTTGGTGTGTCTGTACCTAAACCCAGCAAACCACTGAATTGATTTTCTTCAATTTTGGAAATTAATCACCTCAATTAATTTTAACAGATTCTTTAATTCTTGAATTTTGTGTGAAATGTTTTTAAAAAAAAAAAATAAAAATCCTAGGGAAATAAACGAATTTAATGAATAATTGAATTTATTTTAGTTCATTAAATTTATTTGAAATAGTGATAACAAATTTTTTTAAAATGAATATAATTTCTTCTTAGAGAAAAGCTGTTTTTTATGTCAAAATTAAGCTAGGGTTTTAGCTGATGTTTGAAGAAAAAAGTCTTACAATTTTTTTTATAAAAAAAATTCTTTACACCTACCGAGAAATTAAAAATCTACTTTTTTTTATTGCATTGTTTTCTCTCCACTTATATTTGACGTCTTTTTTGTCATTTATCTACAATAAAAGAGAGAGAAAAGAAAAACATAGTAAATCTGTTCGCATTGACCTATTTTTGTTCATTCATTCCAAAACTGCCAATTTCAATTTTTGTCAATTTATTTTTTTATATAAACTTTGACAGATCTTTGGACTTAAGTATCCAGTATCCGAAATTAAAAGAACAGAACTAATTTCTGGAAAATCCCAATTAACTTTAACTTCGATCGTGGGTATTGCTGGTGTTGAGCAGGTACTCGAACGGACATTTATTGTCGATAATATAGTTTTGTTTTCTCTTTAATTTTCGATCTGTCAAACTAAAAACTTCAAAATAAAATAAATCTAGACAAAAAAGAATTATCATGGTGCGTAGAATTTTATTTTATTTAATAAATAAATAAAGTTCAAATTTAAGTTTCGTAGAATTAGATAGAAATTCCAAAGCAAGTTTTTATGTTGAATCTATAATTCGATGTCTATAGATAAAAACTGAAGCATAATATAGATAACATATTTTATGAATAATAAAATTTAAGGAATTATATTTTCAACATAAAGCCAAAGGCTTGAAGAGTATAAATATAACCATCTTTTGTTTTTATTAAATTTTGACATAGTCTTATTTTAATTTATTTAGTTTCAGTTTGGTGGATTTAATATGATATTCCCAGATGTCGGGCGAAATTTTCAATCATCTTACAAATGTTTTTCGGTGTCCATGCTTCCGGGAAACGAACGACACGACGTCGAAAAGGGTGGAAAGAGTAAGAATTTTTATTATTTTTAGGAACATACATAATATGTCTATTGATATGATGTTTGATTGTTGAGCTCTATTTATAAAAATGTTTCACTAATAATATTTAAAATAATCATTCTTAACTTTTTATGTAGAATTTCTTACTATTGACAGACCAATGTCGTGATGCGCTTTAAAACTTAAATACTAACTTAAAATTGTCCTATTTAGGGTTCTAGCTGTAATAGTTTGAGTAAAAAAGGAAAAACATTTGTCACGAAATACAGTTTAGGAACATACATAATATGTCTATTGATATGATGTTTGATTGTTGAGCTCTATTTATAAAAATGTTTCACTAATAATATTTAAAATAATCATTCTTAACTTTGTATGTAGAATTTCTTACTATTGACAGACCAATGCCGTGATGCGCTTTAAAACTTAAATACTAACTTAAAATTGTCCTATTTAGGGTTCTAGCTGTAATTGTTTGAGTAAAAAAGGAAAAACATTTGTCACGAAATACAGTTTGTAAAGAAAGAACCATGGACTATTACATCTTACATCTCGGACATTTGAGAAGGTAGTCCTACGCACGGAGGTTTTATTTACGATGATAATTTGCTGCCAGTTAAAGTTTTTTAAAGAAAAAATTATAATGTAACCTCAACGTCCTTTACTTTAAATATTTTTCAACGTTTAAGAAAAGATGGTAGTCGATGGACATAAACTGCTAAGTGACTGCAACACTCGGGTGTAAACGCCAAAATATTACAAACTTAAATGTGCCATCATTTATTTTTAATTTAATTTTGAAAGTCACTTTTTTTAAATTAGGTTTATGCTTAAACAATAAATACAGTCCATTAAAACCAAAATAATAATTCTCTTATTATTTGTATTTTTCTTTTTATTGTAACTATTATCAAAATTATTATTTTTTTGATATGTTTAGTTATAATGCCACCTTCGGCACTTGATGCATTAACCCGTCTCAATGTGGAATATCCAATGCTCTTCAAATTGATTAACAGCAAAAAGAATAGAAATTCTCATGCTGGTGTCTTGGAATTTGTTGCAGACGAAGGAAAAGTTTACCTTCCATATTGGGTGATTATACAAAGTCCATATTTTATTTTCATTTTTTTAAAACAATATTTTGTTGCAGATGATGGATAATTTGCTTTTAGAAGAAGGTGACATCATAACAATCGAAAGTGTTTCACTTCCGGTGGCAACATTTTCGAAATTTCAACCACATAACACTGATTTTTTGGACATAACCAATCCAAAGGCCGTATTAGAGAATGCTTTGAGAAACTTTGCTTGTCTCACAACTGGCGATGTAGTTGCAATTAAGTACAATAAAAAAGTTTACGAACTATGTGTCCTTGAGACGAAACCTGGAAATGCTGTCAGCATTATTGAATGTGATATGAATGTAAGTCTTTAATTTTCTATTAGTTATTTTTTTCTTAAGAAAATAATATTTAAGGTTGAGTTTGAAGCTCCCGTTGGCTACAAAGAGCCCGGTTCATCAAAGAAAGAAGAAAAGCCCGAAGAAGAAAATGTAGAGAACATGGAAGAAGATATTAATACTTTTAGCGGTTCTGGAAATCGCTTGGATGGCAAAAAGAAGAAGGAAGCCCAATTATCGCAACCTGTAATGAAAAAGGTAACATTCTACCTGTTTAAAAAATTAAAAGCTTGATCAACGAAAACTTTTTATTTCTATTTAGATCTTAGCCCGAGGAATTCCTGACTATGATTACCAAGTAGGAGTTATTAAATTTGATCGCAACGTCAAGCCTATCAGTGATCGCGTTCAACAAGATGAAACGACGGTAACGGAACCTGAAGACTTTCAGGGCCAAGGGTTCTCGATGAAAAAATCCAGGAAATAAATTATAAAATTTTCAAGTTGTAATACATCTATTTTATATTATTATCGTTTGTTTTTTTTTTTTTGCTTCTGAGAACACTTAGAGCCCGATGGAAACTTTGCAACAAGTATAATTATACAAAGTTGATGATAATAAAGTATTTTTTAAGAATTTCTTATAAATTTAGAGTCAGATTAATAGTTTCTTCAGGTGCTACTGGGGGTGGCTTTATTATTGACATGGGAGGCAGTCTTCTTATTTTGCGACCATGTCTACCACTTTTACGTTGCCATAAACCGGAACGAGGCCGGTTACCCATTTCCCTCATTTTTTGAGCACTGCCCACATGTTCCTTGTTGTGCTCAATGTTGGACACTCGACCTGAAATTTAAACAAGTTGATATATAGTTTTTATTGAATGAATTGCTAGTGTGTTTTCCAATCCAAGAGGGAATTGGTAGAAATAAAACGGCATCGGAAGTTAGAGGCGTGATCACAAAAAAAAATGGAGTCGATAACAAATACAAGTTAAGCACATTTAACATTTTTAGCACCGACTTTATTTTCATGCAATTCGCTTCGGACATGGAAAAAAAACACTTAAATTAAAATTGTTTGTAATTAAATTTAATAACTCACCGACTGTGGCCATGCAATTTTTATCAAATGCATATTCCCTCTTAGAAGGCAGTTGTACAACTACTCGATCATCGAACTTTCTTAGAATTGTTCCAAAAGTTCCTGCAGAATGTATTAAGTGGCAAGGCTGACCAGGATTCTTCTCAAGGCAATGAATCCTTGTACCTGTGGGTAAGGCTCCAAGAGGGAAAGCATCTCCGTCATTGGGACGAACTTAAAGAAAAGAACAAAACTGTTATATTCAATTATTATGTAACAATGGTTAAAGCACCTGGAATTCTGGGAATAAACCTAGATGTTTTTATTACGTCTCCTGACTTCATATTCTCTGTTGCCAATATATATTTGAGCTCATTTCCACATGCCACAAGTGCAACTTTAGATGTCCTACAACCATCATTAATAACATCTACGACTCGTTCTAACTGAGGCGGGCCTTCACGTGGTCCATCTCTCACCCACTTAACCCAATGATATTGCTGTTTAATACCGCCACCGATACCTTTTGCCACTAAACGTCCAGTCTTCGGGTCTCGACCGGCTAAATGACTTATTTTTAATGGTTCAACGGTGTACTCCTCAGTGAAATGCACAATACGACGGAACGACTTTCCTCCTCCTGGCTTCGGTTTTTCAACAACTTTGCACTTATTACGATATTGTATCGACGATCCAAGGAAAGTTTTGTTGCAAATTCGAAGATTTTGATTAAATAAACGGGTTAAGTTGTTCATATTTTATATTTTGCTGCAATTTATGTAAATATGTAAAATGCAAAAGGAGAATTTGCCTGAGCCCCAAATTGGAAATCAAAATTTCTATATTTTTTTTTTGGCCAATTGTCACTGTCAGAAACATATGTTAGTCAGTGAAGCCAATTCGAAAATTTATATATTCTAATGGCCATGTTCAAATTTGTATCCAAAGCGATCTAGATAGCTTGGTGTTGTAGGCTATTGGACTTTTCCAAAAACTATCAGTCGTATTTATTAGTGGTCTTATTTATAAACGTTGTCTAACTTTAGACAACTGTCCAACTTTGGAAAATGTGTTCAAAAACCTTGTTTATTGTTATCTTATACCTGCCTAACTTAGACACAAGAGTAGATTGTCTTAACCGCGAATAATGTGATATTTATTTTTATTAAATAAAGCATATTTCCACCAATTTGAAAAAAGTTAGACAGTGTCTAAGTAGACAAAAATCTAATAAATACGACTGCTTGTTTATTGTTGTCTTATAGTAGTCGTATTTATTAGATTTTTGTCTACTTAAACACTGTCTAACTATTTTCAAATTGGTGGAAATATGCTTTATTTAATAAAAATAAATAACACATTATTCAAGGTTAAGACAATCTACTCTTGTGTCTAAGTAAGGCAGCTATAATACAACAATAAACAAGGTTTTTGAACACATTTTAAAAAGTTGGACAGTTGTCTAAAGTTAGACAACGTTTATAAATAAGACCACTGGTGTCTAACTTAGACACCAGAGTAGATTGTCTTAACCGTGAATAATGTGATATTTAATTTTATTAATTAAGGTATATTTCCACCAATTTGAAAATAGTTAGACAGTGTCTAAGTAGGCAAAAATCTAATAAATACGACTGTGGAATTGGTTGTCCAAACCTATTCTAAATTGGCTTGGCCTTATTTATAAACGTTGTCTAACTTTAGACAACTGTCCAACTTTAAAAAATGTGTTCAAAAACCTTGTTTATTGTTGTCTTATAGCTGCCAAACTTAGACACAAGAGTAGATTGTCTTAACCTTGAATAATGTGATATTTATTTTTATTAAATAAAGCATATTTCCATCAATTTGAAAATAGTTAGACAGTGTCTAAGTAGACAAAAATCTAATAAATACGACCGGCTATGTTCAATGAGCAAAGAATCGTCAAATTATCCTGAAATGAATGAAATGTTCATTGAACGTATCCAAATGTTCACGAAATTGACAGATTACAAAGATGTCATGAGGTATAAGGGAACATATTTAGTTAGATAACTGCTGGAATGCGTTTATAAATGAGATGTCCAACTATTTAGGCAGTGGCTAGCTGGACAACTGTCCAAGAGTGTTCTAAGGAAATCTAATAAATACGACTGTATATATCTATATAACTATATTATATTTGGCGGTTCTAGTTGGAGAGAAAACAATGCAATACAAACAAATATACTTAATATAAACACTTTTCTAAAGGCACGACTAGAGTGCACATTGTGATTTATCGTTTTAGGTATAAATGTTAGCATATTTTGTTTGTATTGCATTGTTTTCTCCCCAACTAGGCTAATTTTTTTGTTGCTTGTTTTGTATTGTCACATTGACGTATCCTGAAATGCTGCCAATTCTTCATTTTTAAAGCCGCTAAGCCGTAAGCTTTTCGGTAGCATTTGATTTCTCTCTAGTGCCTAGCCTACTGCCTGCCATTATCTTGCATTTTCAATTTTCATTCGCCGATTTTCTTCAGACTTGTGTAGTGTAATTGATTTTGCTGAAGTTATCATAATTATCATATAAAATGCCTGTTAAAGCTGTCTGTGTTATTAACGGAGATGCAAAAGGAACAATTTTCTTCCAACAAGAGGCAAGTACAAAAATATAAATACAAAATTCATATATGTATGTATATTATACGGCTATACAGAAAAAAACCTTGAACTTGAGAACTTCTTTAAATTGTGTGGAACACAAATACATATTGCCTGGTATGTACATAGGTACACACATAGTTTTCATTGTGCCTGCATAATCATTGCATTGCGTTTTTTTTTATTGACCTTTGCCTCCCTTTTTCCCTAGCACTGTTCTGATACGAATTTCATGTTTTGTTAAAATTCTAAATAATTAAGCTGCGTTTTTACAACAAACATCCTTAACCTTATTGCTAAGCTTCTCGATAATATTCAATTAGTAACGTGCTATGGTATTTTATCATTCCAGTCGATTTTTTTATTAAAATTTCTAGAACGTTTTAGAACTTTGTCATCTAATATACATATGTTGGTATGTATCTTATTTCCATTATCTGATCAACATCGATTTTCAATTATATAACGAAAAATATGAAATCTTTCAAGTTAAAAGATAAGGTTTCTGAGAAGGCTAACCAATGAGAATATTTTTCCTGGGCACTTGCAAATTATGTAGCCGAAATATCTTTGAGTTTTAGGTATGTATGTCTATACTTTTTTATCAATGTAAATACATACCTACCTATACAATGTAAGAAAACTTTCAACTACAACCAAAGCTAGTTTTAACAGAATATGTGCCTATTTGGTATAGGCCTAGGTAAAGGTACTGTTGTAAAATTATTTCTTAGAAGATCGAGAATGAGAGATATTAGGCATGGTTTTTTTAACAATATTATTTTTGTTCGTAAATTTGTCTGAGAGACAACACTAGGAGCCTACTTTGAGGTTTGCAATTTTAGTCTTGTGGCTTGTCACAACAGTCTCGTTAGCCTGAATTTCATTGGGTCTACTTTCATATGTTGTATAGCCTTGTTGCTATGATGCGTTTTCTAAGACCATATATTTTACTTCATTGAACTGTTTTCTAACTCGAGGTTTCTTTTATATGCAGTCAAACTTCTATAGAACGCAGGAAGCAACAAATTGGTTTGTTTTACAGAGGTTTCAAATAAATTTCGTTGCGTTCAAATACCGAAAATTAGGTATAATTGAAGCATTGAATTCGAATGCCACGGAGACTCATTTGGATTCTCAGCAAGTCGAAGATCCACTGAAGACAAGACAAGAAGCCAGTTTATTTTTTTTAAATACAAATTTTAATTTTTACTAATTTACTTTATGTATACCTACTTTAGGGACATATATGTAGATGTCTTTCTCAAATTGCCTTCTGTTCTGGTTCATAGCAAAGCTGGGATGCGATAAATGACACTAGTCAAGTTACTAGCCATCGTCGTGTTTAGTTAATTGCTAATTTGCTCATTTGCTTAATAATGAATTCTGTTTTCTCTAAATGTCTAAACTCTATACCCAGTGATAAACACCTATCATGATTTATATCATTATTTTAAAAATCTTGTCTAAAACCAATAACAAATTGGAAATACCTTCGCTGCTGTTGAATAAAGCAGAAAATATTTCTTAACATACATATACCTATGTACATACATATATTTTTTTAAATTTTGAGTCAAACATCTTTTCAATATGAATTTTTCGAAATAATTTTTGTATTGAATATTAAAATTTTTTGGGATAGCCTATCAGACAGTTTCTCGATCGCAAAGATTGCTTGTGCTAAATTCGAATCAGAAATTTTTTGAATTTTTATCTCAACTTTTTTAATATACATAGTTTATCTAAATTTAATTTTTATTTATAAAGAACGAAAATGCACCCGTAAGCGTTACTGGAGAGGTTACCGGTCTTTCCAAGGGGGAACATGGCTTCCACGTGCATGAGTTTGGAGACAATACAAATGGTTGCACTTCAGCTGGCCCTCATTTCAATCCTCACGGAAAGGAGCATGGAGCACCTGTCGATGAAAACAGACATCTTGGCGATTTGGGAAATATTGTAGCTTCAGGAAATGGACCAACCAAGGTTTGTTTTTTAATTTATTTTGTAAGAATATTTTTAAATTTTATGCAACAAAATAAATTTTTGAAGGTTGAAATCACAGATAAGCTTATTACTTTATTCGGATCGAATAGTATTATTGGACGAACTGTTGTTGTTCACGCTGATCCCGATGATTTGGGAAAAGGTGGCCATGAATTGAGCAAATCAACTGGCAATGCTGGTGCACGAATTGGATGCGGTGTTATTGGAATAACGAAGGCATAAATGTACACTAAACTAAACGAGATTTAAATGTTGTTTTACAAAGAAGAAAAATAATTATCTGGTTAATAAAAAATAAACAATTTCCTTTGGGATATAAAGGTATATTTGTTGTTATTGTTATTTATTTCACCATTGAAACTAGGTTACTTACAGACCGGTTTTCTTATAACTTAAGTGTCTGAGGGCATTTGCATTATATCGTTTTTTTTAATAAAAAGTAAACTGCTTTAGCTATTCTCTTCAATCTCCTTATATACTTCACTTTTATATTCATCAAGTCCTCCTTCAATAGCCCGCACAGTTCGGTTGCCGCATACCCAAAGCTCCTTACAAACAACTTTGATTAACCTTTCATCGTGGGAAACTAAAATAACTCCACCCTGAAAATTTAAAACATATTAAGGAAATCATTCAATGAAATAATTTTACTTACTGCAAATGTATTGATAGCTTTCCCCAACGCATCAATTGTCTCAATATCCAAATGATTTGTAGGTTCATCGAGAACCAGGAAATTTGGTTGAGCTGAACATAAATAAATACATATCAGTTTACAAACACATATAAAGAAGACGATGTAGTTTATGAAAATCTTCGTGTCGGAATACAAAGAAACACGAGCGTATACAAAACCGCTTACCCATGCACATTTTTGCCAGAGCAACTCTAGATTTTTGGCCTCCTGACAAGCTTGCTATGCTCTGCAGAGCCAAGGTACCAGAAATTCCAAAACTACCAAGCTGTCTTCGATATTCTTCATCAGGTTTTCCTGGGAAAAGCTCTTCCAAAACCCCCACGCACGTCACATTCATATTCAAATGATCGACGTGATGTTGAGCGAAATATCCTATTCTAAGACCTCTATGCATAACGATGTTTCCGTGGATCGTACTCAATTGACCAACAATTATCTTCAAAAGCGTCGATTTACCAGCACCGTTTTCCCCCACCTACAATATATATAAAACCTCCTTAAGTTTTCCTTTAAAACGATGGATTTTTTAAAACTTACAATACAAATCCGGGAATCGGAATTTGCAGAAAGATTCACATTTGAAAACACTGGCAGAGCATCGTTGTCATTGTAACGAAATTGGATATCAGACATTGCCAGCACGGGCGGATTAAGCGGATCAACTTCGGGGAATTTCAACTTGACTTCTATTTCCTTCTCTACAGGTTTTAACTCAGGTCTATAACAAGACAAAGAATAGTGATTAAACAAATAATACGGCTTTAGTAAACTGTCTAAAACTTACAGTTTTTCAAGCATTTTAATTTTGGACTGTACCGAAGAAGCTCTGTTAGCGTTATAACGAAATCTATCAATGAATTCCTGAACATGAGACCTGTGCGCCATTTGTGCTTCATATTCTCTCCTCTGTGCCTTTAATTTTTCGTTTTTAGTTTTTTCAAATTGCTCATAATTGCCTCTGCAAAAAAAGTTTCATTTAGATGAAAGTTTTCGATTACCTTTGATGTTAGCTTACTTGTAAACATCCAGAATTTGGGAATGCAAATGAATAATGTCCGTTGGCACAACATCTAAGAAATTTCGATCGTGAGAAACTACAAGGAGCGTCGTCGGCCACGTTTGAAGGTAATTCTCAAGCCAAATAATCGCCTTAATGTCCAACATGTTAGTCGGTTCATCGAGCAACAATAGATCTGGACGAGAAAACAGTGCACGAGCCAGAGCCAGTCTCATTCGCCAGCCACCAGAGAAAGACTTTGTCGGATTACTTTGCATTTCGGTGGTAAAGCCTAAACCCTTGAGGATAACTGATGCCTTTGAAACAGCTTTGTCAGCCTCGATATTTTGCAACTGAATGTAGACTTCACTTAGTTCCGCACTTAGTCCGGCATCTTGCGTTCCGTTGTTCAGCTCTGCAAGGATTTCCTTTTCTCTTTTCAGCAACCTGGTACGTTCAAAATCGCATTCGAGTACACTGTCGACGGCTGGAGTGTCATCTCCAACTACTTCCTGCTCGACGTGGAGTACTGAAATATGACTTGGAATGGCCAACTGACGATCAGATATCATCCGCAGCAGTGTGGTTTTTCCCAGACCATTACGACCTACCAGTCCATATCTTCTGCCAAATGAGAGAAGAATGTCGGCATTCTGAAGAAGAACCCTGAATCAAAAGAATAAAAATCTAGTCCATATAGGTAGGTAACGTTTTTTTCATTTTTACTTATCGCCAAAAGCCAAATCAAAGTTTTCGATTTTGATATCCATAGAACGGTTTGTGCCTTTCTGCTCCATTTTATTGCTTTTTTTGCTGATAACCTGCGACGCTGTTGCAGTCTGTAATTTGACCTGAGTTGGCAGGGTAGTCCTGTTGTCCAATCTCTTTTCAAGTTTTTGCTGCAGTTTAGCTTCCGCCTTTTCTAGTTTTTTGGTATCCACTTTCTGTGTAATAAATTGACTAACGACTGCCTTATTGGAGGAATCACAATTAAAACTCACATTTCCAGCGTCTTTATTGACGACCCATATACTTTGAACGTCCTTGTCGGTAGCTTCCATAGTAGCTGCCATTTCGGCTATGTTCACCGGGGCATTTAGAACTTTCTTTGTTTGATGTGAAGATTTTAATTTGATTATGTTAAAAAACTGATGACAAAGCTCCCTGGAAAATGTAAAAAAATGTAATTTTAATGTAGTTTTGTTTTAAGCTCATGTGTCACTTTGTGAAATCGCACGTTTTTCTTCATTTCACAATTGAAAAAATACACTCCACTATGTCATGCTCTCCATACCTGATGTTGTCCTCAGTTTTTTCTGCATTTATGCTCTGTAGGATATCACCAACTGCCTCATAGATATCATCACAGCTTTCAAAATCATCCAAACTGCCACACAACACACCTGAAATAGTTTTTATTTAGTTTAAAATATTTATATTTGCAGTTGCCCTCCTTGCCCTCCACATAGTCTTTCAATTCATCGTCCATTGCGGGAAATTCTCGTCGCAGAATACCAGTGAAAGCACTCATCCTGATATTTTATTGATGGAATTATTAAGTTATTGAGAGATGTTGTTGCTTTTAGTAATTTTATTTAGTTAATTAACTGAAATGAGATGAAGAAAATGAAGTCCCAACACTTGTAAATTGATTTGAGTCTTTCTTTTGTGACTGCTGACTGCTCTGCTGGGCTGGCTTGAATGAATGATTTTTTTTTTTATTGAGACTTCATTTGTTTTGACATTTGATAAGATTTTTACATTCGCTTGCTTAAGATAATTTTACCGACTTAGTATTGGTCTGGTATGAATTATTGTGTTACATCTAGAATTTTGATTTTCTTATGGCATTTAGTTTTAATGTATTATATTAATATTAATTTCGTGTTTGCTCCGGGACACGATTATTTATTGTACAAACTTAGAACTAGAAAACAATTTAACAACAAGAGAAGGGGGGAAACACTCAATATTCATTGGATGAACATTGAATGTTCCTCTCCTTCTCAGCACAAGGTGCTGCCAGCTGTATAAAATTAAGGTTTTAGTTATCCATTTACATTTGTTTAATTTTTCATTTTGTGCTTTGTATTTTAAAATATTCTTAATCTATATGATACATTTTTATTTCTTTACCTATGTATTATATAAAAATTCATAATTATAATATATTATACATACATTTTTTTGTACCTATGTATTTACAATGATTATTTTTGTACATTTCTTTTATTTGTCGCATGTTTAAATAATTTTGATTTATATAATTTTGGTTTATACGATAAATGGTCCAAAACAGGTGTTCCTAAAGAAGTGTTTTTTTTTATATATATATATATATTTTTTTTTGTATTCACTATCCTCTTAGATTTCCCTGGCCTGCTCTCCTGTAAAAAGGTGGAAGGTGAGAGGGGTCGTCATTTTGGAGTTCGAAAAGTTCCCTAGATCTTTCATTAAGGATGCTTATTGGTGACATATAGTATCTCTCCTGTACCGAGAAGTGGATATTTTCATCAAAAATATTTTTCATATTTGGGTTTTCATGAAATTCCAGCCTAGAGAGCCTTTTTCTGGCTAAGTTTGAAAGATAGAACATGAATGGAGTTACTTTCGATTCTGTATATATTGTTTTATTATAATGCCATTTTCCAGAGGGGCGTCTATACTTAGAAAGGCACTTTCTGATTATTACTCTTTCAAAACGTTGTAACTCTTCTGCCACTGTGGGAGAAATGTGGAACCAAGATGAAAAACCGTATGCTAAAACTGGCCTTATTAATGCCTTGTACATTAATAATTTTGTTTTACTATTTAGTTCTTTAGAATTTAATAATCGCTTAAGCAGTGCAGACGCGGCTTTACCTCTAGATAAGGCCAATCTAGCGTGTTTGTTCGCTCTTAGTTTTTCATTAAGCCAGACTCCTAAGTACTTTATGTCTTTTTTAATAGGGATGTTGGAACCCTCAATAGCAAAAGTGAGCTGCTTGCTCTCCCTTACTGCAAGGTGGTGACCTTTTGGTGATGAATTTCTAAAACATATTATTTCACACTTGTTATAATTAATTTCGATTGCCCAATCTTTGAAAAATACTAAAACTTGTTGGAGGTGTGCATTTAGTTTTGATAGCGCTTGAAAAGGTCTTTCATGATTGGCCATTATAACCGTGTCATCGGCATATTGTATTGATGATGACTCAAGTAAAGTCGTGGGGAAGTCGTGTAGATAGATATTAAAAAGAAGGGGCCCGAGAACTGAGCCTTGCGGGACCCCTGCCTCTACATCTACTTCTCTTGAAAGCTTTGAGTTTAATAAGATTCTGAGTTTCCGATTTAAAAGGAAGCTTTGTATCATCATAATAAAGTTGGGTGGGAAATTAAGTGAAATAAGTTTGGCTATAAGACCTTTGTGCCACACCGAGTCAAAGGCTTTCTTGAGATCCAGTGAGCATGTAACCGTACACTCCCTGTTTCTCAAGTTCTTAAGTATTGTGTTTTCTATGTGCAGTAAAGCGTGCTCTGTCGAGTGTCCCTTCATAAAACCGAATTGAGATGGTGGGATTATGTTATTATCTGAGATAAACTCAGAAATTTTGTCTATTATAACTCTTTCTAAAATTTTCCCCAGGTTTGACAAAAGAGAAATTGGTCTGAAGTCTTGAATGTTTACAGAGTTCTTATTTTTCTTTAAAGGAATCAATTTTGCTTTTTTCCATACGTTAGGGAAATAATTATTGTTAATACAATTGTTCATAATAACAGTTAAGGTTTGAGTGATGGAGTTTTTAGCTTTCTTAATGATGAAGTTTGAGATTTCGTCGGGTCCAGCTGATTTTTTTGAGTTTAGTCCTTGGATGATGTTGGTTACAAGTGGCATTTTGGCAAATTCAATTCTGTTCGGCGAATGAGAAGGCGACTCGGAAGAGAAGAAATGTATTGGCTGGTTTCTATTCCATGCGGAAAAAGCACTATATGTTGTGTTAACATTGAGATTCGAAATGGGGTTGCATGAAGATTTGGGAATATATAGGCTTGTATAGAAATTTGCAAATGCATCCAGTTTTTCTTCATCAGAAGAGAAAGAGTCTCCTTGGTATTCAAGAGATTCATATGGATTTATTTGACTATTCTTTTTCCGGCCTGTTAAATTATTTATTTCTTTGAAAACGTTGGCTGACGGTTTTAGTTTGTTAAGTCTCTGTTTAAAATTTTCGTTAAGGTCGATTCTAACTGCATCTTTAATTATTTTACTCAGCAATGCTATTCTTGACGAGAGAGCTCTGTACTCATCATTTGTCTTATTTCCTGCTCTGTGGAAGATACGTTTGAGTTTGGACTTCCAGACCTTTCTCGTTTTAAAAAGTTTAAGCGTGTTGTTTGAGACTTGAATTTCATAATCTTTGCTAACTATCTGATTTGTATGGATGTTAATGCAATTATGTACCGAAGCATTCAGCCTGTCAATATAATGATCTATTCTGTCGTTTGTCAAGTTTTCGTCCGCGGGAATGTTGAGGATATTTATGCGGTTTCCGAGATCTTCATTAAATAGGTTCCAATTTGTATTTTTATATGATGTTTTAAGTATGGGGATTGAAGGAAGCAGTGAAATTTCTTTGAAGTCTATTGCTAAGAAAACTGGGTGATGATCTGAGATGAGGTCAAGAGTGACACATGCGAAATTTTTTGTGAAATTTGGTGGGTTAATAAGGTTCGTGGATATGATAAAAAAGTCTATAAAAGATGAAGATCTCGGAAATGTAGGTGTATCACTTGCTATTATATTGAGATCAAGAAAATTGTTGTTTGAGTACCAGTTATACAGCTGTACACCATTGATGTTTGTTTTGGAATCCCCCCAGAAAGGGTGCCTAGCATTAAAATCCCCTCCTATTATAAAATATTCGGGATGATTCAATGAGGTGAGAAGGGAGTCTAGGGCTTGAGGTACTCCAAGTCCTAAGTCCCCTGGGATGTATGCTGAAATAATTGTCATTTTTTTTTGTGAACCTGAGCCGTCAACAAAAGGTACGGTAATGGCTGTGGCTGAGAAAGATTGTGACGTGAATGGGATAAATGTAAAATTCAAGCTTTTTTTAATTAAAATGCCTGTACCTCTGCCTTGGTCGTTTCTTACGAATGAATAATTTTTAAAGAACCTGCTAAATCTTTGCGAAAGTCTTGTCTCCTGTAGTAAAAAGAAATGTGGTTGTAAGTCTGAGAGCATTCCACTAAGTTCTATTATTTTGTCTTGTCCTATAAGGGAGTTAATGTTAGAAGAAATAAAGTTTGTTGTCATATTTATGGAGAAAGGGAGGCAATAAAGCCCAAATAAGCCCCTGGCTTTTCAGCCGGGCTAAGTCTTATATAAGTTGGCCAAAACTGTCTAACTTTTGCCAATAATTCAGTTATTGGTATTCCAAACAAATTGTAGGATTCGTTTAAGAATGCCGAAAAATCATTTGGTTTCTGATTTATATTTTGATTTTTGCCCTCTGAGGGATTAATTATCTTATTTTGCGCGAATGATTGTCTTATTTTTTCACCCCTTGCAACATCAGCAAAGGATTTACCCGAATTTAGCATTGGTTGAGGCAATTCCGGGATTACCACGACTCTTTGTTTTACAAAGCTTGATCTTTTTGGGCACCCTGAAAAATTAGCTGGGTGTCCGTCTTCTCCGCAATTGACGCAAGAGGTTTTTTCACGTCCCATATCCGGAGTCACCTCACACTTTCCTTCCTCGTGATAAACCTTGCATTTCACACATCTAGACTGATAAGCGCAGTAATGGCTTGAGTGACCGTATCTCTGGCATCTAAAGCACTGAATAGGGCCTCTTTTTTCGAATCTTTCCCACCTAATCCTGTGATGAAGCAGGATTTTAATATCCTTAATTTTTTTAAGGTTTTCCTTATCTTTCACGATACATATGAAGGTGTCCAAGCTTACCCCATTTTTTTTTGACCAACCGGTAGTGAATTCCTTAACTTCCTCCAAAACTAAGGAGGGATCCGTTCTCATAACTTCCCCCCTCACCTCCTCACAGTTAAAACCTCCTGAGAGACCTTTCAGAAGTATAGCTTCCTTCTTCAAAGCCTTTGGTTTGAAACTAAAAGCCTCTACGTGCGAGGTTTTGAAATTATTCATAAAAAGATTATGCAAATCAATATCTTTAACTAATAATTTAATTCTTCCAAAACCCCTGTTTTGGAACCTTACATTGTCGACTCTGTCTGGAAAATTTTCTTTTATAAATGTTAATAGAGTCCTCGATTGCACCCCCTTGACAAAAATAGGTGGGCACCAATCGATTGCCCTTTCTTTCTCTTTATTTTTATTATCAGTACAACTTTCTACAACTACTCTACTAGGATGATTTTCTTCCTCCTGAAGGAGATGATACCTGTTGCTTCTATTTGTTGGTTCTGATGTTGTTGTAGCAGCAATTTTTTTTCTTGGTGTATCTGCATTGTTGATTGAATTTCTCTTCCTTCTGTTGTTAATTTTTATAAAAAGATCCTCATCACTGGAAAGTAGTTTTTTAAGATTTTTTCCCGCATCATTACATTGTTGATTTGGCATTACTCGTTGTTCATCGGTGATGACTTTTTGCTTGTTGGCAGTTGTTGGTGTTGGTGAACAATCTGTTAATGGCGGCAACATGGTGGCGGTTGCGGCGTCATCTGTCTTTTCAGGCATTTGGTTCTTACTTATGATTTGTCTGGGCAAATTTTCATAACCATGATCGACTTGCATATAGATTTCCTCATGATCTTCCTGGGTTAGCAGCTCGGAAGGAGGTTTTCCACTGATTTTTATATTAGTAGCACTAGCACTAGGCACTGCTTTGTCGGGTGGCTTTACCTGCCACCCATTTTGTTCAAACATTTTCAAAATGAAAGTAGTTCCTTTCTATTTATTGTTTTTGTTTATGCTTTAATATAGATAGTGAGATTATCACTTTTATATTGTTTGTGATTTATTGCTCTAACGCACACTAAAATTTCACTTTTCAAAAATTTTTTTTTTTTTTATTTTAAGTTGATAAATTTATTCACGTCTGAACTCAGCGGAATACAAAACCAGACTCCCTGGGCTGGCTTATATGGTTAGTAAATTTTGACATGTGTCAAATAGAGGAAGGAAATTTGGGTAGTTTTGCAAATATTTGAAATAAGGATTGGTAGCACTTTGAATATTATAAAAAAGAAATGAAATGTTGTGTTCTACACGTTGGTGTTTTTCTTGTACCTTGAGAAGGTGCCTTAGATCCAGTGTGTTTTAAAAATTTTGAATTTTAAAAATTTATTGCTGAAATTTCATAGTTAGACTGCTTTTAAACGCTGCAAATATGCTGCAATTGCCCTTGCAATTTTTAAGCATGTAGGCGGGGGACGTATGCGGTGTCCGGGGTAGACAAAGTTGCAGAGGTTGAAATAATTGCAGAGTTATCGCTCTTTCTTCTTTGTGCTTTTTTTATTGTTTGAGACATAAGCGGAGTAAAGAGTGAGGAGATATATTATCCTTCTCATTTAACAAAAATTGCAGGTATTAAAATTTGCAGCGTTTAAATGGATGCTGCAATCGGAAAGAAACTTAAAAGAGAATTGCGGATAGAAATTGCAGTCGTCTAAAAGCAGTCTTATTAATCAAAAATGAGATTTCGGAAGAAGTATTTTATATTCGCTTGATTTTTGTTAGGTGGAAATTATTTTTTAAGCGGATATACATGAACTTTATGAAAACCTATTGTTGTTGTACCATCTTGTTGCCATCTGAAAAAATTCACCACAATAAATGGCGGTTGTCAAATGGCTTATGGAGATGTATTTAAAAACTATGGATTGAATATAAAGCAAACAAAATAGGGGTATTCATGCAACGTTGTTAAGCCCTCATAAACGTGGTAATCTGCGTAAACATGTCAAATGTTTATACAAATTTGACAGGTTTACGCAGTTTACATGAATACCCCTAATTATATAATGGGTTTTAGCGGAATATATCAGCCGTATGTATAAGATTTTTGAATAGTTAAGTGTCTACAGTTTTCGAGATAGTTGGAAAATGCAATAAATTTAATAAAATGTAACTTTAGTCAAAACATAGACAACCGATTCTGTTGACAATAATTAAACATGTTCATTTATTACTTGGACGGCTGTCCAAAGTAAGACAAAGTAATATGACCCTATATGTATATCGTGAAAATAAAACACTTTACTGCTAATCACTGCGGATCCAGTATTGCGAATTCCATAATCGGCATGATTTTAGATTTTATTTTTAACGAGAGAAAATATAGGTACCCCCTCTCATACGAGTCTTTATTTTTTTTTACCCAACCTATACCACATTCAATACACAATCAAATTCAATAAAAATATTTCATCTGAAATTGCTTGCCTTTTTAATAAAATAACTTTTTCGTGGACTTTTAATATTCGTAGTGACGTTTAAAATTAATAAACAATAGGGCATTGACCTACTAGATATGGACTGCCAGGAGCCAACTTCACGATGGTTCCACCTATAACTAAACGCCACTAGCTCTCACGTAGAAAAAGCGGAAAACATTGTAAATAATTTTGACACTTCAGTTTTGTGCTGTTTTGTTAGGTATTTTTTTTTTCATTCGTGTTTTTTTTATTTCAGATATTTTGCCAATTCATGTCAGCTAGCCGGCCACAAAATTCATAGCACCGTGGATAAATCAAGAGCATTTTGTTTGTTAACTGGTTGCTACTACTTCTGCCTCGAGGGAAGAGGATTTTATCAAAGGAATATTGATGATTGAAAATTTTATGGTGTGTAAAATATTTTTTTTATATCACCCAGGTTTTTAAGACTAAGATTTCTTTTCTTTTTAAGGCCGATGAAATGCACATTTTCACGACGGAATTAAAGAAAATCTAACGCAATGGTCAGCATAAGAAGATTACCGATACAAGCAGGAACTGCTCAACGACGACCTGCAGATGTCCAACATGGCTATGGAAAGTGGTTCCATTTACCCACAATACGAATGCACTGACATTGCAAAGGACTTTTTCGAAGCCTGTTCGGGTTAGTTGTCCTAAACTTATATATGTGGGAGGGGTGCGCCGACAAAAGACCGTTTTATTCAGAAAAACTGATTTAAAATATTTATTTCACGGTAGTAATTATATATACAAATTAAAGTTAATTTAGATTAAGTAAAGATAATTCAAAAATATTAATTATTTAAACAAGTAAATGATGAAATAGATTATTGGGTCGATGCGTTGCGATGATCTTAGCCGTTGCGTGGTCGTAATCGTTCTGTCTTGATTTCGTTGTTTTTTATCTAGCTGAGGATTTTATGGTCATCGAATGATCTTTGAACGGTACAAAGGATTAACAGGAGATGATGGTACGATATGGATGGTATTTGGTACATCGTTTTGTAGCATACGGATTAGGGTTATCGACAGTAGGCATATCCTACATACATATATTATGTAAATTACAGACATAAACTTGTTTGCAGAACTGGGATTAGGTGAGCTCGCTCAAGATGATATCTTCGGTCTATTGGAATCTATGTCCGCAATCATTTCTAAACGATTATTAAATAAAAGCAAAAATGTCCAAAACCATATAAATTATCAAAATAATCAATATGCGCGTGTTATGAATCTCAAATACAAATCGAAATACCAAAAGATCAAACGGATTATCAAAAATTATGTTTTCGTAAGTCCAAGTAGGTAAACACCTATTGCAAAAAAATGTATTTATTTATTAAATAGAAGAATGCTGCACTGTGCGATCAAATAGCTCAAATCCAAGAAGACATCATCACAAGCAATGAAGAACTTCGATTTTTGCTCAAACGCCTCATCAAACACGAAAGTGATATTGAACTAAAACTAAAACAAGAAAACAACACCTCGACGAATGGGGAAGGTACAACGCCTGTTGCCCCTCGAGAACCAGGCAAGCGTGGTCCGAAAAAAAGCATCAAAGTCGAAGATGAAACACCAAAGAAACCAAAGCAGCAAAAAACGGAAAATCGGCGAGCCCAAAAAAATCCACAGTCATTCAAAATAATTACTTCTGTTTGCCGCTTTTCTACGCAAGGGCTAGTGTTGCTTAAAAGAGGTGGAACCACTTTTATTGGGGCTTTTGTATGGACATGAGGCTCAACTAGCAGTCCATATAAATGAACTGTCAAATTTTGTATGGAAAATGGTTTGCGCAAATTGGATAAAATTATCTAAGGATTTTGTTGCGGAAAATTATACAAATTTATTTAGATAAACTTATACAAACGTCATACGTTTAATATTTGACGTTTAACGGACAGCTGATTCAATTACGCAGCATTTATCCAAATAAATAAAAAGGACGTTTACGCAAACTTTTGCGTAAACTTAATGTTTTTACACAATTGGTAAACTTATCTCGTTGCATGAATACCCTTATTAAGTGTTTTACGACGTTGCATGAATCCCCCTAATGTACCATTTGGTTTGTTAAAATATTTAAAAAAGTTTGTAATACTTTTTTGAAAATGTAACGGTTTGCGAGCAATTCGAAAATAATAACTCTTCACTTCTTCAGTTACCCAATCTAGAAATAAATGTTTTGCAGGGATTTTTAGATAATGTAAATTGGAACAAAAGAAATTTAATCTTTTTTTTTTTTTATAAAAAGTGCCACAAACGGAGAAAAAACCAAAAAGCACAATATTTTAGCAGATTGATGTTATTTTAAAATTGTATTATTGCAATAGAAATAATTATAATTTGAATACTAAGATCGATTATCATTAAGGGTCAGTTGTGATAAAGTAATTAAACATATGTAAGTAAGAGCATTAGTTCAAAATTTTTACCCACCGATTTCAGAGGATTAACTTAGGTTCAAACATTAATGAAACGTATTCTGTTAAACAATTCGATTTACGTGGATGTTTCATTAAAATTCCTTCAAATTATTTCTTAAAAACTTCTGGCTTCCTCAAGAAAATGTAATTCTTTAAATTTTATCTTTATCAAAATTTGGAACAATTGGATCCCTCCGACGTATAGCAGAGTACAAACGTTTAGCGCAATATGGCTAATAGTTTTAAGTTTGTTTATG
Source organism: Epistrophe eligans (assembly GCA_951394125.1). NCBI lineage: Eukaryota > Metazoa > Arthropoda > Insecta > Diptera > Syrphidae > Epistrophe > Epistrophe eligans. The sequence goes on from OX596031.1 coordinate 787,483, forward strand.
TTAAATTGTAGATCTCAAATAAAATTTATTTTTCTACCACAGTTACCTCACCATTTTTTTTCAATTATTGGTCTATAAAAAGTCGTTTACTGAAATAAATATTTTGTAACTATTCTAACTGGAAGTGGTAATGGTAAGAGGTAAAAAGGTGATGGAATTTCATCTTGAAAAAGTTGATAAAATACAAGATTAATGCTCAAAATATATTTTATTTTAAGTATTGGTATGTTCTCTGTACCGAAATAAACAAGTTAGTGTAAGTAACAAAAGGCATGCTTTAATATTTTATTACTACCATAAAAAAAAAACATACATATTTTGGGTTATAATATGATGCTGCAAAATAAACAAATGATTTCAAATGTGTTCCATACTTTACTCAAATAAATATGTAACATAATTATAACGTCACCAGAAATAATTATGTGTGTATATATAATTTGTGTATAAAAAAATTATATACAATAAATTATAATTCTAGTGCATTGTCGGAAATTTAAATTTTCAGCCGCCAAACAATCAATAAATTATAAAATGGGCTTCATTAAATTTAATAGTTAATTAGTCTATCCATACCATTTATTTTTTTTTTACAGAGATACAAATTTATGTGTCGCTCAAAGTACCATTAGACAAGATATACGAATATTAAACCACAAAACTGTGTGGTGTTGACCAGGGATACCACAATGATTAAAAAGAAAACAATCTTTTCTCTATTAGTTTAACTTTCCAAAAAGGCAAAACCGATTGCATTTAATGCAAGATTATCATGTTATGAAAAAATATTACAATAATATTGATCGTTTGAACCAACAATTAATGCATGGCGTTTAAATTAATTTTAATGACTATGTAGGCACATTTGCCGCAATCGATTTACGATTCCTTGCTCCGCGTCCCGAGAGCAAATATGATACATCCAAAACACCCTGATTCATATAAGTATTTTTCTTGAGCTTTTTTATAGCTGCCAGCACCACTTCTAGATGATTTCGCTTTTGCTTCTTTGTCTGTGTTACATAAGAGATTAACAACAATTTTGAATAGTTTTCAATTTAACTTACTTTAACAGGCAGAAATTCTTTCCGTTTCTGCACCAGAGCGACCATAGTTGCCTTCTTATTTGATAAAACATTTGATAAAGTTGATTTTGGAGTCGTTGCAGATGCATTTTCTGTTAAGTCCGTCTTTTGCCGTCTCGGTTTCAGTAAAGCGGGATCAACATCATGAGGCTGTAATGCAATATTGGTATATTAATAATTATTAAAACTATGCATATACACAACATACCGCATATGTTTTCCAGACTCTCAGCTTCTCTTCGAATTTCCTGAACGCGTAGTTCTTTGTGCATGTCGGCCAGTTGATTTTTGCTTTTGAAAAGAATCTTGCCGATTTATCAACTCTGAGTTCACAAATGAAAACATGCTCTTCATTTGTACAATCAACTGGACGACCTTTACAAAATGTTGTACGATCCAGAACCCAACAGCGACCAATAACCAGCTCGATCGGTACAAGTTCGTACAATGGCACACGAACAACTTCATTCGGATAAAAACGCCTAGATGGTTCATGAAAAGTTTCATGTGGTCGCAGAAAATGATGACCAAAAATAACACGCTTCCCATTTTGATCTTTCCAAAGCCTCTCCACTCGAAAAATGTCACACTCTGAATAGTCTATTTCCCCTATAGTCTCGTATGTGTGTTTTTTGGTTGGGCAAACGACTCCATTTTCATCCTTGATAGGGATGTCCCGCAGAACGTAAACCGTATCACCTTGACGAATTTGTAAATTACCACGCATCAGGGATAAATAGTATCTATGGCCATCTTCCGTATAATCATCCAAAGGAATTTCTCGGTCAACAATACGTGAATCGCACCTTTCACACAAATAGCTATCTGCATTTACATCGGCTTTTGTACATTCTGTATGCTGCCAAACATTACATCGTGCGCATTGGATCATAAGCCCTTCATCTTTAAACAAACCGCAAATGCAATTAATGATGTCTTCTGTTGTTGCTTTTGTGTGCTTGGACTTGGACGAAAAATTCTTACTGACAACACCCATTGGGGGTTTTTCAATGCCAGCATTCGGTCGAAATCTCTTAAGACTGTTTTTGTCAAGAGCTAGCTCTAATAGTTGATCGTAAACGTTGTCCTTTATTTTAAAGTATAATTCCGAAATGTCCTTAATAATTGAAAGCTTCTCTGGGGTTTCTTTATGAAACTCTCTCATTGCAGATAGCAAACTTTCTAAATCTTCGTCAAACTCCACCGGATCTTTGTAATAACCTTTCTCTACATTAGCTTGAATAGTGGCAAAATCAATAGGTTTAGGTGTGTTGGCTTGTTTTGATGGTTTGCCTTTTTTCTTCATTAATGTCGGATACAGTTTTATAATTTGGGGTTTATCAGTGTCGTCTAAGAGAAGAACAAATAAACAATTTAATCAGGGTATAAGAGTTAATTATACACATACCTTTAGTTTCCTCTAATGCTGAACATATATCCCTGAAAACAACTGCCATTTTTGCCATTTTTTCAACTTCGGGATCCTGGACAGCTTGTGCTAGACCACGAGTTTGAATACTTCTGGGAGACCGCAAAGCTGATATTTGTACAGCAATAGAAGAAGGTGTCGAAGGTCTCCTCTGAAGAGCTACGGTTGCAACTTGTTCTGGCTTACTCACATCAGTTGAAGTTGACTTAATGCGACGAACCTTCCATGATATAAATATTAAAATTTTTATAGATCTTCAATTAAAATAATTTTAGCTTACCTTTTCAAAATTCCTAATTAAGAAGATTCTCTGCAACCCAATCAAACGTTTGTCTTTTTCCGACAACTGCTGCAACATTTGAGTCATTACAATATCCTTGGACTGCAGGCGTATAACATCTTTACGTGCTGATCCCTGTCTCTTTCGCTGCCGTCCATTTCGCCTTCCATCTGTCTGTCCTGTAGAGGTATCAACTGGTTTTGGTGGTTCGACAAGAGGTTTAGTTCGCTGAGATTTCCCGCCAATCACCCCACGACATTGTGGAGTATTACAACGACATTCTTGACCCTCGGATGGATTGAATAGCGAAAAATTATAATCGTAACTGATTTCCTCACCGGCTTCAATATTCCGGGCGGCAAACAAAGCCATTCGCGACAGACCGTTTACAGACCATTTTTGCATTTCACAATTAGGCGAACAAGAATGATTCACAAATCGCCCGTCGCTTCCCATTCTATGGCCGTCTATTACCAACCCCCCATCCAAATGCAAACAATAGTGATGAGTGTCGTTTACGTAGAGCGTAGCCATTCGATCCTTAAACTCCTTTTCAGTTACAACCTCTCCGACATACTCCAAAATATATGTTCCCTTCTTTATTGGCAAATTCGTACGCACTCCCCATCCCTTGTTTTCCGTCATAAAACGCTCAACACCTGGAGCTACTTCATGCCGCTGTATCTTTTGATTCTTACACCTCTCTCTAGTCGGGCAGCTTGACGGAGAGCACTCTGTATAAACCATCCGGTTCAAACAATCATCACTGCACCCTATATCTGGTTTACAGTTACAAGTAGGCCTATCAATGTTGTTCGTATTTGGCCTCACTTCGGGACAACGGTATACATTTGTTCGAATCTTTCTGTAGTTCCAACTAGGCACAGTTTCTCTTGAGGGAAGCTTACCATTGGTGTATGACCACCAAATGTCATAGGGTAGATGGAAATCAATCTCCGTTCGGCGGAAAAACTTTTCACAATACGGAGGTGCAGGTAGCAAAGGCAGACTCACAGGAAAGACTGACTCACAACTCGCTTCTTTCACTTGATTCAAGGCGATCTTTTTTCCCCTAACAGGATCTGCTACTTTGTAGTAATCGGATAAAAGACCAGCCACAAGATAGTTTTTTTTCCACTTTTGTTTTCGAGAAGTCGATTTGCTATCCTCACTAAGAACTGACACCGATGATGATGATTCAGAATCGATTGCGTTAGTGGCATCACAAAATGCAGCAAGTGGCAGTGGTTCCTGCTCCAACAAGTCGATACCTTCCGATTCGGATTTCTTTGTAGTTGCTTTAGCCGCCTTTCCTGGTTCATCCATTTCAGGATTTGTTTCATTTTTATTTTTGGTTACTGCGTCAACCATTAGAGTTTTGTTTGTTGCCAATGGGACTATTAACCGGCGCTTGAGGCGTATCTTACAAGTTGGAAACGCCATTTTTAAAAGAGGATTAACAGCCACTTTTAATGGTTCTAGAGTTAACTCCTTCTTCTTAGACAGAGGTCTAGGCTGATCCTTTTTCGGTAAAGTACTTTGCTTTTTAATTTTAATTGCTGGTGTTGAAATTTTGGCAGAACGAGTTCTGCTTGGTGTCACCTCGCGTGAAAGCTGTTTTTTGTTGGTCCCTTGCAATCGTTCAAGACTAACCACAGATAATCGAGGAGTTCGATTACGCTCCAAAAATGTTGCGCTTGTCTCACCCGTTTGTGGCACGCGATCACAAATTGGCTCAGTTTTGGAATCAGCTTCAGATTTATTTTCAGATTCGGGCGCTGCGGACAATTCACTAACCTTTCTCTTCTTACGCTTAACGGTCGGAAAACCTGTTCTATTGATTTTCTTTCGTTTCCTCTTCAGCATGAAATTGCATCCAGTTTTATTGAGCAATGACTCAACAACTCTTTCTGCCTTGCCGTTTGAAGTCGTTTCTGGAAACGTTTTGTTATGCAGGTCAAGTAGATCCATTGGAGACTCTGCCTCAGCTTTTGTAATTATCGAACTGTCGCCAAGCTTTGATATAGGAATTTGAATTTCAAGCTCTACTGATGGTTCAAATATACCGGGAGGTGGGAACGATGGTTCACTATTCACAAGTGTAGATGGAGCAGTGGTTGGCATTCCTTCACTCGAACTATTACCACTAGCATTAGCAATTTTAGAAACTAATCCCTCCAATCGATTGCGTTTTTTATTATTAACCACTTCAGCTGGGGCACTTTCGGCAGCTGTACTTTTCACCGAATATAATTTGGAATCGCTTGCATAGTTTGGTGAATTACTTCGACCATCAGATCCACACGTTTGTAGAAGATGCCGCTTTTTCGGTGTAACAGCAGCTCTGGTAGAAACTGTTCTACCACTTGGCTTTGACACATGAATACTCGACTTTGGATCGGCCGTTTCCTTATGCGACTTTAAGGCTTCGGTTGCATAAGCTACAGAAGCCTTTTCTGTCTTATCGCCAGTCGTCAATAGATAATGTCTCTTCTTGAGAGGCAATTTGTGATCATCAGGGCTAGAACTACATGTCTTCTTATGACGTCGCTTGCTTGTTGTATTTGCTATGACGTTCATACCGTTCGATAGTGCAAAATCTATGTTTTCACTCAACTTTCGTTTCTTGAGATTCCTTTTGTTTTGGTAAAATGACTTTTGTGGAGCTACTCGTTCGCTGCCAGCCTTTTCTTTGGCATAAGCGCTAGCTACCGGTTTATCACAATGAATACGGCACATCGTCGGGAAAGAATTAGTTATAATTTCAATTTCAGTTAGAAGTTTTGAATCAACTACCACCATCTTGCTACAACCAAATTTGATGCTCTTTCTTCGATGGCGTCTTTTGACTTTGGAAACTCCTGAAAAGAAGCTGCTGCTGCAGAAACTAGCAACAGATGATCTTCGCGATTTCATTTTACGTGAATTACTCAGTTGAAGGGGTAGCTCAGTAGCAACTGAACTCTTCCTCGAACGAGAACATAGCTTGTTGCTTATTGAGCCCAAGAAATTGTATGTATCTTGAGACTCTTGGTCGGCATTGCTTGTTTCCAAATTTTTAGTTCCGGCGAATTGAGAGGTCTTACTCCTGCCAAAATACTCACCTGTTGTGATGTATCGATTGATCTCACCATATTTTTTATAGACATTAGACGTTTCGGCGTCTTCCACCAAAATTTTTGGTTTACACACTACAGACCCGCTGCTTTCTTCGCTACTCTGTCCCAGACTTAGACCGGCCAGTTGCAAAATATCTTGGTCATTTAAATTAATAACTGATTTTGAATGGCTTAAAGTGGGCCTGCGCTTGCGACGGAATTTCGTTCGATGCTTTCCATCGCAGCTCTTGGCCCTACTCACACGGCTGTAGCAACTTTTCATACTGCAACGCGACTTGCCACTGGCATCGCTTTTGTATCCAGAGTAATGATTATTCCGTAAGCTGTAATCGCTGGCATATCCACTCTTGGCAGTTAGTATTTTGCTGCAAACAGTAGTGGAAAATCCGCCACCGTCACTTTTGTATCCACTAACGCTTGGTCTGCGAAATTTGGAATTTACATCGATTTTCCGCCACACGGGGTCTAGGGAATCGTCTTTATTGTTTGTTTTGCTTGGTAACGATTTGTTGCTTGCAATTGCAGTAGCTTGTTTCGAAGCAGTTGTTTGCTTTCGCAGCTTGCTCCTCGGGGGTGGATAGAGCACACGTTCGTTCATAGCATACATTCTTTTATCCAAGTTTACAATATCAATTTTTGGTGGTGAAACATCTCTTTCCACTTTTGCCTGTGACCGAGATCGCTCAAGGTGATTCTTTGGTGATGGTGATGTGCTCTGAGCAGTGGAAGAAACAACTCCCGAATCAGCTGATTCATTGACAACTGGTGCAGTCGCAGATTTCTTCGGTCTGCCTCGCTTCTTCCGCAACAGTGTCTGCTCACCGCCATTCAAGATATTTGTATTTGCTGTCGAAGTTGTGGCCGTCTCATTGCCTCTTTTTCCTTTATCCGCACTTTCTGATAGCATTTGTGTTTTTTCCATGAAATCTTGCAACAGCGTTGAAGTGTATTGGATTTTTGGTTGGGTACAAATTGAATGAGAGTCCGAATCGCTCTCAACACATTTGATAGCTGCATTCACTAAAGCTGGCAACTCATTATCACTGGAAGATAATCCTATATTGTCATCAGGGAGCACAGGTGTCTGGTTTAAGGTGCTCAATGGTCGATCTTTTATCTGGTTTGTGTTTATATCCCTCGATTTGGGTAGCGATATTTGGGGATTTGGAGCTATAACCCCAAATAGAAGCTGCTTTGTATCGTGGTGCTTACCTGTCTGGGGAGTATGGACTTTAAGTTAAATAGAGTTTTATCAAATTGATCAGTAAACTTACTTTTTTTCGCTTTAGTTTTAATTTTTTAATTTTTCCCGAACTACTAGCCTCTGACCTTGAATCACTTTCCTTTACATATATGGAACAACATGATTTTCCCACCGATACTGCTGGCTTCCCAGAATCCAATGGTGCCAACATTTTGTCCTTGGTCAATTTTGTTGGCTCGATGTTATTGTTATCAGAACGGCTTTTCACATCCTCTTGTCTCAAGTCAGTGGTCTTCCGTCGAATGGCTGATATTTTCATACGCAGGCCATCAGTATCAGACCTTTATTTTTGAAAAATATTAAAATATGACGTGTCTTGGTTATTCCCAATAATTCCTTACCTCAAGACACTAAATTGTGTGGTACTTTTTCGCCTTTTCTTATGCAAACGTTCTGACATTGAACTTGATTCTGTAGCCGTGCAATCGGACTCCTAAAATTGAAAAATATGCATTATTGTATTGTAGAGTAGGAAATTTTAATAGTAAAATGCATCATACTTCATTTTCGCTCGACTGTGGTGCTGCCTGAGCCACAACCTTAGCTTCATGATGACTTTTGTGTTTCATTATTTTGAGTCCCTAAAAATTATAATTTTGTTTTAATTTATACACAAAAACAATGAACTATCATAGAACATGATTTTTGAAATAGACTAAACTTTCCTGCCAAAATTAATTATTAATTATTATATATATACATATCAATAAACAGAATTGGGAAACCAACTTTTTTTCGTATTCTCATATCATGTACATTTTCGTATATCATCGTTATTATTTTTATTCCAAAACTTGCTTTATTGTACCTCTACTCTACATTCATGCACACTAATATGTAATTTGTATAGCATGTATATCGTAAGAAAATAAACAAGAGCTTAGATTTTATTAAAACAATAAATAAAGTAGCGTAAAAGCTCGTGATGGATATTCCTGTGTGCGTGTTGTAGGCAGGAATTGAGGGAATTGTTTCTGCAGAATTCGAAAGGCTAAGGTGAGATGCACTTTTCCATTACAAGAGGTAGTTTTGGAGGATTTGCCAAAATTCTGAGATAAAGCTGCTAAATTTAAGAGGATATGATTCCAAAGAATAGTTTGACGAAGAGCCACGACTGCAAAGTTGTCATGTATTAGCAGCCTAAGGAAACAAAATACGTTCTAGTTATTATCAAGAAATTCAAACTTAATTTTTTTTCCCCAAATAATAACTACAATGAAATGCGTTATCACAGTGTTCATCGAACTGAAACAATAAAATATAGTTCATTTTTTTTTTTTTTGCAACTCTGACTCGATTGAGAGCTATTTTAATTTTGTTCCCTCTGTATCCAGTAGTTTTTTTTTATTATATTCGGGTTGAAATTTCTATATGCATTTAACCTAAAAAGTTCATTTTATGTCAGTATACTCCCATAGCCAAAAATTCTCTGGTTTTGACAATTTGTTATATTTATTTTTGTGAATCTCACAAAAAATAAAGTCGTTATAAGTACCTACTTAATTTGTGTTTCCTATTTCAATGTCCAAAACGATCGGTCATATGAACGATGAATGTCGGCATAGAGATATTTTATCATCTTAGCATATTGGCCCATATTTCAATAGATACAAATTCACAAATATAGACTGTCAATTCGGTGAACAAGCATATTTTCAATTTAACATGTAACCTATTTAAATTTGTGGGTGAATGCAGATCAATCTCCCAAATTTGATACAGCGCATATTTCGTGTAGAGGATCGTATCCATAAAATGGATATTTCTTAAATAATACGTGTAAACTGAAAAGATCCATACTTTTGTTCAATAAAAAATGATATAACATGATCTGGGACCAGACATTTAAAATCAACGTGCATCATTATATGGTTTTTAATTATCCCTTCTTCTTTATAACTCGGACTGTGTTGAAACATAACTTTATTATGTATGAAGAAGAGCAAATTTTTAGACTTCTCAATCATTACAATGACAATTTATTAAAACATCTAATAAAAGGACCTATACATTTTTTCGAATTTAAAATGTCGATTTATTTATTTCCAATCTACGATAGTAAATACTATAATTCTGCTTATAGCAAACAATAACCAAGTTTAATTTTTAATTTTTTTGATGTAAAACAAGCAGAAAAGTCGAAATCATGGTGTTCTATTTGGTTTTTAATATTTGAATGATCTTAAAACGGTTTTAAATAGAAAACAAATAATTCTCTAATTTGTTTAGACCTCTATGTTCATCCCCTAGTCGCTGATTAAAAAAGCTAGGGCTAGATTGGAACCAGACAAGAAAAAATCAAATGGGAGAAGTGTGTATTTTGATAAAACATACATATCCACCCCTGTTCATGTGCCTACGTTCTGTAACTCTCGCATCGATAAAATCAGTTGAGAAACTATGAAAATTGAAACAAATCGTATGAGTTTTGTTCCACTTTTCAACGTTTCTCGACCAATTTTATTTTATCAATGCGAGAGTTACAGAACGTAGGCACTGATTTCCGATCGGTTTTAAAATCCTTTCATTTTCAAACTCTAGGGGTCTTATTTATAAACGTTGTCTAACTTTAGACAACTGTCCAACTTTGAAAAATATGTTCTAAAACCTTGTTTATTGTTGTCTTATAGCTGCCTAACTTAGACACAAGAGTAGATTGTCTTAACCGTGAATAATGTGACATTTATTTTTATTAAATAAAGCATATTTCCACCAATTTGAAAATAGTTAGACACTGTCTAAGTACCCAAAAATCTAATAAATACGACTGTAGGTGTTCTGAAATACTTTTCGCTTTCAATACTTGCGGAAGAAGTGTGTTTTGATTTTCGATCGGATTTAAAATATTTGACATTTGGAAATTCATTTCAGTTTTCGTGTCTGACTTGAATTGGAAAAAAAATTGAAATGTTAATTTGGTTCATGTAGTACGTGTAATTTTTTCAACAAATTTTATGTTTCTAACTGTGTTTTTATTGATTTCGAAAGAAAAAAAGGTTTGAATACTAGCTAACGTGAAAGTGAAAATCAGAACACCTTTTTTGAATCCGTGCGGAAACCAATTTCGTTTACGGATTTGATTCGAAACGGAAATCATCATGTACAAATATGTTTCAACATAAAAACAAATAAAAGAATATATTCTTGACTTTTGAGAAAACTGTTGTAATTGTTTATTAATACATTCAGGTAAAAATACGTTTGGTATTCGTATATTTCAGTTCCCCAGCACAACTGATCGATCCTAGAAGTTTTTTTTTTTTTTTTTTTTTTTTGGAAAAAAAAAATAACTATTTGTTACCAGTCAACCCGGTCGTGCTCATTTCATTTTTTTTTTTGTGATATGGATTTTTAAATGTGAAACTTGACAAACAAATAAATAAGTTTCATATGGATACGGTTGAAAAAAAAAAATTTTGTTTTAACCTAGGATAATTAAACGAACAATACAAAAGTGAATACAGTTAGACCTACGAGCAGAGGGTTTTACAATAGTCTCGCATCATTTGTTTCGCAACCCTTTATCGTAAATTGTATATTTGTGATACAAAATTTTGCGACCCTCGCAAACCGTTTGATCATAGCTTCAGACTACAAAACCGGTCAAACTTCAAAACCAGCAGATGTTATTCGCGTAAGAGAAAGCAAAAATGTATCAGTTGAATTTCGAATCCCGTTAAGGTTTTCGATAGAATATACGAATATTGTGTATAGGAAGAAATATAAGTATGTCTGGGCAATCTATGGACCCAATTTAAGAATGTTCAAAACTATAAAAATATAGTTTTCTACTTTAAAAACTTCGTGTTTGAATAGGTTTATCGCATTGAACTAAACAAAATTTTATATAAATTACAGAGGCAAATAAAGAACCTTCGCTACCACATTCCCCTATATGTTTAAAAATCGAAAAGTTGACTTAAGAAATTTTACTACTTTAATCAAACAATCAATTGCAAATTAATTTAGAATTGTTATTCTCTACATTGTGTTTGGTATGAATTAATTTTTTTTTCGTTCACTGATTAATAGATTAATATGCCACACGACTTTTGCTATCTAGGTCAAGTTTTACGAAAATTTGAAGAACATTAATCGTGCTAAACAATTTCACCAGTTACAAAATTGTTGATTATATTTTTTTTTTTACAAAAAATATTGATCGAATAAACATAAAGAATGATTTGTTTACAAAACTTACGGAGGCAAAAATGTTTTTACTTAATTTTTTATTATTCACATTCTAAAATGGCGCCGTTTTATAAGCGTCGACAACGATGAAAATATTCCTCCCAGCAAACTCACTTTTTGGACGACACAATTTTATTTTAATTCGAAACAATCGAAACACGCCATTTAACGAACTTTAAGGAATTATTTTAATAAAATATTGCTGATGAGGTTTGATTGATTTATTTTTTATGCAGAAGTAGATAAATGAATAGTTGACTGAAATTGTAATGCTTTTTTATAAAAAAACTAAAAATAAAAAAACAACAAATTACACTTTTCTACAGACCCATCAAAGCTGATGGAACCGTCGACTGGCGCTACGCGCTAAGCAGTTCCGAAGTTTGATTTGTTCCGAATCGGAAAAACGCTTATGTCAAATTTGAAAGGAACACTTTCGGAAACATAAGAGCAGTGTTCGGAAAGCCATCTCCTAAGTGCCTGTTTACATAAGCGCATCCAGTGAGACAGGTATGGTCTTATTTATAAACGTTGTCTAACTTTAGACAACTGTCCAACTTTTTAAAATTTGTTCAAAAACCTTGTCTATTGTTGTCTTATAGCTACCTTACTTAGACACAAGAGTAGATTGTCTTAACCGTGAATAATGTGATATTTATTTTTATTAAATAAAACATATTTCCACCAATTTGAAAATAGTTAGACAGTGTCTAAGTAGACAAAAATCTAATAAATACGACTGGTAGATTTTATGTGAGTAAAAGCGAGTTGGGTAGGCTCCACCCAAAATTCACCGATGCGCCAGGCCAGGCCAGATTCAAGTTGTTTTGACTGCTTTTAAACGCTGCAATTACCACCTGCGATTATTAAGCATGTGGGCGGGGAACATATGCGGTAGATGGTATGTATGCAATTATTTCAACCTCTGCAAATTTGTTTACCCTGTCCACCGCATACGTCCCCCACCAACGTGCTTAAAAATCGCGTTTAAAAATGAACATGAAAGACATGAATTTTAGGGTTGTGAGATAGGGAAAGTAAAATTGACTGAAAGGGTTTTTTTCATTATGTGTAGAAACGCTTTCAGTAAAACGACTTTCAGTACACTTCCTATGTAAACAGGCACTAATGCTAGGTTCTCATTTTATAAACTGAATTGTTCCGAAACTAAAAGTTGCAAGTGTGCGCCTTTGGATACGTTCAATGAACATTTCGCTCATTCGAAGATTATTTTTTAATTTTTTGTTCATTGACCACTTTACCATTTTAGAATAGGTTTGGACAACCAATTTCAGTGTCTAAGACTGCTTTTAGACGACTGCAATTTCTATCCGCAATTCTCTTTTAAGTTTCTTTCCGATTGCAGCATCCATTTAAACGCTGCAAATTTTAATACCTGCAATTTTTGATAAATGAGAAGGATAGTATATCTCCTCACTCTTTACTCCGCTTATGTCTCAAACAATACGAAAAAGCACAAAGAAGAAAGAGCGATAACTCTGCAATTATTTCAACCTCAGCAACTTTGTCTACCCCGGACACCGCATACGTCCCCCGCCAACATGCTTAAAAATTGCAAGGGTAATTGCAGCATATTTGCAGCGTTTAAAAGCAGTCTTATAAGTTAGACACTCGATGGAACATGATTTACTACGTTTACATGAGCGGATTCACGGATCGGATTCGATCTGAATCGAAATTTCGATCCAGGTATATGACGATGCCGGATCGAAAGATAGAATTGAAATGGAATCGAAGTGACAGTCTTGCTGCCGCTGAATCTCAATTCTTCGATCTAGGTATAAATTTAAATTTTCGATTCGATCCATGTAAACGTAGTAATTATAAATAAGGTTTTGCACTTGGGCAGCTGTCCAAAGTTAGACATACATTGGAATCTACCCTTCTCGTTTCTGTGCACACACAAATCTACCTGTCTCACTGGATGCGCCTTTCAGCAATACGACTGTGTAAACAATAAACATACACTTAGAAGAAATCGAAATTTCCCTTCAAGTTGATCCGAAAAATTCTGATTTTAATACTCTGTGGTTTGGTTAAACTTGAAGTTAAAACTGTCAATGTTTTTGTTGTTTTTATTCTATCAAATTAATAAAAAGTAAACATAAGCATTTTGCTATATTATATTTTTAAAAAATCGTTCCAAAAATGAGTGGATCTAATATGTTATATGGGACTACTTTATCTGCTGAGTCTATTAAAGTTATTGCCGAAAGCATAGGTGTTGGATTTCTGCCTGATGATGCAGCCAAAGAACTAGCTGATGATGTTTCATTTAAAATTAAAAAGATTGTTCAAGATGCTGCTAAATTCATGCACCACTCTAAACGAGAAAAACTTAGTCTTGGTGACATTGATAATGCCATTAAAGTTCGAAATATTGAGCCTCAATATGGATTTACATCTAACGATTTCATCCCCTTTCGTTTTGCATCGGGTGGTGGTAGGGAATTGCATTTCGTCGAAGACAAAGAAGTGGATCTAAACGAAATAGTCCAAGCGGGACCACCTAAGATTCCACTAGATATAACCATACGGTCGCATTGGTTATGCGTTGATGGAATTCAACCTACTATCCCAGAAAATCCACCGCCCCTATCTAAGGACTCTCAAGCTCTGGATTCCGTCAATCCAGTTGTAAAACTAGAACAGGGTATTACAAAAGATACCGCTGGAAAGCCGGCTACAGGAAAAATTCACAAATTAAAAAATGTTGAAACGGTTCATGTTAAACAATTGGCAACGCACGAGTTATCTGTGGAACAACAACTTTACTACAAGGAGATAACGGAAGCCTGTGTGGGAGCCGATGAACCCAGAAGAGGTGAAGCCCTCCAGAGTTTGGCTTCAGACCCAGGTCTGCATGAAATGCTTCCTCGTATGTGCACGTTTATTGCAGAGGGTGTCAAAGTAAATGTGGTACAGAATAATTTAGCACTTCTCATATATTTGATGAGAATGGTTAAGGCTCTCCTGGATAATCCCTCTCTTTATTTAGAAAAATATGTAATGTATTAATTTTTAAATTATAGCAATTTTTAACTTTTTAATTTAATACAGCTCCACGAGTTGATACCTTCAGTTTCAACATGTATTGTTTCCAAACAACTTTGTATGCGCCCTGAGTTGGATAACCACTGGGCCCTGCGGGACTTTGCCGCTCGATTGATGGCTCAAATTTGTAAAAATTTCAACACATCCACTAATAATTTACAGACAAGAGTAACAAGGTACAATTTGCGTAAAGAAAATGTTTACTCATTGATTGTATATTAAATATTTTTTAATAAAATTCCAGAATATTCAGCAAAGCCCTTCAAAACGATAAAACCCATCTATCTTCATTGTATGGAGCTATTGCTGGTCTATCCGAATTGGGCGGTGAAGTGATTAAAGTTTTCATTGTTCCCAGGCTAAAATTTGTATCGGAACGTATCGAAGTACATTTGCAAGGTACCTCACTAAGCAATACGGACAAAATAGCAGCGGGACACATACGAGCAATGCTTCAAAAATGTTGTGCACCGGTTTTGAAGGCAATGCGCAATCCACCTGATGCACTCGACGAATACAAGTAAGAACAATTTTACAATTTTAAAATGGTATCATACAAATTATGTGTATAAATGTATAAAAATTGAAAGAACTGAGTTCGGCTTCTTGGGTCCCACTCTTCATCAGGCTGTAATCAAAGCCCGAAATGCACCAGTTTCAGCAAGTGTTCCCTGCAACTTGGGTAATTCTATATCAAGCGCACCCATAACCTCAGCTGCCCAGACTGCATCAACAATAGGAAGGCCACAAGTAACAGCCACACCGCGTCCACCATCTAACATGTAAATTAATTTTCAACAAAATCAAAAGGTCTTCCCTTAAGAATAACCGTTATTTTTTAGACCGAATGCAAATATCCCACAACTCAGAACGGTGTCGCAAGTGCAGGTAGGCCAGGCACAAAAATATGTTATTGTTCCTCAACAGCGTCCATCTACTCCTCAGTCTGGTAGTCATCTGAGAACTTAAAAACTTAATTTATTTTAATAAATGATTCTTAATTTCAGGAATGTTGCAAGTCCAACAGAATGGAAACACCACTCCTGTAGGACTAAGGGTAAGTTTGCTCTCGTAAATGGTGACCTAAATGAGATCAAAAATATATTTCTAGACTTCTGTCGATCCCAGTTCTGTAATTATTGATACCGAAGAAAGGCAAATTCCTGATATAGATGACTTATCGCACTTGGAGTAGGTAGTTCGTGCCAAAACCTTAAATATTATAAATCTATTTGAATTAAAATAAAATGTATTTTATTAATTAAATTGTCATGCGTGTTTAATTTTTTTTACCCGGACTTCTAAAATTTTCAGCAAATTTTCACCAAAAGTTAAATTGATACAATACTCCTTCATAACACATATCAAAGCAGAAGGGTTTTTGCCCCATGCGCAAGTCGTAAATTATTGATTTGGATGTCCTTCTATATCACCTTCTTATCAGTAGTTTAGAAGAAGTGAGTGTTCAAACATCTGAGACGAAAATAGGCACCTTAATAAATACATCGATTGCAAAGGAATCTTCCAAAAATAAAAACTACGTAAAGTAATTTATACAAATTTTAATTGCAAAAATGAAAGCTCATTTTGCAACCGATGATGGTGAAAACGTACCGTTTGAAGAGCAAATCGATAAGTTTAAAAATGACTCAGAAAAAATGGAGGTGCTGTCTAAATTTATTGAAGATGTCATCAAAACTGCGGAGATTGAAGCTCAACACCAGAAATCGCAAGATTTGCAACAGGTAAAGACCATATAAATGGGAAAGTCTTATGTTAAAGATATAATTTAAGTTTAATTTATATCTAGACAACTGCAAAGGAAAAATCTTGTACTCCAAGTAAGTAGCTTTTTTATGTTTAATAGGAAATTTTATTATATATTTAGGTATTTTGATACGAATAAAGTTTTATGGGAACTTAAAACTCGGTGGATCAAAATCGTGGACGCACTTTGTGACATAAAAAACTTTTTCACACGAATCGGTGTAGCTTTTTTCTAAAACATACAAAAATAAAAGGTACATATGTAATTTGTTGAGGAGGAAATTATAAACTTTGCGTACTTACGAATTTCTTTGCAAGCCTCAAGTGCATTCTTGGCGGTTCCTTGAATCTCTGGCGGCAAAATTATGGGTATCTGAGCAAGAGCCTTCTGAAAGCTGAATTCTCCCTTTTTTGTTAGCTAATGGTGTATAACTTTCGGTTAATAAAGTTATTATACAAAATATGTGTACAAATCAATCGGCAATCTAATTTTTATAGACGTAGATTGATTTTATACACGAATTTTGGACATTTAACTCACTGTCCCAGCCAACTGAGCGATGCATTTCGAATAACACTAATTTTTAAAAGAAAATGTTACATTTTGTAATGTTTTTGTTTTTGTTTTTTCAAAAAACCTTTAACTCCATGTTGTTTTCAATAAATTTACCATGCCTCATTTCGTCCAGTTGTTCTATAGTAACCTTAAATTTTGGAGCACATCCAGATCGCATCATATCGAGCGAAGCATCGAATTGCTTCATTGTGACAGAAAATATTGTAGATAAGAGTGCTGAGAACACAACGCTCGCCAACCAAATGGCTGAATCCTTATACATCCTTATTGTAAATCAAATCACTTTTTAATCAGTTCCCAATGGAAAAGCCCAGTTACTTTTGAAAACAAATGAAAGCTTACAGCAAAGTTTTTATAGGTTTTCCTTAAGATAACGAGGCGGGTACCGTATAATTAAAGGTTTATCTATTTTTAATTGCAAACAAGCGTTAAGCATCTCTGTTCGAAAAGTTATACTTACAATCCACCCACATCGATCATTATTTAATTGCTTACTATTAGTGACAAATCCAACACTTTGGAATAAAAACGACAAGATATTACGTACTTTAAGAATATGTATAATACTTTTTTTTTCTATAGGTTTCACGATAGGCGGTCTGAAAAATGGAAAAGTAAACAGGGCCAAAGGATTTGTGGTGCGTTTGTTCGATGCCATTTGTAATTGTGCTAACTCTGCAGCGGCTCCAGCTCAAAGAATGCGTCGTAAACGATCTTCTCAACCTAAATAAAGTAAGTTGATCTACAACGACTATATACAGCACAATCGACAATTTGGTTAAACACTCCAAGAGCAGCAGCAGCAATTATTAAGGAAGAAATAAAAAAAAAAAACAATCAAAAAATAAGTGAATAGACATTTTTGAATACATGTTGTATGTAAAACTTGACAGGTTTTCTATTTCAATATTCTATTTTTATTCTGGAGCTTGTCGCGATAATTTACAAGGTCTTAACTGCACAAGCTATATTATTATATACTTTTTATATTTATAAATAAACCAAAACTTACCCTATATATATTTTTTTTCTATGAATGCATTTTATGCGACAAAGAACCAAGAATTTTGTAAACTTTCCCACCATTTTCAACGTAAAATCTAGTTTCACTTACAATTAGTTAAATGTTAGTTTAAAAATCTGTATAAAAAAATATAGTTTAGTTTTGGCTGTCCGGTGTTCACTCTAAAAGTAAAAAAAAATAATAGTTTTTTGTACTGTGATCTACTCAAACCTTTGCTTTTCCTTAAGTGTTTAGTTGTAATTTGTGTAAAAATGTGAAATTAATGTAGAATTACCTAAAAGTATAAAGTAATAAAATACCGAAACAGTATACACTTTTTGTCGAATTATTTAACTGTAATCATTTGGAACTTTTTATTTTCTTAACGTAAACACATTTTTCGGCAACACCTTGATGCCCAAACAGCCCTTAACTAAGTTACTAAGTTAAAATGGTTACAATGTACGGTTTAACGCTTTTTAAGTGCTGGATTGGGTGGGCTTACTTTAGGTGAGTGAATTTCCAGTAGATTTAATTATTTTCCTTCATCATCAGATACTATGAAAACTGGTTTTAAATTCTTAACTAAAATTTATATTATTGGTTTCGACGTTTGCAGTGATATACCAAATCAATTCTATTGAATTAAAATCGTTTAGAATTTTTTAAATTTTAAATAAAAAAATATGTACAATTCAATGGAAGATTAAGAAAAATTGAAAATGTATTGCTGTTATTTATAAAACTTCGAATAAAAGTTATTTATAAAACTTTGAATAAAAGTTATTTATAAAACTTCGAATAAAAGTTATTTATAAAACTTTAAAAATTAAAATTTGATTTCAGAATTTTTTTTTTAAAGCACGATACAAACAGCTAATAGTTGCCACTATTTTTTAATTTCTCTGAGATTTTCTCTGACACATTTTAAAGTTTTCCTAACCAAATTAAAACATATTTACATAAATTGCAAATTGAATATTACATGTGATCCCTCTACTTGCTTTGTGTGGTTGGATAGTAGTCCTACAATAGAACTTAGTTTTGGATAGCGCTCATTTTGTTCGAAATGTTGAAAAACAAGTTTATTTCACCTTCTTCATCTCCCTGTTTTTATTTCAAATTTTATTCATATTACAGGGCGCTTCCAACTTAAATAAGAATACTTTGTGAAATGATTTTTGGGTTGGTACATATATTCAAAGAAAAACCGTATATTCTATTTCCCCCCATTTATGCAAGAGGGTTCATTAAAAACATTGACTTTAAATGCGTCCAAAATTGTAGTCATACCTTTTTTTAAGTCAGATATCTGCTCCTTTATTTAATTACTAAATCACATTATGTATTTCAATTAAAAGTTTTTGAAGAAAATATTTCCAAACTCAAAATTTTGAATATTTTATGCAAGTTAAGTAAATTTCTGACTGTAATATTTAATGCTCTTATGTATTAATTTTTAGTCGAATACTAAAACTCAGATGCCGGATGTAATAACCATTATAAAATATGTCCTTTTAACTTTCGACAAGTATGCAGGATGATTCTTAAAAACGTTTTTATTGTTTTAACTACCCCAGAAAAAAACTTCAACTACAAAGAGAAACCATCAACAGAAATATATACATAATAAAGGCCGGATTCTGTGCCAATATTTCCCTTGGCTTACTCCTTTCGCAGTCCAAATTATATTGAACTCCAGGAGAACAGATTCCTCTTTTTATATTTATTTTCTGACATTTTCTTCAAATTATATTCAATGATCTCTAATATTTACAGTGATTCTAAGTACAAAGTATTTTCAACTCTAACACGGCCATCCTGCAATTTTCATCGTTCTCGATGAAACCTTTTATGCTTTGTTTTGTATAAATACTTTTTACTTAGAATACTTTAAAAACATTTTATATACTTAGCTCATAACTAAGATGTTTCGATTTTTTCATAATTTGTATACCTTCTATGTACAATAATTCTTGTAGCCCAGAAGCAATCAGCATGGCTTACGTTTTTTTTTCAAAACCAATTCCATTATAAGCTCAGAGGTTTAGCACACAAGCATAAACTAGTCTTTTACCATTAACAATCAACAAATTAAAGTAAACAAAATATATTCTTCAAAATTCAGCCAAATATTTGGGAATTTAATAAATGAAAACTAAAACTTACATTACTGCATAATTTTCTCATTTCTTTTGAAAATGGTCTGGTCTTATAGTTTCTCTAATTCTAAGCGAGGACGCTTGTTTGAAAATCTAAAATTGTCTTCATCACTTAGTCTTCTATTTGACCCATCATATGATTCAAATACGTCCTGTTGTTTTCGTGGTGACTCACTAATAGATGATAAATGAACTATTAAGCATTGGATTGAAGTTGGCATAACAAACATTAGTGCATTTTTTAATCCAATATTTGTAATGCAGCCAATCACTATCCTAACAATTTTTTCTTCTGGAACGTCAAATGGTAAGCGGTTTATTTGCGATACTTTCTCCATCACAAAATCAGAATAAGACGCAAATTCATTGCTTTCTGTATTCGCAACTTTTCTGAGTTGAGCAACAATGTCTGTTCCAGTTGGAAAAGCGTGGATTATTGATGATCGTAAGTCAGACCAAGCATAGTGTTGGTAACCATATTTTTCGAACCAAGCTTTTGATCAACCCATCAAAGAAGAACGTACACGAGGTATGACATCAAAATCTTTTAAATCATCTCGTGTAATGCGCGTATCAATGTCAGAGCACCATTTGACTATGTCAACTCGAGAATGATCGGGATCGAAGACTGGAAATCCAACAGTGACATCTTCTTTCCGTTGAGCGAGCTTAAAAAATCTTGACAATGCATCAGCTGTAATGAGCATTGTGTTGTTTTGTTTTTCTTGATTAGAGTTCTTAGTGTTAGTTTCTTCTTGTTTTTCCAAATTATTTAAATTTTCTTCCATTATTATTATTTTTTTTCTTTTTCTTCCTTTTTTTTTTTTGTTTTTTTTTTTTTTTTTTTTTTTTTTTGTTTAGGGTAATCCCACTTCTGATAATAAAGGCCGGATTCTGTGCCAATATTTCCCTTGGCTTACTCCTTTCGCAGTCCAAATTATATTGAACTCCAGGAGAACAGATTCCTCTTTTTATATTTATTTTCTGACATTTTCTTCAAATTATATTCAATGATCTCTAATATTTACAGTGATTCTAAGTACAAAGTATTTTCAACTCTAACATACATATTTGTGTACATATTTGTATACATAATTTTTATTTGAATGCATTAAATAGTTATAAAAAGATAGTCGCATGAAGTAACAGTTTTTTAACAAAAAAGAAAGGGTTAAAGTGGCTGAACAGATGTATAATTTAATAAATTATTATTCCATGCATGCATCAAAATAATCACTTTAGTGTTTATAAATACACAAGATCTTCTCAGACACGAACGTCTTGGAAAATAATAACTTGTTTGATGGTACTTCGTTTGAGCACAATACATGTATATCCGTAATATACATACATACCTACATATATATTAATATGTTTGCAGCAGTCGCAGAAAAATTAAACGAATAATTTCGTAGAGATTTTACTTGAAGCCGCACTCGCTGGGAGCTGCCAATATTTAATTCTTTTAGTTGTGTTGTGATTCACATACATTTAATTTCTTATTATCATTTCTTCTTTTACACTTAAAACAAACGAACATTTGAGTTAGAGTGATAAGGGTATTCGTCGGTGGCCAGACAGAAGTTATTTATAATTATATCAGTTCGAAACTATTCATTTTCCTGTAGTGTTGAAAATGCAGAAGTCCCTGTTTTTATTAGTAGGCTTTATATTCTGGATTGGGAATACCTCCGGCTTCGATAAATCATACATAGGTGAGTAATTTTGTGTTTGAATCGAAATCAAATAAAATATTATTACTTTCAAGATTTGCTGGATCGGCGCAATAACTATGATTCGGTGGATTTAGAAGAAGAAGCTCCTGCGAGACTCAAGCGACAAGCCGTATTTGAAAATGTAATGTTGTTAACTTGATCATATGTTTTAAGTTAATTTTAAATTCAATTGCTTTAGTTGAATAAAAAATATTCAGCATGTATGTCTATAACTGGACAACCTGGATATTGCACGCATATTTTCTATTGCCGGATGCCGGAACTCAAAAATGATATTTGGAGGATTGTCGATCAGTTGTGTATAATTGAGAAAACGTTAAGTATTTTTATTTCTTTTGATATTAAAAGTTTTCGTTGCCAAAGTGAAATCACAAACATTTTCACTGGTTTGTATAAAAAATAGGTCAAACTGTTGGCATACATAATATATATATATATATATTTCACATACTACATTCGTTCGGTCGTTTGAAAAATTTAATTGATTTCCATTTTTGTTCACTTTGCAGTTCCATTGGTATTTGCTGTCCAAATAACTATCGTTCGAGCGCGAACTCAATATCTGTACCTGAAATAATAACGAACATCAATGATAATCGTATTAATGGAGAAACAAGAATCATTAATAAACCTGAAGAACGAGGTTGTGGAATAACGACAAAACAATTTCCTCGGATAGCTGGTGGAAGGCCTGCCGAGCCCGACGAATGGCCTTGGATGGCGGCAATTCTCCGCCATCGTCTACCTCATGTTCACTGTGGTGGAGTTCTAGTTACCGATAGGCATGTATTGACAGCAGCACATTGTGTGCATAATGTTTTGAAAGACGAAATATTTGTTCGTTTGGGCGAGTACGATTTTCAGCTACTCAATGAAACTCGGTCTAGGGACTTTCGTGTTAGCAGTATGGTTCATCATGTTGATTTTGATGCACAAACTTATCAAAATGACATAGCTTTACTTCGAGTAGAACGACCAACGTTGTTTAACACGTACATTTGGCCAATATGCATACCACCAGTCGGAGAGAATTGGGAAGGCTGGAATGCCATTGTTACGGGCTGGGGTACCCTGTCTTTTAGTGGCCCACATTCTAAAATTCTGATGGAAGTGAATGTACCTGTTTGGAAACAGAGCGTATGTGAGAAGTTATTTGTAGAACGTGTGGATGACACTTTATTATGTGCCGGAGCTGCTGAAGGTGGCCGTGATTCGTGTCAAGGTGATAGTGGAGGACCGCTGATGGCTCAGCTTCCCAATCGTCGATGGATTTTAATAGGTCTCGTCTCGTGGGGATTACGCTGTGGCGAAATAAATCGCCCTGGATTATATACACGAGTTGATAAATATCTACCTTGGATTGTTGAAAACTCTATTGATTCATGATTTTAATATGGCTATTAAAATTAAATTCTTTCTGCGGTAAACTTTTAAGCATATTTTTATTCACTTAATCCATCAAGTAAATAATTAATAAAATAACCTGTACAACTAAAAAAAAAATAAACGATAATAACTCTAAACTGGTGCAAATGCAATTTTGTAAACATCGTCATAAGTCGCCGCAAAATGAACTTCTAATCCGTCGGTTATATAGCTAGGCAATTCGGCGAAATCTTTTTTGTTTTCCTCCGGTAAAATAATACAGGTTACACCACTTCGTTTTGCCTTTAAAAAATATTCAAATTAACCATTTGTAATTATTTTGTACAGCGATATAATTAAAGAAACATACTGCTATAGTTTTTTCCTTAATTCCTCCAACAGGCAAAACTTTTCCCTTTAGAGATACCTCACCAGTCATTGCAATATTTTGTCGAACTGGTTGTTTATTTGCTAATGACATTAAGGCAGTAACTATTGTTATACCTGCACTGGGACCATCTTTCGGCGTTGCGCCCTCAGGCACATGGAGATGTATGTGACTAATCAAAGAGGTTCTCGTAGAATTGAAATGCTACTTTATTATAATTTTTACTACTTACCTCTTTTCTAAAAATGTGTTGTCTTTGTTGAGCTCTCTCAAATAATTTCTGGCGACAGTTAGCGCTATTTGGGCAGATTCCTTCATGACATCACCAAGATGACCTGTAAGATGAAGCGATCCAGACGATGAGTTTCCATCCTTGCTGGAATCGTTCATTTTGCGCCTTGCAGTCTCAATATACAAAGATGATCCCCCCATTGCCGTCCATGCTAAGCCCATAACTACACCTTCAGGCGTTTCGTTATACATTCTCTCCTGAGAAAACACTGGTTTACCAAGGAACACCGTAAGGTTGTCATTCTTAACTTCAAAATTCTCGGCTTCTTTTTTGACAATTTTGAAAGCAACTTTGCGAACAACCTGCAAATAACAAGAAGCGTTTTAAGCTTTGAAATTAAAATAATTATTAAAATAATCAAACAAACCTTTTCAATATGCTTTTGTAGATTTCTCACTCCTGATTCTCGACAGTAGCTTCTTATAAGCGTGTTGAGGGCTTGTTCGGTGATTTGAATTTGTTTTACATTGAGGCCACATTCTTTCATGGCTGTTGGAATGAGATATTGTCTCGCTATTGCAACCTTTTCTTCCGCAACGTATCCTTTAATAAAAAACAAAACCTTATATTTTTTTAAATTTTCTTTTCCACAGCCCTACCAGACATTTCAATCATTTCCATTCGATCACGTAATGGCTCCGGAATAGTATCTGTGACATTGGCAGTGCAAATGAACAAAACACGGGATAGATCAACTGGAACATCTAGATAATGATCTAAGAAATTGGCATTTTGTTCAGGATCAAGAAGTTCTAGCAGGGCTGAACTTGGGTCACCTTGGTAGCCTCTAAAACAAATAAATTCATACAAACAATAAAATTCATACAGTCTTTCCTTATATCAATGCATACTTTCCAATTTTATCCACTTCATCGATAAGCACTAATGGATTTTCAGTTTTTGTTTTTTTAAGACACTGAATGAGTTTGCCAGGCATCGCACCAACATAAGTGCGCCTATGACCCTTAATTTCAGCTACATCCGTCATTCCACCAACACTAAAACGGAAATATTCGCGGTTTAGTGCTCTTGCAATTGATCTTGCTGAAAAATAGATTATTTACTAAATTATTGTTACTATTATTATGAAATTTCTAACCTATGCTTGTTTTTCCGACACCAGGAGGACCATGGAAACAAAGAATCTTGCCTTGAGTGCTACCTTTAAGTTGACTCACTGCTATAAATTCTAAGATGCGTTTTTTAATATCATCCATTCCATAGTGATCTTCCTCGAGAATTGTTGTGGCTTGGTCTAAGCTTAGGTTCTCTTCGCTTAACACACCCCATGGCAGTGTAGTGAGCCAATCCAAATAGTTTCTCGTTACACTAAAGCGGAAGTTTTATTTACTCAGTTAAAATTTAATACAGACCAAATACCGATTAGAATTACTTTACAAATCACAAACATTAAAACTCACTTGAATTCTGAGCTGTGACTTTCGAGGAAGTTCAACTTGTTAAGTTCTTCGTCAATAACAGTCATTACATTCTCAGGAACAGTTTTATCTTTAAGTTTTTCTCTGTATTTCTCTCCAATTGCGTCTTTATCGTCTTTTTCTATGCCGAGTTCTTTTTTAATCACTTTAAGTTGTTCTTGAAGGATATATTTTCGATGTTGTTGTTTAACTTTCTCCTCAACCTCGCGGCCAATTTTTTGTTGTAACTTTGAAAGCTCCAGTTCTTTTTTAAGGAGTGCTAAAGCTAATAAGAGTCTTTTGGGAATCTTTTGACAAAACATTAAAATAAAAAAGAATCTCATTGCGATTTGTTTTGTTTCTACATACATCCATTTCCTCCATGATCTTTTGCAATTCTTCAGGATCAGCGGCAGACAAAGATGCTCCCAAGTCACATAGGTAAACGGGGTTGTCGACGACACGTTGGTTTTGATGTAGCATTTGTTGCAAGCTCTCTCTTTAGAAAAAGAAAATATATAACAATCAATCAGTCATTTTGGTGAAAAGCAATTACTTAGGTGTTTTGTATTTAGTTTAGATTTAAGTAGACATTTTTTTATATATATACATAACTGTTGTTCAATGAAAATTCCTTTAGTTAATTGTTAACAAAACTGATAAAATAAGCCATATTTAATCAAGTAACAAAATCTTAGTTCTGTGAAAACTCTTAGTTCTATTAAAACAAATTAAAAAGTCCCTAAATAGCACAATATATTAGTCAACAATAGTCTAGAAGCTGCGAGTTTTTATGAGACACAAAACTGAATTGGAGGGGTTTCTATTTTCCCCGTTTACGCGTAAGGGACAATTTACTAAAAAAAAAGTACAATAAATGAAAACAAAGCTGTTAGAAAACAATGGCAATTTTTAAAATGTTACTCGACAGCTTTTTCTAAAGCCAGATTTCTTTTTTGATTTTAAATCAAGTTGTTTTAAGTTACAGTTTTAAAAAAAAATCATTTTCAAACTCAGACTTTCAAGTTTTAATCTTATGTAAATATTTCGTTCCTCGTATTTAATTTTCTATCGTATTTAATTTTCTAGTTGCATGCCAAAAACCAAATGGATTTATGTACTTTAGTTTTTGAGAAAATTGAAAATTACAAAAAAAAATAAATTTCTAAATAAATTAAATTTTTCAGTGATGAATTTTTAAATTAAAGGTAAAATTAGCGCCGAAGCCGGCGAATCATGTACTATGTATATCTGATTTTCTTTTTTACAGACCTTTAATGATCGTAACATTGCAACCAATATTTAAACAAGTAAAATATTTTAAACAAACCTGTACAATGGATTCATGGTGATGATATCGCGAATAGTTTTAATAACTTCCTGAGTAAGTGCTTTAACTTCTTCCGTTTGGGTGTAGGGTTCATGTTTAACGTTTTCGACTTCCACCATAAGAACGGGCTGTTTAAACTCTGAAGCTTCTCCAGCGGCATCCTTAACATCGGTTGAAACATTATCCAACGACGACAATGGAACCTTAGGTGAGGGCGGAGACGAAGTCTCTTGGCGATTGGACTTATTATTTCGCACAGTGCGCGGTTTTCGTTTTCGCCGATCAACATCTGTTTCATCAACTGAGACGTTCATTTTAACATTAAACATCGGGTAATGTATAGTCATTTTTTCTAAATATCAAATTAACATACAACACTTATGTAGTGAGGATAGCATACCAACAGTCTACCTCTTAGCAAAAAAAATCCAAGAACTAACCTTTTGGCTCTTGAGTTAGATCCTCCATCATTTGTCCAGTGATTTTAATTCTTCTATGAGCAACAACGACTATTCGCAATTTATCGCCCAAGTCTTGAAGTTCCTGAATTTGCGCAAATGTACCGAACTTGTAAACATCTTCAAGTTTCTCAACCAATTCAGACTCATTTTCGCTGTCTTTTTTCATGAAGACACCAACATAGGGCTGATTTAATCGAACCTTTCTCCTTATCAGGTCAATAACCATTGGATTTGTTACCTAAATCAGAGCAATTGTTAAGAACTTTCCAGAACAATATTGTGTTCGACTTACCTCCAGAATTTTCATGAACCTTGGGAATACAGGATTTCTACGGGTAGCTAAGAGTGGCACATGTGGCCATACTTCAGGAACCGCTACTGTTGCTGGAAGCTGTGGATCCTTATTGACGACATATCCATTAGTTTCGTCAATTTCATCATCATTTTTCTTTGCACTGCAAAAATTTCTCGAGCACAGAACAGTGAGGTTCCGTGAGTTGTTAATAATTTGTGTTTTATATAAAAATCTCCTGCTGGTAATAGCTGAACGATTTTGAATAAGTAAAGATAGACTTCGTGAAATTGAGTGATACTTAGCAATACGCGACAACATTTTGTATTTTTTTTTTTGATATTATGTAGTTAAAGAAGAGATTTTCGCCGATGAACTAGAAGCAAAATGTAGGTATTTTCTAGGTTATGGTTTCTTTTCTAAATTGAAATGTCAAACTTTGAAAATGACAAGAACAGTGTGTCTCAAAAGAAATTTATGAGAAAATTTTTTCAACAAAAAAATCGAATTTCTTTCCAAATACTGCTTTTAAACGCTGCGTTTGCAGCCGTTAAAAATTGCATTCCTCTAAAAGCAGTCATTAGCGAAAAATTTTAAACGATTTAGTACGATGTTAAAGCCATTTTGTCATAGTAAAAATGCTTTAACATCGTACTAAATGGTTTAAAATTTTGCGCTATTGTTTTTATCACGAAATGAATTTTTTTGTCTATTGAAAAAGAGCCCACAAATATTTAATATATATTTACAATTAAAATAATCACTGAAATTAGAATTCATTGCAACTCGGCAAGGGGTAATTGCATCAACGGAAATCTACGATTTTGTTTGTGTCAGAGGTACAAGTAGGTACAAATGATTTTTAAAGAAATGAAAAAATCAGAAAAATGTTCTGTAGTTTTCTTGTGTGGAAGGAGACTCAGAATGAACGAAGGAAACAGAACATTTTTTTCTTTCTCTTGTCAACCTTTGACAAATCAAAATCAAATCAACAAAAAATATTTTTAAGGGCAGAACATACGATTTTGATCGCTAAAATTCATTCATTAATAAACAAATTACAAATATTGTTTTAACTAAAAAATGTATTTAGCTGGCTATATACGAAAAAGCAATTGTAAATAAATTAAATACATCAACAAAAAAAAATAAATATTTAATTATGCTAAATTGTAGATTTAATGACTGACGAAGAGTTGCACCAGTGGCAACGTAATGCAATTGTTTGGTGTCAATTCGATAATTTCTTAAACAGCATTATCGATGGAAATCTACCGCATGTTTCGGAAATCCTAGAAGAATCGGCCATTAACATGGCTATCGAGTCGCATGGCATCCAACGAAGGACAAACAGAGTAGTACTCCCAAGTGTTCAGACAATAGAAGCTGCAAGCATGGATGATGATTTAAACTTTTTCGACCAACAAGCAATAAGCGCAGCAATAGAATTTCAAGGTTTAGGAATGCCGCCTCCAAGCTAAACCTAATAAATCTCCGAATCACAAACTAATTTTTAAGAATTATAGTATTATGACACTATTCAATGCAATAATTAAAAGAATGTTTTAGTTTAAATAACAATATTGTATTTCTCTACGAATTAAGAAAAGGAAAACGAGGACAGCTACTTCTAATACATATGTAATAAGGATATCAGGTTTATAGAAATAGAAACATTTAGTTTTTGCACTGGAATATTGGCTTAAAACCGCTTCAAGAATTCTTCCGAGCAAATACGTGCTCGGGCATTGACGGCGAGTTTCATTTCGCTTATCTCTTTATCGATTTCTTCCATGAAATTTATTACAAAATCCACAAGCTTGTGCTTGTACATTTGTTCAGTATGGAAATTAGTGATTAAGAAGCTGATGTCGTAGCCTTCAATTGGCTTTCGTCTCAGAATTACAAAGCTCTCGGCTCTTCTCATCATGAATCTGGTGAACTTATGGCAGAGGATTTTCTCGATTTCATCGGCTTGCTTGACGGCGATGCTAACACGTACAGAATTGACACTAGTCTCGATAAGGACTCGTTCTCTCTCGTTGCGGGAGATAACCACGGGTGTAAGAACAAGCTCTTTGCTGCTTCGAACCTCGACTTCTGGTTTGTTGTGCCGTTCCACAACCTGTGACGAAAAATTGGTCAAACACATTGCAGCGGTCAATGTATGGCGTACAGCAGTTAAATATGGTTTTAGAGTTGCAGCCATTTTTTAAAATCCTTGTATATTTTTTAGAAATAAAAACTACACAAATTATTAAATGAGTCACTAGACCGTCGACCAAACCAACACCTAAAAAATACTACAATTGCACCCAGTGTCAGGTCAGCAATAGATTTGACGTTAATTGACTTTTCGCGGTTTTCACCAATTTGAGTGTTGAATTTGCGTGAACGCACAAAAGAGTGTACACGTTCAGTACGGTACGATACCTAAACACTTATGTGGAATTCCTTTCAACCAAAGATTCGATTCTTTTAAGGAAAAACGGAATAAATTAAACAAACCATTGAAATACGACAATGCCCTAATTTTGCTTAAGCGCTAAAGTTTGTAGGCGAGATCGGTGAGGTGGAAAGGGAGGCTACCATTGACCTACTAGGTCAATGGAGGCTACAGTCAGGAATAAGAAAACATAAAAATTGAGTGAGCAGTCATGTTTCATATCCGTAACGTTCCATTTTATTCCATTTTTCTTGTGATATATATAGGTACTATATGGCAACTTATGCATTCGTAAAAAAAATCGAACTCGAGATCATAGAGTACCTATATTATTTAACTTCCCATTGGAAGTTATTGTAATTGGTCCGATTTGTCGAATTGAAAATTTTGACATTTCTCGACGTTTCCAGGTCCCAGGAATCCGAATCCATCATTTTAAGAGAGATGTCGGTATAGGTGTGTACGTTCGTACGTTCGTGAGCTTTTCTATCGTTCGAATGAATTTTATTTTACAGATAATTACATCACGAAGTGCAGAAAGGGTTCCCACAAAAATTCAATTAGCGGTTTATTTACTACAGCAATTAAAAAGTAAAAATGTTTCGTCTCGAATATTTCGAGCATAGACATACTATAAATAGTGACGTAGTCAATAACTGATAAGATTTGTAGAATTATTCAATTAACAGTTTTTTTTTAAATCAACAAATTTTCTAACTCAAACCACAAATAATTTATTTAAAAATAATTTATTTAAATGTCTTTAAACATTTATTAGATTTTTGTCTACTTAGACACTGTCTAACTATTTTCAAGTTGGTAGAAATATGCTTTATTTAATAAAAATAAATATCACATTATTCACAGTTAAGACAGTCTACTCTTGTGTCTAAGTTAGGCAGCTATAAGACAACAATAAACAAGGTTTTTGAACATATTTTCCAAAGTTGGACCAGTTGTCTAAAGTTAGACAACGTTTATAAATAAGACCAAGTACGTCCATGTCAGCGAGAACCGAAACCTAATCGGATCTATAACGGATCCAAAAATATAAACAAATAGAAACAGGCATTGACCTACTAGATATGGACTGCCAGGAGCCAACTTCACGATGGTTCCACCTATAACTAAACGCCACTAGCTCTTACGTAGAAAAAGCGGAAAACATTGTAAATAATTTTGACACTTCAGTTTTGTGCTGTTCTGTTATTTTTTTTTCATTCGTGTTTTTTTTATTTCAGATATTTTGCCAATTCATGTCAGCTAGCCCACCACAAAATTCATAGCGCCGTGGAGCATTGTTTGTTAACTGGTTGCTACTACTTCTGCCTCGAGGGAAGAAGATTTTATCAAAGAAAAAATTCGATTCTGTTTGGATTTTTTTGTTTAACGAAATTCGACATTAAAAAGACTGCGTTCGAAAACTCACCTACTCAGTTGGATGATAAAGATATATGGTCTTATTTATAAACGTTATCTAACTTTAGACAACTGTCCAACTTTGGAAAATATGTTCAAAAACCTTGTTTATTGTTGTCTTATGGCAGTCTAACTTATGCACAAGATTAGATTGTCTTAACCGTGAATAATGTGATATTTATTTTTATTGAATAAAGCATATTTCTACCAATTTGGAAATAGTTAGACAGTGTCTAAGTAGACAAAAATCTAATAAATACGACTGACATGGTCTTATTTATAAACGTTGTCTAACTTTAGACAACTGTCCAACTTTCGAAAATGTGTTCAAAAACCTTATTTATTGTTGTTTTATAGCTGCCTAACTTAGACACAAGAGTAGATTGTCTCAACCGTGAATAATGTGATATTTATTTTTATTAAATAAAACATATTTCCACCAATTTGAAAATAGTTAGACAGTGTCTAAGTAGACAAAAATCTAATAAATACGACTGATTTAGTACATAGGTTTTTTCAGGTTGAACATTTCAGGAGTTACGATTTGTAGCGTGTCCAAAAATAATAATGGATTTTTTTAGAGTGACGCAATATAAGTAGGGTAGGGGTGTATTTGCGAAAAAAAAACTTTAACAAATTTTACCTTTTTTTAATTTTATAAAACGTAGCATCTTGTGAAATTAATATTTGTGGAGATTTTATCACCAATATTCAAAAGTGAGCCTTTAAATAGGTACAAATAAAACTTTTCACTTGACATACATATAAGAAATCTCCCTATTTTGTGTGCAATTCGTTTAAAATCTTGCCAAAAATGTTTTTGATGATCTTTATGTATCAATTCTGATACTCAAAAATCGCGCTAATAAATGTGTTGGGTTGACCTTTAAATTATGCGTGTTTTTTTGCAATCCCGGGGGGAGTTGCACGAAAAAAAACCACCACTGGCTGGTATTGATGAAATTCTTCTCAAAATAAAAGATAACTCTATGAATTTCTTAATATTTATTTAACAACTTTAGGTTAATTAGGATGGAGCTTGGCTCGTTTTATAATTTGATTGTTTGTTAGCTACACTGATCTCTATAATACACGGATAGTGTATTCCCTACAAACTATAACAGTTCTCTTGACTCCAATTGAAGATGGCCACTATCGAAGGCAGCTTCAAGATTTGACATCTGCCGGGCACAAAAAAAAAGGATTTTGACGACTGGCGTACAAATTAGGCGTGTTCAGGAGAATGAGATCTCGGAGATCTCAATCTCTCTTACATGAACAGTGGGCCGATTTTGGTTCTGTGAAAAAGTGGATCGAATAAATAATTTTCACATTCGCTAGCATGCATTGCTTTCACTTTTTTCGATTCACTTGGTGCATAAAAGCGATTCTGGTTCAGTGAGTAAAATTCTCCGACAAACTCGATCCCGAACCACCTTATCATTTCCCCTGAAGCGCATGCGCAGTCGGCGCAATTCTCTCAATTTTCTTATTTTTGGAAGAGAAACCAGAAAGGCTTGAGATAGAAATATCTATGAAATAAAAAGTTTTATTGTTTTAAAAACACGAAAACGCTTTTCGGGAAAACTTAGTTGAAGAACACAAAAAGGACAAAGGTCTCTGCGCTGAGCTTGATAATATTTTCAAAACAAACACCACAGTCTGGTTACTTGGAAACAATTACAATGTCATTAAGGAATTAGTGCTTATCCGAAGACAAGAAAGTTGGA
This sequence comes from Epistrophe eligans, assembly GCA_951394125.1. NCBI lineage: Eukaryota > Metazoa > Arthropoda > Insecta > Diptera > Syrphidae > Epistrophe > Epistrophe eligans. The sequence continues at coordinate 820,312 of OX596031.1, forward strand.
CAGGGGTTGGGGCCGAATACTGTGGTGCAGGTGTTGACAAAACTAGTTCGCTATGATGATTGGTGTTCCATTGTTGTGCGTATAGCTTTGGACAATAGGTGTGTTCCTTTGGGCTTTGCAAAGTACTTTTTAATATTTCCCAGTAGATGATGAATGGAACGCTATAATAATTATAATTTTGCTAAAAGAAAAATCTAATCTTAAATTAGATGTAATTTTTGTTGTTTGTATTTATAATTTAGACAAGAGAAACATCAACAACAATAATTTACTAAGTAATTTCTTTTTATTGATGGTGTCGCTCTCTTGCGTGGATTAAAGTGCTTTGAAGTACTTTGACCACAGAGTAGAAGTAGTTGACTGCAGACAGAAGTACTTTGCAGTAGATAAAGGAACGCGCCTAATGTCGTGAATATGTTATACATTTATACAAAAAAAAGGCAGTTTCAAGTATAACATTTGTTCAAATGGAGGCACCATGGATACGCTATCCAGTGTATTATAGAGATCAGTGGTTAGCTACTTGGCTAAATTGTTGGCTCTAAGGCTTGATGGCTCGTTTACAAATTCTATTTTCGCTGTCCGTGTTCTTCGGAGTTCGGCGTTATAAATTATAGTGTGCAGAAAAGAAGGCGAATGTTAAGTTGATTCTGTATATATGCGCTAGCTCTCCCTAACAACATCCTATAATAAGGAGTTAACATTTTTTTCATTGGAGGATAATTTGTATTAAAATAATTTTATTTGCATCATAGAAGATGTATTTTGTATGGGAATATAAATACCCTTAATATCAAATTCAGTTTAAATTTTTTATTTTTGAATGTAGTGCTGGATTTACACGGCTTACTAGCAATATTTAAATACGATTAAAGTTGAAGAGGGAGGAAAGCTCTGTCTAAAAATTCGTTTTTTGAACAATCCGGTTGAACCCCAACTATTCATTTCTGCCGCGTACGTGGCTACTGTGTTCAAGCGTGCGACGCGGCGCATCTTTTGTGTGCAACCAGTTTTGGTGTGTTTGAAATAGGAATTGGGCTTTTCCAAAAACTATATTGGCCTTATTTATAAACGTTGTCTAACTTTAGACAGCTGTTCAACTCTGGAAAAGATGTTCACAAACCTTGTTTATTGTTGCCTTATAGCTGCCTAACTTAGACACAAGAGTAGATTGTCTTAACCGTGAATAATGTGATATTTATTTTTATTAAATAAAGCATATTTCCACCAATTTGAAAATAGTTAGACAGTGTCTAAGTAGACAAAAATCTTATAAATACGACTGTATATCTATAACTATATTATATTTGGCGGTTCTAGTAGGGGAGAAAACAATGCAATACAAACAAACATACTCACCCATTCAAACACTTTTCCAAAGGTGCGACTAGTTTGCACATTGTGATTTATCGTTGTATAGTAAGTATATTTGTTTGTATTGCATTGTCTTCTCCCCAACTAGGAATTTTTGTTGGTTGCTTGTCACATTGACGTATTAGGGAACTTCCCAATAGTGGGACATTTTCACACACACTTTCTCACATTTCAAAACATTTGACATTTTAGCTTGGAAATGTGTCATGACAGTCAAGACGTGTCAAACTCTCTTGAAACGCGACTCCGCTCCACTCCATCGCTGTCATTTGCATTTATCTGCTACAGAAGGAAAATAAAAACCGTACTTTTTTCTAGTTATCAAATCGCTCTCAGAAAACTTTTTAAAACTTCTTTGTTAAAAATGGAAAGAATTGTAAATTACAGCAGCGAGGACGAATATGAAGAATCCCCTAAAAGAAATGCGGTAAATATTTTAGTCTTTAATAATCAACCCGAAAGATTACCAAAAAAATGTATAACATATTATCATGAGGAAATTTTTGGTAAAAATGGCGTCTCCTTAACTGCAAAAAATCAATATTTTTTCATATTTACCAATTTATTATCTTTATAAATATTGTTGAATCGCATATATTATTTTAAAAATTATTGCAAATGGATTATCGTATTCTTGTGATAGAATTGATTAAGCATGCCAAGGATCTATTTCCTTTTATCAAAGACCCGAAGGTCTCATCATTATAAAATAACCTTTCATCAAAATATAAAATCATAAAAAAACATCCTTTTAGTATTAAAGTAAATAACATAGTTTGCTGTTTCTGAATAGTTGCCAATTCTTTAGGCTGAACGCTGTCCGGTGCTTGAAATCGACCCGAACAAGCGGAATAAAGGAGATTCTTCTAGCCGTCATCCAAAAGAAGAGGTAACAGATTTTAATTCAATTAGTTTTTATACTATTTAAATTTAAAATACTTTAACTACTTAGTATTAAACTTTAAAATCTACTCCGAGACGTTATTTACCATAATATTGTGGCTTTAATAGAATTTACAATAAAAATATAATTAATTTAGATTTAATTGATTACAAACTATAATAGTGCATCTTGTTTTTGATCTTTATTACAAAAAATAAGAGAAAAACAAAATGCACTTTATTTGCAAGCTTTGAATAGAAAATAAGAATATACAAATGCCTATGCTTAAAAATGATTATATTAACAAAAATCCAATGTGTTATTATTATGTATCAATTCTCAAATCAAATCAACTACTACCCCATCTAAGTCACATCAATCACAAAGATGATAAATAGAGAAGTTAGTTTGTGTGCAAATGCAATTGCAAAAGATTTAGACTTCTTACCGTTGCGCCAGACAATAATTAAACTCCTATGTGTACTGAACCTGTATCAATAACATAAAGTGTCCTCAGAACGTGAGTATAAAGTAAATTCCAATTAACTGTTTTATTACAGGACAAGCAAGTGCGAAGATATTTCCATCTACAAAAAAGTAAAGAAACTTTCGTAAAACCCAGATGATACACACTTGGTCGCATCTCTATATAAAAAAAAGATTTAATATTTATTAAAAAATCATAATTACAATAATTTATAATTTCACACAAAACATTTAAATAAAAATCCATTTTTGTTTATTTTTCTTTTAGAGCACTCGCGACAGAAGTCAGGGTTCCTCATTTCATCGAGACAACAAGGAGGCATTACTGAATGTCTTTAGAAAGGTTATAAATTATTAATATTTTTTTTGTACATACCTTTAAGTTTTGGAACTCTTAATTATTATCCATGGAATTTTTTAGTTGGTATAGCAAAAGTAAATAGTTCTATCGAAAATTTCTATTAATCTTCAAACATTAACACGCTTTTAGATCAAATAATTAGAAAATAAGTTTTAAGACTAAACCAAACAATTGTGTGAGTGCTGGGACTCACTTGTATACATAAATGTTCGTCCAAAAATGTAGGTCTTAGCTCAAAATGGAACAAAGAAAAGTGTATTTTCTAGCCAAAGTAACCCAACCAGTTGAAAGTTTTGCATACATTTGAAACCAATTGAAATTAAATGAAAACAGTAAAGTAACTAACATATTTCCTCCTTTTGCCATAAGATCGCAAGAATAAATTTTCTTATTTTGAGATTACACAAACTGGAAGATTTATCACTGTCTGGAATTTCTGTTTTTTTTTAATTTTTTAATTCTTAAACCGACAAAATATTACCTATTAATACACAATCCAATTTAGAAGACTAATACGATTTATATACATACATATATTATGTATATCGGTGACGGCTATAAACTGTTTCTTCTTTTTCTTAAATGCTGAAACACCGACATACAGTGCAATAACATTCAAATATACATATGTATATGGAATACTGATTTGCTACGTTACAGTTTATTTCTTGAAAACTACCTCAAACAAAACAATTTTATAAAGTTTTAACTGAGAAAATTTATTAAAAATTTAAAAGATCCTTTTGTTGGTACAAAAAGAAATACCAAAATGGGTACAAAATAATAAAAAATATAAAGAAAAAACCAAGCCTACATATTTATAAGCCGTACAAATATTTGAAATTAGACAGACGGCAAATTGTTTCCATTGTCTTCTAATTCATTTGAAGCATTGTAATTGTAACATAATCATCTAAATTAATAATTATTGATTGCTTAATAAATGAATCTAAATCTAAAAAAAAAATCTATTTGAAATAAGTATTGAATTTTAAAGTTGTTTTTTCAAAAATAAATTAATGTAAAGCTGACAATTCTTGCCCGAGTTCAATTTCATTTATTTCATGTAATAATTTAATACGATCAATCAATTAATATGTTATTGACAGATGAGATGTTAATACCAAATATGTATATGCTGTGTCGAACTTAATTTCTTAAACCAATAAATAAAAAAAACCACATAAAAAAAAAATAATAATAATGCATGCACTTAACTTTTCATTTATGTAGAATTCTAATAAAGAAGAAAACCGAAGTTCTCGGCCTTCATCAAGTAGAGATCAACACTACCATCGCGACGACCGACGTTCAGAAAGATCACACGAAAAGAAAAAAAATTCGAAGGACGATCGCAGACGCAAGGACAGCCACCGAGAACGTGATCGAGACTATGAACATCGAGAAAATGATAGGGATCGTCGTGATCGTTCTGACAAACATCGTCGTGAAAAATATGCCAAAGATAATTCTCATCGTGAAAAAGGCAGACGAAGACGATCGTCAGAATCTCCCACGCCGAGTAGCAAAGATCACAATACCTCAAGCAGTCGTATTCGCAATCGCTCGAAATCCCGGTCTCCATCCAAAGAGCAAAGAATAATTCCATCAATTGCTTTTGCTGGTGGAAGACAGCAAAAAGAGGAACCAACTGCTCCAACTTCAGTATCTCTAAATAAAAGCGCAATCAATTTGCAAGCGGTTCTGAGCCCACCGCTCAGTGATGAAGCTCCAAAAACAGCAATTGTCATAAACAAAACAGACGGCACTCCGATTGCACTCCCGACATATTATAATCCCAATATAATCAATCCCACAAAATATGCAGAACAAGTGCAGAAAAGGAAGCTTATATGGGGAGCGAAGAAAGCTGAGGATACATCAGCTAAATGGGGTCATGCCACATTCTCTGAAGATTCTGATGGTAAAGTTGCATCGAAATTTATGCGCTTAATGGGAATTAAATCTACACCTAAGCCCGGCAACAGTCCAACGGATGTCCCAGCGCCAGAGAAAAAGGGTCCCGACGTCAAATCCAGGCAAGCAATGTTTTCCAACATGGAACAGCAGTATGAAGTCGCCCGACAAGTTACACACACTATGAGGGGAGTCGGGCTGGGCTTTGGTTCCCAATCGCGACAGTATTAGGTAATAAGTTGTTACAAATAAATTATATATGTATAATGAAAAATTAACCAAAAAGTGTTAATTAAAAAAATATTTTTTTTTGTGATCTTTAACTCACGAATACAAAGTATAGAGTTTTTTATTCTTAAGAATTTTAATTTGTTCTAATTAAGGGATGTTTATGAGTTGGAGTTTACTTTTAGTTTGATCACAATTCGCTATGTTTGTTTGGATGCGAGTCTTCTGATGATTGGTCTTCGCCGTTTTGATTTAAGGTTTCGTCGTGTTCACTGTTCTCGTGGTCTTCGACTTTCGACATTAATTTTTTGATTTCAAGATCGTAATTTTTCCATTCAGGCACAATGCGTTCTGCAGCAGTTAGTTTTGCTTCTTTTGTTTGTGGATTGTTACACAAATCAATTACTTTGGCTTTTTTGAAGGAATTATCACTGCACCAGGTTTGGCACCAAAGCCATTCGTCTGGCAGAGATTTTATAGCCACTTGATGAATCATGTTATTTGGTAAGTCTTGATCGAGATTCGACAAACTATTGGGATCCTGACTTAGAGCTTGATACTGCCCCCTCAGGCGATCGCCTGCAGCTATTTTTCGGAATCTTTTCAAATCGACAACATACAAAGCAGAAATATGATATCGTCTGCCCATAAGATGGCTGCGCCAGTAGCCTTGTTTCCAAAACCGGAAACCTTCCATTTCCGTTCTCGAGTCACAGAAAGGAGTGTAAGCATAGGGTGCGCCATTTAGATCCAATTCGTTCAGTTCTTTCATGTCAGCACGAACAATCTAATAAAAAAGGATAAAGATGAATCTTAATATCGTTTAAAGAGTTTAAAACTTACAGCATCAGCGTCTACAAATATAATTTTTCGAATATTAAGTGGGAACAGGACATCTAGGAAAAGTATCTTATAACCCCAAATGGTTCTCTGCTTCTCAGTTTGCTGGTGGAGCCATCGTGGCCATTTGTATTGTACCAATTCGTATTGAAATCCGAATTCCTTTGCCATGTGTGGCAAGAACTCTGTAAATTGCGGCGATAAGTAGTTCTTTAAGAACCAGAATTTAACCGGAGACTACAAATAGGAATTACAACGTTTAATTAACATTTTCTTTGTTTTGAGCCTTAGATTAAATTACTTTCGTATGTTTCATAAGAGATACCATCATTATGCGAAGAAGACGCTCATACAAATGTCCTGATGCCACTGAGAAAATGTTGATAGTTTCCGTATCGGAATCAGCAGGAGCAGAACTGAAAGAACTCGTTATCGAGTTCCAAATGCCTTTGTTACCCTCTTCATCGTCGCCCAGTAAATCGATATTAGTCTTACCAGATTTTTTCGCTACACGAAGCTTAATCACATGTGATCGCAAAGAACTGATCATCACGCGGGTCAAGTCGTTGGTATGGATCGTATTTGTACCTTCAGCACTAGGATTGCAAAAGGAATTTATCATTATGATGCTCTCATATATAATATATTATATCCTTACTTCGATATTTCATATATCTCTGAACTTTTGCCATCCCTCAATCGCAGCTCCCAGATTCCAGGATTAGCTTTCAATTGAAAATAACCCAAGTTGGCCATAACAATTGTATCGACCATTGTAGGGTTGTCTTTAGTGCCTAACGTAACTTGTAGTCCTCTCGGTGGAGCTCCTGTCATTGAATCAAAGCAATGACCCTCTAAAAGCAAGTATTCCAATTCGAATTCACTATGAACTGGCCCTCCGATTTCAACTAATTTAATATTGTCAAGATCGTAGACCGAACGCACAACCTCAACTAGCCAATTTTCTGGAACCTAAATAACCATTCAAAAGTGTTAAATCGTTAATTTCTTTTGTTTTAAAAGATGTACCTGTAAATTTTGGGTAAGCAATGGATTAGCCGGCAAACCACTAAATTTCGCAATTGGTCCCTCGGACAGTTTGCCATTTGGCATGAACTGAATTTCTGGTTCCACGACATACCGATAGAAACTAAAAATATATACAAAATAATCAATGTGATTTAGTTAAGAGACGAATTAGCGTATACTTTTTAACTGGCATATCACTATGTTGTGCAACAGGCAACATAAACACACGCATTTGACAATTGACAGTATTACGAAGCAAAACCAGTATAGACGCGAGCTTCTGGGCACTTCTAGACGCCGGATCAACTACAGCTACAATATCAAATTGCAATTGCTTAGGCTCTTTGGGAGGCAATTTAACAACAGAATGATCTTCTTTCACATCTGGTGGAATATTAAATCGAGTTTTTGTCTCCCTCGGCAATAAAGTTGATAAGATCCTCAAAAGAGTGTCGCTTGAAATTTCAAAGTCTGGAAAAAAATAAATTTAAAGTTATTTCCCTTTTTGTTACATTACTCGTACTCGTTCACCGACCTTCGTCTTGATTGCTTTGTAAGGCTTTTCTTATTTTATCGCCATACTGATGTGTGTTGCAGCGGTCTATCAGACCAAAATCTTCAATATTAAACTGCTCTTGCTTTTCCAGAGGGCCAAACATTTTTCCATTGGCAATTACAAGACGATCTGATTTTTTAATATTTGTAACCCGTTGACTGTAGACTCGCAACATTTTCAAATGTAATTCCGTTGATGAAATGATATCCTTCACTGGCGCCTTTTAAAATATAAAAAGAGTTTAAGAAGAGTTACTCTAGGGTAAACGGGTTAAGGTAATTCTTACGGGAATATCATTGAATGGTCCGTTGGGTGTTTTTAACCATCTCAAAGCTATTTCCAAGCCATTGGGCCCAGGCACTGTTTGTGATAGCGCCCATAAGAGCCTGTTAAGGTTATCCTTTTTTGAAACTTCTCCACCTTCAACATTCGGAATGAACGCAACTCTAGCACTAGTTGTTGATTTCTAAATTAATTATAAGAAATTATTGTTTACTCCAAGTTTTCGAGCTCAATTATTTTCACCGTGTATTTTAAAGCACTACCCAAAAGCTCCCTTCCTTCTGGGGTATCCAAGTTAGCAAACACCCACAAAGTTAGGAAATGAACATCATTTCCGCCTATTTTCTCTGATGAGTGTTTTCCTGTGAAATACTTTAAGTTATCCATCAAAGTTGCAGTCATGTCACGATTAGATAGCCGCTCTAACGCCTTCACATTAGCAAGATCTTTATTAGCGTTTCCAGTGAGATCCAAAAACTGTACATCTTCACTTGAGAGAATCCGCTGATTAAGTCGTGGCATGACATGTGGCTGGTTCATTAGATAATCCATGACATTTTCTGAATCTGTCAAGTCACCTCGATAAACACTCTTTTGCAAATTTGTGGTCTGCTGAATAATTTCTGTTAAAATTGTCTCTTCGAATTCATCAGGAGTAAGAAGAGATTTTTGCATAGGAACGCCGTTCAAAAGTGCTTGAGGTGTCTCTTTGAATCCAAGTCGTTCTACAAACTCTTCAGATAGTTTGCGACCATAGTCATAATCCGAGTCTTCGCTTAGAATTTCGTCAATCTCTGAAATTGACAATTTATCGAACGTAGATTTTATCTGAGTGCGAATGTCCCTTTGTGTTATTTTTTTGTTTGGTTTGACTGACGCAAATACCTAAAAAGTTTCAAATTATTTTAAATCAGGAGAAGCCTAAAAAATTGGACTTACATCGGTTAAAAAGCTAAGGGCTGCCCGAGAGTCCTTTTTCTGTGAGACATAATTGTAGGCACAGAACATAGATAGATAATCTGCAGAAGTTTCTTGAGTTTCTTGTCTTGCATCTAACACTAAACCTAATCGAATTGGTGCAAGATGAATAACAAAACTTTCGGCTAGTTTGACTAATGACCGACTATCAGGATGCAGTGGATCAATGATAAGAACCTAAAAGATATTTAAAATGAGTGACTTAAGCTTACAGAGTATTTCTTCACTTTTTACCAAATTGAAAACATTTTTACGTATGTTTCTCAACATTCCTGGGAATGTTGGCCGCAGCAAATCCATCACACTGGCTGGCCAACGACGGTATTGAGCATCGTTTTCCATATCATTCACCCACATAATGGCAGTATCTCGAATGTCAATGGCAAAATCTTTCGACGACGAGCTCGAGAGGTCCAAAGTTAATAGAGAAGAAGCTATTTTACCTTCAATGCCTAAAAAAATTGTTAAAAATTAAGTATGAAATACATGCATATACAATTGTAATAAAATCTAACTATTTTTGTAGAGGTTTTCGAGAACTCGTACTTCTGATCTAAATGTTTCCATAAGTGAACTAAGATCAAGTGTATCAGCATCGAAGAACAATCCATTAACAAATAAAGCACCGTCTGGTGGAGCAATGTTCAAAGTTCTGCCGAATACTTCTGTGTTGTGTTTAATTTCTTGCCGCAGATCTTCAGTCACTATTTGTGGTAAGAGACTCTTTGCCTAAAATTATACCGGCATTATAAAAAAAATACATAAAATACGCAATCTTAAGATTATTACCTGTGTGGGAAAATTCTGAGCTGTAAACTGAAGTATTTGAAGCGCCTCTTCACCTTGTATCTTAGCAACTCGCTGTGCGGCTTGTAGACCGAGATCTTGGAATTCCCATGCTTTTAATGGAGCAATTTCTTCGCTTTTTTCAAGCAAGTTGTTTCTCAAGCGATCAAGATTAATGGAAAGGTGTGGAAACTTTTCTCTAAATATGGAAAATTAATCAAAATTCTATATTTATACCTGGATTAACGTGAAGATTCTTCTAAATATGTTACAAATATCGCGTATTAAATTTATTAAAATAGTCTTCATTTCAAACCAGAGAAATACAAATTCTTACTTTAATGCTTTGAAATCGAATCCATCTATTTCAGTTTCTCCTGGTTCGCTCATTTTTATATCTTCGTCAACAATTTTCTGTGAATCGTCTTGACTTTTGTACTCTGTCGATTTCAGATGCAGTTCGACACCATATCCAGATAGTCGAACTTTCTTATTCGTTGACTTTCGCAAATAATGACGACTTATGTACTTAATTCTGCTTTGCATTGCTTGTTTTTCAAGAATCTTATGAAACGCCCTGAACTCGTTTGAACCTATATCACCATAAAAAACAACAACTTTTCCAGTGGCATTCTGTGATCCAGGATAGACATGATCAAATCCATAGCTCATGTTTTCTCCCGTGATTTCGGAGGGGTTGATTTTTAATTTGCTTTTCATTTCATCAATGGTGCAAACGATTTCGTTGTTAACCGTCGCAAAATTGTGTGCACCACAATCCCCTTTGGCAAGAACTTCCTTCGCTATTTGGAAATGCGCTTGTATTCGAGGAGTTAGGCTGTGCATCGACACAGCCAGTTTTAGCAAGGATATCTGGGAACTGCCCAGTAGATTTTTAATAATATTCATTGAAGTGATGTACTGCTTCGATTCAGTATCTAAAATTTGTGTTCTAGTAATTATATTGTAGTGTCAGCGAATATTAAACATTACCAATTTGTGCAAGGGGAGTATCTAATTTAACGATGTCTCTAAGGAAGTCCCAGTACAGGGCCGGGTTTTCGTCAGCTAGATATTCCGCTATTTCTAGATACAATGGATTTTGTTCCCATTTTGCATTGATAAGGGTGGTAATAGGGTAGCTTTTGGACGTCGAATTCGCGAATGTGAAGCAAAAAACACCCAACAAAAGGCAGGAAACAAGTTTTCTGTACGTCATGGAAGAAAAGGTGGCATTATGTTTTTTTATGAAATATTGATTTCAGTTACCTAAAAGCACTCATGTTTTGTTTTATTAATGCAGGGAAACTAGATAATGAATTAAAACATAATTTTTTAATTGAATCAAGAGCTACCGGTGCTTTGTTACTTATTTTTTAACCACGTATGCCTTTAAAAAAAATGACCAGCTATAACAGAAGTTCAGAAGTTGACAATCGCCTTCACGCGTCGAGTAGTTTTTTCTAGGGAAGGGTTGCAGCAACGAGAGCAGGAGCAGGACTGAAGAACCGTGAATGTAAACGCAGAGTGAAATAGTGATGGGAAGTACATATGTACTTTGTTTGTGGCATGGACGTATATATATAATATAATACGTCCATGGTTCGTGGTATTTACACGACTGATAACTACATTTAATGCCTGTTTACACACGGTCGTACTTATAAACGTCGTCTAACTTTGAACCGCCGTCCAAGTTATATATAAACATGGTAAATTACAGTCCTATTCGTCTACTTAGACGCTGTCTAACTATTTCCAAATTGGCGGAAATATGCTTTATTTAATAAAAATAAATGTCACATTATTCACGGCAATCTACTCTTGTGTCTATTTAAGGCAGCTATAAGACAACAATAAAAAAGGTTTTTGAACACATCTTCCAATCTTAGACAGTTGTCTAAAGTTAGACAATAGCCGTGTTTTTTGGGAATCTATACATAGTACAGTAAGAAATTCCCAAAAAAACGCATCGGCAGTAACCTGGTTTTTATATTTCACGTTTGGCACTACCGAATAACAGCTGTCAGAATAATTTAAAAAAAAATACAAATAAAAGAAAGTTTGCTACAAATGAAAAGGAAAACAAAAAATAATTTGAGCCAAAAATTAATCATAGTTACATAAAATGGACAATTTTTCAGAAGATATGGTAAGAAAATATAGAAAAACATATTCTTTCTTAAATAATTTATGAAATAATTGTAGATTTTGCGTGAACTGTTGCAGTCGTATTTATTAGATTTCCTTAGAACACACTTGGACAGTTGTCCAGCTAGCCATTGTCTAAAAAGTTGGACATCTCCTTATTTATAAACGCATTCCAATAGTGGCCTACAAATTTTCTCATACACTCACTCACATCCCTGTAATATGTCAATATTGTGAGCATTTGGATACGTTCAATGAACATTTCGTTCATTTGAAGATTATTTTTCAATTTTTTTTTCATTGAACGTTCCCACTTTAGAATAGGTTTGGACAACCAATTTCAGTGTCTAAGTTAGACACTTGATGGAATATGATTATAAATAAGGTTTTGGACTTGGACAGCTATCCAAAGTTAGACATACTTTGGAATGGGTTTATAAATACGACTGTTGGAGTCCATTGAAAGTGGAAACGAAGCTGAAACTCTTCGGCCCTCGCCGCATAAAAATCCAATAACGCTTCAGTTCTTTCTTTTGTCCAGTTCGTTCTAACCTTCCTACTGATAAGAATTGTTTAATCATATAATTTATATTAATTTCCTTTTTACCTTTTTCCTTTGTCAGACATTTCGGTTTCAGCAATAAAAATAAATTCTTCAGGAAAAGGCAGCGATAAACATATGTTTCAGGAAAGGGGTTTGTTCGTAGATTATGGTCGAAGACGTCATCGGCGATCATTTTTGTTAGATCATATAATGATTTTTTAACTGAATTCTATGTAGTTCTTCAATCAGAAGTGTATTTAAATGCATTTTTCTTTAAATCAAGTTTTAAAAAAAACGATAACGAATAAAATCAATTGATTTTTTTGGTTGAATCGAAAATGATAGATTGATTTTTTTGGTCAATGGAAAAACAGCCATGGAAAACACACAACTATTTTATAAACACAGCCATCGAGATGCAAATGATAGTCAATCGCACCAACATCTGAAAACAAAACCACCAAAATTCCATTCGATACTCGAATAAACGTCACAAACCTATCCGCAGTAGGATTCTACTTCTGCTTTTTTTGGCAGTAATTCTACTGTGGATGTTGTATTTGTAACTCGTGTAAAATCCTACTGTACTGTGAATAGCTTTTCCAAGAAAACACGACTAATGTTTATAAATAAGACCATTATTGTCTAATTTGGTTTCGATTTTGAGTCCTATATGTTTATATGAGAGTCCGCGCACATGCACGTGCGCGTTTTCTTTTATAAACCTATAGGATATAAAATCAGAACCAACCATAGACATACTAGATATGGTATGCTAGGAGCCATCTTCACGTTGGTTCCAACTTTAACTATAAACGACACGAGCGCTATTGGTCTAAAAGCGGAAAATATAGTGTAACTTTTGACACTTTGGTTTGACGTTTGTTTTGTTATTTGTCATTTTTTTCAATTGTCAGCCATCACGATTGCATTGTAAATATAGAAATATTGTAAAATAGAACAAATAAAATACTTAATAGCCACCAATTTCATAGCATTGCTAAGCAATATTCAATGAATTGTGCTCAACTTGTAACATTATCTATAAAAGCCTCAATAAAAATTCAATTCAATTCAATTTATTTTTTTTAGGACAAGATTGATACTTCTAATGAGTTTTAGGCGTCTGATGGTTCAGCAGCTTTTTGTGCGATAAGAGATCGAAGTTTTCTTCGACGTTTAGCCATTTTCTAAAAAAAAAACAACAATTTCTTATTGTTAAAATGGACAGTGTCTTATTTGCGACCTACCTTTGAACTTTGGGATTTGATACACAACAGGATGTAATGGAGAGCTAGCTGGTTCTTCACCATCCGAATCAGACAACTGAAAGGATATTACTTCCAAGAAATGTCCTCAGCGAGAAATAGAATCATCTTCACCTGAATAAGCAGAAAGAAATTCTGTATTACTTCGTTTTTCCTAAAGAATTAAGCGATAAAATAAGATGAAATAAAATATTTAACTAAACAAAATAATTACCACGTAAGAACAAATGGAAACTACAAAACAAAACAAATATAAATATAGCACACAAATGACAAATGTCAAAGTTTATGTTTGAATTGAAACAGATGTCAGTGGTTTCTAAGGCTAAGTGCCAAGAGATGGCTTTATGAATATTTATTTTTTTTGCCACTTTTACACCATTAGCGCTTATTTCGCTAATCGACTAGCAGTCCATATCTAGTATGTCTATGACTATAATAATCGGAAGCTGTCGGAAGCAAGTTTGTTAAGTTTGCTGTTCTGTTTTACATGACCATTCATGAAACGTACGAATATATGAAAATCTTTGCTACATATAGAAATTTGCACAGTTTCGAAACTAAAGGTTGCATGTGCATGCACCAGGTTCAAGTAATATATTCTCGGATCCAGCAAGACTGCTTTTAAACGCTGCAATTACCCCCTGCAATTTTTAAGCATGTGGGTGGGGGGCGTATATGCGGTAGCCGGGATAAGCAAAGTTGCAGAGGTTGAAATAATTGCAGATTTATCGCTCTTTCTTCTTTGTGCTTTTTCCTATTGTTTGCACATAGGCGGAGTAAAGAGTGTAAAGGAATATTTCTTTCTCATTTAATAAAAATTGCAGCTATTAAAATTTGCAGCGTTTGAATGGAGGCTGCAATCCGAAATAAACTCAACAGAGAATTGCGGATAATAATTGCAGTCGTCTGAAAGCAGTCAAAACTGTTCTCTGTACAAATCTCAAAATTGAAGTTTAATTTTTGTTGCAGTGGTAAGGGCTAGTGTCGCCAAAAATGACTGAGAATAAAATGGAACCAGCTTGAGGTTGACAACTAGCAGTCGATCGTCCATGACCATGACTGCTTTTAGACGACTGCAATTTCTATCCGCAATTCCCTTTTGAGTTTCTTTCCGATTGCAGCATCCATTTAAACGCTGCAAATTTTAATACCTGCAATTTTTGTTAAATGAGAAGGAAATAATATCTCCTCACTCTTTACTCCGCTTATGTCTCAAACAATAAGAAAAAGCACAAAGAAGAAAGAGCGATAACTCTGCAATTATTTCAACCTCAGCAACTTTGCCTACCCCGGACACCGCATACGTCCCCCGCCCACATGCTTAAAAATTGCAAGGGTAATTGCAGCATATTTGCAGCGTTTAAAAGCAGTCCATGTATAATACGTCCATGGGTAGCAAATTCTGAAAAATTTCACGTTCCCAAACAGACCTACGGTCACATCCAGAATGTAAATGGTATAATGCGAAACAAAACAGAACCGGACCATAAATAACAGCTGTTAGGTGTCACTTTTCTATTGTGTGTGAATTGTGAAATTTTTATTGAATTTTAATTTTTAAAGGAACAGGATCAAAAATAAATTTAAGATGGTAAGAATAGTGTATATCATAAAATAATTGTGCATTCCATAAGTGATTAATTTTTATTAACTATGTCAGGCTAGTTCAGTCATTTTGGCGGGTCTTGGAGTAGCAGTCGTAGGATTCGCAGGAAAGCACCTAATGCGACGAATGCCTGCAATGAGTGTTAAAATTAATGAGGCTATTAAAAATTTGCCTAAATTCGATGCCGAATCAATAGCGAATTCAAAATATTACAAAGGGGGATTCGATCCAAAAATGAACAAACGAGAAG
This sequence comes from Epistrophe eligans, assembly GCA_951394125.1. Lineage (NCBI taxonomy): Eukaryota > Metazoa > Arthropoda > Insecta > Diptera > Syrphidae > Epistrophe > Epistrophe eligans. The sequence continues at coordinate 835,854 of OX596031.1, forward strand.
CTTCCCTCATACTTGGCGTAAGTCCAACGGCATCCAAAGGAAAGGTAATGTTGACATTGTTTTTAATGTACCTTTTGAAAGTTCTCGATTGATAATTTATTTTTAAAGGTAAAAGATGCGCATAAAAAAATCATGGTTTTGAATCATCCGGATAGAGGAGGCTCCCCATATCTGGCTGCAAAAATAAATGAAGCTAAAGACCTATTAGATAACAGTAAATGAATTTGAAACAAATAAGTTAAGGTGTATTTTGTTTCAAAGTTTCTCGACTTCAAATTGACGAACAAAAAACTCCTTAAAGGACAGTCCTGTTTCTGTACAATTAATAAAGAGTTGATGTTTCAGGAGTAATTTTTAGGTTTAGCAAAATAAAAAAAGTAGGAAACAAATAAGTGAGTCGTTTTATTTTGAAATGTATTCGATGTGTATTGTGTGGTCTCCGGCTTTGTACCATTCCATACCATAATATTCCACTTTGGGCCATTCATTTGGTTTTCAATTCATGAGAATTCATGAGGTCTTGTTGCTTGATTTAATTACACGTCATCGTGATACTAACTTTTAAAAGGTGCCTGTACTTTGGGAAGAAGGAAAACACAATTTCGTGATAAAAATTTGAAATAATTGGTAAGATCAATATCTGCTCCTAGATAATGAGTAATGACTATTAAATATTACAAAACCTAATTTTTCAGACTACAATGAGGCAACTAAAAGGAAAAGTCAAAGAAACTAGGAAACAGAAGAAAGAACGTAAACTGGAAAACGCCGAAATCCAAAAGAAAATATCCACTGTGGTGTTGCCTATTTTGGGTGCTATCGTGGCACTCATTAGTGTTTACGTTTATTTAAAAACTCGCCCTGTAGAATCATAAGATGGTAATATGTTTTAATAAACTAATAAAATATGTAGGTATGTTGCCCTAAACCCTCCAATAGTTTGTTCATATCAAAACTATATTCCTATTAACCAATTAGAATATGGTACGTACAAGAATTTTTTTTTATTAAATGATGTAGATATTTATTGTTTCACTTTTAAAGACTTTAGTATTAGGCATTATTAAAATGTATAAAAACTACTGCTATGAAATTGTTTATTTTTATTAGGGTGGATTATTGGCTAAGAGAAAATTAAAATAAAATAATGCAACAGGTAACCTATTCAAATATTGGAAAGAGGTGGTGAAATTATTTTCTAGTAACTAAACCACAACAAACACAACACACAATATGTAAAATCAATAGATAACCATATCCTAGTTCAAATTTGTAATTTCGTGGGTGCAATCTGCAATGTGTTACCAATCAAAGAGTGTACGATGTTTTTAAAACGGTTCACTAATCTGAAAAACTTTTTGGCATTTAAAATTAGCATTGAAAACAACTTTCGAATAAAATCGAAATTAGAATAAAGTTTTTGTAGTGTTAAGTTTAGGTCCCAGGACTCTGTATCTACCCTTTAACAGCAATAACAAAGCAGTTAAACATACGATTATCAGGTTAAAAATCGAGAAAACGGGGATTTTGTGTAAATGTTGGGGGACCAATGCGTTTTTTTGCGGGACAAAAACTTTAAATAACAAACATTTACAATGTTTATTTTTAAATGTAATAAGCACTTTGAGGCATTTGGTGCTCGTAAGACCGTTTGAAAAAATTTTCCGCTTCTAGAACCGAGTCGTTCTTTTCTTTGTTACTAAATCATAAATTTTATTCGCAACTTCGGAATGTGAATATTATATATTATATATATACTTACGCGTTAAATAAAATCCCAGTGATTAAAAAAACTGTTTTGTAATGTTAATAAACTTAAATCACATCCTTCATTTATTAAATAAAATAATAATTTGTAAATATATTCACTGATTTACGAAATAAATTCAAATTTTAATTTCTTATTTTATAAATAATAATTTAGCAGTTTAACGCACAAAAAAGTTTATAATATTTATATATGTATATAATAAAAGAAAAAACAAATTAAAATATAATAAAACAATAATTTTCTCGACGAACATTTAAAACTATAATTTAAGAAATACCTACATATCTATGTACGTATTTTAATGATTTTTTATTACTATATAAACAAAATTTACTAAAATTATGATATATATAATTAACTTTTCATCTTAATATATTGCTGATAATCTTATCCTGATGCATTCATAGTTAATTTTAATTCTAATGTAATATAATCAAACTAGTTTGGTTAGTGTTTTATCAAAAAAAATTAATTGGTAATAATTAAAAAAAAACATAAAAACTGATTGTTTAAGTAGTTGAAGGCAATAATTAGAAACATAACCCTTTTGAAAGTAAAGAAAAAACTAAACATTTAAACCATTAACATATTTAGTATAAAAACCAAACACATTAGATTGTTATATATTTTATATCAAATATAAATACCACATTAAGATTTGTAATTATTTATTGTATTAACAAAAGCTTCGATCAAAAATATTTCAAAGTAAACAACTATTTGACCACTTTTTTTTCTTTTGGAAGTAAAACTTTCCAAAATGATTTGAAATATTAAAATTGGATTGCTTGGTATATCATAGTCTTAAATATATTACGAAGAATTAAATCTATTATAAAATCTTCGATATGATCTAGCAGATAAAACGGACTTACAAGTTAAAAAAAAAACAAACATTTCTTTTCAATATTATATCTATACACACGCTCTTTCTGTTGTGGAAGCTAACATTTATCGTGGATGTAAATTTTCATTTTTATTGTTCATTTTTAAAATTTAATATGTTTCTATTTGTTAGTACTTATATTAAACAACATTTCTGGGATAAAAACTTCTTTTTTTGTATGAAAGTAAAGAAGTAAAGAAAACAGAAAATTTGTGCTGTTATTTTGCTATTTGAAACCCTACAACCACTTTTATGTTTTATCTATCTCTGGTAAATATATCCAAAAAATACAATTTTATTTGATATTCTAAAAAAATACAAAAAATCATGCAATCACACAACAATATTATATACTTAGATCGCTTTCACACACACAACATACACGCTTTTATTATGGTTAAATTGTATTACTCCTTGAATTACGTATATCTGTAGTTTTAATTTTTATTTATCATAAATGCACTCTGAATATTTTTTTAATTAAGTTTTATAAATGCTTTGTTTTTAGGTTCTGAGTTTTGTTGGATAATCGAAACTATAAATAAATAGTCGCATTTATAATTCTAATTTCTTTAGAGAAGTACTAACTTTTTCCTGCGATCGATCTTATTTGACTTTATTGTTACTAAAAATAACATCTTCGTTAATGACATCTGTGATGTTTAAGTTTTAGAGGGACGTTTATAATCATTTATTGTTAAGTGGACTCAATCGAGATTAAATGATCGCATAATGATTTAGGTAAGAAGGCCGTTGCAGGTCGTTATGGCTGATGTTACCTAGGGACTAGAATAGTGAACTTTTTTTTTTAAATCTGAAGAATCATATTATGGAAACTGGTTTAAAAATCAAACTATGAAAAAATATGCAGTATCTAAACAAGTTTGTGTAATTTCTTAAACTCGATATATATAAAATTTCAAAATTCAAAACTATACGGTACCTATCGAGGTGAATTTTATTTCCTTCGGAATATTTTATTCCCTCGAAAATTTGTCTGCTATCGTGAATCTCCCCCGGAATAAATTTCCCTCTAACAAAAATGCAATGTAATGTAATGTATTCCCGATGCTAATAAATTCCAAACAAAATTTTCGAGCATCATGCACGTTTTTTACGAAGAAGTGAAACATTCGCAAGACAAATTTGTTCGTTGTAGCCGCTATAACTACATACATATATATTAAGTATTATTTTTTGTAAAAAAATAAAAAATAACAAAACAGACTCTATTCCTCTATATGTACAGAGTTTAAGGAAATTCAGTCCAGTCTTTTAGGATTAGAGGCCTACATAAATAGACAAAAAATATTGCTATAACGGAGAAACTTAATTGGCCATTTAGTCTGCTTATTTCAACGATGTATTTTTACACTAAATTATAACGGATTTAAAGCTCATGAATAAGTTTTGAATTCTTACTCCGAAGAGTGACTGCTACACGATCTTTGATTACAAAGCTTGGTCTAATATAAAACAAGCTGTTTTAGACTTTAAACCTCTCACCCACGCCAATAAAAAAGTCTTAAGTTAAATACTCTCAATACAGTTTCGATTCAAACAAATACCTTTTAGCAGAAATTAATTCTTAAGTTTAAGTAAAAAAAAAAAAAACAAAATATAGAACACAAGACCTCCTAAAGATTTCAGAATCACAGAAAATCTAAATTGTATTGGTTTCCACTTAATCGAATCACAGTAAAGAACGGGATTAGTAAGTACATAAGCACTGATAACCGAACGTTTTTCAGTTTTGTTGCATTGCTAAGCTTGGGTTCATTTTCTAGATGATTATCACCCACTTCATCGTCATCTTCATGAGAATTTCTATGAATGCCACCACTGTCAATTGCATCTTCATTGCGACCAGGACCTGAAGTATGTTCGTCAACACCACCAACGTCGTCTTCGTCGTCGCTGTTATCAATTTTATTGACTCGCACTGACGGATGTTCAGTATTGCCATTGGCGACAGTTGGCTTGTGAAATGTGGGATATGAGCCGGGACCAAGGCCTGAACCCTCATCATCATCGTCTTCATCATCGATTCCACCACCAGATCCTGAACCACTGCCAAAGTAGGGTTCTTCTGAAAAAAAATTTAATTTTCGTTTCAAAAGAAAAAAAAGCACGAGAAATTAAATTTAGATGGTTTTACCTTGATCTGACCATTCAACATCTTGGCCATTATAAGCATTTCTTAAATGGCTAATGGCAGTCTTGAGATAAAAAAGTTGAGAAGTTACAGAACTCTGTTGTTTAGTGGATGTTGGATTGCCAGGAAATTCCGGATTAGAGGATCCATGTTCTGTGGTGACTGAGTGCATATATCTACAAATGAAAGTATATTTCTATGAACAAAAATCCTAAGCATTTTTTTTAAAGCACGAATAGATCACCCTTATTTGGTTTTATTCAAGTTGCTTAAAAATAAAAAAAAACGTGGATATAAATATTCTCTGTTCAAGAAAAATTTTCAGCACTAGGGAGATAGGACGTTTGCTCTCATTCTGATTGCATTGGCTAGCTAGCATAACGCTGTCCCTCTTAAAAGCTCTAAGAGGGTTTCAGTATCTCACCCCAAATCGGAGATATGTCAAAAGCTTCAAAAATGCGAAAACTCATTAATACAAACCGGTTTAAATGCTCACAAGAAAAGTAACAAAGAAACTCACCCCACCAAAGTGAAGTTTGTGGTATTATTCGGTGTGTTCCTTTAAATGCAAGGTTACTTTTTTTTAACAATAAAGTGAGTGAATAAATACGTTTAATTATATAATATGTTCAAAATGGAAGTGAAGTTTATAAAAGTATTGTTTTGGAGAGAGAATAGGTAATTTTTTTTCTTGAAGTTCGCAAAAGCCGAAAAATCTTGTTCTTCGTTTTCGTATGGGAGTTATCCACTGAAATCTACTCCCATTTTTACTTTTTTCTACACTGCCGTCATCTGAAAACTCATTTGTTCAAACGACCATTTTTTGCGAAATTGGGTTGAATCTTTAATATCGTTTCCTAGATTTATGGACACGCTCTTTCGATTGGCGTTGTCAGAATTACTCTATCTTCCTTAGGGCCAGTTTGTTCACAGTCGGCTGAATCTGCACCATAATTTTAATAGATTCTAATTAAACGATGCAAACTAATCAAAATCGGCTGATTAGCGATTTCCATGATTAACAACTGGATTCATTGATAAAAATTTTGGTTAGCATGCACATTCAATGATTTACTAGTTGCAATAGATTTCAAAAATGTCATGCCTTCTTCTTCAAGGAACCATAAAATGTAAGCTTCTGTGTTCTTAGTTCTTTAATGTTCCGAAACCCACTTTTGTATGAGAATACAAATGAATATTTTTTACTTTTTCATTCTCTGAAAATTACCAAAAATTGTACAAGCAATTATAGTTATGGGCAACTATTTACATACATTTATGCATGTTCAATATCCAGTATTATTTTCATATATTCATACTTTCAGTTAGTATTTATGGGGAATTGTTCAATTTTCATTTGAATATTATTTATTAATTAGTTTTTTGAACTAATAATATTAACTACACATTAATTATATTAACTCATCGGCTAGAAAATATTTGAAAGTTTTATTCAAACAAAAACATTCCGATTTTGTAACTGAATTTTAAGTGTGTCGGGAAAATGTGGGCTGAAATAACTGCAGGCCGATATTTCGATTCAGTTTCCTCGCATGAAAGGGGACTAACTTCTTATAAATGGTACCTAAGCCAAAAGGGTGTTAAGTTTTTAACAATTTTTTTAAGCCAAAATTTAGACCATATTGTAAGGAAAATAACCGAATTCATAAAAACATTAATTAAATAAAACACAGAACACCGAATTATGGTTCTCCTTAACCATGTTTATTGTTCGACTTCTTCTTAACGACTACGTTTTTGAATCGCCTATTGAAAAGGACAAATAGAATGCACAATGCAGAATGAAAAGGACGGATAAAGGGAAAACTGGGTAAAATAGTTACAGGGATGGGAGTTAGGGAAAAATGCAGGGATGACAGCTCGGCCCTTCCTGACTTAACTCGTCCCGAGTTCTTCTGGGCTATTGACGTTATCTTCTTCATCAGATTCATACTCATCGATTTCCGGATACAATGCACACCATGGCTTCAATTTATCACTGCTTGCTATAGTACTAAATCTTCGCTGATTCAATCTCGTACCGTCGATATCTTCAACAACATATCGGTCGAATCGAAGGACTTTGGCTATCATGTATGGTCCTTTGTATTTATTTTCGAGTTTTCGTGATTCGCCTGTGCTCGGAATCGCACTTTCGATCAATACCAGATCTCCTTCTTCATATGCGTGCGGCTTTTTGTATTTAGCATTAAAACGAAACTTCCATTTCTCTCGTGCTTTCTGTAGAAGTACTGCTGCTAGACCTACGCTACTAGCATCGGTATGAATTTGGTGTTCTTTGCGTACATCGTAGATTTTCAAAACTGGTTCCTCAATAAGTATCTTCACTAGCTGTCGAAACGCACCGTCACAATCGGCTGACCACTTGAACTCGGCGTCCTTTCTCGTTAGACGCGTCAAAGGCACAGCAATGTGAGCGTAATTAGCCACAAATTTACGGAAAAATCCAGTGAGACCCAGAAATCTTCTTATTTCAGTCGCATTCGTTGGGACAGGGTATTCTCGAATAGCATTCGTTTTGTTCTGCCCTGGTTTCACACCATTCGCATCAAGTTCATGTCCAAGGAATTTAATATTGTTCTTCATAAAAGAACATTTTGATAATCGCAACGTTAGGCCCTCCTTTCGGATCACATTTAAAAATTCTGCGAGGTTTGCGAGACCCTCTTCAAACGTATCGGATGCAGACCCGATTTCATCAACATAAATGGAAACTTTGCTCTTTAACTGTTCTTTAATTCTCTGCATCATTTCTTGAAACGTTCGATTTCAATCTGATAATAACCGGACATCATGTCTAATGTATTGAAAAATTTCTTACCTGCCATAGCTACTAGGACTTCTTCGACGGTGGGCATTGACCATGAACGTTTTTCCGTTATTGCATTTAATTCGCGATAGTCGACGCACAATCGTTCTTCACCGTTGGATTTTCGGACAAGCACTATGGGGGACCCGTAAGAGGAAGATGCCGGACGGATGATATTTAACGAGAGCAGTTCTTGAATTATACGATTCACTTTTTGTTGCTTTGGGAACAGAGTAGAGTACGGTTTCTTTTCTATTGGTTTATCCGACGTAAGCTTTATGTTCATTTTGACCGACGCGCACTTTCCAAGTTCTTTGAGGTTTTCACCAAAACATCCAGCAAACGAATTTAAAAGAAAGATCAATTTATGTTTTTCATCAGCCGAGAGATGATCACCAATATCGATTTTATTAATATCCAATGCAACTACCTCATATTGTCCGTTTTCGATCACGACACGACCTTTACACAAAATATCTGTTCCGATAATGGCATCGTAATTCATTATTTCATCGTCGACGACCATAAGTTCACCTTTAAAATCACAACCGTCAATAGTAATTGGAATTTTTAACATTTCGCGACACTGAAATTCTCCTCCTGCAAACCCGAATAGCTTTTCATTACAGGGAATCATAAAGTTTTCAAAATTAACGGCCAACCTTCTAGGTATTAACGAAAAACTACTGCCAGAATCGATTAAGGCTAAACATTTCATATCTTTGATGTAGATTTCTTTCAACGTTTCTTGTCGCACACGATTCGCGATGGAATTAACCGGGGCTCTATTAAGTAAGGGACAGTTTCGTGTTTCATGATTTGTTGTCGAGCACTTTTCGCAACGAGGCTTCCTTTGCACTTGTGGGCAGTTTCTAGACACATGACCGCGTTCGCGACAGTTGTAACACACAGGACCTAAATTTTCTCGCGGTTGTCCTACTACTTGCGTTTGAGAAACTGGAGCATGGTATGGTATATTTACATGAGAACCTTCACTCGCGCATACCCGGTTGAGTGTTTTTAACAAATCAGAACAATTTGGGAACGAATAGGCCGAAATCATTCTACGCAATCCGTGATCTTGAATTCCATTTATTACATAGCTAATAATCGTATTATCATCAAGACACCCGCGACGACCGATAGACAGTACTCTATAATAAAATTCGATTAATGTTTCACCTCTCATTATGTGCATCTGCATCATTTGCCTATGAATATCGGCTGTATTTAAAATAAACAGAAAATCTAAGAAAAATGCGGTTACAAAATCTGACCAATTATGGAAAACGTTTTGAGAATCAATCCACATTTTTGCGGCACCTTTCATCTTGGTTTGCACTGCAAATAAAACCGAAATTTATGACCATTGATATGCGTTTTTCAATTGTTCAACACGTTCGATAAATTGTACCGATGACAGATTTCCATTGCACGGATCAAAATCTGGTATAACGTATAACAGTTCGCGAATATTATTATTTAGCACTACTGGCAACTCCGATCGATTTACTATCTGTTCGTTGTTTTGATTATTGTTTTTTCTTTCGAATACGATCATATCATTCTCGCGTCTGTTCACACCACTTGACGATTGAGGGACAGATATAGTTTCGTTAGACAGAACGTTGGTTGTCAGTGTATTAGTGTTACTAAGCGAGGTCGAATAATGTGTTTGTATTTGTGTTGTCAACATACCGACGGATTGTGCTTGTGTAGACACATTGCTACGCAAATCCGTTAAATTAATTCTCGAAGGAGTGACTGGATTGGCACGTACACCATCTGAATTGGAACTATTCTATGCAGATATTATAGCTTGAATCTCCTTCGTCAGCCGAGCGTTCTCATTATGACTTTGGGACGTCAGACTGATGACGGTAGTAAGTTGTTGGGTTAGCAATTCCAATGACCGATGGAGCGTTGCTACGTCGTCCCTTAATTTACCTACCTCATCCTCACGATCTGTTACCTCGTCATCTTGGCTTGCTGTTATTGATTCGGCTACCTTCTGCAGTTCCGCGAACTCGAATTTGCCAAGACGTGCAATTAATTCATTCTTGCTACCCGTCGTCTTTTCATTTAACTGTCCCAAAATTTCTTTTAACTCTTTCACGGTCAAATCTCTAAGCGTCGTGAAATTCATTTTTACTACCGATTTATTAAAGTCTTTAAAAATTTATCTGATTCTTTATCTTTACACTGTTTTTAGATCTTTACACTGTTCTTGATCCCACTTCTGAAATTTGTCAGGAAAATAACCGAATTCATAAAAACATTAATTAAATAAAACACAGAACACCGAATTATGGTTCTCCTCAACCATGTTTATTGTTCGACTTCTTCTTAACGACTACGTTTTTGAATCGCCTATTGAAAAGGACAAATAGAATGCACAATCAGAGATTATGAATTATAAAGATAGGAATCTTTCGTACGTTCCACCCTCCAAAACCCATTTGTTTACATTGTTGTTTTTGTAATTTTATCTCGTGTCGATGAATAGATGTGAATTGCAACAACAATTTATGCGGTGGTGAGTTCATATTTTTGCACTAGTGTGCGTTAAAACTGGGACACTAGTGCAAAAATATGAACTCACCACCGTCCGCCAGCTTGTAGGCAAACCAGAATGACAGCCGAGCTTTCCAATCTTTATAATTCATAATCTCTGTGCACAATGCACAATAAAAAGGACGGATAAAGGGAAAACTGGGTAAAATAGTTACAGGGATGGGAGTTAGGGAAAAATGCAGGGATGACAATATAATAAAGTTCGATTTTGTTTACGAATGCAAAATATAAATCGCAAGTAAAAATAATACATACCTATCTACTGTATGACCATTCCAACAATTATTGTCTGCTTCTGAGGAAGTGGCTATATCTTCGTTGTTGCATATTTGATATGGTAAATTTGACCAGAATTTTTTCGATTCCTTGACCTTGTGTCTGATCTCTTTAATAAGTTTGTCCAGCACTGGTTCACGGGTTACATAGTCACTGTCGTCATTTTTGCGGCTTCCTTGTTTCTTTTTGTTCTTTCTTCCACCACCACCTTTTTTTGGTGGGTTATTTTGTTCTTGATCAGAGACAGCAACATCTTCTGATTCCGATTCAACGACCCGTTTTACACGTTGCTGAACACTTTCTTTTAGAATAATTTCATTTACAAGATTCGCGTCGATATCCAGAGTATCGCCATCCATGTTTTCACCCGAAGCCATTTTATTATTTGGTTCTGAAAACTTTGGACTTATTGTACGTTTTTTTCGTCCCAACGATGGGCGTCCACAACCTTGGAATACCTGATTTGATATGTCTTGTCCTGCTTCCTATTAATTAAACACGATTAGATAAATATAAATCAATTCAATTTTTTAAATAAACCATAAATTGTTATAACCAACGTTGAGCACTTTAATCATCAATCTGTGCTCATTTAAGGCACAAGTGATAAAATGATAAGAAACACAAAATACAGCATTTTATTTGTAAGAGTCTTTTGTCGAAAGTATTGATGGTAACTTCATAAAAAGTTAATGTATATAAGTTTATAAGAGGGAAAATTGACGTGGCAAACAATAAACACTTGAGAAATTCAATCTTGCGCTAGCAGCGTAGCGGATATTTACATAAGATTAATTCAAGATTGAATGACAGGTGATCTACAAAAATGCATTTCACATTGATAAAATTTGAAATCAGATTTTTTAAAAATGTATTCAGGTAGGTATCTTTGTTGGTTCTAACACCAACAGTCTGATATTTTAAAAAATTGACTTTGTTACCTCATATGAACTATAAAATGCCTTAACTTATTTGTTGATACAACTAGCCCTACAGTAAAAATTAACAATAAAATTATTTAAAAATTTACCCGATTTGCCATTCCAGCATAGTTGAGGAACATTAGAAATGAAAAAAGCTTTATGTATTTATGTATGTACATTAAATGTCAAATTTAAATGTTGAGCAACTTTTCTGAACATAGGTACCAACATCATAACTTTCCTAAAAAGGGTCAAATACATGTGGTTTAAAAAATTATTGTTTTGTATTAAATTTTTGTTTCTATTAAATACGCAATTTAATAGGGTTTTTCATATATAGTTTTATGTTACTGTGCAATGATATAATACAAAAAATGTAGTCCGATATTCTAGCTAAATTTTAAGACCTTAATGAACGGATTATTAGAACCGAAGTTATAAGCAAGCCAAACCAAACACAATGTATCTTTACAATTATTATACCGACTACAAATTTAGGTAGGTACATTATGAACATTTAGCATTTTTTTTCCGACGCGAAGCAAATTTGCCACGATTGTGGTTTTTTATTGCACAAACTCCGCCGCCGCCGGCTTTAGAATACTATATTCCTCTCGCCAATTGGTGGTTGAAAGTATTTTAATGATTTTTTTTTAATCAACTTCCTCGTTGAATTAAATTATTTGTCCGATATTTATTTTCATGTTTTTAGTATAAAATTTTGAATGATTTTGAAAATTTTTTGCTCTAACACGCCAGTCATTTTTCCTTTAATTATATACCTTAATATTGAAAATCGGATAATTGGATCGAAAGATATAAGCATTTAAGTAAACGCAAATCGGATATTTTTCGGATTTCGCAAAAATCATCATCAAAAACATACCCATTTTTTTCCTACGAACATTTTTCCTTTTTTTCTGTCCGTTTTATCATCTTCTTCGTTTTCTGTTTCCTCAAACTAGTAACAACAAAGCATGAACGAAATAATTTTGTTTATTTTGTTTAGTTTGTTTATTTTTTTTATTTTGTTGATTTTGTTTATTTTGTTTATTTTGTTTATTCCCCTCACGTTTCGCCCCCTTTGTCAACTAGGCGTTTCATATTTTTTTGATTTTTTTATATTGTATGCCTCCGTTTAAACATTTCTAATGTTAAAAAAACTTTTAAATATAAATTTTTTATTTTTTTAAAAAATAGGGGAAACGATATGACATTTTGTTTTCATTTGCAATTTGACCGTATTTAGCAGTAATATAACCTTAAAACAGCTACATATACATATGTTCATATATTAGTTGAACATTTAATTAACTGCTTATTTTACACAAAACCCAAAAAGGTTTTAAATTATCCATCATGAAAAATAACAAGACTGTTCGAATTGACAAATAAAGAAAACAAACAGAAGTGGGCGATGTTTTTAATCATTATTGCATTGTTTAGCAATAGAAAACCGCAAACAGTGCTATCAACATTGGTAAGTTTTTTTTATTAATAATAATAGTAATGCCTTACCTGAAAATTCATAATTGCCTCAGAGATTTTTATGTTGATTGGCTCCACAACCATGACAATATTAAATGAGCCCAGCAAACGTTCAGAGACTTTTTCCATCGAAGAGACAAAATTATCCCACTCCATATCCAACTCATGGAAATAGTGTAAGCAACCTTTCATTACATTCACACAGTAGTTCGTACATGGTTTCTCTACGTAGCCCTTGCATGCCCCACAATGTTGCATCTTTGTCAGCGCAGCCGTGCAGTCAGCATTCAAACGGATCTATATATATGGAATTCATTTTATTTTTTTTAAATAATATTATTTTTGTTTTGTTAAGGCAGCGCGAAATTGTATTTTACTTTTATCAAACTGTTATAAACTGTATACTTACATTAATCATTTTCTTCGTAACATCAGCGGCCGTCATTAGTGCTTGGGCATATGTTCGTGTCGCAACAAACGATCTCTTTATTTGGACGGATAGTTTATCGGGCACATCACCGAATGGTTTCAGTTCTTTCATATGTTCGCTAACACAGCCTAAATACCTAAAAAGACACATTATAAACATTATGGAATTTTAAAAATAATTTTGCATACATTTTAATTGAGTCAGTTTTGCAAGAGAATCGTTTTTGAGTGATTTAAATATTGTTATGTTCATACATAGGTTTTAAAAACTGTTTAAAACATTTTTGTGTCTTTATTTGGTTAAGTTTTCAATTATGTTTGTGGTTTTTAGATAAGTTTTAAAGACAGTTCGGAAAAACTGTGTACAACAATTATTTGATAATGTTTTGATAGCTTTTTTAAACTTCTCACTAAGAGTGACAATAGTTGAAGCTTGCTTAATAAGAGTTTGAATAAGTTGTCTTTTTTTCTTAGAAAGTTAAGTTAAGAACATAGGTATGTAGATTCGTCGACGAAAAAGTTCGTTTTTTAATTGAATAAAAGACATTTTTTTTTTAGTTTTTTTTTTTTTTTTAGGTTTATTGGCCAATGAATTGAACAATTTTTGTAAGTTTTGTTTTTTTTTGGCAATGTAGTGCATTATTACCTTACAATATACATAAATATTACGTCAAAAGCTATGGCATTTTCGTGCCAAAGCAAATTAAAAAAAACACACATTTTAGGATGATTTGGGATACCACGGGATTCCGCGGGCGAGTAAAGAAATAGACCTATTATATTAGGTATATAGACTAAACTTCATTTTGAAGTGCATATATTTTTATTCAAATTCATTTTTAATTTTACTTAATGTAAAGTCAATTACAAAAATGTAAATGTGCGTTTATTACTGTTAGAAATTAAGATGTAGCAAAGTAATTGCTAATTGCATTCATATACTTTATCAGAAAATGTCTCAGTTTTGTTGTCAAAAAATTGACAACCATATCGTTAAATTGGTAAGTAAGGATTTTCCGTTAGGTATTTACTATTTATATTTAGCTTTAGACAGTTCCTCCACCGTTATTTTTAAAATTTACTTTTGTTTATAATTACTGAAATTTAATTTATGTACGTACAGTGAAATCGTAGAGTAACAGTTAGCTTGTTAGTTTAAATGTTTGTCTTTCAATTACGATGGAAAAGCTGGAGTGATTCTCTTTCGTGATGAAGGAAATATGGCGATGGTTAATAACTTCAAACTTAAAATTTGGCAGGATAGATATTCGCTGGGGTAGATACATTTATGTAGATACTTTACAAAAATCTACTTTCAAGGGGTATTAGGAGTGAAAACATAAATTTCTATGTACCTACATTCCCGTTGTTATTATAAATCAGATTTATGTACATATATTGTCATTGTTTTTTTTTTAAACATTTAAATTAGAAAATATAAATAATGGATGCGTATGAATTGAAAAAAAAGGATGCCACTAAAACTGAAGTCAATGAACGTAAAACTAATTGGACAGACTTTTAAAGAATGTTAATTAATTTGCTTTTTGATTTTAGATGTACCAAAGAAAATAGCCCAATTAAAAAAAAAACGGAAAAATATGAATTTTAGAAAAAGAGGAAAAAATGATGAACAAAATTCTCAAATTCAAAATTTATTTGAAGATATCGAAGAATTAGCTGATAAAATAAAAACTGTTCCTGTTTGCGAAAGTAAAAATGAAAGTATAGAAGACAATTTAGAAGATGAATAGAATTTAATAAATAAATTATACTTTTTTTTAAAAGATTTTATATCGATATGAAATGTGAAGTTATGAACCTCTCGCAATTTTGTATTAATTTAAATAACGCCCAGCAAAGCGGGCTGTTACCCGCCCGTATGTATATATTTTTTTTAGTATATTATATTTTACATTGCCTAGCGAAATTTGCGAAAACGAAAGAAATGTAAAACATAGCATTTCATTTGAGGTGAAATTGAATATCGATTTCGTTCAGTATGCGGAAAATATGCGATGATGTCATTATTAATGTAGACAAGGTGGCAAGGTCTTTTCGGGCTTTACAAGCACTTTCGCTTGAAAGACACCGAAAATATTGGGAAACTGTTCACTTTTGACATGCTCATTGTGGGTGTATCTGAAAAGATGTCTAACCCTAGCTCATATCCGTCTAAAAACCTTCCGTAAAAACCGGAACAGAAACAAATTACAGAGAAAATATACTGCAGTTTTGTTCTTTCTGATAAACTGTACTGTTATATGCAATAATTTCCAAGAAATTATATAACAATTAAATTGACAATGGTGTCTTAAATTGTTCCAAAGTAACCCCATTCGACTTTCTGCAGCAAATGCAAATAGGTAAATCACCAATCGTATACCTATACATACGTAGTTCAAACACTTTCAGCATAATATCTTAAACAGAGGCAAGACTGCCACAGACCATGCAGGTAGGTGTTGCATGAATGAATTGAAGTGCACTTATAAGTCTGCGATGCGATCCGGGTGTCAGCTTTCTCTGACTCGCATTTATTTGGCAACACAAACCAACACACTACTAAGCACTTGTGCTTAGACGCTAGACTAGAGTTCTTTTATTAAATCACTAAGTAGTTGGTTGCCAACAGCAGCAAATTGACAGAAGCTATGTTAGATAATAACAAAATAACTGGTTACTTCACACCTAAATCCAATAATGTACCAAGGAAGACGTGCGTTGATTGGCGGTTGTTATACCTAAGAGTGTTGTGTTTATATGTGACCGCATTTAGTAAGAATTATCTATTTTCTGTCTGTATAGAAATTCGATATTGGCGGGTCTTTTTTCTAGATATCTGCGGTGATACTCTACATTTATCATCGGGTGTTTCCTATCTCAAAACAAAAAAGAAACTGAAATAAAGGAGAAACAAATAGCAGCAAGTTGATTATGTAACAGGTTCGCCGACTTGTAATGATACTTTATACTACTCTAAATAGATTACGGATGTTGTTCTTTGTTTCTATTTTACAACTTATTGTATATATAGTATATGATTAAGACACTTTGATCTTTTCCGCAGAAGCGAACAAAGAAAAAATGATAAATCCTTTTTTGTGGTTTTAAATCCACAAACGTTCCATAAAGATTTTCAAAACAAAAAATAATAAAGAAATAAATAAAACTTATCGTAGAATCTTTGTCAAACTTACTTATCATCAAAGGCAAATTGTGCGTTCAAGACTGTAAACATCTTTTGATAAAGTACGTTAAAAAATGAATCCATTGCTTCACCAAGATCCACCTTTCCACGGGAGTAATACTTTTCCAGCTCTGTAAATAAGTCAGAAAAGACGTATGCATTTTGTTCATATATAACACCGTATGTCCGCTTGAACATCGAATGGAATTCTTTTTTGGATTCTGCGAGGAGCTGGTTAAAAACATCTGAAAATTAAAAATTATGCTTTGAAATTGAATTGAATACTTAGAAAAATGGATAAATATGGATTTTTTTTAAATTTTGGTTAATTCCAGCCAAATTCTCCTACTACATATACAAAAAATATAAAGGTTTGTTTTTGACCCCTAAATCACCCCGGGGTTTTCTGTTTTTTTTTTTTTTTACCTGGGTGGCTCTGACTTTACACTTTGCACTTCGCATTTCTGTTTATTTTTTTACTGTTTCGACTTTCGAGTTGAGGTAATGAATAAACTGTCAAGTTGTGAAGCATTTTTTTGTTGTGCCACAGGTAATTGAAATAGACATTAGGAGAACACACAAATTTAATATTAATTTAAAAATAATAAAAATAAAAATAAATGAAATAGAAATGAAAACGTTTTAAAACAAATTTAAGTTTTATTATCACAACACAGAACTTCTTGTTTCTTGATTTAATTGTCAACAGTTTGGGTGTTTTTTAGAACCGAAAAACACAGTTTTCTTTTGACTACTCTTGGGGTTGTCAAGAAAACCTAGGTCAACTCTGTGTAAAGTTAAACGAACGATCCTTATAATATGACATAAGCATGATGAATGAAAACTTAGGAGCATGGTTTATGCTCATATTTGATGAATCAATTACAAAGTTATTTTCTTTTAATTGCTTAAATATAAATAAACTAAATAGCTTAATAATTTATAAAATAATTTCAAAATAAAATTTGTTGAATGTTAATTTTTTAATACTTTTCTGGGAATCTCAGATGTTAAGGTAAATTAAATGTATTTATTATCAGCAGGGATAGGATTTTGCTGACTTTGCCTTTTTTTTGCTCAATCGTATGACACTTTAGACTTTAAACAAACATGTTTTGAGTCCTGGTGATGAAGAATATATGTTATTTATTTTGCCTTTTATTTTGCCTTTTCTGGTTGTTGCCTTTTTTTGCCTTTTCTCATATTTTTCCTCTTTTCAAATATACACACAAAAAGTAAATTTACTCAATGTAAATACATGCATATTTTGGATCCACATAATTTTGTCTATGCATTGACTAATTAGCTCAACACAAAAATTACAAATGAATATAAATAAATCTATGAATTTTTTTGTCTGCTATCCCATTGAGTGCTTTCAATTGACGACAACGCTACATCTTATTGTAACAGTATCTAATTCAAGTTTTCTTTACATTTAGGAAACACAATTGGAGAAGTTTCGAATATCTTAAACAATTCAAGGGAGACTTAGAGACACCAAGGTACAGTCGCAAAAGATGTTTTGAACAAATACAAGTCTGTTTTTTCTGCATATAAGCGACTTGAGACATTGTTCCAAACAAATGCGTCGTTAAAGGTGACGAAAACAGTAAGCTCCCAAAAAATATAGAAGTAGGTAATGTGGAGTTTTTCAATTGGGCTCCACTCGTTTCCGTTGATGTAGAGAGGTCTTTTAGTTCCTTTAAAGTGCTATTGAGGGTCAACCGCAGGCGGTTGTTGCCTGAAAATTTTAAAAAAACTTATGGTTCAATGTAACTATAGTTAAGTTTTTATTTTATTCCCTCCTGTTTGAATAAATGCCTTTTTTTGCCTTTTTAGATGTTTTACTTTTCCTTTTTTTAAATTTTTAGGTCAACAAAATCTTATCCCTGATTATCAGTAACGGTCATAGATTCAGGTATTTACAACTTGAAAAGGTTGTTTTACTAGCAAGCAAGCTACGAGATCAATCTTTTAAGATTAAAACAGGAAATTGTTTTATTAAATCCTCTTCAATTTCCATTGTATTAGGTCTACGAAATTGGAAAATCATTAAACGCAATACGACAACACACTGTCAAGGCCAAAATAATGTGCGATATCACATCAATGAAGTAGATACTCAAATCTTATCAAGTCTATAAGCCGATTATGAATGCATGTGGATATGGCTATTCGTATTACTACACTATTCAACATGACAAGAATTTATTTAAAAAAAGTCTGCGTGCAAAAACTAGGTACAGAATGAACAAAGATATAATTGTGCTACCATTTCCTCTTGCATTTCAATAAATTACACTTTTACAATTGAAGAAAAAAAATCATTTCCTCTAAAAGACATTTGTCTTAATAAACTTGAAAAGCTGATCGTAAGTACAGTGTACTCTTTTAACTAGAAGCAGTACATCGTAAATTTAATTTAATATGTGAGAGTAGGCGTAAATATATGTATAATTGTATATGTACAATACAATTGAAACAATTACTAGGGATAAATTATTATCAAGCATTGAAATTCATTTACAAATAGGTTAATGATTCACTTACCATTGAGTTTGTGTGCTTTAGCCCCCAGCGCCGATGATAGTCTGTTTATTTCTTCTTTGGAATTTTTCTCGAGATGTAGTCTCGAAGACATGGCCATCTTTGTTTCCATACTATAAGTACAACACGTTCCAACCGATGGTGATTCACAGTACCTCAAAACCATTTCTGTAAATAAAACGAAAATAATCATTACAAAACTTAAATCCCTTGGCTTACAAGTAAAAGAATGGCAATAAATATAATTAAGGATGAAAGAAAAGAAGAAATATTTATGGTAATGTAAAATGTTGAATTGCTGAAGTTCGATGAAACCCGGCACGACAGAAGGAGTGTGCGTTAAATTATACGCGCAAATTCAATTATTTAAACATAATTGTTTTAAAAATTATTTCGAAGAATACATCGGCGCATAGTAATAGTTTGATCGTCTCTAATTGTAAATTTGTTTGTACCCATAGTACTATCTAGTTTTTAAATAAACGTATATTTAGCTTTATGCATTAAACTTGTCTGAATCATCTCGACAATTTCATTTTTATTGATTAAAATGTAAAGGTTTGTTCAGTGAGGAAAAGTTAGAACAGAACAATGTGAAAAACATCAGAACAAATTAGAACAGAAAATTGCTACCTAAGCTGTCAGTAAAAACAACAACAATTTTCCCATGCACTATAATACGATCAGAACTTATAAAAATGCACTTTTATTAGAGTTATGTAGAGATTCGGAAAAAAAACCCATAAAAAAACAAACTATTTCCGTTGAAAAAAATTTCAACAGCTGATTTTGACAGTTTTCACAAGTCACAAATCTGTTCTTACTTGTTTTACCTAAAAAGCAAAAATCCAACCCTACAATGTTCTCTTTTTATTTTTTACAAAAAATATATGAAGAAAAATGCAACATTGACATACATATATGTATGTATAATATGTATATTTTCTATAGTAGTTTTTTTTTACTATCGATTGTCATTTTCTGCCTTATCACGTTTTAATAAAGCTATACATATAGGTATATGTATATATACAGAAGAATATTGCTTTCACCTCAGCGAAAGTAAATTGCTTTACTTAAACACACATATAAATGACATAGACGAAACATCCCTCTCTTAACTTCGCAAAGGAAATAAAATCATTTACCCTTGCGTGAACGGAATGGATTACGAAAAGAAAGGCTTTTCACCCAAAATAGTAATATGTTACGTTGCTCTTTATAAGCATCGACAAAGGGATCGGATAGGATCAGTACAGTTACTTGGTTATAAAACGAAAATTTGGTTTCTACCGAAATGTTATTGATTTTATTTCTACCCTACGAGTATATAATACCCCACCAAAAAGCATTAGCTTAACTAAAAAAAAAAACTACCCTCGTTTAAACACATTTCACACCATCATAATATTGTATCTAGCTATATAGCAATGAACAACTCAAAGGATAAAAATATGTACGTATAAGGGAAGATTTTAATGTTGATGGCTAAAGGAAATTGAAGTCGCGTATGTACTTGATTTAATTTCGAAAAAGGTGTAACATTTTTCTTGGCCAGTATAAACTTGCATTTTCAGTTCAACTAAGTGTCTGTTCTGGGGTTCTGCTGTTGTCTGCGACAGATGTTGAGAAAATCCATTCATAACTCTATTCGCTAAATGATGTAGAGAGAAAAGAGTTCATATTCACGCGAGTATAATAATTTTGCCTCCTGCATACATGAAGTGCAGGGTTGAAGAACACTAAATACAACTTCATGCGTCCAGTTGTTTGTACTTTGTAGACAACCTAAAACCATAAAACCTTGCAAAAAAATAAATTCAAATAAAAACAACAAACTCGAGTTTTAAAATAGGCACACAAAGTGTAAGTGAATTCTTAATGCACTCGCGAACGCACTGAATGTATTCACACAGAGTGGAGGCATGCAGCAATTCTTTTTTTTTCGAGTGTACTTATTGAGTTACGAATATAGCTACATTGTTACATTAAATTGCTTCTCATATTCCTGCCTTATCCGTGCTGAAAAGAACACTCAGTGTTGCACTGCACCGACATCCATCCACCGAGACCACAATGAATGTGCACCATTTTAACGGCACGAAGATTTTAAATTATTGTACAAACCTATTTGGATGAAAGTTTTCGATATATACCTCATGTGTCAGTTACACTAAACAGTTTTATCCGGTGGGGCTCAAGAGTTTCAGTTGCCACTATACCTATATGGATAGGAGCTAGGGCTTTCCGAATGAATAAATATTTACCTATCTTAAAGGTCTGTTTTTCAATTTTTATTTTTTGTTTCCAGTCAAAAAATATCACACTGCACAGGCACTGGCACACGCATTGATTAATGGCGATAGAACATAAATTGTCAAGCACCTAACACTCATAACAGAAACTACATCCATTCATTTCAGTATATAAACAAAGGTCCCATGGAAGACTTGTAAAGTGTTCCCGACCCTGGGAATCTTGAATGAACGAACGTACATACATATACGAAGTGAAGAAATGTTTGCGCTTTGAGTTTGCCCCTTTCCTCCAGCAAGCGCAGCAATGTTTGCCTTTGGGATGTGGCGCATTTTGTATGATTTTTATCCTGCTTTTGCTCTCTTAAAACAGAGGCGAAGGCGATTGTTTGCATTCATTAACCCCCGATGAGAGTGTGCGTTTGCAGAGCGAGCTCAAGGAGCTACAGGAGATTTTTGTTTGTCTCAGAAAAACTTGTATGCGGTGTACAGTTGCTGCCGCTGTTTTTTTTTTTTTTTTTTTTAATTACGTAAAATTGTACAAGTACAAATTTCTCTTGAGGTACTCTGGCATTTCTTAATCTAAACATTGTGAGACTATATACACAGCATCCGTCTTATAAAAAAAAGTTTTCATATAAACATTCAGTTTAATGAACCAGTTTAAAATTATTGGAAATTTCTTATTTCATTTAGGACTGGGTTTTCTTACTGTACCTTATTAAAAAAAAAACACAACAGAAGTTATATTTGGATGCGATGTTTACATTTTAATTTATGAACTCTGCAAAACACACCCAACGCCTATGCCTTAAATGAAGCTTATTTTACAATTTTCTCCGCTGGAGAAAATTTATGTATATTTTATATTTTTTTAGAACTAGGAAAAGGAAGGTGTAGGGAAAACACTTGTTTTGAAACTCTGATGTTGGTGCTTCTATTCACTGTACCTAAAAGATAAATGAATGTTTTCATTAGAAATTGTTTATCATCTTCATTATCACTATATTAATGGACGGGAATATAGACTAATAGTACTAATACCAATTTATAACAGTTATAAAAGTTTATCGCCATTAACAGTGGACGCGCATTAACGAGTTTCTCGCGACTTGAAAACAAAACTCTTGGTGTCCGGAGTATGCATACCGGCACGGCGACCCTGTATTTGCTGATTTAGGAGTCTTATTAACAAAACAAAATTCCTGACAATTGACGTTTATTAAAAGCGTGTAAGCTATAACTCACCGAAGAAGGTGGTTCAGCAAAGGATAAGCATCAGATGTGTCATTTTTTTATTTTTATCTCTCAAAAAAATTGGCTGAACTTTGCATTCCATTTTGTTATTCCACTAACGTTTTGTTTTTATTAACAGGAATTTTTAACTCTTGAGTTAACTCCTATTCAATGGTTTAGTAAACTGGTAAATTAGATGCGGGTTAATAGGGCTCTTGGACATTAAAAAAACATGAAAAACGTGTTGTTGCTCCAATGTATGTAGGTGTCGGAAGAGTGCCAATTTCAAAAAGCTAAGGGACACACTTGCATCAGGTTTCTTTTAATCTCGCGGGACGCAATTGATAATTTGCATATACAATTTGCATCCATATATGTATGTTTGTAACAATAGCTGTTAAAATTAGGGATCAACGGTCAAAATCAAAAATGTTTGTTATTTGAATTTAGTAACATCTACACACCCATCTTGCTGCTGTTTTTGGTTTGTGCTCATAAAATTCCATTATAATTGTTTTAAGTTTAAAGAAATTTTGTTTTGCCGGACTGGCGAACATCTATGTACAATGTACATACTTATGTGGACATTATTCATTTATATGCACGTATGCTTACCTATACTTTAGCCATATTCCAAGAAGTTTTGTATAATAATATCCATTGTATCATCTGATTAAAGTTACTTCGTGATTTAATTTATTTATGTTTTCATTCTCAAGTGGCTGCGAAGAAAAGTAATGCACTCTGACAATAATGTACAAAATGAATAAATTGGATGCTAAGTGGAGATTACAAAAAACTGGTCTTACGTAGTTAAGTAGGTACTATTTCCATCGCAGGTAGAGGTAAAGCTTTTTGTATTTTAAGATTTTAAGATCAATATCTTTACAAAAGATGTTTATTTTTCTTTTCAAGCAAATATTGTATATTTGACGAATATTTTATTTTAAAATTATGTCTTCCTCTAGATTGTGAGGCTACATTGATAAATGTTATTTGATTTTAATTTGTATAATAATTTTTGTATACATATGTACCTACCAGCCGTTAGAGCAGGTGCGTGCAACTGAATACAGATCTTGATTTAGTTGTAATTTATTTAATATTTAAAGAAGATAGACGAAGATATGTATATATTATTTCAAATTAGTTAGTACAAATTTTTTTTTTTTTTTAGAAAATGGATAGGCTTTTCTGTCGTCTGAATATACATATGTAGCTTCAAATTCTTCGAAATAAGGTTAATCCGAATGCTTGGGCTCCATAACACAATTCAGGTCAGGTGTTGACTGATGGATTATTGAACACTTGCTATTCGGACGACTGCTCAATATTTTGACTTGCAGATAATTTTGTCCACTTCATGTTGAGATAGGTTGCCTAGCTTCACTGCTTTTTTCCTAACCATGCCTATTGCCTACCAAGCTGTTAACAGTACTCATGAAGTGCTTCAATTCGTACATTTCTTTACCAAGATCTCTTCTTATTTGTCGATTCTCAAATATCAGTTCCTTAGTTTTTTGGAAGTTAATGTGAAGATCCAAGGTGTTTCAAACCACTCTCACGTACTCGACCCATATCCATGCTTTTGCATTTAGTGTAGCAATCACGCTACTTTAGTATTAACTTAACTTTATACCTATTTGCATTTATCTGCATGAAGCGGGCAGCATAAACAGCAGTGGAAGCAAGAGCCCCGATATGTACCTATACGCATTTATCGTTCGAAGCATGAGTAAAAAAAATAACAATAAAATTAGGTACATAACTACAATTTATTAAACCTTATATAAGCAAAAGGGAAATATTGAAGGTTCGAGGTTCAGGTAATCCGAAATGTTGGGCCTTAAAAAACAAATAAATCAGGGTGAGTTCGAAAAGGAATTTAAAATAGGGGAATGGATACGAAAATGATTGGATGACCAAAAGTTTTATCATGTGAGTAAACAACATACTCACACATTCTCTTTTTTAATTTAAAGGAGAAGTAAGGAAGGTATAAGATATGTTCATATAATTTTTCACTCGCATCGACCGACTGACGTAATAGAACAACGCCACAGGATAAACATTTAAACATAAAGGCCTGGCAACGTGTTGGAAAAATTTAAAATAGATTTGGAGAAACGGGTGAAAAAATCTTATTATATTTTAATTTAGCATTAATTTATATATTAATTTTTACCAATTTTAGGCCAACGTTCTGTCAAGTTCAAGTTTTGGGAAGTAAACGAACAGAGCTATTTTTACATATATGTACATATGGTTCTACATCATTGTACTTTCAGTGAAATAACCAATTCTACAATAAATTTATATATTTACTATCAATTTCTCGATCATTGTCGATTATAATAAATATCATAAAACCACCATTTATGCCCCACTATTGCGACGTTTCCATACACATGGTCTCCCCATGAAATATCTTTGCACACTGCACACATAATTAAGTTACCTCGGTCGAATTCAAATTAATACATAAATTCATCATAGAATTAATTTCGTCTTGCTATGATGTTTGGATTAAAAAAAAACAAAAGCCGGGTTGAAATGACTGTGTCAGGTGATTGAGGTGCTATAAAATGTTACTGCAGCTAATAGACTACGGTAATTAATTCATTATAGGTATAGGAATTCTTTGATGTTTTTTTTTTAATTTTTAATTTTACAAGTGTAAACATGGAATAGGTAATGTGTTTTTAATTTCCAATTTGTTTACACCTCGGATAAAATTATACAAATGTTTGATAAACTGATTAATGACAAATCAATTGACTTAAGTAATTTATTTTAAAAAAGCTCTATATCGCCACTCTTCATGTTTTACAATAAAAATATTTTTTCGTTTGATTTTTACATTATTATGGCAGTAGTCTTGATAATCATACTTCATCATTTATGTAAAGGTATACAAAAAATTAAAAAAATTAAAACCACAATTTGTAATCTTCTTAAATATTTATCTCACTGACTACAAAACGTTTATTTCCGAAAGAGAACAAGAAACAAGACATGTTTTTTTTTCTATACAGTATATCTAGATACTCGTCAACTATTAATACCTACATGTTTATTGATGAAACGATCACTAGAATCATTTCATCCAAATGGTAGAAAAGGAATGAATAAATTTAGATATCCTCCAGGTGATTACTTTCATAATATAAATTATGGCACAAAGCATTTTGCATGCATCACGACCCAATCCATGTATAAAACAGTGGGGCGAGATACCCCTTAAACTGTTATAAAAGCAAATTATGATGGAAAATTGATCACTCAGGCCAGATGTTTCGATCAACTACCAATTTATTGCTCACGATTTAAGTAAAATGTTTTATATGGGAGTGTGCTGGGTTTGCTGCCAGTAACAGGCTTGCCAGATTGGGCTATTTATCGGAAATTGGGCTATCTTTTTCCAAAATTGCAGACAACAATTTCACTATGACAGCCCAATCATAATTGGGCTATAAATAGTCTAAATCTAATCTTGGGCGAAAATCGGCCAAATTTTAACGATCTGCGTTTGGACATAATTCCAAACATTAAGAAAACGGTGGAAAATATTCAACGATTGGAAGAACAATGGAATAAACTCCCTCTATATAAATGGAGTTCGGTTTTTCTTCCAAATTCCAACAAATTTAGAAGAATTTTGGACAGAATTGGCTATTAACGTAAAAAATATTTCTGATGTTTTTGTTTTAGTTGCCTGTCAGCAATGCTGTAGTAGAAAGAACATCCTGTTTCATGAGTTGTGTAAAAAACAAAACCAAGAAATCGAGTAACTACAGCATCGCTCGATGCAATTATGCGTTTGCGTATTGATGCTACAGTTAAAAAAATTTGCTGTAAAAACTTTTTACCCTCAATTGAAATAATAAATAAATTTAACCAAAATATGTACAAATGTGATGACGATGACCACGATGTGACAATGACTCTGATGAGGATATAACAGTTTTTGAATGATTTTCAGCAGTTAAATATGTGATAATATTCTTAACTCTTCTTTTTTATGAACAAAAAATGTATTTTTTAATTTTTGGTTGTTTTTTAAAATAAAAATAAATTGTAATTGAAGTTATGAGAAAATTTTTTTTATTGTTATTGGGCTACTACTTGGGCTACTTTATCGGCTCCGATTTTGGGCTACAAAAATTTCTAAATTGGGCTATCGAACTAGATCGAGACATGGCAACCCTGGCCAGTAACCTTTTCTTTTTCCATCATAAAAAAAAAAAACACGTGGACATCTTGTTGTAGTTTAATTTTTGACAGTAATAAGATAAATCAATACTTGAAAACATCAACATTCAATCGAAATTTTAATCCAGTTCACAAACAACCTTACATTTTATTTTCAAAAAGAGTCAATAATTTTTCGTAGAGATTAATTTAGGTAATATTAGCTCATTGTTTTGAGTAAATGTTGCTTTAGTAAGTACTATAGTAATAAAATCTTTATTTTGTCGTTAGTCGGCGAAATTAGCCATGTTTTGGTGAGAGTTTATAGCCAATATTTTCTACACGCAAACAAAATGACTGTAAATACTTTGTTATTGTTTGAAAACAAAACGAAAAATTATTGGTTTTTGCATGTAAAAATTTTTACGATTTGCTATACACTTTTGTTTATTTATTTATTTTTATACAGGGTGTTTTGCATAAGATGCTACGAAAGGGTAGGGCATGTAGGTTCAATCAAGACAAACAAAATTGTATATGTTCTACTGTTTGAGGGGAGGGGAAATTTTCTAAAAAAATGATTTGAAATAGAAAAAAACATTAAAAATCAACCGCAACACTTAAAATGTTATGTTATATCTTTTTTAAAGCCAGAAATCAATTTTTTCATTTTTTAGTTCAAACTATTCATTAAAATTTTGGAAAAATTATTTTCGAATAATAAATTTTGAAAAAAAAAGAAAAATATTTTGTTCTAAATAATTTTGTTAAAAATCATACGTAATTATGTAGTATTTTTGTTTTTATTATTCAATGCTCTTATCAATTTGTAGTCAAACACTAATTGAAAAAAAAAAACAATTCTTCTTACTTAGTGAAATTAGGAGCTTTCAATTTTGTTTTTCTTTTTTTTGTAAAAAATTGCTCCTCCCGCCTAAACATGGGGAAAAAGAGCCCATCACATTTTTTTTTGTCTTGACCCATACCTACATACCCTATCCTTTTGTCACATCTTATGCAAAACACCCTGTATAAGCTAGAAGGAACTTCGGGAGAATAAGGTGGTTTAGATTGAATGAGTTCATATCGTGATCCAACTACCTACCATTTTTTAGAAATTGTTTTGATTTTGTTTATAATATAAATTATTATTACACATGTGATCTAAAGTTGCTCAGTTCTGTAACACAAAGCCAAATATTAAATAAAATTATATGTTGAAGAAAGACTTTGCGCACAGACTGTGAACTTAAATTACAAAAAATTAAAATAGATTTATTCAATGTAGAGTGGCAGGCAAGGCACTGAATTTTTTTTCAAATTAAAACAGACAAATAAACAAAGCGGAGTACAAAAAAAAATGCTCAACATTCCTTTGGTGCGAGTCACCTCTGTGTGCACAGTATTTTGCTAAATCCGTTTGCTTGGCGATGCCATTTCCCATGGATGCCACCACACCAGAACGTGTTCCTTAACTAGTTGTGTTATCGTCTTTATCTTCATGGTGCCCACAGTGCAGATGATCATCATCGCCTCATACCTTCCTACTGATTTTGTTTGGTTGTCGTGGTAATTTTCGTTTCTGTGGAGCTGGAGTGTCCCAAACCGAGCGCACCACACTGGCAAACGACACATATGTATTATGTACCTACAATATATAAATTTTGTGTTTGGTTGAACGGTGGAGGTTCTCCGTGGGTATACATCACCATAGTACACTGTGCGTGTGGTGTTTTAAGAGCCCCAACCCAACCAATATGATGAGCACATGTAGGTATAGTGCCCAGTTAGTCAGGTTTTCACACAATCGCTTACTTGCGGCGGCCGCCGCCGCGACTGGGCGGCTGTTCTCCGTGGGACAAGAGACGGGTAAATTGTTTGATTAAATATTTCCGATGAAACGAGTCGATTCATGAATGTGGATCGTGGTTATCTCTTGGACCAATAGTTAGGAATACGCGTTGAATTCAGCTTTAGTAAAGTAGTCATATAACCTGTGCCCCCATTTTGCAACCAAAGCGCGCGGGCGAAATATTTTATTGGTCGATTTTGTGAATCCAAGGAATGCATTATTTTCTTCAACGCGTAAAATATTTTTCGCACATCAAGTCCACTACTCCTTCTTTCGATTATTTTAAAGAACTCTTTTTATGTTATCTGAAATTTTTTTTCTTCTTTTCCCGTTTTTTTTTTTTATATAGTGAGTTTACTTGCAACAATTGGAAGACAATTTCAAATATGATTGCGTTATGGCTGGTATGTTGTATGTATCGAACGAAATTCTTGACACATAGAATGCAGCAATTCAAGTAGAGGCATCAATCAATTAAAATCTTCTGAAGTGTTACTTAACACTACTTAAAGTCCACTTGAAGGTATAGCAAAAAACACACGCAGTATGAGTGAGTGACGATATCTTACATCGTGTACAGTAAGGCGAATTCAATTTATGTAAGTGGAAAATTTATCAGCATTTTAAGCTAGAAACCAGAAACACTCTTTAAATGAAACCGATGAAATATTTTTTTTTGAACCAAATTATCCAGACTAACTTTGTTATTTCAGCACTCTATTACGCGGACAAAACAGATCCACCATTTGTTCTTACATATAAGATCCTGTAATTCGTATGTTTTGAAATCAGTATTCAGTAATCGTTACCTATTTTATTTATTTTTCAGAAAAAAAATATCATAGAAAAGCTAGTCACGAAAAAGAATGAATTACATTAGACCGATTCCAAAAAAATAAAATTTCTTCGATTTTTAATGCCATTAGCTTTTTTAGTTGAGTTTAGTGAAATGATAAGCCTGGCAAAAATTTGCCCTTAAGTATGAAATTTAGAGGTCGCTCATCGCAATTTTCTTTTTTCCATACAAATCGTATGGGACATTTTTGTTTTTTACTTCTTTATTTTATAACTTTAGAACCGGTTACTGTTAGGTAATGATTTAAATGTAAAGGAAATAGAATGTTCTTTAAAAACTGCCTTACTTACACGGAATTCTTGTATTCGTAGTATATTGCCCCACTGTGGCATGGTTGTATGTAAAAATACAATCGTCTCGTCGCGTCGCTTCGAAAAAAATAACACAGTAGCGACTAACGAGCGATTGAATTGATTGGAATTATCATTATTTAATTTTTCTACAACACACAATTGCTTGATATCAAAAGGCTAGCAGTAGATATCATCTGTCAGTGTGGTATTGATATTGATGATTCAGAAGAAAAAAAAGATCGGAAAACACTTAAACATAATCAATTTTCATAACGAAACCGTATCATACGTATAAATGTATATGGAGTATGTATAATGTGTGTGGTTTGATTGGATGTTGACCCTTCTATCAGCGGAATAAAACAAAAATGTAGGTAAGCCACTTAAAAAGTAAGGGTTAGCGAATTTTTACTCCAAGTTGTAAACGATACAAGTACATTGCGATATACCTACATATACATACATACGTGGGTACATACATATATATGTGGGCAATAATCATTTCCATGAGATCTGATGAGGAGATTTCGAGTATCTACAGATACTCCCACGTAATAAAAGGACTTCACAATGTCTGATTGCATAAATTGAGAATGTTAAATTTTTTTTAATGATCTTATAGCACAAGTGGTAAAATATGCAGCGTAAGACAGTTTCAGAGTGCTCCAAAAATATTACTAATTAACGTTGAGTTAAAAGATTTTAATTTACTGAAAAATATGTTTGAGGAGTAAACTCAAAGATGACAAGCTCTTATTGTCGCTTATTTCCGAATGTGCTTATTACCGGTATACAAAAAAAACTGACTGCAACATAGTCCAGCCATACTGAACATTGGGGTTAAGAATCTATTATCGTTTTTGTTTGTTCGACGGGAAGTATATAGAGTGCTTCTAAAAGCCTTCGTTTGGCTCTAGATTTTTTCATTTTTTATAGTTCAATTGGATTAACAAAAAAACATTTTACATTTTTCTTGTATATTTTTGTGCTACTGGTTAGTATAGTGGACGTATAACGAATATATACAAATCCATAATGGATTAACGGAATTAAGTAACAATGATCATTGATGGAATTAGGATAATGAAACTGTGAAATAACCACCTTGAATGGTAGAATTTCATTTAGCAGATGAGAATACGTTCGTATAGTTCTACTTTACAATATATATAATAAATGATTGAAAAAGACATTTTTTTACATATTACATAATTGGATGGGGTTTTCCATTGGTAAATTCTGGTTTCAATTTTAAATTTTCGTTTTTGCCGAATTGAATACGTTTAAAAATTGTATCATTATCTATCGATCCACTTTTAGATGAGAAAGATGAGCTCAATGAATATTTTGAAGACAATTTTCACAACCAAACTAAATTAAGCAAATCGAAAAAACCTTTGCAAATTGACCGTTGAAAATTAAGTATTGTTAGTACAAAGAGGTAAGTCTGCCGAAAAATTTAGTACTACAAAATTGATTTTTAATCAAAAAATTTATGAATTTTTTCGCCCAATGGAATGTAAAAATAGTCTATACCTATAGTTTTTTCGTAAGATTGTTTTTTTACAGGAACTGAACGATAAGAACAGGACCATTAGTCCGGCTAAAAAAAATTTGATATTAGTCTTTTCACCCATGTTTTAAGTAGGTATTAAACAAACAAGATTAAGATATTAAAGAATTTAGAAATAATCCATCAATTACAAAAAAAAAACATTTTTTTTTCAATATATGTATGTATATACAAATGTGCAGAAGGTAAATAAAAATGTTTACCAAACATAAAAACTGCATATACAACGCGGAACTAGTACTTTCGTATTTAAAAGAAAAATGAGCTAAACAGATTTTTTGATGAAGAGACAGTTGCAACATAACCTGTTCTGTGAAAAAGTATCTCTTTAACCTTCGCTAACTCTACATCGTCAGAAGATATATTTTTCACACAAATGTACAAAAATGCATAACTATTTACCTACTTCAGTGGAAAACGGAACGAGAAAAAATAAAATTGAAGACAAAATCCTTGATATGAGTAAGTATGCATTCGTTTCCTCTTATCTAAAAAAATACAAAGAGGCACTCTTCTTTTTTTTTACCTTTTCCACATGTTTGGGCAAAAGGTGTGTGTGCCCTGCAGCATTAAATGTAAAGGACACAAATACAACATATAATCATATCCATATACTGTATTTTTTGTATATACACCTAGTATTTTTTGACGATGAAAAAGAACCTCAAGTAGCTGCTGTGTTCCCTTCTGCACAGACAATTCTTGTGGAATCTGTATGCACAAGGAAATATGTGCCGAGAATAGAAGACATACAGTCTTGTGAATTTTTTTATCAACAGTTTATTCTTTAGTTTTAAAAATTGGTTAAATCGAGGCCCTTCTGGCACTGCACTCAATGCGTGTTTGTTTTTGTTTTCTTTGCAACACAAATTTTAATAAGCTGAATAAAATGGAAAATTATTTCTAATCGATTGCATGCGGATCTTGCAGAACCAATTTTACTTAATTTGCCGACCTGGAATTTTTTTTTCACCGTTAAAAAATAGTATATTGCCAAGTGCTGCAACAACTAAATACTGATTTTAATGATTACATAATGTACATACCTAAATTCGTCAAGAAAAATAAATCATTTTAATACCATAACTCGTTTGACCTGTGGGAGATAGATTTTAAAACAGGGATTTGAGGATGTTCCCTTTCATGGATCAACAAAAGCGCTCTAAGTTCTACAGCAAAGTACTATGCCACGCTAAGCAATTTGTTGGCTGGTTCAGTGATGCATATATAATTATCCATTTACATGATCTCTCCGCATGACGTAAGGTCTATCAAGAATGTCTTTATCTATCCTTGAAACAAGACCTTATCCTTAGAGTGAATTCAGAGGATTTGGGATATGGTTGCAGTACCGTAGCTGTTAGAATTCGTCCTAGAGCCATTGCGTCGCGTTTAGGAAAGATATCAAATTTTTGATCTTTCGCTCAGAAATACATTATTTGTGTTTGTGTCTCTAAGTGATGATTCATTGAGGTCGTTAAAAAACGCCTTACCAAAATTACTATTATTATTATTATTATTATTGAATTTGAATACCAACAATGTTTCGGATTGGCAAAATATTTTTTATGACTTATGATAGTAGACGAAAGTTTATATCAGATCAACCTTAATAGAGCGAGGGAGTCAACCTCTAGGGCTATATACAGGAGTTTAAGTTTGAGTTTAGGCGATAACAACTACTTTAGAAATGATCACTCTGTATCAGACATGAGTCTTATCTTTAAAATCAGAACGGAAACCTTCGAACTCAATTTCAGACCATATCGAACCGACATTAACCCTGTGTGTTCTCTGTGCAATTTAAACCAAGATGAAGACGTCTTTCATTTCATAGCAATATGTCCTATTTTACAAGAAATACGTAGGTTGTATTTTAGAAAGAGTTATCTGACATTCGAAGAATGTGTCTGTGTTCTGAACGGTGAATATGGTTGGAAGTTGTTGGTACAATATATTTCCTACACAAAGAACTATCGAAACACATATTTGAACTTGTCGTGAGTAATACACACATTTAATTTTGTTTTAGCTAATCACAATCTTTTATAACCCCTTTTTTCGTTTTAGCTAAACTAAAAGCCCATTTTCACAATTATTCAAAACCTTTTTTTTGTTTAAGCTAAACTAAAAGCCTATTTATTGGAGATGTTGCAGTTTTTTTTTTTTTAATTTTTTTTATTTTATTTTAAACAGAACATGTGTGAAATTTTTTTATTTTCAAAAAAAATTGTAAACTTGTTGTTTTTAAATACCTTTTTGTTTAAAACCTAGATAAAAACCAATTATTTCCTTTAAATAAATTACATATTATATTACTTTTCTCTTAAAATAAAACCAATTTTTAATAGATACTTACTTTTATATAATTTTATTACTTTTTTTTGTTTATCTTAAAACCAAAGTACATAATTAAAAAAAAAAATTGTACCTCTTTAAGTAAAGTTAAGAAAACGGCAGACGGCCTATAGCCATGCTTTAAAATCTTATAGAAATTGTATATGCATATGTATTATTTTGTTTTAATATTCAATAAAGATTCTAATCTAATCTAATCTTATTATTATTACTCTTATTCTGGCCAACCCGGGGCATTTACAGAGGAAATGAACGTATGTTTAATTTTTCCTTTTAATTTTGGCAGACAAGTTTTTTTTTAAATATTATTGATGAGCTGAAACTTTGTAGAGCACTGTTGGAAATGTTCGCCTTCCAAAATTTGCCTTACCGGACCAAGTCCTTAGTCCTATGGTAAAAATGGCTCTATATTCTTGTCTTAATTGCACGATTTGGCTTGACGAGCCTTTATGGGGTTCTTAGATTTTTCTTAAGAAAATTCTTCTTATTTCTTTAGATAACTATCTGAAAATACAGTTTTGTTATCATTCCTCGTTTTTATGCAATTAGTTTTGAAGAATAGTTTTAATTAACAGATGGGTTTAAAAAAAAAAATAAACAGCTTTAGTTGGTATTTGAAGAGCTCTTATATACATTTCTATAAAACCATCTGTTTTTTGTATAATTTTTTAACGGAATGTTTATGTACCCATCTACATAGTGCAATTAAATAAATAATTATTTTTTTGCACAGTTCTGTTAATAGGAAAGGCGGCATAAATTGAACTTGCACCTACACTCGTATTAATGCAATGACACTGAGATAGAAGAGCGAAGATGCGACAGCAGCATGTTTGCTTTGTTCGCAGCGCCAAACATCAACGATAACTAAAGTGTAGGTATGTATATCAGCTTAGCTCAGCTTACAGGGAATATTATATCGGAGACATTTTTACAGAGATAAAAGAATGAAATGATAATTATGAGAATGGTTATGCAGGTATAACGAAAAACGACGCACAAGGATGCTTTTCAAAGCGATTCGACATCCTTCATAATCCAACATTTACATCTACGCATATCGTATAGGCATACAGTGATGCTGATGCTTTTGAAAAACAAATTCTATCTACCTACGAACATTGTCTAGTATGTACTTCATGGCAATGGCATGCGATGCGATAAGAGACTGAATAAATACAAATACGCAGCAACACAATTTTTGTTGATACAAATAATTGCAAATGCACGGCATGTTAACAATCGGCTATGTGAGGTATGCAAACTCAGAGGAGTCTATTTAATGTAGCAATTTGTTATACAATGACTTTTATGTCTTGGGGATTTATGTTTCCTATTACGACTTTAAAAAATGAGAAATATACCCAGACAACAGGATCCAAACAAAATTAATTTATTTTAAATATATTGTCGCTATTCAAGAAAACTGGCATAACTCAAAAAACTCGATTTTTTAGTTAATGATGCCAATCGGCTAAAAAAAATTCTATTATTTCTTTAAAGTCGGCATAACTCTAACCCTTCAGAATCCCGAGAAACGGATTATTAAAAAATTGATTTTGTGTGAAATTGGCTTTGTAAAAAAAACTTTAAACCAATTTTCTGAAGATTTAAGTTTTTTGAGTTATGCCAGTTTTCTTTAATAGCGACGATATGTATCTTTATAGCTTTTGAAATTTTGGGTGTAAAGGTTATATTCATCCACTGTAATAAATTAATTCCACGAGCCTCTTCCATGATTTGATTAAAAAACGTAAACATGAAGCTGGCTAAAATAGATATGCTATGCAAGTCAATAAACTTGTTTGGTTTCAATGTAGGAGCTGTGATATTTTGTTAACAAACCAGCGAATTTTTATTTACAGTTACCTTCATTTTGCAATTTTTAGGAAAATAAAATAACGGCACAAAATCTTCAGGGATTTTATATTATATAGGTATTTAAAAACGAAAAAATAGATTTCTGGAAAAGCTGTAATCTCTCAGTGTAAGAATTGCTGTCGATTGTAAATAACTTTGTTTATATTAATTGTTAATTTTTAGTAAATTTCCCCTTCCGCATGAACGGGGGAGGATAGGGATTTGGTGCTTTTAATGTTTTTAAAATGTGAAAAAGATATAACACTGCTTTACTCGTTTAAGTTTAAGCTAACATCAATACATCACTAGTTAGAAGGAATAGAAGTATGTACCTACATATGTATGTATAAGAAAGCATTTTTGTTGTGGAAATGAATTGAGAATAAGTAAGGACTCAAGTATGTACTAAATCCACTGGGACTCACAGAAAGTAATCTTAATCAATTTTATGCATTACATACCTATAAACATACACTCGTATTTATTAGATTTTTGTCTACTTAGACACTGTCTAACTATTTTCAAATTGGTGGAAATATGCTTAATTTAATAAAAACATATATCACATTATTCAAGGTTAAGACAATCTACTTTTGTGTCTAAGTTAGGCAGCTAAAAGGCAACAATAAAAGAGGTTTTTGAACACATTTTCCAAAGTTGGACAGTTGTCTAAAGTTAGACAATGTTTATAAATAAGACCAATAGTCTTAAAAAGTTAAAAATGAAATACTATTTTTTGAGAAATCTGATATTCCACCAGATGCTTCAAGTTTACTTAAGTTTCTGATATGCGTTTATGAGTTTATCCTACATCTTTTTTTACTTGACGCAATCGAAAACATAATTTCTTGTCAGAGCGCATTATTTTGCTTAAATAATTCCACCCTTAGTCACCTGAAACGCATACAAATACATACGAATAAACTGCTTGCCAAAAGCACACCCAACCCAGCGAAAATTCTGTTTGCAAAAAAGCTGCATCCAGCTTGTAGAATAAAAGAGACCAATAATATCAATTCTCTTCTCTTGATCGACAATTATATTAAAATCTTAAAATAGCAAGTAAACTATACAAGTTGAATTTTTAAATTATACCCAACGACTACACCGGATGGCACTTCTTCTTGAAGCATCACTTGAGACAAAACTTAAGACGAAGACAGATAGTTGTTGGTATTGAGTTTTCTAGTTGTATGTATGTGAATCATTTGTTGCCGATTAAAGTTAAAAATAAATAGAATATGTTCAGTTTTTATGTTTCAGAAAAAAAAGTTTCCAGTTCTTGATAGTTTTTTTTTGTGAATGATAATTCGTTCTAGTACTTTTTTAATTTCTTTTTTGATGAATTAACGATCGAAAGAATGATTATTAAACTTTAAATTATTTTTCCAGATTTTTATTAATTTGTTTTTACAACTCTTAGCCTATAGATAACAGCCAACCGTAAGTACGACCAAGTCATTCACTTTATTTGCATATACATATGTATGTACAATGTATGTACATACAATGGTGTCGGAAATGCCATCACATTGATGTTGACCAAGGTGTTGTCGGTTCTCGAGGATGTTACCATTTGAGCAACATCGCTTGGGTGACTGAATGAATCCAACAAGAACACTCTAAATACCTGTCTAAATACCTAAGATGCAGGTACATACCTACTTCATAACTTTATAAATGTTTGTTGAAATGCATGTGTGTACTTGGAACAGTTTTTTTTCTTTCAAAAGGTTACGCAGAAATCCTGCGGTTTTACCTCCATGCTGGATATGTCAATCTAAGATAATTTTGTCATGGAAAAAAAAAAAGATTTAAAGTTTAAATTGAAATCGTTTCCTTTTTCCATTTCATGTTTATAACGGGTGATTTTTTAAGAGGTTTAGAACTTTTTAAAAAAAAAAAACACAAAAAATTCGAAAAAATGAATGAAATATTTATTTGAATCGATAGTTTGAACCTTGCAATTTAATGTTTAAAGATAATTTCATGCAAATGTTGACCGCGGCTGCGTCTCAGGTAGCCCATCCGCTGAGTCCAATTTTGGCATACTCTTTCACACATATCGGCCGGTATCTCACGAATGAATGCATGGATGTTGGCTTCCAGTGCGTCAATCGAAGCGGGCTTGTCCCTATAGACATTAGCCTTGACATACCCCCACAAAAAATAATCTAATGGTGTCAAATCGCACGATCTAGGCGGCCAATTGACCGGCCCGAAACGTGAAATTAACTGTTCACCAAACTCGCCTCGCAATTGCGCCATTGTTTCGCGTGCTGTGTGGCATGTGGCACCGTCTTGTTGAAACCACATATCATGCAAGTCAAGAACTTCCATTTCGGGCAAAAAAAAGTTTGTTATCATCGCTCGGTAGCGTTCACCATTGACAGTAACGCTGCGATTCGCATCATCTTTGAAGAAATATGGCCCAATAATGCCGCCGGCCCATAAACCGCACCAAACAGTGGCTTTTTCGGGATGCATTGGTAGCTGTTGCAATGCTTCTGGCTGATCTTCACTCCAAATGCGGCAATTTTGCTTATTTACGTACCCATTCAACCAAAAATGAGCCTCATCGCTGAACACAATTTTTCGATAAACAACATTTCGAACCGAGCACGAATTTTGATAGTAAAATTCAATAATTTGCAAGCGTTGTTCATTTGTAAGACGATCCATGGTTAAATTGCAAACCAAACTGAAGCTGTTTGACAGGACACAAGGTACTAAACACACGTCAGCTGTCAAAACCAGTGTTGCCAAAACCAAACCAGCTTAAAAATCACCCGTTATAAACAAATCCAGCAGTCGATTTAATGGCGCTCGTTTTTAAGTTATCACCTATTTAATTTTCTGAAGTTTCGTTGTGCCTAGATATTTTATTAAAATTCACAAGCAGGAGTGTCAGTGAGGCTCAAGTGTCAACTTGCTGTAGGTTGAGGTGGAACTTATTTGTGTACTTAAATATATTTGTATAGCTAAGCTGGTTAAGAATTTTATTCGAAACAAACAAAAAAACAAACATAAAGCACGACTTTGTGATTGAATGACAATAATAACTATATGAGACATCTTTTTTTACAAATTCAAATTTCCTGATTATTATAATTCCCTATTTCGTGCACGGAGAAACATGAATATTAAAATAACATGAGGTAGGTACTTTCTGCTTCAACCTGCAGGACCTAGAAGGCCGTTCATTGTTGTCTTGGGATGACAATATTCATTCGTATGCTATAGATGTGTTGACTGTTGTCTCTTGTCTCACAATAGTTATTAAAGACGCAGTTGCGCCAAGCTGTCGCTCGACCACTCGTCTACCAGCTGTGATGGAAAATCGTTTTCCACTTACCTTTACCTCCCTTTTATGTTATCTCTTCTTTTCTCTTTGTATGCTCTTGGACCACTGTATCTTGTGTGGTCTTAAATAAAATCCTGTGTATTACGATGTTGCAGTTAACAATCATAAATATTTCCTTCTTTAAAAGTGGTTATGTCAACCGTGTGTGTCATTTGGAAATAAATTATTGTTTCCTAAGCGCACTCATTTACTTAAAGGCTCTGAACTGATCCAAAGAATGCAGAGCGCATAGCCAGGTAAATTCTTGCGCACTTCTTTATTCTGCTTTCAGACGGAGCACAATTACTGCTCATTCAATATTACTAATTGAGTTGATTAAGAAATTATAATCTAGCTGTTGGTGGCAGTTGGTTGGAACAATATCCCTTCATTCATTTAATACTCAACTAATCAAGTGGAAACTCCTTTGTTGCGAATCCCTAAGCAGACTGTCGCTCATATCTTTGTGTGGGCTATTATTACATGTTAACACCGCCTACAGAAATACAAATCCTGAACTAAATCCTACTTTTCCAGTTCACCACTCTGGGTATTTTCTTCATTCAGTTTCTATCTTGTCTCATCCTACACTTCTCTATTTTGGTGCATTTCCGGCTGCCATGCTGTTGTGTCCTGTTCTCCTGTTGTCCCTATATATATACTGAATCAAAGAACACACAATTCTATAAAAAATATAACAAACAAAAGAATCTCGAACAACAAAGAAACAAAAACAAAATAGGAAAAAGCAACAAACACAATGCAAATAATAACAATAAAATTATATTGAGGAATCTCTCAATCTTTGGGATTGGAAACAACAAAACCAGCAACAGGAATTAGCTAACGTTATTCTATATTATGTGTATTGAGCCGTAGAATGTTTAATCCTTTAAATGATTTCCCACAAAGAATGTAGTTGCCACTTAAGTGTAAGTTCAAACGCATTCGATACTC
Organism: Epistrophe eligans; assembly: GCA_951394125.1. Classification (NCBI taxonomy): domain Eukaryota; kingdom Metazoa; phylum Arthropoda; class Insecta; order Diptera; family Syrphidae; genus Epistrophe; species Epistrophe eligans. The sequence goes on from OX596031.1 coordinate 875,700, forward strand.
TTGTATCCTCCTATCGATACCCGTTTTTTTTCAAACTCCAGAAAGAATGGAACCCCTTTTGAAGAAATTAAGAAATTTCTTGGTGGTGTGGTATTTATCGAAGTTCATTCAGGAAATCCCACACTCGAAGATCAAGTAGAATGCCCAAATACGTGTAATTTTAATTTGTGTGGATGTGGACTTGGGATCGCATTTTTTGTCTGCATCGAAGAAAGAAAATGGAGATTTATCCAAAAAATTACCAAAAAAAATCAAACACACAGGGAGGTGGCCGATTAAGAAGAAGAGAAAGAATCCAGGTAAAAGATACGCATCTCATCAGTAGTATGCGCGCAATTTACCAAATCAAGACTGAGCAAGATTTTCGTGTGATCCTAACGACTCGACTGTGCCGCAACGATATGGCGGCTTCCTTTTTAGATTTCTTTATCACCACTTTTTACTTGATTTTGGTTTTACTTGTTTTCTTTTTTGTTGGCTCTCTTCTTATGTTTCTCATACAAAAAAAAAAACACTTCAAATACCTGTGAGGAAAATAAGTTTACCTTTTACTCGCTTCTCTTCTCACATAAAACTGGTCATCCGACGAGGACGACCATTACGAATATTGCAGACTTTAGGAGAAATTGGGAACAAAATTTCACAAAATACAAAAAAAAAAACAAGAAAATCGTACAAGCTGAAAGTTTAATGGACGCCTTTATTTCGCAAATGCGTAGGTACCTCTTATAACTAACACAAACAATTAATTTAAATTCACAAGAAATTAAGGTGATCTCATTTTTGATTTGTCTTTTTTAATAGGTATGTTCCTTTCTTTATCTTAGGTCAGTCACTTCTCACATCAAATATTAATCAAATTGCCGCTTATTCAGACTATACGGCTGGTCACGTAAAATTCAATTTGCTAGACAGAAAGTTATTTATGTCAGACGATACTTTGATCTTCACGTCATCGTTAGAAAAATAAAACTTCGACTTCCAAGAACTTGAATATCTAACAAGCATCTCAAATATTTTTTTTTCATAACAATTCAATATTTAATATGCAAAGTGGGTGCAATGAGATAACCCACACGCTTATCAGTGATTCAAAAATATTCAAAATCTATTTAGCTTGTGAGTTGCGTGAGCCACAGATTAATGGATGAAAATATTTTTGATTCACGGACAAAAGATAGTTGAAATTGGATTTGAAATGGAATTTTGGATCAGAAGGAAGTAGATATGTTACTTCGTAAGATATTTTTAAATAAATTTACCTACATGTATGTACATTTATAAGACAGTAGGTAGTTTAAAACAGTTGTCAAGTGGGTGTTAAGATATTCTTTACAATTTTGATCAACAGAAGCAAAGTAATTGGGTTATATTCATAGATTTAGGATCGATAAATAAATTACAAAAGCAAAAACATAAACCAATCTCAATTTACCTTTGTGTATGTATGTATTGTATATATCTCGCTCTTCTTTTGTTTGTTCTCTTGTTTGTTCGGGTCATGTTTGTTGTAGCGCACCTTTTTAAAAATGTATGCCATTCATACACCTACAACAATTGCAACTTTAATGTCGTATGAATTTTGACAGGGTTCTACCTTTCCGTTTTCGTAACAAGTAATAATTCTTTATTAACTTTCAACCAGAAATTAAAAAAAAAATTATTTAATCTGCAGACGAAGTGGGGATCGAAATAATTATTAGTAATTATAGCTTACTCAAAATGGCGTGAGAACGACCATTGCTGAAAGTGCCAAGATTCTAAAATTCTAACCAACTTGATTTTGATATAGGTACCTATGTACATATATATTATAGTTTTTATAGTTTTTTTTTTCCTTTCATTTTTTCGCTTGTATGTATGTTGTATTAAATTTCACACATAAAAAAAAATGAAATGATAAAGCAATCGATTCTGATCAGTGGAACCCTATCTTAGCTCCGTCTTCATTCATCAGTAGAAGAACAGGTAGATAATTTTAGTTGTGAGCAGTCCGGTCATAAGTTGTTGGTGGTGGTAGTTTGGTTGCCTATCCGCCAAGGCACCAACCAACACAATTAAATTGTCCACACAACGCAGTCCACCGATGCAGCACATTATATCATTGCATTCCTATCGCCTAAGGATGTCTATATTCTATACTCAGTTCTCCTCGAGTGAGCTTGGCCGTCACCATCATCGTCATCGCTATCGTCTTTTTCATGGTAGATATGAATTGGGATAGGATATGTGTGGGCAATCGGACTGCAGACAGGTAGAAGAAGCACCAAGCGACAGTGCAGCAAAAACAAAAATCTCCACCACATCCACATACATGCCCACTGTCCAGTCCAGATCCACCATAGCTCGCAGTGTAGAAGAGGAGAAAGAATGCCGCGAGGACAGCGCGGAGGAAAACTACGTAACTACTTAGTAAGAGTTCACATTGGCTGCTTAAAATCAAAGCCAATGCTTCATATTTCAGTAAAACTGTGAAAGGTAGGCGCAATTTTAAAAGTGGATGAATTTAGTTGAGTTAAGAGGTACGACTACGAGGTGTTTACCCTTCTTGCTCCATATCATTCCTTCTCGCTTTTACGTCCTTTAACTTGTACGTCTGTACCAGTGTAAAATGGATAGAAGAGAGGCAGGGGTAAGAGAAGACACAGAAAACACGCAAGGTAAAACGAAATCCAAGAAGCAAGATATTTTCTTCTTTGGGTTCAGTTCAATTCGGTTTGAATCGTCTGGCTCTGGAAAGAGGTGAACAGTGGTGGTTGAGGGGCAGAAATTTGGAGTGGAAGTATGGCATTTTTATGAAAATTCTTTTCGTCTTGCTGGTCCTTTTTACTTACTTTGTTTCTTCGGTGGTGGTAAATTTATGGGATGGGAATTGGGAATGCTGCATGTGTTTAAAACGGAGGGGGGGGGGTGTACTTTGATGGTTCGTTTTATTTTTGCAATGAAAATTCACTATCAATCAACATATCATATAGTAATACAAAATAAGACAAGGAAAATTTCGCTGTGAGAAAATACTAAACCTTGTTAATCATAAGAGCAGACGTAACAACTTACCATTGCTTGGTTTTTGTGGTATATCCGCCAGTGAAATACCACGACCTTCAAATATGTGCGTTACGGTTGAGCAATTTGGGCTAAAGTCTAAAATAGAGCCCACAAGGGGTTTGGCAGACGGCACCGCGGCCAAAGCCACGGCACTGCTCTGCTGTAGACTTGGAACGGCGGTCGCAGGTGAATCGTCCCCACCCACCAGTGCCGAGAGGCAAAGGAGGAATACAACTTGCAGAATTCTATTAATTTGCCATCGTAACCAGTGATGGGTTTTGCAATTGGAAAAATTTCTCAAATCCATCCCCATTATTTTCATTTCCATTTTTGATTTTGTGTTGTATAATTTATAAACTATTTTTAAAGTAAGCTTTTTTAATACGGTACGTGTGAACTATATAGTTTCGTTTAAACTTTTTTCTATCTTAATTCCGACACCGAGTAAACTTTGTGGTTTTTTTTATTATATTGATTTATTGATGGTTATTTTTCTTATCTCCCGTATAATATATTGACTTTTTATTCCAAGGCACAGCTTAAATATATAGATTGAAATGTAAAACAGATTGAAAATTTATTGGAAACCAAGACGAATCAATTAACGAATCAAAAGTGTTCATATTGAAGATGTTATGTTTGATCTTTTAATTATGGCCGAAAAATTATTACTTTAAAACAAAAGATAAATTTATTGTAAACAATATAATGGAGCGACGAGCACACCCGATAAACTCCCCGGCGCACGTCTGAACAATTTTCAAATACTGAACTGCCCTCCCATTATTAGCAGCCATCGGACTTGTTCGTTTTGGTTGAAGTGGTTTTATAAAAAAATCAGACAGGTTATTTTGACATTTGAAACGAAATAAGATGGGAAAGAAACCATATCAGTGTAGCCCCTTGTGTTACAATATACTGTCATAGTGTTATTAGGTGTGTTCCACTTTGTAAAGTAAAGTCTTTGTAAAGTACTTTTTAGTACCAATAGATATTTGTGGACACAAAAAAGAAATTCTGCATCATCACTTTAAGGCCCATTTTCTTGAGTCTCAGTTAAATTAAATGGCTCCATTATACCAGATTTTTTCCAGATTTGATCTTCTTCACTTTTAGTTAAATTTAAAAGCCTTTTTAGAGAAACGTCAATTAACGATAACTGCGGTTTTAGTAAATTGAACTCGAGAGCTCCATTAACGCTCAAAATGATGCCTTTGACATTTGTCCATCATATGAAATTTATTTTCATTCTCAATAAACTTTGTCTACGTTCTGTAACTCTCGCATCGATAAAATCAGTCGAGAAACGATGAAAAATGAGTTTTGTTCCATTTTTCATCGTTTCTCGACCAATTTTATCGATGCGAGAGTTACAGAACGTAGGCACTTGAAATAATCATATAAATTTTCATAAAAACCCATGAAAATATTAATTCATTTACTTACGTGCTTTAAAATTATCTAAACGGCCTACTTGCCGTACCAAATAACAAAACTTTGACGTTTAACAGAAAAATTGTTGAACACAGAAGAAAATATATAGAGACAAGCGATTTTCCAACATTTTGACTGTAAATTTGGAAGTTTGAATGGAAAAGTGGAAGTGTTTCTTAATGGGACTTTAAATTTAAATGTGTTTCCCAACAATCGTGAAGAAATACAAATTATAACTGACAATTAAAAATGGTTTGTTAACTTTAATGATTAGGTAGGTAAATGATAGTTAAATCGAATTTAACTGCGTGTGAAGAAAATGGCCCTAACTATTAGGGGCTTATCACCAAAATCGTCTGATTAGCGATTTCCACGATTAAGATCTCAAGTTATAAACCTATTCACCAAGGAATAATAATGAATATTTACGAGCGCTCCTAAGACTTATGAGTGGTCCCGACCACTCATAAGTTATGAGTGCTCTCTCCGAAAACTTGTTCGAAAACTTTCAAAATCAGTCAATTTTTTCAAACCATAGCAGCCGTATCTATTAAGAAATTAAGCCTTCTTAACTTTAAAATACCTCTAAATAGCTCTTAAGTGGGAAATCGGTATCTATAATCAATTTTAACATTTAAGCAACGTTACTTAAAGGCCTCTTAACTTAAACGCCATCCACCGCGTTTAAAGGTTATTTAAAGCCCTCTTAAATATATTTTGACATTTAGGAAGAATTATTTTTGTTTATTTATTAGAGAAATATGTACATACATATGAATTATGAACATATGAACATATGTATATAGGCAGAATTTTCAATTTTTTTGTTTTTATTAAAGTGAGCAATGTAAAAGTATTTGTAATTGTATTAAATAAATTGACTTGTAAAATAAATTTTTGCGTTTTTTTTTTAGATATTAATATCAAAAGGTTCACAATTAAACAAAAGAAATTTATGAGCGCTCGGTGATACCGCCCTAAAAGTTGCATTTTTGCACCTGGCCTAATTAACTCTGAACGCACTTACTTCACTGTGCACCCACCATAATTTTGTAAAATATCCTTCGCGTCGCAAAAATCAGTCAAAACAAAATGCCGCCATAAAGCGGATTGGTAGCACTGACCAGTAAATTCAAATGTCAAAACTCGAAAGTGTTGTTAAAATTCTTCGCTTCTTAAAAAATTGATACTTTTCTTTTTTTCTTTTTTCAAAAATATGTGTGATTTAACTGATGAAGAAATATATGCAGGCTTACAGACATTTTTTGGATATACAAAATTCAAAAATGAATTACAAGAAAAAGCTGTCAAGTGTGCAATAAACAGTAATAAAAACTTGAGATATTTTCATGAGATTAAATGTTTTTGTAAAATAATGATCTTTTTTTATTTAGCTAATCGAGATATTTACGTCTCAATGCCGACGGGCTCCGGCAAATCACTTTGTTTCCAACTGCCAGGACTTTTGGCTAAGAAAATTACATTGGTATTTTCTCCCTTGCTTGCTCTGATCAAAGATCAAATCGATCACCTGGGTAAACTCAAGATTGCCGCTGAATCAATTAATTCAAAAATGTCCACAAAAGATCGTGAACGAGTTGTGAATGATTTGAAGAGCATTAACCCAAGCACACGGTTTTTATACATTACTCCCGAGCAAGCTGCTACGGAGTCCTTTAAATCCCTTTTCAGTCACTTGGTTAAGTATGACAAAGTCGCATTTGTCGCCGTCGACGAAGCCCATTGTGTCAGTCAGTGGGGCCATGACTTTCGACCGGACTACCTGAAGCTAGGTAATTTGCGGCAGAAGTATCTTCATATCCCCTGGATCGCTCTGACGGCAACTGCTTCCAAACATGTGGTCAACGACATCATAACTCAGTTGAAGTTGAAGTGTCCTGTGACGACATTCAAAACACCCTGCTTCAGAGTCAATTTGTTCTACGACATAGTCTTCAAAAACTCCATTGAAGATGACTTTGCTCATTTAGCGAAATTCGCTCTGCATTGTCTGAGCGAAGAGGATAAGAGTTTGCCGGCCTCAAAGCGAGGCTGTGGCATCATTTACTGCAGAACCCGCGAAGCAGCCGAGCGGGTGGCCCACGGAATATCTAAACAAAAAGTTAAAGCTGTGGCGTATCATGCCGGGCTCAAAAGTTCTGAGCGCACACAGACCCAAGAGGATTGGATGTCAGGCAAATACACTATCATATGTGCCACGAACAGCTTTGGGATGGGAGTCGATAAGTCTACTGTTCGGTTCGTCATTCACTGGGACATTCCGCAGAACGTAGCCGCCTACTACCAGGAATCAGGTCGAGCTGGTAGAGACGGAAAGCAATCGTACTGTCGGTTGTACTATGGCAGAGACGATGTCAAGTCCATAACGTTCCTTTTACAGAACGATGTCAATCGGAGTAAAAACGCGGAGAACGCGACTGCACTGCGAGCAGTAAAAAATTTCGACGAAATGGTCAAATATTGCGAATCAGTTCGTTGCAGGCATAAACTTTTTTCAGACTACTTTGGAGACCCACCTCCAAAATGTACCAATCAGTGTGATGTCTGTAAAAATCCGAAAAACATCGAAAAGGCCTTGGAGACTTTTCACAGGCTCTCTATGGATTCGGCGTTTAAGTCTGACATTAGTCTACGAGACAGCTCAGATCTCTATGAAGGTATCAAATACCAACAGTCAATTTTCACTTTGTTTTATATGTCTTTTTGTAAACAGGTGGTCGTTTCACATTTCGTGCACAAGGAAGAAGTTTTGATGATGGTGATGACAGTGATGAGAGTGAAAGTCGAGAGTCTATAAACAAAAAAGCAAAAAAAGAAGCGCAGGATTTTATACGAAAACAATTTGAGATCCGGAAAGCAATTACTGCAGCTACGTTATTAGAAAATGAGCCCCAAGCCCAGATGTCTCGAGTTAAGCACGCCCAAGCTACCGAAACCAAAGTAGCTGGATTGAAAAACTCCTTACGAGAGACCTATCTTACTACGTTGATAGAAGCTCTAAAAACAAATGTTGAGAAGTGTGCAATTGCTGCCGAACGCCCCACGCATGATTTAAAGTACAAGGACTTTGAGGAAATTGCCAAAGAAATTGAATATCAATGTTTTACTAGCAACAAAGTTGTCAATATATATCGTCACAGCGTGCTTAAAGAGGTGAGATTGAAATTTATAAAAAAAATTAAATGCATGGGAAATTTGAAACTTAATTTGAATTGACACTTTTTAAAGCCCGCAAGCAACTTTCTTCATCGAAATCTTCAATAATTCGGTTTATTGTTTTATTATTTTAGATGTCTGCTATTCGAAAATGCAGCCAAGAACTTCGAATTTTGCCAGTTATGAAAGATTACGTCCCAAAGAAAATCAATAAACACGGTGGATCCGTTGAATATTATGAACAGAAATTGAAAGACTTACAAGATTCAGCATCTGATGAAGTAAAGAGAACTATTGCTGCTTCTAAATCAAAGTTGAATAAGAAGTCTAGTTATAAAAAAGATCCGCACAAACAAACGGATATCAGTTCATTTTTTGAAGGCAAATCAAAGAAATCGCCAAGTAATCAGAGTCGACTTGAAACAGAAATAAAAGAAGAAGAAAGCGAAGTTTTAGAAGATGAGCTCGATGCGACATGTACGTTTATAAAAGCATCAACTCTTGTAAAAGAAGAAATTACAGATTCAGAAGAAGATATAAATAAAAGCATACAGCCATCGTTTGTAAAAGCGTCAGTTCTTTTTAAGGCTCATAAAAGAATTTCACATAATAATAATATTAAAAATGAAGATATACTCATGGAAGAATATGTGAAGCCTGAAAAAACTGCAATAAAGCCAAAGTTTTCAGAATTCATAACAATTGAAGATACCTCACTGCATGAGGATAACACACATTGTTCTGAAACATCGACGTCAAGAGCGTGCTCTTCTGCAGAAAAAGTATCAAGCCCGGTTCAAAGCAAAAAACGTCATGTTTCACTAAACACTAATACCGACGATGAGTCCAAAACTAAAAGACATAAATTAGCGCAGACAACCTTAAGTGAAGAACTGACGAAAATCTGCAAAGCTAGCACTTCTTCAGACAAAGAAAAGTCAAGTTCTAGTGGACTAAGTGATATCCAAAAGAAAGTTGAAACAAAAGTGCCTCATTATGATAATTTAAAAACTAGCATTGACAGAATAACGAAGGAGGCCAAAAACGGCACAATAAAAAAAGATTCGACCATAAATCAGAAAGAAAAAAAAAGCAGCTCAATCTCAAAGCATGATTTCGAAGCAATAAAGAAATTCAAGGCATCTGTTGGCGATCATGTTGTCAAGTGTTTAAATCCCTATTATAAAGTAAATATTGCAAATAAGGATGTTTTTAAAGCACTTGCTAAGAAGATATCCCATATGGTTTATTCTAAACAATTAGGTAAGCATACTTTTATATAATTCTGTTAATAAGTTTTTTAAGATATAATTTTGTTTGTAATTTTCAGACAAGGAAAAATGTAAAGACTTTATTGGCCAGATATTCAAAAAAACTAAGATGATTTCAAGTGATGCTGATATTGAAAAGTATGTTGGGATATAATTATTGTTTAAGCAAACTGTCGTAGTGTGTATAAATAATATTTTATTATTGTTTTTATTTTATTCTTTAATAGAACTTTCTTCTTTTATTTTTCGAATATTTAATATATAAATACATATTGAGGTAGTATTCGGAAATAACTTAAAAAAAAACGAAATATTAAAAAAATAGTTACTATTAGTAAAGAAATATTTGTTCTTATTAAGAAATACATGGGCATCTTTAGGGACTTCTTTCGGGAAAACTTTTCCAAATTAAACATTATTTTTTTTTATTTCGGATTCAACTTGTGGAATCAGATTACATTTGTTTCCATAAATTTAACTAAATATAAATTTTCGGAATCTTAATTCGCCAAAAAAAAAAACAAACGGATTGAAAGATTATTCCGGAAGTAGTATACATACTACAAAACACTCCAAATTTAAACGAGGAAAATTCAGAGCAGTTGTGAGTTTGGATTTGGATTTTTATTATTACTTTCAATTATGTAATTTGTGAGAAGAGCTCACATTGCCACCATTACGACCAAACAGAGCGGTTGTTTGTTGCATTTAAATGCTAAAACTTCGATGGTTGTCAAACCAGTTTACGTGGAAGAGCATGCTGGACAACATGGCTTATTGATAAATTGGAAACGAATTAATTAATAATTAATTTATACAAAAAATATTGGAATACATAAATAACGTATAAAGCAGTTGTTTCTTGTGTTTAAAACGTAGTGATATTATCGTTTATGACTGATAGTGACGATTACGACCGGTAGCGTAACGGATACAATTGTTGGCACCCCTAAGGAAATTTCGAATTCAAAAAATAATTGAGCAAGCGAATCCAACAAATTTCCGTCTCAGATTTTTGACAGCAAAGTGAGGAATTACGTTCAGATTTCTGAGATTGCTAAGAGCTAAGATCTCCATCTCAGTGAGCCCGAGAAACCTAAACTGGCTAATTCTTTCTTAGATTTTGGCATAATATAATGGTAAAAAACTAAACGTCAGTTACACGTCAGTTTTTTAACGACGAAAATACTGGCAGATTGTAGACGCTGAAGATTGAATTGGTACCCGGGTGCCAATAATTAAATTGGTTCCATGGAACTAAAACTATTGGCACTACCAATAAATATACTACTTTTTAAGGTTTGAAAAAATGCCGAAAACAATGAAAAGTTATCAAGAAAAATGAACACATGTCTTAAAAACAACTCCAAAAACCATAAATAAGAAAGTACTGTTTTATTTAAATTTAAGGGTGCCAATAATTATTGTACATTTGTGGGATGCCATCAATTGTGGTCGTGTTCCAATAATTGTAGTTTTTGGTAAGCTTTTTTTAATATCCCACTTTTACCCCTTTTTAAATAATAATAAATAATAAATAGACAATAAAAAATATTTCTTAATAAAAAAAATTAAAAATTTTAATTTGGTATAAGTAGTTAACATACTTTTAGTTCTATAAATGCGAAATTTACGCGCAAAACAAATGTAAATTTGGTTAAATTTTTTTATTAAGTTTAGATTTAAAAAAAGTAAATTAAATTAAACAACAAAGCCGTAAAAAATTAAAGAATTCCGGTCAGTACGTTCAGGCTTTTTGAATGTTGCAGTAGCTTAAAATAAATGCATCCTGGGCGACTTTTGACGGAATTGTATAAAAACCATTTGGAAAATATAATGCATCTGCTGTTGTCAATATTCTGCATTTATAAGAACCACATTTATGGTTGCATGTAGGCATAATTGGCAATTGTTTTCTTTTGTATTAAACAAAAAAAAAATAATTAATTTTGCCACAAAAGATTTACTTACCGCTCTACTTTAGCTATCTGACGCTTTCTATTAGCAACATTTGCTTTTGTTTTGCGTGGATATGTAGTAAGAATAGGTGAATCAATTGATTCCATGTTCATTTTTTATTCTAATTGCATTCGCACTTTAAGCACAAATAATCGAACTAAAAATAATATTAAATGTATGCATAATAGTTTCACAGTAATCGATTTTTGCGCCAAAATTTGGAATACATTTGTTTTGATTCAAACAACAAAAAACATTTGATTTTACTTTGGAATAGAGCTACTTCGATTATAAAGTGGAATAGAGTTGTTTTGATTCAAAACCGCCTAAGGAATACGTTGCTTTTGATTCTTACCCACATATTCAGATCAAAATTTCTCTGGAATAAGTACACTTTTGAAAGATTCAATTACAGTGAAGAATAGATTTAAAAAAAATGAAGTAAACTGCATTCTTAACTCGTTTTTTTCGAAAAGTGGAATACGTTGTTTTTGATTCTAGGAGATACATATGTATGTTTTCTTAATATTCGATACGTTCATATATTTATTTTATTTTTTTTTAAACAGGAACAAACAAAACACCTATATATTGGATAACGGTAAAATTCTAAATCGTGTACAACACAACAATTTTCATCTGAAAATTCAGGATTTCTGAATTTTTCTGGGTTTCGATTGGGCAGCTGTCAGAAAAAGTTAGATAAGTTACCTGACAGCTGACCAATCAGTAGCTTAAAATATTCATGTAAATTGTTATGTGTTGAACGCGCGGAATCTTTTCGAAATAAAAAAAAAGAAGAAAATAGTGTTATCTCTTTCTTCTGTTAAATTTTTGAGTTTTGGATGAGGACGCAACCATTTAGCGTTTCTCGACAAAAACAAAACGGCAACGTTCAGTCAATTTTATTTTCTATGACTGACTGCTTCTAAACGCTGCAATTACCTCCTGCAATTTTTAAGCACGTTGGCGAGGGATGTATGCGGTGGCCGGGGTAGACAAAGTTGCAGAGTTATCGCTCGTTACTTTGTGCTTTTTCCTATTGTTTGACACATAAGTTGAGTAAAGAGTGTGAAGAGATATTTCCTTCTCATTTAACAAAAATTGCAGCTATTAAAATTTGCAGCGTTTAAATGGATGCTGCAATCCGAAGAAACGCCGTTAAAAATTGCAGTCCTCTAAAAGCAGTCTATAGATATTTAATAGTAAGGGTATTCATGTAACGTCGGAAAACCATTGTAAACGTGATAAACGTCGGAAAGTTTACGATGTCGTAAAAACTAACTGTCAAAATTTGTATGGGAAATCTTTTCCTACAAATCGTAAACTTTCCCACAAGAATTTGTATCGTAAATGAAAATGGTAAACATGGTAAAATTTTTTTAATGGTATTTTGACATTAGGCGTGTTTTTTTGTAAGCCCAGAGGGAATTGGTCGAAAAAAACAACGTCGGTGCTAAACAATCACCATGTTAAATACAACAACAACTAATCCCCTACGGGCTAAGCTAAACCCAGATAATTCTCCGGGCTTAACTTAAGCACACAGAAAAACTGTGTTACCGGCATAAATTATATACTTGTTATCGATAGTTTGTATGAAAACTCCATTTTGTTTTTGTGTTGCTGTCACTAATCCCTGTGGTCGTTTTTTTCCTGCAATTCCCACCGGGCTTGCAAAAAAACACGCCTATTATTGTTGAATCAGCTGATTGGTTTATCACAACATTTAAGCAAGATGTTAAAAGCGGCGTTCATGAAACATGTATAGGAAACTTTACGATTTTACGACGTGTCTAAATAGTTGGACGTCTCATTACTTTTAAACGTTTGACGGGATACCGGCCACGACCTCGTATTTAGCGCGATACAAACGAAAAAAAGAGATAGAAGATATTTGCCGTGATTGAGCATTTATTTGATGTCAGCAAGCATTGCTGCGGTGAATATTGAAAAAAGATAAAAGACGGAAAGCAAGAAGATTATCTTCAAAAATAGAATTTCAAGAAAGAAGAAAAAGTAACAGAAAATTATTTACGAAAAATTATAAAAATAGCTGTTATACTGTTATATGAGTGTACCGGCCACGAGTATAACATTTTTTTCGCTGCAATTACCCTCTGCGATTTTTAAGCACGTTAGCGGGGGACGTATGCGGTGGCCGGAGTAAAGAGTGTGAAGAGATATTTCCTTCTCATTTAACAAAAATTGCAACTATTAAAATTTGTCACGTTTAAATGGGTGCTGCAATCCAAAAGAAACTCAAAACAGAAACGCCGTTGAAAATTGCAGTATTCTAAAAGCAGTCTTTGATATACCAGGACTGCTTTTAGACTACTGTAACTTTTAATGGGGTCTCTCTTTTGAGTGTCTTTTGGATTGAAGCATCCATTTAAACGCTTGAAATTTTAATAGCTGCAATTTTTGTTCAATGAGGAGGAAATATCTCTTCACACTCTTTACTCCGCTTAAGTTTCAAACAATAGGAGAAAGCACAAAGAAGAAAGAGCGATAACTCTGCAATTATTTCAACTTCTGCAACTTTGTCTATCCCGGACACCGCATACATCCCCCGCCAACATGCTTAAAAATTGCATAAGGTAATTGCAGCGTTTAAAAGCAGTCACACCATATTTTTTTTTTTATTAAAAAAAACTTTGAACACGAATGAATCCAATCAGCGAAATGTGGATTCAATCGTTTAGCTCAATTTAAAGATATTTTAAAATTTCCAAGCACTTCCCATTTTTGCTCAAAATCAGTTCAGTGGGCTCTTTTCCAATTTCCGCCTGTTTGACAGCAGCAACGTGTTTCGCTCTTTTTCCTTGTGAACTGTTAAGATGGCGGTCGGTAAAAATAAGGGTCTGTCCAAAGGTGGCAAAAAAGGTGGTAAAAAGAAGGTGATTGATCCTTTTTCAAGAAAAGATTGGTACGATGTGAAAGCCCCAAATATGTTTACAACCCGTCAAATTGGTAAAACTTTGGTAAACCGTACCCAAGGGACGAAAATCGCTTCCGAAGGTTTGAAGGGGCGCGTGTTCGAGGTCTCTTTGGCTGATTTGCAAAAGGATGGTGATGCCGAGCGTTCTTTCCGTAAATTTAGGTTGATCGCCGAAGATGTGCAAGAACGAAACGTTCTTACCAATTTCCATGGTATGGATTTGACCACAGACAAATTTAGGTGAGTAATTCTATCCTTAAGTGAAATGCGAATGGTCTGTGCAAAAAAAAAAGAAAACGAAGCCCATGTGCTCCTTGCCTCTGAAATTTATACCATCTTTAACTTGACTTATTCCTTCAGGTCAATGGTCAAGAAATGGCAAACCCTCATTGAGGCTAATGTCGATGTGAAGACAACCGATGGCTACTTGCTCCGCGTCTTCTGCATTGGATTCACTGCCAAGGATCAATTGTCCCAGCGCAAAACTTGCTACGCCCAGCAATCTCAAGTAAGGAAGATCCGCAACAAGATGGTGGAAATCATCCAGCGTGATGTTGGCGGCTCCGACTTGAAGGGTGTCGTTAGTAAACTTACCCCCGATTCGATTGCCAAGGACATTGAGAAGTTGTGCCAGGTCATTTACCCCCTACACGACGTTTACATTCGCAAAGTCAAGGTATTGAAGAAACCACGTTTCGACTTGTCGCGACTATTGGAGTTGCACGGAGACGGAGGTGGCAAGGGCACCGAAGGTGTTGTGTCCGAAGGCGCCGTTGTCGAGAGGCCGGAAGGCTACGAGCCACCAGTGCAACAGTCTGTTTAATTTTATTGAAAATTATTTTTTACAAAAATAAATGATGCGAAACATGAAGATCTGTTGTTTTCGGTCAAAGCGAATAGATATTTAATTATCGAGGTTTTCATTTAAATGATTAGCAATTGTAGGCGCGGGGCTTTTTTTTTTCTTTTTTTAGGTTTTAGGTTTATGGAGTGATCTATGTAGCAGAAAAAGGAGTCGGATAATAATAACGGGACTGAAAATATTTATCCTGAGGTAAGTTCAGTCATGCGATGTTGTTGCATTTTTCTTTTTTAAATGATGTTTATCTTATTTTTCGTCGCTGAGTTTTTTGATGTAAAAATAACTGTCTGATAATGGCGTTGCCAGAATTCATTCTGTGAGTTATATTTTCAATTTGGTAATCAATTTTTCTTTGTTTTCAGGACAATATAATAATTTTGGTGGTTTATTTCCAATGAATTCATGAAAGCTTTTTGAATGGAATTTATTTATTATAAGGTACGTAGAAAACTGTTATTATCTATTTTACTTTACATTGATACTTGGATTGTGAAAATGTCTATAAAAAACAATAGAGCCAAAAAGCCAAGTCCGTTTAAAAAAACTAAATGTTGAACGGATTGTGGTTGTTTTGGGTACCTATTGCGTTTCCTGTGGAGTGGGGTGTATTCCTCGTACGTTTAATACTTGATATTCCGGTACCTATATGATCGATAATTCGGGTAGATTGCTCCCGTTTTTTACGTTAATTAAAGTTAATCTAATACGAATTTTTTCTCTATTTTTAATTAAGTTTGCGATGTTACAATACAAAATGTACATTATGATTGAAAATTATTTTCTACTTTAAGCGAGTTGATGATGAATGATGACTTATTATTAAAATTATTTGCTACTACTGAGCGTTTTGATGTTTAATAATTATTCTCCGTCAGATACATTTTTGTAAATTATTTTTATTATTAAATTATTTTTAAAATAATGTTTACTTATTATTTGCTACTCTGAGGGGAGTGATGTTAATTATTGTCTGATTTTATTTTTTAAACAAATTTTCATTCAATTTCAAGCTTGTTATTAAAATTAATACATTTTATTTATTTCAGATGATTTACATACATCAAACTTCAGAAACTCGATGGTAGAAAAAAATGCCAAGGTGAGCAATTTTTTTTAAATCTCAAATAATGTATTATATGATGTTGGTGAAATACAAATTAGAATTAAAATAAAACATTAGAATTGTTTCCTTCAAAAGTGCAACCAGCTCAGCAAATTGCAAACAATCAATAGCAAAGTGTATTCATTTTTTTGTTATTTCGTTAAGGCCTTGGTCCATACGCGGCTGTAAGCTCCATCTAAAGTATTAAGTAAAGTAATATAAGTGTACACATTCTCTGAGCACATTTGAAGAAAATGCCTATTCTAATTGAATGAACAGACCTCAAATAATGCATTATTTGTTGAAGGTATGTTGGTGAATGATGACTTATTTTTATTTGCTACTACTGAGCGTTTTGATGTTTAATAATATCTGACAGATAAATTTTTGTTTCAGTACCTACTACCTTTGTTTATAGACGTTCTGTTTACTAACAATATCTTTTTTTAACCTTTCAGTGGTACAACGAACACATTTACGTACTTTTTGGGTTGGCCTACAAAATATTTTAAGAGGTTAGTCCTGGAATTTTTTATTTTATTTTGATGTCAATTTACATTTTGGGCGTTTTCAATCATTAAATTCTTTTAAATCAAATATATGTATATTAAAAAAATTTAATGTTTTGGGAATGGCCCTTCAATTGAACAAGACTTCTAAATTATTTTTAAAATGATGTTTACTTATTATTTGCTACTCTGAGGGGAGTGATGTTAATTATTGTCTGATTTTATTTTTTAAACAAATTTTCATTCAATTTCAAGCTTGTTATTAAAATTAATACATTCTATTTATTTCAGATGATTTACATACATCAAACTTCAGAAACTCGATGGTAGAAAAAAATGCCAAGGTGAGCAATTTTTTTTAATCTCAAATAATGTATTATATGATGTTGGTGAAATACAAATTAGAATTAAAATAAAACATTAGAATTGTTTTCTTCAAAAGTGCAACCAGCTCAGCAAATTGCAAACAATCAATAGCAAAGTGTATTCATTTTTTTGTTATTTCGTTAAGGCCTTGGTCCATACGCGGCTGTAAGCTCCATCTAAAGTATTAAGTAAAGTAATATAAGTGTACACATTTTCTGAGCACATTTGAAGAAAATGCCTATTCTAATTGAATGAACAGACCTCAAATAATGCATTATTTGTTGAAGGTATGTTGGTGAATGATGACTTATTTTTATTTGCTACTACTGAGCGTTTTGATGTTTAATAATATCTGACAGATAAATTTTTGTTTCCGTACCTACTACCTTTGTTTATAGACGTTCTGTTTACTAACAATATCTTTTTTTAACCTTTCAGTGGTACAACGAACACATTTACGTACTTTTTGGGTTGGCCTACAAAATATTTTAAGAGGTTAGTTCTGGAATTTTTTAATTTATTTTGATGTCAATTTACATTTTGGGCGTTTTCATTCATTAAATTCTCTTAAATCAAATATATATTACAAAAATTCTAATGTTTTGGGAATGGCCCTTCAATTGAACAAGACTTCTAAATTATTTTTAAAATGATGTTTACTTATTATTTGCTACTCTGAGGGGAGTGATGTTAATTATTGTCTGATTTTATTTTTTAAACAAATTTTCATTCAATTTCAAGCTTGTTATTAAAATTAATACATTTTATTTATTTCAGATGAACCTATTAAAATATAAGATGTAAGAAGTAAAAGGTAATTATTAATTTTAATAAATTAATGTGTGTATCTGTATGTATGTGACCAAAATTCATAAGTGATTTTTTCCGTTAGTTTTCAAGATTTTCACTTTGTACATACAAAATGTGTATACATACATCAAAAGTATGAGGATAATTATATTCTTCTTCTAATTGTATACCATCTAATTGATGATTTAACAAATAAAACAAGAATGACTTACGATGTAGGTATATTCCCATTTTTATAATATTTAATTAGATTCTCATGGTAATTTAGTAATTAATCGCGAATTCGGAATAAAAATACATACATAAGTAATGGATATTAAGAAAAAAGGTGATGGTTTATTTTGGTATTTAGATTTTGTCGGTTAATGAGTTTTGGTCCAACATAAACAATAAAAATTAAAATGATGAACATTTTCTAAACAGAACCAATAAAATGTTGTAATACATAAATTAGATAGTAAAACTGATTCTTTAATTCTTTTTTTATTCCTATCCTTTTTTTCAATAATTACTTACTAAATGTACGCTTTTATTTTAGGCATCTGAAAGTTTTGATATTATTGATTGAATTTCTACGATTTTAAAAGGTGAGTTTCTTTACAAAATTGACGATTAAAAGCACAATTATTCTATTTAGTCTTTTTTTAAATCGAGAGTTCACTGACAGGAGTTTCTAAGTTCAAACGTGTCGCGAAGAACTAAACTATCGTTAAAACTTAAAAAACAATTAAAAAAAAAAAAACATCTTTTAAAAAAGAAATATTAAACAACATGTTATGATTTTACTTTTATTAAAGCCAGAAACCCACTTCTTTCTTTTCTTTTTAAATCAAGTCGTGTTCTAACTAAATAGCTTTTGAAAAATTATTTTTAAACAAATTTTTGAAAAATTGTTTGCTTGTGGTTTGGTTGAGGCCGTGGTCCATACGCGACTCAAGCGCAATCTAGAGTAAAGTAAATTTTCTGAAAAGGCTTTACATATTTGAAGAAAACGCCTATTCTAATTGAAAGTAAAGATCTCAAATAACGTATGTTGGTGAATGATGACTTTATTTGCTACTTCTGAGCGTTTTGATGTTTAACAATCTCTGATAGATAAATTTGTGTTTTCATACTTACTTCTTTTACTGAATTTCTTTTCATTAACATCTATCTTTTTCTAACTTTTCAGTGTTACGACGTATTTACCTGCCGTTGTATTGGAAAAGTTTATGCAAAATTTTCTAAAAGGTTAGTCCTTAAATTTTTTAATTTTTTGTTACCAATTCACATTTTGAACCGTTTTTTTTTGTATTTTAAAATTCTAAAGTTATGTGGGCCATTCACATAAGTTTAGAATTTTTTAAATTATTAAAATGGTTCAAAATTTAATTCAACAGAATTTCTAAATTCTTTTTGAAATGATGTTTTTGTCTTATTTCCTACTCTGAGGGGAGTGATGTTAATTATTATTTAATTTTATTTTCTAAATAAATTTTGATTCAATTTTAAGCCTGTTATTAAAATGTGTAAATTGTTTTTGTTTTAGAAGAACCATTTAAATTATGAGTCTTGAATTTCTACGAATTTCTATGAGTTTCTTTATTAAATTGAAAGTTATTCTATTCTCTGTTCCACATTTCGATTCCATCGTTTTTCTGGTAATTTTTTAACCAGATGCAGTTAGTGCCAAAATATTATGATGTGTACGATAAATATGAAGTATTATTCCATTAATATGATTAAAAAAGAAGAACGAATAGAAAAATGTACTGCACATGATGTAAAATATACAGGGCGATTCACATATAATGCGAAAGATAAATAGCTAGAGCGTATAGATTGGGTCGAGGCAGAAAAGAAAAATAAAATGTAAAAAAGGGTCTATTTTCTCCAATTTAGGAGGGGGTGCCATTTTCTAAAAAAAATTACTTGAATTATTAAACAATTATTGAATACGACAACATTAACAATGACATGCTATGCCTTTTTAAAACCAACATTATTTTTAATAGTTTCTGAAAATTTAGTTTTTAAATCGAAGTTTCGAAAAACACTTAAATCCAGATGCTTACAAATTTTTCTAGTTTTTGAGAAATTGAAAATCACAAATTTAACTTTAATATTTACTAGGTGGAAATTGGATCTTTAGAGCAGCTTGAAACTTATTTGTGTTATTTTCAGGTTTCTCAAAAACTAAAAGACGCTTAAGCATCTGGTTTTTAGTGTTTTTTACCAAAAAAAATAAACGTTAAATTTTGAAAAAAATTGCATTTTATTTTTGAGTTTGAAAGAAAATTTAAAAAAAACTAGGTATTAAATAAAAAGGAAATAAAGAATGGATTTCTGTATTTAAAAAAAGCTATAGTATGACGTTATAAGTATTGCCGTATAAGTGTTGTGAGTTCAGTGGATCAAAAACTTCCAAATATGTTCGTATTTATGACAGAAGATATCAAATTAAATCAGGAGGATGTATCACCAGGTAATAATTTGTTTCGGATAAATTGGTATCGACATCTGAAAGCTCATCAAAATAATGTTTGGAGTTCCAAATCCTTTCGTACCTCTTTGAGAAATCTTAATATTAGATAGAAGTTTGAGATGCTATTATAAGTTTAATGGGGACAAATATACCAATAACTTTTAGACAGTTTATTATTCTCAAAAATCTGATATTATTTTTATTCAGCGCATCAATTTTTTTTTTATATATATGTAATTTAAGAAGAGTGAAGTTTAAAACTGTTAGCCGTGTTTGTTTTATTCTGTTCGTTTACAATTATAAATTTTATACTCGAAGATCGCATTTGAAACACAGTACTTTCTGACAAATTGACAAAATTTAAATTCTTGTTTTATCAGTTTTATTAAAAATGCTGTAAAATTAAAAAAATAAGACGTAGACTTTCGCTATGTTATACGGATAAGTAAAACCACGTTCGATTTAACACGCAGTCACGCCACATTCTTTTTATTTTTATTTTTTTTATTTTTTTATTTTTATTTTTATTTTTATTTTTATTTTTATTTTTATTTTTATTTTTATTAACTTATTGGTAGCGACCTATTATCATCATACGTATTTAGTTGACTACAATTAAAATTCACCCATTTATGCTGAATTTTTATACCAAATCGTATGCAATACCTGTTTCCATTGTAATGGAAATGAAATAAATAAGAAACCGTGTTTGAGCCACAAAAACAACAACGAACAAATTTACTAAACCGAAATCCAAAACTTTTTATTGAAAAAAATATACCTAATTGAATTAGGTAAAAAGAGAAATAAAATCGCAATAGAAAGAGACAAATATTTTTGTAAGAGGAATCAATTGGGGTTTTCCAAAAACTAAATATCTATAACTATATTATATTTGGCGGTTCTAGTTGGGGAGAAAACAATGCAATACAAACAAATATACTTACAAATACAAACACTTTTCCAAAGGTGTGACTAGTGTGCACATTATGATTTATCGTAGTATATGTGAGCATATTTGTTTGTATTGCATTGTTTTCTCCCTAACTAGGGAGAATTGTCACATTGACTTATGGGGGAACTTCCCAATCTTAATCAAAAATTAAAACAAATACCGATTTTTATTTTTTTCGTATTTTGTTTGAGTCATCTGAGAATTTATTTTATAAAACATTTTTTTTTTAAATTCAATATTTTTTAATATCAAAAAAAACATAAAAAATTTCGGAAACACATATTTTCACACTCTCTATTTGTCATAAAATAATTTCAATTTTTTCATTTCAGAAAAGGTTTTTGCTAAAACAATCAACCATGTTTCACTATCATAGGCAGATTTTTTCTTCAGCTCTCGACAATGATATAAATCACAGATATATTTTTTAACTGAAATTTATTCTGTATTTCTAGAAATGAAAAAAATGTAAGTTAAAGCTTTTATTTTTAACTTTTAATTTCATTCTGATGATATATTATTCGGATTCCCCATCATTTGATCAATAAATGACACAAAATCCATTCTGATACATTTGACAACTGAAATTTACTTATTTTAAATAAACAAAAATTTAACTTATTGTCATTTCTTTTTCAGTTTAGACGTCAAGACTATTTTTACAAGGGAGGGAAACATGAAATCCAATCTGTGTTGATGTAAGTAAAAGATCTCTTCTATTATTTATAACTTTGAAGTTACATTTGAAAACAAGCAAAAAGTATTTAAAGTAACTTATTTTCGATTAAATGTAATATTATGTAATATCAATAAAATCTAAAGTACGCTTTCTGTGTTACAGGGTACAGCCGCTCTCACTGGAAACGGTATGACTTGAACAACGGTGATTCAAGTTGATGTAAGTAATAGTTTTTCTATTTAGTAAATTAAATTGTTATTTTATAAGTACAGAAAGCACCAGTAGTTTTTTCAAAACTCTGGTCTGTTCATAAAGTTTATTTTGTTAAATGATGAAACAACTAACCCAGCTCGCTTTGACAAGCCATGAAGAGAATTTGTTCTAAACCAACGCAAAAAACATTTCTGATAAAAAAATAAACTTGTCTTTGATTAAATATAATAATATGTAATATCATTAAAATTTAAAGAACGCCTTTTCTTTTTATTGCAGGGTACAGCCGCTCGGACTGGCAACGGTATGACTTGAATAACGGTGATTTAAGTTGATGTAAGTAATAGTTTTTCTATTTAGTAAATTAAATTGTTATTTTATAAGTACAGAAAGCACCTGTAGTTTTTTCAAAACTCTGGTCTGTTCTTCAAGTTTATTTTGTTAAATGATGAAACAACTAACCCAGCTCGCTTTGACAAGCCATGAAGAGAATTTGTTCTAAACCAACGCAAAAAACACTTCTGATAAAAAAATAAACTTGTCTTTGATTATATATAATATGTAATATCAATTAAATTTAAAGAACGCCTTTTATTTTTATTGCAGGATACAGCCGCTCTGACTGAAAACGGTATGACTATAACAAAGGTGATTTAAGTTGATGTAAGTAATAGTTTTTTCTAATTTTCTAATAAAAAGCATAGGCAAAAAATTACTTTTTTATGTTTAAAGAAAATCTCTGCCCAAAATTTTTTACAGAAAATAATTCTGTACAAAAACACAGTATCTTTGACAAACTGACAAAATCTAAATCCTTGTTTGGTCAGTTTTATGTTTAAATTCAGCTGTGAGATTAAAAAATAAGACGTGGACTTTCGCTATGTTATACGAATAAGTTAAACTACGTTCGCTTTAACACGCAGTCACGCCACATTTTTATTTAGTCATAATTTGAATACAAAATTACCTTTGACTCATTGGTAATTATCGTTTTTTAAGCGTTTTGTCAAAATATTTTGCAAATACCAAAAACTATGCATGTATGTTTGTGCACAAGGATTCAAAAGCATTCCGTACTTTTTCGAAGCTTATTATTTATATCAGTGTGCAGACGTACTAGAAAGTGTGTTGCCGAAAAAATCTAAAGAAATAGTGGCAAATTTTTTAAAACGTAGTGGTTTGAAAACTGAAAATTCACGCGAATTAATCCTCCTTGCGGGAATTTCAGTTTCAATTTTAAACAAATAGATTTTCCTTTGGGCCATTTTTTTTTTTTAGAATACGCTTTGCACGGTTTCCAGCACATTATTTCTGTAATGAGTTATTATTTTATTACTTCAATTTTTTTCGTATTCAATCTTAACGTAAAACATTTTTTATATTTTTTTACTTAACCCTCCAAAAAGAATTTAAAATTAATTGAATATTTTTTTTATTGCAGAAAGATGACTCCCAAAAATTATATAATGCAAGGAAATATTTCGTAACTGAATCCGAAACGTTAACGTAATACCATTGTAAGTTTAAGTCTTTGATCTTTTTTCAACTTTTGATTTTATTGTGATGATATTTTATTCGGATTCCCCATCATTTGCTCAATAAATGACACAAAATCCATTCTGATACATTTGACAACTGAAATTTACTTATTTTAAATAAACAAAAATTTAACTTATTGTCATTTCTTTTTCAGTTTAGACGTCAAGACTATTTTTACAAGGGAGGGAAACATGAAATCCAATCTGTGTTGATGTAAGTAAAAGATCTCTTCTATTATTTATAACTTTGAAGTTACATTTGAAAACAAGCAAAAAGTATTTAAAGTAACTTATTTTCGATTAAATGTAATATTATGTAATATCAATAAAATCTAAAGTACGCTTTCTGTGTTACAGGGTACAGCCGCTCTCACTGGAAACGGTATGACTTGAACAACGGTGATTCAAGTTGATGTAAGTAATAGTTTTTCTATTTAGTAAATTAAATTGTTATTTTATAAGTACAGAAAGCACCTGTAGTTTTTTCAAAACTCTGGTCTGTTCTTCAAGTTTATTTTGTTAAATGATGAAACAACTAACCCAGCTCGCTTTGACAAGCCATGAAGAGAATTTGTTCTAAACCAACGCAAAAAACACTTCTGATAAAAAAATAAACTTGTCTTTGATTATATATAATATGTAATATCAATTAAATTTAAAGAACGCCTTTTATTTTTATTGCAGGATACAGCCGCTCTGACTGAAAACGGTATGACTATAACAAAGGTGATTTAAGTTGATGTAAGTAATAGTTTTTTCTAATTTTCTAATAAAAAGCATAGGCAAAAAATTACTTTTTTATGTTTAAAGAAAATCTCTGCCCAAAATTTTTTACAGAAAATAATTCTGTACAAAAACACAGTATCTTTGACAAACTGACAAAATCTAAATCCTTGTTTGGTCAGTTTTATGTTTAAATTCAGCTGTGAGATTAAAAAATAAGACGTGGACTTTCGCTATGTTATACGAATAAGTTAAACTACGTTCGCTTTAACACGCAGTCACGCCACATTTTTATTTAGTCATAATTTGAATACAAAATTACCTTTGACTCATTGGTAATTATCGTTTTTTAAGCGTTTTGTCAAAATATTTTGCAAATACCAAAAACTATGCATGTATGTTTGTACACAAGGATTCAAAAGCATTCCGTACTTTTTCGAAGCTTATTATTTATATCAGTGTGCAGACGTACTAGAAAGTGTGTTGCCGAAAAAATCTAAAGAAATAGTGGCAAATTTTATCAAAACGTAGTGGTTTGAAAACTGAAAATTCACGCGAATTAATCCTCCTTGCGGGAATTTCAGTTTCAATTTTAAACAAATAGATTTTCCTTTGGGCCATTTTTTTTTTTTAGAATACGCTTTGCACGGTTTCCAGCACATTATTTCTGTAATGAGTTATTATTTTATTACTTCAATTTTTTTCGTATTCAATCTTAACGTAAAACATTTTTTATATTTTTTTACTTAACCCTCCAAAAAGAATTTAAAATTAATTGAATATTTTTTTTATTGCAGAAAGATGACTCCCAAAAATTATATAATGCAAGGAAATATTTCGTAACTGAATCCGAAACGTTAACGTAATACCATTGTAAGTTTAAGTCTTTGATCTTTTTTCAACTTTTGATTTTATTGTGATGATATTTTATTCGGATTCCCCATCATTTGCTCAATAAATGACACAAAATCCATTCTGATACATTTGACAACTGAAATTTACTTATTTTAAATAAACAAAAATTTAACTTATTGTCATTTCTTTTTCAGTTTAGACGTCAAGACTATTTTTACAAGGGAGGGAAACATGAAATCCAATCTGTGTTGATGTAAGTAAAAGATCTCTTCTATTATTTATAACTTTGAAGTTACATTTGAAAACAAGCAAAAAGTATTTAAAGTAACTTATTTTCGATTAAATGTAATATTATGTAATATCAATAAAATCTAAAGTACGCTTTCTGTGTTACAGGGTACAGCCGCTCTCACTGGAAACGGTATGACTTGAACAACGGTGATTCAAGTTGATGTAAGTAATAGTTTTTCTATTTAGTAAATTAAATTGTTATTTTATAAGTACAGAAAGCACCAGTAGTTTTTTCAAAACTCTGGTCTGTTCATAAAGTTTATTTTGTTAAATGATGAAACAACTAACCCAGCTCGCTTTGACAAGCCATGAAGAGAATTTGTTCTAAACCAACGCAAAAAACATTTCTGATAAAAAAATAAACTTGTCTTTGATTAAATATAATAATATGTAATATCATTAAAATTTAAAGAACGCCTTTTCTTTTTATTGCAGGGTACAGCCGCTCGGACTGGCAACGGTATGACTTGAATAACGGTGATTTAAGTTGATGTAAGTAATAGTTTTTCTATTTAGTAAATTAAATTGTTATTTTATAAGTACAGAAAGCACCTGTAGTTTTTTCAAAACTCTGATCTGTTCTTCAAGTTTATTTTGTTAAATGATGAAACAACTAACCCAGCTCGCTTTGACAAGCCATGAAGAGAATTTGTTCTAAACCAACGCAAAAAACACTTCTGATAAAAAAATAAACTTGTCTTTGATTATATATAATATGTAATATCAATTAAATTTAAAGAACGCCTTTTATTTTTATTGCAGGATACAGCCGCTCTGACTGAAAACGGTATGACTTTAACAAAGGTGATTTAAGTTGATGTAAGTAATAGTTTTTCTAATTTTCTAATTAAAAGCACAGGCAAAAAATTACTCTTAAAATTCTTTTTTAAGTTTAAAGAAAATCTCTGCCTAAAATTTTTTATAGAAAATAATTCTGTAAAAAAACACAGTATCTTCTGACAAACTGACAAAATCTAAATCCTTGTTTGGTCAGTTTTATGTTTAAATTCAGCTGTGACTTTCATATCATAGTTTTTCCCAAATTTGGGCCGCTTCAGTATTTAACAATTTTCCGTTGTCAATACTCCGCCTGGTTACGATGGGGTCGTAAATTTTTATTATTTTATTACTCCATTTTTTTTATTTAATCCAAACGTAAAACATTTTTCATATTTTCACTTAAGAATTTAAAATTAATTGAATATTTTTTTTTTATTGCAGAAAGATGACTCCCAAAAATTCTATAATGCAAGGAAATATTTCGTAACTGAATCCGAAACGTTAACGTAATACCATTGTTAGTTTAAGTCTTTGATCTTTTTTCAACTTTTGATTTTATTGTGATGATATTTTATTCGGATTCCCCATCATTTGCTCAATAAATGAAACAAAATCCATTCTGATAATGCAACACACAAGTTAAAATTTATTTTTTATAAATAAATATAATAATAGTCTGCTGTTTTACTTTCAGCTTAACGAGGAAATATTATACACAAGAAATGACATTTGGGCCAGAACAAAAGGTAAATAAATTTTTTTCTGATTCCCCAACATTTCTTTTATAAATGACACAAGTCCATTCTGACTTACATTGTTAATTTATTTATTTATACAAATATACGAAGATACAAAATAAGTGTTTTTACCTTTTTTTTTTTTGCAGCTACTGGTATGAAGAAAATTAAAATTTTTCAAGATCCAGCACAAAATTATCGGATACAGGAAGTTTATAGCATTTCTTCATTGTTATGCGTTATAACTTTTAAGATCTTTAATTTAAGAAAAAACTGTCATTTATTTATTTGTTTGATACCCATGCACATTTTGAATAAAAACTACTTCAAATAAAAATGTTTACGATTTTCACTCTATACCAACTTGTACACATTCAAATTTCACGGTATGGAACTTTATAAGTCTTAAAAATAGAATTACTTTTATAATAGAATTGATTTGTTATTTATTTTGGGGATCGTTACGAAATCCCGCATCACAAAATCCCGCGTAACGAAATCCCGCAAATTGAAAATGAATTTTTTGGAGATTGTGACGTCACGAAAATTGGTCGAGTAACGAAATCCCGCATTTCGTTTGCGGGATTTTTCTACTCCTTTTCTGCGGGATTTCTAATACATTTCGAAAAGTATTTTTTAGTATTTTTTTAAAAAAATCAATATTTTTTGAAAAAATTTCGACTTTTTTGAAAATATTTTTGGACAATCCAAAAAAATGGGCGGGGCCACAGAAAAAATGCATTTTAAGCTAGAAAAAAAATATGGAAAATGCTGAAAAAAAAAATGTAAAAATGGATTTGAAGCGTTTTTGCTAATCCTCTAATTTTTTTGAATTTCGCCTAAAAAATGCAAAAACGTTTAAAAAGTATTTTTAGCGTTTTGTTTTACCAAAACAATGAAAAATTTTAAATATCTCTTCCTGAATTATTTTTTTGGAGGCCTTGGCTTCTCGGAGTTCTAATAAGAACTGAATTTTATTCCGGAATCTTATATACATATTTTGGTCGGCAAATTTCACCTTCGTTCTTGTTGATTCTCATGATTTAGTGTAACCTAAACTAAATGTATTTTTGTATGAAAAGTCGATGTGACGATAATGCTGAAGTCTGATTTCGGTGCTAATGACAGTAAATACGTGGAAAGTAGATGCTGAAATTCTGTGCCAATAAGCTTAGAACGCTGCTGACACTATTATAAGCACAAAAAGTTCTTTTAAGAGCTAAAAATGATTGTAAAGAGATAGGATTTTTTTCATTAACTTTAATTAAGAAACTTTAATCCAATAAAAGACTTTTGTACAAGAAAACTGTTCACATAGGCGCCTGCCTGGCGACTGGACATACCCTAAGCGGAGCAACGGAGTTGCGTGAGCGGTACAAAGCCCCCCAAAG
This sequence comes from Epistrophe eligans, assembly GCA_951394125.1. Classification (NCBI taxonomy): domain Eukaryota; kingdom Metazoa; phylum Arthropoda; class Insecta; order Diptera; family Syrphidae; genus Epistrophe; species Epistrophe eligans. The sequence continues at coordinate 903,805 of OX596031.1, forward strand.
AGGGAGTTAAAATCCTGATAACCCGCGAAGCGGGCCACCCAAGGTACTTTTGTCCAAAAAAACACCTTTATACAAGAAAACTGTTGATATTGGCGCCTGCCTGGCGACTGGACATACCCTAAGCGGAGCAACGGAGTTGCGTGAGCGGTGCAAAGCCCCCCCAAAGAGGGAGTTAAAATCCTGATAACCCGCGAAGCGGGCCACCCAAGGTACTTTTGTCCAAAAAAACACTTTTATACAAGAAAACTGTTGACATTGGCGCCTGCCTGGCGACTGAACATACCCTAAGCGGAGCAACGGAGTTGCGTGAGCGGTGCAAAGCCCCCCAAAGAGGGAGTTAAAATCCTGAGAACCCGCGAAGCGGGCCACCCAAGGTACTTTTGTCCAAAAAACACTTTTATACAAGAAAACTGTTGACATTGGCGCCTGCCTGGCGACTGGACATACCCTAGGCGGAGCAAAGGAGTTGCGTGAGCGCTACAGAGAACCCAAAAAGGGGGGTGAACATCCTTGATACCCGCTCAGCGGGCCAGGCAATTGTAGATTTGACACCAAGAATTTCTTTATTTATTATTTATTTAAAAGTTTTGTAAAAAAACTTTTTTTACCAACTTTTTTTTGATTTTTTAGAATTAACACTTCCTATAGATCACGAAAATCCATTTTTGAAGTCGGTAGGTCGCTTAGTTTAGCCGCAAATCAAGTTTAAAGGTGTCAACTTTGATGCCTCTAGCACGTCTAGTTTAGCCGCAAATCGTGTTTAAAGATAAAAGTTGATTTTTCATATAATGCGGTGCATCAGTTGAAAGAAACTTTGCATTCACCCAACCCCGCACCTACCCAACATCCCATAGTGTGCCAAGCAGGGGGTTTGCAGGGGGGCAACATGCCCCCCCCATAGATATGTATCTCACTTTGATCCAAGAAAAGACTTTTGTACAAGAAAACTGTTGACATAGGCGCCTGCCTGGCGACTTGACATACCCTAAGCGGAGCAACGAAGTTGCGTGAGCGGTGCAAAGCCCCCCAAAGAGGGAGTTAAAATCCTGAGAACCCGCAAATCGGCCACCCAGGGTACTTTTGTCCAAGAAAGAACAATTTACAAATTAAAACCGCTTAATCAACGCTTTAAACTATTTGAAAAATTTAATATCTCTTTACAAATTTTTGTAGTCCTTGAAAGAACTTTTTTTTAAATTTTGTTCTTTCAACCTCACCTAATCCGACCTAAATAAAAAAATCCAATATCTCTTAGTGAGATCTTACCCCTACCGTTTTCTAATAAGAACTGAAGTTTACTGTCGACCGAATCCTGCTTATATATTTTTTTCAAAAGGAGGAGGAGCCTAAACCAGTGAGGTCTTCTGCAAACCAAAATAGTAGGAAACTTCGTTCTTGTTGATTCTCATGGATTAGAGTCACCAATTAATATGGGAATGAATTTTTTTCATGCGCTGTCGCTTTGTATTGAAAAAGTATCGAATTTGCGGGATTTCGTTACGCGGGATTTTGTGATGCGGGATTTCGTTATTCGGGATTTCGTTCTGCGGGATTTCGTTTTGCGGGATTTCGTTATGCGGGATTTCGTTACGCGGGATTTTGTGATGCGGGATTTCGTAGCCAACCCTTTATTTTGTTAAGTCGAACGAAAAAACCCGAAGAAATGGCAATGAAATCATAGACGAAAAATTTCGTTCTGCACGCTGCTCGATTAGCGAAATAGAATAATTTTTTGTTTACGAAAAAATGGTAGTTGAGTTTTGATGATTGTGTTTTTTTATTACATCAAAAAAAAGTTTGCGAAAAGTCACGGAAAGCTATGCTGTAATGAAAGAAAACAGCAATTACAAACGAATAAATTTCAAATATCAATATATAATCTGTTACAATTATCAATTTTGTTCGTCAAAAAGCGTACTGCAGAGCGAAAAACGAAATTTTTGGTTATGATTTCATTGCGTCATTTTTGTATGAAATTTTTCGTTTCGAAACAGGTAGAAAAAGGCGAAGTAACGAAAATATAGACGTTTTTTTTTAATGTGCATTTATTTTCATAAAATATTTGTATTTCTTTTATAATTCACAATGATTTTACTTTATGAAAATACAATAAGCATATTAAAACAAATCTGCAATTATTTTTATCTTAGTAATTATAATTACATTATAACTAAACTTACAATTGATATACAATAACAAAAAAGAAAAATTAATGAAAGGCAATGTAAAATATGTACACGGTGTATTAAGCGACGAATTTATATAAATATTAAAAAAAAAAACTAGATGAAATAATAGGATATTGGTACCAACCAACTAAAAATCCTTTATAGTCTGCATAATATTATTTATAATATTTGAATAAAAATATCGTATTTTTAAAAGTAAAATAGACCTTATTGGTTCTTTCTATAAAATGTTGAAAAAAACTTCACCCGGAAGTTACATTTAAATTTACATTTGTTTGAATTTTCGTCCAAATTGAAAAAAAAAAATACCTTAAAACTACAGGTCGGTCATTTCGTTTTGAGACTCAGTCTCATTGCAACCGTTTCCTAGAACGGTGCCATGGTTTGCTTCGTTAATTCTTACAAGAAGTTCATTTTGAATTCGTCTCAAAACTTCAACAACCTCTGGCAAGACGCCGCTTTTTGCGGCTTTCTGCATGGCTTCATTTGCATCTACCAAAGCATCATTTAGTTCACCTTGTTCCATTTTAGCTTTTGCTCTGGCATAGTAACCTTCGTAACTCGTGGGTTTCTGGTCAATTGCTTGTGTGGCTAATTCAGTGGATTCGTCAAGTTCCTGAAAAAAGAAAATTAATTTAATTAAAAATACAAATACAGATTTTAATTTATTGAACTCACGTTTAATTTTCTCTTGCATCGTGACAGATTTAGCAACAAATTTGCCCGAAGTTGCGTGAAGACAGAGTTTTTGTCCAACAGAGTTTCAATGTTGGCGATTTTCTTCAGCGCATACTGGTACCTATGAGCGGCTTCCTGGAATCGATTTTTTCTGTACAAAACGTTCCCATCTTCTAGTAGCTTATTCAATAAAACAACTAATATTTCTGGTTTACCCATGGCCATGCTCCAAGTTGTTGGCCCCAATTTAGCTCCGCGCTTAAGGAAAACCTGAACTACTTGGATATTTCGACAGGCTATGGCTCTATCTAGTGGACGCATGCCGTTAATATCGATATGCTCAATTTTGGCCCCTTGGTCAAGAAGGTACTGGACCAGACTCGCTGAACCCTGGTAGGCGGCAAGGTCGAGCGGAGTACGTCCATTGTTATCCGCGTGCTCTTTGTCACAACCTTTTTCAATAAGACATTTGGCTGCCGTATGTCTCCCTCGCAAACAAGCCCAAGATAGAGCGGTAAAACCCTCTGAATCTTCCGAGTCTATTGAAGCACCTCTATCGATAAGCAGCTCTAGTATCCCTATAAGGCCCTCTTCTGCAGCTATCATCAATGGTGTCTTCTGGTTTGGAATAACCGCTTCGTCAATTTGAGCTCCGTTCTGCAGGAGCTTTTCCGCAACAGCCCAGTGTCCCTCCTTCACTGTTAGCCAGAGTGGTGTGGCACCGAATTTATTTCTCCCATCAACCTTTCCTCCCCGAGATATCAAAACTGCCACAGTATCGACACATCCATTTCTTGCAGCCGCTGTCAGGGCTGTTTCACCGCTTAACGGCTCGATGTCATTAATGTATACATTCTCCATCTCTAACAGGTCTTCAACAATTGTTGTGTGATCCTGCGAAGCGGCTCCTATTAAAGCCTGCTGCATAGCTTTCTCGAGGGTTATATCATTTGAGTTTTGTCTCGGTGTCCAGTCACTTGCCAGCAAATACTTCACAACGTTCAGTCTTCCAGTTCTAGCTGCATGAACCAGCGCACATCTTTGTGTAGTATCTGTCTGTCCCAGGCTGCTGCCGGCAGCAACCAAAAGTCGTAAAACATCACAATGTCCTTTCATGGCGGCCAAAATTAGAGGTGTACATCCTTGACTGTTCGTTCTTTCGACGTCAGCTCCAAACTCTAGCAGCAAACTAACCATCGGAACTATTCCCTCATGGGCAGCTATGCAGAGTATCGTCGCGTCACCCATGAATTCTGTTTGGTAATGAGGTGATGCACCAGCCAGAAGAAGAAGTCGCGAAACCTTCATATTCGGATTGTAAACGTTCCTCAAGGAACCTAAAGCTGCCGAAATTGAGTCTGTGACGCTGGCAATCCAAAACGATTGCATGTCTCGCGGTGATGGTGGCCCTTTGGCATTCCGATAGATGTGCGCTTTTAAAATGTGATGACCCAGTTCTAAGGTCTGCTCCGGATCGAGGGGAGGCTGAAGTCTTGACAAGCGAAAAGCTATGGCTGCGTGACCAAGCCTGAAATCGCACAAAAACTTTAAAGACTCTCCATCATCCCTTCGGATAAGCCACTCTCTAAATGACGGATGGAAAAACATATAGGTGTTGTCAATACGCTTCACCAAGAATCCATCGAGAAGTTTGAAACGTTGCAGGAATTCATCCCAACTCATGATCTCGTCGGTCTTGAGGGCACATATCGTATAGTAAATGGCATTGAGTGTTAGTGGATACAGGGCAGCAAGACACACATTGAGTATCGGAGATGCTTTTTCGAAGCTCGACCCAGTCGGAAATCTCAGATTAAAGTGCAGTAAAAATATCTGTGCCAGTGAAACTGGTAAAACTTTATAACTCGTAGATTTGATCACCAACTGTCCACGCTCGATGAGATCTAGAATAAGCTTTGCATACAAAAAGGAACCTTTGGTTAATGCCTGCAGGTGGCCAATGAATTTCAGCTGTCCAGAAGTGTGTTCCTTTATGGTGCCGGCAATATTGTTCTGGATTTCTGCACTATGGTTAACTCGGAATGTGATGTAGTCGAGCATGTCTTTCTGGAGGAGATCATTCGAAGCCCAGCTATCCAGAGTCATCTTAGTAAAAGAGAGTCCTTTAACGAGCTCCAGCATTTGTGTTCGCACAGTTGCAACTACCTTTAGCCACGAAGGAAAGTATTGTGTCATCTTGGCGAGAAAAGTTCCGATAGTGTGACCATGATCGGGTCGGTGGTATTCAGCTTCACACAGAGCATCAATTAAAATAACACAAGTTTTCGAGGCGATCTTTCCGGAGCGCTTCAAAATGGTCAGTGGTTCTAGGATGGCCATTCGCATAACTCTCTCTGCATCAGCAATACATTCCTTTACGCAAAGTATATTCTGAAGATGTGGCTCATTTATCAGGTACTGCCGGTATGCAACCAATTGCGGAGCCTGACACAGCTGGGCGGCAAGAGAATGAACAAAGTCTGGCACCAAACAGGTCAAATTTGTGTCCGCTTGACAAAAATGATATCCAACAATGTGGGAGGCTAGAGCTTTCAGCCTATCATGGCCAATATTAATCTGACAGTAGATTCCATCAGTCTCAGTGTACGGAACATCCTTGCGCCGGCCAAAACAGGAGTATTCAACAAGCTGTAATACTAAGGCGGTTTTTCCTGTGCCAGGATTTCCGTTGATCAGAACTCCTGGTGTTTCCGTAGTTGTCAAAATGTTAGATAGTTCTCGTAGAAGCCAATGTCGCCCAATAAAAGGTGGATCAGGTTCTTGAAGTGGAACTTCGAAAAACAGCGGTTTAAGAGCCAGTTGAACGGCTTGAGCTGTGCTAGACTTATAGACCCCACCAGGATTTCTAAGTTGCGAGCGAGCCGATCGTCTAACCATTGTTTTTCGCAATTTCGGACAGTCAAATGCGTCAGTCCGTTCGTTGATGGAAAATGCTTTGAATTTTCCTGCAATACTTCCAACCTCATCTTTTGCTGCCACCGAAAATTGACTACCAAATGTCTTATTGTAGTCTTTGGATTTGAAACGTCTATTTGCTTCGGTGTACTCAGAGGACTCTGTAAGAGTTTGCGAGTCGGGGCTGATGTTTGTCGAGCTGCTAGACTTTCCCGTATCCAGAAGGAGACCCAGCCTAGTTCGAAGCTCCTCTTCATTCTGCTTTCCATTTGAAATGGAGGGTAAATTGATACCATCTCCAGCACCACCTATGAAAAAGAAAAAAACTATCATTAAGAAAAGCTTAAAAAAATATAAAAAACAACTCTCACTAAACCATGCATTAAATGATTGTATAGTGGCGACATCTGAAGGAAATTTAATTGTCAAAGACTCCAGAATATGATAATTATTAAAAATAAAATTAAAAAAAAAAAAACAATTAATTAAACCCAACAACATGCTTAAGAAGTAATTAAATTTATCATGCAAGGAAGAAAAAATGAAGAGAAACAAAAAAAAAACACTCGAGGTAATGAAAATATGAATAAGTTTCCTGCCTGCTAACTGATTTAGGCCCGAACTAGTGGTCGACGAATTCACATTCCACAGAGATTTGATCTTTCCAAAGACCAACGATGATAAATGTCCAGCATAGATAGATGTTCCCGCCAAACTTAATCGATTTAAACGATTTTCACTACTTCCACCGTTGAGGTTACTGTTGTTCAAAGCCTTTCGGCGGCGACGAGTAACAACAGAATCAGAGCACGTTGATGTTTCCAATGGATTATTATTGTTACCTTAATATGATGATACATGAATAAAAGAAGACTTAAACTAGGCGATAGTACAGTTACCATTTCTCTTTATATATATGTATATAGAAGCATGCGAATAAAATGTATTGTTGTAAAGTTTATAACAGAGAATAAAATGGAATAGTCAGTGGAAATATCTATTGTTGTTAACAAAATACAGAAAGATTTAATCTTTTGATATTAGGTATTGACTACTAACCGCCATATTATTCACTCGACTAATCCAGATTAAAACTTAAATCCGGTTGTAACATAAGGATTCGAAACTTCCAACAAAGTGCGGTGTAAGTAGAAAATTACAGACTGAATAATTGTAACAAATTAATTTTTTCACGAAAAACCTTCAATTGATTTTGTTATTGATGAAATTTCAAAATTAGAAAGAGAAACGACACTGACATTTAAAAGCCTAATAATTGGGATTAAAATGTTCACTATGACAAAACTCTTCTTGATTTTGATATTTTGTCACCTTCAACTTTTGCCCTAAAAATTTTGTCAATATAAACTCCATTTTCTTTTTAAGAAGTTATGTATGTATGTATGTACGTACATATACGTCAAGAAAGTCACCGAATTTTCTTAATCGTTAATTTTTCTGCGAAGCGCCATACCATAGTATTTAAATAGATGCTTTTATCCAGAGGACTAGAGAATTTCCCGGCCTCCCAGAGGGTAGGCTGTAGCCTTGACAAGCGGAATATGTTAATATGTTATGGTATGACTGGGTGACAAAGTCTGAAATTGTATAAAAACTTTAAAGGCTCTCCATCTAGCTGATTGCTATCGGATTTCCCGGCTGCGCGTTGCGTCATATCAAATATATATATTTATTTTAATTTCTACTTGACTGCGTCTATATGGTCTCTGACTCTATTGCATTAAAAAGTGTCGTGACTCGTCCTAGACCTACATATACCGCAGAGGGAAATCATTCCTTTAAATGTTTAAAAATTAGAACCCAAAGAAAATTTGTCCTATAATGTATGTAATATAATACATACACTTACGATTCTTTGAAAAATATTAAACTATCTCTCTTCCTCTTATATTTATTTAATAAAGTATCTTTCAACCATCTTACTTACCAGATAAAATTGATGACGTATCAATGGGACAACCATTAGATGCCGTTCTCCGGTGACCACCGGTCAGTGCACTTCTTAAATTTTTATGATTGAAAAATCTTCTTCTAGTTGGTGGTGGTGTGGCAAATGCTGCTGCTGCAGCATTAGCGATTTCTCCAAAGCTGTTGTTGTCATTGCCCGAAGATGATGTTGTGGTGGCTGATGGTGTTGTTGTTGGTGTTGTAGTTGTTCCATTCGGAGAACCTAATGATTTGGGTAATTTGCCAACGCTAGCATATCGAAAATCTGGTGATATCGACTCCTGGCGATTCTGTGTGAAAGTCATTCATTATTCACAACAAAAATTATTATATGGGAATGGGAAGGAAGTTTTAATGATAATTTATGATCAAGTTTTTATACATTTTTATATAAAAAAAAAAGAGAAAAATAATAATTTTGCAAAACACGATGCTCATTATGAGAGACCCACACAACATTCCCTTAGAATTAAAAAAAAAACAACCGACCAGTTTCAGGAAAAGAAATCGCGGTACACATACTCGCAACAAAACTGGTGAAGATGCTTTGGGCCTTCATCTTCTAGATTTTCATCTCAAGTTTATTCTCTTTCAACCAATGTAGGTATGTAAATACGAGTATGGGATGAGTCACCGTACGACCATGTAACAGAATGGCTGTAGGATGTAGAATATTTGCAAGCATACATACATACATACATATATGCAGTGCAGACATACTTACCTATGTCTGTTGATATACCAGTATTATGGTTATATGCATGCATTTTCTGGTTCGAATGCAATCATAATTAAAAACGCATAAGATATAAATTTATCTTCACGAATGTAAGGCTATATCTACAAGCTTTGTAAAGAACCTGGTATGGTCTCAAAGTATGATACAGGCAAAGGTTACATATATGAATGGATTCGAGGAGAAGAGTATTAAGCATGTAAGTTATTAAGTGAAGCTAATGGCTTAAACTCTACAGAACCGTTATTTCCCATATGCTCTTCTCCATACCTGTTTCTCTGGATTGACCCTTTTATGCAGACTTATGTATGTAGTTATTCTTCGAAATTGTGCATTAAAACGTCAGTGAATGGCACATATTCGCACTAAAACATTATGCAATATAATGTGATGTGATTTTCAACCTACAGCAGACTACTTTGGTTCGAACAAAGATTTATGTATGTACTAACAAAACTCCCGCCCGCTTCGCAGGGCGTTAAAAAAATAAGCGCAAAATTTTAAACGATTTAGGACGATGTTAAAGCATTTTTACTATGACAAAATGGCTTTAACATCGTACTAAATCGTTTAAAATTTTGCGCTATAGTTTTTTTTATTTGTTTTGCAGCGAATGTGTTGAAAAAAAAGAAAATTATTAAAAATAAAAAAAAAATGTTGCCGGTGACAGGAATCGAACCTGAGACCCCAATGACCAATTGAAATTTCATTTATTTTTTTTATAATTTTTTTTTTGTCCTAAACCTTCTACCCTTATTCCTCTTCAATTAAAAAAAAAAAAATAAGAAAATCGGTCAACCGGTTTGGCTGGTTAGCGAACGTACACAAAACCAAACTTTAATTTATATATATATAGAAGAAGAAGAAGATATGTATAAAGGTGGGAAATTTATCATAATAAACTTAAATGTGAAGATAAATATAAACAAAATTATTATTAAATAAAATAAGGTATAGTTCCCAATTTAGTTAAAAGAAAATAGCGAAGACTTTTTGCAATTAACATGATAAAAAGAAAGCTTCAAGATTGGTCTCATATACTTTATTTCTAATTATATTCTAATCGATTTTCTGTATAAAGTCATTTCGTCATTGTTGGTTCTAAAATACAACATGTAGACGTGGCTCAGTTTGAATAAAAAGCCTGAAAAAACTTTTATTTGAACAATATGTATGTATGTATGTAAGGGCCATATTCTCACTCTGTATTTAAATTGTATTTAAGTGAATTTTAATTCCAACCATTAAATTCATGTCCGTATAATTCACTGCAGAAAATGCATTACATCCAATATTCCAATGGATTTAAATTGTACTAAATTCAGATGTAAAATGCTTTCATCCAAATGTAAATTTTGGAAAGTGTCAATTTTGTTTTTTAATGAAAAATAACAAACACGAACAAGATCCATTTTTCTTGATTTGTTTTCAATTGCCAACTGTCTTTCATTATTTATTTATTATTTTCATCAAAACGTAAAAAAGAAGTAAATAATATGAGGTTTAATTTTCATCTGTATTTAAGTACTTAAACTGGTCTCCGGAAACCAGTTTAAATCATTGCATTTAAAACGTGTATTTAATTATCGGATTTAAATTAATTTGCATGTATGTTAAAGTTTTAATCTGATGGATTAATCAAGTCAATAATATGGGCGTAAGTGTTTGATTCAAACTATAACCTATACCTTTTATGGTAGGTACTATCATAGATTGCAGTTTGCACATTTTTCCATTTCTTTTAAATTTTTAGATTTGAATAAGTGCCCCGAATTTGTTTATAAGTTTGTTTATAACACAGCGATATTACAGTTGCGACTTTAAGGTCCAACTATAGAGTTTTAGAATAATAATTATTATTATAACTTTACTGACACATAAAAAATTAAGAGGCTTTTGAATAAAAAGTTAATGGTACAGTGAGATATTTAAAATAGAAAAATAAATAAATTTGGGTGGCATGACGGCTCGTGGAGAACCAGGGCCTATAAGTGATTTACAACTCCCAACCATTCTTGCGTGCGTTTTGTTAGGCAGGAATGAAAGCGACCTACAATTTGCTGCGGAAAAGCTAAAATAAGAAGGACCTTTGCATGACAAGAGATACTATTGAAGAATTTGCCACTTTCTCGCATAAGGCAGTAGCCCTTCCCTTTAAGTGGAAGATTGTCTAAGAAAAACAAAATATAAATTGTAAAGGAAAATATTTAAGTGAAATTCTATTGGTTTTTACGACACGGTCTAAATTTAACATACTTATGGGTTAGGCATTGTATGGAATAATACTTTATCTTCAAAGTGATTAAAGATAAAGCTCCATTATCGAACCCCTGCACTAACAAAAAACTACGACGACTACATACCCATAAATGAATTTAAATAGTTTCCCTGCCTACCTACTATTTATATATATAGGTACAATAAATATGTAGACAGATTCCTCATTTTTATTTTTATGCATTGCATCATTAGTTTGCTGCAAAGTATGGCTTGAAATCGTTTTATGGCTTCGCAGACGAAAAGGTTGATTTGAACGCCCAATTAGTATTTAGTTGCGCCTCCTTCATCACGAAAAGTTTGAATTCAAAATTTGCTCCGGTTTCAGATTTTTTTTTTTGAACCTGATGCTTGTATGGGTGGGAAAGGCGCAATTACACTTTTAACTTTCCACAGCTCTCAAGAGTGTTTTGACTTTTGCGCTTTTTCCCCTTCGTTTTCCGAATTAGATATATTATTTTATGATGCAATAGAAACAGATTAAGATAAGCGAAATGAAAACCTGTGTTGGCTATAAACTTTGATAATTTGGATTTGCATTTTGAAAATGAACACAATATTTCAATATTTTTCGCTATGAGTATAAGAGCTTGTAGATTTATTCGCGCTTGCCCATTTGGCTTATTGAGTGGTTTCCTTGCCGCATCCAAGTCAAACCAACCCATAGCCATGCCAAACCGGCATTGCATTGCAGGTCAACTTTAAAGTGTAGCCAACTTTTTGAGTTAAATTATGAGGTTACATTTAGCGTGAATAGGTGTTACGAAATAGAAATCTGTGTTGCTATTGCTGGCTTGCTTTCAAACTGGCACAACGACGACGGCAAGTCTATGATGTCGTTGTGATACATAGTGTGGCCAACATCGAGAATTAATTGCATTATAAAAGAGTGAATGGACCAAGTTAAAATAAAAACCATAAGAAATTAACATACATACACACATCAGCATACCATATATAAACTGAACACACTCGCTGTTACTTTTTAATATATAGCAGTAATAAGAATGAAAGACCTCAGCACAAAATATTCGTACAAATCCATTTCCATTATTTAAGATGCTTTCCCAACAAAAAAATTTATAGAAAAGATGAAGACGAAGACAAATACTACTTTGCCGGTGGTAGAGAAATCCTATGGTTGAGAAAATAACTGATTAAATTGTCATAATTGGCTCTGCTGAATGAAGAAGGCTCTGGCAGAAAACATTTAAAATTTCACTTGTTAATATCAAGTGTCAGTATGGGGCCGTTTTTATTACAGCAACCTTTTTGGAGCATAAAATTGTTCCGAAATGCTTAATTAAAAACACTCTACCGAAGGAAATTTTCGATTCCGGACGTCAGTTTGTAAAGTAAAACTATAGGAATTCTGTAACAATACCTAATTAGTAAGAGGCTGCATTTTTGATTTAATTGTTCTTTAAGACCTTCGTCATAGATGCGTACTTCAATTATTTGAGACTTGTGTGCAGCTCACGTGTGTTTCAATAGACATCCGCACACGAGGCGTAAGCTGCACTTATTCGTCTTATCAAAAGCTGCAATTCGCCGGTCGTACAGCACTGTCAGTCGCCAGGCGTACAGTTTGATGTAAGTATTTACTTTACATTTTGGTGAAATGTCAATATCAAATGGGCATATATGCCTAAATTTTGTGTTCAGTGTTTTATATATGTATATGACGTGACGCTTCGTGTGGAGAAGGGTAGCAGTATCTGAATCGTCGCTGCATGCTTATTTTCTACACATCTATACTAGACGGAATATGGATTTTTTTGAAAATGAATTTTTTAAATCCGCTTTAACTGGCAATCTGCTATGCAAAAAAAAAAAAAAAATAGCATAACAGTGTAGGATTTAGACCATTTAGACCACACGTAAAATTCATATGGTAAAAAAATTACTTGTAAACGAACATAAACACTGTCATATCCCGACTTCATGTGTATACTGTACAGATACAACCATACAACCATTACTCAATGAACTTTTTGACGTTTTGGCTGCATGCACCACACATATGCCTCCATACCATTATTTTTGTTTAGAGTTGTTCAAAAGTCGGGCATCATCAATGAGGAACAAAACCTAGTTATTTTTTCCAAATAATCCAAATGGAAAAGTCACACCTAAGATGTTTTATTTATGTCAAATCATATGTCAAAAATGAATTGATGAAATTAATCAAAAAGATTTGATTTAGGAAATATTGTTTTATAGTCGCTTAATTTATAAGCGGAAATGTTTGTCAGCGCTTACTAAGCAGAATGGTTATTGTGATTTACTTGGAAATTATTTTTTTTCAATGGAATACTCGTATGCATACATATATACAATATACATACATATGTACATTGTACATGGACAAAAAAAAAGCTACTTCAGTGAACTTATGTGAAAAGAAGTGTTCTTTATTTCGATTGGATCGATTGCAATCAGTTGTCAACTTCTCGTACGTAATCTGCGGTCGGCAGCTGCCCCTTCAGTCACGATAAAAAAATTTAATGAAAATAAGACGGAATATTTTAATTAACAATTGATCATAATATGACGCATATGCATATAGGCTTTGTATTACATAAAAATTAACTCACATTAACCTCATATTATCGTATCGTAAATAAAAAAACACTCCCCCTTGAATTAATAACTTAACGACAACCATATTATTAAAGCACAACTTTTCCCCCACAGGAAAAGCTTAAAATAATGTGTAGGTACTGACAACTTAAAACCAACAAGTTATATGGCGGCGGCGGCAGCGGTGTCCTCAATTAAGTTATCAAATTCGAATATTTTACGAGCATTCCTCGTATAAAATAACTACATAAACACCGTTAATCTATGCATAATTATCTCACTTATCATTATTTTTTCGTAGGCATTGAGAACTGAGAACCACCACCGGAAGGAAGATGTTCTTAATTCAAATAAAAAAACCTACATCATTCATGAGTTCGATATTTATCACATCTGAAGCTCTATATATAGGCTTAAAAATACACTGGTTACGGTTATGTTCTCTAGTCTAGCAAACCCGCGTTGCAAATAAAACTTTTCGAATACAAATTTCAAAGAACCTGTTTGTACCGAATGACCAAAGGCATGCATAGCAATATTTTATTTACTCAGTTGATAGATCTGATGAAGAAGATCAAATTGAGAAGCTATGTAGGTAATATACGGGCACTATAAAATGAAAACACGATATCTGCTGGAATGTACATTTTTATGAAGTAGTTTCCACAATTTTCTGTGACGTATGAGTTATCAATATTGAAGATAGACAAATAAAACACCAGAAATATAATGTAAATATATGCAGGGCCGAAGTCAAAATTTCATTTCAGAGGGGGCCTGATACCAAGGGATTTATTCCAATACTAGTTTTTTAATAACTTCATATACAATTATCCTATCATAGAGATATGAATTATTGAGAAAATTGAAGAGATAAGGAAAGAGGAGAAATTTGAAAAAATAGCCTAAAGGAATGCATAGTTTTTTGCTGATACATTGGATGTCTTTATGCGATGGGCAATTTATTTGAAGAGTCATTTTGAATTCAATGATATTCGAATTTAACTTAGTTTTTATATTGAGGCCCTGAAAAACTGGCCCTTTTTTTACTTCACCTGTGGTGATTTGATATAAAACTATACATAATATTATGTAGGTACCTACATATTAACTTGAACAAACCAGTCCTATCAATTGATAATTAAACCGACAAAAATTTACAAATTTTGTGATGAATGAATTATTACCATTGAAGTTTTATTCCCCTTAGCACCTCAAATTATCTCTGTCCTTGTGTCTTTCCACCCACCCGAGCCGACCTACTCTCAACGCGCTTGTGCCATTTTGATTGTGCATATTGATAGGCGTGTTATCTGACATTTAATATCTTATCCCATATATTTAAATAGATTTATATTGAAGTGTTGATAAGTTTATAAAATTGCCTTAAGGGCGAGAATACACTATAGCGTAGCTTAAAAGCTTATGACCTCATTATGTTTACATTTGTTGATCATGATTAGTGTGGTGCTCTGCATCACACTTGTGTGCACATTTAAACTTTCAGACCAAAAACAAACACAGCGAAGAAGGTGACACTTGACAGACAACAAATCTGTTCATCCTTAAGCCATAATAATTTACGAATGAATATAATTTTCTAATAGACTTTTACAATTTTTGCCTGACCCAATTTTGAATTGTTTAAATGTCAGTCAAACGTATGCCTTAAATAAAACCAAGACAAAACAAGATCTCGTGTACATTCACTATAGTGTCAGCGTGCACCACTCTGATCTAACAACGGTTTATAAACGATCACGTTGTGCAGAGCAAGAGCAGAGCAATAAAATTGGGAATATAATATAGCTATGGTGACCATCTCGGTGTTTTATTAAAAAAAAAGAAAGTCTCAGGATTTTTGACCCATAGGTAATTATAAATTGAGATAAATCGAATGATACATATTTTATGTAAATACGTGAATCTTTTTATTTTCGTATGTGGATCACAAAAAAAAAGAATAATATCATGTTTTTTTTTTTATAAAAACGAAAAGGAAAGAACGATTCAAAATTAATTTGAAAGGGGAATATTATTACTCTTCGATGCTGCGTCGTATTTTTTTGCAGAAAAGAAATTCATTCGATTATTGTCGAATTTTTAGATTCGAATATTTCTAAAACCTGAACCAATTCTGAGAAACAATTCTGAGAAATCAGAATTTCGAAATCCTTCGGAAATTGTGTTGACCAGTGGTTATAAAATGTTAACTATTGCTGTTGTGTCAAAAGAAAATGTAAAAATGTCATTGTGTTACACTGTGTAACATTTCATTTAGGAACGATTAATGCTTAAAATATTGTTAATCTTTCAATCTAAAGGGACTGAAAAAAAATTGAAACACACAGAATTAATAATAAAAGAAATTTTTTTGATTGCATCAAATTTTATTCGAAATAATATTTCTACCACTTAAATGCATGTTTAAAATATATGTATTAAAGAAATGTATAGAATTTTCTTTCCATTCATAATGCACACAAATTCCTTTGTAAAAAATCTACCGGATCGAATGATTAAAAATATCAAAAAAAAATCATATTAATCAGAAACTAACAGAACACAATTCCAAAACTCAAAATCGATTAAAAAAAATCAATTATATTGAAAAAATTAAAAGAATTCCAAATTGAAAGAAAGAAAAGTAAGCAAAAGAAATGAAAACATTCCGAATTCAGCTGCTTTTGACAGATCAACATTTCAATTCATATCAATGAGGTGAGTTGGAAATTGTTACAAAGTTTAAGACTCTAACACTTTAAAATTGAATTTAGGAACGATTTGATAATATTAAACAATGTTACATTTTTTCAATTTAGGAACGATCAGAGTTAACAATAGTTAACATTTTAGAGAAAAAGAACGCACCACAGTGGTATTATGTTAAAAAATCATAAATCAGTGAATATACTGTTGAAAATATTTTAGGAAAGTTGTCCACTTTAACTCTGATTTGAACCAGCCGCCCATGATATACATTTTATTATGAATTCCTATTTTACCATTTACTTATCTAAGATATGTCTTAATTTGGCAACATTCATTATTTTGAAAAATTAATGTGAAAATATTGCGGCAGTTAAAAAGTTACTTATTAAATAAAATAAAAAGATATTTGTTTTGCAAACACTATGGTCACATATGGTCACCGAAAAAATATTTGAAAGCACCTTGGCACCTTACCTGCATATATTTTGACAAAGCAGCGGCATTTGTGCGCAATTGTGATCTTAGCTGTGGCTGTGGAGACCCCAGAGGACTAACAATTGTTGACGTCGATCCGCCAATGCCCGTATCATAGCCTTGGGTATTACTACAGTCGACATCTGTAAGTTAAAAAAGTACATACATATATGAAAAAAGGTAAATCCAACAAACGGTCACTTATTTCGATGTAATTGCAGTATGTTTTTTTTGTTTTTTTTACTACATATTTTGAATTAAGTATGTTATAGGTACAAAATGTTAAATATAAATATTGGTGTAATGTTCAATAATATTTGTTTATGTTGTTTTCGATAAAAAAAAAAACTAATCTCATGAGTGCGAATAGCGTACGAGTAAAAATATACGTAAGTATTTGTGTAGTCAATTAAAATAGAAAAAGTTGTGAAAGTTTGCTTAAAGGCTATTGTGATTGATAGATAGTTTTTGATCCAAAGATACATGGTGTAGTAACATAATCTTCTGTCGTATATTCCTATCATTTTTTTAATATAAAATTGTAGTTATAATATTTTTCTTAATATTGAAAACTTTAAGAAAAGAGAATCGCGATAGAATCTTTTTAGAATAGGCATACAATTGAATTTGCAATTTTTCTATTCTTAATCGCTCTGATATCCACCAAATGCATTTCAGTATGCATTTTTTGCTGCTACGCGATTGCCAAATGTATAAATGCGTCATATGAACTGACAGCTGAATTCACAACTCTTCTGACACTTCAACTTTTATTTCTGCATAATCGGGCGACAGAAAACTTACACGTACGGGGGTCATATTTTGTTGTTACTATACGATTTTCGAATCATGGTGACTGTGACATCTACCAAAACAGTACACATATTAAAGGTAATATAATTAGCGTTTTCATTTTGTTTAGTTCTTCGCATTTGTCAAAATTGAGGTATGGTGGGAAAATGGTGGATCCAGTGCCCCGCTTTACTTGTCTTACTTTAATATGTTGTTGTTGTTTCTAATTATGCATGTTGAATTCCTGTGGGTACTCGAACAGCCATTTTAACTTTGACAACCTGCGCAATATATTAACTTAGATTTGTGTACTGTGATTTACTAAGTACTTTACTTTAATAGTTATATTTGAGGAAGGGGTCATCTTGTGGGTTTTTATTGGTAATTTCCAAAATTACACTCTGATCAGCTTTTTATTCGCGATTTTTGCTCACTAAGTTTTTATTATGCTGTGATATCGTTTGGTAAAATTACCTTTTTACTATACAGGATGTTTTTATAAAAACGGAGAACTTTAAATTGGCAACACTAATTTCGGTGACATTGTTAGTTCTCGGTTTTTTTAAAAGGTTAGTTTGATTTTGCAATTAATTATTAATATACTTATACGCCAGAGCAACGTTTGGTTTAATTTGAAAAACTCATCGAGCATTACGTGCATTTTATGGTGCACTTAATATATCACACTTTTGGTAAAATGGCTATGATAATCTAAAGCCCTTGTCGAAACACCATTAGTCATTACATCCAGAAAAAGTCACCGTTTGTGTGGGCGCAAAAAATAAACTAGGTACATATAATATGTCAAATAAATCCAATTTCATGAAAATATAAAAACATTGTTTCGTATTTTATTTTAATTTAAAGATCTCAGCCTCTAAAAAACCGTTATGTACGTTATTTATATTAATTCTTATTTTATATTGCGATTGATCTAAAATGATTATTATGCATTGAAATTTTATTAAATATAAATAATATAAAAATGCACATATACATATATTATATAAATATGTATATGTATGTATGTATGTGTATATAATCGAACCATTTGTTAACATTCCGTCACTAATAAATTAATAAGAGAATCCATCTACTTCTTAACTCTTCATGTAACAAATATACAGAATTCATTTAATACGAACCTTTCAAGGAGCTATTCATACACATTGGACACTGATCGTTGCGAAACATACAGGAATAGCATCTCTCATGGCCACAGGTGTCAATCAATTTCCGTCGCTTTCCTTTGTCAAATGAAATTCGACAACTTGGACAGACTGCGCCACTGGTTTCATGTTCTAACAAACGTCGTATCGATTGTAGGTCTGTAAATAAATTAAAAAAAAAAAATTAAAGAATGCAGTTTTTTTGCAAAAGAAAAAAAAATAAATGCGAAATGCATTACTCAAACTATAAGTATATACAAGAAAAAAAAAACAATTTACATACACTTTATAATATGATATCGATAAACAAGGCTACACAGCTAATCAAAATACAATAAGTTTTCATTTACTGTTTATTAATTCAAAAACGTGATTGTATAATTAAGCAAACAATTGCAATTTTCAATTTAGCATGCACCACCAGACATTTCCCGCACGAAGCGATACAATTTTAATTTCGAGTTTCGACAACTGGGACTGCGGTAAATTTATGTTATGTACATATATAGTTATTTTGTTTTACACTTTTGTTCAGGGAATTTAAGAAAAAAATAAAAGTGGGATTTGAAAATGTCAAATTGTTTCACGATTTAGACCTTCACTTGGATGGGGAAAAAAAATTATAAAAGGCCTTTCTTTGTAACCAACACTATATATTGAATGGATTTTCTCAAACTGCACGATCAGTCTTTAATGGTAGCACCGCACTTTAACCGAACCTATCTTATATGCTATCCGAACAGAAGCAAATCTAAGTGACAAGGAGCTAACGTGATGTTAATAATTAAAAATCACATCTTCCCGACACAAAGATACTGTAGCTAGTAGTTCGCAGCAAAAATTATAGCAAAGCTTGCTGACGCGATTCGGCATCCTAGTGAGGCGTCGCATCGTCGTGCCTCGCAGCCGCAACAACCGAGTGGTGCTGAAACCACCACATGCATTGCAATTGCAACTACATTAAGCAACACATACGATCAAGCTAAGACTTTGAGGGCAGTTTGTTTATTTGCTTGAAGTATTCGGATGGAGCTATAGGACTGCATCAACACTCAACGGCACGGCAGCAGCAGTATACGCTCCAGCACTAGCATCATATAGAGACAACACCATGTTATAATGATTTACGTGGGCTTGTCGTTTCCTATGCCGCAGTCGTAGTCGTATAGTGGCAGTCACAGTCCCAGCCGCCGTTGCTAGACTTTCTGCCGTTTTAACCTGACACAGACCGAATAAAAAGATTGTCCGTCTACCACACCGCCAGCACCGGTCATCCCACACAATGTCAGACTCTTTGCAAAAAAGATGAAATAACTCCTAAGCCTAGTGTAGAATATATGTGTGTATATATGTATTTACATACATATATACACATCTACGTATGTACCTAACCTATAGATATGTACATAATGTAATATTTTTTAATGAAAGGGAGTTGTGAAGGTAGACTTGTATCTTAATTGTACAATTGCAATAACTATATCTGCATATATGTACATAGATGTTGTACAAGTCACGCATTGGCGAGCCGTATAGCCGTCTTGCCTACGTAAAAATGTCGTATTTGTCGAATTTTATGTGTCGGCTTTTTTCGGTTTTGTTTAATTTATGAATTGGATTTTTGTGAATGAATTTGATCAATGAAAATAATTTTTTTTTAAGACTTGAATCGAAATTATAATTGAGGGGAATAATATGTAGACGTAAGACTTTGTAGCACTCACACTCTGTTTGAGTAGACAAACTGGCGTATAAGTCTTTGAAATGAACTGGAAATAAGCTGATTCAAATATATCTTTTTGACACTTAGGGCCAGTTTGTTCACAGTGGGTTATGTACCGTGACTTTCAAACGTTCTATCTAAATGGCGCTAATCAACCAGAATCGGCTGATTAGCGATTTCCATGATTATTGTTTCCTTTATACAAATTTCGGTTATCATGCACATTCATTGATTTACCAGTTGCAATAATCCTTGATTAAAGATGACCAGCTGTGAACAAACTGGCCCTTGTAAAAGTGATAAGAGCTGTCTGCAAAGGAAATCAAATATCAGAACTTCTAACCTTAGGTATACTGCTTTACGAATGTGAGGCGAGCGCAGCTCGTATAATCGTCGTTTTGTTTCAATACCCGACTTGAATAAGTGCTTCAGAGTTGTGGAGGTGGACGCTACTTGTTTTGTATATCGTATTCATCGTTTAACATTATGTAATATTCTTCGTTAAATGAAGGATTGAGATGATTTGTAAAGCTCGCGGTATGTTTTCAAGTTTACAAAAATAATCAACTACACGACATTTGTTATATCAGCGCTATAGTAGCGTGAACATTAGGCTCATTGCATCAACAAAAAAAATGTATTAATGTATGTATAATGTGGTGGCCCTTAAATGGGACATACGATCTATTAATTTACTTCCCAAAACTGCAAATTTCTAACAAATTTCAACACTATTTAATTTTTTTTATGTAAACTTTTTGACAGAACATTAGACTAAACTTAGTAGAAATTGGCACTTTTGGGGTAGCAAACGAACAGAGGTATAGTGCGTTAAATGAGAAACCTGTCATTTGGTTCTAAATGTTGTCATTTTTCCTTTAGATTTTTATATTTTATTTCCTTCTTTCTTATTTATGTACATACATAGTTTTATTATAAAAACATAATGATGTGTATTTTTGCAATATTTCGGAACGAAAGTATTTGACACTTCCCATGCATTTGATCTATTTATTAAACTTAGTTCAAAACTAGGTGCAACAAATATCAGCTTATCAGCTTCATGGAACATTGAACACAAAGTGAGCGAATGTTGATTTTTGCTCATTGAACACAAAATCATATACATATTTCAGATATTTTCTGTTCTTTTGGTTGAAAAAAGTGATACGGATTTTTTGTTCGGATACGCTTGCTCAGTTATGTATATATTTCGTCAAAGTAATTAATGTTTAAAAAGAGATGGCGTGTTCATTTGATTTCTTGTGGGAGTACGTATTTCGTCTAAAATTGACGAATAGGAAATTTATGAGATCTCCACCAAATTAAAATAAATGAAAAAGGCCATTCAAGTTGAGACGTTTGCAAGGTTCGTAGAAATCTTCAACGGACCTCCGGTCACACGGGCCCATTCTCTGTCTCTGTCAATTGTCCATTGACACTTGCAAACGTATCAACTGGAATGGCCATTTCCATTTTAGAGAACACGGCATTTTTTTTACGAATGTCTCAACGTTAATGGCCCCTTTGACTTACAAGTGACACCAGATGTACAGTCAGTTTTTTCTTAAACTTACTGTTATTTTGTATCTAATTGATTTGTACCTATGAAATTTTATATTGGGTTACAAGTTAGAATTGAGTTTTTTTAGACTAAGAGAAGTTTCAAATAGTTTCGAGAAGCTAACGGAATTATCTGAAACTATTTCGTTTGGATACACCAAAATGCAATATTTTTTTTGTAACATTAGAATAGACTCACCTTCTTTATTGCAGTTTAAATGAAAATCAGATCATTTTTTTTTTAAGAAAAGTTTTTTATTTATTTTCTATAGCTTACAAAATTATCTCAATACTTTGTACAACCCCCCTTATTTTGAATTACGTCAAAAATGCGGTTTTTTAGGGAATCATACAAAGATTTTAAAAAGTCAAGGGAAACACTTGCCCAGGCCACTTTAATGCCTTCCCACCTTCATACACCTTACGTGTCAACCAACCCCATACATTTTCGATAATGTTTAAATCTGGCGAGTAGGGTGGCCAGGAAAATTGTTCTATATTTTGACCTTGTAGCCAAGTTTTAATTATTCCAGCTGTGTGAATGGGCGCATTGTCCTGCTGGAAAATGATCTGCAGCGGTCCGAAAATATCCTGGAACTGAGGGAGAGCCGTTTCCAGTAGTTTTGTAATACGGTGCTGTCATTCTGCAGTTTACAAATACCAAATCTATCGTTCCATAATATGATATGGCACCCCATACCATAACTCCTCCTTCACGGCTGTGGTGACGGTCCAAAAACATTTTTTCTTTTCTTAAATCATGATAGTAATAGTTGTATCCATCGGGCCCATCGAGGTTGAACTTCTTTTCATCAGAAAATACAACTTTACGTCAATCGTTTGAGTGCCTGCTGCCATCAGTGTTCCAAGCCATGTGCAATCTTGCAAAACTAAGCCGCTGTTGTTTTCGCGCTTTGTTAAGTGGTGGTTTTTTTTTTTAGTTTCAGGCGCTTCAGGTGTCCGGCACTCTTAATTACCCCACTTATTGTCATTCGGCTAACTTCCACCCCAGATTCAATATCAATATTCAGCTGTCATATTGTTGATTAAAAAAAAATAGATCTAAGCCTGAGAGAAGTTTTTAAATATCGCGAAAAACAATAAAAAAATTATATACTTAGATACTTCCAGCAGTATGATATATCCAAAATATTTCCATATGCTCAAAATCTACTTCTAAAAATAACGTTGGGAAGTACATTTGCTGTATGTATTTGTAGAAAAATATTAATCAAAGCCTATTTGAACAGTAATAAAAGCAAATCATTTTTTTTTATTATTTTTTAGAAAACAAAAGACAACAATGCAATATTTTGAAATAAGTATAAATTCACATTTGAATTAATATACAACCGGATACCAGAATTCGCAGAACTGGTACTAAAAGCGCAAACTGAAGGTATAGTGCTTATGATGAATTCTTAAAATTTCCACAAGCCATAAAAATATCAAACAAAAGATTCAAATTATGTGTTGAGTTTGAAAGCTATTATAAATGTATGCAGACATGAAGTTGTATAAGTACATATATAGCCATATCCAAGGCCCATTAACTTTAGCCATTGAGAGACTGAATGAGCAAATTTCGCTAATCCTCTTATTGTTACAGAATCTCTTTTTTATAAAAGGTTCATTGAATCATTGCCATGAAATTACCGTATAGAAATTATTGCCACCATTTTTGTTCTTCTCTTGGCCGACTCGATGACTCGTTGAGTTAAAATTTACATATTATTAGGTACGTATGTATGTACCTAACATTTCAAATAAATAACACATTGGTTCATAAAAACGTCAACAAGTGCGTGGACTTAATGGTGTGTGGGTCCAAACGGATAGTGGGATTAATGTCTGTTATAATACTAGAAAACCATTCGACTGACTGTAGAGGTCAAACGCGATTGCACAAGTTTCAATTTGTTAATTAAAAAAAATAATGTATAACTATATGACAAACAAACCGATTAAAGTTATAATGATTTCATTATATAGTTCAACAGAACCCCACGATACCTCTCAATTTATACAATTTCAAGTTCAGTTTTATAACTCTTAATGAGCCTCTGAGGAAAATAAGAATTAGATATAGATGAGACACAATATTAACCTCGCACTAGATTAAATCCCATCGTGTCGCGCCCACATCAAATTGTTAATCGCATGCATTTTTATCTTTTTAGAGCAATGACCCAGAGTTTGACAAATACACAAATGACTATCTAACTGTGGAATCTGGTCATTAAATTAAATCTATAAAGCTTAACAAGCCATCATGGAGTCTGAATTTAGTTAAGCAATTTCACTAACCTACTATAGTACTGCGAAAAACTGCGCGACACTTGTTTCAACAATAAAGATTTCCCCGTCGTGCTTCCGCCACCGCCGCGCCGCTGTTTTGATTTAGTAAAGCAAACAAACATGAATAGAATGTTAGGTTATAACGACCACTATAGACGTACAGAAAACTAGATTTACAATTTAGTTAATGCCATTACTGCGGATGCTGGTGTAAACTTAATCTACCCGCGTATTTTAACAGCCGGCAGCGCGCGGTGACAATACAGTGGATAGAATGGATTTAAAACTGAAAGTTTTTAATTCATTTTAATTAGCTAATTCTCGCAGTTGGATTAAGAAGTATTAAGTTTAAAAATACTTAAAATATTGTCGCCAACGGCTAGAGATAAAATAGATTATTTACTAGCTCAAATGAGAAAGTAGGTATGTATGCAAAAGTTCACAGATTATATGTGTGCAGACCAATAATAATACTTGTTGGCGACAGAAGAGGTCTTGTTGAATGTAGTAGATTTTCGTTAAGATTTGCAACTTAACGTGAATAAGCAGTTAATTACATAGATCTTTTGAGTTTTTAAGCGATTTTTTAAAAAGGATTTTAGAGAATAATTGTTAAAAAAGCAATTATGAGATGAATTCATAATCAGTCCTATCGCCAAAGAAATTTCCCCCGAGATTTTTCCCAATTTGGGAAATTTGGTATCAGGAATCATCTTCGAAATTGTTAGGGAAAATATTCATTTCACGATAACTATCGTGAATAATTTTTCCAGGGAACTTTTTCCTTATATCAATGCAAACATTTCCCCCAGTAAGTTTTTCAGAAAAAAATATTTCTTGGGGGATTCGCGATGGAATACATTCTTTCTCCGGTATTTTTGTTTTTCCGGGGAAAAAAAGTTCCCATTAAATTGACGATAGGGCTGAATAATATTGGAATTACAATGAAACCTGTCCCACTGTGCGGCCAGCCAAAAGTAATCTAAACAAATCTTCACAATATGAATGAAAAAGTGCGCGCGTACGCCCAATAGATTTATCCATTCTTGGTTGCGGATGCTGTGCTGCGCGCAAAATGCATTTGAATTCAATTGGTGCAATGTAGATTGTAGATGTAAGCGAACGTGTGGGCGAAATTCGAGTTGTTTTATATTTTGTGTTCTGTATATATGTACTTTGTGTGTACATATGTATATGGATCGACCGACCAACCTAACAACAAAACCGACAGGTATCCTTTTTCTTTTTTTTACTCCTGTTTGATTTTTTTATTTCGCCAACGCAGACTGATGACGGCAGCAGGGTTGGCGGAATGGCGGGGTTGACGGCGATAGGGTACCGTTTATTCCCCTTCTTCTTTTTTTTTTTTTTTTAATTTTTATTACATCGGATGTGTGCAGGGTATGAGATCTGCTGTTTCTTTTTCGAGTGCTAAACGGAAGGAAGTTCAAAGTTGTAGTACCTTTCCAACTTGTATAGTAGTTAAGTATAAGTATAAACATAAAAGAAAATCGGTTTGGAAATAATTCATAAAACAAATTCAAGTTCAATGTGATTGTAACGGTTCGAATTCGAAAATTAAGAGCCGTTTGCTGATACGAAACTTAAATATTTAAATTGAACTTACACGCTTATGTCTTACCTTTTCCTACGCATAAGTTCTTATGTTGAATTTAATCATTTAATATTTGCCTAATAAATCTAAGGTTTTGAAAGTTGAAAAAAAATAAAAAAAAGAAACAAAACTGACTAACAAAACGCAATATTTTATTTATTTATTATTTTTGACGTAATTGAATATGGCAGTCGTTTAAATCCAGGATTATAAGGAAAATATTAATCCCGGATGCCAACAGAACATGTAGAAAATTTGTTTTTGGAATTAATTGCGTAGTGTTGTGCGTGAACCCAAAATTAATTTTCTGTTTTGGCATAGTGAGAGGTTGTGTGCTCATTTTCTTAAAAGCAGCTCAAATAGTTTTGATTAAATAATAATATATTTTATAAACAGTAAAAACGAAAGGAACTTAGATTTTTGAATTATGAGCAATATTTGTTTAAAGTAAGCAATTAACTTGATAATAATGGAGATAAGTTATAAGCACTTATTGCCAGTTAATCTCGATCGATATAGAAGTTGTGAAGCGCATAAACTTAATTGATTAATGTATGTTAGTCAACGCATATTTAGAAAATTTGTATACCATCTACTTAAAAAAAACTAACAGGAAATGTTAATATTAATCTTAGTTACCACCCGATACCAACAAAATATGATTATATATAATAATAAAATTCTCCCAAAGGGGCGTTTTCAAACAATACTCATTAAAAACTCTTCTTAACATATTATTCCCACTTAATATTTTTCGTTCATTATTATAATATTAACATTTTAAATTAGAAAAAAAATTACATCACAACAGGAGCTTCTCATAATATTCATGTAGGTATATTTTTTCTTTTTAATTTCTTGAAAGCTAATGGACAATCTATCTTATTATATTAGGTATAGGAAGCTGTGAGGCACAATATAAATTACAATCGAAGCCAAGAAGGCTTAAAATCTTATCTATATTTTCATAAAAAAAGTGTATGAATTAATTTCTTGATCTATTGTTAAAAAAAAGCTTCTGAGATAAAAAAAAATTATTATTAAAAATCGATGTCAAAATGCTTGATAAATAGACAAAACTTTTTTTTATTAATTTTCGTTTAACTTTCTCTGTTATATTTTAATACCATTTACGGTTTCATAGTTATGTATGTATGAATATGGGGAGTTGAAAAGAAGATGGATGTGTTTATGGTTTTAAGTGCAAAGAAGAAAAAAAAGGTATTAACTAAATTTTATAATATTCAAAGTTCTTGTGAACATAAAATGCCCCCAAAGGCTTTTATGTTTTTAATTTAAAACTTTGCATTTCACAAGGTGTGTTTTGAAATTAAATCATTCGATTGATAAGTGTCAGATTTTTCTACGATTCTTCAGATTTCAATTTTAACGGTTGTACGCTGCATATTATCAAATAATTAAAAAAAAACCTAAATTGTGTGTCCCTTGATAATGGCAAACTTTTTTAAAAATAAACAGAAACAACAACAACCATTAATGTGGAGAATCCACGTATAAATAAACTAGTTCTGTTCGTGTATCTACCTTTCAAAACTGACAATTTCTACCAACTATGAACTTTGAAAGATCATCGGATTAAAATTGGTAGATACTGACAGTTTTGGGAAGTCTTGTTTTGATTTTCTAGTCTAGGAATTTTACGAGGTTTCAGACAGTTTTTGTCTTTTGCTGGTCATAAATATATGGGGATAAATTGAGGTTTGTTTTAATTGGCAACAGTATTTTTACTTGCAGTAAATTTGACAGTTGACAAATGATTTGTACTCAGTAGATATATTTGGGAATTTCAATACTACAACAATACTAATTTTGTATTTCCTCCATCATAAACAAAATCAACAAGTAGTGTAAATCCGGACTAAGCTGTAGCTATTTAAGTAGGTATATATACAAGTGAAACCTTAAATATTATTTAAAAAAAACTTTTGCTCATAAAACATTTTTTTAAATTATTCTAAATGCATAAGTTAACCTCATAAAATTTTAATAGGGTTTTAAATTGAAAGGCGTTGAGGCACCGCTGCGCCAAGTTGAAGTATATTGTTTATAAAAAATGACGTAGTCTTTCTATACACGTCTTGCAAAAACTACAAAATAATTTTAATGATTTAAGCGATATGTTGTGTATATTTATGTCTATATGTAATATGTATGTACAAAAAAGCTAGTTAATGAATGATAATTGTGGTCGTGAGATACAAACTTCTAAAAAGTCTATACTGCTCTATCTAACAACTAGTTAAGTGGCAACCAACCAGTTCTAATTATGTACTCGCATATAATTATTTGTATACCCCATATTTCAAGCGGAGCACTTAAAATAGAGTTTTTCTTTTTATTTTATTCTGAAAATAACAAATTGTTGTTTAAGAAATTTATACAAATGCTGTCAGTAAACTGATTGTGAGTCAAACAAGACTAGACAATCAAAGGGGTTTCAAGTCAACCTTTGAAACCCTCTCTCAAACTGATGTAATAAATCCTTGGGCTTGGTTTGGCCATTGGTTTACATTATTGTTATTGAAATATGAAAAAAATAATCAATCCATACTAGTTTTATTTTTGTTTTACGAATGTTTTTTTCTTGTTTGTATTATGATGATGGCATTTAACTTAAAAATGAAAACACAAACAATGAAATTATAATATGTACGTACACTTAGAGGAATCGGCATTCTAAGATAAAAAAATATGAATTTTTTATAGCATTTGTCAACTCACACTTTATATATCAGAGATAGTTTTACAAAAGCGAAGTTCAATTGGCACATAACACTGGCGTCGCGTCGAGTAAATATTGTGACGGATGACACTATTTTGCGAATAATGAGAAATTATAAGAAAGAATAATCTTCCTCATTCTTTTTTGATTTCGTATGATAAAATACGATTAAGTTCATCATTTTGCTAGTTTTGTGGCAGAAGTTTGAACAGCATATTCGAAGACCATTTTGGAATTATATATTTTTTTATGTAACTCACTACTCGGAGCAAAAGTAATTCTTATTTAAATAGAAATGGGATGTTAGAAAAACACCGAGATGCTTTTTTTTAATGTCAATTCAGTCTTTCAACACGTACCCAACGCTTATCAAACTCCAACTATTCAACCATTCATTTCAATTATAATTCAACTGGACATACAAAAAACAATATTTTTCCAACACATCCCTTTACGAAACGAACAAACTTAATGTTTTTAACGCTTTATTCGGCCTTGCATCGTCATGCTAGCTAAAATTTACCAATAAAAAAACCCTTATTGTATGCTTCAATTTTAACGAGTGATTTTCTTTTATAATTTTTTAATGATTAAAAAAAATATATATTACAAAATTTTTAAATTAGAATTAATGAATTTTTTTCTCTGAGTGTAAGCTTAGCCAAATTAAAAACGATATATCAATATCAATTAAAAATAAGCAACAAACCAGTAATTCGATCATCTATCTCTTAAAAAAAAAACTGGCTCTAAAATTTAAATGAAAATAATCATACGTATGTATATGGTTAATGACATTCAAAACATAAAGAGGAATAAAAGTTAGACATTTTTTTACCTATACCTAGAAACAGCATGTAAAAGCCGCAGTGTCACCATAAATCTTATTTAATACTTATTTAGGTGTGTTTTGATTAAAATCGCCACCTAAGGCATATAAACAATAGAGACAGTTTGTATATATGTAAGTTTTTTTTCATTGGGTAAAATTGCGCCTTCTTAAATTTAAGATTAATAATTTTATTTTTTTGTTGACATCCACAAGCTGTAAGTATATCACAATCGAAGAGATAACCTATTTTAGTAAAAAAAATTGTCTATTTTTTTTTTAATTTTCAAATCATGACCCAAACTTTGTGTAGGCCACACACTTTGTACCACACGTACATATACGTATATCCGTATTTTTTTATGAACAGAACTGAATGTTACAAAACTCAATAAAGTACCTACCAGACATTTTGCCAAATTTGTTAAGTTCCACGCTTTAAGTGTCAATCTATGTCACACCTACTTCGATTTCAGTCAAATAAATATATATTGGGTCAGTTGGGCGAGTAAAAAGAGTAGGTACCTACACAACACCAAATATGGCAAGAAAGAGACTGAAAAAAATTGTTCAAAAAGTGTTATCTCTAATTTTTATGTTGGCTTAAGTCTTAAGTCGTGACCTTTAAATAGAAAATGAAAGAGTGTTTTAGCTTAGTAATTTAATTGAGACTATTGTACGCTCTAAACATTTGGTCATCTTAATTTTCGGTTATGGTAAATTTATATTAAATAAGATTTATTAACAAGACCGGAAAAAGTGTGGTAAATAACCTAGATTGCGTTTTCTTTCACCACAAAAGAATATCGAATTACATAAAAAAAAATAGGAGTCTGTCTGTCTGTTTTCTTTTGTCACTTTGAACGCAGAGTTTTTAAAGAATGTATAATTATCTTAATTGGTTATACAAAACTCATAAAATTATTTGTTTTACTAATTTTTCAGTTTGGAAATATTTTGATTTCTACAGCGAAGACGACTTTTTTTCTATTCGAATATATGACGAATGAACTTTCTCATTAATTTTTGACAGTTTCGCATTAATTACTGCATACTGTGCTAACAAATAATCAAGTCCTATCATATTTTTAATAGAAATGATGTTCAACTGTCAGTCGTATTTAAATCTGACTTACATAAGAAAATGCAAAAAAAAAATATTCCACATACGCCACAGTAAACCGAATTAAAATCAACGTTTTGTCTGTTAATCGACTCGAAAACTACTGAACCGATCTCACTGAAATTTTAAAACTTCGTTCTATTATAACGGTAGAAATTGATTTTGGGAAACGCTCAATGCCACGCCCACACAGTTCTCAAATTTGAATTTCTCCTTATTTTATGTAACAGGAAAGTTCAAAATTTGTTATATTATAGAGTTCCTTAAATAACTTAAAATAATAGTTAACTTAAAGTATCACAGGTGAAAATTTTTGGGAAATCCACATACTGCCAATATTACTTTTATTGTAAATACATACATATATGAGATTTCTCAAAGTGGGCGGCATCAGCAGTTGCATTTGAAGTTGTAGGTGTACCTACATTTAATTTGAAAATATATATTTTGTACTATTTATATTTAGATAAGTATTAAAATTTTAATAGAATATCTCGTAAATCTATCCCAAATGTAACTTGAGTTACCATGAACTATACCCTTTAAATCTTAATTAGAGAGAAGTGTGCTATCCCAGAAAGGAAAAAAAAAACAAATCAATTCTGATAAAATTTTATGTTGTATTCGCACTTAGCAAATTTATTTTTGTGTCTCAATTCATTGGAATGCAAAAACCCCTCATGAAAATTCACGATCAATAATTGTTAAATACTGCGTCACACTAGCATTATTTTTTGTTTTATATAGAGATACAACGATTAGATTGCCTTATTTTGATGAGTTCACCAACCTACGACATGCCAAATTAGCAACAAGTTTATTAATAAAAATTAGGCTTCTGTTCACTACCTACAAAAAAAATTCAATCGACGGATCTAGATTTCTGGCGCCTTTAATTTATATTTATAAAAAAAAAAACACAGATTGACAAGTAAGGGAGCTAGTGGCAGGTTAAGTATGAGATATCGTTGTAAAAGATTTCATTTCATTTTCATTTTATTTATTTAAACAAAAAAGCCTTGAGATAATATCTCATTTATGGCTTAAAAATACTCACAATTAAAATTACAAGTTACATAATATGCATAAAAAAAGATGCAAATTACAAAGAGTAATATCAAAGATTTTAATATATGAATAATATTTTATAAAAAAAATAGTACCTAAATAGTGAATCATGTCATTTTTGTTAATTTGAAAATAACTAAAATTGAGACATCAAAGAATTGAGGAATGCCAAATAAAGAATTTACAGAATTTTCAACTACGGAGCTGAATTCATACACTTAAGAACTAGAT
The DNA here is from genome assembly GCA_951394125.1 of Epistrophe eligans. NCBI lineage: Eukaryota > Metazoa > Arthropoda > Insecta > Diptera > Syrphidae > Epistrophe > Epistrophe eligans. The sequence continues at coordinate 935,492 of OX596031.1, forward strand.
TAGGTGGGAGGGCAGATATTGATTGTTGGGGACTTACAGTACATATACAACACACACGATTTAAAAGATCATTTTGTTTTCTCTGCTTGAGTTTTCTATGCAAGAATACTATATCTGGGACTGTTTACTATTTTGCTAAACTAATATTAAAATTGCAAATGCCATCAGCTCCCTAACCAACATTTATAGAAAGATCTTTGATTGGCAATGATTTCTAAAAGTTGTTTCATAAAAAATAAAAAAAAAATAAAAGCTTAATGACGCAATGCATACAAAATAGTTTTGAACACAATATTACCTGGTGAAACATAGAAACAAGTGTTATCTTATCGGAAAAGATTGAAAAAAAAAAAACAAATAGAAAATATTACACAGTACCTACCTACAACCCACCTAAGCTTCGTGCACTACATTAAAATTAAAACTATGTATACTCTTTCGTCATCTGCTAGGCTGCTAGGTCTAGAAATTTCAGTTAGAACGCAGAGTCGTGCAGTCCATATTAACGAGACAGGAAGTGATATCACCGAAACACTCATACCTCATGGGCGAGATTGTAGGTATACAGAGAGAGGTATGTAGGTACCTCTCGCTATGACATACATCTGTTTGTTTAATAAAAACAAACATATCCAATCCATGTTGACAGAGATTTTTTTTTTATATTATTTCGGTTTTTCTGTTTTTCCAGACAGGTTGAGGAAGAAAGGTGGGAAGAAGGCAACTGCGGACACAACTATTGGTATTTCATATGCCAAGTTAGTTAAAATGCTATGTGATTTTAATGAACACCATTTTTAGTCTAAATACTCATAAATACTTTAATTTATGTAGGCATATGAGGTAATGGTATGATGATTAACTATCAGATTTTCAAAAATCTTTCAATTACAACCTCTAGGGAGCACCTACACACTTACACTCTAGATCAATTGATTAGGCAATATAAAATTGCAATCGTATACATATTATTTTAGCTATGTAAATGTGGACTCATGTCGAAGAAATGTGCGAAGAAGGAAATTGAACTAAGCAGAGTTCTTGTTGAATGTAGTAGATTTTCGTTACGATTTACTACTTAACGTTAATTATATTTATTAATAAATATTTTATTTCGTGAACTAAGTTCTGATAATTTTTTGTTAATAATTTTATTGCATGAAATTTGGTAATTAATTACGGGAACACCCAAGTGAATGGAGTTCATTCCAAGTAAATCCATTGAAAATGTCAAAATTCGATGTATAGAAGACATAACCATAAAAAAAAAGGGACCAATCAAATTCAAAACAAAATGAGCTGTCAAAAAAAAAAATTAGCAAGTTTGAAATGAAAACATTTTTGCTGTAATATGCAAAAATCAACTTAAACCATTATCTATTATATTATGAACGGTTACGAATTGTTTTATATGGAATTCTTATAAAAAGGGCTCATATACTTTTGTGGAGATTTTTTTCAGTGCGTTTAACCATATGAAATGTAGTGTATTTTTACTTAAGCGTTTCTGCAAAAAAGCAGAGAAAAATCCAATAATCTCAGACAATTCATCTATCTCCACAACTGGTTTTCCCTCTCTTTCACTCACTCAGTGGATCTCAGTCTCTTTTTGCCTGGTTAATGAGTTGTAAATTTCACAAGAGACAAGTTTTTTCATTACATTTTAATTGACTGAAGTCTTAAAAGGCTGCTGCTGCTAGCTACTGATGCCGATTTCAGTCGTATAGTCGTAACTACTAAGCATAAAAGATATAATAAAGTATCTAATGGGTTGTATTTTATACGCCGCGCAGCACTTAACTTTGCACCAGGTTTAAGATGATGGCAATGTCAGCGGACGGGGGAATAACAATTAAAAGCTCGCCAATAGCCAACAGAATTATTATTATATTGCTATATCAATGACTTGAAAAAAGATTTTAAAATAAATCTCAAAAAGGGGTTATGGACCTCGTCGTACGAATCTTAAAATTTACTTTTTATTACAACTAAGGAAGAGGTACATATATAGGTACTAACACTCAGTGGTTGGACTTCCGTACCAATACTCGACTCGATGCTTTCACCCGTTTTAATGAGTCTGAAGTAGTTGATGATTGTTGTTAGTTTTTTTGTCTTATTTTCCGTTTTCAATTAAGAGCCTCATATTATACGGGTCTTAAGTTATTTTTTGTTTTCGTTTTTTTTTTTAGCAAGAGATTGTCTTAGGTAATATTTTAAGGTAAGAGTTTATGTTTGAAAAAAAGGAGAGAGTTTTAGACTAGGTTTGTTGCAGTCTTGAGTCATTTGTTGTTCGTGAAAGAAAAATGGGTCAATTAGTGGGGATGGTGAAATAAGTTTTAAGTTTTAATGCTAACTCATATGATAGGCAATCATAAACTACGAGGAAGCTTAATGAGTTTTTTACGCTAACGATAGATCATTTGTTTTGATGTTTTGGAAAAAAAGGTTTTAAAACTATCTAGATAATTAACTTTAAATTCACAAAGACAAGGAAGTTTTTAATTAACGCCTCTATTAATAAACTCATATGAAATATGAATTATCTTTATTTTTTCTTATCAATAAATCCAAATTGAAGTTTAATTCATCTTAATTAGCCAATTCACCCAAGAAGGTGGATTAACGAGTAATTAAGCAAAAAATAACTGATATTTTTGCCAACGACAATATATACAAAGGAAACAAACGATATAGTGACACCTATGTTAATTAAAGGCTCATATGAGATAGTATGTGTGCAAAAGTTCACACTTTGATAGAAAGTGTGTGTGTGAAGACTAAAAAAAATTTACCCGATTTGCCATTCCAGCATAGTTGAGGAACATTAGAAATGAAAAAAGCATTTATGTATGTATGTATGTACATTGAATGTCAAATTTCAATGTTGAGCAACTTTTCTGAACATAGATACCAACATCATAACTTTCCTAAAAAGGGTCAAATACATGTGGTTTAAAAAATTATTGTTTTGTACTAAATGTTTGTTTCTATTAAATACGCAGTTTAATAAGGTTTTTCATATATAGTTTTATGTGACTGTGCAATGATATAATACAAAAAATGTAGTCCGATATTCTAGCGAAATATTTAAGACCTTAATGAACGGATTATTAGAACCGAAGTTATAAGCAAGCCAAACCAAACACAATGTATCTTCACAATTATTATACCGACTACAAATTTAGGTACATATGAACATTTAGCATTTTTTTTCCGACGCGAAGCAAATTTGCCACGATTGTGGTTTTTTATTGCACAAACTCCGCCGCCGCCGCCGGCTTTAGAATACTATCTCCCTCTCGCCAATTGCTGGTTGAAAGTATTTTAATGATTTTTTTGTTTTTATCAACTTCCTCATTGAATTAAATTATTTGTCCGATATTTATTTTCATGTTTTTAGTATAAAATTTTGAATGATTTTGAAAATTTTTGTTTGCTCTAACACGCCAGTCATTTTTTTATATTTTTTTTAATTATATACCTTAATATTGAAAATCGGATAATTGCATCGAAAGATATAAGCATTTAAGTAAACGCAAATCGGGTATTTTTCAGATTTCGCAAAAATCATCATCAAAAACATACCCTTTTTTTCTGTCCGTTTTATCATCTTCGAATTTTGTTTCCTCAGACTAGTAAGAACAAAGCATGAACGGAATAATTTTATTTGTTTATTTTGATTATTTTGTTTATTCCCCTTACAACAGAATTTCAAAAATATGAAACGCCTAGTAGACAAAGGGGGTGAAACCTTTGTCTACTAGGCGTTTCATATTTTTGAAATTCTGTTGATTTTTTTACATTGTATGCCTCCGTTTAAACATTTCTAATGTTAAATTTTGCGACAGGCGAGTTCTTGTTGAATTAAGTAGATTTTTATTGACGTGAATTGGCATTTAATTGTTTATTAATAAGATTTTTTATTTCGTGAATTAATTTTTGATCAAAATTTAAGTTGATTTATGAATTAAAAGATAATTAAGCTTTTTTTTTATTAATATGGGTGCAAGTTTATAATCTTCCACAAAATTACATTTCTGTCCTTTAATATCAATGAGTGAAAAAAAGGTTTAGGATGGTTGGAACACTTTGCAAAACTACATATTGATTTAAATTATAAAAAAGGTTTTGGTACATTTATATCTATAGGTATATGAAGTGAGATAAATAAGATAAATATCAAGTGAATTTGATTTGATAATGTTTTTATAACGATTTTTGCACATGTATCAATATTTTTGAACCTGTTTGGTTTTCATTTCATTTTTTAGAGAAGATATTTTGTGTTTCTTTGAAATCAATTCCTATCCACAGGCAGCAAATATTTGCTCAAAAGGAAATTTTCTTGACATGTTATCAAAGCAATTATTAGTCATACTAACAGAATAGACACGAGGAAGTACGTAAACACGTACAAAACGTCGTCTGTATAAATATAATTCAAGAAAGAAAGACCTGAAACCCACAACAATAGGATTCAAATATGTCATACAGAAATCAAAGGTTTTTTCGCAAGTATGCTATGGACTGGCATATTTATATCTCATTGCAAGAAAAAAGTATCTAAAAATTGTATCTATAGAAATAATATTATATGAAGGCAGGTACATATGTAGCTTAAAAGATGATTTAGGTCTATATGTAACAAAAAAAGCTATGGGCTTAAATTCAAATGTTTGCATTACAATTCCCATGGATATGCCTTATAACATACATCACAATATTGACAACAGTTAAACATAAAATTAAATGTGGCGAACCCCAGCAGCCGGCATACCACATACTTTTGTCCATAACCAAACCATTAAAGGCATATACTTGAAACCAAAACGAACAACCAAAGCTCCCACGGTAATGAGTGATGAGTTACCTAAAAAACTGCAGCTATACCCACTTCCAGACCGACGACCAGTCGTTTTATTACTGCCCCATGTATTTTGAAATAGTTTATCCTTCAAAGACATCTTGTATGCGCCAATGGTGTGGTCCGACGTCGTCGTTATAAAAGGTACCTTCGTCGCAGAGACTTAAGGGCCAAATTTTATGATGATTGTCACTGAATTGTTGGAGTCCACATTGGAATTTCTGTGTTTTGGTATTTGTTTGTTTGTTTTTCGCTTAAATGTTATTTCTGGTATCTAAATTTAGATGCCCGGTTTTCACATCAGACTTTAACCACCAACAAAAAAAACATAAAAATGCGAAAATCAGATACAAATCTCTGACCGTAAAAAAACGTTCAAACACTTGCCGCTGTCGTTTCACTGTTTCGGCCCGATTCTGACTCACGTTTTTGTTGTTTGCTGGTTTAGTGCGAATTTCTTTCTTTTTCCTGTTGTTAATATTTTTAGGAAGAAACGTCTTCATTTGCAATAAAACAAAAAAACTTGTTTTTTTTTAACGTAGTCTTGGCACAGAAGAATTCAAAACGAAAAACTCAGCCGGACGGACGGCGGCGGGACGGAGAGATATACACGGGGACCGGAGTTGTATGCTCTCATTCTTTTTCACACAAACACGCTTAAGTCTTGGCTCCGTTGTCTTCCAAGAAGCCGCTTTGCCAAGTCCATAAAATGATGGCAACACAGAAAAAAAATCACAGACAATAAATTTATAATATTGCAATAAAGCTCACTCACTCTAGTCAATTGGCAGTCTTATCGAAAACCAATAAATTCAATTCGATTCTAGTGCCATTCGATTCTAGTTTATGCCAATATTTATCGAGATAACTTTTTTTGTATTTATTTAATTTACACCTTCGTTTGTTTGTTACAAATAGGTAAACCCTATACAGAGATACACGACACGAGGAGCTGATTTAAAAAGCCATGAATTCTTAAGATAGGTATCCGAAAACCAAAACTATAAAAAGTATCGATTGCGATAAGGGAAAGATATAGTCAGATTCAGGTACCAGTGTACGAGTATAATGTCGATCGGATCACATATAAGTGCACATCATCATTCGACCATTATCAAATTTCGACCCTTAAAAATTCCAACGATTCATTCAAACAATTTTTTTTTGTTTGGTCTGTTTGTTTGACGGTTGCGCAAAGAAAACGCACACACAACGGTCGACAGAGGAGAATGTGTCAGCAGCTAAGCGGTAGCCGTTGTTTAACCTCAAACTGACAAACTGAAACTGAATTGAAATCGTGTTTCGTGTACCTTTCCAATAAAAAGCCAGACTCTGGCTCTATACGCTATACAAGTTGTATTAGCTAAAGGCAACAACAACAACTATGCAGCGGCGGCGGCGAATCGAATAATCTCATCGCTGTCGTGGTCGTAGTCGTATAGTCGTCGTTGTCGATCGTCGTCGCCTTCGTCGACATTTGGGTACGAGGTACGACTCTACGAAGAACCTCTCTACTTATTATATAGTACCCCCATACTCCATTCATACAGTCTAATAAAATGTGGCTCCTCGCGGTTTTCAAACTTCCTTATCACTTTTTTAAAACGTTCACGGTAAAAAATGTGCTTAAGTGCTTTGATAGTGAATAAATTGTTTTTTAAATATTATTATAGTCAAAGTTTATAGAATTTTCAATAATTTTTTTATTGATTAGAAATGAGAGATAAGTAAAGAGTTTTTTTTAATTTAATATGGATTTTTTGAGAGACTTGATTAAGTCCACCAAAAAATGACCTTTCATTCCTATACTTCCAATTAAAATAGTCACTGACAGTTAGGCACATTTTTAGTTCGGAATTCCTGTTTTGGTTGGGTATAGCTTAGCGTTTAATTATTTTTACTTGCGATTTAGGTATTATAGGGCAGGTTTAGAATACGTAAAAATCGACATTGGAAAGAAGGGATATTCTCCCCGTATACGGTGTTTTTTATGGTAACAGCCGTATAGGCTAGGCAGTGTGTTTTGTATTAAGATGTTCAAGTATAGCCTCCATGCGTAGAAACCCCATTGACATACTTGAATTTTTATTTCCGGCATAACGAAAAATATTGTTTCGTTCTCATAAAAAAAATTTTCCCGTAAATTAGGATTGGAAAAGAATACAATCTTTTGTATATGCAATTTTTGACGATTCCACTTTAAGATTTCGAATTCAACAAATATTGCAATCAACATATATTTGACATCAAAACGATTGCAATAATTTTGTTCCCCCCAATTATTGTACAGCAATGAAATGAATGCATGCTTTTGAAAGTTTTGAAACTAAGTTTGGAGGAGAGAAACTAAATTGCATACAAGTACCTTTGTAGATACATACATATATACATTTATATTTATATTTAATAAGAAATTGAATTTTATTTAATTTGGAAATTGTTTTTAAAATTAAACAAGCGGTAAACAAAACAAAGTAAAAAAGGCAAATGATAGGAGTATCATAATGCTGCAGAGAAATGTACGATGCCAAAATACATGCAAAGCAAATGCAAAAAGCAAAATATTTTTTACATTTGCACAAATGCATTTGCACCTGCGCAAGAAAATAAAAGTCAACTACATTTTGGGATAATATGCTTTGCAGGGATGTTTAGGTTTGCATTTTAAAACTTTTTGCTTAGCATAATTTGAGCAAGTTTTGCGTTTAGGAATTCGGCCCGTCATACATATATGAATAAGAAACGATATTGGGTGAAACGTGAAGTTGTAGCTGTAGCTGTACCAAGAAATGTATTTTGTAGTAGAAATTGACCCAACTTCTACTACAGGTACAGTTACATTCCGTATTGTTTATTTAGCCAATAAGCGTTGCGTGTTTTTGTCATCATCGTGGTTCGTGAGTAAGCTCTAGTCAAAAATGATTGTAAATATAAGTTGTTGACGGGTTCTGCCAGGTATGTTCAAGATCCTCGTCCATTAGGTATCAACCCAGAGGGGTAACATATTCCTTGAGATTGCCTATATTGGCCTATATAAACTTTCATGAAATATTGGATGACCCGAAATCTACAATTCAAAAAGAATAGGTATAATCTTATGCAAAATTATTTAAATGTGATGAAGTGGTTCTCCTAACAGTGACGTAAATAATTTTCCCACTTTAAAAGTGATATTTACCTCCATTGCTTTGAGTTATCGTTCTTCTCCCTGCTTCTTCATCTTTCAACTCGCGCGCACACTTTGTTCTCACATTTTATGCAGACTGGAGCTTGGGCAAACTCGTGCTTACACGAATAACAACAAAAAAAAATAACAAAATAAAAACAAAACAACAAATAAAATAAAAAGAACGGCAAAAACAACTACCATATGTATGAATATATACATACCTACCTACACTCACTCACTATAATGCTATATTGTGTGGTGGTGAACACATAAACGTGTTGCTTATATGTTTTTTTCTTCCTATAAGAAAAGACACTTGGCTTTAAAGACTTCAGATTCAGACAAAACAAGAAGATACTTCTCCATCATCAGGTATTTGTATACAAACATAAAAATATAAATATCTACGAATAACCGGCCTCAATCTACCTGTAGCACTCCTAGAGGACCTGCATTCAAGCATTCATATAAATATGTAGATAGATAGATAGACACTTTACAGAAGAGAAGCATTGGAACGCCAGATAGGATAGGAAGAATTATAAGAAAAAAAAACCTATGAGATATAAAATATCACAATTGCGTTCACCTTTTAAACGGCAGCTAGATTAGGGCAGACAATGCAATACCAATAAAAGAGAGTGTGAGAATCTTTTGAAAATGCTAAATGTTATTTTATGCTCCCAGCATCTAACTTATACAAGTACACACAATGGAGGCTCGACAATCAGTGGGTTTTCAACGATACCTATTTTGGTTGTTATTTTGTTTTCATTTTTTTTAAGCGAGGATCGAATTTTTTAAATTTATTTTCAAATTGTGACGTTTGAGTTAAAGATATATTTTTCACCCTCATTAGGGAACAACATTCTAGGTTTTGTATTTTGTTTTTTTTTTTTAGTTAAGATAGCAAAATTTCTCTATCAAATGAAAGTTGCTTAAATTCTGAAAAATTAAACTAGAAATTCAAATACCAAAATACCTTAAAAAATCGATTTTCTAAGATTATCATTTTTTGAAATTTGATTTTTTTAAGTTTGGTGAAATAGAATAGAATCCTTATACGTTCCCCAAATGTTCTTACAATATTTTAAATTTCTTAACTTGCAACATTTATAAAATTAAAAATCTCCGAGATCTTATTTTGTTTGAACATGTCTTTTAATATGAACAGGTCCCACAATCTGTGCGACTAGAGTTAAATATATCTTAAATCAGGTAGATAAGTTTGACAGTTAGACATAGTGACTAGAAGGTCGCTTCGTTTAAGTCATTGTGAAATCTAAATTTCCCTAAAACTGAGCTTGCTGAGGTTTTGAATTAAATTTGTTTTCAAGAAACCGAAAAACCGTTATAGCCATACCAAAAAGTTTTTTTTTTTTTTTAAACAGCACATTTCATTCGAACCCCTCATTGAGAATCTCCGGATTAAAAATATTTACATATTGCTATTTCTTTATATAACTTACCTGCTTGTGCGGAACTAATGCATTTGGCAGCTGTTGCCTCCGAAACATCATCATCACACCAACCGACTTTTGTTGGTTCATCCAGCGAAAACATAGACAACTCCATTGTCGAATTGCCTTTAAAACTAGTCAGATCAATGGAGGACGTCAATGAGAGATTGGTCTGATCGCCATAGATGGAACTCGATTGAGACTGGCTCATGCTGGTATAGTGATCTTTGCGTTTCTCCGGTGTTGAATATAAAGGCTCTTGGCTGGTTTTAATTTGACTCTTAACTGGGCTAGCATCACTTCCAAATGAACTGTTCAGAGCACCATAGCAGGAAGTGGTCATAATAGCAGGTAATCCATTTTTGTCTTTGAAGTGTGTTCTGTGTAGTGGCTCTGATACAGTTGATTGCCAATATTCCTCGTTCTCATCCTCTTCGGTTTTGCTTAGTTGCAGTTCTTCGAACGAATCGATGTTATAGAGTCGGGATTCGTCTAGGGTTGTTATATCGTCGGCATCCCAAGAATCTGATTTTTGCTCGACGATCTTTCTAAAGCTTTCGTCGGCATCTTTGATAACATCGTACGGCACAGAGTGGTGCGAATCGGAATCATTTTCCTCAATGCATGATAAGTGTCTCGTGCGAAAGCCATAATAATGGGCGTGAACTTGCTGTGTTGGTTGTTGTGGTTGTTGATGTTGATGTTCAAATTGCGGTTCATCGCCTACAAATCCAGAAAAATGTAAATCCGAGTCACATGAGTAATCTGTTCGATCGGATGTGAATGAAGCATTCAAATCGTTGCTCTGGAACATTATTATCAACCGCCGCTGTCAGTCAGCCTGTGTAAATGAGAAAAATCTAATTGAGTCTAAGAAGAAAAAAAAGTTCAATAAAAATAGACTTAAACATTCTTCAACCATAAATAAAACGACGGACGGACGTATTGAATTCCGATTTCATTACGAATGCGCGTATAAACGAAAACGAGTATGTGTCTTATGCGTCTCTGACCTAGACCATCACTTGGCGGCAGTAGCGCGCCACCGCTCACTGCCACCGTCTGCAATGCCGCGTGTATTATGTCTTATAAATGTAAGTTGCAAGTCCACGCGCGCCTGCAAGGAATTTGATTATTTATTTTTAGTTACGGGTGCGCATTTTATTGAACGCATATACACTAAGTGAGCGTATATATACTTTTGCTATTTTTTCATTCAAAGTATATTGACAAGTCTTCAGATTGTTTTTAATTAAAGTACCAAATCGGTATCGTACTGATTTATATGGAATGATCATTATCATTTTATCACTTACAAGTACAAAGAAGGATTCCCAAGAAATTAACGTTGCAATTAGGGTACAGGTAAAATTTAACAGGAATATCGGATGGACAAGAATTTTTATTAATGATATTTAGTTGGTCAAGCAAAATAGAGGTTTATTTTTAAGTTCGCAACATTGTTCCTAGGGACAACTATTTTGACAGATGACGGCTGATTTCTATTCAGTACATTTTGCCATTTCACTGTCTCATCATTCACTTTTTTTATTTCCGACAATTTTTTTTTAATTAACAATATTTTTCGCGAAATTAATAGACACAAAAAGCTTCAATATTCTTTTCCGGCTCTTTTTTCTACATACAAATTGAAACGTCAAAAGTTTGGTGAAATATGCAGCACCCACTGCAGTTGCGTTGTGTTAAGTTCGAAACATTGAATTTGTGTGTATTGAATATTTTGACAGCTAATCCAGCTGCAGCTCCGTATCCATTGTGTTCAAGCAGTAAAGAATAACCAGGAGCTATTACTGAGACAAGGTTTTATATGCTTTATGAGCTGGTGGTATTATTGACCCATATGATGCCAGATCAAAACGTTACAGTCAATGGAGAGCACTTAAGGTCAATGGTTAATACTTTTTTATTTCCCAATTGAATGTCCTTAAAATAAAAATGCTTTGTTTCTAATAAGACCAGGTAATATGTGGCGCATATATGACCAAAATCATTTTTAAACACTAGTGGCATTTACTATACATAGATATGCCGTTTTTATGACCAGTATACCAAGATTTTAATTTTTTTATTTCATTTTAATACCACAGATACTATAGTTACTCTATTATCTGTGGTATAATACCTTAACATCAGACTCTTTAAAATTTTGTGTCTATGCTTCTTAAAAAAAATAACATTTATAATTTATATCAGATGGAAGATGAGCTTATACGAGGTATGCCAGCGTGTGCTGATAACATTATGGCACCTAAGGCGTCAGTTATAGCGATCAGGAAAACGAAACAGGAAAAACTTTCAAATAGATTATTTACTAGGTTTTCATTCGATTTGAAACGCAAATATTGTACTAATCGATGACAAATAACTCAATGAATTTTTTATGCAAATAAAATTTTCAACTCAACAATTATTTTATTGTTAAAAATGCATTAATGTGTTTTCCTGATGTAAATTAATTTTTCGTGCCAGCTGATTGTCACTTCACACAAAATGGAACAAATCGTTCCAATTATTTACGTTCCAGCTTTTACTTGTTCTACTGACAGATTTGTAAAAGGAAAAAAAATCGTATCCATCTGTTTCAACTTTTCCTAATGGTTTTTCCTGATCGCTATAACTGACGCCTAACGTGGGAATCTGCAATTATGAGTCTTATGATCTATCCAATAAGAAAAAAACGGAACAAAATTTTCAGGAAATGCTGTTAAAAGTTTGTTTTTCTATATAAATATCATCTCTGCAAAGAAAGCCTTATAAACAGTATCTACGCTAACGATAACCTGAACAATTAAAAAAAATAATTGTTTGTTATAGAAAAATTATTGTAACTTCATTTCTTTATTACAGCTTTTTAGACAAATTAATTAAAAAGCCGTTTCGGAATAAAATTTCATCGTTTTAGCTAAACTTTTTAAACTGAAAATATTTTATCTATTCAAATTTTAATTGTTGTAACGATTTTCTAAATTCCCTCATTTCATTTTCATTTTTAATTCATTTTTATTTTTTTCCAAATCTTATAACTATCTTGAAGCTAGACAAAAATTCATAAAAACTAGCCTACTTATCAATAACTTACAACTAACTTACTGGCCCCATGCGGGCGCTCTAAGTTAAACTATATATATCTTAATACTAATGCCTTTCGGCCTAAAAACTAATTTAATCCTAAAATTCCTTATCAGTTTTGTTTTCCATCAAGAAAGAATTAACAAAAAAAACTAAATTCTAAATTCCCTTTTTTATTGAAGATGTCACTGTAGTCCCCCGAGCTGGTCCAAAGCCTTATGCAACATAAAATTAAAAATGGAAAACGTCCAAATATCCGTTATCGGACTTAGTTCAGAGAGTGCAAAATTAAAGTAATAATGTTCTAAGTGAAAATGGTAAGCGAATTGGACAAAAAATATTTGAGGTGTGAAAAAAAAATCCACAAGGGAATGGAAAATTTAAGTTTCGCGCAAATTTTCATTTTTCCTAATAAAACCTACAATTCCATCCATTAGCACTGTGGTAACAAGGTCATTTGTTTGGCTGATATTTTTTTCATTGAAATAAAAATATTAATAATAAAACAATTTTATAAAAACTATTGTTTTAATTAAAACTTAAAATGAAACCTTTAACTGGAAAACCGTGCAACTTTTAAATTAAATAGTAGAACGTATAAGCGACTAAGTATTTGAACATCAGATTTTCAAAGTTTTCTTAAATATGGTAAGCAAAAATGGTATTTGTATAGATATTCGATTTATCATTTCATTTAGGTTTTCAGTATACAAAAAATTTGTTTACAAAAATCGTTTAAGCTTGGTTTTGCCGTCTGCTCGATTGGTAAGCAAAAATGGTATATAGAAATATTTTTAACATTAAACATTTAAGAATCAATTTTTGTCCAATTTACCAAACAAAAAGGGATATTTAAACCTTTAATGGGATACATTTTGGTATGGCGTCGATTAGTGTCTTAGAATTGTTTGAAAAATCACTTGAAATCAATTGAAACAAAAAAAAATCAACACAAAAAGACTTTAAAAATTGAAATAAAAAACAAAATTATTTACCGAACTATAGGTACAACATAAGAACATTTATTTGTATTTTTCTGAGTAATAATTAGAATTTTCTAAAATTTTCCCTAGCTGTTGATTAAAATGATTTTCCCTAACATGCATCGCCAAGATAAATATATCCTGTCTGGGAACACATTTCTATTAGAATATTTACTCCCCACGTCATCATAGCTGCTATAAATATTTGAAGCTGAACGACGACGTACGTACATCTAAGTTGAGGAAGTCTCTGTGGATGGTTGTTGGACCCCCAACACTATATTCCCAAATCCCAATTACTTCATTCTCCACGAATGTGTTATATTTTATTTTAAGATAGGTACATATCTTCATGTCCAGTTTTGTTTCTCATCTTTTCCTCAAATCTAAGCAGCGACAGGAGCAGCAACAACTGCTATTCAGCTGGGGTTATTTTCTTGTCGGCTGTGCTGTGTATAGTGGAATGGTGATGCACGCGTTTCTGACATTAGAATCTGGAGGGATTCCATTATCCCCCAGTCATTGTATTACCATAAAAACAACAACAACATGAGGAAAACAAAAACAACGCAATCAGTTCAGTTGGAAAATAATATTTCACCAAAAGGAACATTTGTATTCTATTTTTAATTGTGACTGGATGGCGGGAATAATTGAAAAAGAAAAAAAATATACCTATACTCATAATATCCAGGAGATTTCTACTTCTGTGGTGATACAGCGGGCGAAGCGACGCGGCGGCGAAGGAGAACTTAGCTCCAATAAAGGAGAAACACGCAGCTCACACATAGGCATTAGTCCTCTATTTAGACAAATGCCGGTATCAAAATAGATATCACACGGGACACACGAACGGCGGATCCCCAGCAAACTGAACTAGTTTTTTGTTTATTTGGTGATCTTATCGTGGCGCAACTATTTTGAAGATAGATCGCCTTGAGGTTGGAGCGAATGCATGAGCAAGAGCGAGAGCGAGAGCGCGTGCCTTATGCGTCGTCGTCGTCTGATTCTGATGAACGGATGCATCCTCAGACAGTGCAACTATTTTTAGATAAATACTTCTATAAGATGCGCACATAGAGAAAAATGGTTTATGTAATGACTTGGTTATACAGAGAGAATGAGGGGTCCTTTATTTAAGCGGAACTCATACTAATACCGAGTGGGGATGGACATTATTGTGATGCTCTGAAAGGTAAGTATGACAACAACAAGAAGTTTCTCAAAATTTTGGTAAGTTGATTGGGTTCGGTCCAATGACCCCCTATTCACAAATTACAATCCTCAGTCGAGGGGTGCTTATACAAGATGTGGACAAAAAAACGCGCTAAATGCGACATTCTCCCGATATTGATTGCTGATGACAGACATTCGGGATGCTGCGCGACACATAAAATTTTATCACCTTTAAATGGATGTTTGGTGACAGTTCTGGCAGCAACGATCGTATTATCGATAGCTACAGCTGTCCCCCTCCCATTCTTGTAGTTATAATGTATAAAGAGTCTCTTTATAATCTTAAGAGACAAGTTTATGCTTTTTAAATTGTTCTCTGGCGTCGAAAAAAATAAAAATAAATAAATGCACAAGGTGTACGATCCAAAAAGAGTGATTTCAAATAGAGGTTAATTTCGTTATAAATGTTTTTATTTCAATTTTATTATTGCTTTTCGATTTTCAATATCATTTATTAAATATTCTTTGGGGAACATACATATACGAATGTTGGGGCTAGCTTGAAGGTATATTATTCTTAGTTTAAACTTGACCTGTGGGTAGGTAGAAAAAGAAACTCAATTTATTTCTTATAGGTAGTGGAATCTTTTAAAATATTTACTATTTTTAATAGTTTTTGTCATATAAAACTAAATTTATAAACAATGATTTTCTTTAAACCTTCATGTGTAAACTATAGGTTTTAAGACTAGCTCATTCTTATAAATTGTCATACCTAATTGGTTTTGAAAATTTACTGAAAAAGCATTGAGATTATGGATTAATCTCGGATCTAATTATTTTTAGTTCGAAATTTTGGGCATTTGTGATTATACTATATGAGATTCGGGATTCACAATTATTGCGTTTTGGGATTCGAGATAATGTCATGATTGCAAATAATAGCTTGACAAATCTTCCAAAAATAGCAAAAAACTACATTCCTGCCAAAATTAGACACAGGACGGGCACACATGAACGGTTGAGATTTGTAAGTCTTTGTTCTAGTTTTCGAACTCTTACGCCACCACATGTTTAAGCTTAAAAATGTGAAATAAGAAATTTCGGTGTTCTACTTGTAATGAAAGTGGCAGCATTCAAAATAAGTCAGAAGACGCCATAAAATCAAGGTAGATACCTACTCACTATATAGTTCGTATCGTACATAGACAAAGTCGAATAATGTTCAAATTCATGCTTCCAAATTACAATTACAACCAGTAATTAAAAAAAGATTTCAAGGATTATATTTTTACCCTGTATTTTTAACAATCACATTTTAAAAAAAGGTCATCAGTCAACCAAGTCGACATATTATTATGAACGTTCGAACTCGGGAAAAAAACGACTATTTTTTTACAAATTGAGTTGCTGAATGTCAATGATGTCAGAATATCTTTCAGACTCTAACCAAAACAAACGTTTTCATATTTTTTCAATCATTTCTTTGTTATTGCCACTAAAAATCCTTATTTTTCGTTTCACTTATGACAACATAAAAAAAAATCGGTTGAAAATGATTATTATTTTAAAAGGAGCTCAAATTATTTTCGATATTCACCGCCACACGACATGTCCAAACATGATTAATTTTTGTTTATAAATATTATTATGTTTTCTTACCTTAATTAAACAGCGATTCACTTCTTTTATCATTAACTCACAACAAAATTGTGCAGTTTTTTTCCAAACTTAAAAAAAAAAAATTTCACTGATATTTAGAACTATTCTTGAAATTTGTTTTTATCCGCCAATTATTTATATTATGGGCTTATTTATTTTCACACAAATCAAGATCACGAACGCACCTAAAACGTCACAACCTACATCGGTGTGCTACGAAATTGCACTAAGTTCAAACTAAAATCGGCGGCAACTGCGCACAGAGTGAATGTATTCACAGAACTGCGCTGAAGCTGATGATGATGTACTTCTTTTTCCCATCATCCCCTAAGAGCTGGGGATGCCGCCTTCCTTGGTTCCATTATAGAGAACAGGAATCAAAGTGAATTCCTCCTGCCACACGCTCGCTATATGGAAAGAAAGAAAGTGTCAAATTCTAAAAATAAATTTCAACAAATTCGATCGAAAAACTCACGACTCCCGAGTGCAATGCCACTCTATACCTCTCTGCTGATGATGGGTGCAAGTCTATCTGAAATCTGGATACTGGGTGTACGTTACCTCCTATGTATCTATAAGAGATAAATGTGCATTTTGATATCTTGGCTGTCATTAGGAAGTCGTATTTGAAAATCTCGTTACACATTTTCAAGCTGACGACGATAGGATATTGGGGTGACATTAAAAAGATTACACCACATGTTGGTTTTAAGGTACAAACGTTTGGTACATTGACCTTTTTGTTAGGTTGTTGTACCCTCATGTTTTCAAAAATCTATATAATTTCAACGAAAAAAATTAATATTAACTAAATATTAAAAGAAATACAAAAATCAATTGAAATTTCAAAAGAAATTTAAATTTGGAATTTCGAATCCTTGTTGTGAATTAGCATCATCGCGTCTTTGTTGTCGTTGCCTGATGTGAATGTGCTACAGTTCGTTGACTCAAAAACGGAACTTATTAATCTTCTTTAAATGAATTCCGTGTGGTATGTAGGTGAAGTATTTTTATAATATGAGGTTTTCCTTTATTCAGTTTGGAACTATTTTGGGACGCAATAATTATTTTGTTTGATTTTTAAAACTGGGTGATTTTTTTTTCTAGCAAAAACGTTTGGATTTGTATATATGTAGGTATGTATGTTAAAATTACAGTTTATTGCGCTGATCACTGAACCCATATTGATGTTTAAAAATGGAATAAGTATTAGGTTCTTTTTAACTGATGCGTACCTACAAAAACTAAAATTAAAATTATAAACTGAGTAACATAACGGATTAACTAAAAAATTAATGAGTAGGAATCGTAATTTTTTAGTTGTCATTCTGCATTTGGGAATTATGAAAATGAAAAAATGCTATATTTCAAAATTTTAAATTTTAAATAGGTACTCTATTTCAATGTTTTGTAAATCCCCTTATGTTTTTCAATTCTTTGTTCTTCAATTCCGTCTACTTAAATTCCGTAAATGATCAAAGATATTATTTTTTTATAATCAGCCTTTCGTCAATTCAATGGGAAATTTTTTGCTCCGAAAAACACATTACCCGAGAAAAAATCTTTCCCAAAAACAATTTTTTTTCGCACTGAATTATTGTCAGGAACATTTATTGTATGCGAAAAAATTTCAATTTTAATTTGATTACTAACAAATTTTGACATTTGGTACATTAAACATCAATTTATTAAAAAAGCGAATAAATATTCTGTAATAATTATCAATGGTCCACAACGGTCTGTATAATTATTAATGAAATACAAATTTTATCAATATAAATATCTATGTATGTATTTTTGTTTCTTTCATTACAATACAACATGGCTTTCTGTGATTTTTTTGTGTGAAACTCTCAATGAATATTTATCCGCTGTCTTGCCGGGGAATCACAGAAGAATTACGTAATTAAGTATCTCACAAATATAGTATTATGGTTAATTTTCTTAATTTTGCTGTCAAATCCTGAAGAGAAAAACATTTTGATTTGCCTGCTCAATTTTTAACACAAACTAATTTGTGGAATTTAATTTTTCTGACCTGCTCACACATTAAAAAAAAAAAAACGTATTTTTTGTTTAGGTACCTACAGCTAATTTGCTTCTTTTTTTTTTCAAAAAAGTATATGAAAACATTATGTTTCTGTAATCATTGTTAAAACAAATTCAGTATTTAATAAAAAGATTTTTACTTAAAAACTTTCAATGTGAACGAATTACTTAATATGCACGAATTGGCCATGGTCATCTTCGAGCAGAGAAGGTTGTGCAGAGGTGGAAAATGTATCTCTTGAGAGATAGCAATAAAATATGTTTCTCTCAAGTATTGAAATCGATAAATGGGAAGACCGGGACTTAATTTTTAGTTTTTGTCTTTCAAAGACAACGGCAATTATTATGGTCCTTCATTAAATGAAGGACTCATTGCCATGATGACGAGAAACGAACCTACATAATATTGTAAATTCGTTTGAACTTCATATTTATGAAAAATGTTTGGTTATATTTTCCTTAAAATCGAGTGTCTCAAAACCTAAAATTAAAATTTACAATGATGAGTTTCTATGTAAGCTCTAGACTATTTGGCTTTCTATTAATCCACTAAAATTACAAAAAAAATTAACTATTTTTGAACATAATGCACATTTTCCTTAAATTTTTTTATTACTGGAAATAAATCATCAACATTTTAAAACATTAAAAAAAAATTGAAACGGAGAGCATTTGTTTGCAGAAATCAGACTTGAATGTGGGGTAGTGTTGACGAACATTTATTTTTATAAACTCTACCTAGTTTGTTTTAATTTGATTTTGAATATTTAACTGTTGGTCCAGATATTTTTTGAAAATCAGTTTCCTTTTTCCGGTTAAAAATAATATTTATTTAAACATACATAATTTTATGAGTACCAGATGCTCCCTAAAATATGCAATATTGTTCTTAGAGTAACACCAACATAGTTTGAAAAATTAATCGAAATGGTTGATGTCTACGCTTCTATAATTATGGCGTAGATTGTTATTAATTTCAAGCTTTTATTACTGCTGCATTTTGTATTGTATTTTTCTTATGTAAACCAAAGATACATATGTACATATAAGGAGCAAGGACGTTCGTAAAACGTGTATCGTAAGTTTACTGTTTTGCATGAATACCCTTATTTTAAATTGATAAATGGCAGTTTATTTAACCTTAACTTGATGGCTTTTGTAGGATCTTTTTGGGGATTAACAAAAGTCTTTATATTTTTAATTTTAATACATGTTTTTTTGCAATGTTCTTTCATTCACAAATTCAATTCACAATTTCTATCATTTTTTTAGCATTCATATTGACACAGTGTTCTCTCTTATCACTCTACATATGTATATACTATTAATTCATTCAGTGTTTGCGGCATTTAACCCACAGATATATTTTTGATTATCATAAAGCACTAAGTCCAGATTAACAATAATATACGAAAGTTCGTTATGGGTTATAGACTTTTATAGTTAGCCAGTTTTAACATTATTAACAGAGATGCAAATTGCGTAAGATTTTTGTATTTTATTTTTAAATAATATTAAAAGTCGTCCAAATTGTTGTTTTATTTGTACGCTCATTTTTGAAGATTTTTTCCTTTTCAATAGATATATGTAGATCATCGAACTTTTATTCAAGTCTTTCTTTATATTCCAGGAAGTAAAGTTGCATTTGTGATACAATTTGCTTAACGAACAATATAAATGAAATTTATTAAGAGGATAGATAAACGACTTATACGAATTTTCGTTCTAGCCTCTTGAAAAATCAATCCAAAAATTTATAAACTTAAGTTTTCAAAACATTTATTTAACAAAAAACTTAAAAAAACTATATTAACTGATTTAAAAAAAATAAAAACGATTTTATTATGAATGCATATTTTATTCATCGTCGATATCAATATTAGTTGGTGTTAAATGATTTTATGATTTGCAATGCTACCTCCGAAACTATAAAATTCAAAGTTAATAATGTTGAATGTGTGGCTTTGTACGTACTCACATCTTATACGAGTTCTACCGAACCGTAGCAGATGAGCGCATCTACCTGTTTTTGATTAGCAAACCAAAAATATTCTTAAAAAAAAAAAAAAAAAAATATTTTGCTATTATCTCATGTTAACCCTTTCGGATCGAATTCTAAATTTTCTTCTTTTTTTTTTATTTATTGTTGGGAAGAAACTTATAGGATTCGACTTTTAGAATTTGTTTTATCGTTTTTTTTGTTTGCGGCCTTGCTGATTTATTCTTTTCCTTTATATTATGTTACTCCATTTTATGATTTTATTTCGCAAGGTCATGGCGGACGTAAATAATTACGGGTCAAGGTTGTTTTATGGGGATCCGCTTTGTTATAGATACATACATTACATATACATATGGAATGGCTGAATTTTGTTTCCTCTACCTTTTAAGTGTGATGATGTGATCTTTTTGTTTTTTTTTTATTTTTGGGTTATGTTTTTTTTGGTCGCGTGTTGGTTCTAGAAAAAGGAAGTTTCTGCGTTTTTTCCAAGAAAAAAAAATGGTGTGATAGGAACCGGTTAAAGTCTGTCAGCAAAAAGGAAACTTTCAAATTTTTTTTCTTTTGAATTCGTGTTGCGGGTGCAATCAAATTTTATTTCACATACAATAACTTTTGGGATTTCAATGGCCAATGATGGTAAGGTAGTTTAATCATTGGAATATTAAAACTTA
This sequence comes from Epistrophe eligans, assembly GCA_951394125.1. Taxonomy (NCBI): domain Eukaryota; kingdom Metazoa; phylum Arthropoda; class Insecta; order Diptera; family Syrphidae; genus Epistrophe; species Epistrophe eligans. The sequence goes on from OX596031.1 coordinate 956,621, forward strand.
TTGTATCCGGAATCTTGGCTAAATATAATAATTCAGTTATAAGCTTCATTTTGACATATGTATACCTATAAACACTGATTTTGCTTTCTAGACGCCTCAAAATCGCAGTTAAAATTTTCAGTGAAAGATATAACTGGCACCTAAGCTAAATGTACATAATTTTTTTTTTCAATGACATTCTTTGGTGGCGCAAAAGCATGTCAGCCTATCGAAGATGCTAATAATTTTTGCAAATGGCGACAAAAAATCAGTCGAAAAAACTATTCCTAGTTCTTCCATGTCTTTTCAATTTGTATTTTGTATTTTTTTTACTTTACAAATTTCAAAGTTGAATTAACATTTGCCGCCATTTGCAGAAATTAAAGCAGCTCCCGATAGGATGATGCCATTTGCGTTTTTTGACTTTTGATGACTTTTTAGCATAAAAAAATTCACTGCTAGGAAAAATACAAAATTATCAAAAAAATATATAATATAAAAAATTGACATATAATGCCAATGATGTCAGTCACATTGAGAATTATTGTTACCTGTCCCCTTCCACACTTGTCAATTTTTTTAAAACATACCTATATAGTAAAGTTTCATGACATCATTTGAAACTCACAAATTCAACAAACTCATAGATATTAAATTGCAACATAAACCTTCCTTAACCCATACACATTTGTGCTATCGCATTCAATTAATATACGATTCAATATTTTTATTAGTTGATGATTCTCTTTTCTTTTGTTTTCAAAAAGATTATCAACATTCCCTTATCATATCAGTAAAGTTATGTAAGGATGAAATAATTTATATATTAAACACTTTGTCCTTTTTTAAATAAATACTTGGCTAATTTGACACCAATATATGTAGGTTCATTGATTAAAAAAAAAATCTTAAATTTAATAATAGTGAATAATTTTGTATGCCTATACACTCAAGTCAAATATACACACATTCAACTGAAATTAAAGCAAAATTCAATTGGTGAATGGAATTGTAATTACTTATAGAATTTTACATAATTTCAAAACATTTAAGGTTGCCGGGTCATGGAAAAGTAACAAAATGAGCTGCATGGTTTTATCTCTTTTAAAACGGCTATTACTCGTTGATTGCCGTGCATTTCGTAATGCCACACCTGTTCTAAGTACTTTACTGTCATAACATTGTCTACAATATTGTAAGTCACTCCAATCTATGTGCATATTCAAACCTCAGTAACCTAAGACTCCGACTGCTCCATTGAACGGAGAATTGATTCTCTCTTACCTCAAATAAAACCATGCATATACCCACCTATCTTAAACCTAATCTACCAGAACGTGCTTAGCATACTCAGGCGCAGACACAAGTAACCAAACTGTAATTATAGATCAAAGCGTTACCAGACACCCCTATTTGTAATATGATGAAGCTATAACAATTGACCGATTGATTATATATTCTGGGTCGATTTCTTTGCCCCTCTCGAACAACTTATCTCTTCGACACATTTTAATCAGTCCAAAAATAAAAATAAAAAAAAAAACTCGAAATGAAAAAGCGATTTGTTACAAATAAGGCTATCAGACACCATCACACTTCAGTAGTAGCTGCCACAGAAGCATTGACGGCAAGCGCGTAAGATCTATGGAAACCAAGTTGGGTTTTCAAACGGATTGCCTGAATGGGGGATCAGTACGAGTTTGCAACTGAAAGTGTCTAAACCGATTTTGAATAAGAACTTATAAGTTTAACATCTCATACGTGCATATACTGAGATCTTTGTAATAATTTTTAGTGTTTTAATTTGTGTAAATAATATAACAAAGGTGCAATGAATCAAACAGTTGAGAAAATTCAAAAAGGCTTGCCAGCTGATTGGGAAATCTTACGGACGGTCTATGAATTACTGCGGAATGCGAACGTCTTCTGTGTGACCAATAACGATGAGAAAATTGTGGAATTCGTCCAGCCCGCAGAACTTAAGGTGGGCTTTTAGTTTGACACAGTTTTTTAAGGCTGTTGAATGTTTTTTTATATACAATATATACAATCAAATCTGGGACACATAGCAATCTATTACAATCAAGTGTTGTTTGTATTTTTGTTCGATTCAATTTATATTTATTCATTGTGTCTCACCAATAAATAAATTAACAAACATTTTGAGTGATAAAAATAAATTTAAATTATGTATTTCTGTATTACAATTCACAAATGCTGTTATCCACTTCAAAAACTGATCAGATCGACGGCGACCCCGAAAAATATTAGCTCTATTCAGTTGTTGTCATATTTAGAATGGATCTTTGTTCAAACCGCAATTAAAATGTTTGTTTCTGTTATTTATATGCTTTAGGTCTAGACATATTAGTTTGACATTTGACAGTAAATTTGGCTTCTGCGGGTAATTACTAGTCTAAGGAGCCTTACACACTATCAACTTCAATTTTGTTTTCTTGCTAGTTTTTATTTGTTTGCAAAATAATTTTTCTACTGTTCATTTATATTTCGACGATGTTTTTTTTTTTAACTTTATATACAAAAATTTTAAGACTTATATAATAAATAACATACCAACAAATATTGGAATTGATCTTTAACGCCAAATTGGTTGAAAATGATTGTGGAAAAATGCAATTATCTTTAATTCCTAACTTTAACTTTACGATCGGTTTATTAAATAAGCAATTAAGTCAATACATACACAAATGATTATTGGTACATACATAGATTTAATATTGAAAAAGCAAAAATGTATATTTGTATCCATTTATGTGTTAATTTGTAATTGAGAAGAGATCTCGATAGATGATTTTTTGACATTTCGTTAGTTATTATTATTAATATCGGGAAGACAATGTGATTGCTTTAAAAAATGTGACCGTTGTTTTTTTTTTTTAATTTTAGCTTAAAAAAAAATTTCTCGTGAGAATTTTGTTTTAAATTTTTAAGTGGTATCACTCGGAACAAACTATGACTTCGTTCCAGAAATATTGTCAAAATTCTCACTCTAATCGTGTATCGTGTAGAGGGTTCTTAAGAAAATGCTAAATTAATAGATAGAGAGTAGCCGGAAAGAACAATGAACTTGTCTATCACATTTAAAGACAAAACACAAAAATAAAAACGAAAGAAAAATGAGAAGATTCCTTTGAAGCAAAAAAAAATTGTTTTGTTGTTATTTTTATTTTTGCGCTGGTTATCGATATGTATATGTTTGACTACAGTCATTTACTTATATACGAGATGTTTTTATTTTATTCTTCAATGATAATAGTTTTGGTTCGAAGAAGTCAGTCATTGTTGCATGCTAATATAGCTTATTCATTAAAATGCTAACGTTCGGCAAACGAAAAACGGAGCGACGACGCACGGTTTTAAATTTATTGCCTTAATATATATGGACTCTCAAATTTGTGAGCTTGACGCAGCTAGATTTTTATATTATTATTATATTAGTTGGTTTGATAGAGAATCTATTTGATGCTGTAAATAATTTGATTTTTTTATTTAAAAATAGTGAACAAACTGACTCATAAATATCACTTTCAAAACCAACGCAACGGCGACATATAAAATTACGTCGCTCTTTTTCTACATACATATTTGTAACTTTTGAAAGCATCGGCAAAATGTATTATGAAGCTACTTCTCGCATACACCTTTCTTATTGGATCCGAAATGATTTGATAATTGTGATATCTAAAAATCGCTAGAATGGTTTCACAGGTAGGTAATTTCATATTGAATTGATTTGACCGTTAAAAGCTTGGTTTTGTTGTTTTCTCTTTCTATTTTTTATACATCGAATGTTAAGTTTTTCAATTGACGATGTTCACATTGAACTAACTTAACGGACTTATTTTGACATGTTGTCTGTTGTTCAGACATAAACTCATGTGAATTCAAACTGACTCACTCTGACGTGTATCATTCGTTAAAAAAACACACGTTGAAGAAATCTACAAACTACAAAATTATTTTTTTATTTAAAAAGTGGGTTTTCCATAATTTCTTATCGAATTTCGTATTTAATTGATTTAAATGTATCACAAATGTATATACCTACCACAAATAAAAACGAAACTTATGTTCATGCTTCGGTACTACTGGTAAAATAAAATCACCATTTTTTCGGTCAAAATGCAGACTGAAGACAAACATAATATTGTTTACAAACAATAAACATATCTGCTTGTTAAAGGAAGCAGACGTTATTGTTTTGCTTCTTGGCTTGAGGCATAGAGTTGTAAATAATGACTTGTTGTTTTTTATTTTATTGTTGTTTTGTTTTTAATTTAAGACTATTGTTGAAAATAATTAATCACTACCGTCATTAAATTTTGTTGTTATTATTTTTTTTTTCTTATTTATTTTGAACTAATTTCTTATTTTACATAAATTGATAATATAAAAAAACAAAATTGATTAATAACACTCTTCTCTTGACAAACACAAAATAAAAGAATCTGAATCTGAATAAGTTAAACAATCATTTCACAATTTAATGTTTGTCATGGAAGACAATTCTAGATGAGTTGTGTTTAGAAGATAATTTGCTCGTTTTGGTAGATGACTTGAATTTAGTCGGAATTGCATAACATCAGTTCAAGTCGATCATTTTCAATCTAAATTGTCATCCATCGATCACGTCAGAGGAATTAAATTATTGGAAGTTTTCGAATTTGATGAAGTGAACAAATCAAAGCGAGTCAAAAATGAGATATTGATTTATAATAATAATAATAATAATAATAATAATAATAATAATAATAATAATAATAATAATAATAATAATTTTAAGTATATGCCTGCAAGGTCTTTTAAGTTTTAAACGGGCTGATGTTAAGGTATTACCATGATACTACTTTATAATTTTCTAACTTTAAAGCTCTATAGTACCATATTTAATTTATTTTATTCATAAACTCCAGTTGAATACGCCTTAAGCAGTGACAGTTCATGAAAAAAAGTAAGCAAACATACATTTGTAATGGTCAAAGTGACATTTGGTGTTAGTTTGATACTTAAAACATAAAATAGGCTTTTGGAGATCTTATCCTTAACAAAATGTTAAAAATAAAGTCGATGCTAACTCCTTTATAATTTCGAAAATCCTGTTTTTAACCTAGCATCATAGGTACTAAAAATGATATAAAATTGTATTGAATCATCTAAAATTTTGCGCCAGTGTTTCTATTTTATTTTTATTTATTTTATATGTACTACTTTTATATTAGCTTACCAAATAAAATCTATATTACGTAAATATTACAGTATTATTGACATAACTTTTAATGTTGTCTGTCAGGTTAGCTAATTATATTTATATAAATAATTTTATGGAAATTATTAAAGTAGTATATACATCGTTATTTATTTTATTTCGTATTCCTATTTTTTCATTGTTAATTATAATAGTTCTAATTAACAAAATTCATTTAATAATAAATCTCTATATTTCAAAGAATAATTTAAAAAATTGAAAAGAGATGGAAAGTTTTTGCCGTTTAAAATTTCATAGAGCTCTTCACAAGAAAGCACACTTTTACCGAAACATATAAGTCTAGAGTTTTTGAAGACTGGACATCTGCCAATAAAATGGTACGTATTTTCCACCTCATCTAGGTTGCAAATTGTGCAAATACCGACTGTATCTTTTTTGAACGCTTTGGCGTTAATATTGAGGAGCCCACCCCTAGCTTTAAGAACTAAGCTTACCAAATGCGAAGAATTATCGTCGACGAAGTATGGTTCGATGTTGTAATCAAGATGAGGGTATAGATCATGAAATTGTGAGTTCCTGGCACTGTTGATGTTATTAGTGATTTCCGAACTTTTCAGTGTTTGTAGAATATTCTGGTGCAAATTGAACAATGAAGAAGTAAAAGAATTGAATTTATAGCTATGCCCAGCTCACTACATAAATCACGTAACTTGCGGGCCCAAAAACTGTTTTGGGCGATTGTTTCCTCCGCGAAAATACGTGTCAATCTGGTATTAGGAAGTCTAAGCGTTTTTCTTATGTAATGGAGTCGTAGCGTCTGAACAAATTGGGATGGAAGGCCAGTCTTCAAATGTAACATATATGTAGTTGGGAAATAAAATCTATATTAAAACTATATTTAATTGTTATAATTTTCTCTTAAAAACTAATTTTTTCCTCTTCCGCAGAAACTCATAGATCTTACAATTTCCGATGACAAGTCTTTGAATGAAACCGAAATACTATCCATGTGCCGTAAGATAATTCAATATTCCGTCAAGACGACACACAACCGATTCCATAATCAATTATTCGGTCAAATGGACCCCTACGGTCTATTTGGTTCCTGGATAACCGAGGCACTCAACACAAGTGCGTAAGTTTCCGGCATTTACAATTAATACAGATAACTTATTATTATGACAAAAAATAGGCAAACAAAAAAGAAAAAAAACATAAAATAAATCTGAAAATGTCAGTTATAGATACGTTTGCGTTAATTTATTCGTTTTTATTTACCAATCGACAGGTATACATTCGAAGTGGCTCCAGTTTTTTCACTCATCGAAACGGAAGTCATAAAGAAAATGTGCGACATTTGTGGATATGCTAATGGTGATGGTATATTCGCTCCCGGGGGATCGATTTCAAACATGTGAGTACCTATAATTGTCAAGTGCTTGCTAGAGTTATGTCACTTTAGATATGTTTAAATATTATCAACCTCATCTTTCAATGTTTTTTTTTAACTAAATCAAATGATTCCTTTCAAGGTATGCCCTGGTTCTGGCCCGATACAAGATTTGTCCTGATATTAAGACGAAAGGAATTTTCGGAATGAAGCCTTTGGTGCTGTTTACCTCGGAAGAATCGCATTACAGTTTTAAGAAGGCAGCTCAATGGATCGGTCTTGGCACAGACAACTGTGTAGTTGTCAAAACAAACGCACAAGGTCAAATGCTAGCTAAGGACCTAGAGGAAAAGATCTTACAAGCTCAAGTTCAAGACAAGACACCATTCTTTGTGAACTCAACAGCTGGAACGACGGTTTTGGGTGCATTTGATGATTTGAACGAAATTGCCGATATTTGTCAACGCTATGGACTTTGGCTGCATGTCGATGTTGGTTTTTTATTTTTTATTAAAAAAAAATTTCGAATTCTAATGCTTTTTTTTTTCTCAAGGGATGCCATGGGGGATCGGTTCTTATTTCAAAAGAAAACCGTCATCTTATGAATGGGGTCGAGAGAAGTAATTCATTAGCTTGGAATCCACACAAAGCTCTAGGAGCCCCTTTACAGTGCGCAATGTTTCTTACTAATGAGCCAGATCTTTTGTCAAAATGCAATAGTACCGAAGCTAAGTATCTGTTCCAACAGGACAAATTCTACGATGTCTCGTATGACACTGGAAATAAAAGCATCCAATGTGGCCGAAAAATTGACTCTTTCAAATTCTGGTTAATGCTCAAGGCTCGTGGAGTGAATGGATTGGGATCGCTAGTTGACCATGCCATAAAAATGGCCAAAGTTCTTGTTCAAAAGCTGCAACAGAGAAAAGGATATCGTCTGGTGCAAGATTCATTTTCGTATACAAATGTTTGTTTTTGGTATATTCCGAAGGCAATGCGAGGTCAGGAGGAGACTACCGAGTGGGAAGCCAAATTGTACACGGTAATTAAATTAATTGCCATTATCAGATTTTTTTTTATCATAATAATTTATGACAGGTTGCACCAAAAATCAAGGAGAAAATGATCCGAAGTGGAAGTCTCATGGTTGGCTATTCACCCCTGCCGTATCGACGAGTGGGAAATTTCATTCGAATGATTTTTACGTGCTATCCGGTAGTTGATGATGCTGAGATCGATGCCATTCTTGATGAAATCGAGTTTTTGGCAGAACAGGATTAAAATAAAATGCTTTTCGTTTTAGATAAGTTAATAATGAAAATTGTATATGATTTAAAAATGATTTGCGCTTATACGGTAGTTGGATATTAAAAAAATAAGTTTTTGGATTATTTCCTAAGTTACCGTGTTTTTAAATGAAAAACAAAACAAAAAATAAGATTTCATTGAAAAAATACTATATGTAAATTAACGTTAGCTTGGGTGATTTTTGGCATGATGGACGAAGAAAAATAGAACCTCGTTGGTTTTTGGGTCATTATTTTATCGGTTCGGTTTTACCCACTCAAATTAGTTCATCTGGTAGCTACTTAGTGATAGCATGTTTGACACTTTCAAAATGCTCATTTATTTATTGTCTTTGAGACACGGGTTTCAGATAAAAAATATATACATATGTATTTAGATATTTGGTATTTATTTTGAATTTTAATTGTATAATTATTAGAACTCACCATTTTTTAATTTCCATTGTAACGGGTGATTCAATAGGTTTTTTTTGACAGATTACGTGTGACTGGGTCATGCGATCATGTTATTTTTATTCAGTTTTTTTTGACAAATCATCATGGAAAGACTAACAACGCAATAATGTCTCCAAATTATTCAACAGTAACAAAAATTAATTTGCATTCTGGGAAAAATGGTTTTTTGTGCACTTCTACCGAATTTCGTTCAGTGATGGGGCACATTTTTGGCTCATTGAATATACATATATACAAAATGTCCACATTTGGGCTAATGAACAACCCTTGTCCCAGCCATCTTCAAATTTGTTAAAACGCTTTTGTATACTTTAAGTCTTTACTAACCCGAAGAAGCAGGGAGTGATTGTTCTGTACATACATACTTGGTCTCAGGTAGACAGTTCTCAACTACTTATCGAATCTATAAACTTTGGAGACTTTTGAAGTATTTTATCCAGCCGATAACTTGACAGTAAGAGGCAATTTTCTTTAAGAATGATGTTGTCTTGTAGCGGTTCGTCTTGTCAAAAAACGTTTCTCGTCATAGAACGGTTCAGTGGTATTCTTGCCGACTTCCACAGATTATTCCGATTTCTAGTCCAAACAAATCTGATTGATAGGGCCGATCAATTTGTTGATGGTTCATCTCGGCAAGGTTCTTAAGAAGATTACTGAAACATTAAAACAAATACTCAATATTTAAAGTTTTATTTTGATACATATAACTTAATCTGAAGTTTTTAGTTATTAATGTGAATTTAAAAAATACATTTTGAAAAAAAATCATCTGTCCATTTTCGAAATATCGAACATGTATGTATGTATATAAAAATAATTTTAAGATTTTTTTTTAAATCAAAAATTTTATTTTTTAAAAGTTTTGATTTGATATTATTTTAACTTATAGAAGCTATTTTGTAAATAATTTCATTAAAATCGGTTCTACTGATATTGAGATATTCGAAAACCAAACAAATGGTTCTATGAGAGATATCGTGAACATAATCGATAAATAAAATTTGTTTCCAATAATATGCTAGATCATACTGATAATAATTAATAAATTAAAAAGATAAAAAAAGAATTTGGTATACAATACTTTTAAAACCTTTTGAAACATTCTCCGTAAAACAATTGATCAAAATCAGTTGAACCGTTTTTTTCGGAAGAATGGTAGCGCTTTTGTAAAAAAAATTATTGATTTTTTTCTTTTCGCAAATAAAAAATAATCTCAAACATTATTGTAAAATAAAACTGCAAATATTAAAAAATTTGCTTTCTAATCTTTAAAAGATAGATTTTCTGCAAATAAAATTAAAACTCTAGCTTTGAGGGTAAGTCTTATTCCGGCAATTCACCTGACATGACATGGCAACCTTGAGGGATTCTGAAAGATTCTATACCAGAATTAGGGAACAATTCATGAACTTATTTTAAAGGGCTTTTAATTTAATTAAACTACACCACATTATTAGAGAAACAGGCGCCTGGTATTATGTAAATAGTGAAACCGAAACAACTATCATGATAAAACATACATTAAATTGAAGTTGTTAAAACATGATTATTCTGTTGTTTAATTTTTAACAGTTTTTTATTAACGTCTTTGCTCGATATCTTTACATAAGCTAAGAGCTCTGCTTTTATATATTATTCAAATTGTGAAAAACAAAGAAACACCCACATAATGTATAAATTGCCGTATTCCATACGGGTTTGTTTACGTTGGTTCTTTTTCTTTTGCTTTTATAAAAACACATTGACAACACTTTCCTTAAGATTCTCGAAATGAATCCAAGACATACAGTCAAGAGAACGACGATCATTAACTCCAGTTTTTTTTGTTTTGATTTTGTTTGTGTGATCATAAAATATCCATCTAAGCGCGGATAATTTTTTTTATTGTTTGGTTCAAGCATCTTTTTGATGATGGATTGCATTCAGGCACAAACGTTCCGTAACGCGTGCTGAAGAAATTAAAAAAAAAAAAAAAACAAAAAACATATTCAGCTCTGAGGAGGATGGAGATTGGAGGCTACACGCTTTATTTAAAGCAAGATTAGATATTCAAAATTATGATAATAAAAGCTATCTTATTTGTCTTCGTCTTTCTATCAAAGACATATTGTATTCACTAACGAACGATGACGGTGACGGCTAATATTAACAAAAAGATACAACATTTTAAAAAGCGAAGCTTCTTTTTGTCGAGCGTCAGATGTCAGTTGGTATAACGATTGGAGGAGTGAACGAAGCTGTGAAAATACTAGTGAATATCTTACGTTGCATGAATTTTGATTTACAATATCACAAATACAAATAACATAAAGATGATAAGTTTAGGTGTATATATACAATACTATATTACCATATACTTTAGATACTATATATATATTATGTATATATATATTGAACAACTGTGCATACATATAGGAGCTTAGTGTTTACAATGTCGTTTACGCTGAGCCTGTATTCAAATACAAACAATAATAGCCCTGCTTAGTTAGTAAAAAAAAAATCCAATATGGACTTCGATTTCGAGAAGAGCTCACGTTCGGGTTAATTCCTTGATTCCATCTTGCGAATAAGGTATACCTACTTTAAGAGCAAGTTAAAGGTTCTTTAAAAATTGTGCCCAGAAAAATAAGGGTAGGTATTTTAATTTGGCGAAAAGATATTTAATACCTAAATTTTATCAACTATTACGTAAATAACGATGATTTTTAAGTTGATGTGAATGGTAACATATACAGAACCGGTCGAACCGGTATTACACTAGGTACTGACAAATTGGTAGTGTTTCTGTTAAAAAACTGGAAAAAAGAATTGACTAATTCAATTATTTGCCTGTTTTTTGTTTTTTTTACAGAAGTACTGTCAATTTATCAGTCGTTTAAATCCAGCATTAGTTGTCAATCATTACAGCAAGAATATGAGACACCGTAATATACCTTATTATTGATTTCTAAATTCATATGTATATGTTAGCACATTTTCATTATTCCCTTTAAGTGCAAGTCCTTGTGACCCATACATAAGTTTTATTTTTAAACTTAATATTTGATTTTATTGTGTTTTATTTTTACACCGAGTATACACTTGTTGAATTTAGAAATAATTCGCAAATGAATTATTATTATTTTACATGATTTATTGTGATAAATTGCAACTGTATATGGAAGAAAATGGGTACCTATATCTGTGCAGTTTTTACCATCAATCCAGGCATAAGACGGGGATGCGTTTTAAGTACTCTGCTAGTTATTCTGCTCGATCAGAATTCACTACCGGGTGGTCTTACTGTTAATAAGGCATGTCAGTAACAGTTCTAACAGATTTTATTATCAAACGAAATTCTTTTTGTCTTTTAATCTAAAATTGCTTTCTCAAAGGCTTCTCCATTTTCAAAAGTATTTGTGGAAGGTTCAAAACTAATACAATTTGATCGAGAAAATTGAAGCATATATAGCATATCAAATTCTGTTTTCAGAAAACATATTAAAACACAATCAATACCTACCTAACACTTTTTTGGCAGCCATTTAAATTCTGATAATGCTGCCGATGCGCTACTTCTCTCTACAAGCTGACTTCAAACACATCTTAAGTGGCCCAACCCTGTATGTCAGACCCACAAACACTTGATAATAAATAATTTATTTGCCAAACACGTACTTCGTGTACTACTTATGTTAACTCATGGCTTCTTCACGTATTTAGCTATACACGAAGTTCTTAATCTTAAGCTTATTAATTATTTGCAAAAAAAAACTTGTTTTTATTTACCTAGCTGTTGCTTTGCTTTTGAGCAAATAAAGGTAAAACATCTAAGAATTCATCGGAGATTTTAAACAATTTGATTCTAAAACTCAGTTGCAACGTATAAACTGATGCTGATTTGAATAATACAGTGTGCTCAATTTATTTATTCATTTTATGATTGAGAGAAAACCTTGGAGAGGGAGGCTTTTAAAATCTTTGCCAAGTCATAATAAATATGCCGACGAACAAAAAAGCAAAAAAAAACAAAAACAACAAACTAGAAGATCTGAAGATGCTGCGATGATGACAACAACAAAATCGATCAGAGATCATAAAAAATAAGCAGAATATCTGTTTATGAGTTTAGCTATAGAACAACAGCAGACAGTATCTACGCTCTATGCCAAACCCGAGACCGATCAAGATGCCAAATTCGAGCAACAGAGTCTTGTATATACGAGTATACTGCAACTGCAATTGAATAATCAATTGTAGTTACGGTACGATGGTGTTTGACTTCGTGTGTCCTCTGCCCGCTCGCCTCAAGAGATTCTTCATTATGTTGCAATTTCAAGATGCTGGTTGAGTCTTGTGTGTGTATAAATCTAGTTCTAACTTTCTAAGCTCAATAGATCTCAGAATAAAAACTGTGCAATGATGATGATGATGGGAAAAGTAGAGGTAAACTCACGTCAGTGTTAACGTACCTAGAATTGAAGAAGTGGTCTAACCAAAACAAGGCACCAAATGGGGGCGATGGCTGAGGTACTTTAAAGGGGTTACCTGTCTCTACCCTTTTTTGTTGTGTGCTATTGCTGTGCTGATGATAATGCTAATGCTTCAGCTTCAGCTCAGCTCAGCCCAGCTCCATGGAGTTGTCGTATGCCACAGTGCCTACCTGTGGCCAGGTAAACGTGATCGGAAAACCGGTCGCACTGAGAGGCGTTCGCATTATTTTTTTTCTTTTTCTTTTCTTTTTTTTTATTTTTGTTGTGTTGTTTTCTCTCCGCGGAAGGAGTCGTATAATACTCCGTACTCTGTTTACTGATTCTATCTCATTTAGTGTGACCAGGTAGATATTTTTTTTTGGTTTCAATAAGTTACTTTTCACTTTGCTATACATAACAACTAAACTTCTAAATAGAGTAATGCATTAGCGTATATAATCGCTTAGACGTCTCCGCCGCCGCCGCCTTGAACAACAGTACCAGTAAAGTCCGGAATGAAATATGAAAACAAAAAATATCGGAATATATTAGAATACCTAGATTTTTTTAATTTTTATTTTAATTTTATTAAAAAAAAAACCCTAATTTCAAAACTTTTTATTTTTGTATATAATGGACTATTTGCCGCGTTTAAGATTGTTTACTCCATCTATTTTTGTAATTTTTTTTTTATTTCAATTATTATTATTATTTTAAAATTATATATTCTAATATAACACACAACTTGGAAAAAGCCTTATATCAATGTTGCTGAAAAAATTCTAAGTTTTATCGGTAAAATCTAGAATTTTCAGATTTCGTATAGTTTTACGGTAAATCGTACTTACAAAAAACACGCCTTATAGCGGATTTTGTCTTACGGCCATATGTTTTTTTATGCTTAAACATCTATGCCGGCACTAGGGTAAACTAAAAACGTGGAAATTTCTGTAGCACATTACGTTGTGCTGTTACACGTTAAGATACTTTGATGTACATTGGATACGTTCAATATTGGGTACGTTCCTTCGTAGCTAAAACTAAATCGAAAGGTCGAGTTGAGTTTGGGTTGAAATTTGGTTGACAGTTCGAACTCGCCGCGTTTGATGTTTACATATCTTAATCGTGAGTCCCGGCACTCACACTTTTTTTTTATACTACATTTTCCAATATTTCTGGCTTTTTTCCAAGATTTTTGTCTGCTTCTTTTTCAATTTTTGAGCAAACAAAATTTTGTGGCGTTTTTTCAAAAATAATTTCTGGTGTAAAAAAATTCTCCATTTAAATTTATTTTCGCAATTATCTCCAAAACTGACAAAGACTGGTAAGTAATTTTTTATAAACGAAGTCTATCACATTCCATGTAGTAGATGTTAAAATCATGAGTAACATTTTCATGGCATACAGAGGTTCAAAAACAGTTAAGCCTCGAGACATCAAGAAGAACACATTGTCGTAATCTGTTGTATTCATTCAACCTCAAATATTACATTTCATCGCTATTAAAGAAAACTGGCATAACTCAAAAAACTTAAATCTTCAGAAAACTGATTTAAAGTTTTTTTTACTAAGCCAATTTCACACAAAATCAATTTTTTAATAATCCGTTTCTCGGGATTCTGAAGGGTTAGAGTTATGCCGACTTTACAGAAATAATAGAATTTTTTTTTGTAGCCAATTGGCATCATTAATTAAAAAATCGAGTTTTTTGAGTTATGCCAGTTTTCTTGAATAGCGACGATTTGTATCACATAAGATTAAAATATGAATTCAAATATTCTTGTAGGTATCTTGTGATATTAAAACTTTGTTAAAAAAAATGATTTGCTGTTATTGTAAATCCACTCTTTCCATCTTTTATTATCGTTTCAATGCCCCAAGCAAATACTTCAAGTAAATTAATCAAGAACATATTAATTTATTTATACTGCGAAGTGTTTACTATAATCATTCTGTGTTATAGTTTATAACTTATAACTTTTAAGTTATAACCCATTATCGGCCCTAAAGAGCTTTATTCGAAACAGTTTGTTGTTTATGTTCTAGATTTTTTTTATTTTGTATGTAATTTTCTACAATCTTATAGTCGTGGGTAAAGTCAAAAGGTTATCTAGAATAATATACTTATCATATATTACTTGACTATAGCTGTTAGCACTTTCAAAATAATTTTTTTTGATTTCATTTCATTTCCGTGATTGTGATGTGATTCATAGTAAATACCACAGTAGTGCAAACGAAAAAAAAAAACTTAAGCAACTATTCGTACCACACATAATGTCGGTTAAATTTCGTTACAAACCTGGTAACCTCATGATATCTCAGTTGTTTTACACACTTCAATGTTTGGCCCATGAAGAAAATAAATAAAAAACGAAACCTGAATTGTATATAGATACAATTTACTAACTAAAATCAACCATGCCAACCTTAGCCTTTATGTTTCTCGACGATCAGTCTTCTTTGGAACTTGCTAGCTGGCTATTGCAGCAGTATCGCGCGAGCACACTTCTTCCCTATGTACGTTTACACATACACAGTAAAATAAAGTGTTTCTGTTTTTCGTCAATATAGCTTAGCTAGATATAAGTGATATCCATGATATTCAATTGTACTTACTAACGAGTTACGAACGATAGTCTGTTATTGTATGTTAAAACGCGGATCCGTGTTCGTGTTGATCGTTGATGTTTGGAGCGTTTAATGTTTTTATTGTTATTTCTTCGTTTTTTTATTTAATTTTATTTTTGCTTTGCGCGCTCGAAGTTTTATGAAGATGGAAATTAACATATGCGACTTTTGATCGCACAAAACATAAATTGTGTTTACAACTCGAATGAGGATCAAATCCGGAGTTCAGTGTAGAAATAAAAAATTGATCTTTGGTGTTTTTTCGAGTGCAACTTATAGTTAAGAAGAAAAGTCCGGCCAAACCAAAGGTTCGTCAAAGAATATGCTTTGGTAAATTCAAACTTTCACTAAAGTCTTAATTTACAACAATTAAAGGATATTCCCTCAAAAACATCTTATCAAAGTAAGTATCTTCTTAGGGTTATGGCATGTTTTGCCAACATTTGTCTTTTCTTCCGCTGAATTAACACGATCAGACAATACACGTTCCATAAATACGTATGCCTTGACTTGACAGGAGTTTTTTTTGTTTAGTATTACTGCTTCTTATTAAAAATTCAGTAGAAGCATAAAACAAGCTTTGCAATATAAGATGAAGTCAAGTTTCAGCTCGAGCTCAAAAGTACTAACTCAGGAGAGCGTGAGCGCGCGCTAACTAAGTTCTTTTTCTGTTTTTTTTTTTTTTTTGTGATTTCAAAGTTGTTAATGTATCTTTCAACTATATCTATGAATGTTCTGTGCAGTGTAAAGTCAACGGCATTGGCAAACTTACAATTGCAATGGCAAATCTTTTGAACAAAACAAATGTAGGTATGATGATGGAGTTATTGTTGTTGCAACTGAAGCTGAGCTGATACAACAGCAGCAACAGGCAGTTAAAGACGACGACGCGACGACGACAATAACAGCGACAAGCGACCTACCTACATAGTTCCATCTCTCGGATAATCAAGTACTTTAGTGTTTGACTGTTTGCGAGTATCTGCAACCTACGGATCTCTACATAGCTAAGGTTGTTGTTGAATTAAAAAAAATCTTAGTACAATGCAAAAGAGGCAGCCACACATAAATGGAAACAATTGCCAGTTGGCACATTATTCAGTCAAACTATATGAAACGCACGGGGGGATCAAAGTTAAAAGAGAAAAAAAAAATGTTTATGCTGGGTTGTTTGCTAATTAAGTAATTTCGGAACTGTTAAGAGGTTATAATTAGGTTGCTGAGCTGGATGAGGTATATGAGGTCAGACTTGTGGTTCTCTGATTGATGTTAAGAATCTTTTATACTTCCGTGTATTCTTTTTCAACTTTGTTTATTATTTTTCTCGTGAAACAATAACTCGTTAGAAGATAAGTAAAAATATTCTTCTGGAGATATTTGTTAGCTATGAGGAGATATTTTTTTAAACCAAGAAATCTAGTAAATTTATTACTTTTTCCTGTCTATTTCATTGACCTATTGTTTTGTTTGTTTTTTTTTTTTTATTATTATTTTTCCCATAGGTATCTACAAGTGAGAGATAGGCTTCGTGTACTTAGTGTCCAAGTTTGGTAAACTAAAAACATTTACCAATCAGTTCTCAGGTGAGAGTAAAAAAAAACGCTAAACAAGAAATTATTTTAACAAAAGATTTTGCAAAAACCGATTTGGATGGGTGTCAGAGAAGTGCAAGCTTGTGCATAATTTGCATATTTAACCACAACTGGTGGGTTTATGAAGAAAATTGCAAAATAAATTTCGTCGAAAGTTTTGCTGACTTTATATTTAAATTTTTGTTTTAAGTAAACAGAACATTTTTTTTGATTTGTTAGGTATTTTTCCTTTTTTCATATTAAAGCAGTTATGACCTTGATATGACATTGAGTTGTATTTATATTATTTATATCGATATCAAGTAAAATCGATTAGTTTTTAACTTCAGATAAAGGTATCTATAATCAGCAAGGTCGTAACGGGGATTTACCTTCAGACTTCAGAGGGGTCTTAAACTAAAAAATATTTTTCAATAGGTAAGTGATATTAGAAACCCTAGCCATTTAGGTAGACTTTGGGGCATTTGGATATTCGGGATAGCCAAAGCTGGATTCAAATTTTTTTTAATAACTGAAGAACAATAAGACAGTCAGAATTAACTGACAGTGCAAACATGTATAAATCTCTTCTTCATTGAGAAATAATTGTGGATGTGAAATAATTATTCGCTGAAATTGAAAAGCTTCTTTCCACTATTTTTGATATCAAATGAATGCTGATATTTCAAAACGGAAATATATTATTATATTACGACCAACTGTAGTAATTGGGCCCCATAGGGCAATTGTTGGAATAATATGTTCGTGATAATATTTAAAAAAAAAAACAATTGCCAGAATATATGTAGAAACGTATAGTTAAAATTGCATTATATCGTTCACTAGATTGAGTAAGTTACTATTATAGTTTCCCAGTACCGAAAAAGGTTGGTTAAAACTTAATTAAACAAAATTGAAAGCTCTTTGAGGCATTCGAACCAAACATATTATAATTTATATTTATTTAAAAGCTTGCGAGCAGTCCGAACAAAAACAAACAAACGAGAAACAATTTTTTTTATTAAAAAGAATTCAATTGAATAAATATTTTCGCGCCAAGCCAAACAAAACATCACTAAAAAGCAAGCAATTTATTAATTTGCAACAACAAAAAGATGACAACATCGAGTCATTTAATATTATTTAAGTTTCTTAAAATATTTCTTCATTTAAATAAGAAACACCCATCTGGCTCTTGCTTTTCATATAAATATCGATACGTGACGATCACGTTTTCATAATCGCTAAACAATTACAATGCAATTTCTGTGGTATCCTTACCGCAGAAAAATCTATTTATTATACTTTTTAACTTCAATGATATGGAAATTTCAATAAGGCTTCAATATTGATATGACGACGCGACGTCTTATGTAATCTAATAGGCCAGGCACTGCTTTTCACAAGCACAACATGTGAATACGCCTTGTGATGCAAGCTATTCCCACGCTCATCGATAAATTGCATACAAAAATCTGATACGTTGGGAGATTTCAATTTGGTCCTATAGCTATACTCTCGTATATTTATCTTTCGAATCGAGGGATTGAAGTTATTTTGAAATACTTTAAACCGCAATTCGAATTCTTTCTTCAACACCACAACAAAAAAATGCAGGCTAAGATAAGTTATGCTTAGTTGATTGAACATTTATATCAGCAGCAGGTGAGCTTGGTCTTTGTTGATTGTATAAATAAAATGACGACTTGGTCACATTTTGCTTGCTCTATAAGGGCTAAAGGCTATGGCAAATAATTTTTAACATTTGGAATTTGCTTTTAAATACAAAAGATTCTAGAGTTGTTTAAAAAAAATTGTAAAAAAAACTGTTTTAAATTGTATGTCTATACTTTAAATATCAATATCAATCTCTTTATTTTCAATTAATACAATTTACATAATTGATAGTTACATATGTACATGATATTTCTGTCCCGAGTATTCAAAACCATATTGATCAAATTTTTTAGTCGGATTGGCAGCTATGAGTATTTAACAACAACGTAAAAGGGACATCCAATTCGTGGTCTCGAATTAACAACCCTGTTTTAATCCTATACGTCACATCGAACTGTCATCAGAGTTTATATATTTTAGCTCTGTTTGCTAACGTGAAATTTCTTGCAGAATTGCACAATTTCTATAAAATTCCTGTTTGTTGACTTAAAAAAGTTGCAACGAGAGAGCACAATGAGAAGGCAAATAATTTCTCCTCCATCGGAAAACTTGCAAATTTCTGTGTCCAAGGAGTGTAAAAACTGCCAAATACACAGTTCTAGAGTTTGTCCAAAATAAATAATTACATAATTACATAATGCAATTAAATAATTACAAGATTGAAATTGATTTAACCGTCTTGTACACAAAAGTGACATTTTATACAAAAACTGGTTCAGTGCGTTTGTTCTCTATTTGACAAGTTTTCCCTCTCTGAGAGTATTTTCTCCTTCTTTCAAACCTTGACAGGTTATACACATATTTCTTTAAAAAAGATACCAAAACAGACCTTTTATTTAAGGTTTGAAAATCGCGAAGCGGCTTAAAATTGTGATTTATAATTTCAGAGTTAAATCGCCAAAAAGTTTTCTTTTCAGTATTTCTTGCATTTCAGAATCCATTAGGACTTAGCATCTATAAATCTTAAACTAGAAACGTTCTATAAAAGAAGGCCAATTTAATTTTATATCAATAAGTTTTTGTTGTTTTTTGTGTGAAGAGCGATTTATTAAAGTTAAAATCACCAAATGCTTATTTTAAGTTTTTAGTATCATACTAACTCCAAATGTCCCGTTGACAATAAAAAATCTGAAAACGGTATGTTTGCTTACCTGTTTGCACTAACTGTCACTATTTAAGACGTGTTCAGCTGAATTTTGAGAGAATAGGTTTAGTATTAGTTGATACTAGTTAAAAAAATCTTCAAACTAAGAACATTATTTTAAGAGCTTTAAAGTTAGTAACTTCGAATGTATACCTCAGCTGACAGAGCTGAACACGCCTTTTTTGGGATTTTGCATAACATAATATATCTATTCGTAATTAAAAGCCTTAAAGTAATAAAGTGTAAAAGGCTTGTAAATAAAATGAGAAAATGATTTACAAGTATTCACAACAAAAAAATAAATAAAAATGTTTGGCCCTTTACTTCCATTTTTTATTAAATACAAAAACTAGGTTAAGATTTCGTACTTTGTTTGAAAAAAAAATAAACATTTCTTTGAAAATTTTTGTAATTTGTAATCGGGCAGTTCAAATTTTTAAACAAACTAGATAAGGTTTGACAAATAAACCACACATTGATTAATAAAAGTATAATATTTAAAAAATCATACATACATAATATATGTTGTTACTATCAAGCTGATAGCGCCACAGAAAAAAACTTCAAAGCTATGTCCGGCACCGATAAAAAAATGTTTATTCAACATACAAAAAAAATATATATAAAAATTATACCTACATATTTTCATGTTGTGGGTTGATTTTTAATTTAAGTAGCCGATGTCCAATGCACTCTCTTGACTTAGTTAATCGTTGCATTATTATGGCCTCATTACAAGGGTGGAATGAGTTAAGTACTTAAATAGGTTTAACCATAGTGAGGTAAAAAAAATTGCTAAAACGAGTTTGATTCCACGCATCAAATAATGAAAGATATGCATCATTAAAATATTTACAGGGTTTCAATGCAAAGCATAAATTTAATATATACACACTTCGTTTAACAATAATTTTCATTCTCACCATAAATTGATGTTAATTAAAGAAAGAAAAAAACTATGCTCCCATTTTCCTTAAATGGGCTACAACTTTAGCCCGATATTGACGTATCAAGTGACGAGAATTGATATATGAGATATTTTTGATGACTGAAATAATAATAATAAAAAAAATAAGTGTAGGTATTAATGATGGTTGATTGATTTTAATGTTTCGTCAATATCGTTATATTTGGAATAACCCTGGTGGTTATGTATATTATTTTCTTTTTCATCTCGTTTCTTATTTATTTATTTACTTAGCCTAAGTTCTCCCTTTTCGTGAAATTAAAAATTATTAAAAGATCACAGGGAAAAATGATGAGGTAATACGAAAATATCTATTTGTGAGTTATAAAGTTGAAAATGTGACTTCAAAAGTTGGCTATCAATATTTCATTTGCACTTGGTGTAATGAAAAAAAAAAAATACCGTGAAGACTTATGTACATTTTATTTTCCATGCGTTTTTAAAATAAACAAAATTATAAATACAGGCGTGGGGAATTTCAATTCAAATCAGTGTTTCATTTCTAAAAAATAAATATCAATTATTTAATTTTTTTATGTATTTCGCACTCCTATTCACCTAGCAGTATAATATTGTCCTAGAAGTAATTTGTTAACAACAAATTTAGTACAAATTAGTGCAGTTTAATATTTTCAATTATCTTAACTCCAGATAACGTTTTAGTGCAATTTGATTCAAAATGTGGAAGTCACATACGTAACAAAAATATGTTCATATGTTTTATTACTTATTTGATTCAAATTGATAATTTTGAATTTGAAAATTATACTAAACCCGAAGTTTTTCAAGAATTCAAAGATTGTGTCACACACGTAACAGATCGGCATTCCATAACTGAGTCTTTTTATTCTCCTATACTCATTTTGTGTCTTGCCCTTTTTAGATATGGAATTGAACCGTAAATAATTCCACGTAGGATAAATTTAAATAAATAAATTTAAATTTTCTTCAAATGGGAATAATCTACTTTAAGTAACAATTTCAAAATAAAATTTTGAACAGTTTTCAGTTTTGTTTTTTTTTTTGTTTTTAAACTGGTAGGAAATAAAGACCATTTTTTTACATTTCAATTTATTTGGTTATTAAGTTTTATTTTATTAGTTGTGAATAATGTATAAGATTATAATTGCCACTCCCATAACAATGGAAACAATCATATATGCAGTAATATTTCCACTTATTCGAAACTCATTGGATTGTTTTACAAATCCATAAAAATCACATAATTATGTACTTATCGCGAGTTTTTTAGTGTCTTAGTTAACTCTAAGTTAATCTAGAGTAATGCAATCCTGCAAATTAATTGAAGGAGAGTTATAAGTCAGATGCAGCTTTTTTGTATAACCA
The DNA here is from genome assembly GCA_951394125.1 of Epistrophe eligans. Lineage (NCBI taxonomy): Eukaryota > Metazoa > Arthropoda > Insecta > Diptera > Syrphidae > Epistrophe > Epistrophe eligans. Next base: position 978,768 of record OX596031.1, read on the forward strand.
CCTATAACTTTCAGTTGTCAAAATTCTACCGAAATCAAAGTGTGACATTGTGAAAATGCGCTTTCACTATCGAAATAGAGAAAGTGACACTATGCACAGTATGAAAAGGGCGTTTTCTATTGTGTCACCCTCTCTATTTTGTCAAAAATATCGGTTGGGCCAGAGTTAACTCTCCAAATTCGATGAGTTAACTCGAGATCTAAATTGACAGAAAGACACTTATCAGGTGTTAACTCGAGTTGAACTAAAAAACTGAGATGTTCTCGTATTGAATAACTCGACCTTAGTCTATGTATTGCAAATACAAAACTTAAGTATAGCGTGAAATATGTATGTCTGTGTTTCACAAATAAACCGTTTTTTTCCAAAATACTCATAGAATTTAACTTATGTTGTTAAGCTTAACAAAGCAAGCTTAGCCAGTTTCCACTAATGACGGTTTTGCTTGAACTTCGGAAGGTTTCACTCTTATCGAATATGGGAAATTTGAAGTTGAAGGATCGAAAGAAATTTCCATATTTGATAGAAATGGAACACTCCTAACATCCAACCGAAAATAACATAAGAAAATGACTTGAGTCGTTTGAAATTCAAAATGCATGAAAGAAAGAAATAAAGAAAAAACGAGAAAAAAAACATCTGTACTTGTTACACTTCTTAAAATAACACAATTCAAATAATAAATAATTCTCGCAGCATTGACCTTGCGCTCATTTCAATTCATAAGATAAGCCACTTACTTAAATCGGGGTAACCAAAATAAAAACAAATTCTAACGGACGGAAAGTATACCACATAATTGATTCCATGATTGTTATAAAGCTACCCATATTTGTCAAATTGATTACTTAGAAACCTATAACCATAACCAAACAACAAGTTGTGATGGTGGCCCTCTGGGTTTCGGTTGTGTTGTATAGGGCAAGACAATTCAGTAGTCTCTTTGCATAAATAAACACAGGTTTTGGGTTAGAAAAATCAATAACTATATGTTGTATATGTATGTAGGTGAACGATTGTAGGAAGTTGTTGGTTTTTGTTTTATATGCTCGTGCTTGGGCGACATCACCATAGCACTTCTGACAATGTGTAGGCTCCAGCATGCGTGGTAAGACCCTTCCGTTTACACCTTTTTAATGCACTATCCACACTATCGTTTCCGATAAATGTTCGATGAGACGACGATGTCGATTGCAGGCCCACCATCACACCATGTGCCGAGGGCATCCATTATCACTATCGTATATCGCATAGCACTCAAGTCATTGAGAAATCCTTACTTTCCAAATTTGTATCAATCTAACTTTTTGTAGTATAGATGTAGAATATATTTGTTAATTGAATAGATGGTTGGTGACCTTAAACTGTCATATCTGTACAAAAAAAAACACATGTGTGCAGCGTGATGTGGTTAAAATATACGCCCCAAAGGGCGCGGGCGTAGGTATTAAACCTTTATGTAGAAACTTGTAAATCTTTTTTTAAAGTTTTGTTATAATAATGGAAGGAAGTTACAAATTTTTTAAAGACGCATGATTTACCTGTGAATGGAAAAGCAAACTTTTTCCGGTGGAATAATGAATTATTTAATAAGAAGACAACGATAGATTAGATTGTAAATATTTACATTAAGATTTTCAAGTAGGTGCCTTACTACTATTATTTATATTTAAAACAAACATCGAATTGAATTATAATTTATGTACATATGTTAAAAAATAAAATAAATTTGTTGATCACAAAAACTCCACAGTCCACATAAATATATTCATCCAAAACTTACACTCCAAGAAATAACTACGAAAATAAGCACGATGATAAATTTTTCTCTTCAAATGTGTGTAAATAAACAATATACATACATATATTCTCGAGCTTGAGCTTGGGTATGGGTTTGGCAAATGAGAAACAAAAAAATCCCATCAAAACGAATCTCCCGCCTTTGCGACAGTTCATAATACTGTTTTTGGATTCAAGGCATATTGGTTGGTGGTCGGTCAGACTCAGATCAGAGCAGAGAGTCAAGGACGACGTAACTTACCTTTTTTCTGATTAAAAAATAAAGCCTTGTGTTATACGGCACCCACGTTCTGTGGTATTTAAAGAGTATAGGAATAAAGGATTAAAAAATGAAGAAAAAACAAAAATAAAAAAAAACTTCGTCATTAATGTGACTAAAGTTATGGTTGTTGTTATCCGCTTACGAAATATTTCCTGGCTAAATGGTTTATTTTACTCATCTTTAGGCCTTAAAGAAAGTATTTGAGAAGATTGGCTGTATAGACCAGGGTCGCACTTAGCTAAAAGGAACTCTGGTAGGAGAATACATTTTTTGCCACATTAAAATTTTGAAATTTATTTTAAATCAATGCTCATTCTGTTCGTTTAATTTAAGACTCTTTTTATAACATTCATTACTTTTTTTCTTAAACTGAATTGAACTGTTGTAGAAGTTGTTGTGGCATTTTAACACTTTTGTACCTACTTTTTCCTGCATGATGTTGTTTTGTCTAGGTTCTGTGTTCGTAATATAGGCACTAAACAAAAAATACGAAAAATAATATACTTAATTTGTATTTAAATTTCCAATAAAATGTGTTTGATAAAAAATGCAATGAGTAATTGTAATTAACAGATGCTTTTCATATTTATAATTATTTGTTAAACCAAGGTTGCACATTATGTACATTAATCACTGTAATTCCTCGAAACCAAAGAATGTATTTAATAGCCCTTTTTGTTTCTAACAATCAATTAGCATTATTACTCAAAAACCATAAATAAATTATTACTTGAGTGAGTAAGGGAAACATTCACTCGATAATTATTTATTACCGTCAGAGCTCTTTTGTTTTTAAATTATTTAAATGCATTCATTATATTATGTTGGGCGTGACTTTCCCTCACAAATCTAGCACTTACATATTATATTACATATGATGATGAATAGCGTGGTAAATATTTTATAACAATCTTCTTTAAAAATATTTTTAAATCGATAATAAAATTTTAGATATTTTGATTGGAGTGGGTGTTAAGTTATGTGCTTTTTGTAGAATTATATTCCATAATGCATCTACGATCTGGTTTTCCTCAGTTGGTTGGTATTTTATACATTATAGCCTGAACTGAAAGAGTATAGTCTTTTAATTAACTCAGCGTGATAAAAAAAAATATATTTTTAAATTTTGACGTCAGGTTCGGTTTTTACTATTGTGAATAGTTATAAAAAGAAAACCTGTCAGTTGACAGCTGACAGTGGAGTCGCATAATTATACAAAAATGACTGGGCTTTAAGTCGCCATCGCATGTGCATTGTGCATGTTTGTAAACAGCGGGAATAAAGTAAAAGTAAAAAAAAAAACATGTAAATTATAAGATGGGTAGCAAATTTATTGGTGTTGAGTTTAATTAATAACTTGATTTAATTTGAATCAAATGCATATATTTGTTTAGCATAATCATGTTTGGAAAAAAACGTATTTACAAATAGTTAATGGCGCTTTTATTCAAATCGATGGCGCCTACTGTATAGACATTTGACATTTTATGACATTTTTAAAACACAATTTAAACAAATAGTTAAGAAAAACTGTTTATCTTTTGATTTGTATTTAAGTCAGAATGAGATTAGGTAATAATTGTTTTATTTTTAGGAAAACAATTTCTTTTTTACCTATACTTCCGTGACGCGGTTCTGGTTCGCAATTGGAAAAGAAAAAACTTTTTACTGTTAACCGAGAAATTTGTGTTGCAAACTTTCCTGATTCTGCAATGAGTCTATCTGAAATGGTACAGAAGATGAATTATAAACTCATTACACCCCTATTAATAAGGAATGCTTTTTATTCAAAAAACAACTCAAAAATTTTAAAAATTTATTCACGAAGTAAATACATATCTTATTAATAATCAATTAACTGCTAATTCACGTTAAGTAGCAAAATCTTGACGAAAAACTACTACTTACTCAAGTTTTTTTTTTATAAATTTTGTGTTTATTAAAATTTATAAGTTACCTCTCCTACTATTATAAAATAATCGGTCAATTGCGTAAAACTATTGGTTAAATTTGGTCCCTAAGATAACTTTTTGACGTTTCCACGTTATTAACGTCTATCAAAATCAAAAGTTAAACTAAGAATCAAAGTTAAAACAATTAGGTCTGTTTGGCAACTTGAAAATTGTAAAAAAAAATCAATAAAACATTTTTTTCCTTGGTTTTTGTGAATTTTTTGAAGATTTTTCGAGTTACCACAGACCTCTATACAGGCTAGGGCCATCAAATTCATATATAAATTTCAGTGTGACAGCTCGTGTGACTCTCAACGATTTTATAAGTTGTTAAATCCTACAATTTTAATAGACAAAACTTGACAACAAAAATTCTCTCAATAAAACTCCATAATGGATATATCCGGCCTATGCGAAACTCAGACACACTTTTAACACCAATAGAACTCTTCTAAAGTATTTCCATCACGGTGTTGACAGGAAATTCCTTACCTACTACGTTGAAGCAATATATTGCTAATAAAATTATATACCTACTTACATATTTATGTAAGTCCAACACTAGTTAACGATCATGTAAAATTCCTGCAAATTTTGTCTCTAATCACCCAACAGTGCTCAAATCATCTTTATTTCCATAAACATATACGTGATCAGAATCAAAACAAAGATTGCGTGCAATGAAACATTTAACGGTCGATTTAATAATAATTGTTTTGTTGCAAACTAACAATATTGCAAGGTCGGTTTGTCGGTTCCAGTATATATGTATGTACATATCTCTTTGAATATAATGCCAACTCGAACTAAATATATTTAAAGAGCATGTTTTACGATGGCAGAAACATCATTTATACGTGTGCGCAACAAAGATGCGCAGGATTATAAATAAATATCTACTATTATATGATCCTGCCCGAAAATTCCCTGAAAACACACGTGTCTTACTGAGAGATAGACAATCTGTAACCGAATGTCCCTTTTTTCGAAACGTGACATCCGAGTCAAGTTAAAGGTCCAAGAAATATGAGTATTTCAGAAAATTTGTCATTTGAACGGAAAGAGTGATTCTGTTAACATCTCGTGTCAACAAGTGGAATACAAATTGAATGTTTTGTTGTCTTGTGCAAGTAATATTTATTTATTTATTTGTTTTTTTATTATATTTGTTTGTTTTTAGTTTTTGTTATGAGAAAATTTTCCTGTTTTATAAATTTGCTTATGGTGTTTTGTTTTTTTATTATTTATTTGCAGAATGGAGAGAAGATCAATTTCAATTATTTTATTACTTGCGATAGTCGCAACACCAAGTGCTACTATGGGAAAACGTCAATTTAATATACTTGAAGATGATTCTAGATATATTTCACATCAAGGTAAGTAGAAAAAAAAAAAACACAATAACAAATTTAGCAATGTAAACAAGAAAAATATTTGTATAAACATTTGGCACTACATATACAAGATCCCACGCCATACTTCTATTCGAAAAAAATACTTCCTTTTTTTGAGAAAGTTGGTGTTGAAAGGAATTTAGCTTTCAAAAGTGCAACAATTGCAAACTAATGGGCGTTTACCACGCCTTCTAACTGCAAAGCTAGGTTTTTTTCTTTGTATGCACAACAAGACCTATCATTGCTCGAAACTACAAGATTCTACGGGATCGGGAAGTGTTCTATAATTTTGATGATCTATCAGTGAGTGAGTGAGTCAGTTACGGTTTTCGCGATTTTTAAAGTTCTATATCTCTGTAATTACATACTAATGGTATATGGAATTGAAATTTGGTGAGGCGCTTGTGCTTGCTAAACGTAAATATGTATAGCTACATTTGAGTTAGTTCCTGTAAAAAAGCTTAATGGAGCACGTTAAAATTTTATTGTATTTATTATCAATTTTTAACTCTACTTTCAAAGGCCTTAGTGCTAAAAAGAAATTAATTAATTAACAAAACTATCAACTATTGAAATACAAAAACAAACAAAAATTAAAGATATGTGCGATCGAGGAATATTCAAAAACCTACCGTTTATGTATAAAAGCAAGATTTCCCAAACTTATGTTACATTACGTAACGCCATAACTGTCTAATTTTATTTCACGCAAATTAAACTCATTTTCAATATTTTTTACTTTATTCCTTTACAGACTTGATGTCGTCGTCAAATCGATTCGAAGACACCAATATCACAACATACTCAAGAATGCTATTCGATGTTGCTAGAAATCAGATGATTGTTGGAGCAAGGTAAGTTTAAAAAATATAAAAAAAAATATTTCAAACGTAATCGCAATGTAAACTTGTTGACTTATCTTATCGCATTCTACAAAAAAGTCATCTTAAGCAAAATAAAAAAAAGTGTCAATTTGTTAGGACATAAAAAATACCTATACATTGAAAAAAATTGATAAAGCGATGATTTTGTTAACATAAAAATATATAAATATAGAACAACTGCGATTGTCGCGAATTGCTAACGCAACTTTTTTCAATTAATGTTTGATACACAACTAAATCAATTCAGAAGGTTTACATATTCAAGTATTGTCTGTGTTTATGTATACATTTAACTGGATGGTTTTGTTTTTTACTTTTGTTTATTCTTCCACCAACATGACGTTTATGTTCATAACCTCAATTCGAGATTGAAAAAGACCGTAACGAGGGAGGATCGCTATCTCTGTAGAATTTATCTGTCAAAAGAATACAAAGATAAGCAATCCTTTGGTACTGTATTCTGGCTATATTGTCTTATTTTTATTGCTGATGTGTTTACATTGAGAAAATAGATAGAAGCGTGTATGTATGTAGGTATTTGTATAAAGGGTGTTTTGTTTTATTTTAAAGAAGTAGAAATTTTAAAGAAATGGAAAAAATTATTTATGAAAACTTGGTCTGAATCATAATTGAAAAAGTTAGATGGGGCTATGCTATGTACCTTCAGACGGTCACAAGATTCATAGAGAACTCCGGTCACAATAGACCTATTAACCAATTTTCAATTTAACATCTCAACGAACCAAGTGTCGTTACGGCCCTCTCAACAACCTGAACAGAGTTTGTGTCTAGTTTGTAAATATAACAAATTTCCTTAAACAGTTATCCAGAGGCGAATTATGCGATCTATGTAATATATTGAAGAGTGTAAACAAACAGATCTTTGATTTAATCACAAAAAGTCCCTAATCAAGCAAATAAATATCCACAATTTAAAAAGGCTTGTTAAAGTGTAAATCGGTCAAAAAGTACATTTTCAGAGCCCACAAGCACGAATATGTATAGTAAAAAAATAAAAAGTTTATATCACACTTAAAAACTAAACACCCTTTAAAATAAATCTTAATAAACACTCTGAACTTGCTTAAAATTTGATATATAATTTTTATGTTTGCACTGCAATTAATTTTCCATGGAAATTCTGGTTCGTACATCTTGGTGGACATATCCATTAGAGCATTTGACACCAGTTTGAAATGAAGATACACCTTACTTTTCTAACTTCATAAATAATATGATATTAAATAGTGATATCTTAGAACAATACTCGTTATATGTATATTATAAGACGATGAGATACGAGTAGAATATAGATAGCATATATCAATTAGGCGAATGAAAGTCATTGTTATGATAAAGTCCATCCATACGTATACGAGTAAGTTAGAATATCAATTTACGCGCGAACGATAATAAATGTCCATTTATCTGTTGAATTTCTTTGGTTTGAAAGACAAATAACAAAGTAACTGACGTGATATATTTCACGTTGTCGAGTTGGGGCAAATAAACAGTATTTTAAGTACTTTCATAAACTTACATATATATTTGTTTGATGTACATACATAATATAAGATAAGCAGGTAGGTTACGTATAATTTTTATTTTTAAACTTGAGATGTTATCCAAATAGAAATAAATAAAATAATGTGGTCAGCTGGGTCGCACCTATTGGCTTAAAGCCAAGAGGGAGTGTTAAAATTTGAGACTCATTTGAACTAAACTATATTTTCCCATAAGATTCGTAGGTATCTACCTTGAATTGAAGGAAAAAGAAGAAAAGAAATGTCTGGGAGGAGGCATTTTCATCAAACTATACCTACATTATACATATTTCCAATCAAATTGTTTGTTTTGTTTTTAAGTGAGCTGTACTTTTAAATCCCACTGTAAAATTTTGATTTATTTTTGACAAAGTCATAAAATAGATTCTGAACTAACCTATGAAAATTCAAAGAAATAAGCCCACATAATATGCATTTATCGCTTTTGCTTTTCTATTGTTTACTTCTTGAACTGGCTAAATTATAACAATTTTCAAAGCAAAGAAAATTGGTTGGCTTTAATTACAGCGAATTCAAATGTTTCTCTGATATGATACATTTGGAAGTTTATCGGTTTTTAATCAAAAAGAAAATATTTTTCTATGAATAAGATAATTGTATTTTTAAAATACTTTTATTCCTGGAAAGCACAAAGTGTACTCAATACAATATAACCTCTTAAACGTTCTATATGAGGGTGGTTTTTCAGTCTTGTAAGTAAAAATATACTTAAGTGTATTTATATTTACTATTCTAAAAATTAAGGAAATTACATCGTTTAGAGGTACCAATTAATTTTATTACTTGAAACACTCTTTGTTGTAATAATTGAGGACTTCATTGAATACATAAATGTAAGTAGGTACCTATAAATACTATTTTTTAAAACAGGCAATTTGTACAATGTAAATAAAAATTTGATATTTTCCAAACAAAGAACTGAACTTAACAACGTAACAATTTTTTGTATCTACCCGCATTCATGATGATCTAATAAATTACAACTATAAACATTTATTATATTAAATGTATTTCATTATTTCAATATTCACAAATTAAACAATATAAAAATTATCAAATTAAACAAGGTCCAACAGGTAAACTTTAAGTCCATTTACAGGCTATCTAGTATCTGGGTCTATTAGGATCAAATGAAGGCTTATAAAAAACTAAGGACTTTTCGGAGAGTAAAGAATAGATTAAGAAGAAGACTAGTACTTTCTGGAATTGTTACAAATTTTGTTGAAAAATAAACAAGACATTTGATATTACCTAAGGACATAATCTTGATCGAACTCAATTTATATTACTATGGGTTAATAATTCTTCGGTCTTCTATTTTTTTACTTAAATATATTGCACTTAATAGTTTTCTAAAAAAAAAAAGATTAGAAAAATAACTCGCTTTGCTTCTCAAAGCCCACCATAACGGTTAACAAGCTAAGGAGCTTTTCAGATCTTTAAGAATGTTTTTCAAAGAAACCTTTAAAAATAAACTTTAAATAGTATCTAAATGGCAGAAAGTGCATAGAAGAATTAACAAAAAAAAAAATAGAAACACCCGAAGGTTGGAGCACAACATTTCAACGATTAAAATATATTGCCACACATAGGCTGCTGCCACAAGAATGCCGACTCAAAGGCGCTAATTCGCCCACCATATAATGACTACGCAATAATGAAAAAGTATTTCATTCAAATTCAAGTCAATCCACATTAAAACTTAAGACCGTTCAAAAGTTGAAGTTATTAAAAGTACGATTTATTTATTTATTTTTTTGCAAAAGCAATCCGTGTCCTCAATATGTAATGGGAGAAAAAAAAATTGTATCTATCTAACAACTTTAATGGAACCTACATAGAAATGCAACCATCGATCAAATCGATAGCAACTCAGCGACATCGAACGCGACACATAAACAACCCACCATTAAGGTAACCCTTGGGACAAACTTGTCTAATCAAAACAAAAAAAAAGAAATAAACACAGAAAATTGAATTAATAATAATTTTAGTGTTTTTTTGAAAATATTATAAAACTCCATTAACTCGCTACACTTTCACATGGCCATCAGCAAACAGAGTGCAGATCTCCTTTTGAAATCGATCGCTTACAAAAGTCTCCTCTACTTGTTGCTAGTGCTAGCCGCCACTGCTGGTCGACTGTGCGCAGGCAGGGCGCAGGGATCACACGATCACAGAACTAAGAAATCGATCAGAGTGAGAGAGAGAACTTTGGTAGTAAATACATGTAGCTGGCTTTTAGATCAAGATACACAGTCCCGACCCGAGTACAGGGTAGGCGCTATAGAATGTTGTTTTGGTTTTGGTTTTTGTGGCTTGTGGGCAGGTTGGATCTTTCGTGGTACTTGATGTTTTATGTATGTGACGGACGACCGCCAACGTCCACCACAAGAAGATAGAAATCTTCTGATCTCACATAGTTGTGTACATATATCTCGGGGAGTGAGTGTGTCAGGCTTGCCGCGCGCGCTTCGTCACTTAACTCGTTTGCCTTGTAGTTCAATGCCCCCCTCACCAAACGTCATTGGAAGCGCGATGGGCAAAATCTACGACGAACCATAATTATGTTATTATACTAGTTGACCCGATCGGCTTGGTTCGCACACAAATAAAACAAATAAAAAAAAAAATTGCATGACTTTGGCATATGGCGTTGTTTTATTTTTCACAAATCAATTGACACACTTTTGCAAGTTTTTGCTTTTGGTTTTATGATCACCAAGAGAATTTGTCTGTCATAGTAGTAATTTCGTATGACTTAATTTTTTAAACGGAAATTTACAAATAACTATCTATGTATATGTAGGTACATGTACATTACTTTGTATATGTATTTTACTTTCAAAACAAATTGTTTGACCAATGGGCACCTGCTCGGTTAAGAACACATTTCGAGTCTTCAGGGGCTGAGTTTTATACGGAGAGAGGGTATTTTCCACGTCCAATTCTTGCGGAGTCGACTTATTTCCGTATTAAACGAAAAAATAGGAAATCTCCATGATAGACCACGATCTCAACCAGTAAAACTGACATGTTATGAGAGCAGCAACCACGCCCTTGCCGCCTCCAAAATTTAAATTTCAACATAGTGCACTTCAAAGGAACTGAGTGGCGGTTGTGATAGACTTCACAACCTTCTATGTTTTGAATGAAAAATTAGCTTTAAAAATGTTATTAGGTATAATTTGAAGATTCAAAGAGACAGCGGGTGGGGTTCATCACCTCACCAGCCCAAGCTTATTTTCTTTATTTTTACTAAAACTTCTCAGTTCCCTGCATAAAATTTCAAGATTTTTTCAATGCTTCATTGTTTATGTTAAAAAAAGCACAGGCATAAGTCCTAGATAAAAGTTTGTCAAAATCTAGTTTACTTGTGGTATAATAAAATGTATGCTTAATTTTTTTTCTAAAAGAGGCTTCACGTTTGATTTAGCAGGTTCTTTATATAAAACCCAGGTTTACCCACCATGAAACCTTATTCCTTTTCAATATAGGTACGTAAATTTTCACTTTTAAATAAGACAACAAAAAAGACATACATATGTACCTTACCTACGTACATTACTTAAGACCCTGTACATAAGTCAGTATTTTTTGGTTTGCTGTGAAAAATGTTTGGTATTGCGACCAACTTTAGATCGTTAATTTGCCTGCAGAAAAAAAAAGCAGAAACAACAAAATAAATTACAAAACCAGAACCTGTAGATACGCGTGGCCCGCGATGCCCACTCACCTCAAGTCGATTTATCTCTCGCCACAACATAACATAATGAAATTCGATAGCTTCGTCGCGTTGCACTGCTATAAACATTTTGTAAACACCATCTCGATAAAAAAGAAAAAAATATTGATAACATCGTCTTCGTCCAATAATAATAATAATAATAAATTTTGTATTCGTTTCTTTTACTTTTAGAGATGCAATCTTTCGCCTATCCTTTGACCTGCATCTGTTGGAGAAATCAATCTGGGAGGCCACTTCGTCACAAATTCAAATGTGCCAAATGAAAGGCCAATCGGAGCACCATTGTCGCAATTATATCATGGTCTTGCAGAGCTACGAGAATCAGTTATACGCGTGTGGGACGTATGCATTCAACCCGAACTGTTCATGGCGCCAGGTAAGTTATTTCGCACCGAATTGAACTGCACTGCCATTACACTCTCACTTCTCACTCAATGGCAGAGTTATAGGCAGGGAACCTGAAAATGGCAAGGGACCAGTTTTGCTAATTATTTTATGCATAATTGAACATTCCACAGATGGAGAATTTAACCGTAACAGGGTACGATAGTGGCGTTGGAAAATGTTCCTTCAATCCGAATTCAAATATAACCGCTTTGCTGACAAACGAGGGTCAAATCTTTGTTGGGTCTCCTACAGACTTCTCGGGCTCGGACCCGGCAATCCTGAGGACAAATGTTGCTCATCCACAGGAGCACTCGGCACGTCGAAAAAACGGAAACCTAATTCGGACGAAGCAATACAACTCCAAATGGCTAGACAATCCTCAGTTTGTGGGCAGCTTTGACGCTGGAGCTTTTGTCTATTTTGTGTTTCGAGAAACAGCTGCTGAATACATGAATTGTGGCAAAGTAGTCTACTCAAGAATCGCCAGAGTATGCAAATCCGACCCCGGAGGTGATCAAATTCTCAATGATAATTGGACATCTTTCTTGAAAGCGCGTCTTAACTGTTCTCTGCCGGGAGAATATCCATTTTATTTCAATGAAATCCAAGGAATGACCTATTCAGGTGAGGAAGATGTGCTCTACGCCACATTTACAACACCCAGGTAACGTGTTATTCACTTAGGTATCTCTTGGATTCTTAATTTATTTATTTTCATTTGCAGTAATGGCATCCACGGATCGGCAGTTTGTGCCTTTAATCTATCTGCCATCAATGCGGCTTTTGAGGGTCCATTTAAATTTCAAGAGCACATCGACTCCAACTGGAAAGATGTCAACACTCCACACCGAAGTCAATTTTCGTGTGAAAACCGTGCGGGAGGATTGAGTTACAAGCACCTATTAGAGTCTTCCCGATACCAACTGATGGACGACGCAGTGCAACCAATTACTGCAGCTCCCCTTTACTATTCCCCATTGGAACGATTCTCCCACATTGCCATTGACATAGTTTCCACAAAGCATATAGGATCTACCCATGTTTTGTATATCTCTACAGAAGGTAACATTATCAAAAAACTGTCGGTACTGCCTTCGATGCAGACTTGTCTCATTGAAGTGTGGCAATACGAGGAAGAACAACTTAACTCGCATATCCATTCAATGGAATACCTCAAGGTAACCGACTCGCTCTATGTGGGCACAGATGGAGCGCTAATGCGTATTAATTCGCATCACTGCAAACGGCACGTTTCAGAGACAACATGCCTTAACGCCATGGACCCGTACTGCGGGTGGAATGAATTAATGGAAGAATGCACACCTCCACCGATTGGTGGTGACACCTCGGAAAAATATTGGAAGCAAAAGGAGCTTCAGTGTCCAATTCTTACAGCACCGATTGATGGCGGTTGGTCGGCCTGGTCGGATTGGTTTAAATGCATGAAGTACAACGACGAGGGATCTTGTTTATGCCGATCAAGGAGTTGCATAAATCCTGCTCCAAAAAATGGGGGCGAGGAATGCGTGGGAATCATGACTGAGGTCACCAATTGCACCGTGAATGGTGGCTGGACAGAATGGAGTGCGTGGTCAGCGTGTTCCCAGACGTGTGGTGTGGCAGTGAAGACGCGTCGAAGGTCCTGTGGCAATCCGAAGCCAGCATACGGTGGACGCACATGTGTTGGCCCAGATCGCGGAGAGATTTATTGCTCGCATTTACCGCCTTGTCCTGCACCAAAGCCACAAGCAATCGATGGTGGGTGGGGACCCTGGGGTCAGTGGAGTGAATGCAGTGCTGAGTGTGGCGGAGGATTTCGCATACGTCGACGCGAATGTAATGACCCGAGTCCTCAAAATGGTGGAATGGATTGTCCTGGCTGTAACATTGACTACGAGGTGTGCAACGCCCAGGGGTGCCCAGAGGTGAAAAAGCTCAGTCAGTGGACCCCATGGCTCGTTCAATTGAACAACAACGAAAGCAGTGGTGAGGCGGCGCATGTGGAAAAAAGATTCCGCTTTGTGTGTCGTGCGACAACATCAGATGTTGGATCCATGAAGATAAATCTATCCAAGGAGGAGACTAGAATCTGTCACTCTGATGGCATATGCCAGCGAGGGAATAGTGAAAATGAAGAGGAAAGTGTATGGAGTGAGTGGGGTCCATGCTCTGTTTCCTGCGGAGGTGGGCTTCAGTATAGAACCAGGTCCGGAGATGGCGGCAAGCATCACAAGAACTCCCTGAGTCGAGTATGCAACACCCAACCTTGTCCAAGCGAATGGGGCTGTTGGACGGACTGGTCTCCCTGTTCGACCACATGTGGGATAGGCATTCGTAAACGATCCAGAAAATGTCTTGGGCCAGAGAAGTCATCGTGCAAAGGCAAGTCAATTGAGGAAGCAAAATGCGAAACTCCATCATGTGCTTGTAAGTTATTGCAGATTATTTTTTAAAAACGTTCCCAATTGATTTCTCTTCTTTTTAAGATTACTTAGGCTGGAGCAACTGGAGCGATTGGTCACCATGTTCAAGCGATGGAATCCGTTATCGAACCCGGTTATGCCAACTAAATCAACCGAACGCAAACGAATGCCTTGGTGAACATTTTGAAAAAGCCCTTTGTGTGCCAGATCCCTGCAGTGGTAAGTTTGACCCAAAATTTCTTTGTATTACAAAGCCTTATTGAATCACACAATTTACTTACAGGCACAGCAATAGCTTCGTTTTCAACAATCACCACAATGGTTGCTCTATTCAGCTTGTTCTACGCTCTGACAATTCTATTAACATTTTGGATCACTAGACGTCGATTCATGCCCGAGACTCCGAAAAATAATTCACCAACACCCAGTTACGATGCATATCCTAATCAGTACTCCAGTCTTCCAACCAAAGATGTAAGCAGTAAACCGCATTTTTTAAAAATTAATAACACGGCATCCTCCAATTTCGCAGATATATGAACCGCGACCAAAACCCAAGAGACAAAGTAGCTTTAGCATGAGCTCTGGCTCCAAAAATTGCAATACCAGCGGAACTCTAAATAAATCCAATAACATACAAAACAATCATACGCCAAAGGTACTGGCGAAGACCTATAATGATTGTGAAACTGGTACTCTTAAACGGAATTCACACGGCCTAAATAACTATAGGACAAATATCGATGACGAAAAGTTTTGAAAAAAAAACCACTGCACATTATCTATGCTAATGGAGGTTTTAATTGAAATTTCAGAACACGAGTTATTTGTTTTGGCTTTCTTATTAAAGAAGATACGGGGTTTAAGTGTCGTTATCAAATTAATAACAAGTAAAAACAGCAACAACATGACTTTCAAAAATTAAAAGATCGAGGTAAAGTTAGTTTCGAACAATTTTGTTGAAAAAAAGTTTACCCAAGCGCTAATATTCTTTGATAATTGTAAATGAAAACAAAATTATCAATCAGATTTCGAAATAATTCCAAAAAATCATTGTACCATCTTTGATCATATTGGTAACGATTTTCTTCTACTAGAACTTTTTAAGTTAAGACAAAAATCTTCAATTCTTTTGTAATTCCTCCATAATAATTTTGATTGCTTCACCGCCGACAGCGATAAGGGGTTAAAAGTAAGACATAGAAATTATGTTGGAAAATGTTAAAGTAACAATATTTACATTAATGTCCATTCGTCGATTGAAAAAAGGTTTTATACACACCTACTTTCCGGCAAAAAATAGTGATTCTTAAATTCAATTAAAAACCTCTTGCAAAAGAAAAGTTTCCTTATCAATTCCATTAATTTTAATTTTAAAATTATTTCATTTTATAAAAAAAAACGCAGTGCCATTAGACTATAAGCTAAGCGAAGAATTTTGTTAACTAATGTTATTCGGAAAATGCATTACTTTTAAATCTGACTCATATTGAGTTCATATAGTTGTAGGGAATAGGATAAGGTTAGTGCTAAGAATATATATTTTTTTAATTAAAATAAGTAGTGTGCTTTGGAAGATTATATTTTATTCGGCGACTAATCATACAAAAAAAAGAAGACTGATTTATTGTTTTTGTCTAATTTTTCGTACGATAAGTGCTAATAACATACAATTTTGAGTGTATAGGGGCTGTACTAACAAAAGCAATGAAAGATAAGTATTAAATTAAATAATTGTAAAAATAAACAAAATATTTTTCTATTCTGTTAAATAAATGAATTTAAATTATATTTTCGTAAAATAAATTTTTAAATGTACCTACTTTATTTTATTACAGTGTGACGGAATTTTCATATTTCATATTTTATATGGGATTTGGCTTTCTTACATTACAGCTTAAAGGGAGGTGTAATACGCTAACATTTTGTTTCATGTTTCAGTTTTTGAAAAATTAAATGCAAACTTCAGCCTGTTACAAATTTTAGCCTAATTATACTTATGCTTACAACAAACAGTTTCCATTACATGCTTTGCAGGGGAAAATTAGTTTATTATTAAACTAGCAGACCCGGGCTCACGTTGCTTCGCAAAATACCCTTTAGTTTATGTAGGTATATTATATTATCAAAAAAAAGTTAATATGCCTACGTTTTGAGAAAAATCAATCCCCTTTTTTAAAAAATAATTGTACATATGTACATATTTTATTTTTTTGTTAGGTAGGTTCATGTTCGACAGAAGAACAGAATCTCTACTTCCCCTTTTTTTCTTTTCTTTATCATCGTAACGATGCCATGTTCAATTGTGTTTAAGATTATTCAACTTAACATTATTACTTAACTAAACTTATTTTCATTTGAATTCATTAATTAACGTTTGTTGAATTTTGTATTTTATATCTTTAATTGAATTTCATTAATTAACTCTTTTTTATCTATAACTTGAATTTGTTATTAAAATTAATTCATTCATTTAAATTTTTGCCATGTAAATCAATCTCCAACTCCACTGTACTTGCGGTTTCAGTTTTGAGTATTCTATTGATTTAACACTTTTATCTTGTGTATAAGCGGTACTTAATATAATTTAAAGAAAAGTATTGGAAATCCACAGTTGCAGTGAGAGTTAGAGTTTGAGTGAATTTTGGCTGTCGCATGTGGAAGTTCTTTTTCTTGTTCACTTTAGTCTCAACCACAGCACAGCAAGGAACCATTGGACAAGTTGGAAATTTGTATCAAATAAATTATTATTTTTACAACTGGCCTCCTTTTATTTATGAATGCTTTTTTTCGGTGCGTGGGAAAAACGATACGTTTTATTAGAACTTATCATTGTTCAACAGTACGTATGCAGAAGAAAAAAAAACAAATATAAGTTACGTACCTACCTACTGCGCTACGCTGTTATATAAAAAGGGCCAACAAGGCAACAACTGAGTAGAATCAGGATTTCAGGAAGTTTATCAAAAACAGAAAAAGATGTCGGAGGAAGAGTAAATCCAAAATCGTTTGAACTCAATAAGGGTATTCATGCAACGAGATAAGTTTACCAATTGTGTAAAAAGATAAGTTTACGCAAAAGTTTGCGTGAACGTCCTTTTTATTTATTTGGATAAATGCTGCGTAATTGAATCAGCTAGTCGTTAAACGTCTAATTCTAAAAGTCACAATGGCGTTTGTATAAGTTTATCCAAATAAATTTGTATAAGTTTCCGCAACAAAATCCTTAGATAATTTTATCCAATTTGCGTAAACCATTTCCCATACAAAATTTGACAGTTCATTTACCAAAAGATAAATTTATCCAAAAGATAAACTTATCTAGTGTTTTACGACGTTGCATGAATCCCCTTAATATTTTTTCTTTTTATCTTCAGCCTTTTTCACTCGGCTTATTTTTGCGTTGCTTCGCTCGATTGAAAGACACACACACAACAGCACCCACTTTTTCATGTTCTCCGTCTCACATTTTTTGAAGAATCCATTAATTGCCCTATAGTTCTTACGTATGTATGTTTGTACATACATATATATCGCACGTCAGTTAAAAAAAAACAGTGAACAGCAATGGCACAAAGAGCAATTGAGTGGACAGAAAAAAAAGCAAATAGAAAAAGGAGGAAGAGAAAATGCAAAAACACCGGAACGATAATGAAGCGGAACAAAGCAGCGACCGCTTGATTGCGCATAAAACCAATTTCTAAATTAAAAAATACAAAAAGTTGTAATTTTAAAATTTGTTTAAGTACCTACATATTTGTCAGCTTGTAGGTATAATTAAGAAAAGATTTAGGCCTAAAAATTTGCGTTCAAATATTGACTTTTTGAAACAATCTCTATTAGGTATCCAAAAAGTTTTGACGTATATATAAGTGAAAATGTGTGTCAACCTCAAAGAAAAAGTTGACAAAAATTAAAAAAAATAATATTCTGATTAAATAAACACATTAGAAAAACAAAAAATTGTCTTAAACAATCCTATAAATATAAAGAATATTATAAAATTTGTTTCAAGTTTACGCCGGACATAAAATATTGGTTCGTCTTTATATAATAAGTAATAAAGTAATTTAGTAATGATATATTATGTAACTAAATAACCTCAAGTATACATGCCCTAAAAAACTGTTTTTTTTTTGGACATTCATGAGTTTTAGCTCGTTGAAAGCCGCCCATCTGTCGCCATCTTGAAAAGGTTTTAGTTTTCAAGTAAAATATGATTTGAGCTTTGAGGGTTTTAACTTTTATAATTTAATGACATTTTTCTTGAAAATGGTTTTATTTTGAATTGCCTATAACTTCTTGTTTTCGATTTCCCGGTAAAAAATATGTTTACCAAAATTCTAGGGAATTTAATTTTGTAGAAAAATGTGGCAGAATATCGTTTCTGATATTTCTGGTTCAAAAGTTCATCCCGACAAATGGGGGCCTTCAACCATGAAAACATAGTCTCATTGAACCCCCCTACAATGGTTCGGGGCAAAATTTTGTAAAAATTTCAATTATTCAAATTACCCGGCTTGTAATTGGAAGTAAATGGTATTTACCTATTTATTTTATTAACTGCTTATTATATTTGTTTGAGCAAAATAAAATGGATATATCAACTCACAGCTTTTCACATTAGGTATAAAAAAGTTTATATGTACCTAGCCACTTACCTCATAATTTTGTTGTCCAAAATTAATTTGCTAATTTTGAAATAGCTTATCATGCACAAAATAAAAAACCGTTCTGTAATAAAATGCCACCGCTCCGCCGCATGGAGGTAAATAACATAATTAGTTTGTAAAATTATTCAAAAGTAATAAGCTTTTCAAATTTCAAATCGAAGTTTGTTTAATTTTATTTTGAAATACCTTTTTTTATTTAAAAATAAATCAAAACACATACCGGCCCGGCACACCGTATTTAAAACCTGGCCCTGGCGCGCTTGACTTGACGAATTGACATGACAGCTGACATGACACCGTTGGTGTCGTTCAACGAACTTTCCAAAATCCCAAAGCTATCGGGATCAGTTTTTGTTGTTGTTAATGGTCGCGTTCGAAGATCTATCCAAAGATATCCGAATTTTCGTTTTAATTCCTTGTGAAAAAATAATTGATGCAACAACTCAAGATATCTGAAAATTTTGGGATAGGTGAATAGATGAAAAACTAGACTAGAGAAATGTTAATTTATAACAGTTATAACCGTTTATAGCCATTATGATGGATGGAAACTGAAAACCTCTGGGTACCATAAATATGCCGAACGGTGATGTCTGTGTCCTGCATATCTGCATAATCAGTTACCTTTTTAACAAAACTGATATAAATTGGTATTTCTAGTCTATTCCAAAAAACAACTCAAAGTGTAGACACGAACCTTCCTTTAAGTGCATAATTTCCACAGCAAAACCTAAAACTACATTACCATCGAAAAAGAAACAAATGTCAAAAACATATGTTTGTGAAGTTTCCATTTTGTATGTGACAGAACTTCAGATGGTGAAAGCTGAATGTTTGTTGTTTTCTAATTGCTATTTCTGTGAATTTGTTGTGTTTTGTATTTTGTTGTTAAAAATGGTAAGTTGTTAAGTAATCTTAGGTATTTAATAAATTAATATAAAAAAAGATTCGATTATAAAGAAAACTATCAATTCGCATTTTTAAAGCATTTATTTTAATGCATTAACATTAACATCAAAATAAAAATGTTGAATGTAAAATAAGCCATCCATCGTCAGTATATACACTATTCTGTCTTATTTTTTTTTTTCTTATATAAAATATGGTTTGTCTGAAGTTTTCTCATCCAATATATGATTGTTCAAATCGATGGTAGGCTGCTGTAAGGACCTTTTGCCACCCCACGAATGAAAACGCTGTTTCTTCCCCAACATCATGGAGTCTCGTTTCTCTTCTCTTTGGAATCGTGTGCGGCACCTTTCTAGTACCGCATCATGGACGACATTTACAAAGTCTACATCATTAAATTGAGCCATGAGCAACTTGAAGAATGCCCAGATATCACCGCGCTCTTTCGGTTGATAGGTGCGCAGGAAATCATGGCCATTGTCGGGGTTATAAGAATCACAAACATCTTCGAAGTTGATAATGGCTTGTAGTATGAATTTCCGATATTTGGCGAGTTGTTCTTGACATACGTTGCACTCATATGAAGTGGCTTCAGCAGCGTCCGTTCGTAGGTAGCAAATGGCCAGAAAAATAAAAAGAGTCAATAATTTTGTAGGAACCATTGAACTGGAAAGATAATTAAAGAAGAATAAAATTATTACTTATGTTATACTTAAGTTATCAATTAAGCCCTAACACTTTTTCTTCATTATTGTTTGTGTGCAAACATTTTCTGAGCATACACTATATTTAATTTTGAGCACAATTTATTGAAGATAATTTGTTTTACATTGATCTGGAATAAAACCATTTCTTTAAGATTAAGGTGTAAGGATCAAGGGTAATGGCAGAATACTTCCTTTTAATGTTTTAATGTAAATTCTAAAAAAAATTGGAGCAGGTTTCGTAGAAATTAATTTTTAATACGAAATATCTTTAAAATTTTCAAAAAAAAAAATTAACTTAAATATCTACACCCTAAATCATAATTTAATTTTAAAAAAATTATAAACCCGTTTTGGAGATATTGAGTTCTAAAACTAAATTAAAATGTCTGAGTCCTTATTTGTTTGACAAATTTTATATGCAATATTATATCAAAACTTTGTAAAAATTTTTATTAAAATCGTGTGAGAGAAAATTGAAAATAAAAAAAAATGATTTTATGGTAGGTACAGTTATTTACAGTTTCTGGTTAGGATTTGTTTTACCAAAATGTAAAACATATCGTTTAACCCGTTTTCAAAATAAATATTTTTTTTCTTGTCGGTTGTATGACAGGCAGTTTAAAAAAAATCAACACAGCTAATTTTTAGTTCCTTCTTCTGCCAAACTTTATTTCTTGATTCCAATTACCAAGAAATTCTATATCTTTGCAACGTATTCACTTTGAAAATTTAAATTATTACTTAGCGAAATGAAAAACTTCCGTAGCAAAAAAGACATAAATGATAGATTTTATTAGTTAAAAAAAACTCTTTTCAAATCCGATTATTTTGTTTATGTAATGAGCCGGTTTTTGAAATTACTCAAAAAACTTGGTCAGCTAATTCTGTTCAGGCAACTGAACTATACACCATAGTCGAACATATGTTTAGTTTCGATACTCTATGAGCCTTTTCCTCATTCATAAATGTTTTTATCGGAAAGATACACTCTACTCAAAACTAAAGACTATACTTCTTAATACCTGAATATGCAAATCCGTTTTTCTCAAAGAATCCAAAAACTCACAGACAATATTCACTTGTTGATTCACGAAACACTTAGAAACAACTGCGATTATTTTACTTGAAACTTCTTACTTTTATACTGAAGACTTCATTCTAAAAACTTCTTGTTTTCTGTGTGTTTAAAAATTGCCTGTTTTAAAGATTGGCGTTTATAAAGTGAAATTACGCGACAGAAATGTCATTCATAATAATTTTAATTTTTTCCGTTTCACTTGAATTAATTAATTATTATTTCTAATTCGTTTCACACAACTCGTTTTTGAACTGTTGCAGCTTATTTGCTTAAGGCACTGTTAAACATTGGGGAATAATGGAGCAACAGCTAACTAAGTACTGATGTACTACGTGTAATTCGGTATTCAGGATGTGCTCTAGTAACGGGAAAAGGGAACCAGCGTTATGATGGTTGATAATAAATTTGAATGTTAAAATGGATTGATGGTAGTTGTAGGAATTTTTGTTTGTTTTTTTTTTTTTTATTCTTATCCATGTTGTGATGTAATGTAGGTGTGTAAGATGGCTATGTATCCTTTAATTTTTGTCAATTACCACGTCTTTGTACTTCAATTACTCCTAGATGTCACTATTATAGGGTGTATTTGTTAGAAATCGTTATTTTTAACAAATAAGCTAAAAAACGAATGGCTTAATCCCAATTCTTTTTGAACTCAATACTACTCTTTGTTAGACAACAAAATAAATTTGAATTCCAAGGATAAAACAATCTTCAAAGTATTTCTTTTTTCCTTAAACTGACGTAAAAAAAATTCCCATTTTTTATATACTCGACAATATTCATTTCGTCGTCCCCTTTGCTCCATTAATGCAACAAACATAAACTAGCGTTTCTTACAGTATGCGGTTGTGCATTTTGGTATGGTAGCTCCTTAAACGAATTTTGGGTTGTGGCTTTTTTTATCAAGTCAAAACTTTTTAAATTAAGTTTTCAAGTTCTATATTTTGTAAATTTATCAAATTTTTGCTATACCCAAAAATCAAAAATCGTTAAAATAATATGGACCAACCAAAACCTCACTTAGAAGATTTGCTTATAACATTCGTTACCTGATTATACATTTTACTACATACTACAGGATCTTTTAAATGAATGAATATATTGTGGGGTTGATTGCACTGCGACCTATAGATCTATTTTGCCCCTATCTATAGCTGGATGAGGTTTCTCATCTTACAGCTCTTCCTCCAAACCTATTTATCCAATTTGATAAACCTTAAAATCTTAGAAACCGGACTAGTATTAAAAAGAAAATAGGGTAAATATCATTTAGTTGTGCTCTAGGTGTAAGTTTCTGTATGTGTTTTTATAAATTATTTCATAGAATAAATAGCAAAATTCGCCACTTATCCAAAGCAACCCTTTGAGTTTTAAACGTGGTTGCGAGTATATTCAGATATTCTTTTTCTTTTCTCATAGGAGAACAGTAAAGTGGAAGAGTGCGCTAAAAATATATTTTTTTAAGGATGATGTCTGTAATTAAATTATTGACACAGTAGCTTCTACTGATGCCATTAAACGAATTGAATACTTATTAGGGAAGGCATTTAACGGGGTGAATTCAAGTGTGATTTTCTAAATATTAATCGTAATGTTCCTTCAATTTGATTTAACAATGACGTCAAGGCTTAAATTATTAGATATATATATTTTTTTTTATTAAATTTTTATTTGTTGTATAGAAATTTCGATTCTGTGGTGATGGAGATTGTCCAGATTGGATACTAGCTGAAATCATATCCACACTTTCTGTACTGGACTCTAAAAAATTTATGGACTTAGCCTCAATTGTGGCTAAAAAAATTACTGGCGAACAATTTGAGGTAAAAATTTTAAATTTGAAAACATTTATAACAATTTTAAAATTTTAATTATTTATTGTAGGAAGCTGGTGTTCGGTCTATTACCTCGACCTTAGAAGATGATGGGAAATCAGCTGTTGCTTGTATAAATTACTTACTTATAAGTGCCGCCAGACATAGTACAGATGGATCAGTGTTTAATGAAGAACTGCAGCAGTTAGGACTTCCAAAAGATCATGCGGCTGCAATGTGTCGTGTTCTGTCAGACTATTCAGCACCGATTAGAAAGAAGCTTATGGGTCTTTCGCTAAAAAGTAATTACATATTTACCCTCAACCGGTTCAAGATACAGATATTTATGTTTGCATCTTTACTAAAATTAAGAATAATTTTTAATTTTGTGTGTGGCTAGTAAAAATTGCAATTGTCAAACTATAAAACCTAAATTGGGATGGACTTGATCACGTGACCTCGCGTGACGTGGCTCGGAGGGAGCCAAGTTCAAGTCACAGCTGGGCATAAAAGTTTTTGAAGAATGACCAAGCTCCACTAAAAAAGGAGTCTGATGATCGTCCTGGCATGCGTGTAATAGCTATAACTCCAGTCTATAAAAATCTTGGTGGTAGCTCACCCAAATGTTGTTGTCTCATTCAAACATTCAATAATTTTAGCTGTATGCTTAAGGCTTTTTTAAAACTTTTTTTTTTTAAACTATCTTATTCCTTATCCCTGCACCAATATAATTTGGTAAAATCTATCCAGTATTTAAAAAGGCAAATAGCTAAATTTTATATTATTATATTAAAATCAGCTCTTAAAATATCTGTATCTTTTTCATTAGTTTTTTTTATAATTTTAATTAAATAATTGTCTTCCTTCATTTAGTCAATGAGCTGGGTTCTGTGAATTTCAATAAACCAGAAAACACAATAGACTGTGTTCAACTTGAACTGGAAGTTCTGCAAGAACTGTATGGTGCAGGTCTACCAAAGGATGTAATTCATAAAGTTAATATTGATTCGGCAAATCTTAGAGCTCTACTAAAGGATATGAAAGAAGCTAGAGAAATCATACGCGAATATGATTTCGAAGGAAAATACTACAAAGATAATATATGTTAGGAAATAAGTTGAATTCACAGAAAGTTACATCAAAATTCCCAAGACAGCAATCAAAATTTTCTTTGAGGTTTGCTTAGTGTAATTAGCATTTAGTTTATTAATATAACAATAAATATATAATTATATTTAAGAAAAAGAAGAAGCATCAAGAAAATGTTAATCAATCAGAATTTGAAAAATTGAATCAAGTTAAAAAAATTCAAGAATAATATCTTGGGACACAGGAAATAACAGGGTAAGTTGTAGGATTAAAAAAAATTAACCAATGGTAAAAGTGCAACAAGAGTACCAAGAGCTAAGGGATAGTCATAGAACTTTGTAAGAATCAAACAGTGTATATAAATTTCTCTTCGGAAAGTTGTTGCTCGTACTAGATGGATTCCCAAAATATTTTCGAATCTTTTGGATAAAATGTATCTTCCTCGAAAAAATTTAAATTTTTCTCATATTACAATTTTTGAGGAAAAGAATCGACATAATTTAACTTTTTTTATTTAAAAAAAAAAAAAAAATGAAAAACAAAAAATACTTAAAGTAATCTTCATTATTTGAATGTTAAAAATAGTTCTGGTGTGACCAATAGTTTTTATTGTATTTTTAAACCGTCATTAGTATGCCCTTTCGTATTATTTTTAAAATATTCTTATACTCTTTTACTCTTATTTAATTTGATAAAAAGCATAAACTTAACAGTGTTATGCTGCGTCGAGGAAAGTTGTGGCCACAAATTTCATCTTTCAGCAAAACCGTGAGTATAAATATGTATTAATTTAACTATTTTTCATTCTCCTTAGACGGTGTTTAGATTAAAAAGATTGAGTCCGGTATTACGGCAGTTTGTAGGCAAGAGAAATATCGTGAGCTACGAAGAAAACATAAAAACTGGACTCATGAGTCTTCTTTGTTGTTGTTTCAATGTGTATATGTATATGTTCTAGCCCCTTGAATTATAAGCATTTTATGTGCTTTTTATATTTTCCTTTGATATGAGCTGAAAAGCCTTTTGGATATAATAATGTATGTTTTCCAAAAAAATGAAATTAAGTGAGTGGGCTTATCCCAAGCAACAACCCTTATTAGTTACATGTAGCTTAGCTTATATCACAACCACGTGCTTTTTAATTTGGTCCCAAACTTAATTGAATACAAAGTTTTCGCCTCCCCCATCCAATTATTATATCTTTCCATAATGGAAACATTCTTCCATTAATGTAATTAAATTCAACAGTATAACTTTCCAAATTCAATAACACCTAATAAAACAATAACATGCTGCTCATTGGTGTAAGTCCATAACCCATCGTCTCATCGGCATCGTCCTAAAATGGGATCCTGGATTTCATTATGATTATAAATTTCCTTGAATATGATTGAAAATACGTTTTTGAACATGATACGCTTCGCACAGGTGATGCTGTTTGGACTGAATTTTAAATCAACCTTTTTTGTTTTTCTACCCTCTAAAAAAAAATAAAGAGCACAACCTAGGTCGCATGTAGATGCTCTTAATACTAAAAATGCCGTGGAATTCAGGTTGATTTAAAAGACCTCGCGTCTTATACATATTTATTTCAATACATAGCTAAAATTATTTATTAATTATTTATAAAAATCAAAAATCACTCAAAATTCAAATGAAAGTATCTATTCCGAACGCCTACATACATACATAATAATTGTTGTTTTGTGCATTCTATGGAGGAAAATCTTCCCAATGGTATAAAATTCATGCAGTTCCGTTGAGAATTTACGGAGAAAAGTGTAGTGTACCATAAGTTTATCCCAAACATATTTATAGTAAATTCAGAAACGTAAAAAGAAAAGGTTAAATTTTTACGGAATTCAATTTTTTATTGTTCGAATCCATATCTTTCCTTTTTGTAAATACATGGTACCTATCCTATATTGGTAAATCGCAAGTAGGTAGAAGCGCACCGGAGCTACGTGTTCATTTTGAATTCATTCCCAACCATAAGTTTTCTTTACATTTTCTTTTTGAAGTCTTTTTCTTTGGCTGAAGACTGACTAGGCGAAAATATTGTGCTGGCATAAACCCTCAGATTTGGATGGTGACGAGGAAAGAACCACCCTGTTTAATAAAGCGAAAGCCGTGTACCACGTGTTACAGCTCACTTGTGAATAGTAAAATATAGCTGGGTAATGACCAAATGATGACTTTTAACATTGTTGATATATAGACACACATTCTGATTTCGCCATCAAAATGATGTGAATTTGTGTTAAAGCAAGAGCACGTTTCAAAATAAAGGAGAATTATAATTGTAGCATATGTTTCGGCGTTCCATCGCATCATTAAGGGTGTTTTCGAGCTTAGTTGGATGGGTTGCTTTGCTCTGCCCTACTTGCGATGCACTGCTATAGCACCACATGGCTTATAACCAACATATCCTCTCAAATTGATGCGACTTTCTGCTTCGCAATTCTCAAAAACGTTAACCAAAAGTATTTTTGTGTGATAAATTTTGACAGGGAAAAAAGTAAAAAACAAAAAAACAAAAAATATTTTAACACGCCATTATAACGGTTACAGCATTATTACAATGCATCGCGCTGAAAATAATGTAATTGAATGTAATTGTTTTACTCATGTAGATCCGTTTTTCATGTATAATTAAATGAACATTTATATATCTGCCTGTGTCCTTTCCTCGTCCTCCGGGGAGAGAGCGCGTGCACAGATGTCCCCAAAAAGTAATAAACACGTAGAAAAAAAATAATCTCCTGTAATAATTCTGTGTAATGCGCATCCATTTACAAAATTTTGTTATGAGACAGGATTCACATGTTGGAACGAGTATAACAGTATGGTATGAAAGTAAAACCTCGGGATTGTTTTTAGAAAACAAAAATTGAAGGTGAAAAAATATTGGATTTGTGTGATTTTAAAAAAACGTTAAGTAGGTATCTATATTTTCTCGTTTTTCAAAAAATGCTGTTTTTTAAAAAAAGTTATAATTTCTAACAGTATTAATAAATTTAATTTTTTTATATGTACCTACTTTGACAGAACTTTGTACTAATATTGAAAGAAATTGACAGTTTTGTAAAGTAAACGAACAGAGATTACTATGTACATAACGTCTTTCAACTGTCAACTGTCAAATTCATTTTCTGTAGAAACGGTGTTGCCAATTTAGGCCTTCTGCATATGAAGCGTCTCGTCATAGACGCGTACTTCAATTGCGGCTTGTGTGCAGATTGTATGTAGCTCACGTGTGTTTCAATAGACAACCGCACACGAGGCGTAAGCTGCACTTATTCGTCGCATCACACAAACTGTAAATCGCCGCCGGGAGTACAGCACTGTCAGTCGCCAGGCGTACATTTTGATGTATTTACTTAACATTTTGGTGAAATGTCAATGACAAAAGCTTAAATTGTGTGAAATCGATTGAAAATGTTCAGAGTTTTATCTATGACGTGACGCTTCATGTGCAGAAAGCTAGCAGTAGTGGAATCGTCGCTGCATGGCGAATCTTGTACGCATCTATGTCTAGATGATTCGTGTGTAGAAGGCCTTAAAATCCAAACTTCTGTAAATTTTTTTTTTAAGTATGTACCTAATTTATGTCGAATTCCTTTCCACCAAAGAATCAATTATGTTTAGAAAATTCGAATATTTACAAATTCATCTCAACAGCAGAAAAAATTCGATTCTGTTTAGAAAATAATTTGTTTTTGTTTTTTTTTTTTTTTTTTTTGTTGAAAGGTATTCGACATTGATATAGAAGAAAAAACAGTACATTACTATTTAAAAATAAGTTCATGGTGATTTTTAAGCTTCTATCCAGAAGAGCCAAAAATTTGGTGTTTTGGAACAAAAGCGAAATCAAATACATTTGTATGTTTATGATGTGACTCATCCTCCTGTTATCTGTTTTGTAATCCCAACTGTATGTAAATACCAACTTAACACACGAACAAAAAAAAATAAAGATTTAAACATTTCGAAAATGACAACCCTAATTCAAGGCAAATGCTTTCAGTGATTTAATTTTTCGATTATATTTGAATTTAAGACGAAGTCTGCATTTGCAATTGTGGGCCATGAGGGAATCGTACACCCGAACGCCCATTCCCTTCCTCTAAAATATCCACTTCGTCATCATGCTCATCATCTCGACTTGTCATTTCGCAAAAGTGAAGAATAGGAATTCTATGTGCTGTTAGGGGAGTTATGTGGGAGTGTGATGTGTCCTGATGTTAAAGCCATATCTATGCCTTGAGGATTTCAGGGTAATTTGTCCTTATCAAAATACCTATATATACCTAAGTTCATTTCCAGATGGTGTTCGCAGTTATCATCGCCAGCTTAACGTTTCCACATAGCAGAATGAATAAAGGTGTGTGTTGAGATGGAGAAATCTGTTAAATTTGTTCATTTTGTGTCATGTTTTGCTGAGAAGAGAGATATTTTGACCTAGAATAATAAATCATTTTCCTTAGTTAGACTTTTGCTTGTACCTACGTATAAACATTGAAGTGGCATATATTTCAAATTATAAATAATTGAACAGAAAACACAAATCTAAATGCAAACTTTACTCATGCAACATGTTAAGAATAACGTCAATGCTTCTTTTTAAATGAAAAAATAAAAAAAAATGACACGTTTTATTTGATAAATTTGTATCATCAAGACGACTTTAATTTTTGCTTACATATCTACTTTACAAAAAACTATTAAAGCTATTTTTTTTTTTTTTTTTTTTTGAAATGGAAAAAATGACTCGTTGTAAATAAGACATAGGTTTGTGTTGTTGTAATCCCTTGTGACAAAACATCTGATGCAACAACAACCCAAAGTATCTGAAAATGTTTGGGGATAGGTAGATAGCCTATTTGATAGTTTCTCGAACGCAAGGAATAACACTCTTTTCCTTTTGATATGTAAACATCTATGCCGGCGTTAGGTTAGGGTAAACTAAAAACGGGGAAATTTCTGTAGCACCCTACGTTACGATACGTTGATGTATATTGGATACGTTCAATATTGAGTACTTAGTGGGTACCTCAAACTAAATCCAAAGATCGAGTTGAATTTAGGTTAAAATTAGGTTGACAGTTCGAACTCGCTGCGTTCTGTGATGTAAAACCAGCACTTGAATATTATTTAATTTGATGTTTACATATCTAAACCGTGAGTCCTGGCACTCACACTTTTTTTTGAGTGGCAATAAGACAGGACTCAAAGATGGAGTTAAAATCCTTAGAATTCGCTGGTTGAGAAAGTAGAAAATTGTTTTTGTTCTTTAGTGAATTTATGTATTCTTTGAATTGGAACCTACAAGTTTCCATTCAAAAAGGAAAAAAACCCGCGGGTGTTATTTTCAACTATTTTGGGAAATAAGACCCACCGGCTTTATTAGAGTGGGTGTACTGTACTGCATTTTATTTTTTTTTAAGTTTTTTTATTTTTATAAGAATTTGTTTTACTGTGAAACTATTTATGTATCTACGATTGAAAAAATATAATTTTTCCACAGGCTGTCTTTTTACTGTTTCGAAACGCAATCATTTAATTGACGAATGTCTCGAACATTCCATGTTGTTTTGTCTTTTGTTTTCATAGGAATCATACACAGAGAATTTGTGGAACGTGTTCATTTTGTATTACACGTGGAAAGAGGGACAGGACCTTAAGATGAAAAACTGAATTTATTTTTATTTTTTTTTTAAGTCAAACTTCAATCTAGAGATAAAACACATCGTACTCCAGGGGATTGTTTCATGAATTTTTTTTTCCAAATCGGAATGTTAATATTTTGAAATATTCAATTTGTGTGTTATGTATTTTGTATGGTTAAAATTTTATCGACGTTCAATAGATAAATCACAAAAAAAAAAAAAAACAATGCCAAAAAACACATCTCTCATATATAGTTATCTATGTATTTCAAAAAAAAAAAAAAAAAACAAAAACAAATCTAAAAATCTAGATACAATCCAATGTTTGGTTATATTCATATTTCTATACATCATGGCAGAATATTTAGAATAACAGATATATTTTCTCTCTTGGGGGTTGCCGCCGCCGTCGCCGTCACCGTCACCACCGAAGTCCGCCCACAAAGCCAGGCCAGCGTTCTTATTTGAATGTATTTGGGTATGGGAAATGAGAATCCATCCATGATTTCTCCTAACAATTGTAGTTGTGCATAAATTTATTTCCACCCGCTATAACGGAGCGTTTCGAGAGAAAACGTCATCATATTTCATTCATTACTCAATGATTTATTCGAATATTTGGCAGAGATAAAGGTGAAATTTGAATCAAAATGTTGCGGATTTTCTATACTTTTTGTGTGTTTCCCCACGCTCCTCTCGGATGTCGGGTGTCCCCGATGCTGCTCATGCTGATGTTTCATTTCGATACCTTCGGATCGGTAGTAGGTGGGTACTCGTAAAACAGATTTGGCATGCAATTTTTCCTGTCCAAAGTCGGTGCTATTAAGATTATTCACAGAAGGTAGCTAGCAGCATATGCGTTCCATGCAAAAACGACTCGCACATTTGAATAAACCGGGTAAAAGATATAAATTGATTGACTACCATATCGGGGGAGGAAGGAATGTTCTCTTTGGAAAAGTCATAGAGGTACACAATATGAAATCAGAAGTTAGGATGCAGCATGTGCGATTGACAACTGACTCTTGTACATTTCGCAACATCATGTCCACATGTAGCCAATGTACAAATGAGCTCAATTGCCCTCTGTATATAGTAGAATCTTAGTTCGTCAGCATGCTTGCTTAGCTTATAGCTGCGGCACCTTAAAAAGGACTAATAAGTTGGATTTATGCGACATAAACTGCTTTCTGGAGCGAATACCATTTACATAAGTAGCGTCACTTATTGCCGAAAACACTCCATCCAGGGGTGGTTGTCAGATGAAATTATTGGTTTTGATTACTTTCGTCGTCGTAATAAGGTCACTTGGGGTTTTTGGGCAATATAAATTCTCTCTGTCTCTCTCTTTTTATTCTGCTTCCCCTTGACTATTAACATACATGCTTGGGTCGTTATGAAAATTATTTGTAATCCGCGCGTTCCATTGAATTAGTTTGAGTATAAAATTAGTTATATACACTCCACGTAAGTTTTGGGCACATATGGTGGGCACAATTTGTAATTGTAATTGCTATGACTATTGGCACAATTTATGATGTGCCATAATCTTTAATCCTTCTAATTTAACTGCCTCTTTACCCAAGGAAACAGTTGGTCAGCGGTAAAGGTATCTAGAATTATACATGTAGTTCTATATGAATTTGGTGATGCAGATGAAAGCAACATGTTCGTTTTATTGATTTCGGGTAAAATGTTTGTGCATAGTTGAATATTTATAAAAGGTTAACACATTGAAACTATTTTAAATAAAAACGTTGGTCCATAATATGTTAATAGAAAGCCTAAGGTTAATTATTAAAATAGGGGAAATAATAAAGATCAAAATTAAGTTCCTTAATTAACTTAAACATTATGAATGTTAATTGAATATTTTTTGTAATTTTTTTTTGCCAGTGGGTATATTTCCTTCAAGAGTTTTTAGTTCTACATCTAGTTGGTTTTTTATTCTTAATAGACATTTCCTGAGTGCAAATTGCTTTTATAACCTAAAATAAGATTGAAATATCGACACTTCTGTAAGACTTTAACATACATACCTACATAATTAATAGAATGATACTTGGGCCTTTTTCACAATTTCTGAATTAAGTTACCATTAATATCTGAAAAAAAAAATTGACTCGAGGTCATAAGTTCATAATCACAAAAATATTTATTTGAACAAATATTTAATGCATTTTGAATTTGTCACCTGTGGATTTATGATCCTGTGCCGGTATTTATTTGTCAGATAACATATCAGTTGTACTTCACTTAAACATTTTTACAAATCTTGTACATATATATTTAAAAGAAAACAATTCCTGCTGGACAGTTTTGATTTTTTTAAAATAACATCAATCTACAAGATTGACAATTTTTTTTAATCTTATATCTGTAAAATATTTGTATACAACATTATAGGCATATACATATCGCATAGTCGTTCTCTGCTTGCAAATAATTTGGATGAATTTATAAAATAATATGCACTAAACACGTATATACGTGTTAGGCCTCATTCGTATATACTTGGTTTTATATCAAATTGGTTAACATTTTTAAGTTCAATTTAATTTTTTTTCCTTATACGTACATATAAGAGTTTCCTTATACATACATATAAGGCGATTCACCTTAATTGAATACTTTTCAATGACGTTTGTTAAGATCATGGATGCCATAGTGAAATTTCCAAGTGTTTTCTATGTACCTAGATACTATCGAAATTTTAGAAACATAGCTTCTGGAATGTAGTAAATTGTTTTTGGTCATAGAAATGTTTGTTTTTGAGTGTTTGTTTGTTTTAATGCTTAATGCTTTTTGTTTAATGTATTCGTATAATTTCGTTTCCGTGTCAATATTTCAAAAAAAAATCTTCATCCCGTAATCAGCTTAATTTAAAAGAACAATATATGAACTTGATGAAGTATACAAATTCATTTAAAACTACTTCTGTTTTTTACTAGCGATTATTTCCTACACATTTTGAACACAATTTTCGCAACCGAAATAAATTAAGTATGTAAATAAAATAACACTGACCGTGTTTTGGTGAAGGAGTATAGCAACCTAGTTAAATTTTTTGCACACAAGAAATACTTTGTTTTTGTTTCATACACAAAAGAAAAAATTATTTGTTATTGTTTGCATGTAATAGTTTTACTGTTTTACAGCCCTTAATTAGGTATGTTGGTTTTATTACAAGTCACAGTACACAAATCTAAGGTTATCAAAGTTGGAAGAAGTTGTTTAGATTTTTAAATTTGAATATATAAAATATATGGGCGAAAAACTCATTTAAAATCCAAAGAACTGGTCAATAAAAAACTATTTAACTATATGTTCATGCATTTGTATTAAAATTTAAATATGCATGTTTAAGATATGGATAAGGCAGGATCTATATATTAAATATAAGCATTTTGTCACAGTTTAATCATATCGCTTAAAAATTATAAATTCCCAGGGGAGGCTGTGTGTCTCTGCCATTTTATCTCCTCTCAATCAAAATAAAATCCATTTAAAATCTGTAATTGCTTTAAAAAAAAAAAAAAACAGATTATAAAACTTATTTTTCAAAACAACATGACTTTCAATTCCCTGCCCCCTGTATCCGCTGTCGGCGTAAACATATTCCAATCAATTTAAAGATAGGAATTACATGAATGACAACAACTTACAAACAAGGACTACTTAGAGTGTGATTTCATTATGCGTAACCGAGTGTTAAAATACCAGGAATAAATATTCCCATCGCCTCGGTAGGCACGTGACTGATCACGTGCCACTGCCGCGCGCCACCAAAACACCAACACCACCACCGCAAACCATATATCCCGGTGAAAGCTGCACCATCAAGCTTGAGTTTTCTCCATATAGTTTGAAGGGGTGAATAATTGCAGGATAATCATGTCCTTATTGGCGGTAAACATGGTTGAGATGAGCTGAATACAAAATTAAATATTTATTAGATTCCATGGATCGACGCGCATTATTCGTTTCGTGGACGACAACTGGATGAATGTGTCAGCGTCGCCAGTGACCCCTTTCAATCACAATTGCGTAAGCTTGAAGGATTCCCTGGAGACTACACCGTATATATATGTATATCATGATGGAAGTCCCAAAATTTGTTTTTTTTAAGTTGTTCAATTTGCTTATGATAATTCGTATTTGTTAAAGGATTCTTTTCTTAATCCACAAGAACATTAGTATTTGCACAAAGAATGAGAAGAAATCTATTTCGAAAGAACATTTAAATACATCTAATGCCAGGTAAATGTGGTTCTTGGAGGGAATAGCATCAGTAGCAGCATTTGATTTCATATTTTTATATCCCTTTCAGGTGTTTCAAATTGGGGTTGTAAACCCTGTGATTCTCTATGATGCTGAGCTATAAAAATCGAAGGCGGCCTATGATTTTGAATTCGAGCGTTTTTATTATGCTTAATATTGTCATTATATGAGAGCGATGCGACCCACGAAAGTCTGTGTATATATATTGCGCAAAATGGCAAATTGGCATATTATGCGTATTGCATTGAGATTACTTTGCATTTTTGTGTGTATTTTTTCCAAACGTGTGTTTACAAAAAAATTTTACGACAAAAAGGCGCTTAATGACATTATTTTTAGCACAAGAAGAAGTTGGTAGCGGTATAGCTAAGCAGCAGAAAAGCCATCATGGCAGAGACTCGAGCGCAGCACATCCACACGGAATCAGAAAAGGTAGGACGTGACCATATGTGCGAGTTGTAAACTTTATACGACCTCTCTTTGGTTAATATTTCTTATTCTTCATTTTTATTTGTTGTAGTCAGCAAGCAAGGATTTTTGAGTTGATTCGCTGAGTTTGTCGTATATTTAGCCAAGCCTGACCCACACCTTGACTTCGCATATATAGGTACCTATAATAGAGCACTGATGTGGAGGTAGAGTTAGATGGTTTTATGTTTAAATTCTGGGCAGTGCAGTATTAGGGGGATAAATATGGTTCCGATTAAACAAACCTGGGATTTTATGGGTTTATTGGTTGGTTCGAATAACAAATATATATGGAAATACGAGTAGGTATAAGCAAAGCAAAGATTTTATAGGCCAAAATGATGTTGTATATTTTTTGAATGAAATTTCCTTATTCGAAAGGGTTTAGTAGGTATAGTGTAGTATAAGTTTAAATGAGGGGTAGTGAATATTTATTATAGCTGTATATTTATTATGAGGCTTTTAAATGGTTTTCTGGTTTAATAAATTCAGATTGTATCTAAAAACTTTGGTTTTGAAGAAATTTATAGCTGATGTTGCAGGATGAACATTTTTTTGTGGTAAGTAGGTATATATTAGTACCTTCAATTTATTAGGTAAGCTACGTTTGTGTACTTAACATAATTTTTAAAATAAACAAATAGTTCTTTTTTCGATTTCCACTGTGAATTCTATGAAAAAAAGAGAAAAATAGTTGACCTCAGATTCTTGTCTAATAAAGATTCTAATTCGCTCAATCAATAGAGATACCCATTAGAAGCTCAATATTTCATAAATTGTTTAGAAAATTTAGATCCGATGACCTCTAAAATGGATCACTTTCAGTACGTTTTCGGCCTACCAAGTTAAAGTTTAAAACTAACTTTAGAGCTATAAAGCTTGAAGAGATAGATTGAAAAAACAGGGGTTCCTTTCTCATGCGGAGTTGAGAATCCAAATTTAAAAAAATCCCTGAACTCACATTTGGATTTCTTTTCGGTTTATGAAGTGAGTGATACGAACATAATGGAAAATAATTCCACTATCACGAAATAAAAGTCATTAATAAAATGTTTCCTTCGGATTAAATCGATCAACATGCGGTTTCTTGACTATACTGAATCATGGTTATTATTGAAATGAAAAACCGAGATTGAACTGTTAACTGTACAAACGGAAGGTTTTAATTTCAAGCAAACATTTTGAAATCCTAGACAAGCTATAGTTCATATGAAACTTCTGAAAAAGATTTTTTTTTCAATAAAATGAGTTAGTTCTACAAAGCCTATACATCAGCATGGTACTAAAAGTCCCGTGAAAATTAAATGAATTCTTGTCGTACATGACGTGTTGTGAATATCGAAATTAATAATCAAACAAATATCAAGTTTATATCCACCTGGACATCACCTTAATATAAATAATGAAAGGAATATATACCTACAATCTTGGATCTAAATTCCAAAAGAATAAACTGATTTTCCGCTTCAGTTCGTTCTATCAATGAATATTTTTGTTACCCCAAAAAAAAAAAATTATCAATTCTCTCCCTATTAATAATAATTGTAAGGATTAAAATTGCTGACAAAAATAATAAGTTCTCAGAGAATCACGTTTAAACAGCCCTTATCTTTTTCTTTATTTGACTAATTCCAATGGCACTATACAACACGCATCAAATAAATGACACGTCGTACACGTTCTGTTGAACCGTATATACATAGGTGTTGGCAAATCTCAAACATTTTTCGACAAAAGTAGACGATCTGTTGAAAAATTATATGTACATAATATACATATATGTACATCTTAACCGTTATCGAAACGAAGTCAATTGGAAAATCGGATATATGTACGCATTCTTTTGGTGGCAGGTAAAGGCACCACCGAAATGGACAGGACATCCTTCCTTTCCGATTTCATGCATTTCTTTTTTTGTTTTGTTTTTCTTTTAACTATTATGTGATCAATCAACATCTGCACAGCAGTAAACTACTTATCCATAGATCCTTTCAGGAATCACCTCTCATCCTATTAAATGTGAGATATAACCCTCGGTATATATGTATAATCATGTTGACTTCTCGCACTCATATATGTAAGCAACTCGCTCCCTTTGTGACTGAATTTTTATTGTTAAATAATAATTCAGTTAAGGATATCACACCAAATTTGTCTAAAAATTACAATGAATCTATATACAAATACAAATATGTATAGCAAATGGCACGACAGCGTCGCGTGAAATTGCTGATCTCAAACTTTTCTAAATTACCTCAGGCTTTAACTTTTTGATAACATGGTCCATCAGATTCAATAATTGGAAAGTAAAGAAACGAAAAACGTCTTAATTTTTCATTTCACGAGTGATGAAGGTTTTGGAATTTATATTCATTTATCATTTCACTAAAAGATAGTATCGTCCATGTTCTGCATTTCGAACAAAATCGATTTTTAAATTTCAGTAGAATTAAAATTCCAAATTCTACAATTCGTTCGTTTTCGAAAATTTCGCAATTGTACTTCGAATTGTCAAAATTGAAGGGGTATCCATTTTTAATTGTTTTGAAAAGTTAAATTATTACACTGCGGACGAAAATGGATGCAGTATTATTGGCATTTTTATGGAAAAAAGGAAGCGAAACTCTATAGAGAACAAATTTGACGAAAAATTTGATTTGTGTGCAAAGCGTGAGTAGGTATACCTAAATATGAATAACTGTTCATTTTTATATTCCTATTCTTATGTTTTTTTCTAACATTATTGTAAATAAATACTAAAAAGTTTGTTAACATTTTGCAACAAGAAATACAAAAGCAACTGCAAATGCACCAATTTCAGAAATAATTCATAAAACGTATTCAAAATGGATACAATACGGTAACGAAATGCAGAACGTCAATTTAGTTTAGTTTGGTTTTATTAGGTATACATTAAGACTTGGTCTTTTATAGTACCTACAGCAATTATTACAAAGAATTATGTCAATTTGCATTATTAGACTTTCGAAAGAATTGTAGAACATTCAAATTCAAAGCAGTAATGGTTCTTTTTTCAGTAATCATTACACAAAAATGTAATTAAAGAATTTTTTTTTTCAATTACATTTTACAAATAATTGTTTTTTATTCGTATTATATTTTATTTGTTTTTATCAAGTTTTTAAATTTACATTTCGTTATTTGAATAAGCCCTGTTAAAAAACAATAATATATTCAATTGGGGACTACCAGGACAAAACGCCAATTTTTGTGGACTAAAGGCCGTTAAAATCTATTCTGAATCGAATATTGGTGATAAAACAAAGTTATGCCGTAGCAATTTAAGTACCTAATGCCCATCTGTGATATAAGTGTTAGATATTGTCAATTTTGAATTTGAAAGTTTGTTTTTCTTTTTTCTTGGTTTTTCTTTATTTATTATATATAATTGTTTTGTATGTTCAATTTTGTGTCCAGTGCCGTCTCCGGGAAGAATGCAATAGGAGTGACGAAAAATAATTATGTAGTTATATAAAAAATCAAATTGAATAAATATACCCCTGATGAAGTAAGGAAAACTTACGAAACGTTGGGAAAAATAATGGAATAAAAATTATTTTTATTCGCATTTTATTAAATAAGACCAAAACAGCCTAAAATACAATCGAAAAGAATATTGGTTCAGTTTTTTCTTAAAATACCTTTTATTTTATTTTATTATTACTATTAATTAATAAAAACTTGTAATGAATTACATTCAATGAAATACCTTTAATGTAATTAACACAGTGTTTTCCTTCAAGAACTTGCAAAAACCCATTACTATTTTCAATTACATGTAATTTGTAATTGAATTTTTTCTACAATTTTTTTTACAATTAAGTGTAATTGTAATGGAAAAATGAAAGTTGAAATAAATTACAAAAAGTATATCATTATTTTCCAACTCTGGTATATACCTAGAAAAAATTGAAAAAGAAACTAAATTGTATTTTTTTTAGAAATCTGTAAGTTACCCTTACATATTGTCAACATTATATTGTAAGTAAAATAAACTGTGTGAATGAATTACAGTCGGATCGATCAAAAAAATTGCTCTTCTTTTGTTACAGTACAGGCGCACTAATAAGGGAGACAAATTACCCTATTTACCTTTTAACTGAAATCATATGAGTGTGCAAGCAATTACAACGATCTGCCAATTATTTAGCGGTATAAATCTGGTGATATGGCGATTCTATATGATGAGGGTTTAGTAAATCTGACACAGCCTGCTCATTTTGTGAGATCTTTTGTGTTCCAATTTTTTTTATTTTTTTTTTTTTGGAAATTAATATTCCTGATCGTATTGTGTCGGTTTAGATTTTTTGAAATTGATAGCATTATTATGGGATTAATTGCCTTGCACTCGATTTGTATTTTTTTTTTGTCATTTCATCTTTGTTGTTGTTAGAATAACTGAATACAATTTAGGATTAAGGTTCATATTGAATATGTAATTGATAAACGGTTTAAAATACGATTAATCACTGTGAATACATCATTTAGGGAAAAATAATTATTTTTAACTATATATTTACATATATAGTTTTGAAGAGTAAAAAATACGTTTTTTTTTTTTTACCGTATCTATGTATATGTTTGCACAACATAATTATTGTATTTATTAATTTATAGCACACGAATATAGTGGGTCAATTTTTTTTGTTGCATACTCAATATTATTTACTAACGCAACCTAGAAGTTGACCAACTATGTTTTAAGCATTATTGTTACACTTTAATTGAGTATAAATAGTTGAGTACATTTCAATAAAAATCATGGAGTACAAATAGTCTTTGCTCCTAACTGAATTATCAGTATAAGTGCAATGTGTATACAATTATTCCTTAAAGACCGAATCTGTCTTTTAAATGCAACCTATAGATTGGCACGGCACTGGTTCGAAGAAATATTAGGATTTGAAGAAATTTTTTTATTTGAGAATGAGGTTATTACTAGGTGTGTTTTATTTTTTCCAATTTTTTGAATAAAAAATGATTGCCATGTAAAGCACAACAGCAATTTCCGCTTAGTTAGCGGAGACAAACATCTGGAATTATGAATAAAACGATAATTAAACAGGGCTTCCTCCCAAATCTTCTTTTTGATGAATTTCATCAATTCATTCAAAAATTCATCCGTTTGACATATGATTTGACAGAAACAAAATGTTTAACAAAAAAACGTATAGGCAATTTTGATAAATAAAATAAAATATATACATATATACATAATTCTTAAAACTAAATTTTATTATTTTCATTGGAGCCTGTAGATAATGCACCTTCGGATTAATTCAATCAATATTGCAATAAAAAATCTCGAATACAATTATTTAAAAAAAAAATCATTTTTTTAGTGCTTTCAACCAATTAGTTTGATAGTAACAATATTGTCGTGCAATGTGTTCTATGTTTTTCAAAAAAATATTTTCTTCTTAGATTCGAAAAACAAAAAACAGAAAATATTGCCCGCCAAAATTGTAGGGCCAGGGTGTTGGGATTGTGACTAAGGTATAAGGTGTTCTTTTGTGATTATATTTGAGTTTAAGTACATAAGCCTCTATATGATGCCGAGTATGCAATTTTAATTTTGAAAAAAAATAAATATATATCCTGCTTTAAAAATTTAACCAAAACGATTTCATTCCTTTGATATTATCAGCACAAAAAGCCTTTTCTTTTAATTAGACAAATGTTTATGACTGCCATCCTGCTGTGGTAATTTTCTTCTTATTTTTCTTCTTCTTTGTTAGAGAACTCAATATAAAAAAAGGAAGGAACAAAAAAAATTATATTAATTCCCCTGAACAATAATGTCAACCGCATAGCTTATATCATTAGAGAGTGAAACATTTTGTAAAATACCCACGATGCTGTGCATCGTCTTATGCGGACGAAGTATAGGTATAACCCTTTTTTTTACTTTTATGATTTTATAAGGTAGAAAAGAATATAAAATTTAAATATTTTTAATTTTTGAAACATTTTTTTTCCTCATTCTCTCCCTTAAACTGAACGATAATCAAAAAACAGAAAGAACGAAGAAAAAAAAAATGAATGCCTAAGGCAACCGAATTAATTAAAAAAGTAAAAGTTAAAAAATAAGATAAGAAATTATGCACGCTATAATAATGATCATGATTACTATAACTCCAGGAGTATAAGGTGGGATTATTTTATAGACTTTTTAGGTAAATTAAGTACAACATCTATTTATTTGAAGAACAAATTGTAAATATAGAGGGGTTGATGTCTTAAAGTAAGGTTTTTTGTGTTATTTTTAAGGTATGGTATATTGATGTACGGAGTTTTTAGGTACATATATAAATTACCGGAACCGTGTCAAATTGTCAAACTACCGAAAAACTTCACTTGGCTAAAAATTGAACACACTTTTTAAATGTACCTAACATTTTTGGCAATTATGCGAAATCATTTTGGTGATTTTATTTTTTTGGAGAATAGTCATATATTTGGCGATCCCTAATTTTTCGGAATTTTTTAAGTTTAAGGCCTATGAGATAGGTCATTAAAAATAAACAATTGTTCAATAAATATTATTTTTGTCAACAATCCCTTTTTTGAACAAGAAAATATGTCCATTTTGAAGATACAAACATACAAACATTTCTCGAACTCCGACTGTATGGTCATTTTAGTTACATTTTCACGCATCCCGGAACCGCAAACAATATTGTTTAGTATCGACTATCGAATCCATTAAGGTGGAGATGGGTTTCGTCTGATATGAACAATTTCTGGGTTTTCCAACCCTGTACGAGCAAATAGTAACCTTGTGCAGTCTCTGGAAAATATGCGAAAATTCTCTTCAAGCTCATGTGTGGAATGTTTAGTTCGGAAGAGTACATGGTTCATTTCTACACGAACGTTTCCACTTCTAGCAGTTTGTCTATAATTGATTAAAGTTCCTTTTAGCTGAAAACGGGATACAACAAAAATATACTTTTCCCTTTATTTTTTTTATTAATGCAAGATTTAAAAACAATTTAAATTACAATCAAAATATCTAAGGTTAGAAGAGAAAAAAGCACAAATTTACTTACAGTAATCTCAAAGTACTCATATCTAAGGTATTTTAAAACGTTTCTCTCCTCAAGTACGATAATATATTCGTTAGTTCTAATACCACCTACTTAAGTGTTTGATTTATAAATTTAAAATAGTTATAAGCCTTTACTATTAATATATCGTAAAATCTATCTTCATATAAACACTTTGTTGGCATTCTAGTTGTTCAGCGAAAAGACCCATAACATAAAGTGTAATTTACTAAGTAACTCTTGATTCCGTTTCGGTATTTAACACCCCTCTATATATAAGCACTGTCCTTAGCGCAACCATAAACAATCCACCCCACAAATTCGTAGAGATTTCAAAAAAAAAAATTATATTTACCCAACAAGCACAAGTGCAACCAACCCTCCTCCACTCTGAGATCATCGCGCATATAACAAAAGAATTTTATCCTTTTTGTTGCGCTCAATTTACCAAAGTTAAACACTTGGTTGACTTTTTTTGGCTGTGTTCTGGAAGTCTTTAGCCAAAGCAAAAACACAACAAAAAAAAACATCATTACCGCAGTACAACAAGAATGAAAGCACACAGATCGCGCCTTCAAGGTCCAACTCGTCAACCTCCCGCAGTATTCCACCATGTTCAGTTGTGTATAGTAGGAAAATAACAAAATACTTCCTTGTTGCAATGATATAGCTTAAAGACTATCAAATCATTTTATTCACTCGCTCATACCCCCTGATATAAATGTATACGGTCGTTTTATAGAAAATTAATTCAATTGCTGGAGTTGCGTTGATATTCGCGCACACAACATAATGACAATGAGGGTGAAATTTGTTAAAGTAAAAATGTACATATGAGTTGTAAAGTGGTGTAAAGAAGTGTTACATCACCAAATATCATTTTTTTTTATAAATAAACTTGGTTTCTTGTCTGTCTGTTCGGTAGAAATTTTCAAATGGATTTTGAACTTCCTGAGCATGATACTACCAAATTAATCTGAGATCTGAATGACAAAACGTTTGTTATATTTTTAAGCCTCTAGCTTCTCGGAAAGTTCGTAAAAATCGGTTGCAAAATTTGAACCGAACAACCAAAACAGAAACATGAACTGTGCCATATTGTCTGTCATAATGTTACAAGATATTTACAGCCCTATTCTGGCAAACCTCACTGATACCTCACAAGGTAAGTTAAAATTGATTTTGGGAGGTTTTGCGTATTGTGGTGGCACCGTCACAACTTGTGAGCCTCACAAAAACTATCGGAATTGTGATCTCCTTTTGATTAGCTCCCAACTTACAAGTTTGACGTTTCATAATCACGAAAAAAAATATTCAATAGGTCGCGTTCAACAGAAATTCAGAACTTCACTTTACTTTGCACATATTTTCTGTTGTTGTAAATTCAACCCCCGATTTAAACTTCGAAAGGCCCTTCAACCAACATAGCCAATAGCAACGCGATGGCTCTTAGGAGTAATGAATGCCCTTTATACTTTAAGGGAACTATCACGGACGTAATAGGTCCGAAGACCTAAAATAAAAGTGAGAATTTATGAAGTGTTTGAAAACACTTAAACCCTACTGTTGCGATAAAGTCATGCAGACACAAATAAAAAATGGATTTCAATAATAATAATAGAAGGATTTCATTCTTAACACATGTACTATGCTGCTTCTGCCATTGTACTCGTATAACGTTCGTATTGTTGCTATTATTTAAGGATACAGACGCAAGCAGTACAGCAACAGCACAGCATCTTCTTCAAGGGTTGTTGGAATACAAAAGATACAATAGATACATATTTGGATGGAACCAGTTCTTGAGGAAGACTATAAGGAAGAAGCACTTGTTTACAGGGAAACTACAATCATATTATAGCTAACACGTGTAGTATAGTTATCTCGTTTGTATCATTGTGTATCATATTATCCCCGCAAACAAAATTAAGGAGATATGTAATTTGGGGGTGCACTCTTGTATTATCCTGATGTCACTTTTCAACCCCCCAACTCAAAGAAGTGACTACATTGTCATATGTGAGTGTATTCGTGAATGAAAGCGTTGTGGTTTTCTTTTCAATTTAAAAGCTAAACATGGATCGTTCACGGGGGATAATAATGACATAAGGGTGGAAGATCTCGCTAATAAAGGTGAAGACAAAGGAAGAGAAGGTCCTTGGCAAACATTAGGTACTATAAGGAGTGAGTATCAAATATTGTGTATAGCGCGGTGTAGCTGGTGGAAAAATTGTTGTCACAGTCATTAGTGAAACGTTAAAAATTTGTAAGCCAATTAAATTTACGATAGCCCAGCAGCAGCAGCAGCAGCATTTTCATCATTCAGGGCTTCACAAGTAGAAAGTATATAGGACATTAAGTTTATGATCTAATCTATTTTTACTAAC
The DNA here is from genome assembly GCA_951394125.1 of Epistrophe eligans. Taxonomy (NCBI): domain Eukaryota; kingdom Metazoa; phylum Arthropoda; class Insecta; order Diptera; family Syrphidae; genus Epistrophe; species Epistrophe eligans. The sequence continues at coordinate 1,023,328 of OX596031.1, forward strand.
ACAATGCGTATCTTAGGTATGGTATGCCTAATTATGAACTAGTTTATGGAGTCAACATCGTTAGATTTAATAAAATAACAGATGTGGAGATCTTTCAAGTTGTGACTTACTTCTGGTCGTTAATTGGAATTACATTTGATAGATTACTAAATTAAATCTACCCCCCACATCAGTTGGAGGTAATAATCTTAGACGAAATGTTATTTTTTTTCACTGATTTAAGAGTCTTAATAACGAATCATAAATCAAATCAGGAAGAAAATAAAAGAAGGAAAATCAAGAAATGTAAAAAAGCAAGAATAAAAAAAAAATCTATTCCGCGATGTCAGCGGCAAGTGTCACCTTAAACTTTTAATTTAAACTTATGACGTGTTTTTTTCTTTTGCTAGTAGATATAATAAGTAAGAAGGTAGCCCATGTTAAAAAAAATAAAAAAAAACGAGGCACATGGTGAGAGCTTGATGCGCTTCTATATATTGACCAACCCTAGGTATAAGTATTAATTAAAAAATAATTTTCCAGTTGTTGTTTTTCTTTTGTTTCTTCTTTCTTCTTTCTTTTTTTTATTTTATTTTCTTTTGTTCATATATTTCTGTGATTTTTTTTTTCAATTTCTTGAAAATCTAATTAGGGATTAGAAGGGGATGGTGAGGATGGATTTTTTCAAACACTTATATGCTGCAATGAATGTGTTTATAGAGAACTATTTGGGATTTATTGAATTTTATTTAAACTTTTATTGTACAGGTTTTGAGATAGTATGTTAATTATTAATAGGAAACCTTTGTTTCCTTAACTGAAAATACATGGATACAATAGGTTTGTTATACAAAATTGAATAGATATGACCAGTAGTGTAACTACATGAAAATTTTAAAAATGAAAATAAAAAAGGCGGTGGTTTACCTGAAATGTGTGAAAATATAAATTGTGAAAAAGATGATATAACAGTGCTTCTTCTTTACAAAGAATCTTCAAGCACAAAACTGCTGAATAGATATAAAATGGGAAATAAAGAAACATGTTTTTTTTTGGTGTGCACACACCTTAAGGATTCACGTTTAACGAATCCATGAATCCGCGGTTCACACGTACTGCGTTCAAATATTTGGCGTTTCCCAAAATTTTGAATTTTTACCAATTTCATTTTTTTTTTTAAATGCACTTTGACAGAACTTTGGACTAAAATCGGTAGAAACTGACAGTTTTGGGAAGTTAAAAAAAGACCTAAAATATCAATCTCTGTCTAATCATTCCTTAATTAAATATTTAATCAAATTCCTCTACCCATCACATCAGGGTAGTTAAGTTTCTTTCGACCCTTTATGCCAAGTTTTATTTCAAATGAAACCTATAAATTTAGCAAAGTTTAAACTTATTGAAAACCTCAAAGTATATACATATATACAGTTGTTCTTTTCAAAAACCTCCGATGTGTTAAAACGACAATTTTCTTAAAAAAAAAAAAAATACTTTATTTACAATACCTATGTATGTACTGTACATATATGCAAACATGAGCATTTCTATAACCACTTTGCAAAACAGCGCAATGTTCGTCAACTAACTAGCCAACATGGGGCCAGTAATAAATTTGTCTTTTAGCGGTTTGGCAAATAGTGATTTTTACTCGTTTACTTACCCATTTGCCCGACACAACTTAATAAACGAGAAAAACAATACCTCTATAATACTTTCATCTGGAGCGATGGAAAAACTTCTGTACCATTCTTTTCTTATTCCTTATACAAAAAACCCACAAAAACACATTTTACTTTCTTTATAGGTACCTATACACATAAATATTTAAAGAAGAAGGCATAGAAAATGTCCCTTCTTCAAAATTTGTGATTTCCACTTTGGCAATAAGCACTTAACAACGACATCCACAAGGGTGGTAATGCCAAAAAGGAACCACCATACGTAAGCAAATATCCAAATCCAAGTTCATATACATTTACATATGCCGTATTCTTGAGAAATAATTAAGATATATGCAAAGTAGTTTATACCAAATACACGGACTCAAGCTTAAATGGCTAAAAGTTTGCTCTGATGCCATATATTTCATTCTAATTCAATTAACAAATACAAATGCACGGGACAGGCTCTCGCTACGCATCCCCACACATGACAGTTAGGAGGAAAAAATTAAATAACACTAAAAGCACTGTGTCGGAGAAATAAAGTCGTAAAAGCGACATCTATATCCAATACAACGACAACAATGAAGTAACACGAAGTCTTATCTCTCCTCCCCGCCCTTCCTCTACAATATTCCGTTTCCTATAGTAGAGTTAAAAAGAAAAGGGCTGTATGTCGTGTCGATGTTTTAAAAACACGATCTCAATATGTTTTTCTACAGAGGCATTCGCACAGCTTGGCTTTGTGGAAATGGAAAATAATAAAACATCAATTACATCCGAGAGTTGGAAGTTGGAAGACCGAGACCCTATACCCTTCATATACGTATTATATATGTATACCCCTAGACCCAACCCAAGAGCCGACACCATTCTATGACTATTGCTATAGAAATCGGGAGTTCAGGACTCCAAATCGGAGATAATAACAAAATTTCACTTAATGTGAAAGCTGTTTGCTGTGTGGTTTTCATAATTTTAATTTATGCCCTGGCATATCCATGAAATCCATATACAGTGGAACTGGGAAACTGATGTTTCATTTCTCGTGTGCGTTTGGCCTTATTAAGTAAATGGAAATCGGAAAATGATAATTATATGAAAGGATATATATTTAGTAGATGTGATGTGGTCCTTCGTCAAAATTTGTTTTTGGCTTTTTTGAATGTGTGCAGATATTGGATAGATATGGAGATCTGATGGAATGGAAATGGGGACTTGAGTTGGAACCTTTGTTATTGGCATCATTTGACTAATAAGCGGTTGAATTGGAAGATTTTTTGGCGCCTTTTAGAAAGTTTTGGAGATTAAAAAAAAAAAATGTTTCTCGAGTTCTATAATTTAGTTAATGGAACTGCGTTCGAATATAAGGTATATAAGTTATAAAGCCTTTAAAATAAATCTATTAAAACTAAAAGCTCGGACTAATTTCCAAAATTTAGAAAGTTTCTTAATTAATATTTCTAACCCATTTAAAAAAAAAAATTAGGATATATGAAAAAACTTAGAATTTTTTTAAATTATCTTAGATTAAGCCCAAAGCCAAGTAAAAGTTGAACAAAATGCGTAGGTACCTAAATTTTTTTTTAAAAAGACAATGCCGTAAAAATCAAAGTAAAGATTTTTAAACGCAATTACCTTTATTTTTGCATACGAAATATTGGCTACAAAGTTGTTTGCCAAACTAACATACAAAGTTATTCAGGGTAACATGCAGAAAATGTAGTTTTTTTCTAAATATAACTTTTGAAAGGAAGATACTATACCAAAAAGTATTTCATGCGAATCTTGTAGATCAGTGTTTCTCAACGTGGAGCCCACGTCCCACAGGGGGTCAATTTGATTTTATGTAAGGGGGACGATTTAAAATTAAGCTGGAGTAGGTACACTTCTCCGCGAAAAATTTATGCATCTTGTGTGCAACCTTAGATATACATTTCTGAACGCATCCAGGATCTGTCATTCATCAAATGCCGATTTAGTGTCATAAATGACTTGCTGATAAAAAAAGAAATTGTCGGGATTAAAAAAAGGGATGAGGTAAAAGTTTTATAAATTTTAACCTGATATACATAAATTCTATTTATTTGCATCAGGAGGCATCTAGCGCAAGAATCATACTAAATTAAAATAGTAGCTGCATTTTTTTTTACTTTAAGTTCAGTTCTAAAATAATTAAAAAAAAAAACTTTACTGAGCTTAAATTTTTTCTATGGATTTCTTACTAATAGGTATCAGCAATTCAAATTTTTTTAGATATCAGAAAAAAGAGGTCTTAGAAATTTCGCCGAGTCAAAAAGTGAGCAAACGAATCCAAATTATTTTCCTCCAAGTTCTGACATCAAAACTGAGAAAATTTACTGGTTCCTCAGCATATAACTGGGATTGTTCAGATCTACAAAATCTCATTTTCCTAATGTTATAGGGACATGAGGATTTTAAAATTGTCTATAAAAAATGTCTTCACACTTTTTCCAATATAAACCATCAATCAGAAGATATGTAACAAGTAAAAGAAAATTTTTTAAGTAAGATTGGTAAGAGTATGAGTTGTTTTTTTTAAGAGTTCGTTCCGAAATTTTTTCTAAAATTTTTTTGAACACCATTGACTTAGGTGGCCTGCCCCATTCACGTAACTCCGTTGCTTCCCTTATATAGGGTACCCATGCTCAGTCGCAACCAGGCTGGCACCAATATACAATTTGTAAACATCTATGCCGGCGGTTGGGTAATTTCGTTGTGCTCTTACACGTTACGATACGTTGATGTATATTGGATACGTTCAATATTGGGTACTTTCCTTCGTACCTAAAACTAAATCGAAAGATACAGTTGAGTTTGGGTTGGTTCACACTTCTAAGTCTAAGTTTTACCGATAAATTCTAGAATTTCCACAATTCGTGGTTTTACAGTAATATATACACATACATACAATTTATGTACAACAGTAGATAGACGACATATTTTAAATTCCTTGAAAATCTTAAACTATTATTTCAAAGCTTTTAATATGGTTATATTTATATATGTAGGTTTTTAGTTATATTTGCAGGTATATTTTAGTTTAATTTTTCTTTTCGAGCAACAGATTACAAAATATATGTTCGTATATCTTTACTAAACGCGCATTAATAAAATATAAAAGTAACAACAATTCAAGGTCACATATACATTGCCCATTTAATGAACCATGATGCCGACGCTAAAAACATCTCAATTACATAAAGTGTATATACGAGTTTATGTAGGTAATAATTATAATTCCCATATATATATCTAAGCCCTCTACAAATAGCCATCCTCAATAATAATCTGTCTTTTTGAAAGTAAAGCTGTTTCCGGCAGACAATAAAGTCCTGGTGCTACTGTTTCCACACTCACTTAATTATAACGAAAAAGTGCATTCTTCTCCTTTCCAAAGCGAGAGCTGATAATGGATATAATGATTCAAATAAATGGCATTAAGATCGGGTAATTTATTGCCTTTTAATTTAATGGGTTGGTTTGAAATGCACATATAAAGAATCTTATATATTAGCCATATCCATTGACTATACATTGTAGATAAACATATATGCGTACCGAACTCGGAACTGTTTTTCAGGGTAAGGGTATAATGGCGCTGTCTTGCTCATGAAGATTCTCTTTTCTTCATCCCCTATAAGTATATATTTTTGAAGTCAAACAAGTAAATTTTCTTCTTTTTATTTTTTGTAAAAATGACAACTGTTCAAATAGACAAGAAATTAAATGCAAAAAGGGATCGGAACAACAAAAATCACACATTTTGTGAAACGTATAATATTAATATTAAGTGATGTGAAGCAAAAAGAACAATATTTCAACAAAAAAAATGTACAAAAAGTGTTAAGCAGAAAGATTGACTGATGGGCATTGAAAAATATATTTTTGATGTTAATATACAATGTAAGCCAGATGTCATGATTTTTTTTGTGATTTTGAAATTTTATATGAAATTATATACATATTTTTGTATTTTGATTTTTCTGGTTCATTGAATAATGTATTTTAAAAGACAGTATATAACTACCAGATGATGAGTTACAGTTAAGTTACATTCGAAGATTTGATCTACCTGTCATTATTTTTAATTACATTGCACCATGATCTTGCCATTTAAATAGTTTGACGTAGTTAATGAATTGGCGTTTTGTAAACACTATCGCTTATTCATTTCCATTTTCATCTTTAACGGTCTGAGAAATCTTAGTCAATTCAGCGACAAAGACATTTTTGACAGATATCTGTCTCAATACAAAGATCGATAGAACTGAAACAATTTGAACCGAAGCTCATTTCATACGAGTAAGTAAAGTAGGTCTGTTCGTTTACTTGCAAAGTTGCCGATTTCTTCCACTTTATAATTTCCCCTGAAATACATTCATTTTGAAATTTCTGACAATAAAAGCTGACAACGACTATCCAGTGAAATTGACGGTCTGATATTTCATATTGAATTTTTTTCTAACTACCTATGCTCTTAGTTGTGCATTGTAATATAATCGTTTAATATAAACGATGGTGCAGCATATATTACTTACGCGATGAAGAATCTGTTTTTATTTTACTTTTAAATAAAATAATTTCTGTCAATACTTTTTGAAAAAATAAATTCCATTGGTAATCCGAAAGAACAATTTGATTTCTGGAAAAATAAGGAAGCAGATTTCTCTTCCTTTCAGAAGAAGAATACGGTTGTTCCGACACCAATCGAACAGGCCATAAGGTAGGTACGTACTAAAGTCGCTGCTGTTAATTAAGAAAATTGTTGAGTACCTACCTATACCAGGCAAATTAACTTTAATTTCAAGTTCGAAAACGATTGATAGAAAAATAGTTTAATTTAATAAATAAATTAAAGGACTGAATTTCAAAATGCAGGTATCTATTTAGAAAATTGCGCCTATGGCGTGGAGCCATATATGTATATAGACTAGACACCAACCTCATACCTATAGTTTTTTTTGTCCCTGTAACCTACAAGAATTCCTTATTATTTTGCGGCGCCTAAGTTATCGTACCTACTCGTGCTCAATTCGATTCAGTCAATTCAACCCAAATTCATTTACATGTTGCATGTTGGTAAAACAAAGATGTTTTTTTTTTTAGGTGAAGATACATTCCGTTTCCTCCATAAATTCTATATCAACGAAAAATTACATATACCTACGAATGTGATATGTTTTGTTTTTATTTCTAGTTGTCGGGGAGGTTCCTAAACTAATAATAGGTAGGTATATTCCAATGGAAAATTGCAGACCCTACACACATTTAATAAACTATAAATCTTAATAACCAACATCCTCCAAATTTCTTTCGCAGGATTCGTAAGGTACGTATGTAAGTATTAGATACATGTATGACTGCGTGCTCCTAACGACCAATTTTTCATTATTAATTGAAATCAATTATCGATTGTCCCCTATTTTTATTCCTTTTTTTTTGTCCAGACCCGTGTAGGTATATGTTTTCTCAGTAAGGTATACACCTCACTCCAATCGCCATTGGCTCCTATAATTTATTGATATGAAATAGATATTCTTATGTCTGGTTTTTCATGTCTCCATTAACTCGCATTTACTCATGTTATTTATATACATACATCCATCCTACATAATAGATATGTAGGTTGGCATATATAAATTTTGTTACTATATAACATATAATAGGTATACCGACTCATAAAAAACTATTCGGTCAAAGAAGCTCTATACCTATGTGTATACACCCATACAATTTACACATATCCTAAACTTTTTTTTTTATAGATACATAGGTACATAGATACATATGTATATCTATCTGTCTAATAAAAATTGGACAAAATTCCATAAGAAAACCCTTTCCACTTGAAAGAGCTTCCCAAAAGGACACAACCATCAGCAAAAAAAATAACTAAATACAAATGCGCTCAAATCATCAAACAATAAACTCGAAATGGACTCCGGCCTCCGGGTCAGCTACGATCACAGAGAATCCTTTTTATCATCTGCATTGACTGAAGCGGAACAAAGAGAATATGGAACAAGCGAAGCATTCCATCGCACCCCTGCGGGAGCCATTTTAGAAAACCCGTTTGATGAAGACACACCTAGAGGCGTGGCTAAGCGACACAGTCAGTACCGTTTTCACCATCGCCATCACAATTGTGCAATTTGTGCGCTCTCCGATTCCATGGGGTAGTTTGTAACGGTGATGCTCATTATTATTTGCTTTTGACTCTGTTGAACTAAATTTACGATTCAAAAGGATTAAACAAAACAACAAAACAAAAAAAAACGAAGAGAATATTGTTTTCACGAGGAGAAGAACACTGAATGCCTAAATAAAAATCTTGGAGTAAAAATCATTCAGTCGGATCCGGTCCGGATTTATCCACCACGCACACACATATACACACACAAGTTGATTTAATGAGCGAAAGAGAGAGGGCTCTGCAGTGAACATTGCACTAGAGTGAGAGAAAGCGTGTAAAATGAACAATACATGGCACACGATATACTCCACTTCATTAACTTGGAGTGTTGCCTCGTCGGCGGCGACGACGACGATGACGAAGACGACAATGGCAATGGCGTTGCTGTTTGTTCCTTTTCCTCCCTACCTCCCAGAGCTAAAAGCAAATCCTGGTGGTTCGACGAGCACCATAGCACACCAGCATCATTGTGCTACTCGTATGTATCTAACCAGTAAGCTATCGACGAATTTAATCTGTTATCGATTTCGAATTTGTTAAAGTTCGTACTGAATTTGTAATCGACATTGGTGTTGTTAAATTGGTTTGGTTTTGCTGTACAATTTATATAGATATGTACATATATGAAATGAAGACGAGGGGTTGGGTTTGCCTGTGTATATAGTCATCATCAGACAGGATTTTACATAATCACAGTTCGAAAGACAATTGAAACTTGCCAGAGAGTATCATCGTATCGAGTGGATGGAGTGGCTTGCGCTTGGGCGGTTTTATGAAGTCGCTCTATATGTACTATATGTACATATAGTGTCCGTTAAATAATAATCTTTAACAAAAAAAAAAGTAGAAAACTTTTTCTTTTTTTTATTTGGTTGTCAATTCTTTTTGGAGCTTCTTGTAGTTACATATTATGTATTTGTATATATGCTTAAGGTCCTTGACATGCTGACGAGAAATTACTGTTTCAGTTTCTTTGAAGAAATATTTAAGTAGTTTTGTCTCTTCCTTACTTTTATTATATTAAATTGCCTCAACTTTTTGTTGCATATATACCTACATTATTATGACGTATGTGTATAAGTATATTCAACTTAATCATTGTATTCGTGCAAATAAACCTACAATCGCATCGTAACGTGTATTTTTCTTGGTATCCATAGATACCTATTACCTATACTATATGGACAGGAACGTATTTATTTCGGGGAACCGTGCTCCCGTGTAATACCATACCTACATAATTTTTACCAACCCTTAACTGTCAGCTGTCAAATTGTTTATTTTTTTACTTTACACAAATAGGGGCAAATTCTATTTTTGCGTTAATTTTGGGAAACTTTTTCGATCTCGTTCAAAATGTATACGTATTTTTCATGGACAACAGTAGAGAAATGCCAATTTATAACAGTTAATAAAAATTTATCGTCATTAAAACTGGGTGAGCACTCTTTGACCGACTTGAGTAAAAACTGTGGGTGCTCGAAGAATATATATCCTGCTGCAGGGCCGAATAAAACCAGCACCTTTCTAAACAAAACTGGTAATAAATTCTCAATTTAGCCACTTTTAAAGTAAAGGTACATCTAAAGTGAGTGCTGTGTAGCCCAAACAGTGTGTTTTTTTAAAAGAAGGTTTGGCCGAAATGAAGCACCCACTGCGCCTACTGTACGCGAGTTTGTGCAAAAAGTTTGTGAAAAAAGAAACTTGTATTTGGCCCACCCTGTATATCAAAAACATTTGAACAAAATTTATAGTTTAAAAGTTAAAAAAATTTCTCTTAAATTTTATTTGATCTATCTAATCGATTAATAATTTGCCAGATGAGTTCACTCAAAAGAGAATCAATTTAAGCCAATTAACTCGGACAAAACAACAAAATCGGATAAACAGAAACATAACAAAATGTAGGGCAAACTCCTGGGTGACAAACAAAACATCCTTTTTGGCACGCACATAGGTATATAAGCAAACAATCAATAAACCTTACACACAAACACAATAACCCGAAATCAGATCCGATTGAGTAAGGAAATCCCCATAGTAGTTTTAGTTGTATTATTTTTTTTTTATAAATTCCCTTGTTATTTAATTTGTTTGTGTCCTTTTGATGTGCCAAAATGCCAATACGATTTGAAAACAAAACAAAAAAGAAGAAATTCTGTCCCAAGGGAAAAATGAGATCAAATTTTTTTTTAACCTTTCACCTCCCTTCGGCTTCCAGGTATAAAAAGAAATGCAAATGTCACAAAAATCTCACACCTGGATTTACTCGTAGGAAAAAAAGGAAACAAAAATTTTAACAAATTTTGGATTAAAATTTGGTACAAGGAAACCTAGTTCCTGTCATCCTGTCTTTTGTCCACACTAAGCGGCGGCGGCGGTGGCACATCCCTGAGCTATCGATTTCAAAGATTGAAAATGTAATCTTTCTTGACTTTATGGCCTTTTAAGAGCGATGATCAGTTGCTGCATTCATAGACGCACGATATCTTTTTTTTTTTGTACAAATACAAAAAGAAGGAGGATCGATAGGCTGTACTTTGAGGTTGATTGTTTGTTTTTGTTCGTTAGTTGGTGTATATGAAATTGCCATAGGAACTTTCGTGCTCAATCGTGCCTGGTTTTGGAATTTCCGGATGTCTATTTTATTGTTTGTAGGGATTTTGATGGATTGTTTGATCTTTTATTTTTTAAAGGGTTCTGAGGGTTAGTAAAAAAAAGGAATCACCTGTTAGATACCTACTTCATCGCAGCACTTTACATGTGGCTTTTTCTTACGGAAAGCATGACTCAACGAGGGTGATTTCCATTATCATTAACCCGCTAATGGTCTGCCGAATCAACAGTTTTCGGTCGATAAATTCTTTTCCATTAATATAACTACTGTATTTTTTCACATGATTAAATAATGACTCTTGAAGAAATTTATGAGATTGAATAATGAATTTTTATTTTTGTTGTTAATAAATTATTATTAGTATCTACTTTTTATTTATATAAATTCATGATGATTGACAGTTAATCAATCTCTTGTCTTTCTCACTATTTCTTTGGTTTCCATAAGTTGTGCATTATGTTCCAGATGACTTGTCAGTTTATTTAAACCATTCCGAGTCTGACAGATATACATTTTGAAAGGATATCACACCAGAGAAACGAAAGAATTATCTAAAGATGACATTTCTTTCTTTTTCTTTTGCATTGTTACGTAGGGAGTAGAGTTGTATACAGCAGAATGCAGGTTAACACACTTTTGATTTGAATTGAACCTTCTTAAAACGTAGGTGAATAGTTTTTATTTTCCCTCAATCATCGAAAATATTGTTAAGGCAAAATAATGAAATGGGAGAAAATCTATAAAGAACGATTTTATGAATGAATTCTTGAGCTCTTTCTCTATAAAGACCATCCATCACTCATTGATGAAGTGAAAGGTAATTAAAATTATATGGTAGCTGGTTAAGGAAGGTATAGAAGAGAGGTAGACCGAATGTGTAATATGCGTTACGGGGATTAAAGTTAATATGGCTATTCATTCCATTTCAGTTGGTATCGTAGTTTTTGAAGTTCCGTAATTTATATACCTTCGTGCAGTTTGTTCATCAAATAACCTATGAAGCTAGGACAACTAGAAAACATGAAATTTAAATGTTGCAGATAAAGATTATGCCTTCAACTCAATTGCAGCAAACAAACTCTAGGCAGTTTATAATCAGTACGCCATTGGTTTATTTTCAATATTATCTATAGTTACTCTTATTTTGCTACTTCTGATTAGGAATTTTATTAATAAGTATGTAGAATATATCACAGCCGTTTGTATAGGTTTAAAAGAATTATATATAGTTTTTAGTTTAATAAAATGTACAACTATGTATGAGTATATATCCATTTGAAATATTTGTTTAAGAAACATTTAATATTCTCTTTCATTAAACGAAAGAGCTGTCGTGCGAACCTTATCCATTTTTATAAAGTTTCTTACAGAAACAACATATAGCCCTTAGTAAAGTTATGTAAGGGAAACTTAAACTTAAATAAAATGTGCAATTATTATATTACCTCGAGAGCTGATTATTTTAACTAATTTTAACATACATATGTATGTGCATAGGTACCTAGATACATATGTATGTATGTTTATGTACATTTTAAAACCCACTGAAGAGTTGCAATTGGTACGATTTTCCTTCTTTTTTTTTTATTTTCTAGAACCACTTTAATAATGTTGATGACATTTACGGACGGACGGAGATAATTAATGAAGGAGCTCCAAGGAGCTCCTTTAAAGTACTAAATTATCAATTTTTACTAAACTTTATTTCCTACAACAGTTAATACAAAAAAAAGGAAATTATTTCCGAAGCGCGTCGAAAAAGAAAAAGAATTTTAAATACTGATATTCGTAATTTATAAAAGTTTGGTATTGTTTAACTTGGGGGCCTAAAACTACTCAGTGAATATAATTAAATAAAATAGTCTTTTAAATAACGAGGATTTTAAAAAAGAGACGCTTAAAAATATTTAAATAAATATTGTAATTAAGAAATTTATTGCAACGAATTTAACGATTTTGTTAAAATGAGTACGTTAGGGTTAAGGGAAATTGTGAAACTAACTATAACTATAACGTGTATAAAAAAAGCAACATTATGAAGAAAAGAAAATCTAACAATGCTATCCAAGAAGCTCCTTTAAAGTACTCTTATCTTTACTATATTCCTCATCAAAATTTATCGAAACGATCCAAATCACTTAATTGACATTTAATGGGTTTTTCTATTTTGAGTTTCTCCTCCTTAAAAAAAAAAATCTAAATTCATATTATAATGATCTCCTTTGAAAGTATCGACTTAAAGATTTCAATAGGCCATAAAATTTACGATTCACTGCTGCTGTATAAAAAATCTTTTAATCCAGTGTGTAAAATATTTTTGGTTTCTATTCCATCACGTTGGTTTTTTAAACTTTCTATCCTATTCATTCTTATGTAATTTCTCTCAAAGGATATTTAAAAATTGTGATACCTAATTTTATCAATAGATGTCAATAGTTCAATACAAATCTAAAGCCAAACATTTAGGATCCTTAGCTCAATTTAATTCAGACAATGCCTACTACAATGATCAGATACTCGTTAATTCACAAAATTCTAGAGACTGGACATTTCACTTAGGCGTCAGTTATAGCGATCAGGAAAACGAAACAGGAAAAACTTGCGTTCCAGCTTTTACTTGTTCCACTGACAGATTTGTGAAAGGAAAAAAAAATCGTATCCATCTGTTTCAACTTTTCCTGATGGTTTTTCCTGATCGCTATAACTGACGCCTTAACATGCTGCTCCTTAACGTTTAAATGCTAAAACCTGGCTACAAAATAATATTACTACAATATAAAATAAACTAATCAGAAAATTTGGAATACCAGTTTGATTGGGTGTTTTAAAATAAATACCAAAGAAATTTAAATGGGAATAATTATGAATTATGGAATACATCAGCCAAGTAGAAGACTTAGCACTATTTTAATAATAATAATTAATTGAATAATTATATGTAGGCTCAGATAATATAATAAATTTCTAGATTTAGGGGAACCCTTTGAATGTAGCACTTAAATAAAGCTCAAGACCCAACGTTCAAAGCCATATTTAAGAATGGCTAAAAAATAGCAATTTAAGCTGGAGTACAGTAACGAAGCTGGGCGAAACCAAAGTAACGACATGAACCGATATGAAATGAGAAGCATTAAAATGTTGTCAGATTTTTGTATGCGCGTATATATTTTTACGCGTAGAGGGGCATTTTACAGTAAAATCCAATCAACCATTTTAAACATTCTCATTTTCCACAAACCATTTCTGTTCCCCCTTTTTATCTTTCACAGAAGAGCAATTAATTTTTTGTATGCAGTTTACATATCTACAATTTTGCTTTTAATCAAAAATTTAAAATATATAAAAAAACATAAAAATATAAGATATAAAATATTAATATGTAAAATCTAAATCACAACGAAACTAATAGTCACTTGTATAGAAGAATACGTGGTAGGTATATTCACAAACGGTTGTGTAATCATCGCAGTATAAATGAAGAAAAAGTGGTCTACGAATTCTTTCAGATTTTTAATTTCATCCCCTGTAGTCGCTGTTAATGTTTAATTTAAAGTGACAATAAAACAAAAATTCCAATTCTTAACAGTTTTTGTTTGAATTACTTAAAATATTTTTATCATGTTTCTATTCTAATACCAACAACATTTTAAATAAAGAAAACTACAGTTTTTCTTAAATAAATTGTTCTCCCGCCTCAAATGGGCGAAATAGAACTCCTCTCCGATGTTCGTCTTTTGTGAATCATCCAAACCGCTTACGCAAGCATAGAACGATTTAAGATCGGTTAGTAAAAAAACATTTAACGATCACCCTAATAAACATGCATATGCATGTACATTAATATATACACATCCAACATTAAAAACGCAACAAGTGTATATATTTATTAACTTATTTATTTTTCTTTTGTTTTCATTCTTTCTAATTTCTCAGTTCCCATTGAAATTTGAATTTTTCTTTTAAATTAATTTTTGCTTTTATATAATATTTCTTTCATTTTTTATTTAATTTTATTATTATTATTATTAAAACATTTTATCGCATATCTCTACAATAAATCTATAATAACCAAAAAATTTGTATCATTTCATTTTGTTTTTATTAAATATTTATAATTATATGTAATAATAAAATTAAAATTAAAAGTAAATACACGTTAGAGTAGAAATAATATTATATATACAAGCTTTTTTTTTGTATTCCTGTTTTGTGTGTGTGTTGTGTTTATTAATGTGTGAGCGTAAGGTGTGTAATGTATTTATATATATATATATATATATATATGTATATTTTAACTTCAATTGGCCTTTTAAAGACCGTCAAAGTTTTTAACTAATTATGATGAAACTCATCCTCCATTCGACATCGTTTCCTATTCGGATCACCCATGTCCAAACTTTCTGAATCACTGTCAATTGTTTCACTACAATCACCATCAGCATCGCCGCCATCATTAATATCATCTTGCTTCCGTTTGGCGGTAGCCATTTCGGCTGCATGCCTTTTACGCCACTTCGTTCGTCGGTTTTGAAACCAAACCTAAAAAAAAAACAAAAGAAAAAAAGTCAGATTCAGATTCAGAGTGGGGGATATTTTAATTGGGCTCATGTATAATTGAACCGTAGATTAAGATTAAATAAAACGTTGGTAAATATACTTTTTGTTCAAAAATAAAAAAAAGGAATAATGATGCCAGAAAGGAAACAAATGGGTCCGCTCTGATGGTGAACAAACATCAGACAGTGGTTGGTTGTTATACCGAAATTTTGTATCCCTTTTCGTGGATTATTTTTGGGATATGTGGTATTTTAGGTCATTAACACACATTTGCCTTAATTCATTCTCCTGATTTTGCCTTACACCAATATATGTAGGTGTATATAATCATCGTACGTTACGAATTTTCCAACATGCTGCTGCTAATATCCCAATTGTTATGGCGCAAAAAATGTATGCTTTATAAAGAAAAAAAAAATAGGAAAGATGGGGCAAGTCTGGGTCCCAGAATGTTCGTTCTTTAAAACCATACATACTTATATAAATATATATGAATTGATAAAGGATATATTCATATAATAGTACATATGGGCAAAAACACATAATTTTTAGCTAATTGGTGTTAAAGTGGCCACCCGGTAAAAAAAAGGACAAAGTGTCTACATCTGTCAAAAAATAACCACTATGGAAATTGTTACCGTTAATTCAAATTTCTGTATAGGTGAAGCGGAATTTTGGTATGGTGTGTATAATGTGTAGGTGTAGTTCATAAAATGATAAGGTTTTTGGTTATGGACGTTTTTTTAAGCATTATTGGGCCCATAAGGGTTTCCGCCTAAATAAATCGGTTTTTAATTCATGGGAAAAGTTCTTTTCTTATTTATGTAGGTGTTTAAAGTAAAATAGGCATTAAAAAAACGGTGAAATTTAAAAATTTGATTGATGATTTATTTTTAAATTTTGGAAGGATACTTTGTCGTGGGAGTAGGATAATTAATTAGTTACACGTAATTAGTTTGTCCCTGGTTTTCCTGCTTACTCAATGAACAGTGAATAAGATATTTATATCAATTGATTTTTTTTTGCACAAAAATATAGAAAAAGAATAAATTGAAAATTAAATTAAGGCATGGAAAACGTGAGTGTGCCTTTATCTTGAAGTTTTCGATTTAAAATTTTGAAAATAACTTCTCATATAGGTACAGATAAAATTCAAGAAAATATTAAAGTCACATGCTTTCTACTTTATATTTTTTGTCCAATATATAGTTAGGTATAACCATTTTTAAGGAACCGGGATTAAGTTCCTGACGATGCTTTTGAAAATATGATGGATTGGATTTTAATGGAAAATAAATCTTAATGAAGAGCCTTCCAATGTACCTAATGTTCAACTACCTAATGACCCAAGAACCTTTTTTTTTTATTGCATTTACTCTTCCAAAACCATCATTGCGCTCTTCAGAAGCTCAGAAAACAAAACAAAATATTGTATACCTATACTTACATATATCTACCAAAGTATCTAGATATTTTTTTTAATAAAAAAAAGTTCTTTTTGATTCATTCAATCTGACCGTCAAATGAGCACAAATGACTTAATGTATTATATAGCGAGGCATCTTCATTTATTTATTTCTTTAAGCTTTGCAGAACAATAAACATTTATGATGATAAAGCCAACCGGACCCTAATTGTTAGATGTTAAGTGTATAGGGTTATAAAAAGTCAAAGAATATAAAGGAGATTAGATATACTATTTAGAAATAAAAAAAAACAAGAAAACTCAATTGAAGCTGATGGGTAAATGTGAATATTAACGTCTAAAGGCAATTAATTAATTGCCAAATGCTTAATGTTAACTCGAAGTATATTGCTATATAGGTAGGTACCTTAAAAAAATGAAACGATTGATCATAAAATGTTTTATTTGGAAATAGCACCCAATTGCTAAGTTTTATTTTTTTGTGAAATGCTAAATGTTCACAAGAAATAAATAAATCCCTTCGAAGTTTAACATTATTATCGTAAAATTTTAAAAATAGCGCAGATATGTTTTTTTTTTAACAAAAGATGTATTTATTTTTATCTATCAATAAATATATTTTAGTATATTGAGTCATACTCCTAAGAATATAGGTATATGATGAATTATTTTACATTTGTTACAAAGCAAAGTTTATTTTTTGAGAATCGATGTTATATTTTTATTTCCATTAAATAGAATTGGTTTATGAAACAAATTTATCGAATTTACTCCCCTATCAAAAAAAAAAATAGAAATAAAATGGAGTTTTCATACAAACTATCGATAGCAATTCACGCCGCCGCCGCCGGTAACACAGTTATTCTGTGTGCTCAAGTTAAGGCCGGAGAATTCTCTGGGTTTAGCCTAGCCTGCAATAGATTAGTTGTTGTTGCAGTTAACATGGTGATTGTTTAGCACCGACGTCGTTTTTTCGTCAAATTGCCCCCGGGATTTGCAAAAAAACATGCCTATTGTAATAAAATTTATCAAGCTATTAAAAAGCTATTTTGCAATAATTCAAATAAGTATAAGGTAATTTTCTCGAAAGAACGTCAAAACCGTTTTCCGTAACGCGGTTTTTATTTTTGGAAAAAAACTGAAAAGTACTTTTCTTACAATCGCTTTGGTCATAACCAGTTAAAAGTTTAATCAATATCGCTAGAAGAAACCGAAATCATAGTATGGCAGCTACCCGTTTTAGATTCGAATTTCCCCTCTAGGGAATCACATAAAAATGCTGTGTACCAAATTTAAAGCAAATCAGTCCGACCGTTTAGACTAACTCAAATTACAGTGGATGTATACAGACCCACGGATCGGATATACGGACGCACATCGTATTGTTAATTTAAATTTTTACACAAAGCCAATGCCCTTTAGAGCAAATAAAAATAAACTCAAGTCTAAATGCCGTTGTATCGGAGCTATGCCATGATCACAAACAGAAAAAACGCTAACTTTTGTAAATGTTTCAATATTTGACATCTATAGTCAGTAGTAATGCACATTCTACTTGAATGAATCAACATACATAACAATAAAACATTTCTATATCATTATCGATTGTTAAGCTTCAAGAATGCAACGCGACAAGTTTGAAAAAATTCTTAATTGGTTAACTGATGAATATAGACGAAAAATTGACAGCTGACATTCATGGTAATAGTTTCACTCATATCAACTATACTACTATTTTAACTTTCCCTGTCAGTACAGTAAATTTTCAAACCGAAGTTGAGTTCCTATTGAAATATTTTTAGGTTTGTTTACGACTCACAACCGCACTTTCTTTATTTTCTTTAATGTAATAAATTTCTCAGTTTGGAATAATCCAATTTGAATATGAAATCACACAATCCAATTTCAGAAGATTAACCTGACCATCATTGTCCGAAAAAAAAAATGTTTACATCAGATTTTTTCTTGCGAAAAACAATATAAATCAGAAGTTCGTTGGCATTTTTATTGATGAAACAAAAATATCAATGTATGTAAGTATTGAAAAAGGGTACCATGAAGAAGTTCCAGAGTATCACATACATATGTAAAGGCGATTTCAAAGAGCGTAACAAATTTTAGTGGTCTCGCTGTAGGTAGGAATTTATATGACGGCTTTTTAACAAAACAAAATATGTATAAGAAAAGGTAATTTTATGTCTGATCTAAGCTGGTCGACCATGTCAAAACAACATCAAATAGAATTTGAATTTATGGTTTGACAATTTGTCAGTTGTTCATCAAAAAGGTCGTCCATCGAATTTCTATTCTGTTTAGCCAATTATTTAGAATATAGAAATAGAACCCCATATAAAATCGGTGGCTATAAATGTTACTTGTACCTTAGGTTTCTTTCATATTCTGAATTCTGTTTAAAAAAGAAAAAAACAAGTAAATTTTAAGGTGCAATCTGTCAAGGGTAGAGAACTCTAGGGGAGTCCAAAATTAATTTATGTGTAGTATTTATACGCATATACATTGATAACTCCGGCAATAACAAATAAATATTTAACAGACAGAAAAAATAGTAAAACAACAATTTTCAAATTTAACTGTTTTTGGACTGTGGACGCCATGATCTTACAAATATCCTCCTTCAATTCAGACGTTTGTGCAATTAAAGCCATGTCTCCGTTCCACCTCTTTGTATAGGTGCCTATGTATGTGTATATGTGGTTGTTTTTTGACCGAATATGGTTTATAGCGTCGTCGTTGGTGAGCGCACATTTTAATAACTGCAATAAATCTCATTTTGAGTGATGGTTTAAGTGAATTTTTATTGCTATGTGATTTATATAAAAACCAAGAAACAAATACGTATATGTATGTATGTACAACAAAAAGAAAAACATTGAAATGAAAATGACGGAATAAAAAGGTAGGTAAGCGTGGACATCACCATGTCTATGTGATGCCCTCAGCCTCAGCCCTCTGCCAGAATATATATCGATGGCCGTAAGTGGAAAATGCATTTTATGCCTTTTTATGACGATTGGGGTTGGACAAAAGGACGAGACATTACGTTCCATTCAGACAGACAGATAGATAGATATCTAGCAATCAAATCAATGCTGCCATCGGATTTTATTCGCTGAGAAAATCCTTGTTTGTATGTGCTTGTGTATTTTATATATGTATGCAGTAATGCTGTCAAATAAAATCCTGACAAATGAAACAGAAAGGTTGATATTTTTATTTGACTTGAGTTGTCCAGGTTTTGGAATTTGTCTTTGTTTGAATTTCATTCTTGGTTTGGTTACATTACATCGCAGATAAATCAGATATACATATACATAACCGAACATTAAATTAATTAAATATTCAAAAGCTCTGTGTAAATTAAAAATTTCCAAAATAATGTATACATACATATGTATATTCTGGATTTCGAAAGAAATCTAATTGAAATTGATTTTCTATTTTTCTCGAAATAAAATTCTATGTTCTACAAAACAATTCGTTCGTTTTGGAGAATTGTTCAATTATACTTCGAACTGTCAAAATTTAAAGTATAATCAGTTTGACAAAGATTTTTGTTTAAACCTATGCACGCTGAAAGAGACAGTTTATGAAATATATCTATTATTTTGAATAAACGGTATATATTTTAGCTATATAATACCAATTTCTACACAAAGTTGTCACAGTCTCTTGTTATGATTATTAGAAATTTTCTAATTTGAAAAATATACGCTGTACGCTGCTGATGCGAAACGAAAAATCTCATGCAAAAATGACACAACGAAATCATAAACGAAAAATTTGGTTTTGCTTTTCGTTCAGTTGTACGCCCGTTCGATGAGCTAAATTGATAATTTTAACAGATTACTGAATTATTAATTATTGAGTCCCCATTAATTTTTTCGCACTAAATAAATTGCCCGGACAATTATTGTGCCTGGAAAATGACATTTGGGTTTTTTCTTTTGTTTCTTTCATTGTTCGTTCGTTGTGTGCTATTTCGCATTTTATTTTGTTTTTGAGTTTGTAATTATTTAAACCCTCCATCACGGATATTTTCAAATGTGCTTTCGCAAACGTTTCGCTGTCCTGGTGGATACCAGTAGTCTTATTTATAAGCGCATTCCAAAGTACACATTTCTTACTTTGTACATCTTTCCAACTCCAAAACATGTTCCTTTGGTTGTCTAAAATGTAATTGGTTGTCCAAAACTATTCTAAAGTTCAATAAGCAAAGAATTATCAAATTATCTTGAAATTAATGAAATGTTCATTAAACGTAAATTTATAGATTGCAGGGATGTAAGGAGGTATATGACAACATATTTATGTAGATAACTGTTGGAATGCGTTTATAAATGAGGAGATGTCCAACTATTGACAGTGGCTAGCTGGACAACTGTGCATGAGTGTTCTAAGGAAATTATAATAAATACGAGTGCAGGAGACCACAGAAATATTTCGTTTCGCATCAGAAGCGTACTATAGGCTTAAAGGAGAAAGAAATTTTGTTTATTTTATTTTTATTTTCAATAAAGAGAAATTTTTTTATAAAATCCACAGTGTTCAATCATGAACTAAGCACATTGATCATATCAGCCTATGAAGGTGATATATTTTCCATTTTGAAATTGCCAAAAAAACCGTCATAAACTTTTCATATTCACACTGCATACCTGTATACCTGTACCATTTTACACGTACATATATATATTGGTATAAGCTGCATTTTGGAACACATACGTGGCTTTGGATATACCTATATTTTTTTTTACAATTTTACATTGTCCCAATCGATTGTGAATGAATGTGGAATGCATGCATTGAGATAGCATTCCTTACCATTAGGTACCATTCCTGCATATACCATGCATCATTTCGCGTGTATATGCATATCCTTTATTCAAATACGAGAGTATATACATGTATCTTAGTTTCTATACACGATGTTGATGATCGTTGCCGGAATCCTTTTTTTTATAAGAATTCATTTTTATGCAACGATTGGCATTGCGGCTGTCGCACGATAGAATAGGTATATAGGTTAGGTCGAAGGGAAATTTGAAACTTGAAAAATGAATTAATTTTTCTGCTGTATCCTTTCCAATCATATGTCCTGATGGAAAGTTTCAAAAAAAAAAAAAAAAAAAAAACAAAGACCACAGAGTTATTCGTTTCGTCCTGATAGAAAAGGTATAGCAAGGTAGTAGGTATATAGTGGTATTGGTTATACAGGAAACAATTAATTTCCATAACTCTGATGGGCTAGCAGCAGGCACAAACTCGATTTTTGGTAAACATTTTCAAAAGCACTCTGCACGGGGTGATGGTAATTAAAAACCATTTAGGACCAAACGCACACAGCCGCTCGTTGAAACACTGAGCTCTGATGGGTGTGGTGGTTGTGGTATAGGGATGGTAGAGTTCTGATGGTGGGTTGCAATTTATCAAAATTATCTAAACTGACAAATCTCGGTCTTGATTTACTTGTTACAGTTTACAATCATACATACACTGTATAAGAGGACATCATCCATATATAGCCAAAGCGAAAACCGACAGCATCAGCTTTCCTTTTCAAAATCTGAACCTATAAACTTGGCAAACGTATATATTTACATATAGGTAGGTAAATATAAATGTATACCAAATTGATTCAACCATTAATAACCCAAGAGAGATGTTGTATAATTTTATACATTCGTTTCGTACATATATACTCGTACATACCTATGTACAGTAGTTTTGTTGTTCTTGTTGTTTACTCCTCCTAGAACGAACAGAAGGGTTTGGCAATGACATTGTGTCTATATATGTATATAAATTTTGTGAATGGCGATGGAGTGTCACGGTTGATGGCAAATGGAAATCTGTCTCTTGGTCTTAATTGTGTTTGGGGTTTTACATAATTCTCGAAACAAAGTGATTTTGAAAGGTTAAATTATTATGCATGCTTTTGGGTAATTATTCTTGTTAAGTGAATTTGTTGATGAATGATTAAAGATATACCTACAAACCATAAAATAATGATAAGAATTTAATTTGATGGATTGAATGATTATATAATAAGTGTATTGATTTGTGATATTTTAATGAAAGAAAATTTAAATAACTTTCGAACATTTCAGATTCTAAGAGACAAAAGATTGAACAAATCATTTGTTCTTTTGGTTGTCAAAGTACATATAGACGTTTGAAAGCTTAAATTGTTTACCATAGATAGCCAAAACGACACTCTTCAATATTTAAAACTTCTCAAGATGGTTGAATAAAAACATACATGTAGGTAGGTAGTACCTAATTGGAGAAACTTTATTTACTTCTTTGAAACTATCCTTTAAAAAAGTCTTTTTGTTTTTTGTTACATGTCTTATCCCAGGGTAATAATATCGAAATGATCTTAAGAAATAAGTCCAAAGCCAGCAAGAGATATAAAATTTGAAAATTAAATAAAATGTGTACACAAATTTAAACAGTCATAGTATTAAAAATTAAATTTTTGCCATAAGTCCTTTAAAATATCATTTCGGGAATACCTACGGGTGGCTCGCTCCAATGAGATTCAATTTCGATCACTTGTAGTTACCTACAATTTTCAATATGGTGAAGTGGCAAAATACATACTGAGCATAAATCGTCTGTCAGCTGTCTCATATGCTATGCTTCCAATAAAAAAAAAAACAAACAAAGTGTAAACCCTCCGAAAATCTCCGATCCGGATTGTCAAACGAACAAGTGGCAACAGATTTTTAGATTCTGGAGTTTGTTTTTCGTTGTATTTGTGAAACGTCAAATGTATTTGTGAAACGTCTAGAATCAATTTTCTCTTCTTTCCAAAAGAAGAACTGTCATCTATTGCTAAGCGAACACTTTCAGAATCATTCGATGCTTCAACCAAACGAAAATGCTATAAGTCAACTTTTTCAATGCGCAAGATGTGGGTTTTTAAAGTATGCAGGTCAATTTGTAAGCAATTAATTTGTAAATATAAATTGTGATTCAATAATTTTTTAATGTCAACTCAAACTCATGCCTTATATTTTATTAAATTAATTCATTTTAAAGCTAACTTAATCATTAAGAAATAAAATCACGCTCCTCCTAACCTACAAAAATTCAAAAATGTATGTAAAAGGACAAAACTACTTCGCATGCTATTTGTTATAGAACACTCTTAAAACTCCCAATTAAAATATGGATTATGTCTCATTTGAATATAACACGCTTGTACGCTTGTAAAACGAGAACTCTTCCCTTCAAAAGGATTTACCATCAAATGAGAAAACTAAACATTTTAAAATGTTTCGCTTCCAAGGATTCCTTCCGCACTGATGCCATCATACATACATAGGTAAATAAATCTATAATATACATACACTGACACACTGTTTCTCATGTTCGTGATGTTTAAAAATAATATCATCTCGCCTCGTCGACAAGGCTGCTAACAACAGTGAAACCCTCCATTTTTACCACCCACGGTCACATCCTCGCTCCCCATCATGGTAGGTAATCCTATTCCAGACATTAATCTGAAGTCGTCATCGAAGGAGTGAATGAACAAAAAAAAGGAACTAAAAAATAGAAAAAAAATAATATACGAGAGGAGAAAAACTTTTAAAAAGGATACCCGCACCGTCACGTTAGCAATTTAGAGTTGCGGTAAGTCCTTGTGGACGTATAAAGTGCGGCACGACGACGACGTCGTCGTCGTCGGTCGTGGTAGTGGTGATGGTAAGGATGGCAAAACACAGCAGCAAGCCAACCAAGTTTTTAAATCCACTTGGATTTGTTTCAATAAATATGCAAATGTCTTTTCGAAAACACACGGACCTCCAAAGTAGATGGAAAATGTATTTCCCGCGCGGTGGTAACGGCTTCGCTTATCAGCGAGAACTTAATGTTTTCAGTGATATCCATCCGATGGTTTTACACAACATAGCAAAAGAGATAGGCATACATACACACACACGTTTCCAGGATTGTAAGTTTCGAAAGAAAAAGAAAATAAATATAAAAACATGACTCAATCACTTGATAGACATTCTCTGTTTAAAGTGCGATGGGTTGGTAACGCCCCCGCACAAGCCACAGATAATATTGTTATCTTCGAATTAAATCTATAGAGATTGTTGTGCGTATAGATATCTATATCCTTTTGAAATATACGAATTGGCATTTTAAAACTCACAATTTATTTTAAACATTTTCGTATATAATGTTTATAATTCCATCAGGATCTATAAGACTTACCTTAACTTGTGATTCAGTCATTCCTAAGGCATACGCTAACTTGGCACGTTCTGGTCCAGCCAGATACTTGGTTTGTTCGAAGGTTTTTTCGAGGGCGAATATTTGCTGCCCACTAAACGTGGGTCGCGTGTGTTTCTTTTTTCCATCCTTATCCGTGCTCTGGTGGTGATGATGATGCTGATGATTATGTGATTGTGATAGATTTGCTGACACTGGAAAAAATAATAAAGTTTAGTATTTTATTGTGTATAAATTATTATGTCTGTATATACTTTATATAAAATCGAACGAAATATGTATATATCGAACAAGAAGGAAAAAAGGATCCCCTTCTATATTTAATTCGGTATTCGGAGTACGTGTTTATCATTTTCTATTGTTTTATATTCGTATAGGTATCTACATTTCTGATATCACATTTTCCTTTGTTATTTTTTCGTTCCTCATGTCAACACTCTTACATTATTTGGTCCTATTGACTTATACCTAATTTATTCCAGTCGATTTTTTCTTAAAGCCTTAAGGAGTCCGTATTACTTTCATACAAACTATTTTCAGCATATAGAAAAATTTCGTTCAAAAACATTGAGTAAGTTGTGGAATCCGGGATTTTTAAAACATTGCAATTTCGGATGAGCACTTATAAAAAGCTCATGAGCACATGAGTTATTAGCTGTGGGCATTTTTTCTTTGTTTACACGAGTGATCGAGTTATAAGAGCTCACGGGCTGAGCACTTCCATAACGAGCTTTAACGTTTGTCGTAAATATATTAATTTTATGAAAAAAGAAAACAAATTCATAAATACATGTTGAATTGGAAAACAACCTTTTGTGGTCATCACCATTGCTCTCGAGTTGCTCTACTACTACTCATGCTCGTGAGTGAAACATGTATTGTATATTGTCTTGTAAAATTTGCACATGAGCATTTTTTTTTTCTCTACTTTTGTTCAAACTATCGCGCATGAGTTTTTGAAAATTAATTATCTGAGAACTGTTTAATGGGCACTCATGAGCGAGCATTTTCGTACCCTGATTACTTTTTTTTCGAAACGAGAGAGTATAGTGTCAAAAAAGTTGTAGCAGATAGCAGTAAAAAATTATGAGAAATTGAAGCACAATGGGAAGTAAAACCAAGTGGGAAGATATGCTATAAAAGTTGCACAAAAGTTCTGATGCTATACAATATATTTCCTGTGGGCATTGAAATTTGAAATTCGCTGGGAAATCTGATTTAAGCTCTTTGAAAAAGTTTTTTTTTTTGGTTTTCTCATAAAATATTTCTAATGCTTAAAATAATAAATTAATATTTATATTAAAAATAACTTTTTTTTATTTATTCATAAGAAAAGTAAGGTGCATTTGAATTTTACACAACGATGTTTGCATGAACTTAAAATGAGCAAATATACACAACACCGTTGTCGTAAACAGTTTTGTTTTATATGCCCACTGGGGCTCACTAAAATATTAAGTCAAATTGCGCGTTGCACATTATGGTGTAAATTATAAGGACGCACATTCAAATTGAATAAAGAAGAAGAAAAAAAAGCTGGCGCAGATTGTTTTTTCCCATTTATCATAAAAAAAGGACGAATCCAAGGGTCGTCGTCGTTGTTGTCTCATCAAAAATGGTCTGTCTCTGTATAAACAACAAATGTCTGTTTGTCTGCAATAGTATGGTCTTATATACCTATAAGTCTCATCTGGTTTTTGTGCGCGCTTCATTTTTAATATTTATGGTTCATAAAGACCCGGATTTCACCCTCCTGCATGCGTGTTGATGGGGAATGCTTAAACAAGCGTCCACAGGGGAATATACTACACTTATATATATACGCTTTGTTTTCACTTTGTTTCTCTATATTTTTTTTTATAAATTACGGTTTTATTGATTCATTGAAAGGCGGAATAATATTATATAGATGAGTTTTCCTGCTTGGGTGTGAATGTAACAAATTGTCATTTATGAAGATTATTGAGGATTTGCATGACGATGCATTATTTCAATGGATGTCCTTTTTTCCTTTGAAAATGCAGTATGACAAGTGACTTGACTTTGGAAGATATATATTTTTTATCGTATTTTTATGAATGAAATATATATATGTTATGTTTATATATGAAATGAATGAAATATCAAAACAATTAATTAATTATCAGAACAAATTATAAAATGTTTATATAAACAATATTCCTCAGCTAAATTTATCAGTTACTTTTTTGTTAAAAACTAAGGAAAGAACTATTCTAACTCTGGAATATAAATTGAAAAGTTATAGTAATTTGCTTACCTGTCACAAAATTTGACATTCACACGATATTTTACAAACATATGTTTTTTTTAAATATTTTTGATAAAATAGTATTATCTATTTTTATTTTTAATATTCATAAAATACAATATTTTTAAATATTGAACGGAGGTATTGAAATAAGTGCAGGTCTCATTTTTAAAACTTTTTAAAAACTGTTTGTAAACTGTTTACAAACGGATTATTTTTTGAGGAACTTATAAACTTTAAAATTACTGCTATTTATTTTCAAATAAAGCGTTCTCCAAGTTTATATAAATTTAAAAATATCAAATGAAGCGCCGCAAAAATACGAATCAATAAATGAACAAAAACAGGAATAAAGTATTCAGCGTCTTTCTCTGATTTTTTAGGTCCGATCATTAACTTTGTACTTAGAAACTCAGAAACTGTCATCTTTTGAAGACCAAGGAAGAAATCATTTTAAAAATTTAAAAACGGCTCAAAAGTACGGAAACGCAAATTCACAAACATGATGACACAATACATGATGCTTGGTTTTCATTCAATTAGCCAGTTCAATTTTCTGAGATCTCATGCCTGATTCACAATGCGACGAGAAAGTGGGAAGTGGGATTTCTCCGCTAGAAGTCGAAAGCACTCTCCATTTCTTTTATTATAAATTGATCAACTGCGACAAAAAAAAACAAGGGAATCCAAAAAATATCAGTCTACTAAATATACTGTAAAAAAAAACTGTGAACTTTTTATGTATGGGAACCGGGTACGATATATTAGACTGAAATTCACACAAATGCACAGGAAATCACAGAGTTTCAAAGTAATGGAACGCACCATATAATGTGTGAGTGTTCGTAGGGTTAGGTATATTTTTAAGTTCAAGATTTTTTCTTTGAATCTAAGTTGGTTGCCTTTTAAAGATTTATTGATTTTTCGTTCGCATGAATTTGTAAGGTAGAATTCTGAAAAATTAAAAAAATTAATCTTCATATTAAATTGCTAATTCACCACACATAAAATCTTCAATCTTTAAATAAACATCATCACCACCTACGAAAGGATACTTATATGGAATCCAAAACCTTCTTAAAACAAAACCTTAACCTCAAGTATCATCATAATATAGTTAACTCAATAGAACCCTTATCTTGAATATGTTTGTTTAGGTTCGCAATTAATTTTATTATAAGCTGTCATAACCACTAAGCTGATATTATTCTAATACTCGAATCATATTAAAATGCATTTAAAGTGATTTCATTCATGTATCGCTTCGGTAGCACAAACAAACTATCTTATCAATTCAAGTGCCTAGTTCATATACCTGATTATTATTAATAGGAACACGATGCAATAAATTCGAAATAAAAGCTGCGTAAAATGTTTGCTAATTAAACCGCAAACACAATAACTGCAACACTTGGTTATACCAATATTATATATGAACGACTTACAAACATACATACTATTGGAAAAAGAGCATACGAACAATGCAATTAATTTATTAAATAAAATTTAATTATGTTCGATTAACGAGCGCTTTTTCACGGCCCACTACGACGACTCGAATCGGAATTAATAACTCAATTTAACCATCAGACAATCGTTTGTATAGTCGATTCAATTACTACTGCACGTACTACTACACCGCTCTTAAGTGCAATACGGTACCTAGCTATACTGCTGCTGCTGTTGTCTTTGCTTAACTATACGATAGGCCCTTCATCTCTATCCCCGTCCCCATCACCGAACAAGACTTTGTTAAACGCTACCCTGATTTTGCGGTCATGTTGTGGCATTTATTAATTATTCTCTAAGCGCAGCAGCTGTTAATGAACGAGGGAGGGTGTTTCGTGTCCTTTAGAGTGTTGTACTTTTTGTAAGCGACATTTTGCCTCATTTATTGTAATGAGAATAGGGCGGACGGAAATTTTCCGTGTAAAAGTACTGGAGAGCTGAAACAAACCACCTTACTACCGGTTGGGGGGAAAAGACCGTCAACATTAAGCGCTAATGGTATAGTTAGCATGCTCTTGATGGGGACGTTAGAAGATTGTTATTTCTTGCTGTTTGGTAGTTGTTTGATGCGATGTTTATGGAGATGTTTGTGTCAGTGATAAAATTATTTTATTTATCTGCCCGTTTAACTGGTGATGAACTTTTTTTTTTTTTAATATACAACTAACTGTTGGGCGCCATTTAAATAAGGAAGTCTAATATATTTATGAAACGTTGTAGGTATAAAACATAACAGGTACTCATAAAATGTATTCGATAAGAAAATATATTATTCTTATTTTTGAGAACATTTTAACAAAAGTTCAACGTTTAAATTGCTCATATAGAATTTGACAAATTCTACATTTGCTAAGAGCTTCGGAACGGACCATGTTAGTTTCAGTTACGGTCAACATTTAAATAATAAAAATAATCCTTATAATATTAAAGATTAAATACTCGATAAAAGTGATATATTTTACTTTTGAAAAAAGTAGGTACATCAAATTAATCAAAAATGAACTGAGAGAGTATGATATTTGTTTATTAAATTATAGTTTAATATTCATTAACTTTTGGATGAAATTTTATTTTCTAAAACTTTTAATCATAGAGCACAGGATTTTGATTTTGATTTCTAAAACTTTCCATTTTTAATGGGACCTAATATGTCCCACATTCTTACAAACAAACTTTAGTTTAGATTTCTGAGACACACCGTATTTAAATAGTTACCTGGATTGAAAGGGATATACTCAATTATGTATATAAACCTGATGATAAATGGACCAAATCATATTTCCATCCACATTAAGTTTCCAACAATAATACAGCAGCAAAACAACCCAGCCTTTTCTCCGCTTCGCATAATTAAATTGAATTCAATTTTTAGATCTATTAAGGAGAGCGGACGACGACGATGTGCAAGCCTGGGGCAATTAATGTCACCCCATTACTAAGTGATCCCTAATTATGTGAAATGATTTAAACCCATAAAAAACCAGACTAAAGTGAGAAAAACATAACACAGGGATGAAATGCTCAGGGATTGGTATATCGGGATCGGGCTAATCGTTTCTTGTGTTTTCTCCCCCTGATGATGATGATGATGGCGATGGGTTTTTGCCATTTCAACAGTTGTGTGTGACTAATAAAATTATACGTGAAATTTTTAAGGACACTCACGACGAGTAGATAATTTCTTGCAGATAATTCTACTGCAGGTTTATCATATAAAAAGATACATATGTATATAATAATTAGAAGAAAAAGGCGCAGAGCCTTCGCCCTGACATTTACATACGGTTTAATTAGGGTAATAAGCGTTTTTGGTTAATGAGGAGTATGTACTATATAAATAGGTAAGTATACATTTCCTCCTTCTTAACTGTGTGAGTGGTGGTAAATATATTAATTATCTCTCATACGGTTATTTCTTTATGTTTCATTTTAAGATAGGTATTATATGTTTCTAAAATAGAACAATTCGTATTCAAAACGAGCGACACGAAAAGATAAGAACACATATTACTACAACCGGATTGTTTCTCTTTCCCAAATTCTTGTCATCATTTTAATGTAAAAAGGGGTTTAGATAATTAAGAACCACACGCACACACACACAAGGTCGTATTCATTTTATAAATTCAATTAAAAAGCTTAAACATATGAATGTTCGCGGAAACTGGCGACGACGACGGCATTTTCATAGAAAAGGGTTATAGGTATATATCTAAAGATGTTTTGTTCCACACATGCGTATATGCCTATATGATATGTATATGGGCCCTTAGAAACGTGTTGTATTTATAAAACGAGGAAAGTGTTGCTGTTTTATGAAATTACTACAATTATTTTATTGTTCCCATGCGGGCTGTTTTAAGTTTTAAGTATTTTCATTATTTTTCATAACCCTATAGTATATAGGTAGTTGGATACACCAGTTTTTGGAGCACACTTACGAGTAATATGGGTAAAGTTTATACATCTCCATAGGTAGATATGAACGTGTGGGAGACAAGATAACATATTTATTTTTAAAAGTGTGTTATTAAAGAGATATTAAATGATTCAAGTATGGTTTAATTTAAGCCTTCGTTATTCAGTCCTCCACAAATTCCGATTAATTTTTACCTTATACCTTCTTAGTTTAACAATATAGGCTTATATTATTAATTTGTATGCGGTTTATTTTATTAAAAAAAGATCAGAAAATAAAAAAGAAGAAAAGCTAGAATATTGATTTTTTATATCTACCTATAACTAATGTACATATGTATATAGATATACATGTGTATTCATACATAAGTCTCAAAGATTGTTTTTTAAATTTTAGGGGGTTTTTGAAAGAAGAATGTTAGCTAGGCAAATATAAATTGTTTTGTTCATGATACACATGATTTTTGAGAGGTAATCTAAAATGTACACCTTATTATTTTTATTGATAGTTTCAAAGTGTTGTTAAAACACTGATTAAAAGCAGCTCTACTTCATCAAAATCGATCAACAATTGTCGCAAACTTGAATATTTATAGGAACAATAAGAGAAAAAAACGTTACTTGTTAAATTTTTAAGATTTAAAGTTCGGAATAGAATACAAAAGTTCACTCAAATGAATAAATTCATTCGAAATTGACCCTCTTCTAAATCCAGACAAAAAAAAAAAACACGAACATATAGGTATAGGGACTTTTTTTTTACTAAAAAAAATATTTTCAAAATACCAAATATTAATGAAAACAAACATAGATTTTATTGCTAATACGGTATACAGAGAATTTTTGACACTCCTTTTCACAATTCTCAGACTGTTCTGTTTCCACACTGTTTACATTGGACTATCTGCTCCGAATTTTTTTGACGTTTCTGTAATTTTTTTTTACTCCCACTTCATAGTGAGAAAGAGAGAGCCAAGAAGGCAGTATTTTTTTTTATTTGAGATTTTTTTAAATTTGCTATGTTGTGACATTTGTTTCCTTTGTCTATACTTTTTCGTTGGCACTTTGTAAGTACTAGAATCAATTTTTTTTCTTGGAGACATATAGGAGCAACATTTTAGACGATTAAGTAAGATGTTAAAATATTTTAAGCATGATGCTGGTTTTCAACCACACGATTTTCTAAAACGAGTTAGCATCGTACTATCTTCTAAACTTTTTATTAAAATTTAAATCACCAAACACCTATTCTAACTTTTAAGTATCATACTAACTCCAAATGTCACTTTGACAGTTTTAAATGTGAAAATGGTATGTTTGCACGAACTGTCACTTTTTAGGCGTGTTCAGGTGAAGTTTGTTAAGAAAATAGGTTTAATATTAGGTATGATACTAAGTAAAAAATGTTTAGAACCAAGAACATTTTAGTAAAGAGCTTTAAAGTTAGTGAATTGTGTTTCATGCTTATATCTTAACATCAGGCTGTTTTAAGTTTTGGGCCATTTTTTTTTTTAATTGAATTTTAATTTTGTAAGATTTCTATTTAATAATTCAACGAGCCTTGTGTTATGTTGTTACAACAACAGCTGAACATCCGAATGAGTTGGTTGTGTTCACATTCAGCCTTATTGTGAGTTTCACCCGAAAATTATTTCGAACGTGAAATTTCGGGTGAAACTCACAATAAGCGAAAATTAAAAATGTCGAATTTTCTGAGTGAAATGTTAAGGCTGATTATAATTTGTGTCTAACTGAACAATGGAAGTCGTAGTCGCGTCAAATGAAAGGTACAGGAAATGTTAGAAAAAATTAAATGAAAACTTCAAAAAAATTCAGGGAACTTGTTTTATTGTCTGAAAGAGAACTTTGACTGCATGCTTTTATCATTGTCCGAGAGATTTCAAAATCCTTATTTACAGTATAACAGTGTATACGTACTTATTATAATGTAAAAATTATATACATATATTGACCTTAAATTATATTTTTTAAATAAATAATGTTGAATTTTCGTAAATTGTCCTAAAACTTTTTTAAAATAATGTTACTCACTAGAAGGACAGACTTTAACGATACACGAGAATTTGGGAAAGCTGTATGGACTTTCTGGGATCAAAATCCATTTAAACCTTAAAAAAAAACATTGCTTTATAACCAAATTTATAAATTAAAAAATACCAGAGTATTTCCTTAATTTTTAATTATCAAATCACTACGAAATTTCTTGTAAAGAAATGTTCCTTGGAATGTAAATTCTTATATTATGTGCAAAAAAAACAAAGAAATGCAAATCTACTTTTGTTTTTAGTGCAAAAATTGAAGCTTCTTCAATAGGTTCATTAAAGTTGACAGTTAAAAAAAAATATTTTTCTAATTGAAATTCAATTAATTTCGCATGTGGATGTATAAACTGTAGGTAACTGTAGACTTTAAAATTTAACTTTAAATAGACGCACGAACAAAAAAAAAAAAAAAACATCCGTAAAATCAAACTTATACCAAATTTGGCCTGATTCTCTGGAATGTTTATGAAAAGCACAACACAGACCTAGGGGTATTTGTAAACAAAAATTATTTCGACAAAAAATAAAGCTCCCTCTTTGTGCGCCATTTTTCTCTCAAATTTTTGTGTGGGTATTTCTTTATGCTTATATTGTGATGTTTGTGTGAACTAGGTATATTATGCTTGCGGATTCACAGTATATAATGTCGTGCTAGCTTTTGAAATGTGGAGAAGCAGCATCCAACTGAGCATGCTGTGTGTATTATCCTTCGTTTCACAATGGAGTCGATGGAGCTTTTTATTATGTACCCGTCGACGACGACGACGGGCGACAACAAATTCTTCCCCCAACTCCTTTTTCTATACCCAAACAACAATTGTTTCAGTGCAGGGGTTGTGCTGTAGATATGTACAGCATGCTTGTAAAATAACGTAGGTAGATACATCACATATTTTTGGAGCACGCACACACCAATAAAAGACTTGTTAGTAGGTTTGTTCTTCACAGATTTACAAGATCCTTCCTGGTGTGTTTCTTGTGTGTGGGCTCCCCAAAAACAACCTCATCCCCTTTTATCAAACGGTTTGTGAAAATAATGCAATCATATAATATTATTATACGTATGTCAGTTCATCGTTCGCCCCCCATGTCACCCTCTGCTTACTCCCCGACTACCAATGTCTATGGAAATAATTGTGGGACGTTTTGCAGAGGGTGGATGTAACACACATTTACATCGTGTATAAGGACGTTATCTCGTGTATAGGAGGTAGGTTCTGTCTGCTCTGCACAATGTGGGTGCTGCTTCTTATACAAAATGGAGAATTTATTAGATGAGGTTGAAACAAAAATGGGTAGGGGAGAAAGATGTGAAAACGGGGGAAGCTGTGTGCGGATGAACATGTTTATTTTGCTTGCGCGTATATGTTTTTCCTTGTTTCATGATATATAAATATGTGAAAATGATTTTCATCGAATGAAATGAACATTATAGTGAATTATGTATGCATGTTGTGAAAAGAGAATGAGGGGATTTTGATAAACATTTCAGAATTATTTTGTTATATATGGAGATTTATTTTTATTTTTTTTAAGGGTACGTTTATATGTAGGGTATAGGTATGATAGGTTCCTAAACAGATTATTTGTTCTCTATTGTATTATTTTTTTGTCCCATGTTTGATAAATTTTATTTAATTGCCATATGAATCCTGCGGTGTCAATTATTGTGTCAGTTATATTAGGTATACACCTAATACTTAAGCAGCGGAAAAAAAGGAGATGAAAATTAGTTCCGTTTATTGTAAAATAAACCTACAGCTTCTAAACTTAGATTTTTTTTAATAATGTACATACATAATAATAAGAGAATATATCTATAGGTATCTGCTAGAAAATTAGTTAATTTGAATCGGTATTAAAGGTGGCCACGAGTAAAAAATTTTAAAGTAAATTCCAGTCCAAAAAATACGATCTCGGAGTCTTTTGTAGAAGAGACCACGCGTTCTCGTCTCGTTATTATTTTCTTTGCAATAAAAACATGACGGTACTAAAAAATAATTTATTTATTTTCAGGCCATATTAATCAGAATATCCTAACTTTTTCTTTTTTGAAAATTTATGGATCTATTTCAAAAATCTACTATTTTTTTAAAGAGTTGGTTGAAGCATATTCTACACCTATATTAATGTACCAGTTTAATCAAAAAATAACTGATTTTTGTTATAATAAACACCTGTTGAAAATATCAGTTATGCCGCACTCTGCTTTTCATGTCCTCATTTGACGTCGACATACACATATGCCAAAGCCTATATAATTTTGAACAATCAGTGCAGTCTTTGCAAGGGGACACTTTTGACGGAAAATGTTTAGGAAAAAAGTCAGAAATATGAAAGGAGATTGATCGAATAATGCCCTGGTTATACATATTTTAATATTTGCTTAAAAAAATTGTTTCGTTAAAACATATGTATGTATGTATGTACATATATTATGTTCCTAATTAAATATTTTCTATTACCCAATATTTGCAATGAGTCTACGAAAGGTAAACTCCGTTATTTCTTCTTTATTTTTTAAAAAGGTTCTCCCTAAATTTTATGAAGAAAAACCAATAACCATCATGTGGTCTTAAGCCCGCTCGGTGTATCACACAAAATAATATAGGAATAAAAGAACAATATTTTCTTTGGAAATCCGAAATAAATCCAAGCAGGATATCAGAACACAATAACATATTATTGTTAATTCTTTTCCAATGATTCCTTTTTATTGATTTGCTTTGCGCACATGTCTCTCTCAAAAGGACATGCTTTCATGTACAAATATACACTCCCATACATCCGTTGATATTAAGTCATTGTGTTTACTTCTTGTTGAAAAATATTTAATGATGATTTCCCAAAATCTGTACACGTTAAATTAATTAAAATTAATCACGTACATCATATGATTGTCGATGACAATTATAACTAAAAAAAGAAACACAATCAATCATTCGGCAATGCATAATTATTATATGGTCGCATAATTACTTAATATTATGTTTCACACTATGCATTATATCTGTTGATGATGGTGGCGATGGGGGGATATATACGAACTCCCAAGAGTTCTTCATTTATGGATTCTGTGCGTGTGGATGCATTTTACCGCAGATAATTTATATATAATTCGTAATTCAATCTGCGTTCGACGAGACGACCAAATACGATCTGAAATACAAAAAACATATGCACCCAATAGTTCTTCTCAAAATGAATATCGAATTGTGAAAACATACAATAAGATGACAAAGTGCCAACGAAGTAGGCACCACCGCACCATCAGCTATCTTCTTTCTTAATTTTATATAACTCCTACAATACAATAAAATAAACAATTTTATTCAATCTTCTTGCGATCATTTTTATTGTTCATTGTGTGATTTTGTGATTGTTGGTGCAGTTTTGTGCTTCTTTGTTTACTTTACAGTGGCGATAGAAAGAATTCTAACAGAAATGTATTTTTTTTAAAGGGTTACTGCAATTCACTTACCATCTATGTCTTTTCAACCGTAGGACGCCATAATATGTCTCACTTTGCTCAAATTCGTGTGAGCAATAGGTACTATAATTAAATCTAAACAAAACTGATTGACAAAAATATCAAGCGTTTTCATGCAGCTTTTGAATAAACGAAGTGAATACAAATGTTTAAACATCAAAAAATTTGGCGTCGAAAATTGTGCAACGTAATCCATGTTCATTTAATTGATAAACTTAATTTTAAAAAAATTAGTAGGTAAATGAATATACATATGTGTGTAATGAAATTTCAAAAAGTAACTATACTATCCCTATAAAAACCAAAATGAAAACTTTTTTTGACAGCTCATATTTTGGCAATTTAGGCAGACAAAATTATTGCGGAAAGATTACTCTTTACTTTTTGACTGCATTTAAAATGTATTTAATCCCGAACAACAATTTCCTTGGAAATTTTTCTCCCTCTCGAATATTGGTAACTTGAATAATGTTCGAAAGTTTCCCTCGAAATGTATCGATTGGTATCGGGAATAAGTTTTCCAGGGGAATTGCGCTATCAATACATTGGATTTTTGTTATAGTGAAAGTTATTCCGATGGAGATGGATTCAAGATACAAGATAAATTTTCGAGGGAAACAAAATTTTTCTCGAGATTTCCAAAGGTTCCAATATGAAACTGACTAAAGAACTATTATTCTGCCGGTTATTATCTTCCAAAAACCTACTTCTTAAGTACATATGTCCTAAGTTATCTAACTCCTGGTTAATATCAAACTGGCAATAACTTAATGGTAAAGAAATGATTACGCATTTGACCAAGTTCTAATATTTTTACTACGTTATAGTGGCTAGAAGTTTTTATAAAAATTATGGGTGTGAGGAAAGCCTTTAAGTGTAGATATCATATTCTTTTAAGCTTTGACAACCTTTAAGTAGAACAAGCATTTGTGATGTATGTAAGTTGTTTTTTACCCCAGACTGTAGATATATGGGTTAATCAACTCAATCGTGTAAGAAACCTAAAAAAACAATCGCGATCGCTATTAACCAGAATGAACAACAATAATATTTATGATGTCTTGAATGGATTTTCTAAAGGCAATGACGAATGCATTTCGTTCAGTTTAAGAAGTGTTGAGATTTCGGTTAGTTAAATTCTCGATTTCCAGTCTCATCAAATATATTTTCCTATATTTTTATTTTTTAATCAATAATGATATCATATTTAAGCATACAGATCTTGTCTTGTCTTGATTTCAAAAGATTAAAGACATAATAACTTATCAAATCAATTTAGTATACATATAGGCAGGTACTCACTTGTATTCGATAGTCGTTCTCTCCATGCCATCGGATTCGCCACAAGACCTTGAAGTCCCGGCCAATACAGATGTGTCCGATCCACAATGTGACCAGCATGAGCCTTAAGAGGTGCTCCTTGACTCTGTGACAGGTATTGCGCCATACCGGCAGCAGCAGCAGCGATTGAGAAACGAGGAATTCCGCCTGCGAAAAAGATAAAGTTATGTATGAAAGACCTATAGGTCAACGAATGTTTTCATAATGGATTTTTTTTATTGAGGATTTATTCGTATTATTTGTCATATAGGGTTATGTTTATAGACACAAAAGCTAAGTGGAATAAAATTAAAATATATTGTCTCTTTAAGATTATGTTTAGTGTTATTTTTTTTAAATATAATAGCTTTGCCGTTTTTATTTGTTTAAAATTATACTTCCAATTAAGAAGTTGGTTAATTTAAAAAAAAGAGTTAATTCTATGCTCATTCATATTTAGCCTTTCAGTTTTTAGTAACTCAAAGTGTGTAAAAAAATTAACTATTACTTTCTTCTTCATCATATAACTGAGACTATCTTATGTAGGTATTTCAATTAAGCTCTAAATAGATATACATATGTATATATAATTCTTCCTATAAAACTAGAAGCTTCATTATAAATAGCGAACCGAAATAAAATGCTTGAGTCGTAAGCGGAGATTTACTTTTTTTGAAAACTTTATTCAAAATAATCTTGATTCCCCAGAAGAGCGGCCAGTCCTCTTGGTTTTAACTTTAATTTCCCACTAAAAAACTAGGATTTTTTGTTTAGTAATTTTACACTAATCAATTTACATTTTAAAGTTATTTTATTCCTAAACATAAACAAGAACTATTTAGAATTAATCCAGAAATCTAAAACGTTATTTTGTGCCTTGTTTTATGCGGTTCAAAAGTTTCAAATATTACAATAATGCAAATGCATATTAACAATGTTTGACATAATTTTTAAATGTCTCCATTTTAACATAACGGTGACTTTCGAAAAACTATGTTACAAAATAATGTATCATAAAGGTTTGTCATGTCAAACTATAATTTGTATGTAATTTAATCATACGTGATTGAATTCTAGATCATTTATTCAAAATTTAAAGCTGTTATAGATCTCACCAACTAACAAAATGTGATTTTGGAGAAGATCGGAGAAATTAAAACATATTTTTTTTCATTCTTACAGAGTATTTATTTATATACCTACTACCCGAAAAGCCGTCGCGACGCGTCGATTAAATAAAGATTTCGGAATGGTTTTCTGTTCCCAATTTTATGAAGGACAATTTTAACATCAGAACAACAAACATTTACAAATGTTTGATTACTATTAGAAATTCTTTCTCTTTTATTAATTATCTACTTATAACTTTTATTAAAAGCTTCGGGAACGGTACAAAATTTGTGTTTCATTTTTCAAAATGAACATTTAATAAACAAATCGTTGTTGTTGCGAAACTGAATAAAAAGGATTATTTTGCATCGCTGTACCTATAAATAAAAATTTAATTAAAAACATAGAACAATAATATTTCTATAGGTTTTACTCTTCTAACAATATTGAAATAAATAAATGAACGCATTTCATACGCATTTAATTAAAAACATTTATCTTACACGTCTGATGATGCTTTTTCGGGGTATTTCAAGGATGTCACGGGCATTTTTCAATTCAAAACATTTTAAAATAGAAACCAATTTAAATTTTAAATGTACAACGAGGAAATACAATTTTTGATTTGTAAAGTGCTGAATTATCAATGAACTGCCAAATTTGAAATATTCACAATATTCTAATTTTAATCTTTTGCACTTTGTGTGGACGGATCGACGAACGTAAGAACTAGGTATTAATTGTAAGTGACGCCACATTGATTCAATGTTATTCAATTTTTGTTTTGATTTTTTGTCTCAACATTTTAGTTGATTTAGTACGATTTTAATGCATTTTTAGTGTGATGCTAGAATAAAAATAAGATTCTCTAGTTAGCATCGTACCTACTATCTAGCTTGAGTGTTAAGTGGTATACATTAGGCTGTTTAACTTTTTCCCCCATTTTTATTTTCGTAAAATTGAGTTTTAAAAAGCGGGGCATTTCTCCCTCATCAACAACGTACTTAACCGACATGTCAGTAAGTATACCTAACTTTTGCCATGTTGTGTTGTTTTTCTTGGTAGGTACCAACCTATAATTTCTTGTGGTATTACCTTAAAGTTTACGACCGAATTCATTGACTTTGACTGTCATTTATCATATATAACCTTGGTTGATTCAACCCCCATATTTTTTTTAAGCGATTTAGTGTGCTAATTCGGCATTATTTAGCTTTTCCACGCCTTAATTGTTAAAAACAGTTTTATCATTAAAATTTTAGCTTCGAATATAAGTCAAGTGAACCAAATCTGTACACCCAATATACTTACACAGATACTAAAGAACTTATGGGGTTCACTTTCAACCTTCATTATTTTCCACTTACCTCCAGTTAAAGCACTTAATCCCGCCGAGGTCACAGGTGGTGGTGGTTTGGACAATATCGTATCGATTCCATGCGGATTTGCTGCACCCTGTGTATGTGTGGTCGAAGTATGATGATGGCTATTGTTCATACCGTATACGCCGTTAGATCCATTCGAGTTCCCTAGGGCACTACCAATGGAGCCGCCACCACCACCTCCGCCATTACCACCGACGGCCGATTTCATTTCAGTCATAGAATGTAGCGCCGCCAACGGCGGCCCCAGAAAACTCAAAGGCAATTTATGATCCAACATTGTACCGGAACTAAGGTATCGTTTGTTCGATAAATTTTCCGGGCTGTAATCGCTGCGCGGGGGACTTCTCGATTCGCTATTGTTGCCAGCCTCTTCACTGCTCCGATGGCTGACCACCGAAAATGATTTAGTGCTATCGACGGGGCTGGAGTTTTCGTAGCTGCGATTGTTCCGGTTGTTATTGTTACTGTAGGGATTACAATCAGTGGGACTTTCCGAATGCAGCCGGGATGACGCTAGAGAATCTCCACGATAAGCACTATCAACAGAACACAAAGGCGGCGGTGGTGTGGAGGCGTTGTCCTCTTCGGAGCGGGATTTCAATGATGATGGTGGTTCTTCGATGGATTTTTTCAATAAGGAACTAGGAAGATTATTATTGTTGTTGTTATTGTTGTTGTAAGCGTTGTGATAGTCCAAAATTGTTTCTCGTTTTCCGTACGAGTGATGTGGCAGATATTCGCCCTGCGTCGAATTGTCCGAATTATTATAACCGTTATTCCCCGAATGCAATGGTGGGCTATGATTGTTCGCAATTGCTGCGTATCCGCCACTATTGTGACGCATATACGGATTTACTAAATCCAGATTGTTGTTTTCCGGATTATCTTCCCGGAAGTTTGGATAAATGTTGCCGTTAAAAAATTGATGTGCTCCAAATGGAAATCCTACCGGTGCTCGAAATGCTCCGAAATTGAAAGAAGAACTTGGAGACAAATGAAATTGCTTGGGGTCACCACCGCCTATCAAATGGTGTTCCGGCCTTGACAACTTGGGGCTTTCGGAGCCCGAAGCTGATGTTGTCAAATACGGGCTACCCAGATTGACGAGATATCGAACTTGCACGATTTGGAAATTGTTCGATAATTACATATATCGTTAACGCGACCGATTAAGCATTAAGGAAGCTTCTTTTCTATACTCTAGATACAATTATTCACAATAGCAAAAAACTATTCAAAATTCAAAATAATATTTTTTATTCACTGTTATCCCATTGGAATTTTGAATGAACCACTGTTATAAACACTGCATGTATCTACACGTCCATTGACACGAAAGAGTTTCACATGAAAAAAGTTACTCGCGAGCTACCGTTTTGCCGTGTCCTAATGATTAGGCCCAAAATCAAAGAATGATTTCGAAATTGACTGCCGACGTTTTTTCAATGAGCTAACAAGAGGCAAATACACAAAAACCCAGAATTCTTTGACACCACAAAGATTCCACACGATTCTACGTGTGTGCGTACGGAGAGTCACTTAGTAAAAACGAGAATTGAAACGAAATTAGATTTCATTAACCGAAACCGAGATGATATTCTGGGATTCCGGTAGTCGGGTAGTGTAGTGAGTTTGACTCCTGTAGTGATGCAGTAACTTCTTCGATCGATTCGATTTAAGGGAGAAGCAGTAGGGTTGGTTGAGAGTCGAAAGTTATTAACACACAAATACAATTGCAGCAACATCAGCTAAAAGAAAACATGAACATCCCAAAGAAGTTGATTACATACTCAAATGTCACTTCGTTCCATTGCAATTGGGTTAAAATGGAAATGAAATCTCCTCGCACACCATTGCAATATTCGAAACCACGCCTCCCGGAGTGGGGAAGGGAAAATGGATTTCGCCATTATTAAAATACAGAGAAGCCATTCGGAACATGCGTTGTTTAGCGGAACAGTGGTCGTCAAAATGAGTTCATTCCATAGTTTCCATTCAAATTCCAAGTTATTCCAGAATTCCGCAGGCGGAGTTACTGCTTTATTGTCATTTATATCGGACAGAGTGGCTCATTAAACACAGAGAATTGTCTTTTCCGTTTGGCTTTGGCGGCTTGCAATGTACGTTTAGCATTTATCCTGTCTAAGTAGTGTGGTGGCTTCAAGCTTGAACTTTATATTGAAGTGAATTCGCTGCTGCTGTTGGGTGGGAATGAACTGAAAATGAGATAGAATAACGATGTAGGTAAATAAAGAAGCAGTTAATATTGCTGTCCCCTCAGCCTCAGCCACAGTCTCGTTCTATTTCTGCCACTGGTGGCTTGCTGTTGTTTTGTTATTGTTGTTTCTGTTGTTAGGCTTAATGATCTCTCTTCGTAAGTAGCCCCTGTTGAAGAGCGAGGTGTTCTATTTACGATTCTATTGTGTATCGTGTGTCTGTATAGGGGAATCGAAATTGAGCTCAGGAAGATTTGCTGCCGTTGGATGTGGAACCTCCCAAATTGCTTAATAAGAGTATTATTATTGCGGAGAAATGAATTTTGTATTTTAACCTTTTGAATATGCGTTCATTGTTAATTATGATAGATTGATGTTGTGTTGATATTGTTGTGCGTTATTTTTTTTTTCTTTTAATGTGCTTTTTAATGGGTTTTGAAAATAAGAAGGTGCCTAATTGTTAGCGTATAATTGATTTCGGTTAGCTATATAGCTTCCTATGTAGGTAGGTACCTAGATAGGTAAGATAACAATGCCTAATAATTATTGTTATATGTAGGTACCTATGTCTGAAGAGAAATTATCTTGAATAAAAGTTATTATTTCTTGAACTTCGCTGGTTTCCAACAAGCATGACAGTTTGATACTGAATTTTGGGAGAATGTAGTTAGTTATAGCCATAGGTATTGGTAATGTACCTAGGTATTGTATGTACCTATACCTTGAATTTTTAAAGTAGCTTTTTGATTATTTTAATGAAATATGGTCCAGTTTAATGCTCTTTATAGGTATATTAAGTTCCTAAATATTAAGTTATTTTATTTTTGTTTTTCTTGAAAGTTATTAAAAATGCAAGTGGGTAGGTTAAGGTACATGATAAATACCTATAAGTTAGGTATCCAGTCATAATTTATAAAAAGTCAATTGGAAATTCAAATAAATTTAAATTAATTAAACTCTTAATTCACTTATTTTAATTATTTCAATCATGGTTCAAATAATTTTAAAATGGAACAATATTTTAGACTAAAAGATTTTAATTATTTCAATCATGGTTCAAATAATTTTAAAATGGAACAATATTTTAGACTAAAAGATTTACAAATCTTAAATAAATGTGTGTACCTACCTACCTACGAGCATTGGGTATACCTATGGGCAAAATATTAAGTATAAAAGAGTTTTGGGAGTGAACTTTTCGATTCAGGAACTGTATTTGTTTAAATAATTTGATTATAACTTCTTTGAAATAAGCCTCGTTCAGTGAGGCTTTTCTAGAAAAATGTTCTGTTCGGACAAGTTTTTTCAGATCGCTTCTATTAGAAAATAAACTTTTCTGGTTGCATTTTGGGCTTAGTGCTTAGCTATGCATACCTGCATTGGGACTTCAAAAATGAGGTATGAAGTTATAAAAGCTAAGACTCTCCTCTTTACGAAATCAGTGGCCGGAGTTGATAGTTGGTGTCGCGAATACCTACTGGTATTTTTTATGTTCACTTCACACGTGATCTAGGCCAGTGTTGCCACCCAAAAAAAAAATGTACGTGCCACATTTTCTAAAAAAACGTGCAATTTTCGTTCCATATTTTTTACGAACGAAAATTCTTATATTACAAAAAAAA
This sequence comes from Epistrophe eligans, assembly GCA_951394125.1. Taxonomy (NCBI): domain Eukaryota; kingdom Metazoa; phylum Arthropoda; class Insecta; order Diptera; family Syrphidae; genus Epistrophe; species Epistrophe eligans. The sequence goes on from OX596031.1 coordinate 1,067,461, forward strand.
GATATTCAATTGTGGTGAAATATAATAAAAAATTAGAAGAAATAATTTGCTCTATTCGTGCATTGTCAAAAAAAAAAAAAAGAATTTCTGTCCGTTTTTACTCCGTTTGAAGCAATTTTTCTAAAATTTCTGCAAAACTCGCTTTATTTGAAGTACAAATTAGAAATAAGAAGAACGTGCTATATTGAATTTCGTGGCACCGTGCCACGATGAAATTTTCATGTCAAAAAAGCACGATCGTGACACTTCGGCACCGAGCTGTCGCGCCACCCAATTTTTTTTTTTTTCAATTTATTTGAATGCAAATCAAATATATTCTGTCCTTTTCTGTTGAGTTTTGAGTTGTATAGATGTAGAACTGAAGATATAGATACAGAAATTTTAACGGGAAATGCAAAAAAAAAAAGTACCTACATATTATGTTTTTATTGTTTTTTTTTTTTAACTTTTGAGCGTTTATAAAAAATGTTTTGTATAGTATAGATTTAACTCTGACGATAGCTTTTCCAATATCATCAGCGATATAAATAATCTTACGGTCGCCTCTCTGACTAGGTATTTAGGGAAATCTAAAAATGTTTGTTAAAAATGACCAAAGCTTTATTTTATAAAGATATAGCCTTGTTTCTTGACAGCCGGCAAATTTTTATCAATGTTTTTGAAAAATTCAAAGTCAATTCTATATCTATTCTATATAATATAATTCTATTTCCACATTTCGGTGTTTTACAGTAACATACATATAGGTAGGTATGTATAATACCTACTACCTTACCCATACATATGCTTATATTTTTTAATAGCTATCCATTTATGACTCTTATTTGATTATTTTTCATATATAATAGTTCTTTTAAATTTTACACTGGTCGCCATTTTGGAATATACCTACCTACTATTAGAAAACCGACAATTTTTTATTGGACAGAAGTTCAGTAATGGCTATTAGCTGTTATACCTAATATAAACCTCAATAAACCAGGGACAGACAGTCGGTATAGAAGAGTTTTCATTAATTCTTTTTTCCAATTCTTAAATTTCTCGCTTAAAGATAAGGCACAGCTTCGGCACCATCAGTCATATAAGTTACGTCCAATCATTCAAAGATTTGTCGTTAATTTATGGCATTTTTAATCGACCGACCATATATAAACAGGACCATTTATTGGGAGCCTTTTTTTGTCAAAACAAAAAAAATCGGTCTCCATATATATTATACATATACAATATACATACATGTATTTTTGAGAAGGTTTCCCAAAAAAAACTGATTTTGATATGTATGCAGATAAGATTGCTCATCAAAGATCGTCGACTTTGGCAATAAAAAAATGTTTAAAAACAAAAAAACATCAGGGATCTGCTTAAAAATCTATATGACGATTACTAAACCAAAAATACAATAAACATTTTTAATATCCGAATAAACCTCTTGATTGGTTTAAATTGTATATTTCCCCAAAATGATTTATTAATTTATTGCGGGGCTTAAAGTAGAACTAAAATATATAACTATACTTAAATAAAAGAGATAAGTGAGCACAGCATAAATGAGTTTGAGAGAATAGAATTTTTTTAAAATAAAATACAGCCCGACAAAAATATCTGTATGCGTTCAAAAACGACTTCCATTTTTTTTGTTGAATTGACATCTTTAAGACGGAAAGGGTCAGGATCTTTATTTATGAAGGTTTAGCAAAAATTTATTTTTATATTATAAACTTCAAATGGATTCCCTTCCTCGCTTTGTAAAAGAAGTGTGTGATTCTTTCGCTATTTTGTGTCCTATAAAGCTTGCCAAGTTGCAATTCCATTTGGTCATATATAGTATAGATATCTTTTTTTTAAAGAACTAAAGTCATTGAAGGACCAACAAAAACAAACAAACGAACATCCTTTTTTTCAATGCGCTCAGTTAGAAGCCTATATAGGTATTGCTATATTCCTACTATAGCCTTTGTGCTATATCAGCCAAAACATTACAAAACATTCTGCAGGCAATTTTAATTGCTCCCTTGTTGAAGATATTATTAAAAGAGTATATGGGTATTAAATACAGTTATTGTTATATTCATTCTTATATTTGCACATAATTTTTCGCCCCAGGGAGGTGATATATTCCCGTACAATGTTTTTTTTTTGTTTTATTTTGTAAGAGAATGGGCGACGAGGATGATGTTAAAAGACTTTTATTGCTTGATTTATTGTTAAATGGTTTTATGGCAAGAACACACTTTACTGGTGCTAAGGACATCGTTTTTGGGCTGATATTATATATGCATTTGACCATAGTTGTATAAGAAATACGAGTAAAATAACTATATTGCGACAGGAGATAATAGGTTTGAAAGTTTCAAATTTTGAAGGGATTGGTTGAATGTGTATATACGTATTTATGTAGGTATATGCTTTATGCAAAAAAAAATCAATCAAATATATTTTGGTTGATCACAATATTGAAAAGCCCGGGTACTTTACTGAACAAAAACAAAAATTGAAACCCTTGACTCTGGACAAAAGTTACAGAAAAACCAATTCACCCAAATTCACATCAGTACTTTCGAACTATTTAAAGTAAATTTAAATAAAACAAATTTATGATTTAGATTTAGAGCTAATTTATATACCTATATACGATGTTTGGATATTGAAATTAGAAATGGAATATAAAATTGTTCAAATGCCCTTTACGGGAGTTCAAGCAAGACTTGATCCTGTCAAGCTAATTCTCGATTACATTCATTTTCAGATTTAAATAGTTTGCGGATTGTGTTCATAACTAGTATCTTTTGCATAGCTCCACAATAAGAAATTCTAGCCCTTGAAATTGAAAAAAAAATTAAAGTCAGATCTTGATGGTCTTAAATCCTGAAACTGCAAAATAAATCGTCCAGGACAACGTGTTGTTGAAACCATATATGTGTTTCACATTCGTTTTATGTGGTTTTTAGTTCCATATATCTATAATATGCGACAATTTTGTTCATTAACGTATCCTTTGAAAAATGCGGACAACTATCTACATATGTCGATCATAATGTGCTCGTAATGCGCGAAACGTACCAACTATACATAAACAGGTGAATGTTTATACATTATTTAACTTTAAAATTCGATACACAGTTTATATTGTAATGTATTTTCTCCACAATACTCGGTATATTGTCCAACTTTGTCCTTTGCACCTGACAGCAGATTTTTGGCTGTTAGATATATTTCACTCTGTCAATATTTGTGAATTTTACAATTATTTGAAATACAATGGGCCCTATCGGGAATCTCCCGGGGAATTTTAGTTCCCACGGAAAGTTTCATTCCCAAGAAATATTTCTAGTTATCGTGAACTTCCCTCGGAATAAATTTTTCCCAGGGAAAAAACTACCAACATTCAAAAAACAAAATTATTTTCGGAGATCAATTTCGAATTGTGTGCAGTGTTATCAAAGGATCATAATTTAAAAAAATAAAATTTAAGTTGAAATTCCCTTTACAATAAAACAAAATATCCCAAACAAATTCCCCATCCATGTGAAAAAAGAAATATTGGGTGCGATCATTTCAACTGAATTGTATAAAATTGCATAAAATTGTCCTCTTCGATACCTTGCTAGGGTACAACAAACAAAATAATTGAATTTTTCATGTTGCCAATTATATTTTTCCGTTTGAACGAGGTGTTAAATTTCGCAGAAGAACAAAATTCCTCTATCTGAAAACACTGTCCAGTGTCCACACATCGTCAGGCTTAATGCATGTCTGCGTTTTTTTTGCTGAAGGTGGGTACCAAAGAGGAGTCGGCAAGGACCACGATGGAGGTCTTGCCCAGTCAACATTCTGTGAAGTTTTCTCGAACTTCCTTAACATTTTCGAGGAAAAGCTTTGTCCAGAATAGATCAAAATTCAAACCGCGGAAGAGCAAAGAAAGAAAAATTTATATTTTTTCGAAAAATATAAACTGATTGATCTTTTTCTTGGTTTTGCATTTTTCGTTTTTTGCTGCAAGAAGGTAATCAAAATGAAGATGCATTTCGGCCAAATTTTGCCAAATCTTATTTACCCTGTAGGTAGTACATCCAGTCTCTATAGTATTCTTTTCCATAATACTGGTTCTATTTTGATTTGATTTGTTGAGTTCGTCCCATAATAAAATTAAAAAATTGTGTTTATTTATCAAAAAAGTTTCAATTCCTCCGTCTCGCCTTAATTTCTCCACCAAAATAAATGGGAAAAAATTCCAGAGAAATTACAACAAATTTCCCATGGAAATATTGTTCACGATAGCAATAAATTCCGAGGGGAATGTCGAACACCATTCACGATACGAATTTTTCGAACGTGGGAAATATTTCCCGGGAAATGTCGTTCGCGATAGGGCCCAATCTTAATTTATTTGAATGATTCTTTACTTGCATTTTTTATACATCGACATCTCTAAATAAAAATTGAAAGTTCATGCTGCTAAGTGTTTAGGTTTTCTCCGCCGATGCAAGAAGTTTTTTACCCCTTCTGATCTGGCTGTAATATATAAAGCCTTTATTCGTCCGAAACTCGAGTACAATTCCCATATTTGGGCAGGTGCTCCAATAACCCACTTGAGTCTCTTGGACAGAATTCAAAAGAGAGCTCTAAAAATGATAGGCGACCGTAGTCTAACTGAAACATTTGTATCTCTAGAGCACCGCCGCAATGTTTCATGTCTATCATTATTTTACCGCTATTTCCATAAACAGTGCTCTAATGAAATAGCCAGTTGCATTCCTCCCCTCAAACTATTCAACCGTAATACCCGTACTTCTAGGAATGCGCATCAGTTTACCCTTGAGCCCAATTTTGGACGTACTGTCAAGTACAGAGATTCTTTTTTTAGCCGCACTACACGAATGTGGAATGCTTTACCCGGCTCAGTGTTTCCCACTCATTTTAGTGTGCAGACATTCAAAACCAACGTGCATCGGTATCTCCTTTCCAATCCTATCCTACTTTCCTAATTGCTCGCACTGTGTTTAACATTATAAGGGTATTCATAACCCCTTGTGTGCACGCATAATATATAAAAAAAAAAAAAAAAAAAAAAATGACTGAGAGAAAAATATTTTGACGTAAAAAAAAATATATCGTTTCAAATACTTAGGTGCATCCCTTTGCTTTGGAACTCTGTGATTTTCTGTCCAAAACAGGATTGTATGTAGTTTTGAACAGAAATTTACAGAGTTTTAAATTCAAGGAACGCAGCTACCTACTAATACAAATTAATGTAACATTTGGATAAGGTGCAAGTTGTAGCTTTCATTGAAATTTTAATTCTTAATTTTGAGACTATTTAAAGAAAACACATAAAATGATTTTTTCAATGAATTTTAAAAATCATTTTGCGTGTGGAAGATTGAGTGGAAATGAAATTTTGTTTGGAGAAAATTAATAATTAAGTCACTGATTTTGTTTTGGTTTTTAAGTAGCTCTTAAAACTTAAATTTTATATGGAGGTTCTCAGAAATTTTGGCTCAAAGCCAATGTATTTTGACAGTATTTCCATGTTTCATTAAAAAGTAAAGAAAGAAGTGATATTTTAACATCTTTATCACTCCTAAATTTCGGTACATACATATGTACATCATATTTTTTTATCGAAAAAAAAAAGAAAAGCCAGAAAATAAAGGTAGCAGAAACTTCTTAATTCATGTTTCCCGTTAAAAGCTTGTTTCAAGCTTTAAACTTTTGAAAGCAGCACTTTAGTTTCTGTGAAATGCACACTTGGCACGTACTTGATAGTGCTGCGGTAATCAATTAATTGTCAAAATTTCTAGCGTAAGACCTAAAATATATTGGCATTAGTCTAAGTTATGTCATTGTTTTATTATATTACTTCAAATTCAAGTAAATATAATCAACACCCCAATTTTATCAATCAGAAATCAATTGTAACCAATCTAACGAAGTGCGGTAGCACATGTTTATATGTATGTTAGTTCTCATTGAGTCACACACAAAACATGCCGAAAGCATATATTCTAGAAAAAAAAAATATATTATTAAAAAATAACCTTTCCCCGTATTTGCCACACCACACCATCCCACAACACAAATTCAATCAAAAAAGGGTGCAAATACTTTCTAACTGACATGCCAAGGCCCTAAAACTTGACCACAAAACGATTCGATTTAGACCTATTGGCTTTTTTCAACTTTAAATCCTTATACTTTTTTACTCACCCTATTCCAAAATACACCACCAGCGCAGCGGTTTACGGCACTCAATGACAGCATTTGTTCCTGGCAGAAACGGGAGATCTATATAGAAAACAAATGGGTAAACAAAGGGTTTCAGCAAGGATTTTCTCTGGTCCATTTATAGATATTAAATTACGGATTTTCCTTGCACCGTACCTCTGCAGAGATATAGGATATCGCAATGGTGATAGCGATGGGTTTGGATGGCGTGGGGTTGGCATTTGATTGTCTTACAAGCCAGAAAGGCACATCAATTCAATGGCTATTTAACCTGTTTCCCAATACATATGTATATAGATAAGGTCCCTGGATTATGCTGTCCGAATTTCACCATCATTATGGAATCGTTTTTTCAGTTTTTTTTTGTTTGGCATCACCTTTTCTACTCATACCTATCAAAAGGGAGAATTCAGCTTGTTCCAAATGGGAATGCTGAAAATTTAAATTGAATAAATGCAAAGTTATTGGCAGATTAGGCACCCAAAAGGGGTTTAGCATATGAATGGACATGTTACGAGCATATACATATAGATAGACATTGCTGTATCGACACATATTGATAAGATTTTATGTGGCGTCATCATTGTCATAATATATCTGGGGTTTTGGTGTCCTTGCAAGGAGGTGTGAACTGGCGGGTCTCAGTGTCTCAGCTGTGTAGTCTGATTGTGTGCATGGAATATATAAGTTTTTATTGTGGTGAAACATCTTCGGCTATTTATTTTGTAAATATTTTCAAGCTTAATCCTAAAAATGGTTAAATCAAATATATCGGCAGTTTTTTTTTTTTTTGAGTATAGATTATAGATCTTTTTTTCATGAATAATATTTTATGAATCGGTAGGTTACATTTGTATTTGTTATATTAGTTTTGGGAAGGGTCTACAGTGCAGAAACTAAATTTGGTTTGTATCTTGGGTAAGATTCAAGAGTTTCCATTTCAAGTTCCCACTAATGAAAAGGAATAGTGTCAAGTAAATGAACTTGAATTGAAAACTTATACAAGATACAAAAAGTACAGGAATTTACATCGATATAAATTCACAGACCAAAATCATTAAATCATAGTCTGCGTGAGCCGCTTTCTTTTAAAAATTTTCTAAAACTGAAAATCTAATGCTTCTTCAAATATTTCTATTTAAATAATATAATTTTATTTCGGATCAACCAACAAATATTTTATTGTCTTTTGAAAAAAATCATAGACTTCCCCTTTTGCGCCAAAAATGATTTTTCAGCTGATCTTCCTCTTTGTCAAAGGTTGATAAAGACGTTTAAAAAATATTTCTCAAACGGTTAGTCGTTGTTATATTCTTAAATTACATCTAACAACGGGATCATATCCTTGAAGTAACAGTACTCGTACATCCATTTTAAAAGCCCCATAAATTTAGAATTTACAAAAAAAAAACAACACAAAACGAAAAAAATCACAAACAATTTTCATTAATTTTATTGCTCTCATAATTTGTTGCCGCGCATTTTGTATCACTCCATTTTGTAGGCTTATAAAAATCCCTGCTTAACAAAATTATTATCGTTTGCTGCCACATGCACCCCTCTTGAATGAATAGTGTTGTAGATTGAAGGTATGTATATATTTTTTCGTCAGAAACAACATATCTGCCACCTCAAAATGCGTGTTTATTAATTAAGAGCATTTATTTTCATTAAAACAGCTTAATGGTGAGAGATAGATGGTGGAAGTTTGAGTAGGGGGACGAATTGTTTGGCGCCAATTCGTTGTGAAAAGGATACGCGCAACTCGCACACTTACATTATACCTACATCACAATCTGTACCTATTGTATTGCTTAATCAACAAGCGAGTTTTGTGATTCTCAGAGTGCATAAAAGTATGTTGTATCCTTGTATATCTAACTGTATATAGGAACAAGACAAGCAAATATAATGTTTTAGCAAAACTCGGTTCGGTAACAACCCTTCCGCTGCCACCGCCGCGTGGTTAAGTTGTGCTTTTTCGGTAGGTATTATTAATAGCCCAGTGTTTTGTATAAATAGTAATTAATTTTCCGAGTCCCCCATCCTGTTACTTCCTCTCTCTCTTTCGCTCTCTCTTTCCCTGGTTCTCCGAACTCCGATTCGTATATACTATAGCATCATGATGAATATTACCGAATTAATGGAATTTGTTATTATGGCTGACACGTCGTTATGAATAAAATAGAAACAATGAATCCCAAAAAGGATACTAAATTTAACAGTGAATTCACTTGTTGTATCCTTAAGTATTCCAAAATGTCTCAACCGAACGAACGAATCCCACTCATATAATTGTACAAAAGAGAAAGTTTTATAGAATTCAAATTTAAATCATTTTTCACTTCGAATTGACGCAGGGGGAGGGGTGTAGGTATAAACAGGATAAGGAAAATATTTCGTAACTTTTTATTGCCATGCATTTCTAATATCGATATTATGGTTATTTAGAGATTGTTCTAGAAAAGATAGCAGAAACAGTGTTGTTCCTCTACGTGTCGACTTTAATTGTCTACACTTAAAGGTAGACAATTGCGTAGACAATGTCAACAATGTAAACAATGTCGACAACGTCAACAATCATGTATACAATGTAAACAATTGCTGTCACATTTGTTAAATCAATAAAATTCATTCCAGAACAACGCGTGGGGTGGACGCAGAAAGAGCTTTTAAGTCAAAGTATTATTTGAAAGCAAAAACTGAAATGACGGGAAAGCCGAAGAATAAAGCGTTCGATGAACTAGGCTTTATTTTGGTAAAAGGCAACAACAAATATTCAGCTAATTGCACGGTGTGCAATAAAATTTTTTTAAATACTTCTGAAAACCGCCTTCAAATTATGAATTGTCTACGTTGTCTACATTGTCGACGTTGCTATGTAGACAATTACCAATTGTCTACGTTGAATTGTCTACACGTAGACAATCGTGTAGTCTACATTTATAGTCTACATGGCACAACACTGAGCAGAATAAACAATTATCATTTTTCAATGCAATTTATATTGCTTCTGTTACATTTTTATTTGTTTCAATTATAATTTATAATTATTTATATATGTAAATATGTATATTTTTAGCTAAATTAATGCATAAGGCTAGGTATTGAATAGAAAAGCCAAAAAATCTTTACTTATGTATCTATAGTATCTACTCTACCCTTCACAGGGATTATGACTATTTTGATTTAATTTTACTTATGTTTTAAAAATATTTATAGCAACAACAAGCTCCTACTTTAGTGGCTAATAATTGTACCTACAAAAGATTCACAGAACGAACTAAGTCGTACGAATTTAGGATCCTTTTCAGTAAGTTCATATGTAAAAAAGATAATACGGGTTTGATCTTTAAATTGGAAAAAAGATAAATCTAGAGAATTTTGTTCTTAGCCTTTATTGGCAATATAATTTTCTAATTTATTTTTTTTTTCACTAAGAACATATGCAGTCGAATTCAATAGATTTTTCATAAAATTAATGGTGCCAGATCGTTTACAAAAACCCATAAATGTTGAACTGTCCTTCGATTTTAATTTTTCAATTAAAAAAAAAAAAAAATCCTAAAAATATGCAATGAAATCAAATGGTCAACAAATTCCTAGGCGTATGTTGCTGAAAAATATGTTCATTTCGTGGTGAATAAAAATGTTGCGACTTGGAATATGATTTTGTGCATTTTCATAAATTTGGGTAAAAAAGTATAAAACAGCGTCTTTATATTAATATTATTATAAAGTTTAAATCTGCTATTTTAAAAATTTATATAGGAAGTGCTACTTGGTTTGAAAGTGGGGTACTTACAATGTATTCGAAATTTTAATTGACAACTAACTCCTCTTGGTTCTCTCATTCAGTTTGGACTTGTTTATTTCTTTCAAAATTTTCATTTATTCCTTTTGTTTTCAACTTTAAATTTAAATTTGGATTGGAATTTTATTTTACAAAGTACACTTATTTATGAAATAATTGATTTTTCAAAAACAGACGAAAATAAATAAATTCTCCGTTAGTGTTATCAATATAATAATGCTTCTTGAAATACAAGAAAAAGGACAAACAACGTTAAAAAAATAACCCACACAAAACAAAACCTCAGCAGCTATCAATATTGTCACAAAAGTATGCGGCATTTCTTCTTTATGGGACATTTTAAAAGTTTGCTTATTGCATTGCTTTAAGGAAATAATGATTTCGATTTGCGTCAATAAAAAATGCAGCCACCAATTGGGGGGACTATACTAAAAGCCATTTTCCTTATTCTCAAAAATCAAAAAAGGGAGCAGAAGTAGAAAAGAAGGTAAAGTCGATTCGAGTCGGAGTCGGCAATATCAAACCCCAATAGAACGGGCGGAAATGTATTTTGGATTATATAGGTACGATTATATAGGTTTCTCCATTGATATCACCCTTCAAGGCTGGCGAGTGGTGCTCGATATAGCTTAATTCGAAAAGAAAAAAATAAATAAAATAAAACGCGAAAAGAAACATTCTTGCTAATAATTCCCTCCTTCCACTAGTTAAGTGTTGCAGCCAGCTCGTGTTCCTGTGTAAACTGGCCGCTGTTAGAAGAAACGCCAATTTCGCCAATATGCTGAAGGGGACAAAATATTTCACGGGAATCTTACACTAACAGTCCACTGGCACGCGGAATCGACACGTCCTGTTCCTGATGCCAAGTTCAGAATTTTATAATTTTATATTTCCTCATTTCCTCATTTTTTCTTTGTTTTTTTTTTTTAATTTTATTTCACTTGTTTTATATTAATATTTTCTATGAGAGAGTCTTTGATACGCGCAAGGTGGAGAAAGTTTTTTTCAAATCGATTTATTAACGTCTTCAATAAAATTTATGACTATGAAGACTTTTTTGCATTTTTTTTTGTTTGTTTTTCTCCAGAATTTTATTCTTTTTGTTTTTCAATTCGATTTCATTTTAACATTTAATTAAATTGTAATTCGTGAAATATTGCTCTGCAATAAACGTTATAGCTAATTTTCTTTAATTTAAAAGTTGCGCTAAGATTTTTTTGTGTCGCATGCGATTGTGTCAGGTACCTATAGGTACTTATACATATGTATAGCAATTCATTCAGAAATGTTATTAATTTCACTTTGTCGATAGTTATTAAAATTTTAGGGCTCTCTCATAAACAAATGGTTGTTAAAATAATTTTCTGAAAGGTTTTCATAATTCATAATTTTAAGTAGGTAGCCATTTTTGTTTCATAAAAAAGTATTTTTTAAAACAAAACAAATAAAATAAATCATATTGTTATATATTGTATACTCTGTATTTTAAGTATTATAAAAATGTAATTGTCGTGTCCATTTAACTTTAACGACAAGAATTTTGTTGAAAAAATATTCACAATCTGAGAAAAATCAAAGAAATATTAACTCTGTTTGGTAACGTGAAATTTCTTGCAAAATTGCACAAATTTTCACAAATTGTTTTAAATTCCTGTTTCTTAATTCAAGGAGAGAGCAAATAATTTCCCCTCTATCGGATAGCTTCGCAAATTTCTGCTACACAAATGTCTGTGTGCAAAAAGTGTAAAAACTGTCAAATACATTACTGTTAGTGTCTGTCACTTGACGTGCGTCGGCTAGGTTAGGTTAGGTTGAGAGGGGCGTGCACAGCTCTGAGGCTGCTGCGGGGGACTATTGGTTCATTGTGACAGAGACAACTCCCAAACTAGTGGTTGAAGTAGACTGGCTCAGGTGTTTATTGGTTTCTATTTCTTCAACATCTTGACAGCTCCTATAAAAATCGGGTGCGTAAATCTAGTGGTCATTGTGCCAATGCCTAAGAGTAGGTAGGTATACAAAAAATTAAGTTTTGTAAATCGCCATCTTAATTGCAAATCACCTACGGTCGAACTCAACGTCCAAATTTTACAATTTACAAATTTGGCCATCTTGTACACAAAAGTGAAATTTTGTACAATAACATGGTTCACAATGCGTTTGTTAACTCTTTGCCAAGTTTTCCCTCTCCGAGTATATTTTCTTCTTCTTTCAAAGTTTGAAAGGTTTTACATATTTTTCTTAAAAAAGATCAAACAGACCTTTAAGCAAATTAAACTACACAGAAGCTGAACGAAATTCCAAAAAAAAATGTTGTGCTGTCAAAACTGCCTTACTTAATTTTCACTTTAGCAGGTTTTCCAGTTTAACGGAATTCAGTTCAGTGATGGAGTAGGTACTTATAAGAGGATATTATAAAAAAAATTCTGTGTATTTCAGTTAATCGATTTTTGATTTTTTTTTTCAGCAAAAGTTTTGGTGTAGGCGTAAGAGGAGTGCACTGTTTGTTTACTGGATTTCGTAATTTGCAAGACAAATTAGTTAATTTGAAATGCTTTAAATGCTATAGAAAATACCCCACTTTCCCTTAATTTAGTCTATAATAATACGAATATTTTTAGCGGAATTTTGTTGACTTTTTAGTTTCGCATTCAATCGTTTAGCAATATTTATTTGGCATGTTTTTGATTTCTCTTCTCATATTTCACTTTGCAATTTTCTCTCTTGAATTAAATTATTTCGCATTATATTTGTTGGCTTATTATTATTTCGCATTTCATTAAATGGAAATACATAAATGAAAAAATTTTTTTTGAAATTATTATTTATTTCATTATTTTGCATATATGTATGTAGTTTTATTTAGCTATTTAATTATTTTCCATGTCGATATTTAAGTTAGGTACAACAAATGGCCAATTAATAAAGTTGGCAATTAATTTTTGTGTGCGAAATTAATGTAGGTGGGTCTAGGTACCTATACATACATACATACATACCTACCTTAAATATAAAAATGGAAAACACGATATAAAAACCGCAAAAGAAGTTTTGTGAAAATATAGGTTTGCGAATTAATTTATTGACCAAAGGCAAATTTGCGAAACAACTATTCCCAGTCGATTGAAGTTTAAGTTTATTTTGATAATTTATTGAGGAGTATGTATAACCCCTTGGATGCGTATATGTATTACCCCTTGGATAAGTATACTGCGTTGTAAATATGTACATACACATACTCCGTATTGTTAAAAAAATCGAAATTAAAAAAGGTTATTTTTAAAAATTTAAATTTAAAATAAAAACTGATGTAAATTCTCTCGATAATTATCTATACATTCCCTCCACGTTTGAAATCTTTTTTGTATTCCCACAAATTACATGAAAGATTAAAATATTTTCATTAAAAAAAATCACAACAAAACAAAATGCAATTATTATGTATTATTGTGCCAAGAATAGCACACTCAGCGTCAGCGTCATAAAAGGAACCAAAAAATATTACAAAATGTAATCTTATCCCTCTCTCTTCAATTTACTCGTACGTTTTGTTCACAATTCACGCGTTGTTAAAAACCAATTCAAGCGCGTACGCTAGTTGATGTCAGTTATGTATATAGTAGTTGTTGTTATTATTATTGTTATTGGTGGACTGTAGCCTGAAGCCAACACTATCAGCTTCACAGTACTCTTACTCGATCTTCTTGCAGTCCGTCCGTCATTCATTATACGATCATGGTTTGGTGTCATTATCAACCCCAGCTGAATTATGAAGTGTGAATTTGTAATCATTTTTTCATACATAAATGAATATTGCAATCCAAGTGCAGCAACAACAAGAATAGCAGAAAAAGGGGAATTATAACAGGAGCAACGTGTCACACAAAGTGGAGAAAACATCTTTAAAAAAATTAAAAAAAAAAAAACAGATTGGATTAATCAACGTAATTCAATCAAATCAAATTGATACCGAAGGGCAACGCAACCGACGACGACGACTCTTGTGTTGCTGATGCTGAATCAGCTAAATTCTGATGCAAGGAAAACAAAACCCAACTTCACATGCGACATCACAGAATTTCATTGGGAGATCAAAAAAGTATTGCAGGAGAAAAATTACATAATAGAGAATCTATCGATCGTTGGTCGTTTTTGTTTTCTATTCGAACCTGTTTTCTGAGATGCTTTTGTGTTGCCAGCTTACTTTCTGCCTCTCTCGCGTGGTTAGAGCGTCAAATATGAAGAATAACCTATGCACACGTTAGATCGGATACACAAACCAGAACCAGATTTATCTTCATCCATCCTCGCCCGCATATCTATCAATAAAAATCGTTCTTCCGCACTCCAGAGTCCATTTACCATGGTAATAGTTATTTTGTGGTTGCCAACGATGTTTTATTTACATATAAGGTATAGTTTATTCGCAACAATTTGAATAATTGTTAAAACTTGATTCAGTTAAACTGGATTCAATTTTGGATGTTTATGTTCTTCTTCTGCGCTTAAAACCGTACCGTACAATCGTACCTATTTCGTGGAGCACAGTTTTTAGAAAGACCGAAATAGTTACAATATGCTTTTTTAATCAAATAAAATGTCGCATTTGTTAACGTTTAGACAACTGATTAAGATCATTCTTAGAAAACAATTAAACATGTTTATTTATGAATGTCTAAAGTTAGCCAATGTTTATAAACGACTTTTGGTATAAAAATCAATTAATTTTACCCAGAATTTTTATCACACTCGGTCGAGAAATTGAAAGTTTATTTTCAATTCAATTTTCAAATCGCTGTACTAAAGCTTTTTAGGGTTGATAAAGAAAATCATATTACATATTTATGAAATCAGAGTTTAAAGAATTAAATATTTATAAGACAATCAGCCGATTATATTTCTTGAATTTGATATTTCCCTAAATCTGGCTTTAAAATTTAATAATTAGACAAAAATCGATTTTCAAATACCTCGAATATGTGTACCTAACATGTTAGAAATACTGAAGAAATCGGCCGTTAAAATTTCCACCACAATTGGTACCTATGTATGTATATTATGTATATATTGTGATTTGCGTTCGAGTATATGTGTATGGAATAATGCAGGACTAGGGGCTATCCTAATCTCTTCTTGTAACGCGATCGTAAATTCGCTTTTCGGCAGCTAAGAAAACTGATAAAAATTGACATAATACAAAACAAAAACGCCTGCCAATTCTGCGCAATCATTAAAGTAGTTAGTCTCGTATATATAGTATCGTTTGTATCGTTGTTCTATATACGACTAAACACAATAATTAAGCGAGTATAGTTGGCGTCCCTTCGGTAGGCGGAAAAGCCTACGATACTATATTACTATTATTATTTTGTTGTTTCTTTCGTTATAATACAAAAGATTCGAGGGCTCAAAGTCGCTTCTAGTATTGGGTAGGTGAAAAGCCTGCGACGAGAACGCAGATAACAACAATTTACAATTGTGAGTTGTGGTGGTGGTGGCGGCGCTCTCGCGACGTTTTTGACATTCAACTTGAAAAGTGATCGCAGTTCGGTTGTGTTTGTGTTCTTCAAACTATATTACATATTGCTGTCCGTTTTCCGGCGTGGTGTTATGCAGTGCAGAGGGGGCATAGACAATTCCGAAAAAAAACATAAAAAAAGTGCAACGATGTGTGTTTGACATGTGTCATTTATTTGTTTACACTACGATTATTTTATTAAAGATTTATACATTTGAAGCTAGATCAGTTGAATTGGCACGCGAATCATTTGATGATGACTTACCTATGTGTTAAATATGCATGTTATCATTTTTATTAAAATTTATATCGCTCGAGGTCTTATGAGATGTTGTCAAGTTCAACGTACTTAATATTATAGAATCGTTAGATGTTTGTTAACCTAAGCATCAGTGAAAAAAAAAGTCTTAATGGTAACTATCTATTAAGAATAAAGACCAAGCAGGTTTGTATCTGGATGGTTTTTGCACAACTCTTCGTTCGGTGTTGTTGTTGTTGCTGAATAGACTCATAAGATCTGATTTTTTTTTCTTAGAGAGGAGCAATAGAAAGACACAAGTATAGAAGAATAACTCGATTTATCATTTTTTCTTGTTTGAGTTTTAATTAGATTTTTATATTAGGAATGTTCTGTCTGTCCTAAGCCTTCGGTTTGAAAGGTTCTTTTTTACTTATGGAAAATTGTTTTCCATATGTATTGCTCGTGAATATCTTCGTTTCGTTTTATAAAAAAGTTTTTTTTTTCTGTGAAAGTGAGTGTATTTTTTTGTTTTTTTTTTTGTACATTTTAATAAATGATATAATGTAGATGTATATATTGTAATTTCTTGACAATATTTTGAAGCACTTAGTCATTATTAAATTAAAAAATAACTGGTGGTAATTTTTTAATTTTAGTAACATGTTATATAAATAGTTTTCTATATTAAGATAAGGTTCAACAAGCCGGTTAAAAAGAATTTCAAAAAGGTGTAAAATATCGAAGTCTTATAATTACATATACGATATTGAATATATTAAGTAAGACATTTTCATAAATTAACTAAGAATGTTGCAGAACTTGATCTTGATTATTGTCCAAAAATATTCCATCAGTGAAGAAAAAAAAGAGAAACCTTTGAATTAGCACATTAAAGAGTGCAAATATTTGCTTGTTTTTATTGATGAGCAGGGAAGAAATTGATAAGAACTACCTAAAATATAGTTATTAAAAAACTTAAACAAATAATTTGTTTGTACACCGATTTTGCCTGTATAGAATTCGTTACTCTTGATATCTATAGCAAGGCTTAAATGTCCTAAAATAATATACATATATCAATTAAATTTTAAATTTTGATCTTATTTAATAATTGCAATGTAAAATATATAAATTAAAAGTAAATAGATTATTTAGGAAACAAACCCTGATAGATACCAAGATTATTAAATCACAATACAAACTAAGGTATTTTGTACTTAAGTGATTTGTCTTCAAAGTCTGTTATATGACGGGTTTTATTTGAAAGAAGAATAAGAAGCTAAATAATAAAATTATTTCTAACAGAAGGTCTACCTTATGAAAATAATTGCAACCAAAATACATATTGATAACATATACCTATCTTCATTAAAAAAATAGAGGCAATGTTTTTGTATTATTAACTTGACTATCGAAAAAGGTATAAAGATGGACACCATTCCATATGTGTAATATCATTGTAGTATTAAAGCTTAAAATGATAGAATATCCGACCACGGAATTCTATACAAACTCAACTGTTCTTTTATTTTATTAGTGAATTATGTATTTGTAACTCTTGTACAGATAAGCAAAAAAAAATACGCTTATTATTATCTGCAATAAACTTTTCACACCAACTGACCGATAAAACGAATTTTTACTTGTTCAAATTTATAATTATTATTGTATACTCCCCAATTACAAATTTTCAGATCATTTTGTTTAATCTTATCTTTTATACCATATATCTCACGAACCCCGCGGCCGTGACATGCAAAATTGTAATCTTTATATAAAATAATTTATCCACTTACGATCAGTGTATGATAAAAGATAATAATTTGATTAACAAGTAGGGATTTCTACCGAGATATTAATAAATAGGAAGACTATAGGTCGCATGTACTTGTTGAATTCAAGTGGCTTAGTTTCAATTTTTTTTGTTATTATATAATTTTCTTATTTTCATTCTAAGCCCTTTAAACATAATAGGAAATAGTTGCGACCAAAAACAAGCACTTTTCTTAAAATAGGCTCAAAATTTTTAAATTATAAGATTTTGTTTGCGAAAAAATCTTTCAAAATCGGTCATAGAATCTTTTTACATACAAAGGCAATACAAATTGAAGGAGTTATCGTTACGGCAAGCTGGAAAAAAATAGTTTCGAGAAAATCCTGCTCAAAGTTTTAAGTAGGTAGGAGAGTATTTTATCTATGACTTTTTTCGGAAATTTGAATTATTAGTAAATTTAAAAGGTGTTGTTTATATTTTTTGAAGTATTTAAGGCAATACAAAAAACTAAAAAAAGTAACAAGTTATATTGTACTAAGATTTGGAATGGATCTAAGTTCTTATCCTGTAAATGCAATTTTCCCAAAAGGACACAAATATGTAATTCTTAAAAACGATTATTTCAATTCAGAATTATTTTTTTTGTAAAGTTTGGTATACAATAGTACTAAGGCTAAATTTATCTAGAAGTAGGTACTTATTTACTTAGCAAACAAAAAAAACCTTATCAAGATCAGCTTAAGGGTTAGCCAGAAAAACGAATACAAAAAATCAGTCATGTTGCTACAACGAATACGGTAAATTTATTCGTCAGGTAGGGATTCCACGGCTGTCGCTGTAGTATAACGTTTTTTTTTAGTATGTAGCATAACGTTTTTTTTCCAAAAACTGAAATACACGTATTTATACACCTACTAAATTATTTTTTTTTTGATAAACTACCCACCCGCATCATTCATCCTATTGAGATTATCTTTTTTTCAACTTCTCAATAGTAGAAATATCATGCTTTGTTAAAATTTCGATATAGAATATTTAAACGAATGCAAAACTTGTCCCTAAATCACCATAGTCTCCCTATCTCAACTTAACTCTGGGTGATAATGAAGCCCACTGTCTAGTCTTATCTGTGACCTTGACATTGAATTTCTTTTTGTACCGAGTATTCTTATCGTTGTCTATGTTTAGAGAAATAATAAACCATTACTTGGGTTGGCATTTCTGTAATTTAGATTGTGTCAAACGTATCATCTTTCCTTCCTGATTGTCAAAAGAAATTTATTAATTCAATTCAAATGTAGAATAGTGCGTTGGAACCTTGAAAACAACGATGTTTATTTTTAAACTTGATAGGCTAGGCACACATTTTAAAAGTACATTTTTCAAGTTCAACTCAAATTTCAACGAACCAATAAACTTTTTTTTATTTTATTGTTGAAGCTTTAGTATATATTAATATACATATGTACATATTTATTTTATTTTACGCCGTCCCGATGTCACTATCATTTAGATCATATTACATCAAAGCGTATATGTAATTTTATTAATTGGGGCAAAATCTACACACACAAAAAATCCTGTCTAGCAAACTTGAGTGTTTTGATTTAAAAAAAAAATGCAAACATTGCACGCGTTGGAACAGATTTAAAAGGTTTTACTTGGTCCCAAACCAAGTATCGGTATCGGTTAGGTGCTAAAAAATAAATATTTTTTCGATTTAATTATACATGCATATGTATGTAATATGTATACTTAATTAACGTACTGACATATTTGCCTTTGATTTATTATAGAAAACACAAGGGATATAAATATATTCAGTAATCTATGGCTGTTAAAGCGACAAGGTGGATAAGTACGACTTTTAATTTTTTTGACAAATTTTGCGAAAAGCCTATCGCAAAAGCTAGACAGACACCATTGAGCAGAGTGAAAGCTGCTCCAGTAAGCATATTGCTCGTTGTCACTGGCTACTGATAAGCTAGTTTGTTAATAAATCTATCGCCAGTCAGTTGTGTTTAGAATGTGACCGGTTGTTGGACTTCGCGCTCAGATCGAACATGGCGTTTATACTACTTATTTCATTAGCAATCTTGCTAGTCGTCTATTTGAACTACAATTTCCAGAAATTGCAATCAAGTTTATTTTCACTTGGAAAACAATGCGACAAACTATCTGTGACTAAAAAAGGCATATGGGACATACCAGGACCTTATCCAGTTCCATTTCTGGGAACCAAATGGATATTCCTGTTGGGACAGTACAAATTATCTCAACTGCACAAAGCTTATAAATGTAAGTCTAAAACTACTCCATTGAATCTAAATCTAATGGCATTCTTTTTTAAGGTATGAATGAAAAATATGGCCCAATCGTCCTCGAGGTGACACCTGGTGGAGTTCCTATCGCACACTTATTCGAGAAAACCGATATTGAAAGAGTGCTGAAATATCCCAGCAAGTATCCATTTAGACCACCGACCGAAATAGTTGTTTACTATAGAAATTCCAGACCAGAGCGTTACGCAAGTGTTGGAATAACAAATGAGTGAGATGAAAAATATTTTCTTGGTTATCGGCTTCTGAAACTTATTGTGATCTACTTGTTTTTTTCATGGAAGGCAAGGCCCAACATGGCAACGATTACGCTCAGCACTTACTGCCCAAATAACTTCGCCAAAAATTCTTCAAAATTTTCTTCCATCTCTGAACTCGGTGTGTGATGACTTTATTGAACTTATTCGTCACAAAAGAGACCAGAATTCCTGGGAAGTCAAGCACTTTGAAGAAATTGCCAATTTAATGGGCCTAGAAGCAGTTTGTACCTTAATGCTTGGTCGAAGAATGGGTTTCCTATCAACAGAATCGGAACAACCCGAAAAAGTAAAATTACTGGCAAAAGCTGTAAAACAACTTTTTGTTTCACAACGCGATTCTTACTATGGATTTGGACTATGGAAGTACATACCAACTAGAACCTACTCACAGTTCTCAAAGAGCGAGGATTTTGTCTATGAGTGAGTTTGATTATGAGATTGATTTTATCGACAGTCGTTTTAATGATTCTTCAGTGTGATTTCAGAGATGGTGGAACAAGCTCTTCGAGATGAAGAAATCGAAGTCACAAATCTCGATGATGATGATTTAAAAAGTATCTTTATTAATATTTTACAATTAAAAGATATCGATATTCGTGATAAAAAATCTGCAATAATCGATTTTGTTGCTGCCGGCATAGAAACGGTTTGTTTTTTCTTTTATAAATTCATAATTGACTTATTGTCTACATTCTAAAAATTTCAGCTAGCAAACACACTGATTTTTGTTCTTAATTTTGTAACGAGTCACGGCAGTGCAACGGAACAAATTCTAGCCGAATTCCAAACTCATTCCAACAATCTCATTCTGCAAGATGCCATAACAAATGCTAAATTCACAAAAGCTTGTCTACAGGAGACTTATCGTCTTCAACCGACAGCTTTTTGTTTAGCTCGAATTCTCGAAGAAGATACAATTTTGTCAGGGTATGAACTTAAATCAGGGGTAAGCTAAAATGGGATATTTCAAATAGTTTTGTGTTAATAATTTTGTTTTCTTAGTCAGTATTACTGTGCCAAAATATGATTGCTTGCCATAAAAATAGCAATTTCAAAAACGCTATGAGTTTCATTCCAGAGCGATGGATTGAAAATGGGACATTCAATGTGAACATTGAAAGTTCATCGATAGTCGTTCCATTTGGAATTGGAAAACGTACTTGTCCGGGAAAACGTTTTGTGGAAATGGAAGTTATTTTACTCTTAGCGAAGGTAATTAAATTCGTAATTTGAGCTATATCATGTAACATTCAAATCTATATCTCCAACCAATAAAGGGCTTGTTCCTAGAAAAAGTTTTAAAAGATCTATTCCAAGTTTGTTAAGTACAAAAATACATATTTACACGCAAACATTGTTATTCAGTCTCGTTCTGCTATTTATCCATGTGCACGTTTGTATTTTGGTGCTATCCGTCGAAGCGATTGTTCCAAAATCAAATATAACACTTTTAAATTGCGATAGAATAAAAATTTAAATAATCAGATGTTTTTTTGAGATATTCGGAAATTTATAAGGGTAATTGTTTGAAATTGAGAGAAAAAAGATTTTTTTTTTTAAATAACACATCCATCCCATCGACTTACACATATTTATGTCTTTAACAACTTTTTATACAATTTTTTATTCCAGATGGTCCTAGCTTTTGATATCAGTTTTCCTAAACCATTAGAAACAGAATTTGAATTTTTACTTGTGCCGAAAACACCGTTGAGCTTAATCTTAAGAGACCGAATTGTTTAGCACAATTTATTCTAAACGTCCACCTTCCGAATTGTTTAAGCGAAAGACTGTTTTTACATTATTTGTTTTATTTTAAAATGTAAAGTAAAATAAGTATGTATGTATTGTATAATAAATAATACCTATTTTAAGTGCAATAAATACATTTTTGTAAGACGAAATAAGAAAAAATTAATGTAGATAAAACAATAATTATATATTATAAAAAAATGTTAAACTTTTATTTAACAGAATAAAATAAATTAAAATTTAAATAAATGGTTTGATCATAAATATCAACTAAGTATTTAAAAAAAATTATATTGTTATTTTTATTAGCTAAATATAAAATTAAGATTTGAAATTATTAATTATTGCAATCAAAGTTAAATTACAATTAATTTAATAAATAAAACATTAATTAATTGCTTATAAACCTTTTAGCTTTCAAAAGAGTTCAGAGCTCACACTATACCTAAAGCTGTAATTTAAAAATTTTAACAGTTTTTTTTTTTTTTAATGCAAATATAAAACATATTTTTGAACGAATTTTTGAAAGAAAAAAAATTGCACACGAAAAACTTATCACAATTTAAAAAAATCAATATCTTTTGCTTTTTGATCAAAAAATAAAAAAAAAAAAAAACGCTAAACTAATAACGTCTGGCTGTAGTTGGTCTTGGTACACCGGAAGTCCTTGGTCTTGCTGATTTAGCACGAACAGGATTTATAACAGCTTCTGTGTTATAACTCAAATAGACATGAGAAAGATCAACAAAGTCCAACTAAATAAACACAATTTATATTAAATAATCAAATTATAAAATAAATTTGAAAACAAACCTCTTTAGAATTTTGTTCACTATCAGCAATATGTTTTCGCATATTATTCCCTGTGTAAGCAACACATTTCAATTGCCATTCACCAATGTCTTCATTCCAATGGGTATATTGACCGATCATCATCTAGAAAGTTTATTTAAATTTTTAATTCTTATAAGATTATTTGTTTTTTGTAATAGGCACCTGATATTCCTGAGGAATATAAGAATTTAAAACCAGTTCGCATAGTGCCAGTTCTCTAGACAAACTACGAATATTTTCGTAGATTCCTTCTTTTTCGCGTTGATGTTCCTGCTGTTGATCGGCAAGTTCAGCTTTGACACTCATCAACATTTGCATCACACGATGGATCTTCTTAGTTATTCCAGTACTGGCATCTTGCAGACTCGAATAGCGTTCTTCGATGTCTATACGTTCAGTCTATAAAATAAAACAATATGTTTAAGATTTTAAAAGTTTAACGTAGAAAGATCAATTCAAAAACGGATCATGATCGTTCTTATAGTCAGAATTCGAAGTTTTTGTTTGAGTTTTATAAGGTTTTGCTTGCAACAGATTAGCCTGGTGCAACTCCAATATAACTTCATTTATTGATTATTAAACAGAAGCAACTTCTATTGCTGGCAACATTGTGAGGAGAGAACTTGACCTTATTTAGTTTATACAAAATGATAAGTGAATATTTTGTGTCAGATGAAACTTACTTCTTTCTTTTGAAGTGACTCCCTTAATTCCTCTTCAGTTTTTTCTCGCATTTCCAACTCTGCAAGCGAATTTTCCAATAGTTTTTCCTGAGTCTGGGCTTTTTCAAGGAAATTCTCGCCACCAACCAATATCTTCGTCTCCAGAGACATAAGTTTTGATTTCAATTGTTCTTGTTCGGATCTAAGATAAAGGATATCTCTAAGTCTTAATTTATGGATAGAAAAACAAATTATCTTACTTTGCTCTATCCAATTCATGCTCACGTTCCTTTGCTTTCTTTTCCAAAGCTTCCTTTTCAGCATCGGACTTTTCTGCGTTCTTTTTCTTCTTGGGTTTCTTTGGTTGCCCATTAGTTACATCGTTTTCTATTTCTATTTCAATTTCTTCTTCTTCGTTTTCTTCATCGCTATCTGACACTTCTGATTCAGATGGTTCGAAACAACCTTCTTCTAGTTGCTTGCGTAAACGTGCAATTTCTTCTTGGAAATGACGAAGTAGAGCATCTTTGGGCTCCTCATTAATATGCATTTTATTTTTAATGCTCTTGGCTCGACTTGCATATCTCAATGTCGAGATGGTTTCAACGTAATTTGAATGAGCTGGACTTATTGTTGCACACTAAAATGATATTATTTGAATGATAGATCTCTCTCAAAATAAAAACAGACTAAAAATTATTTACCATGACAGTTTTTGAGTTTCCACCCAAAGAGTCCTGCAACAAGCGTGTAAGTTTAGAATTTCTATATGGAATATGTGTACTCTTTCCATCGACCAATGCACTTATTACATTGCCCAAAACCGAAAGCGATAGATTGATTTTAGTCGCTTCTTTCAATCGTATGCCAGTTGCTTGGGTTTTGCTTTGCCTCTCAGATCCGGCCAAATCAACCAACTGCAGTTTACCCATTTTTACGTGCTGTGTTCCATCCGCTAGTTCACTTGATTCAACAGTTATTGAGAAAATAGCATGCGATCGAGATGATTCAAGATTCATTTTAGTTGCACCGACAGCACGATTTTTATTTCCCAATTTCATGATATTCTCAAGATCGTCAGCATTGTGCACCACATAGCCACTGAGATCCTTAACAAATACACCAATATCTGCACGTTCCTTGACTTCAAGGCTTTTGTTTACATCTTTCCCTAGGAGATCTCGAACTTCTTCATTGTAGATTTCCATATAGCTCACGCGAACCAAAAACCTCAAAGAAAAAGCTATGAAAGTTAGTAGGGTACTTATGAAGTTCTGGTCACATTACTTACTTTTGGTTATCTTTGGCCTTGGCTATGTGACCGAAAATATGTGCAAATGCATTTGGAATGATACCTTTGGTCTGTGGGGAATCAGGATTTCCGGACATGGTGTATGTCTTGCCTGTTCCAGTTTGTCCATAGGCAAGAATGGTGCCATTGTAACCTTCAAGTACTTTTTCGACGATGGGACGGGCTGTGTCTACATAAAGATCAATCTGCAAAATAAATCGTAAGTATAAGTTGAATCGGTCAGTTGAAATAATTAAAATGGTGATAAAATGTGAGATGGGTAAAAATTAAATTGCTTGTTTGGGACTATCCACATCGACTGTGTATGATTAATGACTATGAATTGATTCGACACAAGAATAAATCTTAACATCTGTGTTCTAAATTCTTATCACATTTTTCTCAGTTCTAAAATAATCAAATTAATTGTTCGACGAACTACAGTTGACATAGATTAAAAAAAAAAAAAAAACGTATTTGCTTTTTGGTGACCCAAATTGTCATTGGACCAAAAACACACTGCACCAGGCTTGAAAAAAATACAATAAAACAAAAATAAGGCTACCTTCTACGATTCATTACACAATTTTACGTTGGTTGCTGGAGCGTAAAATTAGTCATTTAATGACGTCTAATTTTCGGAAACAATTTATTCTTTTCATAAAAATTTAGATGTTCCCCTAACACCCTTTTGACAGAAATAAGAAAACAATTCCAAGGTCATTAAACGTTAAACAGTAGGTAAATAACAGCTCATTTAATTGTGTCGCAGCCGAACAATCTGCGGTTAAAATTTGTAGCTACGAGTAGAATAAAACGAAAAAAATTTACATTAGAAATAATGTAATGATTCACCACAAAGTAATTAAAGGGAAATATTCTTCAACTGAATAAGTTTAGCTATGTGTATCTTTTTGCAAATTATCATATTTTATTCCGAATTTTAAATTCGATATCCATGTGGATTTATAGTCATGTTGAGTAGACTCACTTATTATAATAACATCGTTAAATTTAAATTAGATTTCTGTTTGAGTTTTAGAATCAAAAGTAATTGCAATAGGACTCGGTGGTTCATCGAAGATTTTTGAAATTGTATACGGGCAATGACTAACTGTATGAGTATTGATTTTCTAGGAACCCAAAAGCATGTGTGCAAAGTACAGAATATGAATAAGGAATGGCTTCTGTTGTTAACTTTGTCGACAAATTAAAAAAGGAAATAAATACAAAATTACACTGTGGGAGAAAAATTAACAACTAAGAGAATAACAAAAAAATATAGAACTTAAATTTGGTAAAGAATTAAAACTTTTTATTTATTATTGTGTTTAATTGTGTTTATTTTCCGGTAATTGTCTGTATTCGAATATCGGTAAGACATACTTTTGCGCGTTGAACTCAAATCCGCCATAGGATCATTTTTTTGAATAATCTAGTTTGTTTTCAGAATGAAAAGCGTTTTTTGCAACGTTAGCAATGATTTTTTAAGTACTGATCATCTTCTTCAAAATTCAATTAAAATCTTTTCAGTAGTAAAAGAATATTCCAAGATTAAAAGCTACACATTACTTACTTAGTAATATTAGCGCAAAATTTCAAACGATTTAGTACGATGTTAAAGCATTTTTAGTATGACAAAAAGGCTTTAACATCGTACTAAATCGTTTAAAATTTTGCGCCATTGTTTTCCTTGAACAGGTTAGTGTGATCCAGACGTGCATTTTATTTATTTCAAAAATAACTTGTCTACTAATTTGTCAAAGTCACTGTTACTCCATACCCAACTATGTATGTATGTATTTTTATATTTTTTTTTTCATCTAAGCATATTAAATAATACTTAAATAATAATTCACATTGTGATGTGACATAGCAAAAACAATAATATAGATATGTATGTATGTACATTTTATATTTCAGTATACCTAACCTACACGATGCATTTAGATTCCTTCTACCCCTCACTAATTAGCAACAGTAACAACAAATACTCTTATAGCCACATTCAGTAGGTATACACGAATTGAAACTCAGACTCTATGTGTGCGTATATATTTATTATGAGACAAGCTATAACCCCAGAAGCCTTCCAAACACAATCCTATTCGACTCTTCACAAAGCAAACTTCTAACAGTCGGAATAACAAACAACACAATTGTATAGGTACTACAGCTCATCTAGACTTAGACTCGGTATCGACGACGACGCGACGTAAAAAGCATGATGAATCAAAGAGTTTCTCTTAGCTGCTGTTGGATGAGCTGCTTAAAAAACAACGCACAGTTAAGCTAAGTCCCAGAACCAGAGTTAGAAAAAATTGCGCGAAGTTTTAGATTTGTGGAGTTAATACTGTGAGATCGACCTAACCACCAACCATTCGTAGTTGAAACGTGGTGGAATTACAACGGATATCGAGTTTCTCTCTTGTGCGTCTACTTGTCGTCGTTCGTTCGTTTTGGTTTTTAGTTTTTACTTTTCTTATTTTAATTGTTGATATTTTTTCGAAATAAATTAAAATCGAATTATCGTTATATGCGCGGGATTCAATTAAACCGTTAATTAACTAAAAAAATAAGTCATAAGACTTTAAAGAGTGATTTGTGTTTTTGTTATTGTTTGGGAAACGCCTTAAAAAGAGCACACCCATCAAGTAGACTTA
The DNA here is from genome assembly GCA_951394125.1 of Epistrophe eligans. Classification (NCBI taxonomy): domain Eukaryota; kingdom Metazoa; phylum Arthropoda; class Insecta; order Diptera; family Syrphidae; genus Epistrophe; species Epistrophe eligans. Next base: position 1,094,834 of record OX596031.1, read on the forward strand.
GTCTAACTCAATCAAGCACGAAAAAGAGTGAAGTAAATTCCTATTTGTTTTTCTTAAATCTTTATGTAGTTACCCACAATAATCTTGTAAAAAATTAATTCTATTAAAAAACAACAAAACAAAACAACTTTCGACTAAAATGAAAACGCATACAGACAACATAATGGGTTGCAACTTTGAATGCATTTGACTTCGACTTGGCTTGGCAGGGATAGGATGAAAGAGCAGCAGACCGTAGTTTAGAGTAGAGTTCGGATAGTAGTATAATTGGAGTAGATTTACTACTTAGTGTTTTGTTTGTAAAAATCATTGCCTTTCTTTCAAAACCTCGTTACTTTAAAATAAACAATTCTTTGGGAGATACATATGTACATACAACGGATTAAAAATTGAAGGGATTGAAATTCTTTGAATCTAGAATTAGAACTGGGTTTATAGAGACAAAAGGTATAGTGATAGTGAATTTTTGATTCTGAACTACATAATGTGCATTTAAATATGTACACCAAATCCTTTTATCTTTTTTGAATATTAATTTTTTTCTGACAGTCATTCGTATATAGTGGAATATTTTATCCGAAGCCTGTTTATATTACTTTATGTATAGTTTTGAATGTGTGTCAGGTTGCATTGGCATGAAGTTAGTTAGTTCGATTGGATGAACTTTTTAGAGCATTATTATAATTATCATAAATTCGTAACTACTATTAAGAGCCTGGTGTCAACAGTTTGTGTTCTGACTTTATCAATGTTCTTCTTTGGGAATTTTAACACCTGATTATTATTTCGATGATCTCCTTTATTTTCTATTTCTTTGAAATAAACGTTAATTGCAAATCCAAATACAGGTGTGGCTTGTGGCACAGCGCGCTAGTGAATAAACGATTCAAACGCAAGGGAAAATTAATAAAAACAATCAAGTTGGAACCAATGTTGCCAAATGGTGTAAATTTAAGAAAATTGGCTTTTTGTTGACTTTTTTTTAATGATTTTTTGCTTTATACAAAATTTCTTAAAAAACCGATATTATTCGCTTAAAAAGCTTATATCTTATATCAAAAGCCTTGAATATAATTTCCTATTTAAAAAAAGCCTCAAGTTTTATTTAAAAAATAGAATCGTTTGAAGTATTTGGCAACAGTGTTTATGGTAATTTCGTATTTCCATTCAATTTTTTAACTTTTTACTCTCACACGGCTGTGTTGTCGATTTGTTTGTTTACATTTTCCCACATTACGTCGTCAATTCGAAGTCTCCCGAGTCTCGGCCATATACCTTTAGGCTTTGATTCAATCAATATATTCAAGTTTATATTATTTTTAATTTTTTTTTTGAGCCACCAGTCTGACGCAGTTAAACTGCTTTCTAGTTCAGCGTAGAGAAAGGGGAGAGGACGAAAATTCCTCAGCTTTACACATCACAGTCTATAGGAGCGTGATGATGTACGTGATAGGGGGACCCTATATATCACGTTTTATATATTTTCTTGGCCCTACCCTTTGGCCCAATTAGGCTTGAAGCGTAAAACTTAATAGAACATACATTTTGTTACAAGTAGTGGGGTTGGGTGAAATGAAGCGCTTAAGTAAATACCTTTTGGATTGCGTGATTTGTTTTGATTATTTTTTTTATGGTTATAATTTTTATTCGTGCTATACAGTACATTCACCTGCTTATTATCACAATAATTTTAATTTAAATAAAGTCGTCAAATGCATTGAGAGCAATAATTGAAAATTATATGTAGAAATTTATCAGATAATTTTTCTAACACTTCACAATTAAACAAAGTCTTCTCTGTAGAAAGTTGCTAACAAACAATTCATTAATAATTATTTTGCACGTTCAAATTGGCCATAAATAAAAAAACCGAACTGCCAAGAGTAATTTAGGAGTCACAATACCTGTCGGTTGTTGTAAATGCCAGCCTTGGAACTTTCCTAAAAAAATATATAAATACAATTTAGTTGTACCTGTATTTTTTGTAGATAGATGCTAACAATTACGATAACAACAATTTCTTGTAATTATTGTGCTTTGAAGCATGGCAAATATATGTAGTTAACTAACTTTTTTCTCAATTAAAAAAAAAAAAAACTAAACATAATATGTGTGGTGGCTTTTAATTCTTAAACTGCTTATTCATTAAATTATCGCTTTTATTTTTTAGATTGGTTTCATTTGGGACTTCATTAAATTTGGAAAAATAAAATTAGAATATCATGAATTATTTGCGAAGCATAGGTATTTCATTTGTTTGGTTTCGGTATTATTTATGCAGCTGACAGCAAACAGAAAAAGTTTTTTTTTTTAAATGTAATAATATTCGATCGGAGCAAACGTTATGTGATCAGTGTTTCTATTAGGTATTTATAAATTCTTAAATTCCATAAATAAAAAATAGTTTAGTGATTCATGGGGAAAACGGACAGAATCATCAAGAAGCTTAATATATAAATACATGATAAATTGTAAATCATGTTTACTCCATTCGAATAATTTCATTTAGTTTTACTTTATTTTAAATCCATTAATAATTTGAGCTTTACTTAATAGAACTTGAACTTGATGGTCCAGTTTTACAGTCTAAATAAGTGGCACTTAAGTTGCTAATATGGTAAACTTGAATGGCTCTTATTCAGGGAAGTGTGTCCTGTAAAGCTGGGCCTTAGATAATAAACAACATACCCATCTGTTAATTTATAGTTCTAATTAATAAAAGTGTAATGACCTGTAACATATGAAAGTGAAAAACAAAACTGCATTCTTGTTTAAAAAAGTGGAAACGTCATATCGTTATTTGAAAAGTTGATTCAATTATGGTTTTTATTTTTGTATCTTCAAAACCAGTTCCGATTTTGATGATATTTTTGCTTTTTTTTTTTATTTTTTGAAATCAGAAACAATGGTAAATCAGAAACGATTTGCCATTCCAGCATAGTTGAGGAACATTAGAAATGAAAAAAGCTTTATGTATTTATGTATGTATGTACATTGAATGTCAAATTTAAATGTTGAGCAACTTTTCTGAACATAGGTACCAACATCATAACTTTCCTAAAAAGGGTCAAATACATGTGGTTTAAAAAAATATTGTTTTTTATTAAATTTTTGTTTCTATTAAATATGCAATTTAATAAGGTTTTTCATATGTAGTTTTATGTGACTGTGCAATGATATAATACAAAAAATGTAGTCCGATATTCTAGCTACCTTAGGGTGCACACTTGCGTCACTTGCGTCATTTTGTTTGCTCTAACACGCCAGTCATTTTTCCTTAATATTGAAAATCGGATAATTGGATCGAAAGATATAAGCATTTAAGTAAACGCAAATCGGGTATTTTTCCGATTTCGCAAAAATCATCATCAAAAACATACCCATTTTTTCCTAAGAACATTTCTCCTTTTTTCTGTCCGTTTTATCATCTTCTTCGTTTTCTGTTTCCACAAACTAGTAACAACAAAGCATGAACGAAATAATTTTGTTTAGTTTGTTTATTTTTTTGTTATTTTGTTGATTTTGTTTATTTTGTTTATTCCCGTCACGTTTCGCCCCCTTTGTCTACTAGGCGTTTCATATTTTTGAAATTCTGTTGATTTTTTTATATTGTATGCCTCCGTTTAAACATTTCTAATGTTAAAAAAAATTATAATATTTTTTTGAGCTCTTTTTTTTGTAAGAATTCATAAAATCACCGGTGCTATGGAAAACCATATCGATCAAAGATATAGGAAATTATGTGTTTTATTTGATTATTCTAAGAGAAAATCCAAAAAGGTATTTCGCGGTCCTTCAACTTAAAATTATGTGAACATAATGGTCCCAAAGATAAAGTGCCATATTATCCGCGAATGATTGCAAGTGCAATCCCAGAATACACCTACAAAATTTGTAGTTCTTTCGAATAAGGGATACTAATTATTACTTAATTAATGGAGTGGTTATTTCTAAGTTTTGACGATCTTATTCGTTTGTTTCTTAACTTTTCTTTATTATAATAGTTTTTTGTTATTTATTTCCATGTGGAATTATTTGTTATAAAATCTGCGAAATAAAAATGACCTGAATTGTGGTAAATATATTAGTTTATAAAAATTCAATAATAAAATTAAATACAATATTGAAAAAAAAAATCGAATATTAATGGCAATCATATATGTATATTTAGAAAACGGATTTCGACCTTTGTACACATTATTTATGCTTTTAAATAAAAGAAGAAGAAAGACTTTTCTTAAAAAAGTCGAAATTCACCGAACTAATTCTGTTGCTGTCAAAGCCCACATATCCCATTTTCCTTCATTCCTTTTTTTTCGTAAATATTTGTAACATATTTTTCTTTCATTTAGAAATATCGAGAGTAGAAATGTCGCCAGCCGATGATGCAATTTATCCGAGTTCAGCTACAAAAAAAGCCACCTACACATTGGTCGTACTTAAATTTCTCGAATTGGTAAGCAGCCTATATTATACTTCCCGAGAACTTATCAATTCGATTAAAGTCAATTAATTTCAATTGAATTCTTTTTCAGTGTCTGATTATCTGTTGCATCGGACTGATAGATGATCCCGCCACACATTCCCATTTTCGAATTTTCATTACACCACGCGTTGCTGCCCTCAGCTATGTGACCTTTGGCTGTCTCCTAATTTATACGTCAATTTATTTAATTATGGCCATGTTTGGGGATGCGTAAGTTGAATGCTCAATGGGTGTTGTAAAATCAATTACTAAATATTCTTTCATTCTCTTTATTTTATTACTTGTTTAATAGAACTCCATGGAAAACAGCAACCGTATGGTCATTTGTTGGTTTCTTTTTGGTTTTGTCTTGTACTGCACTCTTGTTTAGAGATTGGTCGAATACAAAGGAACGCAACTACTGGGAGCCGAATACACAACGATTGGATTTGGTAATGGCCACGGCATGGGTTGCATTAGTGGCTTCTCTTGTATACTTGGCAGATTTGCTTGTGACGATACGTTTTGGATCTCGTGGAGATTTGGATTGAATTATAAGTTGCTTTATTTTCTTTGTATTGTTAAGAATTAATTATAGGACTATATCTTTCGTGCATTGTTATGTTAAGTTTAATTTTTCTTATAATCTCACTTGTACATTTTTATTGTAAAAGAAAAAACCCGACGATCATTGATAAAATAATTCGAAAAGGCCAAACTAAAACAATAATACGAATTATTCATTTTATAGTATGTGTCATATTGCCATCCAATCATTTGTTAACAATTTATTGATTTTTAATATATTTCAATTAAATGAATCTTTTTGGTTTAAACGAATCGTTCTACATGACCTTCGCTTTCATAAATGTCAATTAACCTTATTTAATAAATTGTTCCACATAGTGGCGATACAGAGGGGAAAACAGCTTAATACGGTATTTTGCACTTTAAGGTTAAAATATTTGAAAAATGTGGTGGAAAAATTTTAAGACCGGATTCGAATTCCGGAACATAAAAGTAAAGTCTTGCTCCAGATAAATTAATTTTAATTTTTCTTATTTACTATCGTGATTTTTGAACACCGTTTTATCTGGAAACTGAGATGTGATAGGAAACTTTTTATTAAAAATAATCTTTTTATGTAAACAGTAACAGATAAAAATCACATAGTAAGACCTAAGATAAATTTAAAAAATTTACGTTTTATTGAGTACAGTAAAATGGAAATACTTTGGCCCTGAGAGAGTAGCTTAGCGCCCGCTCCTGGAAAAACAAAGTTTAATTTCGGTTTCAAGCCCAGAAACAATGCATATAGTCCATCGAACCTACTGCAATATTTTGCAATTTGAAACTTTGCCCAGCTGAAATTTTCATTTTTCGGTTAAAATTGCACCACAAAAAAGTATTTCTGAGATTGTTGTATTTACATAGTTATAATAAAATAAATCTGAACAGGAGTCTTATTAGGGACCACCGAAAAAATTCGTTTGGCATGAACAGCGTACTAAGCCTTGGACAAAAATTCATTTACAAAATACAGCAACAACAGAGACTGTGGCATTATTTAATATTGATATTTATTAAGGTTAAGATATATATGTACATATATTTGTATGTTATGTACAATCCAAGACTACGCGAAAATAATAAAACCATTTACAATTTGCTTAAAGAAAGACGCAATTTGTATGTATGTACCTTTAATGAAAAATAGATATTTTTATCAAGGATTATATTCTGAACTAGAATACGAGTTCTACTCAGGCTAAGGAAATAAGCCCTGATAGACATCTAGACTACTTACATAAGCGCAAAATTTTAAACCATTTAGTACGATGTTAAAGCATTTTTACTATGACAAAATGGCTTTAACATCGTACAATCGATTTAAATCGCATCGAAGGGTGAACGCCGTTCGCAATAAGAACCAATTTAAATTGTTCAAGAAACAGAAAAAAAAGCTGAAAACTGAAAATATTTTTTTCAAAAATTCAATAAATAATTTTTTGAAAATTTGTAATTTTTAAAAAATACTTTATGGATATCCAATTTTTTGAAAATACACATGTATACAATATTTTTGTAGCGGAGAACTGATGTTTTTTGTTAACTGTAATGCATTGCTAAATACTTATTTTGAAAAGAATTCATACAAAAAGCTTGGAAAATAAATAAGAACAAAAACCGCCCAAAGGGTTTAGGTAAATAAATATTATGTTTAAAAATGCTATTCAGAAGGTTTTATTAAAGTTCATTGGGTGTGTGGGCACTCTATGAGCATTACAGCCAATGGATGTCACCATTCAGTTTTATTGATATTAGGCTTAAAGAATATGACTTTGTAACAAATACTAAAAATTATAATGCCGTAAGATAACAAACCAGGAAAACACTGAAAAATTTAATTCATGCAAAATTAATATTATTAATACTTACAACTAAAAGGTAGTTGGGGATTGACATTTTAAGAAAATGCACAAGAGATCTTGATAACCATGTTGTATTGGTATTAATGTTAAACACTTGCCTTTATTGAAAGTTTTATAATAATGGAATCTTCTTTAGGAAAGGTAAGAAATTATTTTTTTTTTTATTATATTTTTTTACTTATTGGAACAATACTTTCTTTCAATAAGAATTTGAATAGGCTTTACTACAGTCATACTCGCTTCGTGGTGTGATGAAAAACTTGGTTATTTTAATGAACTTTTAAGAACAACTTTCGATTATAAACTATTTAAACAAAGGTTGAATTCAATACTGATGTGGTCTTCTGTTACATAGATTACATCCCGAATTAAAAACAACAAGGAAACTACAGCACAAATCCCACTTTTCATCAATTGGAATAATAATTTAAAAAAATGACTCATGATTTTCACTTACCTGACTCGAATCATCGCCAAAAACATTATCAAAGAAATAAGTTTTTGGTGGTTCATTTGGTGTTGCATTTGGTTTAATAACCGTTATTGATCTATTGATTTTATCAACTTTAACAACATTTAATGATGTATTTTGGATTTCCATTTTGTCCATGGGACGGGAACGAACGACCACTCGAACATTTTCGATTTCTTCCAGATCCACTGGGTGTTGTTCGTACTGTAAATTAATGGATTTGTTTGTTTTACAGAAATAATGAATTTATTTAATTTACTTACCGGCATTTTAAATTACGCTTCTTTTATTTTATAAATAATATCAAAATATTGATTTGATAATAAATAAATTCAACTTGCGCTCTGGTTTTGTTTGGCAAATCAAATGCGCTGAATTCTGGATTAGAAATGTCAGTTTGTTTTGTTGGCACTGACAGTTGACAGGCATTTCAATTGGCAGCGGTTTTGTTCGAATTCGAAATATGAGTTGCCACATGATTTGGTTTGTAGTAAACATGAAATAGTACGCAAAATTAACAAAAAAAAGTATTGGAAAAAACTATTTAAAATGTCCATGTAAATTGGAGCATTGGACCGCGTTCAAGCTATTTTATTGAAACTTTCACTTATTTAAAATAAAATAATTATTCTCTTAAAACTGAAAGTTGAAAGATCAAAAATATTGTTGTTTGAAGGAAAGCAATATCAAATGAGCACTGATAATATGCTCAGGCTCACACCAACCACAGACTTTTGAACGTGAAAATTTAATATTAGAACAGTTATTCGCAATTAAAATAAGCCAATGAGACCGCACTTTCCTTTCATATTTTGTTTAGGGGCTTTACTGTTTTCTGCCAACCAATTTTATTCAAACAATTAATTACTGCGGACTGTGGTAGTTATAACATTTTTTATATCCGATGTAAAATAACAGCACTTGCCGATCAGCTGTTGTGAATTTGTGATTAAAAAAATAATGTTAACAGCGCAGTCTCATTGGCTTGCTTCAATTACGAATAACTTTTTATATTAATAATAAAGAATAAATTTAAAAATAATAAAATAATGTTGGTTAAACAGTTGTGTACATTGTACATGCGTGTTTATTGTTTACAAGTGAGCTCACAGTTATAACTTTCATTGAAACTCACTCATCATTGAAAATTTTAATTTCAAGTTTTGATACAGTTTAAAAGGAAAACCAGTGAATATTTTGATGCCAATAAAAAGTAGATGATAGAAGAGATAGAGACAACATTTTTAGGGACCGGAGAGTGTAAGTCCTAAGTCCAGCCCCGAGGGCCTGCCCAGGAGAAGAAGGCCGCAGCTCACTTGGCGAACGCAAATGCAAGAGGGGTTCAACCAAACTTGCGTGCGAAACTGGAAACAGCTATTTGGGGACCGAGCTGGCTAAAGTAGGTTGTTGGTTGAGGGACAGGTCCTCACCGAACTGTAGTGTCACCTTAAGTACATAATAAAAAGTAAAAAAGCAAGGAAAAAATAGACGAAAACAAAGTGCTCAAGCGATATTGATCTCTGGCAAGTTGTTGGTTTTTTATTATACTATTTGATTTAAACATTCTTAAGCATATATTTTATCTCCTCTACATTAATTTGTTACTAAGGGTAAATGCCATGCATGAATGAAAAATTGAAAATATTAGATTTCGTATCCATATTAAGCCAGAATCTCTGGTGTTAAGTTCAATAGATCATGCTTATCTTGATTTGTTCAGTATTAATGTTCTTATTTATGCCGCTAATATTTCACCTCAAGTTTGAATAAAAACTTTGAGAGTCTTTCCTTATTTGCAGACAACATTTTGTCTCTTTAAAATTTTTATATTTATATTGCTGAGTGTTTTCAAGTTCTCATTGATTAGTTTTATCTTAAAAGAAAGGGAAATTTTATAATATTATCAAACTGAGCAGGCGTCCATTTAACCAACTTGCATGATTAACACAATACCTATAACAACTTTTACTGATTAAAAAACACTTAGCTATTCAAAAAATATAATTAGGAATGAAAATAGAATTATGTGCATCCAATGAAAAATATAGTAATTTATATAATTAGCTGAAATAGTGAACTCTAAAGATCCCGAAGGCTGTCGTCTAGTCTATTTAAATTGAAATACTGATAACTTCGGAACAGTTCCTAGCACGCTTCAGACAAGTGCTGATAATAGAGCTATGTACAATAGAGGTAACTACACGCTTGTTCCACATAGGGCTAATCAATTTTATAATCATTTACACACATAACAATCATGCAACTTTGGTATATTTCAAACAAAACTCTTATCCATTCAAGATTGTCAGAATATGACGTTTAGTAACATTTATCTTGTTTCAGAATTTGAAAATTTAAACTCATACTTAAACGTCGTGTTTATCAACAACTTTGCTATCTTAAAAAAAGGTATGTTAATTCCAACAAACACTGACAGAAAATTTAAACACTTAACGGAAGCACCTTAAAAAATTTTAAATTTTCTATAATTTTTTTTTTAATTCAGCATGGAAAAATTTAAGAAGTTTTTGTCACAAAGAATGAAAAAACCTAAATGAAGCGTGAAGGTAAAACAAAACAAATAACAAGCGGCAGCGAATTCCATAAAGATAATGTCATAATTTAACGCAAAAGGCGTGACCCATGAAAAAAAAATCTCTGAACGCTCAAAGAAGTGGGACAGAAAAATTCTCTAGAGCGCTGAAATGTTCTTTTTCAGCGAAAACAGCTGTTTGTTTTGTTTAAAAATGAAATTTTAAATTTTCGGTGGTGTGCAAATAGCGGTTGATAAATAATTCGCCGCAAACAGAAAATATAGTTGATAAAAATTAAAATAAATTGAACTTGCTTTTATTTTTCATTCATTTCAATAAGTTTTGCACTTTAAAACTGAAATATTTGAAGCGATGTTAAATTTTTTTTCTAAAAGTTCACACATTATGTATATTTTTTTACAACTAAGCCGAAAATATTGTCCCACGAAAGGATATCGCCTCCGTCAAACTGACATTCACCGGTCAATGAGATTTGTTTCTTTAATACCGTTTTTGCTTGGACATTCGAAGTACTCCTTTGCACTCCTTTTTCACTCCTACTGTACTGACTGCTCCGAATAATGTTTTCGAAGTGTTTACTGTTCAATTTAATAAGGAGCGATCGAAAACGACATTATGTGTGCGTTCCTTTACTTTGTGATTTTCTGTAAAAAACTACACAAAAGTCAGTCAAAAAAAAGTTTTGTTTTGAACAAAAAATCACAGAGTGAACGAATCTTAAGTCTTAAATGGAAATTTTGTATTTTTGTTTTTTATTTTTTTTAATCACATTTTTACCGTATAAATAATTTAAAATAATGATTTCAGGAAATTGAAAAGAACAGAGAATCTTCATTTTTGCACACAACTTTATTTCAGTTTATTTTTTTGTGTTTAATTTTATTATGCCTTTGACCGATATGGAGGGCTCTCAGCTGTACCGAACCAAGTAAAAAAAAATCAAAAAATCCAAAACTAGTGCTTATTTGTGCGAAAAGTAAAACTCTATTCTGTTCTGTAATGAACTAATGGCCAGTTGCACCAAAATCCACTAAAACCAGTTTTTGCTAAAATCCTTATAAAATTTATCAGCCTGATAAATTTATTGGGTTGCACCAATGTCTTTCACTGATATTTTAGCTAAAATGCTGTTTGCGAACCATCCCTGGGTTTTGTCAGCTGATTTTTAAACTGAACGAAAAAGTTTCACTCGCGTAAGTAAGATAGCAATATGAAATATGTCAAACTTCCCCACCTGGTGATTCTATTCTAATGTGAGTACAATCAACTGCTGCAACTACATTTGGAAATCTTGGTAGTAAGTAAAGCCATAACTACATTGACCACTTTTTGTAAAATTGAAAAAGTGAAAATATTTTTTTTTCCCGCTAGCGCAGTTATTTTGTGAAAATGAATATACAGTTCTTTTTTTTAAACCGAAATTTAAGCTTTCTGCATCATTTTTATAAGTTTCCCAGTCAGAAACACTATCCTAAAATGAGTTTGAAAATTTTCATTTTTGTACTTTTTCACTTTATTGGCAAATGTAGTTAAGGCTTAACTTTCAAAATATGTCCTGTCAAAGGTGAAATTTTTTTTATTTTGTAGATATTTTCGTTAAAACTAGCTTTTAAAATTTATCTGGAGAAAAATGGCATTTTAGTTTATTGGCTTGTTTATCGGCCTTTTAAAACTAAAATTGGTTGGTGCAGCCAATAAATGCCATTTTAAAATTTAACGAAGCATTAAATATTTAAAAGCGTTTGGTGCAACCGGCCATAAGTCAGAAAGTATTTCGTTCCTAAGTAAAAAGTAAAAAAATGAAGTCAATTAACACACATTCTAATGGCAGTTTATTTACTTAAACTCTTAATAACTTCGAATTCCCTTTTTATGACTTGGTTCGGTACACCTCTGAGCCCTCCATATAACAAACAGAAAGTCGAATGAAGGGTCAGTTGTACAAATGTGATTCATTCAAGTCATTTTTTTACCGTTAACTTAGGAACAAAACACTTTTTGTCTTAGTTTTGCTGATACACGGATTAAATATTTAAAGCAGATTTTTACAAATTTTCACAAACAGATTTCTTTCCTATGAGTTTTGACAACCAATTTATGAACATTTTAAAGAAATTTCAAGTTTTATCCAGTTTTCGTTCAAATTTCCTTTCGTATAAGTGAAGATCTTGCAACTTGAATTATTGCCTATTATTGAATTATGTATGTGAGTTGTTCAACGAAATTCCATAGTCGTCAAATTTGTTTCCAATTTAAGCCGCATTTTATTATCGCTAATGATCAATAAAATACATAATACACCTAATGAAAATAAAACGACACGGACAGCGTTTTAAATGGAAGAAAATATCGCTCACCGCCTGCAATAATGGCACAACGCATTTTTTTTAGTTTCGAGCGATTTAAATAATGGTATCCTGACACGGATTTGCCATTTTGATGTGAAAAGTATTAATTACTTATAACTTTTTTCCGGGATTCAAAAGTGGGCGGCATCCGCCTTGCATTAAGCAATGTACATCGAAAGTCTTAAAGCGCCATTTTCGAAACTATAATGACACTATCTCCATCTCTCGTAATTGCGAAGAAGTATCAATGTTCCGATATTACAGAAATGTAAAGGGTTTAATTTTAATCATAATAGCGTCCACAGTTCAAATTTAAATTTTTTAGCCATGAGCCATTATTGCAGGCGGTGAGCGATATGTAAATCTTTATATCTGTATGTAGCTTGATTATCTTTAAGATGTTTATTAATGAAATTAATTCCCTTTTATAAAAATAAATTTAAGATAATATAATGTTAATGTTTTCTCTAAGTGTATTTTTAGCTTTGTTATTATTTTGATTCCTTACGATTTTGAGATTGAAGCAATCTACTTAATGATGATCATGCTCAATGTTACTGATTTAAGCTTTTACTTGTCGCTTCAAAAAAAAAATTAGAAGAAGTATGGTAATATATTTAGATCAAGGAGCTGTACCTGTGGGTTCGATGTTTACGGTTTTGGAAAATGCTACAAATCTTCTATTAAACAAAAATTAACAAAAATAACTTGACTCTTCCTCAACTGTTCTCTACTGCAAATATTTGTGAACATCAACATCACTTGTATCACTATTTATAAATTTTGGAAGCAGAAGTTTTCAAATTAAAAATTTAAAAAAGTAGGTATGTACATATGTATGTACATTATGTACATATACATATGTGTTAGCACATTAATTTTATAACAACTAAAACTAAATAGGAACTCAAATGTTTTATTTTTCTAATTTCCACAAAAAAAAATAAATTGAATCTATTTGTTTAACTGCAAAATAGAAACTGATAAGAATTAAAACGTATACGATACGTATACCTGACCAATGCACATAATGTAATAAACAAAATTCGAATAAAACGTAAATAATAATAATATTTTTGAAAAATAACGAGTTTACTACAAAAACAACGAAATTGATGGCGAACAAAATTTCTTGGAGGCTTATCAATTCAATTGCCTCGTGCAACAGGCGCCATCACATCGAATTAAGGTGTAAATTTTTCGCGATTGAATAACAAGAAAACGACGCGACGACGACGTGCCGTTTAAATAATATTTATTTCAGAGTTCGAGAGATTGTCATTTAAATTTTTATATTATGAACTTTCTTTCAAAGGTTAAGACATGAGTGGCAGGACCTTACATCAGAAATTTATAATAAATAATAATAATATACTAGTATAAGGTTATGAAACATGAAATAATAAAATTGTAGGTTCACATCTTTCTGATAAGAAAAATTGACATCAAGACCTTAAAAGCGAACATTTAACAAATAATAAGCTTTTAATTCAGCATAAACAATTAATTTCACTGACATAAGTTCATTGTTTAAATCCCAGAAAAAATTAAGTTATTAGGCAAAAAGGGGGTCTTAAAGGAGTTTTTCGAAAACTGAACTTAAAACCTACAAATAAATAGTTTATGATTTAGAAATATGTTTACACAGTTGGGAAAAAATTAAAAGGACGAAACATTTTTTACTTTTACTTCCACCAATAGAAACATCGTTGGAATGATTTTTGAAACAGTTAAAGTGTTAATTTAAGGTGTTTTACAAGTTATATAGTTATGTATTTCTAGAGTAGAATAAAACCCATTTTAACTTTATAACACCCTAAAACAATACCAGCGCAGCAGTTTACTGATTTTCATAAACGCTTCATTTATCACGTCACAGCAATTACAAGCAAAATTGATAGGCAACATTTTAAGGTAAACAACTTAAAGACCGGGGGATATAGAAAAGGTATAATCTAATAAGTTCATAATTAATCTTTTCAAATCAGTTGACAGATCAATTTTAACAAGGATCCTATATAAATTAAATGTTATTATTAGTAAATAAAATTAAATGCGATAACTTATATGAACCATTATTTAATACATACAAGGTACTTTATTATTTGAAAACAACTAGACTAATTTCGTTTATTTTTGGTACAATCGAGTTTTTGTCTTTTTTACTTGCTGTATAGGACAAGTATTGGTTTCTTGTAGAAAAAATTCGAAGATTTATTCAAATCTTATGTCGTTTTCTACCGAATGTCTTCATTAATTTAACAAAATGGCTTCTTCAAACATTTGTCACTTTTGACAAGTAATCTGAAAACACTACGAAAAAATTACTCCCGGACAGCCAATCGAAGGCTTTTGGGGAAAGTAGCATTGAAAAGGGACAAGGTATTTCAAACGTCCCAGCGACTACGACAATACATTACGATGAAGGAGGTCCTAAAATGATGCAATAGATTTGCTTTAGCTTATTTAAAATGGTTAGCTGAAATACAGCGATTTTGATTTCTTCAATTTTTTTCGAAAACGACTGTAACAATTTTGATTAAAATACTTTACTTTATGCTGGTATTACAGTCTTTATAAAACAACTACAAAACTAAAATAGTATTTTTACAAATAATACTTCTGATAAAAAAAAAAAGTTAAAAAAGCACCACTAACTAGAAAACTAAAAAAAAAACATTTTCATCGACTTCAAAGCATTTCATAATTATAGAAGATCTATATAATGGCTTAGGTCGAACTCGGGAAAACTGACAGGAACTTTGAAGTATATTATAAGGAGTTCATTTACGTTAGAGAAAATATTTAACACTTAAGGGATGGATATTCGATGAAAAAAAATTGCAGAACCCACTATAAATACCCGATACCCGAAACGATACGTAAAAAAGGAGAGCTGATGCTGGACTCCTTTGAAAGAAAAGTTATACAATGGATATTTAGACTCATGTGTGTGAGTACGTCGAATGGGGGATACAACCGCGAAGATCTGTACAAAAATGTGGATGTGCTCCAGAAAATAAATATACATCGACTACATTGGCTCGTCTACATAGAGCGAATGTTTAATACCAGTCTTCGAAATTCAGGCCCCAAGTTCGTAACGAAAAGAAAGACCGAACCTACGGTTTAAAGACCAAGCCATTGCGGTTGCCAGAACGCTTGATCTGGATTCTCTGCATCATAGAGGATGCATTCTCGATGCCACCGTGTCTTAATCGGAGACTTTTTATGGATCGGAAGCTGGATAAGTATAAGTAACTAAGTAAGAAGTAAAAAATAATAATTCAATTCTTTTTCGTTTAGAATTATTTTTAATTTTGAAATTATTTTCAGTGAAAGAGATGACGTTTTGAATTTTTGAAATTGATTTCTGTCATTTTCTGATTAATTAACCTTTAACGATCTATTAATCTTCCTTTGCTGTCATATTTTTTACAATCGTATTTGTCCCCATATATTGAATAAAAAATACGTACACATATTTTGCTTATTTATTCGATTTTCTGCTGATATATACATATGAAAAACATACATATGTATTGGAAATTTGTATTTCAAATTCTACGAATTTTTAAATGAATGCTGATTATAATGTTTCCATAATAAATTTAATGCAATCACAATTTATTCTTGATTAATTTGTTCTTAAAATGTTGTTTTTTTTTTCAACAAATTTCGTTTGTCATCATTAGATAAACAAACATTTTATAAATGGATAATAATATTTCAACTCTTTTTTAATATACCTACCAACAATTATTGTTAACATAGGTTAAAAGAAACGCAGCATTTTGTCATAGTTCTGTCTGTAGTCTGATATTTTTAGGTGCATCGCAGAGAATAGATGAAATAAAACTTTTAAATAAAATTTAAATAAACAAATAAAGTTCTTTTGATATGATTTTGAAAACAATCAAGAGTGTCGGTTTGCATTCAAAAGAAAGATGTTTAAAAAAAACTAATTTAAAGAAAACAATCAAACAATCGCGTCACTAGAAAGTTTTTATCGAATCGAATAGCAATATAGGACAGATAGATAGATATAGGTATTTTCAAACGTCAGATTTAAAAAAAAGACAATTTTTACTTTCTCGTTTATCGCATGATATCAGTGGAGTAAAAGATATATGGATCGCAAAAAAATCAAAATATAATAACTGGGCCTTTGTCAAAGTCACAGACACAGAGAGAATTTGCTAACACCTTTATATACATATACGAACGTAATGAACAGTTCCAACAAAACTATAGGCAAAGTTTTTAAAGTTAAAAAAAAAAACTATTGATAAAGTTGATCTTATAAATATCAAAAACTCTTTCGCGTTTAGCGATAACTATTGAATTACATATTCTTAAGTATTAGGAACAACCTTAAAAAGAAAAAAAAGAGAAAAATGTATACGTCAAATCATGTTAGTTTAATAATAATAGCTTGTTTCATTCTCAGATCCAAAGCAACAGTGGTACCACACGTCGTGTAAACCCTACACAACATACAATTTCATAAAACAATTAAGTGTAACTAGCAGCGTCAAAACGTAAAAAAAACACGTTTAGGCAGTAAAACAAGATCCATGCACCTCTTATAGCTGTGAGCCTGAGCATACATTGTTGAGTGTTGCATATGTACATAAAATTATTCTTATAGCCTGCCACTTGGAATGGCATCATCAGAGGTTTTCTCTTTATACGAGTTACTTGTAGAAAGTGTCAGACGCAATCTTTATACCTAAGTCTATATTCGAACTTGATATATATGTAGGTAGACGTTTTTATTTATTTATTTTTTACTTTAAAATTCCAAAAGGGCTCATGAATAATTTATTAATGATGCACATACCTATAACCTATTCCTATACTTATACTTGCATTTTTGTCTACACAACTTTGTAGCCTGAACATATAATTATTAATGCTTTTAACTTGGTGACACCATAATTGAGATATTGTTTTGGTTTAGAAAAACGTTCAAGAAACCATCAATTTGTATTAAAGCACCCTGAAAAGTGAAATGCTGGGACACACCGATCTACTGTACTATAATACGCCCAATTAAATTCTTTTTTTGTTTTTTATATGATCAGACCCTACTTTCTTTCAGAGCATGCCCTCTCCACCAGCAGCTTGTTCCTATCCATTTTTTATTTGTTATTCGAAACAGAGGGAGTTCAAAATTCGTTTAACGATCGTTAATATTTTTAAGACTTTCTAGTTCAAATTGCCAAAGTTTGCAAATTTAGTGGTACCTATACGAAAAATAAACGTAAAAAATGTCTCACTTAGCAGAAAAAGATTCTATGATTTTTTCGAATAAGAAAAATGAAGTTTTTCGGACTAAACACTCTTTTTAGTTGAACTGTCGGTTCACTTTAAACAACAAAAATTCGTCAACAAAAAAAACAGAAAAGCAAAAATCGAATAATTTGGTCACCCTGTAAGTTTTTAATAAATGGACTACTTATATTTTATTTTCCTGCCAGACACTTTTGCGTGGGATTATGGTATGGTTGAATAGTCGCATTTAGTTCACAATTGAACAATTTATCTGTGTTGGGAAGAAATACCTCAAAGTCAAAGTATCCCATTTATACCCACAAGCAGATCATTTGAAAAAAATTTACCAAACGAATGTTGGTGTCCCAATGGAAGTGGTGGGACACCTGAATTAATTCCCCACCATAATGCTAGAGCGCTAGAAGAATTTGCAAAGTAGCACCCACAAAGAAAAGCGGCTAAGAATCTATATACTAGTAGACATTTGCAGACAAGTCCTGGCGTAGGTTTCAAATGCCAGGCGAGAAAGCCAAACTATAACGAATGATGTTGGTTATACGATCAGGCCATGGGGTTAACGGATTGAAACTGACGATTTACGTCATTTATTAAGATCCTACGCAAATAAAGTATAGGAAAGAAATAATAAAAATTTTTGAGTTTTTTTTTCCAGCGATGGAAAGTGGCTAAAATAAGGACTTTTTTGTTCGCAATTAAGTAAGAAAATAAGATGTAGAGAAATGAGTTTTTCACAAAGTGAGTTCCTCTCAGCTCTTAAAATACCGGTATTCGCTATATCGGTAAATTTGCATGTCTTTAGTTTCTTCAGTTAATTTATAAAAGGGCAGATCAAAACATACAACTTGTGTGATAGTAAAGCTGTGAGTTCGAGTAGTCAATTATCATTATCACTAGCTTACACAGCATAGAAGCAAAACAAAGATCTTTGTAGTAGAATTCCAAACGACTCAATTCTACATTCAAATTGAGATACACATAAGTATCTATACATATATTTTAAAATAAAGGTAAACAACTTATTGCAATTTAGCAAAAAGTTTGCCTGTTTGACGTACATATAAGTTCGTTTATATTAATTGAGGTTAAATCCATAAACAAAAATACATTATCGTTATCGGATTTCACACGTTTCTACAAATCAGTTTGATGTTCAACTACCTCCAAAATGTATTTTATTGACCCTATAATTTTGGAAAAATTTCGCCAGCGGCAGCAGGCCTGTTAACTTTGGCCTTCAATTAAGTCCATGTGCGCGAAGTTCAAATCATATGCAAAATGTAGGTACATTGTTATCAAAAGATATTTCAAGATCGTGCAGAGTGGTGACTTCATTAAATTTATTGAAGATGAAGATGTGATCTTCAATTCAAAAACAAACAACGTTGCTAAACCATAACAAGATCAAAATTATATTTTGAAACAGAGCTAAAATAAAAGATATAAAAAATATTATTTTTAATTAATTTTACTAAGAAAAAGCTATATGTATTGTTTTAATTATTAATTTGTCGGTATAGATGGTTTATGACACGTATTTTTATTGACTCAATTTGTGTGCCAAATATTGACATTATTTTCTCGTGAAACTATGACTGCACTTAAATCATTTTCAGACACAACAAATGTTTGATTTTATTTATACCTACAAAAAGAAAACAATTATTGTGAAGTGCGATTAGAAAAATACGGTCGATTAACTTGAAAAATATTCCACTCTGATCAGATCAGCTTGCGCCAGCGTGCGTACAACAAGTGCGTGCTATTTATAAACGAGTACGAGTACGAGTACGAGTATACGTAAATGGCTCATAAATGTATATGAACCTCGTTCAAGAGGTGATTTTTATTGATAATGATAATGTAATGCAACGTGAAGCCAGAGTCTATAAATTATTATCAAAAAAAAAATATCTTACGCATTGTGCACAATCGAAGCTAATTACTTCTTCAGTAAATTTGCAATATTGAACACTTAAATTCCTTTTTTTAAATTATTTTGCTGCACACAGATATGTACATATTTACAAGTACGATTATGGATCATGCACAGCAACATTAAAACAGTGGTGACCAGATGAGATGTGAGAATAAAGATGAACACAACGAGAGCGAAATGATGGCAAGACTTAAACCTGTAGGCTACAGAAAAACAAGACAGAATCACAATAATTTTGTGCTGTGGTGGAAATTTAGCAAGATGTAAAACAGCAAATGAGACACGAAATGCCAAATTGTGTTAGTGGTGCATTGCATTCACTCACAAAATACAAAAACAACTATAACCGCCACATTATTCACTCGATTAATTCGGATTAAAACTGAAATACAGCTGTAACTGACTCATTAAATCTGCACTTAAATACATTTTATTAAATCTAGTCTTGATAAATTCAAATGCATTTAAACTGCTGACCGGAGGCGGTTTGTTTTTTACAAGATACATAAATAAATGAAATAAAAGAATTAATCCAGAATTAATGCTTTGATTAAAAATCCATTTTAATTCAATGATAATATGGGCGTACGAGCATGATATAGCTTTTATATATAAATTCGGTAATCTTGATGGATATTTTCTTATTTTTTATTGTTCTATTTCTAAAGATTCTTCTGAAATAATTAAACTAAAACTTTCCACAATAAAACCATTTTTACAAAAAAGTTAACGAATTGATCTTACTGTATAAAATGTGGGAACACTTTTTTGGCGGCCTAGATTCAGAGATTATTTAAAAACAATGAGTAAAATACAGTGGTAACACTTTTCTAACATTTGCATCTTTTTGAGAAATTTAACGAAAGGTGGATTCTGAGTCTGATCGGAATCCTCCACTGGTGACAATTTTGAATCACCCATATCTTTTCTTATCGCGCGAAGTTAGGTACTATATGATTCAAAGTTTTTAGGGGACATGAATTCTTCAGAATTTTGATTTGTCTGGATTGAAATTGCATATTTTAAAAATGTAATCAAAAATTTTAATGTTTTTTTTTTTTTTAATATTAGAAAAAATTAACTCTCCTAAGTTTTTAACTAAATTTACTTTTTTATTTGTTACCTGAACCTGATAACTTGAACAACTGTAAGACTCCCAAGTTTTTGTTTTTACAACGAAAAGGTAACATAAAGATGTAGAAAATAATTATTTGCAGGCGATAAAAACTATTTTGAGCATCAAAGCACGTACTTTTTTTATTTTTTTTAAATTTCATACGTGGGCTAAGTATAAACCCATAAACAAATATTCAAAAAAAAATACTGTGTATGAGGTACCTACCTCATATGAAAATGGATAAAGTATGAATAGAAAAGCCACTATTGCGGGAGAACAAAAATACAATTATCGTTTTCTTTCTTAAGATTCATAATAAATAAAATCCTTTAAGTCCTTAAGAAACTAAATGTAGATAGTACTATTTCTCCAAGTAGTTTTTTTCTAGTTATGCCTACACCATGGTAAGTGAACTTACTATCTACTTACTTACTAATTTTTTCGGTCCAAAGAAACCTTAATTGTCGGTGTAACTTTTCTGTAAGACATATGGTAAAATAAATAAATGAATTGCGGCCCAACTGCTCCTGCAGAACCATGGTTTAGTGCTGAAAACTCACAACCATTTGACCAAAACTTATGATGACTTTGAATGAATTAATTATTATTAATATTAAACATTTTTTTATAGAAAAGAAAAAATCATTTTAGTTTTATTTTTAAATGTTGGAACCTTTTCTTTGAGTTCCGATCTTAATCTTTCTATAGTTTCAATAAATTCATTATATACCTGATTTTTTAACGCTATACCTAGTACCTACAATATAAATTTATACAATTGAACTTTTTCTAATTAAAGACACCAATACCTACCATAAATTAACCAATGTCTAAAGAAAAGATATGAAAAAGTTACTAAAAACGCAACTAGGATTATCTCAACTCCAGTAAGGCTGACCCACATTTATTTATACAACCGTCCTTAAAAGTAATAAAAATAAAATTATTAAATGGAAAGAGTTTTCCTAGTAGGGGTATTTACATTGTATGCTATCATTATAAAATTTTAGTTTTATATCAATATTTTTAGATAAAATCTGTTGAATTAATAATATATAATATAATATATGTATAAGTAATATTATGTTACGCATCAACAAATTAAAACAAAATTCTTTATGAAGAAGAAAATATTTTGTTGGTTTTTCGAATATCCATGAAATATTTGTTGAGGTGATTTGTTATTTCTAATAGAAAGTGACTTAGGTAAGATTTCTATTTTTTCCCATAGGTATGGGTACTAAGCTCTAGGTTTAATAGAATGTACAAAGACCTTTATAACCATTATACTTAATCAAAAGTGCCACTTCAATTGATCGTGATTCTTGAAAAATTTTCAAACACAAAAATTCACTCACATTTTTCTATGAGCAACGTTGGTCTGGTCACCGGCCTCGCATCAACTATGTACTCAATGCATTTTATTATAATTTCACTCGAAATACATATACATACATACTTATATTGTGCATGAGGGTCTCCCTCATATTCTTTTTTTATGAATATGTATCTCCAAGCGGCTTAATAATGCTGCTGTGTCCCTATTCCACTCGTTTAAACCTACGCCTAGTTCAGCGAGAGAAAAAAAAAGATTGGATGAATGTGCCACATCTCAAAATCAAGTTTTCTATATGAAAACTATATGCGGGGTTGGGAAATTAAGTAGGGAAATTGAAAAAGATTTTCCATGGCAATCGTTTATCTGATTTTTGTTTAAATACTTGTAGGGTACATTTTGTAGTAATAGATAGATTTTGTAACATGATAAAGAATTAAAAAGTCTTAAAGGTAAATTAATAAATTAAAAATGCAAGTGTCCAAGACGAAATTGGCATTGCTAAAAACGTCAAAGACGATTGCTACAGACCGACATTAAGAGCTAACAGATTATTTTATTTTATTGTTTTTATAATAATAATAAAACAAATAATATTATTTGAAAGAGTTCTATAGTTAATTAAATTTTTCAAGTCCTTTGGGAACAACATTTAATGATTTAGCGCTTGATATGAAATTTTATAGAAATTGGTTCAATGATTTTTGAAACACTTAAATGAGGTAAGCATAATTATATACAATAATATCACAGCTTGTTTTGATGTGTATAATGTATATGTATATAAAGGTACAAGACTTGAAGCGCGCTAAGGATTCAATTATTATTTACATAAAGGTACAATAATAGCGTGATAAAAAACCTGAAAATACAAGGCAGCCAAATGCATCGGTTCAAGATGATCCCAAAATAACAGCAGCACAAAAAAAAAAAAACCGTTTAAAACATGAAAATATTTTTCATTATTTTTTTAGAAAATAAAAACAACATAACAAAAAAGCCACTGTCGCATATACCCATGAACTGAATGACTAAGAATAAACTTGATGAGACAAAAAAACTATATTATTTATGTTTTTTTCGAAAGTAAATCAAGTTGAAAATTTGCAGCGTGTGTCTCATCCTATATAATATCGTACAGCTGTATATTCATTTCAAAATCAAAATAGATTTTCTGTGATTTTTTATGTTTCCACTTTTTAACGCCAATTTAATGCATATCCGGTGATACCGATAAATTATAAACGGTTTGTTTTTTAGTTAAGTACAATAAAAAATCGAAGAAAAAATCGGTCGATTACCTCGTGTTAAACCATTGTTTTGAACCCGGGAAGAAAACTCTGTTGGCCAATAAACATACAGAAGAGAAAGTCATTGTCTTGGACATCAGGACACATTGGTGCATTCGAGAAACTACCTAACCCTACCCGGAAAGGTTTGTGTTGGTGGTTATCTCATGAGAAAAAACAGCTGATGCAACAACAACTCAAGGTATCTGAAAATTTTGTGATAGGTGGATAGCCTATCGAATATGTTCACGAACCGTTAAGCACCCTTGTTGGGTTCTGTTGGCTTTGTTCCTAATGAAAAAAACCAATCGAACATGGCTATGATGGATTCACAAGAGTAACAAATCCCACATTTAATAGACATTTATTGTTTATTGTTGTAAAACACGACAATGGCAATAAGAAGCTAGTGAAGAAAAATTGTTAGAACTTTTGTCAGAACATTGACTTTCTGAAGACAATGGTCAGATATTTGCTTAGTCTTAACATGGTTTCAGCAAATATTTAAACGATGCCAGCATAAAGTCTAATCAAAATACTGTAATATCTATAGCCTTTTAGATGTACGAGTATATGTGTACATATATGAAACTTTCTTTTGCTTAGGAATTTTTTGTCAAAAATAGTGGATGCACTTTAGCTCTACTGTATTTTTTAAAGAATTTTTCAGTGAAATCGACACTGATGATAAGAAAAAATTAATCCTTGGTACCCATAAACCAATATAAGGTATCTACCTAACGGGTGCGTAATTAACAATTTTTATTCTGTCTGCCTCTGAGTCGATTATTACTGAATTGATTTCTGATTACCCATACCCATTACCTATACAAATATTGAACTTTTTTTTAAAGTGATGGTAGGTACATTATGTAGGTATACCTACAATCTACATAGTTTATAAATAAATATCACACCGCATATAAAGTGACATTGTCGAGACAGATATGCATACATATGTATAGGTAGTTTAGTTAGGTAGACAAATCGACTTTTACCGAGAAAACTAATAATCAATCTCATGTTATTTCCCAATTCGTTCACACATGGGTGTTGTAGGTATATATTGTGTATACCTACATATGAACCTATTTAAATAGAATCAATTTTCCATTTTATAGTATTAACTTCCCCTATATATAGTGAGTCATTGCAACTCAACTATTTAAGTTGACATTCTATTTATGACTTTAAACATTTGTACTGACGAACGAGCATATTATAAAAATAAACTGGGTTATTGCATTGATAACGCACTTCAATAACTCGAAATAGTTAAGCGGCATATAAAATTATACCTACTCTTGGCTTGCAACTTGCAGGTAGATTTTATAAGAGAAGTATTACGATTACGAGTTAGTATTTACATATGTAGTGGTTCATATGAAAGAGCACTCATACAGCTTAAAAATAATGTTCGGGCAAACTTAACATAAGCAAGAGAAACAAAAAATCACTCATAATTTCTCTAGAGTAGATACTTGCCAGAAATAGGACAGTATAGCCAGAGGGGGAAATGGGGGTTCAATCATGTCTTTAATAAATTGAAAAAAAAATTATAAAAAACAATCGAAAATTTAAAATTGTTATAAATACGGAAAATAAAGAAAAAAATAGTATCTGTAAAGCAATTAATTTTAATACAGCACTAGCAATAAAAAAAAATATTAATTCACCCTTTAATCCACGAGTGGAATAAGAGTTAATTCACGAGTTAAAATTTCCTATTAATAAAACAAAAGTGTTCGTGGAATAGCAAATTGGCGTTTATTAAATTAAGAAAATTTACTACAATAAGTAGAAATTCTGTATGGTCCATTGAAATGTTACATTGACCTTGCGCTTTTTGCCGAACAAGATTTTATATTTTTAATATGTATAGGGTGGTATGAGTATGCCAAAACTATTTTCGGGGTTGTAAATGCTTCAGGTCTTGTCCTGTTCAAAATACAAGAGCCAATTTTTTGAAAAATAAAAAAAGAAAACAAACAGCAAACTAACAACACATCTGTTGCTTATTCCTTCGCTAAAACACTTTTTTGGTATGTTAGCTTACAATCATTTAATAAGAGTCAAGAGATTTTGAATTAAATCCACGAATTACACATAACTCGTCGCTTACTCGTGTTTATTAATATTGGTGTTAGAGAATAGTAATTTATATTCAAACTATTTTTGAAGTTGAACATGAAACATAAACTCGTTTTTCTGTCATTTTTGTTGTTCAAATTCAAAATCATAAGAGTAAGTACAAGCGACGCAGTCGTGTATTTTATATAAGTTACAACCCTGTGGCTATACTGCGAAACCTCGACAAAAAAATTGTTTTCGCAAAAGAGCACAATTTGGTAAACAACTTTTCGTTCACCAAATTGTTTATCAATTATGGACAAAAGAAAAAAACAGAATAACCGCTAACCGGCAGAGAAACGTTTTTGCCTCGTCAGTTCTCTACACTTACTTCTTTTTCGTAAGCCGACCGAACAATATCGGGCTTCCTGTTCATATTATATAAAAGAGTATTAAAATAAAATAAGTAATACTAAAGGCATAAAAATTAAAACTAATAGTTTTTTATTTACTTATATTTTAAACTTTCTACTAAAATTTCTAGAGTTTAAATAATGAACAAATATTTCTAAATTTAATGTATCTACCAACGAAAGCAGGTTTTTGTTTGAAGTTTCTTTTTTAAAAGCAGATCAAAATATATTTTGTTCAATTTCTCCTTTTAATTGTTGAACAAATTTAGAGATTTTACTTATACAATTTTTTTTTTTAATAAAACACCGTTCCAACGATTTTGTAGACTTTCTTTTGTACTGTACAAATTATTATTATGATTATTCTTTTAACATTTTAATATTTTTCTCTAATTTAACCAGGTATATTTTGTATATATTGCATCTTTAAAATTCTAAATAGATTATATGTAGATTATATTATAAGAGGAAAACCCAATTCTGCAAAATATAAAATAATTTTCAGAAAACAGAAAGTCTCAAATTGAAATGATTGGAATTAATTACAAAACCAGCACCATTTTTTTTTTCTCATTCGTGATAAAATTAAAATATATAAATAAATTATATTAATTTTCAACCGTTATTATTGTTAGAGTGATTATTCATATACATAATTACATATTATGTATTATAACCTCCCAACAAAATTTTCAAACTACGGCCTTGACACCAGAAGCAGTGATTCTACGTAATGAGCAGTTTTGTAACTTCTCAAGGGAGACCTGAAGCACTCCAAGGTGCTCCTGCTTAGACTCTAGCGCACACTTTGAATCCAACCACGATCGCGATCGCGTGTCTTGCTCGCTGGTTGTTGGTGTCAAAAACAAAAAGAAAACTTACTACAAATTATAAAAAAAAAACTCAAACAAAAAATTCTGGCACTGTTGTTATATTTATCTAATAAATTCGTATCGTCGACGATTCGGTTTGGCCTGTCGCGCGGCAAAACAGTCTACTTCGGCGTACTGAACCGTTCAGACGCGTGAAAAATAACTTTCTTCAATTTTTTTTCTTTAATTTAAATTTCTGTCCGATTGTGTTTGATTAAAATTTACTCTACTTCTAACAATATTATAATAACAAGTCAAAACCAATCATAAAAAACAAACACAAGTGTATAAATACATGAAAAATAATTAATATATCCATCAACTTCTAAATTAAAAGACATTCGGAAAGCATCTCAAATTTATAGAAAAACAAAAAAAAAGTATGTTGTGTTAACACTTCTCCAAACCAAGTGTCATTTTTGATAAACAATATTGTTCGTTCTAAGTTATAAATTTTTATTGTTGTGTGTTGTTATTTAATTGCAGTTTTAATCAATGATGATTTCTCACAGTCCGCCTATATTTAGCCATAGTCCTCCAGTCAGTTTCCTATCTGAGTTCAGGAGTACCCAACATTTACCGTAAGTAAACATTTTTTTTTTTTTATTTCACAATGCTTACTTTTTACTTATACATAAACTCAGTTTGTTCTGATCAGACCTTCTTTTCTATAAAATTATCTTGGGAAGGGTATTTTATTTAATTTTTTTTCTGTTTAATTGCATATAAGAATACTTGTTTAAAATGAGATAATGTAATTAATTACACTCTATGGTACGTTGTATCTATTTTTGTGCAGTTTCCCTGATGATCAACGAGGCAGATTTTGTCGGCCTCAGGCACTTACACTGGCGTCTAGAGCCATTGCCAACAATGCAAATTCACAAGTGTACCGAGGACGAACCAATGGAATTGAACGTATGTCATCAGCTCCAGAGATTCTGTTGCCACCTAAATCGTGTATTCGACGTTCGCAAACAGATAATCATGCCAAGGAGAGCCCATGTGCGAAAAATAGCAATGAGAGGTATGTAATGTAGTTAAAGTTAATTAATAAAAAAAAAAAACGAAAAAAAAGAAAAATGAAACAAACTGCCCTTCAGAAGGCCTGTCAGTGAAAATTGAGTGTTAATTGATTTATAACCAATCTTAGAAATATTTTTGATTAAATGAGGGTCAGAGTCTGATAATTGTATTAAGAACGATTTGTAAAATAAAAAAGAGAATATAGTTTTATTTACATATTGTCAAAATTGAAGTCTTTCTTATCTTAAAAGGCTTCCTATTTTTGATGACCTACATAATTTCCCTTTCCTAAAAATCCCTATTTTTAGCTTGAGATCCATCAATGGTTAAATACAAACAGCTATCTTTTGATTGTAATATGATATGATATTTAACATTTAAGTAAAATGTCAAATTCATACAAATTTCACTCCATCTAAGAGTACTACGTAATCAATAGCATTTAAGTTGGAAACCAGCTGACGAAACTCAACTGGATTTGCCGACGCGTTTAGTAGTTTGTTTCATAATTTCATAGCCAGCTGATCATTTTCCTTGATCGTGATCATGAATACATACAAAAAAATGTATAAAAATTCGTCTGCAAAAATGTTTTCCATGAAATCGTTTTAACTCGTGCGGCATAATGTCGTGTTAGACCAGATAAGCCAGTTTTTATTTTTATTTATTTTTTTTTTATTTTGTATTTTTATTTTTTATTTTATTGGGGTATCCCACCACTTTGCAACTAGAGCTTTTGTTCTGAATGAATAGAAATGTATTTATGAATTTATTCAAAATTCTATAAGCTCATAGAAAAAATAATACAAGAATTTTGAGTAAAAATTTAGATGAACAACATTAGAGTATCCTTGACTTAGGATCCCATTTGCTTTCTGTCTGCGGGGGCGGCAAGAAGCAGCGAGAGCCCCGAAATGATGTCCTTACCTTATTTGACCACCTCACAGGTGAACATTTAAACTGACATTATATCTGTTTTTTACTTCACATTTTGTACATACCTAGTTGTATATATAACGTACATATAGCTTGTAAACGTTGAAGTATTATTCTGTACCTTTATGTAGAATTTTTTTTTTTATTTTGAATTACTTTTCAAGGAATAAATTAAATTAAACAAACCAACTTTATAAATAATAAAAAACAACACGTTCCCGAGTTTAATATAGTATAAAAAAATTGCACGAGGTTAAGGATTGGAAAAAATATAACATAGTAAAATACAAAAAATTAACATACAATTTTATGAACCTTATTTAAACATTTTAAACCAATAATAAAGTTTTTAAACATATTTTTTCAAAAATATACAATTTCAAAATAGAAAATTAGAAATAGGATTATTTTATTTAAAAACAAAAATACATATATTCAAATATTCAGGAAAAGGTGTTAAAAAAAATAATACTTTTTTGGGATAAATCATTTTTTTTTAAGACTGTTACAAGATCGTAACAAATTATTCCTGCTTATTGAACCGTTAAAATGAATAGATCAACATCGTTTTATTTATGTATTTCTATATATATGATTATATTCTCGAGTTCTCCTAACGTATAAGTTAAATAAATTGTAGTTACCATAATTATTCATTTTCAGGCAGAAAAATTCATTAGGTATTTATTCGATCAAACTTATCTATGGGAAGATTCTTTTTTTCTATGCAAATAAGTCTAATATTGTGTTAACAAATTTTTATTAACAAACAAAACAGCAGTCTGTGTGTGTGCACTGAAATTTTATAATGTCAACATTCAGCTGCACCAGGAAAAGTAGCAGACAATGAAAGAAAAGATTTAACATTTCGTGGCACCATTTGTAAAGTTCAACATTATGGAGATTTTTGAATTTCAAGAAATAGAAATACTTGACCAAACCGTACCTACTTATGGCAGAGTAAGAGATATCGAAAGTGTTAATTATTGTAGGAGATATTTGCCAATTGTAAACATGTTATATGTATGTTACTGTAAAACTCCAAAATGTGGAAATTCTAGAATTTACCGGTAAAATGTTTGGTTTTCATAATTCATTTTGGATGTTTACTAATGGTAAGCGGGCAACGGCCCACCCAAGGTTTTGTTGTCCGAGAAAAAGTCAGAAATGAAAACATTTCGAACTGTTAACAATTTTGTTGAAAAATTCTAAGTTTTACATACATCGTTTTCATCGGTCGGTTCGAAAGGAAATGGACACACCTTCATCAAAGGCAAAAGAAAATTGATTAAAACTAGTCATTTTTAATAATCGGTTAAA
The DNA here is from genome assembly GCA_951394125.1 of Epistrophe eligans. NCBI lineage: Eukaryota > Metazoa > Arthropoda > Insecta > Diptera > Syrphidae > Epistrophe > Epistrophe eligans. Next base: position 1,124,719 of record OX596031.1, read on the forward strand.
TTATATCTTAACCACATAAATTCCAAATGTTGAGCTTGCACCTCAAGATTGCATTGTTAACTTGAAAAAAAAAATAATTTGTTGAATTTTGTCATTTTTCTTGCGAACCAACGATTATATAATACATTTTAAAATGAGTCCGTTTCTCAATACCAAACATTTTGCGGTAAAATTCAGAGTGTCCAATATTTCTTAGAATCCGGAGATTATGAATATTAAATTTAATTCTTATTATTATGAAATATACATGATGAATGTACATAATTTTAAAGAAGTGTAATTTATACATATACATAGATGTATCTACAAAGGAAAAGATTTTTTTTGGTAAACTAAACATGATGATGAAATTTCATGAATGTATGTAAGTGAGGTCGAGGTGGAAGGTATGGGGTGTAAATTATTAAAAAAAAAGAAAACCGATTGCGCAGGTTGTCAAAGTTGAAAGTGTCAGAAATTAAAAATGACTGTTCAAGTGCCTACAAAAACTACTCACCGCATCATTATAGAACCGGCGGGAAAACGCTAATGATATTCATGTCGATTATGGAATCCACAATACTGAATCCGAAGTGATTCGCAGTGCAGTGCTCTCCTTTCTATTTACCCATTTGTCGTGAAAAGAAAAGAGAAACACTGTGCCAAAAATCACTCCGAATCCAGTATTGCGGATTCCATAATCGACATGATTAACTTTAATATGTGTACTAGGATGTATCAACATTTCGAGAACGATTAATTGTAGAGTTAGAACATTTTTTACAGGAAATTTAAATGTCTCTATTTTTTCATATATTAGTTTTTTCCTTGAAATTATAATTTCTTCTTATTTAAATAAAATTTGCTGTTAAAATTAGTTTATTTTTGTTAAGAGTAATCAACATTATAATGTAAAATTATGAAATTACGTGTCAAAATTATGAGTGAAAAAAAAAAATTAAAAGGTATTTTTTTCATTTTATTCTTTACAATTAAGTTATTCTGGGTTCAGTTTCATGCCAAATACGAGTAAATAAAATGTTTGTTGTATTTTAAATTTTGTCAAAATTTGAGTTTGTATTCTTAAATTTCAAAATTTAATTGCATCAATGAATGAAAGAACAGTACAAGCGACATGACATCCAGATAAATAAAAAAACACCATTGCTTTGTGTTATTATTTATTCCAATAAAGAATTTTATGAAAACATACATATTTAGCCATCGTTTATCCGTTATCATATATAAAAATATAAAAAATTTTTCTTTAAAATATAAATTTGTAGATATATTTCTTATAAATATAGAATTTAGCGCCTGTACTGTTCTTTAATTATTTTACGTCGCAAAAAATTTCACATATCTATATACACTGTTAATATGAACACACATTTTGCCTATAAACAAAAAATGTTTGGAAAATAAATAAAAAGAAAGATTAAAAAACCACAAAATCAGCAAGATCCTAAAAGTAATTCAATAGGGAATACGGAGTTAAAATTAATGTATTGAATTCTTTTCTGCTCGTGCAATAGGTAGCTACCTAAACCTGATACATACAACTTAGGTCTCTACTATTTATTTTAAAAATTTCGTGGGTAGTTCTTCCGCTTCAAACAAAAAAAAATTGAAATAATACACATACATATGTACAGACTTTTCATTTCATTATAACGTTATCATCAAGAACCTATCGTTGTTAGTTTATAAGATTTTCTTCCGGACAGACATATATGTACATAAGTTGGTACTTAATATCTGTCACTTGAAACCACCAGAAAAAAAAAACTTTCATTTTCAGCGTCTTATAGACTGAAGTTTATTCAAGTATGGTACCGAAGTATGTCAGCTTGACGTACAAGCATAAACCTACAATTGTAGGTAGGTATAAATAATTGTGTTAACCAAGTGAAAAGACAGGCGCCAACTGTCGCCCGGTCGTCAATCTTACAAGTCTAGTTCAGGCGTAACCGTATATAATAGAAAGATAATCTGATGTTGTAATTAGACAAAAAAAAAAGATTTATATTTTTAGCATTTGTGGTTGATCGATATAATCACATTACACAAAATGAAACACAATATGATTTTTTTTAACTGCTGTCGTATAGGTGTATAATAAATTATTAAGTTTGAGAATGCAGCAAAATAACGCCAGGTCTTTTGTTGATGCGCGAAGGCGATGCGAAGCTTGGAGACATGTCGTTATACTTTGTCCACCATCTATGGAGCACAATATGTATACCTATAATTGAGAGAGAAATCAGCGGCCGGTTTTTTGACTTATTTGTGGTGTAGTGTACTCAATTTGAAGATATACCTATATTACTTAATCTTGACTTGTTAATTATGCCGGAAAGTTTATTCTTAATTAAATTATCGACTAAGGGTAGGTATAAACATATACAAAACGAACGAGCCCCCTGTTCTATTTACGTTAAGGCGTGAAAACATTTCTAAATAAATGAACAACAAATGTGCTAAGAGCAACAATTAATTATATTTGTGTGTTTTTGTTTTGTTTTTGATAAAGAGAGAAGAAGCACTGAGGATGAATTAAAACGTAATAATGTATACAATACATATTACATTTTGAAATCGATACTTTACTAATTAATATTCAAAGTTAAAAAACAGTATTCTTATATAGTGAATAGAAAGCTTCACAAAATAATTTTTTTAACTAAGAAGGCACCTCGTGTTATTCTTCCAGGTAGTTGGGTTTTTATTTCTTTAAATTTTATTTTTAGTCGAAAAATGAAAAATAAACAAAAAAGTAGATACATACTTACTATTAATGTTAAGTGGCAATACTTTTCATACATATATTGGACTTATCAAATAACCATTTTTGGCTGCACGTTTATCGAAATAAAAATAGACGAAAAGAAAAAAATAAACATCTTCACAATTTTTGATCACTCTATTATTTAAGCATGACTTTAAAGCGTGTTAAATTAAGAAAAGCAAATATAAAAATCTATTTTAAAATTTACCAACTGTCTTTAGTTAAATAAATATAAAGGCTAAAAGACATTCATAGAGAGGTTTGCTTTAAGTCACCACCATCATATGGAAGTGGGGCACATATTGATATCAAAACATTTGGCAGAAGAATTCAAGTGTTTTTTATTTTAACGTAAGGTTATTTGCTAAAAGAAATGCAAATACTGGGACGGGACGCACAACACAAAGATTTTCAAATTCGATTAAAAGATTCAACATTGAATGTCATATATGTAAATATGTACTTAAAAGTTTATATATATAAACATAAAAACAGTCATCTAACAGTTAAGTGACTTTTAAATGGTAAAATGAAATTAATAATTAGTTATAGAAGGTAAAGTTGGCAAATCAATTTTTTAATATCTTGACGCTTCGTTAAGTTTTCTGACATTGACTTTCAAAAGGTCATTTGCATTTTCGTACAAAAAATTTGACATAACTTCAACATATCTTTTGAAAAAGTATTGTTTTACTTAGTTATTTGAGAGACGTAAGTCGTACATACATATTTATGGTAAAAAAAGTGGTCTAGTGCATATCATTATTAGGTATGCCAAAAATAAAGTTTCTCTGATTATTTTTTAAAGTTTCTCTGATTATTTTTTAATCAGAGAAAATTTATTACAACAACATCGAAATATAAAACCTAGATAAATATGCATTTCACAGTGAAAACATCTGTTTGTAATCGTTAAGACTTCGAATAGATTCCCTATTTTCTTTCCCTCGACACTTCAAATGTACCATGTGTAATTTTTGTTCCCGAAGTAGGTATAGGCACTCGAAATTAAACCAAAAATCCATATCACTTAAATGGTTCTTTTTCTTTATAAAAACGGAATCATTAAAATGCACTTAAAATTAAAGGGTGTATATTTTTCATTTACTTAACATAAAAAAGATGAGGGGAATGGAAAGGTATGATAATAAATGGTTGTTACAATGATAACGCGCGTTAATAGAATTTCTTTAAAAACGAATTTTTGGAATCGCTTTCAAAAAGAAATAGCCTTTACATTGAAAATGCATTTAATAAATACATGTGTAGTAGGTATACAACGCTGCTTATCTGAAAAAAAAAAAATATTTTTGTCTTTGCAAACTTTAGACTGAGTTTCAACTGCTGTTCACCTAAAAACAAAACAAAAAAAACAGATTACTAGCAGATCATTCTGGTCAAGGTGTTTTTTTTTTCTATTGGCATCTTATCAAAGACATGCATGTTCAGTTCAAAGACCTCGTTTTAAAATTAATGTTTTATTAAACTTTCTGTTAAAAAAAATTTAACGTATTTGTTTGAGATGTTTTGATAAATTAAAGTATTTGTTCAATAAATGTTATTTTTTTTTAAATTTACCGAACGACAGATAAAATACAAGTGTTGTTTTGTTTTGTTTGTTTTTTTTTTTATCAGCTTAGCAACAAGCCGAAGCAAGATCAAAACAAATGCGTTTTTACGACTTATTTTGTAGTTTGGCATTTATTAGATACATACATATATAGTTGACAACTGATCGTTTGTTTCTTTTTTCTATCAGCACTAAATGCACTAAAAAAAAGCCGAGAAGTTCTGAGCCTTTGACAGTTGAATGACAACATCCAGAGGTCGCCCCTGTGGTTCTCTGCCACATGAACAAACCTATTATCAATTATGACTGAGGCAAATGCGTCAACTGTCAGATATGATCGATAATAATAATAATAGCTTAAAAACGCAAATCTTTTGTTAAAAAATTAACTGTTCTGTCCTTTTTTTTAAATCAAACACTAGTTTAAATTATTGACCCACTTTCAAAAAATTGTATTATTTTGATAAGTAATATACATTTAGGTTGAAAGATCATATGACACACAGATGAGGTTTGATTCGGACATGTTTTTACTTCAAATGACAGGAGGTTGGTTAAAAATTACCAATCTGTGTTAATGTAAAAGATAATAAATATTAAAAAGGCTTAAAAACTTAAAATTTTGGTTATAACAACACATCAGTATTCATTTTTGTGTGATGACGGAAAATGTTTATAATAATATCAACAAACAAAATCTAACACAATTTCTTGTCTTATCTAAGAGTAGGTAAAAAAAACATTAATATTTGTACAATCAACAAAAAATAACCTTAAAAACTATTTATAAAAAAAAGAAAGACGTATGACTTCAGATTTAGGTATACCGTAGGTATGTAGGTACCTAAAAATGTTTGAATAATTCTGTGGGGTGATTTCGGCGCGTATACTACACACATGCATTAATTGCAATCATTTATTTATTTGTAGGTAATTATATCAAATGAATACAAAATAATTCAATGAGAAAGATAATACAAAAAGAGAATAATTATTATATTTAAACGAAAAATCGAACATATTGTGATCACGCATTTATTGCGTGATTATTATCAGTCATGAAGAAAGACGGCAAGACCATCATGATCTTAAGCAACCAACGACAACGCCGGAGCGGCGTGATTGTTTTACATCAGGAGATTTCTTGCTTTTACTTTTTTATTATTTTTCTTCTTCTTGCTATAGGTTCTATCACCATCACCAACGCTTTCTATAAAGAATGGGTCAATCACATCTCTCCTGTCCTATCCTATCCTGTCCTGCTGAAGAATGAATCAAGTTTGCGGCTTGAAGTGCAACATTCATGCGGACGCATTGGGCAGATATGTAAAGTTGACTTTGGGCGGTTTGTCAAGTCATCTGTTTTAAGTGCTGCAAGTTGCAGCTACATATGCTATTGCTATGCGTCAGTGATGGTTGGTTCTTGAATTGCAATTCAAGTAGGTATTTAAGTACCTGGTAGAGCACGTTTTATTGAATAAACGATAATGTCTTTTGTATAAGATACAAATTTACATACATAATTTACATACATAATATGTTAAAAAAAATTAACAAAACCCGTGCTTGATTTGTAAAAAAAAACAGAGTCGAAAACGCTCTCCCCAATATTATTTTAATCTAAATACATATACATACATACCTACATGTATTTTGTACAGCCAGACGCCACTCGACCTGCCGATAGTGAGTTGAACTAAATAAGTTGTTTGTTTTTTTTTCGGAGGGGGTTATTTCGGTATTGATACGATTTATTTTAGTCAGCAGCGGCGTGGCGGTGGCGAACACGGGTATGCGTAGGCCTACATCAAAGTGTCGAATGTGGTGACGTTTCCTCGTTTCAATCATTCTATTAGTGCATGTTACAGGAGTATCTATGTATCTCGCACTATTCGCCTATAAAATTGGAAGATTTGGGATCTCTGATGGGTTTGGAATGGAAGGTGTTTGTTTATAGTCACGAAAGAATTTCTAAATTATACTTGTACTACACATCTTATCTCTTTTTAGGTGGACATAATATTTTGTCGTCTCGTACTCGTAAATTGGCTATTTAATATTGCTTCATTAAATATTGTGATCTATGGAAAGTTTTCTTCATTTATTTTTGTTTTTATTGTAAAAAAAAAAAAAAAAAATACAAAAAAAATGGTGTTTACATTTCTCCCCAAAAAAGTATACTTTACACATTTTATTTTAAATTAATTCGGGGGAATAAACAAATTTTATTAGATTAATAATATTCTTAACGTGATTTCGAAGAAAAGAAAGAATTTAAATTTGTATTCCTATGTGTGTAACTGCGTCTTTTAGTCTTAAATCACTTAGTAATCACGTGAATAATTTAATTTAAAAATGAATCGATAAAAAATTCGATGTCAAGTACGAAAGTTGAACCTTCATTTAGAACAAATTGTTTCTCTTACAGCATTTTTGTTCACACACACTTTTGTTACATAAAACCAGAAGGACATTTGTAGTTTTTCTTTTTTTTTTGTTGGGGTGATGCCAATGTTTAATGTTTTTGAACTCAAATGCACCTTCAATTTTTCATTTATTATTAGTTTAAGAATATACCGAGGTACCTATAACTATACTTTACTTATTGCCTATACATATATTGAACTAAAGGCCATTTAAAGCTATTTTGTATAATCCATCCATACAAATATTCAAGAACACTCCTAATCATCTTGTTCATTGAGGTAAAATTTAAAATTTGTATGTATGTACATATGTACATATATGTATGGACATAATGCAACAGCTGTAAAACTAGCATTTTTTCTATTTTTTGATTTAGATATTTTTAAAATCAAATGTGTACATACAATGTTTAATTTAATTATTTGTTTGTGTTATGAAAAGGCAATATCAACGATATCAATTCGTGAATAAATCGAAATTTTGAAAATCTAAAAATAAAAAAAAAAATAATGTTGCTAAAAACAGCGTAATTTAAAAATGAAATAAAATTAATTAGATTTCATTATGTTCAGCTTGTTCTTTTTCTTTTTCCTTATCACACTAAAAAACCGATACAAAAAACACGTGGATCATAGCATGAGAATTCTATATGGATCTCAGTGCCCAGTTTAACACCCAGTACATGTAACTTTTGATTGATATGTAGATTTATTTAATGCAGAAGAATGCATAAAAAACATTGTTTTTTATCTGTAGATACTGATCAACTTAACTGACACATTTTTTCTGTCTCTTAATTGCAATACCGTTATCGCAATATAGAATTCGATATTTCTCTTTCTTATCATTTTCTCGTGTGTACCTGTGTATAGGTTTAAGATTAATATAATTATTATTCAATCATTTCAAGTTATTATTATGAAAGAGACTTTGTAAAAATGTAGAAAATTAATTTTGGAATACCCTATTTTTCAGCTGTAGTCAAATAAAGCGAATTAAAAAAAAGTATTTTGATCCAAGTTAAAACTCCTTCAACCATGTTAATAAAAAGAAATGAAACATTAGGTAAATTAAAGATTAATTAAGTTAAAAATACTTAAGTCATTTTTACTAACGACTACAGAGATACAACAAAAAACAAACGCTTTGGCGACAGCAGAGTTCTTATTAGATGTAGTAGATTTTCGTTAAGATTTTCTTTTTAACGTCAATTAAGTGAATTTTTCATTAATAAATATTTGAATTAAACAAAACTTTTGATCAACGTTTTAATTATTAAAAGGAGTAAATTTATTTTTCTCGAAACATAGGTAGCGAATATTTTTTATTTGGACATAACTTCAGTGATCTGACTTGGAATCATTTGATTATTGAGGAATTTATCAATATGTACGCATGTACATAAACGAATTATTTTAGTTTTTGACAAAAAAAAAAATAAATCAAAAACATTTATGTACATATCTATGTATAGTTATTAAAAGATTTAAATTTAGTATTAAAATTAAATCTGGAAATGTATCCCAAATCTCAAGCCATATTTACAATACATAATGTTAACGGTTCAGAATTATTGAATTTTCTACAAAATTTCATCTCTCTAATCTAATGCATATACTTGTTTTTGATTAATGAATGTTTAAATATTTCTCACAGTCATAGTGATTCTATGACGCCAAAGAAATTCTTCTTCTAAGTTTTTATTAAAAAGAAAATGTTTTATTAAATTGTCGACGCGCGTTTTCTATTCAGATCTCAGATGTTTCATTCTTTTTATTTTATTGGCAAAATTAAATTATTTTGTGAATGCTTTTTAAAATAAGTATAGCAAAACACTTGCGTGTGCCCCCGCAAATGAATTGTGAAATTAAATAAATTCTATGTTGTGTATATGTATTTAGGTATTTCTTTGAAATCTCAGGCGGCAAATATAATATATACATATGTATTAGAATAAAATGCAGCAAAACAGACAGTCAAATTATTGTAAACTTTTTCTATGACCTCTGGCAATTATTTACACCCAAAAATAGAATCGTATATCTTACGATACTGAATGTCGTGGTCGGAACTTTATTTTGATTTTGCACATCAGCTAAATTCACGAAAGGAAAAAAACGTGAGTCGTTTTTCGTATAGTGTAACTTGTGATGGATGTTTTGGTAGGTACCTACCTTTTCTCTTAATATAGAGTGAAGCAAATTGCGCATATATTCGGAATTTGTCTGGTATTTTAAAATTTTGTCTCGAGTTTTTTCTTACTTTACTACTAAATGTAGGTATTACGAAATTTTAATGCAATCTTAACTTAATGCAGTATAGAACATCTTGACAGTAAAACAGGGGTGGAATCGCGTAAGGCGATAGTTGATTGTCGCTTTTTTGATTGTCGGTTTTGATTATCAACTATTCATTGCTCTGTGTAAATCGTTCGCCAAAAATTGTTTGTTCTTTGGCATAACTTACAATTCAGTCAAGAATTAAATGTCATTTTTGCATTTTTGTTATTGTGTTGGTTTTAATTAATTGTATTATTAAAAAACCAACCAATTTTAAGCCGACCGCATCAAACTTTTTATGAAAATGACATAAATGTATGAAAACGACACCTAAAAAGCTGTCGCTTAATATCAGTACAAAAAACGATTGTCGATTTGATAATCACCTTACATGGAGCAAAATTGTCGATTTTGATTATCAACTATCAACTATCGCGTTAGCCGATTCCACCCCAGGTGAATGGTTTTCTATGCGAGATTAAATTTCTTTTTTTGTATTACGTAGATTTAATGAAAAAGAATTTAATTAATTAAGATTTTGTTTTTTTTTAAAAGAAATTCAAAACTTGTTCCGGCTTCCGCTTTTATTATGTTAACTGATACAAAACAACCAGCAGCAGCCAAGATTTGTAGCAAGGGGAATTTATTTGAAGCATCTTCAAGAATTTCGTGGTCGGTCAATGCCACTGACCATTGCTTCATTTTGTCCATATCTACCTACATATCTAGGATCTTTATCTTTTTTACTATATCAGAGAAGTTTTTACGAACCCAGACTCATAGGTTTTTTAGTCTACATAAAAGTGCAAAAATTCAATTTAGACGTAAGGATTTAAAGATTTCAATGAAGGACTAACATTTTTTGGAAGACCTGGCATGACGTGATGGAATATTTTTGAGGTCGGATTCTATAACTTTCGGTATAGTCTGGTTCCAGATAAAAACCTTTGTTGAATGTTTTGGCTTCTATGTTATCGTTTTTTTTTTTCAATGCATTGAGCATTCGACGCCATTTCTGCTTAGTAATGATACACGCCCAGAAAAAAAAATAAAAAAAGATATTTTCATTCTAAAATGGAAAATACTTATATTTACTTAATCTTAATAATAAAATCAGAACATTCCCTCCTACAAAATCCAATTCTGATTTCAACTGAAATCACGAACATAATCAAATGCCAAACAAAAAACTCAATCTTTCTTATATGATGTGACTTTTGCTAAATTGGTCTAACGACAACAATGCTCACTTTATTATACATTTCTATATCTAGGATAAGGTCAAGAATAATTCTCTTTTGCGCATTTTAGAATTATTATATAAACAACATTTTTGGAATTTTTCCAATTCATAATATTTTTGTTTTGTTTAAATTTTACTTTCAGTCGTTTGCGCAAAAAAGTGATATTTGCTGATGACGAGGGTTTATCATTAACCGAAGTACGAGTGATGTCTGAACCCTCAAATGTGCCCCCATATTGGAGTGTGAAATTTTTAGAACAAATAACTCAAGGTCTTGTTAGTCCACATCCTGCTGATCAATGGGCTGTGGATTTTAAGCAACCCGCATCCGACTATTTGTCATTTAGGTGGGTGTGAACAGAAACAAAATCGTAAAACCATTTTATTTTATTTACAAAAATAATTTAATTTTAGGCAAAAAATCGAGAAAAATTATGTTTGTCTGGAGAATGTGATTGTTAAGGATGACGAATCTCTCATTATGGGAACTGTTAAAGTTAAAAACACAAACTTTGAGAAGGAAGTCATTGTTCGTGTTACATGGGACGATTGGAAGACCCAACAAGACATGTTTTGTTCATATGCAAGGGTGAGTTAGACAATTTATATTAATGTGTTTTTTCATATAAAGTAATTTAATTTTTTTTTGTTCTTTATAGACTTACGGGCCAACGGCAGCTTATGTGATCTTTGATACATTTTCATTTAAAATAACCCTGCCCCCAATATCCAAGCGATTAGAGTTCTGTATATGCTACCGAACAGCTGGAAAGGAATACTGGGATAACAACGACAACAAAAACTATACAATCACAAAAAGATCACCTTTCTATTATCATGCTCTTGCTCCTTATGAGCCATACAGACATGGCAATCAAGTCTCAGGCATGTCGAAGCTTTCCGATGCATTATCTAAAACTGCAAGCCTTTACAACGCACAGGAACCTAGTCCGTATTACTGATCGTGCCCATCCAAATAAGTGGAACCAACTTCTTGCAATTAAAGACTCAGTTAAAGGTAAGCTTTTAAAGTCGTTATAAAGAGAAACTTTGATTTTAATAAATAGAATTTGTTTTTGTTTATAGAATATGAAACCAGAAACGAATCCTAAATAAAGGTTGTGTGTAAATTAAACTACAAGGTTTAACTGAGCTATCGATCGGTACGCAACTAAATTAAGCCTCACCTAGCAGCTCCAAGCTGCATTCTCAACAACGGTCAATATTCATTAGACCTTGGAACAAACAACATTAAATGACTATTTTAAAAATTTTACTATATAATTTACTCAAAAAAAGTTTTATACCTATTCTTTTAAATCGTATATACAACACAGTACCTATACCATTAGTTTTAACTCTGACCAACTGTCCTAGTTAAAGATTTTTAAAATCGATAGTCTCCAACTGTGCCATAGTCGTGACTAATGTCACTTTTTATTTTTCTTACAATCCTTTGGAATAGTTATGTTTTTTTTTTTTTTTGTATGCTAATGAGGATTTTTTTATACCAGCTAAAAATATTTTCAATTTAATCAGGGAGTATGTATTTATCATTTTGAATGAAGTTATATTTGAAAAAATTGTAATTAATATATAAAACGCATAAAAAGAAAATTATAAATAAATTTAGAAAAAAAGAAATACTGAAACCAAAAGACTGAGATACTGGTGAATTTCGAACTAAACACAACAAAAAATTGATAAAAACATGTTTGTGTTTGATGTAAATAGATGATAATAATGTCGATGATAGTTTGTAATTAAATGTACTTCTACCCTAATTATTATTTTTTTTTTTTTATTTTTTATTTTTATTGTTTAAGTGATGATGTATAATATAAGGAGCTACTTTTTTTTATTATAATTTTTATTTACTTTAATGTACCTACTCTAGATATATAAAACTGCGAGGTTGATTTTTTTTTAATTCTACGATATAAATATATTCATTATGTGAAAAGAAAAATCTATGACAAACAAGATTTAACTTTTAAAACATTTATTGTATAATACACTGCTTAAAATATTTAACTTTTCTATTGTAGAATAAAATATAAAAAATATATATGAAAATAATATGAGTGTCCAAGTTTTTTTTCAGAGGCGATTATATTTGAAAGTTAAATCATTCGAATACGTAAATTTTAATACATACTTGAATTTTAATTTTCTAGTTAAAAAAATCACATTTTCCGTACTTGGTAGGTAACTCTATTTTACTTTGCTTTTATGTCGAAATTCGAAAATATCATTTGACAGTAATTGTTGTAATTTTAGATACATAAATATTTATTAAAGCTAATTAGATAGGTTTGTCATCTTGTTTTTTCTGTAAACCAAACCTGATGAGAGATGTTATATCACTGCAATTTAATGTAGAAAGCCTAAACTTATTCTATGGCAACCAGATTTTACTTTTTCTATTTGGTCAAAATGGACAAAAATTGGCTTTTTGGCAGATCCAAATCAAAAAATTTAGATTTTTCACCAACAGAAAAACCCATGAGTTAGAGAAAAAAAAATGTAAGGCTGTGAAAAACCTAAACTTGAACATCATCAGCATTATTACAATTAAAAACAACTTTTCAAAATCAATATATTTTGTTTTTGGAAGCCAATTATAATTTGTTTCAAGTTTTTGTTACGACTCCTTAACTTGGCATATAGTTACCTAAGTATGTACATACATACATATATAGAAAGTATAATCATAGTAATTAAATTGCCCTTAGTTTAGACGGACGATATTCATTTATTTACTCTCATGCTTAATTTTTTACACAGAAATTTAATGCGACAGAAAATTACAGAAAGAGGAAATTTTGTATTCCTTCGAAAGATTCTCTTCTGTGAAAAACTACGAATTTTTTTGAGTACGGAAACGGCTTTTGACTAAAATTAACCCACATAACGAAATTATTAACAGCATAATATTATGGCCCACGAGTTGCCAGTCAGTGTAGTATATATACTAATTGAGAAACGCAACAAAAGTTCCTGGTCACATAAGACAAACTAAATAACCGTGTTTGGATGAGGCGAAGTCCTCATAAGTACTTTGCTAGCCATTTTCAATGGAACACACAGAATTAATTTTCGTATATATCTCATATACTCGTCGGTCTAAACTGTGCGTTGAGCCCAATATCATTGAACAAGCTACGCCTGATTCATCAATACAAAGTCCATAATGCATCTTGAAACAATTTTTCTTAATTAAAATTTTATTCCATTGCTCTTTCACTATCTATCTTATTAGTTAAGTATTTAATTTCAACTCTCCATTACATAACCTCAAGAATCAAGATAAAAGTAATTTAAGTTTTTGTATCTGGTTAAAAGACCATACCGTCGGTATATTGCAAAAAGTCACTTTTAATGGATTTTGTGAGTTTCGATAATATTTATCGATGCAATAACTCATTAAAGAGATGCAAATAACAAAAACCCTCTAAAATATCAAAAATAATATCACAAAGTACACAATGTTCAAATTTTACAGAAGAAAAAGTCATTTGATACTCGATTCTCTCAATTTTATAAAATGTTACTTAATGACTTTTCGTAATAAACCTTAGATATCCTACACTGTCTTGTATAAAACAGCTGGAAATCAATTCATTCAAGTTTATCGAAGTACATATGCATATACATATGTACATTTTTATCGGATTCCAGGGTGTAGGAACTGACTAATTAAACATTCATCTATTCATACTTATGTAAATATTTCCCTCTTATCACGTCTTGTGACGACAAAAATGTTGGTTTCTTCACAAATGATATCACGTTCTTGTGACGTGATCATCGGATAACCTCAAAATCTGAAAAGTGTATTCTATACAAATAAACACAATTTTTCTGAGGTATTTTCACATAGGGAAACATAGAATATTTTATTGCTTTCTTGACTGGATCGATACACGTTTATTTTATTCAATCAGATTTCGTTTAAAAAGGATAACAATAATAACAATAACTTTTATTTCTGATCAATGATCGTTTCTACTGCCGCTTTTCTATGGAATGAACTGTTCGTTTAAATGCATTTTTTTTTATTAATTTTAAGTCCTTAAGAACACAAGCGTATTCCTGCAAAGACATTGATGACCCATATTTAGCAAGGGTTGTATTGGTTTCCCTAAGCTTTGAGCATACCTTGATGTTGTTTTCTTAAGTGTATTTGGTTTTAGTTCTTTTTTTTTTCTTCTCGTTTGTCTGATTTATGATTTATAATTTAACTATGCACTGATTTGTCCTTAAAATTTATTCGCTTTTGGCCAATTTAGCCTTAAGTGACTCGGGCATCTCTGGTGGTGGTGGACGTGGGAGAGCCAAAGCTACTTTAACACCGTCATAGATGAACCATTGCAGGGCTGTCAATGTACCGATCATAATAATACGAGGAACCAAACCGTTCCACATTCCCATGAATCCAAGACTCTTGGCGACATCGAAGGCAGATGAACCCTTGGCTTGGTTAAGTTTCGATACAACAACATCGGCTGGATGCGAGACGATGGCACAGAAGACACCAGCAATGTAACCAGCAGCGAATGTGACAACCAATTGTTCACCCTTGGTGCAATCTTGACGTGGTTTTGGAACAACATGGCTAAATACACAATATTTTTGGTTATATATTCAAATTTCTTATCCAAATTCTGTCTTACCTGTAAAGCAATTCAACGGTCCTTTCGAAGCAAGCGAATTTCATCATGGTGTATGGAATCTGTCTGCACCACAATGGCACCAGGCCCTTGTAGAATGCTCCAATACCTTCTTCCTTCACCATCTTGGGAACAGCTTGACGGAATGTGTTAGCAAAACCAGGCATGGTTTGGATCTTTACCTTGGCAGCTTCGAATGGAGCCAAAGCAATATCGGCGAAGAATTCAGCCGAAGCAGATGCAGCCAAGTAAAGAGAAGTACGATACAAGTAGGAGTTCTCCTCACCCAGCATGTTTGCATACTGTACTTTAAAGACCTCATAGAGACCGAATTTGCATAGACCCTGATAAATAATAAATTTTTAATTATTTGAAATACTTTATTGAAAAATATGCTATGTACTCCTGACTCGAATTATCATGCACACTTCATTTTTAGTTTGAGAAAAAATAAACTGTAAAAAATAAGGAAATTAAAGCCCAAAAACAAAAAAGATTCTGTATATTACACATTTTAAATTACATGCAAGTTAAGATAATTTTACATATTACTATTGTAATTGCATTATCTATTATTTGACTAATGAAAATATAGGTATTATGTAAATAACACCTTAAATTAGTCTAGCAAGTCTGAGGCAACAAGGCCTTAAGAATAACCCTTTTAAAGATTAAATTTAATTAATTATGCAACAATGCAGATTTAATACCATTACAATACTGACTTCCGTGCGTTTGCAATTTTTTATTTAGCAAAATCATCCCCTACAAAGTTTGGATTAGAGTAAAGTTGCATAACAATTCCAGTTCAATTTTATTTAGAAGTGAAATTTCTTATATTTTTGTTTGTTACTATCTTACCTGAGCAGAGTATCCAAAGAAAGTTGGAGCCCATCCTTTGACTAAACCACGGCTTCCTTCTTCGGCATAAGAAACCTTGAATCCATTGAACAGATTTTTATATTTGGCCGAGTCGACTTGCAGACGGCACTTGACCAAATCCAATGGCACTACAAAAGTGTGAGTAGTACCACAAGAAAGGATACCACCAAGACCGCAAAGTACAAAGTACTTGGTTGAGCCAAATTCGCAAGAATCTTGACTGACTACTGCGGATGCTGCTTGAATTTCCCTACCGGGTGCAGCTTCACATTGAGCCCGATTAAATGGAGTTTTAAAAGGAGAGTTTTTAGCTGCTTCAATAATTGATTCGAACATCTTGGGTGATTTTTATTGAGGGATCGGCTATTGGAAGATAAATTATTTCATATATGTAAAATTATTTCCGTGATTTTTTCTTTCATTGCAGGTCCAAGGTTAAAATCAATAGGTTACATAATTTTTAAGTGACCAAAAAGAAAAAAATACCGAATGATAAGCGAAAATGTTGATTTCTATGAGACATTATGTGTTGTAGGAATCAATTTGGTAGCAATTTATTAAAATATAATTAAAAATAGTTTTTGTTTGAACAATTTTTGCACTTACAGTTAACAGCACACCAGCCACGGACACGATACGAGAACTTGAAAGGAATTTTTCAGCAACCACGAACACTGCTGCTACCTTACGGAAATTTTTGTGATAAATCTTTTACTTTCGTTCCTCCAGGGAGGTCGGATGGAATAAAAACAATGGAGAAATCCAATGGAAGCATGGAATTGGGGTACATCATGAGATTTTAAACAAAAAGTTGAGTAGACATTTTTTCACGCGTATTTATAGTCGTTTGCTAAACTCATTTTTTACTTTGTTTAAGATTGAAGATTGAATCAAAGAATATAGCTCTATAACTACATTCCATGCTGTATTTATAAAAATAGATATTTTTGTGAATTATTCGACAGCCAATAAAATATAAAAAAATGCAACGATTTAAAAATGACTAGGAATAGGAATCAATTGGCGTTTATTTATTATGATGTTTATTTTTCATGATTTCTTACCATTATGTTTTATGTGTTGTTATTAAAAAGTAAATACATAAGACAAAAATAATGACATGGATCTCACGTATAAACAATTTTTCTTTTGTACGTTTGTAGAGATTTTTGGAGAGTTCTGTTTCTAGAATTATAAAAACCCAATCATTAGCTTGTTCTGAGTGTTAAATAATTTAAATCCTTGAAATACTTTTGAGTAATTGGGTATATACGGTTTATTTTACTTTTTACTGTTCAAATTCACATTGGGTCTTTATTTGGTAAATTCGGATTTACTAAGTAAAGAATTAAAATTGATATTTCTTGTCATGTTATTAATGTACATATATTTGTATCTGAAGAGCTGGTAGCTATCAATTGTTTTGGTGTATAAAGTTGCAAGTTAATAAATCTACTAAGTTCAGATCTTCAAAATTGATTTCGGATATAAAAATCAAATTTTGTGGTTCATTGGAAGGCCGAAATTGTCAAATTTGTTGTTTTTACAGATCCGGATAAACAATTATTTATGCCAAATTCCTTTAAGCAAATAATCTCTTTAGAAATTTTCAATTTTTTTCTGTCTAAACAAATCATTCTGAAAAGATTTTACACCGATTTTAAAGTGTAAAATTAAAATGATTTAAAGAATGTTTCTTTATGATATATATGTACATATGTATGTACATGCATGACATGCATAATTTTGAAAACCAAACTTTTTTTAAATGTTAAAAAAAAATTAAGACATACATATGTAACATTATATATGTATGTACATATGTAGGTATCTATTATAAATTTAAAGATTTTTGAAATTTGTTTCCCAAAATTAATTAGATTTTATTAGAAATGAAATGCCGTAACTCAAAACTAGCTCAGTGAGGTTTTCTTTCCCAGGACAACATTGTTTCGCTGAAATTGTCAAAATGTGGTGATTTTTCTGATTTCTTTGCATTAATTTTTTATTGAATCATTTGACTGACGAAGTCCTGAAATTGAACCTTCGATATCGAAAAGAATATAAGTTAAGCAACAAAATTGTAATTTGAATCCTAATATATTTCACCATAGGTCCAATTTTTCAATAGTCAGTTAAAATTAGTCATTTTTATCCCAATTAAAATATCTCTGAAAGTTCACGCTCTTCGTAGATCGAAGGATGCACCTATTATTGTTTTTTTTTAAAACCAGTTCATTAATAGTGGCTTCTTTTGGTCGTCCGAAGTGGAAGGCTTTAGTTTTCCTTTTGAAGGGATGAAAAAATCGAATCATTTAAATAAAGAATCAAAAACCGAGCCACGCACAATGCGCACACTGTAAAAGTCAAAACGTCAGTTTTATTTAATTTTGGAATATAGAAATGTGACCTCAAAACCATTATATTATTAGATATGTTATTTTCGGTTAGATTTTGGGAGTGTTCTATTCCTATCGAAAATTGAAAATTTGGACTAGATGAAGTGAACTAAATTTTCACATTCCATGTAATGGAACACTCGGTTGGATTCAACCAAAAACGACATTAGCCTAGCAATTTTCGTAGCCAAAAAAACGCTTTAAATATGTGTCCAATTTGTACACCTTCCCCTGTAGTGTTTTAGATTTTTCTTATTCCCGTTGTTTCGTTTCTCATTTTCCGAAAATTCCATTTTTTCAACAATATGAAACGTTTCGCATACTCGTTTTCTCTTTCTATTCTATTATAGGTATATAATATATAGTCTGAATGTGTGTAATTCTACATTGTGTAGCAATTTTGCGTTTATTATTTTTCGTTGATTCTTGTGTATAAGTTGAGTGTGATTCTTTTCCTTTGCAGTACTATAATAAATTTATTTGTTACGTTTTTCTCTATTTCTATAAAGACAATTCAATTTAAATAAAAAAAAAATAATAAATATTTCAATTCTGTTGGGACATTTCTAAATATTCTTGGGTAAGTTTAAATAATTTTATGAAAAGGTCAAACATTTCGGAGATAAAACTTAAAAAGAAAAAAATCACATAAAACCGGTGAATCATTTTTGTACATTTCTTATGGGTTGTTTCACTGTTTGTTCATATCGGTCTCCCAACGGCAGGCAGTCTTGTGTCTGAACTGAACCTTCAATAAAATACGCCATTTGGTTATAATGGTAGAAAATAAATGCCTTCTTAGAATTCCCTTCTGTTAGTAATCAGTGGATTTATTCATCTAATTAGAATTTTAAGACATGATAAATGCTAAGCTTGAAAAGCATAATCCTAAATGCCTAACGGCAAGTTCTTTTTTTAATTTTTCCTGTTTGAGAATGTAGAAAATTTGCCTAAGCGTTATGATTGATTGACTACATATTTGGGCAGCAAGGTGCAATATCCCCCCCTTATCGCTCCCTTCTACTTCTATGACACACACTTGTGATAACAAAGTGCTTTAACTTTTATCTTTTTTTTTCTTTTTTTTTTTTACAAAAATAGGTTTTTTTTTTTTAAGAATGAATAAAAAATGAAGGAAAATAATTTATTGTAAATTATGTGTGCAAAAAAGCTTTAAACAGCCGTCCACGGCTGGACGACGATCGAATTGATTGGGTGTGGTTGCTATAGTAAGGCTTTGTGAATTTCAAGGTGTTATTTGTTAGGCTTTATGTCCTCCACAGTCTGAGACTTTAATCACATTATTCTTTTATTTATGCAGAAACTAAATAAATTGATATAGAATGTCATCAAATAATCAAGCTGATAATGCTTCTGGAGAGATTTTCGACGATGTTGAACACGATGTAAACTACCAGCCACCACCGGAAAAGACTATCGATGAAATAGTAGCCGCCGACAAAGACGACAAAAGTCTTATCGTTTACAAAAAGGCGCTGCTTGGTGAAGCGGAGAGCGAAAAAATCATCGTTGGTAAGAAAGAACAAAAATTAAACTATTAGTTTAGAATTAATTAGCTTTTTTTATTAATTAATTAATTTTTTAATAACTTTCCCAGACACCAGTGATCCAAGAAAAGTTATTGTTAAAAAACTATGCCTTTGTGTAGATGGTCGAGACGACATGGAATTGGATTTAACTGGTGACTTAAAACAATTAAAGAAACAGGTAATTATATAATTCTAATTAACAACTAATTTGTTAAAAAAGAAACAAACTTTTTTGTTTTCTCTTTTTATTCTCATGTTTCCACCTGGTGGTCTACTTGGTATAATGTTAATCCGTAACATGTGCTGTTGCCTAGGTCTTTGTTATTAAGGAAGGCATACGCTACAAGGTGCGAATCGATTTTATAGTTCAAAGAGAAATTGTCCATGGCCTTAAATATGTACAAAAGACTTGTAGATTGGGAGTGCCAGGTATGATTAAATATTCTTATTGGTATTATGCTTTTGTAGTTCAAGTTGAAAAATAGGAAACCTTTTTTAGTTAATTTAACTAACGAACTTACAGTGTTAGCATTTATTAAAAAAAAACGTACGCTTAAGGTTAACTGAAATAGCTTGAACTAAAGTCAACTTAATGCATAAATTCATAATAAACTAATAGTTTATCTATGAAATCAAATTAATTTTTAAAAATGTTCAGTTTTTGAACCTTCAAGCTGCTTTCCTTGATTATTATATCTATTTTTAGCACTAGGCCTCTTCTCTAACTACCCTCGTATTTTTTTAACACTACGAGAAAAAGGAAATATAAACAATGTGAATTCTTCATTTGGCGTTCTTTATAAACTGGTGTATAGTCCTTTGAGAAGAGTTCTATTTTAAGCCTACTACAAGCATCTGATGTGTGTGTTTTTGTGGTCTCCAACCCTACAGTAAAATGTTTATGAAAACATTATTAAATATATTTTAGGATTTTAAAATATCCTCAAGTCCAGCATTCGAAACCTGACACAATGCTTTCAAAAATATTTTTATAATATTAATATAATATTTTTATAATATTTATATAATATTTTTATCTGTGATTATGTGGAGTTGAAGAGTTGTTCGTTAATTTACACAAAATAAACTTTTAATAAAAAAAATAGTGTAATCCAATAAATTAGTTGTAGTTAGTATGACAATCCAAAAAAAAAGCATTATGTTATACTTAAAATATTTTTAAGGTTTTAAAACCCTTTTTAAAATGTAAATTTCCCAAAGTTATAAAAAAGAAATGACTCCTTATACGCATACATATATATATATATATGGCACGTTTCCACACCCTGTTTTATTTTCGTTTAACAACGCATCAAAAACTCAATATGAATTATTCATTGTTTCACTGTATAAAAAAACTGACGGTTATTTTGTTTTTTTAATTTTCTCTTCGGTATTCGAAAATATTTATCAGAGATTGAAATCTTCGTAATTACTCATTTGTGTGAAGTTTTTTACGTTTCCCATTTCCAGAATAAATATAACTTTTCTTTTAAATTCTTCATACATATTCTTTTTCGATTTATTGGTTTTGAAATAATTATATATTCATATAAAAGTAGGTAGAAAAATCTCAAATAAAAAAATGATATGTACATAGGTATACTTAAACAAAATATTTTAAATTTAATTTGATGCCAAAATAAAGCTTATGGCTTTATTATAATTTCTTGCCAAAAATAAAATCACTTTGGCCAAACCTTTCACATAAAACGGCTTTTAATAATCATAATTTACTGAAATTATTTTAAGAGATAAAAACGTAACCTATCCATGAAAAATATTTAGTTAAGCAGGGTGGTTCACAAATAATTATAATTATATTAATTATACGGGTGTAAACATCAAAAAGCGCACAGATTGAAATAAAAAAAATTCAGACAATAAATTGGTTTACGAAAAATATTTTAATATGTTATCATTTCAAAATGTTAATTTGCTCGCGATCAATAAGTTCAGTGAATCAAAGCTTATAAGTAATAATTGATTAGCGAGAGTTTCTTATAAAGTGTTCATTAAATATTGCAAACTCACGAGCAGCTCATGAGTGACCATTTCCGTACTGTGGTACAATTTCAAAAACTAAATTTGTATTCAAGATGATAATTTATTAACTGTCCCCTAGGCTTCCATCTACGTTTATACACAGTCGTTTTGACATTAGAACATTTTCAATAAAACTTTTTGAACTTTTCCCGCTAGAAATAGGTCTTCAAAGACGGTTAATTGGGATTTATAACTATGGGTTAATTTTAACCTATTAATTTGATTAAAAATCAACGATGATTCTAACGTCTTGAAAAGTAAGTTAGGTATTGTTAATAAGAAACAATTTAATTGCCTTAATACTTTTGTTCTGAACATTTTAAAAGAATAAAATAAATTAAACTCAAAGAGAATAATTTGATCTTGTGCAAAGCCGACAAAGGGAATGTGATAACAATTTTGCATAGACTTGAGTACATTGAAAAAATGAGTGAGAATTTAAAACAAATGGATTTAGTTGAGTTACAATTAGATCCTACTAATAATTACAACAAAAATGTTTATGATATTACCAACTCTTGCACCCTTATAATTGATGCAAAAGATAAGTATCTCGTTCGGAACAGTAACCCTTACGCCCCTATTTTATATGGGTTACCAAAAAACCATAAAGAAGGTGTTCCACTTCGACCTGTGTCTTCTTCCTTTAACGCTCCATCACAGAAGCTTTGTAAGAAATTAGCTCGTTTATTACCCGATGTCTAAATTTCCAACCAAAGTATGCTTTAAAAAATTCGCTTCAGTTAATCGATATGGTTAAAGATTAAGTTCTACCACCAAACGCTAAGTTAGTTTCATTTGATGTGAAAAACTTATTTCCGTCAGTTTCAACTGCAAATCTTAAACAATTACTTAAATGCCGGATTTATGAAAATCTCAAAGAGGAAAAAAAGTGTCTACAGCTGTTTAAACTCGTCTCCCATTGCATTGACCAAAACTATTTTGAATTTAATGGAAAGTTTTATAGCCAAAGGTCAGGTCTTGCTATGGGTTCTTCACTTTCACCTTTTGCTGCCGAGTTTTACATGGATGACCTTGAACAACGTTTATTTGCTGCCAAAAATCCATTTCTACAAAATATATTTTTCTGGCGTAGATATGTGAACGATATATTTTGTATCTAGACAGGAACACATCGGAACCTTTTGACTTTTGTGGAAAATGTCTTAAACAAATTGGATTCCAAGCTACAGTTTACCTTTGAGTATGGACCTGAGTCGTTAAATTTTCTTGATTTAACTGTATCTACATCTTCAAGGAAACTAGTTTTTGATATATACAGAAAAAGCACGGCTACTGATACAATTATCCCTATGTGTTCAGCTCATCCATTGAACATAAAAATGTCTGCATTCCACTCAATGTTGAACCGCCTGCTAAATGTCCCTCTAAGTCGAACTAATTTCAAAAAGGAGCTAAACTTAATAAAAAACATTGCAACTAACAACGGATACAACTCTAAAATATTTCACCGCCTTTTCCAAAAAAATCTAGACAACACACACTGCGATCCATTTTCCCTTTACAAAGTGAAAAGGACATTGGGATGTGGCGTAAGATTCCTTATATTCCCGGTGTTTCGGGCAAACTCTCGAAGCCACTTTCAGGAGCTTAAATTAAGCCAGCTTTCTTCACTAATTTCACCTTAAAAAATGCACTATGCAACAACAAAATCAAACAACCTATCGACAAAGCTAAAAAAAGTGGAGTTTACAAAGTTATTTGTTAAGAATGTAACGGAATTTACATCGGAAAAAAATCGAGACCTCTGGGTAAACGTATTATGGAACATCTAATACCTCATCATATCATGACCCTTCCTCAGGACTTTCCCAGCATCTAAAAAGCACGGCCCATGGATCTTCCATCGAAGATGTCACCCTGCTGCATAACCTTCCGGCTGGCAGAGTATTAGATAAATACGAGGTGTTTGAAATTAACAAACACAAATGTTTTAATTTATTAAATTGCCAAATAGGCTTGATTAATAACAGTCCTCTGTTAAATAATTAATATATTTTTGAGTGTTCTTAAAATGTTTGCAATATTATTTATTAAATCTTTAATTTTTAACGTTTTTATATTTTTCAATTAAAAAAATAAAACAATTTACCGAATAGTCATGTACCTACCTACCTATTATATTCACCACGAACACACAATTTTGCATGTTAAATGTTAGTGCCCTGAACATGTCCTAAGAAGACGAAACGCGTATTTGTGGAATTAACAAGTGTTTTTAATTTATTTTATTCTTTTAAAATGTTCAGAACAATTAATTTCCACCAAGTGGCTAACAAAAACTCTATTGAGTATATTAATACTTTTGTGGAATTATAAATACAAGTTTCGGTACTTTGAATTTTTAAGTTCAAGTACCAAGGAAATGTATTTGATTTTATAAATTTTAAGTTTTCTTTTTATGTAGGTTAAGTTACAAGTATGTTTTTCAATTTTTTTTGAGGAGAAATTTTAAGAACTCTGCACTGCTCATTTTTGAGGTTGAAGTCAATTTGACCCATTTCCATATTCACTCACTTTTATCTAACGTATGATCGATAGTATCTCTCTCCCTAGTATCAGAAACAGTTAAGTAATAAACACTGAATTCTTCATTAAGCCTGTTAATATTTGAACGACCCCTAATAAAACAAAAAGGTTATTATTTATTTCCTTTTTTTTAGATTTACATACATATGTTGCTTAAAAAGTTTAACTATACTCTTCAAAAAAAAAAAAAAACTCTTGTTTAACAAAAAGTATATGTTATAGGTATTTTGCTTTAAAAAGCTAACGTAGTTGATATTTAAAAATATTTAAAGATATAAAATAAAATGTTTGTTTTTATTTGCTTACTCTTTTTTGAATCGGAATTCAAAAGCTATTGGTAAGATTTAAGTGTTTTAAATATTATTTCTTCTTACTATCTTACTATACACATCCACAAATGCTTCACCATGTTTTTTTTTGTTAAATAAGAAAATTCAATAATCACAAACATGTAATTATTTAAAGCATTTTTTAGTTCATCAAACTTATATATTTTTGTTCTTCTATTTTGTATTCCCAGTGGATAAAATGACACATATGGTTGGCTCCTACCCACCTAAAAAGGACATTATATCCTACCTTACACCTTTCGAGGAAGCACCGTCGGGAATGATGGCAAGAGGTACTTACTCTGTATCGTCACTGTTTACGGATGATGACAAAAATGTTCATCTTAAATGGGATTGGACATTTGAAATAAAAAAAGACTGGGAATAAATACATGCTGAGAACATCTACGCTAATATTGCAGTCATTAAAATCTTCCTAAACAATAACAAAACCACAAGAAAAAAAAAATAAAAACAAAAAACAAAAAACAAAAAACAAAACAACATTGTATAACAATAATATTCTTATAAATTTTTATCCTTGATAAAAAACAAAACAAAACAAAATATAAATTAACAGTATGGAGAAACGCGTTTACATGTTTATATTATATACATTATATGCGTATATGTATAGGATTTACTAAAAAGTATTTACAAAGCAATTATGTATCCAATATATGTATATACATAAATTATAGGCGAAAACAATATCCCTCATCGACCATCAGATTATCTAATTAAATTTATCAAATATTATTTAATATTAAAAGTAAAAATTCTAGATTATTCTTTGGTTACAATTTTGTATTATTATTTAATAGAGAAACTAACAAAATTATATAAGAAGATAATACAAAATGCAGGGTTATTTAAATAGTAATATGTATTAGGTATTGTGTTTTGTTAAATTAAAAACAAACAAAAAATATTGTAATCAATTAACCAAAACATTAAAGTAATGTTATTACTATTTAAGTCTGATAAATAGTAGTAACGAAGAAATGAACTTATACTTTATATACAAACAAACAACAAAAATAAAATTGCATTTGTTTTAGATGTGTCTGTTTAAATTATATGAAAACATTTTACAATCAACAATACAGGATTTATATCGTCAATGTAGTACGGGCTTGAAGCTAGTAAAAAACAGGTAAATATTTTTTGTATTCGAGAGTTGTACGTTTTACCGACCATCACCTATCTTATCGCGGCTGTTGGAATAGAGGATGCCAGGGAAAGCTTTTGCTTTAGTCCAAACATAAATCGAATCAGCCTCTTTGTGAGTTTTTGACCGAAAGATATTTCACCTTAAAATTTTTTGTTCGCCCAGAATTTTAAAAGCTATTATGAGTTTCGCCTGAACCAAATTTCGTTTGCCTAATTAAAATAAGTAACCATTCCGTCCAAAATAAATGTTTAGGGGAATTTTTCGAATATAAATTTTAAAAAAATTGGAATGTTGTTCGGGAGAAACTCACAACAAGGCTGAGCACTAAGTAATAGAAGATCGAACTTCAAATGCTAAGTTTCTTATGATTTTTTATTATAGTCACTTTATTTTCTTTCTGATCTGCAAATGATGAGACGGACATATACGATTCAATCAAAATTTTCGATTTACGTGAATCTTTTATTCAACTTGTTTCAGATGATTTTTTTTAATTCGTCTCCGCAGAATAGAGCTGCACATTTTGAATGCAATACATTTGTGAGGCATGAGTTGGTTTGTTATGTAATGATTGCTTTTATTTGCACATTTGCAACGTACTGTGTACTGTGTTTTGAAATTCAGCCACTGTTACTTATAGTTAAGGTAATTTCACTAGTAAAAAAGTTTTAAATAAAATTTACGACTTACTTACATAAGTATTAATTGTTAATATGATAGACGTACTTTCAAGAACGGAGATTCCTTCTTTAACCGCACTACACGAATGTGGATTGCTTTACCTAGCTCTGTATTTCTCTCTCATTGTGAAATTGTGACATTCGAAAATTTAAAATTTTATTTTATTTACCAATGTACGTCGGTCGGTATTTTTCTATCCCTATCCTATTTCCCTAACGCTCGTACTGTGTTTTTTACATGGGTAAGTCATCTCTTGAGTGCCGGTATTTTGTATAAAAAGGAAACCATTTAACTAAATTAACAAAGTTGTTTCTTAATTATTTTATGTTAATGGCAAGTCGGAGGATTTTGATTATCGTGAACAAAATCAGTGGCACTTCGATTTTTTGTTTACGGTAGCAGGTACCTAACATTAGCAACGTTAGTTTGAATACAGGTTATATTTTTTAGAAGTATGTGCATATTAACCAACATTTTTATCGAGAAATTCAAAATTCATGGAAATCGCTAATAAGCCGACTTTGGTTGATACAAAAAAAATAATAATTACATAGGAAATGGACTTTTTTCCTACCATGTATGTACAGTAACAAAATGTATAGTAGGTATTGAGCCTCACTTATTACTAAAAACCATAATCAGAATAACTATTAAAATAATAACCCCTGGTATTTATTATAATTAAAATATTAAATTTTATAAAACTTCACTCAATATTTAGTATTATTTTATGATAAAAAATAACAAATAACCAATCAGCATTTTCAAATCTACAAAGTTTAATAGTTCACTCTCAAGGTTAAGTTTTAAAATTGTATATCCCTCAACTTAAATGCCGTTAAATATAACATTAAAGACTTTTACGGAAGTAATAACTCTACTAAATTGAAATGTGTGTATATTTCTAAAAATGAGCAATGCTACGTCATAGAAGCTCAATTTAGCTTATGTTTACCTATAAACAAACTTTATTTAAAGAAAATAGTAAGAAAAACTTAATTTCTATAAAAACAAATACAAAGTAACAATTTGCCAGCCTCTCCACAAAAAATACGTTTTCGACAAGCAGTTTATTTGGGTTTGATTTGTTTTGTTTACAAAATAAAAACAAAATCAAGTGCTCCTCACAGAGATAATAATAGTATAAGACTAGGTCGTTTGATATGGCTCTGGTTTACTTTTGACGTGTATTTATAAAAAAATTCTAACGAAAACTTTGGCGCTTAATTTCTTTGTTAAATTTTATTCATTTTTTGCGTAGCAGTTATAAAAAAAAGTCCAAGAAAATTTAAAGGAAATATAGAAAAAAAAAATACAAAGCAAGAGCCGGTTCTAATCATTTTTAATCAATTATTATCTACTGAAACATGCATCCATGCACATTTACCAACATTTTAATCCAAGAATCTATAATTTGGGGTTTCAATTGAAGAAATAGATAATCAGTTGATTTTTGTTGATAAGCGCCATTTAAAAATGTTATTATAGATAAAAAAGTTTTTTTGACAAAACTTTCTCATGTTTAGTTAATTTTTGAGCGGTATCTAAGCGATACCAATAATCACAGGTATCACTTAGATACCGCTCAAAAATTAACTACATATTTGTTTTGTTGCGTTGTTGCTATAGCAAAACATATTTTTTTATTAGGTAGGTAGGTATTTCATATAAATTTTGTCAGAAAATGAATTACACCCACCACTTTTGCATCAAAATATCTAATCTAGAATGACAAACCACGATATTGGTTCGGTCCAAAGTTTTATATTTTTAAAACCCACCTAGTTTTATATGAAAAAAATCTACTAGGTACGTTACAAATTTTATCAAAACCAATACTTGTCACTTGCGAAAGGCATTTATTTACACACACAAAACATTATAATATACAGTAAATGCCCGCCATACACCGGAAAGGAATTGTTGCAAAAAAAAAAAAAAGAATTCACAAAGGAATGGGATACCTGAAATGCGACAAAAAAAATAAAATGAAAAAAACTTTTTGATTAGTCCCTACCTAACAACATGCATCATGGTCAATCTTGTAAGTCTAGCCAGCCAATTCTTCAGATTTTTTTCTCTTCAAAGCAAAGCGGACATCGCACTTGTTAAATCGACTTGCTTTCGCTTTTACATTGAATTTTTATTGCTGAGGTATAATATGTGCTCCGATCGCAAGATGATCATCAATCTGTCGGCAAGATCACCGATCAGAGCGCCGACATTTTTCTCTCTCTTTACTTAGTGCTGATTTAGATACCAAATTGGATGGTCAGACAATGTTGGATTCTTTCTCATTCGCCTTTTTTGAGTGCCTTCTTTTTTTGTTTTTTTTTTTTTTCTTTTGAATTTGTGTTAAGTGAAAGATTAAATTTGCCCTTGTTTATGTGTGTTGTTTCTAGATATGTCAAACATTGTTTTAAAAACTTATTTGCAATTTAAATATTTAAAATACAGAAAAAGTTTATAAGCAAAATATTTCATTTATAACAGAGCCCTAAGTTTTTATAACCTAATTTGTTAGTGTGGTGTGAATATGTGGAAGTGCTGTAGCAAGAGTCGTTTATACAAACCGCCAGACATAAATAGATAAACAGAAAATCATCACAGCAGTTGCTGCTGTCGCTGTCGGCAATAAAAAATATTAATAATATTAAATAAAATATGGATTATCAATTTATGAGAATAGCATATTAGGTAAGTAAAAAAAAAATAACTATAATAAGTCAGAGAAGAATACACAATATCTAAAGGTGTGCGAAAAGCTCTGTTCAAAAATAATTTTTAGATTGTTTTCCATTTCTCATGTATGTCATGCTCTAATGGACAAATGGAAACACGCATTTTGGTTTTTGCCTATATAGTCAACCATTCCAAGTTATAATCTCCAATTCGCAGCGTTTTTTCTTCTTCTTTTAATCTGTGGTGAATTGTACAGCTGTGTGAATGGCACCCACCTCACAAGTGTCAAAATTTCCTAGTTAATGGAAGCAATTGCAGTTAGTGGTAGTGTTAATATTGAAAGGTATTGCTGGTTGGTAAGGCAACAAGAAGTGTTCCCAGATGTGTTGGTTTTTTTTTGTAACTCAAATTGAAAACACCGTTCATATTAATGTACACTCCGATTAACACAAAAAACAGTAGATATTGCGTAGGAAAGAGGATGATTATATTACTTTTCAAAAGACATACAGTATAATGTTGTCCGGATAAACCGTTAGTACTGAGCACCAGCCTATCGCTTTGTCCCGCATCAGACTTTCGGTGAGATTCATGCCAATGTATTTATCTTTAAATCCTTTTAATAGCGGGTTGCAGTGGTACAGTAGATGAACCTTTGGTACCTTAAACATTACCACATTGGCGCTTATAACCAACTACTTTTAAAATATCCTATAAAAGGTTGAAGTGAATGTGATTGAAAATTTGGGATTCAATAAACAATCGTAAATCGGAAAGTTGAAGTTTAAGAATTAATTTTTTTTTAAAATCGACTTTAAATGGAATTGACAATTCTGTTGAATAAATTTAACATTTGGCTACAAGAACACTATAAACCACCCTAAAAAGGTATGCATTTGTTTGTATTTTGGGTTTTTCAATTTTTGATGTTTTTTACTTGTCAACTCTTTATAGATGAACCTTCGGAACGAAAGAACGAAATCATAATTTGTAAAAGAGCAAAAATATTAAATTTATCCAATATTAATTATTAAATATTTTTTTTACTTTGACAAAAAAAACAAAATTCTTCTCCAAAAAACTAAATTTCCTTAATCTAATAACACTAATTTTTTATATTTTCATTGTTTGCTCTGTAACTGTAGTAGTAGAATAGGTAGCTCGATAAACATTTTCCAACCTAGCGGCAGTTACTTCCACTTTATCCACACGCAAGGTGGTTCACGGTCTTCTATGGTTTCTCTCGGACGTGTCATTCTGTGTGCTTTTAACCACCAATATATACAAAAAAAAATAACCAATCTCTAATGTGTTCACTTTTTTTTTTTTTTTTTTGCTCAATGCCAACGACAATTGAATGTGGAAAGTGCAAGACGGCGGCGATCGCCCTCACCGTTCACTACCAACAATTTTAAATAAATTAGTTATCAATGTGCAAAAAAATACAAAAAAAAATGAAAGCCTAACTAAGGTGATTCCTTTTTCTTTAAAAGGAGAAAACGTTGCTTAAAAATTAATTAAAAAAAATATATATACGAAAAGTAACATCATAACTAATTTAAAATATTAAATATATATCGTTGAGAGGAAAAGTTTAAAGCAGCAAGGCTGGCCTGGCCTGCCCTGGACTGGTACCTAACGAACACCCATACCAAACTAAAATATGGAATGGATTCAGTCAGACTTGTTTTGATCCGGAAATACCGGTTGAATTGAAACTCGCTAGGAATATGTGTAAGCCTTAAATCAAGCGTTTTAGTGCTTGAATAAAATAAGCAAATAAAAAAATAATATTTCTCATAACATAATACCTTAGGCTAATCAATTTGTCAATTGCAAATTATAAGATACAAATTAGGTGGATGTTTGTGCGACATGAATTCTGGGAAAGGAAAAGCAGCCTTCCCTTAATTTGTTGGGGGGTCATGATAATGATGATGAAAATAATGGCGAGCAAGGGTAAAAGGCAAACTGGCAACGTCCTAGGGCGAATCGAGAGTGAAGTTTTAGTTGACAAACTACCCCGGATATTATTTTGCAATTCAGGGCAAGGTAATTCTATCCGGGAAGGATATTTTTTTTTTTTTTTCAGGGTGGCACTTGACAACTTGGCACATTTACGTGTACATAAATGAGAAAATAATTCTCAGGATTTACCAATTAATTGGGCCGAGATTACCTGTTCATTATGGTGGATATACGTCGACGAACGACCACGGCAAGGGAAGAGTGTTACTTGAAATGCAAATACAGTATTGATTTTTTGTCACTGCTGTTGTTTTTTATCGCTGCCCTATTTTAAGCTTAATTGATGGTTTACATGCTCTGCGATTTCTTCTGATACAAAACCAAGCCATTCATGTTCTCAATTCGTGTATGGTGTGTATGTGCAAATAGTTTGTATTGTTTATGTAATATTTGACCCATATTGGGGTGTTGTGTAGGCTGTGATTAAGGACACATCATGTTAAAAAAAAAGAGTAAGCCGTCAATTTAAAAGAGTGATGCGTTTAATGTCGAGTATAGGTACGGGAACACTGACCCTTGTCAAGGAAACTTTTAATAATTATTTTATACACTTATTTTTCGAGGCTCATTTTGGAACTGTCAAATGGAAAGATACAACTTCCGGGCAATCAAGTTATTAGGGTTCACTGAACTTGAATGTAAGCATCACTTAAAGTTCAATTTAATATTGGGTTGCGAGGATAACCCCATTAAGGTTTTGCGTTTGATGTCGATACATTTTTTGGGGATGCTTTCATCAGGTTACCAACAACAACAAAAAAAAAATAAAAGGAAAAAGAAGATACAAGCTTGTTTTTGTGTAGGTATAGCTTTATTGGTAATTGCCAATGTAAGATTTATGTATTTCCTGACCCTTAGAATCCAACAGATTGGAATATCTTATTAAACTTCTTGTATAAACAGAATCATTTAAAATTGGGATAAAATAAATTATCTTTTGTTTTTATATCCAGTTTTTTTTTTGTATTTATGTGTATACGGTATACCGTATCCAAAAGTTTATTCGGTAACTACGCAGTGAAGTTAAATATGCGGCACTTTTTGTATAAATCTAACAAATTATTCTATGGATCATGCTTTCGACCCAAATCACAAAATTGATTTTATTTTAAAACATGTCGTTTATCATAAAATTATATCTTTAAAATGCCTACCTTTTTGACTATATATGTACATCATATGTATTGATTGTGTAATATTTTTTCTCTGTAACCTATGTATAATAGTCCACATTCACTCGAACTCTTTTATAACTATTTAATTCTGGTGTAAAAAAAAAACGACAAGGAGTATGTGGTCCTATCTAACACTTATGAACCAAATCAATTTCATCACAAGCGTAAAATGAATAAAATCAAATTTACCTATGAAAGGTTTGTAATTTGCCAAGAAACATGATTGATTTATCATCATTCTGATGCAAATCAGATTTTTTATTTAAAAAAAAAAAAAAAAAACAGAATGAGGTTTATGTTTGGCCATCAGTCATAGGCTCCAATCTTTTTAAACTATTTAAATCAAATATGATAGATAGAACAAATATTAATTATCCAAAGCGAGGAAAAGGAAAACAAACAAAAGAGATGATGAAAAATACAGCCTTGGGATGGGATGATCAGGGTGGTGGATTTTTTTTATAGAATGAAGTCATGTGTTTTTACTTAAAACAAAAGAAAGGTTTGCAGCTGTATTACATCATCATCAACTCTTCCAAGTATAGGGTTTATTTTTTACATTTAACTTATACGACACTCAGACTAAGAGTATACATATCTAGGTACATAAATCTATCCGACACAAATTCAATAAACGAAAGGGACTAAAGTTGCAATTTACTTACTTAAATTACATCTGAACTTCCATTTATGCGAAATTTGTTTGAAAATTTATCAGATGCAAAGTTGGGATTTCCTTCGAGGGCATTTTAAATTACCTACTTACATTAGTCGGAATAAATCATATGTAGTGCTTTGATTGTTTTTTAAAGTCATTTTGTTTGAACAACACATGGGTACTTTGAAGTATAAGTTATTGAACACAATTAGGTTAACGATGTTTAAGGGGATGATGTACATAATATGTATGTAGGTATATGTTTAACTCTTTATAGCAATTTTCTGTTGAGCATTAAGTTTTCGAATTACATATACCTATGGTTTTTTTTTTTTTTTTTGCGTTTCAAAGAAAACCCATAAAAAACCAGAAGGGCTGATAGCTAGCTTTTTCAATCGTCCATACATTGTATCGTTTCGCTTTTCTTTCACAAAAATTAATCTTTATTTTACATCCTGGTCAGGCAGGTAGAATAACTCAATTAAAATTTCAAGTTCTTGGAACAAACAACATTACTATGCCAATACGAAGCTTAAAATGAAATTCATCGCATTTGTAATTGAATTTCTTCAATCTTGCAGCTTTAAATGATGCTTTGGTGATTTGGTGACAGGTAACAGTATTTTTTTATCTTTTAAAATACAAGCTTATTTTTCTCACAAACAATTTTAATATAAACGACCGAAAAATTTGATTAAGTTTATGAAAAAAAATTACATTTGGTGAGAAAATTCACATTTTGTGAGAAAGTGTATGTACAATAAATATTCTTTAGTAAGAACAAAAACAGAGTTCTTGTAGTAGTAAATTTGTGTAAAGATTTGCGGAAATAGATTTCTGATCTTTAATACGTGAGTTTTAAGATAATAACAATTTACTTTTTAATATTGGGGTGTACGTGTACGTTTTTAAACTAAGAAAAAAAAAATAAAATTGGAATACAATATTTTGTTTTCTATGCATACAGGGTGCATCACACAAAAAGTTTTTGTAATATTTTGAAATGACTTATATTGACTGTAAGGACTGTGTATTGATAGCATTAAAACAAAATCTGTCGGGACATTAAGGAGACTAAAATGACCCAAAATTAAGGCCAAACAAAGACACTTTAATTTTAAGAGCAAGTACTGTTTGTAATCTTGTTTAAGATCTAATTGTAGCGGTTGTTGTTTGGTCCGATTAGTGTTCTTTGTGTCGATTAGTATAATGAAAGAAAAACATGAAAAGCAACCTTATATGCATTTATTTACTTATCAAATCACGTATGGTCCATCTTAAGTAGTATAGTTATAAAGCCCAAAACGTTTGGTTCTTATTTGATCGATTCGTAAAAAATGCGGTCTTTTGTATAATTTCAAAAATGTTCACAAAATAAAAATCATTTAAAAGTTCGAAATTATTAAACAATCCTTTCCAATTTCTTTGTCTTATAATTCAAAAACAATTTGCACAACTATCACGAAGTCATATTTTGCAATTATTTATACAAAACACCATCCATTTTAGTTTTCTTTTGCAAAAGCATCAGGTAATTGATTTGTTTTCTTTCCCTTGGTTTTACATTTTCAGTATTATTGATTGAAATGAATTAAAAAAATACTTTTACCGTCATGTCTCACTGATTGATGCATTTAAACTATACCGCAAGTGTTATTAAGTGCTTTTCAAAATAAAAAAAAATGTGAGTACATATGTACACTCGTTTTCAGTTAAATTATTTTTGTTCTTTAAACGCTAATGTCCTCAAATGATATGATAAATGTATACCCCTAATCTTTAACTAATTAATAAATTTCGTGTATATTAATTATTTTTTTGTTTTCTTTTCATTTAAAATCACATGGTAGTTTGATTATTGATTTAATGTCACACTAATGTTAAGTATCCATAAATATGTATTGCTATCATCCATACGCACGACTTCCCTTTTGTTCAGCAATAAACTGGTCACACACATACTGTGCCAACGAAAATTGCTGTGCTGTTATCACTCACATCACGTAACTGATATTAGAAATATTTGCGACATTCACACTTCTAAAAATATTAGCAGCTTCAGTCCAAAAAATAATATTTATTAAGGTCTTCAATATTTTCATATTCTATTATCTGTTCACAAAAAATAAAAATATTATTAAGACCGTTACTTAGTTTTTTATTGAGGCTGTCGTAAACCTTTTAAAGGGTTTTTTTTCTTGCAAATTCTTATAATAGTAAATATATAGCCGACAATTTACTGTGGGTAAATGAAAATTTTCAATTTTATTATCTTATCTTAACTTATAATTTTTTTCTTTCGATGATCGAAGTAAACAGCAAACGTTAGTACCTAGGTGTTATATACATTTTCGTGTATACAAAGTTGACAGTGAATAAGTCATAGTATATTTGCTTTTAATAATTATTATTAATTTCTTCTTTCAGTTACAAGTCATAATATATGTGTGTTTCTGAGCTTCAAGGAAATACGCGAGAATTTCTTTTCCCTTTCTTGGGGTGGTTCTGACAATTGATGCCTTTTTAAAATG
This sequence comes from Epistrophe eligans, assembly GCA_951394125.1. Lineage (NCBI taxonomy): Eukaryota > Metazoa > Arthropoda > Insecta > Diptera > Syrphidae > Epistrophe > Epistrophe eligans. Next base: position 1,160,363 of record OX596031.1, read on the forward strand.
GTTAAAGGAATACTTGTTCATCGGCCAAGGCCAGATGATGCGGACAAATTGAGTGCATTGAAAATGGATCACTCGGATTTGGTCGCCGAAATGCAAACTGTTGAAAATCTTCCCACGCACGAAAGACTCCAATTGGCACGAATGTAAGTTTCCCCACAATCCCTTAAATTCATAGTTATTGAACTTCTTTGTTGTCATCAGGAGAAGAGCACAACAATTGAAAATTAATCGCCAGAAAGAAAAGGAATGGCTCAAATTGCAGCGCAGCCAGAAGAACAACCACCAAACTGATCGGCATTCCATTAGCAGACAAAGTTCAAAACATATCTTCTTCGAGAATAGCGTCATACTTCTGGAAGCAGCTAGTCGCAACGACATTCAGGAAGTTGCAAATCTACTTCAACGTGGCATCACTCCGGATGCCGCAAATGAAGACGGCCTTACAGCATTACACCAATGCTGCATTGATAACAATATTGAAATGCTTAAACTTCTCCTTGACTATGGTGCTAATGTTGATGCTCAGGACAGTGACAAGTGGACTCCGTTACATGCAGCTGCTACATGCGGTCATTTGTATTTGGTTAAAATTTTAATTGAAAGGGGTGCAAACTTACTGGCAGTTAATACTGACGGAAATATGCCTTATGACCTTTGTGACGATGAAGATACATTGGATTTTATCGAAGCGGAAATGTCCAAGAGGGGCGTAACACAGGAGCTTATCGACGACACACGATCATTGACTGAAAAACAAATGTTAAGTGATTTACTTGAGTTGGCTAGTAACGGAGGCGACTTGGAAGATCCCGATCATCAAGGTGCTACGCCTGTAAGTGTCTTAAATCCGACTAGTATCGACTTAAGAAATAACAATCCTACTTTAGCTCCACATTGCTTCTGCAAATGGTTACAATCGGGTGGTGGAATTTTTACTGGAACACCATGTTAATGTGGATGCCGTTGATAAAGACTTATGGACACCGGTTCATGCAGCTGCTTGTTGGGGTCATGTAAGTCTTATAACAATAATCGAAATTTGTTTAAACATTTGTTTCTTAGCTTGAAGTGTTGGAGATGCTAGCCCAATGTGGCGCTGATTTAAATGCTAAGAACAAAGACGACGAAACACCCTCAGGTATGTGAGAGAACCCGCTTTAAAAAAAAAAAAACTGAATTCATAAAACAAAAAAAAATGTTTTTTTCTATTATAGATATATGTGAGGATCAAGAAATACGAGAACGAATTGAACAATTAAAATCCGAACAAGAAACAAAACGTTTAGCTGATGCTCAAATAAGACGAGTACGTCGTTCACAAAGCAGTAATACAAGGTAAAGTGTTTAAGCAAATAATTTAAAATTAGAATAAGAATAGCTCCTTGCAACTTTGTACAGCTGTGACTTTGAAATACGAAACTCCTCTCATTAAATCAATTAAATTTATATTTAACAGGGCGCAATCAGTACGGCGGACCTCTTTGCGAGATAAAACCTTGACAACAAAAAAGGATGCTGTGGAAGAAACAAGACTGCGATTACAAGCCCAAGAGGTTCAACAAAACGATTATTTATTAATATTAATAATTTTTTATTTTCAAATTTCAAGGTGTATACAGCACCAGATAGCACAACAGAAATACTTCCAACATATCTTCGAAGTAACTTAGAGACTAAACAACAAACAGGTGATGCAACGAAAACACACGATCATTTGCCATCGAGTACAACTCCTACAATTCCACCGCTTAAAATTGAATTTCGTTCCGCCAGTAGTAGTGAGGGCGGCGATAAAATCTCAACAAAGACATTAGATAGTAAAAAAGATAACACCCACCACATTGGTTCCAATAACAATGTGATCCTCGTCAATGGCCATCACGGCGAAAATGGTATAGAAACCAATGAATTGTGCGTAGACGATGTAGATTCAGCAACCTACTTATCAAACTCCCGTTATCCACCCGATGGCAAGGAGTATGATGAAGTAACTGGACTGGACAAGATGAAGACGATGACGAAGACTTCAGCTTTTGCAAATTGTTCCAATGGCAACAGTAACAGTTTAGAAAGGATATCGGGCGGCAATAATCGTGCGACGACAGGTATTTTTCAAACGAGTAAAGAAAATGGAAAAATAAATGTGCAAGTTACTGTGCTTGTAGGTGAGTACAAGCTGCAACAAGACGTTATATTAACGTTGTTTAATATGTATAGTCAAAAAAAACGATCGGGAAAGTGATGATAGTATGGGTAAAGAATTTTGGACACATCATGAAGCAGTTGACAGTTGAAAAAAATAATGTGACAAAATATATCATCATTCCATTTAATGCAACTTGAATGCATGAAGGTCTGATGTGCGAAAACCAAGTAACAGAATGATATAGATTTTTTTCACATAAGCCATGAATTCATTTTTTTAACGCTGTACTATCATTGTTTCCCATAGTTGATAGATTTATTTTATTGCTTTTGGCAAATGCTTTTTCATTTGTTTTGTAGTTATTCAAAGTCCATTTAATTTTAAGTTCCTTGTTTTAATTTGTGATTGCATGCTTTGAACTTTTATTGAATAATTGATTTATTTTCATTTTTGTTTGTTTTTACCCATTGCGATTGCCTGGTTGATTGTTAACCGCTTACCCTGTGTTTGTGTTTCGTTATAAACCCTCGTTCCTGTTTTGTTGAAAATTAATGTAATCATCCTAAATAAGACACTCATCATGTAGATAATGCATACGCGGGAGCAACACTAGCCAATTTGAAAAAGCAACGCTCACAGTCGCGTTCAAATGCACTAACCGAAAACGGTTCTGTTATAGGAACCAACAATAGCACAGATGCTGCCTCAACATCATCGCCATCCTCCATGGATCCACGAGCCTTGTCTATGACGAAGTTTAGTGGAATAACCGGAGACGTTGTCGGCGATAGTACGAGTTCTAGAAGAAAATGTTGTACCCTTATGTAAGGTGATTTGAAATCCTTTATCTTCGCATATCAATGTTTTTTTTTACATAAATTATACGAAAAACAAAAACAACTTCAACCAAAGTACACAAATAACAATAAGAGTGTGTGTGTTCTTTTTTGTCCTCTCTACTTTAATGGTATAACAGTATTGATTAATTAATTATATTTATGAAAATTCAATGATCTACAATTTTGAACAAAAGCTCAAAACTTATATTAATTGAAAATGTCACTTAATGCATCACTCTTACTCTCCATACAGTATACAAAAATACATAAATTTATATTATAAATATATACATACCAACAATATATACTTAATTCTTATTCACTTAACATGTTTGTTAATACAAAAAAAAATAAATATTTTTATTTGTAAAGTTAAAGTAAAAGTTAAATTTACTCAGAATATAAGTTTTTATTATAACTTAGGTTTAACTAGCAGCATTATTAATTTAAAGTTTAAAACTTAATTTAAATTATTTAGATACAAAACTGCCTTGTCTTTTAAACAAAAGTCTACACTGTAGAGTATTATACATAAATACTTATATATTTACATTACGTGTGAAACCAATTGATTTGTCTTCTTATTTTGTGTCAAGACTTAGTATATATCTATGCAACAAATGTATGTATAGTGTGCTTAAAGAAATGCACAGTGTGTGTTAAGTAACTAATAAAACATTTATATCTTTACAATCGACGAATATTTTTCTTTCTTTTCTACAAAGAAAAAAAGTCAATAGTTTTCGAGGAAATTCAAATTTTTAAAAGTAAATAAATTCAAACGTATTATAAATACGCAGAGTGTAGCCCAATGTGTTATTAAAAATAGCAAATGTAATTTATATTTTTATAATCTTATCTGTTCTTTAATCTTTAATCGGAAACAAAGTTCTAAATAAAAAAAAAAAGTTTTCTTTGTAGTTTTACTGTAAATTTTTATTGCTAACATTATGACTTATGACACAGGAAGATCAAATTGAGAGATAGCTTTGATAATATATTTATATATTTAAAGATTAGACTCATTATAAACTATTCGTATCTTGATTTTATGAATTTTAAAAGTCAATGATTGTATCGGTAACTAGTCGTCGTGTATACAAAATGATTAGTGTCAAAAGGCCCAAAAACAAATCGCCCAAATCTTAAAAATGTCACATCGTCCAAAATTTAAGGCTTAGGTATAACTTTAGTTTATTATAAAATTTCATTCTGGCACATCCGTCCTTACAAAATTACTTAATATTTCAAGTACCATTTTATAAGTCATTTTAGGTGGCAGTTTTGTTTAAAATATTAATACAAGTTATGGAATCAAAATAATAGTTGATTTTGCCCTGTAAACCTCTCAAGATTAAAATTTTTAATGAAAGCTATGTATGACTGGCCTTTAGCCTCTTACCTGTACCCACCTAAGTCAAAGACAAAACCCTACTGAGCTTTTAGATTCCATATCGCAACGCTTTTTATCTATCCATACACCCAGTGACTTCATTTCCAAATCCCCTTCAAATAATAAACTAAAATCCGAACTAGTGCCGTGCAATACAGGTTGCATTTAAAAAGGCTTAAGTCTTACTGACATATAGTTAAAATTATTATTATAATTATACATACACACATACACACAGCAAATGCTGCAAGGACTAAAATATAATAATAAAAAATGTGTAGCTACCTGGGATTTATTTAGGAAACAAGCAAAACATTTACCTAAATTTAACTTCAAAAACGAAAGAAGGATCACCTAGCAAGAAGTTTTAGTGGCATTTTGTGAGTTTTAGTTGATAAAAATATCTCCATTTTCACCTGTTTTTATTTGTACATATTATTTAAAAAAAGAATTTTATAGTCTATTGAAATATTACATTTGACAAAAAATTCTTTAGTCCATTAGACTGCTTTTAGGCAACTGCAATTTTTAACGGCGTTTCTCTTTTGAGTTTCTTTTGGATTGCAGTATCCATTTAAACGCTGCAAATTTTAATAGCTGCAATTTTTGTTAAATGAGAAGGAAACATCTCTTCACACTCTTTACTCCGCTTACGTCTCAAACAATAGGAAAAAGCACAAAGAAGAAATTTTTTCAACCTCTGCTACTTTGTTTACCCCGGCCACCGCATACGTCCCCCGCCAACGTGCTTAAAAAGGAAACATCTCTTCACACTCTTAGTCTTTACTCTTATGTGTCAAACAATAGGAAACAGCACAAAGGAGAAGGAGCGATAACTCTGGAATTATTTCAACCTCTGCAACTTTGTTTACCCCGGCCACCGCATACTACCCCGCCAACGTGCTTAAAAATTGCAGTGGGTAATTGCAGCGTTTAATAGCAGTCTTATAAGTTACATGTGACCTTACATTTTGTGTATGACAAAGTTTTTTTTATGTGTGGGGTTCGTCAGTAAGAGTGTACTTAACCATTTTCGCAGTAACCCTTCCCCCCAATTTGACGAGTTGGGTGTAAAAGGGGTTTTCAAAATATTAAGAGAACCATAAGTTCCACAAACAACGTCAGTCTTGTAGAAAATTGAATTTATAACAATTACATACTACAATATATGTACATACTTTTTCCGAGAAATACAAGTTATCATTTAATCAATAAATATTTTTAATTGCCGACCTATAACTTTTTTATTTTTGATTTCTCGTTAAAAGCATATTTACCAAAATTTTAGACAATTCAATTTTCTACAAAACTGGGGTTAAATTTTGTCTATGGAACGTATGGTTCTCTTGACATTGGGAAAACCCCTTTACACCCAGCACCCGCCAAAGGGGCTTTCAACACCGAAAATGGATTGTTATACTCACACTCACGCACCCCACATAATGTATTTAGAAAAAACCTTGTCCTATACGAATGACAAGGGCAAAATTTTGTAACATTTTAATGGATTATCGCTTTTATTCTTCAATTATTTCATTCATCATAAAGCAGCCCATAGCCACTACACTTGTGTCTGCACCGGTGTCGGTGTACGGAAATGTGTGCTGTGTGTGGGCTGGTGCAATATAGCAAAACATGCTGGTTTATAAAAAGCCCCCTTATCAGAAACACTGACGGGAGTCGTGACTCCTGAGCAAGACTGCCAGTCAGGATCGAATGGTGTTTATATTTTTATCAAGAAAAATTAAAAGTTTGATAATCACTATCACTTACCAGTTTTTATTTTTCTACACTATTTATCACGTCTATCAAAATAACGGTTTAAAATGGCGAAATACAATCAGATTCAAATAATAAAAGTTTTTAGAAATAAATTATTTATATTTTTTTATTTATTCAATTTGTAAGATTAATTTAAACACCACATCATTTATTTTCAAAGTAATACTAATATTTAACAACAAACAAATTGGTGGACGTGATCAATTTCAGTTTAATTTTTTTTAAATGAAATTTGACTTGTTTCAGTACAGTACGAATACAAACAAATATAAGCCTGTTTCGTTCTTAAGTATTCCGGTGAATACGTTCGGTTGAAAGACTTGGTAAGGGTACGTTCGAACGCGATCTCTAAGGAACATGTTACACTTACACGACGACTCTTTGACACTGACTGAAATAAAGAGAGAGGGGTATTCTCCAAACTGCTCTTCAAATTTATTAGTACTTTTCCAAGTAAAAAAATGAAAGCCAACCCAACACGGCACAACTGTGAAATCAAATAGTTTTTTGTTAACAAATTTTGAATCTCATTTAATTAAAATTGCAGCTATTAAAATTTGCAGCGTTTAAATGGATGCTGCAATCCGAAATATACTCAAAAGAGAATTGCGGATAAAAATTGCAGTCGTCTAAAAGCAGTCTAAAAAACTCTACTTGTGAATACAAATATACGGTGCTAAGAAATAACCATGTTAAATGCAACAACTACTGATCCGCTGTGGGCTGAGCTAAGCCCATAGAATTCTCCGGGCTTAAATTAAGCACACAGAAAACTGTGTTACTGGCTTGAATTATATACTGGTTATCGATAGTTTGTATGAAAACTCCATTTTGTTTCTGTTGTGCTGTCACAACGTCGTTTTTTTCGTGCAATTCCCCCCGGGCTTTCAAAAAATCACGCCTAGTTTCGAAAAAGTTTGGGTTTCGATTTTGAGTCTATATAGGTTTGATATGGGAGTCCGCACACATGCACGTGCACCTATAGGACTCAAAATCGAAACCAAACAGTTTCCAAACTAAAAGTTGCATGCGTGCGCCTAGCCTAGTCTCCTTTCACACAAGAAACTATGAAAAGTGAAAAGAATCATATGATTTTTATTCATGAATTATTCGATGAATTTTAGCGATGCAAGAGTTACAGAACGTATGCACTAGATTGTCCTTCGAGTTATCTGACATTTTATTTCACTCTTTGAATTCACTTTTAGCAGCTAAATGGATTGATTATTCAACTGAAATGATAAATATCGACATAAACATAAAATAAACAAGAAAACTTTGCTGGCATAGACATAGAATTAAAAAGATTACATAAAAGTATATCTCAGGAATAGACAGACCACAGCAAAAATTTCCGTTTCTTTAGAAATAATTTCCTTCGCCTCTTGAGCACTGCATGCATTTTGAACCGTAACCAACTTCGCTTCTGAAACAAATTGAACAATTTTTTTCTGTTGAAAAGGAAAAGAACATTTTTTTTCGTTCTCCATTCCTGCTTCAGCTTTTGTCTGTGAATGATGCCGTCTGCCTCAAACAACACCAAGTTAGAAAAACAGGTCTCCGGCACCCCAGCGGAGTCTTCAAGTGACAATAATAATGCCACAAATCCGATGAAACAAGCTTTAGTAACAATCGAACATAAAATTCGCAATTTGGAGAAGCGCAAGGTAAGTGAATATCCCAAAAATCTGTTGTCGAAAAATCCTAGTGCCACCCTAAAATATTTGTAAAAATGCACAATGGCTTCCCCCCGATGGATGTATATGCGTCGACGTTCCACCTACCATCCAATTCCTGGGAGAAAAACAAATTTTATAATTACGAATATTATTTTCTAGTAAATTGTGTTTTTTTCTTTGTAGTAAATAAACCTAAAAATAGCAGTAATCGATTGTGTGAATAACAAAATTAGTTGTTAATTATTGTCATGAAATTTTTTTTCTGTTTTTTTAAGTTGATTTTATTCGTTTACAAAAAAATAGTTCATCCAGGCCCAGGCAATGTCGCGATTTTCACGACGAGACGCCATATTTACATGTGCTTTAGTTTTAGTTTGTAAGTCAAAATTACCTGCTAGCAGCACCACTCGTCCTTTATAATAAATGTTGGGTTTTTACTTGAATAATGGGAGAAAAATTCTTTTTTGTAACAAGCGGGTCGTATTATGTTGTTTCTTTCGTGTTTCTTAGACCAAATTGGAGTCCTATCGAGCGATACAGGCCTCCGGTAAGGAATTGAGCTCCGACCAAAAAGCTGCTGTTGCTAAATATGATGCTGTGACTCAAACTTTAGAATTTGCCCGAGATCTCTCCAAGCAGATGGTCCAATTCTCTAAGGATGCCGAAAAGGAACAGAAGAAGCAAGCAAGGAAGGTATGTTTTGTGCAAACTTGGTAATTAATTCTTTGTTCTATCATGTTTGTGGTTTTCATTAGGATGCCGTCGTAAGGGCACAAACGGAAACAAGTAAGATTCGTGAGGTTCTGGTTATACAGAACATTCTAACAAACATGTCTGTCGATGAGATTCGTGAAGCTTTTGTGAGTGGTGAGAAGGGTGCAGTCAAATTGGAGCCAGCCGATCTGGAGAACTTGGATAGATTGTAAGTGTATGAATTCAGGTTTTTTTCTTTTTAAAATTCATCGAGTTAAGTCATTATTAATTTTATAATTCGTTGACAATTCATGAAATTTGTTTACTCTTTTAAATGGAGGCGACGAAAATACCTGTGACTCATTAGAATATGGACATTTATTGTTGTTATCATTTGTATTTAAACAACTCAAAACAAATTATGCAGTTTATAAAAATAATACCTAGCTTTATTGTGTCCTTTAAAGAAATAAGTTACTAATTATTATTGGGCTTGACAGAGTATTTAATGTAGATCTTCTTTCTAATCAACATATACATACATACATAGCTGTTTTTTTTTTTTTTGTAAATTTTTACAAATTTTCTGGCCTGATTTTTGTTATTATTTAAAGTTCTCTCATTTATTTATAAATATAAATCAAAATATCTATAGAACCTTTATTAACCTGTTTCGGGTTAAAAATACATACATACCTATATAAAGTATACTTAATTTCATATAATATATCACTGACAATTAATTGAAATAAGAACTAGATCAACTAAACTAGGTATCCGATATAATAGACCTGCTGGTGTTAAACTTTTTAGAAAAAAAAAAAAATAATATATTTGTTTGCTTTTAGCCGTGTTCTTTTGGGTTCTTTTGGAGGTGGCGAATTATCTAATCATGTGTAAATGGTGCACTCAGAGTACTTTGCCATCTCCAAAGGACCAAGTCTAATAATACATACCATATGTATGAAGTTCCTGAATCTATTCGACTTATTTTCTTGCCTTGACAGTTCAATTAGTAATTGAATAGTTGTCTCGTGTTCAAATTCACGATAGACTAAAAAAAATTATTTTTGAAAGGAAGTCATTACATTTGTTACGAATACGTCAAAAGAAAGAATCTTGAAAAATTATAAATTTGCGAGCAAAATGAAAAATCGATTGTTTTAACATAATATTGTTATGGCATAGTACCAAAGGAACCGATAAAATACAAGCACTCGTGTGAATTCCTATGTAAAAATAATGAAAAAACAGTTTTATATTATTTTTTTTTTAAATTATTAAAATGACCTAAAAATGTAAAAGCAGTGTGAGTGCGAAACTTGCAGTTAAGCCTGATTTGGTGTACTCTACCGTTCTCTTTTTTCTTCACCCTTCTAACCCTTAAAAGGCCCAATGCCAAAGAGAAGCGAAATGTACATAAAATGTTCTGGTGCATTTCTTTAACTGGTTCAAGGTTAAAACTACACTTTAAATGTAGAACACACAGATAGATCGAAAGATATTGGGTTTTCTAATTTAATGCGATCACATTGTTTTAGTAACCCTATTGAAAGACATTTTTCGATAACGACTTTGAAAGCCATGTGCTAAAAGACTTTCGGAAAACTTTGTTTCAAAAACGGTTGCCCATCCGACCATTTTAAATAAGCAACCTTCGATAAGTCTGAGTCTGATATTCATTTTACCCTGAACTTAATGCTAAATGACTTGTCTAGAACCCCATTCGACTTACGTGCATTTAGTTTCTTGCGTATGTACAAAACCCCCGCCCGCTTCGCAGGGCGTTAAAAGTTAATAGTTTTTTTTAATTTGTTTTTAGCGAATGTGTTGAAAGAAAAGAGAAAATTATTAAAATTTAAAAAAAAAAATTTTGCCGGTGACAGGAATCGAACCTGAGACCCCAATGACCAATTGAAATTTCCTTTCTTTTTTTAACAGATTTTCTTTATTTTTTTATAATTTTTTTTTAGTCCTAAACCTTCTACCCTTATTCCTCTTTAATTAAAAAAAAAATTAAGAAAATCGGTCAACCGGTTTGGCTGGTTAGCGAACGTACACAAAACCAAACTTTAATTTATATATATAGAAGATGTACATACATCTATAGTGGTATTGCTATCTGGATGGGGTAATTCATTCGTCAGTTACCGCTTAGACTAGAAGCAAAGGTACTTCTCAACGTACCGACTTTTTATAAAAGGGTATTTCCAAGGTAATGGTTGTTACACATATACTGTGTTTTTGATCCTAAAGACATAATTTATGATATGTAGAAATGTTATAATGCAATATCGATTGATAACAAAAAGTGCTGCTACCTAGGCAAGCTTTTCTGTCAATAATCAGTCGGAAATAAGATTCGATGTCATCTTATCCGCGTATATCACGTCTAAGTAACTTTATAATACAACTGTGTAATGTACTTATGAAATTATATTTATCATCATTTAAAGAAATATTTTGTTTTTAATTTATATTCAGCCATGCGGACATTCAAGTAAGACGCCCAGAACAGAGTGAAGATGTTCCATTCTTGACTTTTGCTCAAAAGGCTGCCGAGTATTTATCGATGACTATAGACGGCCGCCCTAAACAATATGGCGAGACAACTTTTGAGAATTTGAAGCGTATTTGTCAACAAATTCAAGAATCTGGCTTCTTGGATAAGGTTCATTGCGTCAATCAACCTGAAGTTGTTGAGGAATCGTCTGTTATCACAGAGGAATTAATTGCATCCGACCAACAAGAAGAACAAGTTGAAGCAAATGATGAACTGGTAGAAGAAGATGAAGTTGCATCTGAAATTCCTGAACAGCAACAACAACAAGATGAACCACATCAAATGATTCAAACTGCACCTATCTATAATGCCAACACTCCGGTCGTAAACAACGTCTTTGTTATGGAGTCGAATGAAGTTGCACCGGTTTATGCTGCACCCCAGATTCATAATCATATGCAAACAACACCACCTCCCAGTGGAATCGTCTCCAACCAACAACCGCCGCAACACCATCAACAACATCATCAGCAACAACAACAACATCAACAACAACATCAACAACAACAGCAGCATTCCCGACAAGTGGTTCCTAGCCCAGTGAACATGCAACAACAACAACCACCAACTGGAATGCCTCAAGTAGTTGCCGCTGCAGTTGCAGCAGTTCCATCTCATTTTCCAGCAACAACCGTTCGCGCCGTTGAGGAAGCTTATTTTAAGCAGCAGCAATACTTGCAGCAAATGCGTCCCCTAGCCGAAGTAATTGGCGGAGGTAATTTCTTCTTCCTGCAGGACAGTGAATTGGATTCTCCAGAAGTAGGTGGTGGCACCACAACCTATAATAACCCCATCGAGGTACAAACACAGTGCACAAATGTTTTCAATCAACACCCATCTCAGCCACCTACACATCAGCAACAACAACAACAACAACAGCAACAACAACAACCGCAGCAGCAGCAGCAACAACACCCAATGCAAATGATCCAACAATCACCAGTTTCCCAGCAACAACCAGCTCCTCCAACACAACAGGCACCACCACCACCACAACAACAACAACAACATTTGCCGAAAGGTCCTCATGTCAATATGGCAGCACCAATCCCCACGCAAACATTCACAAACCAATCATTCCCTCCACTAGTGCAAGCTCCACCGGCACTCTACCCTGTTGCGCCAAATTCTGTCGCCGCATCACTTCAATCTCCACTTGGTTGTGTTCCAGGAGACAAGCAACAGCTGCCCCAAGCAGTATTTTCCCCAGCAGTCAACGCCAGTCCTGCAATCCTCTCTGTTCAGCATCAGATGATTGCATCCACTGGCCACCAGCCTCAAATGGAACAACAGCAACAACAGCCAGGAGCGGTTGTAATGATGAACCGCGTTCCATTGGCTGGTTTTCAGCAGTTCGAAAATAGCCCAGTTAATGCTCCCGTGCAGGTGCTAAACCCAACGCCAACTCTCCAACAGCCAAGCGATCCATATACTGAACAAATTGAAGTGATCAAGGATGATGTTGCTGCTTTATCGACTACAGAAGAGGCCAATACAAGCCCCACTAGCGATTGGGAAACACCAACTGATCGAGATGACCGCCGGCGTGATGACTCGCAAACGAAGCCAGTGGAATCGAATCAATGGAGCAGTGAAATGAATAGTGCTGCACTGTTCAGCGGTGGGGGCGGCAATCAATCTGATTCGAGCTCCAACGCCAATTCCAATTCCCGAAAGAACGACTGGAACGACGACAACCACCATCAGGGCCGTCATGAAAGTAATCACTGGTCAAGCAGTAACCATCAGAACGACAGCTACGGTGGAAGACCACGTCACAACAACTACAACCGAAATGACCAACGTGGGCGTGATGGCGGACGCTCTAACAATGGTATGGATCGCATAGATCGTGGTGGCATGCGCGGTGGCAATAGCGGTGGACCAGGTATGGGTGGAGGTGGTGGTTACCGTGGCAGGAGCAACTACTCGTCTCAGTCCCAACAGAATGGTGGCGGCAGAGGTAACAATGTGTACTTCCGTGACAACGGTTACTATCAGAATGGAAGTTCCAATAACGGTAGTGGCGGCAGTAACAATGGTGGGAGTGGTGGTGGTTATAACAAAGAAGGCGGTGGTAACGGTCAACGCTACGACAACACCAGCAACTACAGATCTCGTGGGGGCAACAACAACGGAAACAACAACAACACCAGCAACAGTCGGAACAACACAGGATCCACTAATGGTGGGACCAGACCCTCGATGTCGTCTATGTCAGGCGGTGGAATGAATGGACCACGCACAGGCAGCAATCGCCCATCTGGCGGTGGATCTAACGGTTCATCCTACGTAAATTCCAGACAACCAAACCCAAGGCAGCAACAGGACGTTGCGTAAACATACAAAAAAGTAAGCAGGAAGCAATTACCCATTTAAAAAAAAAAAAAGAAAACCTAGTACTAACTTGCAGAGCGGAAAGGCATATTATTCATTCACACACAAAAATAACTGAACTTCGTCTTTAAAAAACATATATATATACATAAACAAAAAAAATGAAAAAATCTTTAAAAAAAAGTATAACAAAAACAAGTATTTATGCTTAATATAATTTTCAACTATTCTTATTCTATATTATAATTATTATTTTATGTTATCTTTAAACAAAACAAACATGATGAAAGAAAGAAAACAAAAAATATGAAATTTATCTGAGATTTTTTTTAGTTTGTTCGTTTTATGAGAAAAAAAAATTATTACGTATGTACAACAAAAAATTGTGTTTTGCTGGTGGAGGTGAATAAGTTGGGATACAAACTTTGGACCCATGAAGATTTGTATTTGGTTCTTTATTTATTAGTAATTAGTTTTTCCTAATGATCTAAAAAAAATCCTTTGTATTTAAACAAGTCAATCTAAGCTCGAAAAATTCAGAAATTTTGGATATATTCAACCTATTATACCTATTCAGTGCAGAAATTTGGTTGCTAATTCATATCGAATCAAAAGTTTTTTGACATAAAATTCGCCTCAAAGACAGCAACAGAAAGTAAAGTCAGAAGAATAATGCTCACTTTTTAGAGCAATTGGATCTCTTCACAAATCTTGTCACGTCTCGTCAAAGTTAAAAGCAATCACCAACACTAGTAGTAAAATTTTCTAACAGTCTAAATAATTGTGCTTTGGATGTAGTGCACTAGTGGATGAAAGTAAAGTGTAAAATTATACATGAAGAAAACTAACATGCTAAAACAATTCGGATTTAAAGATTTCTCTTAAATGTTTACCGTAACTGCAACTTACAAGGTGCAGTCTGAAGTTCGGGCAGCAAATATGTCGTTATCATGGCGGATTACGGCCTACGGGCTTCATTGTTACGTTCTAGTCGATCTCATTTTTTAAAGAAATATGGACCCATTCTACCAGCTCAGGCAAGGTATCAAACCGTCGTTTTGGTTGCTTTTCAGCCCAAACATAGGCAATTTTGTTTAGAAAATACTTCATCACTGAACAAAATTTTAGTCAAAAACATTGAATAATGCTCGCAAGTCCCTCGCAATTTATTGGTATCCAATAAATGTATTCCCTCGAAATTTTTTCTGCCATTTCTCTAATTATTATCAATGCATCTAAGAACCCAACCTACTAAAATATTAATAAATAAAAATCGATATTATAAATTGTTTATTTATTTAGTATTTCAAATTTAACAAGCTTATTGGTTTCTATTGTGTGTCACGTTTTCCAAGAAGGTTTCTGATTCCTAATCTGAAAAAAAAGAGAAAATTGTTAATAATTTTTGGCCTATAGAGAGGTGTACTTTTGAACTTTCACTTGGAAGTCCATCAGTTTATTCATATAGAAAATGATATTCAAAGGATTTTTAGACATAACTTACCACGTGAAACCACTGAGAGTAGCATCTCTTCTGTGGCTATATGAAAGCCACTCAATAGAATTATTCACTTGGGGCTTTAATCTCACTTTATCGTTCCACATTATGAAGTCCGAACCCTGGAAATGTAAGAACCAATTCTTGAATAATGTGTTAAAGAAAACGAAGGTTGAAATTAATCAGCTGGAAATTAATCAGTTGGTGGTGCATGTAAAAACATAATCATAAATCATATAGAACATGTTCATCATTTTGCTGTAATATCAGTCAAATAAAATTTTTGTAACTTACGTGAACACTGCATTATCGGGTTGTTCATTTTGAAGCCAACGGAAGGCAGGAAAATCTGTCGCACAAGCACTAAGTACCTACAAAAATTAAAGATATTAATATAACTACAATTTTAAATAAATTTACTCGATGTTAAGTTTTTTTAGTCAGTTGGTAGTGCATGTATAAAGTTATCATAAATTTTCAATGAATACATTTTCATCAGAATTAAGTAATTTTTCTTATAGACTCTTTTTTTATTTACCTGCACAAAATTTTACAATCTTCCATGAGAATTTTTGTTTAGCATACGCATGTACAATTTTATTTTGTATTTAATACAATTACTTGACTTATGTCTACATTTAAAAAAACGTGCACACCTCAACCGAATAGAAATTAAAATGGTCGAATCTCGAAGCGAACGTCGATCATGAAGCTAGCTTATCGCCTCGTGTTCGTGCTCGAGACTCGAAAAAAGTAAAATGGCGAGACAAAAGTACTAGATTGAATGATTTCTTCGATTTTCGAAAGACTTGTTTGATTTTTTATAGCCCGCGTTTGAATGCTTCTAAACGTTGCAATTCCACTTTGACTGCTTTTAAGCGGCATATACACGGTTCAAGCACTCCATCAAGCATGTGAGACTGTGTTAGTAAGTTTTTTTTCGATGATGCCTATCTTTTGTACATGCTTGAAGCAAAATCAAAAAGTTTTGATTTTGCTTCAAGCATACACACAACCTATACGTGTGGCATTTTCACTAATACACTCTCCCATGCTTGAAGAGATTTTGACGTGTGTATATCCCGCATTAAACGTTCAAGCATCAAAAAGTTTTGATTTTGCTTCAAGCATACACACAACCTATACGTGTGGCATTTTCACTAATACACTCTCCCATGCTTGAAGAGATTTTGACGTGTGTATATCTCGCATTAAACGTTGCAATTACCACCTGCGATTTGTAAGACCATAGTCAGGGGACGTATGCGTCGGCCGGGGTAATACTACGTTTTCACCGAGAGTTAATCTCGTTAATATTTAATAAAGCTTAAATAGTGTTTTCACCACACAAAAAGATTAAAAAGTGGATTAACTTTGACAGCATCTTTCAAGATACAAGAAGTGTTTCGTTTTATCTTCTAAAGTTGAAGTGAAATAGATAGTTCAAATTGTGTCAAACGATGAAAAAAATTAGATTCTCGAATATTGTACTCAGAGAAATATGAAAATAGGTGTGTTCGATTTCTAAAACTATGAAGATTTAACAAGATTAATTTTAAATCTACCAGATTTATGAAATCAATTTGTATGGTAAATATTCAAGATTTGAAGAGGATTTAGGGTAAATCTAACTAAATCTCGGTTTAGCGGTTGGTGAAAACGTAGTATAAACAAAGTTGTAGAGGTTGAAATAATGGATAATTGCAGAGTTAACGCTCTTTCTTCTTTGTGCTTTTTCATATTGTTTGAGACAAAAACGGAGTAAAGAGTGTGAAGAGATGTTTCCTTCTTATTTAAAGAAAATTGCAGCTATTCAAATTTGCGCGTTCAAATTATGTTGCAATCCGAAAGAAACTCAAAAGAGAAACGTCGTTAAAATTTGCAGTTTTCTAAAAACAGTCTGCGATTTTTAAGCCCAAAGGCGGGGAACTTTATGTTTTTGCAGGGAAAGACGAAATTGCTAAGACTGCTTTTACCCCCTGCAATTTTTAAGCACGTAGGTGAGGGACGTATGCGGTGGCCGGGGTAAACAAAGTTGCAGAGGTTGAAATAATTGCAGAGTTATCGCTCTTTCTTCTTTGTGCTTTTTCTTATTGTTTGAGACATCAGCGGAGTAAAGAGTGTGAAGATTTGTTTCCTTCTCATTTAACAAAAATTGCAGCTATTAAAATTTGCAGCGTTTAAATGGATGTTGCTATCCGAAAGAAACTCAAAAGATAATTGCCGATTAAAATTGTAGTCGTTTAAAAGCAGTCTAAGGTTGGACAAAATTGCAGAGTTATCGCTCTTTGTATTTTCTACTTTGTACTTTTTCTTATTGTTCGAGACATAAGCGGAGTAAAGAATGTGGGAGATGTTTCTCTCCTTTTCATTTGAACAAAGTAAAGGCTCTCCCAACATTTTTGCAACATTAAAAAAGACGAGGAAATTTTCGACTGGCAATATATTTTACATGAGATACGGAAGATCGCATTGTTTTGTTGTGTGGATGCTCTCATTTATCGCCCTTTAAAAATATTTTGACAGGCAAAAGTTTCGTCATCGTCCGTTGGTTGGCGTGGGTTTTGGCAAAACTTTTAATATTAAAATAATCGCATCTAATTATCTTTAAAACCGAAATGAAACCACAAGAGAAACAAATCTCTTAAAAATCGGCGTTTTCTAAAAGCAGACAAATCCGTTTAAACATAAAATCGAAGGCTACCTCAACAACATTCCTGCATCTATTTTTATATCATTCGAGAGTTGTTTCATTTGCGTTGACACAACACATTCAAACCAAAACTAACTTCGCTTACAACTAATCTTTCAGAAAGTCGGAGCGATGTGAATTTTTGGTGGCTGTCGATTTCCATTTACTCAAGAAAAAATTATAACTAATTTAATTCAAGAAATGTATCTCTCTATAGATTATTAATTTGAAAAACAATCGTCGAACACATTAATAAATTCCAACTTGCATAATTCAAATGTCCATCCTGTGAGACGAACCCAAGAAATAACTAAAAAAAAAATGATTTCCTCTTCAGCTGCTGGTAAGTAAAGTAGTCAATGAATGACCCCCACCCTGGTCCACCTCTCTAGCCATTGTCCTCTGTGACTTGGCCTTGATAAAATAATTTAAAATGGTATGGTTTTTCTTAGATCCCACAGTCGTTGCTGGCCCACTGGGCATCGCCGCTGAGAAGAACAAACAATGGCAGCGCGAGCTACTGATGGAAAAAATACGGTCGCACTCGTCGCAGCACAAAACTTTTCAGGAGCTCTCCAAGTCTATGCGATTGTCTATGTTGGAAAAACGCTACGCCCTCGACGCCGTCGAGAAGTCTAATCTGCAAAAATGCCTGGACAGCATGCAGCACTGCATAAAAGTGACTTCCCGCCAGGGTTTGGTGGAACGTCTGGAGTCGCTTTCTCGTCAGCTGGGCCTGAAGTTTATGGAAGACAAGTCGGGCTTGTTCATTTCCACAGACATGTTCTATCTTGAGATCATTCTCGATGCCAACGGCTCCTTAACGGACGTCAAAGTTCATCACGAGTGCAAGATCGAGCAGCAGTCGTGTAGCGAACTGGTTAACTGTCTGAATCGCGGGGATTTTGCTGACTTCACCGTCCAGCTGGATGGCCTAACGTCGATATACCAGCTTAATGCCGAGCCAAAGGTAAAGACAAAGGCGTTCGTGGCATTGCAGGCAATGGAAACGGATCTCTACAGCCTCTATCAAGCCCACAACTTTTCCAATGATGCTAAGGCGATTTTAACCGAGTCGTCCGTTGGGATCGCACTGCGAAGACGTGGTGGGCACCCAATGCGCCTGACTTACTTCGTCTCGCCGTATGATCTAATCAGCCTCGAGATGAAAACCATGATTCCCCTCACAGTCGACTTAGTAACGAGTAAAAATTTGGGCATGAGCGTAACTGTCAACCTTGAAGCTTCGTCGGCCAATAAACTTCAAATTTTGCCAACGGTTTCATTTACCAAGGAGGGCATGGTTGATGTTCCAGTTTACTCTCCCCTGACTCCACAGAACTCCACACTACTGCCAGCGACTTTTGTTTTGCGCTTGAATACACCACTGCCTGTGTGCCAGACCTTACTGCGCACCATCATGCCGGCGCAGACGACTGAACCTGGTGTGGCCGTAGTATCCGGAGAAGGAGGCACCAAACCACCGGTGACGTCATCCATTATGAAGCTCGTCATACAAACTGCCTCCGAGAATCAACTACAAAATTCATCCAAAGGCTTGTTTGTCTGTCTGCCCGATCAGACTCATTGCTATTTCTTCACTGAAAACAAACTAATGAAGGTTAGTGGTAGTATGAGATTAATGCATAAGACATGAGCTGTTATTTTATAATTATCCCATCGTTTCAGGCATCTATTGTTTCCAGTGTGCCATTTACTGAACCTTCTCAAGTGCCCAAGATTCTAGCCGTTCTTAAGAAGCATGCGCTTTTCTATACTCTTCTTTCAAGCTGTGTCCGTCCTCAGACTAAGATGGGAGGTAAAAAAATCGTTTGTTTTCGTATTCTACTTTTTTAAAATTTTATGTTGTATTATTTTGTTGAAGATTATTTAGTTTTTTTAGTGCACCAGTGCAAAAGGATGTATTTTCGTTAATTTAATTGAAGAGTTGAATTTTGAATAAACATTTGAACGCAGTTGTTAGAAATAGTCGCGCACAAAGTGGACGACGGTCATTAATGTTGCCCTTATCTGGTATAACTATTGTTTTGAAAATGTTTAGTATACCTAATGAGAACATTATCATTGTTGCAATAGAGAACAATAAAATATTATCCGGCAAATTTGAGATTGGATGCCTTTTATGCAGTTTCTTCCGGAGTGATTGCTCTTTTTTTGTCTATAAAGTAGGTAGGTTAGGTTATCGCTAAATTGACAGTTCTTCTGGAATGTCGAAAAAATTTGCGTATCCTTATGAGGGAAACATTTTCTTCGGATTTATAAATTTTATCCGAAACTGAGCCAATAGTCTCCGCAGCTAGGCTCTATAAATAATTTATATTACCCTGTAATTTAAATTACATGTTAATAAATAATAATAATAATAATAATATCCGAAACTATTCCGTGTAAAATAAATTATCTTAGTATGCGAGATGCCTCTCTTAGGCGTTGGTATCCAGCAACACACTCCTTTGCTATCGCAGGGCATTGGCCCTACTTCCCATGGAGTATTTTACAAATATCTGAAAATTTATCACTAACATATTTTTTTTAAGTTTAACTTGTACTCTCAAAATAAAATAAAACATTTTTTTGTTTTACAGACATTGAATCCACAACTATTCTTGAGGTGAACGCGATTTCGTTTAGTCAAATTTCCGTAGCTCTTGAGCATCCATATGAGGAATCCATGGCTACGGTCGAATTTAATTTGAATGACACGGGCTTGGTCACATGTGAGATCTACTCACTATCTACCAACTATGAATCATTGGCATCGAATCTGACCCAAATAGTGCAGCAGAGTCTCTCGATACCAATAACAATCCGGAGTTTACTTAAATTTTGGTATCAGGAACGTATGAAGTGTTTTCAACGTGGCAACGGTGGAGAATATGGAAATTTTAACCTGACACAGGGTTCAATCGACCCTGGAGGCCGAGGTGGTGACTTTCGTGATATAAAAGGCCCCAAGCCAGGAGGCACTGATCGCGGCGGATCAAATTTTGGTGCAGGAAACAATCGTCCGTTCTTTCATGCTACTGGAATAACAGGTACTGGAGCTGAGGGGTTTCCTGAATTGACTTCATCGGTTGGACCAGTGGCTGGGACAAACAGCCTCATAAAATCACAATTCAAATCCGAAGTAAAGCAAGAGGATTTTTGTAAAAGCCCAAAGAGTAACCATACATTGCAGTCTGATATTAGCAGCAACGACTCCAGCTCTTTGGGCACATTGTCAGCAGCAGCAAAACAAAGTTGCGGTAACTCCCACGAAGCATCTATGTATTCCGCCGGGGTTGCTGCGAATGTAGCTACTACTGTTGCATCCGGAGTCGCTGTACCAACAACACCCACCACTACTACATCGACGACACTTTTGAAAAGCGATCATGAGCGCAGCGCTGATATTGCTGGAAAGTACCAAAAAATTTGGAAAGATAAAACGAACATCGTGAAGAATACCGTCAGTATCACTCCTATCGCTACTTCGTTGGAGTCGACAGTGCAGCCATCACAAGGCAATCAAGAAAAGAGAACAGGGATTGAGATAATTCCTCTGACGGCACCTCCTTCACAAAATTCAATGTCATCTACGATAACCATTACTCCGATTAATCCCACGGCAACAGCTCCAACGTCATCTATTCCCACAGTCTCGGTTACTGGAATGAAAAGTTCAGAAAAGAAAAGTTCCAGTTCAGGAAAACGCTCTGCTGATGAGAAGGACAGCAGGAGTGAGAAGAAGCGGAAGAAAAAGCGTGAAGATTCGCCGATGGGTCCACCAGAAAAACTGTTTTCTCGTCAGAATTCGCCAGCATCCGATCCTATCTCCAGAAAATATTCTCCACAGACAACACCTTCTATTGTTTTGCCAGGCACAAAACCAAGCCCAAAACACTCACCAGTATACACAAGTCCAAAGCATGCTTCGTCCAGCCCCAAGAGTCCTTTTGGTACATTGTCCCCTAAGCATGGTAGTTCAGGAAAACCCAGCATGTCTACCCTCAAGAACGCCACAAGTCCAAAAAGTGACAAATCTTTACTTGCACTGCCTACGCGACCCTTATCTTCGCCTGGGTTGTCTTCAAAAAATCGTGATAAGGATGTCAAAGACAGATTGTTGAGTGTCCCTAATACTAATTCTAAAACTCCCACAAGCCCCAAAGTTAAGTCGGCGACGATAAAACTCAAACCCCTGGACGTTGGCAACCATTTGGGGTTCTCAGGATTATCTGATGAAAGTGAAAAAGTTCGTAAAAGCTCATTAAATGCCGTGATAGATAAACTAAAATCTTCCCAGAATTCTTCCGACGGAACCGAGAAGCTCACTAACACTAACCTTTCAAGTGATTCAATAGCAATCACCCCTGGAACTCCTGGCTCGGAGTACATGGTTAAACCTGGCCAAGACGGTATAAAGATCACAATCAACAAAACAAAAACTAAGGATAGTGGTGGTGGCAGTACTTCTTTTAATCGATCAAAGACAATTAACAATAAACCTGTAGAAGCAGGGAATAACTCTCCAAAAAAGCACACCGGATTGAAACCGGGCGTGAACAGTGGCCCAGCCTCCAAGAAGTCATCCTCAATACTTCCATTTCCTGCCGCACCACCATTACCAACAAACAAATCGTCATCGTCCGGTGGCAGCTCTCAAGGAACAAAGCACAATTTTCAAAAATCTAACTCATCGGGCAATCTCTCCACAAAACTTTCCGCCAATTCTACGGGCGGTGGAAGTTCCCTGACCAAATCTCACAGTACAAACTCTTTTCATTCGGATTCCTTTCGCAAATCAACTTCCTCCTCATCGGCTTCCTCTTCGAGCAACAACAAATCGAGGTCGACTTCGAGTTTTATTGAAAAGGTTTCGCCTCGACCGGATCCCTCGGACATGATGAAGATCCTACAATTTGCGTCACCCAATATGGCTGCAATGGAGGGATTTATGAAGACGTTCAACACCAAGTTTCAAATCCCCAAACTGTCTGCAAGGAATTCTAACACACAAGCTCATGACGGGGACAAACCCCGTCCTGTTTCGGCACCCACAACGCCTGCCACCTCTTTCACGCCATCTCCGACGCCTAGCAGTTCTGAAAGCAGTGGTAACAGCAATGATTCGAACAAGAATCTGCCGAAAATCTCTGGTCCCGCACAGCCGAATAAAGGTCAGCAACAAGATTTCTTTAATCTCTCTTGTCATACAGGTGTAATCAACACCGCCGCAGTTTTGTCGTCCTCGTCCATAACCCCATCCTCTGTTCCACCAGCTCATTTCAATTCATATCGGGGTTCACTTATAGATACGAATAGTCACGCGAGTGATCTCACTATGCGTCCACCCTTGAAACCCAGTGTGATGGAAGAATCTTCATCATCGACGTCCTCGTCGTTGTCCACTCTGAAAAATGATATTAAACTGATGCCACCGGTGGTGCACGGACAACCCCCGCCAGCTCAAATTTCCAACAAACTTCCCTTCCATCAACTTCCTCCATCCCCGTCTGTGTCGGTTCACATTCTCAAATCTCCAGTCCCATCGCCGTTGGTGGTAATGCCATCACCCCATTCCAATTCGCCCTGCATCACCGACGAGGAACTAATGGACGATACACTGGTGGGTGTGGGAAGTAAATGACAAACACTTTTTATGGTAAGAGGTTATTATTCGGGCTTGGTTTGGGATATTCATCTTTCCCCCATTATCATCTTGTTGTTTTTGTTTTCGTCTTCCTTTGTTTGTTATATTGTTGATTTTCTGCTCGAAACTCGACGACGCATGAGATTTTGCAATTTCTAGGAACTTATAATCTTCCAGCAAACACTGTCGGAGTCGGTGAAAAATTCCCCAAAAGGCTGACACAGCAGCAAAATGATTTGGAACTGTTTCTTGTTGGCCGTTCATTTTAAGCAGACAACCAGCGTAACTTAATTTTGAATTGATGATAGAATTTTGTGCGAAACTGACCATTCAATTGTTGATTTACTGAGAAGACGAACATTTTATTTCGGTTATTCAGCACAAACACAATTTATTCAGATGATGATATCCACAAAAATATTTAACTTTAAAAAAACTGTCTTAATTAAGTACAAAAAAAAAAAAAACAAATATAGAAAGAGAAGAATCAATCTGATAAGAAAACTTTATTTAAACAAAATTAAAATGTTTAAAAAAATAAGTAGAATTAAGTTGGATGATGCCTTAAGATGAAAGATATTTTTGTTTTTACTTAAGTTTATAATTAACTTGTATCGATGATTTTTATTTTAGTTTAAGAGTATTTTCGGCATAAACAAATTATTTGGTAAACGAAGAGTATATAGTTTTTGTATTGACAGATTTAAGTTGTAATTTTTTTTTTATTAAACTTAATTATTTTTCATTCTTGACCTTATTATTTTATATATAGAGGTACTACTTTTGATAAGAAATGAGGGAAAGCCTAAATCGCATGAGACAGTTGGGGCAATAGGTATTGTGAAATATTAAAGCAAAAGCAAACAATTTGTAAATATTTATACAAAAAATAAAGAAAATAAAAATATTTCATGTTTTGGGAAAATACAAAATATTTAAATAAAAAATTATTTATTACGTAAAATTTGAAAGGCGTTGATTTGTTTTATTTGTTGGTAAATTCGCAATGAGATCTGTGATTTATTTTAAATAAGTGCGCGAGTTATTAAAGACAAAATACTTATACAAATGCACTAAAAAAGCTTTCATTACTTGAACAAGCGCTCAAAAATCTAAAACAAGAATGGATTTTTAAAACAATGAAATGAAAATATTTCCAAATATATCGAAACGTAAAATATTCTAGACTCTTCTACACTTCCAGAATAATAGGGGTTCATTCGCATAATATGCAACAAGAAAAAAATCATATGGAGGAGGGTGTATTCCCACCGCTTAGGGAGGAGGAGTAATTAAAAAAAAAACACTTACAATGTCTTGCAATAGGTTTTTTAAAGCCATTTTAGAATTCTCTTTTTAAAGCAAGTTGTTTAAGGTAGCAGTTTTGAAAAAATAGTTTTTAAACTAAAATTTTTTTAAAAAAGAAAAAAAAATTAAATTGTTTTTTTTTTTTTTTTCAAATTTATCAGCAATTAAAAACTAATTTTGTTTTAATAACATAACAGTACCAATTTCTGTGATCGCAGAAATGTTCCCGCGGAAAGGATGCAAGAGAAGAGGGACCATAATTTTTGCTCATTACAATAAGATTTAAAACTGAATTTCCAGTTCATATTTCAGAGACAACGGAGATTTATTTAAAATATGAACTGCCATTATTTGAATTTCATAATAAAGGGAGTGTGTGGAAAAAAATTTCCAACAAAGCCAAAAATGTCCTTTTTTGTTAAAAAAAAAAACGGTTTTGTCGTTATCCAATTTTTCGTATGAACTAACGTGATAAAGTCAGTTCATGTTCAAAAGAAATATGTACCAATACCAACAATGATAAAATTAATTTTTCCATAAATCTTTTCAATACAATTCTCATAATGTTTTTCAAACCAAACTGACCTAGCCTAGCTCATATTTTCATTAACCCTATAAGCTAAATGTCAGACCAAATAAATTTCAATACTTAAATACATACCCACACCTACATAAACTCCTATTTTAAATAACTTTCAGTAACATAAAATGCAATTATTACTAAGATCAATGGCATTAAGTGCATCCATACTACAGAACGATATATAAATCCTCTCTATCAATAACTGTCGTCATTAATGGGGTTTTATTTGCAACAGTTCAGTAAATTATACGTTTGTACAAAACGGAAAAGAAAATTGAATGAACTTCCCAATGTCTGATTGCGGATATCATTTTGCTTTACATTTTTTTTGTTGTTGTACATATATGTCAAAATCATTTGAAGCTCAAGAAAAAGTCTGTAATGTGTGTGATTCCATTCAATATGCAAAAAAGAAAATTCCCATCATTTGAATCTATCGACTTTGGGTGCTGAAAACTGGTTGCCATTTGCAATTGGGTGTTCCTTTTGGCCTTCCACGAATGCAAATTTTATTGGATTTCCATCTGTTTGGGGGTTTTGACCATCGTTACCACCTACCACCGCTATAACCACACGATTACTTTACTGGGTGATGAGTTTCGCATTTCCTATTATGGCCCCACCGGATGGTGGCAAGGCAAGCTTATATAAAACATTTATAGTTGAGTCCCTTTTCCCACAAAGATTTAGCTCGCTGGAAATTTTATTGGCTCATTTTCCGGAAAACTAGTTGACACAGCAAAATAAAAAGTTTTCCTAAACTGGGTGGTTTGTGAGTTTCTAGGTTTAGAATTAGATACTTGAATTAATTTCCACTGAGTCTGCAATGTCCTATGATGATCAACGTTGTATTGTGTTCCGCGTATGTTTGAATAGGTTGGAGTTTCTAATGTTGTTTTAACAATAGAATTTAATTTAAAGTTTTTTGCGCTGTATTGGGGGGTAAGGGAGTAAATGAAAACAATTAATTAGGAAGGGTTTTGAGTTTTGAATGATTCAATTATTACAGAAATATCTGTACCACTCCATTTAAATTAAATAAGTACATACATACATAACATTTATATCTACCTACAATCTACATACATACATACATGTAATTGGGTGTGTCATGCACAATCAGCCTCATCCTACTTTATGCAATTTAACATGAAAATAGTTTCTGAAACTTTGTAAACATTTTCATATTTTACACTTTTTCATATTTTTGCATCATTAAAATATTTTTTTTTTCGAATTTAAAGACCAAAAGTCATTAGAATAAATAGATTTTTACTTAATTATGTTTAAAAAAAGCTTCTGCTACAAAAATCCTGAATTTTGCTCTTTCTTGAGCTGGGGATTAATAAAATAAATTCCATTTCGTCTGATGTTGTCTTTAAAAGCAAATCCTTGCCAAAAACTACCACCACTACCATAAACCTTTGTTGCAAGAAAATGCACACTTGACTCGCTGCTGTTTAAATAAATTCAACTTCAAAATCATCCCTTACCAAAAAATGAATATAAAAAAGGTGTAAAACTTTAACAAAGAACTTGTAAGAGGCGGGGATTTATTAAAAGTTATGCATCAAGTCAAGTCTATGACGAGAACGATACCTGCTCTTCTTTGACTTAATTTGCAATGTTGTGCTCAAAACCGAATAATACGCAAATATGAATAAAAAAAAGTCGCTTGAATAAGGACCGACCGTGAAGATGAAAAATAAAATAAAAAAACAAAAAATTAAAATATTTATGGGTAAAGTTTCAGTTTTTAAAGGTGTACCTAGAAAGTTTTGCAGGGCATTCACTGTTGCATTGTATTGCATCTGGTTAGTAAATGCTCGTAAATATCTATGAAGTTGAAAGTTGGTCTTGTTTTAAAATTTATTCTTTTCGGTGGAGTTTACCAAACTTTGCCATATACGATATCAAGTTAAGTATTTAAGAATCGAGAGATGGAATCTAGATGATTCGAAAAGTTGCATTTACATTAATAGATAAAAAGTAGAAGTAGTAAGGTAAATTATTACTTCTCATATTCTTTTCTGCTAAGTTCATGACAACTCATATTGAAATTTCGGAAATGAAACAAAAACTTAAGTGCGCTACTATCTAGACATAGGCAGGTTTAAATATAGTGAGGACCAACCCCATAATCAATATACCTTTTCGTTGTGCTAGTGTAATCGTTTTTAATTGAAAAATTGAAAGTCCTTAAATTTTTTTAAACGAATTAACGTAGAAAAAAAGAATGATATTCAGGTATCTTCACTCAAACTCACTTAAGCAAGTATAAAAATTCGTTATTATGGATGCATCGGTTTCCTTGTATTTGCTTGTTTACGGCCATATTTAAGTACCTACCCCTCCAACAACTTATAGTTCTATACCTTTAAATTCTCCGATCAGTAGTTTTATTTTATATAACTTCTTCGTTTTCAGTGTTTATCTATATCATTTATACATATACATGCCTTTTGCCTATATCTATGTTAATCAACTTAATTTGTTTCATCAAATCCTCCCAAGGATTCAATTGTTACTCAACGCTCTAACTCCGACAACAAACAACGACTCTGATATAAATAACAAAATAAAACAAAGTGACTTGGATATATAGTCAATGCTTTCAACCTCAACATAAACTGAGGTCGCCACCAGCATCTGGAGTCCTTTTTCTAGTAAATTGGTTGTTTCAAAGAGCTATAGTTGGAAACACAAACACAAACATAAAGAATGACAATTTATCCTCTCACATAGAAAATAGCTAGTCTTGGTTAAGAATAGTTTATTGTTTTTCGGTTTGTCGATCATGGAAGAAACAAATCAACTATTTCTAACATGATTTAAAGAAGCAATCTTCTGTGTATATACAGGGTATAAAGTACTAGTTAATGACACCTTATCACGGGCGCTGTCTATTGTAAATTTTAAATTTTAAACATAGTCTAAAGGCGATTTGGAAACAAATAAGTCAATTCTAAAAACCGACTATGTACATTACATACATATATGTATGTTATGGTCTTAGACTGTTGTTCCATTGGCAATATTTTTACGCGATATCAATTTCAATGGCAATGACAATGTATTGCCTGGGTGGGCCTCCTATTGCAAGGTAATTTCAGCTGTCAAATAACAGTACCTATAGAAAATACGACCACTATGTTTTTGCTCTTTTAAATCACTATTATTGACAATTAAAAGACTTTTATCTAATTAATTTCTCATATTTTCAACTTTAATTTCAAAACGAAAAAAAAGTCATTCAAAATCGCGGAGAGGGCATTTTAAAAAGGGTGAAAGGTTAAAATATTTTGCCTAACGTCAGATATACATGGTGTTTTGCATAAGAAGGGAATAAAAGGCTGAATGCTTCAAGGGGTCCATTTCCTTCCGCTTAGGTAGGAGATACAATTATTTTCTAAAAAATTGTCTTCAAATAGAAATAAAATATTAAAAAACAACGGCAACACTTGCAACATGCCGAGCTATAATTGTTTTCAAAGCTATATATTTTTATTTGCTTATACAATAATTTTCAAACAAAAAATTAAAAAAAAAAACTTTTTATTTAAGTTATTATAATTACATACTTTGTTTTGTTTTTATTGTTAATGGCCTGTCATACAATAAAAAAAAACAGATAGTTAATAATGTCTTTTACAAAATTGAAAATTAAATTAAAAAAAAAATTAGTAAACCTGTTCCGGGCAGCAGAAAACTGACCAATGACATTTGAAACTAATGTTAGACAGCACACAAACCTTTGACTATATGCGTAGCAAATACATACATCCTTGATTTAAATGAGTCAAAGATGTATATTTTTACAAAATTTCCAGTGCAAGTCAACTAGACTATTGTGCGCTGGATCCGTGTGTTTTTATCAGAAGGGGCACAACAAATGTGTGCTTCTATTATATATCATTAGGATGGTAGAGTTTTTGTAACTCCTCGATTATATTGTGGATGTGGAGAAATAGGATAGCGAAAAAATCTAATTTCAGGAAGGATGTCAAGCCAACAAGAACGACAATGACATTCGACAATAACAACATTTTATATAGTATGGTGGTGGGTGGCTGCTGCTGTTTTGTGGTGTCTTATCTTCTTTCATGCTCGCCTGATGTTACAAAAAAGACATTCGCCCACCAACGCAACGCAAATAAAACTGACCCCTGATGCCTTATTGTTTATTTTTTTCTATACAAGAATCTAAATGGAAGATTTCAGGAAACAAAAAAGAAAAACCACATTTATAGGTGGCAAATCGATTTATGTTTTGTTTTTTTCTTGCTTCCCAAAAAGGCCTTGCGTGGTGGCGATAACCTTATTTTGAAAAGGATATCTAAGGTGGTTTAGTACTTTTTAGATAGCAATGGAATCAGTGTGTACTGTAGAGTGTACCACCTGTAAGCTGCAGCCCTTTTTTTAAAACAAACTTCTGAAATATATTGCTTTTAGAGGAACATATTGCTGGTGAATAAATCAGAGTGTCCCACATTCGAGAACATTCAGGATTACTTTTTTTTATTTTAAAATCCAATTCAACCATAAATCTGTGGTTTCTGGAGCATACGAAATTCCACGTAAATCAAATTAAAATTGATGCCATACATCTTTATACCAACTATAGCATGTAGATGTCATTTCGTTAAGGAACAAAGAATAAATCTTGGATGTGTGTATGGTACCTTTTTATACAATCTACGTTATAGGAAAGCCATAACCCCAGGACAATATATATAAATAAATAAATTCAATCCGGTAAAAAATCTTAAAGAAAGATTTTCAGAATACAAAATCGTGGAATTTTCATTTCGTTTAAACAATTTTGGTTATAAAGAATTTTTAAAAAATTATAGAATAGTGTTAGAATTCCAATTGTGCCAAGTCTTCTACTTTGGCTGATTTATTTCAGTAGTAGTGGTTGTTTAGTAGAATTTGTAAAACCTGCCAAATTTTGTATGCGATCTAATCTATAGTACGAGGGTTTGAATTCTGCCTTTTTCTGTAAAATGTTCAAAACAACACGGTTATGCTAAAATTCCCAAAAGGTGGCTCTGATTTTGCTGATTTTTT
The DNA here is from genome assembly GCA_951394125.1 of Epistrophe eligans. Lineage (NCBI taxonomy): Eukaryota > Metazoa > Arthropoda > Insecta > Diptera > Syrphidae > Epistrophe > Epistrophe eligans. The sequence continues at coordinate 1,190,599 of OX596031.1, forward strand.
TGCATTAATATATATTTTTTTTATTAATACTAGCGTTACCCCGTCCGCTTCGCTAGAGGTTTCCTTTATTTATTTGCTAAATTAGAAAATATTTTTTTTTTTTTTAAATGAATTTATTGTTCTGTGATAAACAATATTTTTGGTTTTTCCTTCATGGGTAAACACAAACAAATCAGCAGGTGTAAACAGGCTACGTACAATTTTCCACGTGGGAAACAATTATTGTACAAGTACAAACCACACGCTTGCAAAGATTGTCAGATTGTGGCAGACCTGGTATATTTAATGAATTTAAAAATTCTGTGGGATAATTGACCACCTCATCTTCATTCAGCACGGTATCAATAACTTTCAATAAAAATTTTATTCCGTCAAAAATTCATTCAAATTTATATCGATTCAAAATAGTTCTCTTTATTTCTGGTAATTTTTTCACTTTTTTCGTATAAAAAAATAAAGAAACACTTGATGCGAACCGCCAAAATTGAAATGATAGAGAATAAAGATCGGTATTTACACGAATAACAATTTTTTCTTTCTACGAAATTCAAAGAAAGTATGAAATTCGTAATTGAGCGAAATACACTTGTATTTTGCATTTTTTTAAATGACAAAGTTAATTAATTAATCACTGATTAAAAATTGATTAAAAATTTCATGAGTTACACGTAAACACCCACTTCAGTTTTATATATACATATGTATACAGATTTTTCACTGCTTATTTTATTATGGTAAAATATATCACAATTTTTGAAATTATGTATGTAGGTGAGGTATAATAATTTAGTTTTTTTTTACAAATGCATATTTTGAGCGGAAAATATAAATCTTTGATTGTAAAATTCAGAGGATCTCAATTTCCCAGAAATACCCATACGAAACATTAAAAACTCAAATGAAAAGGTTTTCTTTTTCATTCGATTGTCCGATATAAAAATATCCGTATTTTTTGTTTCTATTATCCAAACTGCACCAATTGAGTCACTTTTTATTAATTATATTGTGAACTGTTGGCATTTGTACACCAATCAAACGAACCTAACAACCATTTTGCTGGACAAATTAATTTTCTTCGTGTTACCTAGTTAAGTTGTAAACATAAAACAAAGTAGACAGGCCATTCCCTAAACCCGCCCTCACTTTGGACTCTCGCTGCAAGGTTACAAGCTTTTATACATCATGTCCTTTCACCCATTGACCGCAACGATTTATTAAATTCACTTGGTTTGTTTTTACTTTTAGATTTAATTAAAAGCCATCAGTCCATTGCACACACACACACACACACACACGCCTTCTCCATCTTCATATATCCATATAATATCCACCAGCAACAAGTTAGAGTATATATTTTAAGCAGGACGGTGAAATGCACCATAAAATCAAAAGATTGAAATTAAAAATTATGTGCTGAAGGGTCCTTCGAACGTTAAACCATTATACAATTTCATTACCACACATCCACATTCTCTTAGCCCTGTCCTATATCTTCTCCTGCGAAATGCGGATACAGATTTATGAGATTAATGCTCAACTCTGATGCATTATTTCTGTTGATCCTAGCTTAAGAAATGCTCAATATTTGTTTTCTAAGCTCACATACATACATAATTCTCCTCTATAGTTCAAGAAAAAGTTAAAGATCCGGCACGTTTGTTTAAGACATGATGTGTGTGATAGTAAGGTTTTGATGTGAGGAGCTGTGGGTTGGGTATGAAAGTGGAATGCATGCAACGGACTCCCAGCGAAGATTAAATTAATATTACTTGGGGTGAAGTTGGTTTTGTTTTGCTCTTAAATTTACAAAACAATGAAAATATGAGGAGGAGTTTTTTGAAGTTGTTATATATGTAGGTATATGTACCTTAACCATAAACAACACGCTGAGCTTTTAAAAATGGAAGTAAAAAGTGTTTTGCAAAATTGAATGCATCGTAAATTTTAAGTCTGGTGAAATTGTTGTATAATATGGGTGCCGTGGAATGACCCCCAAGTTCAATCATTAAACTTTTACAATTTTGTAAAAGTGAATGAGACCAACTGTTAAAATTTGGCGATATTACACTGGCTTGTTTACACCATATACATATACCACAATACGTAGGGCCAAAATTCATAGGCACCCATCGAAGAGATGCGAAGAGAGATGTGATGACGTCGTTTTCCTCAAAATAAAACTCAAATCAGAAATTTGAATTGCTCAGCCCAAAAATGTTCTTCAATTTAGTGTGATCTGACGGTGGATGATTCCCGTGAAATTTTTCAACTGCTAGATACTGTTTATTCATGCATCGACTTACAACTGGGACAAGGGAACCTACAATTTCTGCTGAGTCCAATCGACTTAATATATGCGAGCCTATCTTTTATGAAGTGAGATGTTCTTAGAGAATTTTTAAGGTGGGATAGACTAGGACTCAATTGAGAGCCCAATTCAATAATTATAAGCTACGAAGTAGATACTGCAAGATACTAGTCTTTTAATTTTGAATTTCCTCGCTGCAATAATTTCTGAGCCGTCTCAGACCAAAAGCTCAAGGTCTTCTAAATGGATTAAGCGACTAAAATCATTGATAATTTTACTCTGTGTAATATTATTATTATGTTGTTTGCTAAACGATGAATTTGGATGTGCAAACACTCTAATTGAATGACTTCCCTTTAAGATTTTTCTCCAAGTAGGATTAATATTATTGCCAACAACCTTAAGTCTTATGTAAGGTCGAAATTTAGGTATTCCTAATGCATGAGCGAGTGTAATTATCTGTTTTGTTGTTCTCAACATTTCTGGAAATGGATCTCCATTTCCATCTCTACACATAAAACATAGCTTATAGTCTTAACGGGCTCTTTTTTTAAAGGTGTGTGCATTCATGTGTGTTTTTTCTCGTATAAATTACTTGAAACAGTTTTATCTGGGAGTTTGTTTATTTCCCAGGACATATACGAAAACCAATTTCTCTGAGAAGGTATAACAAAAAAAAACCCAACCATGAAGTGCTTGTTGTGTTATATATGGATGTAGGTATCTACTTCATCAATAGATACCGGATGGGCGGAGCAAATTCTGATTCACTAACGGAAAATCACCAAAGCCGACACCGAAGTGGTTGATGTAAGCAGCTAGGGATATCAATCACATATCACATTTATTTATATCTGTGAAATGGTTTTTCTTTCTTCCGGCTTTTTCATTTCTGTCATATAACTCCTAAGGGGTTTTGCGAAATTTCTTTGTCATTCCTTTGTAAATATAAACCCTTTTTTGTGTCACTAATCTAATCTAATCTACCTATATATAACGCACTATTAAACAACAACCAAAATCCCCAAATGACTTTGTTACCCACAAATGTGGCTATATGTATGTGTTTGATAGCGATTGTCTAATACGGTTTTCACATCGAACCAAAATTTCGGATTTCGGCAAGAAGATTATCAAATCCCGTTGAATCGTTACCACCCTCATATATAATAGATTTTGTTTGACATTTAAAACAAATTTCAATATTTATAGAAACTAAAAAAAAAGTTCCTCAACGATTTCTGTTGAGAAATTCACAAAACCGATGGAAATCCCACTACCTAGAGTTACTCAATAGTAGAATATAATAAACTCTCTTTTCACTGTCTCTTTTTCTTCGACTCAAAATTTCACTTCGACAAATACATACGTTTACGATTTTTCATGAACTCAGAACTGTCACTATAATAGACGTGTTCAGCTGTAGTTTATTGAGAAAAAAGTTTTAATATGAGACTATTGTTAATTATTAATTTTGTAAAATGCAAATTTCTTTTTCTTTTTAAAGTACCTATAGGTATAATTCCTTCATTAAAATCCAAAGTCGTGTAAGAATACTTCCAAATATCGTTCACAATACGCTTTCAATATTTTTTTGTCAAATTGAATACAATTTATTTAATGAGTCAAGACATTTTCGTTCAACTTAAAGTAGTAAAAAAAACAAGAACGAAAAAAGTAAACAAAAAATGTTACAATCAAATCTATTCCGATTCAAACTTCTAAATTACAATTCCATGTTAGAATGTACATAAATATAAAAATTCTATTTACTTGGTTGTCAACAGTGTTTACATTACAACTTTTATTTGCTTAGGAATTCACTGGAATATCAAACTTACCCTGATAAAAAAAACACATTTTCTTGAAAGAATAAAAAACATACAGTGAAACCAATGTGGTTCCTATTTTAATTTTCAATAAATAGGTAAAAAGAGAGAATTCGAGATTTTAATCAAACCTGACATTTTGATGGGTCTGTCCTACAATTTTGGGATACAGGTTATTCCACTCAAACTTGGTATTTAATGCTTGTATTTTTATCAACTGACAAAAGACACATTTGACAGAACAAGGGTAGGTATGGCTTATATTATATCCTTGATCTTTTGGTATTTGTCAGATAGTATGAAATTCAAGCGTAAACCTGCAAAATTTTAGAAACCGAATTTTTAACACGATATCTTCGAGTTGGAAACAGGAAACCGAATCTTAAGCACCCTATAAAAAGAGGCATAAAAAAGGACATAACTTTTATTCTCTCCGCGTGTCCATATTTTACAACAAGTTTTATTCAAACCACTCTGCTCTGCCCTGCCCTGCCCTGCCCTGCCCAACCCGATCGCACAATACTGAACGACAGCTAAACAAATATCCTGGCTCTCACACAATACATATACCTACAGCAATTACTTTCGAGGACTGTCTATAACAATAATCAACAAGTGACTCTTCTCCGCCCCTTTGCCTGTCAATTCCTTAACAAGAAATATTCCTAACAATAGCCTCCATTTACTTCATGACAAAGGACTTTCCAAATCAATATGAAAATGTGTCTGGCCTCATAATGGCACATCCAAATTACAGCCAACTGACGACTTGTTGTTCATGTCAAATCGTAGTTAAAAAGACAATAATACTTATAAAAAAAAAACATTCTGGTAGGACGCCTTTTTCCACCATCAGTAAGTCAAGAGCTTTTCGAAATATGACAAAATGAATCCATAAACATTTTGTAGTGAGTTCTTTATGAGCTCAAGAAAAAAGTTCTTCAGATTTTTTTTGTTTGTTTCGTCCTTATATAAAATTCATCCAAACAGCCATCGATGTGTATCGGTCCATGTTTATAAGAGTTCGTCTTTAAGTTTCAAATTTCATCTAGGACAAAGTTGTTGGGAAATGGTTTTGCTTTTGCTTTTGCTTCAAGCGGAATTCTACTTTCCTGCTCATAAGCCGAAAATTAGTTTAATATAGCAAACAGAAAATTTAAAATCTTTCTTTTGTTTTAGGTTAACCGTTTTATTTTCGTGGGTAGCCTGTGGGGTCTCAATAAAGGTATAGCTATATAGTTGAAAGCGACCGACCGTGGTGTTAACGTGACTTTTGTTAGTCACTTCACTACTGCTTTAATGCGCGTTGGGTCTTTTGCCTGAAGGCGGATGATCATCGTTCTGAATTTTTAATTAAAATCTTATAAAAATGTCGTGAACGTGAGATACTTGAAAGCTAATACTTACTCTGAGAAGCCATTTGCTGGTCGTAACAAAGGTATTTTTCGTTACACTTTGTTACCTCGAACAAGTCCAGTCAATAATTCAAAGAGACTTTCAACAAATCAAGAGTGGGAAAGGAAGATGTATAGGTATCTAAATAATTATAATATAAAATTTAATTTATAAGAAGACATCGAATGACTTTGATTTGATGGAAATTATTGAAAAAGTTATTTAGGGTAATTTGGATTTTGAAAAGAAAAGAGCTTATTTATTGACTTTTTAGTTTACAATTAAATAATACCTCTTTGTACTTTTGATGTCTTGATTTTGTGTAAAGCCGAGTGGTTCTTTGAAATTAAAATAAAAGTTGTTACATAAATATAATATCCCTGGGACCCCAAAATGTGTAAATTCTAGAATTTTCCGATAAAACTTGAATTGAATTTTTCAGCATCATTGATGGTAAGAGTCCGAAATGTTTCATAAAATGCAGTGAATGTCTTGAAATGAAAGAATGTTATTTTCTTTTTGTAAAACAATTCAATTTGATTCACAAGTGGGAAGTTTAAAAAAAAAGTATTTCTTTTAGAATACTATTTTTTTTCTTGAGTTGATTAGTGCTAAAAAATAAACTCAGTACAATGTAAGCCGCTTCATTTAGCTAGGTATTACGAAACTTATGAATATATTAACAAGCATACCTACAAGGATTATAAAAAATGAGAAATAAGTTTGCACATAAAATTAAGTTAATTTTTCGCCACAAGCGAAAACCATTCCTCACTCTCTTATAGTTTCAACAAAATAAATATAAAAATCCTACGATAATGCCAAGGCAACTCTTTGCACAAACTTTGACTCCCACATAACCAACCAACTAAGAAGAAGATGAAATCAAACAAAAAAGTCAGACAAGAGAGCAAAATCTCAACTACATAATGTAACATAATTTGTACTTAAAAAAAAAAACATTTCGTAAAGCTCTCGAACTATATATCGCTTGCTATATGTATGTACGTATTTCATAGTTCACTTTAGTTTTTGGTATAGTTATACATAGCTATAAAGTCGTAATTTAACTTAAAACATGGCATCAAAAATGTGCAGACTTTTTTCTATTTTTTAAGTATACCATGCTATCTTCATCCTCTTAGTTTTAAAATTGTCGTTTCCTTACACCGAAAGGAAACCCTCAATAAATATCAGTAACACAAAATTTTAAAAATAAATTAAATATATTAAAAACCTTTAATTTACTTGCTCTATAGAGCAAGTAAATAAAATGCACGACTGGGTCGCAAGAAGTTGCTCTTTTAAAGTTTTAATATTATAAAAAATATTCATCTGATAAAAGAAATAAATTAGTTATGGAAACCACCTGCCAAATACGTAGTTTAGTTAAAGCTTTAAGATAGTATTATGTGAGTTCATAAATATGAAATAATTACATAGCACGGTGATGCACATATGCATCGAACTTACAGTTAGACTGAAAAATTGTTAGAAAGTCAATATTATCAGAATTTAATTAAGAATTTGTTTTCACACCTATGCGATGTACACCATCTGATTTCTTAAACAAATCTCAATTTATGAAAAATGTAAAAATTTATTAAAGTTTGACTTTGTCGCTTTCTATCCTTTTGGGAGCTGAATTAAGAAGGTTTAACGTAAGACAACAAATAATCAAAGGGCATATTTTTTGTCCGGATATTTTTCTTCTCTAAAGGAATTCAAATAAATCGATTTTTTTTCGAAAAAAAAGGAGAAAAATTATGAAAAGTTTAAAATGTACTTAAAACTATTTTCAGTGTAAGGGAAACATTTGGCCGAACAATAACCTAACGAGGGATTGTGGAGTGGTAAAAAAACGCATCCGTCTCGAGTATACTCTTTTGGAATTAATAAGTGAACAAGCATGGTAGAAATTTTTAGGTTAAAATGGTATCAAAACTACAAAAAAAAAAACGGGAAATGTATACTTTTTCATATAGGTAGATCGTAAGTATTCAGTAATATACAAACATATGTACATACGTGTGGGATGTTTAGATTAAAGGTTAAATTTAACTTACAATAATATTTTTACTTAATGCAAAACCAAGGTTTTGGAGATTAAATCAAGAAGGGAAAGCTCAAGGAATATTTTAAATAGAATAAAATGTGATTGTGGGTTGAAAAGACATATCGTTTTTTACTTCTACATACATACATATTTAAATTTTACATATTTTCGGGAACATAATATTTACATATGTATGTACATATATGTATTATATTTATTTGAAAATTTAACAAAATATCAATATAATAAAAATAAATAATTAATACAGTACGACTCAAAATATCATTCATATTACATAAAGGTACACATCTGAGCTGAGAAGTAGTATAACTTTTGTAGAAAAAAAAAATTGCGAGGTTTAAATTAAATGTAATATTATGTTATGATAATGGAGAAATCGACGCCGACACGACGCACGTTCAGAAAAAAGGGCATGTAATAATTCTTTATCAGTTTTAGCCTTATCTAGGAAGAAAAGAATTCGGTTTGATTAATGAAATAATTTTCTAGTCGTTTACGGCTACCTTTTCTTCTGAGTTATATTTAATCAATAAATCACTTAATTCAAGAAAAGAACTTCGTTTTTAGTTTTCGATTAAATTGTCAGCATTACATGTTTTAGTAACAAGCAATTATTGTGCCATTATACAAATGTTCCACACTTTACTATCCGATATACTTTAACGAAGATTGTGGTCACTTGAGACAGAGTGTTTTCGAATGGAACGTATCTAACATTTCAATGAAGAAGGTTTAAAAACATAGCAATACAATCCGTAGAGATCAATTACACCCGATCCAATGCACACAAGTCTTTATATTCCAGTCATGTTGGCCAAATGCCAAATAAAAGTATGATTATCCCAAGGGGCTTTTGAAGAAGGAAAACTTTTTTGTTTGTCTACACAGACACACCATACAATAATTTTCCTCACTTCCATATATAGAACACTAAACAAAGAAAAAGAATACTATAAATGAATTAACTTTGCGTTTATACCCAATCAAAAATAAATTAAGGAAATAACTGAAAATGTATCATTATTTATTTTCATGTGCGAAAAAAAACAGTAATGTTAATAAAGCATTCATCTCCGAAATTGGGGTTCACAAAATTTCAATAACAACAGTTCCCTGACTGACGTCAAGAGAGCAAAAGGATTATACGATGTCAACAAGGCTCTAATTAATATCCTATGGACGGACATGGAATACTTTATGAAAATTCTTATAGTTTTATCTCTGTCCTCATTTCCGGTCTCATATGGACCACTCTTCATTTAATTATTTTTTTTGATTAATCTTTATTTTAAGTAAAAACGTGGAGAAAAAAAATTGCCAACTTAGTTGATTAATCCTTAGAGAATTTTCCTCTGTCATCATTATCATAATAATCATCGTTGTGTTTGAAAATTAAAAATGAAAAAGGTATATTTTCATTTATTTCAACCCCCTCTACTCTTGTATATTTTGTTGTGTAAGTGTAACTTTGATCCTTTGGTTGCCGGGCTTACCTAAACCAAAAGGAAAACACCAACGAACAAAAACTTTGGTTTCCTGTTGTTTCTTTTAGTACTTTTTTATGAATTTTCATATGGCTCCATGGAGCCATTAAAGACTTTTTCAATTCTTCGTTTCTTAGCTAAGTTAAGGTACCTTCTTGGGCATAGTAAGAGTGGTTTTGTTAAACAAATTGCCCTTTAACCTATTTTGGAATATTCTTAAACAAAAAAAACACTCCCCGGCAGATATACACAGTTTTTGTTTGGTTTGAATTGACATGAGCTTGGAATGATGAATTTCTGTACTTTATCCCTATAAGGCTTCCAGATACACTTGGGTCACGTACCAATGATTTGTGACATTCCATGATGGGATTAATTTACTGAGAGATTGAAGATATCTTCCAATTCAAAGAAGTTGAATATTTGTGTTTTTTTTCTTCGTCCTTTATGTGAGGGTGCGAACAGAAATGACCTAGTAAAATAGTATAGTTATAATGGTGTGGGCAAGGTCGTATAATTCCCTGTGAGTGGACTAATTGGTACAATTAATCATGTGGCGTATGTTTATGGAATGTTTGGTTTGGTTAAAACAAAAGTGTTGGTTTGCTTTATTAATTTGTTCATGTACATACGCCATTTATTTGTGTATGACTTTTGTAGGTAAATAAGATTTATGTAGGGCAAACAGAGATTAATCAACGAAATAATTAAATGAAAAAGTTCTTATTTCTGTTTAATTTAATAATAAAAGAAAGAGTATTATTGAAAATATGTATATACATATTTATAATTTAATTTTTCTATAAAACAGTGATGGTGAAGTGCCTATTCAACTTCCAATTACATATACTCTATAAATGAACTGAGTTTCATATTACGTGTGAAAATTGCATATGTGTGTTCAAGGTAATGGCGGCGAAATCTGACAAAACAACTGGGTATAAGATATACTTCAAGGAAAAAAGGGTTCAATCACTTTCTTTTTTATATTATTTTTTTTTTTTACATTTAATTTTTAATTCAATGAATTTCAAATTTTTTTAATAACGAACATTAAACATTAAATATTAAACTTTTTTTATATAAATATGATGAGTATCCTTAGAGCGCCAATGATTGGGTCCATGGTTATACCTACTTATTAATTTTAGTCAAATTTTACAAATTTCGATTTAAAAAGTACTTTTTTTTATAAAAAGTATCCTAATTCATTTTTATAAATTTTTCGTTTATTAAAAAATTCTGTAGGTACTTATTTTTAAGTTAATTCTTAAATTTTTTATTCAAAATTAAGAATATGTATTTTGTTAGTCTTCATTTTCTAAAAAGATTTATGTGAGTTGTGGACTTTTACTTACCCATACTTCTTCTTAACAAATATTTTTTTCATTAAATTATCCTACAGAATCGTGACAAAACACAATTTCCTTCTCTGTTGAAAGATAGTGTCTTCCATTAATTTAGTAAATAGTTACCTACATTAACATCGCAAAAGCAAAAATGTATATGCACATATACATATATATGGTATAAGTATACTTGTTAGTTCAAACTAGTATCTATTTACAATTTAAGTTGATCACTCTACTTCATAATCTCAAAATCAAACTAATTTATTAATGCAACTCTCATCCTACTTAAGGATCAAAATATATAGTATTTTCTGTTGTATTTGTACAGTTGATTCCGCTTAGCTGAAACGGCAATCTAAAGCGAAATTCAGATATTTTATTGGGACATTATATAGCACTGTACAAATGTGAATGGTTTACCTTTGGAATTTTTTTGTGTATCGGTATCTTCAATTTAATCATACCCCCATTTCCATTTGCATTTTGAAAGTAACTTTCAAATTTTGTCCACTTTCTAAGCAAAAAATAAATAAATTTTTTATGAGTTACCTACATACATATGTTACATTCACGTAGTCGTGAAAAAATTCTGCGTGATAATTTGTGTGTGTAGATAAGAACATTGTACCCTCAAAAAATCGAATTTTATGTACATATTGTCAAATAAGCAGACTTGACTGTAGTTACATTTATATACCACAAATCATTAACCACTATTGAGGGACACGTTCAGCAAATAGCATATCTAATGAATACATTTTCTTAAATATTTATTTATACACACTCTTCGTTCTTATAGTATCCATTTGCTATAACGTACATACAATCATACATCCTCTTAATATTCTTTTTGTTGGCTAATGATAATGAGGTAGAAGAAAAAATGGTTGGCATGTATTGTATGCGTTGCGTATGGATGGCGTTTCCTTTAATTTTGAAAATGAAAGGTTAGTACTTTGCCCTTAAGCCAAAAAGTTGGGTTATATATTTAGTCAGGAAATAATGAGGGCATCTGGCTGGCTTTATATTTCATAAACTATAGGATTACGTGTCTCCTTTGAAACGTATTCATCTTAAGCTTTCGTACAATATTAGAAAGAAAGTCTCTAGTTTTAATTAAAATTTAACCTTTTTTCGGTTAGCGAGAAGCAAGCGGAATTGAATTTTGATAAAAAAAACTTCCAATCATATCCTCGCAACCGTCACAACCGTCAACATCCGTCTCGTTGGCCGCATGAGTGGGTAGGTTACAATTACTTAAAGAATCCTTTTTCTTCGAGTACTTTTTTTTTAATTTGATTTCGTTAAGAATTTTTTTGAAAGAAAACTTTTTTAAAAGCACATTGCACGTCTTGCCAAATGAAACAATAAGAAGAACGAAACAATAAGAAAAGAAATTATTTCGATTGAAAGAATAAAATTTGGTTGTTGGTCAGCATCATCGCCATCAAGTGACTCGCTCGCTGTATACTGAATTGCATTTTACAGCGAAATGTCCTTGCACTCGAACAATTGAATTCAATAAAGAGCAAAAATTAAAACTTTTGCTAATTGGTAAATAAGATGATGAAGTCATGATTTCATGAAAATAAAATAGAAAACATTATTGTGATGATATTTGAAATGAAAGTCTCTTGTCGTTCCTAATAATTGTTAAAGTTATTTATTTTTTTTTTACTTTTAAATATCTATAGGGTATTTAATTTTAATTAGCTCGAAATAAAGAGAAAGGATGTTAAAGTAGAAAAACAGCCAAGTATTATCAATACCTTTAAATTGTAGAATTTATTCAACACTTAGTCCGGACACCCATTTGATGCAATTTTTTGATGTTGCTTCCGCTTGAATTTTAAGAGAGTGGGCGCACTTTACGTTTTTTATGTTTTCGAGATTCGCATGATGTTTTTACTTGCTATATATGAATATAAACATGGCTTCTATTTTATGACAAATAATAGATTAAGAATAAAGTTGTATACTTGAGATTGTTTTTTCTCGACAACGGTTCCTAAGTTTTTGATAAAAAAAAATGAATATGGCTAAATGTATTATGTACCTCGAGATAGAGCCTATACAGATGAAAACATCAGAAAAAAAAGATAATTATATATGTAAGTATAGAATGAAAGTATCTAAACATATGTACCTAAATATTTTACTCATTATTTTAATGTCATAAATTGTTTCAATCATTAAATAATTGTTTCAAGTCAAACCTCTGAAATTGTCATCCCAACAGAACCCATCGATCTTCGTTCTTTCCGGTCACATCACTGTAGGAAAACAAACAAATAATCTTACTTGTATAAAAGACACACTCTAATTGATAGACTATATACTTACACAAAAACATCTCAAATTTCCATGTTCAATTAGACAAAGTTTCGCAATAACGGAGGGTGCTCAATGCCTTACTGCTTCCTATTACAATCAAATAACCAAAAGTTAACGCCGCCGCCGCCGCAACGCCATTTAATGGTGTTCTCCAATGGCATCCAGTTTCTAGTCTAATATAGTAATTACTAATTACATAGAAAAAGAGATCATATATTAAAAAAATAACATTATTTTGGGAGTTCATTTTAGAAATAAAAAATTATCAATATAATGCTTTAAAATAGTTTTAGGATATACAAAATTGTCGAAATACTATATTCTATTAGATAACGTGTCAACGTGTTCGCAGGACTTTGATGATAACCAATTTTACCGCAGGCTTAATTTCAAATTTACTATACCCAATGAAAATTTGATTAAATTCTGAAATACAATTATTTCTTTTCTTGAAAAGTCCAGCTGAAAATATGGCTAAAAGATTTCAATGCTAATTTATATAGGTTTTCCTTTAATGCAAAAACTTATTTTGAAATTTTCTGTTTTTTAATTAAAATCATTCATTTATCAATTGCCTAGCCTATCCTCCCTGCTTCGCACAAAATTTTCCATCAATTTTGGCATTTTAAAAAGTGAAAATAAAATTTGTGGGGGCTTTAAAATAACCGTTTACTATGCATTTTTGGTATATATACAAAATGTAGAAGTCTTAGAGCGTAATGCTATCTGTTGGCGGTTCAATTTTTGTGAGTGACAGAACCAGCCGATTGGCAGTGTTTGTCATTCCTTTAGAATTAATACAAAATGAATTTTTCTAATATTGACACCATCAAACCTACAGGTATGCAATCCAGGATTTTCAAAATTTGTCTACCTTTCCTCTCAAAATTCCCAACGTTTGCCGTATAGGTATAGTGTCTTATTAATACGGTTTAATACGAATCCAAAAAAAGTCCTCGTGAAAATCGGATGAGGTTCAAACAAAAAACCGATTAATTTTTTATACATATAAACACCAATTGAATTTTAATTAGCACAAAGTTAAGCCAATATTTTGGGGAGTAAAATTAATAAAGAATCATTTTTAATGATTTGTTACCTATATTAGGATTATTAATTTTAATTGAATTTTTTAACATCTGGTCTTAATTTTAATCTGCCTGAAAGTCTATGTCGCCAGGTGAGCCATTATAGTTTTGTGATTTCTTATTGAAAAAGGATTCGAAAATTGCAAAAAAAAACCGAGCCATTAGCTGTCGGATTCAGTTTTTTTTTTGTAAACCTAACAGTCACTCTAGTTATTATAGTAAAATTTAAAACGAAAATAATATTGAAAATATACCAGATATATTATAATTCAAAAAAGAATCTGCATAAGACATAATTGTATACCTAGTTTAATATATGTTTGTTCCTTGCCTTGCTGTACTCTATATTAAATCCAAATGGGTGGTTTGGTTAGTTCATTTAGCCTTTTTTTATGACTGACAGGATGACAGACACGAGGTCAAAATTTTAAAAACAGAACTCAAATGTTCTTTAAGAAAATGAAAATTTTAAAACGTTTTCCTCAGCTCTGAGACTGTCAAGTAATTTGATGTTGAGTTAAAAAAATTAACCATTAGAATTCTAAAGTATTCAACTATACCCGCCATTCCCAGTGCAACAAACAAATATATGAAAAGTAAATACATAGGTTCATTATGTATAAGACGTTTTCATATAAAGACACAAAATAATAATATAATAAACATAAACACAAACCAAATGGATTTATCTAAACGAAACATAAATAATACGACGAAATTTTAAAACCTCTCGACGCGAAATCTATTCATATTGTGTCACTTCAATTAAGGGATTAGTGTGACATTTATGGTAAATCCTAACGGATTCTGTTTTTTACTTTTAATAAACAAAAAAATCGAATTTTGCATAAGACTTTGTCAAGGATTGCACTTTGTCATGAATTCATTAAGAGTTAATTCAATTTTGTTATTTTCGAAAAAGAAGTTAAATTCTCGAACTTTGGTATATTGTATTCATTTGTTAAACGCAGACTAAAACCAATTGGCTTTATGTTCTGTCTTGATGTTTATCTAAAATCAATGATTGAAGAGAATTGGAGAAGATGTGGGTGGGGTCATGGGTTTGTTTTCGTTTGTGAGTTGTATAATGTGAAAGTTTAAAATTTATTAGTTATATTAACATGCAGGGCAAGCCTGAAACCAAAAATTACGCCCTCAATTTTTGCGCCCACATATTAGGTGGCTACAAAGAACTCAAAGGTAAGAAAAAATATTCAATCATTATTAATTTTAATTTTTGATAATTTTTTTCATAAATCATACTTTAAAATTAAATTATACTTTATAATTAAATGCAATTTATTCAAAAAATTAAAAAAAAATTACTTTCTTTTGTAATTAATATAATAATGGATAATTTCTCTGTCCAAGAATTTAACAAAATAAAGCACACAAAAATCAATCGTTCTTAGCTCGGAAGCAGAAAAACTATGCAAATATATAAGATTTTGCTGTCAGAAGTTCACAATCATTGTTCACAATTAAATTTGAGAAGATGCTCGTAAATGTGACTCAAAAACTTTCATTAAAGTCAATGGCAATGCAACTAGAACCTTTTCCCTCCTAACCTAAGTAAAATTAATTTTGTTTGTTTGGAACGACAAAGTTTGGAAACAATTTACTGTTTAGTTAAATAAGAATTTAGAAAATGAATGTGTGTGGAAGATCATGATTTAATGATACTTATTGCTGGGTTCACGAATCACAAATTTGTACTTAATGCCCGGCCCTGCGCATTTTGCACATATAAGCGTGCCTTACTGCCGACCCTGTTGGCATGAACTCAAATGTGAAATATTTTTTCTTAGAATTGTATGATGATGAAAAAATAATAATACCTAACAAAAGCAATATTTATTATGAAATGGAAGAATAATACTGCCTTGGATATAATATGATGTAAGAATTAAGTAATTGGCTCTTTGTTATAGGTAGGTATAGACAAATTGGTTCAAATATTTGGAAAATAATAAAATCATTAACTAAATTTGTATGATTTTCTAAAAATGATATTATTATTCTACATATTTATATAATTGTGATTGCCTGAAATGATAATGTTATAACTCTCTTAATAACAACTGTCCTACATAATTTATACATATTTCAATCGTTCAGAATTTACACATTACGCACTAGGTGACCGCAACCATATACAATCGCATATTTTTTCATTTTTTCTGTCACCAGAATTTTGTCGTTCACTGTGTGTGTGGTTGAGACTTTAGCCGTTCAAATTCAGCAGAAAATTGTAGGCCGCCTCCATTCATGTAGAACAACACGCACATATCAATGGTTGCGAGTTGTATACCTAAATCATTAGTCGCTGGTTCCATGTTCATGAGCTATAGCGCCATCAATTTATTTGTTTAAAATTTTATCATTTTTTTTGTCCGTCTTTCTAAAGTTGAAAGCAACTCAAGTTTAAACAGCCCAATAAATCAATTTAAACTTCAATATTAAGAAAAATATCTGTTTAACAAAAAAATACAACAATAATGGCTTTAAAGAAAGATACTCTTTAAAAAAAAACTAGTTCAAAGCACTTTTAACCCCGCTTAAAACGACTCTCTTCTTTAGAACTCTTCAGCACAGTTATTGACAATAAATCCCACCATCTGTCATGAAGACAAACAAGTTCGTTGCCTATTTTCAACATCGCCAACTTTTTTTTTTACTATCATCATTGTCACCAATAAAATATAAAGACAAGACTTTTTTAACAACATGCGAGAAAGTCACAAAGAAGAAAATCTTTGGAAGAAGAAAATCTTTCACTGAATACATAATAAGGAGTTTGTGAAGAGGAGCATTAACTATTAAACCTAAGGTACTGTTTGTGCTATAAGGGCTATAACAAAATTCTGTACGCACTTGAAAAGTATAAAAAAACTCAAAGCAATACATACAATAAAACCTCATCTGGAACCATGGAAATCAATCAGAAACTCACTAAATTGAAATCAATCAAATCGACGAGTAGGTTCACCTTAAAGAATTAACAATAAGGGCTCTTACATAATAAATGTTCTTATACTCTGGCTGTTGTCAAAAATATATACAAACAAATAAATAAAATATTAGGCTTTGTATGAAAGCACGTGTGGTACACAATAATGAATGTAAGACTGAATAATTACATACCTCGAGGTATGATTCAAATCAAACAAAGAAAAGAACTCATATAGTGTATGTACCTACATACATAAGTACATAATGTTGAAGAAAAAAAATTAAATTAAATTTTAAAATGAAATAAAAAAATAACTCTTGCATGATTGTTGACAGCAACAGGATTTTTGTGTTTCGTTTTAGCTTTTCGCATCACGGAATCGTTTTATAATTGAAATCCGTAATTACTTTTATTATGAAGAGACATGAACAAATCTTACAAATTGCTTTTTATGCTCACACACCAAGCCAAACATAATGTGCTTTTAATTGGCGCCCAACATCAAACCATATGAAAAACTCGACACTTCATGTTGAATTGCTGTTTGCTGGAATTATCGAAATTTTATTCTCGTCTGTTTTTAAGGTATTGTATACTATTCTGGGAAGTGAGTGAGCGCATAAAATTAAACTGGTGGAATGGAAACTTTTATTTGACATACACTCCAGGTAAATATTGTACCTACTTTAAAAGCCATTACCACAATTTTAAGCTCTTAAGCATATGGTTTTGGAGTTTTGGTAGGCATTCCATTCAGCCACATTTTACAATGTGATAAGACCCTGAAATTAATACTGGTGTTTATATGTTGAAAGCAAAATTTACTGCGAAGAATATGCGAGTGTTTTAATTAAGTTAACAAGAGCTTACAGTTAATTGGCTGAGTTAAATGTTAAAAGTTATATATTAAATTGAATTTGATTGAAATTGAAATTAATAAGGAAATCAAATTGTGTTTTTAAACAAAATTGATTGGTTCTCTTTTCGCACTTAACATACCTGGCGTTATTTATTCTGATGTGAACTTGAACCTGAATTACGGACATTTTCTACTACATCTATATGAGCCATATCTCCCAGGGGAATATTCGAAGATTTACCGGGCCGGAACACAACACATAAATATTTTAATGTAAAATTAAATTTAAAGTTTTGTTTCGAATTCATATTGCTTCCATAAATATGTATGTATAATAGTTGGGAAAAGAGGACTTTCCCATTACAGACTGACATTACAGAGTGAATATGAGACTTCCTGATTCTGAACCACTCCACAACTATAACTGAACTGCCATTGCTTGATGTGTGATTCTATTCTAATCGAAAAAGAATCCTTTTGGAATTGAGTATGAAATAGGTCTTCTGGGTGTTGTTCCTGTTGATGGTCATTCTGTGCAAACAGATATACGATTGAATTTTATTCCTAGATATATGTAGTCTGTTTTCATATACAAATATCAGGCTATTTGTTTTGGATGTGCTTTGCCAGCCTTTCTTTTGAAGTATCAATCGAACGATTTTTGGCCCGAAACGTGAATAGAATCATTTATTTTGTATATGTACGTATACATACATATGTACACACATATGTATATTCATGTGTACGCTGTAGTTCTTTTAACGCCAAATCCGCCAAGCCACCCAACATTGACACGACGAGTGAATGTTATTGTTTTACTCTTCAAGGACTAATTGAATTCAATGATAAACTTTTTGTCTTCCTCCATATACATATATGTGTGTAAGTTCTTGGGCAGGGACATCATGGAAGATTGCTTAGATCTATAAAGGTTATGCGTAAATCCCTTGGATTATATTGAAACAATGAATTTGGGATTTACGGCAAAGAGAGATTCAATCAGCCTGCTGGTCTGATGGGTCTAGGTTTAGGTCACTTCCTTGCGTGGCATAAAATCGAGTCACAGAGAGTGGGCACATCTGCAATTTGGAATATGGGTGATGTGTGTCCTCATCGTGTGTGTCGCATGTGAATACTAATTTTGTTACAAATCGAATTGGCAGTTATTATCCTCTAACAAGATGTTATACCTATACATATACCTATATAAAGAATTAAGTGGATTGGAATTCTGTTGGCCATTCATATTGCTGAAGAGGAATCCCATTTGAAGCGATGATTTCCGCAAAATGTTAATTTATTAGTACGGCTGGGATTTGATTTGGATTTAGTGTGGTTCAGAGGCTTGCACTGCACATATATATTATGCTCGTCTGTGGTTATTGCTGAAAAACCATTGAGAATAATTGATTGACATGTCGAGATTGATGGAATATTTGTTCTGTATTGCAACGCATCAATATGCAAGGTTGTTGTTCGTAGATTTCAAATTTTTAATTTTGTTTGAGGGACCGGATAGTCAAATGTTGATTTCAATCATCCCGAAATTATCCTCCAGCAGGCTATTAATATCGTCAAAGATGCAAACATATTTTGTTTTCAGGACAATTTTGTTTTCCATTGAAATATATGTAGCTTCTGCCAAAAATTTGATTGTCAATTCGTTATTGTATAATTTGACATTGAAATTGAAATTTCTGACAGACGCGGCTAGATTTTATGCAATATTTCGATTAACATAAGGTTGATTTGCGTTTACTAGTCCGAAACTATAACTCAAAAATATAATTTTCTACCAGATTTAATCTAAACATGTTAGCGTCATATTTGCGTAGTTTCGGTCAGGAGAGCGCGCTCATGAGAGAGAAAACTATTTCACCTTCTCGTCAGTTCTTACGCGAGAAATTTCTTCGGGTACAAATGGGTTCTGTGTTCTGTCAAAAACCAGTCAAAGAACAACAACAGAAACACAAAATGACGGTTGTTTACTTTTTTGTTTTACATTTATTTCGGTATACAAATGAATTTTGTTTCATATTCAGTCAAATAAAAACAGAAATTATTTTAATAAAAAGAAATTAACTTTTTTACTAAAGAAACTTTGTTTTTGATGTGTACCTATTTTAAATTAGGTAGTGTTTTTTTTTTTAATTTTGTTCTGAACTTCACCCCAACCTCTCAAAATTTGACGGAGCTTTCGTTATTTTTCTTTTGATCTTGTGTTGATTTTTTGAAGTAATTTGTGGATTTGTATTAATGACAAACAAACAAACATCCGCTGACGTCAACTGATCCGTTGCCGAAACACATTCAACGGATTCTATCGGCTCAGGGCCTTTAAGCAAGTAAATAATCAAAATTTCTCCCAAACAGAACAGTCATGATTTGTATCGCTTATCTGCTTGAACACAATAGAAAACTGCAACTGAAACTTGAGCTGGAACATCTCAGAAAAAGTCGTACGTGCTATTTTTAGCCCACAATGACACTGTTCAGCTTTTTGTATATTTTAAAGAAAAACAAGAAAAAAAAAGATCACGCTCTTATTATTCAATTTTTATGTTTCCGATACTTTTCTATTAATTATTTTTTTTCGCGAAACAAATAAGCACAAAGAGCTTCAATATTTTTTCCGATCCTTTTTTTTTCTTCATACAAATTGAAACGTCAAAAGTACTGTTCGTGAAAAGTTAAAAGTTGGTGAATTCTTGCATCACCGTCTAAAGTTCCGTTGTGTTGTGTTCGTAACATTGAATTTCAGTGAATTGTATCTTTTGACAGCTAATCCATCTGCAGCTTCAGTTGCATCTCCGTCTTCATTGTGTTTAGTTTAGGGCCTAAAGCAGTATATGTCAGTAGTTTTACTGCACCTAAATACGATTGTCACTTATATTTTAAACAATAGTCATTTATTAAATGAGATACTTCTGTTAAACTTAAAACAAAATCCTTAAGAAAGACATGAACTTTGTGAATGAGCTTATACACTAACAAAATTTTCTTGGTCCTCAGTTTAT
Source organism: Epistrophe eligans (assembly GCA_951394125.1). Lineage (NCBI taxonomy): Eukaryota > Metazoa > Arthropoda > Insecta > Diptera > Syrphidae > Epistrophe > Epistrophe eligans. The sequence goes on from OX596031.1 coordinate 1,211,295, forward strand.
TTTATTGGAATTAATTATGTTAGTATCACCCTAACCTTTACAACAAAACCTAAAGCTAAGAGTAGATGGGTACATCCATATGCATGTCTCTTCAGCTTATATATTTTCTAGTTTTGTTTTTCGTTTATATATATGTACATAGGTGTAGTAATAAATCAGTGGATAAAACTTTACCCTTATTACAATAAAAAGAATAGAGAATAATTTTGTTTTATTTATGAAAACAAACCAAATGATAAAAGTTTTTTTCCTTTGATTTTTCTTTCAACAAATAAAAACAATTTCTTCATCTATTTTTCAAACTGAACTTCAAACAAATAATTCACAACACCCAACTTTATATGAATATACGTGGCTTACATAATAATGTTTACTTTTATCACTATACCACAAGTCCGGTCCTACTACTATCGTTTGTCTCTCCATCAAAATCAGACACTATTTAATGGAATAGCGATAAAAGGATAACAACTACTATACTACAAGTTCCTTTTCCTGCCGAGAGATTCAAAGTAGAAAACATAACATATTGTTCATACATATGTACATGTGTATATACATATCTATATGCTGTCCAATGATAGAAGCAAAATTCCTCTACGTAGCTTGAGGCGTATAGCGAGAAAACACTTAACAACGTTTTCTTCTTCGTTAATCTTTAAGGAAAAGAAAAATTGATGTCCTTTTGACCGTAACCTCAACTGAATAGGTTGGGTATATCTATACCACAGATATAACAAAAGTTATGAACAAACAAATAATCTCGGAGATCTAAAAGTCCCATACTTTTACTTTCCTATGGAGATATTTTTCTCTCTTTAAGTCAACATCAGTGTTTGAGGGAAATGAAGGATGTTTATTCGATGGAATAAGTTAAGAAGGTTTATCTAAGCGAGAGTTATATCGCAGGCTTTGTTATTTTATGTTAAATCTTATTTTTACGACTTAAACTAGACGTTATTGAAAGAAAAGACCTTCAAATAAAAGAGCTCTTTGGGGTAATGTCTTTATAAATAAACCTTTTTTGAAATTTGCATGTTTAGGACAAACATGCGCGTGGTCATATGTATGCTTTCAGCATACTAAAAGTTACTTATACTAAAAAAACATTCACAAATACGAATAATTTCAAATATAGGCATATGAGATAACAGAGAATTTGAAAAAAAAATTATATTTTTTAATAAATAGAATAAAATTTGAATTACTTTTAATTACCAAAAAATAAATGTATTAATAAATGGTGGCAGAAACACTGAAATCCCTGGAATGGTAGAAGTAACCCACAAGTTGACTCGAGCCCCACGTCCTAGTTTTAGACGACTTTTAAAAATACATTTTAGATCTTCTTGTTGTCCAAAAATGTATAATAATATATTTTTGTCATATTTACCTTAGTCTATCTATTTAGCAACGCTTATAAAAAAATGGAAAAATAAAAATTTATTTTGCACAGGGTGATCCAAAAATTAAATCCAAGAAGAGGTTTTTCGAAATTAAAAAATAAATGAGATAACTCGAAAACCGTTGGGATTAAGTGCCTGTAGACATATTGAAAAGTCTTATGAAAATAATTTAAAAAAATGCATTTTGACACACCCCGTAGTATATGGTACATGCACTCTTTCTAATTTACTCTAATTGCGTTTTTTTTAAATTTATTGTTAACACAAGTTAACGCAACAAATGAACTTTGGGGCATGATCTTGGTAATTGAAATGCGTTTTCGATGTAACTAGATGTTAGTTAGATGCTTAGTTTTCGATTTTTAAAACATGAAACGATACAAGTTGTATAGGAACATATTTAAAGAATCAATTTATTAATATAAGCAATATTCCCTGAAAATTTTAAGTCTTTATCATCAAAACTCTTGATCTTGATCATTAAGTTTCAATCCAATCTTGATAATTGTTGTAATGAAATTAAACAGTTCTTCAATAATTTCAATTTATTATAAAGTTAAATCTAATTTATTACCAAAGTTTACAAAAGTAAAAGATAAAAACGAGATTGATTGAAGAGAGTGGCGTATATCGAATATCTGTTGAATTTGAAAGAAAAAGTAAAATGTGTTGAAAGACAAACTTAAAGGTCGTGCCGGAATTAATTCGGGGAATTAAGTTTAAGGCCATGCCTGAATGTATTTAACAATAATCTACATACATATATTGTCCTGTTTGAATTTCGAGAAAAACAATTTTTGTATCAGCCTTACTCAATTAAATCCTCTTTTACGAGAAGTAAGTCTTTACGAGACTAAAGGAAAGAAGGAATTGTCAAAGGACTCCGCATTAATAACTTGTTTATGTTTGAATTTTTAGTGTTTGTACCCACTCCAAAAAAGATATCCCAATATAATTGTACCTAAGTGCATCAAGTCGAAGTAGCTTAAAAACTATTTTCATTTGTGTGAATTGCTGTCGTGAACTAAATGTGAACACGAACTAGGTATATTGACGGCATGACATGACAGTTAAAAATAATTCAAGGATTATCGATAAAACTTCAAACAAAAAACAGCTTTTTTCTGTCTATAGATGAACTTTTTGAACTATTCTCGTAGACGTAAGAGCATATGTATTACTGTTAAACTGCGAAATGTGAAAATTCTAGAATTTAACCGTAAAAATTATAATTTTTAAGCAATATATTCATAATTCTTTCCCAATTGTTGTCAACTGTTTTCTTGAATATGAACTTCCTTATTGAAGATCTCTGTTTCAATCCTTTGCTTTGCTTAGGTTATATTCGGTTGTCAGACAGGCGCCAATGTCAACAGTTTTCTTGAACAACAGTACCTAATTGGGTGGACCGTTTCTATGATGGTAAAAGTCCAGAATGCATTATGAAAATAAAACGTTTCGTAATTTTACCATCAATCTTGCTGAAAAATTCAAAATTTTACCAGAAAATTGTAGAATATCCACATTTCGGGGTTTTATAGTGACATACGTAGTTACCACGTTTCACCTATAAACTTCGTAAATCACCCATCAATGTACATAAAGTCAATGCTTAACGCTCCACTTTACCATCCAAAAACGTGATCCACTATAGAATTTTACATGAAAACCTTTTCACATTTACATTGCTCACAAAATCTATCAAATTTTAAAACAAAAAAAAATAGAAAAGAGAATCCTTCAAGCAACATGATATCCTTAAGCAAGCAACAGTATAGGGAACAGAAGGAACAAAAAAAAAATACCATACAAACTTTGGAGAGGAAACCACACTGAATGTTAAGTAAATATTACTAACACTAAACAAAACACTAACACACACATCTGTTCCTCCTCACAGGACATTAACTTTTATGTAGTTGCAATATGTCCATCTTCATGCCGCCATCCATGCCAGTATGCAAATGCTGTCATTTATTTTGCACATGCCATTCAGAATCAGTATTGAAAAGAAAGAAAAAAATATTGTCTATTCTATATTCTGTCTCATAGCCTGAGGATATCCTTAAACTTGGAAGCGTTTGCTTATGTCAGCTTTAGGTATATTAAGTTGAGACACTAACTCATATATTCAAAAGCAGAGTGCAGTATCCTTAACAAATCCCAACGGCAACCTCATGTTACAGCATTTTTGAATGCATGCATCACGAATATGTCACAGCAGTATTTTCAACGAAAAGGAAAAACAAAAGGTGACAAATACAATGGCCCAAGGACCTTCTTGTGTAATTTCTAATATAGAATAGACCATATAGCCCCTCATTTCAGGTTCTTTAAGCTTTTGTACATGCAAAGTGAATCTGGTGTGTGTGGCATTATGTTCAGCCTAATCGATTTTCTATGGGAAAACGATGCATGCAAATATGTAAAGGGAAACAAAATAAAATTTTCCTCAAAGGTCGAATTTGAAAAAAAACTCTAAATACGGACTTTAAAAGTTAAAGTTACAAAAGCATTGTTTTATATAAAAATAGAATGTTTGCACTGAAGGACTTGATGCAGCTGTTTCGTTTCTGACAGGAAAATTAATACGAAAATGTAAAGTACCTTGGTGAACAAAACTTGCCATTATTAAAACCTAAAGGCAACGTATTCGATATAATCGAAGGCTTAACATATCTATCAATATTTCATTTCTATAAATAACATACATATTTTTCTGCTTAACTTGTCATGTTGTTATTCCTGGACATTTAACTGGATAGAATGTAAATCCATCTATTTAAATAACATTATAGCATAAAAGTCTAAGACAGTTATCGAAAAGTATTGTCATGTCGTAGAAGATGTCACCTATTTTGAATAATATTGAAGCTATTATTTTTAACACACCCTGTAAATGCGTATGTTTTTAAAGGAGTTGAAGTTTCAGGGAATATGTATGTTCAAGGGTTATACGTTAAAGGTACCATCCACAAGGGATGTGGTGCATATTCTAATGAACTCATTATTTTTTGTTTTACTGACACAAAGTATCATAAGATTTTATTCAACGAAAAGGATACGGTTCGTCATCTTCTTAGAATATTCCTAATGTACTTTTGAATAACTAAATCAAATCTCTGAATAATTTTCGTTCGTTTTTTTTTCTGAAGTATCATGACATGGCGCATTAGTGTGAATTAAATACCATTCATGGTTTTATTACCAACAAAACGAGCACACACTGAAAAAGAACCAATTTTCTAGTCTCGCTTGGGTAAAATTGCGAATCCACTTATGAGTGTGTTTGCTCCGCTGAACGTGCTTATATAAGGATTAATATTAAGCATAATCTTCCCATAAAGTCGTTATGTGAACTGTGTGACAGTTCACAAAACATGTTCCTTCGCTTCGTATATATCTACCTACCGGAGGTTTTTTCTCATTTGTAGGGTTGCCTCATCTATATAAACGAGTGACTAATAGTACCGCGATGATACAAGCAGAAGTCTTAGTTGATGAAGCATCATTTCCTGACAAGTTATATAAATTCGTCAGAGGTCGGCGTCGGCGGCAGCGTGATGCGTGATGCGTATCATATTAATACAATCAGTCTTATGTGATTATGGGTTTGGGGTGCTCACAATATTAATGTGTGTTTTGTTGTTGTGTTACGATAAGCATTTTAAATTTGACACAAATAATATAAAGAAGCTCAAATCTGCGAAAGGATTAGACACCAGAGTCCTTGGAGATTTTTAAATATGCCTGCGAGAGCGATAAGAAAGGAAGTGAATAATTAAGTAGGTAAGGTATAGAAATTATTTTAAATGTTTCTTTTCATTAATTGGCTCGTTGTTCTTATCATCCTTGTTGTCGCAGTTATACCTAATAACGTTCTAAGATGAAGCTTCTTAAATGAGAGGGAAACAAGGATTCTCATCGACAGATGCTCCTATACCGTAAATTAAAATACCTAGATAGCTGTTTTCAAAGGACGACGAACAACAACTTAAACAATCGCACTGTGGAATGAGAGTATAAGTTAAAAGAAATGCTCTAGTCATATTGAAGCAATTCACCGAATGTCATCTCCTCATATTCTATGTTTCCTTATCTTCGATCCCAAGACTATATACAAGAGCAATCCTTGTCTTCTGTTATTTTCTTTCTTTGTTTTTTTTTTTTTTTCAAAGGTAGATATGTCTGTTTAGTCTTGCATCTTTGTTGTATATATATCTTAGCTTCTCAGGATTCAGAATCTGGGAGCGGATTGTGTACGTGCTAAAAGCTGATTTCATCCTCCGCACTGGATTCCTGATTGTCGTTTAATTTAATTTCAATGATTTTTTATTTTTCTTTTATTGCCTTTGTTTGTGTGGTGTATTAATGTAGATGTAGTTTGTAGAATCGTTGAAAATGGCGTTTGGGGCGTTTTTTAAATTCTCAATGGATGATTCGCACTGTCTCCGTCTAATACTTCTGTTTTTTTTTTTCTTTGTATTTCCATTAGGGATACGTTCATTGTACAATACGTACGTTCATATGTACAATTAGATAACCATACTCACCTGAAGGCTGAGTGAATCCTATAATATTAGAATTAATGTTGGTATCTTTTACAGTATTATTTGGCTTACACTACTTCTTTGATAGTTAAGTTAAGATCTTTGCACAAAACAGTTAGTTGGAATATATTTCAGTTTTTCATGAAATCGCACAAAAATAAATGTAAAATAAAATAACTGTTAAAAACCAGGACAGAGACATTCAGGAAGATAAAATTTTTTGGATTTTTTTTTTAAATTCACTTATGTAGGTATTTATTTCTTTAATATTCATTGTACGACAATCATATGTACTTTAACCAAAAAAAAAGAAGTGTGTTTTTTTTTTTAATATTTTTGTACCTATAAAAATACGTTTCCATTCATTTAGTTTTGCATTCAAAAAGTATAAAAAACTAAACAACAAAATAATCGTCAAAAGTAGAGGGAAGCACCATCACATACATAGTCACATAGTGAGAAATAAATGCAATAATAAATATAAATAAATAAATAAATAAAAGAAAAAAAAAACCTTTCATTTTCAATCTGCATTTCAACTTTAGAATGAAGCAATCATTCCAATCCAAAGTATTTTGTTTTTCATATTCAACAAAGAAGGTAAAAAGTAACCATAGTATCCAAAACTTTTTCATTCCTCTTCATTCTTCTCTTATATTCGTATTTTCTTGGTTTTACATTTTTTCAACACTTTTTTTTCAACAATAATTACCATAGAAAAACTGAAACCATATACCAAATCATAACGGCTTGCGATAAGCGGTTGTTTTCTGCGCAATGTTGATTTTTATATTCTTACAATTTTTGCAATGAATCATTCTTTAATAATATATAATTAGAGTTTTTAACTCCGGTGGCCACAGCTCAACGATGCTAGATCCTTAAGTACGTTAAGCATGTTTTAAAAGGCGTCAGGCGTCACCCAGTCATATTGAAGCTACATAACTCTTATAACAAACAATATAAGTCCAAAATTATACCGTTCGAGCAGAAAACTGATCCAAATTGGGGGTTTTTCTAAATTTTAGAAAAAGCTGTCAATCGAAAACCGATATGATTTGGTTAAGACCAGTTACTAAATTCTGAAATTTCACGACCTGATGGTCTTTCACCAACGCATCATAGTTTCAGTTTGAACCTTTACTTATGAGACACCTTGTACAAAGAGGATTACAGAACCCAGTCGGGAAAATAAATGATGTAGAAAATATCTACCAGGTAATTAAATATTGCGGCAACAATTTTGAGATAAACAAAAAATATGGGGAGCCGTGCATATATTTTACAAAACAATATAAGTGACCATGCTATATATGTATATCGCGTTTCTTCGGGGAGATGAGCTTTAGGCCAAAATGCAAACAACTTCTAAAAAAAAAAATACTCGTTCAAGTGCCTCCTGGCAGAGTAAGATTTTTCTTATAAATCTCTAAGTATCCCTTTTTAATAATTCATGAAATGCTTCCACGTTTACCACGTTAGAGTTTTATAATATAGTCCTTGTGTTGGGTTATTTATATTTTTTATATTGTTGTTTTGTGTTTTATAAGTTTAACCATTTGAGGGGTATTTTATCCTTCTATATACTTTCATCAAACCTATTATATGGCCGCGATTACGAGCTTTGGGGTTGAGGGTTTGCTGTGCAATTGTTATGTTGATTACAACATAAAAATTCGTTCATTAAAAACGCCATTAAAGTAAAATACTGAGTCATTTAGTCGCTTAATAACAGCTCTCTGATGTCATTTAATAGAACGGAAGTGTCTGGAGGAGAACCCACGTCGTAAGGGATTTTTTGTGCAAAAAAAAAAAGATTTTAGAACTTATATTTTTGAGGACAATAAACAAGTATGTAGGTTGTTGAAGAAAATTGTGATATTTATTTCAACCGGAAGTATTTTAGAATCATCCATCAATATTGTTGGTTTTTATCTGTTGAGGTCTTTTAAAAGGACACAGAATATGATGATGAATGAAGTTTATGTTGATGAAAGGTAAACGATATGGTTAAGCAAACTGTTATCGCTTTTTAGTGACAACTAAGAAAGTAGCACTTCACTTTAATCAATCAAATAATGAATAATGAAGTCAAGGAATAAAAAACCTAAATGTCATTCAAACAACACATACTTTCAAAGCCTTGTACACTGCTCGAGTACAAAAAGTACAAAGTACAGTAATCGAAGGTGTTTTAAGGCTACAATATTTCGGGAGGTTCTAACTTCTGCGGAATAATCGTGTTAAATTTTTGCTGATTTTTTTATAACTAGGTATAACCATTCTTTTACTTAAGATAGTGTTTACTGCAGTCCAGGATGTACCATAGCCTGAATCGGCTAGCCCCTCCACTCCTCCAGTCATCCTTTTCCCATCCATTTTCCGAGTCTATAAATATAAGAAAAATCGAGGTACATAGGCGTACATATAGAAGATTCAGCGAACAATTTTGAAAACGTTTCTGTTCTGTCCAGGACAAGGCTTGTAAATTATACATTGTGCTTTGTGCATGGTATTTTTAATTTAACTTTAAAAGTACAAAGGGAGTTTTTTTTTAAAGAATAGGTTTAAAATTGACAACACCTAAATCATGTCCATTCACATTATATAGGTTATATGAGGAGAAGCTTTTCTGTGAGTGTTTCATAGTGTATTGTCACTCGATAAGGCTTTACTATATAGAGAAGGAAAATAATGTTTTGCTAAAAACATTTTGAATCTGCTTTTCCCCAAATTGAATCATATGCTTAAATGCAAGATATTAGAAAGCCATTATATATGTAACTAGCTCTGCTTCTTATGCATACTCTAATGCGCTCTCAGAATAAAACACTAAAATAATTAATCACTTCCGAAACGTTCGTTTATTTGCAATTTCAATGGAATCTCCACCCGCCTATTATACTAAGTTCACAAACAAATACATTAACTTCCCCCAATCAACCGATAAAATCGATTAATTTAAAATCCTTACGGAATGAATTCTTCCGCATACATATTATGTATAGATATACGGATATTAAGTAAAAAAAGCATAAAATTAATTACATCTGACCGCCCATCGATGCCAACCTTTTTCCATCAGTTTTTTTCATATTTGTATATGATACTCGTCATCGTATAAGTGATGTCGTTTTACTCATACCATAATAGGTATGAGAATGCCAAGTCAATCAATAAATTTTTAATCGCCATATGATGTGGAAACCCATCGTCATCAATGAATATCGAATCAAAATTGAATTTTTATTTACTCTTTCAATACTCAGGAGCGTCAACTTAACGCATGCTTGCAAAAATTAAAAAAAAACAAAAAAAAAATAAACTACAGAAAATTAAATGATTTTCCTATAATAATCTATCAGGTATAGAATATATTCATATAAGAACAACACTGATGTATGTAAGCAACTTATTCTGATACAAAATTAGCTAGAAAGTAAATTAAACGTTTATAAGATGTGTTCCCGTGTAAACACCTTGAATGATTCGCTGTCTTACTTTCACAAAATTTTCAAACAGTGTGTTTGAATTGTCAAAGAAGTGATTGAAGATGAGCGAGAAAAAAGTCCACATATTGACACATTCCACAATGTCTCTATGTAACTGCCGGCTAAATTTTGTTTATTGTTTGTTGCAGTTTATTAAAAATGTCGTCTAAGAAAAAAATAATTTTTTATAAAAGATTTTCTTTCTTATGTACATTTTATTCTTATAATTATAAGACTTTCTTATATCCGTCATCTACTGTAGATAAAAATTATTTTATTATCATCAATTGATTTAACTCTGGATTAACTTTAAATAGATACTTTTGACAGATATTAAGGTTCATCTGACATTATCGAAATATTAATATTATTTTATGTCCTTTCTATAATGTCGCCCTCTCTCTTTCGATAGTGGTAAAGTGATGTATTTCCATTCTATTGCATTTTTATTTCGATAGATTTTTGACAACTGGAGTTTAGGTTAATTACACTGAAAAACATGCCTCTGAGTTAACTCGGGTTTAAGTCCAAAACTGGCATGATTTTTATTTGCCAGGATGAACTAATTCATGGTTAACTCAGAATTAATTCACCACTGAAAAATTGGACATACATATATATGAAAAATGAAATTTGTATTTAGGGTGAAGGTTGTCAGCAAAGTATACAAAATTTAAATAAACCAAAATGGAATCACATCAAAATTGGCCGTAATTATTGGTAATTTTGTAATATGATATATGTATTTACAATCTATATAAATTTTAATACAGTAGGTACCAAATTCAGCCTAAGGGCAGATAATAATTAATAATAAACTTTTAGTCATTGCCACTTCTACGAAAAAATTCTGAAAAATAGAACATTTTTCTAATTATTCCAAGTAAATAATAGAAAAGTCTGACATGAACCTTAATAAAGACAATCCCTTCACATTCAGCTACTTACTTGCCTCACGGCTCCTCCTATAATAACTAATTAATTCGATAGCTATATAGTTTCTATTAACTACGCCTGTGGCTGTACATATTTAGAGAACGACAACCACAATTAGAATAAAAAGCAAACAAAAAAAAAAACAAGAATTTATGTCTATTTATACAAATGAATGATGGAAGATGAATTGGCATTGTTTCCGCCAATTCCAATGTCCAAAGTGTCCCTTCAAGCTTTTACGGTAATTATATTGGAGTCTCTAAATTATTGTTTCCCGCTTAATGCGAACATTTACTCGGCAAACATTTATATTACCCCTGAGAGGCGTATAATTGTAAAGGGCCATATAGTATAATAGACCTACAAATGATGGAATAGGAAAACATTAACGCACCGCCCGATCGTCCAACGGTCACGTCTGGGTCGGTTTGTTCGTGCAGTCCATCAAATGCCAGTTAGCAAAACTGAGATTTGCATTTCAAAATTGATGGGATATCAAAGTTCTTTATTGTGCATTCAGCCAGGTAATGTTCACTCTTCACTTTTAACAAAAGCCTATATATAGTGTGCTACTGCCACGGGGCCGGATGGAACGAAATGCGACCAAAGTGCACTTTACTTCCTGTCCAATTTCCTAGTGGTTAACGTTTTCTTTTAGTTTTTTTACATTTCAATCATCATTCTACCATTTGGACTGGAAGCACAAGCAGGATGTTTGTTTACCTTATAATGGTCCTACCTCCTGTTCATGGCCATAAGTAAATATCCTGAGTCTGTTCTGCTTCAACTGAAATTCAACGAGTAACGAATAACGAATACCGGAAACCATCCCACCCAAAAGAAAAGTTCTCTTTTTTATGATTTTTGCTTCGAGGATATTTTTATAGTTTGATTTTTTTGTTGATTTCTTCAATCGAAATTGATTAATTCTTCGAATTGAATCAAAAACCAGGTAGATATGTTCGATGTGTATACAATTATAGATATTGGCAGCCTGTTTCATTGCCTCTTAATAGTTAAGTGGTTTTTCTTTAGGAGCAGGTACATTTTTTTATTTTATTTTGATTGTGAAGGAGATTTTATAACAATAATATAATTGAACCAAGCCAATGGGAATGGGAAAGATAATTTAATTTCTATTAAAGAAAATAATATTAAAAGAGTTTTATTTTTTTGAGAGTCACTTTGGAATAAAAAAATTTCTCAAGTTTTGTAAAAAAATAAATATAATTAAGTTTTATTTCTGTTACCTATCAAATATGATGATGATAACTTTTATGCTTTGTTCGTATTTCTTTTGTTATTTCCTTGACCTTGTGTTACTTTGCCTCATCAAAATCGGGAGAGCCCACAACGTATTTAATTGAATCTCTGTAAAGCAATATATTAGCTAATATGGCCCCTGCTCTACTAAACACAAATTCGCAAGTCTTGTTCTAGTGGTGAAAGTGGTGGGAAGCTGAAGAAATTTTCGGCTTTTGGTGAGGTTGTTTTATTCCGTAATAAGGATTGGCTTTTATACTGGTTACGAAAATGGCAGCAAGAGTAAAAGGAATATTTGCATGCCTTTCTTTAACTATGACAGGAATGCAAATGCTTACCCAATTGCTTTAAATACATGCATTAAATTGACTGACACCAGTCCCCAAACAGTACAAAGAGATCTAAAGCGAGCCAATATGTTACAAAATTTCATTTAAAACGATGGACTAATTTTTAATTGGACTTAGTTTTCAAGATTCGTCACAATACACAATCTTCAAATCGGTAGATCAATTAGGGTAGGTATAGACCAGCGCCAGTCGTATCTACACTTTAACATTTTGGAAAGATACTTTTCAATTTCAATTAATTGAAAATTATTAGCTCATAGGTATAGAGATGGCGAGGGGCTTATAATGGGTGATTTTTTAAGAGGTTTAGAACTTTTTTAAAAAAAAAAAACACAAAAAATTCCAAAAAATGAATGAAATATTTATTTGAATCGATAGTTTGAACCTTGCAATTTAATGTTTAAAGATAATTTCATGCAAATGTTGACCGCGGCTGCGTCTCAGGTAGCCCATCCGCTGAGTCCAATTTTGGCATACTCTTTCACACATATCGGCCGGTATCTCACGAATGAATGCATGGATGTTGGCTTCCAGTGCGTCAATCGAAGCGGGCTTGTCCCTATAGACATTAGCCTTGACATACCCCCACAAAAAATAATCTAATGGTGTCAAATCGCACGATCTAGGCGGCCAATTGACCGGCCCGAAACGTGAAATTAACTGTTCACCAAACTCGCCTCGCAATTGCGCCATTGTTTCGCGTGCTGTGTGGCATGTGGCACCGTCTTGTTGAAACCACATATCATGCAAGTCAAGAACTTCCATTTCGGGCAAAAAAAAGTTTGTTATCATCGCTCGGTAGCGTTCACCATTGACAGTAACGCTGCGATTCGCATCATCTTTGAAGAAATATGGCCCAATAATGCCGCCGGCCCATAAACCGCACCAAACAGTGGCTTTTTCGGGATGCATTGGTAGCTGTTGCAATGCTTCTGGCTGATCTTCACTCCAAATGCGGCAATTTTGCTTATTTACGTACCCATTCAACCAAAAATGAGCCTCATCGCTGAACACAATTTTTCGATAAAAAAGCATTTCGAACCGAGCACGAATTTTGATAGTAAAATTCAATAATTTGCAAGCGTTGTTCATTTGTAAGACGATCCATGGTTAAATTGCAAACCAAACTGAAACTGTTTAACAGTGACACAAGGTACTAAACACACGTCAGCTGTCAAAACCAGTGTTGCCAAAACCAAACCAGCTAAAAAATCACCCGTTAGTTTATAGACGCCTAGTTGGAAACAGACATCTTTGCTGCACATGAAGAATCTGATATGCTTCTTTGGAAGGAATAAATTGCTTTGATGTTTCGGATTTTTGATAAAATGTTGGATTCATTACCTTTATGCTGGTAATGAATCCAACATTTTATCAAAAATCCGAAAAATCAAACAACATCAGCTTAATACCACATATTCCATAAATCAGGGAAAGTTAAACAAGGTACAGTTTATTGTTCAAATCTTTTCGAAGATTCAGTTGCGAAATTTTGGAAAGCCAGACTAAACTATAGTTTTTTATCGGTGATATTGTTAATACACACATTAGTAATTTCCTAAATTCAATCTTCATGAGATTTACTAAACCAAGCTGTAACATAAAATCTGCAATCTTATACAAGCTATTTTGTATAAGCATTCACATGACCCAGAGTTTTAAAAATTACAATTCAAAATTTGATTTGAAATTTCATAACAAAAAAATTCCAAACAATAAATCAAACCCAACTTTTTTACTGCAAAATGTATCTAGAAAATACGCAAAATGTATCTAGAAAATACGCAGTCAAATAAATGAAATAAATCACTCACTTACATCCTGTGCAATTGTAGAATTGACACGACTTTAATTAAAACTTCTATTGAAAAAAAAATAGTATACTAAAACATACTTAAATATGTTTGTATTGTATATATGCTATTTGTTTCATCCAACGCAAGACACAAACACAACCATGCAAAGGATCAATATCTTATTTCCTATATCAAGGTATTTTTACAAACAAACTTGATAAGTTTTATATAATTCTTCTTATTACTTGTTCTACAAAACTATTGAAAAAAAAATCTTTCGAGTTAGTTCTTGGAGGAGTTATCCGATAACAATAGTTTTTCGAGTTTGCTTTCCATTCTTCCAAACACCTGTGAAAATGATTCGATTTCGAAGACGACTCACGCACGGTGACAATTCCCAACGTTATCGAGGACAGGGAAACAGACTATACTATAAAACTTCGTCTTGATTTCTCTTTAATGAGCCTCCAAACTTTTTAAATAAAGAAAATGATATCTTGAAAAGGCATCTTGCAGAGTAAATTTATTAATGAATCAAATCCACTGCAGCGAGAGCTGCTATGGATCAGGAAAAGCAGAACTCGGAACGGAACGTAGTGACAGAGAATACTTTTGCATAAAATTGCATTAAGCGGAAATTTTTAATTAAAATACCGCAACCGCATGCTTCCTTTGTTTCTTGTTGAATGCAAATCTGTTATGTCAACATGTCGTTTTTCTTCTCCATCGCTGAATATCCCTCAAAGAGCAACTAAGGTACATATGTATATGGGGCGGGCTTAAAGCTTTGGATGTACCTATATATGTAGCTTTGGTTTATTTTAACCCAAAATTGCTTTTTCTAAACATAATCTATAAACAAAGGTATCGCTCTTTTGCTAGCTGCACATTGAGTCCACTTTCAATGCAATGCACTTTAGAGACTAGAACATTCGGAATACCCCGTTGTCATATATCAGAGGTTTTTTTAACCGTTCTCTCACCTCATTTTTATTATGGTTGATTGGGGATGGGGAACGGGCATCAGGGTTGCCATCATGCGGCTATATTTTCTATATTTTTCGTTGATGGAAAATTATTTATGGGAAACGAACAAACTGTCAACAAAAAAATGTCTATGATTGTTAAAGTCTTGTTGATTGAGGTCTGTCGGCATTTAAAATAGCTGCTAGTGCACAAATTCGGTAGTAAATTACGGAAAAAGCTTACGAACACACTTAAGTGAAGTTCAGTTCATTCAAAGTAAAATTCGTTGAAAACGTCAAAATTCGATGTAAAAAAAGCAGAACGAAGAAGAGAAAACATCAAAAATAAGCTATTAACGAACGAATCAAATTTAAAATTAAATGCGCTGTCACACTAAATCTTCAAGCAGGCTTATTATAAAGTAATGGAAATTGCTTACCTCAAGTATAGATGAGAAATGTGTGGGAAATATTTGGCAACCCTTAAATTTGGTAGTTTATTGATTTTGCTGTGGTAATTCTTTTGATGCGTACACCATTCATGCCATCTGTTATAGTAATAAAGGAAACTACGTCCTACTGCGTTTACAGAGAAGTGTTTTTAGTAAGAATTATCAAAAGGTACATGGTTTCGTTTTAAATTAAATTTTATTGTCTGCGGGGAGATGAAAGTTAACTAAATAGGAGGGAAAGAGAGAAGTAGAATATTTAAGAATTCAATTTATTGGTTACCTAAAGTAAAGAAAGCCCGCTGTTTGAAATAATAAAAGATAACGTTTGCATTTAAAATAATAAGAAAAACTCCGACAACTCGTTGCTTTGTGTGCTTGAAATAATTTCTGTATATGTGTAGTGTATGCATGTTTATAACCATGTATTTTAATAAAGCTTAAATCTTTCAGAGTCGAAAGAGTTTATAGATGTGTAGGATGTTTTCGATATTCCTATCTTTCTTCTTTCACCAGAATGAACACAGATATAATTTAATTTTCAAACTCCCCGTTTGGCGAAAGTATTAAAAGCCAATATTTGGATTTGAGTTCAATTTATTAGATTTATTATACCTACATTTTAATGAAACAAAGGGAATAGAATGGCTTATCTTATTTATTGTGACTGTGTGTGCTCTCCATTAAGAAGTTAACATATCATAACATCACATAATATAGAAGTATAGGATGTTAAAATGTATAAATGCACAGGAATGGAAAATGAATGAGGAGGTGATGACGCATCTAATTTAAATTGTAATGTTAATGGTCTTGAAATTTCAAAAGGCGATGGAGATTTATTGGTGGTAAAGTGGAAAAAACCAAAGTTGTTTGTATATACGGAGTTTATTTAGGATTGGTTTCTTCTTTTGCGGTTAAAAAATCTTTTTGTTTAATTTTGTTAAAACGGCTTATAAGGGAAATTTAGAATAAACTGTCTGTGATGTATATTTCGAAAGAGGAATGACAAGTAGAAGGAAATGGGGTTAATATTTAGTAATGAAATATTAACTCTACCAACAAGACGTAATCTGACGTAAATCTGACAAACACTTGCTCTGTCGTACGCTAAAAGTTCTGTACACGAAAAAGCTAATTTAGCTATAAGTTCTTATGCATAAATCGATTATCTTGAACGCGTTCGAACCTTGAACCTCACTTAGGGCTAAAATGACAGTTTATCACTCACAATAATAGACAAATCTCTGGGATTTATGAAAAAAAAAATTTTAATTAAATGATGCCATCGAAAGCGAATTGTTAATGAATAGAAAACTTTATTAAGTTTTTTTTTAATGACAACATTAGTTTAAAAGCAGATTTTAGAGCGTATATAAATAAATTGTCCATTAGTCCTTCTGTTAATGAAAATGTATCTCAATGATCTTTTGATTAAAATTTTGACATAAAATGTATGTAAATAATATATAAATAAATGAAAAGATTAATGTTTCTGATTCTTCAAGAATTTTATGTCAAAGGACCAGTTTTACAAAGGTGTTTCAGCCTCGTTTCCAGATTTTATCCATCGATTTCGGTGGATTAGCTGGCTTTCACCCCTGGTTCAATTATGTGATTGTCTATTATCACATACTTCAATCCCCAATTGTGGTTAAACATTAGTTAGATATATGAACTTTAAGACCAAGAGCCAACAAAACAAAATACTACAAAAACATAAAGCTATTGTGTGGACAGGTTTGCTTTTGTTTACCAACATCTAAATACTATTTATATAAGGTTAATTAAAAACCTGCTAGTATATTAATTAATACACAATGCAAGACATAATTGATAAAACTACTTGTTTGGGAATACCTTTCAGCGTAATATCATTTAGAGTTCATGTAAAATTAAAATCAAGAATGCCAATTTGTACCCTCAAAGTGGCTTTACATATGTGGGTAAGGTTATATCGCAAGTATAAACATTTAGGGTAACTTGCATTCTTGTAGCTTTACATATTATGTTAGGTAAGGTAAATATATCGCAAGTATAAACATTTAGAGTAACTTGCATTCTTGTGTATAAATATTAACAACATTAATAATATAGTGTTCTTAAATCTAAAGTATTATTGACTTATTGGAATTCGGTTTTAATTAACCAAAAGTTACTCTTTGCTAATTAAATATTTATAATTAATGTAAGGATTCAATCCGATCAAAATGAATAACAAAGGTTCGGTGTTTTACTTATGTATGTATACAGTCATCGATATAATAAAATATTTAATGGAAAATTGACCTTATCCCACTTGGCCATTTTGAAATGTGCCATTCGGTTATTGCTATACCTTTCACCGTACATTCGCAACAAATCCCCAAGGAAACGCAAGGTAAATATCTCCCGTATATCCTTCGACTGATACTGATTCTGATTTCATGGTCGATTCAAATGTCTGTTTCAGCGAAAGAATCACATTTGCCACAATAATCATTCATTCAAACCCAATTAAGGCATGGGCGACCTATTTAATTAATCAAACCTCTGGGTAAGTCACAGAAAAAAAAAAAAACACGAGCACAACAGTCTGGCCTTGGATGAGTGTAAAAGTGTAATTTATCGGTTCATTAGTCCTGAGTATGGATAACACAATAATGGTTGAACGCAAATTTCCCCAAGCCCACTCTATTGTGCGCGATTAAGGATGCACAACACCACCATACTACATATATGCATACATATGTAACTCAATAGCCATCGTCCTCGAACCTAATTAGTGTTTGACCACAGAACGGTGTTGCTTTTGCTGCATACGCGATGCTTTCGGCAAAATACAGCGAATTAAATAAATTAATTTCATTACGCACAGTGAACGAGTGGAAGGATTGAAGTTGCTGGCGTAAGCAATTACCGTGTCCTACGCATCCCTTTATAATTCCTCGGGGGTCGAGCAGGAGTTATGAATTGGATTTTGGGGTTGATTTTTGGGCGGCTTATGCCTGGCATACGAAACTGAAATTGATTCGATTTTCTACTTAAAGGCAAAACTGTTTGCTTTCGTCCTTATAAATTTCGAATATATGCTGGATAAATGAATGCAACAAAATTGTGCATTTAAATTTGAAAACATGCTTTAAATGCATGACTTTAACCGGAAAATAAATAATATACGACAAGAGGATGTTATATAAGTAAGTGGTATTTCCTCTTCCTGTCCATTTTGTTACTTTTGTTATAAGTGTTAATGGCAAATATGAAAGGAATGAGTCCTGTTCGATTGAGTGGAATCTTATCATGGCATACAACAAAGTGTTTGTCGTTTTTCTATTCTTTTGCAAGGACGAGTTGATAATATTATGGACTTGTAATGACAGTTGTGTCGATTTTATTGAGCAATGATTTCGTAATGGTTACATTTCAATGATCGGAAATCGCTGATACATAATAATATTGAATTAATATGGATTGTTATATATCGGATGCGTAGAAGCTCCACCATAGACGGCCTCAAAAATTTTCAAAAGTCCGGGGGGCTGTTGGAAAATAAAAAATAAATTGATTTCACTCGAAATGAAATTCTATGTTCTACAAACCGTTCGTTTTCGAAACTTTTGTAATTATTTCGAACTGTCACTACTCAAGATGCAGGCATATTGTTTTAAAAAATGATATAACACTGCGAATGAAAATATTAGACGAATAATTTTATGAGAAAAAATGTAATGTAATGTAATATAATGGAATGAAATGAAATGAAATGAAATGGACCGAAATACACGTAATCAATTTTTTTTCATTTTCGAAATTCCAATTCACTATAAGCATATTGAATGAATATTGTATACACTTTCGTCATTTGAATTCACAACAAGTGGAATTAAGTGTAAAATTAAACGGGGATCGACAATTTTAAGTACCTAGATATTGTTAAAAAAATTAATATAATCAAGCAGCGTCAACGAAATACTATTTTTCAAAATTGAATATTTAAATAATAATGTAGCTTAAGTCACGTGACAGAACTATATTTTTTATTTATTCACTTGGATAAGCTTATAAACTTTATCAAGTACACACTTCAACGCGAGCAATGAGAAACTATAAGCAATATTTTACGTCTTTGAATTAGCTTTTGGTAGCACATTTGTTCTTAGAACTAAAAAAATATCAAATGTTTAGATATCTGAAGGAGGAAATCTGTCAAGCCCCATATTATGTTAAAAACCTAAACAGCGAACCATGAAATTTCCCATAATTTCCAAGTGCCCCACCTTGGCTCCTAAACATCGCTACCATCAGGCATATAAATGAAATGATATATTAGCTTTACTTTTTGGAAGTTTCCGAACGTTTTATATGAAACACTCGAGATTGGTAAACAATTCCTGGTTTTGTTACATATATGAAGGTCAACAAGCCATCAATTCTAAATTATTCTATATTGACATCGAAGAGATAGCCCAAACGTTTTTCGTATAATGGGAGGAATAAAAGTCCTTCCGGTGATGCCAAGCGCCACATTGATTCACATCAGATAGCGGGAAAATCTATTTACATAGGCTATCTTCTCTGTGATAGACTATTCGAAAAGAGCACTTATATTTTTTTTTTTTTAAATAGCAAAAAAAGTCTTCGTGTTGCCCCCGCTCGCCGCTGCGGGTATGTCTTAAGGTTAAGGTAAAGGAAAGCCCCAAGTATACGAGATGTCGTCGTCGTCTTCATCGACATGGACAAATATCCAATTAAATTACAATCAAAATCAAATTTACGACCAGATCATACATAAAATACTGATTTTGATTTTCTTAGACAGTCCGAAATAGAAGCGAAGTTACAAAATAAAATAAAAACGAAATTACGTCAGAAATATGTATACATAAATACGTGCGAGGGTGAGATTTGTTGAACGTTCGTTCAATGAACTGCCAAATTGCGTGTCTTCACTATTTGCATGGAAATGAGTTCACTTGAACTGGTTTCGGAAGTTAAATGTCATTTTGTATTCAATTTTGGATTCTATGCAGAAACTTATAATGCATGTGAGCTTGTTTATTTGCGCGTTATTCACGAAAAGTGATTTCTTTAAATAAGCGATTGAATTGGGCTAAGAGTATCAGTTGCTATTCGAAAGCCTCACAGCAAAATCTCTTAAACAAAAAAACAATGACCAAATTATTGAAAACGGTTTTGATTTTTGGTGTTGTTGCAGTTGCACTTTGTAATGCAACACCAGCCAAATTGGATAAAATCCGGACAGCAAATAATAGATTCCTTGCTCGTCAAGAAGTCGCTATTGAGGATATTCCAGCTCAGACTCCATATCCACCAGCTGGAATTCGACCAGAAGTTCCATTTGATCTTCCAACTGAGGAAAAGCTTTTGGCACCAGCCAATCACTATCTTCCACCACTAAGTGATCCTGCAATGTTCTATTCAGCACCAGCTGAAGTTTATGGACCCCCAGCCGAAACTTATGGTCCACCTGAAGTTAGCGATGAAGATGTAAGTGGAAGAAGTGTTCCAGAAGTGCCAAAAAATAACTCGGACGAAGAAACACAAACTGAAGCAACCCAGACAGATGAAGCTATAACAGAAGAAATTGATTCAGTTCAACAACCTGGTGAAAACCAGCAAGAACCTATTGAAGACAAAGCTGATGCATCAGAAGCTTCTGAATCAGAAGAAGATAATTTCATTCCTGAACGTCTGGTTTTGGCGAAAAGCACAAATACCATTAGAGCGGCTAAACTAAAACAAATAGCTCCTCTCACTGGAAAAACTAATAAAGCTCAGCAGTTCTACTTGATCAATGGATCATTATATACTGTTGCCTAGATTAAGATGAAATTTTAAAATATATCTGTAAAGTTATTTATTTTAAATATAAAAAAAGAACTTTCAAAGTTAAAAAAAAAAACAATTCAGTTATAGTAGTTTCATATTTCTTGTTACATAATTTTAGGAAATATTTTAGTCGAGAATCTTTTAAGATCAGTTTTTTAAACTTAAAAAAATTGATTGAATCTAGATTTGTGTTCTTAAATCTCATTATATTTTCACCACAACTTTGGAGGAGCAAGCGGAGAAAAGTGGAGAAATTACAATGGCGTTAATTTTTAAACAGCCTGATGTCAAGATATTAACTTGATCTTACATAACAGTTTTCTAAATTTAAAGCTCTTTACTAAAATGTTCTTAGTTTTTTATGATTGATTGATTGTTTTCATCAATTTTGTCTAAAAAATCAAAATTAAAATCTTTCAATTGGAGCTTAGCTGCATAGCATATGTATATAATTGAAGCTTTTGTCTTAAGGGTGAATCTTTAAGCTTTTCCGCGGTCGTTGCTTTATTTTTGAAGGGCTTCCATAGTCAATCTTTAAACTAAGTGGTCCCAAAGAATACTTTTACATATAAACATTATGTATAAATATTATTCATATAATATAGTTAAAAGAGGTTATAAGAACTTAATGTTATAAGTTCCCATTACAATTAGAATAGGGCTTAACTGTTTTATTCCAAAACTCTAAATTGAAGTTGAGGTACCACCAACAAATTGTTTCCGGTTGGAATTATTTAAATTTTCTAAAGCTTCTGGGTTGATACGTTCACAGGGATAACACCTGCTAGTGAAATTTAACATTTAAATTTGTTGGGGTGATGATAATGAAAATCCAACCTTGTCAGCTCCGCGGTGGCATGTTGTTTGTTTATCCTGTTTTCTTTATTCCACGAACACGTTTATGAACTAAGGTTCAAAGGTTTTGGGTGATTTCAAATATATAATGTAGGTGTATATCTGTCAACAGCTTTGGTTTAGTATAGACTTAAGTAAATGGCTTCAACAATTTTCTACATATACTCAGGCACTTAGGTTATGTCCATCAGAAACATCCTTCATGTGAATATAGAACACACGAAGAACTATAGGATGTTCCGTATAAAAGAGAAAAGGTATCGATTTGTTGGTTTATATAAAAATATATATATATTTTACAAATAAAGGGTGATTCCAGTTATAATCGATGCTATGGCAAAGGGCTATTGAAAATTATCGAACAAATTAAAAAAAATGTGTGCCTACATAATATTTTAGAAAATTTCAATTCATACCTAATTTGCTAAAAATTTCTAATGCATAACCTAGAAACATATTAAAAAAAATAGGAAACAGATCAAGAATACACCAAATTATCAAAACAAATAATTAGCTTGATCAAAGAACGATGCTGTTACTCTATTAGTATGCCTGTCTATGCACAATCATGATGATAGTTATTGTAACTCATTTTTATGTGCATTGGTAATGGACAATAATACAAGAATTGTTATAGAATTCAGATTCCAATTATTTTCATTTAAAAAGAATTTTCTTTTACTCAAGATTCCAGATAGTTCAGACAACCAAAAGCGAAAGCTTTATTGCTTGTTTTATTTAGTTTAATTAAATTAATTTTGCTGTTAAAGCTGTTGTTTGTCTAAATATGTGTTTAAAAAATATTGTTACAATCTAGCAATAGCAACTTAATTAAACTATAATATTTCGCAATTGTGTGTCCCCAAAATACTACAGAATCACCCTGTACAATATTCGTTTTATTTCTTCAAAGTTAGTTCTGTTTGTATGGCAGCATTACCCCAGTCTATTTCATTAGTTTGCCTTTTGGCTTTTCCTTAGGTGCCACTTGCAAATAATGATGTGGTCTTGCTAACCTTGTCGGCTTGTTGCTATATCAGCAGGGTTATTGTTCATATTTTGTAGAAGTAGTGTTTGCAATTCGAATGAATTTAATAAAATACACATATATGAAATGCTTTCAAAGTATTTTATATTTTTTGAAAGTGGAAATATAGGTTGTAAATTCCATTAACTACACTTGTTGAACTTATGTTGTTCCAAAGAAATAAAATATATGCTCCATCCTTTGTTTAAGAACAACTCAATTCCAAGCTTCAGACAATCAATTCAATAAAACATTTTTGGAGAGCACTTTTCAAAACTACACTAAAAGATTTTAATTCTGAATGATATATAATTTGTATTCAATAATTATTATTTAGGTATCTAACCAACCTAGTATGAAAATCAGCCTTCACTTTTATCCAATTGCGTTTTAATAAAACTACAGAATCGTTAGGGTATATTCATGGCGAGAGGGCAGTATGTGTACAAAAACTCTAGATCACTATTTTTTGGTTCTGGTTGACATTGATGGCACTAATTAATTCTTACTTATTAATCAAGAATTAATTAATGTTCTTGTGATAAAATGTGTTGATAAACTTTTTAATTATCTTTATTTGAAAAATTGTAATCTTTGTGTCTGTTTTAGTCGTCGTTTTGCTGATAGTCGTTTTACTGAAACCGTGTCCATATACGATGAAGAAAAAACCGTTTCAGTTAAATCTACTCTTCTCTATCTCACGCTCTTAAAATTTGTATATCTCTCACTCACACAATAAAAAGTATTTTATGCTGAATCCCAGAATATTACTTGAATCTGGCGCATCGGTGGATTTTGGGTGAGTTCACCCTTCTCGTTTCTACGCACATAAAATCTACCTATCTCATTGGATGCGCCTTTCAATAAAACCATTCATTCAAAAAATTTTTTTTTTTGAAAGCGCGATTTAAGGAATTAAATCAAAAATATGTGAGGGTGTATCATGTTTAATGTTAACGTAATATAATGTTTCGTATAAATAATATGTAAGCAAATATTTTGGAGATAATATTTTAAACCCTTTTAAAAATAAAATGGTTGTAGGCTAATTTTCAACATTTTTCCAAAATTAAATTCCCTTGTTTGTAATATTCGTAAGTTATTTTCCTGCACATCAATTGAAAACAATAAGCTAATAATTGCAAGCTGAACAGAGAATAATAATTATCAATATCGATTTGCTTGTTCGAACAATATTATGAAATTCCAAAATTCCCTTTGACTTTAACTATATATAGTCCTCAAACAAATATGCATCATATGAACCAAAATCATCACACCACCCTTTATACACATATATATTACAGACGATAAAAGCGTAAGTTATAAAATATTTAAATTTGGTTAGCTAATTAATTTGGCATTATGTTTCTGGGTATTATTATAAATATTGAAAATATTTATATTAAAATGCACGCTCTCATTTATTGAATATTGTTTTTTTCAATTTCAAAATAATAAGCTACTTATGTTGATTTAGATCAAATATTTATACCAATTAAGGGAATTTATCTATAGAACGTTACCGCAATTAATTATTATTGTTGCAGTAAGTGCATATTATGTAGCTCTTGCTATTATGAATTTAAGAAACAGGGGTGAATCTGTATAGGAAAGTGTGTTATTCAGGCGTGAATTAAAAAAATAATTTTAGTGTTAGGGAGAGGGGTTGATCTCAAGGCGGATCACTGAAAATAATAAGATTATATTTGACAATAAAAAGAAAAAGAAACATTCGAAAAAAACAGTAGGTAAGGTAAAGTATATATCGCACTAGTATTACAATACTGTTGTAACTCAAAATTTGACTTTTTTCAGAATCGACGAAAAACTGATTACTAACTTCCTGTTACAGATATAAAAAAAAAACTAAAATTTTATAAGTTAAGGGTCTTAAATTGAAGTTATTTTCTATTTACCATGAATTTTTAAAATAACAGGTTGTTGAAATATTTAGAAATTTTAAGTTAAGGCTATATTGCACTGAGTTAAGTTTTCAGAAAGATGTTTTATTTATATATATAGGGTAATAATTTGAATTATCCCAATTTTTTGTTAACATTTAAATCAACTTAAAAGTTTTAACTCGAAATAATTAACTAACTTCAACATACCTGATACACCAACAACGTTCCAACTCAAATTAATGCGTTTTAATAACAACGAGGCGAATCAGAAACAATGACTCTTATTGCCATCTCTATGTGATTTCTTGCACTATAAAAATGGCGATTTTATTGACTTGTGGAGAATTTAATTTTACGTTTGAATACAGTGTTATCTCAAAATCGGGATTTTTCAGGTAATACTAGTGCGATGACCAAACTTTAAAAAAATACAAATAAAAAAAGTACTTATACGACACAGTGCACCTTCTTTCTTCATTCCTGCAGACTTTCAAACAGCATATAGGAATTGTTAAGAATTGTAAGTCATAATGCCAGCAATGTTTTTTTACGAACTGTCGTACTATCACATTTATTTATTTATTTTTAACTAGCTGACCCGACCCGGCTTCGCATGGGGTGATAAACCCAAGTATGAATATCCTAAAAAATAAACAAAAGAAATATAAATATATGTCAATCGCTCCAATTACTGAATCCTCAGGCTTATTTTATATTTATACGCAAGTTCGTCTAAACATAATTAAGTAAACAAAATTAATTTAAATATTGAAGATTTCTTAATTGGAATGAATATAACTTTAAAGTTGAAATTTTATTATCATTTCGCTGAACCTCTGGATACCGTTACCTTTGCGTTATAAAAAATATCATATAACCTTTTTCGTCCACCCTTTCCAACTTGATGACAGGCGTAAATCCATATAAACAATTTAAAAATAACAATTAAAATATTATCTAAGTCGGCTTAGAAGAATGAAAAGATTTATTTGCACAACGATTCCATGTTAAAAATGACAGCTTGTTGAGTTTTTTAATAGTAGAAGTACATATTTAGTTTTTATTCACTTTTTCAAAAAATCTTTTGTTGTGTAGGTATTTTCTGCTAATTTTTAAATTTAAAAAAACCTGGCTTTTAAAATATGTACTATTTTCCACATACAAAAATAAATTTAAAATCAGGCGTTATTTTTTGCTTTAATAACTTAATTTAAAAAATAATACATGTCCTTAAGTGGTCTTCGAAGTCCAACATCATCTAAATAAAGATGAAGATTTTCAAATTCAGATTCCTTTAAGTTGTTTTTGCCCATTTCACCCTATACATTTAAATATTTTGGGAATATTTAAGCCTTAAGTGATGATCACCGAAATTCATCCTCTAAATAAAATCTTTCGAACACACAAATTATTTTTGTTTACCCCATTTTAACCTTTAAAAATAGCTTAATATTGAAAATATTAACCCATAAAGTAAGTTTTTAAGTAAATCCTTTCAAAAGAATTTTCGAAATCTATTTTTCTGTTTTTACCGAATTTCACCCTATAAATAGTTTAAGTGTGAATTGATTTTTTTTAGTATTTTTTCAGAAAATGTGAGAACTTTTCTGAGGAATTCTGTAACACAGATATTAAATTCTATGACAAATTTATGCAGATTTTAAAATATTTCAAATGGAGTATTTTATCTTCAGATCTACATATGTATACGGCCAGGTCAAGGTCAATACCACCTGAAAATTAATTCCTCAGGATTAAGTTCATGGTGTTATATGATGGGAACTAGCCTGCCAGGCAACTTGAGATGTCGGCAATTTTCTCACCGAAAACTAATTCAATTTTAAGAGAAGCCACTTTGTGAACACACTCCCACCTTATAGCTATAAGTTTCCTAATATTGCTTGTAAATAAGTGGCTCTTCTTCTCAGAATTTACATAACTTTCGTTGAAATTTTTGAAAAAAATAGGACCAAATGTTGAGCATAAAATTTCGTCAAAATCGTTGAAAACTGTATTGAAAAACGCGGGAATAAAATCCATGGTTATCTCTTATTATTTTAATTAACATTTCTGTAATTTATTTGTCAAAATCTAGCTTAACCTTAAATTTTCAGTGATATAATATATTAATACCTACATCTAATCTACTGTCCCTCACGGCCTGCAGCAGCATAGTTTGCTTTTATGGTAAATCCGCTATTGATATAGGTATAATGCAATAATTTTCAATGACGTCAGTCAGTGGAATTTTATTGCAAAAGTTTAATATATGCGACCTCAATAACGCGACGCTATTAATAAAATGAGCAAAATGATGATTGAAGGATGATATAGTGCGGTATAAGAGAGGTCGTTGCTGGAAAGTGCTATCACATTGCTCTCTTTGTATAATCAGGCCAAAATAAAACGTAATTTAATATTGACTTTTACAGTAACAAACTTTTATAAGAACACCCCGTTATTCCCTTGCCTGTGCTGTGTGGCCATGACACGTGGATGTGAGAAATGATATGATGGCAAAAAACTCTTGTGTTTGCAGTGTAATGACTTCAAAGAATTAAAAAAAGTGTGCTGAACATTGAACAACGTTTATAATTAGTGAATCTCTTAGTGTTTGGAATTAAATTTTCAGAACATTCCGCGCAAGCAACCCCTTCCTTTGAAAACAATATGAAATGAAAAATAATAATCAAAAACAAGAAAACAAAAATATGGAACCATCAGAACAACAAATACAAATACCCCTTGATGGTTGAACCGTGCATTTCATCAAACGAACCGTATCTTGAGTGATTTTCAAACACATTTCAAGCTGAAATCAATATACCTAAATAGAGGGTGGGGTATTGAAACAAACCAATCATTTTAGGATAATGGGAAAGAATTCCTTTTGAAAAATTTATTCGAAGATGGCACAATGACTTTTGATAGATACTCAATCGTAAAGTTGTCTTGGATCTCCTCTCCAGTCATGTGTATTATATTTGAGTATTATTTGATAGATACGGGCACTCTATATAAGCAAATAATAACCAATTCAAAAGAAAATGTAATTATTTTATTTTATGTTATGAGTTCTATTATATTCTTTTTTTTTTTTTTAAATTGATTGAATATGAATATATCGATTGGAGAATAATTATGACGTCCGGCAATTGAATGGGCAAACTCATTATTTATTTAATTGACTTCAACGCTCATTAGCCTTCGAGCACATCAAGGACGCTTTCGGGAAACATTCGTTACATGCAGAAATAAATGAAGGAAAGTTACAAAAGTTTTATTGAAGGATAACTTTCTATATATTGACTTATAAATTTTAAGAACATTTTTTCATAAAAATAAAAAGGTTTGGTTAAAATTGTGAAACAAAATAATCTCATGATAATAAATTAACAGTGAAGAAGCGATGTAACTCTTGAAATGGGGTCGAATTCTAGTAACAAAATTAGGAGTGGCAAAATAAGTCAGAAGGTGCGGGTCGTTATTCGACAATTAAGCATTTTTACGATCATAAACTAAAACTAAATTTATGAAAGAATAACCAAATTGGGAGCCCAACCTTAACATCATAATACGTTTGGTTTGGTGGGCTGAATAAATCTCATAAGTCTCTTGGCTGAATGTTTAGACATACCTAATAGTAATTAAGTGAAAACATTTGATGCTTACAGCATTCTCAGAAAATTATTATTTAATAGTTTTTTTTTTTTTTTTTTTTGAGCTTTGAAATTCATGTTAAAATGATCTCATAGGCTATTAAGTGGTTTAGAATTTAAGATGTAAGGTATTGATTTATTCACAAATATTTGCGGAAAAAAATTGAAAAATGAAAAACAAACAATACCTGAATTCAATATTTAATTATTGTTGGTGGATGGATGAAGGCATTTTCGCTGTGAAAATTTTAAAATAAAAGAACTTTTTAATTGCAATGAAAAAATCCTTTACTTCTGTATAGTTAAAAAAATATTGCATTTAAACATTTAAAAAAGTAAAACTTTTGCAAATCCTCCAACTCTTTGAGTAGTCCTTAAATCACTTATTTGGAACTATCAAATGACAATCTCCTAAAGTTCTCGTTAAATGTTTAACTCATTAACTCAACGAACAATGTACAATCAGAACCCATGTACAATTCGTAGGAAGATTATACGTTGGAAAATTTTACTGAATTCATATTGCACTTAGAAGCACGACTGCAAATTATATCCATCCATCCAGGTTATACACCTTTGACTACAAACCCTACCTACCTACTCATCTTGAACCCACTGTTGAGTAAAAATGTCTGCACGTCATCTAAAGTGGAGGTCCTCTAATGCCAAACGAGGATATATATTTTTAATGAAAACTCATGTCACGACGAATCGCTCTACGACGGGCCACGGGAGAAAAGTCCCCAGTTAAAGGTGATGATTTTTCCGCATCTGCGACTATACGACGATGCTCTGCTTTTGATTTATAATATTAAAACCACAACTAAGAACCATGGAAGCAGGCGTCAACAGAGACGCCCAATCTACCGGTGGTGGCGACTATGGCAGTGCAGTACTTGAGTCGTTTTTATAGCTTTTTATATATACCTTTATATCCTTAATAGCATTTGCATTCGACATGGTTTATTGTGCAAACAAAAGGTGTTGCATCATGAAGTCGAGGAACGAAGATTTTGTATATATGTATATACTGACTGAAGCGCGAGATACTTTAATCGCTTTCGCTCTCGAGGAAATGCATCATGCATATAATCAACTTTGCTTCTGACAAGGAAACATAAAACACAGGATATAAAGCATTTATGTTGCATTTCAGCAAGGAGATCATTCACAACATACAATTTCATTTTTATGTCAAATTACAGTTTGCAAAACGAGTTGTTCAATTTCCACATTCGCACAGACAAGTATGTAAGGTATACACAAATCATACAGGTTACTAAGTGCTCCTTTTTACAATAAATAATACAAGGCTCGTTAAACCGTGGAATTCACAACCTACTCAACGAAACGAGCTTTTGGCAACTGTGTCAGAAAGTGGGTGGCAGACAAAATTGAGAACAACTTATGTGTGAATGAAATGGGAATGGAAAATTTTATTGCACTTTGTTCTTTTGTAAGAAATATATATTTTTCCACTTTCTCAAGGAGTTTGAGAACGAATAACCCTAAAGCTGACAGAAAAAAAAAAAAACAAAATTCACTTAATAAAATTTGGCAAAGAAA
Source organism: Epistrophe eligans (assembly GCA_951394125.1). Taxonomy (NCBI): domain Eukaryota; kingdom Metazoa; phylum Arthropoda; class Insecta; order Diptera; family Syrphidae; genus Epistrophe; species Epistrophe eligans. The sequence continues at coordinate 1,241,347 of OX596031.1, forward strand.
GTCTTAACAAAGAAAACTGAATTTATTTTATTGAGAAATTAAAGCGAGTGACATTTTTATAGTTCCGATAAGTTCACCATTACCATATTATTTAGTACCCGTTAAATATAACAAAAAAAATGGCGGATAATTGATTTTATTAGTAAAAGTTGGATTGTCATTTAAAATTAAAAGCTTTAGTTGAACCCATATTAAATTGATAGTACATATTGAGTTATCCTTGTTTCTAAATGTTTTGAAAACGTATGGAAAGGCTCTACGAGCTAACGTTAAATAGAGTTAACTCCCAATGAACTACACTGTGGCGCAAAGGTCATCACCCTTTTGGAAGATGCTAATATTTGCCACCATTTTGGCAAAAATTAGGACTTTGTTCATAGGAATAAGTTCTCATTTTCATTAGCATTTCATATCTGAACTTAAAATGTCCCAATAGTGAAACTAAGTTCGTTATGAACTATTTCCCAAATAAACTAACTCCTAATTTTTAAAAAATGCACAAAACGAAAGTATACATTTTGAAGAGAATTATTATCTACCAAAATAGGTACCTGTCAATAAATAATTATGACAGTATATTTATTAAGGCCACGATTAAAAAATTAAATTTGACATCGCGGGTTTATTTTCAATCAGGCCTTTATTGCGATATGAAATAAAAACCTTAATTCTAATTATATTTTTTAATCGCGGTATTATTTCATATCGTTAGAAAAAATACCGCACATCCTAATTTAATTTTACAATAACGGCTTTATTTATTTCTGCCTATACAAATTTATTTTAATAGATCTGCCAACATTTTGTTTATGTCTTGCATCAAAATTCCGTCATGTTTAGTTTAAAAAAAATCAAAATTTTTGGGGAAGCGAATTAACTCCCACTTTTACCCAATTTGTTGCTTCGCCGAAAAAATAAAAACTCCCAGTTTTTTCTAATTGAAATAAACTAAACCCCACTGATAAATTTTAAGGAATTGGTTAATTTCGGCTAGTGGGAGTTAATTCTTTTGGAAATTAGTACGTGGGATAAATAAAATAAATAATAAATAAAAATAAAACAAATAATATAACAATACACAGTTTTATTTTTATAATCAAGGAAAGAATAATTGATCAGTACTTGCGATTTTTTCACACTTTCATATCAACAATGTCATTGTATATTAATAGAAATAATAATTTATATGTATATCTTCAGCAATGTTTATCCACTTTAAAGCCTTCAACAAACAGAAAATCCAATACTCACCGGTCGAGTAGTCTGGAGATTTATGGGTTTTATTTTTTCAAATGGCATAAGCTCTGTTAACTGAATATTATATTCTCTTTAAACACATATGAACTTTACCATTAAATCAAAAATTCAAAATTAAACTGTCATATAAATGTATGACTTTTTGAAGCTTTAATAAAAAAAAAATAAAAAAAATCACTAGTTCAAACTTTTTCATTCATTATTCCTGACTTGGTTGGGAATATAAAGGAACAGAGTTCTGAATAAGCAGCAGACTCAATCCACCTAAATTGAAACCCTTTTTAGTTAAAGAAAATTAGGTACATTGATTTTTAAACCCCTCAACAATTTACATATGTATAATCTCTTGGGAGAATCGTTTTAATCTACATACCTGCACCTATGTAGTTCCAAGCACTCGGCAATCTAAAATTAGTGAACAATAAAAGTTACCACAAAAAGGATATAGAAAAGGGAAATTCAGTTGGGACCTGGTGGTGGCGACTTTCTTTATATTATAACTAGCAAAACCCCCGCCCGCTCCGCAGGGCGTTAAAAAAATATTTATTTGTTTTGCAGCGAATGTGTTGAAAAAAAAAGAGAAAATTATTAAAAATTTGAAAAAAAAACAGATTTTCTTTATTTTTTTATAATTTTTTTTTTGTCCTAAACCTTCTACCCTTATTCCTCTTTAATTAAAAAAAAAATTAAGAAAATCGGTCAACCGGTTTGGCTGGTTAGCGAACGTACACAAAACAAAACTTTATTTTATATATATAGATATATAATAGTAATAGCTTGTGGCGTAATGATAAGTGTGTTTGCTTGGCTGGTGATGCAATTCCAGCTTATTCCAACTAACAGTAGTCTTCTTTCATTACAAATCCTCCAAATTTATAAATTAAAATAATATTAAATGTCATTCTTCAATTCAACATTGTTGTTTTATTTCATTAACTCGACGAGAAAATCTAAAATTACATTGTATCATGTTGATTCATCCTGATTCCCATGCAATCTTAAACCGCCCACTGGTTTAATATGACAATGGGTAAGGTAAACTACACATGAGAACATTACTAAAATTACACCTTGTCATTTTAATTCATCTTTGTTTTGCCGCAAACTTAACACGGATTCTAGTTTTATTCAAACTTTAGTCCTTTTAATTATATTGGCAAGTAATGTTAGTTTAATAGTTGTAGTTTAAACTAATTTATCCAGATTTTCGCGTTGATTTAAAGAAATTATTTATTTTGAATAGTGTTATGCTTAGAAGGTGGCATGTAGATTTTGCAATGAACAAGGGTTGATTTAACTCGACGACGTTAAAATCTGTTAATATTTAAAGTGATCAACCATTTTGAAAAATGATGCTTGTTAGTTTTAAGTATAAACAATTAATTTCTGCGCAGAGTAGCAGTTAGAATTATATAAGTATTTGTTTACTGCAAGACAAATGCCCATGTTTTAACCAAATCTATAATTTTACGGTGCTAGTCCAAAACATTGGTTAAGTATTTGCGTCCAGGTGTACATCTAGCTGGAGCCTAAGCAGATGATGAAATATTTGCTTCAAATTTTTTTTCAAATATTCTCGAAAACGACTCTAACGATTTTGATTAAATTTTCAAAATTAACATTTTATTTATAGATGTACTTACTGACTTTCCTTCTCAATTTTCTTTATTTTTTTATACACAAATTATGTATGAATTAATAATAACAACAATACAAACGATAATTTTATTTAACAATAAATTCCACTTTATTCTCATATACCAGTTAATGTTATTTATTTATACATAGCTATTTACATAAAACACACATTGAATTTAATTGCATTAAATATGTTCGTATGCGTTCCCTGAATATATAATATTAAACATTCTATATTTTGTATTATTACAAGTTTTTTTGTTTGTTTAACTATTAATTTAAATATTTATTTAAATACATATTAATTTCTTATTTAACAATTTTAGTAATATTTTATCTACTACAAGTGTCATCTAAATTGAAATCTAATTCTACTTGGTGGTATGTATAAAATATTTTTTTTAAATATATCTAATCTACCCTATAATTTTGGATATAAGTAATAATTATTACTTATAAAACAAAAAAAAAAGAAAGAAAACCTAAAATGCATACAAAACTACGATACTTTTTTTTGGAAGTTTAATTGTTCTTTAACTATAAAGAAAACAAAAAATAACAAAGTTCTTCCAAATGGGGCTCATTTGATGCATAATTTTGTACACCCTTAGGCTTTTAATTAAAATTATATATTTTTAGTTATTTATAGGTATATTGTATAACTAAATATCAATTTCATATATACATTTTATTTTTCAATTTTATTAAAATCTTAACCTTAAACGCTAGAATCTTATTTTATTAAAGTATAAATGTGTTAGTTTGAGTTACACTTTATATAAATTTCAATTTTATATTCCCTAAAATCAATTTTTTACAAAGTACATTCATATATAATTAATTTTTAATATAAATATATTTACAAAATATTGAAGTTTCAAGTACAACAAATTTTCACAGCTTACAATGACAATATTTTTTATTATGTATGACGTATGTGTTTGTTTTAGAATTCTGTGTGTGAGTGTGTGTAAAGGACATACCCAACGTAAAATAATCTTATTTTGCTATCGATAATGTATAGGTAAACATTTCCGTCAGAAAATATATGAACATACTCTACTCGTACATACTTATGTATGTTTAAAAGAAACAAGTTTGATCATAATTTAATTTATAAACTCGTAAATACTCAACACTCTAATGCTTGTATAAACTTTTCACTGAAAGAATTATGCAGTTTGCTTACATGAATACATCAAAACCAAGTCAAAGCCCAGAATTCTGTGCGAGCGTATATACAATCTACTCACTCGGGGCATAATAAGGTTTTGAAAAAAGTTGTACCTCTGTTGTTTTGGAATCATCAGTATATCGCTAGCAAAAGTTCCCATAAACCCCAATGGTGGTGGTGAAGCAATCATAGGAAGTGGCACATGGCACAGCCAGAGACAGATTATTCAAAACTCCTGTTCTATGGACTTTTTTTAATTTTTTTTTTTTGAGATTGTATGGGTGAGTTATTGAAAGGAGGAGTTTTTACATGAAAGTAATTCATTTTCACCTCAAGGGAATTTACCGTATAAAACAAAAAAATTATAAAAAAATGTTTCCAGTTTTTTAAACAGCTGACAGAGATGGATATTATTTTAATTGTTTGGGGATTAAGAACGAAAAAATGACAAAAGCTTTCGGACGAAACCAGAGAGAGATGGTGGCGACCAGAAAACAGGAAACCATCAGCAATTCTAAGCTTCGGTAATGAATAGTTTTCTGTAGTTTTGCATCATGTCAATCAAAATGTTCGCTTTATGTTTGAAAAAAAAGAAATTATTCTTGGAGATATTTGAAATGCATTGTTCTTATAGAAAGTCATGGAAATTACTGTTCTAGATAATATTTTTAGTATTTTTTTATTCTATTGAATGTTTCAATATATATAATATTTAGTGAACCGTTGAGACTCAGATATTTTTACGTTTTTCATATAAACCTCACCTATATAATTGATATGTTATAGGGGAAGTGCAAATTTGTATATATTAATTGTAGACATGGTTTTCGAATTAATTTGTCCAAAAACATTTGGAGCATGCCACTTAAAAGCAAGTTAATTTTACCCTTAAACGCATTTTAATTTTTTTAACTATGTACCACTTTTTTTTTAAACAAAACAAACTTTCAACATAATAAGTGAGTTATCAAAGATGAAAAAAAAATAATAAATTTCCTATACACTTTGGAAGCAACTTTAAATCACACATTTTTTCGAAAATGTACAGTTTTAACTGTGGCTTCATTCTCCAACAACCTGCATAACATAATAATAGAAATAAAAAACATAATAATAGAAATAAAAAACATAATACTAGAAAAAAAAAAGCCCGCTGTTAATATATGGCATATGCTGTTGGAACTTTTTAAAAGTTGTTATATATTTTCAGGATTCCCTGTACAATTTATAATGAAAATGATGAAAATGGATGGTTGCAAAAATGTGTATACAATAAAAAACTAAACAAAAATTTGCCAAAATATTATAGGGATGCCGGATGCCAGAACGCATCTCCAAAGTTGAGAGTCATTAATCATCTGAATATCTATATGTAATAGTTATAGGTATATAAATATATACAAAATAAAAACCCAATTGTATAAGGTATGTATGTATATGTATAGATACAGAGTTTTATGGAAGAACGATTTCAATGTTCAACAAACCGGATATAGCATCGGGTTTGATGGAAAATACAAAACAGGATTGTATGTGTAGTTGTGGCTCTAAACATTAAATTTCATATAGAGCTTTTTCATAACATGAAGTGATATCGTATAAATGCTATATTCTATAGAAATATAATGTTGCATCAGAATTTCAATAACTTAGGTCTTATAAAACTTTTAATCCAGTTAAACTATTGAATAGCGTTTTTAAGGTTTACTCAAATATGACTACAATATATGTATATGTAGAAAATGTGAAGAACAATTTTATGAGGATTTTGAGAATTTATGTCTTTTATTACAAAAATTCTAATCACAAGTTTTTGGAAGATTCACCTCAGTCTTAATATTGAATTATGGTTATTTTAGTATAATTGTATAGAAGCAGTAAGAAAAATAAAATATATATAAACTGCTAAAACAATATAATATATTCCGATCTTCCATCCAAAGGGGATTGGCTTCAAATATGCGCTTGTTAAAAATATACATTCGACCGTTTTAACATCTCTGAGTGATCTGTGCTACGGGTACCACTTCTATGTTCAAATACCATTTTATACAAAAATTGTGAACACTTTTAGCTCAAAAAATAAGTCGCTTTTAAGCCTTCAGGTAGTACCTTTTGTATGAAAAAAAATTCGTTTTTAAGCTTGACTGGCTCTTTATAAAAAATACTGGCGTAAAATTAAATTAAATATACTTTCAAGTTTTAACAGATATTTTTTTTTAAACAAATTTATGTCAGTTTCATTTTTTTTATACATTTCGTTTATATAGTGTTTGCAGATTCATTTGCTGATTTTCCAGTTCCTACAAAATTATTCTTTGATTACTAAATTATTGAGTTAATCATACATAAACACAATACACATTCATCTTGATAAACGCAAATCAAACATAAGTGATCTTTAATCAGTGACTTTAGTGCCAAATATCATAAAAAAACAATATGTTGTTAATTACCTACTTATGTTAATCGACATTAACAAGTAATTATGCCAAAACCTATAGATACATAGAAGAAAATGAACGCTGGTAAACACATGCTATTAACAAGTTTAAATACAAAAAAATTTGATTAGTTGAGAAAATGTGTTTGCAAAATTTCAATATTTTTGCGAAGGTTTAAAAGTGCAAACTAATCACTATTTCTTTCGTGAAAACAGAGATATTGTTCATTTTGCAGTAGATAGATTGTAAACATTTAGAACTTAAACTAGGTAGGTACTGATTATTTTTGTTAATGAAGAATAAAATTTAGTGATTTATTTTTATTTCAACATATTATCTAATTTGTAAATTAAAAGATAAATAAGCGTTTTTAAATGGTGTTTTGATTTATTCAAACTAAGTTTTACAATTTGGTAGATTTAATGAATGCGGCTCTAGAGATTGGTAATATTTACATTCCTTCTGCTTAATGTTTAAAACTGCTGAGTCCACTTTTAAAAATTTTACATAAGTGTGTTCCATAACTTCCATTTTGAAAATGATAAAATAATTTTGTGCAGACTGTTTTTCTTAAGAAAAAGGCTTCAAAATTATAATTTCAGCCAAAAGTGGACGTAGTAACTTTAAACATTTAGCCAAAAATATGAACTCAAGATAATAAATGACAAAGACCAAAAATTCATCTTTCATCTAGTCACTTAAGTTATGTTCTAATTAATTTCAGTAGAGCTACAAATTTAACCAATTTAATCATCATTTTAAACCGAAAAATTGAAACTGTTTTACATGAAATCACAGCTCATTTCCTTCTTATCGTTGAATACACCGCAAACAATCCAATCAAATCTCAATTGTTAATTAGAAAATCCTTTCCCTTTTTTAACTAAAAAGCTTATTACCTGATCCTAATTGGAAAATCACCATGATTTCATACCACGTACCATTCTTGTTACCTATTGTTAAATATACATACATATATTGAGATCAATATTTTAAGAGCAATAAAGTCCTGACCCTTATCCATATTTAGCCAGAGAAAACCTCCAAACCAAAGCAGCGCAGCCAGTACCAGAAGCGTTTATTTAAATACATATATAGTTGAGATTCTTATATCTGGGTTGTATTATTATTCAATTGTTCTTCAAGCTTTAACATACCTACGGCAAGCTAGCGCTTTCTCCCTGTGGAAGAGATCCTATTCATTCGGAACACATTTGCATCTCATTTTTAATTCAAATTGAAAAGGGGGTGACTTTGGGGCTATGCTTACGTTGGTTGAGCGAGCTTAATTTTTCTTTGTTTTTTTGTTATTCAACGCTTGAGTTTGTTGTAATATAAAGAGCCTTTGTCTTTGTAGAGTGCACTGTAAATTCAAAAAAAAAAAAAAGAACAGAACAGAACAGAGAAAAAAATCTTAAATGAAAAATATCCCCATTTCAATATGCGCCGACTTGTGTGAATGTATCACTTTCGGATTATAGCTTTACGTGACTCTAAAGGTTATCTTTCGAAATAAATAGATATTTATATATGTATTGTATATGCAATGTATGTTGTTTATATAACTGTTGTGTTATACATATATCTGTAAGTGACTTACACTTTTCTCAGAATCCTACATTTACATTTTGATATAGGTACATTTAAGTACCTTTTTTAATAAGCTCCTGTTTTGAAGCCATGAACAAACAGTACCATTCCAGACTTTGACTTGGTTATTTATATCCTACTATTTGGCCCAAAAATCTGTACTCTATGTACATATGTATGTATTACCGCACATCAGACTTCATTTTATAGAAGTTTGGTACACATTAAAGGACAATAAATTGAATATATAAGGACGATAGAGTTTCATCTATGGACCCACGTGTACATCCTTTTTGATGATCCGCTTCATTATTATCCTCAAAAGAATACAGAGTCGTTCAGCTGGCAAGTTATATCAAACGCTTGTGTTGCAAGGGTACAAAAAATATAATTAAAGATACTGATGGTCGGTGAAGTGTGTGAAGGTTTGACGTTTGACGGATACCAAATCAGCCTCCACCCTCTAGAACTAAGAATAGCCGTATCCGGTTCATGGAGCATGACGGAGCAACAACAACAAGAAAAAAAAAAAGAGATAAAATTTAATTGATTTGTTTCGTGGAATTCATTCGTGTTGAGTATGGAAAGTTCTATGTTGTTGGAATATTTTCTGACTTCGGATGTTGCATGAAATTCACTCTCGTTCAACTGAAAAGAAATAGAAGGAGTTTAATATTTTTAAAGAATCAATCAACTATAAAACTAAAAATCACATCCAAATTTCTGTTAATACCTGGTAGATTTTTTGTGCAATTTTATATTTTTGTTTTATTAAATCAGTGAGTGGAAAAAATCATATTTTATAATTTCGGTAATTGGATATCAACATAAGTATGTAATTATTTAATTATTGTATATAGCAAAAATATATTTTGCTAACAATATAATTCCCATGTTTTTGTTTTTATCCTGAATATTTTTACCATTTTTAATTTAAGAATTCATCAATGTAAAAGGTTAAAGGTTGGAGGGGTTTAAAAAAATCCAACTTTGTTAATGAAACATTGAAATATCAAAGTATAAAAGTGCTATTTTGGGATTGAATAAACCATCAGTGTCTTTGTAGCTAGATTAGATGAATAGGAATAATGTAGGTAGACACTTTGAATGAATAATGTAGATATATTTATATATATATTTTTAAGTGAAATGGAAAGATTTGTTTGCTTTTTTTTGTTAAGCGTGGTTGCTACTTCGTCCATTTTCAACTAGATATAACTTTAATATTTTCAAATTCTCGGTAAATATTTTTTTATCAAAATTGTAGAGAATAAAATTTTCTACAAAAAATAAAAGAAAACGTTTTACTTTAAAATATCGCGAACAACTTTTTACATCCTCTTTTCCAAGTGTCTGCGGTCACAAAGGGTTCGCACAAACTTGCTTTTCCGGTTAACAACTATTTAAATAATGGAACTTCATTTTAACGAAAAAAAAATTTAAGCAAAGTCAAATAAAATAAAAAGTGGATATTAATGTGTGATATTTTTTGTTTAAAAAAAATATTTTCAAAATTAAATGCAGTATTATTTGAACTATTAAGAAGCACCAGATTATATTAAAATTTGTTTAACCATATTGAAACGAAATCAGCGAATAAACAAAAAATAAGGCGATTTTCTCAAAAAAACGAGACATGAATTTTTCCGTTATGTGAACTTTTTGCCAAAAACCTTGAAAGCGATTTATTTCGTCGTTAGAAGTACGAAATTTAACCATGGTGATTTTGAATAAAAACTTCGTAAGAACCAAAATTGTATGAAATCTCCCAGTTCCATTTGAGCTTAAATAAAAATTCGAATTTCTCTTATAGAAAAGCACATAAAAGTAATCTGTAACAAATTTTAAGGAAAATGTTTAATTCGTTTAGGTTAAAGCTAAAATTACAGTGAACACACAGGCGTACAGACCAACGGACGTGACGGTATGACGAAGCCCACTTCTTTGGACTTTTCCATCATCTTAGTTTTAACTTCGATTTCAACCTCTAAATTTCTTATTTTACATAAAACCAATACTTTGCCTTATAGAACAAGTAAAAAGGATGATGAATAAAATGTAATTTACTATATTATTGTATGATGACGACCATCAAACACCTTAAAGTGTCATTATAAAAATATTTAATTTCTATTAAAAAAAAAAAAATAAATAAATAATTTCCTTGAAACCCAGTTACTGAAAAATCAAATCACAAATATTTTCTCCTTTTTAGCTGAGCATCGTATATATATATCCTTCAAGATAATGGTGAAACCCTTTTATTGCGTAATGGAAAATTGATTTACGTGAAATGTTGACGTATTTTTTTTGTAACAATAATAAATCAGAATAGCATGTCAGGGAGCGAAGAAGACAATGTTATGTTCACGTACACACGTCCTACAGCATTTAAATGTCAAATTAAAACTAAACTTAAAGATAGCTCATCCTTCAGGGACTATTGTTGCTTTACTGAAAATAAGGAATCTATTGGAGGTTGGAGAATCATGGATTGTCTTTGTCATCACTGTCATTTGTTGTTTGTTTTTTTTGTATCTATTTATTTGTATCTATTGGTTTTTGGCAAAGGATGAGGTTATTCCCAATTCAAAGCGATTAGATGTTCGAATGTCAGCGGAGGTGTTCACAGCACATCCTTCATCTTCTGAGCCACTGACTATTCTTTAGAATATAAATCACGTTAATTTAAGATAAATGTCATCCATTGTCATGATGTCAAAAGATCAACGGTATGTATACAGCAAAATCTGTAAATTTGAATAATCCCGGTTTTTTCAAAATATTTTTTTTTGTATTATTATTTTTGAGTTTATTCATCGAATCAGAAATAATATGATAGCAAACCTATAATTATATTTATATTCTGTTTTTTTTTTTAAGACAGGTGGATGAAGAAATAAGGTTGGCATTTTGACATTCAAGACAGATCTAATTTTAAAGTAAATAAAGTTTGATTTATTTGGACTCGAGGGAGCTGCTAACAAAAATGTAAAGTAGGGTTTGCGTTCGCCTTTTGCGGACTTCTTGTTTATATATTCCCTTCTATTTTTCTTCGAACCTGCCACGAATATTTATTAAAATAATTCCTGACAAAAAATCAATTGATATGAATTTTAAAATGTAGGTACCTATTGAAAAAAAAGGCATCGGAATTGGGTAATCTGCTGTATTTGTGATATAAATTGATTTTTCATGATACCTATATAATATATAATATCACGCCCTTTTTTATTTGATTGCTGTAATTTTTTGTCGATTAAAATGTTGTGATGATAAATAAAACACAAAAAACAATTCCCAAAGTGAGAATTTACATTAGTAAAATTTCGCATAGGTTGTATATAGAAATAAAAATATATGGGCTATTTACCCATGGCTGTATTGCTCATCAAATTTAAATTTAGAACCAATTTATGTCAACTTCCAGAGTACAAATTAAAATAAAAAATTATATAACAATATAGCTGCATATATTTTTTTAGGGATTTTGAATTAAAATAAGATAAAAAAAATGTTCTATCGCTGTCCACTAATAAAATTAATTTTGATGAATATTCTGGCGGTTTAGATGATATCCTTTTTTTAATTCCACAAATGCTATATGCTTCATAAAATATACATATCTTCCCAGGTTTTTGGGGATTTTTTAGTTGATTATAGCTTAAAATAAAATACCTCTTAAAATAATTTTCCTGAAATGTAAAACCAATGCATTCCACAATTTTAGATAAAAGTTATTTTTGAAGTCTAAGAATGTAACTGACTGAGTCAAATGTATTTTTATTATTGTTCTGAGAAACATACAACAAAAATAACAACAGCCAAAATGTTAATTTACGTATATAATAAAATTATTTCATGCGAAAAAGTAATTTGAATTCTATTATAAACCCTTTTTCATGTTTTGCTTTGAATTAAATATGTTGTTGTAAAATTATGCAATTGAAAAAAAGATCAAAATAGCGTATGCCATATTATGTATGTATGTATTATTAATTAATTAATTTATGATGTACCCATACTCTATATGAAAAGAGGAAAATTAAACAACAAACAAACAACATTTTAATATCACAAAACAAAACACCTATTTTGTGTAATTTAGGGGTTTTAATTAAACTCCTATTAAATACAACAATAAAACTGTGCTATCACACACAATTATAAAACATTTTGTTTCTGAACAAAATATATGTAGGTAATCAATTTCAAACTTTTCAAACAAAATGAGAACCGGAAAATCAAATATTTGCCCATTCCATAATTACATATCTAGTGTTTTATATTCAGCATGACAATAAAAAAAAGCTTTGTGAAATTTTAATGGTCTTTGTAGTTTTAAAATTTTATCAAAAATGTCACGACTTCCGCTTGAGATTTTTAACACAAAGAGGAGACACTACATAATATGAAAAGTACTTAAGTGTGAATTTAACTGACCACCTTTTTCAAGTTGGTAGATATACCTAATCTTTGAATGGTGTTTTATAACATGGGATTATTTGCTTGACGTTTTTATGAATATTACGATAGAACATAGTGAACATCCTTTATATACTGTGAATAACTGAATAATCTTACCCGTGTCACTTTTGGGTCACGGGTGGGTCGATTTTCTTTAAACTTGGTATCTAGCTTTTTTTGATTATTCCCCCGACACTATTCTTTAAGATCAAAAATAAGGGTTCCTGTCGTACCACAATTTTTTTTTAGAAATTAATGAAAATCTATCTATTTTTCTTGAAAACGTGGTCACAACTTAAAAAAAAATAATAATTTTTTTTACCAAGAGGCTACCATTTTATAAAAATGGTTTTTAAACGATTCAACTGATTTTGATAATTTTTTTTATAAAGTATGTTTCAAAAAGTTGTATACCAATTTTTTTAATTTTTTTTTTTGATTTAAAAAAAAATTTAAAATCTTCTTAAGAACTTAATAATTCGAAAACGACTTGCGACTTAAAATTTGTATATAAATGGTTTTTAAACGATTCAACTGATTTTGATAATTTTTTTTATAAAGTATGTTTCAAAAAGTTGTATACCAATTTTTTTAATTTTTTTTTTTGATTTAAAAAAAAATTTAAAATCTTCTTAAGAACTTAATAATTCGAAAACGACTTGCGACTTAAAATTTGTATATCTTTTTTTTTATAAAGTATGTTTCAAAAAGTTGTATACCAATTTTTTTAATTTTTTTTTTTGATTTAAAAAAAAATTTAAAATCTTCTTAAGAACTTAATAATTCGAAAACGACTTGCGACTTAAAATTTGTATATCTGTTGAACGGATTTGAATGAATTTTTTTACACAAGAGCTTCTAATAAGTAATAATAAGTTAATAATATTGTATATCGAAATTTTAAAAACCATAATTTTGGATTTAATAAAAAAAATATTTTTAAAAATTCGATAGTTCGAAATATATGGCAGATTTTTTTTTATTTCCGCATTAATAAATCCTTAAAAATCGTACACTATTTTTTTTTGGCAATTGTTTATAAAATACATAAGAAATTATTTAAAAAAAAACCGCTAAAAATTTTGTTTTCATAAATTGAAATTTGTGTAAGAAATCAGATGATGTGAATCTTGTGTCAAAACAATTTCAGAGGTTGTATCATCATTTTATTTCTTAATATATTTATTTTTTAACAACTATGTATAAGTTCCATACACATACAATGCACAAATGTGCAACACAGTGCTATATTGTTCATATTTACATAGGTATGTACTCAAGTTTTTAAAATATAAGTCTTAATATTTTAAAAACCACAATGTGCGCGAACCAGTCGTGCAATTTATTTTTTTGTCTTTTGTCACAAATATCACACTGAAAGCTACACCATATTATTGAAAATGGCACTAAGCAGTTAAACTTGAACCTGAGTATATATTTTTCCCCCGACTAATTGAAAAAAGACAATTTTTTTTTCGTTCAAGTTGATATTGGTCTAAACTCTAAATGAAATAATCAAGGTTGTACTCGAACTAATAAGTACAACGTTCAACAATTGGAAGTGACGATCAAAAGATAGACATGCCAATTCTGTTTATATAGGCACTATTTATGAGTTCGAAAACCTACAGCCGTCACCGGAGGTGTTTTGAACATTTCGTACTTTTAATGGCCATTAGCTGTTGTAAATGTTATGACTAAATGTGTCTCTAGTTAACATTTATGTCTCTAATTAACATTTATCTATTTTTGTGACTATGTCTAGCTTCGGTATAGAAATTTAGCTTAAGCCTGGGTGTGGAACGTGCTTTCTTCGAATCGTGCTTCTGCTAATTCTTCTGGAAAAAATTTTGATTTTTCCTATTTTTTTTTTTTAATTTTAATTAATTTGTAAGAATCCGCATATTCCTTCAACATCTTCGTCTTATATGAATATATGTTAATTTTTATATGAATATATGTTAATTTTTTATTTTAAATAAATCCCACAATTATAATTCCAAGCCACTTTTTAGCTTTAAGGCTTGAGAGCAATGATTAAGTATAGCTTGTACGTGTGTCCCATTTGAGCATTTTATTTTTCTAATAAAAAAATATTTTTTATAAAGCTTGAAAGAATCCTGCCAGAGAGGCATATTTTTTTTAATACAACAAAGGACAACCATTTGTCAAAAAATGCTCATAATGCTGTAGTCGTCCTCGTTCTTGTTGACTGGAAGATAATTCAGTAATGAAATAAACGTTCACCGAACACAAAGTAGACAGTAAAGCAATGAATCATCAAAAACACGCCCATTAGGGAGGTTAGGTACAATTTCTGGTCCTTTTTGTTGGTATATGAAGCAGGATTTCTATAAAAAATCTTTTCTTTTGTAGAACTGGGGATTTATTGCTGATTCGTATATTTCAACTCCTTATTTTCTCATTTTTTTTTGCATTGAAATCCGGATTAGTTTCTTTGAGTTGTTTTTCTTTTTTGGGAATTTGTTGCACTTTTAATGGAACATCAGATGATGACAGAGAATAGAAAATCCTTGATGACGTCGTTTTTAACCCTAAATCTGTGCGAGAAATCAACTCTGCCAGTCATTCCGTCCCTCTTTTTGTAGTAGATAAAAATAAAATAAAGGAGCACTCCACATTTTTGTGTTATATTATAAAATATACATGAAAACTACAAATAAAAATATATCTAATTCAGAAAACACAGCTCAACCACCAACTCGTTTCAACTCGACAGACAAATATTCATATAAACAGGCTGGGCTTTATTTTTTAAAATCATTTACAAAAAACCCTTGCCGCCAGTGCCAGCAGCGCCAAAAACAGAACCATGGGAGAAAACCGAATCCAAAGGATATAGCTAGAGCAAGGACATTGCAAGTTTGTTGGTTATTTTCTTGTTTGGCGGAGAAAACGCGAAAAGATTTCCCGTAATGTACAAAATGTTTAAGACACTTAAATTTATTTTTAAAACACAATAACTGGGAGGAATGCAATAAAAATGTAATTCCAGTAATGGGTTTTACATTTTTTTTGTTATTTATATGAAGACAAATGAATATCATTCGAGCGTTAAATTATAATACATATTTCCTAAACGCTAACGAGGCGGTGATGATGTGTCGTAAATTAAAAGCCAGCAAAACTTGCTTTGAGGCAAAACGTGGCGGATTGTGCTTACATAATATTCTTTAGGGGGCGTTATATACACATTCCACACGCATACGATGATGTGGATGACGTTGATGAAGCATGGACGGTGGTGGATTTCTTTTAGAGTGGTGTTGGGAGAGCCTTTGTGTGAATATATAAAACGTGAGTCAAGACATGTGCTTTCACAATTTATGTATAGCTTAAGTTGAAAGGATATTCTTTTCATATGCAAGTTACACCCCACTTGACCTGAAGTAAGTTTAATATTTTAACAACTATCCTTTTGTCCTTGTCCTTGTTAGATACATAGCCAACGGTTGAATTAAATAGAAAATGTTATATTTAGATACCTGTTAGTTAAGATATATCAAATGCATTTTATATACCTATATAGCTTTAAGGACTTTCATAAATTCAATTTGTAAAAATTCCCATTATTTGCGTGGAGTCTGGAATATAATAAAATTTTTAAAAGGAATTTCGTTGAATTTTCATCAAAATTTATAAATTGAAAGTGGTATTGGGTTCTTATAGGAAACTTTATTATGATAAAAAAATAACAAATTCCGAAGACGCGGATTTTTGAGAAGGTTCGCAAAGATAAATAAGAATTATTAAAAAGTTTTTAATTGAATAATTCATTTCAATTGAAATACAGTGAAAGCTCTTTTATGCCGTAGGCGTGGTAGAAATTTTGTCTCCCTTCAGGGTAGTTGTCCGGTCAAGGTAAAAGCTGATATTATTTTAATAAGTTACAAAATAATTTATTAAAACGTTAAAAAAACAAACTTCCTGCCGTTTCAATGGACAGTAATCTTAATTCTTCTTCAATATTTTAAATTCATTCGCAAATTCATAGACACTTTATTATTTTTTTTGTTTAATAAAGTCTATATTTTTTTTCTTTGTAATTAAACGTGTGTCGTTGTCATAGAATCTTATTAAAAATAAAAAAAATCTCCGTTTCCAACAACTACGCTGCGCAGCTGTAGAAAAAACAAAACACTTTGTGTTGCAATCGTTTCAAAAAAGTGTGACTTTAATAAACACATCAATCACCAATATCCCAAGAACCAGAATAATCTACTGTTCCTATAAATGTGTTCTACATTTTCGTATCATGCTCTCAGCTGTAAGGTCGTATCTTTGAAACGTTAAGATAAATTAAAAACTTTTTTTTTCTGTCCGTATAATATAATAGGTAATATTAAATTATTTGTTTTTAAGTCCGCCCAAGAAATCGTTAAATGAATTTCAATCATAACAGTTTGGTAACGAAAATTTGTCCATCTAAGGAATCTGTTCGCCTAGGGGACCTGTGTGTAATGAGATATTTCACTGTAGTATAAAAGTAATATCGAAAGAATTGTACCTAACCTACAGACAAAAAAAAAAAGAACGTAAATATATTATAGAGCCTGATGGAGAATGAAAAGGGAAGAAACTTATTTGTACAAATTGTTATTTTTAAAGCGAGACGAGTCCCGAAAAATTCATTTTTGCCTTGAAAAATCACGCATATTCTTGATTAAATTTTGAAAAAAATATAAAATCAGTAATGTTAATGTTTCTGTTATACATAGTACCAATATATATAAGGATAGAGTCAGTAAAGCAGTTTTATCTGTTGATAAGTTAATTAAATTGTATTTGTAAAACCCTGTTTGTGTTGCAATAAATACAGTCGACTCTCTTTGAATCGTACTCTCTCTAAGCTGAATTTCTTTCTAAGTCGAACCCCCTCTAAGTCTAAACTCTCTCTAATTCGAACACATTCTCTCGAGTCTCGATTGCTGGCATCTTTTTCACCCCTTAAGCGAATTTCGATTAGCACAAACCGAATTAAAAAACATTACCTCTTCGGAATTCGTATTTGAATATATAACTACCAACCCTCAAGTATTTACACGATTCAATACCTACCTAGTTTTTTAAAAGTTGCAACGCAAAACCAAAAAAAAAAAAAAACATTGTTATCCTTTTCTTTGCGTTGTTGGTTGCATTCAAATTAGAATTATCTGATAAAGTACCGTATGAAGTTCCGAACTGTCTTTTAAACAAGATTAGTTTAAAAAAAAAAAAACAGAAACTCCACCTGTGATGATCCAAGTATTTTTTTTTGTTGTGATGTTATTTAATTTTAAATAAGCAAGAAGTGATTTTTATTTTATTATTTTATATTTTTGTTTGGTTCGTCCTTATTTGATTACTGTTCTGATAAGCAAACAACTATATTTTTTGTTAACTTTTTTGTAAGTATAAGTATTAAACTTTTTTATTAAATGAACCTTTTAAACAAAAAAAATGTTTCTCTCTATAACTCGAATTTTTCCAAAACACTCTCTAACTCGAACAAATATTGGTATTCCGTGAAAATTCGACTTAGGGAGAGTCGAATGTATCTGTAAATAAATCTGGTAAACGAGTTCTTTCTATTTTAATATGAATTTTACTTACTTTCTTCGGGAGTGCACTGAACTCTTAGAAGTTTACCTAAGCCTCTAGAAAAAAAGGATTACAATATGAACCTAATAGATTTTTACTGAAAATTTCAATACAAATTTGTCTGCCCAACTAAAACTAACCACAACACAACATTGATGAAATAAATTTTGAATGTGTTTTAGTATTCACGAAGAACCATATGAATCATCCCATGAAAATATAACGATACGGATCCTAATGACAAGAATATTGTATGCTGTTTTTTTTTTTTTTTTTTTGATTTTTTATTATATTACAGTATATGCACTACCTTACCATATGCAAAGCTGAAACACCATTTAACCGCCAGAGTGAGAACTTGTGTTTGGATTTTTAAAATGGATTCAGAAGGAGAGCAATATTCCAAGTTGATGTTTTATTAAGTGTTAAAAAATGATCCGTATATAATAAAATACGGCTATTGAATGTTTGTTGTTTTAAGGTTTAACAAAGTTCTACAAAATCGACAGCATTAAAATTGGTTAAAGTAAAAGTTAAGTTTTTAACATTTTTCTTTAACTGAGCTATAAGAAAAGCTAGTACATGTGACTTTATAGTGATTTTTATAGAAAAATGTGAACTTACAACTTTACATATTACAGCTTTTATTTTAAATTAATTTTAAAGGCTTTCAACAAATTTATTTCTAACTTATTCTCAATTATGATTAGATATATAACTAATTTCAATAGAATTTCTGCTTCAGCATTATATTCATTTCTATATCAACGGATGCACTGTATATTTTGAAAAGATTTTTTTGCTTCTATTCTTCAAATACATATATACAAAGGATATCGACTTGGTTCGGTACCTACCTATATAACATATAGTCACGTTTCAATTTTACTCCACCTTAACAACTCAAAATCTTCAAATTCATACCTTTATCCATCAAGTGGAAATCTCCTTGAGCATGTGTAAGAAATTATACAAAAATATCGTCATGCATTCAGGGCAGGACATGGCAGGGCAAACAAAATAAATGAAATAATAAGGGAAGCAAAAACGCAATTTATCTGTCAAATATTGATCTATTTATGATGTAGCTACCTCCACAAAATATCCAACAAAAAAAACATACCTACTCGTATTTCAAAAAGAGGTTTTCCCTTGAAAACTTTGAAAAAGTATAACCCTATACATACATACATATTATGTATATGTATGGTACCAGATGTAAAGTGTGTATCACCGGATTCACTTGTTTCCCGTGTATTCACATGGTATACTTCGATTATCCATTGTGAAATTCAATTTTTTCCATTCACCGGATGTGTGTTCCCAAAAGCTTCAAACTTTGATGGTGGCCCATAAGACGCATATGACAATCCCACACTCTTCTAAAAAAAAAAAAAAAAAAAATCTTTTATCAACTTCGACGGGGTAAATCTGTCTTCTTGAAAGAGTAGAAAATAATGGAGAATACCTATACCAACAAACCAAAGTGTTTCATAAATTCCCTTCACATGAATCAATGTAACCTTTCCATTTAAACCCCTAAAGCCCAAACCAAAATACCCACCGACATATTTTATAACACACTTTATCGTTACATTATTCATTGCCACAGGCGGAAGCCTAATTTCCTCAGCCTTCAGCGGCAGCAAGAGCATCAGCATCAGCATCAACATCAACATCAGCATCAGCATTTATCTTTCACAGCTTATCCAAAATTTTTTTTTCACATAACACATATAACTGACGTGAATGAGTTCGCAGTTACTCATACTGTTCGACACAGTTCTTCAATTTTCACATCTAGAATGTCCTTAATACATCGTAAAACTTTTACGAAAGCATTCCACAGTGTCAGACTAGCCATTAGTTTGATTGCCCACAACCTTGATGTTGGCCATGTGAAATATTAGCCATATAAAATAGCTAAGGTCCTATCTTCTATTGCCTGCGTAGAAAAAGAAAAAAAAATTGTGTGTAATCATCAGGTGTCTTGTCTGACAATGATGATGCTATATTTAAGTGTGCATTTCGTTTTACCCATAAAGAATAGTTTTTGTTGTGGAAAAAGGGATGATTTTTTCTCAGTGTTGTCAAGAATGGTAAGGATGACATTTGTCAAATAGCTATAATGATGTGGCTTTTAACAAAATTATTTGTTTTGCTGAGTTGTTACTACTTAATGGCTCCAACGATCTGAAGGATCTGAATTCCTTATTCTCAAGGTTTTAATATCTCACAAGAACAGGAAGTGCTTTCTTCTTCAATGGTATATAAACCTGATGCTGCAGGACACATACAAATATGAATACAACTTGATGATGAAAAATACGATGACAGTGTTTGTTTTCATTTCCGCTTACATCTTTAGGTTTCTCAGAGTTTACGTGTCCTCTAAATTCTGTCAGTTAAAAAAAAATCAACATTTTTTGGGCCATGATCAAATATCCTTTCCAGGCAAAAGTGTGGATTGCAAATTGAGATTATTTTATTGGAAAATGTATAAAAACAAAATTATGAAACATCGTCGAGGAAAGAGCAAGTGAGTATGAATATTCAAAGCTTTTGTTGTTATTGTATGGCGTCCTTGAAAAAGTTGGTTATGTTATTTTTGCAACGATGATGAAGGGAAATTTGTTCAAAGAACTAATAATTTCAAATTCAAACGATTAGAGGTGCTATCAATTTTGTGGTGTTTTGTATTTTCATTAAGATGCGTATATTTAATATTTTCCTATACCTACACGCTAACGGAATATGTCGTTTTTGTTCTTCTTGTGATTTTGTGTAAAAATTATGGGTTTGCGCTAGTAATCAGCGCTGTGAATAGAGGTACGAAAGTATTATCAACATTTTCTTAGTATTTAGATTATCTTTGTTTTTGTTTAAAAACACATGCATTTTTCTTTAGTTCCTTGAATTCTGAGAATAACAATCATTTTGTAATTGTTTATTACTCTAAGTCTGTGGCTTTATTAAATTTAGTCCTGGACTCCACTCTCCTTGCTACTTAACCCAAACTTTATCAATTTCTTTCACTCATACAATTTGCCTTCATATAAAAATGACCGCACCCCGTTTTTGGAAATCATCAGGATCAGGTGGCCTCGGTAGCGCAATGGGTAGTGCATTGGCTCTGAGGGAGCTTGGTCCAGGTTCAATCCTCAGCTGGGGCAAATTGAAATTGAACAAAGACCAAGCTTTACTAAAAAGGAGTCTGATGATCGCCCTGGCAGTCGTGAAATAGCTATAACTCCAGCCTATAAAATCTTGGTGGTAGCCCACTAAATTGTTGTAATTTCATTCAAACCTTCAATATTAATATGATGGTGCGAAAGCTTGGCAGCCTAAATGCGAGTTTGTTACCACACAAAAACACCTTATGAAATCATTTATTTTTTTTTTTTCATAGTCCATGTTTTTGAAAAAACTCCCTTCGTTCAAATTTTTAATTTTTGGCTCTTTGGTACTTTGAAATGTAGGCGGATTGTAGGCCTCCTGAATGAAAAACCACAACTATACTTTTTTCATCGAAGTTAATCACTTGAACAACAGTACCTACTTTGGGTGGTCTGCTTCACGAGTTTCAAGGATTTGAACTAACTCTTTAGGTGCTCTGTCCTGATCACGCAACTCCATCTTACGTCAACCGAACAGCCGCTTTGGCAAGAACATTGAGAAATTAATTAAAAAAAATCGTGTCCCAAAAATCTTTGATAAAAATCTTAAGCGCTCAGTCCCAGTCCTCATGTAAATCATATGAAAATCATTCTCCATCAAAAAATTTGACGGTCGCATAAAATTCTCCTATAATTCCTATTTGACATTAAGTGAAATAGCATAAAAGCGCTTTAAAGAAGTTTCTTAAACAATCTCAAATCCACATTTCACATTTTTTTGTTATTCCTTACAGATATATGCACCTAAAGGAAAAATATATTTTAAGCTCCTCAAGAATTTTTTAAACGACCGACGAACGCTGTGATGTCAAATTAAATTAAATGCAAATATATGTACATGTAATTAATTTAAATTAAATATTTTCCAACATGTAAAACAATCAATTTGAATGTATAACACTATACAGCATAAATCTATGTAGGACCTAGATTGTAAAAAACACGAAGGGTATGTTAAATTAGTATAAATTAACATCATTATTTTTGTGTTTGTATAATTTAAATTTTGTTCAACGAAAGTATTGATTGAAACCACGTGTGTAAGTTTGAATGCTGATTTTTACCAATTTCGTAACGAGGTTTTGTTTATGATTCATGTTCATAATATGAGTTTACTCACTGTGCATTGAAATGTTAATATGTTATACTTAAAGTTGCTAATTTTGTGTTTTACCTCTTTAATTCTTTTGGTTTTCGAAATAGAAAAGATCGTAATATTTTTGTAACAATTAAATTATTGTTTGACTTTTGAAAAATAGGCCTTAAATCGAATAATAATTTGTTAATTAACTGCATGTAATAGTTGAAATCCATCGATTTTTGTTACCATTTAGGAAGGATTTATTATATTACCTAAACACAGTTGAAGGCTTCGAAACTTCAAATTCTTTTGAAATAAGTTTGAAATTGAATACAAAAACTTCAAAGCATTATTTTAGGTAAATACAAAACCACGAACTTAATGGTGTATATTTCTAGACCAATAACACATTTCTGCCTATTCAGTTACTATAGATTTAATTTTATGGCACTTGGGGGGGTAAAAAACAAATTAAGTACGTAAGATCCTCCACACTTATGCAAATATGCTTTATAGGTACCTATCAAAAAACGTCTGAAAAGTTTTAAGTACATCAATGTGGGCAAGTTACATCTCTACCTACCCTTTATTGGTTTAAAAATTAATAAAACGACGAAAGTTTCAGTCAAGAGCAACAACAACAGCAATAATAAAAAAAATATACCTCATGGTTCACTGACTGAAAAAACAACAATAAAGTAAAACTGTGAAGGATTTTTCCAACAAAAAAAAAAAAACATACACTCAGTCTTCCTGTGGGAGCTGGTTCCGGTTGAAAGTTTTTTTTTTTTTTTTCGTTTTTCTTTCCACAAAGCGCAAACACAAGCAAAGTTAAAAGTTAAATAAATCCTTCAAAAAGCTAAAGGACTTTCGACAAAAAAAATTTAAGAATTATTTACAACATAACAAAAAGCAATAATGAGTTAAAAAAACGACAACAAAAAATAAATCCAAATTCTACAAACTTTTTAAAAATGTGCTAAGAGCATAACGAAAAACATACAATAAAATAAAACAAAATAAAAAAAATCTTAAGAAGTGTAGTAATTTTAAAAGGACTTCAAGAATTGCAAAAGCTTATATATTTTCTTTTCTTGGTCTTTTGTTATGTGGTGGTATTTATTTTGCAATTTTAAAGAACCTTATATTGCATTACTATTTTCTAAACGTAGTAAAAACAAAGGTTTTCTGCTATAAATTGTTTTTGTAATATAATTGACGAGCCAATATGCCATTTTGAATGACAAGTTTCGGGCAAACAAAAAACCTAATCATACCCTCTGTCAGGTTTGTCGTTGCCAATTCCAATCATTGGTCTAGAACGAATGTATTGTCCCTAAAGAGTGCCTAGCATACAATAAAACCTATACAAGGCACGTAAATATAAACTCTTAAAAATGTGTGTCGTCAAAATATAAAAAAATTTAATATGAAAAATCATCCTTAACTTGGCTAAAAATGCATTCATGTGTGTGACATTTGGGGTAAAAAAAATCCTCAATCATGAACATTTTGTCCTTTCCATTTTGAGTGTTTTTAAGCTTTAAATTGATACAAAGCCATAGACAAAAACAGAATGAAATATCTACTATTTTTCATCATATGGCAATTTGAGATGAAACTACTAAATTAAAAAGAATGCTCAGTCTAATTTAGCGAACCTTATCAACTAAAAAAAGGAGCCAAGTTTTTGTATACATTTTGGAAATTGTAAATGGCTTGTAACAACATAATTTGTCTGTCGATTTCCTTAGATTACCTACATACTTTATGAAGCATTTTTTTTTTATTTTTATTAAGGATCGTCTGTGAAAACGACTATACGCACGGATGACCAGTTGAGACTATTTTTTACTGGCTTCCGATGTAAGCATAAATACATTTTCATCCTCGAATGAACTGTCCAAAGGTTTGATTAATGAGTTGGGTACATAAATTATTTGGCTCGGATCGCAAAGAAAACATTCACTTAAAGTATATGTAGGTATATGATATAAATATATATAGATGTAATTTTTCTAGATTAACGTTTATAGCTTTTTGATGGGTTTTAAATGTGAAGGGCTCTACATAAAGTATGTAGGTCTAGGCCTTTCGTCATTGTTTTTATATTTTTTTTTCTTTTTCTTGACTTTTTCTTGACTTTTTCTTGATAAAGTTTTTTTTTGTAAAGTTTATTACGTTTCACATCGTATTTTAATTTAACGTCTGTTTGTGTCTTTGTAAGAACTTTGATCTTTTATTATACATACATTATATAGTAATTAAGTGCGAGAAAAGACAAAAGAATATCTAATGATAAAAACCACAGGTCGTTTATATAGTTTTTTTTTATTTTTTTTTATTCAAAACGATTTCAACGAGGAGAAAATTTAATTAATTTCATTAAAAAAAATCTACAAGGGTTTTGATGAAATCTTTTGCAAATGATTCGTATTCTAAGACATTTTCTCTTTTATTATTTCTACCCCTATAAACCTACGTAAGTAATAAGTTATATATATACAATATACATACATATATGGAAAAGAGTGAATTTATATACATTGAGGTAAAAATGGTATAAAAAGGTTACTTATCTCTCATAAAACTTTAAGGCACAAATGTAAAACCGAAAATAAAAGATTATTTTGTCAAAAGTATCTTCATTTAGTACTAAAAATGAAAAAAAATCTGTGGGTTTCTCTTTCCCAAAATATATTCGTTTCTTATATTATTTAAAACCGCCATATTATATACACTATTTATTTTTTTTTTTTTTGAAAAATGGGCATTTCGAACAAATTTAGTTAAGAATATTATAATTAAAAAGAGAAATGATCTATGAAGATCAAAAGTAAAGTCACTAGGCTCCAGTTATCCAGGAATTTTCACATCACTAAATGTATTTTTATTTAATCCAAAAATACAATTCAACAACAACAACATAACATTTATACATATATCCATGTCTATAAACATAATCCTAACGGGTTTTTAATTTATTGTAGTTTTTTTGGTTAGTGGTCTTCAGAAGAAAATTTTTATCGCTTTATTTCATTTCGCAAATTTTTTGTTTTGTAATTAAATCATTTCGCATTTAATTGTTTTTATTTCGTACTACTTTTGTTTTCAATATCATCATTTCTTAATCGCAATTCGCAATTTCTATTTCAAAATGCAATTTTTCGCTTTATAAATATCATATCACTAATTATTTATTCACATTTCATTATTTTGAGCATTATTGGAGCTTTATTTTTAAAGGCTATTGTGAGTTTTGTTCGAGCGAAATGTTCAGTTTATTGTGAACTTTATTTCAAACATGAAATTTCGGGTAAAACTTAGAATAGACGAAAAGTGAAATGCCAAATTTTCCGGGTGGAATGTTGTTTGAGTGAAACTCACAATTGATTAATTATCATATTCATTTTTTAAATTATATTGTCTTTCGATATTTTAGGTTCATGTAAGTGAAACGAAACGATAACTAACAGGAAGCAATACGAAAAAATTAATTTCAACCTATTAAAATATGCGATATTTAAAACCGCAAGAGTATTTTTGCGAAATTATTGATTTGCAAGTTATTTAAAAGATTAAACAAAAAAAATGAGAAATAACTACAATATTTCGATTGAAATTAGAATGTATAAAATTTTATAACTCCGGAGTAAAATTTGGGAAACGATTTTCATCCAAAGAGTTGCGCACTATTCAAAATCAACTTTTGTTTTTAACTAGCTGATTCGCCCGAATTAGCACGGAATTTTTCATCAAGTTTAGTATTTTAAAAATTAAAAATAATATGTATAGAGGAGATTCAAATTAACCCTTTACAATGAATTTCTTGACACGCTCCAATTAATTGTATACACAAATGTAGCAGTTTGAGAGGGTAACACCATCTGTTGGCGATCAAACTTTCGTGAGGGACAAATTTACTCGATTGTCAATTCAGTAGTGTTTATCTTTTTTTAAAATCAATATTTTCTACTTCCCATGCATCATATTGAAATTTTAAAATATCCCCACCATACTCTGAAAGTATTCAATTTCGGGTTTTCACGATTCGCTGACTTTTCTTGTCAAAATTTCCAATTTTCAGCTCCGTAGTGACTCCTGATTCAATACGAATCCAACAAAAAACTTCCCATTCAAATCGAATGATGTTTAGCCGAATTATGCGTGTAGGTACAAACAATAAAAGGAGGTCTTTTTCATATACAATTATATATTTTTTATTAAAATTACTTAATTAGTGGCTAATTCTATGTACCTACTATACTGAAATAAACTAACAAATTACAGAAGATTTATCATAATTTAATTTTAGTTCTTAAGGTTTTTCTGAAGAAATTGTTGGTCATTATATCCATTGACATATACATATGTATAATTGTAACCTATCATTAATATTAAATATGTTCGTAATTTTCCAAATATAAAAATAAACCATTAATTCTTAGATCATTATAAAAGAACCACGCCCGTTATCTATTTTAATGTCCCTAATATTGATTTCCAAACCAAAACATATCAGAATCCGAACCAATGTCGATGTCGTAAAGGAAAAGTCGCTAATAACCCAAATGTGTCACACTCGATAATAACAAAGCTAATAACTCATTTAAATTATTCATAAGGTTCGCTTTTTAATATCAGTCATAGGTCTCTCTCCAGATGTTCTTGGCCATATCGACAATAAGGTTCATTAAATAAATAATATCTAAAACAAAACAAAAATATAAAATACAAATAAAATAGGTACCTATGCTATATGCTCCAAGTTTAATGAAACGCAAATTTATTATTTTGTTTGAAGTACCGTTATGATAGATTGCTGACAACATTAAGGATATGAAGGCGGTATGATACATACATATTATGTACATACAAATTTGATTTATGATGTGGGTAAGGCAGACATATTTATAAAAATACAAAACTTGAAAAATTGCTCCATTGTTATTTTTTTTGTCCCTTTTTGTTTGTTGGTTATGTCGTGGGATGGTCAAGAATTAAGCAACGATTTTGTCGACGTCATATTTTATCCCCAAATACTCAAACTTCTACCAGCTAAATGAGATATTCAAAGCGATTATTAAAATTAATTGCTAGAATATGTTAAATAAATTGGCATTAGTTACTGCACCTGCCGTGAATATTTGTTTTTTTTTTTTTTTTGGGAGTGGAAAAACAAACAAAATTTTCCCAAAACCTGTCTATCGAGGTAAAAATAAATCCCACATTTATAATTCTTTTATGGCCAGTTTTGTTCTCCACGAAGCCATTTATTGCATACACACACAATAACAAAACACAACTGAAATACATATATCTCACTTTAAAATCCCTATACCCAAACTCAATACAGCCGTGTTGATTAAGCGATTAGGGATACCATCAATCTTCTTCCTCATCTAAGTTAACGGCCGTTAAAACTGAGATGCCAGAGTATTTAATTTCCATCTATAGATTGTGTAACGACCGATAGAATCGACGTTTATGTTGGTTCTTCCATGATTCAAGTTCCAATTCCGTTTCCAGCTTTGCGAGTCCTGTGTCAATGAATGGTGATATAGCGACAGTATAACAGTGGGTTTGGATTAAAATCAATAAAACACGCCTCATTCACCCAACAGGACTGCCTCCGTTAAGGGCATATACGATGAGGCCAAGTTGAATTTGAAAACAAGAACACCATTGATTAATAGCTATAGCGAGGAAAATGACAAGGCTTTTCCACTTGCATTAGACTAATTACTATTAGGCGTAGAGTTCTGTAATTAAATCTAGATTTCATTGTAAAAATCCAGTGTTCCCTGTAAACTTGTGTGTACATATTTTGAAACTTGAAACTTGAAACTATACCGTTGGTTGCATTTTTTTGGATTGTACAAAATTATTTCTTAGGAAACGGAATATTTTTTTTCTTTGGTTCACAAATTACTAGAAAGCCTGCATTAATTATAGGTAATAACCGTAATAGCCATCAGAGTTCACTGCAATTAAATTATTTGAAAATATTTTATGTACATATAATCGAAATAAAATACACATAAGACCTATACAATTGGACAACATAATTAAAGGCCATTAAGGCCATGTGCCTTAAAGCTGTTTTATTTTTTTTTTGAAAATGTAGTTGGACGACAGACTCAGAAATTTTCATTCCCATTGTTTGTTAAATTTACGTGAAGGACTGGACACTACGCGTCACCGAAAATAGCTAGGTATCGTAGATACGTGAATGGTTTCGAATATATCGAACTCGTTCGTCTTGTAGGTATGATACCTATATCCAAGTTGTCGTTGTGAGGTTGTTTCGAAAACTTTTCCGTTATGTGGCCAACACTGCATTTTAATTTCCTGCAACTTTACCGGAATGGAATTTCATTGCTGTACCACTGACAAGGGTGGATTGGTTATTCGTTGGTTTTAGGTTTATCACTTTTGTCCGGATGACTTTGGGTGGTTTGTTTCTTTTTTTTGCAAACAAAAAGATGTGAGGTAACATTCCGTGTATAGTTTGTGCAGGGAGAGATGATGAAGATGTGAAAGAGTTCATGCTATTCGGTGATTGCTCATATTGTACCTTCTGTCAAACGAAGTGATGGTCACTCTCCTTTGGAAAATATCGTTCTTTTTGAGGTTATATACACTTCAACTAAGGTAAACGAATTTAAGCTTGATTGAGTAGGTTAGTAAAGGAGAGTGGATTAAATATCAAATATCTGAAAGGGTCAAATCATGAAGAATAATATATTTAATTTATATTTCTCACAATAAATAAATGTATGGGAAAAATGATAGTTCAATACTTTTAAAAGCGGCTTTCAGCTTGACATGTTCAACTCACTAAACATTATACGCCACGTCTACAGGGTACTATTACGTTCTTCTTGCGTTAAAATATTTCTGTAATTTAATTTGTCACATCACATCACGAAAAAAAAATGTTTCATAAAGTTCGTTAATAAATTCGAGATTGATTATTGACAAAACTTCCCGTTTGTTTTGTTTTAAATTCGATGAAGAAGAAGTTTCATCGAAGATTAAAAATTTAAGGCATGATAAAACTTAACTTCTATGTATTTTATAAAATATAAATTTTCTTTTTTAAATGTTCGTGATTTATTTTATTTCCTTTCTTAACTTAAATTAAAATAAAGCAAATTCTGGAATACAAATGAGAAGTTTTGAATTATTGATGAACAAAAATGCCACCCATTTTGATGGAAACGCACATCATCAATTTCAAATCTTTATTTTTGGTAACGAGGCACTCAATTTAGTTCACAACATTCTGTATAAATAGTTAAGCATCACTTAAAGAGCTGAATACAAATGTAGTATATTGTAATACGTTTTTTGTAAATAAATGAAATTCAAACCTTAACTTGACATATAGAATTTGTGTATAGCTAAGCAAAACAGTCTCTTGAATAGTTCATGTAAAGTTTACACAGCACTTGAATTCTTTATTCATCTGTGTGATGTTCCACTTTATGCAAAGACAAAACTATTGTGTTATTTGGCAATAGCTTTGCAAGGAAATATAAAATACAAGCACTTTATTTTGCATCCTAAAATTATATACATACCTTCTCGTTAAAGTTATGCCTCATTTATTTAAAAGGTTTATGTATCTTTTTTCATAGTCATAGTTTGAATTTTATCTTATCTTCTTGTAAAAAAGGTTAAATAAGTCAAGTTATGCATACGTACAAATTAAACTCAAAACATAAACCAAATATTATACTATAGTAAATAGTCCTCAAAAGCTATTTATATATAAGCTTTATTTGATATCTTCAACATTGTAAGTTGATTGCTTTAATAATTAATTTTGAGATACAAACATTAAGAAACTGTTTTTTGGGAACGTCTCCAGTTTCTCTATTTTTGAGCATTATGGATCTCTAATGCTCAAAAATAGAAAACTGAAGACGTTCACAAAAAACACCCTCAGATAAAATTTAAAGCTGAATATTTTTTGACCCCAACCTTTTTCCCTCCCATCAAAAGGAATTTAAGAAAAGAAATTTAAAAATGAAAGTAGCAAGTAGTATTGGTCCGGAATTAACATCCCTGTTTCAATCTCATTTGTCAAATCCAACTGACATTCGAGACTCTATAATGTTAAGTTTAAGGTTTAAAATAAAAAAAAGGTGTTAAAATTTTCATAACTCATATTACAAAAATAATAATTTGTTATGAAATCAAACTGTCGCATAAAGGGAAGTTTTGTTTATTCGAAGTAGCTGCCGTGTGGTCGTTCGATTTGTCTCTCTATAAATATTTCTGCACACAATTACAAACTATTGAAGATTTGAAAGCGAATATTCGTTACGCAATGTCCTAGTTATTTCTTGAATTATGTCAAAAAGTCATCGACATTTACCTTGTCAGGATCGAGGCCTGCAGGAACTCCCATGGGGAACAATTAATTGATATTATATTCCGTTCATAATACAAAGAATTTATTGAAAAAAAATTGATCTAAAAAATTTCTTTTTTTAAATTTATTTCGGAATTACAAAATGGATCATCAGTCTAAAACCTATCGAGTAAAAAAAAAAAACATTAAGTTTTATTACCTTCTTCTAATATTTGAAAAGATTTAGTTAACTCTCCAAAATTCATTTCCTTTGATTAGTACCTAATTCTTTCTTCAAAGAAGAATCCGTTTTGTCAAAACCATTTGCCCCAATATGCTTTTATATAAAATTATTAAGATGTGTGCCATAAAAAATGTTTCCCTCCTCATAAATTACAACGAACAAGATCCTATAAGTACCAAAAAGTCTTGTTTCTGAAGTGGGATAGTTTCAGATTATTATGAAAATTGTTATTTTTTTGCTCATACACGAATATAGTATGAAAGCAAAAAAAAAACAAATAACTTCCCTACATTCTTTCCTTATTTTTGTTGTGGTTTTTCTTATCGGTTAAGGCTGACTGAAGATACGCAATATCTAAGAATAAAACGTTAAACCTTAATAGTTTTAATGAAGGTTTATCCCTTCCACATGCGAGCCACCAGTACAGTATTATGGTTCTTCCTTTATAGTGTAACAAAGTTCCGCCCTATGGTTTTTCCATTTTCTGCCTTTCTTTTCGGTATAAGGATATATTAACATACACACGAGGTAGAGAATGGGGAATAGAGATACTTAGAATTTTCATGTTCCGCCATCCGTTTTATGCCATGCCTTGAGTCCCTAGCCATATCATGTCCATTTTCCTTTCGACAGATTCTCTCATTTTGCCTGCAGCAGGATAAGGCTTCACTTGATTTTGATTGATCAATAAAATAGAGTATTTTCCGCCAAAAAGCCACAACCAAGCAACTACAGATATATCATATATGTTGTTTAGGTTAGATAAGGTACATATATATACATACGTAACGTAATAGTAATGAAGTAATTTTGTAGTAAAGGTCTGATCTATGAGATTGAATGGCAAAAAGTCAATTTACTAAATCGTCCGTATAAAAGAAGAAGAAAAAAAAGAGTAGGTATAAATATCGTACTGTAACGAGTGTAACCGATGCATTTGAGAGATTAGGTCAGCAGAAGTCGAACACTCTGTGTGTGTGCATGGCAAATATCAATTGCTCTTTGGCATTCCTGTGTAATCCTTATTTTTTTTTTCATTTATATAAACGAGTTAACTGTGGTTTGAAGGTTTTATGGATAAGACA
The DNA here is from genome assembly GCA_951394125.1 of Epistrophe eligans. Lineage (NCBI taxonomy): Eukaryota > Metazoa > Arthropoda > Insecta > Diptera > Syrphidae > Epistrophe > Epistrophe eligans. The sequence goes on from OX596031.1 coordinate 1,273,466, forward strand.
CGACAAAACACTTAACCAATTTGCCATATGTAGGTACCTATAGATTGTGGTTTGGTCTTCATATCAAATGATTTTTTTATACTGAATTTATAGGAAACACAAATTAATGAAATTAACAGTTAGCTGAGTGCCTTAATTTTTTTTTAAATTTAATTTGAATCAATAGATACATAAAATGAAGACTTTGAATTATTTACTTCTTTTTGGTTGAAGTATAAATAAGTACACAGTGTGAGCATGGAAGGGCGAACTAAATAAATAGATACGGATAGTACCGGAACCCAAATGTCAGTTCTTTTTTTCATTAAATTATCTGTCATTCTCTAAGCTTTGTACTTGAACACAGTTATATGTATATAATATGATCATTACAGGAACATCCTTTAAATTGAATTTGTCTGTCTATTGTGTTAAAAGTTTTTACATTTTTGGTCTCGCCAATAATTCCCAATCAAATAAATTAATATGATCATCACTTTATCATCTCACACAGGTAATTTTATTCGGAACGAAATTCTATGTTCAAAAATTCGTACGTTTTCGAAAATTTCGCAATTACTTCGAATTGTCAAAATTGAAGTTGCATCAATTTTTAATTGTTATGAAAAGTGAATTTACTTTGCCAATGAAAATGGATGAAATATTATTGCCATTTTTAAAGGAAAAAAGACGAACAATTTTGCGAGAAATATCTTATACATTTGTACATTATGTATATGTATTAAATTTACCTGTAGGCGGTAGTATGAATCGTTCTGATGACTTGTTTATTCTTATATTGGTAAGTGTGTATGATTTCTACTAAAATAATAATACGTTAGTAAAAATAATACAAAGAATTTAAAAGTGGATGAATAAGTTCAGAAAATAATGGAATGAACCGAAATCCAGAACATAAATTTTCATTTTCGTTATTCCCATTTCGAGTGAACATCGTATAATTTCGTCATTTGAATTCACAGTTAGTGAAATGGGCGTTAATAGTCCCATTAATAGGTGAGGCAAAAATTTTGACTAATTTTCTAAAAGGAAGTTTGTTTTGTAATATAAATTTATGGACTATTGTGTATGAATATGAAAATAAGTTTTTTTAGAAATATCATCCTGCCATTTTTTAGAAAATGTGTTAAGATGTACATATTAAGAATTTCGTGGAATTTATATTTATCGCACATCTATGCATTAATACTTAGGTACTCTATATATACAATAGTTTCCATATTTAATATAGATATTCAACAAAGAATTTTTAATGTAAACATCATATACACAATTATGTTTAATAGTCTTGTTTTAGTTCTTTCCAGTAGAGGGTTATGAAATTAAAATTTAATTGCATGTCAAGAGCAGCAAAAAACTTAAAATGAAAACGAAAGAACCCATTCTGATGATGTCCTGTTTGCAATAGTTATTGAGTGTCAATAAAAGGGTGGTTGGAATTCCAATACAATAAGAAGGCACGACCTATTCAATACACCAGATGTCAAAAATATATAAAAATATGAAAATGAGATTTATGTGAAAATTGACAGCTCAGATGAATGCCCCCCCCGTAGTGCGAGATAGCAGCTGTGACTCATCAACCATAATAAGGTCTCGATAAAAATTCACTTTATTTCATAAAAATGTATGTTCTTCAAGGGATGAGGATAAGAATACAAAAGAAAAAAATAATAAACTTACCTCAATTGGATATCAGAGATACATTTGTCCTTTCGTTGTCGGTTGTACTCGTCTCAAAGTTGCTACACCCTGTTGTATTGTCCGAGCTCATGAATGGTGTTTCACAAAATCTCATCTCCACCGTCTGCTCATCGCCCGAATCCACCTCATTATCCTCCTTCAATGGATCATCGTTCAGCAGAATATCGACTCCTTTCTTATCACGTTTCCCTGTCATAGAAGCCGCCCCATTTCCGTAGGTTGCTTCACGTGGTATGATAGTATCTTTCTTCTTCATGCATTTATCTTCTGTCAGCATTAGATTATTATCGCCGTTATCCAGGTCGGCGTCATTGTGGTGCAGCCTGGGACCGCAAGTATTTCGGTCGGACCGATTATAAGTACGCGTAATATTGATGATGTTATTGTTAGAAGGATTGAAACACGGCAGTACGTGCTTGAACTCCTTGCGGAAGTTCTCGTTCAGCCAGGCGTACAAAAATGGATTGTAGCAGGTGGATGACATGGCAATTGAGTGCGCAACGAAGAAGAACAGCGTATAGAAACGCCACTCATTGGATTTCTCGTAAAAGTCATCTAGGATGTTTACGACATTGATTGGCAGCCATGATAGGCCGAACACGGCCACCATTGAGATTAACATGCGGTTTGTCCGCTTCTTTCGGTCCCTGTCGGCTTCTTCTCGCCGCGAGCTTTTACTACCTGGCTTCGCCCGAGCCCGAGCGTTCAGTTTGACTGACACCCAAATGTAGCAGATTGATATGATGAAGAAAGGAAGAACAAACTGCAAGATAGTCGTGACCGACCCAAAAACCTTCCGGTATTGTTCCGATGGCCAGTTCTCTTCGCAATACGTTGGCACCATTGACGATGATGAAGTTGTATTTTCAAAGGCAAACGTCCAGGCTGATATTGGATATCGACTTGAACTGTGCGGAACTGTTGTGTTTTCCAGTCCAGTGACAGGGCGGGGCGTCGTCGGTGCTGGACTGGTGTCTTCGGCCACCACCTTCATGTACATGCCATAGGGCAGGGTAGCCAGCAAAGATATCACCCAGATGCTGACAATAATCGCGATGCAGGTGGACAGCTTCATCCTCGGATGGAAAGGATAGATGATCACGAAATACCTATCGATAGCAATTGAGGTGAGCGTCAATGTCGATATGTATATGCTGCATCCCTGCGCAAAGGACACGAGGTGACAAAGAGTCTTACCGAACGCCCAACGACCCATGAATGTGTAAAGGGGTGTAAACGGAACGGCCAGCACGCACAAAAGAATATCGGAAAGAGCTAGATTGGTTATGAAAATATTTGTCACAGTTTGCATTGCCCGATTACGAAGGACCACATAACACACAAGTACATTGCCGAACACTCCCAGGACGAACACCGTCGAGTACAGAATGCAGAAGAAAATCTGCACCAGCTCGTATTTGATGACATCCGGAGAGTCTGCTGACCGTGCTGCCATAAGTGTGTCGTTCTGTCCACCAGCGATTGTTGTCGACCAAGGAGAAGAAGGCGTTGTCGTTGATGAAAATAGGGGCAGGAAGGAAGACGACGAGTATTCAGTGCCTGTTGTTATGGTTCTTGTCGCTGCTGTTATCGTCGTCGTTTTGAGGAGCGATGGAGGCATTGTGTTGTTGTATTCATAACTAAAGCTATTCCTGATGGCATCTGTTGCATTCATAGTGGCAAGTGCAATCTGTACCAAATGGTTCGACGTAGATGGATTCTGCATTCTATGTTTCCATGGTTTTGTTTTGTGCTCTATGATGGTAACGAAAAAAAGGAAGTGATTTCTTTAATGCTTCGAGGTCCTTTGCCAAGAAATTATGGATTCATCTCTGGTGTGGCTTTGATTCAAGATGGAGAAGAAGAAAATGTCTCGCTGACAACCAACACCATCCGCACCTGCAAAAATGAAGTCAATTAATTAAAAATGCACAAGTGCAAAATATATGAGTTGCAGTGCCTATAGGTATAGGTACATATATTATAAAAGTTCTGTTTTTCTTTTGTGTAAATGGAAAATGCGGAAGTGAAATCGATGCGGTATATTTTCTAAAGCTCCAAAGCAATGTTTGGTTATACTATTTACCGCGTAATTTAGTTTTAATTAGATTTAGCTGTTGAATTTAGTTACGCGATTGTATACCTGCAAATTCTTTTGTGGGCAAACTCACAAGAAAGTCATTAAAGTTTTTTTTCCAGAAATAAATCAAATACTTAAAATAATTTGTTGGCAACATTTCTCATCGTTGCTGTTGGTTGGATGAATAGAATTTACTTTCAGGACAGTTGGGAAATTTCTTACAAATATATATTATGGGTATGTATGTATCTATGAAAGCTTTTGTTTCTTGATTGATTTACAACTTTGTTTGCAATTTAATTGGTGAGATTGAGATAGTTTCATTTGAATGACAGATCGTAATTAATTGTGTTTGAGAATGTACTTCTGCAGAATATTTTAGAGAGCTTTCCGCTTGCAAACTTGTGTGAAAAATTTTGATCAATATAATATAGAGACGAATCGATCTTAAACGTAAATATCGGAATGTGATTTTTAAAGAATACTTAATTTAATTTATTTTCTTGAATCATGGGTTTTGCTAGACATTGTGTGGAATAAGAATATACTGTCCAACTATTCGATAAGCCTTCGAATTTCTAAATATTTCTGCTTAAATAAATTATCAAGTGACTCTGTGAAACAATGGTACACTGTGACGTATGCGTACTTTTTTTGTAATCTATGTAATGTAAAATTATTTTAAATAAGATGATGATTGGTGAATCGAAGAGATGTTCTGTTTTCTCTGTTTTTTAGAATTATTGCGCTATTCTAAATTAATGTTTGTACCAGATTAAAGAAATGCTCGCACATGAATACTAATTAAACAGCTTTAAGCTCATATTTTGCTCACGAGCTCGAGCAGTTTTCAAAACTCATGAGCATGAGTTACCAAACGTAGAATAAAGAAAATGCTCAAAGTCAAAATTTAAAAGAGAATATAAAAAATGTCTGACTCACGACCATGAGCAATTTCGAGCAACTCGTTACTCGTGACTCGTGAGTACTGGTTTCCTTTTTAAAAGAAATAAGAATCTAAACTACGTGCGCCGTTTGTGTTGGTACAAGAATAATGAGTATAGCGGATTTGGCTTATAAGGAACACGCTTATTAGAAAAAAAAAACATGCTTTTCAGAAACAAAAATTCTATATAAATCAATCGCTCGACTAAAGAATGATAGATTCTTATAAGTGCTCATTTGATATTTTATACTCATGAGCAGCTCTTTAGTGAGCATTTCTATAAACTCTCAAAAAAAATTGGAAATTTTTAACCCATCTTAAGAAAAAATCAGTAGGCGTGTTTGCCTTAATTGAATTTTCATACCTCATTTGATTCCCCAAATTAAAACTAATTATCAAATATTTCCGGAAACCTATGTACCTATTTTGTAAATATATACCGAACTTAATAATATTAATTATTCATATTTGTATGAAAGAATCAAAAGTCGAAACCTTTTATAATTATGTTGCGGTTGCAAAATAAAGGTTCTTCATGCTTGAATGAATTGAAATTGGATATAATGGATAATTCATATTTCAAGAAGAAAATATTGCTGACCCTTTTATTTTTGGGAAATCCAATCATTGTCCTTTGCCACAAAAAATACTTCTGATCTTGAATTATGTCTTATTCTTCTAAATATAAAGATAAAGAAGCATTTATTATTTTTTTGGTTCAGTTTGTATATTTACTTTTATTCTAAATAAATAAACTGTCCTCTTAGTGTCCTTGTGGATATAAAAGATAAATTGTATATTTTATCTCAGAGAGACGAAAATATCTTATGCCCCTTAGACAAAAAAATATATTGGAATTTTCCATTTCAATGATGAGAGTTAGAGTTTAACGGCTTCCAGACATATTTTTATATTTAGTTTGAATATTTATTACTGAAGACATTCTAAAGGAAGATTTACAGTGTAACCATGTTTGTAATTCGCAAACCAACCAAAATGTAAAAAAAAAAAAAAACACTGTTTACTTTATCTTCAGAAATGGTATAAAGAATGCTGAATGATAATTCCTTGTTCAAATTCAATTAAACATGATGTTTTCAATATTTCAGATATTTACAACTTGGTGTTTTTTGTTTGTTTGTTCGTTCTTCTACCGACACCCTAAGTCGAGGCATCATGGATTCCTGATCAAGTCATTAGACGGACGTTCTCCCTCACTTCTTCTTCCATTTTTTGTTCCAAGTCATTTGCAAAAAGGATACACCCAAACGAGTCCAATACGATGTCTATTACAGAAATATCAACATTTTTCATTTTATCCTTTAATGTATCTTTTATCTAACACAGCAGTAGCACAAATCGTTTCTTAGTTAGTATAAAACAATTGAAATTCAGATTTCATGCAAATTATAAAAGGAAAACAACAGCAGAACACAAGAAAGGAATGAAAAACTTTTTCATTTACTCTTCAATATAAAATGTCAGAAAGGATAAACGAAAAAGAAGCAAATAAATGGACAAAGCCTGCATAATTTAGATACTATTCCCGACGTTGTCTTATATATCAAAGCATAATAAAATCTCTATTCTGAATGGGCAGTGGTGGACTGGGATTTTTGAAGGCGCTAAAGAAAAAATATAGGACTAATGTATAGATATTTCAATATTGAAAAAAGAAAAAATATTAACAACCATTTTCTTCATTCCACTTATTGTGAATACATATGATGAAAGTGAATTCAGGTCTTCCAGAATGCTAGATAGAATTGGAATAACGATGTTCTGCATTTTGGTTTATTCTATTTTCTTATGCTTTACTTATGTAAAATTGGTGCGGTTGCAAAAAAAATGTATACCTATATTTATTCTTTTAAGTATTTATATATTTTAATTTTAGAGAAAATCGTAAGAACATACGAATATACGATTATTAAATTCCATAAAAAATCGTATTCAAATGCAGTTTTGAAATTAGTGTTAGCAACATATCCAAAATTTGGTCAAACATACTTTTTTTTTCCCACTTACTTTATTATGTACAGCCTTGTCAATGTACAATTTTTAAATTGGATTCAGAATTATGAGCGTTTTTTGTTTGGGTAAAAAAACTGTTATCCCTAGAGACGACCGCCCCCTAGGATATTCTTATTGTGGTATTCTCTTTATCCGCCACTGAAAATGAGGTGGAGAAAAAATCTAACTAGAAAAATATCACTTAGGGTAATGCTTTAATCACCATCACCATGGACAAAGATAAAATTATATAAAAGATGAAATAAGGACTAGAGTGATTCTCTTTTGGTTTTTCCCTTTTATTATCCTTTTCAAAAAGCGAACCCTTTTCTCCTTAACTATTTCTTTTGGAGATCCTCCTCCTTAGCAAAAGAAAAAAAAAAAACAAGAGAAAACCAACAAGTCCTTATAATTAGTGACCATGCTGATTGTCTAGAAGCCTTGTCTGGTACAATGGGGCTCTTTCAAGTTCCCAGCTGTCTCGGTGGATAATTTATTGCTTTTGTTCGTAACATTACCGCGAGTTATACATATAATTACCTACTATACATATATACATATATTTACTGTATTTTTTTATCGTCTTATCCTGAAGTTGTATTACATAAAAATCAAACCGACAAAAGCACTCAAGCTCAAAGCACTTATCCCACCAACAACTGGTATATCATAAAAAATAAAGTTAATCTAAGTAAGTCCGTTTAGTTTGATAGTTTGATAAACAAGCCGATTTGGTGTATGTTATGTGGGTATATAATTATTACACTACAGGAGACTAAAAGTTACAAAAAAAAAAGTTTTCGTAGTTTCATATCATTTGATTGACGCTATCCTTTTCATAAAGTTCAACTTATTAAAATTAAACAAGTTTTCATCCTAAATTCTTAGAATTATTATAACAATCATAATCATAGTAAGTTATGGGATTTTTCCTTAGGCTTGTTGTAAAGATTGAAATGAAAATGCCCTTCTTTCTATTTCAGCCACAGTAAAAAGGTCAGCCACCAGGAAAAGAAACTTTATTCATCATAAGTATTTATTATCTCCTCGAAAACTGACGCACAAAATTATGATGAAATTCTCACAAGGCTATACAAACATATATACCAGGTACTTCTTAATGAACAAAGAAGAACGACTTACTCCTTACATCTTCACCGATACGCCTACCATTCCATCAAAACTTACTGAAGTTGAATTAGGTTACAAAGTGTGTTGGTTGTAAAATATTTTTGATTAACATTTTGTACCTTACGAAAAGGAGTGAGATTTGAGAAGAGAATGATTTATACATAAATTGTGGATAGACTCTTATTAAAAAGTTTGAGTAAATTTTTTTGATTGAAATATGTAAGGACGAGTGTTGAAGCATGATTTCTTAAGGTAAAACATGTATTTACCTATATATGAAGATGAATGTGATAAAAAGCTTTAGAAAAATAATAATTGCAATTTATTTTGCACGAAAACTGGGGGTAATATAAAATTCTTAAAGAAAAAATCTGCCGCGGTAGAAATGAAATGGAATGAGTTTTAATAAGGGTTACATTTTTGTTGAAGAAAAAAGTCCCGAAGACTTTGTTGTAAGTGTAAGAATTCTAAATTCTTTAAGTATTTTGTCTGATGCCTCCTTGTGCCTTATAGGTACTCAATCAGAACCTTGAACTTAAAAATATTTCGTCAGATTTTTTTCAGAAAGTTTTCTAATTTCTTCTAATTTTTCATCGTCGTTTTTCGTTAAAAGAAAAAACAAATGAAAAACCTTTGACACCAACCCAGAAAAAGGTCAGTAAACAATTTTTTTATTTCTTAAATAAATGATCCTATATTAGAAAAGTTGAATAAAATCAATTATGATGGTATAATTTGGTTTTCTATGTTCATTGCTTTAATTCCCAAATTTCAACTTTATTGATTCTTTTTGAGTTTGTTGTAAATTAATCAGAACCCCCATTTGGTATTTTATTCTGAAGGTTCTCTCTAATAAACATCCCTTCAAGACTCCAATGACTTCAACAACCCATGTCAATACTTAATTTTGGAAATAGGAAAAACTTTTCTTCTTCACAGGCTGTTGAAAAAAAACCATTCAATAATAATCTAACTTAAAGCCAATGGCTTTGTCAACGCCTTGTAGTCTTACAGAAATAAAATGAATAATAACATCCCTGTTTATTTAAATTGCCGACCGTTTAGCTCCTAAATTAAATGCGAAAACTTTAGCAATTCTCTATACGAATTGCTACCACCACAATACTCGTCTACACAACACAAGCCACCAAAGCAAATAATGCCCAAATTAATCACACCCGCCATAGTGCCATAGTGAGGAAGTTGTAAATGTGTTGCGTATACAATTACATATACCACTTGGCTCTCATCCTCCCTAATCGTCCCATTTCCGGTGGCTTTCCTATTACAGCCAACTTACTCATGTAAACTGCTTGACAGTATACAATTGCAAATAATTTAAATCGTCAATTTAGATTTCGCTTCTCCAGCGTAATCCATTAAAAGGTTTCCCCCATCATCCCAGCTTCGGAGCTACCATGTGCCAGGAAAACTATTTCACTTATTACCCAAACCTGAGCAGAATTTGGTTAAAGCAGCGGGCTCAATAACCCTTCAATCATTAAATATGTACTCGTTGTTCGTACATATGTATATATATACCATCATAATATAGAGGGGTTTTCTTTCAGTCACTTTAAAGATTGTGGTACACGGTGGCGGCGGCGGCGGCGACAATGACAGCGCCTAGGCTGTCGTAAGACAATTGTGGAATGGATTAATGGAATATCGATAGGATGGGGGAGCTTAGTATTGTCTGAATTTTCCACGCATTGTTAAACAACTTAAATTATAGAGTCCTTTTGCTCTTTTGAATTATTTATTACAAGAAAGTGCTGATGACGCTGGGCTGATGGTGGATGGATATGGTTGTGTTGTTTGAAGAATTTATCGTGTTTCGTTTTGTGTGATTAAAACACTTAACTTTCAACAAGATAAACGTCAACATTTTCTTATAATGTTTTCTGTGTAGAATGTTGATGGGTATGAGGATGAGGATATCCTGTCAAGGACTACCATCAGAGGCGGGTTGATTTGAAGATGACAAGCAAAGATACGCTTCTCAACTCGAGAGATAATCTTTTTGATGTTTGTTGCAAAAAAAATATAATACAAGAATCTTAATTAAGTAATCATGAGGATTAAGGATATGCCAGTTTTGTGTTCACATAAATATTTATTTTTACAAAATTTAATTAGGACAAGCAGTGTTAGGCAAAATATGTGCGTTTAGAAAGCATGTTTATGCGGGGATGTGCATGAAGAATTTAGCTTATTCAAAATAATACCGTTATAGTGTTGTCATAATGCTTGATATTTTTATGTATATACATAAATATTGAAAACATCTTGAAAAAGGTGCTCACACAACGTCGTGAGATTTTCTGTAGGCTTACAAAAAAATTTTCAGTTTCGCTGTCAAATACTACGAACAAAAATTGGAGTAAAAAATTGATCAAACTATATTTTCTTGTCTGCAGAAAATGTATGAGATCTCAGCCAACACCCGGAATCTTCCGCTTCCGCTTCTTGCTTGCTTAATATTTGAAAAAAATTAGCCTTCAATAATTATAGGGGTGGGCAGTTTGATTTTCCATCAAAGAGCTACTACATTCAAATATGTACTTAGATTTTTGTTCTTTTTTTGTATTGCTCAGTGTCAACGACGTGTAAACCAGACGTGAAAACCTTCCCTTGGTTTGTGTGTGGGTGCTACTCGTCTTCGATATCTGCACGCGTTTAGTTTTTTGTAAAAGTACGATTTGAAATTTTTTTGGCAAACGAAAAAAAGCATTACGGAAATTAAAGAAATAAAAAAGTGACATCAACGGCATGTTTTAAATAATAATATTTAAACATAAAATAACATATTTTATTCTTCAGTAAAATGCGTGTTTTTTTACTTTGAAACTCTGTTATTTTCTGTCAAAATTACACATTTTATTTTTTTTTATATAAACTTTGAAAGACTTTTGTGTAGTTTTGTGAAGAAAATCAATGAGTTTCAAAGTTAAGGAACGCACCTAAAGATTTTTAAAATTTGTATATTCTTCAAAAAAAAAAAAGATTTTTTTCAAACTAGGAATTTTTTGGCAAAGTTTGGAAGCTACACGTTTATTTGGAGAAGCCATTATTTGTGTATATAGTCACCAAATCAGCGACACTCCGGTTGTGTTTTTTGTCATAAAAATATCAAATAGAAATAAAATATTTTTAAAAAAGTTTTTAGATTTTCTATGATTAAACAATAAAACAAACAAACAATATAATCAACTTATTAACGATAAATTAAGTTAATAATACATAAGATATTTTTGCCTTTTGATCTTGAATGTGATTTTTGTTAAGATTTGCTACTGAACGTTAATTAGCAGTTAATTGTTTATTAATAAATATTTTAATTCCTCAATTAAGTTTTGATCAACTTTTTAACTGTCGATTTGTGAATCAGAAGATAACTAAACATATTTTTTTAATAGGGGTATAGAAAGGAACTCAAAATTTTTGTTAAAAAATCCATATTTATGTATCAAAATTTACTTATGCGACTTCATATTATTGTTAGATGATGGAAATTTGCTGAACTGTGAATATTTTACTTTTCATCTGATAAAATTAAAACTTTATGCTTTGTTTATTTTTGTCTTTTATGTTTTCCTTCGCAAAACAAACATGTTCATTGCAATCAATCATCACCATCATGATGTGATGGATTGATATCCATCAATTAAAAGTTTTTCTTCGATTGTTTACTTGCTCTCAAGTATTAATCCTTTTTTATTGTAAAACAAAATGTATTATCCATTTACCAACTGAAAGCCATTTTAATCGGAATTAATTACTCAATTCATATTCCTTTCGCGTGTCCTCTCTGTTGTGGTTCAGCAATAATAATATAAGATACCGATTATGTTATTATTTATAAAAATACATATGTAATAAGCTTTTCATAATTAATTCTGTTACTTTTAACGGAGTTAACAAATATTAATCTCCTTATGTTTTCATAATTAAAGTCGTTAATATTCCTTGCATTTATATATAAATTTTCAGCGCAAAAACTCTGACTGTAATCTGAAAAATGATATGGTCATATAAATTCGTTTATTTAAAATAGTTGAATTTGATGTTTTTTTCAGAAAAACAACCTCTTTTTCGCACACTTCATACTTGTTTTTATTTTCAAAAACAAAAATATCCATATCCAATCCACTTATTGTTAATGCATCAGAATTTTGAAATCACAGACTTTAAACAACAATTAATTACATTTGAAGAGACTTAATGAATTTTTTTTTATCAAAATACAATAAACTAATCAAGAATTGACTACAAAAAAGAACAAACCTGAATTCACAACCATTTTACACTATATCTATATATAAAAACTGGCAATAAATAATAATCTGATGACCAGACCACCCTGTTTGTGCGATGCGGTTGCACACTGCGGTCTGACGCGAGGTAAAATTGTAAAACTTAATTAACTCAATGATATAAAATAATATACATAATTTATCTACGAAGAACGATAATTGCAATTTTATTACAGTAATAAATACCACGCTTTGGGTGCTGCAGATTTTGAGGTGGTTTATTGGTTTTTGGCTCGTATCCGCGATGATTTTTTTTTCCACCTACTCTTTAGTATATGTGGTGACGCCCTTACGAAAAGTGTAATCGAGCATTGAGTGGTTTTTATTTTTTTTATTACCAAACGCATCATAATTATTCGCAATCGATATATTCTGATTGAGTATTACTGATATCATCTATGACCTATGTACATTATAAACATTAAGTAGTTTTACATACATACATATGTACGTAAAAATGCAAGCATAGTATTTTTTTATGTAGTTTGATCAAAAGGTTTTAAGTGTTCATTTCACTTTAAGTGTGGTCGTATAAATAGGAAGTACTTGATTTTGTGTACAAAAATCTGTCCTAATTGAAAATTATAATATTCATTTAAGGTTATTGCGTTCCGAAAAACTGTTTCGGTGAAGGTTTTGAGTTCGATTCCCAGCATTTTCCACCTAAAAACAAACAGTAATGTGTTTCACGGATTACTGCCTCTTGCGAGAAATTAACATATCCACCAAGAGTGTCTCTTTTCATGAAAAAGTGCCGTTCGGCAGGTCCCTTCCATTCTTGCCAATAAAACGCACATAGGAATGGTTGAGACTTGTAAGTTACTAGGTCCTGGTTCTTCACGAGCTGTTGCGCCACTACCGATGTTCTTATTATTTTGAAGGTAATCAAAGCCCCTTAAGTGCTCGCATATATTTAGTAACAAATGTTTAGAAATAAATAAAGTTAAATAAGAAATTCACAAAATGCGTAAGAAAGAGAATATATTTTTGGACAAAATTGTTTACAAGTTTTTCAAAAAGTCGGTATATTTTTCTGATCTCATTTTCATTTTTATCCTTTTCACATTTGACTATTCGAATAATTCAAACTCTAATGTTATGCCTCTTTGAAGCCTATTATTGTAATTATTCCCATTGCACGCATATAGGTACTAAGGAAGTCATAGTAATAAGTCTCCATCAATTCGCATATTATGTGTATTTCCGCTGCTTATTTCAGCCTAAACATCTTAATTACTATGATAAATAGTTTATATTCCCAAGGATGATGTTTGAAAAAAAAAAAACTGAAAACAAAAAAATGTGTGTCCTTTATAGTCGTAAATTATACATCCTTGATTCAACAAACATTATATCATTGTAGTATAGGTTGATGTATGGTCCACACTGCGATTTGATATGAATATACTCGTATGACTGTCGCCACGTTTTCGAAATTAAGAAACTCTATACTAGGATCAGGTTAGAGCTGGAGATGGAGATGGAATGGACTACCACATTCCATCACTGGAGTATATTATAACAAACACAAGGGAAAACATATCCATATCTACATTCAGTTTGAGTCTTGAGTGGGTTCTGTCGCCAAGAGACACCTGACGGTGAGATTATTAAGTGCTATAGTTCAACGAAGTCGTTATTTCTTCTCTTTTTTCTTGATGGGTGTTTTGGTGGAAAGAAGGAGCAGGGATAAATATCCTCCTGCTATCCTATAAGACATTTTCACAAAAGTTATATAAAACATACACCCATATATGGGCGTTAAGTAAAGAGATTTTTGTTGTCATTTGATGGAGAATGCCTGCAAACAAGTAAGAAGAACTTAAGGGAGATTCTTGAGAGGACACGACAGGAAATTATTAGACGTTTCTTCTATTATAATGAAATGAAAGTATTTGTTTAGTGTTTATATAATGTAGACCTGTTCGCATTGTTTTGTCAACGTCATACACGCATCACTTGAAGAGCTATTTTATCGCAAAAAAAAGTTCATTATATTAAGGGTGGTTTGACTATACATATATGTATATAATGATACTCATACTCTAGTTAGATACATATACCTAGGTGTATAACTGACAACTGAATAGAAGTAGGTAAACAAAATGAAAGATGGATTTTATTTTTGTTTTGTTTTCTTTTTTATGTCGACTTGATGACGGTTATAAAGTTGTTATAAAAAGTGCCACTTTAGCCGTTCGTATTCGGCAAATAATTCAGGTCCTCTTAGACAATGACGCACGCATACAGGAATGGTTAAAAGTTGTAAGTCACTAAACCCTGGTTCTCCACGAACTGACACATCACCAAATTTATTTATTTAATTTATAATAAATATTTCGGATAATTTAATTCTGCAGTAAAAATGTTAAAGGTATAATGGTGTAAAATTTTGAACGACTAAGTACGATGTTAAAGCAGTTTTAGTATTATGCTATGTTAAAAACAGGATTTTCCACATTTTAAACGAGTTAGCAGCGTGTTATCTTTTTAACATTTTATTTAAGTTAAAATTACCGAATGCCTATTTTTACTTAAACCATACTAACTCCAATTAAAATGTGAAAATGGTTTGTCTGCTTACATCCTAAGATATGTGTCTGGATGTTCTTACCAGTTTAAGCTCAGAATTTGAGGCTTAAAATCCATCTTATAAAAATTATTTTATTCACAATATGTGTTGGTGTTGTATATGAATAAAATGGAGCACCTGCTCAAAACTTCAGTTTTTGGAGCAGGTTCTCCATAAGGTGTATTTGGTGTACATATATGAATAAAATTCTTGAATAGCATTTCATAGCACCTGAGTCAGATTTTTATATTGAGCTTCTGCTCTGGGCAGGATTTATTCACATTACTCAATATTTTAAAGACGCCTAGTTCCCATACATCCGTGTGACGATAGTTTTGAAATGTGATATTTTTATTGGTCATGTTTAACTCATGGAAAATGTCAACAAATTTAATGAAATCAATATAGCTTCAAGAATTCTTATCTCAAACAAAAATCGATGATTTTAGATTTCCATTAATACGGGTTCTATATGCTGAACCAGGAATCATAGTTTAAAAGCGAAACCTTATCTTAAAAAAATTGTATGACCTCAATAAAAAAATGTTGATTTTCAATACAACCCTCATAATATATATCGACCATACAAATTTAGCAATAAAAATCAAATTGATTCCAATGGCTTAACATCCCTAAAAGATATTCGCTCTTAAAAAAATAAAACTGTACCGTTCTAAACTATTTTTCTTTTTATAGCAAAAGGCCAAACTATACCTTCATGTTTATAGTTGAAAGAACAGGAATTTCGACTAGGACTACTTCTAGTTACCAAACTCAATGTGATTGAAGATAAATGACAATTCCTTCTTTCTTTAAAAAAAAGCATCCGTCACAAGTCAGAACTTGATGCCTCTTTCGGGATCTCATTCTCCTTTAAGGATTGAATATATTTTAAAAAGGAAAACAGCAAAAACCAACTCGTGGCACGTTTTATGCATTAAGTCATTTCGTCAAAACATATATCGACACGGAAAGGCAATAAATCACTATATTGGTTCTAATGTCCATGACATAAGGGAAAGAAATCCTTTCTGCATTAAATATGCTGATAGTAAATGAATTATTTTGATTTGCTCTCACTCCACGGTAAAACACATCCAGCGAGTAAAGTATTATGATAATGAAATGTAACACGTAATTTCTAAGCAAATGGGATTATTAGTTACACTTATACATGTTTCTATACAAAGTCGTGTTATCTCGAGTAATTTATCAGTTTATCGATTGCTACCAATTGACATCATTCTTTATGGCTTTTCGAAATTCTTCGGAAGGAAAAAAAAGAGGAGGGCGCGTCGATATATGCGGTCTCCTGGTCTGGAAGACTTTTTTTTAGGTCATTTTTATGCAATGTAGCGCTATAATGTTAATGTCTCTTTAATACCCCTCCCCCATAATATTCTGGTTGTTTGTCATAGACAAATTGATTCCATTTTAAACGGTTTGAGGTTTGCCAGAGAAGAGAATAGGTACACTTCTGGCTTTTAGCAGATTAATCTTTGGTTGGAAAAATAAAACACCATCTCTTCATGTATAGACCTTCTATAAGACACCATGAGTTTGTATTTCAATTAGTTTATTGCAATCGGGGATGCATTGCTGATAAAGGGGCACATACATATAGTGGTGTTTATGTGTTTTACCACAGGTTACTTGTGTTTACAGTACAAACACTCGGGAAGGATAATAAATAAATATTGCCAAGAGTTTTGAGCGTTGAAGTGGTGAATGTTCGAGTATATTTCAAATAAAAATTGTTCAAACACAACTTCTGACGAAAACTATACCTAGATACATATCGATGGTAAATATTAAAATATAAAATAAATTAATTTGGTGCTCTCACAAGCATTTGTTGTCCATGTGGTTAGTCAAAAGGGTGAAATTTCGTTGAAAGGATTGTATAATTGTAATTCCATATTTAATTAAAACCAATAAAATACTTGAATTTAAATTTCAATTTCCAACGAATAGGTATGGTCACTTGACTGTAAATGGCACATTCAAAATAAAATTTGTATTTTTACACTCTGTTAAAGACGACATATTTTTTAATAGCGATAAAAGTTGATTAATATTTAATTATATATTTAAACTCTATCCATATCCAGTTGTTACGAGGTAGTTCTTAAAAATCACCATTATATTCAAAAATAAAAATGGTACGAAAGATAAATAATTAAATCCATGTACAAATCTGAACGTGTCTTCAGACTTTTAGTTTTAGCATACCGGAAATACTAAAATTCAAAACATCTACTCTTTTGTTTTAAGATACTTAAGTGTTGTCTTTAATATTCAACAAACTAAAAGAATTTTATTCTTCTTGTAATTTCCTATGATTTTTGTATTCAATAAAAAAGTGTTGAAATCCTCCCAGATAGTCGATAAATAAATTTGATAAATATGTAGACATAAAATGAAGAAAATTTTAAAATTGACATAATTTTTCTAAACAATTATTGTTTTGTTAATTTAATGTTCGTTATTTACCAGGATCAACAGGATGTTAAAGTTAATGATTAGTTACACCGACAATATTCCATTAATAATGTGTTGATGCGGTAATCCCTGGGCTGACATAACAATTTTTTTTGTGGTCGTTAAATGCTGTTTTAAATCAATTTATCAAAATTCCAAATTAAATAATGCTATATTCTTAGTCTTTTTCTTGGCTGTTAAGTAAGTAATGATTTTCCTGAACGGAAATAATAAAAGAAAAACAAAATGTTGACAATTCGTTTTTTTTTATTCCATGTTTGTTAAAATTCTCAAAAAATAATAAAATAAAAAAAGATACAATATCTTGCCGGAACCCCATAAAAACTTTCTTAGTTTCCAAGTTTTAATGAATTTATACGCTAAATTCGTTGAATAAAACTTGATTTTTTATAGTCTTGAATATTAAAACGGATATCAAATATTATCAACTTAAAGCTATTAAAATTTTAGGACACCAAAGTTTTATAACTCGTATTGACGACTGTTATCGCTTGATAATTAATTTTCTAGAATTACTAGCTAGATACGAATCCTAATTAGCATAATCCGATTAAATTAACAATTTTTAACTTAAAACTTCTCTATCTTTAAGCTTAAAAATTTTAAAATAGAAATGTTCTATAAATTACTGATGATAGAAATTATTGTTATTATCTCTGATTAAAAAAAGAACAAACGTTAAAACAATTCACTGTTTTTTATCAAAACTTAAAATACTTTGTATCTTCCGCATTTTCATAAAAGTCATCATAAATCGACACAAAAAATAAATAAATGCAAATATCGATTTATTAATCAAGTTGTCATTGTTCTCACGTGATTTATTGTAGTCGGTGGTCAGAAAAAAAACTTATAAAACGTACACGCCACCAATACAAGTCCGTTGTGGTTTTCAAAGATAAATAAATAATTGAATTTTTTGCTGCGCTCTGAAAGCAAGAGAATGTTATCCTTTCAAGCACTATAAAGCTGTTGTTCCAAGTGAGATATTTTCACGAAACAAAATATAACAAAATATAATAATAAAAGGATTGCAAGTACTAATTTAAATAAATATAGAAACTATAGTCGGTTTATGGTTCGTTGGATGTGGCACTTTTAACTTTTTTTACACTGCACAAAATTGAAGGAAAAAGATACTTTTGGGGAACGGGGAGCTTTTTATTTTTTTGTTGTATGTGAGAATAAACTTTTTTGTTTTGTTTTGTTTTTTTTTTTTTGTTTCCTAAATAAGCCGAAATGGAAAAATAACAAATGGAATATAAGGATGATAGGTAAGTATGTATGTATGTATATAATTTTGTTTGAAAGTAGGGAGCCCTTTCGTCCTAGGGACACACTTCGACATGTGAAAATTACATTTTGATCCCACGAAGCAAAAGAGAAAATAATCCTTAGGATTCCCTTTAACTATAGTCTGCAAACTGTGGAAAATTTCATATTTTTTTTTTAAGTCTGATTGTAAGTTTTTTTATTTTTTGTCTATGTATGAAGGTTTCTAGTGATTAGTTTTTTTGACACTGGAATATTTTCTTCTTCGTAAAAATATGTATGTATATTTAAGAAAGAAGATATTACATGCCTATAGGTAGCGTCCGTAGGGAAATGAAATTCAAAATTTTAATCAAACTTGGCACTATTATGGTAAATTAAAAATTTCCTTTGTATATCTTCAAAACAAACTGTTTGATCACTAGCCTTAAGTTGAAATTGAAAGGAATATAGGTATAGATACTAAATTTTAAAAGAAATTTATTTTTTAGCTTCGAAATAATAGGTCATGTATTGATGTTTATTTGTGATGGAAAATGATTTCAAGGATAATCAATGATGAGACACCTGGTGTTTTCTTTTTAAATTAGGTTAGATTAGATTAAATTAGTTTTTGACACTGGCAGCTTTTCGACTTTTTTATAATTTTAACTACATACATATATGAATGACCTTAGGTTTTTGAATTGCAACCTGAATTGCACGGCCAAGTTAGAACTAAAGAATAGGAAAGAATTTTTGTTGGGACTTCAAGTTATAGTTTCGTTAAAAAAAAATAGAACTCGAGAATTTAATCAAACTTGACATTACAATGCCTGTTGGTCTGTCCGTCTTTCTGTTCGACTACAGCAACCGCTTTAAACTATTTTTCCTATAATATTTTATATTTGTTAGACGTGGAAAATTTCACATCAAGAGCATTGGTTTCGTCTCTGACATTTTTTCATTCATTCTATCTTAAGCTCTTCAGCTTTATCTGAAAAATAGCAATTGAGTTAAACCGTTTTTAATACCATACAATTCTACCGAAAATATTCGAAATTGATATTCCTTAAAAAACTTATCTTAATTAAGTACAAGCTTTAAGGAAGAGAGAATGAATTAAATAGATGTTTTTAAGGATTTACACAAGTTCGAAGGCTTTAATAAACAATCCAAAGGCTAAATTCTCCTGAACATTAGCTACATCCGGATTTATATTTTTAACTTTTAATTAATTGACACCATTTCTATGGAAATAAATCCCGGATTAATTTCAAGAAGTCTTAAAAAATTATTTATTTTTAAGAAATTATTTTGTAATGATTTCATGTACAGCTCCTTTTCCTTAGGCGTCACATATTAAAAAGAAAAATACCTTTTTTTACATTAAACACCTTTATTCCTTACCCAAAAGGAAAGAAGAAAAAACTAAGAGACTACAAACACTAAAGGTTTCAAATTGGAAAGTCAATTAGGAAAATGAGTTTCTCACATTTAATGCACCTTAACCACTCCCAACTTCTTTTTCGACCACATCCAATCCAACCCGCACATCTTTCGTGTGTTGATGGTTTTTGATCACAAAAAGGTCCTTTGATGAAAACTTTCATTATTACTATGAATAGGTATGAAGTCCTTTTCGGGTGCGTTGATAGGTTTATGTGTGCTCTTGTTCATGGTTTTTTGGGTTACAGTTTATCTGGCATTTACGGTGCGTGTTATAGATGTTCTACTTCATAAATAAAGGGACTCACCTGAATCTATATTATATATAGGCTCCAGCTTTGAGTGATTGTTAGTGTTGTGTGTTCTTTTGCATGTGTGAACATCATCAACAAATTAAATTGGATGCTTTGTTGGGTTAAGCCCTGGATCAAAATTGATTGCGTCGACTATATGCGATAGGTCTATAGATCTATATATTTCTACATATATCTACCTGTGTTAAATAAATGCCCCCTAAAGTAGTTAAAAAAATTAAAAAAAAAAAACTTCTGCTTCGTATTTACATACTAAAGTGATTCACTTAGGATGGAAGCGGGTTGAGTTTTATCAGCTACAGGGGGAGCTATCAATATGCGCATTAATTTAAGGCAGCTGCTTATATTTTTATTTCGCTTCAAGTTGACCCGGTTACCGACGACGATGAGCGATGAGCGATGGTATTTAATAAATAAATTACCATTTGGATATGATCTGAGGGAACTTTTTTTTATTCATTTATGCAGAGTGTGGGTGCAATGAATCCTCAGAAAGGATGCAAATATGTTGTTTCCCGAGGCAAACAATTTCCACAAGGAAAAAAGCTTTTTTTTTAACAGAAACAATATCCAAAATTATTTAAAGTGTTTTTATGTACGTAGGGGAAGTGAACCCTAAATATTTGTTATCTACTTTTGTGGAATTTCCTTTGAAGTTTTGAAATATAAATTAACGCAATTAAATGTTTAACGTTAGACCAATGTTTTAAGTTCTGCAACTTATTGAATTTGTATAACTAAAATCTATTTTAATTAGTATACAAATATTCTGAAATTCAAAGGTTATTTAAATTTTCATTTTCATATTTTTCAACATGAACTGACGAAAGTACATTTTCTGCATTTCAGTTTGTCAAACAAAATCTAAAGGAATTCAAAATATAAAAACTTTCCAATAATGCCTTAATACAGAATTGAAAATTGAAAACGATATACATATGTGTATGTGTATAAATTAAATACCAAATCGGAATTTATTAAGAAATGATTTCTTAATCCCAATATTATTCAGAATGGGCTTGAAATGTGAAGGTTAAATCACATCTATTGTTCAAATTCGTTGCGTTAGTTAATGCTCAATTTAAGCTTCTTGGATTGGAATGTAATCTTCTCGGATTAAATATGTATTTATTTTTTTGTGTTTAAGAATTTTAACTTTAGAAAGGCTCTAAAAGGGACGAAAATTAAAAAATTGAGTATATCTTATAGAGTTATGGTGCTATAGAAATGTTTATACTAATAAAAAATATTTAAAAAAACAACAAAAAACAAATAATAAATTAACAATATTTTCTATACAACCTTGCACTGCATGTGCAGAGACGAAAACCTCAAGA
Source organism: Epistrophe eligans (assembly GCA_951394125.1). Classification (NCBI taxonomy): domain Eukaryota; kingdom Metazoa; phylum Arthropoda; class Insecta; order Diptera; family Syrphidae; genus Epistrophe; species Epistrophe eligans. Next base: position 1,295,081 of record OX596031.1, read on the forward strand.
CAATAAGTTCATTTTGAATGAAAAATAAACCTTTTTTTTAAATAACCACACGTTACAGGCACCTATACTATGACTTATATGTACTGTACATATAAACGCACCTGTAGATAGATAAATTGCTAGTCACTGAATATTTAAAAAGCCATTTGTTCCAGTAAAAATATACATAAAAAAGGGTCTCGTGTACGAGCAGAATGAATGAAGAAAAACCTCAAAATGTATTCAACCTCAAAGTTTGGTATACATACATTATATCATCCGTAGTTTATTTTGTTGCTGTTGTAAATACTCATATACTTCTTTAGAAAACATTCATCAACTACATACATACATACATACATATATGTGTACGTAGGTAGTTTGACGTCTCTATCTTAATTTAAATTCAAAAGTTGTTAGGGGAATGGCCTAGATTTATGTGTTTATATTTGTTAAACTGTTGGAAAAGGGTCAGACTCTCATAATAAAGAGGTATCCACCCAGGTAAAATGAGTACGGTATACATATACGTATGTATAAATAACCTCAGATCGTCCTTATCCCCGAGGCATATGTCCCATATGAAAAGTCTCTTCATATAGAAAAAGGTGACTAAATTAATTACACATAGCTGTTAAGTATAGTAAATACTGGAAGAAAAATAAAATGCACAACAGGATCGCAAGAACTTGCTCTTTTAGTTCAAGACTATAACGTGAATAAACATTGAAAGTACTAACAGGAATTTGCTGATACTCAACTTTATTTGTGTTTAACTTAAACGGTTACGTTTTCCTTTTTTTTACTTAGCTATAAGCTCTTATGTTGGTCTTAAATATTTAAGTTTTGTTTCGGCAAAGTTCACACAGTCACATTGCTGGCGGAAAACTGCGATCAAAATCAAAATACAAAAAAAAATATTTTTTTCTTTATACCTACATACATATAACAAAAATAATAACATATCTGTATAATTTTTTAAATATAATATTATTTTTTCTTTAATATTCACAGAATAATTTAAATTTCAACAAGATTGGTTGAGTTATTAATGAAATCTAAGAAAATAATCCAAAAATATGAAGATTTCCTTAAAAATTTACAAAATTCTATATACCTATTGTGTAATTTCTTACGAAATTTACGAAATTTAACACTGAAGGCATTAGAATAGTTTTCAACAAAATTTGAAAGAACCGATCAAGTCTAGTGAATTTTATTCCCTGTATACAAAAATGTCGGTCAACCCGTTTGGGCTCTGCTCTGGTGTGGATGTACAGACGCACAGACGTACAGACCAACGTAAACCATTTTTTTAAAACTTAGATATCCATCATCGTAATGTTAAATTAGATTTTTTTCACACAAAATCATTATTCTTGTCATTGCATTAAAATAATTAATTTTCCATGTCAACCACCACATAAATGTTAACATGGATATTGGATAAGTAATCAAAGAAACAGAAATACAACTTGAAAAAATTAGCATACAAATCGAGTTTTGTAAATTCCTTTATCAAACTAATCCTATGAAAAAAACTGAATTGATGTTTTCCAACAATTGACAGAGATAGACATTTGAAAACTCAGAATAACAAATAGGTACATACATACATGTATGTATATCCATCTATGTTATTTTGCCCGAAAGTATGCAAAAATAAAATACATATACATTTATATATTTCAAATAATTCTAGCAGCATTTGTTAGATGTTAGATGCACCATCCCACCTACCTACCAGCTTCTGTTGTTATGTGTTGCCTTTTCAGGAGATCCCAAAGGATTCCTGAAAAAGATTAATGAAGCTTACGATGATCCTGATGGTATACTTTTTCTCCTCCATTCACACCTTATGTGTCTATAGTTGAAGTTTAGTTCGTATTTTTTTTTGCTTTTATCACACAAAACACACAAACATTTAGCCAGGACCTCTTGCTCTATGATGCAGGAAGTCATTTGATGTGTATTTACCTTTTATTCAATTTTAAATTATTTTTTCAGCATCGTGTGTACAATAATGCACTTTCACTTTGACAGAATATATCACTCACAATGACAAGCCCATTCAATTCACTTGACACGTTATTTTTTACTTTCCGCTTTGTTCTTTGCGAAACACTACATATTTATATATTGCTAGTAGGAGAACAAACATATAATGAAAGAATTAAAAATAAAAAACGGTACTTCTGAAAGCCTGGTGGAGGACAAAAGTGTATATGACTTAATGGGCAGACAAAACTGAATGAGTTTTATTTAATAGCACTTCGTATGTGTGAAACGCACTTAACGGTAAAGAAATAATATTAAAATGGCTGCCTAACACGAATAAAGAAAGATATGCCTTGAATGGCCACATTTTAATTCAAATCCCATTGCAGTTTTTTTTTTAATATCTTTCTGGGTGGTGAGTTTAAAAACAAAAGAAAACACTCGAAAAATTCCCGCCCTGATTTCGAAATCACCAGGTTTAGATATTAATAATCCGGAAAGGTGTACCGTGTCCTTTGATGATCTTCAGATAACTGATTTGTTAAAGATACACGTTTTTCGAACAACAGGTCGTGGTGCCTTTATAACTGATAACACAGGGTTTGAAACATCGCATATAGCATAAGCTTTGGAAAACCGAGTGATATAATTAATGCGCATGAGTTCTTTTTGAGTAAAAGCTTCTAAGGAACTAAGTAAGGGTTGATGGAGTTCAAGTGGTGGTTTTGCGATGTTTATGTTTGTTTATATAAAATGATAAATCTACCGAAAAGAAGGTTGAAGTTATGGAACGTGTGTATTTTAAATTAAACTATAACCCAGGTCGTATTCTCAAGAAATCCTTGGATATCTTTGAGTAAGTTGCATTCTGAAACCTGATAAAATTTTGATTTAAACTTCTCCTTTCTATCTTTTTGTTCGTTTATTAAATGCTGGCATGGATATGATGTGTCAACGAGTCCTTTCAATTCATTAATATCTAAGAATGCAATTATTTATATTTATTCAAACACTATCTATCGAGTAAATAGCATTTCTCCATAGTATTTAGAAATATGTTACGAGCCATCAACCACTGCCAAACCAACCCGATACATTTTGAGAAAATATTGACTTTCCTAATGCACCTTCTGTGTTGGTTGAGCGAATAAATTTCCCTGTGAAATCACCAATGTGGAATATTTGTCGAATTGTATTTGCTGTTTATTTTTCGAAAATTCGAAATGGGGTGAATTGCCTTCGTTTATCAATATTCACAAGCCAAGCATATTGAATTCAAATTCAAAAAGTAAACAATAAATTCTCTTTAAAAATATTTCTCTTCTGTCAAATAATGTCGTCGTAGCTTATATAACGAATGGAGTCCGACTCCTTCTCGAAATAGGAATTTATAATCAAAATCAAACTAAATTCACATTAAATCCATGCCGTTTAACTTAGTTCTGATGGGAGAGAGATAGAAGTAGAAAGAAGGAGTAAGGCAAGGGCTTTTTATTCAGAAACAATCGACATGGAAGCATTAAATTGACCAATCTATTGTCATTTGTTATGGTCAAGAGACCCAGTCTGTCTGTCACCCGACAATTATTCGGTGTCGCCAACTCTTATATATATGTATGTAGATGATTCATGTACCGTATATTTTCCATTCTATATTTTCATACTACATATACTTCTTGAGGCAAATTGAGGATGACCATTTGATTTACGATGCGGAGTCTTTTGTTTAAAATATTGTCGTTACCCACCCACGCCCAAGATTCCATTCATCATCTTTGAAAGCTTTGAAATTTCCGACACATCTTTATGTATATGCATGACTCTCATGAGTGTTCCTTTGTTCGCTATGCATTCTGCCAAAACTCTGCAGATAAACAATAATATAGGCGATGGAGTGTCCTTTTTGCAGAGTGGTAACATATAACAGTGCATTTTATGGCGCAAATTGTTTTCTCAAATAGAATGAAACTTGAGATGAAAATTTTGTGGACAACATTATTTGTTATTTTTGTCGAACTTAGGCATAAGCCGAAAACAATTATTGGTATTGTTTATGATTGTGTAGATGACAAACACAAAAAGGACACTCGGGGTGTATTTGAGAACTCAGGAGCATAAAACAAATATTTGATGACTGAGTATCCTTTCAGGAAAATTAAAGGAAAGAAAAGGCTTTTGTGGTAATATTTTTTATAACAGAATAGAATACCTCTTTTACGGTAACAATTATTTGTCTAGACATATAACATATTCAATTCTTCTTAAGTGTTTTTAATGTCGGTTGCAGCTTTGTTGAAAAGTGATTTGAAAAAAGATATAGTAGGTACCTTATCTTCTTGGTTCATCATTATCGTGTACACAATTTTTATTCATTTTTCCGATCTGCAGAAGTCAGATCCAAGTTGTAAAAACAAGCTCACGTACGTTACTTAAAACTTAAATAACGTTAGAGGAAACAAATTGTCTTGTTGAAACCTTGGCTTTTTAGATAAAATACTTTCAGTTTTGTTTCATTAATAAATCAGCAAATCAGCAATAAAATTGACTGAAAATTATGTTGTTTTGAGATTTTAAATTAAGTACACTCATGCACCTTTATAATTTTAAAATAAATCAATAAAATGAAATGAAATGAAATAAGAAAATATGAATATGTCATTGCATAACATTGCCGAGCTTGAAAAATCATTCTTTTCCTTCCATTCAATCCTTGAATTTGTGGGTAACCATTCTGAACTTCTATAATTTAATGTTATCCAAACACAACAACTTAGTTAGATACATATGTGAGAAGCAGCGGAGCGTGTGAAGGCATTTTAACTTAACAAAAAAACAAGAAGAAAATATGTTACCTCATTACATTGGAATATCATTTCTGTAATATCCTCTGAAGCTATTTCGTTTATTTTCTAATAAATTACCCGACAAGCAGTGCACAACCAATATTTCGTGATGTGCATGTGTGTTGGGGTTTATTGTTAGTCCTTAAGCCGCCATCGGAAACACTCCAAGGAAAAGTATATAAAAACAAATCTAGAAGTGCGGGATTTCTTCACAATTTATGGTCGCATTGTCTTCAATGTTCCACTTCTTACACGTATATATCTAGGTATCGCTATAACTAGATATCGGTTTAGGTATATACATAAGATTACGTTTCATAGCTCAACATCCTTTGCCAAATCGAATTAATGTTTTCTTTATAACATTCTTAATATGACATTGGCTATACATACCGATACGATGTAGCTATAGGGTATTGTTAAACAAATATAAATATATATAATATTAGATAACATTCGATTTAGGAAAGATAATTATATTTTCTCCTAATAAAACTAGATAGTCTTACGTTGGTATATAGATTTTACTTTAATTTATTATTGATTAAATTTGAAATTAATTGTTTTTATTTTATATGTAAAAAAAAAAAACGTGTTGAACTGCTGTTTTGATGTTAGGTTTGCTCGAATAATTAATCAATTGACTTTACAAATTTGTTGAAATCTGGTGTGCGAGGAAATAAAGAAAATACTAAAATATGGCATTAAGTCAGTCCAGATTTTCTTTCATTCTGAAGGTCGCATTTTTTAAAGTGCAGAGAAAACATATTTCCTGAAGTTAAAAATTCTCTATTACTTTTCTTCTAATAATTTTTTTATTTTACTGCGCAAGAAAAAATTGTCGCAATCAGTAGTTCTTTAGTTTTTCCAAATTTTACAATTTAAAATTTAAAAATAATTTGTCACCCTTTAACCGTTAACCAATGTTAATACAAAAAGGGGTTCAGTTCGTATGTTAACTTTCTGCAAAGTTTTTCCTATTTGAGAGTATTTTCTCCTTCTTTTAAAGTTTGACAAATTTTACACATTCTTCGTAAAAAAGACACCAAACATATCTATATTATTAGGTGACAACAGAGTACCTACTCGTTCCTCGAGATTCAGTACTAAAACGTGAAAGTTAGTTCACGAATTAAAATGTGTTATTAATACAAAAATCAATTGATATATATTTTTATATAATAAGATATTTAAATTTGTGTTCTAACTTTTTAACAAAATTTCTATACAATTTCAAAAGAAAACAAGAATAGGGAACAACCCATTCCGAGGAAACTCACACTTTTGCTGTATGTTTTTCTTTTGAAGTGAATTTATTGCACATTACCTGGATGTTTATTGTTTTTGATTTTATGTCCAGACATTCCATGAATTTATGATCAATGGGTTTTTTGTTTTAGGGCTTGTTTTCTCGAGTTCGAGGCTTAAATATGTCAACAGTTGGTTTGTTGGTTTTTTTCTTTCAAGTACCTACTCAAGTACAAATATTTTTCTTTTCTTCTTTGAATTGTAAGTATAAAAACATGAAAATGAATCAATATTTTCAGAAAATATTAATACTATGAAGAATGTTTAGGATTCCAGATTTTCTATAGTGTTGTAGGTAGGTATAACAATAAGAAGGACTAATTCGCAATCGTCATTCGTTGCATTGATTTAGAAAAAGTTTTTTTGTTTTTTTTTGTTGGAATTCGTAAAACTTTGTCAACTTAATAATGTTTCTCATAACTTTTTTTGAAAAATTTTGCAACTTCTATGTATTAGGGCGAGCAATCTCTTACGAGTACATAAGCCTATACAATATTTCATTGTTGTCATTCATCGAGAGGGTTTGCCTACATATAGAATTGCTAGAAGTGACAGTGTTTATAATTCATAAGTTTATTGATTTTTTCTTAACATTGGCTTTGCTAGAGGATTTATATTGGATATGGACAAATTTAATTTGTTTAATCATTCATTCATTGAAGGTATTGATAAAGTTTGTTCTTGTAGATTGCATTAAAATATAAATATTATCAAATATTGATCAATTACATTTTAGCCTTTCATGATGGATTTTTTTTGAAAAAATCTGTTTAAGTTGTCTGATACCATAATAATTTGCTGAAATTCATTTGAATTTTATGTTTTTATTTTAATCGAAACTTAAACAAAAAATAAAATGAACGAGACGAAAAAGTTCTTAATTATTTTTTCTTAGTTATATTCACACTAAATTACTTAGGTCGGCCATGTGTACGTGTTTATCTTTCATCATAATCATCTTTTTTTTCCAATATGCTTTATTCACATTAATGAAGTAAGTGTTCTGTGGAACAAAAAAAGAACAAGATTATTTTTGGTAAAATTTGAATAGAACACAAACATTTTAATTTGTAACTTTTAAAGATGTGTAGATAGAAAGATGCTAGACATTCGTTTTTAATCATTTACATAAATATTAAAATCAAACTTATCGAATTCTAAAACATATACACAATATATCTGCTTGTAATGTTACTGAAAAATAACAGACATCCCCCCCGTTCATCAAAATTAAAAAGTCTCGACCAGAAGTCAAAAGATGCCTCCATTTTTGTGTTAATAAATTGATGAACTGTCACAAAAAAGTATGTAATTTCTTAAGAATTATTTTATTTTCTTTGCTGAAAATTAATAATTGAAAAAAAACTAACATGGTTAGAAATACGTTTTCTAATAAAGTGGAACTTTTTTTCTCGTTCAACTTCCATTTTCACCATTTGTTTTTTTAAATAAATTTCATAAATCTTGAAATGCTCAGATTTAAATGAATTTTTTATAAGATACAGTTTTTAGGAAGTATTTTCTTCGGTAAAGTTTGCATTGAGCTTATTTGACAGAAAATAATTATTTTTAAGACTTTTCCTGGTTACCTGCCTTTATTATTTAAAGTACCTAAGAAGTAAACTATAAAGTTCATTAGATCTATTGACATGCGAACATTCTAAAATAGGAATAAGTTTTACTGTTAATATTAAGTCATTATTTTAAATGATAAAAACATCGTCCTTAAAACTTTCTCTCAACTTGACCTACATTTATGATCACATAATTTTAAAATATAAGAACAAACTTTTCAGGCTTATTTAACGTTAAACAAAAAAGACAAAATGGTTTGGCCTTATATAAATCAGAGAGGTAACGACTTCAAGACAAGAAAGTATTCTAAATAAATCATCAAGGCAACTTCTAAATGCGGTACCTATAAAACTAATAAAATGTTTTACTTAAACTGCTATCTATAAAACGCACGCAAATCAATTTGTTTTATTTTTTTTTTTTTTGATTAATCTCTGTCAATAATTCAAATCCTCTATCGTATAAGTAGATATGTATGATGTAGTCAAACTTTATTTCTAAACCAAACTTCGTCTGGTTTGAACACAAATACTTCTTCAACTAATTGAAAAAGTAATAATTAATCATACAGAGAGAATCTTTTCCAGACTATATTTATATAAGTTTTGAAAAGTTCTTCCTTTAAGTCCTGTTTTGCAAAACTTGTTATACACGCTCTATTAGTCCAAACGACAAATATTTAAGATCCTTAAATCCGATATCCCTAATGAAACTAAACTGTCTTTCATTTTCCTCTATGTATAGGTTAGGTATATAGAACACTATACCAGCATCGCACAGCTTCTTGTCATGGTATGCTGTGCTACGATATGTATGCGATGAGACCGTTCATTTGAATTAAGTTAATTCACATTTCAGTCGCATTTCACAGATTACTTTCTCCTTCATCCGATGAATATAAAATGTCCCGAACGTTCTATCTATCGAAGCACCATAAGGGCAATGCCATAGTGGGATCCTTTCAAATTTGTCAATCACACTCGTTAGCCAGCTAATTAAGGACGACAGTTTAGGATGAAATTCTTCGAAGCTCAAGAAGAGAAATTTTATCTGCTGTCAACAAGCCCGCCACCACCTGGGGATACGATACGATAATTTAAAAAAATAAACAAATGGAGGCATAAAAAGTTTCCGAGACTTTACGGAAAAACGTCAGAAGGGAAACCAGCTTCCTTCATTTTTTTTTTTTTGTGAGAACTCACTCCCTACGAGATCGATGGCACTTTGGGGAAATTTTGTTTTTTTTATTAAAGAAAGAACTTTTTGCATGTGGTATTGAATTAGAAAAGAAGCATCCTTTATGAGTTTTTCAAAAAAATATCTATCCATACATCATCCTGGATCATATATCGCATAGCAGATGAGTCTGAGTCCTGATGGTGGTGGCAGCGAAAAGGGCGACGACAATAGCATTTAACCACCATTAAAAGTATATTAACTTCCATTCTCTCTGTCTGTCAGGATGTAGTAATCATCGGAGTGAATGAAAAGGATGCTATAGCTAACTCTTATAATATGGGATATTATTTTATATACATATATATATTTATATGTTCTCTTTTCGGAGAGACATTTGATATTAAAGTCGGTTTCTTTGTCGCCATTGAGATCAAATTCAAGGCAATCACCGCAATTCGCATGGAAGGATACAAATTATCATTATTGTTGTGGTTCCAACATTAATAAAGCAGCCTTCTTCTTGCGGTCTGGTTTCTGGTCTTGGTCTATGGTCCTTGTATTTTTCTCATTGCGATGTAACGTTAATCATGTGATAACATGCAACGATGATGATGTTGATGATGATGATGTAATTGAAGAACCAGAACCAATGTGTATCATCGTTTCATTTAAGCTATAGCGATGAGCTTTTAGGTTAATTAACTCATTTCTAGGATATTCCCATTTCCGTCATACTATACAAAATGTGGGATCTCAATATAAGTCTAGGAAAAGTACATAAGTAAGACAAATTGCAAATACATACATATGTATGCCCGGGAAAACCAAAAGGCACAATTTTATTATTAATTGTTAATTGCCACACTAAGTTTTCAGAATTGCTGTTATAATTAATGCTTGTATCCAAATTTAAACAATCATTTTTAAGGTAACTGCCTCTACCCCAGAAAACTTAATTTACGCATTTTACATACAAACAACTTTGATTGAATGTATAAAACTTTAATATAGCAGTGTAGTGCGGTGAAGTGCATTTTCTTAAATCGAATTAATTTATAAATGCAGCTACTTTATGGATTATTTTTTTAAAATTGACAGTTTGGAAAATATTTTTGGAGGCATTTTAACCCCACACAAAATACATAAGCTTGATCCAATTTAACATTAATTTTACCACTTAGTTTTTTTTTGTTTTACTGAGCTTTAAATTATGTTTTCCTATTTATTTTATCGTTTCCCTATCAATGATGTTTATATAAACATCATCCTCATGCAAGAAAGTGTAGAATAAAAGAAAGTGCAACTTTTTTGCTGATGAAGTATTGGATTGCAATTAAATTATGCTATCACCTGTGTGTGTGGTCGAGGATGTTCTTAATGATCTGTTTGGAAAACCATATACCTTACCTACAACAACAGCAGCAGGAGTTAAGTGTTTTGAACAACGAGGGAGAGAGATGAGATGCGATGAATGGTGTGCTGTGTCAATATTCATTAGAAATTCTGCAGCACGCTCTCGGTACTGATGGTAAAATGAAATATTGTGCACATGGGTGTAGCAAAATTTAAGGGGCATCAGTGTGGTTGTTTTTAAATAAACTCTATAGTAGCTATTTAGTTCTTTGCATTTAATGAATTTGAGGAAAATAAAAATAAATGTTTATACCTACATATATATGAACAAAATACAAAACCTGACCTTTCCCGATTCACGATTAACGAATAACGAATTTGTTCTTTTTTTGCTTTGTTTTTTTTTTCGTTTTGTTTTTAAAAGCCACAACAATTTTAAAAATAAACCTCACGCATTTAGGCATCTACGTGCGTGCAATGCATAAGTTTGGTCAAATTTTTTGATTGCTTCGAGATGATGACAACGAAGACGGTCGGCTTAGAGCGATGAACTTCATCGATGGTCAGTGTCGGCATGTACATAATCCATTTATAGACAGTCGATGCATAAAAATGAGTTTAGCCCCAGAATAAAGCTCGTTCAAGTAATTGAAAATATAATTTTATTTAAAATTAGAAGGTTTTCTAATATAAAAGAAAGATTTTTAATCGTGTTATAAAGGTCAGTTTTATTGTTAAACAAAATCGTTTAAATAGACAAGTCTGAGCCATAGAAGGTATCAGTAGCTTCATTGAAGTCATACAAACAGAAATCAAATCAAACAAACTATGGCAAAACTTATTTCTATTGTTTTGGTTGTTGTGGGATTTGCAGTTTGTGCAACCGAGGCGGCCCGTTTGAGGAATTTCCGACAATCGAGAATTTTGGCTCGTCAGGAGGTGGATCCCGAACAAGATGTTGCAGCTGTAACACCATATCCTCCAGCTGGAATAGTTCCTGAGGTTCGTTTCAATTTACCCAATGAACCTGATCTACCAGAGGATCCAGAGAAGACCTACTTGCCCCCAGATAACCTTTTGCCACCAGCAGAAACCTATGGACCACCAGCTCAGACTTATGGACCACCAGAAGTAGTTGCAGAAGCAGAAGGAGAAGGCAGTGGAAATGATTCAACTTTGGCTGATGATGATGCAGCCCAACAGGCCGAGGAAGAACAAGCTGACGAACCTGAACAAGAAGAAGAAGACTTAGCCAATACTGATCCTGAGGCTGAAGAAGTTGTCAATCCTCAATTAGGACGATTCACTTTGGCTAAAAATGTCCATAGGCAAAGCATTAAACCAGCAAAACTAAGGGCCGCTAAACTCCAAGCACTTCCATCAGCAGTTGTACGTCCAAGGGCTCAAAGATTGATTGCTCAGCCAATATATTCAACCAATGGAGCTCTGATTGCTTATAGAATGTTAAGAGTATAAACATTTGTGGATTTTAAAACTTTTTTATTTTGATTTTTATTATTTTACTATACATATATTTGTTGTTGGTTAATGAATAAATAAATTTATTTAAAATATTCTTTAAACCTAATTAAAGCCTTATTTCATTTTATTTTTTTTCGACACAAATAACATTTTTCTAAAAATTTCCAATACAGCTTATAACTTCTGAAATTAGTTTTTGTAAAACAAAATTTTCCCGCTCATATTAGTTTTATTTACGTTTTTGTATCTGGCAATTAAACTTCTTAAAGTTTAAATTTTTATTCTCCTTTCACACCGTGTTAAAGGGTACGAAGTAAGAGGAGTGAACGAAATCTCCCCGCTTAATGATTTAAGAGATTTTTTGACATTCCTCTTTACACACACAGTGTGTGTTCAAGAAAGCTTTAGAAAATGTCTACGATTTTGTTTCCTCGTGTGAAATATTCAAGAGATTTTTAAAAAAATAAAATGAAAACATAAAAAAAATCTCTAGCAACTTGTTTCCTCGTGTGAAACGGACTTAGTTACGTTATAGCTTGCGATTTTTTTTTACTTTTTTATATGAAGAAAATTTTTTTATAGAAAATTACAAAATGTTAAAAAAAATTAAATCGAATAGATACGCTCCACTTAAATGAACTGGAGATTTATGGGTTTTGTCATTTGGAATTTCCTTTCATACGACAAACTCCCTCAACTGATATAATTATAACTCAACTGAATATTATATTCCCTTTGACAACATATTCATACACATAAAAAATTCCTATCATAAAATTCTATTCATACACATAAAAAATTCCTATCATAAAATTCTAAATTAAACTGTCATATAAAATTATGACTATACTTGAAGTTTCAATAAAAAAAAAATCTAATCCAAGATTTTCATTCATAATTCGTATATGTACATATGTATGTACTGTACATATATACCTGGGTTGAGAATTTAAGGGAATATAGAATTCCAAGATAAGCAACAGAGTCAATTGATCAAAAACAAAACCCTTCTCAGTCAAATTAAATTAGGTATATTGTCTTTTTTTTAAACCAACCCTCAACCAATCTTTTGGGAGAATCATTTTAATCTGCATAGTTCCAAACATTCTCAATATAAAGCAAGTGAATAATAAAACCAACCACAAAATAGAATACAAAAAAGGAAACTCAGTTTGGGTCGAGATTTTTTATGTGTGTTTTATAAGTATAGGAAAAATAAACGTAGTCTTCATTCTGTTTCATAAATTTCATGATCACACCCAATCCCTTAGGGAAGGATTATTCGTTGGTGATGAAATGAAACACCTTTATCTTTGAAGACAAATTGATAACCACATCGAAATGTAAAAAAAAACTGCAAAACAAGGAAAGACTGTAGGAGATTGCCTTTTTTTTGTTTTGATTCAATGCAAATGTTCATACATATATCCACATAAAACCACCACTAAAATAAATCAGTTGGAAAAATATAGTGTAAAAACAACAAAAAATAGATTCCCACAATAATTCCCCAATTGGGGACAAAAGGATTCCTTCTCATAAAACCAACTGAACCAAAAAACTAGATGAGCCTTACTCATCATACACACTTACATACATATTACAAATACTATTTTATCTAACAACCAAAGCAATAAAAGGATTGTATACATATAAGGTGCGGTTTGAGAAAACATTTAAATATACATACATATGTAGTATGTATCTTTCTTTTGATTTAATTCCTAGAAGTTATATCAAACGGTAAAGCATTTTTGTGGGTGTGTTCAAGAGATAGTGGTGTCTGGAGAAATGTTTTATGTTTTAAAATTAAATTAAATATGACAAACCTTCTGAAGGATAACAAAACGAGATTGCTGTGGTTTTTGTGATGAGTTATGTATATTTTACGACAGAATATTTCTGCTAAATATATTTTATGAATATAAAGCTGTGGCTTTAGTACAAAGTTTTCTTGTGGATTTGGGGAATTCAAGTTTAAAATCTTGATATATAAATGTTTTATATATTTTTTTTAAGTGCAGATAAATAGTAATAGAAATAAATGACAAAAAAAATCTTAGAGATAAAACCCTAATTCAATTGACAAGTTGATGAAGAAAATTAATATACATTTTGAGAAAAACATAAATAAGTGATTCACAAAAAAACAGATCATTTTCTTTTGGGATTACGTATATACATATATATGAATAAAAATTTCTTGATCCCAAATATCATGTACCTATACACGTTCACAAAATTTCCACATCGCAAAAGAAATAGGTATTGGACAAGAAGACTTTGTATTTGTTCTGTTCTTTTGCTCGTTAAGAAAAAATAAATTTGTTGAAATATAATTCTTTGAACTGGTAGTCATAAGTTTATTTCCATGATATAATTCTAGAAACTAAGGTAAAACCAGACAAAGATTTTTAATTTTAACGAGTTTAGTGTAAACCAAATTTCTCATCGAAAATATTTTCAAACAATGAAATATTTCTAAATAACCTTTATCATTTTTCTATACCATATAATTTTAGTCAAAACTATTTTTTTTAAATTTAACTTTTAGGTGCAGAACACTTTGGCAAAAAAATGTAATTTTCAACACAATTAAATAAAATAAAATAATATTAAAAAAAAACATCCTGTCTTTTTGAACCAAAAACGCGATTTTTTCTCATTCTTATCAAAAATACTCTGATGCACTTTTAATCTTGAAATGACACTTATTTAATACTTTTATCCTACAAAAATTAACAAAACCGCAATAGTTATTTCATATGCAAAACTACCCCAGACCTTTATCGTATATCGTCGCTGTAGATCGAATACCTCGTAACCCAGAAAAGTACACTTTTTGGGTAATGATGCACTTTTATAGTAAACAACTTTCCGGGTCTAATGAAAAAACCTTGTAAGCCTAAGAACAATAGTTTCAAAGCTAAACGCATAAATAGCAATACATCGTATCGCCCCATGCGTTTTTGTTGCTGAAATACCTCGTATACCAGGGCAATTCATGATCCGCAGATGGTTCGTACAGAACGAGTACAGGCTTGTTCGTAAGACACTTTTTTAGATGGTCAAAAGCACTTTGTTCTTGATCGCCCCATTGTAATTTAGAATATACTTTTATGTCAAGTTTTTTGTTTCTCCTGAAAAATTCACTTTTCTGGGTTAAAAAGTATTCGATCTACAGCGACGATATGTATTCCAGCTAAATAATGAGAAAAGTACTTCAAACTGTTCAAGGGATTAACGAGTTCGTGTTGTAGATTTTCTCTCAGAATTCACAACATTTAATAAAATTAGTTACAAACTTAGTTCCAAAAAGTCTATGCAACACATTTAAAAATAGAATATACAAACGGCATATATTCTCATTTAATTAATTACTTTACAAGGTCAAAAGGCAGATATCCCCCAACAGAAAATAAATTAACAATTATTGTGCAATTAATTTAAGTTGTAATCTAAACGTTCACCATCTGCCCTACGAGACTTTTAATATTACATTATTCTTATATCCCGTACCACCTGTAAACAAGTTTCATTTTGTCGCCAAAAATATACTTTCTGCCAAATAAACACCTTTGGGCATGTAATTAGCAAGGTGATTATGCAAAACAAAATACAACAGAAAAAAAAACAATCTGATTATCTTAGACATTACTTGCGTAAATTTATACAAAATCTGAACCATATTTAAAGGATAAACTTCCTAACTTTAGGTTTCATTTCACACCATAGGATGTAGCGTACCTATATATTTTTAAAACCTCCTGTCTCCTATTTAATTCACCTAATTTTACTAAGAATTAAAGCTTGATTAACGTTTTATATGCAAATATATTTTGCTTTTAAAACACTAAGGAAAATAAAGCTTTATAGGTTATCATTCCTGTAAAATTAAATACTCCCTCTCATCCTTAGAATGAAACAAAAATCACGTTCCTTAAATGTGTTGGGTGTCCTTTTAAAAACAAATTATGTACATACTGCTCTAATTCTTCCCTTTTCCAAACATAATAATATACATATATATCATAAATATTTTCTAAACATCAAAGACAGCGAAAATCAAAGCGTAGTTTATGCCAGCTAATGTGCAAGACACAACACAATTAACACTCCGTATTTATAGATTGAGGACGTAACTTTTTTACTGATTTGTCGGGGAGAATTGTTTGAAAAAAGAACTTTCAAATTTCAAAGTCTTTAAGGTAATATAGTTTTCCTAATATATACATTTTTAAAAAAGATTTTATAGGAGTATGTTTTTGGAAACCGAATTCAAGAATAATATTAAGAGAACAAGAAAAGCTTGAATAAAAATACTGTGACAAAAAACGTCAATTCTTCGACATCTTTTCGTAGTTATCCGTTCAAGTTTCAAAAAATGAAATAATAATAACAGGCATTGAAAAAAGACATTACATGACGATGAGAAATGCTTTATTATGTATTATTATTGATTTTTTTTTTAATTTTTAAGTTTTTAAGAGACAACAACTACTAAGAGTCTCATCACGCCCGTTTTCTTATCGCATTTTGAATCAGGCTCCATTCGCAGGATATATTAATATAGACTACAATCAAATAACACTGATTGTATACGAACGAAAAGGGCAAAGCTCTGAAAATTGTCCTTTCGGTATCCTTTTTTTTAATGCAAATCTAATATACTTGAGATTCAAAATTATATGTGCTAGACAAACTGAGTGAAGGCGCCATTAATAGGGCAAACAAAACAAAATGCACCATTGGATCGCACGAACTCGCTGTTATTATTAAACAAACATAATTTAACGTGGCTAAGATATTAGAAATGTATTTTTATGTTTCAATGACGTCATAATATCGTTTAGAAGAAATTGGGAAAAATGTGAAATAAATTTGTTTCTTTGGTTTTGTTTAAAAAAATTGTAAAATTTTTAATTAATTATAAGTTCAGCCATTGACGAGATATATGTACGTAGCAATAATCATACCATTATAAGCTAATTAGCTTCAATTACTCCGGCATTATTGGTTTATTTATTATATGCACACCAAGTTTAATCAAGTTTAAGTTATTTTCGTGAAAAGTTGAAAAAAATCGATATCGTTCTATAGAAACGACTTCTAACTATGGGAATCATAAATATGGTTGAACAAATCCTCTGTACAAAAATTAAAGCTAATTTTTGTTTGATACGAAACCAATACTTACCCTATAGAGCATCAAGTTAAAAACCTAAAGTTAAAAATATGTATAACAACAAAATAATACACTCTAAGGAATTATGATAATGTAATATTATTACATTTTCATAAACTTTTTCTCAACACGCGCCAAAAGTTTTCATCTCTGGGTTGCGGTGCGGCTGCTGCTGACATACGACACATATAGCAGTGACAGTTAAAGGCAACGCAAAAAAAACATTCTTATGCATAATTAATGTTCTGGAACATTTTTAAAACGATTTAGTTTTATCATTTAAAGTTCAGTTATGTTAAGTAAATGATATTCTAAAAAATTAAGTTTGTATCGCAATATCCAGGGACCAGGATAAAAGGATACCAGAAAATATTTTTTAATACTGTATCGGGCATAAGGATAGCATTTGGTTCTACAAAAAAAAACTGTTGCCAGACAATTTGCAAGTGATTCATATGCTAATGTCAGCTTATCACTTTGATGATGGTCCGTCTATAATGAGTAAACATGCGATTCTAAATACCTATCAATGACAGCAAGTCCAAATGGTTCATGACCATTAATTCTAATTTGGTTTTTAAGGTGTTTTTTCTTGCTGTCTCGGTTTGGAGCAAAAAGCTATTTGAGTTTTTGTACTTAATTATATTTGGACAAAGCTAACGCAAGCTAGCTAAGTTAGATATAATAAATTTTTAGTCTTCATTTGCTTCAGATAAAGTTAAAAAGTTGTATTTTATTATATAAATAACTAATATAGAATATAAAAATGTAAATATCAACACCGTTACAAGGGAATGAACATTTTGGAATTTGTCAGTGCCGCAGGTGAGCGAGTGCGGAAATAGTATAAAGACAAAGCTGATTTATGGAAGAAATTTAGGCAACATAATTTTAAAACTAGCACCACATTGCAAAGCCAATTAGATTTATCCCTCTTCGTAAGGAAAACAGTCAAATGTCAAAACGTAAAACTTAAAACATCTTACAAATTCTAAGAACGAAGGAAATTATTTTTGTATATATGCAAGTATATTTAAAGCGCCAGCCCTATAAAAGATTTGGCTAGAGACGCACAAGATCCTTATATCGTATCTGTAAACACACAATATTATTATTATATGTATATATAATATTCTGCTTAGAGTTGTAGTGAAAATAAAATATTTATGGAATCTTCGCTTAAATAAATCAATTTTTAGTAGGTATTTAAGATATCGTGAACTTTAATCATAAAAAAAAATAGAATTTTCCACCCACGAAATAGTCCATAACAATTAGAACCAATTAAGCAAGGCAACTCGACGCAACAAAATGAACTCGTAATTGGCATAATACTTGTTTGGCAATTTCATTTAATAATCCTTATAAAATGTTGTTCATTTTCTTGAATCTCTTCAACTTGTTTGTTAACTCCTTTTTTGTGTTCTTATTTTGTAAAGGAATTTTATTATCAAGATGAAGTACGTATATTTATGTGATGGCAGTTAAGAATAAATAAAGATACCTTCGAAGGATATTAGTCATATACAAACGTACAAGTCTAATTTTACAGTATGATAGAATGTTGAAGAGTTTGTTTTTTTTTGGGAAGGGGAAAACTTTTGAATAAATGACGCCAACAGGGTTTAGTGTCATTTTTGGTGTTTGAAATTCTTCTTGATGTTTTTTTTTTAATTCTTTTTATTTGTTCTTAATGAAGTACATATGTGTGTATTTATTTTTTCGAACTTTTGGAGGATTAGTTTCAGTTAAGCTTGAGAATAAGTTGTCATAAGGAATGGGGTAAAGTATAGGTAATTAATTATGTTGAAATATTCTTTTTTTTTAAGTAATACATTTTTGACAACAATTAGCTTTGGGTAAATAAAAAAGAGAAATTTAAAGCATACATATTTCTATTTTTCAACATTAATAATTGTTTTAAATTGTACTCTCTGTAATTAAAATAATACACTATTTATATCGTCGTTGTTGATTGAAAACTCCTTAAGTGCATTTTTCTCGAAAATTAAAATTCTGTAAAGGGAATATACATACATAAATATCTAAATTTAAAACTTCCGAAATCCAAACATTTTAAAACCACTTCTTATTCTGAAATCCATGCCAAATGCAAATATATCAAAATAAAAAATAATGTACTTAGGGAGTTTCCATTGAACGACGAATATTCACCTTTTTTAAATGAAAACCTCTTGATTATATTTATGTAAATTCTTAATAAAATCGGTTTTGTACTATGTTATGTAATTCTATATACATACATACATACATAAAAAATAAGATTTCGTTTGACAAAATCTCTCATTTAACCTACAATTTGAACCATTGTATGATATCTATATCTACCAAAATGTCCCTCACGTTCAAGCAGTTTTTTTTCATTGACAATTCTTTTGATTCCGTGCAATCCATAAAAATAAATTCAACAAGTTTCGGAAGTATTATTTACATACTATCCGCAATGATATTTTGCATTTAAATTTGGAATTTATGCAGATTTTCCGGCGCGGCAGTGCCTTCTTCTCCCCTACGCCGCCGCGCCGCCGGCCGCTATGAATAGCCATTCGATTAAATGAACTTGAGATTTCGCTGCGAAAAAAAAATTTGTTTAAATAGGAGCTCCACCGGAGAAAAAAGTATCAGATTTGTTGTATCATCACACCAATCAAAACATTCAATCTAAAAATGGTTTCATTTATTCAAAACATTTCAGTTGTACTTTTTGTTGCAATTGCAATTTCTTCTGCATCACCTGCAAGATTGGACAAATTGAGATCGAACAAATCAAAATTTCTAGCTAGACAAGAAGTTGCTGAAGATATTCCTGCCCAAACTCCCTATCCTCCAGCTGGTATTCAACCCGAGGTCAAATTTGCTTTACCAACTGAAGAGAAACTCGATGACGAACCAGAGAAGACTTACCTCCCTCCAGTTGGAGAACCAGCCAAAACTTATGGACCCCCAGCTAAAACCTATGGTCCACCTGAAGCCGAAGCCAGTGTAAAAGACGAAGTTGAACAATTTGCCAATGATGATCCTCAGACAGACGAGACCAGGTCCGGAGAGCCAAAATTGGAATTGCCAAATGCTGAAGAAGACTCATCCGAAAAACCTGAAGAATCTGACGAGGAAGAGACATCAGAAAAACAAGATCCTTCTGCCGCACCAGCAGGAATCGAAGCAGAAGAAATTGAGGCAGAAGCTGTTAAGAACGAAGAAGAAGTCAAAAATCAGCTTCCAGCACGTCTAGTTCAAGCAAAAAATAATAAACAAAAGTCAGCAAAGCTGCAAATTGTAACCCCTCAAATTGTTCAACCAATTTATTACTTCAACTACAACGGTCAACTTTTTAGATTATATTAACTTAAGTTTATTTATTTATTATTATTATTATTTATTGAATCAAATAAAAGTTTTAAAAATAAAATATAAAACATGTGTATTCCTTCCCCAGATTAATTCAATAAAACATTATATTAACGCCACAACCATGAAAAATGAAATCAACAAAAATAAAAAATAGAAACATATTTAATTTTGCAAAACAAATAAGTTTGGCAGGGTTCCCAGTTTTTTTTTGAATGATATCAACTTGAAAATTGTATTAATTAAATGTTCGACCGCACTAATAGTAAAATAAAACACAAGATTGAGTCATAAATTAGCATTCGAAAGTTCTTAAATACATACTCGCGAGTCGATGTAATCAAAAATCAATTTTGCTTATTTTTTTTTGTTGCAAGCATATCGAGGCTATAATTCTATTCGAGATGGGTGTAGTATAGTATGTGCCAACTGCAGTCAAGTGATACTGAAAATATCTTATTGTTATTTCGGAAACAGGCAATTTTTAGTTGTTGTTATTGAAATTGAAGCATCAACAACGAAGAATGCCAACAATATTCTGAAATTAAAAATTAAGTTGTTTACAATGTGTTTTTTGTTGTTGTTCCTACAATGAGTGTCGTTTGGAAAGATACCAGTATATTTTATTATAAGGCTATATTGGATGGCTTGAGTGGATTCCATTTCGTAAAAAACGTAGAAATTTTTTGATTCAGTCAAGAAAATACAATCTGACCAAACTGTCAAAAGGAGCTCTGTACTTAGAGTTACATCGTTTAAAAGTCAGTGGCGCAAAATTTCAAACTATTTAGTATATGATATTAAAGCATTTTTAATATGATATAAAATAAAAAACAGGATTTTCCAAATTTTAAACAGTACAAAACCACCTATCAGCTCAACTCGAATGGTTTTAAGTTTTCTTCAGGGATGTCATTTCAAAAACTCGTAACGAGCGCTTAAGAAGGACGTAATAGGAGTTGTAAATGGATAAATGAATGTCTTATATACATATCTTTTTAACTCATTTTACCAAACCTATTTGTCAAACGAAAATGGGCCGTTTAATGTCTGATTAATTGATTAATTATTTGATTGTAAGCCAGTGTACTCTTTTGAAAAATTGTTTTCTTTGGTGTATGTTCTTTTATTTACAATCTTTTTAGAAAGAATGCAATTGTAAAAAAACAAATCTATAAACATATTGTGTTCGAAAATGAAAATTACTGTAGAACAGAACTTTTTTTTGGCTGTTATATCCGAGCAAATTCCTTGGAAAGTTATTCAGCAGCAAATTTGCCAAACTTTTGTACGCAGATTATCAATTTGTTAGACTTTTTTGTTTTTGTATTACATATTTAAGCTTATTAAAATGTATACATATTTTGAAAGATTAAATTTTGTTAATTTTTCCAATGGAATGTAAATGGGATATTCCAATTTAGGAGATTTTGTAATCGTTGAAGTAGGATCACTAATAATTATCTCTGGAAATAGACTAATATTTTGTAAAAAAGTTAAAAAACATAGTACTTTCTTTTGTTTTTAAATTAGTTACTAAAAAAAATGCAAAATTTGTAAGAGTTTTGTATCTAAAGGTTCTGATGTTTATGAGTCCACCCAGAGCGTTAAGTGAAGCGCTTTATTACACACTATCTTTAAATGGAGATAAACTATTAGAACTGCTTTGAAGCAGTTCCTTTTTTATCATAGGGACTGTAGAGAAATTTTAGGGGTAGCAGAAAAAAATGTTTAATGGCGCCAAATTTTGTAAAAAGTTGCATGGCATCGCCCCTAATTTATATTCTACAATTTTTATAAACAACTTGTTTAGGTTTTTATTTTGAAATTATTTTCTAAAGAAACTTCCTTTTTTTGAAAAATAAGTTTCTAAATTAAAAAGGTCAACATGACGTATTAAAAGTTAAATAACTAGATTCATAAAAATCTTTAAAACCATTTTTAGATTCCATTTGCAAAGATTGTACATATTATTATTAATGTTTCACTTTTTTCCGGTTGACTCATTTGGCATTAAAAAAAAAAAAAAAACTATCGAATTTTTTCATTGAAATTATGAGTAGGTACCTACTTAACAGCCTAAATTGAGTATGGTGGTCCTTCCCAATTTTCTATTCTCCAGAAATAACCACTTTGACAAGCCGCTCATCGAAAACATTGCCACTGTCTTAATTAAATATTCATATACAACTATCACGATTAATAAGACTACGTGCAATGCATAAGGCTGATCAATATTACATGCTAAAGGCAATTGCGATGAACTAATTCGATTGGTGACATTGCAGTAGTGTTTTTTTTACCCATCACAACTAGGCTTCTGTTCCATGAATGTGAATTAGCGATTCATAGATTCTACCGGAAGTTTTTTTTTTTTAATTTTCAGGCGATCGAGTAGAAGGTTTCTAATTGATGTATGTATGTATATGAAAAATCTTTGGCTTTATCACTATAAGGTGCTATAGAATATTTCAAAATATATTTAAATAAGCAGTAGTAATTGGGAGACGATATCAGTCAATCGTTGCAGTACAACAAAGCAACAGTAACTTCTCTTCAAAAATGGCTAAATTCATTCAAATTGCTCTTTTCATCGCTTGTGCTGCAATCTGTTGTGCAGAACCGGCTCGTTTAAGAAATCGTCAATCAAGAATTTTGGCTCGTCAGGAAGTTGCAGAGGATGTTCCTCAGGCTCAGACTCCTTATCCTCCAGCTGGAATTGTTCCTCAAGTCCGTTTCGATCTTCCAACAGAAAATGTAGCCGTTGAACCTGACAACACATACCTGCCACCCGATAACGCCCCCACTGGGATACCAGCTAAGACCTATGGCCCACCAGAAGCTGCCGAACCAGAAGCTTCAGAACAACCAAAAGCTGCCACCGATGACGATGAAGTTACGGAAGAACCTGAAGAAGCTGAAACAGAGCAACCTGAGGATTTGGATCAACCTGAAGTCCAAGATCCACTCAATGATGAAGCTGAAGATAACGAAGTTGGAACTGACCCCGATGATGAAGAACTTTTGCTAGTTGTTCCGCTAGAACCAAGAACCAAAACAGCAAGGTTACAAACACGACCATTAATCCCCCTGAGATCACAACGTGTGGTTGCCCAACCAATACCCTACCGATCCCAACACTTAATTGGCCAACAACTCTACTTCGCCGATGGAAGGTTCTTCGCCTATACCCCACAATACGTCAGAGTCTAAAACAAATTTTTTGTTATTAAATTCTAAGTTGATCGTAAATTATTTTAAAAAATAAATAACACTAAAGTAAATATTTTCAAAAACAAAAAAATCAATTAATTTATTTTTAGTTGTACTCGAACACAGTTTTTTTTATGATTTTATAATAATTTTTTTGCTTACCACATTTAAATTGTTAACACAACACGCCAACGTTCGTATACTCAGGGCACTGCTAAAAAATTATAGTTTATTTAGAGAACTGAGTGTTGTAAACACAAAGAGCAAACAAAATATTTCGTTACATCTGTGCACTTAAGCGAGAGAAAAACTCATAAGCAATTTTTAATAATAACACATAAATTACGCCGAAAATCGCGTTGCCACTTGGTTTTTAATACAAAATTTATTGATTGATATAGTACAGCGGAAGTTAAGATTTTAAACGCCTAAACAGGTGGTAAATCTATAGCAACAGATCTCTTGACAGAAAATCAATCCCGTGCATCAACGTTATTCTAAGTGACAATATGCCGTGTTTACCCGCACTTCGAAACTGTTCGACAAGATCAGCAGCGTTTTACAAAAAATATAAAAAAAAAATATTCTTAACTCTGTGTATGAGAGGGTTTTCAGACTTGTGAAAGATTAAGTGTTTTTTTATTTTTTTTTATTAAAATACACTTGCGCACTCTTCAGCAAGGGAAACTGAATGGATGGGACTGTCGAGTGATTAAAGAAGAGTGATTTTAAAAATTACTTATTTTTACTTACGCAGGTACAGATTTGGTATTTTTTTTTTCAAATGAGTTTAATTTTTTTTTCTTTAATTTCTTCAAAAGGTGATGCGGTGCAATATTTTTGCGAAAGGTCATAAACCTAATATGACCATGAGAATATATGTATGATCAATAAATTTTCAAGACTCTTAAAGAATGTCAACTTTTTTCAACAGGCAATTAATATTTGGAAAAAGATTTTCTAAAAATTTCTCGCGAACAAAAAAATGGGTTAAAAAAATACAAAGAAATATGTATGATGTATGTATGTGTATGTTTATTTAATAGATTTAATTAAATAAAATTATAAAAGTCCAAAATTTTCTTACTCATTCCAATATCTTGAAGCAAACTTTTAATAAGATTTCAAATGGAAATGCATATATTTTCAAGGTGCATGTCTTGCACGCAGTGACGAATGAAAATTTCCAATTCACTAATTTCAGATTCTATGTTTTGCTTCAGTCTGTCAATTTGTTATTTTTGAATCATTAACAAATACCTTCAGAATGTACATAGTTATTTGTTGTCATAAAAAATGGATGCAGTGCAGAATTGGATGTGACAGCTGGAAAAAGGACATTATTTATGACTGAAATTATTTATTTGATGATTTGATTTTAAAACCAAAAAACAATTAAAATTTCTATCTTCGTTTGTTTTTTATGGTGATGAGTTTTTTATTATATTTAATTATATGTAGGTATGATCAATGTGATTTACGAGAGTATTCTTTTTAATAAATAAAGCGTCAATTACTGATTAAAAAAAAAACAATAATTTTAAGTGGTACATTTATAGATACCCTAAATTTTGTGTAAAACAAATATTATGGTGATTTAAAGAGTTAATTTTTTCAATGAATTAATTTTTAAGACGCAACACAAAATATCAAAGCTTACCAAAAAAATTTGAGCATGATATGTTTAATCTTTTGAAATTATAAAGAGGATTTTTCCCACAAATTTTCAAAATTAATTACATAACTTTTATAATTTTTTTTTTTTAAATAGTAAATACCAAAATTAAAAAAAAAAATCAGCTGTTAAAACAATGGGTATATGCATTCATTTTATGATATAAGCATGTTTTATAGAATTTAAACAAAACTTCTGGCATGGATTCCGCTATTATTTCTTAAATTGAAATAATAAAAATAAAATATTTTAACAAATCACTTTATTGAGTATAAACTTTTTGAACAAAATAATATCTTAACAATTAATTGTAAATCAAGTATTTAAAAAAATTAAAAAATAAAATTATCACTTCGATCAAAATCTATAAATTCTACAAAGGTGCAGAATAAACAAATGATCCATCTTCGAAATAAATTGGTTCTGCCAAAGCTACTCGCAGTTTCTGTGGTGCCCTTCTGGCATCATTTACCGAACGAATCTTTTGTCCAAATACGAGACGTTGTGGTTCCTCAGGAGCATCTGCATTATCGTATGAGACAGCAACTGAAATAACCGATTCTGTATCATCGTCATCTTCTTCTAGAACAACAGTAGGAACTTCAGTATCAGTATCATAGTCAGTTGTCTCAGTTGTGGTTGGCTCATAGGTTGTTGGAGTGTATGTAGTTGGTGGGCCATAAGTGCTATCCAGTTGAGCGGTACTTGTCTCGATTGGAATTGAAGCTGTTGTTGTCTCTGTTGGTAAGTCAAATGGTACGTCTGGCTTAAAACCAGCTGCAGGATATGGTGCCTTCGAAGGAGTGGCGTTTTCTTTGGGAGCTTCCTCTTGTCTCGCAGAGAATCTATTGAATCTTGAATTCCTGAAACGTTGAGACTCAGCAGAACAAGCAACGATTAGTGCTGTTACGAAAATAATTTTAATGTATCCTGCCATTGTAACTATATTGTGATTAAACTGTTGATTTCAATTGACTGATATCGATGTAAGATTGGGCAATTGTTTTTATAGCAAGAAAAAACATTCAGAGACACTTTTAATTTTCTGTCCAAATTTAAGGCAATCCAATCCATAACTTTAGAATGACATTCGAGTTGAGTGAACGTGACGCCAGGTACACTTATTCAACTTATAATCGTACTTTACAGGCAAAAATAATTTAATTTGTTAATTACTCTTTGCCGATGATGATTAAAAACATTGCAAATGGTGAAACAGTGGCAATTGTAGACCGTCCAGAGGTCAATATTTTTTATTTGACTTTCATATATGGGCAGTAGAGGGCCGACAATAATTCTACAAAAAGAAACGACTTCAAGAACTTAAGGAAGTTAAATTTATTGAACTAAAAGAAAGGGTTTGAATATGATGAAAAATCAAACAAAGGGAAACAGAATAGATATTTAAAATAAAATTTAACAAATTTCAGACATTATTAATTTTTATACATGCTCTTAAGGGATGTTATCGCTTTTGTGTACAAAAATATTTTAAGATTTTAATCAAATCTAACATTACGATGATATTTAAGTCAAAGAAACTAGTTTTTCTTATAATTTCTTATAATGTCCATTGGTCAGTTTGCCTATGCACCTGTACGTCTGCATATGATTATGAATATTGCAATGAGGCGTGGATTGGGCTAGAGCTTAAACGGTTGGATGAATTTTTTTTTCAGAATTGGTACAAAATGTGATGTAATTCCAACGAATTATTTTTTTCACATTTTAAAATTGCAAATAATTCTGCAAAACTTTTTTTATTTATTATTCATTTATTATTATTTAACATACAAATTATAAAAACAAAATAATTGAATAAATATTTATTATTATGCTAGACAGCGAAAAAATATTTCTAATCACTAATAATATACATATATCTAAATCTCAAAAAAAAAATCTTTAAAGTAAAACGTACCTAAACATGTAACGTATCCTTCGACATAACTGTAAGTGTGAGGGTCACGGTGACGTATACTTAATTTTTGGTGCATCAATTCAAATTTGTTTATAGTTTTATATAGCTTTAATTTCCAAAGCTTTAAAATTAAGAAAAAAATTGCACAGGTTGTTTTAAAATGTTCTGTACAAATAATATTTTTTACGACAGGGAATCGAAATAATATTTTACGTTAAAAATAACCAACCAACCAAGTTGATGATTGAAGTAGTAAAAAGAGTGCATTTCGGTTGAATCACGAGCCATATACGCACGTCAGAAAAATCAATCTATCCACAATAAAGTAAATAGAATATTGGAGCATCTATCGGTGATCCACTCCAAATATACAAAATGGTCCTTTTCAATGGCAATGCCAAATAAAAAAATACGATAACCGCGGACAAAAAAATTCTTTCCTTATCCTTATCCTTTTTGTTTTTATTTTGTAGTATTATAATGAACAAACAAAACAATTTTTCATCGCATTGCCGAGTTACGCACTAAAAAAATTAAAAATAAATGTTTTGTCTGTTCTTAAAAATTATCAAATTTGCGCGAAAGAATTATCCAAATAAAGTTTCTCCTCTACTGCCGAAACTTAAATTTTACAATCAATTTTACCAAAATGTGTCAATGTGTCAATGTGACAAATCGTTAAAAAAATTCAAATCATCCAACTTTGATTTTTAATAATTTTGAAAAATATCAAAAGCACCCGACTCTGTACTCACTGTCCAAATATTGTGTTTTTCCAGCGGATTGTTTTTTTCTATACATACATTTATATTATGTTCTTAATTCAAGACTTCAATTGCTAGTTTGGACGGATTTATTCCAGACCGAAGATATGTAAATTTCGTTCAACCCATCACCATTTGAGGCACCCCGTTCCCCAAGTCCTTCATACTCTTGATTTTTGTTTATGCACTCTCAAACCAGACAATCGCCTTGAAAAGACAGTTTACAATTACGAGTGCTTATAACCTAAGCTAAAGGCAATTGGTTTTTCTTCTGCATACAAAGTACTCGAAAATTCTACCAAGTGAGAAGTGACATTATAGTTATTCATAATTAAATCACTGAGCGTACAGGTCACGTACCAGCAGTGTAAACATGTTGTATTTATATCCTCCCTACATGGCTTATGTTACCTTCCTGAGTGCGTATTCACAAATTTGTTACCAAATACCCAAACAAATCGTTTATATACCTCGGGTGCTGTTAAAATTGCTATCAGTTGTCCAACGTTTGTGTTTTCGAAAGGAATTTTTATTTTTGTAATAATTCTTAATTCAATAATATGATGGCAAAGTTAAGCATCGTAATATTGCTTGTTTGCTGTGTTGTTATAAATTCTGCAAATGTTCCAGGGTCAAGTCGTTTTTTAAGGAATAGGAGCAGATTTTTAGCAAGACAAGAAATCGCTGTGGATGTTGCAGCTCAGACACCATACCCACCAGCAGGCGATAAGCCGGATGTTGAATTTGATCCATCCTTAGATGACAGCGAAAATCAAGGTTTACCGGATTTCCAATCGGAGTCAGTGCAACCTCAGGAAAATATCGGTGTTGATCCTGCACTCTCCCGTTTGACAGCTTTAAGAGGTAATACAAGATTGGTTCAGCAAAGGCGAAGAGCTAAATTGACCTCTGCGATAAAAGCTGAACCATTGCAATCTGCTGCTTTATTACAACCACTGCAACCATTGCATTCGCTACAGCTCCAACAACCAGCTCAGCCGATTCTTCTTGCCGATGGACGGATTGTGTATGCTATTTTTGCCTGAAAATACTGACTGTGATAAAAATTGCAGTAAAAAAACAGATATACCTAACAAAAAATAAAAATCTCCATATAAACGAAAGCGCTGAAAGTTTTTTTTGTAATATTTTACTTATCTTAGGGAAAGGTGTTGAAAGGAATTGATATTGTGATGTATTACAAGTCTACCATTCGTATAAATACTTTAGCTATAGATTTTGATTAAACCTGACAATATATCTGTTTGGTGATAGTCTAACGATTTATACCTTCGATTTTCGACATTTGTTTATGTAACTTTAGTCGAGGTTAGGCAATTAAACTGACGCTGATTTAAGTAAAAATATACAACTTGGAAAACTTAACTATAATAAAGTCTATTAAAAGTTCGAAAATGTTCACTCTTTAAATAAATGATTTTGTGCAGTTGTTTTACAGGTTGAAAATACCTCAAAGCACTGAACAAAAGTTTTTTTTCAAATCGGTGGAATAAGTTCCGAAATATCGAAAGTCGATGAGTGTTGAAACTGCATATTTTCAAAAATCGGAGGGTTACGCAATTACGCAGCATTTATCCAAATAAATAAAAAGGACGTTCGCGCAAACTTTTGCGTAAACTTATCTTTTTACCACAATTGGTAAACTTATCTCGTTGCATGAATACCCTTAGTGTATTACATCGTTGCATGAATAGGAATACACTTATTATTTATGTTCGAATCCACGTAACATCCGTACCGTACTATACCAATATGTACATACATATGTGTAGTTGTAAATGTTATTTAGGTCTCCTGGCCTACCTACAATGAAAATCCTCTTTCTTTCAAAAATGTCTTTAAGGGATTTTGATAAATTTAGTTTTGGTTTTATTTTTAGTTTAAAATTTTTTTTACAAAAAAACGTTATTAAAAGTTTCTTACGTTTATTATTGGTGAGAAACTAACAAAGAAACTTATTTTCATCAATTTTTGTATAAGATACCCAATACATATGTAGGTATGACTTTTTAAAATTATCAAAAAAAAATATTTGGTCTTAAAAAAGCAACGATATTTTTGAAAATAATTAAATTTCAAAACACGTCAATAAACGCGTTTTTCGAAAAAGTACCTCTCAATCTTTTTTCGAAATTACGACTTTTTGGGTCTACTTTCACACGATCAATCCTTTATTATATGCATATATAAGAATATTAGTATAAATAGAATACAGAAAACATATTCTAAAGATCGAAAAAACTAAAGTACAATAAGAAAGAACCTTTTTTTTAGAGTGACACTAGTGAGCCTCTGACACGAACTGTCCAATAGATATATATGTATGCAAAGAAATAAATTTGGATGCATCTGCAAACTAGCTTCCTAAATTATCTATATTTTGAAAATCGTTTACTGCAAATTAAAAATTTAATTTAAGAATCATCAATAATCGGATTACGGATTAATTGAACGTTTTCTAAAACAAAGTTCTTACATCCGGAGGAGTTATGGATGTGCGTCATATTGAGATTGATGATGTTTCCAATTCAAATTCCAGATCTATGAGTCAAACATTTGTTTGCTGATTATTAATTAAACAAAAGAAATTTGTATATATATGTATATGTTTAGCTATTAGTTTATTTCTATAGATTCTCAAATAACAAAAACAATGTAAAAAAAAAAAAATATAAAACAAATGAGATGGTCACTCCAACACTTTATGTATGTCAATCTCTAAAAACTCTTATATTGCACAGAGTAATGAATGACTGGTCGGGATCTGATAATCTCTACAGGTTCTAATTGAATTCTGGCTGCTCTTAATGACTGGGATCTCAACCTTTGTTGCCTTAGACGGGCTGGCAACACCTTTTGGTTTCGTTGGCGCACAATGATTCGCTGACTCCGGGGATCTACGTCCAATGTTTGTTCTTCGGCAGCTGATGGTGGTCCATATTGGTTATCTGGCTGTGCTGGGGTCTCTGGTGGTCCATATTGATTGTCTGGCTGTGGTGGTGCAGGTGGCCCATAAGTATCTTGTGGTGGACCATATGTATTGTCAGGTGTAGGTGCTGGCGCTGGTGGAAGATAAGTGTTATCAGGTTGAACGGTTGTTTGTTCATTTGGAAGTTCGAATGGAATTGAAGGTGTTGCTCCAGCTGCTGGGTACGGCGCTTCCGCCGGAGCAGGAGCTGGAGAAGAACTAGGCGCCACTTCTTGACGAGCAAAGAACCGACTGCCACGCGATGTTTCTCTGAACCTCACTGGTTCTGCCATAGAAGCTGTGACAGCTAACGCCACCAGTACAATTTGGAAAAGACTTGCCATTTCGATAAACGCTGTTTGTTATTGAGTGCTGATGTTAATCAACTGATAATGACAACTTGTTGAACAAGACATTTTATATGAATTGAATTGTCTTTGACGTATTCCATAAACGGTCAGAAGACCCCATAAGCCAAGTTGGACGTGCATATGCTGCCGAGCTGGGTGTGTGAAGGTTTTTTTTGCCATTCATTCATTAATTAATCGGACGGAGTTTAATAATCGTAAAGGTAATTCAAAGTGTATTTGAAGACTTAACAGTGAATTTGGATGGGGTTGAGGTTGAAGGAATTTTTGGATTTTCCAATCAAACTTGAACAATCTAATTTTGATGGGCCAAATTTCAATTACTCAATTATTAATTTAAGAAGGTACATACATATGTACATATATACTTTGCAAGGTTGCAGTTGGTTGGAAGGTATAAAAGCCTTTGACACTGAGCCGAAGACATCAGTTGTCTGACATAACTTCATTAGTAATTTATTATAATGGCAAAATTCATTCAAATCGTTTTGGTTGTCGGTCTTATTTCTGCAGGAGCAGCTGAGCCACCTCGTCGATTTAACCAACGCCTTCAAAATCGCAATCGTTTCTTCGCTCGTCAGGAAGTGGCACCTAATGCGACTCCAGCAGTTACACCATATCCTCCAGCAGGTGAAAAACCCGATATTCCATTCGAGCTTCCCAATCAAGAGGCAGCTCCGTTCCCCGAGCCAACTTATGGACCTCCGGATCAGACTTATGGACCACCTGATCAAACATATGGTCCCCCCCAACCAGAAGAAGCCATACCAGAAGATTACGATGAACAGGCAACTGATGAACCCGAGGCTGAGAGACTGGTTTTCGCATCAAGACCTTCAAGTCAATCAGCTCGTTTGGTATTACGAAATCCTCAAAGGAATAGGCCACAAGCAGCTTCAGCACAATTCACACGACCAGCCACATTCGCAAAATCAGCTAAGTTAAAGCAGCCAGCTAGACTTCAAAGGCAGAATTTAATAGCACAACCAATTCTTTTGCAAGATGGAACTCTCGTTTACTCTATTCACGTTTAGAGATCATGGTAGAGATATTTTTTTGTTTTTGTATTACATAGATAAATTTAACGAATTGTGTTATTAATTTTTTATAATAAACGAAATAAAAAATATATTTTTCAAACAAAAAATTCGGTTCTTTTAGTTTATAAATTTGAACTAAATCTATAGCTATTATGTAATTATTTTTGTACCTACTCACGAAGTAAACCGTTAGATTACCTATCTTATGGCCGCTATTGAATGTGTGAACACTATCGCAATAGCTTAAACCACTATGCTCGGATAAGTTTTGTTTGATTATTTTGAGCGCAAAATGGCGACTTCGGGAACGTAATATAGGAATTTTTTTAAATGAAAGGTAAAGCTGTCCTCTCAAAGAAAATAGAGCTTCGTAATTTAATAGTGTGGTACGTAAAATCCGATCTCCTTTCTTCTTCCCACTGATTACATTTATCGCATCGTCAAGATTTAAGTTTTAAGGCAAATTGCAGAGCATTAAACCTTAACTACATTGGCCAAAAAAGTGCAAAAATACAAAAGTGAAAATTTTCAAACTCATTTTGGGATAGTGTTTCTGACTGTTTTTTTTTTTTTTTTTTCTGTTTAAAAAAAATTGTATATTCCTTTTCACAAAATAACTGCGCTAGCTTGAAAACAAATATTTTTAAATACTTTTGCAATTTTACAAAAAGTGGTCAATGTAGTTAATTAAGGCTTTATTTCCTATTTTTGAAAAATTTAAGTGTAAATACTAAATACTCATAAAAAGACTTTCGTCCTATTTCTATTGTAAGGCAGCTACAGAACACATTTAAGGGGAGTAAAGCGAAGAATTTTTGTATAAGGCGATTTGGAATCGATAGGTATTACTGAATTTGGCTCAATGAAAAACCTTCGTTCAAAAAATCCAAATTCTATAATTTGAAACCAAAATTTTGTTGGAAATAACGTGAAACCTTAACGAACACAGCCAAATGGATTTCAATAAAAAAGATTTTAAAGCTTTGTACAGATATGCTTGTCGTTGTATGAAAAATAGCATAATTTCGTTTCGCACTAGCAACTTATCTCCCTACTTGGGCTTTTCCAAAATCTGTATCTATAAATATATTATATTTCTAGTTGGGGAGAAAACAATGCGATACAAATATACAAACACTTTTCCAAAGGCGTGACTAGTGTGCACATTGTGATTTGTCGTTGCACATGTAAGGCTGTTTTTAAACGCTGCAATTACCCCCTGCAATTTGTAAGCATGTCGGCGGGGGACGTATGCGGTGTCCGGGGTAAACAAAGTTGCAGAGGTTGAAATAATTGCAGAGTTATCGCTCTTTCTTCTTTGTGCTTTTTCTTATTGTTTGAGACATAAGTGGAGTAAAGAGTGTGGAGATATACTTCCTCTTCATTTAACAAAAATCACAGCTATTAAAATTTGCAGCGTTTAAATGGATGCTGCAATCGAAAAGAAACTCAAAAGAGAATTGCGGATAAAAATTGCAGTCGTTTAAAAGCAGTCTAAGTATATGTATTTGTTTGTATTGCATTGTTTTCTCCCCAACTAGGGCTAATTCTTTTGTTGCTTAAACGCGAAAAACAAAACCAAGTTTTACAAATTCAACACTAGAAGTACAAAATGAAATGAAACGACACAATTAAATAAAAATACAAAATAAAACGAAATGAAATGAAAAAGAAATTAAAAAATTGTTTTTAGAACAAAACTTAGTAAAATAATTGCCCTCGCGTTTTGGAATGAATATTTAAAATTATAAATAAATCAGAAAGAAACATTTTGAATAATTTGTTTTCGATTTATTTTACGTTTTTAATATGTAGATAAATTAATTTTATCTTTTAATACTCACACCTGTCAAGTGAAAACGAAAAGCCAAACTGAAAATAAAATAAAATGTTTGAAAATGAAAAATTTAAACCAAAATTTGGAAATAATTAGGTTGGAAAGTAGAGGTACATAACGTAAAATAACAGTTTTTTTGAAATTCCCGGATCAAGAATATTCCATTTTTATACCAAAATTTTACACTTGAGACAACCATAAAACACGATGACTTTAAACTTGACTTTTTTCGAATATTAACCCCACTGTAAAAACACCATTGTGAATTTGTCACATTCAACTTACAATAAAAAAGAAACATGGCATCTCTGTCATAAGTGTCACAGCTGTCATAATACAGAAAAGGAAAATCATAAAATTTTCCTTCCTTCGTATTCGTAATTGAAAAAAAGAATTGATTTTCGTGAAATTTTATTAGTAATTTTTGTGTGATAAGAAAATAAATGATAAAGTATTTTTAAAATTTTCATAAAATGTATTCGTAACATTGCTTGTGTGCAAAAAGAAAAAAAAAACATATCTACTTTATTTTCTCTATTCCACCTCACCTACGCAATTAGATATGGAAAACAAAAATGAAAACAAAAGAACTTGGAACTCGAACTAAACAACAAACCTTGTGTAAGAAATAGAAATAAAACTAAAAACAAAATAATTTCAAGGTTGAAAGATGCATCCATTTAAAATCTGCCACAATGGTAGAGAATTGCGAATAAAAAGCACCGCTGATGAGGAATTGGGTGCTGTGAGTAGTATTTGTGCGACGGCAGATGAAATCTATCTTTTGAGTCATGGAATTATATTTCAAGGACCAATCCCCACTGAAACCGATGATGACGAACTTAGTCTTAATGTGATGTTTCGAAGCATAGTCGACATGGACATGTGGGAGGACAGATTCTACATTGTCGACACGTCCGGGATGGTTCGATCAAGAAACCCAGATTGTAGTTGGACAGAAATCTCCTTCGATCCTCTAGAAATCGCCGAGGAACGTATTAGAATCTCTCGGGTGAAGTGTAACTCGTTGGGGGCTGTTTTTGTCACCGAAAAACGCGAAATCTATGCAATGGGCGCGTGTGGTGAACTTTTCAATTGTCAGCTGCCGATTCGGCTGAAATACTTCGACAAACCTGTCTTAGATATAAGTTCTGGAGATGATTTCTTTATAGTCATTGTGGAGAACGAATACATTGACAAGGATGGGGAACACTTTGGTCGTAACTCGCAGAGAACCGCCTCCAGTCGGCCGGGGAATTCTTCCCGCATGGAGCGATGCTCAGAGAACTCGCTGAGTAGTCGAGAGAGTGACGCCGCAATGTGCCTTGAAGATAACATCCAGGATATTCTTCGCTGTGGCTATGCTCTACTCCACACTACAGTGTGTTCGTTCGGGGCCTCTAACAACGGAGTCCTCGGGACGGGAGATCACATCAAGCGTCCTGGAGTCAATCATGTCCTAAATCTTTGTGAAATCGGAGTCTGCGCAATTTCCGCTGGCAGGGAGCACTCCATTGCGCGGACAATCGATGGACGCCTGTTTCATTGGGGACTGAACTCACGCAAACAGCTTCAGACTGGCAAAACAGAACTTAGCTCTCCGGCAGAGCTCCGCTTGGACACAGTGTCCGTTGATTCAATAGAGTCCCACGTCCTGGAAGCATGTTGTGGAGATTACCGAACAGTCTTGTTAAAATTGAATGGCGAGCGATTGGAAAAAGACAATGGGGACGTCATAAAGCGTCAGTTGTTGGCAATGCACGTCTCGAACGTACCCCAGAACATTCCACTGATCCTCACAGCCAGAGATTTCACGCTCTACAACAATTTTACATTCCAGCAAGCTTACTATCCATTCCTATTCTCTCTCCAGCAATGTCTGCATCTCTGCCAGCGCGGAAGGACTGTAATTCGCTCACTGCAAATGCTCCAGCGAACTCAGCCCCAATTTTTGCAGATTTGCAATAGTTATTTGCAGCTTCTCTACACACTCTTTGCCTGCTGCAAGTCTCTGGAGAGTTTCTATCGTGGCGATAGTCCTTCATTCAAGGAGATTCTTTGGCTCCGCAATACCAAAGAGGTTATAAAAATATTCGAGGACTACACAAAGGCTTTCTGTGACCTGAAGTCGGTTAATGGTTTTGGACAGTCTGGCCATGCATCCCTTTGTTCCGATACTTTACCCAAGGAGATGTTGGAGCAAATATTCACACATCCCATCGGTCAGATTTCCAACTTAGTAAAAGTCCTCGAGACTTTGGCTCAAAATCAATCCGAGGAACAAGCTTCGAATGAGTTGAATCAGAAGCTGCTCTTGTGGCAGGAATTTTCTCGTCAAAGTCGAATCGACATCGAACTCGCTGAACACACTTATGACTTTTGGCTGCGAAATGAGAAGAATATGAAAATTCGCCCATTTATGAAGAAACATCGGCGAGTAATCCTTGCCCCAAGCACTGTTCCTTTGAAGTGGTACAGTGGTGTGACGACATTGGGCACGAATTGCTTTATCCTCTTCTCGGATTGTCTGTGTCAATATGGTGGTACCAGCTTACATACATATCCATTGGTAGCTGTGTGGGTTAAAAAGGAGACTGAGTCCAGGTTGAAGATCATCACGCCGGAAAAGACATTCAGTTTGGAAGCAAAAAGCCACGAGGATAAAGTCCTATGGTATGATCAACTAGAGTCAAGTATTATGACCGCTTTGGGACGCCCTGGTGGAAAATTATCGAATGTTAGAACAACTGCCTACGTCTTCAGCAACAAACATCCGAAATATGCCAAGGTTCAGGCATACGGCCGATGGAAGAATGGAATAATGCACGGCAAGTGCTATTTGGAGTACCCCGATGGAAAATTCTACTTTGGCGATGTTCGCAATGGCGAAATTGAAGGTGCGTCTTGTGAAAATGTCTTAAGATTTCCGATTCCGAAATTATCATTTTAAATTCTTCTTTCAGGGCATGGTAAAATGGCCATTCCATCAGTTGGCGTATACGAGGGAAACTTCAAAGCAGGAAAATTTCATGGTTATGGGTGTTTCGAAATGAATAACAACGAACTGTATGATGGAAATTTCCGTGATGGACTCTTCCATGGACACGGTTTGCTGCGAACAAATACTTACACATATGTGGGAGATTATCAGTTCAATGTCAAATGCGGATATGGCATCCTGGATGACATGATCAGCGGAGACAAGTATATGGGAATGTTTGTCGATAACAAACGCGTGGGAGCAGGGACTTGCATAACCATGAATGGCGATTACTTTGAAGGTATATTTGTGAATGATGAGCTGACGGGACATGGAATAGCCGTCTTTGAAAATGACTACTACTTCGAAGGAGAGCTTACGATGTGCGGCCCAGCCGGAAAAGGGACGTACTATATGCCGCATGGAACTATAGAGGCAGTGAGTTGAATTTTGTTTACATTACATTGTTCAAATTTGTAAACCCTCGATATTTGAGTTTTAAATTTTCATTAAATACTTCATTGTCCAATGAATCACATTTTTGTCCCGTGTTTTCATGAATCATGATTCAAAAACATAATGTAATCAAAACTGCCCCTAACAAACTGATTCGATAACATTTCTCTACGTTTATTATTTAATTTTGGAAATAAAAACCACGTCAAATGAATAACATTTGATCCATATAATTATTTTTGACTGTGTTTTCAGCGTCCATTAATAATTTTGAGGTTGTTATGAAGGTAGTAGATTCATTATTTAATTTTTTTAAATCTCAGGAAGTCTTTGGTATCATAAAAGTGACCAAAAATCCATAATCGATTATGATAGTCCATAAAACGTTGTTCAATTCGATTCTACCCAGATATAGAAACTATGTTCTTAAAGTAAATTAAAAATTAATTATTTTAATTTTTTTTCAAGGACGACGAAGAAACAACAAAGTGCAACATGATTGGAAATGTAATAAGTGGTCATTTAAGTGGCACTTGGAATGATGTTCGTGTTATAAGCGGCTCGGTGGCAATCAACAGAAAGTTTCCCAAATTTCCCAAGTAAGTATTCATTTTGAGCATTCGATTGCAGTAAAGTTAATGAATCTTTGTGTTGCTGCAACAA
This sequence comes from Epistrophe eligans, assembly GCA_951394125.1. NCBI lineage: Eukaryota > Metazoa > Arthropoda > Insecta > Diptera > Syrphidae > Epistrophe > Epistrophe eligans. The sequence goes on from OX596031.1 coordinate 1,333,258, forward strand.
CAGATCAATAGGTGAACTAGTAGTGGATAATTCTCGAAAATGGCGCAGTCTCTTTGATAATTTCGAGGAGCACATCTTTGGACCGAATGATCCTTCAGCCTCCCCAAAATATCTTTGGAATCGTATTGCAGTATTCATGACAAACGAAAAAAATCGCGAGAAAAGAAAGGATCAAGATAATTTCCCTACATCCACGCATTATTTTGCAAAAAACATATCAATGGGTTATTCTTCAAGTTTAGATAAAATAAGTCTCAAGTCCATGAACAGTCTGTTGATGCCTTCAGGCAAAGCCAGTTATCTCGATCTCTCAGACGAAACACAACCAAAGAAGTCATACAGCCAGGAGACTCTGAACGATAGCTGGGATGGTCGTCAGTATGAGATATCATTCAACGAGGAAAACATTCTGAGCAGCAGTTTGTTGAATGCGCAACTTGAGAGCTGGGCTACTGATTCTCTCAACTCAACAAGTACGCGTAGTTCCATCGATAGCACCATTAATTCTGGATCGAGTTTATCGAATGGATTGGAATTTGTTCCAAGTTTTGGCGTGAATTCGCTGACAGATAATGATGTGGCTTCGATGAAGGATTACTTGGGACAAGCTTTCAAAGATCCTCATCATCCATTGCATTTGTTGAACCAGAAGATTGCCAATTGTTTTTACACATCATATGGCTGTTGGAAAGTAAAGCCTACTCCGATCCTTGCCAAGCAAGCGATGCAGGAATGGGAATCCATTTCGAAGAGAGTGTACAGCTTTGTAAGAAGATTGTTTCCAGCTCTGCCGGAGGATTTCTGTACCATTGAAGGTTCTACAGAGGTTATTTCTCACATAAGCTTACTTTATCCGATTGTATTGTCCGAAGGAATCTACTCGACTTTGTTTGTCCTCTATGCAAATAAGTATAGTCGCAAGGACGAGCAATATCGACAGAATTTGATATTTGTTAATAAGCTGTCCGATAAGGAACTTGCGAAGATTTTGTCATTAGATGAGTAAGTAAAAGCGATATAATTGGTTTAGGCTTTTTATTATTTTTGTTTAAACCCCCTTTAGGTCTCATCTTCCTGTAGTTTCTAATGCATACTTCCACGATGCTATAGCCATGTTTAAGCAGGTACAAGAAAAGTACAGTCCCAAAGCCATGTTGAATGTTATAGAAGAAGCCGTTAATCTTATAACAGAAGCTCACAAATTCGCTGCGATAGAAAACTCTGTGATACTGGCGGCAGATAGTATGATACCATTGGCATTGTTTTTGGTTCTTAGAGCGGGAGTGCCTCATTTAGGGGCAGAATTAGCGCTATTAGATGACCTTACTAGAGGTTCAAATTTTCAATCAGAGATGTCTAGCCTACCAGGCTATTGTTGTACAACAATAAATGTAAATCTCATTTTTTTTTTCAAAGAATATTGAAGATTCATAACCTATTTATTTTTTAGGCAGCATATGAACACATCACATCGAACATCTTGTCAAAGACATAGTACCAAATGAAAGCATGCCTAACCAAATTAATCTTTTGTGTGAATGTATTTTAAAAGATCTACAACATTCCTGTTGCTTATTTCCTAAGAAAGAGAGAAATCTACATATATATTAATATATTTTGAAAGACAGAATAACGTATGTGTAAATAAAATAATTATTGTTGGTATTCTTAATAAGTAAAAAAATATGTTATTAATATTATTTTCAAATTTTATTTTATTTTTTTTTCTCTGCGTGACTAAAACGCATAGAGTTTAGTGGCAATAATAAAAATTGTATATACAAATATATTTACGATAAAACGTAGAAAAAAATGAAAAAAACTGTTTTATTTTGGTGTTCGAGTTATTTTTTTCTGAAATAGTTTGTGTAGACAAAAGTGACGAGTTTGAAACGAACCGGATTCTGGACATGAACTTCGCCAGCATAATAAATAAATTTCTCATTTTCTGCTCGTTTGTATTGATTTTAGTATCCAATGCTCAGGAAATACTTAAAAATATTTCAAACCAAGTGACGTTGATGCGCGAGATATAACGTCGAAATCGCTTTCGTCTTAAAACTATTAATTTAGTACCAAAAATAAGAAAAGGTGTCTTGATCTTGTTTTGAATCGAGTATAATAGAGAATAATACTCACTCGAAAGAAGCTAGTTCAAAAAACAGAATCAAATGAAAGGAGTTCACGAGTTTTCTGATATTAGTATGATGACTCGTGATTCATCAAACGTCAAATCAAACAAATACGAGAGTATACCTTGCACATGATGATGGTTACGATTGATTTGCTTTTCCGGCAGTGAGATATGTTTCTGGATTATGATCCTTTAAGTATTTAAAACATAATTAAATAAATAAAGTAGATATGTACCTGATATTAAAACAAAATATAATAAATACGTATTATGTAGACAAAAAAAAAGACAAAATCTAAGATACCTATATATAAATATATGTATGTAGTACAGTACATAATGTACTCTTAAATTATAAATTATTTCTACATTATTTTTTAATTGTATTGGGTAAGGATACTTGTAGTTTGTTAAACTTAAAAAAAAAAATATTATTTTTCTAAAATACACATTTTCTTGATCGCATTTTACAGCCAGGTTCTACATTTCACTTTCGCTCGAAATGAAAATAAAGTCAATCTAATTGATTTCAATTCTATTTCGAGTGAAAGTGAAATGTAGAACCTGGCTGTTAGTTTCTCATACTCCCTTTAAGTAGTTTCATTTTCCTGACGTTCGTTTCATAAAATATATTAATGACCAACCAAGCCTATAAAACTGTTGGTAGCGTCACTCGAAAAAAAGTGCCGTTTCATTGAAGTAAACAAAAAAAAAAAAAAACGCAACAACATTTTTTTTTCCAAATGGTTCATGCCTTAGAAAATAATTTATTTAAGTATTTCATTTTATATAGATTGTTGTTTCAATTATTTCTTAAAAATATATATGTTTTAAAAATATATAATTAGATTTTTTTTTATTATATTATGATAAATTGTTTTTCCCTTTACATTTGTCTGTATTTTTTCTTGTTTTTATATATATTTTTTTTTTGTTTTATTTAATATTACATACATAGATTTAATTTATTATTTTTTGTTTTCTTATAAAAGCGTTATAATTTGTTAAAATTGATAAAAATGATATAAATAAGCACGCTATTCGCGGATATTTTTGTTGTGTTTTATTTTTTTCTATTGTTTATAAATTAATTTAATAATTTATTAAGGATCTGTATTTTTCTGTATGATTAAATATAATATGTGTGTTTATAATAATAATATGTATGTATATAACTTTTGTATTCTTTATTCTTTTCATCTCTCGTAGTTTTTTCATTTGATTTTTTTTTTAAACAACAATCTTTTTTTGAGTAAAACTTACTAACTTATAATAATTCAAAGAATTTTTTAAAAAATGCATAATTTATTTTCTTATGGCAGAGTGTATAATCTGTGGGTTTTTAACAAAAAATTTAAACATTGAATTTTCGTTTTGTAAATAAACGAAAATATATACATTTTTACTTCATTTCATAGGTTCTCTCTGCTGCATATTCTAAACAGCACTCTTCTTTTCATTCTAAAAAAAATTCCATGTAAAAATATCTAATTTGTTTCTTTTGTTTTTAAGAGAGGTTGAGGAAAAGGCGAAATATCAGGAGTGTCGTACTCTACACAAAAACATTTGATGTACCAATTGTTAAAATGGTGAATGGAATTTGAAAGTGAAGAATGTAAAACTAGGATTTTGTTAAACAAAAATATGAAACACTGATATAAAATTCTTTTCTTTTTTTTAGTTATATTGATAAGCTATAATTGGTACTTCTTTTTTGTGTATAATATACTTGTATATTTTTTAGTATAAGTATAAATATAAATATTTTATTCCCATTGTGTTCTTAATTTATACATATTTTTTTTCTTTAAATTACAATTTCCCTTTGTTTGTGGTCGGTAAAAAAAAGTTATTTATATATATATATTTTTAATATAAGACTATTTCGATATATTTATATAAATTTTACTGTTTTTTAACTTATGGATTATGTTATTATTTACATAACAAAAAAAAAGGAAAACCAAACATATATACGTACATAAATGTATATAGATAACTATATAAATATTTACAATAAATTAAGTTTATCTGTATGAATGTAATACATATGCATAATGTTCACAATTATTTTAGTAAAAATTATTACATGCTACTTTATTTCTTTTTAAATATTTATTTATAAAGGGTTTCTTTGTAGAAAATGAAAAATTAAAAACATCTTACAACGTCGATTAAGTTAAAATTTTTAAAATGTTTTATCGCTTCGCTCGTTTTATCATTATTATTTTTTGTTAAATTATTTGAATTGTTTGTTTTGAACAGCAATTGCATTTTGTTTTGATATATTTATATATAATATGTATTTATAGTTTATTTTGTGAGATTTTTTCTTAAAGGAAAAACCACACACTCAATTTGATATTTTTTTGTTTAAACAATTCTATATGTATGCGTATTACATGCATGCTGATTATATAAAAATTAAAAGAGAACAAAAAATGTTTAAGTAAGGGTACATTCAGTTTTTAAATAATTTTTTGAATGACGTTAGTTAGTCGTTTGAAATGGGACATATGCATTTGCCATTTTAATTTTTTACCATTATTTTGTATTCCTTTTGCTATTGTCTTATATTTTTAAAACATACATTTTAAACAAAAATAAACAATTAAGCTTTAAAACTTAAATATTAATAAACATATATTCCCACTGTTACGTTTTATTACTTAGGTCGTTTAAACTGGGCGGACTACCGATTTGTTGCTGTTGTTGCTGCTGCTGCTGTTGTTGTTGTTGCTGCTGCGACTGAACTCCTTGGGTCGGTTGCTGTGGTTGTTGGGGTTGTTGTTGTTGAGTGATAATAGATGTCGTTGATGAAGCCGGTTGCACCATCTGCATTTGATGTGATTGCGTTAAATGGGTTTGCTGGAGAATTTGTTGCTGTTGTTGTTGCTGTTGTTGAAGATGGTTGTTGAGGGGATTATTTGAATTGCACAATACACTATAAACGGAATCAACTTTGCTAAGTTTCTCAAACAGAGGAATCAGCTCCAGAAGTTCACAGTCAGTGACGTCGTCGAACCACGACTTTACAGGAACCTTAAACAAAGAATAAATATATTTTATTTAAATACCCATATACATATGTAGATAATAAAATTTAGCAAGTTACATTTAATGACAAACTAGAATATAATATTTGGTTAATTTCTTTCAAAAAATGTTAGGTTTAATTGAAAAATAAATGATGTAGGGTTAAAATTCTGTTTTCAAAATATGTACTGTATTTCAAAGTACCGTAATTTTGGTTACATACAATTCTGTATGAGTAAAACGTAGTATTTTCGATAATAAACTGCATTTTTCTAAACGTTCGTTTGTACACTATTGGAATTCTTGGTACATATGCGGACGGGTAGAAAATACTTTCGTGCGTTATTTGCCTAAATGTTAGTACTAAAGGAAAATATTTAGGATACTTCAAGAATAAATAAAAAAATATGTGGCACACCCTAATTCGCATAATGTAATACGTATATTCTAAGTCAAAAGCATGTTGGTTTTTTCTAATAGCAAAACTTGATAAAGACTTAAAAAGTATTTTCAGGGCATTTTAAAATCTTATCTACCGTAAAAAGATAAGAAACAATAGTAAATATATTGGAAAAAAAACTAAAGTAAACTACAATAAAATAAAATTCCATCTGTGCTTACCGCATTATCTGGATGAAATATATAACTAGCTGGTGAATTATCAACTATGACAATCTTTTGTAAATCACGTCCTAGTCGGTTAAGATCCTTAATATAATTCCCTCGATAGTAAACACACGATTCCCTAAACAGTCTTGCGCGAAATACATTCCATCTGTAAATAAAAGATAATTTTAAATAAAATAATGAAATATGAATACATATATAAACAAATTAAAAAAAACTTACTTATCTAACAGATCTGCAACAGGATCTGCATATTTGGCTAGTGATGCTGTGAACAATACACACTCGTAAAGTTCACCCATTTTTCGAAGGAATTCATCGACATGGGGACGTTTTAAAACGTAAACCTGGTGGATGGTTCCATCTATTTCTACCGGTACTATAAAATCTGCATTGGGAATTGGCTGTAAGAGAGAAAATAAAAGAAAAATCAGCGGCATTAAAGTGATGTTTAAAACATTCTATAACGAAAATAGTGAAATATACACTGGCACTCAATAGAATAGGTTCATAAATTTAACTACAGACGAAAGCGTAACTCATTTAATTTGGATCGGACTATATTCCAAGATATCGAAATTAGATTTCAAGAAGAATGAAACGTCCTAAGACTCTTTGTTTTAAGAAAATGTACAAATTAATCTGAAATATCGGAAAATTTTGAGAGAGATAAAGAGGTAATAATATAAGGAAGGGAAATACAAATAACTCCACAACACAAAAAAAAAACTGAATTAAACCCACAGAGCCTATTCTATTTGACCGCCAGTGTAGATATGTATATATTTAGTAACACTCTGAAGAAGACTAAACCCAACAACAACCGGGATGGTGTACAATATACACTGTCCTTTTGGTGGCTCGTTCGGCAGGAAATTATGACTAATTTTGTATGAAATCATAATGGAAAATCATTCATGAGGGAGAGATTCAAAGGTCCAGCAGATGCCTTTTAAGCTCATAAAAAAAAACAACAATTTGGGTTGGAATGTGAGGAGTTCAACAACGATGGCCAACATACACGTTTGCACATATATGTATGTGCATACATATCTACTCCTTCTAAAGTTTATACGGAACATAGGAGCACCTTCAGCACCTTCATAAATTTATTCTAACCAACTTTGTAAGAAAGAAAGACAAATATTTTTTATTTCCTTCCTTTGGACGATCCATATCATATAGGGGTTAATGGTGAATTAATTTTAAATTACCTCCTATTTTTGTCGATTGAATGAAACGATACGAGGATAATTAGAGAGCTTTTATAGGTCATGAATAATTTAACTTTACTGAATAAATGAAAATTATATTAAATTTTGTTTTTTTTTCTTTGTTATTTGCAATTAAATCAATTGAAAAAAAAAATGTATATGGATACCTGATACATACAGATTATGCAAACATATGTAATGTATGTATGTTTATGTATCTGTGCTTTTCTATAATTAATCCAAAAACTGTTTAATTTAGAAATTTTATTTAAACTATTACCACTACAAAAAACGTAAAATATGAAAAACAAATCGAAGATGTAGAAAGAGGATAAAAATTCAAAAGTTCGTCTAATTTACTGGAATAAATAAACGTTTTTAATTGACTTTACACAAAAAAAACCTTTTAAATTACATTGACAAAAAAACTAACAGTTGAAGGCAACTTACTGTGACGAAAATACGACGATTTTTTTAAAAGGTCAAATCTACTGATAATTCTAAAATAAATTGTTGAATACGAATTCATTTAAAGTTCGACGACGACAAGCGAAAGAATTAGCAAAATATATACTCTTTATAAAAAAAATTCATAGGTTACTCAGAAGCAGTTCTTCAATGTAGGATTAACTTTATCTTTCAGCTGTCAAAAATCTTTCGAAATAAAGTACTACACTATGGAAAGGAGCTTGAACTTTCGAAACAAAAGGGCAATATGTACAATTCCGTACTTTGATAGAAAGAGCGATTTCGATAGTGTCGCCCTCTCTATCTAACGGGTGATTTTTTAAGAGGTTTAGAACTTTTAAAAAAAAAAAAACACAAAAAATTCGAAAAAATGAATGAAATATTTATTTGAATCGATAGTTTGAACCTTGCAATTTAATGTTTAAAGATAATTTCATGCAAATGTTGACCGCGGCTGCGTCTCATCCGCTGAGTCCAATTTTGGCATACTCTTTCACACATATCGGCCGGTATCTCACGAATGAATGCATGGATGTTGGCTTCCAGTGCGTCAATCGAAGCGGACTTGTCCCTATAGACATTAGCCTTGACATACCCCCACAAAAAATAATCTAATGGTGTCAAATCGCACGATCTAGGCGGCCAATTGACCGGCCCGAAACGTGAAATTAACTGTTCACCAAACTCGCCTCGCAATTGCGCCATTGTTTCGCGTGCTGTGTGGCATGTGGCACCGTCTTGTTGAAACCACATATCATGCAAGTCAAGAACTTCCATTTTGGGCAAAAAAAAGTTTGTTATCATCGCTCGGTAGCGTTCACCATTGACAGTAACGCTGCGATTCGCATCATCTTTGAAGAAATATGGCCCAATAATGCCGCCGGCCCATAAACCGCACCAAACAGTGGCTTTTTCGGGATGCATTGGTAGCTGTTGCAATGCTTCTGGATGATCTTCACTCCAAATGCGGCAATTTTGCTTATTATTTACGTACCCATTCAACCAAAAATGAGCCTCATCGCTGAACACAATTTTTCGATAAACAACATTTCGAACCGAGCACGAATTTTGATAGTAAAATTCAATAATTTGCAAGCGTTGTTCATTTGTAAGACGATCCATGGTTAAATTGCAAACCAAACTGAAGCTGTTTGACAGTGACACAAGGTACTAAACACACGTCAGCTGTCAAAACCAGTGTTGCCAAAACCAAACCAGCTTAAAAATCACCCGTTATATCTACTCAGTTAATCCAAAGTTAACTCACTAAATTCGATTAACAGATGAATTATTTTTTTTTTACAAATTGGCTGTCATAACTCAATTTTGGGAAACGATTGAAAATAGAGTTTTTCAGCGAGTATCATTAAGAAAGTAACGATCGTACGCAAGTTAATGTTTAAAAGTAAGTTCAGTTCACTTGAGTTCACTTTCTGTTTCTTATGATAGGCTTAAGTAAAATTCATCTATGGTACCCATCTTCACAACTCCAAGTTATTATATATAGCTACCCTATGACGAATGCAAGCATCCAACTATATGTTTTATCTTTAAATGACTTCCTACGAAACTCCTAAGTGTTTTCATTTTAATTAAGATCCCAAGAGCCGACGCGACGAAGTGATACTTAAAAAAAGAAATTATAAATAAAAAATAAAGAATATCACCAACAACGTAAAAACCACGAAAGGATTAAAAGGGGTACTACTATATGGCTGTATCAGCGATGTATAATAAATTAGCCTTGAGTCAAAAGGGGTGTTCAGAAAAAATCAATTTCACCAAAAGAAAATGAAGACAAAACAAAAACCAAAGCAGCACCAAAACTCTATATGGAAGAACTTGCGGTGTTTCATCGTCATCGTGGTGTTCTTTGGAATCCGCTTATAATAGAAGAAATTATCAGACATTTATTTTCAAATCACTCTTGAGCACATCGCCTTCGCCATATAGCCATATAGCCATAAAGCCATCGCCATTTCGATTTCCATTTGTAGCTTTCTTATCTTTAAATGGGAAGTGAACTCGGGCTAAACGAATACACGTGCATGAGAGTATTTAATTTGAAGTAATAATAAATACAAAATATGTATCTATATTTTAATAATAAAAACATAACACGCACAGAAGCCAAACGAGAAGGCCACCGCCCGATAGCTTGCTTGTCAATAATTGCAGTGTATATGATGCGAATGTTAGTGAAACTACTATCGATTGATATTTAATAGAGGTTGTTTTTTTTTTTTTTTTTTTTTTTTTTTTTTTGATATATAATGAGGGCAAAATCGATTCATAATAATTTATAGTGTATATAAAATGTTTGATTTTTACTTACCTTAAAACTACTATGAACTAAGGTCTCGTCCAAATCGATGACCATGCATTTTTTATGCATATCCGAATGCCTAACTTGAGGTAGTAGGTACCTTTGTTGGTCCGGTAATGGTGGCGGTGTTGTTGATCCATCGATCGGTGTGCCATTTTGGTTGGTTTTCGTTCGATTGCGTCGCCAACAGCACAATATTGATTGGAAGAATCCACGCTTTGGGGGTTTTAATCGGTCAACATCATCTAAAATTGAAAAAAAAAGAAAATATATTTAGATTCTTTCTCATAACTTTGATAAAACTTTAAATAAGTTAGAAAGCAACAACAAGATGAAAATCTTTTTATAGTCAACATAGCAGGTTGACAAAGCAGTTTTTGAATTTAAACGACCAGACCTATATACTATCAATTTGGATGACTTTGGTAGTTTTTCAAATACAAATTTGAATGCAAGTAATATGGATTAGTTTTATACAAAGAAGTAAACTTGTTTTATTACTTAAATTCAAAGTATGATAGGACCTTTGGCCGGGTTTACGGTTTCCTTATGGCAGTGGCATGTTTGTTTTTATTCATATTTTTCAAAAACCACATCGAATCTTAGTTTAGAGCTAAAGTAACCAGGTCCAATGTCCATGTAACTTTGGTTGACGGTACTCAAAACATTCAATCTGCTACATAACATAATTATTTTTTTTAAACAGTTTTTCTAGGGATCTGCTTCCGGGCAATTTCGGTTGTCATATTTGTCATTTACTACCAATTTTCCTTGGATCTTGAAAGAAAGTTTCTGCAATACTTAAATATATAATATTTATCTTTTAAAAGAGACCAAAATATATTGAAATTTTTTTAATGACAAGGCACCAACAAAAAAACTTGATTAATCTTTCGATATATTAAATTTTTATTTATTTCAAGAATGCACCCATTTGTTCTGACTTCAATTTAGATAAAAAATTTTGATAAATTTTCCTCATTCATTCAGAGCTGGCAAGTGAATTTGATTACTTTCCCCTCAATTGCAAACGCATACACCATAATTCAATTCAAGTATACGACGTATGTACAAATTTATATGCAACAATATAAACAATCAACTACTTACACTATCACTATTCTGGTTTTGTGGTGCAAAGAGAGAGGGCAAATTGAGTCAAATCGAGAGTGGGTCATGCTATAATTAAGTGTTACTCGCACAGCGGTACCTCATGCCCTGGATTTGTTCAGTATTTTTTTTTAACGAAATTCTCCCATATATTCAACGCAACACCCCTTCCTGATACATTTAACCAAATTCCACCGATGCAATTTTGTTATGACAGAACGAAAATGGTGCGCGGCATAAGCCATAAGCGCGGCGGCAGGGAGCTCGACATGGCATCAACTCTGCCTGTTGCTGTATTCATTTTCGTTTTTTTTTTTTAACTTTAAAACAACAACTGCTCACTCGCGCGAATCGAATTTGCATGTTGTAAAAATTTATTTCGTTCGGTTCGTCATCACAGCCGTATACACTGGGGTTACAAAGTGCAGAAGACCCACCATCACTGGCAACTTTTATGAATTTCGAATTTTTGTTTACTTACATTTGAACCTTGCATATTTAGTACGTGCCTCTTTTTCATTTTTGTGTGCTTGTCATATGTATACATACATACATATGTAGGTACCTCGCCTACTTTTTAAGGACACGTAATGGATTCGTAAAAAAAAAATGTACAGAAAATAAAAGGCCTGTATTTTGTATCAGCATATTTTTTATTATAGCTGCTGTCATTAGTGTTTGCAGCATTTCTACCAAGACCAATTTTAACATTCTCTGGGCCAAATTAATTCAACACTTCATTTCCCATGGTTATTTCTAATTTTACAATGGAAATTGGTGGATTTCAGCTAAATAAATTTAAGATTTAAAGGCTTTATCCATCGACTTTAAAGGGATTTCGCTTTTTTGCATTTCAACAATAAAAACATACAAATATGAAATTTCCTCACTAAAGAAAAAAAAATTAAGAATACTGCTGCTTTTCAGTGTTTTATAGGGTTTCAGTTCCCTACAAAAGCAGACAGAGAATTAAGAAATGAGAAAAAATTAAATTTAAATTAAACTTGATTTATCGAATTTATCGGCCAAAAATATATGACGTTAAGTGCTATGAGTAAGTCCCCGCGACTATCAGGGTTTCATTTTGTTTTCTTGGTCCATTCATCCATGTACATAATATGTAAAAAATGATAAAGGAAAAAACCCATCACCTTCAATATAGAGATAGATGACGCGTATAAATAATTGATAAACACGTATATATATGTATGTAGCTCACACGAGCATGGAAGTAGTGTGAATGATGGGCTTTTTATCGCAGCCCCCTAAGGGTGAATAAAAATTCAAGATTTATTACATCTACATATATTCTCAAACGTAACACATTTAATGTGACATTTTTTGACACACAATTGACACAAAGTACGTGTTGTCACATCGGAATTGGAAATGTTTGCGTTTATAAGTTCATCCCACAAAAAAAAAAAAAAAAACAAATTTTTGTAAAAGTCAAACACAACTTTTATGCAAAATTTGCTCTATATCTCTATGTTTTTTCTTTGACATAACCTAAAACATACTCGAACGTGACTGGAATTTAATGGATTTTATATTTTTGGCCCAGAATTTTATTGAACTCATTTTAAACTTGCTTTATTATAAAATACATGCATACACATATATATTACTCTCTGACATCATCAAGTTTATGGCATCAATTGCTTCATTAATTTGCTTGCCACAATCTTGTAATATCAAACTCCAATGTTTGACTTTATCAGCTATCGAATGTTGCTTCCCAATGAGAATGCAATAAAACAAAATGCCTTGTTGCTGTTTATGAGTCTATATACAATATTCCTCGCAGTCGCTACATCATCTTGATTCACTCGTTTAAAAATGGCATCGACTTGCTAATTTCATCAGAAAAATAACAACAAAAAAAAGAACAACAAAAGCTATGCAATGACAATATTTACTCAGGGGCTTGGTGCCAATCGGGTCTGACCGACATCAGGAGAGTGGGCGGTTAACGTATCGAAATGCAAATGTTGCTTCTCCACCCTTCCACATTATGTACACAACGTCCAATGTGTGATTCGATATTGCAATTATTCCAAAAGTTTTGTGCCGGTCAGTCGGTGGTCGGCGAAATTTCCATGGAATGTGGGTGCTGAAAAACCAATTAATAAAGTCAAATAATAGTCATGATGTGTATCGTTTTGTTGTTTCAGAATAAGACAGAAATTAGTTGCAGCGACGCGAAACAACGACCAACGACGACGATATGAAAACATGATGACGGTTTTCTATATTTATGCAGTATAAGAGGCGGCCAGTTTGGCAACAAGGTGATGAAGTGGAGATGTTTTTAGTTATTCGTTTTATTTGTTTAAATTCATTGAAGTGATGCAATTATGCAAATCGGAATTTCTTAATTGAGGCGCCTATGATTTGGTTACCTTGATGTCACATAAGGTTGAGATTTGCTAGATAATTAACCACACACTGCATGGAACGTAACATTATATGAGTCAAATTTCAAATTATCGAGACCACAATCGAAACAAGCTGAAAAATTATCACTTCAGTTTACTCTTCCCGCCTTTATACTTCACTCATTACGAGAATAGGGTTTTAGTTCGATTCTGTCTATAACCCTCACACGTTTAAACTCTTTCGCCATCACTTTTGTGTGTTGTACGCTGAAAAACTCAATGTATAAATCCTAACTATAATAAATCTAGCTTTGAAAAGTGACGACCGTGCCTCACTTAACAACTGAATTTTTCAAAAAATTCTGAAGCAAATGCTTAAACTTAAATATACATACATTTATATTTCATGCAAAATTAAAGAAAATTAAAAGAGCCATTCACGTTGAGACGATCCTACGGTTTGTAAGATTTTCAGCGGATTTCCGATCGTACGAAGCCCTCACGATAGAACTCGTCAATCTTTTCTTTTCAAATCTCTAAGAAACTTGCGACAGTCCGTGCGATCGTTTAAATGTCAGTCCTTTATACCTATCCTTTAATATTGTGAATACAAATTTTTGTTGCAAAATTTGTAAAAAAAATGAGTTATTTTAATAATGAAAAAACTTTTAACGGTTAAAATGACTCCTCAAACCCTTAAAAGTCATTTACATACCTATGTAACGTATACCTACTTTAGGCGCACAAATAAAGGAAAACAACGATTTTTGTTTAAGAAGTAAAATGTGTTTAAAACAAAAGGTCCTTTTTTTTTGTTATTGAAGATCAAAATTATTTTTGCTGAGGTGCACCTCACACCTCACCATGGATTTGCATATTTCCAAAAAAAAACTTAAATAATAATAAAAATTTAAATCTTTGTTGTTTTATTTATAAAACAAACAAAAAAATCAGAAAACAATTTTGGCACACATAAATCTTTTAACTTAGCACTCCATTTTACCAAGGCGACACGTTCGTCTGTTCATTTTTTTTAATTTTTTTTTCGCTTGGGGCACCAATGTCACGGTGAATACCACTTAATAACGCAAAAAAAATACATTAAGGAAACAATATTGCCTGGCGTCTGGCAATTTCTTTTTTTAGCTTTTTGTGTCGCATAAATATAACCAGGCACTGCAACACGTCATCGCGCAGAACTTATTTATACGTGGCTATTTAATAGAAAAAACAAATCGCCATCACTAGAGTTAAAGCAAATTTATTTCCAAGGTACATTTTTCATGCAAATAAAACCACAACCCGTACCAAAAAAAATATAAATATAAATCAATTCATGTTTAGCTAAAAGCTTCAATAAAATCATTTTCTGTAAGGATTTAATTGGAATCTTTTTTTTTTGTCTATACATATGTAATTCCGACAGAACAAACATTAGAATTAATGTGTTTGTTTCCATTCCGCGTCTTTCACAATAGCGCTGTCGAAAGGAGTAGTGAGGAGTTTTCGTGCTTTTTCTGAAAAAAGTATTTTTTATTATAAAAATATGATCTGATTTTAAATACTATCAGAGCTAAATAAATTCAAATTAAGTAAACTTGAATCAGGTTAAATTAGGACCATCTATTGTTGATGTTATTGGTGAAGCAGCAACATTAATCCCACTTTCCACTGCCACTTCCTTCCTTCAGGCCCCAACAAACACTCCGCATGAAAACCTTTAGATCATATAATGCGTTTGAATTTTCTAAACGACAACCCTGGCGTAGAATTGTTTGGGTTTCTTTTTAACTATTATTTTTACTCTTCTTTAATCCGAATTCTGCTTGGATAACTTCTTGGGGTACAAAACAAAAGGCAGAAGCCTCTAAAGCTGCAGGAGCAGCATGTCTGTGATAGAAAAAACTATGCTCACTGTTGTATATGCCACAAATAAATAAAAGGAGTAAAAACCAAACGAATAATTCATAGGGAAATAAACAAAGGATGCCTTCTAGCGAAACGAGTGAATTCGACAGTACTAGAATGCAAGGGAAATCCTGACGAAAAAAATTCTACCACCAAGGATGTAAGACGGGTGGGTGCCTAGCCTACATACATAATGTGGTAGGTACACACCTCCTTAGCCATGTTAGGCGCACCAAAACACAGCAAAAGCAGCTGTGGGAAATAATCCATCGACACTTGTTGAGCTATGAGTTGAGTCCTTGTGCTACGTATCCTTTTTGGTTTTCCCCCCGTCATCTTCGTCGTCGTCCGCATGTCGATTCTGGTTTGAGGCTAAAATATATATTTGTTGCTTTGCAGCCACAAAACTAAGTTTCAAAGATGTGTAGCTTCGAATGCATGGGGGTAACGATGATAGGAGGGTAGGTAGGAGTTTGCACAGTGAACATTACCTTTTATTGTTGAGCACAAGATGGGCTTGAAAACAAAAACGAAGGAAATAAAAAAGATATATGTGTATATATCCAACCGAGAATAGAAGGAGCTGGAGGTGAAAGTTCATGCAATGGACCCTCATGAACGTATAGAAAACTTTTCCTTCTGCTCTCGAATAAGCCACGGGGTTGATGGGAGTGACGGGTGAAGGTTCAAGTTCACTTAGAAAACTATTTTCTAATGAATATTCCAAGACAACTTTGTTTCAAATATGTTGGAAGACTAATCAAAAAAAACATAATATATAGCAAAGGCCAATGGCAAAACAAGTCATCAAAAGCAAACACATATTATGCTTTGAAAAAAATATCCATTTACCCTATAGGCACAATGATGATGGTTTAAATTGAAAAATATTACTTTTATTTAACATTGCCATATGTATGCATATTATATATTGGCAGAATATGATGTCGATTGTAGATGGAATGGGTTTGAATAGGTTTGAATTTCCATTCAATGATAATTAACCCTGAATTTTGGTGGAAAACTTTGTTTTCACATCTTAAGCACGTCTTACATTTGAACCGCTGCTTTTGATTTTGTGGCTTAATTTTGAAGAAATATATATGTACATACATATGTGCAATAATTATAGTTTACAAAATTCTACACAAAACAAAATGTACACCTCTTTTCTCAAGAGCAATAGATTTTGATAAAAATGTTCGCTAAAGTTACAATATCAGTTGTTTGTTTTAATGTACTTTTCGCGACATTACCCTGGTTATATCTAAAAAAAACATAAACCCCGCAAAATTTCCAAAAACCACTCAGGGCAAGATTTATGGAAATACATGTTTGCAAACTTTGCTGCTTATTATCTTTTTATGTTCCGAGCAATGCCTTCATCAAACAGATTTATTTCGTCTTCACCTTGAAAGAGGTCTATATAAACTGTGACATAGTTTCAAAAATTTAATGTATTTTCAATAGAAAAATAAACTACAGTAAATTCAACAGCTTACATATTATTTAACCGACTTTGCATATCCAAACCAACAATTATTAATAGAAATACTTATTAAAAAGTTTATTTTTATTAATAAGCCTAACATGCAAAATAAAAAAAAAGAGGAATACCAACCCAACATATATTTTTGTATTTTTGCCAGCTAAAAATATCATAAAGAAATATTTATTTAATTATTTTTCGAATACTTGTTTTTGTATTTTTGTGAGAGTAGTAAAATAAGAATGCCTAAATATTTGAAGGAAAATAATGATTCTAGCCTGGGAAATTAATATGAAAAAATATATAGATAAAGTAAAAAAAAAAGAAGAGAAAATTGGAAGCATTAATAAACGTATACACAGCTTGTGGCAACTGCAAAATCAGAAAAAAAAACCTATAAAATCATAATCATTAGCATCAGCATCATCATATGGTTATACGTATACCTATTATATACTTATTTGGATCAGAGCCAATCCTTATGTTGATTCTTCGTTATTTCGGCAGATTTTTGGCAAATTCGTGGGTCCTTTTGCCTACTTAAAATCAACAAAAAATGAGTATTTACTTTTTGGGTAGATTATTCTGTGTTTGTTTTTTTAAAGCAATTGAATGTGTGTTTTAATGTTAGATTTATGTTTAATCGTGTGATTATTATCTTTAATTCTGTTAAATAATCTCTTTTTCATTAGTAGCCACACGACGGCGCGGCCCGGCGTTGGGTGTTTTTAAATATATGATGTACTTCTTCTGTAATGATCTTTAAAGCAACAATCTACGACAGGGCTATTAACTGACAGTTTTCTAGTAGGTACCTTCCTCTTCTGTGATAAGACCATTCGTATGTATTAAGTCAAATAAACATAAAATTTGAAAAGAACAAATTATGACGAAAGTGCAGTTCAGCATAGAATGCATTTTTTTTGCATATCGCTTTCAATTTTAAAAATTATTTCCCAGTGTGTTGGGGGCCTAAATGCGTTATACAAAACTTGCCGTGAAGAATACGACACTAATGTTTATTTTTTATGATAAGCTTGTTTTATTAGGTTAGTCAGTTTAAAAGTCGAAACATTTTTGTTTAATTACAAAAAATAAATACCTAGTTAGATTGTATTTTAAAAATCTAGATTTATAACAGAAAAATTTAAAATTATTTTTTGATAAACAATAATAATTTGCCATGTTATTTTGTTTATTTTAATTGCTGATCGATTTTCATTTAAACTGAAATGAAATACAAACAATAAAAACAAAATAATCTTTCTCCATAAGCAAATGAATTTTTTTTTTACACAGTCTGAGATTTAACGTTGCATTTTTCTCTGAATATTGTTTTAGAGATCTTTCTTTACTTTAGTAGGAGATATAAAGGTGGATAAGGTGTATGGTTAGGGAAAACTAGTCAGTGGACGAATCATTTAATAAGAAATTAATTCGAGTAAAATTTTTATTTCTTGCCCTAAAAGACATTATACAAAACTTTTTAAATATGTACATTATTTCATTCAAAGCTAAATAATAAATTTTTTAATAAAACAAAAAGTAATGTTTGTATTATGAATGACAGGAAGATCATCGAATTTACTCCTGAAACAGTCAACTATTCAATCAGTCGATTAGTCAACATTAATTGTAACGCTCACAAGACTGAAAATATGTATTGAAATTATGCTGTAAACAATCAATAATAATATACAGAATAAGCTATCCCTGGATTTACTTCGAGTATAAGATCAATACTTAAAAAATGCCACAACTCTTGAAGTTCTTAAAGAATTTACAGCACAAAATAAAAGTTTTTAATTTTCTGAATTTTAGTTTTAGCTTAAGTTTTCCAGCTTAACTGTAGATTTTAAAAAACACAATGACACTTCGGTAGTGGTATCAGCATCCCCACCGAAACACCTATATCATTTGCAACATTACCTCCCAAATTACTATAAAAAAGAATATCAATCCATCAACTCATCGAAAATAAAAATAAAAAAAAACGTTCAGCAGTTTAAACATTCACGTGTATACGAATATAACCGCTAATGCTTTAACGACATTAATATTATATTGTCGCGGATCAGAAACCTGATATGCTTACGTGTTTTATGTCCATGTTTGCATTGTTCTTTCATGTTCTTCTTCAATTTCAGTTTTCTTAAAGAACAAGTCAAGCAACACCCAATTACGACTTTCAACGAATAGATACAGAAGAATGTTAAGGTCTTATTATTGTAAGTTAAATAGCTAATCGTTTTGAAGTGTTTCCGAATAACGGCGACGGCGGAAAACAAGGATGCGATGACGAAGAAAGACAAAAATGGAATTTGCGATAATTACAGTTAGATTTACCACTGTAACTTCAAATTATATTCAAACAGGAAAACAAGAAAAACAAAAAAAAAAAGACGAAAAAAAGGGTGCAGCTAAGGCAATGACACAATTTATTATATATTGAGATTGTTGTTGTTGTAAGAAAGTATGCAAATACACCAAAGGCTAGCGAATAGAGAAATTATAAAGATTGAATCACGTTTGACCCAATCTTGAGCTACGATCGGCACATGATCAGCAAAACAAAAAAAAAATTAAATGACCATAGTGTCAATCACAACCTCATACCTCACACAAAAAAATTGATTTAATTGTTTTTATTTAACACGGCTAATTAACTATTATAAATAATGGGAGCTCCAAAAGCAAAAAGTGACATAATATTTAATTAAATTAATAATAATTTAGTTACTGTTACATAACAAAACATTTTTAACCTGATTTTAAATTAACTTAATAAAAGGGATTACATGGCTGACAAATGGTCATATTTATACTGGCATTTTATAACCATTTCTTTAAATAAATTACTAATCGTAACAATAAATATGGAAAAAATAATGGCGCAAATGTCAATTGTCACTTAAAAAGATAAAGTTGTGATGTCATTTCGACGACCTCCTGTAACTTTATTTTTATTTTTATAAGTACTTATTGTCTTATCTTAATTTTAACGCTGTTATGAGAACAGTCTTCATTCGTAACTAATTTTTCGACATAAAAAGCAGTTAAGGCGTTCTTATCAATATCGGAATAGTATCTTTTCAAATAAGTTCCTCTTATAACAGTAAATGACATTTAAGTGCTGCTTTACAATAATAAACGTATCAATGGGAAATCCAATGAAATTCAAGAAACTTTGAAGGAAAAGTGTCTTTTTTTTTAAATCAGGAAATGGCGTCAAGTATGATTAAATTCACAACGTTTCTTCAACATTCCCATAGATGTTAGAACTTTTTTTAAATACCTATACATATATTTTTTTTCATTCACACTAGCATTCACTATAGTGAAAGCTTCATATTTAAGCATTTCATCGGTTTGTAAAAATAAAAGTAGGACGACGACAACGGTGATGATAATGATGATGATGATGACGACTTTGTCGTATACAGTTCATTTGCATCGGATAATTGCACACTTAAGAATTGCACTCTCTGTCATCAATTTACTGTCGGATACCACTTAGTTTCACTTTATACTCTTGCAATTAAATAAAGTGAAATGATTCCGAGTGATGGCAATGGCAACAAAAGGACAACAAAGCAAACGCGCGCGCACAAAGAAGGTCAAAATAAATCGGAAGCCCTCTTAGAACTTGTATAACTAAATGTGTATAGTTCTAAGCAATTTTGAACATGATTTTTCAATTTTCAAAAAGTGGGTCGAATTTTCAAAAGTTGTCGTTTTTGTATCCTTGTACAAATTTTCTTTAATAATATTATATCCACCCTTCCATATTATGCATGCATATCTATAGTATAATGTAATAGTAGGTGGTATATTTAAGTTCTTGCCTTCTCGCAATTTTTTTTAAACTGGCCATTATGTATTTAAAGGATGTCCTAGTTCAAGTGGTCATTTGCCTATATGTTCATTTTTATAAATGTATATACACTAACACATACATTCATTTAATACAAGAAAATAAAACAACTTTATCCTTTCAACGGATATCATATAATTTCCTGACCTTTTGAGTACCACCCTTTTAGACTCATCGCCTCCTGATGGTCCGTCATATCGCACTGGCCATCGCGGACGAGTGAATGAAAGGGGATATAAAATCGATTTTTTTAACTATTAATGACGTCATGAACCATATTTTGTCCTCGAAAAAACGACGATCAGAGAAAAAGAGAGATTGGGTGAAAGAAATTGGAATGTAAATTTATTTTTCACCCTTCCGCTTCTTTTTACGAGAGTATGTGCAAGTAACATATTATAAACTTTTGTAATCGTGTTCGTGTATATGGAGAGCTTTTAAGGTCTAAATTTGCATTCAATAACAACACATTGAAGCCTGTAATAGCGAACGCTTTACGTTGTAAGGGACCATCGAGTTGAGTCTTAACAAAAAAAAAAAACTTCCTTCCTTTCACTTTTTTTTTATTGTTGCTTTGTTTTTAGGCAGCAAGGGCTTTTTTTTGTTATTGTTTGAAGAGGTGCTCTTGAGAATGTTCGAGCGCTTAAGACGAAGGATGTATTTGATTTGATATTTAATATATAGAAAAGGCGGAAACACAGGTGGAGTTGTTAAAAAACACAAGGGCCTGATTACATAGGAATAAAATTTCTTTTTAACTGATGTTAACTACATTAAATCAAACTAAAACAAACATTAAAGCAGTATGGTAATTGGCAAAAAAATTGATTTTTTCATTGTTTTTTTTTTTTTTTAATTTTAATGTCGACAACATCTTAAAAGCAAGGATATGACTTGCGTATAGTTGCCTTTTTTTGATAATTCGCAAGAAAGTATCGATTTTAAACAAATACGTTTCATGAAGTCTTGATTCTTTAAAAAATCGATTGATCCACCAATAAGATATACGAAAATAGCAATAAGGCAGTTTTGTCTAATAACAAAATTCTTTTTTCGTTATTCCAATTTGTATGCAAAAATCTGAAAGGCATATTTATTCCAATCGCTCTCTAGACATTACAAGTAAGAAGTTTCATATACAAGTCGTACGAGATGCTTATTGTGATCCATTCACTTTGTAGGTATACTTACACTGTGTCAGGCAAAACTAATATACTTAATTTTTCTCTCAAAATTGTTTGTCTAATTTTTTCTTTAGAGTTTTGCTTCTTTTTTATCCTCACAAAGCCCACTTACATATATTCCATCCATTTTCATCCGAAGTGTTTTTTTTTCACTTTTCAAAACTATTAAAAATGGATGCACCCTTAAATTTGACAAATCGAAGTAATTTCGAAATTTTCGAATACGAACGAACTGTACAACATAGAATTTCATTTCGTGTGAAATTGAAAATAGATTTTAATTCGATTTCGTTGGAAATGCAGGTCTTGGGCGTATTTAAGGAATGTGAAGCAAATTCGCTCATCCATTTATGTTCTAGCCCGATGTACGGATGGACGAAAACCACTTTCTTGGCCTTCTCCATTTAAATCGGTCATGCTACTTTGTCATAAACCTTGATCCATAAGAGCAATTTTAATGGCAGATTCTCGAAATATTTAAAACAAAACATTGCTTCCCGTTTCAAAATTTAAAAATTAAAAATATTTTACTAATAAATAAATTATGCAGACCAAATCAAAAGCATTTTGATTTTTACAGAAAGAAACTAAAAATTTTATAAAACTGCAGTTTAATTGTTATACAACTAATATAATATGTAAACATAAGTCTTCATGTAAAAACAAACTGCTTTCTATGCTTCCACCCGATATAATAATTTTGTATTTTTTTTTTTTTGACGAAGAATGACATCAATCAATGTTGTACAATTAACTGGCTAATTGTATGACATTGAATTCGGATATACCTACAGTTCTGTCTGGCGAAGAATGAGAATTATGTTATGAATCTAGATTGATTACCGACTGAAGTGCCTTCCATCAAAAATATACCTATATAGTTAGAGAGTTTGTGGGATTTTTGTTTACTTTTGAAATTGAAGAAAAAAATCATTTAAATATTTCTTCATCAATACTAAACCAATTATTCTTACCCACATATATGTATACAATGTAAGTACCAATACCTACTAATTGTTTATTGAATATTTTACATTTCAAGGGCGCTGGCGCTGATTTTACATTATCATCAAAGGTCGCCTCTGTTAAATTTAATACACATATTATGTATTATTCTATGATAATATCAGACTGCATAAAAATTCCGAAGCATATTTAAATTGTTGCTTTAGGCTTTACACACAATTTTTTGTTATTTATGTATGTACATTACGGATTACTCAGAATTTCGGATTCATAAGATGATAAGGTCTATAATAAATTTCATTCAATTATTATATTTTCTTTGCATTAGGCTTAGTGATAATGGCACTAATAAATAAATTTATCGGATTTATTTTCATGTGTATACACAAGGCATCTAGTAACTACCGTAGCACGGTTCGTTGCCGTTCTATAATAATGTTCATATTATGGATATGTGTAGCCCTGTTTAATGGATGTTTTTTTTTTGGTGCGATAAAGATTTGTCATCGAGAAAACCGTTATCTTGTCAGATGATGTTTGATTTTTTTTTTTTTTTTTTATTTTTCATGCAACTTTATACATATTTGAACATTAACCACCGTTGAATATTAGTTAATCCGCCGAAATTGGTGGTTAAAATTTATGAACCAAGATTTAAATATTTGTACAACTGGTACTAAACCATATATAATAGGAATTACCTCTCAAGTTAAAATTTCCTATTAACAAATTGTTCGTGGCAAATTGACGTTTATTGAAAATCATTTTAAGAAAATGTGTTACAATAAGTATACAAATTTCCTTTAGTCGATTGAGATGTTTCATTGACCTTGCATTTTGGACAGGACAAGAATTCTGTTGTGTATCTGTAGAGAGGGGGTGTGGTTAATCTGAGTATATATAAAACCATTTTCGGGGTTGAAAGCCCCATTTAATCGTCATGTTGGAGAAGGTTGCAACAAAATTACGAAAATGTAAAGCCATTTGCATCTGGTTTTTTTTTCTATCTTGAATTGAATTGGATATTTATTAGCACTAAACGCTTCTTGTTTTTTCATAATTTTTTTTTTGTTCATCAAAAATTTTTTCATGACAATGATGATCTATTTTTTATTCAATATAATTGCCTTCTGTCGAAATTGAATAAAATTATTTCTATACACCGTTTCTCCTGATGCAATTAGTTATTTTTCTGATGAACTTTTTTTTTAAGAGAAAGGTTATTGAAACAAAAGTAATGTCAACATACTTCTGAATTGTTGTAGGTATCAATTGTTTCTAAAAATATCTACAGTTCAAATATATCTATATTATTATGTATGTATGTTAATACATATTTTTATGCAAATTGGATTTGTCTGTCTGTAATTTCGAAATAATCGTACCAATTCTTGAGTATACATGGTTATTTGCACGCTATCACAACCTTTACATGTCACTTTTAAAATGTTTGTCTGTCTGTTGAATTGATTTTGACGGGATTTGTGTTTTAAAAATAACCGTCACTAAATCTAGACGACTTTCTTTGGAAAATATTCTTATAATATTTAATAATTTTTTTTTTCATAAATTAACGCAGACGAAATAAGACTTTTTTTGTATTTAATTCAAATTAATTCAAAAAAAGACTATTTGATTTTTTTTATTATTTTAGATTAGAAAAGTTTTCTTTGCCCTAAAAAATACAATTAAAAATCTTTGTAGCCGAGTATCAGAGAGAGTATGTCTTGTTCATTGTCTCCCAATATTATGACCAATCTCTATACAACCTTTGCAGAATTGAAGTCGCATTTCAATTATTTTAATCTTATTAAAGAAATTGAAGTTGTTAGACACTAATGATGTACAAAGTCACTGAGCCCAATATATAGAAAATATATGTATAGCTTGATTATGTTCTTCATTTCTGGTGGAGCTGGCAGCGTACGGTCTAAAAGGTATAGAGATACAACAGAAGGGAGGACATGAAGAAGGCGTGAATGATTCTTTCAGCAAGCTTCCTGAGTGTAATGGATTCTTGGTAATCTCAATTAATCGAATTGTTCTATTGGAATAAATATAAAGTATTTTGATGAGAATTTATATATAATCATACACAATACATACATGTTTATTGTGTACCTATCTATACACATATGAAGTTGTTTTTTTTTTTATTAGAATAACTAAAGCATGCCTTGGAGATGACCCAGATATTGGTTATATTTTTATTTATTTTTCTATAGAATTAATTTGTTAGAGGATGTTTTTATTTGTGTCGTGTGCTGTGTTGTTGGTGTTGTTATCAATGAGATAAAAGGAAGACATTGTTTTATCTTTCACTGATACAGAGCTATACTTTTTGCTAAATGTTTTTCTGATTGGTTTACCTGGTGATTGTCTTGGATTTCTTCTTCCTGTATATTTTATTATGAAATCTTTTTTTATTTTTTCTTGTTATTATTTCTTGTTATTCCAAATAAATGATTTTTTTTTAAATAAAATGAAAAAAAAAACTTCTGTCTGAACTTCTATTCATTGAATCAAAACACTTGGAAACCAAGGATGTATTTATGAAGTATGAAGTTATAAATTATTCTATTCAATCTACAAATATAATGAAATGGAAATTAATTGAATACAAAATTTTTAACAAACGAATTGTAGTTAGTTTGAGGTAGGCATTTCGTTTGACAACAACCAACTTTGTGTAAGCTTTCAGGTCTACTCATATTTAATAAGACCATCACCCAATAAAAGGTAACCTTTTTCATTTTTGTAGGTACGTCCTTCATTTCCAAGGCAGGCCATAGAAACAATAATTCATATTCTGCTATTTTGAATGTATGTACTGTACATGTACATACTGGAATATTTCCTTCAATTTCTATTAATTGAAATATTTGTTCTTGCAAACCTTATTGTATAAATTTAATTCCGATTGCAATTTATGGATGTTTTAATTGATTTTTTCTTACGACGCCCTCTTAAGAGAATAATCATTTATCAGCTTAGAAAATACCTATGGAAAATACGAAAGCTTCTCAGCGGTTTTCCTAACAAAAGGTGTGGATTGTAGAACTACTCTTACCATCTATTCAAATAATGATGCCGTTCTTTACATAATTTTATGAAAAAGGAAACACGCGCAATACATTTCAGTTATTCTCAAATAAAATGAAGAAACTTAATTTGTGTTTGTGTGTACAGTTCGTTCGAAATTTTTAAAGTGAATTGGAATTTCGAAAATTAAAATTTATACTCTGCGTTCATTCCATTTCCTGATACAATTTGTTATTGCCTTTTAATTTTTTCCTGAAATTGGTACTGTTGCAATTAGTTTTGTATGATTCTTTGTGAAAAATGTATAAAATTTATAATTTTTTTGTTTTTAGTATTTATTTATTATTATTTCGGTAAAAAAAGAACGTAGATACTAAACTAGGAATAAACAATTCATCAAACAATTAATATTTAGGAAGGTGCTCACGATGTCAGCAAATTGTTCGTGTAAATGCTGTGCTCTTGTTTCATTGCTTTTTTTTAAATCCATAATATTGCATTAATTTTAATCCGAAGTAATATTTCACTTTTCAAAACATATACAAATGAATACACTTTTAACTTTGACAGCTCGAAGTAATTGTAAAAATTCCGAAAACAACCGAATTGTCGAACATAGAATCTCATTTCGAGTGAAATTGAAAATCCATTCCATGTTTTTTTTTACATGAATTCTTTCGCTAAACCGAGTTGAAATCTTTAAATCCAAAGATGAACCACGTACATATGTACAACTGACCCTTTTGTGCTTATGATGCTCCCGTATTCCACTTTTCATTTAATGACGCATATAATATTTCCATTTTCTTCTTCCGGACTGAAACACAAACAGGTTAAAATAGTCTGCACGTATTTTAATCGACAAATGGAATCCCGGCAAAACGTCGATGTTTTATCTTCAAAGTTAAACAGGCATGACGCTGGTTGCCATCATCTATATACAAACTAGAATAATTAAAACCCGTCTCTAAGAGCCTCCCCCCTTTAACCCTTGCAAATTCTTTCTATTTTTAGATTCTCAACAACCCACCTACCTACGTATATAAATTGAAGAAAACAACAAAAACCGTCAATTAAATTAAGTGTGTTCCCGCCGAGATTCGAAGTTCTCAATGCCTGCAAAGCCGTCAATTAACACTATTTGCCTTTGCCACCTCAGTATCTAATCTTCATGTAGGGTAGTAGTATAACGGGGAGGTTCTTGCTGTTAATCCCCTTGATGAATGGATAAAAAAAAAAACTGTTTCAAATTAAAGCCTATAGCTGGATGATTGAATTCAGTTAAAATAATATTGCGGGTAAATTTTCAAAACCTTTCAACCCATATCCCCTCGCCCAACATATTTCTGCTATCAAGACTTTAATCTTGATTTTAATCGATTATTTGTATATGACACAAAAAACCCAACCCATTTCCATACTACATATTTTGTTATGCCATTAAAAAAAAATGTCAATAAATTATTTTTATCCTTTTGTTAAACAAGAGCCTAAGATGAAAAAATCGCATGCCCCTTTTTGTCAATGAGCATAACAGAAAATGCGGGGGATAAACGACCTTAAACGGTCCTATATTTAACCTGAAGAGCCTTTTTGTTTTCAAGTTTAAAAAAGGACACGATTTGTGTGTAGGATGGAAGAATTATGGAAATATTATAATTCATTACATTTTCCCAGGAATTGAATTTTGCTATAAAAATAGATCACATGGGTCACCTGGGCTGGGGGGCTTGCAGGCTTGACTATCATATGCGATGATGGTATATAAGTGAGAACAAATCGATAGGACGACAAAGGACACATCCTTCATATTTTATAGATTTTGTATTATATTCCATTTTAGTACTAGAGTTAGAGTGCTACAATATACTATTATTATAAAATGTAAAAAGGAGGAAATTAAATTATCCGCAACTAATGGCATTGTCCCTCTTCACAAATTGACACTGTTCTTAACTGCTGGATATGAAGGACAGGAAGGATATGGAATGATGGAAGAATGGTTGAAAATTATAAGTGCGTGTGAATGCTGATGGCTAACTTGTTTCATTAGAAATTTAACACGGCTCCATCGCGATCTATAATATACGTGAATCGAATGATGTTTCCGCTGATGTAATTAATCTACTACTACCAATGAAGAGAAAGCTTCATTATTTATAGGTAGGTCAAACGTCTAGATATTCACACGAAAAAGTAAGTAATTCATCATTAATAAATTAGCTTGCTATAATACGCCATGGCTTTATAAAAGCGCGCATTATGTTGGCCTTGAATTCATGACATCACAGTTGTTATACACGCATGGGGTTAGTTTTCTCTTTGATAAATGTCAAACGAATGTCTGATTATAGATTGAGACATTTAGAAGTGTTTGTTCTGTCAGTATTGTTAATTAAGTTGAGTGTATGAAAAATGTGTGTAGAGATTGTTAAAGGTTAGAATGGCAGAAATGGTTTCGGATTTTCGCGAATTTTTTATAACGCAGAACTCGCAAATACATCGAAATAAAATTTTAATGTTTGGCCACAACTTCTAAAGAAGAAAGAACTGTTAAATAAATTAAAAATAAATGATGATTTAAACGAATACCTACTGTGAAATTAAATAATGTGAAACTTATTATTTAAATTCAACTTATTTGGAATTCACAATTTCGTTCGAAATGCTAAGTGTGAATTGGAATTTCGAAGATGAAAATGTATGTTCTGTATTTCGGTTCATTTCTTTTTCTGAACGTATTCCATCCATTTTTTTTATGCTATGTGAATTATTTGTGAAATTGGTGCAGTTGCAGTTAGTTTTGTATTTCTTGGTGCAAAATATAAGCAAACATTATATTTTTATTCTTGGAGTGAGAAGCTTCCTCTTTTCCTTTAAAAATGCCAAAATTCATCCGCAGTTTAATTTCACTTTTCAAACCAAATAAAAATGAATGAACTTTCATTTTTGACATTTCGAAGTAATTGCGAAATTTTCGAAAACGAACGAACTGTAGAACACAGAATTTCATTTCGAGGAAAATTGAAAATCGATTTCATTCCAAAAACAGAACATGGGCGACAACATTTTTTTTAAATTAAGACCTTGAGAAGAAAAGTTATTTTTTGTGATTATATTTTATAAGTTTATGTATATTAAACACTCATGGTCTCTAAAATAACTTTCTACAATACGAAAAAATTAGAGTAACAAAATTGACGATTTTTTTCAAAACAAGAGTTACACCTCTTTTGCACTCACTGCCTCAATTGCAATGTAAAACTTTTATAAAAAAAAAAAAAACAATTCACGTCATTAACTATTTTTCTAACACAAAAACTATATTTTTTCTCTTTAAAACATTGTATAAAAAAATAAAAATAAAATACCAATTAATCAAACTAAAATGTTGATCCAGCGGCAGTGGTTAAACATTGAACTACAAAATGCATCGACGACGTGATGCAGCATCAATCCATCAGCTTCCGTTGGGGTAATAAACGACCATCATTTTTCGTTTATTTATTTGTTCAATATTGGTGGGATAGTTGGTCGACATAACTTAATTCTTTCGAGTTATTTTTCTATTTATTATCTAATAATAGATTATTTAAACAAGATAGGTATGATTTAGTATTGGAATATTCCATGTTTCTCATCGAAAATAAATAAATTAAAACGTTGCAACTAGAAGGTGATATAAAATATTCTACTTCTAAATAAATATTCGAATGTGTTAATTCGAGGTATAAAAAAAAAAAACAAGAAAAATATTTATATTTTCTTTGTGGGTACCTACATATTTATGTGATGATCATTTAACAAAACATTGATTCTTTGCGTAGGTGTTGAAATGGCTTATTATTTTTATAACAATCATAAATTCATAAAATATAATTATTGTAATATTTTTCACAGATTTTTTTCATTCTTTAAGTTTTTTCAATTTTTTGATGGCCTGTATTATTTAGAATAAAATGTTTGTGAATTTTTTTCGGCTTGAGGAATGAATTTATTTTATGAATTAATTTTTCTATATTACACACTTGTCCTTAATTGTCTAATTTACCGCAAGCAAAAATTCGGGCTCTTGGAAATTACCACGAAATTTTCCCGGATTTTATTTTTTTTAAAATGGCTTGAAAAATCTTTGACGAAATTTCATGAATTTCAGGGGTTTCTCCTATAGTTTTCTTAAAAAAGTAAAAGATCTAGGTTATAATTTCCGATATAAAGGTTCAATTTTCTTCTCAAATTCCGGAATTTGTTTCAAAATTTCTTCCAGAAAAATTGCCGGAGTTTTTTCCAAAAACGTAACTTTTTGTTTCTGAAGTAATTTCCCAGAGCCAAAAATTTTATGTTGTGAAGTTTATGATATTTTTTTTTCTAAATGTTAATTAAATCTAATTTACCACACTTTCGATATGCACAAAATGTCTATACCTTATATTACCTACAACGAAAATGAGCATTTATACGAATTCCATGAAACCAATAGATCATAAAAGAGTCACCACTTTTCTTTACAATTTCTAAAGAGCTATTTAAGTATATTACAGGCCCAGGTGAGCAATATTATATATATGAACTCACACATCTATGCATAAGGTAATCTAAAAATATTATACCTTTTCAGTTTGTTTTTTTTTTTATCTTTATCCCTGAGTTACAAAAACGTGCGTAACATAAGGGCGACAGCAACAGGAGATATAGGTATATATGTATATAAAATATAAACCTAGATATAAAAAAAAACTTCATAAAGCAAACAACAATATAGCATCCCTATAAGGGTTTTACCGCCCGCTCTGGGATCAGTCATAAAATTTTTTTTGTCATGTTACTCATGAAAAAGTTCAAAATTTATTTTTATTACTATTGTTTAAAAATTCTTCAATTTAAAGCTTCTATTCAAATTGAAAAGAAAATACAGATTTATAGCAAAATTATGACCTCTATTTTTAATAACTTTCTATTTTAACCTGCTGAACTGAAAATGTTACCATATTACGTTTATTTGAATAAATTAAGTAAAACGTCATTATTTTACCAGCATTCATTCCAATACTTTATTTCATTCTAGATGAAGTAAATTCACCAACATGGGAAAAAAAAAGAGGCGCAAAATTTTAAACCATTTAGTACAATGTTAAAGCCATTTTATCATACTAAAAAAGGCTTTAACATCGTACTAAATCGTTTAAAATTTTGCGCTAATGATTTTTAAACTTCAGGCCAGGATATCAAAAACCTGAGAATTCATAATTTTTCGGATTAAAATTTGTAAAAATTCGCAAATTTTGAGAAGTAAACGAACAGATTCTGTGAAAAAAGGGAACGTAGACTTCTCCAAATAATCTGCTACAATTAACAATTTTGCTCGCAAACTGCAAAACGAAAAGCAGAACGATTTTTTTTGTTATAATTTCATTGTGTCATTTATATGTATTTATATGGGATTTTTAGTTTAGCACACGCAGCATAAATAATGTGAATAGAATACTTTCAGAAAATGGAATGAACCAAAATGTAGAACATTAAATTTTATTATAGAACACACAAATTCAGTTTCGTCATGTTAATTCACAATAAGTGGAATGCAGAACAGTTCTGAAGAAATCAAAAGTTGAACTTTTTAAATAAAACGCACATAAAGTTCAAGTGAACAGAAATAAATAATTGAATAAATATTAATTTAATTGTAGGTACATATTTTTATTATTTTTTTTAACTTTTATTTTTCTATGAGCGTTTCCACATATTTTTCATTTGCATCCTGATGCAAATCAAATTGAAAATCACAACCAGCTGTGCAAAAAAAAAAATATTTAAAACAAATCTGTTGCCACAAAAGCTCATTGTTCCATCATTAAGGTGAACCACACTATAACGTTGTATGACTCAATGAATAGAGGACCACAGAAAACTATGGAAATTATCTTCAACTTTTCTAATATGTATTCTATAGTGTATTCATATACTATTTCTTGTGTGGAGACAATAAAATCATACAAACGTAGCCAAACTGCCCACACAATATATAATAATGTCGTCTGGGCAACGTCTGTCTAGTGGAATGTTGGATAGAAGTCCCACAAGCATTTCTTTCTCTATATGCATGCATACGATACGACTATATAGGACATATGTACTGTACATAATATACATACCATACCACTATGCACAAAGGGAACAAAAAACTTCGTATCTGTCAACTCATGGAAAAAAGTTTCCTTCTAGTCCTTTTTCGTTCCTGCTTGCTTTTTGACTGTAATCAGATATTCTGGGTTGATTGTCCTTTGGACAAAAAGAAAAATCGAAGGGAAATAACCCAATGATACTGTCATTTATAAGAAACAAAAGGGATGAAGTTTTCATAAGTCTCCTTTTCCACCACTCTCCGTCCCATCTTGTACCTAAAAGTTTGTCTAATTGATGTATGTAATGTTTTTGTTAGTTTCCGACGTTTTGTCCAACACGATTAATGTCAAAAGGGGTTTGTTTGTTTGCACAAGCAAATGAAATAACAAACTAGACAAAGTGGTTAAAGAACTTCCCAACTCGATAATAAATATCGAGTTCAATTTTCAACTTGTTGAAAGGTTAACATAAAAGTCGTGTATATTGATACGTATATATGTAACTACTGGCAATTCTCGCCATTTAAAAGTACCCGCATACTACATATACATATACATATACATATATATATTTTTAATGGTAATTGTGTAAATAGTAAAGCTATAGGGCAAACACATGCGATATATTCTTGGAGCTAAAATTAAGAATGCAAAACACGATTGCTGCAAGGGAATAATTTTTAAAAATGCTTCGCATATATTTCTTGCTACTGACCTTAGCAATAAGTAACATCAATGTTTGTTTACAAGAATCTGCGAGGAATAAATTAACATCTATGTATAAGAGCACCATTTTAATATGGGAAAAGTACACTACATGGACTTATTAGTTTGGGTTTTCAATATGACAACGAGAAGAAAATGATATTTGTGAAATTCTTAAACAAATATTTAAAGGGGTTAAAATTTTTCACTAAAATGAGACGAGAATTTACTATGTAGGTCACCTTATGGGACCCTTAAAATGAACGGGTGGACCGAATTTGCTTCACATTTTGTACAGAGCATTTTGTACGTCGATTTTTTGTTTCGGCTCATCCATAACGGGTAGATGCCAAACAATGATTTCGATTTTTTTAGCTATTGTGTTTGTCAAGACAAGGTTTATTCCAGTAGTTTCCTATATCCGTGTTGCACTGTACCAGTAAGCTAAAGGGTTTGCGAGAGTGATTGTGATAATACAATCGATACTGTTGAAACTACAAACTAAAGGCAATTATTTTTTTTTTGCACAGTAAATTTTAATTTTCTATTCTAATTCGAATTGTGATGCAGTCAAACAATTATCATCATACAAAGGTACTGCATGCAAAATTAAGTCTTCATTCCTTTGATTTATTTTGATTTCTTATTGGTTCTGTTTATTTTATTTTTATTTAAATTTTATTCAATTTATTTATTTGCATCCGCAAACGTATAGTGGTTCTAGTTAAATTCAATTTGTTTGCAAGCAGAGAAACAACGGTATAAAATTATTATATAGAGGAGACATGGAAAGAAGGCTCGAAAACCTCGATCACATTGAGACACCAGACGACAACTACGACGACGACGCCAACCACGACCACGACGACATTTTGAAATTGAAATTCTGTCGGAAGCAGACAAACAATGCGTCTTGTAACTTCAGAATGTGCACTTTGATTTTTTTTTACTTGACGAAGAAGAGAGTAGAACTAGAGAAATGTCAATGCACCTACAGTGACTCTTGAACTGGAAAAAAAAAGTTTTCATTCTATGCTATGTGGATGGATTGCGGTTACTTCTTCTTTTTTGTTATTTTATTCTGTGAGGGTTTAAATGGATTGGAAGTAGGTAAGGAGATAAACTTGAGATTTGTGTTCCTTATAACTCAACGAATTTGAAGAAGATGTATTAGGAATTTAGGTTGGATTTATAGCAAAGATATACATATGTATGTATAAAAAAAAAAAACAAAAAAACTGCAATAGGCATACAAAATTGGGTGAGATTAAAGTTCCAATTAAACTGTAATGAAAGTAGAGCAGAATAAATAAATATCTTAAGAAAATTATTGGTTAAGGCAACATTACACATTTCTAGCTTAAAATATTTTAACTTTTATTGTGAACATTATCAACATATTATTTTATATTATATATTATTTAAAAATTGACGAAAAACAAAAGCTGTTTTTTTGTTTGTTCTTAATTACCACAACAATGTTACAAACTATTTTTTTTATTTAAAAAATTGGTCTTAACGTTAGGTTATTCCGATAACATCGTCTATTTTAAACTGGATTTAATATTTCAATGTGAAAAAAAATTACCTAAAAATACACTTCAACTTTTGTGTAAACCAATGTTAATTGTTATACGAGTAAGTATGCAGTGCAATCAACGAACACATCCATTTTAAAATCTCTCTCACAGTGACAGTGGGGAAACTTGTTGCTAGAGATTTTTTTGACGTTTTATAGTATGTCATTTTTTTTTAATATGCGATTTACATGAAGAAACAAAATCGCCGGAGATTTTTTGTAGTTTCATTTCAATAGGTCATTTTTAGCTAGATTTAGAATTTTGAATTGGTTGGTAACAATGCTTTCAATGTCAGGAGAGCATCTAATGTCGCTCAAATTTCCAATTTCGCGATTGAAAATAAAAGTTTCATACAAAACAGTTAGTTTTCCGTTTTTTCTCGTAATATGTACAAAAAAAACTGTGGAACAATTTACTTCATTAATTTTTAATTTCTGATGAAAGTTTAATTTCCTCATCTCATAAATAAACTGGAAGCTTTGAAGGCTACATGTTATGTAGGTATATGTCTTTTAAGACAAAGTTTCAAATACCTAGGAAAATCTTCTATTATTTCAATAGAAAAAAACTATATGAACACAATTAAATGAGAAATCTGTTAACGCTATCCACACTTTTAGAAAGTGAAATTCATTTAAAAAAGAAATATGACTTTATTTTCCAGTGTGTTTCCCCCTTTTAACTTTTCAAAATGAGGTACACGAATGTATTAAATATTATTTAGGGAAAAAATTCGAGACAATAATTATTTGAATAAATTATTATGTACAGGTTCCTATAATATGCATAAATTAATTTAAAAAAAAAAACATGCCTCAGGAAAAATTGATTAAACTTGCCGCTAAACCTAGAACATAAAGAACAAACAAAAAATAATTCAACTCCCTCATCTTAAAAGTTCCGTCTGCTGAGTTTGTAATGTCAGTTCTTCAGTTTTTTTTGCAACACTTTTGTCACGTAAATCGCCATCGCATCGCGCCGCTCATGAGTTCACTTGAGTTCATCGCTTTTCAATTCCACTTGAATTTTCCCTTCTCTTTGCCAAACTAAACACCACCACTTGTTCTATGCCACACAAAAAGCAGCCTGAACTATCGCAACTCATTGTCGCTGATTTTCTTGAATTTATTGCCAGTTACGAGCCAAGTTTTTTTTTTTTTGTTCGCTTGGGCGAGAAAACATGTTCGACCGACTGACTATATCCTCCCGCTATATTTGTACACGCGGATTATACATAAACGTATATCTGTATCTATGATTAGTTGTGCCCTTAATTTATATAAATACATATTGTACCTACAAATGTATATGTAAAGAATAATAATACACTTTCTATTTCCCTCCCCGGGTCATATACAATGCAGGGAAGAAAATATGACAAGAATGTCATTTCTATGGCTTCATCTTATAATACCTACAAGTATAATAATACTGTATGGCAGCAAAGTGAGGGGAAATAATATTTAAAACAAACAACAAATTGAACGGATTGATGAATCGAGGGTGTCAGTAAAGTGGCACATGCTGATTTTAATTGTTCAAATAATGAGAGAAAAAATGTCTTAAACCTGGGTCTTGATTAGTCATTGAAATTACACTATTTGACAGTTCTTGTTTTAAATATTTTCAGTGTTAGAAAATAAAGTTTGTAAATTCGATAATGATAGAGAAATTAGAATAAGCACCTTTCTCAATTCACAGAACTGTGACTCAATGTCATTAACATAAATCACGGCTGTCAGTCATTGGAAATGACATATGTATGTAAATCTATTATAAATGATAGTTAGTATATTTAATAAATCTTTTTAAAAAATATTTTATAAAAAAAAATAAACAATCATTATCATCCCTTCTTTTATGACAGTATAACGAAAACTTTGTCAAAATATTTTCAGTCAGAGATAAATTGACGTTTTTGTTGGCAAATAAGTTTTGTCGTGTGAATTCGTTGTCAATATCATTAACAATTAACACAGTCTGTAATTTCAGCTGCATGCATTCAATTTAAGGCTGTTGACGTTATAATATAAGAGAGTAGCAAAACAAAAAGTGTAAACTTGGCATAAGCGTTTTATGTTTTCTTTAAAGATTAAACTCAAAGCATTTGTTATGAATTATTTGTTAGCTTGGTGGTAGTTAATTCTTATAATTCTGTTTAAATATTTATTTTTAATTGATCACATGTTTAAAATTAAAGACCATTTAACCACAAATCAAGTTCATTTTCAATATGATTAATGTCGAAAGTGTAGCACATTCTTAACCAGGAGACAAAAAAAGAAGGCATTTTAAATCCTTACACATACATACATCAACATTCATTGCGAAATTTGCAATTTGCGGCTTCTTAATCAAAAGAAACAGGCAAGAAGCATTTGAAAAGGCAATTACATTTTTTTTAAACAACAATCTAAAATAAATGCACAAGGAAAGAGAACAGAAAATACTCCCGAATTTAACGACTTTTAAATTTTCGTTACTTCGAGTTTTTGTAAACAAAGGTCTTGAGGAGAATGTTAGAGCATTTTTTTCTCGTATTTCTTTCTGTTGTATGTGTGTTTTTTTAATAGAATTTCACTTTTAGACTCGAAATACAGTTAAGCATTAATATCATATCAAATTGCGTTATAAAAAACTAAGAATGAAAATAACACAAAACACTGCAAATGTCACAAAACCCCTGCAAATGACACATGACCTTAAAAAGGGGAAAGCAAACACATTTTAAAACTTTTCAAATGTCAACAAACTTTTATTGCAACCAGCTCGACCCAAAACTTTTCATGTCAATTTTTTACCACAGTTTACAAAACAGCATGTGTGCTTGTGGCTTGTTTAACAGAATTATGAGCTAACTAGACAATTTTTTTTTTTTAAATCAGTTTTGTACAAGTTGTTTTTTTTTAGCATACGAACATGGCTATTCTGTCCATCTGCTGGGATCAGACTAATATAGTGCTCAACCGTCTACAAGACGAATAAATATCACTGTACAACAACTGTACCATCAGTCAAACAGAAATTATGTTATATGCAAAGATTGTATCGTGTAATTCCCGCTTGAAGCCTTAAAATTGCGCATGACTCAAGAATCTTTTTCGGAAAAATAAATTTAAAGTCGCAATTAGCTTCTTTATTATCATTTTCGCACCATTAACACATTTTTTAAAACCACTTATTTCCATCTGTCAATAAAGTAACTCAATTAAAAAGTGCTACTCTAGCGTCACAAATGACAGCACTTGAAACATAATCGTGTGTAAATGCAGGGTGAATTGTGCATGTGCATCATGCATATCTGCGCGTATTGAGTAATCCCCATCGTGCAGGCTAATACAAACGCATTCCATTTTTTTTTCAACCCCACTTTTAAAGCTTTTAAATAAGGGCAAAGTTCTGGATTGGTAAAATTGAAATTATTGAATTTGAGATTTTTTATTAAATTATCTTAAGTTAGCCAGTATAATAGGAGCTTGTAGGGAAAATAAATAAAATATTTCAAATAAGATACGCCAATTTGAGTGTGTAGCATTCGAACCACCTGCACCAAAATATCGTATTTTTTTGCATAATACATATATATCAGTTTGCCTTTTAAGTTTAAACAACTGGACCAATTTTGTTGGAAATTTGCTTGGAATTTATGGAATTTTGTTTGTTTAGTTTAAAAAAACTCTCTTCAAAGAATATAAACTGGAAACGTTTGGGAACGATTTCCGATTTTTTCTGGCTGAACAAAATGGTTTGGCTGCAGCTGTAGTTCGCTAAGCACTGTCAAAGTTTAAAAGTAAAAATAGTATACGGCGCTGCAATGCGAAGCTGTTGCTTTTAGGTACATTTAATTTATGGAATAATAGCACAAACTTCAACTCTCTGCTAATACCACACTCATTATGTTCAGCCAGTACAGCTTTATGCAAGTTGGTGCGACCCAGCCGTGGACTTTGTTTTGATCGCTTTTTGCTTGCAACATTATTAGAAATCAATGACACACCGAGTTTAGTGGGGTTCAACGTCTTATTGACAGCAAACACAAATATTATTCTGCAAGCCTCACAAAGTTCCAAAGAGAAGCATACATACAATACACACAATGGAAACTAATAAAACTATTTTTTTTTTATTCGATGAAATGACATAATTCGATGCTGCGTCTCTTGTTTTTGTTTTTTTTTACCTCTTAATGGAACAAATTCGCATCGAATTTCATTTAGATACATATTACATATACAACATACATAGAGAGATATAAGATAAAATTTTTATCGTATATCGATATTTATGTGTTTCATTTTGCCTCGTTTTTTTTTTGTTGAGTGGTTGTAGATTTGTGGTGCTCAAACACGCTCACACACAACATTGCCCCGAGTTATTTATTTTGATTTCCTTTTTTGGCTGTGTCCTTCAGCATGGCCGGTAAAAGTTTATTATTATTTATTTAGTTCGTTAAGTACGGATATTTGTGATATAAATTCTTTCCGGTCAATAACAAATAAAAACTCTCAAATACATACAAACTCAATTGAGTATTATTATGTTTAAAGATGGATTAGAAGTTTGATTTTTGGAGTAAATTTTTAAGTATAGAGGTGCTATAGCTCCTGGAGGACCAGGTTCTAATGACTCAACCATTCATGAGTGGCTTTTATCAGCAATAATGGCGGAAACCTACAATTTTCTATTAAATCCGTAAAATGACGAAAAATGAATAAATGACAATTTTGACAAAGCACTTACGTTTTTGATCAAACTTAAGGTAATCGATCAGAGCTGAATAATATGTAACATACCTGAAATGAAAGAAAATATAAATAAGTGTTAATTTTTTTTCTGAGAAGTAAAACTAAATCCATAGGGCTATGACCAACTTTAGTTTTTATACAATTGCATAGGTTCTTGTCATTGAATCCGATAATATTTTATTTAACAGAACAGAAAGATATAAGCTACTATTCCATTTATTTCTTTACAGGCAAAAATTTGTGTTTTAATCTGTACGACGCCGAAGTGAGTCGGTCGTCATGTTCAGACTTTGTGTGTAAATAAGGGCAATAGATTCAAGTCAACGTTCAAGAGATGATTATTGTATTTTTTTTTTTTATCAAAGTTCAAACCCCTACTTAAATTATTATTCGATATTTATATGCATACATTTATAGTCAGAGTCATTTTATTAAAAGGTATAGGCACCAAATACCGGTTTTTAAAACAACACACATCATGATGTACATATATAATATAACTAACACATTTAATGTCATACCGAAATGATTATACCTTTCACATAGACGTTTATTGATTGGAATGCATTTAAATATCAGAACGACATCAAACAATCAAAACAATTGATCAAGAGTCGAGAAACACGTTTCGCATTTAAAATTTAAAAACAAATTACCTTACGTTAACAAAGGGCCAGGTATTGGATTCGTGTAAAATAATCGAATTCTCAATCTTTTCAGTACGAAGTGTTCTTTTTGTACAGCTCTCACACCTGAAGACTTCATCAATCAGCACCCACACACACCCAATCAATTTAAACTAATTATGAAAGTGCAAATAGAATAGGAATATAATGGAGACTTGACAAATTTTAGTTTCACTTTTTGTTGTAAAAAAAGTCCCAAGTTTGAAGAAAATCAGCGCTGCAGCGGTTTAGACGGTGGATCGAGGTACGGACAGACAGGTAGACAAACGGACAGCAAATAATGCGGGAACCATTTTTTTGTTCTTGTTTTCCATCATAATAATAGTTTATCATCGAACATCGTTATAATAAAACTTTACTAAAATCTCGAGTTGGATTTTTTTTTACGAAACCAAAACTTGTCCTATATTACTTATACGTAAGATACTTCATATGATATGGCAAATAAAAAGAGACCGCAGTAAAACCAACAAGCACAACTCCCTAATAATAAACAATTTGTACTTTTCATTTGCATTTGTTTTCATAAATATTGTTTAAATTAATTTTTTTTTTGATTTATTACGTTCACATTTAACCTTTTTACGATTGTCAATTATTACTGAAACGAGTTTTTACTTCTTGCGAGTACCGGTACTGCTTATTGTTTCATAAAAACGTAACCAGTTCCTCAGTCCTTTTATTTAAAAAAAAATATATGCATTAAAAATCATATGAAAACCGATGTTCTTCATTCCACTTATTGTGAATTCACATGACGAAAATAAATTTTAGTGTTCCACAATGCGTTCGAAATGCTAATTGTGAATTGGAATTTCGAAAATGAAAACCGATGTGCTGCATTTCGGTTTATCCGATTTTCTGAACGTATTCTATCCACTTTGTTTATGATTTGTGAATTATTTGTGAAATTGGTGCAGTTGCAATTCGTTTTGGATATTTCTTGGTTCAAAATGTAAGTAAACTTAGTATTTTTGTTCTTTTTAGAATTTATTTATTATTATTTCAGTATAGAAAACATAAAAACACTCGCTTATAACAAAAGATAATTCATCAGAAAAATTCATGTTTAGGTATTCACGTTATGTAAAACAATTCTAATCTGTTAGATTCTTCTCACAAAATTGTTTCGTTTGTAATTTCACTTTTCAAAACAATTCAAAATGATGGACCTTTAATTTTGACAGATCGTAGTTAATTGCCAAATTTTCTAAATCAATCGAATTGAAGATCATAAAATTCCATTTCGAGTCAAATTTGAAACGGATTTCACTTCGAGTTCGTTCGAAATGCAGAACATTAAACAAGAAATAAATCATTTGTGTGCTTCACATTTTTTTAACAACGAAAATAAAGCATCATTTAAAAAAAAAACGAGATTATCTTCAATCACAAGCACGTGCGACTCAACCATGCACTTTATTTCAATCGTTATTTAAACTTGTTGATCAATTGTTTTTTTTTTATTATTATTAAATTTGTTGCTTTTCAGCTTAATTAAATATTCGCATTTTATTTAATGTGTGTGATATTACTGTTTATAGTTGTTGTTGCTACATTTATCTGTCATGCATGCTATTAAGAATCAACCGCAGTTATGCAAATAACTCTCGTTTGTCAGTATATTATATGAAAAGACTAACAATTACTTTTTTTTTGTTATAAATAAATACGAACACCAATATGCGGATATATCGTTTTCTCAAAGTGTGTTACCTTGAAAATATAATTAATTTATATAACCAACAATGTGGATTTAAAAAAAAAAAAAAAAAAAAACAATAATAAAAAAGATGGCCTCGTTATCGTCAAACACAAAATATACAATTGTGCTGCATACAACGATGTCAAATGCGATAAGATAATGATTTGTGAGTTCTAAATGTTTGTCTAGAGAACAAACAGAGGACTGGAAACAATTGAAAGTCGCAATCGCAACAAATATACAAAATTGATGAAGTCATAAAAATTTTAACACTCACTCTGCGATGTACAAAAATATTTCTCGACTTATTTTTTGGGCGTGGGTTGTGAAGTGATGATTTTTTTTTTTTCATTTCAAGTAGCTAAATGTGATTATGTATTGCTCTTGGAATTAATTTGTATACGTGAGATTCATCTCTGTTGTGTGTCTCTGTTATTCGTAGATAAGCATTTTGAATAGTTAATTTACAGACAAAATAGATGGAATCAGAACACTAAGAATGTTATGTATAATTCTTTTTGCTAAGTATAGATAGAGTTTGATCTCAAGATCAGCTTCCAGATGATGAAGTCATACACTTAATTGATGTCT
Organism: Epistrophe eligans; assembly: GCA_951394125.1. Taxonomy (NCBI): domain Eukaryota; kingdom Metazoa; phylum Arthropoda; class Insecta; order Diptera; family Syrphidae; genus Epistrophe; species Epistrophe eligans. The sequence continues at coordinate 1,375,148 of OX596031.1, forward strand.
AGACAAGTTGCTTAAAGTAATTATTTGTAAGCGCTAAAATAGATTGTGGCTTTTGTTTTGTTGTTTAATTTTTTTTTTATTCACTTGACTTTTGCATAATCAGGTGTAAAATTTTTGTTGATCTATTATGTCAAGAGAGTTCAAGTTCGCGCATTCGTATAAAGATTTATCATGTTATGTCGTTATTGGTAGATAAAAACCATGGCTAGTAAAATGTGTGGGAAACAGAAAGTTCAAACTAATGAAAAATGCACAAATCGTCACTATTCTCACAAGCTGACAAAAGTTTTTTTTTGTACAATTAGGGAAACGCACATTACATATGTATATAACGAGCTCCATTTCATGACAATAGTCACATATACGGAAGGAGAATAAAAATGGGGAAAAGTATAAAAACAAATGAAATGGCAGACGAGACTTGACAGGGTGTGTTTATTAAAATAAATCAATGTGCCTCGAACACACTAGGTTTTCAAGAAATTACAAAATAAAAAATGTACCAGATTTACTATTCTAGCAAAATGTAGTTGAAGAACATGAGGGAGAATTGAAATTGAAAAAAGTATTTCCCAAGTGATTTTGAATCAAACAAAAATATATTTTTATAAAGATAAACACTTTTTCTGATGACATTAAATTTGATAGCTAACTGATAATAATTTATGCTCAATATAATTAGCTGTAGACTTACCCAGAACAGCAATTGGCAATATACAGCTTAATCTGTTCGATAAACTGGTCGAAAATTGTCTAAATTGCACAACATAATAGGCTACCCGCATAACCTATATAGCTTAAATCATTTTTAAACACTATAAATAGCGCATGCTACAAATATGTACTTTATCTTTTTCAAAAAAGAAAAAATGACAACACACAAATTCACAACCGCACTTTATATGGTATGCCTCCGTTTACAACACTTCCAATGTAAAAAAACAAAAACTATTCAACAATCAAAAATTTAAACTTTCATAACGATGTAACTGACATTCAAAACCTAACTATCTTCGTATACGATTAAATATGCGTCGAAATTCGCCCCCTATCACATTGAATAACATTATCATTATTATCAGAATGCATGTGTTTTATGTTAATCAACTGTCATTTCAAGTGTAAACGTTCCTAAACAAATATTATGCTAACAAAAAACACTGCTTAATGGGTGATGTGAAATTAGTTATTTATTTTGTTATTAAATATTTTAATGAAATTCAAGGTAAAAAGGAGGTTTCCCTAATAAAGTTTGTGCAAGCCAACCAATAATAATTTAAATAAATTTCCACTCTCAAGCATTCACTCTTCGAAATACATAGATTCTATAATTAGGGTAAACTCATTTATACACAATACACGCTATATAACTTTGTTCTAGATATTTTCACCGCTGATCTATTAGAGAGAGGGTCCGAAAAATAAACTCAAACCTTTGATTCACTAATATCAGCACAACCCTTAACTGGCGCCGCGCCGACATGGTTACAATAATTAATGTCAGCCTTTACACCTTCGCTATAAATAAATTTAAAAAAAATATGAGAAAGTATAAACATTGTTGTTTTAGCTCCTCGTATCGTGTACAGCCCTGTGAACAAAACTTTTAGCTGCCATATGCACATACGTTATACAATAATAGCGCCGCAGATTTGTCACAAACGTATATAATTGTTATCGCCAAATACAATTCACATCAATAAACTTTCTGCCACCGACATTATTATGTAAATTAAAACAAAAAGAAATCACGAAAAAAGTTGCGTATACGCCCTAGTGTTTCCAAAATTAGCTTTCTTATTATTGTGGTTTTTATTTTTACGCCTTTAACCGTATTTGCAAGGCCAAGGCTAATCTCATAATTGGCCGAATAATAATTATGTACGTATGTACATAATATGTAAATGTAAAATTTTTGGCAGAAAGAAAGAAAACCCAAAAAAAAAAATATTCACATCCGTTATTAACTCGGCAGGAACAAAATTTTATATTTTATCTAATCAGCAATTTTTTTTGTTTGCCAAACACTGGTTCTTTTTAATTGCCTTAAGTTGTCGCTTTGTGTTTTGTATGTTTAGATTGTAGAAAAGTAAATTTAAAAAAAACTACAAAGATGAAACTATAAAATAGCGCATTTATAAGTTGATAGCAAAAAGTAGTATGAGCTGAACAAATATTATTCACATACAATTATTATTATTGAAGATAGATTTTTTTCATCGTTTTGTGTTTGAACTTAATCGTGGATTGTGGGAATATTTAATTTATAGATAAAATTTTAAAATAGCTTGTTGCTGCTATTCGACACGACATACACGAGAGGATTGAATGAATAATAAAATAACCATCACTTCAGCTGAGATGAACTTCTCTGCTTTTTTTTTTTCTAGTGTTATAGAAAGCAATAATTAAATATTGTCAGATTGGACTCGTGTGGATTCATACACATTATATACATACATACGTCATACATACATTTATTTTAATCTCGATACCAGGCAGTCTGAAGCGATTTCCATTCTCCCATAACTTTAGTGATGTTTTTTTATTTTAATTTCTTATTATTCTTACGTAAGATAAAAAAAAAAAACAATTTGAATAGATGTTAGATAGGGTTCTTCGATGATGAAATGAGATCATCTGAGGATAAGTTGCACAGTTCAAAAATCAAATAAATGATTTTTTTTTTAGAACTAAGACAAACAAATTCATATAATTAATATGCTATGCTCTATGGAGTCTGTTGTTTTGGGTGTTTTTTCAGAAGATAACAATATTATTCAATTTGAATATTTTAAAATAAGTATACATATTAGAATGTATTTTAAAAAGATTTTAACATGCAAAAATAATAGTTCAAATATCTTAATTATTAATTCAATAATTTATTCTTGCAATTTTGTATCATATTCAACTTCATGTAATTTCTTGTTATTATTTAACTTTTGAAATTTTATATTAGTTAATATATTTTGTGTAATATTTTTAATTTTTTAAATATGTATGTAACTACATATATATTTATATGAAGTTCAAATCTTGTTTTATTGTATTTATTTTAATTCGTAAGCTGCAAACTAAATATTTGTATGTATTTTAGTTTTTGAGAAAATTAAAAAATTACAGAAACTAAATTTTAAAAAAAATTTTTTTGGTACATATTTATAAAACTACCTTAAAACCTTAATTTTTTAACAAAAAAATATATTATTAATTTTAAATAATTGTATATTTCATATTTTATATTTATATAATTTTATTTATATAATTTTATATTCTTTGTATATGAAAAATTATTTGTGAAGAAAAATATGACATTGTAGTTCAGTTTAACAATAGCAGAACGTTTTAGAAATGTCAAAACATACTAAAAAAATTCAATGAAATTAAAATTGAATTGAAAATTGACTTGATTTGTTTTGAAAGTCAATTTGAATATAATTGAAAACTTTTTTGAATGCCTAATTCCATTTATTTATTAGTTAGATACATATATTAAAATATCTCGAAACCCTTCCGTGTTAGAACAATTTTGAGATAACAATTTTGTATTAGAAGGTCGGATAAATTTTGACCATCTTTATAATTCATTAATTGGTTCTTGTTGTGATTTATATTTAACACAATTACAAGTGTAACAATCAAACCCTATTTAACAGACAAAATTCAATAATTACATTATACTGTGTAAATAATTAAATAAACCAACAACATTTCAAACTGTCACACCAACCAAAAGGTTCGTTGTCGTCCTTTACCTACTCTGTACCCAACCTTGCTGTGGTTGTTTACTTAAGTGCAGTCCATTAATTATGTCCCTCAAGTTAGCAGACCAAAGTGAGCAGAACAAACTTTTTGTGATGTCATCATTAGGCGCTAATTAAGTGCTAATTAAGTACCCAACAACAAAATTAAGTGCTCCAGTACTTTGGTTGTAAATTAATGTTCTGCTAACTTGATTTCAAGTTAGCAGACCAATCCCGAAAAATGCTTAAAACGCAAGGAAAAAAAAAAGTTTTTGTCTAGTATTTAGGAGCTATTTAAGTGCTCTAGGAATCCAAAAAAAAAATTTTCAAAAAACTTCTTTTTCAAAAAAAAAAAAAATTTTCTAGTTTCCCATATAAACCCATGTTCTGCTAACTTTGTTTCGATTTTTCTCGAACATTTCAACTTTTTTCGACCCAAATCTTTTGGATTCCTTAAATGCTCGCCTAGCTCGAATTAAGTACCCCATGGAAATAAAGTTAGCAGAACATGGTTTTGTATGGAAATTGAATTAATTTTAATTTTTTTGAAATCTTGGATTTTCTTTCTGAAAATGGGGTACTTAATTCGAGCTAGGCGAGCATTTAAGGAATCCAAAAGATTTGGGTCGAAAAAAGTTGAAATGTTCGAGAAAAATGGAAATAAAGTTAGCAGAACATGGTTTTGTATGGAAATTGAATTAATTTTAATTTTTTTTGAAATCTTGGATTTTCTTTCTGAAAATGGGGTACTTAATTCGAGCTAGGCGAGCATTTAAGGAATCCAAAAGATTTGGGTCGAAAAAAGTTGAAATGTTCGAGAAAAATGGAAATAAAGTTAGCAGAACATGGTTTTGTATGGAAATTGAATTAATTTTAATTTTTTTTGAAATCTTTGAATTTTTTTCTGAAAATGGGGTACTTAATTCGAGCTAGGCGAGCATTTAAGGAATCCAAAAGATTTGGGTCGAAAAAAGTTGAAATGTTCGAGAAAAATGGAAATAAAGTTAGCAGAACATGGTTTTGTATGGAAATTGAATTAATTTTAATTTTTTTTAAATCTTGGAATTTTTTTCTGAAAATGGGGTACTTAATTCGAGCTAGGCGAGCATTTGAGGAATCCAAAAGATTTGGGTCGAAAAAAGTTGAAATGTTCGAGAAAAATGGAAATAAAGTTAGCAGAACATGGTTTTGTATGGAAATTGAATTAATTTTAATTTTTTTTGAAATCTTGGATTTTCTTTCTGAAAATGGGGTACTTAATTCGAGCTAGGCGAGCATTTAAGGAATCCAAAAGATTTGGGTCGAAAAAAGTTGAAATGTTCGAGAAAAATGGAAATAAAGTTAGCAGAACATGGTTTTGTATGGAAATTGAATTAATTTTAATTTTTTTTAAATCTTGGAATTTTTTTCTGAAAATGGGGTACTTAATTCGAGCTAGGCGAGCATTTGAGGAATCCAAAAGATTTGGGTCGAAAAAAGTTGAAATGTTCGAGAAAAATGGAAATAAAGTTAGCAGAACATGGTTTTGTATGGAAATTGAATTAATTTTAATTTTTTTTGAAATCTTGGATTTTCTTTCTGAAAATGGGGTACTTAATTCGAGCTAGGCGAGCATTTAAGGAATCCAAAAGATTTGGGTCGAAAAATGTTGAAATGCTCGAGAAAAATCGAAACAAAGTTAGCAGAACATGGGTTTATATGTGAAATTAGAAAAAAAAATTTTTTTTTTGAAAAACAAGTTTTTTGAAAAATTTTTTTTGGATTCCTAGAGCACTTAAATAGCTCCTAAATACTAGACAAAAACTTTTTTTTTTCCTTGAGTTTTAAGCATTTTTCGGGAATTGGTCTGCTAACTTGAAATCAAGTTAGCAGAACATTAATTTACAACCAAAGTACTGGAGCACTTAATTTTGTTGTTGGGTACTTAATTAGCACTTAATTAGCGCCTAATGATGACATCACAAAAAATTTGTTCTGCTCACTTTGGTCTGCTAACTTGAGGGACATCCATTAATTACATGATCCTAAACTATCAGACAAAGTAATGCTAAACAATTAATGTGACGAAACCAGCCAACAATGCCACACATACTGTAAGAGAGGACAACAATAACATTTTTTCTATTTTTATAAGTACGACCCCCCCCCCCCCTCTCCTATTTCTCTCTCTATTTACACTTTATCCTTCTTTGTTTTCAAAGTCCTTGTTTTAGTCCACCTTGTTTCTAATGCAGTAAATTATAATATTATAATACAAACAAAAAAACGGCAAGTTAAGAGACCAAGCAAGAACATTGAAACTATGTAAGTTAACTTACATTTTCATCCATGGCCTGTTATGAAAGCATAGCCGGTTTCCTTATATGGCTATTTTTGTTAGCCAAGATGATGAGACATTAGAGAAACATCATTAGATTACAAACTAAGCCCCAAGACCCTTCCCAGTCCTTGTATTTTTTGTTCTGTTAATTCTATTTCAAACATAGAGTGGTTGCAGGTCACGTCTTTTACAATTTTATGCTGCATACGAGTATCTTGTCTTATTCATCTCTGGTAGGTATCCCTGAAAGTGCAGTAAGAATATGATTGTTCTATTATCAACCACCAGATGTCCTCAATCTCATATGTAGTCCATAAACGTAATTAGGGACAACCAGATTTCTTTTATTATTCACTTTACGCTTTTCAAGTTACATAAATGAGCTCACAAAGTTCATTTGAAACAACAACCCAGAAGCCATCAGAATAGAGAGGAAATGTGTTTTTGAAGTTGTTTTGTCGTTAGTATGGGAAAAGCAAAAACATAAATAAAAAACAAAAATAAAGTAGTAGAAGCACAACTGACAAAATATAAATCCTTAATGGAAGCAGGGAATAAAACAAAAACTGGAAGATGACTGGGAAGGAACTCTTGTTTGTTTAAGCTATTAAGAGAAAAGCACGTGCCTCGCGGTTTATCCCAACAAACGTGGTATGTCTTGTTCCTTAATGACTTGTCTTGTTTTATGTTTTCTTTTTATTTTATTTTTTTGTATGCTTAAGAATGTCCTGGATTTTGACAAACTTCACATGACATTTAAAAATGAAGAACGAAACAAAATGCAAAACATTAAGTTGTGAATTTTGAGCGATTGCTGAGAGACTGTTGAGAAGTTTTTGAGTGATTTCGAATAGGTACATTCTGCTCGCTTGCTTAAATGGAAGGTTTTACCAGCTTTTCCTTTCAAATATAATTATAAATTTAGTATTATTTTTGTTTTTCAAACATTAAACACTTTTTCAGAAGCAAGATATGTATATTATCATAACTCTGTATGTAAATTGTGCGGTTACAACCAAATTGTAAAATCTATGCTGTTAATAAAATAAGTAATAAGTAATAAAAAAAAAAAAAAAATTCAGCTTGTAATTTTGAAAACAATTTGAAATGATTTTATGCTTTTTGTGTGCTTTTTTATTTTAAATTCTCAGTGTTAAAAGCGGAAGTCATGGATAATCCTTAAAATTGTTTAAAGGCAGGTAATGGACCTATCATAAATTTCTTCTTAATACCTATGCCTATTCTAATCCTAAGTGTATTCAAATACAATTCATTAATCATTTCGAAGAATTATTTTAATTTGTTTAAATTCAAATTCTCTCCACAGTATATTTGCGTCCTAGAAGGGTACTACAGCATCTAACTGTTAAGTTGATGTCAATTGAACTAAAAAAAATAATTTTAAACGGGAATATCTCGAAACCGTGAACTAATGGAGAAATTCTGAGGAAGTCGGATTCGAGTTCAGGTCATAAAAAAAAACTTCAGGAAAAGTATATTTTGAATTTAAGAAAATCGCTTTTTGAAATAGGTACCGAATATAATTTTTACTTTTTTTAATCAAAAAAAAGGTTTAAATATAAAATATAATATCAAAATAAAAAAAAAATGTATTTAGGTTTTTAGGAGCATCAGCTGTATACAAAAATGAACAAAAATCGTTTAAGTCGATAAAAAGAAAGTCGACAATAGGTACTAGAAGGTATTGTTACGTAATATCGACTTATGATAAAATGTATCACTTATTTAAACAGACACGAGACACACGCATTCCGAAGACTATGTTTTGGAACTCCTCCATTATGGTTATGTTAGTTTTAAATAAAACGGCAAAATCTTTTTCGAAACGAAACCAATTCTTGTCCTATTAACCAAATAACATCGATACACACACATATGTATAATTTACAAACAAGGTTTCTGGCAAACACTACTTTTATTTGACAAATTCTTTTGTTTCTCCACCTTAATTGTCTTAACTATATTTTGTCCTAGTTAACTTAGAATAATTTTGAAAAAATTGTGTATGGGCCATGCAAATTCAAACACGATATAATTTATACATTATTTTTTCACCCTATATAGAGCTCAGAAAAATACAAAAAATTAACGTCAGCAAAAACATGAAAACTCGTCAAATATAAGATTCTTGGTATACCTATAGACCACTTAAAATCACTTATTAATATGTACAATAAATCTCTACTCTTAACAGAGAAATATGCTGACTTCATTCAAAATGAAGACCAATCGACCTATAGAAGCTTATTAAAAACAACAACAAAAACCATTCAATACTATGATTAAGTTATAAAATACCACTTCCATTTTTTATATTCACAAAAAGTACTAAGTGTCACGAATTCTTTTCTCAATAATGGTTTCGAAAACAGCGTCGTCTGCAGCTGAAAAATATTATGAATAAAAAAAAATCTCCCCTAAAAAAAATAAACAAAGTCGTCTGCAAGGAATGCTTATGTTTTAATGAAAACTTTTTTTTGTCCACTTGAGCACTTGCTACCATGGTAATCCGCGACACAATATTTGCCGACACAAGAGTGTTTGACCTCGTTTTTTTGTATTTTTTTTTTTCAAATAAAATCCCAGGTCGCGGTTTTGGGGTTTTATGTTTAACCGTATACGACAGTTTTCAAATGAATTTGAACTCATTTCTTCGAAAGGTCTATGTGGAAGATGGTTTATGTGTGAATGGGGGTGGTTTGTTTTTTTTTTTTTTTTAATGTAGACATTGCGACGAAAACATGGGACACCACAATCAACAGAACATAATATTTTGGACAGAAATCGATCAAATTACAGTGTATCTCAACTGTCATCACCGTCAGTCGAAGAATACAGTGGGGTTATACATATGACTAAATTCAAAAAAATTATGCAAAGCTGATTTTTTAAATTAAGGTTGAGCTACAAACATTTTACCTAGGTGTAATAGTTTCAAGTTCATTAATTTAAAAAAAAAATAGAAAGATAGCGAATTTTTGCGCGAGGTTCTAGAAGATTTGTAAAATTTGTTCTTATAAATTTAGATGGTATTTCGATTTTTCAATGGCCACCTGCAGCTTTATACTAATTTTTGGAAGTTTCACTAACTATTTCATCTTATCTTATCTTTTGCGCTGCTTTATCAACTGTCCTAGCTCCAACATGACTTTAAACTTTGTCCTAACTAAATAACGTTCCTTATAAAATTAAGACAAAGTTTGCAGATTAAAAAGCAACGTTGAAACAAATTACTCTGAAAAGATAAAATAAAGCTCCATCTCTACTTTAACTGACGAACTATACTTTCAAGCTTACATTTGCTATAGAATTAGTTCCATTTGCTGACTTGTTCTTTCCTACTGTGCAGCGTCCGTCCATAAGTCAGTAGACCATCGCAGTGTAAACTCTGTTTTTTTGGCAATGGGGCACTGAATTACGATTGAAAGCTAAAACAAAAAAAAACAAAAAACGATGGAAGGCCATCATGAGGTGAAAAACATTTTTCAATTAATCTCTCTTCCACAAAGTACTTGAACAAAAGACAAATAGGTAACTCTACCTCTAAAAAATAAATGATGAAGAAGAGTGCTTGTTGAAAGAAGGAATTTAATTATTAGGTTAAATAAAGATTGAAAACGGTCCTGATTTAAGCTTGACAGATTCATTTTAGCACAACATTGATCCGTTTTGGTTTTTTTTTCGATTTCTTTTTCAATCGATTTAGGTCAGGTGGAAAGAGGAGTAAGTGGTGTTGTCAATAAACTGCGTGCAAATAAGTACATTGTGGATACCTCATGAAAATCAGGACAAAAGGCTTTTGATTATTTAGTAGTGTCTCATAAAATTTATTCTACGCCAAATTTTTGTTTATTAAATCGATAAAATTAAGGACGAGAGGATATACAAAATAAATGATAGGGTTGACCCTTTGTGGAGAGTAGAAGTATTAAAAAAAATCATAGTTAAAGATATTAAAACGCACACACTTAAAATAACTTAAACTTAGGTTAATGACATTTTCTTAAATGAAAGTATGTATGTGTAAGCCCAGTTTAAAATCAGAAACAGAAATCAGAAAAAAAAATCGTTTTTCTTAAATTTTCAGAAGGTTTTACTCATTTTTTATTTCAATGGAATGCTAAAATTGGTCTTCCCAAATTTGCACACACATCACACTTAAATGGTTTCTACGAAAAAAAAACTTTAAATGTATAAGTAGTGCACTGCTAAATGAAAAGCCTCAAAATATTACCCTGAATAATAGAAGGCTTTTGGAGTATTGCAAATGCGACATAGAACGTGGAACTTATAAAATGTGTTTTTTTTATAGGTTGAGAACTTTAAATTGGCAACACTGTTTTTTGTGACAGCTTATTTGACAGTTAGCGGTTATTTTGAAGTTAGTTTGGTTTGGCAATTTATCATGAATATACTTACGCCGTCGGAGCAACGTTTGCAAATTGTTCAAATTTATTTTGAAAAACTTGGTTCAATTCGAGAAACTCATCGGGCATTATGTACGTGCTTTATGTGGTGCTCAGTGATGAAACATTCCGCATATGGAGCGATGATATTCCACAAGGCATTGTCGAAACACATCCAGAAAAAGTGGCCGTTTCGAGGCCTTTAAAAATGATTATGGTCAGATCGTTACAGTCAACGTTGAGCGGTACAAAGACATGATTAAGTCATTAGATAATATTGCGAACATGTGTTTTCAGGTGGAAGGCAAGGTCACCACATGCCTAACAGCGAGAGTTAAGTTAGTCTTATTAAGGATAGCTACGTTGCAGCCCCGCATTGAGACAGCGGCCATATTTTCCAAATTAAAAAGAAAAACATAATATTTATTTGAGATAATAAAAAATTAAATAGAAATAGACTCGGGAGTTTTTATTTCTTACCAACAACAAAATATTTCGCGATTAAAGAATTTTTCTCTCGTGATACCACACATGCCCGAAATCATATTAGAACATCAAAGCCATAAAATTGTCTGTCAAATAATATACACATGTACATAAAGGAAATATTAAAAACACTTGTCTGTGTTTTATTCCAATTTAAAACTCTCTGCTTCTAACCCGTTATTTAAGCAGTAGTCACAGAAACAAGGGCATACAGGGTAAACACTTTCGCTTACCCATAGTGTACCACAAGGAAATATTCTAAGGCCGCTTCTTTTCGACATAAAATGTATGAGTATGTATTTAAACGATTTGCCATTCATATTCTTGAACAAAATGCAACACCTACATATGTATCCGTATCCTTCTTGTTTAAAATTGTATCTGGATGTTGTTATTGGTATGATAATATTGTTAAACCATTTAAGAAAGTTTAAAAAGTTTCAGTGTTACAAACTTAAATTAATTTTTGTTTATTTTTGAAGGAAAAGTTTTTCGCACGAAAAACAAATTTTATCCAATGTGTTATTGAGAATGGAGTGAGTGTTTTGTTATCCTTGAACTGACAACTGAAATTGAATCAACCAATAACTTTGTTGTGTAAAATAAAACTCTCACTGCCTCAACAACTCACAATGAGTAAATTCTCTTATAGTAACATTTAACATCTGTCAAAATCATAAAACCTTTTCCTTGAAAATTCTTTTTTATATCTACCTGTTACGTGCTCAAACCTACTCCTAAAAAACAAAAATCATTTCCAGACCGGAAGGGATGTGTTGTGTTTTCCCATTCTATATAATTATGATAGACTAGCACACACATTTTCCTCGGAAAACTTAAATGTATGCCATAAAAAAAAATATATGTATAACAAGACGAAGACGGAGACGGGAGAAAAGTTTCTTCCTTTTCCCAAAGCACCTACAATGTGCTGTACATATGTAATATATACCCCAATTGTCTGGCAGCATACATATGTATGTACATGTGATACAAGTTTTGTATACTATTCCCTTTTTAACTCAAAAGTGAAATGAAAAATATTATTTCTAAAAATAAACAGGGTGCCTTTCAATGTGATTTTAATCCCCTTGAACATCAACTCTATTTTTTTGTTTACTTTTTTTTTACTATAAATTTGAATAAAATAAAAATAAATAATTTTTTGCTTTAAGTTTTCCATGTTTTTTTGTGAGTTCTTTAATGCTGAAATTAATACATTCATATGGACTGTGCATACAAACAAATCTATATATTTTTGTTTATATTCGTTTTATATTATCTATTGCAAAATACAACTAAACTCTCTGGCTAAGCAAGGTCGACACGGTTTTATGGATATAAACTGCCCTGAAAACCCTGTGCTCTTAGTGAAAGCTTTTTCCTTTTAATGTCTGTCCTTTTTTTTTTTATTTTTATTTTTATTTATTTTTTTTTGTTATATTGAGAAGTTTTTAAAATGGAAACAACTCTTAACTTTATACAAATGTATTATATTCTGTTGATTTGTTTAATGGTTAAAATAATTATTTTCATGGTCTACATTGTCTTTATTTCAATAATGAATATTGATATACCTATATGTTATGTTTATTTGAACTATTTTGTGTTTTATTTTAAGCTTCGTGAAACTTTTTTATTTTATAAGAAGAAAAAAAAAAAAAAAAAAAAAAAAAAAAAAAAAATGATTTTAATTGAATGCGTTGTTGAATAACTCCCAAACTACTTCGCCTAAAAACTGCATCTTGAGTGGCAGTGACAAATCCTCTAAGACTATCTCTTGTCATGAAAAAGTGCTTCTAATCGTAACCGTTCGGATTCATCAAATACCCCCTATTCCTGCCGGTTATCAACACGCACACATGAATTGTTGATAGGTGTAGGTCACTAGACAGGAGTTCTTCACGAGTTGTCCCGCAACCAGTTTATTAATTAAATATTTACATATTCAACATATGTACTTTCATACGATTAATGAATTATTGAAAAAGTTTACTCAACACAAATATTAAATATAAGGTGAATTAAGTTATAATCTGGAGTTGTCTAGGCTTTAATGACTGTCTAAGTGTGATTTCGGTGATAGAAGATGGTTTTAAAGGTCAATAAGGGCATGACTAAGTTTATGTTTTCATCAAGAAGAAAACCTAACACCAAGGTCAAGCGAATCCAAAAAATTCTAGTGCCAGCTTTTTGACAGAAAAAGTGATGAAATTTCAGATCTCATTTTTCTATAATTTCTGATAGCTCAGAAACCTAAACTGACTTACCCATTTCAAACTAAATTTTAAGTTTATAGCGCGAAAATAACCTACCGGATTGTACCCTGTGTTTCTTTTCAATTATGTATTGTAAACTAAACAAATAAAAATCTCTTTACTCTTGCACAACCGCTCAGCCTCAGAGGTTTAGAAAACAATTTAAAATACATATTGACAATTGAGAGTAATCAACACTTGTGCTCCCCAGAAATATTGATAAATATCATTTCTAAACATCACCTTTTCCCCCAAATCAAAAGAAAAAATAAAAAAAAAAAAAATAAAATTCATCAAATCAATGAGATCACCTCAGAAAAAAAATTTACCTAACCAAATGGCACAATGTCCTACTCAAAATATTAAGCTATAACCTACCTTACCTATACAATCTTAATCAGAAAAAGTCTTATTCTTTTACGAGTTTTCTATTTTTACCCTTTCCAACAAATTTTTTAGTATTTTTTGTTGTTTTAATTTCGTATGTGCTGGTTCTGAATTCTGACAGTAGTCTCTTGGTCTGACAGTCGGCAGCCGGGCTCGCTCAATGGCTATATGGTGTTGGTCTAAAAATAAAAATAGAACACCAAGAAACTTAAAAGCAACTATAAATGTACTTGTGTACATTCATAAAGTGGAGGAAGAACCCAGTAGCAACACAATGAATTGATGCGTGCAAAGTGAACAGCAGCAGTAACAGCAATATGTAGCAACAGAATACACGGCTTCTCCTTATTGTGTTTAGATGTACCTATTCGTTGTATGTATCTTGTTTTATATCTGCTACATATATATGTATATGTATATAAATATACTTGGTTAGAATGCGAAGCAAAAATAAAAATACAAAAGTGCTTCCTTCATCCCAAGGGAAGTAGTTGTTGGGGCACTCGAAATATTGAGTAAAAAGTATATCCGATTCATTCAATTGTTGTTTTAGCGAAAGTATCTCAGCTGCTTTTCTCATCTTTTTTGTATGCGTTAAGTGCAAGTCATGGGAAGACAATATAAGACAATAGAAGGAAAGGCAACCATGGACGTAGTTACAACTAGCCGAAATGGACCAGTGCCGCGGACCCTATAAGATTAAAGGGAACCTCTGGTGCATTATATATTTTAAACTGTTTAAAACTTGTAATCCAAATGTAATGCAAATAGATGGTGGTGGAGAGTGCAATGCCTGAAAAAATGCAGTCATTAAAGTTGCAGTCAATTGATGAAAACCTTAGAAGAATATAATTAAAACTTCGACTTTCCTAGTACTTTAAACTAAAAATTGGAGTCAGCAGTCAGATTTGTTGTTCTGGCTTTTTAACGCAGAAAATTGAAAAGCAGTTAATTAACTGTATTATTTTTTACCGTTTCAACTTTAAATTTTGTTAATTTTTGACGGTCAGTATGGGTTATTTAATAACAACAAAAATAAAATTAATAAAAAGAAATGGGGAATATGGGCTAGAAACAGTCAAAACGTACTGCAGTCAGTTGCCAACTAGCCAATTGACACCTTTTATTAACTTCCAAGTCAGAATATGACTACTGACCGTAATTTTAAATTAAATCTTTTGAAGTAGTTGACTGCAGTCTAGCTCAATAAGCTTGAGTCACAACACGTTAGAAAAAACTTTGGCACTTTATCTCTGTGTAAAATTAAAACACGGTTTTTATATTTAAAAATGTTCCCGAAGCGATTTTCGATCAACCTACGCCACTGAATGCGATTATGCAAAAAAAATGTAAGAAATCCTCTTGCGTACCTTAACCGTTCGTCATCATCATCATCATAGTGGAAGTGTAATGCAATTATGTATTTCGATTCTTGTATTTTTTTTCTATACTTTGATGTTCTAGTTTTGTAAGAAAATACGATTAATTACTTTGTACTGGCAAGATAAAAAAAATACTTTGCCAGATTTTTAATTACAATATTAAAAAAAAAGAACTAGATGAAAGAAAAAAGCTGTATGATATTGTTACGTGATAGATCTGTCGGAAAAAGTTAATAAGAAAAGTATTAAAATCTATGCCTGCAACTGTCTGCAGACCTATAAGTTTTGACATCCTGGGTAGACTAAGAGAAAAAATAGATTATTTGATTAAATGGCAATACATTTGGAAGACAAAACCGCGATTTAGTGAAGCCGTTATTTTATTGGAATTCAAAAAATACAAGGAAAGTAAGACGCCCTTAAACTTAACAGCCTACTAATTTTAATCAAAGTATGTACTCATTTTCCCTTATCGTAGACTTGGTATTTTGATCCGATCTTTTCTGTTTTTTGTTTTTTTTTTTGAGATGCTGATGAAGTTCATCAAACATACATACATATGTATGTATTTATGAAGAAAAGTTGAAATTTTATCTGCAGTGCAAAAATGCCTGTCTGAGTCAAAATTATATTAAACACTCCATGTTTTTTTACTTAATTTTCCTAAGGGTAGCGCCTATTGAACAATTGTGTGTACCTAAATATTTAAATATTTATAATACCCCTCATCACAAGCAAAAATATTCTACTTGTTAATTTTCACAAGTTTTGAACAAATATAAGTCAAATTGAATATATGTACATACAATTTGAGTCAAATATTCATCTACAGATACCGTAAAGGTTATGTCTTTCATATTCTTTTTCTTAATCACGTAAATGCTTATAAAACAAACATAATGTTTACATCAAATCTGTCAAGAAAAAAAATATGTTTTTAGCTTACTTAACTATCACAACGTATTGTTTATTTTATTTTATTTTATTTAACTCAATATGAATCAGAAATTATAAAATATGACATCATTTTTTTATCTGTTAATTTGAACAATTCTGTGGAATCTGACAATCAAAATTCAAAGTATTTAGGTGATGTTTATACTTTCAAAGTTATCTTTTATTCGCCTTGACCATCATTTAATTTTTTATGGCATTGGTATAATAACATTTAGCATTTATGGATAATTTATATTCAATATAGTATTAACACCAGCAGAGTTTTCAAAAAAAAAATTCCATTCAATCAAAATCTGCCCACTTACAAAATAATGCACTTCATGCTGTCATTTAAATGCAAATAGATGAGGCGGAAAAAGCAACAAAATCACAATAAAACAAAGCCATAAAAATACACAAATTATCGGGTATTCGTTTATACTCATAACTTCATATTAAAAAAAATAGAAAATCCAATACGTATACAGCATTTAACCACGAACACACCGGATAGAAATACTATTTTTCCCCACCTTCTTTTTAGTTGCAGTACATGGAGCATCTAAAGGCAAGTTATGGATTCTTAAACAACAAAAATAATTAAAAACCTAAAGTGTGTTTTTTAGATGTTTACTTTTTAAATTGGCAACACTGTTTTTAGTCTCAATCAATTGACAGCTGACAGATGATTTGTGCTCGGTTTATTTTACAATTTCACTATGAATAGATTGTCGTCAGAACAACGCTTGCAAATTGTATCAATGTACGGCTCCAGCTGCTCGATAAAGTGACTGACAATCGAACTTCCAGATTGAGCTAGATTCCCATATGTCCAAATCAATTTAAACCCTTAATAATCTTTTCAGTAAAGCCGATAACATAAACATTAATATTATTTTCCTTTATTTTATTTCATATTAAAGCTGCATACCAACAACGAAATACACACACGGTTTTCAATAAAAAGCTGTGGTTTGGCTGCAAGCGAATTTTATTCGCAATGTAGATATTGTGCGCAATGGCGAATTCGCGACAAAAATCTCGAACGGCGATTTGTGGCCTTCGAAATTTTCGAAATGGCGAAATGATGCTGACAAAAATGTCTGTAGGTTATATATTATAATCAATCCCTGTAAAATAGGTGATTTTTTTTTAAATCCCTAAAATCATATTTCGGACAATTTTTCATAGTAATTCAATAAATTTTAAGATCTTTAAATTTCAAAATCAGAGACGTCCTATTATACAAATTTCAAAGCAGATTTACAAGAGCAGATTCTAGCAATCTTATCGTCTGCTTAATTTTGGCCATAATAAGGAACCAGCCTATGCAATGAAAGAAAACGGAGCATGAACAAAGTATGTAATCTTTAAAACATTAAAATAAAAATATATACCAAACAAAAACCACTAAAGCGGGAAAATCATTTCATTGGGGAGACGTTGAACAACGACAACGAGAACGCTGGCCAACTTTTAAAGTCTGGTAATTTCATTTCTTGTTTGTGTCTCCTTCTCCTTATTGACATAACATGGTATGAGGCAGTGAGATGAGTGCGTAAAGCGCAAGGTCTAATGAGGAATTAAATGGGTTGTGTGATGTGATGTGGATGTGAGTGATACATATGGCATTTTTTTTTTTTCGTTTCCTTTGGCATCCGCATTTAATATAAAGACTGTGCGGTAAGATAGACACAACCAGAAGATATACCTTACCTACACCATCAGGTCTAAGAACTCTTCCAGGTTTGTTTATCTTGTTTAAACGAGGGATTGGCATCTATTTTTGTCACATTCAAGTAGAGGAAATGATGCTCTATGTGAGCGATATAAGAGGCAACATAAGTGAATTCAGATGTAACTCTTTTATGCCGTTGATGTGCAAATAACAGAAGTTAGAGTATTTAAAAAAAAAAAAAACAATTCTATTTTTAGAATGTCAATTTTCAAAGTGAAAAGCTATTTCATAAAAAAAATTGCTTGAATATATTGTCTATGATATCAAGATATTATCCAACCAATTCTACGTCAACGACAAAAAGTTTTATACATCAAACTTGTTACGAGAGTGAGACTGTAAATATCGTCATTGAGTTCCCATCACTATACTAGAGCAAGAACAATGTTTACATAAACGTTTAATAAATTAAAATCATAACGTAACAACTACATAACTTAATATAAGCTTTAATTTAAACAAAATGGTAAGATCCATTTAACAGAATTTATTTACATTGGAATGACACTTTGAAAACGTAATCATAACATGGATCAAAGACATAAACATAACATAACATATAACAACAATGATAAATTTCACACCTTGTCAGTGTGGTTAAGAATAAAGTACTTCTACTTTGTCAATCTCCCGCCTTGTAAAAGTAAATGAAAATGATAAGGTGTATATATGGAACTGTTGGCAAAAGACACAAGGATTGAACTTTTGAAAAATACTTCTCCAACAAGTGTCTGTCAGATGATATTATTAATTTGTATTCAGAGTTTTACATTATAGAAATAAGACTTGTTTTAGCAAAATTTAGCGTTCATTTGTATTATTTATTTCCTTATAACACTGATACAGTGGGCGTATTCTTACGGAAAATTGTTCTGAATAGGTTTTTTATAAAAACGGTTACAGTTTCAAATGCTATTTATTGGAATTCCAGCACCGGTTCTGACGATCAACTCTTAAGAACACTTCTAGAAATTTGTTCATCAGATTACGCATTCAGTGTAACCGTAGCTTTAAAGCTACGTTTTGAGTTTAGTTTTGGTATATAACATTTTGAGTTTAGTTTTGGTATATAAGGGTTATTTCTAATGGGATAGCAACATTTTTTCAACAAGTTTTTTACTAGACAATGCCTTAATAGTATTTGACTGAAAACTTCCCAGGTCATTGACTTACTTGGAAAAAACTTGCAAATTTTTAAGGCGAGATAGTACTTACATGATACTAAATAAAATCAATTATTAAAATATTAAATTGATGCTGACTCTTCTGCTGCAACTTTATTGCCAAATTTGAATTTTTATAATGTATTCTAAAATAATTCTTGTATATACATATTCATATAAATCTATGTTTTAAATAACTCTATAATCTGTTACTTTTGCTTCCTTAAAAATACCACCGATATAATATGGTTTCATTGACTCCAGAATTGTTATCTCCCCTCAACAAAAGAACTTTTCTATCCATGCTATTACATTCCATTGACCTTTTTTCATATTTGCAAAAGTAGCAAAAGTCTACCAAAGCAAGCTAACGAACGTTTCGAATGATGCTGCTTCTGCTTTTACAACTCTGCTGCTGTTGCAGCACTACTCCAGTTTTTTTTGTGAGTACTTATCATAACGCCTACTTCCCTTCACCACCGTTCGTTGCGGGTACAAAGAACATGCAGATGGGAAATATTACACTTTCCTGCATGAAAATCCACAAAAGGTACTTGAACTGCATTTTACCCAATTGTTGGCAATGTTGAGAGCAGTAACACAACACAGCAACAAGAACAACAAAAACAAAAAAACGCAGAATATATAAAATACAGAGGTATGGAAAGATGATGCTCAGCAAGAGTGCACAAAACCCAACTCAAAAGGAAAAGTCTGAAAACTATGGAATGAAGCTTATAGCTACATATACATATGTATACAAAATTTTCTAAGGCATAATAAGGTAAACAACTGAGCGACCGGTTGCAATGTCGAAATGTCAGCCAGGATGTGGTTGGATTCGAACTGAAGAAGGAGAATGAAATAAGAAAGTGTCAGAGGCAGCAGCGGGATAAAGTGTACAAACAAAAATTGAAGAACAACCATTGAAAAACAACAGCAACTAAAAAAATAATAACAAACGTCGCACGTTGTGACACATCCCAGCTTTTATACATTTCCATTTGTCACACAAAAGTCAGGTACTCTTTTATCTTAGATCCAACCAGCCAGAGCGCGCAATAAAGCATGTTGGAAGGACATTCCACTTTTTATGTTCTGATTATTATTATCCTTCACATAATCTCTCCGAAGTAGATGACATCTTTTATTCTTCCTTTTTTAATTAAAAATAGATAATAAATTATTCTTTAGTTTACATTTTTAATTTTCTCAAACTAAAGGACATTAAATAATCTGTTTGATAATAACAAAAAATGGCTTAATATTTATCTCTCAGAAAAAGGTATGAAAATCAAGAAAGGTGATACTTTGTTATTTTTACAAGATAATTAAGATGTTTTTGAACTTTACAATTATTCGCTTTTTTAAATAGCAAAGAACGATAAAATTTGAAGAAAGAACAAGCAGAGAATTTGGTAAAATTCAAATATATAGCTGATGGAAGAGTAAACAATTTCACCTGACAAGAATTTCACAAGAAAAAAATTTTTTGGGAAATATATTATAGATAACCGTTTACCTTCATAACCACACAAAACAAAAAACACGATTTGAGTTGATGCTGCATCTGCATCGAGTTTTATCTGACTTGTTTTTCTTCATAACCTGGTGTAAGCAACTATATATTTAGCATTTTCTACCGATTCCTCTACACATTTTTGTTCTTGATTTTTCTTAGTGCACGTTAAAAATAAGAATGTTCCTGTCTCAAAACAATATCATTTCATATTTCATTTAAATTTTATTTGATAAAAAGTTAATTATATATACGAACTGGCTTTACGATGTTTAGTAACTGAATACATTTTTTTTAATCAACTTGTTTCCTTCCTTAGATTTCGTATGCCCCATCATGATTTTCTATACAAGTAAAAAAAAAGAACTTAAGAGAGTGAGAGAAATGACACGAGCACTCTAATTAAGTTATAGATACAACACCTTGATTTCTCACTTTTGGCAAGGCTTAAGTATAAATACCTACCTCATATCTAGATGTGTACATTATGCACCTCATTCAAAAATATCTGAAGGCATCAAATGAATATTATGGCATAACACACATTATCCGCCATATACCTCCCACCGAATCACAAGTAAGGCCATTAATTGATTCGACAGGGCTTAAATTAAGAGGAAGAGAGAAGATACCTTATCAAAAAAATTTAGTCCTTGAGAAATTTTCAATTCAATTTTTTTTAAATTTCAATACATGACAATTTACTGTGTAGTACAGTACAAAGGGGAAGTAAGGGTACTTCTTTTGGAAATAAAAATGTAAAGATTTCAATGTATCTTTAGTAACCTTTTCTATTGTTAAGTAATTGAGCATGATTTGACAAAACGTATCATACGAGCACTACGGTAGCAAGTGTTGAACAACTTGGAAAAAACAGTTTGATGGATGATGAAGCCCCCTCACGTATACCAGGCAGTGCTATGTATATAAGCAGAGGTTTTGAGATACATTTTATTTTTGTAGACAAATAGCTTCACTGTGAATTTCATAAATTACTTTCGTCATAGTTTCAAGGGCAGATAATCCTATGAACATTGAACAAATTCAAATATTGATAAATAGTTTTTTTTTATTACGATGTTGAATTGTGTTACTCTATCAAAAGTATATTCATGAAAATCTAGACGACGTAATGAATTTTACACAAGTTAATTTTTGCTTTGTGTTTTTCAAATCGTCTTATTTTAAATATTAAAACAGTGGGCGCATTCACTAATGTAGTGACTACGTAGTCGAAATTAAACTAGCTTTGTGAATGCAAAATTGCACTACAAAGGTAGTCAATTCTGAACTGTCATATTAATGACAGATGTAAACACACACAAAATAAGAAATATTTGTGTTTTGATAACTTTAAGTAATCTATTCTTTTTAAATTAAATAATATCAAATATAAGATATAATATGAGTGATTCGGAAGAAGATAAAGTCATAATTATGCAAAATAATTTAATAGTGGTCAAGTTTCATTTTGAATAGCTTGAATCTTTTGTATTTTAATCGAACAGCTGATTGTGAAACGTCAAAATCATTCTCCACTAACTTTGAAGCGGAAATTTTTACACTACGTCGGAGGGGAAATTTCAACTCATTTTGTAGTTGTATGTAGCCAATCAGAATGACTTGACTACGTAGTGACTACATTAGTGAATGCGCCCAGTGTCAATATTACGATTTGTGACGTTAGCGTACTTCATTCAAAATATTTGACAAACATTAAATTACTAATTAATACTGAAACAGGCCCAAATAACACTGCAAAGAATTGAAATGCCCGTTTTCAAAAATGACATGTACATACATACGTTGTGTGTTTTTTTTTTTTTGTTGGCAAAAACCCTAAATGGCTCTTTCTTACAATCACTTTTTTTCATTACAAGTACGAAGTTTAATCAAAATCGTTAAAGCAATTTTTGACAAAAACCATTATATGAGAGTAATACCCATTCTAGAAGAGCTATAGAAAAAAATTATGTTTGTTCGAAGAATAAATTGTCGTTTTCAAACTTTTCGAAGGTGGTGTAAAATATAATATATACATAATATGTATGTACTGGCGGCAATTTCAATGAATTATTATTCGTTCACCACAAAATGCGGTAGGTATATTTATTATCTGAGGATTAATTTTTACAACTTTTGAAATTTGACACTACCTGATTTGAAATTAAAACCACAAACCACTATCTATGGTAGCTTCGAAAATATAATATCTATGAGAGCGAATTTAATTGAATTCAACTATGTACATATGTACATACATATGTTTAAATGTTAGTAATCCCGTAGTGTTTTTATATTTATAAAAATAGTATACCTCATTAGATGACATACCCTCTACTTTTCAGAATAGATGGCTTCGAGGTCATATAAATATTTTGACAAAATCTTTTTTAGCTATTGTTAGAATCAGAACAAAAGAGTTCTTATAGTAGCTTAATGCTTGTGCTAAAATCTACCAAATTTGGGAGCAATCGTTTCAATACTTTTTCTGTTAGGTAAAAAATACAAACATGTATACCACAATATCCGACTTTAAGTGGTCAAACCTACATTCAAGGGTTTTACTTATTATAAATAATTTTAACTTAATTTAACTATCTATGGTAGCTTCGAAAATATAATATCTATGAGAGCGAATTTGATTGAATTCAACTATGTACATATGTACATATGTTTAAATGTTAGTAATCCCGTAGTGTTTTTATATTTTATTCATTTTTATATTATACTTTCTTATTCCTTTAAGCTAGGTTAGAAATTAAATACCTATTTTTAATTCAATTGAATCCATTTTTAAATGATATTCAGCTAAGACGGATGTTACGCCTGGATAAAAATTCAAAAGTTTCGATTTTTTCCTTTGTTTCTATGCACTACAATTCCTACCACTCCGACAAATTTTAAGATTCTACGATTATCATCTTTATTATTTAAATTATTGGATCGATGGTATTTATTGCTTTAAAAGCGAACCTTCTATTATTAATAGTAGGTCAAAAACTGAGATTTAACGTCTCCGAAAACTAATTTTTCGTATTTACAATCCTTATTTTACTGTACTATGCCATAGTAAGCATTTTTATTTCCTTCCAGATACACACAAAAACTAATATACTACAATTTCTTAAAAAAGCAATCAATTATTTTTTTAAATTTATATAAACTCTCTTGAAAATAGTAAATTAATATACTAAATAAACGAATACATACAATGTGGCATAGGCGGGTAATGTGGTACAGGCAGTTTTTTTGTGAAAATATACAGTTTCAGCTAATGTGGTATACACCCCGTGGGCTTATATGGTATATCACATTACCCATCTTAAAAGTTTATCATTAAAAAAACGGAAACAGTAAGAAAAAATAGTATACCTCATTAGATGACATACCCTCTACTTTTCAGAATAGATGGCTTCGAGGTCATATAAATATTTTGACAAAATCTTTTTTAGCTATTGTTAGAATCAGAACAAAAGAGTTCTTATAGTAGCTTAATGCTTGTGCTAAAATCTACCAAATTTGGGAGCAATCGTTTCAATACTTTTTCTGTTAGGTAAAAAATACAAACATGTATACCACAATATCCGACTTTAAGTGGTCAAACCTACATTCAAGGGTTTTACTTATTATAAATAATTTTAACTTAATTTAACTATGTATGTATATTTGTATGCGATTTCTTTTATTTTACTACAAATGAAAATCAAAACTAAAAAAGAGAATGAACTAAAAGTGCATAATAGAATTAAAAAAAAAAAGACAAACGTATGAGGTGAATACTCGTAGAAGGGAAATATAGATGTTCGTGCAGGTATGAAAAAAATCAATCAGAAAGACCTGTTCGGTCGTCCACTAAAATGGACTAGAGATCTCGGCTAGTTGCACTCAAACATATGTATATATGTAGATACAATATACATACAAATGATTCATACTGAGTAGGTTTTTACTTGGCAACATCTATCTATTCTACGCTGTGCACTGTGCAGAAATGAATCGCACAATGAAGTAGGTAAAAACAAAATTAATTACACAAAAGCCAAATAGTGTTTTTTTTTTATTGTTCCAAAATTTCCCATTGTGTTATTACTTTGCGCAATAATAAAAAAAAAATACTGCAGAAATTTTAAAAAAATATAAAAATTAAATTTGTTAGTTTTTTTTTTAATAAATAAATAAGAAAACACAAGATTAAAAAAGACCGTTGATCTAAACGAATGTTTTAATAATAAGTATCAAGTGCGTTCGTTTACTTTGAAACTGTGTCCATTTTTTATACGTATTATTTTTTTATATGAACTTGACAGACAGAGTTTGAAAGAAAAGAAACAAAGAAACACACATTTCTTTTCAATAAGATAGTAGAAACAAATTATCAAAAATATTTCTACCTGCTAGAAATTGAAAAGCTTAAAACAAGAAGTTAAACAGTATCTCCACTTTGTAATGTGACTATTATAATCCTATCATAATTATTTAAGTAAAACCTCGAAGGGAATGTTGCATAATGTCTGAGTAAAGTTCTGATTAGTAACTCGAAACCTAACTTTAGGCACTGGATAATAAATCCACAATCCAAACAATATTATTTTGAGAAACTAATCAGAACTTTACTTAGACCTTGTGAAACAGAACATAAGGATTTGTGTGTCATCATCGAATATGTTAGTTAGTAGTGATGAAGTAAAGTTCAACCATAATTATTGGGGGGGATTTTACTCAGTGAATTAAAGGAAATTATATGATAAGGCCATAATTTTTTATTGTTACTTTTCATTCAGTTTTTTTTATGTGCACAAAAGTTGATGAATAATTCCATTGATTTTAGTGCAGTGGTTGACTTCTCATTCTGAAAAATCGGAAGGCACCTTTCCTTGGTTTATGTTATTGTGATATTCTGACCATTAAAGTTCTACCTTAAGAGATTAAAAATTCAAAGCCTAATCCATTTTTACGGTTCACAAGTCTTAATTTTTGCAATGCAACTTCAAAGAAGTTGGTTCAGTGTAATTTTTATCATTGCAGTTCCAATACCTACCAGGCATTATTATGACTTTTAAGAATTTTCTTCATACACACTGCATACTCAAAAATAACTTTTTTCTTTTCATATCCTGATTATGCATTTTTAGTTACTTTTTCTTACTCATAAATTCGAACATCAAAACAAGAAGACACTTTTGTTGGCCTTGGTGAAAGGATTTCACAATAATTTCCCCATTTACTTTGTAGGTAGGTACCTACATCTATAGTGTAAGATTAAAGGAAGCTACACCTAAAATCCACCTCTTTTTGCCTCATACTCGCATTGTCTGCAATACAAAGTATGAATCATCAAGGAAAACAAAAAGAAAGAAAAAGAAAGCTCCCTTCGTCTGTCCTTACCAAATATCTTTTAAGATTTTATTGCCAATTGGCATTTTAAAAATTGTTATGTGGGTAATAAGAAGCCATTCGATTTAGAAAGAACTTACCTTTTTCATTTGCATAGACATTTAGATGTTCATCATCACGTGCGACTTGGGTTATTATTGAAGTTGCATCCATTTAAGCATTCACTGTTAAGTGCGATTTTCTGCGCACTAAACGACTCGATATGAAGGAAAAATAATAAAAGGAAATACAAAATTACAAACGAAATGAAAAATTAAAAATTCGAGGCGACGCCGATGGCGATGGACAGTTGGAAACCGACAAGATTCTTTAATCCTGGTCCCTCCGTTTTGCACTTTCGATCGGTAATTTTCTTCTCTAGGCGGAGAGAAGAAAATTCGTGGCCAATTTAATGATTATAGAATTCCGACGTCTGTACTTATTTTGCATATATATAATGTTAAAGCACCAATTTCGCTTCGATTATTTAACGAACAGACAGATCACAGCTGAGTAATAATTTTATTTTTTAAACAAAATTATTAATTATCCACTTACAGAGGCAGACCAACAACATATTATCTCAGTTTCAATGTAAACACGGCAGCGGCACGACAGGCGACGTCAACAACGACAACGGCAGCAGTTAGCAATAGCATTACACTTCCAATTCTATCCCAAGTCTATGTTTCGTTAAATTTGGTCAAAGTAGCTAGTACAATCTTTTTTTTTTAATTTTAGAAATTAAATCGCGAACTGTGCTCCTGGCAAATAAAAATGAGAACTGGACACGAGACAAACACAAACGACGACATGAAATCAGCGTAAAAGAATTTCTGTGTACGTTGAGTGGATCCGAGATTCGAGACGTCAGACGTTACAGAAGGAGAAACAATGAAGAACAGCAACAGACGATGAGGCGAATGAAAAATGAAAAAAAAATAATGTTTTATCTCGCTTTGGATGTGTCACTTTTGGATTGAATCTGCATTGGATAGAGTGAGGCAGAAGAACTCGTTTCGTTTTTCACTTGGCCTTTTCCTTCTGTTCTTATTTATTAAAAATTGAACACAACCCGTTTATGAGCACTTTATACGTGGATTTCTTTTAAGATCTCACACATTTGCAATCACTTTACATTACTAGACAAGAAATAAGAGCAATAGATGACGATGTTGTATGAATAAACGAAGAAAAGCGCAACAGCTCGGAAGGTAACTACTTCGTCCCTTTTTTTCCTGTTATCCACTGGGGTTTCACTTCTCAGTTCTCACACTAGCAACCGACTTTAAAAGTGCAAACGTAATAATACTTGGTTTCTGCTTCTCGAGCGCGAGCTGTATTCAATGAAAAAGACAATTGGAAACTGGGTAGTGGGTATTGAATTTTATGCGAATTTAAAATGGCCGCAGCACAAAATGTTTTATTTGAACGAAAGATTTCCAGTTAGATTCATAATTCCCCTCATTTGAAATGTCAAAATGATTACCATAGTATAGTTGTCTTTTTCTATGCAAGAGGATTTGGTTAATGAATATTTGTGTCTTTGTCTCTTTCTTTGAGCAAAAAATGATTTCGATGATTGGATTGGTTTTCCTAAGCACAATGAAAGTAACACAATAGAAACTTAGTCCCCTTTCACACAAGGAAACTAAGTTTCCAACAATTTTCAATTTTTAGGTCAGTCCCCTTTCACACGAGGAAACTGAGTTTCCAGCAACTTTCAGTTTTTATGTGAGAAGGAAACCAAATAAGGGGAATTAAGGTTCTACGATTGGTGGAAATTTCTAAATTAAAAAACGTCAAAAAATGTCTTACAACTTTTTTCCTCGTGTGAAAGGGGACTAAGTATTAATAGCCGCGTTCTATTAGGCGTGTTTTTTGCAAGCCTGGGGGAAATTGGATGAAAAAAAACGACGTAGTTATATTTAAATATAAACTTATCCTATACGATGCCTAAAAAGTATATAATCCTAAAATATATTTTTTATTTAATTTTAAACATATAAAGGTAACTATGACCTCATAAATATAGATATAGGCAAATATGGAACCTTATCTACTGCAATGCAAGATAGATTCTCTTGGCTTTGGCCACGATGGTTGCTTAAACTCTATTATTGTTTACGAAATTTCCCCTGTCAACGATTTGAGGAGATTTTTTTGACATCCCTTTTCACGTGCCTCAGGCCAGGCGCGTTCATGCAACTTTTTGTTTCGAAACTGTTTGGTTTCGATATTGAGTCCTATAGGTTTAAATGAAGCAGCGCGCACACGTGCATGTGCGTGGACTACGTGGACCTATAGGACTCAAAATCGAAACCAAACTGTTTCAAAACTGTTCAGTTGCATGTACGCACCTGGCTTTAGGGCCAGTTTGTTCACAGTGGGTTAAATCTGCACCATGAATTTAACAGGTTCTAATTAACTGGCGCTAATCGATAAACATCAGCTCATGATTAACAACTCACATTTTGAATTTCTTCCTTACTTTTGGTTAACACTTACATGCGATGATATACCAGTTGCAATAATCATTTAATAAAGATGATCAGCTGTGAACAAACTGGCCCTTAGACAACCGATTCTGGTTCCTTAGGCGTCAGTTATAGCGATCAGGAAAACGAAACAGAAAAAACTTTCAAATAGATTATTTACTAGGTTTTCATTCGATTTGAGACGCAAATGTTGTACTAATCGATGACAAATAACTCAATGAATTTTTTATGCAAATAAAATTTTCAACTCAACAATTATTTTATTGTTAAAAATGCATTAATGTGTTTTCCTGATGTAAATTCATTTTTCGTGCCAGCTGATTGTCACTTCACACAAAATGGAACAAATCGTTCCAATTATTTGCGTTCCAGCTTTTACTTGTTCCACTGACAGATTTGTGAAAGGAAAAAAAATCGTATCCATCTGTTTCAACTTTTCCTGATGGTTTTTCCTGATCGCTATAACTGACGTCTTAGCTAGATAACGCTTAGACACCAATTAAACATGTTTCCAAAGTTAGACAACGTTTATAAATATGACCCACATCGTGTTTATCGCACATTAAAACAACAATAAATGGGACTCATGAGTACGGTTTTTCATGTTTTCTTCACGCCTCACGAGAATCCTTACCCCACACTTCTCTGGCCAATAAACTGCCATGATACCGGACTCAATTATTTCAACCTCTGCAACTTTGTCTACCCCGGACACTTCATACGTCCCCCGCCTACATGCTAAAAATTGGGGTAATTGCAGCGTTTAAAAGCAGTCTAAACAGCGTCAAAGATATCAGTGCGGTACGGTATCCACCTACGGGTTTAAAAATCTCTAAGTAAAGTTGTAACGTTTAAAAGCTCATACACAACACATCCCTGAATCTTCAGTTACTACTGTCATTTTCCCTGCCACTTCCCAGTACTGACGTTTAGTTTGTGGAAATTGAAAATTGTGCATAACCATCACCTGTATTTCTGAATTTTACATTAAAAATAAAAATGTTAATTATACGCAGAATCCAGGACCTAACTTTAAGGT
This sequence comes from Epistrophe eligans, assembly GCA_951394125.1. Taxonomy (NCBI): domain Eukaryota; kingdom Metazoa; phylum Arthropoda; class Insecta; order Diptera; family Syrphidae; genus Epistrophe; species Epistrophe eligans. Next base: position 1,404,423 of record OX596031.1, read on the forward strand.
AGTTTTATATTTAGCAAAAATTTAAAATTTCCAATTGATCAATTCTTTAAGAAATCTTGCTATTCGTTCCAACCTCATCCTACGAGACTTCAGTGATCGTAAGAAAGATGATAGCGACAGTGACAGCGACCGAGAAGACAAGAAAAAACCCAAAAATGAAGCAATCAAAGAAGAAACAGCCGCAGAACGGCTGAACAAACTTTTAGTCAGTATGAATTCGGAGGACAATACGCAAATTGTTACAAATATAAACATGGCTAAGCCAGGAGGCAGTAAGAAACGTCCAAAAACAGCAGAAGATAACAATAATGTTATAGAAGCTGCGAAAAATGTTGCATCTCTTTTGGGTGAAAAAAATCAAAAACAAACAGAGGCTGAACTTTTGTCGAAAATCTTAAATCCAAATGGAATTCTTTCAACGTCACAATCTGGCACGCAAGAAAGCGATCCAAACGAATTAAGCTTGAGGTAAATAAAGTCTTTTAAGATTCGTTGTTTACTGGGTACACACAATATTTATATTTTAGTGATCTAATTGTGGGAATGAAGATTGATAGGCGCCAACCAGCTGTTGAGTATTCCCGCAGCGACTTTGTACGCAAAAGTCTTACTTCTTCCCGGCCTGATCAGAGTCGAGACAAATCTGGAAACCAAGAACGAGGGAGAAATCAGCAACAACGACAGCCAGAGCCTAATAGTGGCAGTGTCAACCTCTTTGGTGGCAGGCCTCTGGATATTTTCAAGGATCCCAGTAAACTTCGCGACTGTGTTGACATTCTCAAGACATGGGACCACCTCTACCAACACGAACTTAAATTGGCCGTCACCCATCCTCCAGCAAACTACTTCCAGAAAATGGCCCTTTGGACTGAACAAGGCAAACTCTGGAAGTTCCCTATCGACAATGAACAAGGCATGGACGAAGAGTTCAAAACCGACTTCTCCGAACATGTCTTCCTTGAGCAACATTTGGAACCTTGGTGTCCAACAAAGGGACCAATTTGTCATTTCATGGAATTGGTTTGTGTTGGTTTATCGAAAAATCCCTACATAACTGCCAGAGAGAAAAAATCGCACATTCTCTGGTATCGCGATTACTTCGAAGATAAGAAAGAAATACTCCAAGATATAATCATCAGTCAAAAGGAAACCCCAAAGACCGTTCCATCTAGTTAATTGCTGTTTTATAATTGAAGAGGAAAATATAAATTCATATTCGAACGTTCTGATACATGTGTGGATTTTTACTAATATTCTCTTCCATAATCCTCTTCTTCATTGCTTTCCATTTGTCGAATTTTACCATAACTTCTGGCAGCAGCTTTTTAACTTGCATTCGGTCAATTTCAGATCCGTCTCTAAGTTCTACTTGAGTTTTAAAGTCATAACTTGGTTGATACCCATTGATTATGAGAAAGTGGTCAAAATAGAAAGGAATAATCGTCTGCTGAATCCGATCGAACACATCCAAACTCTCACGGGCTTCCTTCAGACCTTTTGGGTCGTCATTATCGTGGAATGCTTTATAAAAGAATTTAGCTTGGTCTGATATTGGGACGGGTTTTGTATGACTCAATTGTATCTCCTTTTTCAGCTCAGAATGCTGAAGTTTACCATACCGTTTGGATTTTTGAAAAGGAGGTGCTACGTTACGTTGGACTTTAACCATTTCAGAAGCGATCCGTCGTTCTACGAAGACAGCTTGTTTCGACATGTTGTAACGGTAAGCGAGCATCCGCCGATGTTTCTTCTCAACGCGGATACGTTGGTTGACTGGAATGTTCTCGAATTTTCCTTAAAAAAAATCAATTTAGCTTAGTAAAATAATTTGTATAGTTTTTTATTGGTTAATTTTGTTTAACTATGCAAATTTGTCTGCATAATTTATAAAAAAAAAAATTATAATTTACAAGTGAGAACAATTGTTGGGATAATATGTGTTTTTGTTGAATTATTGCGAACATATCATCTAAATATTTAGTAATGAACTTTATTTTTATGTTTATACGACGGTAGCCACTGTCTGTGAGAGTGTGTTGCCCATAACTATTCTAAATGCCCGGTTGTAAAATACAATAGTGTATTTAAAATAATTGTTGTCCCAAGCAAAATTAAATCTTCAAAAAATACCGCCTTGATATTTTTACACGAAGCTGTAATTGGTGGCATTTTTTAATGATAGCTTTTTTTTACCAAAAGAATCGAAAATATAATCTCTTCAAGCACAACATTCTCCAACAAGCAATTCATGCGAAGGGTCTGGACAAAATTATGTGATGTCATTTACATAGTTAAACAAAAAGCTCTAAAGGAACTATTAAAATTAAAAAAATGGTCAAGACGTTTGAAAAACTGTTCTACTATTGTATTTTCCGACAGGAAAAAAAACGATCTTACCTATAAGTTCATTCAACACTTCAGATATTGCAGCAACCTGCTCCAAGGAGCTCAAATCTTTTTGTTCAGAAATTGGGATTATCTCCCTATAAATTTCATCACAGATTCCTTTCATCTGAATCAATCGCTTATCTCCAAAGGTTTCATTAATCGGTTCAGCCAGAAGAACTTCCACTTGATCTTTTAATTTTTCAGCTCGATTCTCCATGTAATATTTATTGGTGCATTTGTTTTCTGCAAATTTCTTCTTTGATTTAAGTTCTATAGTACACCAATCAGTGAATTCTTGATATCTTTGTTCCAACTCAACTAAAATCCACAGAGTGTAGTGTAATTCCAAAAGCAGAACAAACGTTTTAGATTTAAGATTCTGGATTCCATTGATGAATTCTTTTGCATTCGCGAAAACAGTAAGGATGGGGTGGGGATTTTTCAGAAAAATCTCTTCATAATATTCTTTGATAGCCCATGCATCGTCTTTATCCCGATGCCGGATGTTCACTATGGACCTCTTTGCAATAGACTCTTGAAAACCTTCCAAACTTCCATCGATGTTTCGATGGATCCAATCATGCTTAACGCGCCATTCCATCTCAGCCAATAAGTAATGGAAATTCTGCAGAATGGTTCTACGTGTCCAATCGTTTTCGATGTAAACGATATCCATGCTCAAAATTGTGAACTGCTTAATTGACTCTTGATATTCTTTTCGATAAACATCAGTTGCCTCATAGTATGGCTTGACTTTGTTTACAACTTCCATTGCAGCTTCATATTCCTTCTTCTCCCATTTGGCAAATAGTTTTTCAAACAATTCCTTTGACTTCATCATTTGCTGAAAGTACTCATCATTGCGACGATCGGTAATCTTTGTCCGAACAATTTCGCCTTGAATCAACATTGATTCAAGTTTCTTGCGAAAGGAATCTTTGATCATGGTGCGACAGGAATTCCATTTGAATAGCTTCAAACGCGGAAGTTTCTTTAGATCATCTATATACAGTTCGTCGATATCGGTGGCTACTTGAGCGATCGCTTTTGGACCTCTTTTCGACCCAAGTAGCTTTATTTTTGGATTTTCTGATTTTACTTCTAGACGCTGTCGCATTCCATTCTGTAATCTTGTATTGAATGTGAAGAAATTATCTTTTGCTACTGTCATAGACATTTGTTCCCTCTGTTGACCAGCAAACGGAACAATTTGATATGGATTAATTTCTTTTTTACTGGCGTCAATGGGAATTGCTTCGATACGACGTCTATTCATTTCTTCAAAAGGAACTACTGACTTTCTCAAGTAGTCTAGTGGAATTTTTTCATCTCCAGCTATCAGAAAACTTCCACTGTCATTTGATAAATTTGTACATTCCGAGGAGCTTAGTGAAGTAAGACAGGATTCTATGCTGAGGAGATCTTCTTTGAGTTCATTTATAAAGGCATTTTCGTCAATGACCAGTTCAGTGTCGGTAATACCCGAGCGTTTATTTAATTCCGATTTGATTTCTTTTATAAATTCAAGAAATTTATGTCGACCTGGAAAATCTTGAAAATCGCCATCAGGCAGGCTGTGGATAACCATTTTTTTAGATTGACGGAACTCTTGTACTTTCATTTGTTCTTTTACACAACTTTTAGACTTGCTTTCATGATTTTCGATTAGTTCATCGAAATTGATCTTTGGCATAGAAAATTCTAATTTATCCACATTTCTTCCTGTCGTTCGACATTTGTCAAAGGTCATAGGCAGTTTTATTGTCTTCTGATTTACCTCGCATTTTTCTTCCACAAGTTTGGGTTTTACTATCTTTCTAGAATACCGAACATTAATTGATTTGTGTTGCGTTGGATTCCAGTGGTCGTGGTGATGACGAGCATCAAATTTATTTGCGTATTTTGTGTTTTTTACAGTTCTTACATTTTCCACAACTTTTTTATCATCCCTCAGCTTTTTCATGACGGGAATATGTTGGTCTTCTACAAATTTATCGAAAAGAGCCGAGGGCACTCGTAACTGTTTATAATCTCTTGAGTGCTTTAGATGCTGACGTAGAGTACTTTCTCGATTCTTCGGTGCAGGCATATTTCCTCGCGTTTGTAAATCAATATGTTCGGATGCAACTTGTTCGTTGGTTTTTTTATCAGGAATCCATTCGGAGTCACTAGAGTCAGAATCAACGCATGTGGATTTAGGTGTGTTACGTTGTTTTTGAGGACATGATATCCCTAGGTATCGCATACGCCGGCGTATTTGAATTGTCTCTTTCAATTTTTCATTTTCTATTTTGCGTCTTATGTAGTCCAGTGTACACCCTTTAAGACTGCGTTCTTCTAAGCTGTTAATAGATTTCACACATATTTTTTTTGTTTTATTGCCATACAGATAGCCTATTAAATTGAACTTTTTTACTTTCAAAGTCTTTGGCTTTTTTGTGTGCAGCTTCTTTCTAATTTTATGATCATAATGGCACCCCAAAGGTTTTTTTCGAAATTCTCGAATAGCACTTTTTGAATGAAACACTTTCAGACCAAGTTTAGGAGGAAAAAGTTTCATCTCAGCATCTTTATTCTCATTTATTTGAATTTTCCTTGCAAGTAAAGATTCGAACCATTCATTTCTAGTTATACATCCTTTGACCTTTCCGTCTCGCGCAGCCAACTCATGTTGATGGAATTTACCCCTCAGGTTTGAACCCAGTTTATAGCGAAACCCACGAAGAAGAAATTTACTTCCTTTTTGACCAACAATCATGTCATCCTCGTCGTTTGTAGATTGCTCTTTACTCTTAGTACTTGGCGAACATGAATTAGCACTTATTTCAAGCTGAGTTTCAGGTATTTTTTTTTGAATTCCTTTTTTTTCGTAAAATTTGTGTCTGACCCTAGCACAGTCTCTGAGGATACGCTTTGACTTCTTCATATCATATCGAAATTTTGTTGCTTCCGAAATATTATGGGGAAACCTTTTTCTTTCAGGAAGCAGTCGAAGATCCATCTTTTTTGTTGTGATATTCCGGTCAAGCAAATTGACAAAATCTTGAATATCTTTTCCGGCTAACACAGTTATTTTATCTTCGGCAGCGGCTTTTTCCATTTGAATTTCTTCTTTGTATTTTTCAGCAGTTTTAAGCTTTTTCTTAACATACAGCTGTTTATAGCGTTCCCTTCGTCTATCCTCTTCTCCTTTAAGCCTTTGAAAAACTTCTGGCTTTTGCTCAGCTCGAACGAGTCTTCCAAGCAAATGCCTCTTCTCATTCAAAACATTTGAAAACCGTAGATTAGGCTTCGCCTGTACCGAAAAACTATTCACAACAAAATGTTTCGGAATTGCTATCCTCTCAAGTTGTTGTTCCTTCTCAGTGTTATTTACTGTTTCTATTTGAATATTATGCCTATGTTGAAATCTTCGTATTTTTCGGTATTCGATTTGATTTTGGCATGACTGCTCATCTCGTTCGTATGTGTTTTTGTAATCGGTTCCTTGAAAGTCCAAACCAAAGGGATTGGCTAAATCTATAACTTCACAAATGCTAGAATTAGATGACTGTGATTCTGATAACGAATTTACATATTCTGCTGTCTTTACAAGTTCCTTGACTTTAGCTATTTCTAAGGGTTTTGAAATTGGTTTAAAATGAATTCTATTGGGATTTTTCAAACAAATTCTCTTACGAGGATCTTCTGTAAGTTTGAATTGTTTTCTCTCTCGTCCTGGACATTTTCCAATAAATGATATCGGAGCACCAAGAACAACACTGTCTGCACATGGCATTGCAAATTGCAAAAGTGTAGCTTTGACAGATTTTCTATGTTTTGTATCAACTAGGACTCTTGATGTACTTACATGAGAAGGATTTTTTGATAAAGACTTAAAAGAGGTTCCAGTTATTGTTGAACTTGAAAAATAGGAACTGGATTTATACAATGGTTTTTTTATTGATATAATTTCTGGTATTCCGAAATCACTTGACCTCACTGGGTTAACATTATTTAAAGGGCTGCCCCTGAGATTACATTGAGCTTTGAAATGAGTAAATTCATCCGGAAACTCAATGTTTATGGAATGCGCCATTTTTCAATATTCGTTACAATATAGACAACTTATAAAATAATAATAAATCGCTTTTGGTTAATTATTTTCATTCATTAGCTGATTAATTTTCAAAAATAAATTTGCAGAGCTTTCTTTTTTTAGTTATTATGAGTTAAAAATTGATGTGTTTATAGGCCAAGAGCCAACTAAAAGTTCTGTGCGAAGAATGAAGATTTTTCTTATGTAGGAGGGGTGCCAGGGGAATAAGCTCTTTAATTCATAATGATCCTGTAATTTTACCCAAAGAACTTACTTTGATAATCCTATTAATATTTTTTTTGACAAAAACAGCACAGACTTTTATATTTGATATCACGACATTTATAGAATAAGGATGGCATTTTTGAACTATTTAGGACTTGTGTCGAATCTTGTTTTTCAAAACCTAACACAATTTAACTCAGCAAACAAATGTTGGAAGATTAATTTGATTTATAAAATTGGGTAACACTACCGTTTCCTAAAAAAGTTATAAATATATTTACCACATTTTGCTGACACTCAACTATACTGGATAGACATACTTAATCCAAAAATAATTTTGTCGCAAACCACTTATATCCAAAAACAAAATTACTCGGACATTTTATATATTGTAAACATCGAACAATTCTGAAAAGGCCTACATAATATAATAATGCTATTTAAGAAGTAAGAAAATTATTCATCTATATCTACAGGTACTTAGCGTTTCCACTAGAAAATCTACTATCTAGAAATTTAGCTTTATCGACGATTTTTTTTGTTTGATTTTTGTCGATTTTGTTGAGTTGTAAGTCGACATCTCTACTAAACGGACGTCGTTCGGGCTTCCCATTGACTTCTTTTTCCTAAAAAAAATAAAATACAAACAGAAATAGACAATAATTCTTGTTTTTTTAACTACACTCGCACCTTCTTGTCCTTTTTCAATTTCTTTTGATGGATTTCATACAAAGACTCATCGCGTTTGTGTTTCTTTTTTAATTTCTTTGCTATTTTCTCTTGTTCAGCATCACGTTGTGCCTGATACTTCTCTTCTGCTTTTGATTTAGTTGATTCGGTGACTTTGGATGTGCTCGGGACATCACTTGAGTTAGGGGTTTTTGTCCAAGAGGATCTGAAAATATATATTATTTTTTTAAATTTTGCAGTAATCTGTGAATATATAAAGCTGGGTGTTGCAGTATAAACTCCATCCAATATGTACCGCTATAGCAAGCCAAAAACCGTTTAACTGAATACATGGAGCCGAAAATTATAGGTATAATCAAATGACTCTACCTATCACTAAAATCTGGTCGTTCCTTTGTGTGAAAAGTCCTTTTCAAACTAGCCAAACCAGTTTTTAATCCAACATCGGGTAACTCTAACATCCACTCTTCCCGGGCATTAATTTCTTCTTTATTTCCATCTGGATCTAGCATGGCCAATTTCATTTCCAAAGCTCGTTCCTCGAGCTTTATTTGGGCAGTTGTCATTTTTGCAAATGACTTGCTATCTGTTGGAAGAGGACCAAATAGCTCTTCTTCATCTTCAACTTCACTTCTCTCATCCGACTCATGTTCTTTTTGAATGACAATTCCATCGGGCAGATATGGTCCTATAACTGAAACTTTGTCCTTTTTATTCTCATCAGACTTTTCCGCTAAAAGATGTGGAGGTAAAGCCGGACCAAATAATTCGTCAACAGTTTCTGCGTTTTTACTATCAGGCGTAGTTTTTGTTATCGAGGTATTTTCAGATATTTTCGAAATATCACAATTTCTATCAAAACAATCATCTACAGTCGATGCTTCTGAAATGGAGCTCTTATGTGATCTTTTCTTATTCTTATGTTTCTTGACTTTCTTGTGTTTCTTTTCCTTTTTTCTTTCCTTTTTTCCTGGTCGGTTCTTATTGTTTGAATCCGAATCGCCCATTATCTATTAAGAAAACCAAAAAAAACAGTAAGTTTTATTTTTTTTTTTTAAATTACATTTATTGTTCTTATGCTACTTAGCAATTAATTTAATGGAAGGAACTCTTCGACTAGCATTAAGCTCAATTATTTTTAATAAAGGTAAGTAGGTAGGTACACCAGCTTTAATTAAATGTTTTCAAAGCTTTTCTATAACTATAGATAAGGGACTTAGATATACCGGCCGTGGGTATATTCTTAATAGATTGTTTTAAGCTGCTGCGCCACACAATGTCGTGAATGGACATTGATATAATGTCCTGCACGTTATCTTTGGTGGAAATCGATTGTACCACTTCCATATAGCTGCCCTTTGTCACAGAGTTGCAGCGAATCCTTTCCCGCAGATGGACTGGCAATAACTTTAGATGATGCTCGATGACTTTTACAGATTTGTCTTGTTCGAAAAATATCTTTTTCTTTTCCTTTTCAGTGCCTACAGCTACGTAGGGAGAGAGACTTTTTAATACAGGTTGATACAACTTGAAAAACTCATCCAATTGAGGACGAACAATGTTTTTAACTTTATTCTTATTCTCTCCGAATATCATTCGAAAGTCGCCACTATAGCTTATATTTGAGATTGTGTGAAACAGTTCAAAATCGGTGAACTTTTCTGGAAGGGTAAGAAGAGCAACTAAAAAAGCTGACATGAGGTTCTGCTGCAGCGCAACTTGTAAACTTTTATCAGCAGCAATGACCTCCACGACAGGTTTATGCAATCGACCGGCAAAGTATAAATGTGTCCACTCATTTAGGTCTTTTTCGAGTTGCTCCTTAGAAATAATGCCGTATTTAATGGTCACTCCTATGTCAGTCAATGGAACCAAAGTGTTAAAGTACACTTTAGCCGCAAAATTGTTCTGATAGGATGATATGAATTGACTGCCGAGTATCCTGAAACCCGAATAGTGGCTAGAATGTTTTTCTAAATTCTCAGCATGCCACTTTTCGGGGTTCTCCACACAGAAAGCAAGATCTATGACGTTCGAATTTTGTTTGGCAACACTTTCGTAGCCAACTTGTTGTTTGACTCCAGAGCCATAACCAAAGCTGTAAACTATCCCGCGGGGAAAGCGTCTTATTATTTTTTCGTAAATATTCATTATTTTTAGGCAAACCTAATGCGAAAATTAGTGCTTGACAATTTTTGAAATACTTTTATTGTGGATCAAATTCCTACCTTTTTTCAACAGTCAGGTTAAGTTAAATGTAACTTTCTCTTTCTTTCAATGAGGTGTCTCAGTCTGATGATAGCTGTCGTCTCTTAATTAATTTAACATTTCCTAAAAACGGAATTACCAGACCATGTTTAATAATTTTAATATTTCTTTTAGTAATTTATTTCTGTTAGACTGCTTTTAAACACTGCAATTACACCATGCAATTTTTAAACATGTAGTCGAGGGACGTATGCGGTGGCCGGGGTAAACCAAGTTGCAGAGTTTGAAATAATTGCAGTTATCGCTCTTTCTTCTTTGTGCTTTTTCTTATTGTTTGACACATAAGTGGAGAAAAGAGTGTGAAGAGATGTTTCCTTCTCATTTAACAAAAATTGCAGCTATTAAAATTTGCAGCGTTTAAATGGATGGATGGTAAGAAGGGCACGAAGTAAGAGGGGGTAAACGTAATCTCCCCGGTCAACGATTTGAGGATATTTTTTGACATTACTATTTACACACACAGTAGTGTATGTTCAACCAAGCTACTTTAAAAGGAAACTACAGAAAATGTTTACGATTTTGTTTCCACGTGTGAAAAGTATAAGAGATTTTAAATGAAATTAAAATAATACGTCAAAAATATAAATCTCCAGTAACTTGTTTCCCCGTGTGAATTGAAATTGTGTACTAGATTTGTTTATCAATTCTCTCATCACCAGTGACAGCTGTTTTGACAGCTGGATAAAAAATGAAATTTATTCACGGAAGAAGAAGCAAAGAGAAAAAAAATTCCACTCTCAAAAACAGCAAAGAAAAATATTTTTTGTTTTAATTACAAACTATTTTTCCCCGTTTAACAATTTATTTTTAAAATAGAACCAAAAAGAAATATTTTCTCCATTTCATGAATGTGAATCCGAAGTGAATAACCGAATGAATCCTTAACAAAAGAACATTCGTATTTTAATTTGCAATATTAAACAAGAGGAAAATCTTTCAATCAATCCTGTGTGTGTGACTCTCGTCGATAAACGAAGAAAAGTTGTTAAATATTGCAACAAATCATGGCTAATATAACCGTTGGACAAATAATTGTTGATGCTCAACGTATGGCTAGTCGAATCAAGGACTTGGAAGTCTTGAGTGGAGGACTGCTGATGGAGGCCGAAGGGAATAATAGACATCTTGAGGCGATGAGAAAGGTATTTTTGTTTCGTGCCAGTTAGTATTCGCAACCCGTTAGTTCCCACTTTTTAGGTCACATAACTAATTGAAATTCAATGCAAGTACCTCGTCGATGCATATACATGTTAAATTTCTTTACAGTTTCAAGATGACTTGGATTCACTGAATCGTATTACACGTGACAAATCCAACGCCGATATGGTCAATCGGATAAACGTCCAAAACCCATGTATTAGAAAGGTCCGCGAGGAAAATCGTGAGCTTAAGGCTTGTTTGGAGGACCACGAGAGAGCTTTGGAGCTTATTATGCATAAATACAGAGAACACACACAGAGCAAAGTTCTCACCAGTCAAATCAACTTCAAAGAAATGTATAATGAAAACCTGTGGAAGATAATCCGCGAACAGGCAGACAAAATTACTGAAATGGCGGCGGTTATGCAGCGAGCTGCTTCAATTGATGATGATGCTATGTATAAAGAAATTGAATTGCTAACGAAGCTTAAAATGGAAAACCAGAATCTAAGGGAGATGCTTCAGATCTCGAAAAAATTCGATTCAACCGGCAAACTTATAACACCGAATGCGCATCTGCTCGAGGACAAAGCAATACAGACAGAGAATGCTCTCACAACATCTTACCATGAATCATCATCGACGACTTCTGCAAATTTAGTTAACAACAACAACAACACACTCACTAGCACCGCCAGTGTAGATCATATCGTTACCACATCATCATTGGAGTCGGGTGGTAACAACAACGTAGAGACGATAGCGAATACTCCACCATCGCCTAATGCAGCAATAGACAATTCCATCATAGCAAACTCAACAGCTACAACCATAACTGCGGCCGTAAGCAATCTAGAAAAAAGTCTAAAGAACACCCTGAATATGTCCAATACAAGCAGCAGCAGCGATGACAGCCGAGTTGATTCACAGCAACAATCTGAAGCACCACCAAATAACCCAACAAATCAAGTGACAGCCGCCCCAACTACGTGATAGAAAGGACCAAGTCCGACAAGCTCCATCTCTCTTGCTAATTAATTAATTAAAAAACAATGAGTTATGCTTTATTATATTTTGTATTCTTCATTTTGTTTTAATTTTATTCAATATGTCGCATTTTTTTAAGGTGATGCGTTTATTTGTTTTTTATTCATTTAGTATTTTAACCCTCTACTGAATACAAGGTAAAATATGACTCAGTTTTAACTATTTTGTCTTTTTTCTTTAGCAAATTTAAAATAAGAAATTGATAAAAGAACAACAAAGATCTTCGACTCGGTTTTTGACAACGTTACATTTTAAATCTGGCAGACAAAACCTTATTCCGAGATATATGTGGAAATCGAGTATAGAAACAAATGTTTACCACAAGTCCTAGTTTATTTGTTTTACGTTTTTTTTCTAAACTTAAGTTAAAAAAATATTCAAACTATTAAAGCTTTTTTTTAAATTTACTAATTTGTTAGAAAATGGTTTTTACTTTTAAGAAAAGAATAAGAACCTTATGGGATTGATTAAATGCGAAAGCCATAATTGACTTATGTACTGTACATATACATGGCGAATACAGTCGTGATCCGTACATATAATTCTGAAAAGTGAGCTCCATTTTTAGGAAGTTCTTGAGTAGAAGTGATAAAAAGCAACTGGTTTTTGAAGACAAACTTGCACGAGATTCAATTTATTTCTATAATTTGATTTCATTGTTTTACAATTTGCAATCAGTTCTATTAACTACCGTAATTTAGCTGTATGAAAGCCTCTTTGTGTATGTAAGATCGTCTTTTATCCATTAGAATAATGCATAGGAACGAAGAAAAACATTTTAAAATAGTTAATTGTGGTCTGATAAATCATTTGTTGGACGTGTACAAAACGATCTATTTGTATTAATTTTGTATGCTAAATAATTCATGCAGTAGAGGGTTATATAAAAGTCAATTAATATATGTATAACCAAATCATAAATTTATTATTTAATTCAATTGTCTTCAATCATATTATTATTTTGTTCGGGCACCGTTTTTCAGCTCCATCTTTATTTAAAAAAAAAGAGTTATTTGATCTTTTGGTCGCAAAAACATGAATAATTAGGTACTAAAATATGTACAAGAGATTTGCATTTATTTTCTTAACACACAAAGAAAAATCATGTTCACGTCTTTTAAGAGAATTTTTGATGAAACAAAGCTTATTTTGAAAATCTAATAATTTATTAATGAAAATAAAAATGAAACATAAATTTGGGTCTACTACTGCCTTATGTTTTTGACGATTAAATAAATTATTGCATCCGAAAAGGAAATAATATAATGTAATTTACTAAAATGAATATGTAATGTATCTGAATAAAATATAAAATATGTATGAAAAATAAACTACATAACACATTTTATATTTCTAATTGATTATTCTAACGGCCTTTAATGCCAAACAAAAATACATGGAACCGGGGACCCGACCAAATCGATTCCTCCTTCCTCCATAAATTATCGAAACCTATTAAACCGTCTATTTTAAAACAACAAAAAGTTGTCCTATTTGTAAAAAGAACTTATACCTGTTGATTCTTTGACAAATAATAAATAGACCCAGATCCGACAGCAATTTTCAGGAGGATATGTATAACCAAAATATCAGTACATAACGACGAGTCGTTGTGATATCAAATACAAAAATCGCAGGTATTTTTTCAGCCTGTTTTGAGGTGGGTGTTAAAAAATATAAATTTTTACATTTTTGGGTAAAAGCACCTTAATTTATATATTGGGGGTTATCGTTAACAAAATTTTCATTAGAAATATTTTCCGTTAACAAAATTTTTTTTAGAATATTTCCCTTCTTCAAAATTGGCAGCGTGACATTCACTGAAGAATCCTGTTCAGAGAACTGGAATTTGAAAATTATGAACTATATTAATATAAAATTATAAATTTGTATTTATTAAAATTATAAATTATATTAATATAATTTTCTTATATAACAGAATTTTTGATTTGAGATTTTGAAGATTTTCAAAAAGATAAAATATAGTGTTGTGAGCTGAGCTTTAAAAATTATTCATAATTTTAATATTTCTGAAAGATAAGCTAATATAAATGAAAAATTAGAAATAATATTTTTCCATCCATTTGCACAATATTTTTAAGTAACAAGAGTATGTTAAACTGGTATGTCAATGCTTTTCATGCGCTCATACGTCTGTGTGGATGTGCGTCAATCTGTGTTTCGATGTGTAGCCTATAATCATAGATTAATATAGGATTTACGTAGAATTGGGTACATATGTACGTTGATTCACTATGGGATACTTTTTGTCAAGCTAGCATTTTAATATTTCTACAAAAAACAAAGAAATTCGCACTCGAAAAATTGACAATTTTGTGTCATAAATCTAACATACTCTTTTGACCGTATTAATATATATGTATATATATATATATAATAGGTCAGATCAGTTTTAATTCAGTCAGAACATAACGATAACCATAGCAATTATGTATATTATAATTGAAATATTGCGAATATCCGTCGATATCTTATTTATATCCTTAAAAAGCAAATAAAAACTCTTGTAGATAAATGCATTCACATATACTTTAATTTATTCCTAAGTCGCAGCGAAAAATTGGTTTTTATTTTTTTAATTTTTAAAATAAATCTTACATTTAACGTTTAAAATTTTCTTTTTCTCTTTTTTTGTATTATATCACATACCTTAAGATGGCTAGGGTGAATTGGCAGAAGCGAAGGAGCTTCCTTACTTCATAAATACTTTTCAAAACGTTTTTAACTTTGCATTTGATCTTTCATCAAAAAACGTATCCAGTGCCGTGTCATTGACCATACCAAAAGTCCATTGCATATTTAGATTATCTTTATTGCAAGGGTTCACAAATACGCTTTGTTTAATCGGATCGGCATCGAGGCAGTTATTTGCTTCTTTGCCATGCCGAAGCCATTTATTTGTACGATCATAGTACCAAAATTGATTGCCACCTTGACCATGACAATCCCAAAGCCAAACAGGTGCGTTTTTTTCCGAAGACTGCACGTCAAGACAGTCTCGTTTAAATCGCATGCGTAAGTCACGATGCCAACTTAGCGTCCAGAATTGATTACTCTGTGGCCTTTCATGGTTTTTGGCACAGTAATAGAGGCCGACCATAGAATGACGTGCTCGGTTAAGAGTGTCCAAGCAAAGGTTGGGAGCGGCTGCACTGCGTATCGTTCCAGATGCATAGTCTGGTGGTTCAACTGGCGGATACATTTTGGGTAAGTCGAATGCAATCTCCGTCATGAACCACTTGAATGATTTACATTTAAGTTTCTCTCGAATAGCTTTTTGTTTGCTCAGGTCGCCCGGATCGATATTGTCATAGAGCCCTGGACTGTGCTGGTAGATGTATTCTTTGTACTCATCCATCCAAACTTCGGCAACTCGCTTGTAGTTCTGTAGCAAAATTTCGCTTTATTTAAATCAATACTACTTAAAATTACTTACCTTATGAACGTAATCCGTTTTTCTGGGATTTTTTGAATCCATTGGTCCTCTGTAGATATGTGCAACTCTAGAACATGGCGCATCGACAAGTTCTCCTCCGCACATCCAAATTTTAAAACTCAATTCATATTGTTCTCCTCCCCAGATGTCAAGACCTTCATCGTATCCACCAAGTTCCCAGAAGAAATCCGAGCCTATCGCAAATAAACCACCAGCCATGATTGGACTTCGAAAAGGTTTCGTTTTGTCTGTCAAATCTTCTGGCAGCAAATTTAGTCTTTTATAATAAAACTCCCAATCAAATGCACCACGAGCTCCTTCGTCTTGTGCACGATATTCAAAATTGTTGTAATCAATCACGTCAATAAACGGACAAACAGAAACTTTAGGATTTTCAGCTATTGGCTCCAAAAGAGGTGGCAGCCAATTATAGTTCGCCTCGACATGAGAATCCAAAAAGATCAATACTTGCCCAGTTGCCTTCCTAGCACCAGCCATTCTTGCCCCAATCAAACCAGTTCTCTCAGGCAATCGAATAACTTGCGCGTTATGGAAGTTTTCGGCTAAATACTGATCTAACTGCTTCATTAAGTACTCTCGATCACTGTAATCATCCACCAAAATTATTTCCTTCAATATTTCTGGTGGTGATCGATTCACTATACTATGAACGGATCTCATAAGCACACTGAAATGTTCGTTATAAAACGGTATCACTACACTGACAGTAGGGAGATTTTTTACATATTTCTTATGCTTGCATCCGGGATTTCTTATATCCGGTACAGAACGATTGACAGATATGGAGTCACTCAGCAATGCATTAAATCCATTTTGTCGGAACATCAACTTTTCTTCGTCATGATATGCTTCGTCCAGTGTGGCTCTTTTGCCGCCTTCTCCTATGCCAACACGCTGTACGTCTTTGTTCATTGCGGGATAGTCATGCCAATCGATTTTCTCGCCATTATTTCGTACTATTACGTCTGCTATTCGAAGACGTTGAGCACTCTCTACTTCATTTCCTTGCGCTTCTCGACTATCGCCACCAGGGAACAATCGTGATATGTCTTTCCTCAGCTTCGCATTAGTTTCCTGAATGCTTTGACTTATTCTATTCGTTGCCGAACTAGATGATATCGTACTTGTAAGGGCCACAAATAAGGTTATTGCAACGATTGATAGAAAAACAGCTTTCAAAAGCCACTTAACATTTCGACGTCTCATTTTCTCAACTTTTATATTTATGTAATGTGCCTGAAACGATAAATAAAGAATTATCATCACAAAATACCATATTTTGGAAATTTATTTAATCAACGTGACCTAATGCGAAGTATTTTTAAAGTAGGTAATCAAACAATTTCTTCATTGTTTAGTTTTGAAAATTTCAAAGATACACCTTTGTAAACATAAGTTATAAAACAAACAGATGAAACACCTTTCGTTAGAGATAAATATATAACTGCCACATCTTCCAACAAACTAAACAAGTTATTTTATGAAAAACTTGAAGACAAGCAAAGATAAGTCAGAATAGATAAATTAATTAAAAAACCGTGTTGTAATTTTTTTTTGTTCATTACTTTTACAATCAGAATCTATTGCATATTTTCCCTTAATAACTTGACTGTCAACGAAGAGGCGCGATTGTATGGTAAACGCTCCGACACCTGATAGATAACAAGATATAATCGAATTTTTATCAGAAAAAAACGTAAATAGAAGTAATGATTGCAACGAAATGATGTTGGCAGTAGGGTTATTGACTTTATGAACAAAGACGTTTTGCCAACAAGTTATTTTGATCCAAAAGTTAAAAAAAAATAACCTGAATAAGACAGTTAAATTAGCATTAATTTACAAGTTAACTTCTATGAACTGTTTTCCACTTTGAGTTTATTATTTTCAATAAAGTATTCCAGTGATACATATTTATATCAAGATTTTTTAGTAAATAGATAGGTATATAGAATAGTATGTAGTATAGTTCTTTCACATTAAATTGAATCATTAAGTGAAGAATTAATATTATTTATTTTAGAATTTGAAAATAGCTTCGGGAACAACTGAGTGCTTTTTCTATAAGATTTTTATTGGATTTGCAAGGTTCTTTTTTCTGATACATTTGCACGATTTTTAAATAAATTTTAATAAATTTGAAAAACCATTTACTACTGTGCATACTTTTTTTTATTTATAAAGAAGTTTGAAATTTTGTATGTACTTTAAATATCTTGGATTCATTGCATATACTTCCCAACGTAAGATTAGGTACTGATAAGCGGAGCTGTGATTTTATCAAATTGAGGGCACATATCATAATGCAAGTTTTTATTAATGGCCAACAGGAATGAAATAGGATACAGATTCCTAAGGGAATTCCCGTATTGTGTCCTTTATTTTTTAATATCAAAGTAGGTAGTTTGAAGGGTATTTTTAAAACACATTGGATTATTAGCTCTTTTCTCTTAGATTTATTATATTTATTTTCTGTTACATATGTAGTTATATGTAATCTTGTCATATTTATACGAACAAAAACTGGTACAATAAAGGTAAATCTTAAAAGAGGAACGCGAGGCTGAAGTTGAAGCCAGCTAGACAAATTCCGTCGTATTCGAACGTTTATTCAAATGGATTTTTTGTATTTACTGTTCTTGTTGTGAGAAAGGAAATTCATAATATAACACTGCACCTTTCTTGTTTGGTCACTTTTTAGAATCTAAATCCATACATATGTATGTATATTTATCCACATTTAACTAAGTATAGACTTTTCTTAACAACACCCATTATTTAATCTACACATCAAGTTCTAAATAAAAAATTATTTTCTAAAATTTAGGTACCTATTAATGGAAAGAAATAAACTGAGATAAAGCACCAAAGGAGGTTGGTTTTCATTTAATGCAGTTGTGGAAATGTGAGTCTTTCTTTAAAGATACCGGTTTGATATTTAAATAAACACTCATCAATGGTCCATCAAAATAGTTTCTCTACAAAGGTTTTCATCTTGGGTTTGAATTGTATACAGAAAGAAAAACCAAGCCAACCGATAAAAACTTGTTTACGTGGTTACCCATTAAAATAAATAAAGAAACAAGTTAATATGCCCACATTCTTTTTTTTCAAAGATGCATGAAGGAAAGATTTAGTTAAATGAATAAATATCGCTTTTTTCTATGTACTTACCAATCGATGTGTTGAAGAACAATTTTTGTAACTTTATGTGCGGAGAAACGAAAATCTTATCATTTAATTTGGTTAGGCTAACTCCTTCATGTGGCGGCACTCAACTTTATTTACAAACTAAAACCCACAATTTGTTATCGTTATGTTAAAATATTTTTTTTTAATTTTGGGAGATATTATTTTTGTATATATTGCCCTTCTGGAGAGAAATTGTTATCACTTATCGTTATCAGTCTTCCGAGTTCTGAACGATATGGGGAATCTTTGTATATACTTCAGCTCGCGTTAGCAAACAAAAAGGGCCATACATAACACAAAGTCCGAAGCCCAAATCTGTTTCCGTTCTAGCCAAAGAAGTAAATAAAATAGGTAGAAAAATGTATTCTCCTGGCTAGCACCAGGCTAGGAAGCAGGTTGGCTGTTGGCTTGACAGTGGTGGTAACTGGTAACTGATATAATTATATTTATTATATACATGGTGCCGTGTTGTTTTGTCGGCTGTCGGTGAGTGGCGTGGATGGAAGTGAAAGAGTACAACAGCAACCAAAGATACTCGATATAAAGATAGTAAACTTCGGCTGTCATTTCGGTTTGATTACTTACAATCAGTGATACTACTTTACTTCAATTGAAGTAGATCTACTTCATTTTTTCAAGAAAATTTTAAATCTACTTCCACTTAGCACCACCATAAAAATATGAACCAATACCAATGCTAATTTTTTTTTGTGCCTAAATACTTTTAAAAGACTGAAATCGTTTTTATTTATTTTTAATAATGACTGCTCTTATTTTAGTAAGAACATACTAAATAGTAAATACAAGTAAAATAATTTTTATGAAGTCTCAATTATTTGTTTTTCTTAAAAAAAATTAAGTATTGATATTATAAATTAAATTTTTATACAAAAAATTTGAATTAATTTAAAAAAATATTGTTAAACAAATTGATATAATTAAATTGAATTAATTTAAGAAAATTGCACACTAGTGCAAAAATATGAATTCACCACCGCATAAATTATTGTTGCAATTCACATCTATTCATCGACACGAGATCAAGTTACAAAAACAACAATGTAAACAAATGGGTTTTGGAGGGTGGACGTAAGAAAGATTCCTATCTTTATAATTCATATAATCTCCTTATTTCGAAAGAAGTGCTCACAAACAAAATAAAATTCCAACATGGGACATTTTGTTGCAGTTTATAAACACAATCATATGTCAAATCGTATGGGATGATATTACAAATTTTGTCTTTACAGTTGACACTATTAAACGAGTATCTATATTATGTAGAGAACCGACTCGTACCCCTTGCCTAAAACACCCGCAAATTTAATTTGAGCACAGTAAGGGAAAAGATAGGAATGGGCGCATTCACTAATGTAGTCACTACGTAGTCAAGTCATTCTGATTGGCTACATACAACTACAAAATGAGTTGAAATTTCCCCTCCGACGTAGTGTAAAAATTTCAGCTTCAAAGTTAGTGGAGAATGATTTTGACGTTTTACAATCAGCTGTTCGGTAAATATACAAAAGATTCAAACGATTAAAAATGAAACTTGACCACAATTAAATTATTTTGCATAATTATCTTCTTTATCTTCTTTCGAATCACTCATATTATATCTTATATTTGATATTATTTAATTTAAAAAGAAAAGATTATTTAAAGTACTCAAAACACAAATGTTTTTTATTTCGTGTGTGTTTAGATCTGTCATTAATATGACAGTTTAGGATTGACTATCTTTGTAGTGCAATTTTGCATTCACAAAGCTAGTTGAATTTCGACTATGTAGTAACTACATTAGTGAATGCGCCCAATCTTTCGTACGTTCCACCCTCCAAAACCCATTTGTTTACATTGTTGTTTTTGTAATTTTATCTCGTGTCGATAAATAGATGTGAATTGCAACAACAATTTATGTGCGGAGTTGAATTCATATTTTTGCACTAGTGTGCGTTAAAGCATAGACACTAGTACAAAAATATGAACTCACCACCGTCCGCCAGCTTGTAGGCAAACCAGAATGACAGCCGAGCTTTCCAATCTTTATAATTCATAATCTCTGATCAAAAGCATCAGTCTCACACTGCGGTTCAGTCGAATAGTTATTTATTTTTAAGGATTTTAAAGTAAATTAAAATTAAATCAGCCGAACCGGACCTTTTAGAAGTCATTAGTAAATTTGTATGGTCTTGTTTATAAACGTTGTCTAACTTTAGACAACTGTCCAACTTTGGCAAATGTGTTCAAAAACATTGTTTATTGTTGTCTTATAGCTGCCTAACTTAAGCACAAGAGTAGATTGTCTTAACCGTGAAAAATGTTTATCTTTATTAAATAAAGAATATTTATTTGAAAATAGTTAGACAGTGTCTAAATAGACAAAAATCTAATAAATACGACTGTTATTTTTCACGACTCTACTTTATTCCCAAATACCGTACTATTTCTTATGGAAAACTCTTCAAGTAAGAAATTCTCCGGAATAAAAATATCGGAAAATTCAGAATTGGGAAATTCGGAATGGCTTTTGAAGGGGAAAATTAGTACTTTTAATATTGCTACCATAAATTGAAAATCGAGGGAATTTTTGGCTCAGTGTTCCACACTTCGATCTATGAATTCTATGCAAATATTTTTTGACTATTTCATTTCGAGTGAAATGTACAACCAAGCTGCATGGATCATGATCTAAAAAATGTATATCGAATAAAACTTCTTTTGCACTTTTAGGTCAGAATCTTTCGAAAGTCTGATTAGAGATAAAACTTCAGAACAGTATACTCGTACATACATTTAGTGTAATTTCAGTGGAAAAATTGTTGTTTTTGTTATTTCAAGAACGATTATTTAAACTGGTATGCTTTTCTAGTCTAATTGTAAAACAAAAATGTTGTTTTTTCTTCTCAATTTTATTCAACCAATATCATCTGTCTTAAATAGAGATTGATAAATAAAAAATAATGTTCGATTCTTTGTAAATAGGTGTAAACATGTATAAAATCATTGTATCGTCTAAAATTTCCAACATTTATGTATATTTATATTAAAATGTATACTAATGCCAACAAAAAAGGTATAAATAAGATGAAATTACAATTGATCTAGGCTTGAACGCTCGACTTGTTTAAACGTGGCTTATTTTTTCAAATAATAAAATACATAGTAATTTACAAAATCTATCCCAAGCTCGAAATAGGCACTAGTTGTAAGTTCAACAATTCTTATTTAAACTTATTTAATTATCTTTCTTAAAGTTTTTTTTTTATTAATTAAAAACTATTAATGTATTATTTTATATAATTTATACAAGTGTCCTCCGTTTCAAATTACACAATACATTATAATTATATATGTAATTATATAATAAAATATAACAAACGATATAAACAGGGGGTTATAAATTAAAGAATCAGAATTATAGATAAAGTATCGGTTTAACCAAGAATAATATATTTAAAAAAAAAAACATGTTTTATGTTGAATCCAGTAAGTCAAACAAAAAAAGATAAATTTTCTTAAGAGTAAACACGTTAAAATATATAGTAAAACTGTACATTAAAAAAAGCCGCACATGTATTTCAATTTTTAATAATATAATTTTTACGTCTGCAACCGTTTTTTCTCTTTCGAAATAATATTCAGTTACTTTTAATTGAACTAAATAGTTTGCGAAATATAACATATTTTGCCTAGTATACATATGTATGTATGTATGTTTATACAAAAATAAGGGTGCTTTTAACATCTTGCGGAGAAGTCTTTTTCGGGTCTGTCCTCTCAAAATCTCTGAGATCTCCGAAACGTAAACTGGCTTGGATCCTTGAATCAAATTCAGAAACATTTCCTATTTATTTCAGAAGAGGAACTGTCATTCGATGACCGATCGAAAAGACATAAGTTTTTATTTAAATTGATCGCATTAGTCTACATAGTTTTCTAAGTAAGTCATCCAATTAAATAACTTAGAAGTATTGAGTAATAAATATTAGGTTTATAGAATTTGTATTATAAAAACCATTCTTAGAGCCAATTGTTTAATAGTAATAATTAAAAAATAGGATCTTATAACAACAGGGCAAAATATTTCAATTTAATTATCAAGAACTAACAACAAATACAAGTGCAATAGCCGGGACGATACGCCTTTTTTATGGACTAAACGCCATTTAAAGCTCTTTTGAAACAATAATTTAACATGTCCAATTTAAAACCTAATTTTTATCGAACAAGATTTTGATTTATTTATGTTTCCTATACATAGGATGAAGAAAAACAATGTATAATGTTTCTTTTAAAATAGACGTTGGAAAATACTATTTCCTTATTTAAATGAAACTAAACTTGAACTTATAATATTGTTCATAAGGCTTTTTTGTGTTTATTTGTTGATTGATTGTGTTTCTTAAAATTTCCTTATTTAAAAAATATACAAGTTGAATTTAAGTTTTAAAGTTATATCACTTTTGAAATACATGTGCGATGTGTATTACTTTTATTTTTCTTAAAAAAATTGTAAATATTGCCACAACTTTGGGACGCAAAATATCCTGACCTACTAGCATCATTTGCTGTGCTATCCCCTGCCCAATTGATCTTGAAAACGCTTTCGAAATATTTTTATTGATCACAGATTACTATCGCTGACCATAACAATAGATTGTTCCTGTGATATTGCGGACAATTCTTTAAGCCACTCATCTAGGAGAACAGCACAAAGAGAAAGATCTCTACTGCGTTCCGTTCCGCTTGAATTAGCGATGGCACCCAATGTTGACGACATAGAAGAAATAGAGTCAAGAGATGCCGGTTCTATGGTTCCTCCAGTTGTCGAAGGTATTACAGAATTCGAAGCAGTTGTATTTAAATTAGATCCTCCTGTGTTTGGGGTTATTGATCCGCTATTTGGGGTGGACTCTCGCATTGGAATACTGTTCATTTGATTCGAGGATATTGAATTTGATTGGGATTGAGAGGCTAAGGAATGCGTAGAAGAACTTAAGGATTGAGCAGCGTTTGAGAAAGTTGAACCTATTGGAAATTATTAGATATTAGTATTAGGATAAAAATATATTTTAAACATAAAAAAGGTAATTTTTAACTATGCAAGCGATGATGCAAACGTTCAAAGCTTAAGAAAATGTGAAAAAAGCAATACAAAATATTACATATTTAAATAATAATTACAAAACTAAGCAAAGTGATGTAAATATACATATATACACATACAATTCATACGTGCAGTGGTAGTTAATATAAAATATCTTTATGATTTTAGAATTTAAACCTACATACACAAAAACATTGTAGAGTTGAATTTAAATATGTATTTAACCAACAGCAATTTTAAGAACTTAAAACTCATGCAGAAGTTAAAACGTCAAAAATTTTATGATGTCCTTACTGACTTGTTCCATTTTTTTTTGAAAAAGCAAAAAGTCTTATTTAAGCCCCGGTATGACATTATATTTTGTTCTCTTTTTCAATTTGAAAATTTTTATATGAGTGAGTGTTTACACATTAAATCCCATTAATGTGAAAATGTCATAAAAATATTTTCAGCTTTTGGAAGTTTTTTTTGACATTTCAGAATTGAAACTTATGATTTACCTAATGAATTTAAAATAAAAAAAATAGTGTCTTACAGGCTTCATTTAAACAAACATTTTTCATCTTTCTAAAAAACTCCAAAAATTATAGGATCTCAAATAAAACTCAATAAATTCGAATTTTTACTTTGGGCTAATTTTCACAAATTTATTCCATTTAGATTTTTTCATAAATTTCTATCGATTAAAATCCAATCACTGTAATTAAATCCCCGTAAACTTTTTATTTAATTATATAATAAACTATTCAACAGAAAAATAGTCGGCCCTATCACGAATTCCATTGTAATCGGGATCTTGTAACGAAGGCCGAAAAAAAACTATCACAGATTCCATTGTAGTGGAAAATCTCATTCAAAGTGTCATTACGCTGATTCGGTGATAGTTTTTTTTTTCGGGATTCGAAAAAAATTTCGATTTTCATGATAGAGCTGAATGAATACATATGTATGTATAATTTGCTCGCCTACGGGGCTACATGGTTGTGTTTATGTTTGAACTGCGATCTAACTGCAATCTAGCTGCAATCCTAACGCTTATTGAAACTCCAATATAAACACTACTATAGCTAAAAACAAAAATAATATTTTGTAGAAAAAATCGCTTATCGAAGCCGCAATATAAACACCAAAAAACAACTGGGACCAAAGGTTCGATTTTGTCATTGCTCGCAACACTGCTCGAATCGTTTATCGCAGCTTTAAAAATAGTTTTATATATTTTTCTGATATAAACCGATCTTGAAAACAAATGGAAAGCCAGTAAGCAATTTATTGTTTTTTCATACTTAACGAAGATTTAATTAACCTTTATTGTACTTTTTTGCAATATTTTGATAAAAACAATAAATTTGTGAAATTAACAGTCAAAAACTAGACAAAGCGCTTTAGGTACTAAACTTGTTTCAAAAATTATACTCACTACCATCACTATAGAATTCCAAAAGAAAATTTATTTAAGGCGACAAAATAAAATTCATCGTTACATTTACTTCTTCAAATAACACTTGAAATTAAAAACTATTTTGTAGTTGTAGAAGAACAAGAACAAGAAGAATTCAATAAAAAGAAAAACAACAAAAGAGGAGTATTAAAAGGAGAACTATAAAGCGAGTTATTTACAAACAATTCCATAGAAAGTGTTGAATAAATTAACAATTAAAACCGGATACTACTGAAGCAAAAAATACTACTTTTTGTATTTAACTTTTTTAAATTTCTTTGTGAAATATTTACCAGTGAAGAATGCGTATATTTGTGATAAGCCAGATGAAGCTGATTAAAAAAAAAGAAGAAAATAATAATTTTTGTTTTTACTTAATTTTTCTCCAAAAGAACGAGTGATACAAATAAGTATGAAATTAGAAAAAAAAATATTGTTATCAATTCCAATGGACTACAAACTAATTCTTTTTGTATGAGTGTTTATTTTACTGTCCCACCACCAAAAATTAATAGGTAGTGAAAATAAAAATTAAAACAAACATAAATCATTGAAAAGTGCTTTAACATACCATTTGGTTTGCGACCAAAAATATTAGAGATCGATGTTGTGAAGCTTTTTCTCTTATTGTCACTCCGCCTAAAGGGGTCATATGATGAAGAAGGTGTTACTTGAACCGGTGATGATGATGATAAATTAGCAAAAGTCGAGGTCGGCTGTAAGCTATTACGCTGACCATTTTTTATACCGGTATCGCTAACTACTTTTCGGGAGTTAATTAGCCTGAACTCTCGATCAATCAGATAAGAACGTGCAACATCGATTATTTCAAGGGAATCTTCCGTAACTGGTAGTTCGGCATCGATTTGCTGTTTTAGAATACGCAAAACTTGGTGGAAAGAAGGTGTATCAGAGGTTGTCACAATATCCGGGCGCAGCAAAACAGATTGTGTAAGAGGCAACGGATATAAAGCCAAACGTGTAATAAGTCCCGTCAAATGAAGGTTAACGTACAAATTGTTGCTGGTAAACGTTTGCAACTTTCCCCAGACAGCATTTAAAAAGGGACCTGAAAGTAGTAAATAATATTTTTAAATGTCGCGTGCAAATAAAAACAATTTTACCCAATGTGACTGTCCCTTGAGCGAACAAATCTTCTGAGAAATCCAAATCCGTTATTACCAAGTCTCTTCGGCTTGTTAATCTCCAACTAGCTCTCACCTTTGCCCCACTATCTGAATCCACTTCCAAAGCAACTGCAACAACTTCACTACTATCATGGTCATCATCAGGCCTCCACTTAAAAGATTCATATCCACTTGACTCGCCAATCGATTGCAAACTATCGTATTTGTTTTTGTCACTATCGAGCAATGCATTTGATGCATCGCCAATAAATTGTAGCGGACTGCAACTAAATTCACTGAAAAAATTTCTAACCATCTCATTGATTCGTTCAATTGTTTGTCCACTAGACTTTTGCCTGGGTGGCCACTTTTGATATTTATACGTATTTGCCCACCTATTGCAAGCAGCGCGAGATTGTGCAATTTTATAGTGTGCGTCAAACAAATACGCATGATAGTTTGAGTACAATGTTTCGCCCGTATGAAGATTATAATAATTCCAATTCGCTCCGATTGTTTTGCTCATAGACTGTCGAGACGGTGAATCATTAGCTGATGTTCTTTCCACCGAACTTGGCTTATGCTTAAGTTCTCTGGCTCGTTTCATCACCTCGGGCGTAAGATCTAGAAAAAAATCAGCGGTGTTTGTGTACGGATCGATTTTGTTGATTTTGTGACGGTATGATATTGGAACATGTTTGCCCGGCAGCAAGTATTTTAGTAACAATTCCAGCATGATATCTTCGCAGTGTAAACTTAGTAGGGTTTCAAACAATGACATCGCTACCATACAAAGCTATTTTACAAAAATAATATTTATTTATTTATTTTTTTAATGAAACATTTCTTACATTTGGATCACTGGCACTTAGCCGATCAATGAGTGTATCTATAATACGTTGACCATCGAATTTTTCCTCATCCAGAAGAAATTTAACAAAAGCTCTTAACAACCCAGGCTCGGTTACGGAACGGAGAATTAAATCCAAATAGGACATTGCTGAAATTTGGGACTCGACGTTTGTCTGCAAATGTTTGCCTTTGAATGTCTGTAAAGTGTAATTTTCGATTGTTTCCCTGGTGTGGTTAGTGCAATCAAAACTTAAGAAAAAAACGGTAGCTTTTCTTTTGAAATATTTAAAAAGCATACAAATAGAGCGAAGAAATGAGTGTATTTAAACTTTTGTGTACAGTTTTGCAGTTTTTCTTTAGAAATATATATTTTCGTTTTACATAGAACACTACAGACGAGATAAAAAAAAAACAGAAATCAACAAATTGATTTTTAACGTAGAATGATGATAATAGACAAAAATAATTAAATAAAATAGATCCCACGCCCGCCCACAAATAAAATAAAAACAAAAGACAAAAACATTAGACTTCCCACACCACAAATTAATCGAAATACATGTTTCCAAATATGTATATTCAAAGCGTTTACCTGCAATATCGCTGGTCCTAATACAGGTACAATGAACCCTTGATACATGAAGTCCAATAATTGGTTTTTAATCAAATCATGTGCCACTTGAACGACTGCATTGCAAAATTCTAATGCATTCATAAAAAGTGTGAGTTCGGGTATGTCGGTAACGTCGTCAGGCGTAATGCGATGCCAGTCGCTTGTATTTATCTCAATTGAATTTGGCAACCGAGAGTAGAGACCTCCAAGTCCGGTAACCAGCAATGGGCACATGGACGAATATTGTGCAATGTATGTTCCAATGTTTGAATTTTTTTGGGAGAGTGCCATGCACAGGAGTAGTGCATCGCGCGCCTGATGGCCAAGGCTACCTTCTCTGTGTACATACGGTATGAGAAGAGAAAATATAATAAAGCTGCAAAAACAAAGATAAACATTCATTAATTTCTAAAATTATGTTTGGATATAAATAATAACGACTTTTACTTTGTACTGTATTGCCCCTGTTTGTGCTGTTCTGAAGAGAAAAAGAACAAATCCAACAGATGAACATTTTGCATAAGAACAACACATAATTGATTCAATAAAATGACCAATCTTTTTTCTAGATCTGGTGGAAAAATTTCCCCTTGGCTTGTGTCAAGAATTTTTAATAGTGGTCGCAAAAATGGTTCGTGACATAAAAGTTGATGCCTAGAATGGCTGACCAATAGTTCGTAGAGCTTAAGTTGTTCCAAACGAACTGCATTGGAATAACGTCCCGTAATAATACCCCATTCGTATAGTTTGTCCAATAGATTTTCACTTAGCAAAAACTCCAAACATGGCGCTGGAGGACTTGAATTGGCACTTGGCAGCGAAATTTTATTGCAGTGATGAAGTTCCACCAGAAGAAGTGTAACCATATAATCCAGGTGCGAAACAACCCCAAGAACATCATCGTGTGTTGGTGCTTTTTGATTCTAAATTAAAATAAACAAAAACATCAAAATTTATCTTACCAAGAAAAAATATGAACAACTATTTTAAACGTACTTGTGGGCCCAAATATAAAAAAAAAAAACAGATTATTTATTCCAATTCTTAAATTAAAGTTGGAGAAAAAGTAGAATTTAAGCTGTATTTTAAAATATATATTTCATTTCAGAAAACTGGTTTTAATCATAAGAACTTTTTTTCAAATCGATAATTGATGTATGTAGGTAGTTGTTTTTTTTTAAATTTATTATTATTAGTCAAACTAGAAAAAAAATGAGGGATTAAACAAATGTTACAGGTACCTGCCTAGAGCTTTTTATTTTTAACTAATCCAATTTATATTTTTGATAAAACTATTAGATTTTAATATACACGGTATTTAGCATTTTGCGATAAACGGCTAGAGGATGTAGGTTGGGTCGAAAAAATCTACTGAGTCTAAGCTGAGACTACATTGTTGATGCTCAATAGGTATTGGTGTGGTGTTTCTAAAGATATTTTGATTTGAAAATTAGTTAAGATATTTCTTTGAACCGTACTCCAAAAACTTAACCCGATAACTTTGGATAGGACGCAGCCAGTGTTAACCATAAGATTTAGCAAGTTTTGCAGTTATCGTACTATGACATTCTTACTTAACATAAGAGTGTGGGAGTGATTTAAAAAAAAAACATGGTATAAGATAGCTAAAGGATTAATAAATTATAAACAGCTTTATGTGGCACAGCATTATTAATCGACAAAATTAAATTTATCGCATTTTACTCATACAAATTCCTATTAAAACCATACATTTTTAATATTTGTTACCTTAATTTCATCCTCCCTAAATATTTTATAGTTTTTTGTTTGCTTAAATATTTCGATTGTATATACTTACTTTATGCAACTACAGCTATTTACATATGCATATGCAGAATTTTATGCTATAAATAACCCACAAGATTAAAGATAAGCAATCAAATCGACCTCATCTCATGAACAGAATGTCGTCGATTCGAATAGCGAAACTTGAAAAAAAAACTTTTGCAACTTCCTCTCTTTATTTAGAAGCAAATTTGTTTTATATACAAAAATGGAAAACAATTTAAACTTACTTCCGCCCTTTGTATTATCTCGTACGCCTGCTGCCAATGCTTGCAAAAACTATCATAGCACGCTCTTGGATCGCAGTCTGTTGCTGAGTCGATGGGTCGTTGCTTATTTAGGCTAGAAAGTGATGTTGTAGAGAGGCTTCCGCCACCATTTCCACCGCTGCTGGATATCGATGTTGTGCCTGTTGTTGCAGATGAACTGCTCCCATTTCGTGTTAGACTCTGCCGCAAAGGGCTGGAACGCAGCCAACTCATTTCCCGTCGTGCCTGTGTATTTTGTGTTTGTTATATGCTATGTCGTTTCTATTTCGGAATACAGCTCATTAAATATGCGCAAATTAATCGATGATTACTTTACATTAGAACCATAAAAGATAGGACTGATATTGGAAAATATAAGGTACTAGAAACGGGCGGAGTGCTCCTCTTGGCAATACCAAATAAATACCAAAATAAATAAATCAAAAAAAAAACTCCACTACGTCTAGATTTATAACTTTGTCAAAAAAAATTCCTTCGAGTTAGATCAACACTCATTTGATTATTTATGTTGTTTTCACTACAGGAATTAAAACATATTTATACTATTTTTATAATAAAAAATAATTAAACATTTTTTTCTTTTTCACTTGCACTGTTTACTGCTGCTATTATGCTTTTTGTGGTAGTTGGCCACTGTAAGTGAAAAATACAAAAACTTTGTAAATTATTGTTTTTCATTCGAACATGCAGCACTCTTTATTACTTTTTTTTAGTTTAAATATTTTGATTGATTTATAGATTTTCCATTTTTTGGCAATTTGAATAAATTTATTTCATACGCAAGATTTATTTTATGAGTAACATATTCGATGACATAAAATTTTAAAAAACGAATTTTCTATTGCTATTTCTTTATCCACGTACTTTCGTGTCTGTCAGTTTTCCCATAAATTATGGTTTTCTTCTTTTCACCTAGTAATACTTTCACTTTACTATAAAATAAAAATGTTAAGGGCTATATAATACTTTATTCTAAAGCCGCATTCAAACGAGTCACAAATTATCTGCGTTTTTTATGGTGGATTTACATTCATCTTCATCTGCAGATTTGTAGAAAAGTAGAGCGGGACAGATTCATGTCAAAACACGAATGTGTGAAAGAAGGATAAAAATGTTCGTCTTTATATCTGCATTATGGCACTTCCTAAAATCTTCATATTATGAAGATTTCTGCATTTTGGTCTTCTCTCTCTATTTAACAAATGTAAATTTTATATCTTACATTCGTTTTTTTGCCGAACTCCGCATGAAGATGAATGTAAAATCTACCATTAGGCCAGGTGCGCACATGCAACTTTAAATTTCGAAACTGATTGGTTTCGATTTTGAGTCCTATAGATTTATATGAGACAGGCACGCACGTGCATGTGCACGAACTCCCATTTAAACCTATAGGACTCAAAATCGAAACCAAACTGTTTCGAAACTCCTCCTCCACACGAGAAATCTGAGTTACCATCATCTTTCAGTTTTGTTATATATTAAATTAGAAAAAAAACAACAAACTTGAGCTGTGAACAAAAAAACTGTAAACGCAGCATAACCTATCCAAAATCAACGTCTTGTCTCTGGCTGTATTCATTTTAATTGTCATTTTTTTCACCGGACGTTTTACTGAACGTTCACCACCAATGAGACATGACGTTAAATTTACATGCGTCGAAACATGATGGGTAGATTCCATAAAAAGTTGACTTCTCTCTTCTATGCACGTAAAATCTACCTGTCTCACTGAAGATTAAAACGTAGCCTTGTCATTGAGAGTGAGAGTGAGATGAGTGACATTCAAGTCATAACTAAAAAGTAAAGAAAAATTTATTGAAAATTTCCAATTCGATTCGACGAAGACATTTTTGTAATACAATCCAATTTTTTCACACAGTTGCTTCCTCCCTTAAAACTGATTGACTAATCCACAAATTGAATTAGTTTCTTGGGAACAAGCATTCATTCCAAAATGATGGACAAACAAGATTTGGAAGATCTTCAAAGCTCCGATGTTGATAAAATCAAAAGTATTCTCGACGCATTCAATACCAAAGTAAGTACAACCAGAAAAAAAACAAAAACATGATTCATGAAAATTGAAAATGCCATTCCAATCTTATTCAGTATGCAACATTATTCGATTTCACCGAATTCAACATAAGTGGCCAATGGACAACTATTTGGAACGCATTTTTTGAAAATCTCCGCGATCCCCAGAAGTCGGTCATATATCCTCAGTTGCTGAATAGTGTTCGGATCCTCACTCGCGACGAGCAATGCATTAAAATCAACAACATCCAGGGGGATTTTAACTGCTTGCTCGATTTGGCTGATTTGGGACCAGAGAAACTAACCAACGCCTGTACTCACAGCACAGAGACGAGCATCGAAGCACTTAAGTGCTTGTGCAACATAATTTTCCTCAGTTCAGATTGTCGTAAGTTATGCATCAAGAATTCGGCTACGGAAAGAATTTTAAAACGCGTAAGCAGCCCAATTAGTCATCCATATGAAATTGAATTTTTTGATATGAAATTGATATTTCTAATAACTGCCTTGGAACCGATAACGCGCACTAAAGTACAAATCGACTTAAACGGCATTTTCTTCCTGACCGAATGGCTTGATATGAAGTCGTCATTGAAGGAAAAATCAGATCAACAAATCGATTTGATTTGTGAAATTCTTAAGGTCATTTTCAATATAACTTCAAATCCAGATAGAAGCCCGAATGAGAACGAAATACAAAACAGACGACTCACGGCTGTGATTCGAGTACTGCTCTACGAATTTGGAAGTATGGAAACCGAAAAACATCGAAATGTAATATCGAATTGTGTTAACTTACTCACAAACATTTGTACCAGCTGTTTGTATGAACTTATAACCAAGCCTTCTGCTGGTGAATCTCCTGAGTTTGTTCTAGATGGTAAAAGCGTTCGCTCGTTAGAGATTCTGCTGCGCTTTCTAAAGTCAATGTTGAACGAAAAGGAATCTAACCCGATTTCAAATGATTCGCTAGCACCGGTACTGACTGTTCTCATTAACTGTGCTCGCTGTTGTCCCGTTATGCGTCACTATATTCGTCAAGTTGTTCTTCCTCCACTCAAAGATGTGTCGCATCGACCAGAAGTAGGCGATGAGCTTCGCAACCACCTCTGCCGTTTTCTAACCATTCCCGATATGATAATCAGGGACCTATCTGCTGAATTACTCTTTGTTTGTTGCAAGGAAAATGTGAATCGAATGATCAAGTACACTGGTTATGGCAATGCGGCAGGTCTCTTCGCAAATCGGGGTGTTTTAGATTGCAGGCGTATCGAAAACACCGAATACTCTTCAGACAGCGAAGACAGTGACACGGAGGAGTACAAGGAAATGCAACATGGTATCAATCCTGTTCTGGGGTGTTATGAAAAGCCAAAAGCTAGTCCCCTTGCTGGAATGAGTGAGGAGCAAAAAGAATACGAAGCCATTCAATTGGTGAATTTAATGGATAAGTTGCACCGCAGTGGAGTAGTGCAGCCATGTCGTGTGGGTGAGGATGGCAAGCCACACCCAGTAGACCATATTCTTCAATTACAAGAGGAACTTCCACAACAGCAATTCGATCAAAAACGAAAAACTTAAGAGAATTTTAAGTAAAAATTATTTATTTGTATTTAATTAGGTAATTTGTATAAGTATTTCTATTAGTAGCAAATTCCGTCGCTTGAGTGTAGCGTTTGGTTGGGATGTTTCATTGTAATTTATGAGGCATACAAAATTACATTTAAAAAATTAAAATAACTTATATTTTTAAAAAGTTTTTACTAAACTGGTTTCTTCTCTGTCCGTCTGTTTGGTACAAATTTTGCAATTGATTTTAAATTAACTTTCGGAGAGCTGGAGACTTAAAATTTATTTAAATAGCTCAGAACTGGATGAAAACTCTTGTCTTCATTTGCAGGTTTCTATCCTATCGAAAAAGCATTTTAAAATCAATTGCAAAATTTGTACCAAACATATAGAAAAAAATAATAATTAGTTCGAACGCATTTATTTAGGGGCTAATTACAGTTCGTGAATCGGTGTTAATTATTTTATATATGTATATAAAACTTAAATACATATGTTTCAATCCAGAAATAAAAAAAAAAATTGCGAAAACCAAAAAAAGTGTTCCTCTCCAGCTATCTTTTGTATATAGTTTGATGAAAGAAATAAAATTCGGAGATTACAGGACAATTTATATGAAGGCTTTTAAGGCTTGATCAAATTCACCTGACCTAATAATTATATGATTAAAAAAAAAAATAATTTTCTTTGCACTAAATATTCATCTATGAATCACAAATACGTCAAATAAATACATGTTGTGATGTTACTACAACTAAAATAAATCTACTCGAATAAAAAACTCGAATGATGCTTCAAAATAAAAAATGATTTACTTCCCGTTCCCACATTTGTAAAGCATTGTTTTTCTTGAAGACTACTTATTTCGAAATAAATCTTTAATTACGTACTTAATAGCCGAATTTTATTTTTAAATCAAACGCTAGATTTACTAATAAATAAACAAAAATGTTACGATTGCCTATCCTATTAAGAATAATTATAACATTTTATTTAAGTATTATTATATTGTACTGCACGTTCTTTTTATTATATTATGCTTAAATTATTACATTAATTCCAAACAAGAGTCCGCACTTCATTCGGATAAGAACAAAGAAAACTGTTTCAAAACTGATAAACTGATTGTAAACCTTAGACTGTTTTTGTAAGTAACAATATTAAAGTTTGAAAAAATCCGTTTTACCAAAAAAAAAAAAAACAAATATGAAATTTTAAAACAATACTAGCAATATTTTGAAACGTCGGCGAATGCATGCAAATGGATAACGAGTGTGATTTTCCTTAGCTTTGGATTTGTATGAACGTTTAAAATATTATGTTTCAATGATAAAAAAAAAACTCGATTACGACTTAAATATTTCAATAAAGTTACTTGCAAGCACTTATGTAATGCATTTTATGTATAATTAAATGGACATCCCGAATGGATCCGGATCTGGAATCGGATATTCGAAATATCCGACCGGATATCCGGACACAGATTCAGATCCGGATCATGTTTGATAAATTGCGTTTATTTTTTTTTCAATTCTGCGCATCTTTCAAAATCGAGGTACCTACTTCTCTTATTTTAATATTTTGTTGTTGGCGCGTTCAGAAAAATGAGATCTCAGAGATTTTTTAACTCAAAAAGTGAGCAAGCGAACCCAAGATTTTTTCTCAGAGTTTTGACAACAAAGACTGCTTTTAAACGCTGCAATTACCCCCTGCAATTTTTAAGCATGTAGGCGGGGGACGTATGCGGTGTCCGGTGTAAACAAAGTTGCAGAGGTTGAAATAATTGTTATCGCTCTTTCTTCTTTGTGCTTTTTCTTATTGTTTGACACATAAGCGGAGTAAAGAGTGTGGAGATATATTTCCTTCTCATTTAACAAAAATTTGTAGCTATTAAAATTTCCAGCGTTTAAATGGATTTTGCAATCCAAAAGAAACTCAAAAGAGAATTGCCGATAAAAATTGCAGTCGTCTAAAAGCAGTCAAAACTGAGAAATTTTGATGAGGAATCCTCTGTGCCTACGTTCTGTAACTCTCGCATCGATAAAATTGGTCGAGAAACGATGAAAAATGGAACAAAACTCATACGTAATACATACTACATAGAACTGTGATAGAAATTTTAACAACATGGAATTCGCCTATAGAATTTTGTTAAAAAAATTATAAATGCGATTTAAAGGAAATTCCTAACCAAATCTTCAACGGTTAAATATTATAAATAACCTATCGTTTGTCATCATTCACTCATCAATATAGTCATTTAATATAAAAATGGAGCACCAAAAACTTAAGAGTTGAATAACTCAAAACATAGGTCGGTCTACATAGAACCTTGTAATTCTCAGCCGACAAAATTACAATGACTGCTTTTAAACGCTGCAAATATGCTGCAATTATCCTTGCAATTTTTAAGCATGTAGGTGGGGGACGTATGCGGTGTCCGGGGTAGACAAAGTTGCAGAGGTTGAAATAATTGCAGAGTTGTCGCTCTTTCTTCTTTGTGCTTTTTCTTATTGTTGGAGACATAAGCGGAGTAAAGAGTGACGAGATATTATTTCCTTATCATTTAACAAAAATTGCAGGTATTCAAATTTGCAGCGTTTAAATGGATGCTGCAATCGGAAAGAAACTCAAAAGAGAATTGCGGATAGAAATTGCAGTCGTCTAAAAGCAGTCAATCAAAATGATTATCTCTTAACACATTCACTGCCCAACAACAACAAAAATAACACTTTTATTCCAATGAAATGAAATGAAAATTGGAACAATCTTCTGAATTCTCCGATTGGGCTGTTGCTGGAGCTGTCAATTTTTATGATTGGATTTGACGTACAAAGTGATTTTTAGAGGGAGATCAGTTTTGTTGCTTCTTGATGAACTAGAACAGCTCTATTCGTATCAAACACCATCTGTCAATTTTTTTTAGAAAAAAAAGTTCCCCTCTGTGAGTAAAAATTTGTCTATAAATTTTTATTTGACCACAGAATGTGGGTGCTGTTGTTATTTTTCTTTAGTATTTTTATCTTCAATAAATAATCAAGGGTTAAAAATTTATCATATTAAAACAAATTTTATGCATCGAAGTCATACAAAATGAATTGTTGCACTCAATTTTCAATCAAAACCCAGCGTACAAAGTAAAAATAAAATCAATAGACAGACACGATTAAGCAGAAAGGTAGGAAAAAAACTTCAAATCATCGTGAATTCGTGATCGAAAAGAAAGAAAATCGAAAAACCAAACAAAGGTCCATTTTTATATTTTTAAGTTAAATCAATTATTTTTCATCAGTAAATAATATTTCCAAATTTAACAAATAACGGATGTGGATGAAATCCTAGTTCCAAAAGTAATTGCATCTCAACAGCTGGGATAAAAGAATCAAGTTATAACTAAAATAAGGCCGCATATCATTCAAAGGTTTTGATGAACTCCGAAGGCAAGAACGCAGACGACGAAGCTTCAAGGTAAATAGAACATTGTGCTCTGTTTTTGTTTTTATTTTATTTATTTTTTATTTTGTTATTCTATTTATAAGTCGATTTATTATAATTAGCATATATTCTTTACTGTGTTTTCAAATCAGGCAAATGCTTTTTATAACCATTTATCCTTTAAGGTTTTGGTCTATTTATCAAGAAAGTCGTAAATGCATTTCTTCAACTCATTCATTGAGAAGGAATAACTTTTTCAGAGTCTTGAAATGTTTTTTTTTAGAATTCAGCCTAAGCAAATAAGTCCATACCAATGGTCAAATCATAAAGACGCACATTTGGAAAATTTTCTTTGTTAAAATAATAAGAAGCTAATAAACCTCTTTGTTTATTTCGCTTCCTTTTTTGTTTATAAAATAGGTAGAAATAGGTAGAATTTAAAAAAAAATCTAAAAACGGACAATGTTAGAAAGACATTTACATGAAAAGATAATAGTTACGTTGCCGATTGGTAATCCATTTTACCGTTTAATGATTCGACTAATAAATATTTGTAAGTAGGTATTTAGTTTGAAGTATTTATTTTGATTGTATGCATGTTCTTGAGATGCATCATCAAAAGCATACCGTTGTAAAGAAAAATCTGTATTGATACAGAATAGTTTTTGGGAATCATTGTCGTCAATTGATAACTTGATATATACAGAATGTGTATGTATGTCAAGTTGATAACATCTGTCTTCGTAGTGCTGCATACCTGTATACATTCCGCAATCCAAACTTAAACAATTCTCCTGAGTTTAAAGTGCTGAGCAGTTTCTTTGAAGTGGAAGTCTGTTAAATTTCTTTCGGCATTTTTTTAAATTTTTTAAAATATTCTTAAAGATGTAACAAGTCCAAAAGACAAAACAATTAGATGTTACTTATCAACTGGAGGAGCAATGCCTCTTCGTATGTAATTTTACAAAGAATAACAACAAAATTCGCAAAAAAAAATATTTAACGACCATCCTTATTTTTTGCAGATCACCTGAAGAATCGTCGTCTAATAATACCGAAGAACAATCACAGCAAACAATTAATACAAATAATATCGAAACCACCACATCAGACTTATCACAATCATCAACAAAAAATAATTTTAATTCAGACAAAAACGCAATAACTTCACCGACGAGTGTAACAACACCAACACGTCATAACGATACGCCCGACATGAAACGCACGGCAGTTAAAGAGTTAATCGAACGATATTTCTATCAGCTGCAAAAAGGCTGCGGCAATCCCAAGTGCACCAACAAATATTGTGCGTCTAGTGGCGAAGTAGAACAGATGACACCAAACCAAATTGCAGCTCGTGCCATACAACTGTTCTCACAGGACGCAAAATTATGCGATTCATATAGTCAACCATCGAAGGTAGCAAGAACATCGGCGGATTTGAATGAAGTGCCATCTACAAGCAGGTGAAATACTATAATGTTATTTTTAATAATTTTTTTATATTTCAAAACGTTAAAATACATACTAACATTACAATAATTTTGTCAGTCAACTGCCTTCACCAAGTACGAAGTCTAAAACTATTTCCAACAATGAGGCTTATACTGAACCTTCAACATCTAGTCATTTTCAACTTGATACAGAATTATTTTTATCGAAAAACAAAAAGTCTTGTGAAAACATTTCTTCACCCACTGCGGGTTTAACGTATCTGGATGAAAAAATTATTGATGACCTTTTACAAAGATGTAAAAAGCAAAATTCCTACACAGAGCTAACCCAAGCTCTTGAGGGAACGTTTTCCTGCTTTGAATCTTTGAGTAAAAGTTTTATTCGACAAGAAACCGAAGCGATTAATAAACTCCTTGAAAAAGCTGGAAAATCTGACCTTAAATCAATGAAAAAGGAAGATTTGCGCACATTAGAAGGTGAGACTGACAAAGATGAAGACAGCAGTGCCGAAATAGAAGAAAAGCCCAAAGATCCGAGTGACACGACGGTGGATTTACTAAGTCTTCGAAGATCCCTTATAAAACTCTTTAAACTAGACAATGCAGCAATTGTTGATACTATAAATGGCGCAATTGACGGCCTATTTATCGGACTATCAGGTGATCTTAGACTGAAGAAGACTAATAACTATTTAGAAGAAGGCATGCTGCATTGTTTTGTCATAGCATTTGAAATTGCTCGTGCTGGTAAGCGTAATTCCTCTTTTTTTTAACTTTTTGCTGTCTTAATTTTGGGTGAATTATTATTGATTGATTGAGTTTTACAGCAGCTCCAGATTATATAGAACGAGCACTTCCAACTGTATGCAAAGCTACATCACTTTTGTCAGTAACTCTCAGAGCAAGACTTGCCAAAATATGGGCAAAACATTCTAAAGACAACCTTCATAGTCTTATTATATCCTTGCAGCAATTGATAACTTTAGAGGTTATTATAGATAGCGGCCCGGTACAGGGAAACGCTTACATCACAGCAGCAACAAAAACATTAAAAGTAAATAATTTCAATTGAAGAGTTCTTCAAGAGCAAACTTAAATTTGTTCTCTTGTTCTAGATTGCATTTTATGCCAATATTCTTGCTGGTCAGTTGGAGACTGCAAAGCCAGCGGATGCAGAGCAGGATGATTTGCCAACGAATTCCGAAGATGACGACTATTTCTTCTATCAGCAACCTACAAAACCACTTTCTCAGAAGTTTCCCGAGGACAAATTAGAAGCCGAGCTGGGTGTTTCGGCTATAGACTGCCGGGTGCCGTTGGTTCCATTTGAAGAATTTTACAATGAACCTTTGAGTGATGAGATTCAAATGGATCGAGACTACTTGGCGTATAAGAATCTTCTATTGGATGCAAATGGAGAAGGTATTTTTTTAATACACCTTTCGTAAAAGAATAAAACATTAATTGAAGAAATTAATATCCCCAGAATTTGATTTCACGTTTATGCTGTACTCCTTTATTCTAACGCCCGCAAAGAAAGTGATAGCGTTGTACTACGACAGTAGAATTCGAATGTACAGCGAACGCAATCTGTCGATGTTTACTGCAGTGAATTATTTTGGCAGCGACAATGAAATCGGTCACAGGCCTTATTTGAAACTGAAAGTTCGTCGTGAGCATATTATAGACGATGCTCTAGTTGAGGTGAGTTTGAAATAATAATAAAAATCAATTAGTACTTATTTCATTTTTAATTAAGTTGGAAATGGTAGCCATGGGGAGTCCAAAGGATTTTAAAAAACAACTTGTAGTGGAATTTGTCAATGAACAAGGTATCGATGAAGGAGGTGTATCAAAAGAATTTTTTCAATTAGTCGTAGAGGAAATTTTCAATCCCGATTTCGGTATGTTTACTTATCAAGAAGACACGAAGACTGTTTGGTAAGTTTACTAACCTATAATTATTATCCATTCAACACAAATCGAAAAAGAAAACCTCTCTCAATCTTTAAACAGGTTTAACTCGTCACCTTTCGAAAATGAGGCCCAATTTACACTAATAGGAATAGTCTTAGGTTTAGCTATCTACAACAATATTATTTTGGCTGTGAATTTTCCAATGGTTGTCTATCGAAAGCTGATGGGAGGGCATGGTTCATTTTATGACCTTGCCGATTGGAATCCTACTCTTTATCGTAGTTTGAAATCAATGCTAGATTATGATGGGAGCGATATGGAAGACATATTCATGCAAACCTTCAAAATAACCTATAGTAATGTATTTGGTGAAACTGTAGAACATGAACTAAAGGCCAATGGCGATGAAATTGCAGTTAATCAAGAGAACAAGCAAGAGTTTGTTGATTTGTATAGTGATTTCTTGTTGAACAAGAGTATTGAACGACAGTTTAAGGCGTTTAAGAAAGGTTTCGAAATGGTGACTGATGAATCTCCATTGAAACTGCTTTTCCGTCCTGAGGAGATTGAGTTACTTGTTTGTGGTAGTCGAGTAAGTTTAATCAATGTTACTTAATTCAAGTCATAATCATTTTATTATTTTAATATAGAATTTCGATTTTATGGAGTTAGAAAAATCCACAGAATACGAAGGTGGTTACACTAGCGATTCGCAAATTATCAAAGACTTTTGGAGTATAGTACACTCCCTGCCAGATGAATCAAAGCGGAAACTGTTAGAATTTACCACCGGTTCGGATCGAGTACCTGTGGGTGGTCTGAGTCGCCTGAAATTGCTCATCACCCGTCATGGATCGGACAGCGATCGTTTACCGACGAGTCACACCTGTTTCAATGTTTTACTCCTACCAGAGTATAGCAACAGAGAAAAATTAGAAGAAAGATTACTTAAAGCAATTAACTATTCAAAAGGTTTCGGGATGCTATAATGTTTCAAAAAATCGAAAAAAAGTTAGTAATGCGGTGTGTGAAATGTTTAGAAGTTTGTTTTATTTCAACATTGATTTTATTTTTATATGTCTAAAAGCAAGGCGCGCAGAGTATATTTATAAAAAAATAATAATAAACAAGGAAATATACATTGTTTGCCTTTTGCTTACAGGTTAAAAATTCAACAAAATTCTTCGGTGTATTATTTATTCTTTTTTCTTATCTTTCACCTTACTTGGAAAACTAGTCTACGATTTTCAAAAGATTTGTTGAAAATTATTTAAATTGTAGTTTATTAAAAAAGAAACGTTAATTTATGAAAAGAAGAGATCACGTTGAAATGAATATTACTGCTATATAGATTGTTTATTATATATATCGTATATATATGGATTGCTTAATGTTTGCATCTATAGCTATTCTTCCGTATTTTGAATAGGATTCGGAATGAAATTCATGTCTTTTGTCTATAAGTCTTTGTGCTGGACATGCCACTTGGATCTTGATAAAACAAGGTGGATCATAAAGTTGTTTGGATTTAAACACATAATTAAGGGTTCTATTTTGCTGAATTTTTGTAATTTGACATACTAAGTGAAGAATTCAAGTGAATCGAAAAACTCGATCAGATTGGATAGCAGAATAGGGCTGTAAGAAAACAACAAGAACGGCTTATTTCTTTCGAAAACTTTTCCCCCGATTTCTTTTCATAGCAAAAGAAATTCTTCGTTGGCTGCTACCGTACTTTAGACTTCACTTCCACTATACCTAAAGCGAACTAAGTGACATAAATCGATTGAAAAAGGAACAATGGGAAATCCTGTCACATTAGAGCAAATAGAAGAATTTCCACTTTTCGGGTTCTTAGAGTGACATGTTATGTATGTACATTTAATAAACATTTAAGATTATATACATTGGAGTTCAATCAGAAAATTATGGTATAAAAACGACTCAGATAGAGTAATTACGGAATTCAGACGTACTTCAATGGCATTTATAAATATACTAATATACCTACTTAGTGCTCGTTTCACGATCCCTGAGTAAGCAAATCAGAACTTTACTTGATAGATTTTCCTACAATTTTATGCCAAAAAAGTTCTAAGATTGTGAAACATAGCCTTAATACAATAAACACACACCAAATCAAAACATTAGGTCCTTTTGATCTAAATTAAAAAAAATCGTTGCTTATATTTTCTTTGCATATGACGATACATGATAAGCTTAATTTTCTCTTATTCAAATTTTGTTGATTTGTTCAAATTTTAAACGTAGAAAACACCGCTTAGTATTTTTTCAAATAAAATCAAAAAGAATAATTTTTCAAAAAGGATATTTTTCAAAAAGCTTCTTAAAATTTTTATTTAATATTCAATTTCCCAAAATTACTGATGCTTTATTTTTTGTCCATCTACTTCTTTCTCCACTGCTTCGACTTCAACTTAAGTCAGTCAAATACAACAGTTAATTACTGGAAACTACTTTATCTTCATACTTCAGTCAAATTTTACGCCAGTACAAGACTTTTGTCCATGGAACA
This sequence comes from Epistrophe eligans, assembly GCA_951394125.1. NCBI lineage: Eukaryota > Metazoa > Arthropoda > Insecta > Diptera > Syrphidae > Epistrophe > Epistrophe eligans. The sequence continues at coordinate 1,447,095 of OX596031.1, forward strand.
CTGTACTTTTGTCCAAGGTATGTTAATTAAGCGAATTCTAAATGTTGGTTGAAAACTAAGCAAAATCACTTGATAGCTTAATTTTGGTGAGTTGTTAGTTGCAAGAAGACATTGTACCGAATACCGGTTCTTTTACAAAAGTTTAAACGAAAAAAAAAACAAAATAATTGGAATTACTTTAATTTTTAGTTATTTTTTATTATTGGATTTTCTTTTTTAAATAGATAATATCTACTTTAAATTGTAAGTTATAATCACAAAATTTATTTATTAAATTGTTTAAATCGTTATTCAAATAACTGCAATGTTGTATATTATATAAAAAGGAATTATACATAAATACTCATTAAACTCGTCTCTATAAAAAGGATTACTTTCCACATAAATTATTCATAGTTTTCTTTTTAAATAATACTTTCGCTTTTCCAATATACTTTATTTTAGTAAACTTCAATGTGAGCTTTTTATTTTGTTTTAAATGGTAGCAACAAAAAATATAAGTTTCAAGCCTACGCCTTTGTCTTAATAAATTAAACAATTGGAAATTTCTAACTAATAATAGTGTTGTAATTTTTACATTAATGTCTTTTTTGTATTTAAAAACAATTCACAGCGTTTAATTCGAAAGGCATTTATTTCCACAATAAGTTAATGCGGATTTTGAATTTTGCTCCTCGTTATTATTTTTTTTTAATAAGCAAATAGTAAACTGAAAAAATACTTTATTCTTTAGTCGATTGCGTAAAAAAATATTTATTATTAAAATATTTCTATTTATTTCTATTCCTTCCTAAAATATTGAAGGATTGATTTAAAAAATAATAACAAATGAAGAAAACAACATAGGTTATAATACAAACCAGTTGAAAATATTATTTACAAAAAATTATGTGCTTAATTGCAAGTGCTCTCTACTAGCTAAACTACTCGCTTGGAAAATAAAAAAGAACTAAAGGTCGATCGCTTCGCTATAAGTTCTGTGATGGGGTTGTACCAACTGTTGATGTATCTTCTTCTGTTACTGTAGCTGCATCGACTGCTGGACCCATTGCCGATTGTGACGTAGCCATTTGTTCCATAGAAATCTCTCCGTCTAAGTTTATACCAGGAGCAGTACTGATTGATCTTGCAAGTTTTATTTTTTGTCGTTCCAAACGCTCTTTTTCTCGTGCCACTCGCAACTTTTCGAAGTCATCGTCTTCAGAAGGATCCACATTTGATTTTGATTCGGATTCCTCAACTGCTTTTTAATAAAGAAAATTTATTGAATAATTCAGATTTTTTATTAAAAAAAAAAAACTTAAAAATTTATATTGATTGTTAACTTTTAAATCATGCGCTCTATAACTAATTCAAAAATACAAAATGTAACAAAAAGGGCAGCGGAATTTTAATATTTTACCACACAAACTCTGCAAATAGTTCTAAATGTTATTTTTTTACGATACTTTCAAAATCTAGCAACAATTTACGAAAAATGCTTTTGTTTGTTATTTTTGTATTTACCCGGTGAAACAAACCAACGAAAGTTGCTTGGTCCTCCCATACGCACTGCACCAATTGGAAAATTTTGTTAAAAAATGTGTTTGAAATTTAAAAAAGTGATGTGATTGTGCTGAGATTTTTTAATCAAAAAGTTTTTAGATTGTAAGTAAAGTGAGTACTTTTTGTTTTTGTTGTGAAGTATTTCGAAAACAGATTTAGCTCCTGTGAGACATTTAACATGAATAAAACAGGAAAAAGGGTTTAATTACTAGAATCTGTTGTTTATGTAAGGATTGAAGTATAGTAACCCTCGTCTTCAAACTTGGAGCTAAGTTTGTTTTCAGATAGTGAAAACCTCCTCGAAATCGAAATATATATTTTTAAAACTATTTTAAAAACTCACCCGTCTCTCTGCTTCCACTATCCTTCTCACTCTGATGGAATAAACTCTTTGTGCTATCACCCATTGGCGAACATGGTACAGTTTGCGAAGCAAAGCCTGGATTCCTTGCACTTGGTGCAGATGATGACAATAAAGCATCAACTCCACCTGGAGGAAATAGAGATGGTTCACCATTTGATTGAACACGCGTATATTTCGGCTCATTAACTGGATCTGAATGCATTTCACTGCTACCACTGAATATATCTTTTACATTGGGTCTTGGATTATCAGCACCACGTTGTGATGTTATTGTCATTTGTTCGTCGACTTCTTCGATAACTTGATCAGTGATTCGCATACTTCCGCTTGGGGGAACTTTCGGCACTCCTTGCGGCACTAGACTTGTTGAACTTACAGAACCAGGGAAACGATAATTACCTTGCTCGGATGTTGGAGTTGCGGATCCCGGACGAGATTCTTCACGATTTAAGAAGCGTTTAAGTGCCGATGCTACTGTATTCACCCGAGATATAGTCCCGCTCAGGCTGACTAAACTTGGCGACGAGCCCTGTCTAGTTTTGCCATTGCCAGCTGTAAAGTGAATTCCACTAGCTGCATCATCCACCTGTACATAAAAGTGTTTTAATATTAAATATATATTTATAAGACATACAATTAGAAAACGAACTTAGTGGTTAGTATAGTTTAAGTACAAACCACAAAGACAGACACTTTATTTTTAAAAATTCCAGGAAACCAAATTAGAATGCATTTAATTTATATGTACAGTACAGCCAGATAGAGCAGGATAAAAAGTTAACTAGGAGAGCACTCTGTGAAGAATGGAAATTAGAATCAAAGAAGTTAGTTGACACCATTAATCCGCAGCCAAAAACTACTTGATTTTAATGTTTTTTTAATGGGCGCGCTTAGATTTGTATCTAAAGCTCTCTAATTTATCCTATAAAAACCTTAACGCGCCCAATACATCTACTACATTATGTATATACATTCTTTTAAATCTACAATAAAATTAAACTAGCAAACACTTAAAAGTTTCAGAATTCAACATCGATGTTAGGATGTCACATTGGAATTCAGTAGGTATACCTTACTAATGATGAGACTTATCCCAGGGTGGTTCCTAATTTTCGAATACTATCTTGCCAAACTGCCTCCCAAGCAAAGACCAGGAAGTCTTATAAGTCTTGCTGAATTCTGAAACATTTTCGTTGTTTAGTGTTTAATTTATTTTTATAAAATAGATACATAGATATAACCATAACCCAAAAAAAATAAGTAGGTATTTGGGAATATTTCAAGAATTACTAAAGGATTAAAGAAAAAAGCTTGATTTGAACATGTTTCGAAAATAAATTGAGTTTTCATTGTTCACAGTTAAATCCGGTCAAGAAAGCATGAGTCTTTGATTCTGGTCACGTGATCTTGTGATGAGTATGTACACTCAAAATGAACAAAACAGATTATTGATTTTATTGGTTCTTCCAATAAATTGATCTTTATTATAAAAAGATTCGAGAAACGAGATCCAGAAAAAATAAAAATGAAAAACACTCCAATTAATTTTTAAGTAATTTTAACATTTCAACAAAAACAAAAATATCAACGACTATAACATTTTACTGGCCTGAGACAACTATGCAAAATCAATGTGTTTGTCAGGCTTGACCAGGAGGTGAAAGTATTAAAATTCAGATCATATTTGGAAACAAAATTAAATATGAACCTATGGGATGGATCCCGAGTGTTAAGAAAATTAAAAAATCAGATATGGCTTATTGGATACTTAAAATAAATTTTACCACACATGCACATACTAATAAGTTAACCAAGATTAAATGGAAACAATCGTGCTCCAAGAATTTAACAACTTCCTATATACATACATACTTGTATCGCGATTTTTCAAACCAAGCTTCTTTAAATTATTCAAGTGTTCTATTTTTAAATGTTTGTTTTTGCAAGGGAAGGCATACCAATCACCAAATTTTAAAATAAATTAATTTATTCATCAAATGTATATAATTAGAAATTGGAAAAAAGATTTAGAGATGTCTTGCTTCAAAATTTAATTAAATAATTGTATCGTTAATAGAACGCTCTGAATACCAATCACCGCATTCTAAAATAAATTTATTTATTTATCAAATTTAGAATATAACTAGCAATGGAAAGAAAGAATTGAGAAACTTCTTTCCTCCGTTTTTATTCAAATAATTGTGTCGTAAATAGCACGCTCTGAGTTTAAATCCTAAATTGATTCTAACCTCCTCGATAGGATCCGTTTCTGGGAATTTATAATTAACCGCTTGCATTTGACCTGTTTTACCAACCATTTCATCGATTTTCACACTTGACAAGTTGGTCGGCATCGCTGCTGCTTTGGAAACCTCAATTTTAGCTGTCGATGCTTGAGGATGCTCTTCGCGGAACTTTTCTGTAGCCTGTGAGTAGGGTAATTCGTTGGGGAATATCTCATCCCAATATTGATCCTTAATAAGTTCTGGATGTTCGTGGTGCATTTCATCAACGATCATATAAGAAACTTGAAGATTTCGATCAACCATCCAATTGACCTAAATATGAATTTGAAGTGACAACAAAAGGCTTGTAATTCCTTAAAGAAAAAATGTAAATAGTTTTTTAATTTACCTCAAAATCGTCATCATCCTCGCCAAATGGATTTATCAATGACTCAGCCACTTTCAGCCAACCCATGTAGAAGAAAAACTGTAGTGTTGTGAAAATTGGAAAATACAAGTCGATATTGATGGTAACTCCATTCGTAAGGCCTTTGTTATCGATCCATTGTTGAGCCATAACCGATGTTAAAAAGAAAGAATAGACGGCAAGCGTTACCACTTGAGTGTACACGAGTGGAACACTTATTGTATCATATGAAATCAATAATCCACATTGTCCACGGAATTTATTCAATTCATCTAGAATTGTTTTAACAGCAAAATCATCACGTATTCTACCTTCTTTACGAGCCCGAGTAACTATACTCGCCGCCCACACAATTGGCAACCAATGTTTTGAATGCCTTGGAAATTTCGAATTTAGACTTTCGATAATTACTTTTTCATTTTCAACAAGAAGACCGGCGTCCACGAGGTTGTCAAGGTTTGGAAAGCGTTTTTTAACGCGAGGTGAAATATTAATTAATGCCATGGTTAGGCAAAGACACACATACCGCATTACTGTTCGGCGCATAACACGGCCACGTTCGTCCTGTCCATGCATATTTGAGCTGACGAAAACGGCTATTGGATCTGGCCACGGTATACTAGTATATTGATTCCACCATCGAGTCATAACAATTTGAACGTAGAAACCGAGCACAAATGATAGTGGAATGAGGTTACTGTAAGTGGCACAATATTTAACAACGTCTTCGAATGTTCTAAAAGAAATAAATTGCATTGATATTTCTTTCGTTGCAATATACCAAAAACTAATAAAGCACTCACTTTTTCTGATTTTCATCCAAAGCATGTCGATACATCATATTTAAACCGTAATACGCTATCAAGAAAAATAGCAGGTCAAGCCAAACTAATTTGTAAATGCTTCCTCGCCACCTGTTGAGAAAAGTAAACAACATTATTTTAATACGGAATAAAGAATATTTTATTTTAGCCCAGAACTAACATGTGACAGTTAGATATGGCTTTCTCGACGTTCGTTGAACTTTACCCAGGGTTGCCCCAGGTTATTTTGACAACCCCAAGAATTTTCAAATGGGTTTTATAGCTTTCAAAAAACACTCGAGGGTGCAAGAAACAAGAAGTTCTGTGCTTAATAATTAAAACATAAAATCTGTTATAATTTTTAAAAATGAAATAAAACAACTTTAAGCGTTTTCCTATTCTATTTCTATTTATTATCTTTGAATTGTTCTTTTGATTTCTATTTCAAAAAAAAAGTAATTACCTGCAGCAAGCCAATCCCCAACAAAATAATTGCTTCTTAACTTATGTCACTTAGGCAGTTTATTCGTTACCTCAACTCGCTAGCAAAAAACCTAGGTCTACTTCAGGCGAGTTCAGGGCGACCCTAGGTCTCAAAAATCACAGAATTCGATTGTCAGGGTGAGTTGAGGTTTTTCAAAAAAAAATGTAGGCCGACCCCAGGGTGACTTCAGGGCTCAACGAACAAACGTCATTTTTATTTAGAATTTTGGTTCCAAAATGTATGGTTCTGTGCGCCAATATGAACTGGCATTAGATCCGCTTTTTAATTAAAAAATCGTCGAGAATAATTTTTGAAAAAATAAAAAAAATCGAACTTAGGACTATGATCAAACCTGGTATTGCAATGATAGAGAAGACGACAAAGGGGCTCTCAAAATTCTGTTTGTCCTTCTGTCCGTTCGGCGAAGCATAAACGGATAGGCCGATTTTCTTTAAACTTCGTACTTAACGTTTTTTGAACATTCCTTAGATAGGATTTTTTATTTATTATTTTTTACGACCATAAAGGTACACTGACTTGGAAGATTTTTATTAAGTGGCTTTTTTAACATTATCTAGCATATTAAGCAAAAATTATTCTTATAGTCGAAATTACCTTTACCTTCTACAGAAATGTTTAAAAACCGTTAAAAAAAATATTATGTTTCTCGAAAAATTCTTAGGATTTTGATTGATTAAAATCTATCTATGTGCTAACAAACATACATAAGTACGATAAAACCATTTCACAGGAAAAAAATGTATATTAAGCCAGCAGAGTACCTTTCATAGAACCATGTTGTTTTTAACTTCCTATTTCATTAGAAGTAGCCAGTGGCGTAATGGTTAGTGCGTAAGACTGTTACGCCGAAGATCTTGCGGTTCGACTCCCTGTCCATGCCACCTAAAAACTGAAACGTTTTTTTCACGGGATACTGCCTCTTGCGAAGAGTTGACAAATTCTTTAAGTGCATCTCTTTTCATGGAAAAGTGCTTACCCCTTAGACGATCGGATTCCGCAGAAAATTGTAGGTCCCCCTATTCCTGCCAGTATCACGCACACATGAATGGTTGAGAGTTTTAAGTCACTAGGCCCTGGTTCTACACGAGCCAGCTGTTGCGCCACCTAATTTATTTATTTTAAATAATTCATCATATGTTTATTGTTTAACCGATTTAAATTAAATTTTTTATACAAGAGAGTTCAAATAGTATTGCATACAGAAATTTTCAAAAAAAAAATAATTTTAAATTTTTAAAAAAATATTTTTTTTAATTCTATATTTCAAAAACGGGAATTTCAGTTCGATTGAAAACCCATTGCATTTAAAATTCTGAAAGAACTTAAATAGAGCAAGTACATGCGACTCAATCGTCCTTCAATTCAATTAAATTAATTATGTCTACATGTATATTATGAATAATAATTGAGAATTATAAAACGTATTGCTAATAATTGTAATTCAACAAAAATTAATATTTTTGTATAATTGCTTTTAAGGTTTATAAATTTATAAATAGCAACAAGATTGAACAGATGTTTTTAATCTCAACAGGTTTTAGAACAATTGATAAATGGTTACTATAAAAACAAAGCAGTAATTATTTGATTGTCACTGTAATTTAACTCTTTCTCGTTCTGTTTCTCATAAAGCTTTTAAATTGGAATATTTTTTTTAATTGTAACCATAGACATTTATAAACGTTTTTAATAACTCGCCCTCTTTTCTTACTGTTAGTTTGTTTAGTATAAAAGTATCGCATTTGATTTAAAACTTCTTTGTCGATTTGCCAGAAACTTGAAATTTTAAACAAAGATCAAAACTGAATGATCACATTTTTTGTTTAAACTTTCAAGTCTCTTATCGAGAAGTTTGTTTTATATATAATCGAATGCAAAATTTGTAATTTTCGACATGTCTCTGCGTCATAATCTTATCAAAATATTTAAAATCGATTGCAAATTTCCACAAACAAACAAGACTTAAAAGCAGAAAATAATTAATTGAATAAAAATATAAGCTGTTATAATTGTTATAAATCTGCATTTCTTTATTGCAGGAATTGTTGGTTCTCTATAAAAGTTGTGACGCCGCGCCGTCAAATATATAATATTTATATAAAAGAATGTAGATAGAAATGAAGTAAGGTCGCCAAGACTATAACTGCCTCAACACAATAGAGTGTTGCAACTGGCACTGGAGACAGAACAGTCGTGAAAGTGTCGTATGTGCTATTTTTTACGTGGCCACAATGCAGCTATACCAGCTTTTCATACATATATTTTAGTGGCTTTAGCCACTTTTTTCCGATATTTTTTCTTTTTACTTATAATTTTCCCCAAAATAAACTAAAAGCTATAATATTTTTTGTTGGCTCTTTTTTTTTAACTTTTTAAGAGGGAGTAGGAATACCTAATCTTTTACTAAAGCAAACCAAGTTTGAAGAAAATGTGTACAAATTAGAAAGAACTTTTTGGAATTACTTCTTTTACATAATGAACTCGTTCGTTTGTAATAATTAGCACGAGCTCAATTCTCAAGAAAACCAATGCATGCAAGAAAACCTATACATACTCGTTCATAAGTATATGCACGTATAAGTCAATAAAATTTTATTTAAAAGGAGACAAGTACCTACATATTATAAAAATTCTGATCTCGTTTTATTCGTATCATTATGAAACTTTGTCCTGTCATTTGTAGCTCCCATTGGTGGCTTAATCAAAATCGAAAATTAAAGGACTGTCACTTTTATATCATTTCAAGCGTGAATTGTCATAAATATAATTTGGTTAAGTTTGTTCAGATTTATTATGATTATAAGATTCCTTATTCAAGGTCACAAGTACATAATAACCATATAAAAGACTTCAAATAGTGATATGCACTCAATAATAAAAAGAATGAGTTTTGTTATTACCTTTTGAGTTTATATGTTCATATGTGTATAGAGATAAGCACATTTTAACCCTCGCAAACATTTATTTACATATTTTTTTTTTTTTTTTATACGCAACTACATACATAGGATTAATTTGTAATCAAGTTAACCGGTAAGAGTGTAAACAGAACTGACACGTTATTAGCTTTGGCAAAGGTAAAGCATTTACTTTACATGAGTAGTATCATCAATTCATCATGCAGTAGATAAGTATATTATGTCAGAATTAAGTTAAATGTGTATAATTTTCTTAGCGATTAAACTTTTATTTTTTTTTTTAACATCTCATCCTAAACTCTGATAACAATAGTGACATCAATTGTAATTTCGATTTGCTATTATCATGATGTTTCTTAAAATAACTGATTACACAACTATTACTATAGGTGATAGAAGAGTTGTTCAGACTAATAGGAAATTTTTAATTAAAATTAAATTAAAATTGAAGTAAATTTGAATATTATATACTTTATACTACGCGATGAAATTACTACACGATTTTTACAAATTACGAATAAATTGCAATACATTTTTACACGTTAGTAAGAAGTATTGTAATTTATTCGTAAAATTGAAATATGTATGTAAAATGATAGTCATCAGAATACGGAATATACATTTTAGAACAAGAGCAAACAAAACACCATGGCATGGATATAATATATATATACTCAACCAGTTTTCCACTAACCTATGCTGGTTTGGGAGTCAAATTTCATATCTTTAGGCATTAGAGGCAAATAGAACACAAAATGTACATAATTGCATGAGTATGAGTAGAGTAGTATGCTTGCTAATGAACGCTCTTTTAACAGCTTTCAGATCACCTTTTTCATATTCTATATTAAATGGGCGGGTTCAATGAATTACATCTGTCATCTGAATTTCCAGAATTTATATCGTTGAACGCAAAAAACACCTGAAATTTCAGTCAAAAATCATTCTTGAATTTACCTAGAGGATTTACATTGAATCGAAATAAAATAGAACTTTCATTATACATATTCGTAAATTAAGCATTCATTATGAGGATGAAATTATATGAAAAATGTAACTAATTCAGAAAACGATTTTATAAATTTCCTTAAAAGTTTTTGCTTTTTTAAATCGATCACTCGCTGCTCACTGCATAATAGCTCATGAGCGAGAGCTTCTTATAAGTGCTCATATTCGATATTGCAGACCCACGAGCAAGTCATGAGTGAGCATTTTCTTATATACCCTGATGAATTTGTGTTCTTAATTCTTATATCTTAACAACAGCAAAACATAGATATAAACAACGTCAATTTACGATTATTCGTTTAAATGTGTGTGCGTGTAAATTTTGCCTCAAAAGCTATTTCGTGCAAAAAAAAATACAAATGTTTCGAAGTTAATAAGCTATAACTCGCTTCGAGTTTCATAAACAGACCAGACCACAGAGTTAAAAAGATTCATAATAGACTTTCAAAAAGTGTAAACACAACATAATGCGTTTCGTAGAAATAATTTAAGTATAGGTTTCTATAAATATTAAATTCTGCAGTGAAATCCATTATATTATAAAGGGTTATAAGATAACGTACTCAATAAGATTAATAGCTCAATATTAAATGATTCAACGTCATAATTGAAACATTCCGAAAATCATGTACATAAATCAATTTAAAATTATCAGAACTGGACACAATAAATCAGGAATTGATTAAATTAATTGACTTTATTGTCTAAGAATCTCCATGGTGTCTGGCGAACTTCCATTTAAGTTTCTTTGTTAAAAACTTTCGTTATTAATATAAAAAAAATTAAAATGATAACGATGGATGAGGGCTTTGTATATTTTTATTGTTGTCAAAAACGCAACTTCACTGTTATTTGGCGTTGATTTCTCTACTTTGATAACTGATTAGGTTCTTGTATGTAGAATGTACAGAATACGAAATACAAAGGTTTATTTAAGGCTATAGTTCTACAAAAGTACTCATGCAATTTTTTAAAGGGGCAAACAAAAGAAGTTCAAGGTATTGTCGTATTCACGACATTCAAAACAATGGCTAACGAATAATGCACACATTAATAATTAAATCTAAAACAAAAAAAAATCAATAAAGTGAGTAAACCAAATGCAAAGCCAAACGGAGTTTTTTTCGTGTTGAAATTGAGAAAGTAGATAGATGACACATTTCATTCAAAACAAAACGAATAAAACTAAAATCGATAATGGAGAGAAATTTTGTGCTTATTCATATTCAAGCGAGATCTAAAAGATGAAAACAAAAAAGATAATTCCGAGAATGGGAATTACCTCTTATTAATGCGGAGTTCTGAAAAGAAAACAAGAGAGGTTACCGACAGTTCGATTTAACCTATAGACAGTCGGAAAACTCAAGGACTGGTTGAATTATAGACGAATGGAGATACATATGTCTGTCATCTTTTCAGTCTGAATTTCATATGAATAGGTACTTTACAGAAAATATTTAATCAAATCATTGAAAAATTATTTTTACGGATTTTGGAAGAAGTGATGCAATCTTAATTATTAATTTCTTTCGATTCAAATCAATTTTAAGTAAATTTTGACTAACATTCACTATGACACCGGGCAAAAATTAAAGAAAATTGGAGAGAAATGTCGGTGCAGATTTACGTCTACTGTGTTCGTTCACACTTTTATACGTTACATTATAGTGGGGTTATAGGAACACAATTGGATGTTCTAAAGCTTTAATTTATTGTAACATTTACACTTGACGTCAATTTTTGTCTTAAACAAAAAAAAAAAACGTTGAGAACAAACCATAAAGAAGAAAACTTAAAATTGTCCTATTTCCAGTACAGTTACCCCAAAATTTGATATGCATATTCTATATACATATTTCTACAATACATATGCACATCCTATTAAACATATACAATTTGAATGCAAGGGATTTCATTTAATTCCTAGACGCTTTTACGACTATTTCCAGTTTACCTACACTCTACAGTCACCGTCAAAAGAAAGCTTTCTTTATTTTTTTTATATGTAAACATTTCTGTTTTGAATGAAGGGTCCCGGTCCCTTAACCTCTAAGAAGTCTATATGTAAATCAAATCGTTCTTCCTTAAAATTTTCTATTCCCTTTATAGGCAAAGTATTGGTTTCATGTACAAAATATTTCAAGGTTTTAATCAAATTTAACATTACGATGATGGAGAAATCCAAAAAAGTAGTTTTGGCCAAATAGTCTGAGCTTAGCCAAAACGCATGGAAGGATTTGCTTCAAACTTTTTTACAGAGTAGTTATAATACAGTTCATTTTGAAGTTTTGTTTTAGTTTTTTTTTTTTTTTAAAGGATGTTACGATTCGTAGTTACCTGTGATTTATAAGAAATTGCAATAAAAATAATAATACTGATCTTCAGGCGAGTTCTGCTAAAGAAAAGAGATGAATACCTACATACATACATAAAATTTAAATTTTCTGAATAGAGAGAGAAGATCCAAATGCAGAAATCTTCATGAATGGAGGTTATAAGAAGTACCATAATCCCTAATAAAAAGCCGTGCATGTTCATCTTCATAAAGGTACTCTTTCACATATTTGCATTTTTGGCATGAAATTATCCCGCCCTATACTTTTCTTTATATTTGCAGATGAAGGAACATATGTAATCCCCTCCTTTGACTGTAAAATTTCTTTTGATTGCAACTGTTTCTGAGTATCAACACCATTCGCATTCAATTTCAGAACTGAATAAAAAGTAAAAACAAGGCGGGTAAAAGATACACAACCAAATTACCATATCCTTGGTTGCGAGCTCTGAGGGACTGTGGGTGCTTGAAGAAAAGTTGCTGTCAAGCAAACATTTAAAATCAGAACCAAGAGAATATAGGATGATAAATTTGATAATACGATAATATTAATAGCTTTAATGAGCGGATGAATAAGTGTTAAATGGTGTTTAAGAACTGAGGTTGCGTTTAATGTGGACAGTAACATTTGACACTTGGAATAATTAATATATATACATAAAACCGTGAGGTTTTTTTATGTGAAAGAATATTAAAAAGGATAATAACTACAATATGATGCTGGCTCAATTATGATATTAGGAGAGTTGACTTATAATTAAAAAAACGAAAAGTTCACGAGAAGCTAAAAATAAAGGAGATGCAGATAAAAGAAGTATCGAAAACAACATTAAAAAATCAGCCATAGGATTGAATCATATATACATATATTTGTTTATCGAAATAGATATACCGACTATAGAGAATTAAAGCTCACCAATGTCAATTCAATTTTATATCATACATAAATATTATCCCTATAAGAACAGACATACAAATCGATCAATTAAAATTATCGTCAGAGTTTAAATTGTATCAACAATCAAGAAATTGTCTGATTTTATCTTTTCTCAGTAAATATCAGCTGATAAGCGCGACGAATGTAAGCAATTAGGATGGCATTCAACAGGCATGATGCCAGAGCTTCTGGTTTACCTTATATAACCTTTACAACGTTGTTGGTTGTACTCAAGTCTTGAGTGCTTCGCCTTAATTATTTAGATTCAATTGAATGTACTTCTAAAAAACATTATATTATTTAATGAACTTCTCATTTTTTTCTGCACTCTGGTTATGGTAGTTATAAAATCAAACTTCATAATACGTATACGATTTCTGATAAGTATAGTAGTGAACTCGTGCATGTTCAATTCAATATTCTTATCTTTTCATAGAGACCTTTAAAACTATAATAATAGCTTTAATTGATCTTTAAGTAATTTTTTTGGACGATAACTCTAATAACAAACGACATGCTTTTATTTTTATACCCATCATTCTGTCGATTTTAAGAAATTCGAGATGACATCATGCTGAATCATTTTGCAATGATGAATATTTTTCGTGGAAAAAAAAGTATTTTAATATTTTTATTTCTCTCTCCAACTTACCTGAGCAGCAACTTAAGAAAGCATCCGAATCCTCTACATGTCGCAACTTCGGCAGTGTATGTGATGGTCATCTTGTTCTTCTTGTTTGTAACTTGTTATATTTTTTAATTAGCACTTTTATTGAATAATTTAGTATCAGCATATATTTTCATAATAATATATTTTTATACTATAATAATATGGTTCTTTAAGTAAATATATCACAAATTTGTAACACAGCACATAAATCAGTCAGCATTATTAGCAGAGTCTGAAATAAAGAAAACAAACAAATGAAATTGAATAGGTATAGATATTGTCTGTTTTTAATCTATAAAATACTTCAAGTGGAAAAAAAATCAAATAATGAGGACTTTAAAATGGATAAACTCAAAAAAAGACAATAGAACAAGTGAAAGAATATATAAAGCTAATCAATTGGTTGTATGTAGCTACTTGATTTACTGTTAATTATATCAGAGCGTTATTTTGTTGATTGCAAACAAGAACTGCAGATAAACAGCTCAAAAGAACCAATAATACCAATTGTACGAAAAATGTTTCTGTTAAAGTTTAAGTATGTCTGTATCTGTATGACATAACCTAACTTGACTCATATGCAAAATATTTTAATTTGTTCTTAATATAATAAATGATAAAAGATAAGATATTAAACCTGCGTAAAACTGAAGGGTACTTAATTTTGATTTTTTTTGTTGTATAGAAACGATTTTTCGTTGATATTCAATCTTTTTATTATTTGTTTTTTTTTTTTTTTCATTAAATCGATTGTTCACCGAAGAAAGAGAAAGGCAGAGATGCATATTATTAAAATATTATTAAATTTATGGCGTACCTCCTACCTACCTACCTACATTAAATGTTGTAGAATGGTTATGTTATACCTATTTATAAAAAGGTAGATGTACCTACTCAAGAATATAAAAAAAATATTTAAACGAACAATTTGAGAGAATACATATTTTCGTTTACGTCCCAAATTACGTCAATGTTTGTTAAAAGTTTATATAAAAAAAAACTAAAGTATAGGAAATTGTCAGTTTTGGGCCTAAAATTATCGAACTTTTGAAAATTAGGATTAAGCCACTTACAGCCAATTACATCCTCTTATATGAAGTGAAGTCTTTTGTCTTTTTTGTTTCACCAAATTGTTAAGACTCTTCTGGAATGTAAACTAGGCTCCGCAAAATTAAGCCCCAGGAAAAAAGGCCCCAAAGAAAAAATGAAATAAGGCCAATCAATGTTTTTTTTAAGTATTTCGCTAATCGAGGAATCAGAGCTTACAAAATACCGCTTACTTCGGACCCAGCAATTATGTTTTAATGTAAGGGTTGTATTGAGTAACAGAATAGCTGAAAAAAACCCACCCTTTTTGTCAACTATTCTGTTACTCGCTAATGGTTTTCAACACGGATTTTTAAGTTGCTTTCAGCAAAAATGTTTTAATGCTTACAAAATAATAAAATAGCTGAAAAAATTGCGCAATTTTTATCAACTATTATTTTATTGACCGTGCTATGGGGTATTTTTAAAACAAATTGGGGTTTTATTTCATTTCGTTTTATAATTTCATTACGAAAATGGCTCCAATTTGGGGGCCTTATTTCATATCAACTTTTGAGGTCTTAATTTCGAGGAGCCATGTAAAATATAACAAAATTATTAACTGCGCTTCTTTTATAAAAAAAAAAAATGATATAAAAACTGTCAAAATCAACACTTTATAGTCATTTATCCTGATAGGCGAAGTGTGAAATGGAAAAATTTTCAAGCAGATTCTTTGTTTAAACTCACAACGAACCCGGTTTATAAACATTTATAAAATTCTATTAGAGCGTAGTAAACAAATATGTGATCTCAAAGTTTCTCTTTTCTCAAGAATTTGAATACAAAATAATTATCATCTGTGAATGAAACTCTATCATAAAAATTTCATCAACAGAAAGAATTATAAACCTGACTCCTGGATTTTTAGGCGGAAAAAATCCTTAAACATTTCAAGAAAATGGTTAATCATTCAATTTTAGTGTACGTGCACTGTACAATGTACATTATATAAGTCGTCGTAGTTTATAGAAACTCTCGAAGTACAATTTGTATCGAAGCTGAGGTACATCTCGTAAATACTTTTTTAAGTTAATATCAAATCTAAATTCTGTAAAGTCTTCTTAAGTGCATTGTTGCTCTATTTTAAATTTAAAAATTTTCAAATTGTTGTCAGTGATCATCATATGCAGAAAAGTAAAAATTGTTGACTCATTGAAAATCAAAATCAAGCGCCATCACTTATTATATTTATTTTCCGATCTTAAACGCAAAGCTCATTTGAAAGAAAAAATGATAACGATAATTTATTTTTGCATTGTTATTTATCAAAAGTGCATTTTTTTGTATATCAATGCCGCCGGCTGTCTACTTGAATACAACTATTGAATTTAATGTATCATGCGGTTATATTTACAATTTTTTTCATTACATTTGAAGGAAACATTTTAAGCATAATATCACAGAGTTATAGTTATTTGGAGTTTTTTTCTCAAATCATAACTGTTTCCAATAATTTGCCAAAATTATGTCGGGTTTAATAAATAAAATAAATTCAACATTAAGATAATTGATGTCTAGGCGTCAAAGGCAAACTTAAAACGTGTGCTCTACGT
This sequence comes from Epistrophe eligans, assembly GCA_951394125.1. Lineage (NCBI taxonomy): Eukaryota > Metazoa > Arthropoda > Insecta > Diptera > Syrphidae > Epistrophe > Epistrophe eligans. The sequence goes on from OX596031.1 coordinate 1,463,474, forward strand.
ACAGGGTACGATATGTAACCCAAAATCTGGCAGTTGGGCGAACGTTTTTGTTTATACATCTTCACCGTGAGCCCCGGAACTCACTTTTTTTTATTTCAATTGTGATAAATTGTTTGCTTTATGCAATTATATCAGTTTAATTCAATTTAGTAGATTGCCTTTTTATTGACAACTATAATAGTCAGCGACCAGAAAGCTGACCAAGGATTAGTTTGAATCAGAGACTAAAATAAAATTCTTTTCATAAAAAATACATACACATGTAATCAATCATATACATACAAGAGTATTTATTCAAAATAGAACAAAAGCCAGTTTTTAAATATCAATTAGAAGTAGATATCTAATAAAAATTATCTTTTATAAGTAGTCTCAGATCTTATCTGCTCAACAGACAAACATCATCGCATCACCATCTTTCATAAAACTAAAAATAGAATATATTATTCAAAATATTCGTTTCTTAGCAAAGCATAAAATACTGGGAAGTTATTAATGAGTTCTGCCATATACTCTACCGAATATTTTCAGATTTATTTTTATTAAAAAAAACATTTATTACTATATTGACCCAATGAAAGTTTGGCTTCTGTGGGGGTTTTTATTTTATTGTTTTAATGGAAAGATTTGCTGTCAAATGAAGTTTAATGGCTATTTGAAATGACATAGGAAAATTAATAAATTATTTTTCGACGAAAATGATATTGAACCCATAAAATAAACTTTGATGACCCGAACGGCGCGCGGCGGCGACATGAAACTTTGATTTTAGTTTAATGATTTTTTTGGATAGATATAATACATAATATGTATGTATGTATAAAACACTTGAACGTTAATATTCGAACCAGATATGTATATAAATGATGTACATACATATACATATATGTCAATAACTTTGATTGAATCATCGAATTCTTATCAAACCAATTATATTTTGACGCCCGCCAGTGGCAAGTCAAGTGTATAAATTTACAGAAGATGAGATGTTTGTTTATAGTTAAATTAAACCAGTTTGTTTTTTAAAAAAGACTTTGTTGATTTTTAAAGTTGTTATCTTAAAAGTTCTTACATTTTGTAACCAAGATAAGCCCGCAACGAAGATAAGGACAAAATGTATATATCATTTAATTTTGAAGCATCTTTTGTTACAAAATGTTCTTAAATGTATGCGAATTAAATTTATTTATGATTAAAATTGTTTAGGTCATATCCGCGTATATTAAAAAGAACATAATTTTGGATTTTTATTTTCAATTTATTATTTTTCATTTTAAAATTTATCAGTTCTATCCAATCATAAGAAAAACAAACTTTAATTACTCAAAGCTATATACAGGGCAAATTAATCGATTGAATAAACTCACCGCTTCCTTTGAAGTGTCATAATTATAATGTAATTTTGGAGTTTATTCGTATATGAAAAACAAAATATGAATAGTTGAATTAGTTATTACTCATAGCGGATGGTTTAAATTTTGTTCTAGGTTATAAAGAATTGGATTTGTGAAAAATAAAAAGCTCGAGGTATTTAATAAATAATGCCTTAAAAGGCGCATATGAGCCGAGTTTTTTGGGCCACAGGAAAAATTTTGCCACTTTGACGGACCCAACGATTAAAAGGATTTAAAAAAAAGAGAAAGGAGAATATATAGCGTCCGTTATTAGCTACTTAAGGGGGATAAAAAATATAATTATAGTTTAAAAAAAAATAAATCTACATATAATGTTTTTTGTAACAGATAGAATATCCAATATTTTCGTAAGTCGGAAAATCTAGTAAACTATTCACTTTTGCGATACTGTTTCCCAAAAGTGAATAGTTTAATAGATTTTCCACTTTAACATTAATCCATGATAAACCGTTTTTTGGAACTTTTATATAACTTTTGATTTTAAAAATTTAAATACTCGTCTGTATAAATCTAAAATTGGGTAAAAAACCATAATGGCATTGAAAAAATAATCGATCTTCACTTTTAAAATAAAGTAAAGTTTATATAATTTCTAAAAATCATTGCAAAGTATAATTTTCCGTTTTAAAATTAAACAATTTATTTAGAAATTTTTCTAAATTTTACACTTTGTAAGAAACTTTATGTGTCCAAACTATTGAATGTAGTAGGATTTAAGATCCACGCGAGGCATTTGGACGATTTTGAAAATGGTAGATGGTAAGCAATTTTTAAGAAATACTTTATGATTGTTATTTTATTACTTTTCATGAACCATAAGAACCCTGTCAGAGCAAGAACGTGCGACCCTATGGTGTGTTTTATTTTTACCGCACCCACCCAATCTTATGCATTTATGAATTCAATACATTATTGTTGCTGCTGGTATATTGCTACTTCTTTATTACATACTTTTTGTAACAATTCAACCACATGTCGTTAAAGTATTGCGAGATGCTTGAATAGCGATAAGAATCCTAGGATTGGCTTTTGATATTTAATTACTTTAGCAGAAAGTTATATGTATTGTATCAAAAAAATTTTGAAGTGTAGGTAATATCAATTAAAATTTTACATTCAATGTATGGGATTAAAAATACAATAAAATTGTATACATCTTTGTTATTTATTATGTATATAGATTTTTTAATTAGAAAAATACCATAGCAACTCAGATGAGAAAAAATGTAATTAGTTAAAATGAAGTCAGAATCCTGAAGCATAAAAATTTTTTTGTAGTAGATCAAAACTTTAGCCGTGTTTTGCTGAAAGTGTATAGCAACTCTGCAAAATTTTTACACGCACACAATAACAAATCATTTTTTGTTTTGTGAACAAAGAAAAACAAAATATTTATAATCACTCTTTTTTGTTATTTTTTGCGAGTAAAAATTTTGCTGAGCTGGCTATTCACTTTTTCAAAAACAGGGCTTTTTATTAATCTTATAGATTTTTTAATTCAAAACAAGAAAAAAATGATTCTTGTGAAATTTGCTGCTAGGACAAAACACATCTTAAAATTAAAACGAATTATTTATTATTGTAAATCCTGAAGATGAGTCAAAAAGACCTCACTATATTTATTAATTAATATAATATTATATTAAATAACCAACCTAAGAATCTTATAATATAAAAATATGAACAATTGTATACAGTAAATTCTGAAATAATAAAACAAAACAACCAAATATCTACATAATCAAGAATAGTAAACGAGAAATTATATAACTTGAACCGAACAAACGAGCTAAAGTATTTATTTTCGAAAACTGTCGCGTCACATGAAATTTTAATTAAATGCGACTAACTCAAGCGTTTTATTTGTTTATTCAATTTCACAAGTTTATTTTATTTTTCTTGGGTTTAAAATAAAATGTCGGTATACTAAAAATTGTATTGATGGATCTTATTTGAAGAAGGTTGAATGTTGATGTTAATATTAATTGAACTTTATGGTTTTGAGATTTTTGAGCATTTTAAATTAAAAGTTTAATAATTTCTTTTTAAGAACTAGCCATTTATATGATTTGGGTATTTCAAACAAATTGTTTGAAGAAGAACAAAACTTTGTAAAAAAAAAACTTCGTAGCAAAATTTGTTTCAAAGTACTTATGTATTTAGATTTCGGAGATTTACAATAATAATTTGTCTTTATTAGCTTTTTACTGGAGTCATTCCCATATATTTTTTTGTTTTTATTCATCTCATGTCTCTTTATGTTCTGAGTTTTGACGAACTTTTAATTTATTTAGTATTCAATTCGTCAATCGCCAAATGTTCTCAATTTCTTAGACAATATTTTAAAAATAAATTCTATTTTGAAGAAGATAAACCTACGTACCTATATTATGTAGTGTATATGCAAAAGATTTGATTTTAGTTTCTGCGATAAACTCTTACGATTGAGAGGAACTGTAAATATTCTAATCTATTTAATTATACCAATATATTGAAGCGCTACCCATTTATGGGAAAATAGGATGCAAAATTAGATTTTTTTAACAAAGAATAAATTAAATATATTATTAGTTCTGATTTGCTTTGATTTATTCAACGTTTTTATTTCTACATTTATCTTAGATTGACATTGAATAAATGCAGCAAATGCACTTCAAATTACTAAACAACAATTCTCTGTAAATTGAGTAAATCAATTACTTTCAATTTTTTTTTAATTGCGCTAAAAAATGATTATATGTATATAATAAAAAACATTGTTTTCATTGCGTGGAACTCGTGTTTGCACGCTAGCAAAAAATGTGGAATTTAGTGGAAAATTGCATGTTATATAATTATTTTCTATGAAACTATAGCTTTTAGTTAGATGTTTTAATAAAATAGCCGAGCTCTCCGCACGTACTTCTCAAATTTGTCTGACTTTAAGCAGGGGATTTAACGACGAATCAGAAAATTCTTTCCAATAATAAAACAAAGTGTAGGTACCAAAAATAAAACAAAACTATCCACTACCACGCCCACTTTTCATGTATTAGAATAAATTGTATTCTTAAAATACGTCTTTAGGAGGCAGCAAATTTATATACATATATTTATATAACTCTCTTGAGCCAAAACCATGGCATGTGTATCTAAGATTATCTAATATAACTCGCTCAAATTAAAATTATTTATATTATAAATGGGGTAAACAAATAGAATTCGTTATAGAAATTCATTGTTTGTTTTAAAAGTTTTAATTATTTCATGTCTTAATATTTTTCAAAAATTAGCTATTTATAGGGTAAAATGGGGTATACCTACATATTTAAAGGGATATGCACTTCGAGTATCACTTACTGGATACTTAATAAAATAAAAATTAAAACAAAAATAGCATCCTATTTTAATAATCCTATATTTAAAAGGTTATGCTTAGGGGATGGACTTGGGCAATATTTTTAAAATTTAACTATTTAGAGGAGAAGATTTTTGTTCTTCAATCAAGTTTGAACGGCTGTTTTTATTAGGTTAGGTATAAAATACTTTTTATAACGGTAGTAGGGTTGCTGGTTTCAATACAGTACACAAATCTAAGGCAATAAATTGCCCAGGTTGTCAAAGTTGGAAGTGTCAGAAAATAAAAATGGCTTCTCGAGTGCCCACAAAACTAATCAGCGTGTAATTAGGAACAACAACAAAATATGGACATATGACTAGAAATGGGCACTGGATCCACAATTTTACTCGATTTTTATAAATGCGCAGAACTGAATAAAAATGAAAACATTTATAATATTACCTTTAATATGGGTACTGTGGGTTTTAATAGCTTTACAAAATATAATAAAATTTTGACTTTTGAGTTATTTAAATTGCTAACCTAAGGCGCCAGTTATAGTAGTCATTAAAAACCAACATGGGAACGTTTATAAAGTCAAATAAGATAAGATAAACAGTGATTCGCAGTTAGGGTGACCAGATCTATCCTCATTGAAAAGAGGACTTCTAAAAAAATCTCAAACGAAAAAAAATATTTTTTTATTTTATTTTTTTTAAAAAAACATCTATCATATAATAAGTAAAGTTAAAATAAATTTAACAAATGAAAATTTACTAACTACTAATAGTAGTATTGTTTTTTTTTTTCAAGTACTATTCAAGTAAGTATAGGTATCATTTTAACTTTTGTTTTATTTGTCATTGGACCTTATTTTCATTGGGGGATCTTTAATTTTTAAATTTAAAAAATTGGTCTACTATCTATTTCCGTCTATTTTATCTCTTTTAAGACCTTGTTCAACCAACATACATTTTTGATTGTGGTTTTGTTTCGCAGAAAATTGAAAATTAAAAATTAACCTAAAGAAAACAGGACAGATCGTTTATTTTTCAAAAAGATACCCGACAAAAGTTTCTTAGGTTAAAAAGAGGACTTGTCCCCTTAAAAGGGGACGTCTGGTCAGCCTATTCGCAGTGCAGTGCTATCTTTTCTCTTTACCCATTTGTCGTGAAAAGAAAAGAGAACACTGTACTGAGATTCACTGCGGATCTAATTTTGCGTACCTACTCAATCGAAATGATTATTTTGAGGAAACAAAAAATCTAGTGGATTGAAATTAAAAACAAAAAATCACAAAAAATATTATAAATATTTTCTTTTATTATTTACGAATTTATAAATTTGTGAACCGAAGTCGGGCGGGTCAGCTAGTTAAATAATAATTGTCTCTTATATGTAATTTGGAGTAGTTTAGATACCTACTACTCTTTATAAAATTAGAACTTGGCGTACTTTTAGATCTCATTGCTTTTCACGAGAGTTTGACCCGCTCCTAGGGAATTTTTGATAAAATAATACATTTTGTTTTCTCATTTTTTTCAAAATTTTGATTTTTTTTTATATTTTCCCGTTATCTTTAAACTCCCCAAATTCTCAAGAAAAAATAAATGTGATCTTAATTGGCAATTTAATAGTGTTCAATCGAGCCCTTTTGCAAACAGATTAGTTAAACCTTGGTCAACATTTTGGCTAAATTGTAAAGCTGCTTTCGAACAAAGCACATACAAATTTCAAAAATTCATAGGTACTATATCCTTTGAAAAAATTTTCATTGCGATTTTCGAGTTCAGCGGGGTTATACGAAAAATATAGCGACATTGAATTCCATTTTGGCTGCAAACTAGTGTAATTAGTGTTGTTTTAAATTGAGGCAACAAAAATTGATTCAATAGATACTACCTTCCTAGGTGTATCTATCTTATAGAAATAGGTTCAGATCTCAAATTAATTCTAAAAAAAATAACCGACATTATAATAAAAATTATCGTAAGCGACTATGAATTCATAAATATTTATGTATTAACTTAGCACCTTTATTTACAGACTAGGGTAGGTAAAAAACTTTAGCAACTGATTCCGCACTTACTTACCATTTAAGTTCCGCAGCCGTATACGTACTACGAATTCCAGTGATGTAATTCACTATTCGATCACTGCGTTGGATCATTAGTTTGAGCAACGCCTAAACAATGCCCGCACTGAATGAGGCAATCATACGAGATTAGCTTCTCTTTTTTCGAATAAGTTTCAGTGTGACCTTGCCACTTCCGGGTCTTGAAAATGACGGTTTTGTAACTTGTAAGACAATCACTGAACACAACTTACTGTTGTCTACGTATATTTATTTATTTTATTTCTAATTGAAGATTGATAGATAATAAATCACTTTTCAGCTCAACGGGAGCCGGACGCTCATAAAATATTATTTAATAATAATACACAATTGTTTTGATTTTTATTTTATATTTTCACTTCTTTAAACAATTATGATTTTTTGCATGCACTCATTTGTTTTGTTATTCCACCCAAGCACATGCCATGCCAATACACTCGAAACTTTGCTAGGTAAATATTATACAGCGCATAGCATAGACGGCATTTTAAATTGTATAATCGATTTGATGATTTTTTCTAATTTAATTTTGCACCGTTTTATCGAATAAAAATAAAAAAAAAAAAAAAATGTTTACCTACTATCAAAATCTACGATATTAAATGCGGACGTGAGTTTACCGCTACTTTCGACTTAAATATTGTTTCTGCTTCCTTTTTAACATTTTTGATTATCCTTATATCTAAACGCGGGCGGTATCAAAGAACTCTTTAACAAAGAAATCGTAAAGTTGTTTATTCCTTTTTCTTATGGGATAATTCTAAAAAAATGATACAAAACAGCCGACAAGAATGACAGCCGAACGAATCACAACACAACAGAACGGACAACACAACACAACTACACAACTGGAACTAAAATAAATTTTTATTTCTGAAATCGAAAAAGCAGAAACAAACAAAATTTTACATTGGAATGAATTAAAGAATGAACTATGAATGAATATTATAATTTTTGTATGTGGAGTAGGAAGGGTTCGGTTGGCATTTCTCTAATAGTAGTTAGTATAAATGTACTTCATAATTATTAATTCTTTTTGGTAACGTGAAAATTCGTCCCATATAAAAATCCCTAGTTGTAAAAATTTGTAGGAATTTTCAAGTTGTAAAACAGATCTATTGCACTTTGTTTTAGCCTATCTACCTGTCTATTTGTAAAATTAAAAGAAAAGCCTTTAGTAAAACGACTATTTTTTTTACATTTAGCTCTACAAATGAAACACGTGAAGTGCTTGCATACAATGTCATGTTCTAAGAAATTTTAAATTTACCTTTCTTTTTAGATCAATAGTCCAGTAACCTTGTCGTTTCATAGTAGGGAGACCTAGCATCCTTGTTTATGATGTAGGCCTTATGAATAACCCAAGTTTTTGACCTCGAACGCCGAACTCATCATGGTAAAAAATCCATAAAACGCGAATTTTTCGAGCTTATTTCAGTTATTGGCGATTTTAGCCCGAAAGGGCTAGTTTTGATTTTTACTCTGTTTTACGATTAAATTTTCTTTAATTTGAGCCAAAATCCGTGTCTGTAATACTCTGACTCTGTTTGTTTGAACTTGCTTTTTTCGAGTGAGTATTCCATGTTTGTGAACAATGCTCAACTCGTTTTATTCTCTGGTAGTTTCCAAGATACAGCTTCTCAAACAAGAAGAATAAAAAACAGTTAAATAATAAATTTAGAGTATTTGGCATAAGATGCAAAATTATGAAAAATTTTTTTCAAAAACTGTTGAATAAAACAACTTTATTTAAAAAGAAAATTTAGAAATGGATATCTGACTTTAAGAAAAGGTATACGAGAATACAGATGGTGCTGTTATTTGTGTATGGTTCTTTTTCTATTTTAAGTAATTAAAAAAAAAAAAAACGAGAAGTGATATATACACCCTCCCATACATTTTTTTTCTTCTTGTGACCCATGTAGTATACATATTTTGATACATCAGAAAAAAATCAGAACAATCAGATTTGACGCAAGGATCTCAAAAAATTTTAGGTTTAGATTTAGTATGTAATGCATATCTATATAGGTATACCTAAAAATATCATATTGACAAGTTACAAAATAATAATAAAAAAAAGGAGCATTTCTAAACACTTTGTATAGGTATCTACCCCGAGAGTATATTTAGTGTTTTTTTTTTAATTTGTTATTTAAAAAAATTAAACGTTGGTGCATTTGTCCTTGAAATGTCTTTTTGGTGTAAAGTGTAACTACATTGTTAGCTCGAAACAAAGATCCAAGATTGGTTGCGCTCTTTTGTTATAGACGGTTACTTTTCTGTTATAAACGAATGAACCATAAAATTTATATTTCAAAAATTAATTTTGTAATTTAATATTTATATTCATAACCAATAAATATTGCCCTGAAAATTAATTTCAAGCATTTATCATTAAAACTCGAATATTTATGTAGATAACATTCAATATTATTTGAGAAAAAATCCTATTTTGAACCAAAAATATTGTAAAACCGCTGGTAGCGATTTTTAAATGATATTGGGTTTTAGGATTTTCGGTCCTCATCATTTATTTTCAATTTAAGCTTCATAATTTAACCTAGTGTTGTTTTTCAGCAATTGTTTTTTTAATTACCTTACAGTAGGTACAGGTAGGGGTAGCTTGTGGTATATTGGTGAAAAAGCATTTTTTCTTTTACAAAAACATTTTATGTTATTTGCAATAAAGTAATGGAATTTTCGTTATTTAATTTTTTATAAAATCATAAAACAAATATTTTGAAATCCTATAATAATATCCTAATGAAAAAAATGGTCAAATGATGGTAATGAAGGTAGGTATGTACATACATAGGTATAATGAGGGTTTTTTTTCTTTGGATCTGGATCTGAAATTGGATGTTTTTTGTGGCGAATGGATTAAAAATGTGGAGCTGGTCGCTGTTCAACACTGAGCTCGAAGGTCGGCAGTAATTTTATTGCATTGGTGTAGGTATAGTAAGTGGAGTTAATAAAAAAACAGGTAGGTAAATCAGCCAAAAAATAAAGATCTGGAAAAATTCAGATCCTGCATTTCGAAATTTCAAAACTGAAAAATGAAATCCCAGATTTTGCTTATTGATATTAATTAATATTATGTGTTCCTAGGTACATAGGTAGGTACCGTTACGCATTGCGTATAATTATCTTTGTCAACTTTTTCCATGCAAATGCTACCTACCTATATGACACTCTGGTGAGTCCCATCGTGTTTACATTAGACACTTTGAGGCGCTCTTTTATGTTACGGGGGGCACACCAAGTTAGCCGCAAATTAGCTCTTCAGTAACTTCGTATGTATGCTCATTAAGTATAGCTCAACAAAACACGCCTTTCTTTGATTTCAAAAGGCTCAAAAAGTTGTTATTTTGTACCTTACTAACCAAATGTCTTAAATTCTGTATATCATCAAACAACTTCATACAAGTTCGTCGTACTGTTGTAGCTGACGCGCATCAAATTTGCGCGCAAAATCTAGCTACCCAAACCGGAATTTTTGACAACTCTACGATTCTTCTCCCCCTCCGGCATCGACATAATGATCCAAATTACTTTTCAGTTAAAAATAAAAAAATTATATATTGTTCTAGATGCTTCTTTTCCTGCGCCATCTCCATCTGTTTCTTTCTTACATCAAATATACAATCAACCTATCTTACAAATGTTAGTATAATCTATCTATATCTACTGTATACAATATATGCCACTTTAATATTTTTTTCCCGACTCGAACATCTCAACTACGTCAGCACAATAACAACAAAAATTTCTACAATTGCGAGTACCTACTTAAATATACCTACATCCAACAAAGCTAAACAACCGAACCGATAGTTTATATCACGATGACACGTCATGAAAACACATGAACCAGTTGGGCTGTAGTCTTGTAGTAGTCTTTCCTTTACCGTAACACCCGCGCTCCAACACTTCACATGAACGAAAAATTTATATTTTTGGCTTTGAAACAAACCAGCTCTGCTATGCGAGGCAACAACCAACCCTAAATGAAAGAGAGAACCGAGTTTACAGAGTGTTTCCCTTTCCATTACATGAGACATGCGTAGTCGAAATGGTGGCAGAAATAAAATATTTTTCCCAAGTTTTAATTTTCAATAAAACTCAACTTTTGGTAAAATTTGAGGACAATATTACCATTAGTTGGTAAGGGGGAATCCTAAAATTTTTTTTACCAAGTTTGAACGATCGACACTACTGTGATCAATTCAAAATTCTCGCCAAAATTTACTACACAAATTCTCATTTGAGATTAATGCTTGGACAGGTATGTATATCTACCCTATAGTACCTATCTACTTTTTGCTCTTCGAGTGCAAGCTTATCAACATCACTGGTTAATTTCTTTTTATGCTTATGTCTGCTGATTTTGTTTGATTTATATTATAAATATCTACCGAGTTTTAATGTAATATAATTTTTAATTACCTAGGTATGTACCTATACAACTAATTATAGATAAAAAAAATCACTAATTGATATAGGTAGGTGCCTAGGTACCAATGAACCCTTGTTAACATAACGGGCATTGACTCTTGGAAATGACTAATCCACTATTGATCTGGTAGGTAAATATGTATATTGGATATGTTTGTATTTAGATACCTACTACATATTTATTGTGGAAAGTAGAAAGGATTAATCTTCCTAGGTACTTAATTTAAATTCAATTCCTCAATTTAGCGGTAGGAAGGTTGTCCATTTATGTGCATACCTAATGAACCTCTTTCATATAAGTAGGTAGGTAGGTACATACCTAATTACATACATAGGTATTTAAGTATTTAAGTTAAATGAAGTAACTTTATTTAGGTACATATACATATATATTTGTAGATATATTTCGGTAGATACATTAGTAGTAGCTACGTACCTCTGTCGTAGACTTTACAATGAGTGTTTGAAAATATAATAAGATAAATAGGTATACCTAGATAGGTTAGGTACCTAACCCTATAAATCTAGATCATAATCAAGTTCATATAGATAAGAAGGTACAAATAGGTACATACCTATACATCTATGTACATTCATACATGTAAACATATACATATTCTCTAGGTTTACTAGAATATAGTCCCTATACATTATGTATGTACATAATGTATGTCTTTATATACATATACAGGTTAGAATTTATTACCTATAATTTAATACAGTAGTACCTATGGGTTCCAAAAGAGAAGGTAAAGTTTTAGACAGCCTACCTAGGTAGTGAAATACCTACCAAAAGAATATTTTATAGAAAAAAATCAAGTCAATAAATGGGGAAGTAGGTAACCTACCTGTAATGCACTTTTGTTTGAAAAAAATTGTCCAATTTAATTAAAAAATACCTAATAAACAACTTCAAGATTCCGAATTTTTCATGACAGACTGTACCAATATGTGTATGTAGGTATGTAGTGGATAGGGAATACATAATGTAGGTAGGTAAGATACATTTATACCTACACAAAATTGTAAAATGTTTTAGGTTTTAAGAGTTAAAATCCACAATAGGTTGGGTATGATATAGGCGCCTACCAAGCATATTGCGCAACTAATTTGAATGTTTATTTATTTATAATAATAAATGGTATATTTTCTTATGGTTGAGGTTAATTTTTTAAAACTATACCTATGTGTTGTGTAAAAACGTCTGGCAATTTCTCTTCGTTTTAGGAGACCAGTCATTCCGTCTCATCTATACGGCCCTCAGAGGCTTCGCAATGACCAATCGAAAACACCACATTATCTATTTTAATCAGCTGTTTTTGACAGCTTCTGTCAAAAATAATTGAATTGGTAAGTGGAATAACAGTACCAGCGCCATTGCAGAAAATACAAAATTATTTCTTCTGCCTCAACAGCTAATTTATTTATAAGTAGGTATACATACATAGGTCTTATGTAGCAAGGTGCATATATACCTACACACAAGTAGTAATTCTGCGAAATGTTTATAAAGCTATCTAACTACATAGGTAATTAGGTAGGTAATATTATAATTTTTTGTATGGGCCTGCGGGTATACCTAGGTTATTCCAGTAGAATTATGGATTTAATAAACCATAAATTGGTAAATTATTGTTTCTTAAAATGAAAATACAGCCAGAACTAGAAGACAAGGTAAAGAATATTTTCCGGTGATTTTGAGGGCGTACCTTTAAAAAGTGGGCGTGTCCAACCCTGATTTTATATGTGTAACACTGGAATCGGAAACCGAAAAGTTTTTTAGGTATACCTAGCTACATAGGTATCTACATAACTACATAGGTATGTATATAGCTATTTAACTACCTACTTAAGTAGCTATTTTTTTCATAAATTTGTAGCCTAGGGCCTTACAACAATTGAAGTTTAAAAAAAAATTCTTAAAACCTAACCCAGTTACGCCTAATTTTCAAGAGTACATTTAGATTTTTCGAGAACAAAAAAAATAATTCACTTGACACGAACTGGTGGCGCTAGTAGTAACAGAGCGTTATAAAAACTACTATATATAACTCATTACCTCTCACTTTTGGATCATCTCCTTCTTATAAACCCTGTTGCCAAAAGAGTCGAGATCTAATTGTCAACAATATATCTGACTCTTTTTGGCGCACAAAACCAAGGCAACGAACGTGAGCTGTAATACTTCCGCCGCCATACTGATTTGAACACGAGACGAGTTCGGTTGTGTTTCGCGGCATTTTCTTGTCCCATAGTACTTTTTTCTCTCTTTTACTGTGTATGCTGTATGGTGGAAGCAAAAACCCATTGCAACAAAGTAGTGTGAGTGTATTAAGAAGAAAAAAAGTTGCACTCGTCGTTCTTCGTCGAAAATAAAAATGGAATTTTCTTTTGAGAAAAACTAATAAATAAATTATTTTGATGAATTTTTCTTGGCTTTTGTGATCAATTGAAGTTAAATTAACCTGGAAAGTATTTTTTGTGAAAAAATTCTCGATTTGATGCCAGCAAATTGAGGTCGAAGTGGTGCCGATTTGCAGAAAACATCCACTACATACCTACATACTTGGCTGAAGTTTATTTCAATAAAATCTAATTTGGATATTTATTTACTTAATAATTTAAACCAATAGAAGCATTATGAACAAAGGTAAGAAGTAACTTATTTTAAGTAAAATAGAAAATGGTAAATTATTTTATTTTTCCCCTGAAAAGGACGGCGGGTTTGCAATGAAATTAATCTGAAAATTCGAGTAGATTTTCTGATGTGTGTGAGCTGCTAATAGACTCATTCATTAAAGATAAAGACAAGTAGATGGCGCACTGTAGCCCGGTTCGATTTTTGAGTTAGGATTGTGTATTTGCTGCATCCTGCAACTTAAAAGCTCTTTTAAGATGCAGTTAAAGTTGAGTTTTGGGTTTGTTCAGAGCAGTGCTGCCAATCTTGTGATCACTTGACCCTTATTAGCCTGTTATGTCAAATTAGCGTAAGCCTTATTTCTTTGGAGCGGGTGAAGTACTCATGAGAACATTGCTAGCCACCTGCGAAATTTTCGTGCTTTTTTCAGTTGTTGACGATTTTAATCCTAAGGGACAGTTTTCGATCATAACTTGGCTTAACGCTTTCAAGGTATCTACATTTTCTTTAATTTGAACCGTGTCTGTAGACCGAATAGTTTCCAAAATACAACTCTTCAAAATGTATCAATAATTACCTACAAGTAGTACTTATACAGAGCAGTTAAATAGAAAATTTGGGGTTTTGGCATAGTTGCATTAAATATGGTACAGCGTGTAAGCTAAATCAAAAGTAGAAAAAATCGTCTGGGAGGGGATTTCTATCACTCCCCGTTTGGGCGGGAGGGGCAATTAAAAAAAAAAAAGATACTTAAAGTAGAATCACACAAAAATTAAAATCTTATGCCTTTTCCTAAATCCAGATATCCATTAACATCATAAACAACTAAGCAAAAAATCAAAATTACATGATTTGACGCAAGGTTAGATGTAAATATAAAGATGATAGACTACAAAGTAACACGGTTGTTGTTTCGAAATTGTTTTCTTCTTTTTTGAAAATATTTAGATTTAATTTGAGAATCGAAGGGCAGAAGAAGAAGAGAAACGGATCAAACATTTCAATTTCACGTGCGGTTATAGGTATTAAGATTTGTAAAAGGAAACAAAACAAAAAGGTTTATTTTTACATTAAGCATGGTCGTTAGACTGCCCAATCCAGCCAGTTAAAATCACGTTATGCAACAGAACAAATGACTGCCAGTTATGCAACTATTTAAACGGTTGTTCAGCAAATTTAAGCCTGCCGATGGGGTTTAACAGTGGTTCAGAGTTCGAGCATGTGAAGATAGTCAATTATATTAATTATATGCTTGCATTGAAATTCTTGATCATTACTTATCTAGAAAGCTTTATCAATAAAAAAAAAACTACCACTGAACTGTTAAAACCAAGTCATTTTTTGCGGCAACTTATAGTAAAATTGATCATAAAATGAAAGAATTTTTGCAAATCATAAAAAAATTAAAAATATATTATGTATGTACATATGTATCCATAATGTAATAATGTAAGTGAAACTATCATCCCTATTACGATTGTCAATTATCAATTAATAATTTATAAATATTAAAATATGGTACAGTAAAACTTTATTAAAAATACTGATCAACAATTCCGTCATAATTAGGTATCAATTTTTTTGTAATTCAAACCAGTCTGCACTATTCTCAAACAGGTATCAAAACTTTCATTTAATTAACGTACATTGTTAAATATCGATTTTCAATTTTTGTCAACTATCAATTGATAATATTGACGATCGTAATAGGGTTGTATGTAATTTTATATATTATAATTAAAAATCATATCACTTTTTTGTTAGGTAAATTTGTTTTAAAAATAAGTAACAACTAAGCTTTTTTAATAGACTTTTTTTTTAACCTATTTGAATTTTTTCATAAAGACTAAAAAATGTTTCCAATTTAATCATTTTTAGAAGAACTTGATTTTGATCCCATCATACCCGAAGATGAACGCCGTTTTTACCTAAAGGCTTACCCAAATGTTAATCATGTTCGTGAACGCAAGGTGCACTGCACAATATGTAAAATGCATATCGGCACAGCTCCTTCCAACGAGAGCATTATTCGCATGCACCCGATTCTGCGTGTAACCCATTGCAAAAAATGTCATGAGTTCTATAACAGTGGGGAATTCAGCAAAGGTGAAGATGGTAGCGAATTGTATTGCCGTTGGTGTGGGCAAGGAGGAGAAGTTTATTGCTGTTCGAATTGCCCATTTGTATTTTGCAAGTCTTGCATTATCTCGAATTTATCAAGGGGTGTAGTCGCCGATATTGAACAAAATGAAAACTGGAGTTGCTTTAATTGCGCACCTAAAATGTTGTGGCCATTAAGAGCGCAGCATTGGGCTTTAATAAAATTTATTGATAAGCAAAAGAAGTGAGTTAATTATTTTAATATTTTTTTTTCAACTAATTATTACTCTTTTCAAATTGTTTTCAGGGCAATTCTCAGTTCTAATTTATCTGATGCCGAAATTAAGGTACAAATGACAAAAGACCGAAGCTTATGCTGCAAGATTAAGAAAGGAAGCGGGTACGGAACTGATTCATCAGATTCAAGTGACATCTCTCTATCTCGTCTGAAAAAGAAAGCTGGCGAAAAACGCACCCGAAAATCATTGTCAAAAGAAGATCTCTCCGGTGGAGCTTCTCCTGCGCAAGCTAAAAAACCAAAAGGCAATGACGAAGTTGTTTGCACTCCAGATGTAATGAGCATGCTAGAGCCGGAATGTACATTGACAGTGCCCTCTAACGCAAAGGCAACCACTAACATTCAACCTGCAACTCCAAGCCCCAAAATAATGTCTATTCAGCCCCCTGCAAAACGGATATGTACTCCTCCATTGTTGGTTCGAAGTACTCAGTCTCCGCTTATTCGTCCCTCAACACCAGCTCAAGTGTTGAAGAAAACAGTTGTTGGACCACGATTGCCTACGGGCCAAGGATCGGATTTCACTACTCCAGTTTATCACACCATCAATGGTTATCGCATTGACTTGAATTCTGCCGCTCAGCAAGAAACTGTTCGATTGCCTAATGGGAAGTTAATTCAGGTAAAGCGGCAAGGGACTGGGCCGCAACAAGTTACTACCGTTCAGAATGCTCCAAACCAACATTCCACTCCAACCAGAGTTATTCACAATATAACCGGACCTAATATTTCGCCCATCGCAAATGTCCCCACTCAACAAATAGTTCACTCTAGTGGTGGACATATTATCCGCGCACAATTACAACCACCCCGGTCTATTGCTGTACAAAATACTGGCCTTGTTCCTCAGTTCCAGCTGCAACAACAGCAGCAGCAACAGCAGCAGCAGCAACAACAACAACAACAACAACAACAGCAGCAGCAGCAACAACAACAACAACAACAGCAGCAACCGCTACAGCCTCAATACCAGCAAATAACAATACGCCAGCCAAATCAGCAAATAGCCACTATTCGTTACCAAGGCAATACAACTCCCCAGATGGCAAACATGATTCAAAATGGAACTGTGCAGATTTTGAATGGCACCCAAGTGACAACTACTGGCGGACAGTTGCCCAATGTTCGACCATTACCTACATTCATAAAGCAATTTTTCCCGAACACTCCACTGGGCCAATCACGCACTCAATTGCAAAGTCAGATCTTCAATGCAATGGAAATTTGTCAACATTTAATGGGCAAATTGCAGACACTCACTAATTCAAATGCCTATAAGACAGCAAAAAGTATGACCGACGTAAAGGAACTCTACATTCACCTTTCCTACTTACTTACATATGCAATAGGAAGATTCAAAGGTTTACAAGATAATTGCTTAGCTGATATGAGAGATCTTGGCTTTACAAACGATGCGAATAGCTTAGAAAACGGCCAACTTGCTGCAGGTGAGTCAAAATTTCAAATTAAAAAATTTAACTTATAATAATTATTCTTAATTACTTCTTTACTTAACCAAGCCATCATCAGAAGTATTCAATATTTTCCTTAAAATTGTGACCCTTCTTCTACTTCTCTCACAAGACTCTAACAAGTCAAGTTTAAATGGAAAAGTGGTAAATTCGTTGTTTTTTTAGTCCTTGTCGCAATAAAGTTTGGATTTGGTTTTTTGGATTCTGGTGATGTATTGTATTTCAACTGATTTTTCTCTAAGTTTGTCGGTTTATTTTTGCCTTCCCCCTGACCCATAATGCATTTTTTCACTATGTTCATTGTGTTAAATGCCTCTAAATATTTTAAAACACACCGTCTTTGTTTCCATGATTTCAAATCCATAATATGTACATCCTTTTTTTTAAGACACAATCGCAATCTAAGTAAAACCAATTCTTAAATTATAATGGTAAAACAATTAGTAATTTTCAAAAAGCATTCAATAGTTTTCTTTATGATGCTATGCTTTGTGCATGATCTCCTGAGTGCGAAGTAGGACATGAATAAAAATTTATTAATTATCCGGGATTAAATTTTCCTGTGAATATTTCTATCTTTCGAAAATTGAGAGAGATCGTGAATGATAATGATTATAGTTTCCCTTGGAAATTATTGGTTTGGTATAGTCAATACATTTTCCAGTGAAATTTGAAATTTCATTTAATTTTCTGTTCGGGGGATATTTTTTGTAGTTGATTTAAACCATAGCAGGAAAGTTTTTGGGAGAATAAAATATACTGGCCCGAAATTCTCCTCGAGATTCCTGATGGGACCAAACGTTAAATTAAGGCAGATTTCTCCTTAAGTGACAAAGGAAGTGATTTGACAAAAGAGTTTCATATATCACTTCTATATTCTGCGATGCCCTCATCCAAAGTAAACAGATGGAGTGCTTATTGTTTCAAAATGTTTATTCTCCTTGCCAAAAAAATTACAGACGACAATCATTTAGTTTTTATCTTCAGTAGAACTCGAATATTAATAATTAAAAGTGAATTTCGTATTTAAAGTAGAAACATACAAAAATATGACGTGTGAATGTTCCTCCCCTAGGCAATAAGGATATCATTCACATGGAACCTCGTACGTTAGTTTTATAAAATGTGATATGAAGTACACTGTGTTTAAAGTAAAATGTGTTATAAAAATATAAACAGCTATCCTAAGAAGCAGAAACTGCCGCCCAGTAAGTACAACATTGGAATTTTATGCTGAATTCGATCATACGGTCCATCATTTAGTCAAAAAGTATCTTTCATACTGGACCGTTAACTTAAATTGTATACTATTGTCTCAACCGCGCTATTGGTTATTAAATTTTGTTTTGTACAGCTGATGTTCCTTGGTCCACGTGAATGATACCTTATACTAAATTGATGTTATCAGTTAAACGTTTTCTTGTACTTAGTAAACTCTCGGTTCCTTTCGAATTAAGCATAAAACTACGAACAATAAACGAATACTGGTATAAATGTAACTTTTTTTTTTTAGGTATGGATATGGTTCGTACTGGAAAGATAACAGACTTTTCCAACGTTGATTTGGAGAGTTTTCATTCTTTAATTGTGCAAAATATGAATCTTATGAATTCGGCAGTAGCGGACTCTTCAACAAACAATGAAGTTCAAGTAGAAGCATCCGGAGCCTCAAAAAAATTAACTCATTTAAATTATAACCGAATGATTATCGGACAGAATGGCTATCCTGTCACATCAGAGTTAGAAGGAACTGTTAATGATGATGATGAAGAAGAATGTCTCATAGTGGATTTAGAAGAAAATAATAGTCCTGAGACGATTGATCTCGAATCAGAAAGTGAAACTGAAGATTGCCTATTGGTTGAACTAGCTGATAGGATTTCCGAAAAACATACCCCTCCTACAACACCACCAGTCAATGAAGAAGAAGAAGAATTTGAACATCCAGGACTTGTGACTTTGTACGAAAAAGACGATGACTACACGGCTAACCAAAGTTATGACGATGAGGAAAATGTAAAATGTTCGTGCACATTTTCAACTGAAGAAGATATCCAATTGATTGAAATTCTTAAAGGTTACCCTGAATTATGGTTTCCTAAAGAATCAAAAACCTCTTTACAAACAATGGACATATTATGGAAAAAAATCAATAAACAAATGCCAAGTAAGAAACAATATACAATTGTTTAAGCGAGTAATGTAATCCTTTTTAACTCAAATCTTATCTTTTTAGAAGGACTTAATAATCGCGAACGATGGCGAAATATTAAAAGAAGGTACAAGAAATCCTTACGAAAGGGTAATCATACGCCACACCAGTATGCTGAACAGCTAAAGTTCTTAAAAGGTAATTCAAACAAATCTATGATCAAGAACGTGTCAAGACTGGGGACTAGAGAAAACAACAAAGTATCAGACACAGATGAAAACAAATTACCAACACGAAAATATGAAAAACTAAAAGAAGACAAAGAGAAGCACAATACAAAAAAGAAAATGCAAGTTAAATCCAAAAGCTTCATAGAAACTAAGCCACATTCGATAGAAACAAGATCAAATAGAACTGCAATAGATTCTAAATATGAAAATCCATTCCAAGATCATGAACTTATTGTTAAAATGATTAGAATCATAGAAAAATATCCAAATCTATGGCACCCGAATTCGGATCTTGTCTTGCGGCGCATACCTCAACCAAAAACTTGGGTTGAAGTACATAAGAAAATAAATAATCGAAATTGTAAGACGACTTCATTGTCTTATTTTAGACAAGATATCCATACATTAATTTTTTTAATATTTCAGATTCTATACAAGACATAAAGTTGAAATGGAAATCACTGAGAGCTTGCTATACCAAAAATACCGCATCTTCAGCACCATTCAGAGAACTTTTACATTTCTTAAATTTCAATAAAAAAGTTTAAAGTGAATTTCGGTTTAACCATATAAATTTTTTGTTTTATGAATTCTTATTTAATAACATCTATATTATATACATTATATGAAATACAAATATATTTCAAAAAAACAAACGATGTTTATTTTATTTTTTAAAGCAGGGGACATTTTTTAGAGCAATGAAGTTATATTATTTTTAATTTACGCTAACAATCATTTTAAATTTTGTCTTCCATTAGAAAAACAAGCCAGTGATGCTGAAGAAGATGAAATTACGATTGTTGAACCCAAAACTGATACAATCAATCTGGATTCCGATAATGAAGACGATTTGCCCCCTCCAAGTAAGCCGAACGGAAACACTCCAGTGCAATCTGTTATTAGGAATAATTCCAACATTGCTGCGAACGCCAATCATGCTATGCTAAACATGACTGAACAAACACCGATCGTGACACCAACAACAACAACCAATGCAGATGATGAACTTACAGCTGAGTACGATTTCTCGAAGGTTGCAAGTCTCCTAGCTGGTATGTTAGAGGTTGAGCTAACCGAGGGCGGAACTGAATGTGTGCAGGCACCCAAAAAACCACGTAAAAAGACTACACATAAACCGAATCCAACATTAGTCAAACAGAAGGAAATACAAGAGCGCGAACGTTTAGAAAATATTAAAAAGACCTGTGTTAAATTGAAGATGGAAGTTCAGATTCCACTTAATAAAGTTGAGGATATATATGAATATGCTAAGCCAATGGTTGAAGAACTTAAACAGGAGAAGTTGAAAGCGGAAGAAACTAAAATTTTGAAAAAAGAAAATGAAGACGAAAAGAAGGGCGAACAAGCTGGAGATGAGAAAGCAGAGGAAGCACCAGAAAATGATATAAATAATACTAATTCAGAAAAGGAAACAGACGACAAAGAAGAATCTGAGGAAGTGGTTGTTGTGCTTGTTGAAGAGCCTGATAACTCAAAAGGAGATGAAGTAACAGTGGAAAATGGCGAAGTCGAAGCGGAAGGTGTTGGGCTAATCAATCAGGACGAATCTCAAGATAGTGATCGAGATCTTGTTCAGGAGGAAGATTCAGTGCACCCAGATGAATTGTTATCTAAGGATAATGAAAAGAATGAAGAAGGGGAAGGCGGCGATAAATCAAAAGAGGGTGAAAAAGTAAATAAAAACGAAGATGGTAACGACGAAGAAAAAACTGATTTGATCGCGGAAGACAACGAAGAAGAAGAAACTGATCTGATCGCTGAAGACAACGATGAAGAAGAAGAACCTGAAGTATCAATAAATAGCGAAAATAAAGAGACCTCTGAGCTGCCATTAAATACAACAAAAGTTGACCAAATTGAAACTGACACTGATCCGCTGAATAATGATGATAGTGATCAGTTGCCCCCACTTGAAATCACAAAAAACAAAGATGATAAAGAAGTTGAAAACAATCTCGATAGTAGTAGCCTCTCGCACAATTACAATAATATTTTGGGCAGAACCGAAGTAGTTTGAATGTATGCAGAGAAAATGATTTTAAATTAGTAACGATTAATACTTAAGTAATTTTTGCATACATTTATTTATTATTTTCTATTGCATATATTTGTAGGTTTGTTTTTTTTTTATTTTTATTATTTTCTTTAATTAAGAAACTCAATAAACGGATAGGTTTCCGTTGCTTTACAATATTAATATTTTTAATTATTACAATGTTTATTCTGTAAATAGGAACAAATTTATCGTTAAAAAATATTCAGTTATTTTTGTATATTAAATATAGGTTAGTGATGATCTTAAAAAGAAATAAATTGCAGCATTAGCTATATGAAATGCCAGATAAAAAATACTAAAATAAATGTGTAAACAAAATCAGTATTTTTTAATTTAAATTTGTAATTATAATCATTTATTTTTTGTTTCTTTTGCATGAATGAAGTGTTTGAGTTTTTATATTAGTGAGTTAAATTTGACAATCCTTTAAGTTACGTACTCCAAAAATATAATGCGTTCCTGCTTCTTCAAAACCTATGAAACGCCAACTCAATTTGTTCTGCATTAACAGATAATAGAATTCCATCTGTAATTTCTTTAACGGTAAATTTCCACAGTAATGAAACGTATTCTCTACCCGTTGGAGGAAAACAAAAAGCATATAAATTGTTATAAAAATAAAATTTTTGAACTCGAAACAATTTTAAATTTAAGTAAATAATTCACGTGAATCGAAAAATTCGATCGGATCGTATAGCAGAATAGGACTGGTAACGGCCAGCCTTGTTAAGTTAAACAAACGGCGTATTTAAACCCAGCCTTTTTGTGCGTTTCAACCCGAACAAATTCCACCAGGAAAATTTGACATTTCAATTTCCACATATTGCGAGTTTCACCCGAAAGTTTTTAGGTATTTGAAAAAATTTCTTCCATTTTGTACTCATAAGTTTTCATGATTACATAGTTAAATTGTGAAAATCCAGTGACCTGAAAAGGAAGGGAGAATCGTCTTCAATTCGATCTGCTTTTGACTCGATTTGCTCAATTAACTACTTCCAAAATTTCCAGTCAATTGACAGCGATTCCTGGTAACATTTTCTTAATAGAATAATCTGCGGGTTTCCACATATTCAGCCTTATGAATTCCATTGTAATCGGAAACTTTTCCGAATCCCGAACAAATCTATCACCGAATCCACTCCACTACGATGGAATCTGTTTTATGGGATTATTTATGAAAATAGATTCTAGCTGTTTCGATTTTCCTACAAATGACATAAATTTATTTATTCCCATGGAAATACACCTCAAAAAACATCTTTCGTTCTACCCCGTTGCTCGATACACAATAATTGTGCTCCCCTTGCGATAATTAATAAGAAATAAAATGTGCTCTTAAAAAATCAATAAAGACGAAACGAAAAGTTGCCGAAATCTTTCGTTGTATTTGTTTTGCAATGGGATTGGAACAACATTCCACTCTAAAACACATCCTACGAGCAAATAAAATAAAGATACACGCATATAAAAAACATTGGAGCGATAGCTGCACAACCAGAGATTATGAATTATAAAGATTGGAAAGCTCGGCTGTCATTCTGGTTTGCCTACAAGCTGGCTAAAGTGCCGTTTCGACTTTAGCTTTGCATTACGTTACGTTACACATCTCACCAAAAATGCTCCATCCCTGTTCTTTAACTCAACTGTCAAAAATTGTGTGTTTGTTCGCCTCATCGGCTCATGTAATTATCTAGATCGACTTACAAATTTTTTATTCCACAAATTTATTAAAAAAATCACATACAAAATTACAATTTCCATCACAAACACTACGGTTCAATTGAAAATGAATCGAACTAGCAAACTATTCTGGCCCGTAATCGTGACACCTAAAGATGCAGTCGTGAAATCCTCTGAAATCACTTCACGCAGTCAAAAGGTAACCCAAACCAAACAATAATTAGTTTATTTATTATGCAATAAATATATGAATTTGTGTATTTGTTTAGTTAATGTTGGAACTAGGTCTCATCAAATCATCGAATAATGGAACATTTCAAATCCTACCATTGGCGCAAAAAGCCCTTGACAAATGTATTGCTTTGGTTAACAAGCACATGACTGCCATTGAAGCTCAAAAAATCTCATTGCCGGTTTTAACTTCTAGTGGTCTCTGGAAGAAAACAGGTAGAGTCAAGATTTCAGTCTCAATAAAAAATTACTGTAAAATATTTATTATAGGAAGGCTTGAACAGGGAGTAGGAGAGTTTTATCTCGTTAAGGACAGACATGGCAAAGAGCACTTACTAAGTCCGGTAATTACGAATTAAAAAAAAAAAAAACAGCCTTAAGATTTTTTGATAAATTAATTTTTAAGACTCATGAAGAAGCTGTGACATCAATGCTTGCTAGCGCAGCCCCGATCTCATACAAACAGTTACCTCTACGTTTGTATCAGGTATTTAAGAAACTATCAGTCGTGTATCTTTTATCTTTTATTTGAAAAATATGTTTGTAGATCGGTCCTAAATTTCGTGATGAATTAAAGACACGCTTTGGACTTTTGCGCGCCAAAGAGTTTATCATGAAAGATTTATACACATTCGATAGAAATATAGAAGAAGCTCAAAAAACCTACGAACAAGTCAGTGAGGCATATTTATCTTTCTTCAAGAAATTGGATGTTCCTTTTGTCAAAGGTAACATGAAAGAAAAAACGATAAACTTAACATAATACATTTTTGTTGAGTAGTCGTGGCGAGCACTGGTATCATGGGTGGAAGTGTGTCACATGAATATCATTTTGTTTCCCGAACTGGGGAAGATCGAATTTTTCAATGTGAGGCTTGCAATTATTCATCGAATGAGGAGGCTTCTGGAGAGATAAGGAAATGCCCAAAATGTCAGTCATCGGTAGAAGAAACACGAGGAATTGAGGTGAGAAAAGGAGCATTTGTAAAAGCCTCTTCTTAATCATCTTCTTTTTCAGATTGGTCATACATTTTTACTGCAGGACAAATATTCAAAACCCCTCGGTGCAACATTCTTACAAGCAAATGGAAAAACTCAAAACCTATCCATGGGCTGCTACGGGATCGGTATAAGCAGGCTTCTGGCTGCATCCCTAGAAGTAAAGTCAACAGAAAATGAACTAAGATGGCCAAAGCTCCTCGCACCGTTTGATGTTTGCGTAATCTCTGCAAAGGTATAAAAATAAAACAAACAAATAGAAAATTAATTGATAATTTTAATGGCAGGAAGGAAGCAAGGAGCAAAGTGCATCCTATAACTACGAGCAGGAATTGTTCAATAATCTGACAAAGATTTGTGACCCAGACGATATTATCCTGGATGACAGAAGACATCTAACAATCGGTAAAAGATTAATGGAATCAAAGAGAATGGGTTATCCGCTCATCGTTGTGATAGGTTCGAAGATTTTACAAACGCCCCCAACCGTCGAGCTTTATATTGATGGGGTGCGCAGAGATGTCGAAACAAATGAAGTTTTACGAGAGGTGAATGCATACGTGATGTCAAAAACCCAGCTAATGAATGAAGAACATGGAGATACTAATTTTAATCGCATTTTATCTTATAAGCAATAAAAAGGAAATGTAAGAAAATGTATTTGGCCTAATTGTCTTTGCCTTCCAAAAGACTTTTATCTATTAAATGCTTTTCTAGCGCTGATTCCATTGCATGAATAAAACTTTTTAGGTCTATTGGATGGGTGAGGCTACCCATGAAGGTTGCGTGAGCTAAAAATGGAAGTTTGCGCAAAGTCCGTCCACTTACTCCCACACTTTTTTTAGCCAAAGAAAGTAGGCTAGCGTTACAGTCGTCATCATCGTTGAATCGTGGTATAGTTTTTGCTTTGATCATTCCGACTCTCTTCAGTTCTTGTAACATAGAAATGTAAATCTGATAGATTGCCCTCATTGAAGGAAGTCCAATATGTTGTTTGATATCAGCACGATCAAGGAAGGCTAGATCGATGTTAGAAGCTAAATTGGATGTGGCTAAGATCAAGACATTCGGAGATTCCTTGATGCTATCCAGTTGGGTCAGCAGAGCATTTACCACGCGCATAGCGTCCTTGGGTTCTTGACCTTAAACCAAAAGTTTTACAATAGATTCTTTACGTTTAAATGAAATTTCTCACCTGACATGGATTCTCTTGCGTATGCTATTGATTCTACTTCATCGATTAAAACGCAAACTAGGGATCTTGGCTGAGCGATGATTTCTCTGACTTTTGTAAACAGTTTCATGACGAGTTTGCCACTCTGAAAATTAATGGAAATTATTTTAGTGAAACGAAACAACAATAAAACAAAACTGTACTTCTGAAAACCATTTCGAGAACAGGCTATGACTGTTGATCTCTATCAGATGTGTAAACTTGTACCTAAATTGTTTTGGTTTAAATCAAAATTCTGTTTCATTTAAAGAAAGTAACTTACGTTGCGAGCAGTCGTATAGACAGTTTTTGTGCAATAGCCTTGCACAAACTTGTTTTGCCTGTCCCAGGAGGTCCATGCAACAAGATGATTCTATTGCAGCAGATAACATTCTGATCGACATTGTACGCCGAAAAAATTAACGAGGATTCTGCGAATTTTAAAAGATTTTCTTTGAGATCGTCTTCGTAGATGAGATTCTCCCAAAGACCGACCAATGAATGGGAGGGTAGGAGCCAATGGTTGGAAGCGGGAACTTCTTCACCGCTACTTTCTTCGTCGCCCTAACAATAAATATTTTGTTTAGATTCAAAACGATTTACTTAAAACAATTACTAATTACTTGAAACATTTCGACTTCGACATTTCGTGTGTGTGGTCGATATATGTGATAAATTGGAGAAGAATTGATCTACAAAAAAAAACAAGATGTATTAAATTTCCATCTTTTTATGAGGCGGTAGATAATTTACAGTGGAAGAACAATTTCCATCGATGCATATACTTTCCACATGCGTTTGAACAGTTGGACCGTGTTGTTCACTTACTTCACCACATGAATCAAAATTTTCGTTATGTTCAAGAAAAAAGGCCAATTCCTTTTTTAACTGACTTTCAATTGTTTCTTTTCGACTAAAAAGTATTTTTATATATATTTTATTTAAATAATTTTCAGTTTAAGGATAGACTTACGTATTGCCGGGTTTTAATCTTACTTCTACGTGAATTCCATTGTGGGAGTTAGAAATATTCATTTTTATTTTTTTGAGTTTAAAATGCCAGTTTTTTAAATCAAATAATTTTTTTTTAGTTATTTTTGTTGTTAATCTTAGCTGCAAATGTCAAAATCTAACCGCTTTATACAAAGGTCTGAACGCAAAATGAATTCGATTTACTGAATAAAATGGATGAATCTGTTCAGTTAAGGCTCACAAAACGCGTGCTGATGATGAGTGCAAAACTTGTATATATTTATATATATATTTTGTGAAAATGAATATACAATTTTTTTTTAAACCGAAATTTAGGCTTTCTGCATCATTTTCATGAGTTTCACAGTCAGAAACACTTTTCCAAAATGAGTTTGAAAATTTTCGCTTTTGTACTTTTTACTTTTTGGGAAATGTAGTTAAGGCTTCATTTTGGGAGAAACTTATAAAAATAAGGGAGAAAGCTTAAATTTTGGTTTAAAAAAAATTTCACAAAATAACAGCGCCAGCGGGAAAAAAAATATTTTTACTTTTGCAATTTTGCAAAGAGTGGTCAATGTAGTTAAGGCTTAAAGGAAAGGAACTAACCTCTTTTACACGCAACGAAGTACTCTGTCGAAGCATAGTGTCGGTGAAGTTTTTTGGTTGTGTAAAAAGGAAATGCATCGATACAGTACTTCGAACTCTCGGTGCCGATGTGCTATGACTGCTTTTAGACGACTGCAATTTTTATCCGCAATTCTCTTTTGAGTTTCTTTCCGATTGCAGCATCCATTTAAACGTTGCAAATTTGAACACCTGCAATTTTTGTTAAATGAGAAGGAAATATATCTCCTCACTCTTTACTCCGCTTATGTCTCAAACAATAAGATAATGTCTACACCCCAATAAGAGTAATGTTGGATGTTTTAAATTGGATGAGTGTTAAACAGAGACTAAAATATAGTGCTATGTTATTAATATATAAAATGAAAAATAATATGGTTCCTGAGTACTTAAAAGATAATAATATCAACGTTGGAGAAGTGCAACCATATAATTTACGCAATAATGAAAATCTGAGACCCAATAGGTGTAACAGAACTAGCACTCAGGGCTCAGTAATGTATATGGGGATAAATTCATTTAATAGGCTTCCAAATGAATTAAAGAATGAGCTAAGTGTGAATGTTTTTAAAAATAAACTTATTTTGTATATACAAAATTGTGATTATTAATACATAGATGTTTTATTTGTAAAGGTTTGTCTGACCTCATACATTGAGTCTTTTAGAATCTAGGGCACACATCAGAGCCTAATCTCCTGCAATGCAGAGATAGGTACTCTTGGCGTAAGCTGAGATGGTTCCAGAAACTCTGTTATTATTATTATTATTATAAGAAAAAGCACAAAGAAGAAAGAGCGATAACTCTGCAATTATTTCAACCTCAGCAACTTTGTCTACCCCGGACACCGCATACGTCCCCCGCCTACATGCTTTAAAATTGCAGGGGTAATTGCAGCATATTTGCAGCGTTTAAAAGCAGTCTATGTTGAAAAAGGCATATTGGCGTGTGAAAAGGATCGAATCACTTTGTCGACACAGATTTATTTTACTGTTGTTGTTTTCAGTGGAAAGGAAACCATTTTGACAGATAATTCTTAGTCGATGGCATGTGAATGAGGTTGATCGACGTGGCTTGTATTAGGAGTTATAGTTCTACTTTTAATAGAGCGGCTTTTATTGAGAGGACATGTTCTATGTTTTTTCGATATTTGTCTGAACTCTTTCATTTTGAAAATGGCCATCTACTGCTTACAGCTCCTCTTTGTTTTCAAACAGAAACTACAAAAATCAAAACTTCAAATTTTTTATCAATCGAAGCCAACTTCAACTAAATCTTTCTTTCAAAAAACTGCAAAATGGTGAGTGGATGTCGCTCTGCTAATACCGAAAATTAATCTTCATTTTTCAAAGACATCGTGTAAGAATTTAAATAATTAACTCGGTTTTCTATTACTTTGTTGAATTAACTTAGTTTTAAAACGATTATTGTTTTTATATCTAATACCGAAAAGCTTCTGTTCGAGATGTCTTTGAGAAACTTTAAAAATGTCAACACTTGGAATATAAAAGTGTAAATTAATTTGATTTTCATTATTCCTTGCAGTCGAATCAGAAAAGGAAGAAGACCAGGAAGCTTCGTGGTCATGTCAGTCATGGACATGGTCGTATTGGTAAGATAATGCAAGTGAATTTACTTATTAAAGATTATTAACACATTTGGTTTCTTGTATAGGTAAGCACCGTAAGCATCCTGGAGGTCGCGGTAACGCTGGTGGCATGCACCATCACCGCATCAACTTTGACAAATACCATCCCGGTTACTTCGGTAAGGTCGGTATGAGGAACTTCCATTTGAGGAGACAGCACAAGTTCTGCCCATCAATCAATTTGGACAAATTGTGGTCTCTTGTTGGTGCCGAGAAGTTCGCTGAACTCTCAAAAGAGAAGAGCGAGAAGGCCCCAGTCATTGACTTGGTTCAATTCGTAAGTTCTGTTTGATTCCGTTATTATATCATAAGTCGTGAGGAGATACTGTTTTACATGAAGATTACCCTAAGGCGTCGGGCGGACAGAATGCGACCGTACAATTGCTATCCCCGTGTAGAGAACAGCCTTTCAGATTGAACAGTATCTTCCAAGGACAACTTGCGCTTTAAACCAAAAATTTACTTTTCCTCACTCCATTGATATATTTATTGTTACAGGGCTACTACAAGTTGTTGGGACACGGTCACCTGCCAAAACGCCCAATCATTGTTAGGGCCAAGTACTTCTCAAAGAAGGCTGAAGATAAGATTAAGAAGGCTGGTGGAGCTTGCTTGTTGCGTGCTTAATTCTAAGGTGAGTCATCTTTGTTTGGTCTATTTTCTAGCCATGAACAGACGCTGATGTTTCAATTAGCACGTCAGACATCTGCTGAGTGAATTCTAGTCTACCATAACTGAACTGAGTCTTATTTCTTAAACTTAAAATCGAAGAACTATTTTCGAATACAAACTACAACTCTTGTCTATTTTTTTATTTTCCAGGTTTTTCCATTCGAGGAGGGGCAAGTACATTGAACATCATAAATGTACAAAATGTGTAAAATTTTTTAATAAAATTACGTAAGAAAAGAAGTTTAAAATGTTTTTTTTTTTTAATTTTGGCTTAGATGTCAAGTATGGTACATAGATGAAGCTTAAAAAGCTGGGGGGAAAGATGTCATTTGAGGCGATATTTTGACCATTAGTAATCGAAATCAAGTAATGCAATAGAAACAACTAGTTTGTTAAAAGACCACTTGATCGAGGCATTTCAGAATTTAATAGTTGCCACCGAGTAAAGAAAACCCCAAAACTAAGTTTATTCAAAGAAAGTCAATTTTAAACCGATCACAAAAATTTTTGATTTTTTAGAGCTCATCTTTAATTAGGGAAGTGAAGTTATTTTATCACACTAGGGTGTTTTGACTACCTTATCGAGTGCCCAATCAGCCAATCACGAATTCCATCGTAATCGGCAAACTTGTTATGAAACCTGAAAAAAACTATCAGATTCCGTCGTAGTGGAAAATCTCATACAAATTGTCATTACGAATAGATTCGGTGAGATATTTTCAGGATTTGAAAAAGTTTCCGATTGCGATGGAATTCATTATAGGGCTGAATTTAAGTTCTAGTAGAAAGATTTAGAGAAATTTACATCCATTACTTCAGAAACAAATTGTAACAATTTTTACAAACAAATAAGGGTTTTCTTATTGATAAATGTTAATCTATATAATAATTAAGTTTCTACTACTTTGTTTATACTACTACTATGTTTATAGTTCAGAAATTGTTTCTAAAAATTTTATTATTCTTTTTAAGAGCTCATTACTTTATCAAAAGTAATTATTAAATTAATAAAATATTTTTTCAACCCCATCGTGAAAGAAATTTCCCGGACTTTTTTTTTCCATTTTGGGAAATTTACTATCATGGGAAAATATTACATTCAGCAAAATAGCTCATATAAAAAAATGCAAGTATATAAGGTCATTTATAAGAACCAATAATGTCTACCTACCTCACAATAGTCTATACAAACTTTATTTAAATTCTAAGTACATACATGGGTATACTTTTTAAAATTAGTTTTATTTGATATTATTAATTATTATTATTATTTAACTACAGCGCAAAGGGAGAAAACATCGTTTTTATTAAAGTCCTTTTTAAGTACATAGTAACTCACTGTGAACAGAAAGTAACGCGAGATTTATAAGATTTAAGGGTTAAAATAACAATTTTTCAAAAACTTATATTTTCTAATGAATTGAGTACCAAACTACCCAAATTTATTCAAGCTAATACCTATTGAGTTCAGAATATGTTGGAAATAATCGCTAATAACAAATGGTAGACTATTATTATGCTATTATTCTTAGAATATAAAATTGTAAATTTATCGAGATGTTCGACAAAGAATATTTATATTAATAAATAATAACAATTGGAAGCAGTT
Organism: Epistrophe eligans; assembly: GCA_951394125.1. Classification (NCBI taxonomy): domain Eukaryota; kingdom Metazoa; phylum Arthropoda; class Insecta; order Diptera; family Syrphidae; genus Epistrophe; species Epistrophe eligans. Next base: position 1,495,400 of record OX596031.1, read on the forward strand.
TAAAATGAATTTAAAAGTGGACCAGAAGATGATAATTTTTTTTTCAAATATTGAAACGGAAACGAAGTTAATGCAATGGCAACGAAATTAGAATTTGCCAATGGAAATCACAACAGAAATAACATTATAGATTCCGGAGTTTACAAGCGTGAATTGAATTTTTTTATACCATGTACAAAAAATTTATATTATAAATAAAATTATTCAATAATTAGATTGAAATTTCTTTTCATTTTCATTTTCAATTTCAATTTAATAAGATTTCACGTTTTCAGTATTATCTCTTTATATTTTATTCAATAATTAATCAGCCTTATTGTGAGTTAGATAGAGATAGATAGATACTTTATTTTTCATAGATAGAGGCTTTACAATATAAAAATACGCAGCTTGCTCAGAGGTTTGATTTTTAAATTATATCTTACAACTGAAAAATTTTATAATATAGAATTTTTGTTCGCCTGGAGTTTTAAAATGTTGTTCAGGTGAAACTCACAATAAGGCTGAATAAATGTTTCGATTTAAAATGAATTCTATTTGAAAAACTGGACAGTTACAAATAAGCAGAATCGTGCTCGCTTTCCTTTGTCCTTTATTTAAATGCTCTGTGCTAATTTCAATTAGCACACTCACACACACACACTCACACACACTCACACACACTCACACACTCACACACACACACTAACACACTCACACACTCACACACACGCACTCACACTCCCACTCACACTCCCACTCACACTATTTGGATTTCGGTGAAAAAACTTTAAAAAAAACTGTATTATGAACTGTAACTGCCATAGAACCGCGGGGCCGCCATTATAAGCAAAACGGTTATAAATTGACCTTTTTTAGTCAATTCCTTTTTAAATACTAAAATTTAACATACGACTTATTTTTGACGTTAAAGAAATTTTATATGTTCATACATACATACATATGTACATATATAACAAATTTATTATTTTTGAAATAGATTTATATTTTTTAACATTTACTTATTAAAAATATAATTGATTTATTGAAACATTAACAGACATCTTCAAACATTAAATTTTTTTAACCACAGAAGTTAGTGCGATCTAGACGTACATTTTATTTTTAACAGTTTAATAAACAACTAGAACTAGGTAGATATCTGCTTCAGTTTTGCCCTTTTGAAAAAAATTATAATTCGTTGACTATTTATTTTTATGGAATCTCTTGATTTATACGATAATTTACTTGGAATTTTATACATAAACAAAGCTCCCAGAGAAATTTCGTTTGATTTTTTTTGTACACACATCCTACATACCTGAGTACGTACGTATGTATATATTAATTAAGTACAAATTTGAATTTGAATACGCTTTTATTAAACTTATCCTATTTCGTGTTGCGTGAAGGTAGATTTTGAAATAGCCTGCGTGTAAAAAGGAACTAGGAAAACAAGGAAGCTAGCAAATAAATCTTGAGTAAATTTGAATATTGATTTTGTGTGTGTTATAGGTATCCAAAATTGAATATTAAAAAGGAATTGATTGATTGGAAGAAAACATTTGGAAATCAACTTTAGATATTTGTTTGTGTTCAGTTGGAGTTTTGTTGACCTAGAGCTAAGTTGGAAGAAGCCAAATGATGAAGAAAAATAAAAAAAAAATTAACAATGGGAAATTATGTTTTGGTTCGAGAGTTGCAAGAAGTCGTTTGCTATCATTGAATCCAAAACCATTGGATTATCCTGGACCATTTGAATATTATCGTAATGTCGGTCTAATTAAAAAAGTATGTAATTTTTTTTAATAAAAGTCGTATTTTTTTTGTTTTTTTTAATAATTTTTTCATATGTAAATACATTTTTTGTTTTTACCCTCCCAACAAAAGTATCCAAACAAAACAGGCTATACGCTCATAGCCAGCAAGACTCCGAGGGACAAAGATGTTATAAAAACTGAGTGCATCGCTCCTCCAGTCGGAACATATGAAGTTGAAAGCCCTAAAATTTGGAAACCATCTGCAAGACCATTTGGAGTTGGAGAAAAACTGATGCATTATTCAAAATTTGTGACTCCAGCGTAAGCGCATACATACATACATATATATATACATTAAATTAATATTAGAGCTTATATCCAATATCATCTTGATTATCTTACAGTCCAGGGACTTACAGCACTTTCAAACGCCAAGTTCAGATATGTACATCTTTTAACCATGACAGAATAACAGTACCACTGGTGATAATTTCCTGCGCACCGTTTAACATGGCTTACTGTACGAAATGTGAGCAAACACCAATTGGTGATTATTGGCACAAAAAGGCAACAAATCAAGACCTATGTCGGCTTTGCATGGAAAAGGAGTGGGCCGATTTGAAAAAGTGTGGCACGAAAGTTGTTGTTAGATATCGCAGGATAAATGAGCTTAAGATGTACACTTTGATGCGCTATTGTGATTTTTTTCATGAACATAATTGCACTAAGGCTGCAGTGCAGCATATGTCAACCAAAGATTTGGTATTCAAGCTTCGAAAAGAAAATTATCTGTCTTCGTTTGGTTTGTGAAAAGTGATTAAAACAACCATTTAAAGGAGAATTAAGTTTGCTTTACTTCTAAATTACAAATCAAATTAATCTTGTTAAAAGTTTTGTGAAATATACGAAACTTATGAATGATTGCTGATTGTTTTAAATAGGGATTGGGCTATTAGGCTCACACCGGATGAGTTAAAGGTAGGTAGGTGTGTTGGCTCATGAAAATTAAGAATCACTGGATTGTTGTTTCAAAAGTCAGAATTAACCGTTTTGTCTGGTGTACGGTGTATTTTCATTTTAGAGAAAATGAAGTTCAGTTTTGCGGGACGCCATGATAGTGCAGAGAAAAAATATCTTTCCATATTTTTTTATTTGATTTCATACGCATATACCTTTAAACCCATATTTTTTTTACACAAACACATACTTGTGTATGTATTTTGAATTGTTGTCACTTCATTTTTTTCGTTCCCTATAAAAATTTACATATATATGTAATGTATGTACATTGTACATATTTAAGTAAAAGGCTGTATGGAAAGCGTTTGATTAATTGCGCCGATATTTTGGAGTCAAAACACTCTGATATACAAAATACGAATCGCATAATGGATTTAAATGTAAATGGCTATTTTCACTCGATTCTTCGATTGCTGTTATTAAAAATATCCGAAACAAATTGAGATAAACTTGGGTAACCTTCCTCGGAGCAGCATTTACTAATCAATCTAGTCCATGCTCATTTGCAACAAATCACTGTTTGTAATGTAACACGTGTTATTGGTTCCTTTACACAAATCATCTCAAAAGCTTCAACCCAGAAAGTGTAGTTCCCTGATGATTCCCAGCTGATGTTTAGGATCCCAGAACATTCTAAAAGCCCAAATATACCAACAAAAAAGTAGCAATACGCGAGGGATATGATAAGGGATTAATTAGGACCAATTTAAAATCCTTTCATGCCTGGGTGCTCATCAAAAAATCAGGATATCCATCTAGATAAAAAAAAAAGAAGATGAATCTTCAACGCAGCATCATCATCAGTATAGAAGTAGGAGCAGCACTAGCACCAAATCGCTCTGACCAATCAATGGGTCTCTCGAGAGTGGATTAGCCAAAGTCATCAACAAAACCACCCACATACTCATCCAAATTATATTGTATGCTGCATTGTGCTGGACTATATCCTTCACATGCATCTATTCATAGCGTTCACTATAGGGTTTCTTCAAGATGGAGCAAATCCATTAAAAAAAATGCGGACCCTTTGCTGCCCATAACAAAACCGAGAACTACATTTTTGTGAACGACAAAAATGGGTTGATGGTTGGATTATAACGATCGGGTATGCATGTCACGTTTAATGGCACAAAAAAAGCAAAACTTTTGCCGAGAACAGAAGGGCCAGTGGGTAGTATTCCAGATTTGGTAACACACTCGCTTCGAAAACATGGCAATACCCGCCATTGGTGTCTCCTCCTCTATATTCGATTTGGATTTGCCTTTCCTGGTTATTCACACCCCTTGTCCGCTCCAACACTCTCACACACAACCACATTCTGGAATACCAATACCTACATATATGTACATATCATTGCAATCATTGAAAATTCTGATGATATCTTCTCGAATTCGTCCATTCGACATTCGACGTATAAGCGCCAGGGTTCCTCATGCTAGAAGACTTCTTGGACAAAATATCGACATTCGACACACAAAGGTCGAACCGAAAATGACACAATGGACCGGGTTTAAGGATGTATGATGTGGGATAGTGGAACGACTGACGCACAAGTCATTGAAGTGAATGAAATCCGCCTAGAATAATCAATGAGCGAATAGTATAATAGGACGGATTTGATATGGTATACCAACGTACATACATGTGCAATGTATGTAGTGTTATAAAGCAAATATCAAGGAAATGCGGGGTTGTCGTTGTACGGTACGGATGAGTATCTTTCTAGATTTCCGTACGACACACTTGTGTCAAATTCAAATTTGACGAACGTGGTTATGTCCGTCGTCACGCAGAAACACTTGAGATATTCAATAACTTTATATTATGGTCCTGCTGGTGAAACTTTTGCGCTAATATATGGAACAAAAAGCTAAAGTAATAGGCTTTAGGTACCTAAAAATGTAAGTGTGTAAGAAATACTATACACACATACCCCCATGGTCTTAGTGATAGAAAACAAAACCTATATACATATACATATCTGCTCATGAAAAAATAATTAAATACATATTTTAAATAAATTTGCTAGCGCGACAGCTTGTGCCTCATGCCTATAATGACCCTCAACCATTTCTGTGTTGCCAGCAAGAATGGAGGGGACATACAATTTTCTTCCTTAACTAAAATAGTGAAAGTCACTTTTTAATAAAAAGAACGCCAGTTGGAGGATTTGCCAATTCGTCGTAAGAGGTATTACTTGCACGTGAAAAAAAAACGAAAGGCTAAAAGAGCGATGCTATATAGAGATGCTAGTTTTTATCTAACAATTTTTAGACATTAATTATTGTATGACATGTTTAACGCGCGGCTTGAAAATGAAAAGCAATTATGAATGCCCTAACAGTATACTCGTACCATACCTACTTTATAAACATTTCTGTTATAAATATCTTACTAGTCAGATATATTAAAAAACCCGTATATTTACGACTTGGTCCTCAAGGAGGACAATCTACATATGTAAAAATATATGTATGTTACTAAGTCCTTTTCGCAATTATTTTTTACAACTCTGCTCTCTCTTAAAGAAAAAGAAAAACATTTGACTTGATTTTCCATTTTTCAGAATAAGCTACATAAAATGATGATTAAAAAGTCTAACCCTTTTGTCTTGTCGTTAGTGTTCCAATAAAAAGGGGTTGCTTCTTGATTATTTTTTGTGAGTTCATTTTTCATGCCGCCAAATTATGGTTTTAACTTCATTCATTTTAAAAAACCTTTAATATAAATAATAAAAGAAAATATATTCATTATACGAGTGATGAGATACCCTATATTAATATTTAACACTATAGTTTCGAGTTATAGTTCATTGCGCTAATTTGTTCGTTTTAAACCTAGTTTACACTTCACGTGCATGGTTGGTAGCAGACTCCAGTTATTGTCCTTCCATTAAAACCTACAAGTTCAATGTATACATTAATAGAAACAAATTATTTAATGGAGAAATAAAAGTTAACTGTTTGTGGTCTTAATTATTTCTATGCGTTTTAAAATTAAAACAAAAATATCAAACCCTATTTAAGTCTAAACCAAATCATTATCTTTTCAAATGAAATCAAAACAGGAAACACGGCCAAGCGGAAAGAAAGAAAATTGAAAACAGTGTTTCTACTTTCCCTTCAGGTTGTTATCAAAACATACAATGTTTTTGAATATTTCTAATGATGGACAGGATATACCTACTAACTAACTACGGAATTTGTTGTAGGTATATATGTATGTATGTATATGTACAGATATTTTTTTTGTTTCCAACAAAGACTACCTCGGAGCTCAAAAATCCAATTGCTTATCCACCAAAACAAAAAAACACCTTAACACAGAGTGTTCGTAGAATCCCTAATTTGTTTATCCGTTATTTGCTTGAAGTGCTACAGTTTTTCCACTCAGGTAAATTTGTATGTATGCATGTATGTATGTATATATCCTTAAACAAGGTGATAGGGTGTTAAGTTGTTGATGTAACAATGTGCGGGATATATACTCGATCGATATTTCAACTCAAACTTTCCCAACCAAAATGCTGGTTCATTTTTTTCTCTTCCTTTAGACGACAACGCTTTATTTGTGTGTAATAAACATATATGTGTAGGTTGAATGTATATTTATGCCTATATTTTGAATAGAACTTTGGCCAGGACATTGTGGGTTTTTTCCTAACGATTTTATCTGATCAATACGGGACCCAGGCAATTCGATAAGAACACGTGTCGTGTAAAGTATATAACGTTTAATTTACATACACACTCGTATAGGTACACTATTTATTCTGAAAAAAGAACGAAAATATATTTTTCTCGCAGGGTGTGCTTTTAATGATTTCATAAAGGAAGGAATTGGTCTAAAAAAGAAGCGCTTATAGCTATATGACTACTTTTATACATATACTACATATGTACCTATGAATGTAATCTAATGGAAAAGTCATGGTTCTCATTAAAACCAATTCTATATGAAATGTATTTACTAAAGAACTATTTTATATTATGTGGTTAGAGTGGGTGGCTGTTTTCTTGTTATCTTATAATTTGAGAGCATTTTAACTTTATGACGAATTCCCCAAAAATAGAACTGTTGAATGGAAACTAATAAAAATAGTGTTGGTATAATTTTTCGCTAAGCTTTGTTTATTATACCTACCCATTTCTGTCAACTTTTCATAATTATTTTAATAAATTGAGAAAAATTTGTTGTTCGGATTAGGTATATGTACATATGTATAAGATCACCATTTCTAAAACCCTAATTATTTCTGAAAAAACATTCTACACAGAACAAAAGCTACCGAGTGGAGTGCAGTCATTCACAATAAATGTGTCAGACAAGCTGCAGTGTAGGTACATATATATTTAGCTATAACCAGCTCATAAAAATTTAATGCAAACTATTTATAATAGCCGTTATTTCATAGAACGGATGTAGTATGTACCCCAAACTTTAAGTTTAGGTATAGTTCAATTTTAAAGAACAAAGGACCTTGGTACTTAAATCTCTCTTATGTAGGAACTATAGCTTGCTTCTATACAAAATAAACATTAAACAAAATGGAGGTAGATATCTACCAAAAATAGGTTCAAAGGTTTGCCCAACCTGGCATCGTGAAAGTAATTAAAGAGACGAACAAACAACCTTACCACCTCATTTCGTAATAATTAAAAGGGAAAAAACTTCGCCGACCAAGTAGTGTTCTCATATAAAAGAGACACTTTACTTTGTTCCTTCCTTTTTAAGTTGAACTCGCCCCTTCAACTTTTCAGCAAACCCCCCATCATCACCATCAGTAAATTTAAATTATGATGCTTTTGTTTTTCTATATCACACCCACACCTAAGTCAGACAATTAAAAAGTTTTTTTTTTCGTCGGTGCGGTGTATCAAAAGTGTTTTTATGTGTTTTTTTTTTAAATTGGTTCACTTGTTTTTTTGCTGTTTTTTTTTTTTTTTGTTTCCTCGTTTCAATTTCAGTCCCACTTCCAGTTCGATGAAGAAATTAACAGCGCTTCAGGTGATGTCGCGTTTACACCACGGACCATTGGTTGGATAAAAGGATATACCTACGTTTTGTGTGTGCATTTGTTTGTATGTATTTATATTTACCAGAATCGAAACTGAATCCTTGTTCATGTCTACTGCTACCATCTACAACACCACAAGGACATAACGCTAACGAACTTGAAACACCGTAAATGGTTCATTAAAGCGATAAACGTATCTACGCTATACATACCTACCTCCCGAACAAAACGAACTAAACACCTCCTTTAGCTCAGCCCTAAAGGATCCAAAAACTTAAAGGAAAGAGAGGAACACCTTACTTACATTCTGTGCTGTAATACCGGAGAGAAGGTGTCTATATATTTTATTTTTTTAATGGGAAAAATCTCACCTGGAGCGGCATAGCTTTGAGAAGGAGTGTAGAGGCATGGACATAATTTTCCTTGACTTTAATTATGGCATATTGACTTAGTAAACAGGTTCCATACAATTAGAAAAATTCAGGAAGGGTCATTCAAAGTCGTTTAAAGATAAAGGACTTGTTTTTTTTTGGGGGTTCAAGGTATATTACATACACTTCAACGATGATATTCGATTAGAAAGTTGATTGCAGGGTTTTAATTTTCGCCAGAAATTAACTCAAGCTGAAACAACTTGCATCTCTTCGTTGTTATACTAAATAGGGGTTGTATTTATTTGTTTTTTTAAATAAAGGCAATATCAAAGTTGGAATAAAAGTAATTACATACAAATACATACACGCTTACCATATTATATTTCTTGAGAGGAGAGTTTATATGTGGACTTTTCAAAAATATGATTATCATGATTTTATGTTACTTTTTTTTACTACATCATAAACATACAACACATATTGTGGGAAATACAAGCTCCGGAATAAAAAGACAAACAAATGTAAAGGGGTATATCACTTCTCTGTTGGATACCTGAAGTTAGTTTTATATGAATTGGAATAGAGCATGAAATCCTACAATCGATAGTTTATGATCAAAAAGTTCATGATTATCAAAATCTGTGAACATAATATCGGTCTGGAAATCACTCTCAAATCTTTTGATTACAAAATCAAATAAGACATGTAGCCATGTCTTTGATCAACTCAAAATCATTTTTGCCATTATAGTAGTAGTGAGTAAGTATTGCCCCGTTCTATTTAAAAAAAAAATATTGCGAAATAACAATTACAAAAAAATAGCTTACTCATGAGAGAAACTATGAAAGTTATGTATTACTGAAAAAATATTCATTAAGTATATGAACATTTTTATTTAAATTTGTACAAATTGTCATTCAAAAACTAATTGATAATATCCTTTGTTTTATCATTTTTATGCCAGAAATTATGAAAGCAATTTATCTGTGGTGTACCTAAATACGGCATTTATATTTTGCCATATTATCTGCCACAGAATTAAATTTGTTTTACTTTTCTTAAAAAGACTAAAGGAGATATAGCATACTTGTTTTTTAATACTATAATAAGCATAAACGAGGAGAAAAAATCAAGGTGTGAAAAGAAATACTTAATAAGGGAATATACCTTTCTGTGCAAAAACACCTAAAGTTTCTTCGTAATTTCATCATAAAAGATGGAAGGCAAGGGTATTATTAAAAAGGCAAAAGAGATAAAGAAAGTATTTTTTAAGCGATAAGCAAGGCTGATGGTTAGTTTTGTTGTTGTTTTTTGTAGTTTTAAGTTGAGATTGAAAAATAAAACTGTAAACCATATTTGCGAGAAAACAAAATAAATAAACATAAATTAACCACAATTTTGTTTAATTGTTAATATTTCTCATTTAAATCATGTTTCAATTCAGTTTATTAATAGAGTTGTTAGTTTTTAAATTTTACATATAGTTAAGCATAGTTCGTTTACAAAATGTTGTCCAGTCGTTTCGTTTTTGTTTTTGTAAATCTTAAAAAAATTACAAGCATATTTTGTAGATAAACAATTTTAGTCAAAAACAGAATAGATTATGAAAAATGTCTGGTTGTGTTAATCTAGCATTAACGAATCTCATGTTTGTACTAGATGTAAAACACAATCTTTGACAGTTCTTGAAAGAAATACAATTCTATGACCTGTTCACAATTTGTACACAAAATTCTATTGACAAAATGTAAAGAATATTTTTGGGATATCATATACCAAAAATTCGTCCTAAACAACGCTGCTTTATTTTTACAACCAAAAAATTACAGTAGTTACGATTTTAAGCTTTCCTTCATTTGAATAGGGGATTAGACGGCGGTAGCGGTGGCACGATGGACGACCAACAGGATGGGTTGCATGGGGTTGTTTTTGTTTTTGTTTTTGTTTTTGAACTTTTCTTTTTGAAGAAGCCCTTAAAAAACTTTCCCTTACCAAGTTCAGGATTGCTCTTGATCCCGGGATATACAAAAAAAACATAAAAATAGACTCAAACAAAAGGATAGGTATAGGTGGGTTGGGTCGGCAAAAACGAAAACATAAGAGAAACAACAATACAGAATTTATACCTACATAAATTCGTCCAAAAAAACGCTGCTTTATTTTTACACACGAAAAATACACCAACATTCAAAATGTTAATCTCTTGTCCACCACACCATTTCTTCCACATAACCCAACTCCATTTGGCGAAATTGTAATCCGGCAGATTTAATGACATTATTCGGCTACTTTTTGTGTTTGTATGTGTGTGTGTCTGTTGTTGTTTTAGTATACTCCCGGTGCAGTTTGGTAAATTTCAGGCTTTACAAAAATTGGCAAACAAACAACAGACTCATCCTTCGGGAATGGGAAAGTTTTCAAGGGCCATAAAAACCGGCAACAAAGTATACAAAAGAAAAAAAAGGAAACAACGATATTCTGTCAGAATATAGAGGCTAGAGATAGCGTGTAAGGTCGATGACGACGACGACGAACGGTACAAAATCCAAAGGGTAATATAAGCTTAAAAATCCTATTTCGTCCTGGCTCTGCGCGACATCACATCCTGTGAATTTGAATTCTGTGCCATCATGAACGTGGACAACACAACACACCATTCCCGGTGAAAGAGGGTTCATGATGAAAAGTGGCCGGTAGGCACATAGTAATTTCAACGATGCCATTCAGAACACATCGTAAAAATATAATGAAAATACTTTGGCAATTTTTGGACAGGAAGAAACGGCCGCCGCAAAGAAAAAAAAAATAAAATATATATTTGAAGAGAAATATCACCCCTTATACCCCTGGGGGTCATATTCACCATCAACAGCCTAGCCTCCCTGCATCTGCATGGATGTGCGGTATTGGAATGTCAACGCTCTGGCAACAGGCAGGTTGTGATGCTAGTAGGGACAATTTCAGATTGAAATCTCTGTGCCTGTGACTTTCATGACAACACCCACCGCACCGGTGGTATCTTGTCGTTCTTCGCCATATTTTATGTCCAACTTCAAATTCACTGCGGTGATGATGAAAAAAGATCCGGAAACAAATAGCGACAAGAAACTTTTTGAAGAGCTCACTGGGGTGTTCTATCTTATCTTAAGAAATATAAAATTCATTAATGTTTACTTCCTAACCGTAATTTTTGGCTTGGATTAGTTTATCTATATAATATAGAAGATAATGGTGCAAGGCATTTGCAGGATTTTTTCGGTTTTTGTTATTCCAAGAGCGATCATAATATTTTGAATGAGGAACCTTGATTGAGATCTATTGGACGAAACGAAAAATTATTGTTCTCGAGAGATGAAAATCTTTGCAAAGTTTGTAGGTATTTTTATTGTTCGCTTGAGAAGCAGAAGTGTAGAAAATTTTAATCAAAATCTCCGCCTAAGGTTAGCATAAAGTACATATGGAAAATAAAATTTATTATACCTAGATAAAATACTTTTTTTACATTTTTATATTTAAGAGGAGAAAACACCCTTAGCTACATACAGTTACTTGAACCTACATTTACATAGAAATCTTTCGATTTTACTTAAAAAAAAAAACAATTTAATCCGAAAAATGACAGTAAATAGAGGCAAAGAATATCGGTTGGTATCCTAGTGTTTTAGGCAGTAAAACACCCACAAATTTTTTTTCAGTTTTTGAATACATTTTAACAAAATCCTGAATGTTGGCAGACGTCGGAAATAATTTTGTTGTGTTACCTACATATATTTGCATATGATACTAGTCAAACTAAACAAAAACATTCGAGGTAGGTGCACCACAAAAATTTGTAACAGTCTCGATTAACCAAAGAGTGCTTCATCCCCATTAAAAAAAATTATTTCCATTCCTATTAGTCAGAGGAATACAATTTGTATGAACTCAGAAATTTTGAAAATTTATTTTCTTACAACTTTGAGTAAATTATAAAACTGAAGGAGGTGATCAAAGTTTAAGTTTCTAAAAGGTCAAAACATAGAAAAATGCCTCGCTCAAAGTACAATATGAATGCACATAATGAATTTTGTAGTTCCGTTTTTTTTTTTTGTTGTCTGTCCATCAATTCTCTGCCATTATTTCTACCATACATAAAACACTTTTGATTTAAGGTGGTAGGGGCTGGGATTTTGTAACACTCCAAAACTCAGTACAGGACTCAACTGCTCTAAATGAATAATATGGAACGTGGGTGCCCCTCTAATTAAAAGGACATTTTAATTGTCAACAATATCGATTGTGATTGAAAACAAAAAAAATTGCATTTACCTACCAACAGTTCCAATACAAAAATAAATATAATATATAAAAGTTCAAATTTCCAACGAAGCATTTTTTATTATCTTAGCTGACATCATACTTTAAAACGTTGCCATTTGATATTCCCTTTACCTCTCTACATACCAACTTGTTGAAGGGTGTTGCATGCACTCTCAATTTTGCTGAGTAAACAAAAATCGATGACAAAATATTAAAAAAAAACAACAAGTATACACCAACACCAACTAAGTTATTGAAAAAAAAAAAAAAAATTATTAACCATTTATTATTGCGGCGCGGCGTCACCTTTTTATCTAACAACGGGCTATAACGAGTGTAAGGGAGCAAAGAGTCACGGTGCGCTTTTGTTGCTGTTAGTGTTTCTGCCGCTGCTGTTCCTATATATGACCACACCATTCTACAAACAACTTCACACGTCACCCTAATTCAAAGCTAAGCATTTGAAATCGGAAGCAACAACAACAACAACAACAAGCTAAGCGAGCTAATTGCGTCGCATACAATATCTTGCTGCTAATTCAATGCGCCCATCACACAGCTCAGTGCTTAAGCGTGTACCTATAGTGTTGTTGCCACACAATGTTGCGACGGCTGTCACCCGCTGCTCCCCGCGAATGCCACCGCATCAGTATAATATTATAGCCACATGCCACACACAATCAAAATACTACCACCAGCATTCGCAACAACAAAAAATTAGTACAAATTGTGATTTCGACGAGGAATGTTGCGCTGATCTTTAAGCGTTCATTGTTGTGATCAACCTACTCGTATTTTCGGACAGTCCCCGTGAGGCGTGAAGATTTTTGGCCAGTAAAATTTATCTGTGGGCAATTCTGTCTGAGCGTTTACAAAAGATAGCCATGACCAACAGTGGTCATAATCCGATTCCTGATGCTGGCGATGGAGCTGGCAGTGGTGGCAAGATACCAATTGATCGAGTTGAATGGTCCCGCAAAACAATCCTGGAATTCATCGAAGACTACCGGGGCTTCAATGTACTTTGGGATCCAAACACCAAGGGCTACCACATCAAGCAAGTCAAGTATGAAGCCCTGAAGAATCTAAGTCGCAAATATAGCACCGAAGTGCGTGTTATACGCAGCAAGATCAAGAGCTTACGATCATCGTTTCACCGTGAACATGGTAAGGTGATTAGTGGCAAGCGCAGGGGGGTCAACTATCAACCCATGTGGTTTGCATATGAAGCGATACGATTCATTCTTGAGGGGGAGCGCAACGAAATGGGGGGAGGTAGCAACTCAAGTTTTGATGCTGTTTGTGGCATTGGTGGACGTGAACATGGTATTGCTGGTGGTGATGTTTTTACTGGTGCTGTTGCTGGTGGTGCTTGTATGGTCTCAAATGGCATTGATGCGAATGACGAACTGGTGACTTTCGTAAGTTTTTTTTTTTTTGTTAAATTTTGTTTTGTTTTGTTAATTTGAATTTCAAGTTTGTATTTATAATTTAGCTTATATGTATGTATGTAGATGTACCTATGTATATATAAGAGCTTTGAGACAAAAAATAATATGTGCTCTATTGGAGGTTCAAATAACAGTTAGGTGTTGTTATTATTTATTTTTCTTAGTCGAACATTTAAATTAAAGAGCTATTGTTAGTTTTTGAAAGCTATAGATGTTTCGTTCCGCCTATTGAAATTAAAGTCTGACTTTAGTGTCTAAATAACTTTTTTTCTAAAACATTTGGTAGCAAAATCCCTTGGTGCATAACGTCGAAAAAATATTAAAAGTCAGAAACAGATTTAACGGCATAAACTGACACTTTAAATCTAATTCAGCTTTTCAGCTTATATAATTATAGTTCGCAGATCAAGCATTTAAACTGAGCTTTAAGCAATTCACTTTATTTAATGCTACATAAAACTTAATTAAGGCTACCTATAAAGTAATTTAACAAATTGTTTGTTTATATAACATACGTTGGTTGAGGCCGTAGTCCATCCTGGACTGTGAGCGCCATCTAAAGTAAAGTAAAGTAAGTAACATACGCTCAGTTAAGGAGATACCGTTAAAATGACTTAGATAGAGAAGGACATGGAGGAAGTTATGCCGATTATAAACTATCTATTATCATTTGATAATTGGTAAATTTTAAAAATATTTCAAAACCCAATGGATTAAAGTTTTGATTATTGGGAATCATGTAGACCGTTTTGAATTACAAGAAAATTGAAAATTATAAAGATTAGTTGATCAGTTTTTATTTCAGCTTTCAGTATAGGAAAATTGAAAATTATTGGTCCCCTTACCACAACTTACTCGAATAGAGTTCGTGTCTTAAAAAGAATACCTGTTATCGAAAAACAGGCACGAACCAGATACTGTGCATCTACGAATATGCAATGATTTTTTGCAATTTCGTTCGAGGGTAATATTTGAAATATTTTGGTTGAAATTTGAATTTAATTTTGTCTTAGTCGAATATTACAAATAAAGAAGTATTGTTAGTTTTTGAAAGCTGGATGTTTAATTCCGTCTATTGAAGTTAAAGTATGAGGTAATTTTGGCAATTAAAGGTAATTTTGTCACATTTTTTTAAAGTTAAGTATATACCATAAAATAAGCCATTTGGCAATACCTATAAATTAAATTTTAAAATATTAATATTCCATATTCAATATTCATGAACTATCAATATCTTTATTTAAATCGATATATTAAAAATCGTCATACCCTAAGCAACCCGTATATAAACATTCAGTAGGTTTGTAAGGATGTAAGGGTTTCTCGAAAATGGCTCTAGAAATTGGGATTAAATTTCTTTAGTTTAACTGACTTTTCAAAAGAAAAAAATCAAATAGCAGTCTAACCACATAGATTCAAAATGCATGACTGTAATTTGTGGCATTGTCAAATTCTATCTTAATAAATAATATTGGACTTTTAGATAGTTAAAACAATAGCCCGCAAAATTTTAAAACATGCTAACATAAATTCTACTAAGTCCGCTTCACAAAAAAAAAAAACGAAAGTATTCACACCAACAACATGCGCTTATGACGCGTCCGTGATTTGAATTTGGGTTTTGGAAGATTCATTTCAGCGTTAAAATTTCAAGGTCAACAATATTAAATAAAAACAAACAACGACTTGCATTGAAGTTAGCAATCAAGTAAAAACAAAAAAAAACAGCACTGAAATATGAGAGGTGGCATTTTGAACAGCTTGTCAAATATATTTTGACCAAAATCTTGCATCTGCCGTCAATGTTACTCATTAGTATTCATACCTAGGTTTAACTTATTACTAGAAAAAAACTAATAGATGTTTTATTTTGCATTCTGCTCAACCCCTTTCATGCTTGATGTAGAACGAATAGTACTCTTGTGCTTACCATTAAATAATTGTTATGGAGTCAAATAAATTCAATATGCAAATGTGATCTTGTGAGATTATGAAATACAAGATTAATTCACTTTGCGGTATTTAGCTTCGTTTTGTTTTGTATGCTTTTTTATTTAAATGTTCTGCGGGGCATGTATTGGTTTTCTGAAAACATCAAATTTCTAATTACGAAAGCTTATTTTTGTATTTGTATTTGAATAGAGTTTTGTTTCTGCAAACTGCAAGTATTAAACGGCCTGAATAGACAGACTTTGAGTCTGCCTATAATGAATTGTATAGTTTTCTTCCAACACAAATAATATGTTGTTATCATCGAGTTGAAAATTTATATATTTTTTATTTTATTAATGTAAAAAATTTTAAAATCTATAATTTTTATATAAAAAATGTATATTTTCAAGCATTCACCTTACTTTGGAGATACTGGCAGTATTTTCATAAATGAATTTATTACAAAAATATCTCTAATTATGTAACTATCCAGCCTTGACTTTTTGCCCATAAAAGCAAGTACTTATGACTCAGTCGTAAAGTTTATTTTTTAATTTAATTTATCAAAATTATCTGTGAACAATGGGATCTTAATTATTTATTTTTCTTCATTCTTTCTTCAGTTAAAGACAGATCAAATTAATGATCCACATTACGCCAACATCAGCGCTGGGGACGTTAAAACTGAAATTGCAAGTATTTTGATAAAAAAAAAAAATAAAGAAAAAAATAAACATGGTCTTTATCATTGACAATAAAATAAATTTACAGCTTGAGACTTCAAATGAAGAAGTTGAAAATATAACGACATCACAACGAAAATCTACATTCAAAAAGTCTTTGAGCATCAAATCAAAACGAAGAAGATCAACAAAAAATGGTTCAACCAGCCATCACCAACTACAAACCGATAGTGACAGTGATAGTTTAGCAAGCAGTCCATGTCAGAAGATTCGTAAAATTGATACAAGTGAGTCTGATGAATTTGGAGTTTTTGGAGAATATGTTGGTATAACAATAAGAAGGCTGAAGACCTCTAAATCTCAAGTTGTTATAAAGCATTTAATAAATAATTTGCTGTTCGATGCTGAAATGGGAAGATATGATTATGGAATTCCAACATCTCGAGAACCGCCCCATTTGTATGCGACGACAGATTGATGATACATATGTTCTGGGGTCAGTTTATAAAGTTTAAAAATATGTGTGTTTAATTTAGTCTTAAATCAGGGATATACTTAAAGCTTTTTGTTGTTTTATGAAATGTAATTCAAACTCAGGTACCTTAAAGTTAGTCAAACCTTAAAATGGTATATATTTTTTTATGGTAAAAACATAAATAATAAGGAATATTTTTTAAAGTAAATAATTTTTTTTTTTTTTTGTGTTCGAAATTTAAAGTTTAAGTTTCCCATGTTTTTTTCCAGGTTGTATTTCGACACTTTTCAAATTTACTAACGATCAATGAACTCTGTTTACTGTTAAAAACGGTAAACAGTAAATTTTTTTGGGAGTCAACCGAAGACTAAATTCGTGTTTATTGGATAAGAATATACATAACCATACCTTAAAATCCAATAAGTAATGATAAAAGCATGCAGCTTGTAATAAAGAAGTAAGGTAAATACTCCGAGATTATATTCGTATAAATGTCATTTATTTCCAATTCTTTTTCCCAATAACTTTAAAGTGCTCAAAAGCTCAAACAAAAAACAAAACAAAAAACTCTTCCTCACCTATTCTGCTTCATCCTTTTTGAAGAGGGTTTAGTAACGCATTCTTCCATTATGATATAAATCATCATCATCATCATCATCATCGACATCTATGAAGTTTCTTTGTTGCACTGTGAAAGGAACAACTAAAGCACTTACTTATAAAATACCCCAACAAAATAAAACGATCCGAAAATCTAACAAAATTATAACAACATTTCAATTTGAACAAAAGCACTTTCCTTGCCCCCATTCCTTCGCAATTCACTTCAACTTCCGTTTCGCGCGGTAGTAATTCTTGGGTTGAAAGGAGCGAAGCAAAGCATCGTGTGCGCCATTGGGAAATATTTTCTTAAGCTTTTTTTTTTGGAATATCTTTTAAGGAGATTGTCTTTTTACATGCCCTCTTGATTTTTTTTTCTTTATCGACTCTGCCGAGGGTTTTTTTCTTCGTATATTTTTATTTTTATATCAAAACCATCTTAGTCATTTTGCAATAACACAATTTCAAAAAGGTAAAAAGTTAAACCGATTCCATAAATTACTTTTTTTCAATTAATTTTGAAATATTTTTCACTGCAGGTGGGAAATCTTTTTTTTATATTTTTTTTTTGACTATTTTTGATCCCAAGCTTAAAAAAAGAGTACTGGTTTCAATACCATAGATTGATGGGGAATAACTAATGCCCTTGAGGAGTCCTTGTTGTTGTTATTTTAAGAACTGTGTGATAGGGAAAAAATTAAGGATGAAATGAATCCTTGAACTGGCATTAATCTGGTTTACCTTGAAGGTGCGCATGCAAATGATATCATTAATTTGTTTTTTTATTTTTTTGGGAACGTTGATAAATCGATTAGATTCTCGTTGGGTGTCTTAAACTGTCATCAATGTAAGCAGGAACTGCCAGTCAGTTTTGTTGATGGAAGTCGACAAAACTTGGTACAAACTTTAGTTACATACATATATCTATTTATGTAGGTATACAATTTGTATACATCTACCATTTAAGCTGCATTTAATAAGTAAAAAGGCAAAATGGATACATGAACGCATAGGTTTAAAAGAAATCCAAAAAATTAACATATAATTATGTACCTACTTTAAATTTTTTGTGAAATGATTTGTGAGTATAGTAAAAAAATGGTCACTGTGGCGTATACTTGTTTTTTTTTTTTTTTTGTCTAATTTTTTGTCACTCATTTTTTAATGTGAAAGAGGGCTTTGCCAAAATAAATAGTTGAATTTGTTATTGTTAATTTTCTAAAATTTGCAAAAATTGGAAGACTGAGTGTGGAGAAAAATGTTTTCCTTGACATTTAGTTCATCCGAGCTACATAGTTTTATTTTGGATATCTATCATACTATATCACCTTCAAGGTAGATCGCGTATAATTCGTGGCTGTATTATATATAAATAGCCTCAAGTTTATAATTTGGTATAGACTTGTATGGTTCGTGGTCTGATTTTTCGATGTTTCGATTTTATTTTTTCGGATCCTAATAATTTTTTTGTGTATCCAATTGTAGGAAGTTGGTTTTTTTTACAATATTAAAATATAAACCAAAGTTAGTTTACAAAAGTATCATGAAATAAAAAGCTAACTCCACTTATTTGTTGATCAAGAAAGTTAATGATTCTAAAGGAAAGGGTTCTAAAATATTTTGACTTATTTTTCAAACATCTTAAGCTTTACGCATAAGACCTTTTGGCCTATTTCAAAAGTCCTTCACGGTTTGAGGTATTTGTAATTCAATTTCGTAAAGTTTCCCTAAGGATAAGGTAGAAAGGTAGGAAACGTAAAAAATCACAAGATTTTTCCAACAAAGCTTTAGTAAAACTTTTAAAAGCTCATTAGATACAAAAGGTGGATGGAATGTCACTACTAAACCTTCATCTTAAAGTATCTTTCGAATCCTTAATAAAGTAACCATAAGTAACAATGCACCTACACTATAGACGCATACCGTAGGGACTATTTCCATCCAGAAGCAAACAAAACAGCTGATGAGTCTTATTTTCTATCTTTTTCATACCTCTTTTGAAAAGTAAATAGTGAACACCTAGAAGTAGAGGGTAAAGAACCAGTTTTACCGTCTATCTATTCTACACTTTATAGTTGTTGCTGCTTGTGAAGTGAAAAGCAGCTTAAAAAAGGGTTACGTAAAAGTATTATTATTCCAGCTATATTATAGGTATAGCACATCTCTACACAAACTACCCCATTCTGCTACTCCCATCATCGTTTCGGTGACAAGTCACACAATTTGAGCGTATTCATAAAAGTTCTGGGCTCTGGGTTCCTACAATCATAAACTGTTTGCGAGGTGTGAGGATGATGGTCTCCTAAATGTCTTCCCGTTTAGTGTTTTTTTTTTATTCCGAAATGTTTCATGTAACAATTGCCTCGCCATTGTAATCTCTTTGGGCCAAGTGTTGAGGGGGTGAATGAATTGGATACACGAAATTCACTTGAAATATAAAAGACAAAAAAAAAACTTAAAAGATTAAGTACCTTAAATTCTCAGAGTGCTGTATTTGTATGAGTCTACTTCTACAGCTACTTCAACCGGTGTTCGTTTACATAAGTCACATAAAATTGTCTCTCTATTTAGTGGCTGTGCAGCTACAGCTGCACACATAGGGCTGCACACGAAGAGACACCGGGTCTGTCCGGGCCGAGCTGAAAGTGTTTGGTTTAAATGTGTGTTAGTGGATTTTGTCGCACATACCTATACAACTTAAAACTTTGCCAAACTGACAGTAGGGCTGTGAAATGAAAGAATGAAAAGAAAAATAAGTATCTATCTCAATAGATATAATTTTATTGAAATAAAACCAATTTGACTATTTTCAGCACGCAGTAGAGAACCTTATCCATTTTCATCCTTTTCACTAAGTAGATCAATAATGCCACCTCCCTTTTTATAACACGCTCCTGACTAGTAATTCTGACTCTCATATATATTTCACCCCCATTAGAATGTGTAGGTAGTAACTTATCTCTAAAAACTTCTCAATTTCCATTTTTATAAAAAAAGCAAATAGGTTATGCCAAACGAAAGACGAATAATTACTGACTACACTAACAGCCATCTCTGCAATGCCCCTCCCCCACAGCTTTGATTCCATCAAAAAATTCGTTGCCTTTGCCGGTCGTTAAACAGCTGATACTCCCCTTCAAAAGGGGGTTGAAGAAAGGGCACACATACCGGGAGGCCATATGCGAGTAGATAGATAGACATAACAAAACAGTGATAGATAACCATATGATTGCTATGTAACCGGCTTTTTGCAAATAATATACCACAAAACAAACAAAGATAAATGGAAGCAAGACTAAAGAGTAATTGGGGTTATCTTTCTGTCATTCCTGCTGTTTTTCTCTTAATTTAAAAACATATGATACCGGCCCGGCTGATTGTGTTGTATATAGTCTTAGCTCTTTAGGGCGCAGTCTCACTGAGGGAAGCCTTTCAAGCTCTCATTTCTGCTTTCTGCTTTCTTATGAAAGTGAGAGCCAACTTTCTGCCAATGGATTTTCCTTCGTTTTCTTTCTTCAATATTTTCATCTTTAAAGAACTGTGTTGATGTGTGCTTGCCTTAAATATATATCGGTCCAGAGAAAAAAAGTTTTCTTTATACCACCATCTATTCCGCAAGTCTATTTTTGGGGCTGATTTGTTCTTTGGCTCTGGGTAGCAATAAGTTACCTTCAAAATGAATTTCGCATGCATTTGTCAAAAATAAAACGGTTTCATTGATTTTGACAGATCTAAACATATATCTACCTACCTGCATACATATCTACCTATTTACATTTCTTTGAACATGAAAAAAAAATATTTTAATTTTATTTTTATAAAATGTTTTTCTTTATTTTTAAGACTTTGTGTTGGGTTTTTCCACTTGAAATTTAAAATAGACAACTATCTATAACTAAGTACATTGTAGGTACATGAATTTTGTTTTTGACGTCATTTTTGATGCAGTGCCAAAATCTTTTTGGTCTTAGGTCTTCCCGCCTCTTGTTTGCTTCGGCAGTGTGCTTATGCTTTTACTATTGCTATACTTTTGGTCCGCTCGCTTTAAAGGTCAAACATTCCTCTCTTTTCGGATTGGTTTATTTTTTTTATTCTTTTTGTTCTATTATTGTTGTTGTTCTTGTTGTGTTTTGATTGTTGCTCGCAATTTGTTTGACATTCAGGGTTATACTTTTAGACAGCGGAGAACCGGCAAGTAATGTGGTGGTAGGTAGTTAGTTTAGGGTTTGTAGATTACATTATCTGTAAATAATAATCTACATTTTCCCAGAAATTGATAGGTTTTTTTGTCAAAGCGAATTAAATACAGTCAAATTATGACATCAGTTTAAGGAGTTTATAGGTTTGTTAATTATGTTTTGTTCCTATTATAAAAAGAAGAACTTAACCCTCAGGAAGGTAAAGTGATTTGATTACATTTCAATGTTTAGATCATTTTTTTAGTTAATTTGCTAAACATACCTACATACCTATGCCTATTTATATGCTTAAAAGTACCTAAATGTAAGAAAGGAAAAAGTACGCATGGTGAAGAATTTCAGCTAATCGAAGAAACTACCTGCATATGTACTATGCAAATTAACTATATATTTTGAAAATTAAGCAGAATTAACTTTTAAGATTTCCAGGTTTTCGTGCTAAAACAAGATTGCAGGTAGGTTCTAATATCGAAGGGTATCGATAGAAAATAAGTCTAGAAATACATGATTGCTTCAATGACAGATTTCTAGCCAAGAAACTTATTCAGTTGACACAAAATTTGTTTGGAAATTAAATGATTTTTAAAATTGTTGAAATAGTATTGGTAAGGGTAGAAAACCCAGTTTTCAATCCATGTAAAAGTCGGTAAAGCACTTAGGTATAAGTAACTACCAAATAAGTTAAATTAAATAAATAGCCATGTATTTTAATAAGTAATATAGCTGAGAGGTGGAATTTTATAAATGAATTCTTATTAATGTAGGTTATTTTGCTGAAAAAAAAATTATTTCGTTTCTGTTTTTTATATATGTATGCATTTTCGACATTTTTGTTCAAAAGGGATTCAATATTTTTGATTATTGAGAGTAATAATGCTGACCATTGTGAACTGAAATTAAATTTTGATAGTTTTGAAAGAATAGTTCGATTGATTTTTAATTTTGATATTCTTAAAAAAATAAAGTATAAAGTAACGGAATTGAAAATATCATGAAGAAGTGTTTCACTTGAAAATAGGGGTTTCAGAAATTGTGTGTTTTATTAATCCAAAATTATTAATATGTATATGTAAGTGAATTTTATTCGGTAAAAAAAAAAAAACATCTATCTAAAAAATATTTATTTGTACATATTTCTTCATTGAAATTTGATCTTAAGAACCATTTAACGATTTTTAAATACAGTAAAAGTCAAATGTGTGACGTATAATTAAAAAAAAAACAAACTAACGAGGAATTGGTAGGGCATCGGTTCAAAAAGTCATTCACCTTTGCCCGGAATCAAAACATGTTAAATTTGTTCCATTTAAAAAGGAATATATCAATTTTTAAAATATTTTCCAGTCATTGAACTCTACTCTCTTAATTCATATTCAACGTACATAAATTTTATTTCTTACACAAAATAAAATATATCTGGTATAATTTGAAATGTATATATTATTTCATTTCCGTTTCATCTGGATGATGGTTTGAATCTGAGGAACAAATCAAATGAATAATTCAATATACTTAACATCTTAATTTTGATGCGCTCGGCAACAACACCTACTGAAATTTTTTTTCAAAACTGTGTTTTTCCCTTTTTGTTTAAGTAAAAATGTATACTTTTGCTATCATTGTTTCGATCATGCAATGAAATAAAAAAAAATAAATAGACCACAAGTAATAAATTAGCCTCATGGTACACTGATAAAAAAAAACACAATCTCAGTTCAAGAACATTTTTATGTGTAAACCTCTATGGCGGATTGTCGGTTTGTAACTTTCTTAACAAATAAATTTTTAGACAAAATCCTGCTAATTATAATTTATAATTGCGTTATATATAGTCACTAGACTGTAAGATTACCTATCTCATCGCGGCTATTGAAAAAGCCAACACTTCTATAGGTTAAGTTCAACAATTTATAAAACTGCTGGTCAAACACTTTTTTAGAAATTGGGTTCTCAATATTGGTTCTTACATTCTTTTCTCATGAACGAGAAAAAAAAAAAAAACAGAAAATATTTTAAGGAAAATCCGCCCACTGCCCCTCCCACTTTTATTGTTTCTTGGTTTTCCGAAATGGTTCTAACGATTTGAATGAAATCAACAGCGAAAGTGATGACAGTGATGAAAGTGAAAAAATTCCACTTTTACTGTCCTTTTTCTACGGTATGTTTGAATATATTTGATCGCGGGTGACTGTATAAGTGAACATACCCATTATCCAAGCTTATGGGGATTGCATGTACTAATTTCAAAGGCAAAAACCATGTAAACATTTATTGCTGTAACCGTTACCAAAGCAAACTTTTAAATGAATATTGATATTATTTATTCATTTTGGTGCATAGAAAAATCGTAAAATGAATGTTAGGACAAGAAATTTTTTTCATTTTGTTGAGTTGTGTAATCAGAGTTAAAGAGCTGACAAGATCATAATAAAGTGTGTTAAAATATGTTTTTTTTTTAAATTTTCACTTCCTAATTTCCGTTCAGTGTATTTTCGTATATCATTGCTCAGGACTATGCAAATCTTGCAATCAGAGAATAATATGTAAGACGAAATTCATCAATAAAACATTGGAAAAGAAGAATAAATTGTACCACAAAATTTAAAATTCAAGTATACCTATCCAAACAAATCCAAACGAAGGGTTGAAGACCGATCTTTTTATACGAAAGGGGTCGATAACTTTTAAGCCTTAATTAATGAAAGAATATTAAATCCTTATACAACATGATGTTAACAATTAAAATGAATTCCAACAAATTGGCAACTTTAAGTTGAGAGTAAGGTGTCAATTCTATAGGTTGACGCACGAAAAACGTCAATTGTTGTTTTTTTGTTAAATTGAAAAAAAAAAGAAAACAAAAACCAAACGCACCGTGTTACTTCTTTTCACCTGTCAACTTGGTGAAAAAAAAAAAACTTGTTTGTTTTTATCTGAGATTTATCTATCCACGTAAAAGCCTTTGGTTTTGGGATTCGCTTTCCTTATGTCAATAATTGATGTCATTTTCTTTGAGTGACATGGAAAATCGTGCCAAAATATTGTCATCTGATTGAACAAGCTTTTGATGTGTATTTTTTCTGATTTTATTTTGTTTCTGCAAACATTTCGTTGTTCCTTGCACGCGGCACAACAAGAGTTCCCAGCTATTATAAAAGTAGTTCTTAATGTTACAGGAAATGCATAACATATGTGTATGCATATATATGCATATATTGTTGCTCGCTTCTGATGGCAACGGAATTCTCGACCGGCATACTCGCCAGACTGCTTGGTGCCAACAAATCATTAAAACGTAAGCTCAAAGCATGAAAGTAGTATTAAAGGGGTTGGAAGAAGAAGGGGGTGTCGTTATGGGTATATTGGGGTTGGCTGCGGTAAGTAAAATAAATAACATTCTTCTGAACCCACCACCGCTACTCCCGGCATTCACTTCAGACATTTAGCTCATTTAATTTAATTAATTAGATTTTTTTATTGATTTTGAAAGAAAGACTTATGGTCACCGAGCGTTGTTTTTTGTCGTTGTCGTCAGCCAGGGAGTCCAATACATTGCCAGGTACTGTTGCAGACACTCAGAGTGGCTGATGTAACATCGTTTTTGCTATTGCTGCATGTTGCATTCTTTATCTTCTCAAGGGGTAGGTGACATAGTTGAGGAGCCGAAAGCAAAAGCTGTAATACTTAATTTTGTTTACTATTCTTGGTTAGTTGGGTGAGGGGGTATTTTTGAAATTGGCAAGCTGAACAACAATAGCTACCTATATACACATATAAATAACATGAGGTAAGCAACAAAATTAAATATAATTTTTTTTCGGTTCCTTTCCTTCTGAGGTTATTTATGAAAAAAAAAAGATTCCGCTATATAGTACCCTCTGTTTATGTGGGGTAGATGATTATTAAAATGAGGGTTGTTCGAGACCGAAAGTCAGAGAATACAAAGAGGTATAATACCTATACGTATAATATCGTACGATTGTTTTTGGCTGATGTAATTTTTAAAAATGTGTTTTTCTAAATGCGGTGGTGATGGGGTGATGTTGTTATTGTCGGCAGTCAGCGTTATAGTAGAACAAATATTATTCGGTGTTGACAAAAGGGTAAAACGCTAAGAAAGACGCGGTGTCGACAACCATCAAGGACAAGTCATATAATTCGATTAAAAATTGCTTTGTAAGACTTAATAGTTTTTTTGTTGTTTTGTTTTTGTTCGTTAATTTTTCGGAGGGTCTTACACCAGAGTCATCAGTTGAACGATTTCTTTGAATTGAAGTGGATGACATCAGATTTATTCAAGGCTGCATTAAAAAAAATACATGATACCTAAAATAAGAAATGACTTAATTCTGAAAATTATTATCATAGTATTGTTTTTTTTTTCTATTTAATATACCTATCTACTTTTTTTTTATCGAAAAACGTTCTTGATCTCCCTGTTAGTATTGTAATACCTACCTTGGGTTAAATATGTAGATATACCCACCAAGAATTATTATTTTTATCGAAAAGAGAGGTGAATTTTGGCTATAAAGACGCACTGTCAACAATCTCGAAGTGTACTGTATATTCTTAAGGTCATAGATAACGTTAATTGATTTACGATTACGACACGATTAAAGTGCAGTCGTTTTTCTTGTTTTTCAGAATAAAAAAAAATTGCCAAATTTTGTATGATGTTTTGAATTCTACCTTTTTCTGATTTTGTTTGCATTAATAATATTTTTGTTGAATTTTTCGACTTACGAGGTCCTAAACATATCTTACAACATAAATCATTATGGGGCTTTAATTGATTTATCAACTAAGGAGAAAGTTTGGAAGATTGATCTGCAGAGTACGTACCTACTTATCTTATATTTTCTGAATGCACTGGCATTTTTGCTGCCCTGCAAATTATAATTGTATTTTCTTCAGATTCAGAAACTTTCTGAATCTGATTTTTATTTAATAACTCAATTTTAATAGCTCAATCTCAATTCTCAATCATAAAGGTTATAGATAGGTCTACACAAAATTCAAGTTTAGTAACCTTGAAAACAATTAAAAAACAAAACTTCTTTACACCTTAAAACTTAATGCTTAACTCCTGCATTTTCATTCTTAAATGTTTGAAACACGGAGAATGATAAATACAAATGAACCCTTCACCTACATACGGACAACTATATATAAAAACAATAAAACCAAAATAAAAAGCTGTCATCATCTGAATTACTGATACACAAAGTGCCGTTCTTATATCGAGCAGTTATGTATATTCTTTAGCTAGGGTATAAATTTGAATTTGAAATAAATCTTCCCACTCTTGAAGCCCCATCATAAACAATCTCAACCCCAACCTCAACCCCAAACCCCTTCTCTTATCATGCCGGTTGTTGGAAACTAAAAAAAGTGGAGACACAGCGGAAGAAGCTAAAGCAAATGAAACCAGTAGAATAGACAACGACGACAACGATGACAGATGAGGGTTATTGTTCGATGTTGCCATGTGCACTAAATATTCAGGAAGAAGACCGCTCGACTCGAACGTTTCTAAGCTTCTTCAAATACCTTTTTTTGTCATTCTTCTGCATTTTTGTCTTCATTTTTTTAATTGTTGAATGTATGTGTGGTGAGATACACTAACTCCATTTAGGTGCCTCACCTATGCACCAGTATATTCATAGAAAACTCACCCCTTTGAGCTATCGCCTCGAAGGAGACAGAAGTGAATAAACATTTTGCATTTATAAATAATTTTTGTTTATTCCTTCTTCTTCTTATTGTACCTATCGCCATCACAGCCTTTGGTTCATCACTTATTCGAAATGTGAGGGGCTATAGGAAGAGGAACAGTATATGCTATAGCGGCTGGAGGTGAATTTAAATCAATGCTTACCAATCCACCCTCCGATGCACAGTCAAAGGCATGAAATGAAATGCACGAAATATCCTTGAAGAGTACAAGGAACTCATGCCTCAAAAAAGTTTCTATATTCGTATATACCTAGTCACTAGTCAGCCCATATGAAAGCTGATAGGGTGGTAAAGCGTAAAAGGGTATGGAGTTAAGCTTAAATTCTTTTCATTTTTCTCATTCTCCCCATTCCCCATTTCTATACACATTTCAATATCAATTTAGAGAAATTTTCTCTGACATATTGCATAAAATGTTTTTAAATGCAATAAATACTCAGAGAAGCTTTCATCACGTTTCATGCATTATGAGTGTGAAAGACAGTCGTACTTTAGATGATGGGCTTGGTGCTCCATGGATACATAGATGGATGGGTGAAATATGGAATATGGCTACGGGTTGGTAAATTTACCAAGGATAAATTTGAGTTCTTATTCTTAGATAGATTTCTACACAAAGTGTATACGGCTGCTAAAAATGTTTGCAAGTTTTAATGTGACAGTGGTGTTGAATTGTTGAATTGTGTTATAAATTATTACTCACTATTTGCTTTCTTTCCGTCAAATATGAATGCAACCACTTCAAAAATGTTACTATTTAAACTATAAGCTTTTAATTTAATTCAAACAATAAATAAGTTAACTGCACTGAAGGCGTTGGCAAAATCGGTATGAACAATACCAAAAACTTTATGAACTCAACCAGAATTTTACTACATAGTTACGAAACATTTTTTTAATTCAGAGATTAAAATAAAATTATAATACAAAGGGTCATTTGTACCAATTTATCAAGTAACTTTGCAATGGTGGCTAACTTGCTAGCTGCTCTATAGTTTTCGATTTTTTCTTTTCTTCCTGAATTTTAATTTTTTGATTTTTGACAGATCTCTGGGAGAAATAGATTAAAAATTATTGGCGCAGTTTTTTAAAATTCTATGAACATCGCACAATTAGATCATTTAAAACTTGTATTATGTTATTATGAATGATGTCAAAACTGCGGTCAGATTAAATGCATACGAAATCATTTGAACCTACAATTTATTCACCAACATGACAACCTAGTAGATATACATAAGTAGATATACTATAGAATTAACACTGTTTTCAGCTAGAATGAAAATTTAAAAAAAAAACTTTATTTTATAAATTAATAAGATGAAATGCTTCAAATCAACACTGTTTTAGTTTTTTGAAGTTTCAGTTAAAACCTCAATTTTCATTTGTTATTAAAAAAATTTAATGTTTTGAGCTTTCTGCACTTTATACGGAAAAGTACACCTTGTCAATTTAACAAGAGTTCTTTTTAAGTTTTACCTGATATTTTTCTCTGGGAATATCGCAACATTGAGTGAAATTTTCTGTTATACTTTTTCCAAATTGCAGGTAAATAGTTTTCAAGAACATTAAAGCACTGTTTTTTCATACAACTTCCCCCATGACATATAGCAATCGAAATTAAAGGAAATAATGAATAATCACTTGAATATCCTCTCCATCTCTCTCTCTTTTATGTTTGATTTTTTTTCCTAAGTTCAATGTAGCCAGGTTAGCCAAGCAATTGAACAGAATCGGGCCATTCATCCTGCACTTTCTACAAAACCGAATCCTATGAAACAAAACTCTGACAGTCGACTCATCTCGTACACATAAACGTTAAATAAGTTCAAAACGGAATATGAAATCCCACAGAGGGTAGTCCATCCAACCAAACATAAAAGAAGAGGGTGGAAAAGCATAACACAGTTTAAAATAAAAAAAAAAATCGTTGCAACTAGAAAGTTCACTACACCCAGACCATCATCAGAGGCAAAACTACTGACAGAGCATATGCAAAGTGGTGGAGGCGAAGGCTTAGTTTAACCCATTCACAATATTTTTAGTTTGCCCTAACTATAGCCCACTAAGTGCAGTGTGGCAACAGAAGCAGCAGGTACCGGCACCTACACAATATATATGCATGATGGGAAAAAATACCGAACACTGTGCCTAGCAACAGCAGAGCTATCAGCCAGCAACAGGGAGCAATAGCATTGAATGCGCAACAACACCCCACAACACCACCAGCATTGAAAGCCCAATAACCACCACAACCATCACCACCATTTTCATCATCATCATCATTAGTAGAGAAGAGCGACAGACCGGTAGACCGACAAAAATAGGTTTTCTCTATATATCAATTTGTCTATCTCTTTTTCTCTTGAAGAGTGTGTCGCATGCGGTTGGGTGACGAATTTATTTAGTGCACCAGATCCAACGGCAGTAGTTGCAATGAAAAGAATTATAGTTTCTCTAGAGAGAGAGTGAGAAAGAGAGTTAGAGATTGACATAGCCCCCAGTTGGGCGCCATTTCAGCAAACACACAAAACTATCCCCACCCAAGTTGGTTTGCTTTTCTGAAAACTCGATGGCAATGATAAGCCTTCCTCATAGAAAAAAGTGCAACTTTTCAACGCTTTTCGGAATACATACACACTTTTGCGAGGAACCTTTCTATCTCTAGCAGAGCTATGATTCGTGTCTCGTTTTTCATCCTGCTGATCTCGTTGAATGGATGAATGCATCTCTTTCCGTGTGCAGCATGATATTTTTCCTACATTTTCGGGGTGAAGTGGTAAGCTAGCTAGCTCTACAACACGATGGAAGCTTGCGGCTCACTGTTGCCGGGGAATAAAAAGAAGTATCTCATGGCTTTCCTTAGCGAAACAGAAATAAGCCCGAAATGTGGGTATTCGAAAAATGCTTCAGTTTTTGTGAACTTGCAAACAGGCAGGGTATATATGTAGTTAGCTGAGAAAAACGTACATATATACATAGAGAGAGAAAGGAAAGCAAAGTGATTTTTTCCCAGACAGAATAACCAAGAGTTGAATCGTTGCGTTGAAAACGCTCCTGGACAAAATGATTTCTTTGGATTTTTACTTTGTATATAACCAGTTCCTTTTGTATGATTTTGACCAGTATCGGGTGCTTGGTGGGTCCTGGTACTTGGGTATTCAAGAGAAGTTAATAAGTGCTGAGAGGTGTGTAAGGGGGAGTGATGGAATGAGATAGAAGTCGTGGAAAAGTAGCAGAATGATTGAGCTTTTGTTTTATTTCTGCCAGCTATAAAATTTTCTGTAGGATGCGGTTTCTAATTAGGAACTCATTAGTTGTTTCTATGTTCTTGTAGGGGTTGATATTGGGGGTGTCTACAGAGCTGAGTATTTATTTTCTCTTAAGCAGGGTATAGTGAGCGAAGACACAAATGTTACTTGACGGTAATGACAATTTAATTGGCTGGACTAAATGAGGGAATAATTTTACTTTTTTTTCTTTTTTCCTTTTTTATATTTGTTATACCTCCTATCAGTTGAATGAAAGGCATGGATTTATGGATTATGAAGATGAAAATAAAAGAAATGTAAAAATATACTCATTATCCCGGTCCTGAATAGAATAATATATGCAAGCATGGAATTGGAATAATTTCTTCCCCACGCCCAGCCTCTTCGATAGATATTAGAAAAAAGTTTTAAGCTTCTTCATTTAAATGGAAGAATAAATAAGTCAAATAAATTTACCATAACACACCTGTACACCTGTACATCTGTACATCTGTACATCTGTACATCTGTGTACAGTGTACACTCCAGCTTTTTGGCCCAAAAAAGGACATTTGAACAATTTACATTAAACTCTGCCACAGAGTTACCATTCTAAATGCAAATCAGAAGCAATAAAAATTCCATACCTAAAGCTCTAAGATATATTTTTTGTCGTTGTTTAGAGCTCTGCTCCTGTTTTCTCAAAGTACATAGTTAGTTATGAAAATAATGCATTCGACCACAGCGAAAAATGGCAAACGTTAAGGTCACTTAAATCCTCTCTATGTAAGGTACAACCAGAGCAGACATCTTTTTATATAGGTATATAATTCTCCACGTCGCGTCCTTCATGTTTCTCTTTCTCTCAACCAACGCGCTAAACTTTGGTTGCGGTGAACAATCACCACTTTTCAGGTTGGAATTTATGGCTTAAGAAACGGACACATTTACCGTCCGTTGGCCTTCTTCGAGGACATTATTCATAATTACCCAGGATATTCTAGAAGAGAGGTTTGTGTTTTGTGTTGTCCAGCGGGCAACGGGCAGTGGGCCACCATTATTATTGAGAGCAAACGAAGAAAGTATGGTGGTGTGTGCTCACTTAGAAATGAGTTTCCGCCAGAAACATGTGCTCACCGACGATTTACTACAAAAATTGTTATTTATAAGGCACTGGATGGTGGTGGTTTGACACCGAACCTAGAAAAAAAACGGTTTCCCGAACTATTTTTACCTCCCGCCACAGTCAGTTACCTACTACTCGTATTATTTTTCTTATCCTTCTGCACCTGGGGGCCATCCACTCTGAAAGGCGATTATAATATGGTGAACAGAAAACAAAGTAGGTATACACAAAAAATAAAAAGAAAACAAAAATAACTGAAAACCGAACCTGAAAACCCTGATGGTGTTTAGGAGCTACATACATTTCGAATTTCGATTTTCGGTTCGTGTTAAACGAAAATTGATAAAGATCGTAAAAGGACTAACGGAGAAAAAGTACACAAAACACCATGAAGCATCTACAACAACTTTATCCAGGTCATCTAAAGGATAAATTACATGATTTTCGCCACTGCACACTTTCTCGAAGCACAAAAATAGAATCTCTATAGATATATCATATATGACCGCTTTTAGTCTGATGCAACGGAATTGGTAGCGGGATGAAATTTATAGCTAAACGTCAGAATGAAATTACAGAATTGTGCTGTACTGTAGGTCAAAAACCATGGTGGGTTATTCGGCAAGTAATGTCGGATGCGGAAGGGAATTTTTTGTGGAACGTATTTAGAGGAATGGGCTTAGCTCTGATATTGATAGATGTTTTTTTTTCCGCTTGGGGACGTTGTCTAGCCCCTTGCATTCACTTTGGTTTTAAGTGGTTTGAGTTCTGAAAGTTGGGCTTCACAAAGAGACAAAAAAACACTACTGCTGCTGCCGCTGCACTGCAATGTTGATTATTTTCAGCAAGTGATGATAAATGGTGATTCGCTGGGCTTTAAAGTTTTCGTATTGAAAAATGTGTGTTTGGCAGTTATTGCTTACACCGTGTAAGAGATAGCAACGGGCGTTGATTTCATAAAAAACGTTGATGATGATGTTATTTGAAACAAAGTTTTAAAATATGCAGACAATGCTCTATCAAAGACTAATTGATTCCAAAAACCTTAGCAAATATTGAAAAAATGATAAAGTTTTTCGCAAAATTTCTGAAATATTTTCTGTGTTTGCCTGAGAATAAAAATCTGCCTCAATTTCGAAAGTTAGCTAAATTTCTATATTAATCCCTTACAGGCTATATTCTTTTTTTTGCATCCAACTTTTTTGCAATTTATTAACTCTTCATTATATTTAAAGGTGGCATTACACATTTTTAATGGCGACCCTAAATAAAATGGATAGTGAATAAATTTAGGGTTCGCACCGAAGCAATTATTGTATCCACCAACAAAATTTATCAAAGAGGCAAAATTAAAATCTCTAAAGTAAAATATTACTCCTGGAGGACCAATTAAACGATTACAGTTAGGAATACCTCAGCTGATTTCTGATTATTATTTTATTAAGAAATTGAAAAATTTGCCATTATTATTTTTTACATTCAATACATACATAGATACTTCTGGGATATTTCAGTCTTAGGTATAAACAAAAGTTTTTTTTATTTAAATTTTATCACCAAGATACCCTCGTCGGATTTATTTTAATCCATCACTGATTAGAAAAGTTTTCTACTCTCATGTCCTTAGCACATACAGCAAAAAGGTCATAAATATACAGAAGACTGTGTCTATACATATATGTATATAAATTTTGTGGTCCACCGAATGGCCGGAAAAAGTTTTTCATTTTGTACTTAGTTTAAGCTGTTTTGGTTAAAATTCTTTCTTTTTTATTGTTGTTGTATCTATATAATGGTTTATGGTGTGGTATTAGTTTCCTCAATTTTACCAAAATAGGTTTTATTTTTTTATTGTTTATTTTAAGAGTTTATATGTATGTAGCTACATATTTGTTTCTTTTTTTTCAACAGGAATTAAGGGACGGATGGAAAGGTACATATATGTTTACTATTCTCACTAACGGCATACACACGTAATGTCACTTAGAGTTGAAAGCTGAAAGGTAAAGAAAAAGGTATGTAAATTTGAAACCTAAAAACCTGAAAACCTAAGCTACCAAAAGTAGCAATCACTTACAAAATGCGACCAGAAAAAAAGGTAAATGACAAAAACAGCTTAAAAGAAATTAAAGCCATGCAACCGTGTCGTAGGAAAATACTCTTATTATTTTTTGTTAAAAAGAGGTATTCGTTAAAATAAGAGAATATATTTGGATAAAAATAGAATAAATACAATGAATGAATAGAGAAGAAATCTTTTATTCAAAACACGGAAGGAAATCGAAAATAGCGAAAGTTTTGATTAATCAAGTTTTATTATATTCTATTTTTTTTGTGGAAGTTCTTTTCAAACAATTTCCGGAGTAGATTTAATATACCTACATTATGAATTTTAAGAAGAATTTAGAACTTTCAATGACAATTTACCTAATTAGGTCATACAAAAATATATGTCAGACATTTATTTTACTTTGAGAACCAAATGCCTGCCAGACTAATTTTGTAGATATAGTATGTTAAGAAATTTTAAATTTATTTTATTGTTTTTTCTTCTTGTTCAGAAAGTGCATAACTGTAAGATTATTTTAAAAGTGAGGATTAAAAATAAGTTGCATACTTTTGGGAAAATAAAAAAATCTATAACAACAATAGCCAACCATAATTTTAACATGTTGAAAGAAGAATGCTAATGTGGCATAGGGAGAGCATTAATCCGTTGTCATCGTAGTAGTTGTTCATGTCCATGTTTTGCAGTATAGAGTGGCATGCAAAATCCGCATAAGAGGCCAGGTTTTAGAAATGACCGATTGCTTACTATGGCTATTCATTGTGTATGTACGTATTTTTTTTTAAATTCTGTTCTCTCCTGTGTTCCCTTTTTGTCTTTTCCCGGTAGACATTGTGGAGCCACGATGTTGTCTTGTTTGTATATACATATATGGACTGAACATGGTAAAGGCACAGTCAACCCAGACCTTGCCAATTGGCTTTAAAAACCAGTCAGTGGTAGAGTGGCAAAGGTTATTTTAGCTATATAGTATATACCTGAAACAGTTAATGACACTCGATTATACTCTTTTTTAGTCTCCATTCTTTTTTTTTTCTTTAGATTTGCAGTCTTTCTTTTTTTATATATCCTTCTTCATTTTTCAGAGTGGGACTTTTCTTTAAATTGGATTTGCCACATCGAACGGGATGTTGTGGATCCATGATGGTCTTGGTCTGGGGGCCTATACCTTACCTATGTATATAATATGTCATGATGGGAGAGGTATATTCTTCGTATAAAAACCAGACTTGACAAACGACAACTCAAATGAAAAATATCAGATTTCCAATTGAACTTTCCATCATTGTTGCTATACATTGTAAGATAAGGCAAGGTAAAGGTACATATATATGTAGATACAGTGTTGTAATGACTTGGGATATATGAAAAGGTAAAACCACACCAATGAACGGATGTGTTCCTTTTTCTTGTATGGAAATTGGAAATTGAGACGAACATGTATTCTGAATGTTTTGTTTATTCATGGCTAAAGTTAACGTTTGAATCAGTCAAGGACCAGATCATAGAGGAGTGGATGGTAGATTTTAAATTCAGTTTTCTTTCTCAGAATTTTAAAATTAAATTTGATATGTTTTCTTTTTTTTAATTTATGAAAAAAATATATTCATTACACAATGTGTTGGTAGTCGTAGAAGGACAAAAGCTCATGAGTTATTGAGTAAATTTATCTTTATATGGAATACGAATTCTTGGATTTGTATAAATTTAAATTTAATGAATATTTAGTTTCTCGTACTTATTTGATTCGGTTTTAAACTATAATAATGAAAAGATAGCTGAGTGCTTTTTTGGCAATTTAAAAGCTTTGTTCTGTTAAGAAAATTGAAAATAAATAAATTAAACGTGATATCAAAATTCATGATTTTCTATATAATTTTTGTTTCAAATTTCTAATATTGACTTTAACCTGTTGGAGATACATTATGTGTGTGAATATATTCAAGACACGTTACATGCCATAAAGTTATTCTTTAATACACACTTTTTCTATTATAGGCAGAGAACATTAAATTGGCAAAACTGTTTTCTGTGACAGCTGACGGGGCGGTGCGGTTACGGCACATAGCAAATCTAAAGCCGTTAGGATAACCAAAGCCGTTTTCATGGATATTAAAAAGATTTTTCTTTGTTTTATTTCAATTTGAAGTTCTCCACTTCAAAAATGTATATAAAAATAATTAAGGTTAAAGATATGAGAATAACTTAAGCATTTTGGAATGCAACAATCATACCACCAGCCAGGATTTTGAGACGTATTAAATGTTGTCAAAAAAGGTTAAAGTTTTTTATTATTGAACTTTCTTTGTATATTTATGTTTATAATGATTGTTTCCTTAAAAACTTAATTTGTTTTAAATATGCTACCTATAGATAGCCGAAATATTTCTAAACAACGTTTTCTTAAGATTTTCGACGAAACCACATCATGCTAGCTTTGGAGTTTTAACCTCAGCAATATCAATTATTATTCAGCATAATTCAAATTGAAGTTCTTTCTTTGTCAATTTGTCTATATTCACTGTGTACAGCTTAACATATTGTTTCCTCTCCATTGCCTTCAAAGTTAAATGACTTTTCGTCGCCACATCAAAAATTTCAATGACATTACCCAGGAAATTTAATTCAACTCTGTGACTCTTATATAAGTATATACAATATGCAAGGGTTCCTTGCTATTACATTCTGCATTTAAAGAAGCAAATAGCATGTAGCAAGTAGCGGCAATAGCAAGCAGCATCCCCAACAGCCAACAGCATTTATAAAATGACAATAATAATGTTGAGAGTACATTGCAGTTCGTCGCCTTACTTTGCGTCTCCTCGCCAGGCGTCTTCTTATATTCATCTCGCTTTTGCACAGGCTTGGCTATATGTGGCTTGAACTCGACGACGTGCATATACAGAGCATCTGATCGCATGTATATCGTATCAGCTGCTAGAGCTATTAAAGTCCTTCTATTATGTTGCTGTCCTTGTGCAAAATCCCTCTTGCACAAAGTGACAAAAGCTCTTATCCTGATTGCAAATCCTAAATGGATGGCCTTAGTGGCATAATGGGGATTGTGCAGTACTGCTACCTGCCTGCCTGCCTGCCTGGTGGTGGTACCGTGTCAGTTGCCCCCTTTTCCAAGCCCCTTTATAAGACATTTGTGAAAAAATCCTTTGAAGCTGTTTTGTTTCAGGTCGTCATTGTCGAACGGGTACATCTCACAGCACCTCACAATTTGTTGCCCTCATCATCATCATCATGCCATATCCACCCTCGACCGAGTCGCTTACGGGTTGGTGCGAGCATTCCACTATTATCTACGGCAGCGAGTATTATCTTGTTGTTATTTTCTACATCTGTAAGCTTTAACAACACAACGGGGACCAAATCGCCCACCCCTCCCCCCGAAAGGAGTAATGCACAGGAAGAGAGGATGATACAAAAAAGTTGAGGTGGGCCTGGGATTGTACGAAGAACCTCATTACGTAAATGTTGCTTCAGATTTGGCCAAAGCATCAGAGATCCTATTCAATTCTCATGCTTCCATTGTACGAACTTAATGTTCAGAGCTACATATGTTAAGCTTCCTCGTTTGGTATTGTCGTCAATTGACAAAAGCTACATATATCTTTGCGTTTAATGGTTTAGGAGTGGGGAGGAAGGATAGGAGAGGTGGTGGCAGGATAATAATCTTCAATGGTCGATTGGTCTCCAAAGGCAAACATACACAAAGTGTTTGGTGATTTGCGGATCGAAGGTCCGTCCAGGTTATCCTCAAGTCATTTCCAGGTGGCTTTAGTCTATCTTCCTTCTCAATATAATATGTTCAGTTGGTATAGGTAGGTACCGTAATGGATAGTCGAGCCCGATGTGTTTGGCTTCTTATTCCGATCTACTAATGGGAAAGTATAAAAGTCACGATTTGCCCGATATGTCTAAATTTAAATGCACTTTAGGGGGAGTTTGGTGCTTGAATCTTTTGGGTTTGGTTTTGTTGCTGTGTAAAACTAACGTCTAAACGAGCAATATACATATATACAAATGAATATGCATCTAGCTATATCTTGCACCCAAAACAGCAGTTTAAACGGTTGAGCTTGAGAGGCAAGATGATGGCAATCGGAAAATTGCATCGGGATTCTATATAGAGAACAGTTTTCTAGTATTACTGGTCGTCGTCGTCGTTGTGGTCATAATTTTTGTAGAAAAGCCCTTTTGAAACAATGTTTAGTTTCGAAAATGCGCTATATAAAGAGATAAGTGGGTTGGATTTTCTTGTGACTTTATTTTCGGGCTGGAATTTGTGGGATTCTTAATCTTTATCTCCATCAGTTTTCTTGAAAATGAATCGCTGCACTATATGTATTTTAAGCTTCAGACTTTTTAGTAGTTAGATAAAATGCCCAAATGGCAATTTACGCATTTGAATTAATGTTAGACATTCTTTTTGTGTCTCAGAAGATATAATTTAAAGTGTTGGCTTACATTATATTTAAGTGCAATTGCTTTTTGATAAAAAAGCTTTTCATAAAATGAATACCAGAAGGAATATGTAACAAAGGACCATAGGACCAAAGTAAAACTCAGCAGAACTGATTGTCACCAAGTTAGCGTCACCAAATTAAGTCTTGGTTAAGATATTAACCTACAAAATATATTTATAATCAGGCCGATTATGGAATCCGCAATACTTGATCCGCAGTGATTCGCAGTATAGTGTTCTCTCTTCTTTTCACAACAAATGAGTAAGGAGAAGAGAGAGCTGCGAATCACTGCGGATCCAGTATATTACGGATTCCATAATCGACATGAATGTTTATTGCTACCAACATAATGATGGCCCAAAATTTTAGACAATTTAGTACGATGCCTTTTTTAATGTTATTATTAGTCAGACAGGATTTTCCAAATTTTAGAGGAGTTATCTTCGTACTATGTTTTTAACATTTTATTGGAGTTAAAATTAGCAAATAGCTATTCTATATTTTTGATATCATATCTACTAATTTCAAATGTCCCCTTGACAATTAGCAATGTGAAAATGGTATTTTTGCTTACTTGTTTGTATAAAATGTCACTAATTATAACAGTTCAATATTAAATTTCATTGAAGGTATACCTACGTGCATTAATGCTTTTCGACTTGAACAAAAATACTAGATGCACGAAGTATGCCCACTAGTGGAAGAACCTGGATCGTGAAGCCGTACTAACAGTATATCTTTATAAGAAAAACTGTTATAAATTGGGTTTCTTAAGTCACTTTTCGTATCGTATAACATTATTACAGTTTTCCATTTATTAATGTTTATAAGGTATGTTTACTTTTTTTGAAAGATCCGACACTACTTTAAGCGAGTTCAGAGTTTATTGAAAAAATAGTTTTAGAATGATACTAATTAAATACTACAATCTCCAACGAAACGACAAATTAGCTGAACACCGCCAATTCGTCAAGTCAAGTCGAATAGTTGTCATTGGTACAACTAATAACAATGTTGGTACAATCCTTACACGCCTACCTACCAAATTTTCAATTGCTTCAGGTGCAGCAATTAATTCCCAAGTTTTTTCTAACTGACATCCAAGGCACATTAAAGAATTGACTGACTCTGTTTTTTTTACGTACATAAATTTTTCTTTCCTTTTTGAATATTTTAAAGGAGTGCATTGGCTATATGTTTATGTGTGTAAAGAAAAGTCTAGGCAAAAAGGATAACAAATATTACATCAACACAAAAAGTAAGGACCCACTGCTCAATCGGTATAGGATGTTAGTTCTTGTGCTTTACATGATGGTGTGCTTCCTTTAGGCCTGGCATTTTACGTAATGATGGCAATTTGATATTTATGCAATTTTCCAGTGCACGACAACAGGAAACCTGATATTTTTTCATTGCTTCGTTCGAAGAGCTTATAAGGAGGTGAGCCGGTAGGCGGATGGGGTTTTAATCGGTAGGTATATAGGTACTCCTCGCACAGTGTTCAGTCTGTGACGAGTTACAAGTTCGTTATAGGACAAAAGGACGATTGAGTGACGGTGCGGCAACGATGAACGGTGAACAAGCATTTCTAGCTAAGCTATATAGCGAATCGATTTTGACTCAAACACACTCTCTGTTCTAATATAGCACTTTTACTGACAACAACATGCAATCGTGGGGCTTATAAAAAAAGAAACAAAATAAAAGAGCCACAAGGCTCTCATGTGGTGGGTATAGGTTAGACGTTAGATTGTAGACTCTGAAACTGGAAAGGACGAGGTTGTACAATGTACGGTATATAAATATATCGTGGATGCTAAAGCTAGCTTGGTTCATGTTTATGATGGTGTTTTGTCTTTATGATTATTAATTATAATTAAGTTCAGGAAGTAATGATGGGTTCGTGTTATTTATAATGAATGGTGGA
Organism: Epistrophe eligans; assembly: GCA_951394125.1. Classification (NCBI taxonomy): domain Eukaryota; kingdom Metazoa; phylum Arthropoda; class Insecta; order Diptera; family Syrphidae; genus Epistrophe; species Epistrophe eligans. The sequence goes on from OX596031.1 coordinate 1,535,776, forward strand.
TTTTGAACACATATACATAGTCAACGAGAAGCTGTTACTAGGAGCTATGGAGCCTAGATGCATCACTACGATTAGTGCAAAGAAAATAATGATGTTATAGTGTAAGTAATAGTTAAACATGTTACATATGCGTCGTATGCTTCTGAAAATAGTCGTAATTGCTAAGCCATATCGAATAGAGTGTTCTTTTAAAGATTAAAATGTAAAACATGGGATTATTCAAAATGTAAACAAAATTAAATACAACAGCTATGATGGGATGTCGAAATTCTGATCATAATATACAATTAACTGAATGAACATTACATGCAATCGGCAAGTCACTTTAATCAGGTTGGCAAAAAATTCTGATATTTTGATTCGAGCTTTTCATTTGAAAGGGCATTAGAACAATTTTTACAAATATAATTCTAACCGAATCAAGAAATTTAAAGAAAAAAAATTGCTAGGTCGGGTAGCAGCATGCCCAGTTTTGTTGAGTATTGAACTGATTTGCAGGATTTTTCCTCCCAAGCTGAATGTTTGGCCTGTTTGCCACTGATAACATGAAGATTTGAAAGCATTAATAAATTTTTGAGGTTCTTTGTCAAGAAATATTGCTACATCAGCCAAAGATACATTTAAAATAAAGTTAAGCCAAAGATACATTTAAAATAAAGTTAAGTTTGACCCAACAAAAAAAACACTTCCCCTACTATACTGATTTCAATGTCAAAATTATCCCAGAAGACTTATCTTAATGTTTTGGGTGAATAGCAGAGCTCTAATTCCTGATGCCACTTCCCGCCTGACTCATAACACCAATATAATTTTAAAAACGACAGTTATTTAGCTAAGCCATTAAAAGCTAACTTTGGACATTTCAAAACTATACAAAATCGTCTTGAAAAATTTAAATCACAAACTGAAAGAATATAAATGATGTTGCTATTATATGTCATGTCAAACAAAACAAAACTTTTTTAATCGCCATTTTAAATGGACAGTCATTTGCTTTGTTCCCATGGGAGATTAAACATTTAAATTTTCATTCAAAACATAAACAAGTTAATCTCTTACACTTAAATCTTCAACAACAAAAGCCAAATTGCTATAAGTTTTCTTATACTTCTGTCCTCCCTCTATGCCATCCAACCACTGTCTTTGTAGTGTGTATACTGTATATACAAAAGTACAATAATGCTTCGAAATTGTGCACCTAGATATACATACATAGGTACATACATAATATTGCATCTATTATATTCAAATTTTCAAAAAGCCAAGCCCAATTTTCTTGTTTTTCTTCTTTCTTTGATAATAATAACAGAAAAACAAAAAAGTAGAAAAAAGAAAAAAAAAACAAAAACAGTCAACACAAGTTGGAAACTAAACTCCAATTTGAATTCCAAATGAAATGAGACAGACAGCTCTTAAGGGGAGCGCCAAAGAACCTTCCTTGAATTCATAAGTATTCAACTAACAATCAACATCATGCCACAGCCACAGCCACACAATGAATAGACAATGCGGGCCCCGATAGGGATACCAATTTATTATTCGATTTTATATTGTTTTTCCACACAACAAGCAACAGCAGAAGCAGCCAACCAGTCAACCACCTACCTTCTATACCTTTGCCATTATTCAGAGTTCCATAGCAGCTCTGGCATTATAAGCTATTCATACACATATACATCCTGGAAATATGCTACTTGCGTTCAAGTAGTCAACTCGTTTCGTATCGATCGCATAGTAATAATCTGTCGCCAGTGGCAGTGGCTGCCTTGACTGTGTATTGCTCTATAAACACCCCTCCCCAATCCCCATCATCGTTAAGGACTTGTTGGAGGGATACCACTTACAACTCTTTTTGAACCGTCATCATCGGTTAACATCAAGCTGGCCAACGACTGCGACTACGACGACGATTGTAGTTTGCTCCTTCCAGGTACTTGAACGTTAGTGTGCCCTGCCATAACCTATTCCTTGCAGATATGTCCAATTGGTAATGACCACTCAAACGGAAATACAAGTCACAAAGTATGGATACTTTTCTATCATGTAGGTATGTTGGGTTGATAGTTGCTCAAGCTCATGGATTATGTACCAATGTGCAGGATCATAACGGGCTGGAAATTGGTTGGGTGTGGGGAATTGAGGAGAAACAAAAGTATACGGAACGTATTTTCGATAGTATGGCAAAAGTTCACTAGAACTTATACCTTAATTTTTGATAACTTGATTTTCAAACCAACATTTATAGATTGTTGGATCAATAAGGACAATCATAAGAAGTAAAATACCTCAAGCGTATACAAAAAAACTGTCTATATTTCTTTTAAGTTGAATCATTTTGTCAGATTAAATACAATCTTTCAACTTCAAAACTAGGAATTGTTCAAAAATTAGTGTTTTTATGTTAATAAGGTATGGGGGATGCTTGATAACCTAAGGCTTCGGTAGAACTTGTCTTCAGCATTCTTTTGTAACGTTAAAAATTCCCGTCTAACAAGGGTTACCATAAAATGAACCTCTTACGGGTTTCACCCCGTACCGGAGTAAGCCGTTGCCAGATTTATTGAAAACTAATATTCTTAGAACCAAAAATAACGGTACAAAAATAAAAAATCGTATTTCTATCAAAAACGGTTCCATCGATTTACTAAAATGTCCATGCCTAAAAGCGGTCTATTTTTTGGTGAAAGTCAAAACTATTCTACCAAAAACCGTTGGCAACAGAACGGTTTTTTTTTTAAATTCCAATTTCCAAAAATAGATTTTTGTAAATATTTTTTTTAAGTGTATATTTTTTAAAATATACCAAGAGTTCGCGTACCAAAAATTAATTAATATTCATAAAGTTGTTAAAAATCATGTTTTTTTTTACTTTTTTTTCTCGTAGTTTCTAATTTATTGAAGAAATCAGGTTGATTTCGTTTTTAGGGGATTTACTTATTAACGTTATACATATTTGACTATAAGCAAAAATTTCATTTTCAATGATAATGCTCATTCCATAAAATATTTGACTATACAAATTTTAATTTCATCACAAAATATTCTCAAGACCTGTTAAAACAAACTTTTCCAAAAATCAACAACTGAATAATACTTTAACTTTCAAATTTCATACTTCGATTGCCAAAACTTTCATAAGCATTTTTTTTTTCTTGTTCTTTTTTGTTGTTAGTGTTGTAATTTTGCGAAAAGGCCAAACTTTTTTAACAGGCCCGCACATCCGTTTTTCTTATACTTATTTCTTTTAACGAAGCTCCACAAACATCGCTTAACTGTTTTTCGTCGAGTAGGTATTTCCCTTATAAAAATAGATCAAGTTGAAAAAACATACATAAACAAAATCTATTAAGGAGTTTATAAAAAAAAAAAACAAGAAAAATAAAAACTTAATGAACAAAACTTCCATTTTTTCTTCCATATTGATAGTCATTGCCATCGCCATTATCATCAGTTTGGAACGCGCGGAGTGGTGAAGCTTATAGTATTTCCGCTTCAGAGCATATTGCAAAGTTGAACTTTTCTTCATTTCTTTTTTACTGTATCTGTGTTTATCTTCTTTTGCCAGACGGAAGCTATTTTTCTCGTATTCCATTGTTGTGTTACAAGACTTATATTTTTCTCCATTATATATACTTTCTCAAACTCGAATCAGACTAATGGTCGTTACTATATATTTTCCCTCGAATCATAATCATAAACTTTTTGTAAATTGCGTCCGATTCCGATTTCTGGGTATTGTCCTTGCAGCTGTCATTAGTGTCATTTGAAGCGCCATTCGGACTCTTGGAAATATCGTTTTCGGATTGAACAAATGAATTACTAATATGATCTGAGAATCATCACAATTGCATTTCCTTATCATTATATGTCAGACCCTGAAGCGGACTGCATTCGTTGGCATTGTTGTTGCTGATGTTTCATGTCTTATTCACCATCACCATCACCATCCGTCGGCCATTAAAACTAATCACACCATCTTTCACTCTTTGCAAACTTCCGGTTGCATTTAAGCCAAAAACATTGATGCCGCCGCTGCTGGATGGCTTGGTGTCGTCGTTCGTTCGATCTGTGTCTATCTCATATACTCCAGAACTGAGAGAGAGAGAATACTGAAACTGATGCAGCGGTGGCAGCACCAGCTCAGCAGTACTTAGATACAAAGCAACGTCCTGTTGGCTTTTTATTGTTAATTAATAATAATTATCGGGTTTATTGTGGAGGGATAATATTTTGAAACGTTTCATAGTATAAGGGCCAGCCAGCAGCTCGAACGCCTTCCAATTGTAATATTTATTGAAATAGCCTGAGCTTGAGTAGAGGAGTAATCAGTTCCATCCATTGGAGAGAGCCACGCGGTGAATTATTAATGACACTTTTCGCTTGGTGCAACAACGACTAAGTTGACCTATAATTTTTCCCCCGAGGCCTATTCGGAAAAAAACATGCGACACGATATAAAATTCCAATATCATAAACTAGGTGACAAAAACGATCATATGGGAGGGTATAACTTCCAGTCTACAGGAAGGACGAACAGGGCCCGCTGAATGGGTCATTTGCGTGATGTATATGCCTACTGGGCTCGGGCTTGGGCTGGTTCTTGTGCAAATGTCAGATAGGGGGTGTGACAGCAGAAGGAGCGAAAAAGTAATATTTATCATCATAAACAAAGTTGTGTTGTGTGCCAGGATACATGATTAACTGTGGTACCACGTACCACACCGGCAGACCTCGCTAGGCAGTGAGGCAAAGCCCCATTGGGATGCATTCATAATCTGGTGAGCGTGACAAAATTGTTGTGCAACGTGCACTTCATCTTCGTAATTGGCGTGCATATGTCAAAAAAATAAATGCCGATTTTGGGGTGACACCACCATCAGCTTCGGGCTGTGGCAGAGTACCAATCATTTATGTGATATTCATGAGCGTATCCTGTGTGTTTTTATAAAGTATATAGTGTTTCATATGGAAGCTTGTTCATTAATAACTTGAGAAGTCTTTGCATCATGGCAATCGTGTGCAAATAAAACATGCTACATCATCGAAATTCATATTATAAGAGTTTTTTGTGAGTGCCATAATATAAGAAGAAAGTTTTACCTACCCATAACCCCTCCCCAAAGACATCTGGCATGACGTATACAAACTCTCACATCTACTTATAGAGGGCATATCTCACTTAGCTAAGTTGATGCCATTCAGTTTCGAAATAGCAAATGCAAAACAAGTCTTGTTGATTGATGACATGTCGGTGACACATCAAAATGGCTTCCTCTCCGTATAATACTGTGGAAGACTGCTTTTGGCATGATATTTAGATATCACATCTATACTTCGTTGTGATGTGATGTGCCCAGTTGCTGATGGGTGATATTTTGTTAAATGTACATAAAGTAAAGGATATTTAAACATGGCCGGCCAGAGGAGATAGTTGAGTTTAGATATTCAATCCATTAGTGGAACTTATTGTGGAATTAAAAATGATTGTTCAAATCCTACCATCTGATTTCATTTTGTTTTTGCGTCCATTTCAAAAGGCAAGTTTACGAGACATAAACGATATTTCTTGGATGAACAATTTTGTTCTTGTGAAGTCTAAAATTCTATGTAAAACATTGTGGAGCAGGGGATATTTCAGGAAAGCTTAAGAGCCCTACAAACTTACTATCAAAATATCTATTTCCCTCTAACCAATATGAACTATGTAACTGTCAATGTCAAAAGGGAAAGTGGTGAAAAGTCATAAGTTTCTAAACGCATCACAAACGTCAGTGATGATCATTAACTGAATATGAATGTATCTAATTTTGTTCATTTCATAATTTGACGTTTGAACCTGAAAGTGAAATAAAAATATGGAGTCTCGATTGAAGTAGATAAGTTTATTTTTCAATTATTATTGTATTTTTCTTAAATTATGGACAACTGTAAACTGTGAATAAGAACACCCTTACAGTTGTCCTCTTATTTTAAAACGACATCTAAAAGCTGCATAAAATGTGTTCCGAAATGCCAAACTGATGCAAAGAAAAATGTATGTGAGGCATCCGGGATGCGTTCCAGATGCGAATCAAAACTTTTTTTACGTTTTGGAACTTAACCTTTATATATAGTTGCCTTAGGGCCTTTGTTTTCCTGCGTCCAGAACTGATTTTTAAAACCGAAACACACTTGTGCAGGATAGTTTCATATATGAACTTGCGATAAAGTGACACACAAATGTGCTAACTTAGCTCAAATTAAACATTGCAAATACTGTTATTCTGAACGATGATTAGAAAACTTTTATATATTTCCAAATCTTTAGAACACCCAGATGCATACAAGATTCTCCGTCCCTATGATAAGTTTTTAGAGTATATTACTTTGGATTCTCATTACTTGGCTTCTAAGTAAAAAATTAATAAATCATTTCAAGAAATGATAATATAAGTATGTTTCGGTTGTCATGTTATGGTACAAAAATAGTTATTAATACCGAACATGTAAATTAAGAAGAAAATTTGCGCGTTCAAAAGATATATAGATACCTTATTCATATACATATATTTATGATAAGCCTCTCTGCTGGGTGGATGATAAAGATAATAATCAACAATTTCATCACGCACTTTGCTCATCTTTGAGCCAATTTTTTATTCTTCCCAACTACATTGTAATTAATCCTCATAAATTCAAGTCAATTTTGTTTTACATTTATTTTTTGAGAACATTTTTTTTTTGTTATTAATGCTGAGCCAAGTGATGTCTTTCAACCGCCTGCAGCCTACATTATAATGACTCAGAGCAACATTGTGTAAATTAAAATAACAATTTTAAACTTTTCTTGTTACAAAAAATAAATAATAATAAAAAAAAAACAAAAAGGAAATGTCTGCATAAACAATGCCCGCGGATGCATGCAAAAGCAGATCGCATGCTCGACAGAACAAAGCGCTGAAATACAGCGCAGCCAGTAGCATCAACATCAACACCATTATAATCATCAACAAAACCAGAAGCAGAGAAGCAACAACGTCGACGTCAGTTCAGCAGCCCAGCAACATAATTTAACTGCGAATACGAATACGAACTGAATTGAATTACAGCTCTGCACTGTGGAATATCGCCTTTGTTTATCCGTATCTGTATATTTCTTATATGTATGTAGGTACGTCCATAGTACCGTGGTCTGCCTGAATTTGAATGCATTGCGTGGAATTGCATCGCATCGTCGAGCCTTTGAATCTCTGATGAATGCATTCAGAGTTCCAGCCAGACAAAAAGTGCTGGTAGGTGCTGGTGGGTGCTTGCAAGGCCGTAGTTAGAACAATATTCAAAAGGGAGTTGTGCAACGTGCATGTGATGATGAAATGAAAAATGAAAAGAATTTTTTTATTACATTTCCCCTCAAACCGAGCATTTTGGATTAAACTCGAAATATGTAAATAAAATAAATAAATAAATAAAGTGTACAGTTGCCTTAAACTCATCTTAAAAAAAATAGTCTGTGAAATTGACTTCGTTGCCATTTTTATCTGAGAGTGACAGACATTTTCAAATTGTAATCAAAACTCACTTTGACGTAAGTACACTAACAGCTAGTTTTTCAGTGCTAGAGATAACTCTGAGTTAAACCAGAGTTAGTTAATCTTTTCATTCATAACTCACCAATTTCGATGAAATTCTTCCTTTTTGCAGCTCTAATTTCAGAACCAAATTGGAAAATTAATGGAAACTTTTCGCACAGTTGTTTAGCTTTTTCTTATATGGTAATATTGTGCGAAATTTAATGGTCTTCTGTGAAGTAATCATAAGATGAACTAAAATCTAAGTTGTCATTATGTTTCAAGAAAAATGTTTCTGAAGCCCTATTCATTCCTCTTCGGCTACGGTCTTGATGGCAGAAAAGAACTCGATTTGCCTGTCTGTTTCCCTGCGAGGCGTGAGTTTGCAAAAAGCTAATATTGAAAACCGCGACGCTGCGCTGTAATCTGATTTTGAATTATATTGCCAACAATTTTTGTTTTCGTTTTGCTTTTTGCATTTTCAAAAGTTGGCCCCCTTTTTCGGAAGAAGGAATCAGAATATGATGGTAGAACAATGCACATCGGTGTTTCCCACGCATACTGCAATTACTTACAACTTCTCTCGTTGGATTCGGATTGTTGTTGCTGTTGCTGTTGTTGGCTTAGTGTTTTGTTTGGCAGTAACAAACAAATAAACAAATAGCACGATGCATCGGCATAGGTTGGTTGGTACCTACGTTTTTATGAAAAATGAAAAATCATGCAGTATAGAGAAGCAAGAAGAAAAGTCGTGGTCTCGTTGTCTGGTGTGCTGGGGTGGTGGTGCTGGAGCAACAAACACTTCACCCAGAATATATAAATGCTCGGTACCAGGAGCTGATGAGCTGCTATTATGCTTGGGAGAAAATGATTGATGTGTGCTGCTGGCTTGCAGGTGGTTTTGCTAGCTGAATATTACCAAGCCAATGGGACGAGGGAGATCCAACGGTAATATAGTAAAATTAACATAAATTTAACATTGACGAGTGCTGGATGATGGTGGCACCGTGGCAGTGGCGATGATGGAGATGGTGTTATGTCATTCAGTTGGGGCGAATAAATTGCGTACAATGAGAACTTGAGTTCTCTCTGACATGACAGTTGCTGTGCTGTCTGTCTATGAATATATGTTCTGTTTGGTAAGTGAATAAGTGATACAATATTGCTAAGAGTCTCAGAGGAAATCGTTTTATAGTTGAACTAGGTGATTGAAGAGGGACCTGCTTTGATACTTGAAAATGGTTTTACAGTCAAGGAGAATATTGTATGTGTTAAGTATAGAAACATAAACAAGGTTATGAGTGATAGATTAATGTCAGTGAGTGGAATTTATTACTCGAGTTAAACAATTTATTCAAAAGTAAAGCTTTTTGCTTTCTGTAAGTTGCTTAAATAGAAACTTTTGACGTCTAAGCAAAGATCCAGGAAAATTTAATTTTCGTTTTCTAAAGCCATCCGTTTAAAATGTTTAAATTTCCAAATCTTCTATTTTGTAACGAAATTTACTTTACTTTACTTAAATTTAAATTTTAATTGATTATCCATCACAGCTTTTATTTTAAATCTTTTCCATGCTATTTCTTCATTTTTGAATAACTTGTGGTTGAAGACCCCAAAATATAAAAATTTATTTTGTCTTTCTTTTGATTTTTTTCAAAAATAAAAACCAAGAAAACAAATTCTTTAGTTAACAAACCCTAATCCTCATTGCTTTTGTGTCATCATAAATACCAGTGATAAGATAGCACCTTTCCTATTGGTCTTTGCTATAAATTTATTTTCAAAGTAACTGCTAGAAGTAAATAATCATATATCATCAGTTAAAGTAATTTAGCTTTTAATAAAGCACCAATTCCACCTCCTGATTCATGTTTATAAAAAAATTATAATTACTTCGAATACCTACTCAGTCGATTCGCAGTTTGCAACTAAATTATAACAAAATTCTGCCACACAAAACACTGTTATTATGGACAATGGGTTATCGGGAATTGAATTGGGACTCCGTGTTATTAAATTCAGCGCTAAGGTAATTATTTCCTTATTCATGTAGTCCACACACATGATTAATAGGCCAACATAGCGATATGCACTTAAAAAAAGATTGCCAAATGAGGTGAAATATTTGTTTATATTTTATATAGGCTCTTTCGTTCAAAATGCGCACCTGTTTATTCTCGATTAGATAATATTTAATTTATGAGAAATTAAATGTTTTATGTTATGTATGTTGCATTTTGTCATTCAAATTCAAAGCTAAAATAAATAAAATAATTTGATATTAATTCAAAGGTTGGCAGCCATGCAAATTGAGCAATTTGTAAAGAGTTATCATTAAAACTATTCGAGGCGACACACTGTTGCCCGATTCCAATGCTGACGTGAGTTTCATTATGTGTTTGAAAAACAAATTAAAAGGGAAGCAGGGTTGTTATTAAAAACCGTGAAGAGGCGGGAAGGTAGCAATGCATATTATAAATTTTCCTGGCGATAAGATCAGAAACACAAGTGAAAGGAAATACACTCAAACTTAATACTTCAAGCTCAGAAGTATATGAACATGGAGTAACTGACTCGGCTGACATCATCAGCAATGTCAGATCAGAGGTCAGTAGAGACTTAGTTTATTTTAGAAGCTTTGGACTCAATAAACCCGAAGTTGGCGTGATATGGTACTGATGATGAAGAGGCTGTGCTTGTTTTGTTGAGAAGTGAAGATGACTATTTTGATTGTCCAATTACTTTCAATATCCATCTATACATTCAATCTTCTTCTTTTTCTTCAATTTAATTTTGTTTCCAGACTTTTTCACTTGGCTGGGACTTGCTGATGGTGGAAGGGCCCTTGGCGATTTTCATGCTCTGTTTTTGGTAGTGACATATTTACTTAAATACGTGTGTGTCCTGTTGAGTTTCTATATAACATGGTCTTCGGCTTCTGGACAAATAATCTGAATTGTAAGATGATGTGAGTAGAAAATCGCATCTGTTTTTGATGTATCTTTATATTTGAAGTTTTTTTTTTGGTTCCAATGTTTGTATTCTCGTATTCGTACATCTTATCAATATCCAGGATGTGAGCACAGGATACAGGGCATATGGAAGAATAAAATAATATTAGAATAAAATCGTTATATAATAAAATCACTCCAGGGTATTGGAATTATGTATGTAAGTAAATGGATGATACACACAAAACACATAAATATAAGGATCTTAAGAAATCATTTATATGATAAATGTGATGGAGAAAAAGAGTAGTATTTAGCTTATTTTGACTAATTGAATTGAACTAGGCTTCAGATAAATATAATTTAGACATAATATTTATTGTATATATTTCAAATCGAATTGGAGAATTGTTTGGACTTAGTTTACTAGTTTATCCTCCAGGCAACAAATGTGTAAAACAACATCAGAAAGCTTAACTATTTTATGAACAGAACCTTGAGGATAAAAATATATATTTTGCAAACATTTTTTTGGGTTGAAATATAGATTCGACAGAATATTTTATGTTTTTATTCCCAAAATCAAATCGTGAAAATGACGTTTTGAAGAAATGCAACCAACACAAACCGATAAATTTGATGTTATAGTTTTAAAAAGTTTAAGATTTTTAATCTCTCCTATACCTATTGTAAATTCGAAGGAAGAAGCTTAATTTTAATCTCGATTGAGTGATCAATTAACTCAAAATGGTACCATCTACTCTGTTAAGATTTAACTACTCTAATAACTTACAGCCGTTGTTATAAGATTTTCATAAAATATATCTAAAATGTTTCTTACATATTACGTTTGCTTAAATATATTACTCGCCTTTGAATAACGTTACTTGATTTCTTATTTATAATCGATTTTCTAACTTAACGATCGTAACTCGTAACATAACTCAACGCAAATCTGCTACACTTACATGTAAAGTCTTGTCTGTTTTTGATAGCTTAAACAGAAATGCAAACAAAATAAAGGCATTAGGTAATAAGTAAGAAAGAGAAGCGAATATAACTATAAGCTTCCATTTTGATTTACGATTTTTTTTTCTCTGGTAAGTACATTTTTTAAGTTTACTTCTAATTTAATTTAAATTTGAATGGAAATTTAAATTCAGTTGTGTACTTGTACTAATTTACATAAAAATCTCCATATGATTTAAAAAAGTCGATCAAAAAGTATGTGTAGTAGGTAGCTCTTATTAGTTTGATATCGAACTTTGTCCGTAACATGAATAGGTAGGTGGATAACTTAATTTGAGTTAAAAAAATACAGAAACTAACATTGAAAGCAACAATATCGAGCAATTTAATGACATTTGCTGAGAAGTCAATCTTAAACTGAGTTTTGACCTTTTTTTATTATACATACATACGTAAGTTTGTTTCATTCTACAAAAGCTTTAATTCTAAAATAATTAAAATGTTTGCTCTATCCTTCTATCTATTAAAATATATAATCGTACCGGTGCTACTGCTGCCATTAATTACTCTATAATTACTCATGCAAGGCATTGCACGATTATATTCATTGCTTTAGCTGTTTCTATTTGAAAAAAAAATCACCTTGGGATGCATAGTATATGATATAAGAGCGAAGGGAACCATATTGCTTCAAGGTGGTGTCTGTTCTTACATTACGTAAAGGTATCTCTCCCTTCTGATAAAAATAAATAAAAAAATAAACACAGCGGTCAACCGACGATTCTTTTGAAATAATTTTTCTTCCCCACATTATTTAGATTGAATGGAAGAAAAATGGAAAACTACTGTGATTAATGCGAAAAGCATTATATGTAATCAAAACTCATACAAGTGCACGCGTAATGAATCTGGTGGAAAAAAAATAACAACAACAACAAAAAACTGACAGAAGTTTGCGGTGCTCAGTTGTAGTAACGGCCTGCCGGCACGGCGCGGCAGCGGCCATATAGGCGACCATTTGTCTGTTCTGATTATAAATGATATTCTACATTCACATGCCTCTTGCATTTATGATTGTAGTGGTGTATGTTGTAAATTGTAATATCTATAATTGTATGTATGTATGTATATACTTCCTACGTCCATACTTCATATGGAAAAATTATAACCAGCAGAAAAAAAAAAAAAAAAAAATTGGAAGTAGAAAATAGTAATCAGTGGAAGAGAGGGTAGTGTCGGGGGTAGGGAACACCCGCCATGTTAGCCGGCCGGTCAGCTTAGTGCGCTGTTGGACAGACAACAAGTCGCCAAGCTAACGTTATACATACATAGTCTATGTAGGTAACGTTTGTAATTTGAGTCCAGAGGTGAGAATGCATTAGTGCATGCGTAAGAAGTCGCTTGCGGTGAGGAGCGGTTTGTTTCACGGTTCTACTTCTATTATTCAGGGGTTGCTTTATACTTTGTTGCATTTTCTTTGCCTTACAGCAGCTCCAAGTGATTATTATTATTCGTTGTAAAAGGCATTTGGTGCAATGTGATGTGTTGCTATGCCATTGTTGTGTGCATTAAATCACCGCTATTACCGCAAACCATGACAATGATTTCTTTTTTTCCTTTATAAGCGTTTTTCTATTTGCTTAAGAGGCAAACAATGAACAATAAAACTTAGAAAAAATAAAAAAACATTTTAACAAGTAGAAAAAACGAAGTTAAGTTAAAACGGCAGATGGAGATAGTGTGATGGAAAAATACACGGTCGACATCGATTAGGCATAATATTGCGTAAGAATCTAGGAAGACTGAAGGTTTATTTTATTTTTTTTTGTCTGTCAAACATAATGATTATGAAAATTACATACGGCTTTTCTTTGAAACAGTACATATTAAATATTAAATTTGATGTTTAAAAATGACAAATTGACTCAGCTAATGTATATTGACCATTCAGCTCATAGAAAAAGTCTCTTTCAGCTCTCTTTAATTTACGTATGTATGTTCATACAGTAATACATGACGTCTTATCGTATTTACCCTAATTTATAAATATTTTAAATTCCGAAATATGATATGTAGCCAAAACTTTTCAAAACACCAAATATAAAATGAATTGAATATCAACTAACATATTTACATTTACCTTTTCTATATGGAAACTGGAAAGTCACCCAAAAAACAAATTGCTGTTAATTTCAGCCGGATCTGCAGCACGAATTCGATCTTCGTCGTCGTCGGTAGTTATCTTCAAGCAATTATATAATGTCTGCCTCTCGTCTTTCTTAAATTATTGTTTCTTAAATTGTCTCGTTTCTTCCAAAATCAACATTCGCTGGATATGACAATGAGAACAAGAAGGGTGGGATGGGAGGGCTGATGGGGGTTTGCCAAAATGACATACGATAACTTAGACTTTTATTTCTAGTGACATCAGAGCTTAATCAAACCACCTTTCACGATCTTGTATTAAGTCAGGATGTTTGTCAGAGAAGTTGGTTCCCTTACGCCCCTGCTTTCCATATTTAATTGCAAATTAATCACGCTGACAGCAGCACAAACAGAGGTGGGATGACAGCGAAATTGAATTTACTGCGGGGGCAACTTTGTATATAACAAACACCAAACACAAAAACCAGTACCAAACAACACGCGACAGTTGCATGGTCTCTAATTGGTTCGTCTTGGTTTGTCTCTTTACTAACCATCATTGAGGTGCTGTTGAGGCTTACACGAGTCCCCCAAAAAAGGGGCTGGCTCCCCTGACATTGACATTGGTATATAGCGTGATGTATTAATCGCTTAATGAAGTGACAGCTGAGGAAACCTTTGACATTTCATTTTATCTGTAGATCAATCAGGATCTGTCTCAATTATTATTTTTTTTATTTTTTTTTTTTTTGAAAGATGGTGATCATTTTAAAAGCAATTAACAACTTCAGGAGTTGAATGTTTGATTGAGTGCCATCGGGGAATATGGCAGAGGTGAGGATCGACCATTATGGAGTGAGTGTGTTCATCATTATTTGTTGGTAATTGCATATTAATAAGAAAAAAAATTATGTAAGGTTGGTCTCTTATTTGTATGAATAAAAATGCCGCTAGAGACAGTAGTAAAATATAGAAAATTAAACTAATATGGAAAACGGGTTTGATTAAAAGGTAGTTTTAGGAGGTGGCATATCAAGTTGATTTGAAAAGAAAAAGAAGAGGACAGGGGTATAAAGTGTGGTTTTTAAGGGAAACGAATCACATCTGGTATAAGCTTGTGATTTTAAAATATTATTATATGGCTAGGTCTGAAAATATGAAACAAAGTTGGATTAATTAACAAATTATAGATTAGTTTTTTTGAAATTATGTTAATGACTACTTTCGAGTAATGCGTATAGAATCATCTTGTTACTTGTCAGTCATATAAACTAAGCCTTACAATTTAAATTGTTTAAGGAAACTAGTTATAAATAACTAATAAAATAATATTTACTATGTATGTATGTATATGCTAAGAGTATACAATCTGGAGAAACTCGCCTTTAACCACCTTGAGTTACACGCCCACGTTCTCCATTCCACTTATTTAGAATTCATATTGTGTATTCAAAAATAAAAAATGATGTTTATGTTTTGTGATTTTTTTGTGAAATTGGGGCAGTTGCAGTTAGTTTTATATTTATTGGAGCAAAATGTAAGCAAACTTTATATATTTTTGTTCTTTTTAGTATTTTTTTATTATTATTTTAGTAGAAAACATAAGATCATACGAATAATCAATTCATTAGAAAAATTCATAATTCACACTATTACAGGTAAATCTTATATATGTTTTAGGTTTATCTCGCAAAATTGTTCGTGTAATTTTGTTGCTTCTTTATTCGCCTTAAAAATGGCAACATTATTACATCCATTTTAATCCGCAGTGTAATTTAACTTTTAAAAAAAAATTTAAAATAGATTAACCTTCAATTTTGAGAATTCGAAATGATTGCGTAATTATTGAAAACCAACGAAATGTATAGAACATAGAATTTCATTTCAAATGAAATTGATAAACGATTTCAATTTGATTTCGTTTAAAATGTAAAATATTGTTGATAGTTAAAGAATTGGGGCACTCTCCCATTACATTAAGATTGAGATCGAACTTTTTTCATTTCAAATGAAAATAAAGTAACCATTTACAGACATGAGTATATAATTTTGTGGATTAATTTTGTTTCCTAGAATCTCATGATCAATTTCTTGTCGAAACTAGTTGAAATCTTATTAATCTCTGACTGAACAACAATATTTAAATATCAAGGTATTCTTCTTCCGAAACAATAAAAGTGACATATGAAAAAAACAAAATGTATACACATTTACAAATTTCTCTTGCATCATAATTTTTTTTCTGGATTGCATCGTAAATTATACACAACTTTTAAGTTTAACCTCACAATAATAAAATGCAAGTATGTAATGACTTTAAATGTATGAGTTACACAACAGCACCGGCAATACTCTGCAACAAACAACCTTAATACCAACGACAAACAACACAAATTGTCGAAAATTTATAGCTGCAAATGTATCTGACAGATGCAATTATCTCAAAGTGTTTCTTTTTTAATTTTTTTTATAAATTCACTGCAACAACAACTACACACCTCTGTGTACCAGTGCCGTCTCTGGGGAAATTCATTTTTGTTGTACTGCTTGTTTATCCATCAACTAACAAATTCGACCGTGGTTGCTACCGTCTCTGGGGGTTCCTTCTAGTTTCTTTTTTTTTATGGAGGCAAATAAAAATGTCCGGCTGACAGTAACAATGGTTAAGCTAGATGGATGCAATGTTGCAACTGTCGCAATGGCCTAAACCACCGCCGCCGCCCCGCTTCTCTTCCTCTCTGTCCCTCTGTCCCTTTCTGCCATGTGACATCACAGACGGTTGGACAATTTCTCTATATGTATATACAATACACACAATCATGTCCGCACGGAGCAGCAAACTTAGACTACAAATCATTTGCATATGAGCTATGACAGCAACACTACATATTGTATAAAGTGTTGTGTGTGTGTGTATGTGTGTGGAAAGTTTTGTAATGGAAAAGTTTTGATGTGGTCAGCTGTCAGACGAAGTGGATTTATGGATATCCCAGAAAAGCCATAATTATGCACAATTTTGTTAGCACAGCAAGATATCCCTTGAAGGATTGCCGCCCATCAACTAATCAATGGTTCTTCTGTCAGGAAATTAGTGTACTTGCCATCAGAAGTGGATCTTACTATTATGTGCAGAGATCAAAGGAAAAAAAGGGTCACACAAAGGATTGTCATATAATCAAGGAACTGCAAAACTTATTATATCGACCCGAAAAATCTTCATGGTTTTTTTTCCTTCTTTTCATAAAAATGTGTAGAAACAAAGCTTCCGACCGGGAAAACGTTACTGGCATTAAGAATTACAGCAGCCCACAAAGATGCACTTATGTAGAGCGGTTCTCGGAAAGGCCAGGTCAAAAAACTGAAACAAACCCTTCGTTCATCACTATTATATAGCGAGAGGAATATCAGATGCAAAGGATACATGTGTGAGGTGGCATCCTTGGAGCGCAGATAAAAATGTCCACAAGCCATACAGCTACCGAAATTGCCACACATCTTTGTCTTTCCGTTGACGTTGTCGATGTTTTGGAAAGCCGATGATAGAGACCTCATAAGAGCGTCACCCACTTCACACAGCAGTAGGAGTATAGCCAGTAGTATAGTGTAATCAACCTGAGGAGCAAAAGCGAAGACAGGAAGGAGAACGAGAAGAAGCAGAGGCAGAGGCAGAAGCAGCAGTGGCAGTATCGCTGTAAGAGGCTCTGTCGTAAGCATCCTTAGAGAGTTTGTGTTTTGTATTGGATGTTGTTGTTGCCGCGCTTAATGCTGATGCATGCCAACGCCGGCTGGTGTCATTATACCGAAACCAAACAACCCGACTAGCAATATATCACTCACACACATGTGACCACCCACATGTCCTCCCTCTGCCTTCTGAGCAGAAGTGCATATATATCAGAGCTCCAGCTCCAGCTCCGGCACACATTCGTCGCTTTCAATGCGCAAAGTAAGCATCTCGACGGGAGTATTTATGCAGATAAGGATTTAGTTACCTGGGATACATGCACGTTTCCTCCAACCACTTATGTCCTGAATGCGAGTGCAATTAAAGTATGTGTGTTTATACGATGGAATGATGTCACACATGTGAATAGAACTAAGGACGGAAATGGATATATGGAGGCAGGAGCAGAGGAAGATTGCTTTGCAGATCATATGAGCTTCAGCCTGACTGAAGAGAGGGACAATTTTTATGCAAAGATAAGTGTAGATATTTGTCCTTATAGCGAGAACAATGGCGAATGGTTTGCATATTCGTACCCATATACCTTGCTATATATATTATAAATGAGGCAAAAGGATGAGCTTTTCTAAAGGAGGTATGTATCCAACATATATACAGAAATTTTATTACTTTCCTTGAAGTTAATCAAAGTAAGGATGAAAGACGTCGTCTTAGTTCATGTCAACGCACAATATGATGGAAAAGGACATACCGCCAAGGGGAATGAATAAGTTAAGAAAAAAAAATGTCACCTCCTTCAAATGATTTGTTCTCTGACACCAACACTAACATATAACTTAATACTTATTGCAGTAATTTAAAAGAAAAAATTATTCACTACCATACTTTTTTATTTAAATATGTTTTTACTCAAAGTCCGCCACTTCACTTGAAGATCGTGTATTTTTCAGTGAAATGGAACTACTTAGGAGTTTTTTTTTAGCAAAAAAAAAGACTAGGTACTAAAAAAAAAAAAAAATATATTTTTTTTAAGAAAAAGTTTTTATTATAAGATCTTGAAAATGTAATTTTCAAAGGATTTGTTTCAAAAATAATTTAAGCGAAAGATATGGTTTTCGTAGGTAGGTATCATTAGTGTCTTATCAAAGCAAGTACTAGCTATGTATATTTCTTTATAGTTAAAGAAAAGTGAGATTGGATAGAACAAGTTATCATCAAGTTTTAAGAAAAAATACAAAAAATATGTTTTCAAACTGAATATTCGTACTATTTATTAAGCTAAATCCTCGAATTGTGGTGTGTTTGTTGTCCTGTGTTGTGTGGCTGTATTTGCAAACTGTCAGTTTTGCTTTACCAATTTATTTGTCTCTTTGCCTTCTTTCTTCTTTCCCGCTCACAATACCAGACAAATACGCCACCAATCTACAAACAGAATAATTCTTTTCGATCGATTAGACTTACACAAAAATCACTTTAAGATATCTGCAGTTATCTTTACATCAAAACCAATATAATAATGCATCACAACACTCCTTCGCCTTCTCTTCTCTGGAGCGTGAAAGCAATTAAATTGTTAATTGATCATTGTTTGTTACCTCATTTATAGTTTCCATCTTAACAATCAAACAAACCCCCTCTCCTAGCCCCACCTGTCGTCAAACCACAACTATTAACGTTGTTTCTAAATTAAATGCAATTAACACTAATTACTCAGTGTGATAGCAAAACCAATGACCAGATGTACTAATTGAAACAATAAACGTGTTCTCAACTATGGATACACTACTTTTTATGTCGACTGATTGTTGTTTCATGTTTGATTACTGAAAACCAAGGTACCTGGTTTATATCAGGTTGATAAGATAGCTACTTCAGTTGCCAAGCACAACACCATAATGGAAGCTGGAGCCAAGAACAGCACAGGGTTGCCATGTGAACGGCACTTTAAGTTTTAACCGCAGGAAAGTTTCAACGTTTTGCACATCCCTACATATATCGTCATCCTTATCATCAGCAAAACCACCATACCATCGCAAATAATATGAATCTATATATATATTAATGTATAGATAGAGGTATATTTTGGAGTGGCCAAGAAAAGTTTTTAATCCTGATGCTTTAAGGAACAAAATCCCACTACACTTGCCTCCCATTTTGAGTGGTTTTGAGTTGAGTGGTGTGAGAGGTGTAGGTATGTTTGTACGACTGCAGTAGATGATTATGAAAGGACGGCGTGGGAAGGGTGGTAGGAAAGTAGGGGCTTGGGGCTGGACTTGTATAAATATTTAATTAGATTTTCTTTTGACATAGAAAATTGATTTTAACTTTTTCAACCATCTCTAGGTTTCTTTGTTTTGCTGATACAGTTAGATAGGGAAGTTTTTTGGGAACAAGCTTAGAGTTTTACCGCATGGACTATCGGTTCTTGGTGATGTTCAATGGAAATTTAATTTCAAATTATATTTAGTTTCATTATCTTTTTGGTGGTGTGGTAATGTTTTAGTTTTTTGTGAAAGACTTAGTGGAATCTTTTGCAAATAATAAGCTTTGTGCATATTAAATGTAAATATACATATATTTATTCTAAATATCGTTTTTTTCTTAATTAGAAAGACCACTGGGCCCATAACCTTTTGTTGCTTGAAGAGGGTTACTTTTCTCGCTGGCCCCTGTGGCTGATGAGTTTTTTGTAGGATATTTCACGCTTCATTCGAAGTTTTACAATTTTTGATATAATTAAGTTGAGACGGCTTCACGCACAGAAGGATGGTGGCCAATGCCTTTTCATCCTTTTTAATCCAGTCTGCAAACTCCGCTTCTGGTTTTAGGTTAGCTCCACGTACGTAAGACTATAATTCACTATAAATTAGGACACTTTTAATTTGCAGTTTCCATGACTCATAATTCTTTTCGTCTAATCTTTCGATTTGATATAAAGAAGATGACGCCATCGTAAAATACTTTTTAGTTCTTTAATTTTTATATATATGTAATTCTTTGTCTGGGGACTGGGCCCATAACCTTTTGTTGGGAAATGACAATAAAATAGGCAACCGAGTCTTAATTCAGTTAAGTTTATTATAAAACTAAAGTTATAAGTATATGTATATAAAGTTTAAACATAAGGAAATTTACAAATGTAGTTTGTAGTTAAGATATATTAATTTTGAAATTTTTTATCGTCTAAAGTTTAAGCTAAAGCGTAATTTATTTAAGATTAATTAATATTAATCAGCAGAAAAGGGTACACTGTGTCGTATACGTACTTTTTCTTTGGAAATTATATTCTTTTGACTTTAAAAATTATTTTGACTTTCAGACTTTATTTTAATCGATTAATTTCATTCACACCAATGAGAAAATAACAATAATAACATATGGCAGACTTTTATTTGTGTTGTTATAAATGGTAGTACAAAAATGTAAAATAAGCGAAAGAGTATTTTTTTTCACATTCGTGTATTTCTTAAAACCGTTATTTTTCCTTTGTGTTTATAGATTTGGTGCTGAGAGAACGGTTTTTTATGCCATTTATTTTGTTAAACCTTAAAATTTCTCTGTTAACCTCCTAACCAATGTTGCTACTTCGAAAAATTGCAGTAGATTGGAACTTTCTTTATTTATAAAAAGAATGTTTTTGAAAAACAGGAATACAAACTATAATTAAAAAATATTAAATTAATCATTTAAATGTGTTTTGTGAATAATTTTATTATACTCCTAGCAGTTTGAGAGGTATTTTGAAATAAAGTGCAGTAGATTTATATTTTGGGGAAAATGCAGTTGATCTACATATCTACCTGCCAAATAAAAAAAAGTCGGTTAGTAATTCGGCTTCTATATACAGTATTAACACATTTATTATGTATTAAAAACATTTAACAAAATTGTGTTTTATTATATTTTTGTTGCCTGTATTATTTTTTCCAACAAAATATATGTTTGTACGTGAATACAAAGTTGTTTTTTTATTTTCTCATTTTTAACACACGAAGATATACTTTAACATGGCTGACGGATTTATAAATTATAAGAGAGTAGCATATATGTACATATGAACAAAAAAAAAACAAGATCAAGATGTATGGCATGTTTGCGGAGGGGACAAAATGTTGGGTTGGAGCGAGTGAGTGTAGCAAAGGGGCGACGATAAATAAGAGCAAGTGACAGTGAAGTATTGAATTTCGTTGACATCACTGGATGGCGGTAAAGTCGTCGACTATGCGAAACAAATGTGAATGTAAATTTGTATCGTTTTGGTGTAATGCTGATACTTTGAGCTTGAATCTAACCGGCAAAAGGATTGCACATGAATAAATCTCGCTGGTGGTTTTTCATTCGTTATTTTTAGAGAAGAAAATGTGTTTTCTCTCGCGTTTTTTTGTAAACAATTTTAAAGGAAAAAAATAAATAAAAATAAATGGGAGAGAGGTAAATATATATGCGTCTTTATTTCTCACGAGAATTCTGTGTTCCACGGCAAAGAAATTAAATTAATAGCATTTTGTAATGCGCTCTTCTCTATATGCATACAATGTGACTCCAATTAAAATTGTGATGAATTAAAATGTGTGCGTGCAAGTGTTATTTTGGATGCTGAAAAATAAATTGCTAATGATGTTTTTTCCAGTATGTACGTGGTGCAGCTTCTGGTATTCAACAAGGAAAGTGTGGGGTTAAATACGTTGGACTGATAAAGCAGTTCGGAAAAATACGAAACCCTACAAGGTGAAAAAATTCTGTTAAGTCGCACTTTTTGAGACAACGCAAAATACCTGTTTAAATCAAGGGGAACTCGTCCCATCACTTTATTGTCATTTTAAGATAAACAAAAAATCTTTAAGAAAAGAGACATTATTGCCGATTTAATCCAAATAACCAAGTTTCAAACAAAAAAATACATAAATACGTAAATATTTTTTTAAAATAAAAATACAAAATTAATTCGCTTATTTTCAGGAACTGACTAAAGAAATGCCAATTTATAACAGTTTTGTTTATAAAGTTAACGTGTATAGGGCTTTGAGTACCAGGCCGCTCTACCAGGGCATAAATCGAAAATAATCAGGTGATGCAGGGTTTCTCTAGGACTTCTAGCAACTTTGTAATTTAGCTAGACTTAAGTTTGTAAATCCTATCGAAAGAAACAAACATCTTAATTGAATTATTTGTCATAGTTTTTAATCTTATCCAATAATCTTTAAAAATTGTAAACATAAAGAACATCAAAACAAAAAAGAACGAAAGAATATTTTTTCTCTACTACAAAATTAAACCTACTAAAGTTCTTTTAAACAAATTAAGGCCACTTTCATATAAAACCAAAACACCCAGAAGAAAACTTCTCCTAGAGGCGACTAGATATAATGTGCTAAAAATGAACTAACTGCACGTAACGTCTTTGGCCATTAGCTTCTTTATTTTGACAGCAGCAACTTCTTATGTTCGCAAATCTGCTATATAGCCAGTTATACCATCAGCAGACGTATGGCAAACAGGACGCCACCATCTATCTACAAAACTGCTTTTTTTGCCAAAACGAAACAAGCAACACAACTTGATAACCTATTAACTTAGGTGCACTGATCTTTCTCCTTTCTCGCCTCTTTAAGCCTGATTAAACATGGAGGTCTAATATAGAAATAATGAAGAACCTCACCTAAAAACTTGTTTTCGATTTTTTTTTCTAATTTCCCCGGTGGGTTTAATGGAAATAACAACAAAAACGACCAATCTGCAAAGTGGTTTGAGTCCAAAAAAATCAAAAGAAAAAAATAAACGATCACACTTCACCTGTTCTGCAGATCTTCGAGGAGAACCTTAAAATAAATAAAAAGTCTAGGAAAATAGAAATCCAAGTCGCGAATGACAGATGACAAAGCACGACCAGACCATCGTCGTCGTCGTCGCATCGTGAAAATGGAAACAACAACATCAATAACAACAAACTGAACCTACAAATAATAATAAAAAAAACTGGGCTAACTTCTCTTTAACTATTATAAGTTTCTTAAATCACACAACGAGGTTCTGCCATCGGCATATACAGAATGAAAAAAAAAATAACCTCATTGCGCTATTACATCATGTTTGGATTGGAGGTTGGGCAACCAACTTAAGATAAACCAAACATTTACAGGGTTGCCATATGTAATTTTTTCTTGTTTGATATGCTTGAATTTTTTAATCCCATCAGTAAAAAAGCTCGAGAAAATATTCATAGAATTCGCTGGCGTAAAATTATTTATTACCGAATTTTTATCCCATAATTTTTTTTTAAGTGTATGTAAACTCAAGGACACATTGACCTCTGATTTAGAACTTTATAATTTATAAATGTACATTTATCTGGCGGCAGTCGTGGAGAACCAGGTCAATTGAGATACCTGGACTAACTTATAATTATAAATAATCTTCAATAAATTAACAATTGTAAACAATAATTAACGAAATTTCAACCTGGCTATACAATACTTTCCTTCTAACTCAGAAAATACATATTGAAAGCTTTTTTTTGTGTGGGAATTTTGTTGGTTAGATTTAGTTTACATTTAAACTGGTAGATTAAACCATAGTTTAATGTTAAAACTTATCATATGCTTTATAATGGAAACAAAACTGCTATTATTTGGGTACATAGGAATGATGTGAAAATGAAAAATCTACGTGAAAAGGTTAGGCATACATATACATAACTAAGAATCTGGCAACTCTGTTACATGTGGCAGATTTGCGCTCCTCTAAAAAACCAGCAACAAATAAAAATAAATAAATAAAATAGAAAATAAAATAAAAAAAAGTGGAAAACAAACCCGAAAGAGATATATGTACATATGAAAAAGAAACTCAAGAGAACAAAGAACAACTCTTTAGAATTGAACCCAAGTTAACCGGGACCCGAGAACTTGGATGGGAGTTAGTTTAGTTAGTTGGTATACATATATACCAATTACAAACCATAAAGAAACAATAACAACAACAAAATCCCACACAAAAGTCAGGTTCGATGTCCAAAAAAAATAAAAAGAAGAGGTTTTCTGGAAAAACTGGTTAGTTATTTTATATTTATTTTTTTTTTGTGAGTTTGGTTGGTTCTGTTAAACAACTGGTATATTCAATCCCTATATTCCTCCTCTTCCATGTATGACTCTTTCATGATTTTTGTTGATTTCCAAAAAAGAGCAAAACAAACTCCAGTGACTTAAAGCAAATGTAAAGAAGAAAAACAATAACAAAATCTCTTTTTGAAAATGAATAATAAAATGTAAATACATAAAAATAAAAAAGGCTGTCAATAATAATGACGACAATAGCACGAGAAGTATAAGAACCTTTAAGAATAAAACACCGTGGATAATGAAAAACTTCAGATCCTGTAACTGGAGATGAACCGGGGAAAATTTTAAACCTCACGTTGAGTCATTACATGCAATGGAATAAGATTTTCGATAAAATGTTGTAAATTGTCTGAGTTTTGAAAGCTCGTGTGATAGTAAAATATTCGTAGCAATATAAAATTCTATAAAAAATAACCTATTTATAGACTCACCCACAGCACGTCACTTTTACTCTTTCTAATTTTTACTCATCAGAATATGAAAATAATATCGTCAAAAAATTCTGGAACATTTTTCATTTCAATAGATAATTTATGAATATACAGTTCTTGATTTGTTTATTATAAAGAGATCTTCCTTTCGGCATGAAATTTACACCTCTTTACATTCCACAGCATTAATTTAAAATTTTAATTTATTTACTGAGCAATTTTAGGCCTTACTCACTTGCTCAATTCATCTTTTTTGATGAAAAATAAATTTTGGAACGAATTAATTTTCCATTTCATAGGAGAATAAGGTGTGGTATGTTTTTTTTACACCTATTTCGACAATATTTCCCTGGGCTTATTTTAAAATGCGGAACATGGACAGCAGCGGTCGAAAAAGTCTGACTGACACTTAAAAATCAATTAATTTTAGTTCAAATTAAAGGTGTCGTGGAATATAGAAAATGTAATTTTCTATATGACAATTTCCTTTAAATTGTATTAAGACTAATCGGATTAGCTTTAAATAAAAAAAAAACACTTAGGAAGACATTACAAATAATTGGTTGAAACTAAAACCTTTTCTGCAAACAATTATGATCAACAAAACAACTAACCACTGTTATATTTAGTAAATTCACTCAATTTATCATAATTCATGTTCA
Source organism: Epistrophe eligans (assembly GCA_951394125.1). Classification (NCBI taxonomy): domain Eukaryota; kingdom Metazoa; phylum Arthropoda; class Insecta; order Diptera; family Syrphidae; genus Epistrophe; species Epistrophe eligans. The sequence goes on from OX596031.1 coordinate 1,561,284, forward strand.
TTATTTTCTGACTTCAATTAAACGAATTGTCATCATCTTAACTTTACCACCCATTGATCAAAAAACTATTAACGAACCAATGTTGATTTCTTGCAGTGATAGCTTACTTTCACTTTTCAGTCGTTGTGGATAATCTAAATGTAAGGTTCCACAGGATAGCACTATACCTATGTAGATCAAAACCTATCAAAAGCAATTAATCAAATAATGTGAAAAGGCAAACTCTATATACAATATGTATGAGTATGTATACCTATTAAAACGAATGAAAAGCCCAAATCGAAAACCAGTAGCCCATTGCTCTATCTGATTTGATTATTTTTTTCAAGCTAAATCATTATACCAGAACCATTAACCAAAGAAGGCACTTAACTTTGTACAAAACTTACTTCATGTATGAATCAGAAACATTGGAAACATACAAAAAAAAACATACCTATAAAATCCATAAAGAAACTAATCTCTTAGAAGTTGGACACGGACAGGGTATGCCTGGCCTGTGTGTGTATACATATATCTACAATCAGGGCTATCTTTAAGTTCTTTACAAACACGACCTATAAGATTGCCTTCATCTCTGGTTTGGGTCTTATACGAGTGGTAGACGTACATATATATAGGTATCCCAACCAACAGCTCAAAAACATATACGTATCTTTTAAGGCCCACGCAGCATTTACATTGTAAAAGACTTTAGATGGTTGATGGGCAAATAAATCAGACCTTTCATTTTTTCTGTAATGATATTGTACCCAGGAAATCTATAAGGTTCAATTTTCATCTGTTATTTAATTCTATTCAGATCCCTCGCACTATACCAGTCGTGAGTCAGTGATTAAAATTTGAGAAGTTTAAAATCCAGTCATATAAAAAAGTAAAATGAGTTGAGGTTTTATCTTGATTTTAGGTATAAGTTAGGAGTCAAAGAGTCTAAAAATACGCTCTATTCTATGTTGAACATAGGTTTTAAAGTGAAGGGTATTAGATTTTAAAGTCTGTGAGGTAATGTTACAAATGATTTTCGAATTATGAATCGATGGTATGTATTTAGCGTAGGTGTCTCTTACCTCAGGTTTTCTAAAGTCTTTTTAGGCCTAGTTTTTCAGTCCGAGATAATCTCAGTTTTGGAATTAAATACAAGTTAGCTCCTGAAAAATGTTTTTCAGTCAAATAATATCCCAAGTAAACTCATCAAATTTACAGCGTTAACTCTGGATCAACTGAGTAGATAATTCTGACACATATTTGTAAGAACGCTATCAAAATAGAAAGCACGACACTACGAAAATTACCTATTTCCAAACTGTCAGTATCGGACTTTGATTTTCAAAGAGTTTTACTAACTGAAAGATTGAGTTAATCCTACACTGAAAATTGAGTTCAATTTATTTGCAGTTTTAACTATTTCTGATTTAACTCAGGCACTGAAAGACTGGGCCTTGAATAGAATTCTTTAGATAATTCTTAATTAGAAAATTTAAATTAAGATTCTACCAAAAGTTACAGATATGTAGATAGTGTCCCTAATTGGAGAAGATGTGGCTTTTTTTAAGATATTATGTTCAAAACATAATTGCTTCACAAAAATATTAAGTTTTGCTTTGCTTCAATTCGTCTTTGCTTATTAAAAAAAATATAGGTATCACTTTCATTGGAATATGCTATTAAATTATTTGAACAAATTGTCTTCATTTGCCAAACATTTGCATAACAATTGTGCAACATTTTATAATTGAAGCGTCTAGAGTGGGAAGGGGTCAAGTGACATTTTTCGATTTTTTGTTTTTTTTTTTTTACCAATAATGGTGTTAAGCGACAACTTAAATTTTGTCCTAATTCTTGTGTCTCTATTGTTATTACTTACAAAGTTAGCTTCAGATAAAGGGGTCAACTACACGTTTGTTTTGAAGTTTTTTTTAAGCAAGAAGGGGTTAAGATTACTTAAAACCTCTATTAGTTGAGAACGCATTTTTAAATAAATTTTGTTTTTGCATGAAGGTGTTAAGTGCACACCAAAAAACTTTCTATACAAAAAATTAAAATTCTCGATGACCAGAACACCCTCAAGAACACCGTTGGTTTTATGAAAAGGCATTATCTGAATATCCAGATAACAAAAGGAAGCCTAAAACGAAATTTTAAGAAACCCAACTTACACTTGACCCCTTTTTAATAAAAAATAAATTAAACACATTTTCGCTTGAAGGGGTCAAGTGCTGATTTTTTTGTAAAACACCAACTTCTAATGAATTTAAATAAAATTGGTTGATATACTAAAAATTGTACATTTTTTTTCTTTTCTTATGGCTTTTTTATAAATTTCTATCGATTTCAGAAAAAAAGTTATAAACATAAAACTTTAAACGCTTATAACTCAAAACTTCAAAAATTTCACTTGACCCCTTCTCATTCTCAACGCTTCAATTATAATTTATAATTATTTGAAAAGCTCTACATGAAAAGAAACTATACTTCTCGAATTATTTGGAAAAGTTCAATCTTCTAAGTATATGGATATGATGGTTTTTTGTTTAAAATTCGTTTGTAATTAAGACGATAGTTTCACATGTGTAAGATGCTAATGGGATTTTAATTCAAACCGAATGTTGTGCCGTGTGGGTGTTGAGCTACCGCATGCTTGGATGAAGATCTACATACATTATATATACATAATATGTAGGTACCTAATTTTGTTTTCAGTTCACAACTTACAATTAAATATTTCCATTAGGATTCTCAGGCGTGAACTAAGATTTTAAATGATAAGAGTTAGTATACGTGCGTTGGATATAAATTCCGTAAAAAAAACTTTGGATTAATCAAAAGCATTTTAGTTTCTAGTTCTGAAAAAAATCTTCTTAATTTTTAATTCACCATGGATTTCTGATGTATGTACATATATATTTATTTGAAAAGGCAATATTTAAAAAAATTGTTTCAAAAAGCGTTAGGTGCTATTAAAATAGAAAGTATTGAACTTTTTACGTTGCATATAATGATGGACAAAATATAGGGTACATTTTCATTCGTTTCTCATTTTTTTTTCCTTAAATTTGGTTCGTTATTTTGTTTTCGGGGAATACCCTTAAAAGGGGGAATTTAAATAATTATTCCCATCGAAATAAAAATCTAGACCATAAGTCTTAAAACAAATCCAAACCCGCCTTTCATCAACAACAAGAAAATATTATATAGTAAAATCCCAACATGGACATTTGCCATTTATCAACCACAATCTCACATTAAAAATATGCAAATGAATCTCTATGTAGCTAAATTACGGTCTCAACTGAACTCTATGCTGCCAAACCTTTTTCACTCCAAGCTATGTATATGGTCATTCATTTGTAAATGGCCATCAGTCATAATGTCATCGTAAATAAAACTTAACCAAGCAGTGATTTGGAAGCTTTTCTTGTGTATGTATAATTGTATACCTATATACATTATATTCGTATATTGGACACAAACAAAAATAAATTAGGGATTTTTAAAAAGACTGAACTCCAAAAATGTATAAAGGAAGGGAAAACTTAAATTATAGAATTTATTTCTGAAGGTGGGTGAGTTAGATTTAATTTTTCTGTTTAGAAATAAATAAAATATGTGGTTAGACATAAGACGTCTAAAAAAATAACAGCCTAGAAAACTACCTACCCATGGTCTTCTGTTGTTATCATAAATAAAATTGAATCGTTTAAATTCAAAGTTTGCTATGGATTCTTGATAATGTGAGCTACCCATTTTATTGAAGTTTTGTATTTGCTCATTTTATAAAATCCAATATGATCCAAATTGGTTTTATACTAGTACGAATATTTGCGATCAAGAAACTATTTTTGCTGTATTTAAAATTTGTGTTCATTCGAAAATTTAAAATTGTATTACTTTAATTAATTGTTTTTTCTTTCAATCTTTCAATAGATTTATCTTTGTCAATAAGATAAACTTTAATTTGAAAACATAGGTATACCATCTATGAACTGTGACTATACTTGAAGTGTTTCAGAACGAAAAACTTGGTGATGACTTCACGTGCAAATGGACAATAGACGTTTACCTTTTTTTTTTACAATTTGTGCGCGGAGTTGAAACTGCACAGCACCTAAATAAGAAACAGAAATAAAAAAAATTGTAACCACTTTGCTGTCCATCTGCTAGCCTCATAAAGTTTAACCGGTTCCCTGATGGCTATGTTCCTCCTTCACGAATGAAACCTCATTTCCAGCTCTGAGCTCTGAGGCCGAGACTCAGACACTTTATCTGTATCTTGCTGGCAAATCGATTTATCATGGTCATGGCTTGGAATAGCAATTGGCGATATTTATTTCTGATTCATGCCGCAATTAATAATTATGGGGTCTCTGTTTGAGTTTTTTCTTTGCTTTTTTTTTCTGCCTCTTTGATTTTTTTCTGCACCACTTTGGTGGAACAGTTTTTTTTTTCTTCTTTGTTTTGTTTTGCTGCGATATTGGCATTGATATCAGCCAAAAGGCAAAAAAAAAAAACGAGTAGAAGGTACACAATTCTTGGCTTGAAGAGTTGCAATATTATATGAACATACAACACGCCATCGCCATCTTGTGGCTGATGCAATAAGTTATCATCAGTTTGCTATAAGAAAGGAGGACAGGACAGTCAGTATATTGAGAAATTGTTTAAGTTAAGAGTTTGAAATGGATTCGCGTTTAGGTAATGTGTGTATGATGTTACCTCTATCGCCTTTCATTTTCTATTTGATGTGTGTGCTCGGTTTATTTTGCTAACTTGACAGTTCTAAGGCTCATAAAGGAGTAGAGTTATTATGAAAATTAAATTTGATGATGGAACAAGATTGTTGCAGAAGATATTTTTAGGCTACATACATATAGAGATTTATATAGAGATTTATATAAAAACCTTATTTCAAATTTCAGATAAAATATTGGCGTTTTTCTTTAATAAATTAAATTTCTGGCATATTGCAATTAAATTTATATAGGTTTGGTATTTATCATGTAAGTTAAATTAAGGGCTTCATTTTTATTAAGAAAATCCTTTAATGGTTTTCTTGATTGGTGTTGGAATAACAATTCTTATTCTGAAAAGAACAGAAAAGTGCTTATAAATTTATTTTCAGAATCGCTCCAGAAGTGTTTACACACATCTGATTGTTATTCAGGATTACCAATCGCAAGGACTAATATAGGTGTCCTAAGTGTCCTTCACTTTGAGAATTAATCTATTTTTATTTCGTTAAAGCGGCAAAATGTATTGAATTGTCTTTAATTTATTTAAACCCAAAATATAAATACATACATAAATCAGTAAAAATACAGTCATAAGTATATGTGTCAAAAATTATTGTATCACGTGCTATTTTGTACGTGCCTACAATACAGCTGCAAAGTTTTTTGTGTATTTAAAAGAAAAAAAAATCACGGGTCTTGTATCGACTTTTTTTCTTTAAGATTTTTTTTTTTTTAATTTACAATTTTTTTGCGAAATAAATAAGCACTTAAAGCTAAAATATTCTTATTCTTTTTCTCATAATTTGCATCATCACAATATTTACAGGACACGATACCAGTGAAATTTTTATTTTTAACTTCAACTATGATATTACCAATTTTTAGCCGCATAAACTATAAATGCAAGGTTGTTTGACTATGTGCCTTTACAGTTTGCAAAATCCGTCCTTATAAAAGTCATTATTTTGTATTCATTTAATAAATATCTGGAAAATATTTTTATTTTTTTTTGGTTCCAACTTTGTAGTTTTCATGATAAGAGGTTGTAAAAAGAGTTTATTTTAGACTATTATTATTATGTATATTTAAAATGTCCTTGTGCTTGAATATTTATATTGTAGGTACATAAAAATACATAAAACAAAAGTTAAAAAGTAACTTGATAAGAAATCTATTTGATCCCACAAATGAGTTGCTTCTTCTCCTTCAAAAAAAAGAAATGGTAAATAAAAAGGAAAGACTTTCTGAATTGATTGTCTAAAAAACATAATAATAAGATTTTTCCCTTTTAACATTGAAACAAAATAAAATAAAAAAAAAAGATGCAAACAAACTTCATCTTATTTCTTATTAACCGAGTCGCTCATAACTTCTCCGAAGCGATTTCAACATTCAACAGACCGCCCAACCGCCCATTTTTTTCGTCGGCCTCATCTTGCAATGTTTATTATCTTCATCTTTATACATTTTCATTTTTTTTTCGAGATAAAAAAGTAGCGAGGAGATTATTATATTATTCCCTTTGTTCAGATATAACATTCCACTTGCGCTCTTTCTCGCTTTGATAGGATCTCGATTTATAAACCGATTATAAGCATCGTCTTTTTCTTCATCTTTTTATTTTTTTTTTGAGCCGCTGCTGCTGCTGATATAGTTCTTCTGTTAGGAGCATGGGCAGTGATTTTTTGGAAGGTTTCCCTACATCTTTATGCCCGTTACTCAAAATCTAATTTTTCACTTTATATTCACAGAAGAAGAGTATCCATTCTAAGACGGTCGGTAAAGATCCTTTTTTTGTAGAATTTTATTTGCAATTTTTTTCATTGTTTTCTTTATATTTATATTTTAATTTTTTATACCATCTCCCATTTTTTTGTGTTCATAATTTTTCTTCTTATAGTGGAATTCCGCAGCAATACACACACAAAGAAGACGAATCCTTAAAAAAAAATAATAAAGTAAGAAAAAATAGAAATAAGATATAAAAAAATATAATAAATAAAAGAAGAATCACATCAAGAAAAACGACTAAACTAAAATAAAGAAGTGGGATCCTAGAGAGGAGTGTATGAAAAGAATCTTGTTATCCTTGCATTTCTGTGAATGATTTTACGCAGGAGTTGCAGGTGGAGCGAGCGAAAGGAGTGCAATTTCTACCTCCCATCCAACCCATAATCCGCTCCAAGGATATTTATGTTTTTTTTGTTCTCTTTGCATCCTTTTACCGCTTTCTCAGAAGGACACAATATAAGCGCAATACACATATTTTTATATTATTGTATCCAAAGATAGATGTTATGAAATGAAAACGTTGGGAAAATCCATTAGAGATTTTGTGTGCAGGATGTGGTGGCGAAAAGGGTTATAACGAGAATGAGAACAAGAAGCCTCTCTATATTTTTGTGTGACGTGCTTCAAGGATATTATTGTTGGTTGTGTATATTTTCGCTTCGATTTAACAATAAAACAAAGTGAGTGTGCGGGGGAGTAAGTATGTATGTTTATGTATATATCTAGTCGTCGAATGGAATCGAGTCGACTCTCGAGTTCTAGGTCGGATCTAGGATACACATTATTTCTGTATTTTATGTCTTCATCTTGAATTCACTTCGGCCTTAAAAGCTTTCTAATATAAAACGAATGAACGAGCCAAACCATACTACGAAGGATTCGTGAATATTGTTCGGCAAAAAGGATACAAAAGCAGAAGGCGGCGGCAATTCCTTGCAATTGCTTTCGCGCATATTTTAACAAAGCGAATGTTCATAATGGTTGCGTATTGAATTTTAACGAGGAGATTACGCTGACGGGTTTGTGTTGTTGTCATTGTTGTTGTACCAGTGCCACCACATCGTTTTGTCTGTGTATCCTTTTTGGCTTCGATCCTTAGATTTAGTGACAGAAGCAGTGCATAAGAATGGTTAAGTTTGGTTTGGTTTGGGGGGAAAACCTATTGAAATGAAATAAATTTTCAAGTGGGTGTTTTTATACGTTGTTCCTAACCCAAGAGCCAGGAGGGCACACACGTACACCCACACCCATAATACAAAAGTATTTAGTTTGTTTGTAGGTGGAAAAGGATTTGACGTTCATTCTTATACTATTGTTCCGCTAGTGCTGCTCACACTGTCAGCATTCAAAACCATAATTTTCGATTCGTTAAGATATTGTAAAGAGGTTAAGATCAAAAGGAAGTCTGGAATAGGTAGCTTTGATTTAAGACATTATTACGCTATCTGAAGGTCTAATAAAATGTTTCGTTTAAGATTCTCACGGTTTCTAATAATTTTTTGTATTACCTTCGGATCCTCTTTAAGATTATAAATCTGTTATAGGAGGAAAGGCGTTCATAAAATTTAGCGCCGCTGCTGATTCCATGTTTACACTTGTTTTTATCTATTTCTTTTTTTTTTTTCATTACATTTCCAACTTCTTTCGTATATCTACTTAATTACTAGTTGGAATCCCTATAGACAAACTAGACTTCGGATATATTCTAACATAAGGAAATTGTACCAGTGTAGCAACTTAGTATTAGAGCAAGTTGTTGAACATTTTTGTACTGCCCTCTGCCGGTTCTACATGAGTTTTCAAAGATATGTACATATTTCTTATTTGTATCTTGGGGAAATAATTCTGCAGATTACACTTAGGATTATATATGTGTGCATCGAATACCAATGTGAGAGAAAACCGAAAAAAATCAAAAGTCACACAAGAAAAAGTCCAGACGATGAACGGACGACTATAGAGCTTAAAGCAAAACAAGAATTAAGTAAAAGTCAGTATATGGATGATTTATATGTGAGCAGAAAGTCCCGTATATATATATATATATGGATACTGGGGATGAATTGGGTGCGTAAAAAGATTGATGAGGCTTCACTTTACTCTCAACCAATTTATTCTTATTTTCAGGAGTAAAATACATTTAGGGAGTTTTTTTTTTTGTTTTTTTTTTCGGACAAAATTTGTTCATGCCTATTTCGATAGGAAAGGGTTAAAGATGGTGATTTATTATAAGTTAATCGATTTAAAAATTCTCAAAAACTTTAAAAGTCTAATAAGTTTCTAAAGTTGGAAAATAAATATGTGTATTTATTTATTTTAACATGTTCCATGTTTTTTTAGTTGAGCACATATTGATAAAAATATGTATAGGTACATATGTAGGTAATGAAATAAAGAAAAGTAAAATTAACTGAAAAAATGCTGCTGGTAGTTCGGCGGGCAAAAAACATCGGAAAATCGCCAATGATTAAATAAATATGTACATTTGGTGGTTCATGACCGAAAAAAATCAATTAATTACAAAAATATGTATGCGATAGGTATACTTGTTGATAATTTCCCATCTCTGCAGGAATACGTTAAAAAAACTACTAAGTACAAACTTCTTCGCCAAATCAACCATACATGTCATGACAATATCCATTAACAATTATCTACTATATCTACCCACAAAATCCATCAAATGAATCTTCATTCAAATACTACTACAATTTCAAAACAAACTACCCAGACAGCCCTGCTTATTGATGAGTTACCATCAATCAATGTCAACGTTAGTAACATTGAATAAATTTTTGTGGTGGACTTTTTTTAGCCATTTTTCTTTGTTTGCTGTGATTTTTTCTATACGCTATCCCACCAGATTTTTTTTTTATCCAGTGTAAAATCGTCACTTTGAGGAAAAAACAAAAAAAAAACAACCAGACTTTTATCTGCTCTCCAAAAAAAAGGACAGTTTCCGTTAGACGGATGTACACGTCCATCAAGCGTGCGTCCATTTCGTTTATGTTAATTCAAATGGATTTAAATATTAAAAAAATGAAACAGATGACCCATCTACTAGGCAAGGATCACCAGCAAGAAATAGGATAGGCAACAAAAAATTAAATGGGTATATATATGGCGGGGATTCAATTAAGGAACTAAGTATTTTTTACATTCCATTAGCCCGAAAATTGCTGTCCTACTTAATATATATATTTTTTTCGTGCCACTAAAGAGATTTTTTCCAGAGTCATAGACCGAGATGACACACGCGATGGATGTTTGTTTATCTGTTGGTTCTCTTTGAGCTTTGGAAGATGATTGATTAATATTATTAAAAAAATCTTGTTATATTTGTCTCGTTTTTAAGGGACGGTTCTTATTTTTTTTTCGAGGACAGACACAGAACTAATCTCGTACTGGTTTTAATGGAAGTTTGATTATTTCATTTTGGGTCCAAAAAAAAACAGGAAATTGAAGGCAGTTTATATAATCTGTAAGGGTACATCTTAAGATATTTCAAAAAGCAGGTTGTGTTTTATGAGTATGCTGACATCAGGACTAGGATGGATGTCAAAGTCAATCAAAATGTTTAATTTGGAAAACTCATTCTTAATTTATTTTAGGCTTAACGCTCAACGCCCAAATTCCATTTTATTTTACGAGCACTTTAAAAACCCTGGATTCCTTGGATTCATCCCTCTTGGAAGTACCTTTTCTTTTACCCATCAGGGTACTCAGGTACGAGAAGCTTTCTCAAGATTTAATAGATCACTTAAGGGAATCAACAACAACAACAAAAAAAAAAACTATGAAAACTTAGTCACCCCCACGCGAAGCTATAATACCTATAAAGTCAGATATCTCTGAAGACACACTTATGCCGTAAAATGCATATCTTCCGAAAATAAGATACATACTCGGCTGTAGTGCTTCTTACGCATCCTTGATTTCAAATGTGTTACCCGAAAATTTGGTTAGAATTTACAACTTACCGCCGCCGCCACTGCTGCCATCATACCTCACTCGGCCTACAGTTGTTCAGCCGTATTTGCCGTTTTTACTTGTTGTTTTTTTTTCATCATTTGCTTGAATGCTGCCATTGAACGGAAATAAGGCAAACTAGAGAACTTGTTCAAGCGATCACAGAGAAGAGTTTTATTGCGAAACTTTCTCAACTCTGAACCCTGAAAAATCCCAACACATGAAAGTATATACAAGTTAGTTCATAGGCAAAGTATAGGAACTACACTTCTGCCGCACATAAGGTTTTTACAGCCCATTCGGTGATTTATCGTTAATGAAAAAGCCTTTTAGCCGTGTTGATTTTAGTGCGGGAATATATATATGTGTACGGAAAGGTCCTTGTGTCACTCTGAATCTATGGTATAAACAACGAAGCTCACGCACTTCCACTTAGGATCTGGTTTTAGTAAGGAGTATTTTGTGTATTGTAGCATGATTTTTTATAGCATCTTGTAAGGTCGTGAAATTACATGGTTAGACATTCAATCAAACTTAATGAAAATGAAAATTACTTTACAAGCCTCGTGGGGTATGTCATATAATATAAAGTAGATATGCAAATGGTTTTTTTTTGTTTTACATCAAAAGCTTTTTTATTGTGTTTTTTTCTGATTTATAGTGTAGTTGGCGTTGGGCGCCATTTAAAAACCACATACTCCCTAAGTCACTATCAGCCATGCCACCGGATGTGTTGAGTGAAGCAATCATTTATAGTGTACAATATATAATATGTTTCATAGTATTTTGTGGTTCTTGAATTAATTGAAGGCCTCAAATTGATGACACTGAATTAGAACTTTCCGACACTTAACATGTAATGTGACCTCTATGATGTTTTTCAAAGTCTGGCACGGTGAAATTTGATATAAATTTGATTTTGTTTATATATTTTTAATTAATTTGAGGGGGTGAAAGCTTCAGTAAATGGCAAAGGACTGCTATTATTAAATTCGGCCTTAAGAGAATGTAAAATAAATTCCGGCACTTATGCATACCTAGATTCATTGTAAAACAAAAGCTTTACAAATATAAGTATTAATGTAGTCTCCAATTTTGGTCTGAAAACTCAAAATGGTAGGTAGGTATAAGTGTCCTTCCATAGAAAGGTCTAACATTATCTTGGAATTTTTAGGCAATGGAAAACAGATTGCCATTCGAATGCAACTAATTGAGAGAGATTCTATTCCTTTCCTACGGGGCTCCAGGCTCAATTAAATTAATCAAAAGAAACCGCATAGCATTTGCTTTGTAATCCAGGAGTAGCTTGTTATCCAGCATATTCCATGATCATCAGAAATAAAAAAAATTCTGCAAATACAAGTGGACTACCAATTAAATCCAAATCAATGTCAACAACTTCAGAATAAGAAGTATAAGTCTAGACAAAGTCTCCGAGCAGCCTGTTTCTCCTTTTTCAAGGAACGAACGAACCAGTTTTTGTATACATATACACAATGTGTACTGTACCTATTCTTTTATATCTGTGATCAATCGGGAATAGCCCATCTTGCTGCTGATGCCATTCATAGATTATACAGATTCATTCGACGACGACGACTCGAGACTGCGAGTTTTGTTTTAATTATATATTTCCTTGGTTGTTCGGCCATAAACGTGTACGAGCAGCATCATCGTGCAGTGCACCTCACTCTGTTATTGAACCTGTCAGCGGATTTTTTCATTTCTAAGTCCATTATTCTTGCCACATATGGCAAACGCAACTTCGATAGGGTGGAATATAATTTTCTAAATTGGCAAAGGCTTTTTATCGCACACAATTTTGTGCTGAATTGGAAAATAGAAAGAAAATTAAAACATTTCCCAGGCGGATGATCAACTTTCGGAGCTCTTGATATTACGAAGGCATCAAAGAGGAAAAAGGGTCAATCAAATTTCCCATCACTCTATATTCAAGTGAGATAGATAGACAAAGAGAGAGAGAAAAGCTAAGAAAAGTTTTTTTTCATTGATATTCTAGTTTTTTTTTTTCACGAAGGATGATAGAAAAACATTCAGCTCCAGGTTCCTTTATTCAACATTTTCTACCTTTGATAAGGAAAAAGAAAACAAAATTCAGCAGGGGATGAGTCAGTGCAGTGCCAAGAAGCATTTTAGCAAGCTGAAGCAGCATCATTGTATGGATCTATTGTGTAAAACTTTTCGAGGCAACGATACCTCAAGCATCACAAAATTTCAAGAGAAGAGAAACATCAACAACAACAGAAATAATACAAAATAGGATACACCGCACTGTGTACACAATCAGGTGTTCTGAATGATGCCTTTGTCCTCAACAATTGGAATTCCTTGCCATCAAAATGTGTAGAACAGAAAACTCAGAAAAAAACTGCACACTTGTTCTTTCGACATTGATTGAGGTAGAACATCAGAGGGTAGAATACTTGAGTATGAGTTTTCCTGCTACAAGAAAACATTTTATATGTGTTGTGTACTTATGCATATTCTTTTCAAAATAGTTTTCCATTCTCCTGATTTCTCTTTACAGACTTTATATGCAGAATACAAGGGAGTTATAGATTAAATTATAGAAGGGTTGAATTCCCTTTCTATAGAGACAAATTAGGAAAAGGGTTAACGCAATATTCAACCATGACAATTACCTGTTCGAGATAATTTTCTAACAATGCCTAATGTGCACGTGCACTTTGCACAATGCACATGCATGTGTGGGAAATTATTTAGCTTACTGTTTGAAAACTTATCGAGCCTTCCCATATTGAATCCAAGTCATCAACGTATTTAAGAAAAAGATGTGTTTTTTTGTGAGTTAACACACAATTAAGATATATTATCAGTAAGCGGACTGATTCTTTCCTTACACCTAGTGTTCAAAATTTTAAAAATTATCATCAACCTAACTATGATGCAAATTTAATGTTTTTTTCAAGATCGTGATAGAATCGACGGACGTTTTTCGGAATTATCAAAAAAGATAACGTTGGTTTGCTTGTAATCTTCCAAGCCGGTGGTGGTGTGTAATACATGGTTTACAATAGCGCCAATTTAATTTAAAAGGGTATATTCGTTCAATTTAAAGACAGTAGATATCAATGTTATTTTTACTGGGACTTTATACTTAAACAAAAACATTTCACGATTTTTTCTCCATTTAAACATTGCCAAAAGTTTAAGCAAATCAGAAATTCTTCGGGATTTGAAAATTCTTTATTGCTTTATTTAGTCAGATGACACGTTTTGATTTTCGCAAAATTTACTGCCGTATGAACAACGCATAGTTAATGTGGTCCCTTTTTTATTTTGAATATTGTTTTGTGTTGGGCGCCATTCGTATATTTGTTCATCTATTGAGAGTACATACTTCTCTAAAGTCATCCCTTCTCCTTCATTGCAAACTTCATCCGAAAAACTTAATCAAACTTCCCTTTTCCCAAATATGATGATAATAATCTTGTGGCTTATATCACATATTCCCCCAATTTGTCCTTGGATATAGGATTGTATCGAATGTGTTTATCCTGTGGGTACAGAAAAAATACCCCTCCTTCGAATAGTGCTCTATACGTATAGGTAAATAACAGTATATGTATCTCTTTGCTGATTTGCATAATCAAAATTATGTGCAAATCGAATATACCACCAAACTCGAGCCAATTTTCCACACCTGATGCCACCAACAACGATGCCGTCAAGCTCCACTCCCCCTGTCATTTGCCTACCACATCAGACCTGCAAACAATTTTATTGCAGCATTGCCGATTGAAATAGAAATCGCACACATCAGGCGAGGCGAGGCGATGCGAGCAATAACTTTGGGTACCCTCTCCCAAAGGAAGGGGTGTCATCTATGCAAATACGTATACTTGATCGCTTTATATCCCAATCGTATCCAAAAAGGAAACGTGTGAAAAATTCAATACTTCTCCTGAAACATATTATTACAAATTGAATTCGCGAGTGGGTAGTTTGATTGGTGGAGGCAGAGCAAGGACGGAGAAACGGCGATGGTAGCGGCGCGGCGGCGGAAGCCCATCACTCCTTCCGCATCATTTGGCTGAGTTGAAACTGATTCAATTTTCGAATGGCAGCCATACAGAGAAGACGAAACTTAGCTGTAGATGCTGCAAAATTTACGATCACGTTTGTGTAAATCATGCCAAAAGGACTTTATGATAGGAAATATGGCTGGTATATTGGGTATAGGGTTGGGTATCGTTCATATTGGGCTTAGAGGGTCCTTTGGGATGGAGCAAAGATATATTTGCAGTTTATTTGTAAGTATATATGTGGTGGTGATGGCGATGGTGTGTGGATGCAATACAAATTGATTGTGACAACGGGCTTGAGTGAAAAGTGCGTAAAGGATTAGATTAGAGATTTATTTTGTTATGCAAAGCTTTATTTCCTCTGGGTGGTGGTGAATAAAAGAAAAACAGCATTTGAAAATACGATTTCCATCAAGTTGCCTGCAAATAAGCAATAATATGAAAAAGCCAAATAGAGATAAGTGGATAAGAAATATACATAAATCAATACTGACACTTGAGTCCGCTGAATACGGTTTTCAATATTAAATGCAGAAAATATACTATATCTATACAGCTTTCAATAAATATAAAAACAGCCAATAAAGTGGAGGAAAATTCCAATTCCATAAAAACAAAGTTATTAGTGTGTCATGCGAAACATGATGGAGTTTCACATTTTGGCCATTGAAGGAAATGTGAAATAACATTTTTTTTGTAAAAAGTTTTTGGCAACCCCTAATCGTTTGCCTTCGTGTATAGGTACTATTCGGTATTTAATGGGGCTTCTTATAAGTGTTGTGGATCCAGTTCCATGACCAGGCCTCTTAGATTCTTTTAAAACCTTTGAATTGCACAAACATTTCTTTTTTCACTTTGCCTAAATTTCGATACGAGCTATATTTTATTTAAAAATTAATACCAACAACATTTTGGTTCAGGTCGAATCCTAAATTGATAACCTTATCACTATATGGGTTGGGTATGAAGTCCTGCTTTATGGTTTTGAAAATTGAATTAAATGAAGGAGAAAGCTCGATTCTAATGGTCATTATAGATGATGCCAACGATACCGACCAATCCACGATCGACTACATACCTGCCAATCCTTTTAATCCTTTTGATATCCGTTCATAACGCTTTTCCTTTCTTTCCACTCTTGACCTCCGCAAAGTGTGTATATAGTGGTATATTTATTTTCTTTTCATTCGAACCGTAAGTGCAAATCCTTGTTTAAAAGGAACAAAAAAAAAAACTGAACCAATGATTCTTGCTGAAGCAAAAATTCCTTTGAATTCAATTCCTTTTTCCGATGCAGGCATGCTTCGATGACTTCCATCCGCTTTTGCCCAACATTGCACGGATGAATACCCTGCTAAGAGCTAAAGGTAGGTATATATTTTCATGCTCCAGAGTCTGGTGCTGGATCAGTAGTACATTTATTGTGGCTCTATATGCCTTTCATTAAGCTGGAATTGTCAAAAGCTGATTAAAAAATATAAAAAAACATAATATGAACATAAGTTATGATGCCCAGTTTGTTTGTGTTGTTTTAATATTAAAAAAAAATTGATCTGCCTTTTTTTCGAATCAATCAATATGCCGGACTAATATCAACGCCCCGCCCGCTGTCGGTGGTGACTTGAACCAACAACTAACATTTTATCCAACAATGCGAACACTCATTATTACCAATGTGTATATAGGGCTTCTCCATTGTCAGAGAATTCCTCAATATTATGACATCAGTTCGAGGCCTATTGTTTGACACTATGTAAACGCCTATTACTAATTGGAAAGTTGGCATAATTAAACTTAAATTATTTTAATTGGATAAAAGGTTTATCTGTTGGTCGGCATTTGTGTTTGTTGTTGGCAAGTACTTGCTTCTTCTTATTTATTTTTTTTTCTTTTTAAGGTGTCAGATGTTAGCCCCAGTATTTTAACATCGCTTATGTGGGGTGCAATGTTACTACACTACTGCTGATGATGGATATTTCTGTTTCGATATGCTTAAGAATTTAATGACGCGAAAAAGGGCTTCTAATCGCGGATACCAATGCAAAAAAATGGGGTAGTTGTAGGGATTAGAAAACATCATGGATTAATTAAAGGAACTATCTTGTTTAATCCAAGTAAGCATGAAATATAAAAGTTGTCAGGGGAAAAGCTAAATATCTACCCTTGAGGGCGTTTATTAATAAGTAATGGCATTTTAAATAATAGTGAATATGGAAGATATTGATTTCGACACTTATAAGTATGACGCTGAAATGAGCTTATTATAAATTTTAAAAATTTTTGTAAATGGTCTTATTTTTAAACCCATTCCAAAGTATGTCTAGCTTTAGACAGCTGATATCGAACTTGAAAACATTTTTCATTGATTGTTTAACTTAAGTATAAACCTATATTCTTTTAAAAACGGGATATGAATTGAATTAATTTGCAGTTTCACTTCAAAATTTTTCTCCGAGTTAGGTACTACTCTGCATCATTTTTGTGTAAATTTATTTTCGATATATCTCTGCCATTTTCTTCACAAAGAAATTAACGTTAACAATCATATATATAAACGTTGACTAACTTTAGACAGTCGTCACACTTACATTTATAAATACAAAAAAATGTAAATGTTGTCTCAGAATTATCTAAGTTAGACACCATAATCGACTGTTTGAAATTTTATTTAATTGAAAAAGCATATTTCTGAATATTTTGAACATTTAAATCACTATCTACTAACTAGTCAAAAATATAAAAAAATAATAATCTTTTATCCATTATAAATCCTAGTTTATTTAATTTGCACAGCATGTCGGTTGATTATTATAAATTCACTGTAGTTGCAACATAGGTACTAAAAAGCCGTTTTCTATGTACATACCTATCTCCCATATATTTAAGCTATACCCCTTCTTACCTAATTGATTGATCCTTGTGGCAATTCCAACTCAAATTGAGTCTTGTCTAAACTAAGAGGTGATTATATCATAGAAAGTTCTATCATCAACACTACTCTGTTGGTCATTACTCATGAATCATGATTCGGAGATGGCACAGAGAAACAACATCGTATATCCTTGAAATTCAATCTTATAGTCCCAGTGAATTTTAAGCTATTTCTCTCCTTCATATTCCCTTGGTGGATGGATCCCATTGGCTTTTCTATATATTTATACAATTTTCTCTTGTGGTGCGATGTGTTATGAGATGATGTTATACGTTACGTCATGTGTATATGTGCAGTGTGTTTAACAGCATGTAACTCAAACCTGTCCAGCAGCCCCACCAGCAAGGACGAACACATTTATTGAGATTGAGGACCAAACCATTCATTTTAAATGACATGAATAAGTGTGTGGAAGTAATTGAACGAAATTATGGGACATCTGTGTCCAGTGCTATTATACTAGCTGTGCCTTTAAGGGTCCCTCGATCTCCTTTGATGCTATGTATAAGCGCCTTATATGCTGCCTTTTCGTGTTGTCACCGTCCAATTTGTGGGTGGGAGGTCAGTGTGTTGTTCTTGTACGTTCTTCAGCAGCAAAACTTGAAATGATGGCGCAAGGACAAGGGCTGATGACTGAGCTGAGGTAATAGGTATAGTTTATGTATTTTTGGTCTGCACACACGTATACTATATGAATTCTCTCCCGGGCCAGGCTAGAACACGTAGTACCTATATTCCATTCAAAATGTGATACGCATTTTCATTTCCTCTCTTTTCCTACAAAATCAAATTGTAGTTGATATATGTATAAATGCCTAAAATGCACAAACATACACGCACACAGTCTTTTACGTAAGTTGCGCCCAAAGCCAGTCCCACAGGGTGGTTACTGGTTATACATATAATGAAATATTTTGCCGAATTGACAAAAGCCATAAATATGAAACATGCTTGACATATTTTAAATGACACAAAATTTAATTAGATAGGAGAATCGTAATGTTATGATTGTTACCAGATGATGATTGTCACGTGTAGAGTTTTAAACTTTTTTTATGAATTTTTTTGATGAGAAAATACTCGTGTATAGGTTTACATAAATATTATTATAAAAATAAAATCAATGAAGTGGCAAGACATAACGTACTTTATATAGATTCGTTACACATATATATCTACTTTCAAATAGGCACATATGTAATTCTTAAATACAGTGACAAAAATCTTACTTAATCATAAAACTTTAATTCGGCAAAATAATAATTTATAGGAATATTAAATCAGGAAAGCTACCAAATTGCTTCAATAATTCTTTAAAAAAAAAAAAAATAAATAATAATAAATTTATTCTACTAACATACTTTGATGTCTTACCTAAGACAGCAAATCCAAACATCTTATTTATATTTAAACATTTTCCTTCGATTGTCTAACTAAGACACTGCAATTGATTGTCCAAACCTATTCTAAAGTAGGTACTGGTTACGTTATCAAAGAACAAAGTAAGACTAGTTTTTAGTTATCTTGAAATTAATTAAATATTCATTGAAAATATCAGGAATTCGAAAAATTACAGGATGACAGTAAATATATGAGGAAATATTTTGTCAAATGTTGGAATGAGTTAAGAAATAAGAAGATAACCAACTATTTGAACAGTGGCTAACTGGACAACTGTCCAAGAGTTTTCTAAAGCAAATCTAATTCATACGACTGGAAATGTTCGCATTAAATTATTAGTAGGTACTTACGTTACAATTTTTCATGTCGTTACAAATAAAATAGACTTGACACTAACACTGACAGTGATATTGAACATATTGATATTTTAAGCTTTTCCCTTGTGATCACGCATTTTTTTAAATTTTACATCTTCATATTTAACATCACTTCTTCTTAATTTTGTTCTACCAGAAGGTACAAGGACTAATCTTTAGCTAAATTAATTGTATAATTTAAATTCATTTATTTCTGCAAAAAATTTACATACAAAGACATCTTCAAGTTTCAGCGCTCGTTACCATTTGGATCACATTATTCACCTAGTTGCCGAGTTAAGAAAAAAAGCTTTCAAGGTCAAATTAAATACCTGAAGTTGAAAATTAATAGATAAGATTAGATTTTACTGTAGACAAATTTTTATAACATTCATATTGACACTAGATTGCATACTTTACAGAGATATGGTATATGTATAAGTATAATGCTACCTTACTACTGATAACTAATAATTTGTATTTAAATAATATCACTAAGTTAAAGATTGTTTAGAAGGAAAAGAGCTTCTATAAAAATCTTTATTAAATAACAAAAAAACAAGAAATCACACATTTCCACGAGAAGAGAGAGGTGGGGTGCAGGCAACTGATCTAAGATGTTGTTCACAATTATATTATAACAATCAATATACATAGATACATCACATATGCATAGTCCTCTCATAAATAAAAACAAAGTTAAAAAACAAATTAACAAGTTTTTTTTAAATAAATAAATAAACAAAATTTACAAATATTACTTTCCATAAAATTTGTCGACGATCTGTTTTTTAACCTTACATGTGCGACTATAAGTTAAAAACAGTAGCTTGGAAAAGATTGATTTCTTTTCAATTAATTAGTTTGCATTGTTTCAAAATAAAGCTGTCGACGAATGTAATGTAATGTTTTAAAGTGAAAAATGTTTTCAGTTCAAAATGCATGTGCAAATGCATGACAAATATTTTTGTTGCACCCTGTGAAAAAGTGCAAGTCATCAAAATCCTTTATTATTGTTCTAAGGCCTGCATAGAACTAGGTATACAAAAATCAAACTTTTCTAACCATTAAGTGAACTACCAACAACCAAGATTCGATTTCAATATAAATGAATCCAAACATGCACCGCCCTCAAAAATAATTCTCGACTTCTATTACAATATCTGCCTATATATGAATAGTTATACAAACATATATAGTTAAAACTATAGATGCAATGATTTAGCAAAGGACACGATATGTATGTGCAGTCAGACATGTTCGGATTCGTATTAAGTTTACAATACATGCCAGGCTAACCAAAAACTGAAATCCTGTATATTTGCAATGTCCTCCAGCTGTACAAGCCAAGCCCCTGCAGTATCCCAGTCCTATTTTATACGAACGGTTTCCTCGTCTTGGTCTTCATAAAATCGTACATATAGTCGTTGCCGTTGTCGTTACCACCACCATAACCATTAACCACCTTCGAGAGCGTTCATTGGAATCGATCGGCTAGCTGGTGGGTTATAGTTGGTGAGGTTTTGTTGTTGGGTTTAATATGAAAAATAAAAAAAAAGTAGAAATAAAGGAACTGAAAGTCGTTTAGTTTTGGAAATCTATATCCTAGAGTACTCAATGTAAAATCCAAGTTTCAGGAAAATCATCATGGCATCAGCTACAGAAATGTATTTAGTATATTTGCCGGAAGGATTTTGCTATTTTCTTGTTTCATATTTTAGGGTGATTATATTGTGTTGGCATTTTGTTTCTATTTTTGATTGAGACTGTGAGTTGTTTTAAGTAGATATTTTTCAAATCACATTTATTAGACAGTGACTTTTAGCACTTGAGAAGCGTGCGCAAAAATTACAAAACAGTTCTACCTTTAAATGTAAATACAATATTTTCTGGGGCATCGAAATGATTTCCCATGAGCGATCATTGCACAACTGTCAGCTCATATTTTGCTCACGAGCACGAGCAATTTTCAAAAACTCATGAGCCTGAGTATGAGAAAACGTAGAATATAGAAATGTTCACACACGAGCAAGTATGGTTTTGAGCTACTCGTGAGCAATGGTGAGCTTAAAAGGTTTTTCCAATACAGCACGCCTTTAATTATATGTAACTTACTCGATATTGCAAATACTCACGAGCAGCTCACGAGTGAGAATTAGGACAAATATA
The DNA here is from genome assembly GCA_951394125.1 of Epistrophe eligans. Taxonomy (NCBI): domain Eukaryota; kingdom Metazoa; phylum Arthropoda; class Insecta; order Diptera; family Syrphidae; genus Epistrophe; species Epistrophe eligans. The sequence goes on from OX596031.1 coordinate 1,582,699, forward strand.
GGAATGCCTACAAATGAAGACAAAAGCAGACTCTTCCTTATTAAGTCACGCAAATAATAAAAAAAAAAAGAATTTGGTTGTTATAAAGTTGGCCTTATTCCGCTAAGCCCTGAAGAACTAATTTTAATTTTTTCAAAATTTCAGTTGAAATTTTATTCCATTTTAAAAGAAGATATTTAGCATATTTTACTAAAAGGAATTTCTATGAGCAAGTAAAGCTGACATATACCTGCGTTTTTGTTTTCAGTGTTTTGGTGCTCTCATGTTTATTTTTCTTATTTTTTTCTCCAATCCATGTTACTTGCATTTGAATTTTATGTATATAATCGTAATTCGTAAGCAGATTTTGGTCATGAGGCAGCAGCTACAATTCTACCATGTATGGAATCTATAGCACTTCTGTATTTTCCTCTCTTCTTCCTTCTATATTTTTTGTTTGCTTTCCTTTATGTTTCGCTTTGCTACAAATTAAAGTCTCAAATGTCCAGAGGACTCAATAAAGTGAATTTGCTTATACGTACTTAAATAAATATATTTTCATGAGTATGAAAGGATTTCATTTGGGTTTCTAATTTCATATTTAAATAGAGAGATTGTAAAGTATAGAGAAGGAGGTTTGAGGACACAAAGAACTCCCACATACATTTAAACTTAAACTCACACTATATTCTGATGTTATTATACGTTTTGAAACATGTAAACGATTTTCAGATTCGAATATATGAATTTCATGAAATTCCGAACAAATCTTTACGATGGTAATTAGAATGTTAAATTTTGGCAGAATTTGCAAGTGCATAATGTCCTCTGGGGAAATGAGATGCCTATTGTGCATATTCATTCGTTTTCTGTGTTGTGTTTTATGCTTGTTGTACATGATGCAAATAATGAATTTTAATGGCTTTGCACAGGTGATCGGATATAGTTTACGTATTCATTCTGCATATTGAGGTACAATATATTATATACCTACCTTCATAACTAAAGTCGGCCATACTGAAATGGATTTTATTAAATAAATGGCTTTATACATTCAAATCGAATTTATTTTGCTTATGGGAAATTCTAAATTGAGAAAATAATTTAATAGCATTTTCGAAATACGAACATATAATATAGGTATGCACTTTAACAACAGAAGGTTTTCTATCCATTACGTATAGGTAATTTCATGCTCAATGCAAAAATTAGCTGAATCCAGCCCTGAATTTAAGATGCATTTCATAGTGGAAATTATGTGGTTCTGTATAATTTCGTAAGGGTAAAAGTGATGCATACTTTTATCAGTTCATGGTTGGCATTGATGAGAAACAGGAAAGAAACATAACACAACAATCGGTAACAATTAATTTCATCACTTCAGCAGGCTTCATGAGAAAAAAAAGTTAAATTCATAAAACTACCTTTTGTTTTACTTGGTATGAGAAATATTAGAATTTCAGTGATTCTGATTATTCAACTAATGCAACTGATTTATTTGTAAGACATTTTTCATCGATGAATAATGAGTTGGTATGAATAAGTACCTTGCACCTTGCATCTATAGTTGTGACATCTTTATCTTAAATTCATCGAAAGAGTCAGCAGAATAGTGGCGGGGTGCAGTTTATATTAATTGAGAAAAGAGAAGCTTTCTCATCTATGGGTTTTATAAATTTTAAACTGAGTAGCACCACTCGTACAGTTTTAGAACATCTTGGAGACGAGGACCGGAAAGTTCTTCAGAATACTATACAACGAGGGATGTGTATTTAAAAAAATTTCACCCTTTGTATAATTTTTTACTTTTAGATACTTCGGAATTAGAAAGAGAAGCAAAATGGACTTTTGAGATCATGATCAGATCATAAACCATTATATGATTTACATCAATTAAAATTAATTTAAAACTTCAAATATGAAACCATCATTTGCAAAAATTTTGTGTGATTTTTAAAAATATAAAAAGTAATTGAGAAGGCTTTCTGCTCTCTTCTTTAAAAAAATGACTTATCATGTTGCAAAATTTAAAACCCTATTTTTTAAGTTTAATGATCGCAAAAACTTCATATCCTGGTTATTTTTGCTTTAGATTTCTCCTTTTTGTATAGCAGCCAAAGTCTATCTATTTGCATATAATTTAAATTTTTATTTTTTTTGATTTATGGCTCACTTTGGTAAAACGAGAATATCGCTTCAAATTGTCACGTATTCAACTATGGTCACGCGTTACCAGTGTCCAATTTATAAAATGAACATACATTGCAAGTTGTATGGGTATATATGTACATTCTATATAGCATACGCTCCTCCAATAAATCCATCGTTTGTTTTTTTTTATGTGGTATGTTCAACCATTTGCCCTATCAATAGGTAAGAGATATCTATAGTCCACAGTATTATTGATGATTTAAAAAAAAAAAAACAACCTTAAATAAAAAAATGTATAGCCAAATGAATTAGTTAAGTTAAAAAATTGTAATAAATTTAAAAATTAACATATCGTCGCCTTGCATGCGTGCCCAATGCCCAGAGATTGTGTGCAAGCCATTTTTTATGGTCACGTTATTTAACTGCGGGCTCGTGGATGGGATATTTAGCCAATGTAGACCTTTTTTTACATATTAAATGGAAATAAGGTACTAGTTGAGGGTAAGTTTAGGATTCATAAAAAAAATCACAATCAAAATTTTTTGGCAAAAACATTTATGATAGTTTTTTTTTCTTATGAACTAAAGGTAAGATAAAAAGTTTGATGAAAATCGATTTTCGAATATTACATTCAGCGCAATATTGATTAGTTCGTTTTTAAAACTAACTATGTGTACATATATTGTTTTTTTGATGATTTAACAATATTAATTTCAAATCTACTAGATTTTGATAATAATAAATAAATTTGCATGGCCATTTTTCGGAATTTAAAAAAGATAGTAGATCTGCTTAGTAGTAGTCCGTGGTGTAATGGTTAGTGCTTTGTACTGTTACGCCGAAGGTCTTCGGTTCGATTCCCAGCTTATGTCACCTAAAAACAAGAAATGTTTTTCACGGGTTACTGCCTCTTGCGAGGAATTGACAAATCCTCCGAGAGTATCTCTTGTCATGAAAAAGTGCTTCTCACCCTATCCATTCGGATTTGACAGAAAATTGTAGGTCCCATCTATTTCTGCCAATAACACGCACACAGGAATGGTTGAGAGTTGTAAGTCATTAGGCCCTGGTTCTACACGAGCTATCACGCCGATCGAATTATTTATTGTTTTTATTTTTAATTAATCTACTTAAATCTCGGTTTTGTTTATTTGTTTAAATTCGTAACTGCACCGAAATGAATTTCATTCTTAAGAACAAATACCTGCAACCCATAAGTGTCCTTCATATGCATGTATGTATTGCAAATTTCTTACATATGTATATTAAATTTGCATTGTTGAAGTAGAAACACGGTAGCGATGGGGGAGCAATAGCTGTCATAGTGGTGCACGCATTTTTCATCAAAATATATTGCATTTTCTTTTGAATTCACGCAATAAGCATAACAATAGGCCGATGATTCATGAAGTTAAGACTGTGAATGCACTTTGAATACGTTTTAGAAAGGTATAATGATGTCAAATAATTTATCATTAACTAATGCCTTAGCCGTGAAGTGAATTCAAAGGACTTCCTCTTTGTTTTAAATGAAAGTACCTTGTTATAAATATTTCTCACTCACATAATATATGTAGTAGTTTACTAGAAGAGCCTTATATAGCAGAATCGTTTTTTTTTTTAAATTAACTTGATGCTTTTATTTACAAAGTTTTGAGAAAATAACGAGGAAAATAATTGATAATAAAATGCTTGAGAATTTAGAATAAAAAATAGAGAAAAAAATTGCAGAGATTAAAATTTCCAAAATAATATGTAATGGTACTTTGTTTGAATTAAATTTCTCAAACTCCACAAAAAAGCAAAGGTATACAGTTAATCCAGAATTTCACTACTGCAATATAGGTAAGGGCATAGAATATTATTTTCTTTCGCATGAAACTGGTATAAATTTGAGCTGGTTGTTCATAAGCCAACCTCATTTTACCACCAACTCGCAAAAATGTCACTATATTTTCATGTTTATTATGCAAATATTTCTTAGATTTATTGTTACGTTCTTAATCAAAATCAATCAGAAATACAAAAGGAAAATAAGACTATACCCAACCAACTAACATACATATATCTATTCCCTACACGACCATAAATCAGCAGATACATACACAAATACACAAGTCATCATATCACGCAGCTATCCCACTAGGCACACGCATACTATACAATTCCATTCAAATTTACCACAGAGGTAAGGTGTTGCTCATACCGCCTTTTGTCATAATCAAAAGCCTATTACACCGTTCAACTTCTAGCAAATGACAAAAAAATAAATAGACAAAAAAATAAATAGACTAATGAGCCAAGCTCTACCATCTTCTAGTTATCAAACGAATTCGTGCGTATGTTAGAAATGTCAACTAATTTGAATTTAATCCCCTTGTTCCCGCTTTCCTTATAACCACCCACTAACAAAACTGAAAAGCTAATTGAGCTAAAGCGATAACAAAAGGCTATATTATGTAGCAGCAGTTCCGATTGAAGCACCAAGTAAGTATGTATCCCATAGACAGGTGTTTCTATCTATATCTACATTAATGAGCAACGCACCGATAGATAAGCATCTTAAAATCAAACAAAACCCATAAATGCATTTATATTGGATGGCATTGGATGTGTGTTCGTTAAGCTTATATTCAAGTCCCGTAACATTATTAATTGCTTTTTTCTTATAAGTGCACATAAAGGTTGCAAAGCCAATACACCTAATGTGAAAGGGAAACTCAACATTAACAGCACAGACTAAGGCAGAGGCACACAGGAGAGAGCTACAGAGAGCGCATTAAAATAGATTTATTTCTATACTAATAGCAATCAGAAAAGGAGAATTGGAAAATGGAATATATAGAAACCCATCAACTAATTGCCAGGACTTTTGCAAAAGTCTACAATCCGAAAGGATTATTTCCTCACTCCTTTCGGTAGTAGTTTTAGCTATACCCACACCCAGCCCTAGCTATAGCTATACAGTCATTTAATTGTGTGCAGTGAGAGTATAGTATTTAGATATGTAGATGTATGAAGTATTCGTTTTCAATTCTTAAATCGTGTCGTTAGAAATGCATGACTCTCACAGATACAAGAAATAGAAGAAGAGATCGAAGGCGACAAAGTCATGGATAAAGCGGCAAGGACGTTTCAAGGGAAAATTCTGCAACATCAATTTCGGAGCAAAACGATTTGCATTTTCCATTAAATTTGAAAACCACCAAACACATTGATGTCTGAGAGTCTATACTCTCTCGCTGCGCTGGCACTGGTTGGTGGGGTGTAGTTGGAGGATTTCTTTTGGTAGCAGCTTTCAAATAAATATAGAAGGAAACTTCTAAGATGAAAAACGTTTGACAGTGGATACAAAAAGGGTTTTAGAAATAGAAACAAAAATTATTTCGTTGAGAAAATTAAATATTTGTGCATTTATCGGCAACTTTTTGAGGATTTTTCCATCATATGTATATCGCTATATCGCTTTTAGTTTTTAGGGTTTTTTGCTAATTCACTTTTGAATTTTAAAAATCTAGCTCAGAAAAGTGTTCTGTAATTTTTTATTTTTTTATATAAAGGACAAAATTTTCGAAAAAATATAGAAAATATTCTTGAAATTATTTTTCGGGAGCCGAACTTTATTTATATTATCTATCTATTCAGGCTATTGTTTACTGATATTTCATTTAAGGAGAGTAAAACTAAAAAAAAGTGTGCATACTTTGATGGGTATACAACAGAATCAACTTTTTCTTAGCCATTTTGAAGATGAGAGCGCAAAGGTATGAAGATACAAGTATTTGCAAGGAAAAGTTAAACATTTTTAAAAATATCAAAATATACTCCGACCACTTATCACCTCCATTGTGCCCAAATTGCATAAACAAGAAAAAACTTCTCTCAGTGTATCCCAGACTGAATGAAAAACGACGACACTGCAGGGTGTGTACGTGGTATAAATTTGATTGAATGGAAAAACGATTTAGATCCGGGATCAATTTTATGAGTGCAAACGAACGAACGAGAAGGAATTGAATTTTCGTCATACAAATATATAAAATCGGCAATCGCTAAAAAGGAAGGCGGAGGTGAGTGCAAAAAGGATGGTTCCATCTTTCTTTCATTTTCTTTCATTTATTAATTTAATTTTTTTTGCTTCACTCCATCTCGACGTTTTGTTTGTTTCAATTTTCTCGAACGAAATCAGAAGAAAAACAAAGTTTTGGAATTTCAAATGAGGACAACGACAACGACGACAACTTCAGCGAAGCGAGATTACGGAAGAGTGACTTGTTCTGTGTTCTATATGTCTCGTTGGGTTGTTGGTTGGTTGTTCGTCGTTGTCGCATAAAATGGCTTTGCGTGCCAAAAGAGAAAAGAATTTTTCCATTTAGCTGGAATACCATGGGAAACTTAAATGAAACTTTGCCAGAATAGAGCCATGATATCTATTGCCTTCTAACTTCTAGCTCTGGGGACTTCATTAAATCAAATGCCTTGGCTCTCATATGTTGTGAATATGGTGTGTTTCTTGTGGTGTGCGAAGCAAGGAAGGACTAGACGCACGCTAGGCTGCCAATGCCACTGTCACTAACACTACAACTACCACTACCATTGCCCCTGCCAAGCCAGGCCATGATGATGTTTATGCAAATAGAACAAACTCCCGCTGCGTGAATGGTCGCACTAAAAATAAATTCTTTTCGCTTTAATTAATTATTATTGGTTTGAACTGTTGTTTCGTTTCGTGGTAATTTTGTTTCTATTTTTTTTCCTTTGTATTCATTTTTCGTTTTTTTTTTTACCTGACCACAATATTGCTGGTGTTTCGAAACTACAGTTGTTGTGGGTAACATTAAACATGACACAGGGCCGTAAAGCATCAGGTTTGCACATTAGCAAGTTGATTGCTGTCTAACAGGGGCTTTTGATTGTTCTATTAATGAGTAGGGGTTACGTCGTTGTCGTTATATTCCGGTGGATTCATTGTAATTTTAAGTTGGCCATTGTATGGCATTTGAAAGAGAATTGATACATTGTCAGTTGGCATGACATGACATGTGATCTGACAGGTCTACAACTATCTTATAAAGTTGTTAAAAAAAAAAAAAAAAAGTAACACAATGACACAAAACAATTGAATTGAAAATGAGTTGGCTTATACAATATACAGTGCTTTGTCTTTTCTGAATAACAATTAATATCAGTGACAGAATTATATTTATCATAAGCAAACTAGCAAGGGACTTTTAATGATCGTCAATTAAGGAAATTTATTTTAGAAAAAATTAGACGTTTACTTATAGATTAAAGCTTTGTAAGCCATATTACACCTGCTGTAGTGCCAGGAATTGAGATCTGGTGAGTTTTTCGATGGCTATTCTTGAGAAATGATGAAGTTCAGAAAATGGACACTTAAGCAATCTTGAGTACCTTACGTACCTATTTGGCTGGAACTGAATATAATTGTTGGAACGTTAATTCTAAAACGCAAAAGTTCGAAACCTACTGCGCAAAGAAGTATATCGGTCTCCAAAATGTTTGTGCAATAAACATTTATTTTGGATTCCTTGGCAATGCGCAATAACGGAAGTGGCCCAGAACAGAACTATAATAGAATGGTTTCTTTCATTTTCACAATTTTCTGTTTGTTCAACAGTAAACAGCTGACAACATAAATATTTAACTGTAAATATGAAGCCGTAAAAAAATTAAGACCACTTGATAAGAAACGTTGTTGAAAGGCACTAAGCTTTAGAAAGATTTTCTTCTTTAAATATCAACAATTTGCTAGGTAATGATGTAATTTATTATTATTAATTTGTTTTCAACGCAAACAATATAAAACCCCATATCTGATATTATGATAAAAAAATATTATCTATACACAAAAGGTAAGCTGCACACATAAGTATTTTTCCTTCATCACAAAAGCACACCCTCCCTTATTATGCTCTATCAGACCCAAATCGTTTTAACTGATCCAAAAGTCCACTCCCATCTTCTGTACCAGTGCCTTTTCAGGAAAATTGGCAGACTTCATTAGGTCATAATGAGAAACCTATTGTGTCCAGGTATTCATTTGATCGAACAAATCTGGGTTTATTCTCGTCTCTTTTTTTTCGTTTATCGGTCAAGTTCCCCGGTTCCATTCTCATTCGGCTTCTTTTCAATATGCTCCAAATAAACCATTCATCAGTTTACATAATCCATCATCTTGAAGAAATGAGTTTTCTTATCCAAACTATTATCATTTCCATTTTGGACATTCGATGAAAACGATGACGAAGATGACAAAAAACTGACAAAATCGACAACGACGAAGACGACGGTAACGACGGCAGCGAACTATACGGACGGATACGTTCAACATTAGAAATCCAAATACAAAATCCATAAAAGAACAAAAAGAGGCATGGCAGAGGCTCACAGAACAAGAAAAAAATAAGAAAAAGAATAGCTAAATAAACGAGGGTAAGCAAAAAACATCAAAACCAAAAGAAAAAAAAAAAGACGGTAACCCAAGACCTTTTCCGATAGCTTGCCTTGCTTGATGGCTGACTGGAATGGATAGATGTATAGCTGGATGGATTCAAAGGAATAATAAGCCTCTGCTCGTCGAACGTCTTGCTCCTGCTCCTTCCACACCCTTCCCATCTTATATCCACCGACATTGTGAGGCAACCATACAACCAGCCCCATCTGTATTTCCATTCATTTTACCTTAATGAGATTTTTCCTTAAATAGAATAGTGGAGCAATAATGATGATACGACGTCGACAACGCCAACGATAACGACGACGAAAACAACGACGACGACGTCGGAGGACGACAACGACAAAAAATCCAAATGAAGAAGACACAAGTCATCGATGTCGATGTGTCATCAAAGATGCGAACGAGATGATATCCGTTTTGCTTTTTTTAAGCCGAGGACAACCTGACCTCTTCGCCGGCTTCTGTCATCGTTTGGCCTATAAAAGCTATACCTATCTGGTACACATTTATGTGTACTTATATTCATACATATACCTACCCTACCCATACAAAAGGTTCAGGTGTGCTGCCTCGGGGTTTTTTGTTGTCAACTTTTTTTTTTTTTCTTATTGTATTTTTGTCGTCCTCCTGACTATAGATACATAGCTGACTGGCACTGACACTACAATTGACCTAACACCACCACTGTCACTCACGGAGACGATGATGGAAATGGGAAAAAAGTCTAATAAAATGTAACATGAGGCAAGCATTGGGGCTTTCAATATTGCCAACCTAAAATTAATTAAAATTTCCATTGTTATTATTATATGTAAACTTTAAACTTAACATTTCATAGCTTAAACAAAATGATTTGTTTGACAGATGTCAGACTTTTGGAAGGGCTGGGCCAAGATCGTTTAAGATTATCGGTTGATTAAACGATCATGGTTTTGACTCTTCATTTTATCTTACTACTATTAAAGGAGAGTTACAAAGAGTAATGGCCGAAGAAATTATGGTTTTCCTAAAATAAAAATTATCTTAGAAAAATTTTAGACTTAATATCTCGATACAACTCGTAAATTGAAAAATGTTTTCTACTATTTTTGGGATTACGTGACATTTTGTTTAGAAGATGTGAAAGGTTAAGTTGAAATTAACACCAATTAAGAATTCTTCTTTTTTGAAGAAGAATTCTGTGTATTAACTAGCACACAAGATGGCAACCCTATCAGAATAACATTTTTCGTTTTCAAAAGAACTTTGAATGAGTAGGGAAATTCTGTCAAGCTAGATTCTTTTGTATAGTCGTTCGACCTAACTTGCGTTTTATTCATCCCCATTAAGCTTGATATAATCTGATTAGATAAGCATGACAGAATAAAATAGTAACCAACTTTTCTATTCGAAAGAATATATGGTAGTGAAAGTGTAGTGAAGAAGAAAAGCTCCACTATTCATTTAAGCATGCGGTATCAGCACTCTTAAAGAGGGCGATGTATTTTTTTGATATATGAATGTCGTAGATATGATTAAGGAAATCGACGAAATATTTTATATCACATATCTCAGTGGAAAAAAAAAACTAGTGAGAAATAAAACAATGCATCAACTTAAAATAAACCCTTCCTACAAGGAAATATGGAAGGACTAAAGTGATGCCTAATATCTTTTGTAAGCGGTGTGCAAACTGAAGTAAAAGTTAATAGTTCCTAAAAATAAACTGATATTTACATTTGAAAGCCACTTAAAGTTATTCTGCTGCTTCATCTCCTCTTGATGGCACTTAATTGATTTGAGCGAATTTAATTTATTTAAGCCAGTTAATTGGATTATGACTTTGAATGTCAGTATTATGCTATAATAATATATACCTCCACTAAAGAAAGAACTCAAATCGTATAGAGATGAGATGACGTTTGAAATTCACGAAACTTGATTACGTATCGTGACGTCTCAAAACAAACAAACACCTTAATACCCTTATCGAAATTTTTACGACTCAATAAATAAAAACGTTTGCTGATGGTTGGAACAAGAAGAAGAAATGTTTAATTTGCATATGCCCATATGTACTACACACTACACATATGTACACTTTTGAAAAACATGTGAGTGATAAGTGCTCTCGTGTGAATATTTCTGCAACCAGCAGTTTTATGCGGTGGTAGCAGCTGAAATGCTAACCACACGATGCAATTTTAATTTTTCTTTTAACAAAACAAAAGTGGAAAGATTATTGTTTATAGGTACTACGAGCACTAAGTATAGGTAAAAAATACACATTGAAATGAAAAATGAATTTTAGTATGACATGAATTTCAATTTGAAGACATAAAGACTGTAGAGAGCATATAAATAAGTCAAATAGAACGCAGCTGATGGCAGAGGAAGGATTGTACACAAACTATAATTATGTTTGATAAAGAGAGTAGACATTACGCTTTCTTTTAATCACCATATCCATTGAAGCTTGCTTAGGCCGTCAAATTTGTTACTTTAATTCATTTGGTATCAGGTTCAAAACTGACCTTTTTGCTTTAACCTTATATAATTATTATAAATATTTTGGTGTGAAAAGTGAATGGTTTTTATTATTATTTATTGATTTTTTAAAAACAGGCTTACAGATCAATATTCCGAATGCGAATAAAACTATTTCATTCTTTTCCAGCGTTTCGTTGGTTTTTTTCCTATTTTATCAAAGATTGAATTTATTAGCTGTAACCAAATTACATAACACATTTGTGGTTTTTATTATCATTTAATTAACAATATTCGTTTCATACTTATTAAAACTTATTCCTGAAGATGTATCCACAGTAAATGTACCAAAGATAATCTTAATTAAGGTAATTTTGTATGCTAAATTTTTCTACCTTTCCTCTTTCCAGATTTTTAAGTATATACAAAGTTTTAAGTACCTACATCCTTTATTCCCTATAAAATTCGAACTAACCAACAACAAAACAAGGAATAAATGCCAAATAAAATATCAAGAGAAAAACGTCCATCAAGATAAACTTTAACGAAAGAAGGGAACTTAACAAAAACCATAAAAGCTAAAGACTAGAAGCCAAATCCGCATGTCACTTGGGTAATGACGGCTATACATATTACGTATGTATGTATATCTATCTATATGCACCATGTTCTGTGAAGCATATATTCACATACTATGTAAGTATGTAGGTACATATCTATATATTATGCATCTTTATCTTTCCATTGGTATCTGCTTGGGAGGAATCTAAAATCAGGTTCTTGAATGAGATTCTGCTAATATAGCTGGGCTCTGTTGTTGGTCTATGTATATTGTATAGGTCTTGTAGGTATATGGACATTTTGGCTTGGTCTTCAATCCAAATGAACAACGGAAATGACCTATATTGCTTTCGTGGTGAAAAAATGGGTAAACATAAATTGGAGCTTTACAAATTTGTCGAAATTAAAGAAATTAAAATCTATAACAGTTATAGCAATTTCTCGCCAAAGCGCTTAGCGTGATTTAAAAAAAACTATGTGCCCGAAGTATGCCCACTGGTTGGCCCTAGATCTTTGTCATATATTTTATTATCTGTTGTGTCATCAAATACTTTTTTTGTTTCTTTTGATCTGTATTTGGGGATATCAAGAGTCATGTATTAGCAAAATTTCAAGCCTTTCCTACACATACCTACTACTACTACAGATACTATATTTTTTTTTTAAATTAAATGTATCAGGTTCATTTATGTAATTGATGGACCTAAAAAAATTAATAAATCAACACAAGAAATCATGTTCCATTTCAAATTAATGGTAATCAACACACACATTCACACACATGAATATAGAGTGAGACTAATAAAGGGTGTGGCACAGTATCTGACCTAAGGGCGAACCGAATTGATAAACAAAATTTAAATGCGACTCCGTACACACGAAATCTCCGGTGTTGATGGCAAATGAACAAAAAAATTGTTTTCGTTTTCAGTTTGGAACACGATTAAATCAGGCAGTGAAACAAGATTCTGGTGGAAATAAATACCTACCATACTATCGGTTCTCTTGTATGCAATCAATTTTATTTTATTTTATTTGGAGTTTGGCGTTAAATTTTTTTTTAATTTCATATCCTTTATCATAGGGTAAATAGAGTTATGTTGAGAAAGAAATAAATCATGAACCAAAAACTTAAACAATAGAACTAAAATGCAGTTAATAAGGGTTTTTATTATTTAAAGGCCGAGATCTCCCACAACCTTGACTTTGATCAGTTTCAGTCTTTTCAACCAGGAAGCTTTGCTACAACCGACTTCAAAAGAGAGATTGAATTTCGAAAAAAGTATTTTCTGCTGATCTAACACTATTTGATTCGATTAGTGAAAGCGCATTTCCATAGTGTCGCGCTTGGTTTCGATATATTTTCCACAACTGAAAGTTAAAGCTAATTCTAAAATAAAAACTGCTTCTGACTTAACTAAGGTCCAATTATTTGGAGGACTAACACTAACACTAGTCAGAATTATCTCAAGGACTTAAAATCTCGATTCTTATTTATACCTAATTATATTTCGCCTTCTTCTTACAGAAGTTGGAATATCTTTTTTGTTAGTTAGTAAAATAAAGTAATAAATTGTATTTTAAAATAGAGTATCTTACTATGGATTTTAAACTGTCGTTCTCTTTATTTGTTTTACTTTGTGCTACTTTCTGTGTATCTGTCTCTTCTTTAATACTGGTCTGGAGGATTCACTGTCCATGTTTATGTACGTATGTGTTTGCCTGCCAAGAGTTTCTTTTGATGATTTAGGAATTTGTTTACTCCATCGTGTCTAAATCTTTTTAAAAAAATTAATAAGAATTAATGAATTTTATGAGCACGTTCTTATTTTTGTTCCTAGTTTTGTGTTTCTTCTTTTTATAGAATATGTCAACCTAATGTGCTGGTATAAAGTAAAAGTTAATGTTGAAAGAAGTCATATTTCTTCAGACTATCAACACATAAGAAGCCGTCATAAACAATTTAACCACTAAAAACACCTAAATGGGAGCTCATTATAATTGCTGATCGCCGTTATTTCGATTTCGATATGCAAGGAATTTAATACAAAAACTTGCTTGGTTTGGGTTCTTAAAGAAGCCTTATTTATTGAGGCAGTTGGCTTAAATTGCACCATACCTATATAATATCTGTCCAAATTTGTCTAATTCGAGACATGTATACTCGTCTTTTTAATAAAAAATAACCTTAACCGTAACTCTTCTATTAATCCGCTACTACGTATAAAAAATCTTTCTCCTATAGATCAGATACGCTTCTATAAAATTTGGCAGATTATAATCCATATCTGCTTGAAAAAATACCTTAAAAGGTTTGGTTTATATGAAATATGTTCAAAGAATATTCCATATTGTTAGATATTATAAATTTTTTAAAAAGGTGTTCGAGCAAGAAGTATGTAGTACCATTGTACTATATAATCGATGTAAATGTGTATAACAAATATTAATAATGACATCAAACAAAACCCATCTTCAAGAAAAATTGTCTTACCAACCATATTTCCTGTTTAAACGCAAAACAAAAAAGGTAAAAACTAAAAAAGGTAAATGAATCTTACCATCAGAAATACTATTATCTGTACTTTTTTTTCTCAAGTATCCTTAATCATCTTAGGTAAAAGTTAACTCACATATACATAAACCTAAAAATAACCATGGTCTTTATTTAATAAAAAATAAAAATAAGCAAATATATTTCTACATTATCTTCAAAAAGAAGACGAAGAAAGATTTTTTGAGAAAAAAAAACATGATCTCTTTCAAAATTTTAACATGACAAGAACCCGATCATTTGAAGGCGATAATAAGTGATGCTATACTTAAATATAGGTATGTACAAATTATGTGCTTATATACCTACAAAACAACATCAATCCTCTGATTTTGAGCAAAAAATTGTTATTGAAAACCAAATCCTTTACCACATGTTGGATAGTCAAAAAAAATCAGATTTAGGTTCTTAAATAATATACCTACTATATAAGGTATGCCAAAGAAGATATCCCAGAAAACGAAGGTCAAAACATAAAAAGAATAAAAAAACTTCTAAAAAAAATGTTTACCAAAACAAAATGCTGTATAGATCAAGGTTATTCAAAACTTATAACGTGTTTTGTTCCATTTGGTTTCATTTCGTCAGGACAGGACCGTAATTTATTGCTGAGAGCCTGTATGAACACTTTTTGATGTGAGTACCTAATGTTAGCACAACCATTTGCGATTTCCAAAAAAATTAGAAATGTGCGAATATTTGAAGTCTTCTGCATAAAGTTTAGAAATAAACCAAAATAAGAAACTTGTATTAATCAAAAATTTAACAACCGTAAAATTTGCACAAACGGTGCAACTTGTTTTAATTTTTTTTTAAGAGAGACGGCTGCGCGGCGGTGCTATCTTCACGCACATATCTGTAAGTTTTGTAGCCTTACTGTGGTGTATTAGGTCTATGTAAAATTGTTCCCCCCAACTTCACAGACACTCTTACCTTTGACGTTTGTTATACAAAATATAAAGTTTATTATAATTTTGTGTATTTTTTTTTTTAAGTTGGAGCCCCTTTTCTTCGAAACTTGGAACCTTTTCCAATGTTCTTCCACCCCTGTGGTTGATTCCTTTTTTTATTATTATTTTTCATTATAAAACTGCCAACACAGTGTACCTATGCATGTAGGTATAAGATCAGAACAGCTTGTTCAACGTTATATTATAATTAATGTAATTAATTTTATTTATGTGTTGCTGTTGTTATTCTCGTGATGAACTATTATTGCTCTGACATCATCTTTTTTGAAAATAAAAAAAAATAGAAGAATTTGTTTGTTGTATAAGTTTTATGTATAAGTATATAAACAGAAAGGGCTGAACAGAACATGAATCAGCTTTAAATGCAGAAAGATACAAAAAAGGAGCATGTGTTTTGGCAGTAGGTATTGCAGTTTAAACTGGTTGACAATAATTTTATTATTCTCTTGCAATGTTGGGAGATAAATATGTTCATGGCTTAACTAAGATATGTAATTATTTACAATAACTTAAAAATGATTTAGGTGTTCCCAAGGCTAAGAATAATAAAATTTAACAGAACTTATTAATAAACAAGTGAACTCTTATCTCTTAAAAGAATGAGAATCCACAAGAACGAACATTTTAAATCCATATTTGTATTTTTTATTATTTGTTTGTTTTTTTTTTTTTTTTTTTTTATAATTACAGAATTTGAACAAGCAGCATTTAAGAAAACAGAATTCTGCACATAGGTAGGGTAAGTGTACCAGTAACCGGCCACCTAACATATTTTTCGACTTTGAAGCTGGATAACTAATTCATCTGATTATATACGTCAATGTTATTTATTTTGAGCAATTAAGGATCATGTTTAGTATTGAATAAAAAATATAAACTTGAGGTCCTTGCAATATATTTTTTGATATTAATTTTTTTTTCGAAATAGTGAATTTTCACCAGTACCCGGCCACCAAATTTCAGTACCCGGCCACTTTGATCCAATATCCGGCCATGTCCTTTTTTCTCTAGGAAATCTGAATCTAAATAACTAAAATCAAACACATTTATCAATGTTTACAATATTTATTGCATATTTAAAAGTATTATTAATTTTATAATAACATCCAATTATTTTGTGTATTTATTTGGATGCTTAATTGGCACTTTCAGTTCAGTCTTTTCTTGTTTTAATGAAACTTTATTTTTAGTTAAGTAAATTAAATTAATTTATAAAAGAAAAATAATAAATGTTATAATTAGGTATAGATACCTACCTAATTTTTAATAGGTAGGTAATAATTCTTTCAAATAGATCATTTGAATTCAATCTTTTTTAATCTCACAAAGAAACTATAGAAATTAAAAGCTTACACACTTTTGAAACCCTTTGGAGCAACTACTTTCCCTGTTTTAGAGCAAAGTATAAAACTCGTTTCATCTCCGTTCGAAATTCTATTGGGATCTAGTAGGATGTCTTCATGTCCATTTTCTTAGAGGAAGCTTTTGACATCGCGAAATCATTTCTCATTACTATTTTTTGTCACCACTGCCTTGTCCTTTGATATAGTCTCAGCTTCTCTAAGACTTAAGGATGGGTTATGTTTAAAAAACAGTCTAAAGCTAAGTACAGACGATTGTCAAATCTTACAATATTGTCAGATCTGGCAGTGAAAAAACTGCCCAAATGTCTTACAATCGTCTGAACACACAATTTTGTCTGACAATGTTGTCAGAAACGTCATTGTCAGGTAATTGTCAGACGATAATCTGACAAAAAATTGTCAGGTATCTTACAATCGTCTGAACACACAATTTTTATTATTGTCAGACGATTAGAACATTGTCAGACTCATTGGTCATTGTCAAATGTTTTCATTGAAAACATCTTACAATTGCTGACAATTTCTTAATTTTCCGAAATAAGAGATTAATAAAGAATCTTGGGAATGCTGCAGAACCTCCGCCAAGTAATGATGACTCCCCCAAAAGATGTAAACAATCAAACAATTTTTTGTATAGATCTGCCAACCGTTTGAACAGAAAATTTTCAAGCTGACAATTTTGTCAGATATATTACTGTCCGAAAATTGTCAGACAAGAGCTGACAATCTAATTGTCAGACTTTGGGATGAAATCTACCAACTGTGTGAACGGACAATTTTTCATTGTAAAAAATATGTCATTTGTCAGCTAATTGTCAGACCATTGACAGTTCTGACAATATTGTAAGATCTGACAATCGTCTGTACTTAGCTTAAGCCACGTTCTGCCTGGCCGATTATCTTTGAACGGATTATCCCCTTTTTCAGACTTGATTATTCTTTGGACGGTGTTTAAAAGGTCAGATTTTTTGAATGGGAACCCGCACTTTGCTACATTAAGGCACCAGTCTGTTATTTGTTTTTCTTCCTCGACGTATAAATTATTACCAGGCCCTTTGGTTTGTAAAAAGTCATCTACTTTACCATATAACCTATCCTACAAGGTACTTCTTGGTACGTTGTATTTCGAAGCCGCTTTTCTATGGCTTAATGTGTTTTCCCTTATATCTATCAGAGCAAGTTCAATTCTTTCAGATCGCGAAAGGTCTTTTGATTCTTGTGCAGCAGTTTCTTGACTCATTTTCTACAAAAAAGTATGATTTTACATACAATTAGTTAAGTGGCCGTATACTGGTGCCGTTTGTTCTAAAAACCGGCCATAGTAATCTTTTAAACAAAAACAGTGGCCGGATACTGAAACTTTACATGTAAAATACATTTTAGATGATGGAAGAGCAAGCCAGAAGTATTTTGCTTCATTTAAGCGTAAAAGAGATACGAAAGCTGATTTCAAGCAAAAATCTAGTACCCGGCCACCCTGGCCGGTTAATAGAACATCTTATAAAAATCGTGTTCCATTAACCGGCCACCATATTTTTATTTATTTAAAACATTTTATTCATATTTTTTTTACATTTTATGATAAATTATTATATTATTGATAAGAAAAAACAAAAGACAAGTTTGTATACTCACGAAGAACACGGAAATTTACTTCTTTTTCTTATAAGTTTTCTTAACAATCGGGAACTCAAAAACGCACTTCTTGCACTCGCCGTGAACTTCGCGACTAACTCATTTTTTTTATATAGATCTGGCTTTAACAGATCTGTCAAATTTTACCGAAACGTTATATGTACCTGGAAGTTTAGTCACAATATATTTGTCCATGTAAAAAATGTTTTATTTTCTTAATATTAACCATTTAATAGAAAGTGGCCGGATACTAGTGACAGGCCGGGTACTGGTACACCTACCCTATATGAACGTACATATATCTATGTATGTAGAATTCTCAAATATGTACATAATTCTGAGATACAGAATTTTGGTTAAATTTCGACCTGCTCTCTCCAAAATCATAATTTTTTTTGTATATAGAATAAGAATTGAATTTTAACAGAATTCATAATGAAACAAAATAAGTTTAAGTTTAAGACTGCATCATGTTATACTTACTTAACGGAGACCGATCCCATCATAAGTCCTTTCGTTTTGTTTTTGTTTTATAGAGACAAAAAGTTGTTTTACTTACAAGCATAGCATTTATGCTTCTACCACCTATAGTGTTCATATAGCTTAACCTTTAACCTCTTGAACGAAGCATTTATTTGTCTTTTCGGATCGAAGAGCATTATGGGAAAAAATATAGAATATTATAATTACTTTATGACCCAACTTCCGTCCCAAATCCCTCTACAATATAAATTAATGTACTCGAAACTTCATAATCTTTTCTAACTTTAATCGCTCATGCGATGGAAGGCACACTTCCATATTGATTTTTTATGATTTTCGGAAGTTGACCACTGATATCCGGTAAAAGAACGCAGTAGTTGTCAGTGGTGTAGTCAGCCTTCATTCTCTAAATCACTTTAAGCCCACACAGCATAAGTGTACATACCATATATAAAGAGAGATAGGTACAAGAATATAGCAACCTACCACCCTCGTGCAATATAGTTTATATTCCATACAAAATATTCCTTCTTCCTTCCTGCGCAAATCATAAATCTCTTCGAATGTTTTAAAAAGGATTCAGCACGAAGGTGAACAACGGCAAAACAACCACAGCACTATCATCATCGTTCCTTATTCCCATCATATAACTCCTCCTCTCGCCCTGCCAATTCAATGAATCGGAGGATGTACAGATATAATCTATATATAAAAATAGAAAAGGAGGCAGGAAGATTATTCTTCTGTTAGATTTGCTATTTCTTCGGATCATTTATCACAGAGTTGGGGACACGTATTCAAAGGATTGACAATGATTTTAAGCAAAAATATTCGAACTACGTGCAAAATGTTGATCCTTGGTTGTCGTTTTGGCATGCCTTGGAACTTTCCTACACGATTTTCGCTTTTGCCCTCTTCCTAATTTCCTCACCTTCATACTTTGCCCGCACATCACAGCACGGCACGACTGCTGCTAAGTCTTATGCAAATTGTAAAACATTGGCATAGCTGAGCTGCTGCAACCTGCAAGGTATTTCGACCTTCTAATTCCTTTAAAAGTTCAGTTTCAGTTGTTAGTTGAAAGAGATGGGGGTAGAATAGTGACACGTCTGTGAAAGGTGTTTTAATCCCTTTGCAAGTAGACGAAAGGTATTTAAAAAAAAATATGGAGGAAATTTGTTTTCTCTGAAAATTTAGAATATTTGTATATACAATGCATTTGTAAATAATATCTATCCCCAAAGATATCTAGATAAAAAAGTTAAGCTTTAAAAAAAATCAATGAAATAGAATTTGCATTTAAGTTTTGCTTAGAAGTGTTATTTATCAGGGGCACCTTAAAAAATGCTTTTAAGTTAAAATTTGAATATGTTACTGTAAAACTTCTTGAATTTCCCGGTAAAACTATATTTTTTTGGTGACATTATAAAGGCTGGAATTTTGTCAGCAGTTTTATTTTACAATACAACAGTACCTCAGGTGGCCCCCTTACACAATACATTATAATAATGAACATTGTACATATCGCAACCTAAGTGGAAGAATTAGTTTTTTTTTAATTAAGGAGATTTCGACATTCATAGATACATACCTTCCAATACCTGAGGGCGTTAAAAATTTTTATTTTTCGGTTTTATAATCGAAATATTGGAGGGAAAGTCTAGTTAAATACTAAATATTTTATATTTTAAAAGTAGAAAATTTAGTTTCAAAGGTATTTAGTATATATAGGTACTTGTATTCAAGGGGGGATTAGGTAGTTTCAAAAATAAGAGAGGGAATTAATTTTTGTATGTAAGACAGATTTCCAATAAATATTGATAATAATTTAATAAGATATTATATCGAAGTACACAACTTTTCGACCTCGGCCTACTAAATAAGAATACTTTTTTCTGACTGACTCAAGTGAAGGCAAACCTACCTTCATATGTATGTGCAATCTTATTCGAAAGGGAAATTTTTAATTTTTAAGATTTCCAGATTATGCATTTCCTTCCTTTTAAACATACAAATTCAAGAATATGATTCAAACAAAAAGAGTAAAATGCTTGCCAGATTTTATCGAATCCGATGTTATCGATACATCTTATCAATTTGAAAAGAGGATGGCTGTTAACGAACTTTTATTATTTTTTTTTCGATTTACAAAATTTGAGCAATAAGCATTTAAGAAAACAGAGTTCTGAATATATATGTACATATGTAGAATTTTAACATTACCAAGTAAAGTAATATTGTCCTTTCCAACCTGCTATCAATTAATTTTGATTTACGGTTTTATCAAATTTGAAACCATAAATCAATGAACTATCTCCATATTATGTAGATACATATATTGATCGAATCCTTTCTCTACTATGCTCTTAACTTGGGTCAAATATTCTTAAAACCACTTTGCTTTCCTTAAATTGAAAATCATCATATCAACTTTTGAGTTCTCAGTACCTATGCGTATTATGCTTTCCCCCTTCCCAAAACTACTATTTACCAACATTTCAAATCAAAATGATGAATTTCTCTAGCTACATATATAATGTAGGTTAGGTATGTATTTACATATGTAACCTTGCCCGAGCCGAAAATTCAAACGTTAGAAAACTCATCTAATGCAATCAACAATAAATCATTTGAAGACACTTGACAATCTCACCCTCCCCTCTTATTGTCATCAACGACCAACACACACATTTTGATTAAAGACTTTCATTGCATTCCGCATTCCTCACTGAACAGAACCAAGAGTATATCTTTCCCAATGATCTAAGTCATCGTTATTATCATCCGAATTCGAACCAAGCAACCGGAATGCATTGCATTTCCTTTTCCATCCCCATGAACAACGTTTGTGCCCGGGTATGATTCGTATTATACCATTGAACCACACATCGATCTCACAACACAGCAGTATACACGAACCCCGAAAAGATGTAACGACATTCCCAAAATGACATGGCCGCAGTTGTTCGGAATCGGAATCGGAATAGGAATCCACCCCCAAACTCCAGCTGCAGTATCTTACATACACAACAAACTTACTATAACATTTCCCTAACGGCATATAGAAGCTCAATGAATGCCACTATACAGCGACAGAAACATCTCCACTGTTTCCGGGTTTAATTCGGATTCGAATTCGAATCCAGAGGAGGATTGGATAATGTCGTTCGTAGTTGGTAGTTGGTAGTTGGTCGTCTGTTACCGGAATCCAACCCCCTGAAAGCTCTTCCTTTGGTTAGATAACAAATGAAAATAGTATCTCTCGCCCGCACAACCCATAAACTGCAATGCAGTTAATTAATTACAACGCATTAAATATATAAATGGGTATATGTAGATACCGACACCGACTCACCTACCGCACATACCCAAAGACTCAAACTAAAACTGAGTAGCTTTTCTATACATGGGATATTGGAATATTTGGGATAGTTGGCCATTGGTTTGCCCGTAACGGGAAAAGTATTAAATTCAAACACTGACACAAACATATGCCCCACATATCGGGGAAAACTTCTCGCTGTCACCAAAAAGTCCTTTTGAGAAATTGACTAAAAGTTTTCGTGGTCTTCTTTGGGGAACTTTCGAAAGCGGTTCCATTGGGAAATTGAATTTTTGGAAAGCTATTTAACTGCTGTTGGCGGGATTACGGACGACAACGACAAAGTCGTCCTCGTCCTCGTTCTCTTCGTCGTCATAGTCGTCGAGAATGAGAACGAGGATATGCACTTTGTCCTTTCGCCAAACGACAACGTAAACGACTATGTCGTCGACGACGACAACGACGACGCACAATGGGGCAGAAAGGGCTTAAAGCTGGCATTAAATCAACTAATACAGCTAGAGGCTTGAAATTTTGCATGAACACTCTTGAGACCCATCTATGTATAGTTTTGAATCAAATTATGGACACGCCCACCAAAAACGCCCACTTAAAAAAAAAATTATGACTTTTGAAAACAAAGTTAGAAAAAAATATTATTATTCAAAATATGTTTTAATTAACAATTCGAAATAAACATTTTAAAAAAGCCTGTACATTTAAATAAACTTTTATTAATAATTTAATAATAATATTAAAATATATTTTTAACGATTTTACAATATAGCATTAGGATTCTTCATATCACTCTCGTTAAGTACATTTTCTTCAGCACTTTGGTTTTGTGTTATCGCAGATGAGTGTAAGCAAACTGATGTCTTCTTGGGGTAGATGTTGTAGCTTTTTTTTTGAAATTCTGCACATGCTTGTCAAAACAGGATCAGATGACAACGGAAAAAAATTGAATACATCTGCATTCGTGTTTTCTGGAATGATGTTCTCTATATTTTTTAAAGTCTTTGTTGCGGGCTTCCTGAGCTTCTTCACTTAGCTGTCCAATAGGTAATAAGGCAGTTTATATTATTTCGTTCCCATGGATTAAGTACATATGAACGGTAGGTGGCATATAGTACCAATTCTCGAAATCAACTTAATGATCACATGAAACGACTATCATTATGATGTTCATTTTTTTGATTAAGCTTACCTACATCAATCTTTGAATTATCAGCAGAAATCTCAGCATTTTCAAAAATCGTCTGGCTGTGTTCCCATCATTCGAGTTTCCGAACCCCGACTTCGGTTTGTCTATACGATCAAACCCAAAAGCTCTGGAAACTGCGAGGGGAATATTTTTGGAGCTTTCGATCGAATAATTTCGCACTGAAAACGGAATAGATTTCTTTCAATAATCATAGCTAATGCTTCTTCTACACTCATTGAACTAGGTTTAAGAGGCTCCCTAATAGCTTTCCTACACTGTTTAGCATGACTTTGAATGGTTGCTACTTCTCGCATCAATTTGGCTGCCTCTGACTGCCCAGAAGCTCTCAAATTCATTTCATTTGCATATGTCAACTCTGCCAAAGACGTAGACTTCCTGAATTCTTCAGTTTTTTGCCGTTTTGTTCGGTCCGCACCTTCTTCAAATGAAGTTCTTGGGCGACCCTGTTAAGGTTGTGCAAAGCAAGTAAACAGAACAGGCGTTTTTAGCTATTTGACCTTAAAAATTGGTCTTTAAAAATCTGACTTTCGTTCGGTTAGCTTTTTCACAACGAGATTTAAATCTTTATTTGAAAACGTTAATTGTGGTATTTACATCTTTTTCAAATATACCAGTGCATTGGGTTAATTTTATAATTTCTTCTCTCAAAAACAATATTTGACTGTCAAGTCCTTGGCTACTTGAACTCTTCATTATATTATAAAGCTCTGGCCTTGTTAAAAACAAGGTTTTGGATGTTTTTCGGCCAAAGAATTAATTTTAAAAAAAATGTACGAACATTTTTCACTTTTTTTTCGAAAATGACGTCACCAACATAAACGTTTACCATATGAAGGGGGGCAAATTGGGGCAGATTTTTTTTTCAGATTCTTAAACTAGATAAATCACTGAACACAACAAGGTATAAAACTTAACGGCATCTTACGGGAAACACAACTAAACGCTTAGGTATTTTAAAAAAAGGCAAAAAAAAACACATTTTTTAACACTTTACGTGTTTTCAACTACAGACTAAAATAAGAAACAAATATGTAAATAC
Source organism: Epistrophe eligans (assembly GCA_951394125.1). NCBI lineage: Eukaryota > Metazoa > Arthropoda > Insecta > Diptera > Syrphidae > Epistrophe > Epistrophe eligans. The sequence goes on from OX596031.1 coordinate 1,606,930, forward strand.
AAAATAAAATATACAAAAAGTACACCTGAGCTTACTAATTTCATTGCAGAAAGTTTTATCGTTATATATTTAACAGAAAAAAAATAAATCACAAATTAAATTCGTCACCCAAAACAACAAAACACGTGCGAATTTCAGTGCAACAAGTCAACTAATGCTCGATTCGTGATGATCTGACAACGATCACGTGATGCGAATGACTCTCTTCTTCCTTATTTTTTATTCTCTATCATATTTTCTATAAAATTTCAACGGGATTTATAGAGAACCTTCAACTTCACAAATTGATTTTCTGCCAGCTTTAGGGGTCTTTTGCCCCAGTGTGCGACGGTCCAATTCAATAGGTTTTAGGTTAGGTCTGTATGCAAATTCAAAATCGACTAGCTAAGGGCTTAGGATAATGCCGTGCTGTCAGTTTGTGTCTGGTGAAATGGGGCGAAGGTTTTATATAGATCGGATTTTCTCGCAATCAAAGGGCTGACAGCTCTCTTGCAGATGGCAACTAATACCGTAATTTACTGGGCTGCCATTAACTCTTTCACTATAAGGCTTATAATGTCTACGCTTCACTGTGATTAGCCTACCAATATCTTTGGATTAAGCTTAAAATTTCTAAATGGAGCGGACGACTTCTGCATTTGTAATGCAAACGAACCATGCATTTTCCTTTGAAAAATATTAATTTTCTAAATGGGAAAAACTAATGGTGTCGCCATATTTGGATCATCAGGCACACCATCATCGCCATCGCCACATCGCCAATTGCCATTGCAGTCATGATGAAGAAAGAGAGTTCTTCATGGCGCAGTCCCCAACGACGAAGACACGATAGAAAACAAAACGGGCTATCGAAGACCAATGACCGCGCGGGTCTTAGTTTCCTAAATTGCAATTTGTTTTTGAACGAGATTTGGGTGCACACATAGAGTGCGTTAACCGCGCGGATAGCCAAGTTTGTTAAATGGTCACATTCATATTTGGTGGATACAGTAGATGGTAAATGTTTGAAGACAGCCTTCACTTTTAACAAAAAGTGAAATGAATTTAGTCAATACAAACACAAACATTATCATTCGAATAATAATGTTTTTATTTTTATGTAAATTGCACCCAAAAAAGTCACGTACTTCTTGATGTAAATAAATGTAGGAAAAAAGTGTGAAATAACTATCGTTTTATCTGCATAAGAAAGTTAGTGACAAAAAAAAAAAAACGATTTTACATAAAAATAAAATTGGTCCAAGTTCCAGTCCCAGTTGGGGCACAAAAGTCTTTCAATTAAAATTGAACAATGACCAAGCACCAAGCACCAATGGTGATCGGCCTCGCAATCGTGAAGTAACTATATCTAACTCCAGGCTATAAAAATCTTGGTGGTAGCTCACCCAAGTGTTGTTGTTGTTTCATTCAAACCTTCAAAATTGTAGACCATTTATTACCATGTTTAAAATTTTAGTAAGATGCTAGGTTAAAAACAGGATTTTCCAAATTATTATCATTTTCCTATTTTATTAAAGTTAAAATCCCCAAAGGCGTATTTTATCTTTTTAGTATCATCTTAACCCAAATGTCACTTTCACACTATTTTAGGCGTGCTCAGCTGGAGTTTATCAAAAAAAAAATGGTTTAAGTTTTAAGTTTATGTTTTAAACTAAGAACATTTTCGTAAGAAGCTGCAAAGTTAGAAAATTGTTAAATATTATCATGCCAAAACCTTAAAATCTGGCTGTTAAAAATGTTTCGCTAAAATTTTCAATTTATAGAACAAAGAACTTTTAGGGAATGCGTCATTATGTACTCCTCTACAAGCTCGTACTTGCATTAAAAATTCAAAAATATTCCATTTCAATACTGATGACCTTTTCGAACACTTCATTGTTATATTTTTAAGCTTTAAATCTGGAATAAAATTTTATATTTTATTTAAGTAAGTTAATAATTTTTCACCCCACTGTTGTGATATCATTAGCATGCACTGAATGCGTATATGATGAAGTGTACGCCATCTAGGCGAGTGCCAATTTGTATTTTATTTGTACCTACATCGTAATGTTGTCGTTTGAGTAGAATTTTATTCATTTTAATTAACGTTTCATTAATATTCGTTCGTAGATTTCCACTTGTGTCTTTCATTTAGTTATTTGATTTTATTTACCTTCAGTTTGTTAATCTCTTAAGATTTTTTTTATTTTTTGGTTATTTTTTCCTTTTAATATGATCGAGGCATATTGTGGAGCTCAAATGGGACGTTTGCTATCTCGGCAGCATGTTATGAATTTCAAAACTCATCGTTGATGTTGTGTATGTAGCTGCATATTGCATTCGTAGGCTAGGCTAAGCTATATAGGTAGTGCACTATTGTGGGGCTCCGTGTGTGGGCATATTTGGATGGTTGTTGATTTGGCATTTGATTGTCAGGTGGACGTGCTTTTACAGTGATTGTTACGAGCGACTGAAGCAGATATGATTATGGCAATCAAGCCAACGACGACGACGACGAGGAAGATGATGACCCCAACTATAAACCACGTGACATGGAATAATTATTATTTTTCTTCGTTTAAGTTTTCTGAAATTGGAATATTATAGTTTGCTTTTTGGTGAGGATAACTGGATAAGTGTTTGTCCAAATCATGCTATACCTATGTACCTAGCTATTGCGCACATTGTTATATTTAATGCTCGGAATTCATTAATTTAGTCGAAGCAAAATCAGGCGTAAGTCTACATACCTTCCTTTCCTATATACCTGCATACGTAAGTTTTGAATAAATGAAATCCATTACCAATAAGGAAATTAATAAATCCTTCTATAGAGAATCTGTACATACTTGGCTGATACATTTTATTTTAATTATCCAAACAGTGATACGAATTTGTCGAATCTCAAAAATAAACATTAAAACTTTTGAGCTATAGCTGGGTGAGGATGTAGCTGTAGCTGGTATATTATTTGAGTAGGGCGAGAGGAGTTTTAATTTGATTAATGTTAGGTAGGTGTCTTGCTCATGCTCATGGTAAGTGCTCTTTATAACCATTTTTCTTTAATTGTAACGGAAATATATCCCTGGCGATCCTAAAGAACTAAATTAGTCTGGGGTGAGTTATAATTCTAAAAATAATCATAAAAAATAAATAATAAATAATAATAAATAATAAACAACATAGCTTATTATTCAACGTACAACTTTATTTAAAAGATATCAAATGTTAAGAATGTTTGAATATTGCATTTTTCTTTCAATTTTACCTTACTTTCTTGCAGAGAAACGCTATTGATGGATAGCTTTAGACCTGTAAGATAAACATGTCGTTTCCTCTTATTTTTTTTTTTATTTCTATAAACTCACATAAATTAATAGGAAGATAACTTCAAAGTATTACAAAAAAGTAATTTCAACCGCACTTTTAATAACAAAAAATTGCTCATAAAAAATATTATATTTAATAACTGAATATCCTGCATCACATCAGTTACCTATATTTAAGAAATAAAGAATAACAAAAAAAATATAAATTCAATTCGTGGGGACTTTGTAATGGCAGCAATGAGAAGATGAATATTTTGTTCAGTGGTTAACACCCCTGAAGCCATTAAGATAGCTCAATGGAGTGGCAATAATTTTGTTGGTAGCATGGGTTTTGTAGGTATATGTACTTATAATATACCTTCATAAACCCTTGACACGGTTTTAATTGTATTTGTTCGTTTCCAAAAGCCTTATGCAATCTCCCTGATGTTTAAAAAGCCATTATAACATTCAAATTTAAAGTAAATTGAGCTAAAAAATGGTAGGTAGATTCAGATTTTGCGTGGTATGATACAAAGTTCAATTTTCAGCTTAATTACTTACTTAATTATGTCAATTTTTTCAGGATACGATTTTCAATGTAGGTATATGACTATTTCTCTATCAACCTCTTTTATTAATTAGAAATTTTGATCTCGTGTGAAGTTAGTGTTTCAAATTTCACCTCACATTACAAGGTGTTTTTCATGAAATGCGTCATTTAACGGCTTACATATTTTGTAATTTCGGTAGGACTGTAGACCTATAGCTCAATATGGTTGCATTGAATAATTGAAATCTTTCCCACATGCGGTTTTAAAGCATTTTGTTGGCTTAGAGCAAGATAAGCATATCAATACCTTTTGCTATGAAATATTCGTCAGTCAGCTCTATATGCCCTAAAAATGCTATATATAGTTAATAGCAAGTCTACAAATTAACGATAAACCTATATTACCTACATGGAGCTGATACATTTTTAAATTGTTCACACATTACCCAAACAAGGAGTTTGATGATCGGCCTGGCAGTCGTGAAGTAGCTATAACTCCAGCCTATAAAAATCTTGGTGGTAGCTCACCCAAGTGTTGTTGTTAGATTCAAACCTTCAAGAATCATTTCAATTCCTATTATTTCCATTAATCTCTAAAGTCCACATAAATATACTAATACATTTCATATTGGCCCACACTTCTTAAAGAACCAAGGTAAATCCTTTTTATAAATAACTATTTGTATATTAGGGATGTCCTAACAACAAATTACCTAATTTTTTTAGGTTTTTGTTTCACCATACATTATAACGTTAAATTAATTGTTATGGGTACAAGTAGATTCTTTTTAGATAAGTTTCTCGGAAAGAGGTTTAACATTTTGAAAAAAATATTCCAAAATTTTGATGGAAACGACTTGATTTAAAAAAAAAAAAAAAAAAACAGATTTCTTAAGTGGGAAAAAATGCTACCTATATAGTAATTGTGACTTTGTTTGAGGTAATTTTTTGTATTAAATTAAATTTCCCTCTAAACGAGCGTCATAACTTAATCAATAAGGTCTGGCTTTCTACTACATCTTATAAGAATCACCCTGTATTTATATAATAGTAATTTTTTCGAAAGAAGGAGACGAAGGTAGTGATATAAAAATCTTACAAAACTTAATAATTTTGTTTTCCATAAAGAACCAATTCTACACATGAATCTAGGAATTAAAAACATAAATATATATGTATATAGGATATAATTCGAATGTGAATATTCCTCTCTCTCTTTCTCTCTCTGCGAGTTTGTTTAATATGAAAATAAAATAACAAAAAAACTAACTCGACATTGACATATTTTTCGCTAACCCATCTACATTTTTACGTTTATTTTCTTTGATTTTTTTTTGTTTTTTTTTTTGTTGATATATTTATTTTTATTTTCTTGTATTGGTGGAAAGTGAAATACAAAAATAAATATCCTCATCCTTCATTTGAGATAAGGATTCAAAATCTTGTATTTTTCTTCTGCTTGTGTTCACTTATTTTTTTTTTCTGCATAAAAGTTTTCGGATTTTGTGCTTCAAGGGTTAAGATTCATTCGTCTTCTGCATATGTGTGTGGGTTTTTCTTTCTGTTAAATTCTCAGTGGATATATCTATGTACATTTGTATGTCAATCAAAAGAAAAATCTATATTTTTGTTAAATGGATAATGAAGGAAGAATTCAGTATGGTGGCAAGAATTTGGAGACGGAACTTGACTTTTCTTGAAAGAAAAGTTAAAATCTATGTTGGTCCTTATTTAAAGAAAAATATCCTTTAGCTTATGTTTTTAGCATAAAGAAAATTAGGATTATTATTTTTTGTTATGAAAAAAAAATTAATAAAATTCTTATCAAATGGAATGTTATGCAACAGCTTGGATTTAAGATTTTATTGTTTTCTCAATTTTTAAGGCACATTGAAAATAACACTTGAAACTTGAAAAAAATGCATAGTTTAAAATTCGTTCAGTTTTTTTTTTTTTTTTTTTTTTTTAACCATAATATAAATCATAAATAAAAATCTTTTTTAAATAATTCCACTTTGTGATTTTTCAGCCCATTGAATCTTAAAAGAACCGTGTCCAGGTCTAAAAAATCAAGTCGTTTGTGATCAATTGCCAGAAACGATGAATTATTTAATCTATAAGTCGACATGCTAATACGTTGAGATGAGACTGCATAATTCGTGTCAACTTGTCATTCTTTGCACGAATTTCGACTTCATAATACCTATGTACTCTTTTGGAAATTTTTAGCTAGCTCAAATTATTTGGTAATTCGATGCCCAACTCTGTCAATGCTGCATCTTTTCCAAATCCATCTCATTCCATCCATCCATCCATCGACTTGTCATTTCGATTAACACAATATCGATGGTTTTTTAAATTTTTTTTTGGACCAAACATACAAATACCGTACAGTTCTTTGATCAAATAATGAAAATATTTTTTTTTTTTCAAAAACGTGCCCACAACTTCTACCTTTTACAAAAAAAAATCCGGAAAATGGTTATAAATGTTATAATTCACAAATTTTTTGTTAAGATTTTTAAAAAAAGTTTTAAATATTTTTTTATTATGAACTATATCAATAAATTATAAAACGAACCCGGGTCTGCTAGTAACTCATAAAATTGGTTAGCTTATCTAGGTAGGTATACTATCAATGAAAAGCGAATATAATACCTTGTTTCGCATTAACTAACAACAGATGGATAAGTGTAGATACTCTGAAGAGAGGAGAAATAATTAATTCCGAATGACGATCAATGTGACGTTGAGTGTTGATGAGAAAAAAAAAACATACTTTCACTTCGTTGTTTTTCTTTCAATTCAGAGCGATTGTGGAAATAAATCCACACGCAGTTTTATATACCTTCGATAGCTCAGTTGGTAGAGCGGTGGACTGTAGAGGAATAAATTAAGTAGACATCCATAGGTCGCTGGTTCAAATCCGGCTCGAAGGAAACCTTGAGTTTTTTTTTAATATTATTTTTTGTTTTAAAACTTTTAAGTAGAACACAAATTTGTGTTTGAAAAATACATATGTAAATAAAATTCTTTAAAAAAAACAGCAACAATCTTGTTTTAAATGATTTTTTTTATGTGATTTTTAATTGTCGCTAAAATTTTATTAATACGATTATAAGGATTTTAGGAGAATATCGATGAATTTAAATAGCAATACCGATGCATCTCGGGTAGGTACGAAATTTTAAAAATTAAAATAGCAGAGAAATAAAGAGAGCCTAATTAGGAATTTTCCATTTTCGTGAAGGGGTATAAATAACAAAGGAATATCTACGTAAAGCTACTGCATCACTATACAGCAAGCAATTCTATATAAATAAATGATAGCTTCGTACTATTTATATGAATTTTTAAAAATAGAATTATGTATTGAATTTACAATTTAGTGAATTTGTTTGTTTATTTTATTTCAGAGATTTTATATTGAAGCCTAAATGATCCTCGATCACCTTTCTCATACATTTCACTTGATGCCATGTTTTTCGATAATTAGAGGAGACTTTATATTTTTAAATAGAATATTTTTGTGCGTTAATGTTTTTCATAATAAATCATGCAACAAAAGAAACTTGCTATTACCCTTGATCATGGCTGATGAAATAACATGCCGTACCCTGTAGTTTTAACAGAATATATATAATATAGACAATGCTTGTGTGAGTTTAGAGCCGGCCGGCTTTTTGCCTTCGAGTCGGTTCATTGAACAAGCGACAGGCCCATTGGTTTTTAATTTAAAAGCATCGTTTCGGAAAGGAAATAGTCTCTCAATTGAATGCCATCTCGTTTGTAATTGAATGTTATTATTATTACCCATTGTTGGGTCTGGTTCTGGCTGCGGCTCTGAGTGGGTATATAAAGAAATTCGCCTCTAGCGGCATGATCGGCAGCGGCGGCGGACCAACCGACCGATCAATTGAGCGGCCCCAAGCACCGTGATCATGTTAAGCCGGCCGGATGTTTTGCTAATATGGCTCCCAGAAAAAATGACTTTCGTGGAATGGGTTTCGCTTGATAAAGATATCTCCGTCTCACCTCCTTTCAATACCTAACTATATAGGTACCACGATGGCAAGTTACATGTTTTTATTTGTAACTTTGCTGCTGCATTCTTCTTGCTGTTGGCCACTGCCAGGCCAGGGTACACTGATACCGACTACCAGGCAGTGGTGTCGTAAAGAGTCGCTCAATCACCATGTTGGTTCCGGTTGAGATGGTCTCAGCTGGTTGATAATGATCGTGATAATGATGATGGTGGCAGTAATGCTGGTAATGGTGTTATGCTATCCGAACAGCTGATTGCTTCGTTTAACCTTCACATTGCCCGACATAAGTGGAATTTCTTTGTACTGTGACGGATCATATGTTATTTGCTCTTGTTCCCTGTTCCCTGTTCCCTGTTTTTTTTTTTTTTTTTTTTTTTTTTTTTTTTTTTTTTAATTTTTTGCATACTTTCTCAGCGATGGATTCTTCGTATACTTGCCATGGTATGTGCATATTATGAATTCACTCTTTTTTTAATCGTTGTTTTGTTATATTATTCTTCGTAATGCTCCCGTAATATTATTTGTACTTTTCGTAGTTCGACGTTTCTGGTTTCCCTCTTCAGTGAACACGTGAAGTGAAGTATGATTACGAAGGGATGTACCGCAGTGTACAACCAACAACCATCAGTGAAATGTGAGACCCTTAAATTGTGCACTTCCCAACAGACCAGCAGAAAGTTATACCAACTTCTTGTTGGTATATAGTTTGTTTTACTTATAGCTCTGATGTATCGTATACCCCTCATCTTGTTTTATATTTGTTGCTATGTTCTGGAACTAAGCTTACCTGACTGACGGTAAGGCCGGCATTACATGTTGTTGGATGTTTTTCTTAATCGCTGCACGTCAGAGAGCGAGTAAGTGGGTAGGACGTGGAACATAGAATGTCTTTTGCAGTGCTGTGAGTCTGTGCATAGCATATATAGGTACTGCATATACTTACCTACATACCTACATACGCTTTAAAGGGAATACGAGAAATCTACGCTGAAAAATAATTAGAAAAAAAAAGGTCACCAAGAGGGTAGAGTTTCCGCAAGAATAACAATTTTTTAATCATTTTATTTACATATACATATCTATATTCCAATGCAGTTCCAGATTCGTGGAAAAATTTATCATTATAGATCACTAATTTAAGAGGGCAGTTGAAAAAATTAAGCCAAAATTTACTACCTGCTTTAGAAGATAGTTTGTTTTAGCTAGGTATACCTATTTCTCTAGGTGCGTTTGAAGCAAAAATGTTCATAAGTGCGAATGGGCTAAATACGCTTTAATTAGGGTAATGAGCTGCTCGTGAGTGTGCAATATCTAATGAGCACCAGCGTTGCCGAAGTGACATGATCGGGCTTTCTTTGACACGTCAATTTCCTTGTGGCACTGTGCCATGAAAAAAATTAATATGGCACCGTTTTCTTATTCCCATTTCATTTTAATTTTTTTCTCACGCAGTCGGGTGACTGATTTTTATAACTACACGCCATCAGTACTCCCATGATGCTCACTGTCACTAACAAAAATACTGACCCCCATTGAGCATGAGACGAGAGTGAGTCGATTTAGTGGTCGAGAATAAATAACATAGAATGATAACGTATTGACAAATTTTTTTCGTAAAATTTGCACATGTGTAAGTACATATAAGTTTTTCGAAAATGCTCACACTCGTTAGCAAACTATGAGCTAAGAACTGACTTATAATGTGTCAGATCTCATGAAAAGATTGATTGCGATTGCGAAGCATTCATATCATATCATAGATATAACCTTCATACTTCTATCAACCTGTAGTTCTCTAATGTTATTCTTCAATTAAGAATTGGAATATAAAAAAATAAAACATTGTTAACAAAATTACTGTCAATCCACTTGCATTTACTTTGTATACATATTTTTTTTGTATTAACAATAATTTACCCCATAAAAGTGTTTGGAAAAAAAAAAAAACAAAAACACAACACGATTAAGATTTTCAAATTATTGCACTCTTGTCTGAAGCCATCCAATTGTGAACGTCTCGCGAAACCTGTTAATGGGCCAAGTACTGAAAAGATAATAATCGCTCACGCGAATTATTTAATTCGTCTTGCAGGCAAGTTTACTCGTATTCCTCTTACATCTCTTACTTGCATCTCTGCTTCCAACAAATTAAAATTAACTTTTTAATTTTTTTTAAAGTGAAGGAGAATCAGTCACACAATCAGATATAGAGATACAATATCCGTACAACACATCATGTGTGCTGGAGTCTCTGAGTCATAAGCACTTATCTCAATACACTTCATCAGCCGGCCAGGAACCATCTAAAATGGCTATAACGTGAGAAATTAAAGTAATCGCTCGCGCTCTACAATTGCAATGATTACAGAAAAGATTTTAAATGTACAATACAAATTTAAAAAAAAGAAATAAATTTAAAAAAAGTACAGGTTCTTAATGGTTCACCTGTACTGTAGCAATTAAAAGATATTTTCTGCTTCCTCTTCCTCTTTGACTCTTGGTTAAGGCACGGATCTAAAAATTATTTAAGGGAGGTGAGCAGTTTAGTTTTAATTAAACAGCATTTTCTTTATTAAGTTTGTGAGAACATAGTCTAGATATAATTAACATAATATCCTCCTTAAATGGAGTTATCTGACGATGATTAAACCGATCTTAGCGCATTTACGATCATGATTTTTGTATGTGGAAGAAATCTGATCAAGGGCCAGGGGATGGTCATTGCCCCTTTTTCCTTTCCCCATGTATACGCAACTGAGATGGAGGTTGCAACGTTGATCTGTTAAATATGTACTATCTTGCACACGAACGATTAATTTCTATTTGACAAGTTGGACACGACACGAATATGGGATGATTTGTGTTATGGCGTCTCACTCTCAGGTTAGCTAAGACTCTATCTCTATACAGTTGACTATGACTATGACTATCTGCAACACGAGGTCATCAATTAGAAAGGTGTGGAAGTTTTTTTTCTGGGCTTTGGATTTTTTTCTTTAATGGAGTTAACCTGCATGTGAATAATGTACATTGTACATACATATGTATATGTATATCTAGAATCTGGGACCTAAGAGAGATATTTATTTTCAAAGTGTGGTGTAATCACACTGACAGACATGAACATGACCGTATGGAAATTAATGTCTTTCTGTTATAATAATTGTAAAAAATCAAGTAGCTTTATCTGTAGGATCCAGGTACGAGTATATATAAGGTATAGCCTTCCATAAGACCTTGAGATAAACCCTTTCATCAGAGAGCAGGGCTTTTATGAAAATTAAAAATGTTTACACGCAAGCACTGTACTTATACCTACATATTTTGTAAGTAGATGTACTATGTAGGTGCTGAAGTTTTGAAATTCATTGGCGAAGAGTTATTGTGGAAATGTATAGAAAATATAATTACCGAGTAAAGTTTTTTATTAGGAAGACAGCCAGTCTCGTTAAACCTGCCTTTCTTTCCACCGCTGAAGGAATAGTGAAAATAACACATTATGGCAACAATTCTATTCATTATGCCTTATAAAAATGACAAACACGCGCTATATAAAAAATAAACAGTTTCGAGAATTGTATTGTTTTCAATTGTTTACCTAAATGCCTTGCCTAGGTTTTATGCAATAGGAACTTTTATTCGTGAAATAAAATACAGTTAGGGTAGTCTTAGGAGAGGTGATTAATGATTTTCTCAAATGGTATTATTTGATGGGACATAAAATATTTCTTGAAGTTAAGGGTATGCCATAGAGCACGATATTTTTGGTGCTTTTCATGTTAGTATTGATTACCTACAGTAAATCAATTTAGGTGACCATCATACTAACTCATTTGAGATAATTATTTTTTTCGCAGGTTAAAAATAATTTTATTCTTTCTTCAAATGAATAACACGTTGTTATAGAAATAACATATTTCAAAAATTGATTCCAATCCCTTAATTAATTGAAGTTTCAATTTTTAAAGAATTTTTGGTTAATAATAGCTTATAAGTTATAATGAAGTTTCACATCTTATTCCATACAACAATGTTTCAAACTACGAGCAAGAATTTCATTAACAGTATAGCTTTTATGACCTTTACGATTTTCAATAGCCAAAAGACTCCATACACACGTATGGTACATTATGAATAACTCAAAACAATAAAAGATGAGACAAAAACTCGTCTGCTCATATCGCATTCATCCCTGGGGCCATTATATCAAAATATTGGACTCCACAGTGTATATCTTCAACGTCCTACGTTATTACGAATATTATAATACCGACCATCGCATCAGAAAACAGCATCCAGGCCAATATGGCGCTGTGCACATCAGGGTACCTCTATACCCATATACACCTAAGAAGCCTACGTGACATAGGGTCTGTCTTGAGTATCAGGTGTTGTTAAGCTTAATTGGATTTACTCACCAGGTTCTTCTTCGCTTATATATACGATCTCCAAGGTGCTACGCGACGGAATAAAAAAAGGTGCAGCAGCTCTACACAAACATCCAACCTATAAAGGTGTATCCCCGCATGCATAAACATGAAATTATTAATTTCCATATGAATGATGTGCGATGATGATGATGGTGATGGCCAACAAGGATGATGATGGGTTACCCTTACCATAAAAATTTCCTCGTAGGAATGCAAAGCAACAAAAACAAAAATCATGAATTTGTAGTATAACTCCATTAAGCCGGCTCAAAAAGGGTTTTTGACAACTCTCTACTTCCATACAAGATGCTATATTTATGGTTGATTGGTTCCCCAGAGATATCAAGAGAATGATGGTCTTTGTGGCTTACTATACTGTCTGTTCTTGCTCTATCTGATGTTGTGCAAGGTGCCAATCAACGCCAGGAAAATTAATTATGAGTTTTCTCTCTGCAGAACCATCTTTAAATTAAAAACAAAAAAACTTTAGGCAACTAATTCTGAATTAATGAAGGGATTATATTGGGGATGAAACGAGCAACGTATAACAACAAATAAAAGTTCGTTTTCGAAACATTGTTATATTAACTTACATCATGTATGATGTAAGCAAATTTAAGGAATTTGAAATAGAATATTTATTTTTTTTATAATAATAATTTTTCTTGAACAAGACTTTTCCATATGTAGCTAGAGGATGTTATGATTCAAAAATCTTTCAGTAACTTAAATTTTCTTTAAATAATTTGTTTTTAATTTTTTTTATGAAGGAAAAGATTAAATTAAACACTTTTTTTTATTTAATGTGAAACTACATTGTATTCTTTAATATTGTGATATTGTGATCCTATGTTTTTAGTTTATTTATTTTACAATAGTTTTTTTTTATATAATATAAAAAAGATTTGAGAACTCTTAAATTCGTACTTTTTATTCGAATGGATTCATAAATAATTTGGCCGGCGATATCACTGCCTACAAGCTATACAAACAAATAAATTAAACCGCAGGCTATAGAATATTATTATACCCTAACCCTTGACATAAAAGAAAACAAAATCAATTAGATATAAAGGTTTATCTCTATAGTTCTCTGTCCCATGTCAACTATGAGATGAATGCTCGAACTCTGCCACACAAATATGTATAGATTACTTATATTACATATGGAAGGAAAGTGGCCTAAAAATATTTTTCGCCTACCACGCAAATATGTATTTCGCTGTGTTTGTATATATAATAGGTATGTATGTACTTAGTGTCCTCGCACTCGGTGATAAATTAGCGATTTGCTCAATCATCCAGTGCTCGATCATTTTTTACGATGTGTTTTAAGCAATAAAAGTCGACCAATTTATGGCCCTCTTACACAACAACTCTGATTTATCCCACATACATACACATATACACGAACGAAATCGACAGCATAACGTAATAGTGTCGCATCAGTGTAACGATAACAATTTTATTTATTTAATATATTTTCCTCTTAAGTTTCTTTTTTTTTGTCTTTTTTGTAGGTATGGGTATACCTATCTGCGATTGAGCTTTAATGTATATTAGCTTCGATAGAAAATAAAATTTAAAAAAACATCGGTTAATCGGATGTATCCAGTTTTAATTATTAAATTTAAAAAAAATATACGATGACATCTGTTTCTTAAATAAAGAAGGACAAATCGATGTCACACCTCAGGCATCAGGTTATCACTCATCACAGGTTCATTATTCATATTCGTAAGTCCAGAGGGTAAAACTTTAAAGATCTCAATAATCAAAAGAATTTATGGTTCAATTTAGTTTTGATGATAACTGATAACCCCGTATGGTAAAAGACCACATGGAGCTTACCAAAAATTTTTACGAAAAGAGATAAGAATAGGAATATAGTACCTAGGTATATTAAGCAGGGCTGGCTTTAGACATCGGAGCACCCCGGGCGAAATCTTTTTACACGCCTTTCCTTAGATACGTTCTTTTTATTACGAGTATTGTTAAGTATGTGGTGTTGTGGTTCAAAATTAATGAAATAGTCGCTCTGGCACCGCAGTTGCCCGCCCGTGTCACTCTTCCTTAAGACCGCCAATCGGCCAATGATACTAAGTCGGCGGCGGTTGCGGAACTCATGAACTAGTAAGGAAAAAAAAGTAGAAGGTTCAAATTAATTTAAGAGAATACACAGATAGAGGATATGCCTGCCCCATTCTAAGTGTAAAACTATTATGACACATTGGTATCTGAAGGAAGCATTGCTGCCTGCGAAATTAATTAACTTAATACCTAGGTACTCTATGTATAGGTATCTCATCTTTTATTAAATATGGTAGGGATTTCAAAGTGCATAGGTAGGTACTTTTTAAGTGAAAATAATTTTGTTTTATTATTATGTATTGCTATTCATAGATCGGGAATAAAAATTTAGATAATCCACAGTTAACATTATGCGTAAGTATAAGTAAGTATTATGGGTAAGTATAGATGCAGTGCACCGATTTTAATTTTGTTCCATCTCTGTATAATGATTTCTTTTTGTATGTGAACGTGAAAATGATTTCAACTTTAAATTATGTGTCTATACTCTTTAATGGTAATGACACAAGTCAACAATAGTATTTTTTGCTAGCTATGTAAAATGAAATTTGAAGTCTTGTTTTTGGTAAGGTACATTGTAACTGTTAAAATTAAAAAAAATCCCTATAGGTAGGTAATACTTACAACAAAAGTAAAAATTAATGCTTTATCTCTTTTCTGTTATTTCATATTCGTTTTGGTCTGATCTGCTTTTGTGTTTTATACGTAAATTGTTCTTGGAGAAAATTCTGCTCTTTAAGTGTTCAATAAAATCTATGATAATACTTATATATAAGTCAGAAAATCACCTAAAAAAGAAGCTGTTGTGATGTCATGCTCCATAAATAAAACTAAAAGACCTTTTTTTAACTTGTTTTATTTTTCCTCATGTAGATACACAATTACCTCCTCATATGAGCTCACCGAATCATCATCAAGGCATATCACATTTGTATCGTTTTTCTCATTTCCGCTGTTACTTATGCTCACAATTTCGTTTTCATTACTAGCATATTTGTCCTGATTATTGTCTTCATCCGTAGTTAAATCAAATGCCGGAAATAATTTGTCAGTATGGACGAGATCTTCCATAAAAACTTGGTGAAATTTCGAAGTGGAAGGTTTAGGTACGACCACAGAGGGATCATCATCTAGTGTTAAATCCAACGGTGGGAAGACCTTTTGAGTCTTGTGTGGATTTAAATCTTCGGACTGAATAATTATGGCAGCTTCTATTGTCGCTTCATCGGCACAGAGAGCTACATTTAAACTAGGAGGTGAAGACAAGTTGGTAAGGGTTTTGATTTCTCTACACTCTGTACTTTTGCGTAATTTTTTTATCGGTGGTGGAGCTTCTGCATTATCACTCAATTCATCTTCATCATCCTCATTTGTGAGATCAAGGGATGGAAAAGTTTTTCTGTTTTGGAGGGTCGGTACCGTATTTTTATCCAAAGAAACTGGTTTTTTTATCTTTTTGGACTGCCTACAATATCTTTTATTTGGTTTCACTGTTTTAACACTTGCAATTTTAATGTTTTGATTTTTATTAACATTAGCTACAATATTTTTATCATTAAATTCAGGCTGATCGGTCGTACTCCCTGCAATACACTTTATGCTAGAAAGTTCATTTGTTCTATCTTCGATTGCCGGTTCATTGAGTCGTGGAGTAAGCTTAACAACGTTATTGGATCCTTCAGCTCTTCTACTGATTGATTCTTGAATTTTCAGTCGTGTACGATGGATCTCATTGATATCTTTTTGCATATAGGGGCGTAAAAATTCCAACTGTTCGA
Organism: Epistrophe eligans; assembly: GCA_951394125.1. Taxonomy (NCBI): domain Eukaryota; kingdom Metazoa; phylum Arthropoda; class Insecta; order Diptera; family Syrphidae; genus Epistrophe; species Epistrophe eligans. Next base: position 1,623,118 of record OX596031.1, read on the forward strand.
AGTATTCCCAAGGTGATATGTGTGTTCCCTTGGCATAACGCTCACATACCAATTCTTTTAAATACCGCAGTCTTATCAACTTCCAACGGTTTTTTAAAGTAGCTGTTTAAGAAATATGAAAACAAACCCACACAAATATTATGACAAAAATCTTGGTTTCAAAACTTAAAAAAAAAAATAAAAAAATGAAAAGAAAAGGACAGCGCATGTCAGTTTTAATTACGTAAAGTTCTGTTTAGTAATTCGACTCATTATTGATACAGGATTATAAGTTCCTAATCCCACAACAATTTATTTTCCATCTTATACGTATTCAGGTGGGTCAAAAGATTTATTTTTCTGTGAATTTATTATCTTGTGCAAATATTTATGTGCCGAGTAACTGATCAGAACTTTACTTATGAACATTGTGGAACAATTTCCATTCTATTGCTATCGAATATGACAACTTTTTCACTTTTTCTAATCAAAATATTCCATATTCGACAGTATTGGAACACTCCCAAAATTCAATCAAAACCGACATAAGCCAGTTTGAATAAACATTCCGATTTTTAATCTCCTTTATATCATCACTTAAATTTCAGAAGTGATTTACAAAATGTAAATACCTATGCAAGTAAAAAACTAACATGTTTAATCCCGCTTTTCATAGAAAATGAGTAACACTTACCTAGTGTTAAACTTCCCACTTCTTTATGAACTTTTTGCCATGCCAAGTTCACTTCGTTCTTTTTTTGCGGATCGCGGGTATAGGTCGCAGGATTAGCCTTGACAGCTTCAATAATTTTTGGTCGTTCTATAGCTCGAAGTTGGACTTTTGACATTTTTGGTTCTGTTTCATCTTTTTCGTTATACTTATTTATTTCATCCGAATCGTTAGATTTCACACTAATACTTGTTTCTGTGTCATCCACCAAATCTATAATCCCAAAAGTATTGTCTTTCATAAAATCAGGACTTGGTGATTGAGCTAATGAATTTTGAATATTATTTTGTTGAAGATCTGGTGAATTAGTCAAAGAGCAAAACTGATTTTCAATGTCTTCAGCATCTAAAGAGCTTATTGAATGTACTGTTTCAAAATCAACAGAACTATTGGAGTACTCGGATGCTTCGTCGCTGTCGTTGTTTTCAAACGATGTTTTCGATTTTTCGGTGGCGATGCTTCCAAATTCATTATTTTGCTTGACTTTTGGCGAACTCGTGGGAGATTCTAAATTTAGGTCCGGTTCAATATAAATGCAGCAAGGGCATCGAAAACTCGAATATCCGTTAGCGTTTTGCTTTGGTCTAAACAATGGCGGAGAGATGCCCCCGAGCTTTTTTTGAATTTTTTCTTTTATAAATTCATATAAAAAAGTCAGGTCGTGAAAAAATATCCAATCGGGAACTTCAAAATTACGCTCGATGGTTCTTATGAAAATGTTCTTAAAATATATTAAGCGTAAGGACCCCCATGTTGTCTGGAGTTTTTCTAAAAATGTCAACAAAAAAAATTGTTTTCACTAAATGTTTATATCGAATTGAATATACGTATGTAAGTACAATTTTTAAATATTTTTTTTAGAACAAATTTGCAGGCAGTCTTTATGGTCAACTGATAACTTTGAGACGTTGAGAAAGATAAAAATAATTCTTCCTTGAAACAAAAATAAAGCTGATAATTTGAATTTTTAGCTGCATTTTATTATCCATATGATCTGATCCTTATCAAATTTAAACACGTAAATACAAAAACAACATTTAACTCTGCTATTTATCTGGATCTATTCAATGATCCAAATACGGTGACGTGAAATAACGCCAAACGAAATAAAACCAAATTTAAAATTTGGTATTATTTCGTTTTTGAAAACGAAATAACCGAAATTTGGCTTTATTTCGTTAGACATAATGAAATATGTATTACCAAAAATGTAATGGAAACAAGACCAAATTTAAAAAAAAGATTATTTTTGTGCACTATTACGCTTTTTTCAGAACTGTAAAATTAGATATATTATTTTTTTTTCTAAAATAAGTTGTTTTTATTTATTCCTAATCAAAACCTGAAAACTAGATGATTTTTTGTCTTCTACTTCTTGAGAAAATTAAAAATTACTGAAAATACTTTTTTATGAGATTTTTTTTTTTTTTTTGCTTGCTTACATAAATATAGCGCTATAGCACCCTAGCACCCAGCATTACAACATATAAACAGTGAGGTATGTATCCAATAGTGTGCCCAAGCAGGGGGGTTGCATACCTCACTGTTTAAACGTCGCGTCGTAATGGTGGGCGCTATATTTATGTAAGGAAGCAAAAAAACAAAAATTCCATTATCACATATGTACCATATAATATCAGTTTTTTGAAAATTTTGAAAAATGAGATAAAATAATCGCAAAAAGATTTAACAAGTTATGGCGATTTTTTATTGTAGTTGAAAACGAAATAACGCCAAATTGGCTTTATTTCGATTTGTTAATTGAAATAAGGCCAAACTCTGAATTTGGTCTTATTTCGTTTTTGAAAACGTAATAAGACCAAATTTAAGGATTTGGTTTTATTTCGTTTGGCGTTATTTCACGTCACCTCCAAAAACTAGTACTTTAACGCATTAAAAATATAAAAACACAATGACCAAAGAGATGGTTATATACAACTGGCTGTCACTGTGATCCTGTTAACAAAATGCAGCTATTATTATTTTAGTTAAATTATTCCTATACACCTTTCATATGTAATATATATAAAATCCATTTTAATATTTAATTGATTGAACTAACTTTCTATGATCATCATTCATTACTGAAAATTTAACTCATTCTAAGTGAAAGTTTGGTGTGGAATTAATTTTTTGTTCAAATAAAATAATAATTCAAGTCATATACCTACAACATACATACATATGTACATAAATAAGCTTTTTTGGCATAATATGTAAAAATATTTACTGGTTTTGCTTTCTAAACGTCTCAAAATTAATAGTTGACATTTTCATATGTATAGCTAATAACTGCGCATAGGTATTTGAGAATCTCAGAAAACCACTGTCAGGATTTATAATAATAATATTATATCTAGAAACGAGTGAATTGCTCCATCAAATTGTATCTTTGAAAAATGCGCAGGCTTAACGATGAAGAAAAATATTCAAAATTAGTTTTTTCTTTGGCGGTTAGGATACTATAGTTTGGAAAATTTGTCAGTAATTCAAAGAAAATAGTCCCACGAATATTCTCTTATGTACGATCACACAGTTGTTTTAAGGTCTTAATAATTAATTTAAAAACTATTCATCTTATAAGAGAAATAAATTAGTTATTAGTGCCTATATTTATGCCATCTGCCAAAAACGTAGTGTAGTTTTAGTAGTGTAGTTTTTAGTACCTGTTATGTGAGTAACATACATATGAAGAATATAGCACCATGTTGGACTATGCATGGAACTTACAGTTTAGAATGAAAAATTGATACAAAATCAAATAATTAGAATAGAAATAAATTTAGGTACTAAACAACCTCCGAAATTGTTTTGACATTAACTCGATGTTTCGTTAAACAAATCTCAATTTATGAGAACAAATTTTAAAAATCGTTTGGTTTTAAAAAAAAAAAAAAATTAATTTTTTAAAAAATAAATAAAATTTTAAAAACATTTTTAATTATCAGATAATGCGGAATTAAAAAATTAATTTTGAAAAAAAAACTCGTAAACCTACCCATCTTCGAAAAATCGATAGTTTTGCAACAATTATTTTGAAATCAAAATCGGTCTAACAGATAATTAGATAGTCAAAATCCAAAAAAAAATGATAGATTACAAAAAAAAAAGTCCCAATAATATAGTAGATCGTACCTACTGATATTTGTTCACATAAACATTTTAATCAAAATCGTAGGAGCAACGGTTTTTAAACACTTGTATGGTAAGTACCGTTATTTTTGGTTACAAGAATAATTTAATATATAATTTTAAGAAACTGCCAAGTTTAATGGAAATCGATAGTGGTTTTCAAATTAAGTTCTCAAAAAAAAAAAATTATCATAAAAAATTTGATCATAATCATTTGAACAGTTTTTGAGAAAATAACAAATAAAAAAAATTGTTCTAGGTATACACATTTTCTAAACTCATATTTTACTAAACCGTCGCCGTTTAAAATCTATTGGAGCAAAGAATATAGGTAAGTCCTATCAACGTTACATTCTTATTTATCAAAATAGAAGTTTATTAAACTGCCAATATTTGAATGAAGAACCATACAAATTAAAATAAATAAACTACAATTAAACCCATTTTTAATTCGGCAACAGTTTAAAATGACGAAAGAAAACTAGACCATGCACAAATAAACCACCCAAATACAAAAAGTATTTTTTTTTAATGTTGGCAATGCTGTTTACTCATTGTTTTTTCACTCACTTATCGTATAAAGAAAACCCATTTCTTTTTCGATTGCTTTCCATGCGTCTTTCCTTTGGTGGCTATAACAATTGTTCCAAATGCAGGAATGTTGCTTTACTTGCATTATCAATTTTCTTTTAAACTCCACCGAATTTGAATCAGTTATTTCATAATTTTCCAAGAGACTCATTTTTTAAAACAACACAATTTTTTTAATTAAACAGAAACAGCGTCCACAACTTCACGAAACTAAATGAAAACACACGAGACAAAAAGAAATATTTCTCAGACCAGCGCACGAGCACGACAAGGACAACTGCGCGGGGAATATCACTACGAAAACGAATACATGAGTAGCACAACAAAATGATACCTACCGATTTTTCAGAAAGTAAAATCAAAAGGCAGAGAGAACATAATGTAAAGGGGAAATATCGATAGGCAAATGCAATCTAGATACAAAATGTGGTAGAGAAGTACAGAACAAAAATTATATGATTATTTTTTTATTTAATAAATAAACTGCTGAGTAGCAGAACATAAACACAGAGAAGAGGACTGAAAATCGTTTCTCAATACTATTTTTTTCTGAGCAGCGTACGTTAACACAAATAAAATTCAAATAAACCATTAGCAACCTAAAGCATTCGTTCAGTTACTCGCACAATCATTTTATTTTTGTATCTACCTTGTCTACCCTATTTTCATTATCTGTAACAGCACTACATCTACAGCCAGCATAGCGTAGTGGCTTCAGAGTTCGGCAAGCAACCCGCCTCCGTACTTGCTCGTATCCACACTTTCGTATTCGGTTTTCATTTTAAATTCATCTGCCTCAGCCTATTCCATGTACCCTGTGCATGTACATTTTTTTTCTGATTCTGCTCTGCTTTATGTGGTATTTCGTCGCTCTTGGTTGTTATTGCTTTAGTGTGCTTGCGCTCTGAAAATAAAATACGGCATAGGCAGACGGATATGCCGAAGACGATAGCAAAGTAGTGTGTCAACGTGGAGAGAAAATTGAAAAAAAAAAATATTTTCTGTGGATGGAACATGGAATATAGCAAAAACATCAAAGCAGAAATATTGTAGGTATAGCGTTTTTGCTAGTGGTTTGTACTCGTACTGTAAAGTTCCAAAAGGCACTGGTTATGGTTATGGCTATGGGTGATGTGATATGGTTCTCGCCTCAGGTTTATTGAGCACGACAATAATATAAACTAATCGCTATGCAATGTGTAAGTATTTTTCTTTTGTTTTATTGTGATTGTAACATTTTCTTTGATATTTCATGTAATGTAATGTAATGTAATGACAAAATCGAAACAGGGTGTAATTAGTTTTCTATTTTATTCCTACCTAAGGCGGGCGTCAGTTATAGCGATCAGGAAAAACCATCAGGAAAAGTTGAAACAGATGGATACGATTTTTTTTTCCTTTCACAAATCTGTCAGTGGAACAAGTAAAAGCTGGAACGCAAATAATTGGAACGATTTGTTCCATTTTGTGTGAAGTGACAATCAGCTGGCACGAAAAATGAATTTACATCAGGAAAACACATTAATGCATTTTTAACAATAAAATAATTGTTGAGTTGAAAATTTTATTGGCATAAAAAATTCATTCATTCATTCATTGTCATCGATTAGTACAACATTTGCGTTTCAAATCGAATGAAAACCTAGTAAATAATCTATTTGAAAGTTTTTCCTGTTTCGTTTTCCTGATCGCTATAACTGACGCCTAAATTGAGATCGATTTCTTTTCTGCTTTTTAAGTATGTACATATATGTACCTATGTTATGTGAACATTCTAGATTTGCTGATTTTTGTTGCTTTAAAAAAAACTGTCGATTGAATTTTTGTACAAACTTTATCAATTCTTAGTTACAGAATTTAGCTTTGTGAAAATTCATTTCGGACGGAATACAATGCCATTGACAGCCTCAATTTTCACTTTTTCATGGTAGACGAACGAAATTTTGTTCGCAAGAAACTCACAATAGCTTTTAAAATTTCGGGCGAACAAAAAATTTTTAAGTTAAAAATCTTTCAGGTGAAACTCAAAAAAAGGCAAATTGTAAGTAAAATAAAATTATTCCTGAGTCGATAGTATTGTTTGTTGCTTTTGAGGTATTCGAGGTCGAGCAGTAAAACATTTTTAAAAAAATTTTAGTTTTGGTTTTTAATGTTGTGGCTTTAAAAAAAAACCCTGTCAATTGAATGATTCTACAAACTTTATCAGTTATTGACTACCTACGTCATTGTGTGTAGAATTAAATTAGCCCGGATTCGAAATCAGTGTTTTTTTGTTTGTAATTTTTTTTTTAATATAAATTGAATTTTTTTTTAAATCATGTCAGTATTCAAGTATGACATTGTCCATAAAATAAAACTATCCCGGAATCAATATTTGTTCTCAAAATATTCGCACCGAAAAACGTTTTTCAACACATTTTAGCATGTATGTACCTATTTTGATTTATAAAATATCTCTATTCTCGAGTAGATACGGTGAACGAAAGAATTATCAATAATTACGAATGTGCGAACGTACGTCCACACACACACACATACAGACATCTCTCTAAAAACGATGAATTCGGATTCGTGGGACCTCGAAACGTGGAGATATGTCAACATTTTTCATTCGACAAATCCGTCCACTTACAATGACTTCAATGGGAAGTTAAAATGTTATTCAAAGTCAAGAATTATAGTTCGAAATGGAATTTGACTGGGCCTGTATTTTGTATTAAATAAATTATCTTTTTTTAGTGTGTTTATTGGCATGACTTACAGAATTAATATCTAAGAAAAGGAAGAGAAAGAGCATGATAAAATAAAGTATAATGAGAACTAAGAACAGCAAGTAGAGATCATAGAGTAAAGTACTTATACTATCCAGAGAAACGACTTAAGGGGATTGTTCTCTTTTACCCTACAACCTACAAGCTGTTAGTTTTAGTTCACTGATGTCATGTCAACTATTGCATGAGCAAGTATGTATTAGTTGTCCCGTGCATTTTAAATAGGACCTAAAACAAAACTACTTTAAAAAATAATACATACGCTTTTTAACCCTTATTCATGTAAATTATGATAAATATCATTTTTTTGCCTCTGGCACATAAGTCGACCATTCTCACGGATTCACCGATAGGAAAAAAAGAGAAATAAGAGTTTTCTCTCACAATGCTCAAATAAAATTTGCGGGTGTTTTAGACAAGGGGGGTACGAGTCACTAGATAATAAAGGTAGGTACTCTATGGTAGGTAGAGATAGAGAAGAGACGAATAGGGTTTAATTTTAATTGGAATGAAACAGGGTTGCCATTAGTGGTATTTATAAGGAAGAACATCCTAGATGTTTGATCATATACATACATATATTCTACAGAATCTTGAATTTGGAGAGCTGTTCGACAAAAGTATAAATTTTATGTTTTTATTCAATTAAGAAGATTAAGCGACTTTAAGAAAGTTTATTTTCCAGAATACAAAATTTAAGGTACTAAAAATCTGCGAAGTAAACAATAACCTCTTCATATGAGCCCACCGAATCATCATCTTCAAGGCATATCACGTTTGCATCGTCTTTTTCACTTATGTTTTTACTTGTGTTCGCAATTTCGTTTTCATTGCTTGCATTTTTGTTCTGATTCTTGTCTTCATCTGTGGTCAGATCAAACGTTGGAAATACTTTGTTAGTATTGACGAGTTCATCCACAAAAGCTTGCTGAAATTTGGAAGTGCAGTTCTTTTTCGAGGTAGGCTTAGGTACGACCACGGGATGATCATCATCCAGTGTTAGATCCAAAGGTGGAAAGACCTTTTGAGGTTTATGTGGCTGTACTTTTAGAGACTGAACAGTAACTTTATCAGCGGTGAGATTTAGAGTTAAACTAGAAGCAGGAGGTGAAGGCAGCCTCTTAGGTGTTTCAATTGCATCCACATTTTTTTCGTTTTTTTCAGGCCCAGCATTGTTTTTCGATATATCCCTATTATCGTCATCCGTGAGATCAAAAGCAGGAGGTGAAGGCAGTCTTTTAAATGTTTCATTTCCATGAACGTTTGTTTCATTTTTTTCGGACCCTGTACTTCTTCTTGGTTTTTTTGCCGGCGGTGGAACTTCTTCGTTATTATTGGAAACATCTTCATCATACTCATTTGTGAGATCAAGACGTTGAGGAACTTGTACGGCAGTTACTTTAACAGGTCTGTTTTGGAGGATCGGCAGCGTATTTTCATCCAACACAACTGGTTCTTCTATTTGTTTGGGCAATGGTATAATTGGTTTCACGGTTTCAACATTAGCGATTTTTATATTTTGATTTGCATTTACATAAGCTACGACACCTTTATCACCCTTGTAAAATTGAGGTTGATCGGGCGTTATCTTTGAAATGTATTTTATGTTGGATATTTCGTTTGTTTCATTTTCTTTTACCGGTTCCTTAAGTCTGGGAATAGACTTGATAACCTTACTGGATTCTTCAGCCCTTTTTCTGATTGTGTCTTGCATTTGAATTCGTGTATTATGGATCTCATTAATATCTTTTTGCATATGGGGGCGTAAAAATTCTAATTGTTCGAAGCATTCCCACATTGATTTATCCATTCCATTAGAATAACGCTCATACACCAATTCCTTCAAATACCGAATTTTTAGCATCCTCCAACGGTTTTTAATAGTGTCTGGTTAAAAATATGGAGAAAAAAACACACAAAATATTAAGAAAAAAACTTGATTCCAAATTGTACTATAAAACTTGGAAATTCTTAAACTAAACGGAAAAACTTAGAATTTTTTAGTAAGTGGTAAAAGCCGGAAACAATTTGATTTTATAATTTATTCCGGTCTTTTTTCAACAGTTTTCTAGGACAAGAGTACGCTGCATGATGGTAAAAGACCGGAGTGAGTTATGAAAAAAAAATTCACACTTTTACCATTAATTATTATAATATAGTGAAGAATATTAAGTTTTATCGATACATTTTTGAATGTTTGTAGTTTTAAAATTTATTTCCGGTTTTTGCAGTGACATAATGTCTTCATTAAAAACGGGTAATACTTACGAAGTGGAATAGTTCCAACTTCCTTAGCCACTCGATCCCACGCAAGGTTGTGTTCAGTGCTTTTTTTTTTAGAATAGTTGAGGTAGGTGGCAGGATTAGCCTTAACAGCCGCAATAATTTTTGACCGTTCTATAGTGCGAAGTTGGTGTGCCGACATATACAATGGTGAGTAATCTTTAAGCTTAAATACTGCACCTGAATGGTCAGATTGGCCACTAAGTATCGAAACCTCCTTATTGGTTATTTCACTGGGCCCATTGGATTGTGTTTGTTCCATTGAGTGACTTTCAGATCCCGTGAGAGAACTACTATCTTCTAAATAATCGTTTATGGTGAATAAAGATGTCAATTCATTAAGTTCAGGCGATGGAAGTTTCATTCGTTCTACAGAGGTGTTTATTCTAATAGAGAGACTTTCCTGTAGTGGTCGAGATAAAACTTCGTAAGAATGGTTGTCTGCCATATTTTTAGTACTAGCTGGCTGATGTTGTGAGGATTCATTGCTTGTTTCGATATCATCCATCAATTCTAAGACCTCAAAAGTCTTGGTTGGAGATGCCCGATCTAAGGAATTTTGGATCTCATTTTGTTGAGGTTCTGGTGAATTTGTCAAAAAGCAAGACTGATTTTCGGTGCGTTTAGCATTTAAAGAGCAAATTGAATGTACTGATTCTGAATCAATCGAGTTTTCAATATCTTCTTCGTTGTTTCCAAAGCATGTTTCTGATGTTGTAGTGGTTATCTTTCCACATCCATCTTGTTGCTTGACTTCAGTTTCTACAGAACTTATGCCACGTGCTGAACTTAAAAAAGTTTTAACATGAAGGCAACAAGGGCATCGAAAATTCTTAGATTCGTTTGAGTTTTGCTTTGGTTTAAACAACGGCGGGGAAATGCCTCCGAGCTTTCTTTGAATATTTTCTTTTACAATGTCGTATAAAAAGGTCATATCGTGAAAATATGTCCAGTTTGGAGCTTCAAAATTACGTTCGATGGTTCTTATGAAAATTTTTCGAAAATATACTGCGCGTAAGGACGCCCATGATGCCTGGAGTTCCTCTAAAAAACCAAAAAATAAATGTTTGCAATAAATTGTGATATTATGTGAATATTGTTTATTTCTTAAACTTAAATCATTTTATTTCAATTACTTTTGTAGATAAATTTATAAAAAAAAAAAATTAATAAAAAAGCATTAACAAAAGTATAAATACAATTTTGTACTTTCTAAGATATGTTTGAGTCAACTGTCATTTAAATACAATATATTTGTCAGCACTTTCTTTTTTGTAGTTTTTGATTACTTGTTAACAAAATTAAAAAAAAATTCTTTAAGAACAAAGTCTTACATTAATATGAATAAAATAATAAACACTTTTTTGTTTATATAAACTTTAACATCTTCAAAAGAGCTATGTTTTGTCAATTCCATAATATGTAGAAAAAAAAGTGTTTGGCCAAAACTCCATTCGAATGTAATAAAATACTTTCGGTATTTTCTTTTATTTCTCCATGAATTTCAAGCAATTAAATGATTATAAACATTTGAATGCCTAATTTTAAGTGAATGTTGATTGCGTTCTTTTTTTTTAAATTGCAAGTCGAAATCAATATATGAAGACATAAAATAAAACCATACAAATAATAAGAAAAACATCTTTTTAATGCTGGCAATGCTGTTTACTCATTTTGTTTGACATTCAAAGAAACTCACTTAATGGACAAGGATATCCCATTTTTCTTTCAATCGTTCTCCATGCACCTTGCTTTTCGGTATAACATTTTTTCCAAACACTAGGATGCTGCTTAACTTGCATTATCAATTTTCTTTTAAACTCCACCCAACTTGTTCTAGTTCTCTTAAACTTTTTCAAAGGACTCATTTTTTAAAACAACAAAGTGTATATTTTTAATTAAACAGAAACCAATCCACGACCACAACTTCAAAACAACTTCATGAAACTAAACCCACAAGACGAAATGTAAAAAATGCAGATATATTTCTCATAGCAGCGCACAAAACACAAGAGAAATACAAAAACAAACTACGCCTTAAAATAAACTACAAGAGGAATAGCTATAACAAAACAAGAATAACAAAACAAAATGAAACTGAATTCTCAGAAATATGTAGGTATTTACATGAAAATTTGGAAGAGAAGCAATGGAGAAAAGAAAATGTAACTGGGTACTTCTTTTCTTTTCAATAAACTTGGGCTACTGAACATTAAGAACAGAACTTCGCAAGTTCATACCTTCTTTAGCAATTTTTTTATTATTTGAGCAGCGAAAATACAAACCGAAATGAAATTCAAACCAAACCATTCGTGTCGGCCTCGCTTAATCATTTTATTTTTGTAATTTGTTTACGTATCTTCGTCTTCTACCCTGTTTTCATTATCTGTTCACTGTTGCATTCTGCCTCTCCCAGGTTGTGGCAATGGAACAAAGATTATACCCTCGTTGCTCACGTGGACACTACTTTCGTATTCGTTTTTTGAATTCTTCTGCCTGAGCCAGTACATTTTTCATTCTCATTCTCATTCTGTTTTAAGTGGTATTTCGTTGCTCTTGGTTGTTGTTGTTTTCATCAGTGTGCTTCATGAGGAAGGCGATAATAAAGTAGGGAGGGAAAATTAAAAAAAAAATATATTCTGTGGATTAAATGGAGGAACTCAGTAAAGCGAAAGCAGACGATATTGTATTGTATTATGTGTTTCTGATGGTGGTGGCGGTGGGTACTGGTAAAGTGGCATTGATAATGGTTGAGTTGATATGATTGCTGTCTTTGGTTATTAAGAGCAAAACTATAACATTTTTACTTTATTCTTATTGTGGATTTTTAAATGATTTTCATTTTTGTTTTATGTTGTGAGAAAAACAAAAAATATAAATATAGATACACGATACACGATACACCTATGACTTGGTTAGAAAAAATTTGAAATTCGGCAGTGTAATAGTACAACAGGGTGTTTACATTGTTTTCTCTGTTTTTTAATTAATTTGTCGATCTTAGTTTGCGTAGAGAGAAATAAGGCGATCAAAATAATTACTTTTTCGAAAATTTGTACAAAACAACTGTTGCAGCAAGGTTCCCAACATTTGTTTGATGGATTATAGCGCTTTTCAAAATTAACTATAAAAAAATTCAGTTCTGTGAAATTTGTTCAAAAGCAAATGTTACAAAACCTTCATATTGACTGATTATTGATTTATCTGAATTAATAATAAGTGCTGTTTAATTGAAACAGTTGAGAAATAAACGTTTATCGTTTTAATATATTGGCATCACTAACAAAATTACATCACGAATCAGTTTTTTCGAAGTAAGAGTATGAAAAAATAATAAAATGAAAACAATAGCAAGTAGGTATAGAGAGCGCATGTTTCAAAAGAGACCATTCGAATAGACAATGCGCTTGTATATAAGGTGTGATTTTGTTTTGTTTCGTTGAGCAAGTTACTGCACTTGTATACTGTACAGTGTACCGTACTGATTCTTACTGAAAGCAATGTGCTGTTGACTTGTTGAAAAAATTTTAATTGAAAATTTGGCATAAAGTGAAGGATTCTTTGATGTGCTCATTATGGAGCTCGACAAAACACGCATATATTGTAATGTAAATTCTGACAGTGGACGTAAGTGATTCTTAAACTTTTTTTTTTAGATTTTTGTGTCTGTTATGCGTTTGGAAATTTAAAGTACTTTTTAACACTCTTCACTCGTATTGCTCTTACCTTGGCTCTTTCAAGCACCTAATACTTTCAGAATATTTTGTTGTTCCTTTTTTACACATTATAAACTAAGTTTTTCGCCGGATAAATTGAAGAAACCGTTTTGGTGAAATTCGTTCTGTAGTGTATGTAAAAGTGCAAGACAATTTTTTTTACAAATATAAACATTACTATTTTAAATGAAATAAAACTAGACCGGTATTAGAAAAGAATATTTTATTTTTCATAAATGTTTGTCCTGTTCGGAATAAACAATACCATTCTCATAAGAGCTTACCGTACCATCATCAATCATCATCAAGGCATATCACATTGTCCTCGTCTTTCTTATTTTCGTTTTCATTTATGGTCGCAATTTCCGTTCCACTTTTGCTTGCGTTTTTGTCATCATCACTGTTTTCATCTGTGGTCAGATCTAATGGCGGAAATACTTTGCAAGTATAGATGCATTCTTCCAAAGAATCAAGCTGAAGCCTTGTAGTTTCGATTTTCTTCAAGGCAGAGGTTGGAACGGTCGCCGGAAGATCATCATCGAGTGTTAGATCTAATGATAGGAAAACCTTTTGGGACTTGGTTTGTTCCAAAGAATTCATCTTAGCAGTTTTGGCAGATTTTACTGTAGCCAAATTTAAAGTTAAACTAGGAACTTGGGTCGAAGGTAATCTTTTTGGCGTTTTATTTACAAGTACGTCTGTTATATTTCTTTCGGACCCAGTAATTTTTCTCAGTTTCTTGGCTGGAGGTGGAGTTTCTGCATTGTCATTTGGTTTATTTTTATCATTCTCATTAATGGATGGAAAAACTTTTACAGCAGTTATTTTGACAGGTCGGTTTTGAAGTATCGGCAGCGTATTGGCATCTAAAACAACGGGTTTTTCTAGCTGTTTGGGCTTTTTGTGATCTATTTTTTTGGGATTCAATGAATTCGCAGTCTCAACACTGGTTATTTGAATATTTGGATTTCCATTGACATAAGCAACAACTTTTTTTGGAGTCTTATCGTAACTTATATTATATATTGTTTTATCTACGGTTATAGGTTCTGCGGATTCTAGATTAGTATTGTCGCCGGGAATAAATTCTGCTGCTCTTTTTTCAATTGTGTTCTTCATGCGGTCTCGTATTCGATGGATCTCTATATCTTCTTGCATATATGGACGCAAAAATTCCAATTTGTCGAAGTATTCCCAGGATGATTTATTCATCCCGTTGGAATAACGCTCAAGTAACAATTCTTTTAAATACCGATATTTTATAAGCTTCCAACGGTTTTTTATAGCCTCTGTGAAAAAAATTTAAAAAAAGTGCGCAAATATTAAGTAAAGAACTAAAAATTATAAAAATGTGTAAAATATAAAAAAAAACGAATACTACTTACGATACGGTACATTTCCCAATTCCTCAGCTACCCGACTCCAGGCCTCAATGAATTGCTTCCTTCTTTTTCTAGAATTATAAAGATATGTAGCGGGATTAGCCTTCACAGCCTCAATAATTTGTGACCGTTTTATAGCGCGAAGTTTGCTTACTGAGGCAACAAGACTTGTGGTTTCTTTACCGTTACAGTTATCATTAACTACCAAAACTCCATTAGAGCTTGAAGCACTGCGCTCGAGAGATATTATTTGGTCATTTGAGCCATTTGAGTTTTGGAGGATTGGCAGCATATTTGCATTCATAACAGCGAGTGTTTCTAACTGCTTGAGATTCACCGAATTCAAAGACACAACACTAGCTATTTGAATATTTTGATTTTCAATGGATGGATGGATCTCTTCAATATCTTTTTGCATATTTGGACACAAAATTTCCAATTTATCCCAGGATGATTTTTGCTTACCATTTAAATAACGCTCAGACACATCAAAAGTCTTATCTTTCATTAAAACTTGGCTAGGTGACTGAACTTTTTTAGTCTCAATATGTGCAGGTTCTGGTGAATTTGTCAAAAAGTGCGACGGATTTTTGCTGTCTTCAGCATCTAAAGAGCACATTGAATGTTCTGTTTCAAAATCAACAAAACTAATTGGGTTCTCATTGGCTTTTTGGTAGTTTTCCAACGATATTTCTGACGTTGATGTCATGATAATATTTGCAAATTCATCCTCTTGCTTTACTTCTACGAAATTCATGCCAGGTTCTGAATTTTGATTAGACACAACATAAACACAGCACGGACATTTAGGTATCTGAGATCCGTTTGGGTTTGGCTTTCGTTTAAATAATGGCGGTGAGATGCCTCCCAGCTGATTTTCAATAGTTTCCTTTACATGATCGTATAAAAAAGTCATTTCGTGAAAAAATTGCCACACTGGAGGTTCAAAATTACGTTCGATGGTTCTTAAGAATATTATTCGAAAATACATTTCACTTAAGGACGCCCATGTTGCTTGAATTTCTTCTAAAAAAAAAAAAAAAAAAAAAAAAAAACAAAGAGAAAGAGAAAGACGATAAATGTTTTGAGTTCTAACTTATTTAAACTGGCTTAAAAATTATTAAGGTTTTGAAATAAGAAACACCAACCAGTATATGTTAGAAAGAGATAGACGGACAGATGGTCATACCATTTTTTTGTAAAATATGTTGTTTTTAAAAATGTACTTGGTCTTTTTATTTTATTTTATCTTTAGTTTTGTTCTTCTTTAAGTATTTAGTTTATATCGTGTTTCTCAAAGACTACGTGCAATAACTAGAGAACCGATTCAGGTGTTATTTCTTTTTTATCCTACAAGCCCAATTAACAGGGCCGGACCAACCATATGTGCAAGTGCACAGGGCGCAAAATTCTAGAGGCGCATTACCAGGAGCAAAAAATTGTTCCTAATCTGATCTTGCGCGATCAAATATAAACTGCCATTTGCATTTTACCTACAAAACTTGTTCAAATAATCCCAGAATAACATCCATCACAACTGCGCTCTAAGTTATTTCTTGAACACTAACTAGTATCACCTACGGGGGATACCTCAATACAAAAACGCATTGAAAGTCTACCTTCTGGGAAATGTGGATAAACTTATGCATGTGTATCATTGTATGTATGTATGTATTTGTATGTGTGCAAACATAAAAAAGGGACGCTTTCTACAAATTTTGCACAGGGCGCAAGTTTGGCTGGGGCCGGCCCTGCCAATAAATCAACCAAAAGTATAGGTAGGTATTCTATATTAATTTTAGTCATACATAATTGTTTTTTTTTTGTTTATCAACGAATAAAATAAACAAAACTGATTCGAAGAATTCCTAACTTCTCCTACTTTACCATCGATTTGAGTAAATCTAAAAGTTTTCTCGCTCTTAAATAAAATTACATTTGAAGATCATAATAAAATTAAGTTTTAAATAAAAGTAAACTCTCAGGGTTGAACTAGATGTCAAATATAATATTGCAAAAAAAATGACAAAACTCACTAATAATAAAAGAAAAAGTAAAAATGAACAAGTCTATTGCATTTTGGACAGAGCATCATTTTTTGTTTGCTGTCTGGAGGGTATAATTATCTTTTAAACAAGTTAAGAAAACTATAAATGGAGGAACTTTTTCTAAAATTTTAATATCAAAACAATTTTTCTTTTACAATTTACAGCACTTTACAACAACACTTTTTTGCACAAAATTAAATTTGAATTCGTGCAATTCAGTGCCTGCGTTCTGTAATTTTTGCATCGATAAAATTGGTCGAGAAACGGTGAAAAATGGAACAAAGCTTCAATTTTTATCGTTTCTCGACTAATTTTATAGATCCGAGAGTTACAGAATGTAAGCACAGACCTGCGTTTTATTTTTATTTAGATGTTAGTTTCACTTGAGTGAAGTGTGCTTGAGGTTTTCGTTGCATTGTGAATAAGCAATGATAGACTTATAACTTGTTCATTTTCTTGGAGAAAAAAAAGCAAATGCAGATCCAAATTTGTGTTTACGAATGTACACGTACATACTTTCACTGCATTGCAATGCGCGTTTACATTGATTTCAACTATTGAATTCGTCGAATTAACTTTTGATTTCTGAACAGCTTTGCCAGCGGCTTCACGGAAGTGTAACACATTTTAAAAAAACCGTAACAAAAGCAAACAAATTAGGTATAACAAATTAAAAAAAAAAATCCAGATAAAAAAATATTGCTTTTTAACTTAAATTTTTATTTTTAATAGGAACAGATGTGTTTTTTTCATCATACACACATTTAAATAAATAAATATTAAAAAATAAGTCCCATTTAAAGTTATTTACTTTTAGGCAAAGGTATAGCTGATTACTAGCACGTTTTTATATTAAACACATTTAATGAAAGAGAACTGATCTTTTACTGGTGAAATTTAAAACAAAACGTATGAGTTCTGTTCCATTTTACAACGTTCCTCGACTAATTTTATCAATGCGAGAGTTACAGAACGTAGGCACAGTATTTCGAGTTTCATAACTTAAAATTGTCTCTCTTTTTTCTTTCTTGTTTTTACAAATATAGAAGAACAAAACTAGTACAAATATAAATACATACATATATGTATCCACAACGTCAAATAAAAATGTCCATTACTCGCGCCTTTGATGATATGTATTTGTATTGTGGAACTTCCAAATAATGTACCTACCTACCTAGGTTTTTTATATAATGTTATCAAAATTATTAGGTACCTACTTAAAATGCACTGTTACCACTTACCTAATAATGTAAAATATTGAAATTAATAGTTCTACCTATTCAATATGTACCCAAAAATATATACATATTTTCAAAAAAAAATATTTTTTTCACAAAATACTATAGGTAGGTACCTACATATAAACTAATAATTGTAAATGAACCGTAATTACCTACCTTAGCATGCAAAATAAAAAATATTACATTTTTAATGCTGGCAATGCTGTTAACTCATTTCTTATTAAATAAAGAGATACTCACTCAATAAACACGGATAACCCATTTCTCTTTCAATTTTTTTCCACGCTTCGCGTCTTTGAACACTGTCAATATTTTGTATTTTACTATTTTGCCAAACAATAGGATTATTTTTAACTTTTTTTATTAACTTCCTTCTAAATTCCACAGAAACTGTTATTGTTTTTCCATTGAAGGAATTCATTTTTAAAATAATAAATTGTATCTTTTAATTAAACAAAAACCATGACCACGCTACGAATTAACTTCACGAAACTAAATGATGAAAACACACGGCACAAAAAAGTAAAAGCATAGATATAGAAATTTCTCATTCTCAGAGAGGCGCACAAAAACAATAAAGGAAGGAGAACGACAACTGCGCTCTATAATAACCCTCGCGAGAAATAAGAACGAAGAAGCAAAGCAAAAAGAAAAAAAACCTACCTTCTGCAATACAAGCAGTAACAATAAAATACGAGATCGATTCTATACTCTACAGCAAAAACATTGAAAGAGAACAAGTTGTACAGAGAGGAAGATATGATATTTTTTTGTGTTGAGCAACAGAACAGACGCACAGCACAAAGCACAACTGGTTGTATTTTTTTATTGTGCAGCATAAACAATAGAAATTCAAACAAAAAGTATAATGTAATGTAGGCAAGATATTTTCGCATCTGCATTCTTTTTTCTCTTCTCGTTATCTTCTACAGCAGCATAGTGACAAGGCAAGGCAATGGAGGGTTTGGTGAACGAAAACAAAAATTCGTATCCATTTTTACGCTTACCAGCCACTCTTGTCCCCTCCAGGGTTACCATAGGTAAAAATTCATTCTGCTAATACCGTTCATTTATGAACGTGTCTACATACATATATTTATGAAACTTATGTTCATATGAAATAAAATCATCACATTATTTTTAACATCCATTAATTTTTGATATTTAATATCAAATACCAAATACTTTATGTGGCATGCTATTGTCGTTTTCCATTGGTTTTCCTGGATTCCAAAGGAACAGATTTCAACTCATTGTGAATAAATAAACTAAAATGTTAATTCACTGGAATGAAAGGAACCTACAATTTCCTACCGAATTTAAACGACTAAGCTAAGAGATACTCTTGGAGAATTTTATAAATACTTCCTCGCAAGAGTCAATGTTTCTTTTTTCTTTAGTCTTTAAAAATATGCAGGGGTAACCCTGGTCTATACGGTTCGTTTTTCTTTTGCGTATTCGGTATTCGCGTAGTTGGAATTGGTAGGTATTCGTGCACAGAAAAAAGTCATCTGGCCTGCACATTATTTGATTCTGTTTCGGTAGATATTTTGCAGGCCTTGTTCGTTTTTTATGCTTCGAAATTAAAATAAAGTATATTTGACGTTATGAAGTAAAGGTGCAACATGGGGAGAGAAAACTGAAAACAAAATTATTTTGTCGATGTAAGAGCAAATTGTAGGTACGAAGAGGGGACTGCTGGGACTAGTTTGTATTGAATTTTCTACTGGTTTAGTATTGGGTTTTGGGAAATGGCAATAGTAGTGGCAACCTGCTAAGCACTACATGGTTCTCGTCTTTGGTTATCAATACTATTTATTTGGAATACAAAGTTGTTGACAATTTTGATTTTGGTTTTCGTTCTGGATTAGGTAGGTATTTGATTTGTTGATACTGAAGTACCTACATAGGTACTGGCTGTTTTTTCACGAAAAGAAAAAAATGTAATAATGTAGTACAAGGCATACCTACTTACAAGCCGCCAAATTAACATTTAAGTGACGTCACCTTAATTTTGTCTTATTATTTTATTTTGTATGTGAAGACTATGTTTTAAAGTTAAGCATTTTAATAAATTATTTTTGTGTTAAGAATTGGAAAATAGAAAACTAATAAAAACAATTACCTAGGTAAATTAAATTTTGTTGGTGCTCCGAAGAAAACCAGACGATTTTGACGTAACACAGCAAATAAGTAGGTAGGTATACCTACGTAGGGTTGATAGTATGGGTTATTTATTAAAAATGACCCAAAAATCAGTACCTAATGAAAATTTTCTGCAGTTAAAAATGCATGCATTTTTTTTTTTTGATTTATAAGGTGTGTTTGGTGTTTGGGAAGTTGAACATTTTTATAAATTTTCACATACCTACCTATATTAACAATTTGCTATCGAATCCTATACGATAATATTATTAATAGGTATCAATTTATTTACTTGGTTATTTTATTCGGCGCGTTCGGATACTTAACCAACTTGCGAAAACAAAGCTGATGTCAGCGGATACAACAACAAACAAACAAACATTTTGGGATAGCCACAGAGTCTAAACGGCAACTACCAATGAATGCTACCATGTATGTAAATTTGTTTCAAGTGCTGCCAGATCAATATTTGTATTTCCCGTTGTAGCAGGAACATTTAGGCAAAAACATTTACATAATTGGCCCTATACCTATGTACATACATATATATAACTGAAACAAAAACATTAAAGACTTTCAGTGTGTGTGAAAATGAGTAAATGCGTTCAAGAATTTTAAAGGTATGTTCCTAAGGACTACCTGATCAAGGCGACATTTCTCGATATAGAAAGCAGTTTTGACAACGGTATACCTATCATCGAATTTCCGCTCCCAGCTGAACCACACCGATGGTAATACCAGAAAAGTGACAAAATAAGTAACGCTTCGTTTCGTCCTTATATCAATACTTATCAGTTTACCAAGTTTAAGTAATTTTTTCAATGTTGTTATGTCTGTACTGTTTGGAATTATAAAAACAGGAGCTCACATTAGAAATCACGTTAACGAAGGACGATATCTGTTCAACAGGAAACTTCTGATGATTAACGTTGTGTGCCTACATCAACTAACAAGCTATTATGTGTTAAGGTAGGTATGTATATGATGGTCGCTCTATATAATGCTCCATTTTCTATTCCTTTTTTGAATACCCGGGGAAAACCATCCTGTTGCTATGCTAAGCAAAGTTTGCTTCCGCTTGACGGAGTATGTATAGGCAAAAAGCTAAAACTCACGAACAAAACCGTTCACCATGTCGTTGATGATGTCGGTTTAAAAGGACCTCTATGGTGCGGGCATTAGAAAAACCGGAAGTTGGGCGAGTGGGTATATCGATTGTTTGACTTCTCTAGTGCATTTATAATTTTGATTTACTTTTTCATGACCGCTAAACGACACACAGTGAAATATTTCCAACACACACCACTAAATGAATGTTGACCTACAAACATTATACATTATAGCAACCCACACATAGGATTAGTATTACGTAAAGAACCTTTATATGTAGTTTTGTTGCTTCTATAGCGATGAGAGAAAAAGAATGCGAGAGTGGAAGGTGATTACTGTTTAATCCATAATTTAACAAGGACCAACACCGGTAAGTTTGCTGTGCGTGGAATTTTAAATGAATGTGAATATATTTGAGCATAAATATACGACCAATGCGACATCAACGGCCACGAAAGGAACGAACGGACAGCAAACGAATGACGCGAACATCATTACCTAAGGAAGGATACCAACCTTACCTACTTGCAGCAATCATGCAGTCAACAGTGTTCCAGGATAAAATTGTTGCGAAATGGTGAATGGTGTGGACGATAATGGGGCGGAAATATGTATGTAAGTACGTACATATACTATGTGTATTTATGTGATGTGCGTGCACGCGTTTATCCATAATTGAAAACATGCAAAGGGAGCAGCAGTGCAGAGTGAGAGCGTAGATACACATGCATTTTAAGTACCAATACTCACATAATATGTAGATATATATCCACTCCAGATAGTGTGAGTCTTACAAATATTTATAACGTATTTGTAACGTTCTGATGAGTCATAAAATGATCATCATTAGAAACGTTATGGGTTGGTACGGAGTAGGTACCGACCTACAATGATTAACAGAATATTAAACTATGACGGTTTTTTTTTTTTAATAATACAAATTCTTATATATCTACAACTGAAATATGTACATTAGGCAAATAGAAGACTTAGCTCTATTTTACTATTTAAATTGGACTTGTTGAATTGTTGATTCAAATTAGCTTTTAACGGCCTTTAGTCTAGAAAACATAAACAAAACTCCAATGTACTAAACTGGAGTGTTAAAATGTGTTTTTTTTTAATGGTCCCAGTTTTCTCTAAACTTAAATTTGGTAAACTTGAGAAAGCGTGTGTTTCTAAGTCACCACAACCAAATTGGAAGAAATATTGAGTAGGTACTTATACAAATGAATAAAAAAAAATCGATATAGGTACCTACATACCTACACAAAAACAGTTTTCACTTTTTTATAAACAATATTTATCCAGTTTAGAATAACAATAAATACACAAAAACAACGATATTCATTGTTCTTTAATTTGTTTGATTTCACTTTTTGGTGTTTTAACTTGAGAGTAAAACGAATAGCGAGCATAGAGACAAAACGATCGACTATGAACAAATAGGATTATTCGAACAAATTCAAATACGTTCGAATGAATTCATTTTAATCTCTGGTATGGCATACCTAGGGTGACCATTTTTTCAGATGCAATTTTTAATTAACTTACAACAAGTTTAGAAACAAACGATATTTATTCAAAATATTTTTACTTCAGATTACATACATCAATGAGTTCAGGTTTTTAAAACAAAAAAATAAAAATACTTATATAAGAAAAAATTAAACAAAACAAAACAAAATAATAAATATCTACTTAAGGAGATACTTAATTTAAAAGTTTGACTTAAAGGAACTGTTAGTTTTTATATTTTTGTTCGCAGTGTATTTGTTTAAGATGTTATCCCGACTTCTTAAAAAATTCTTAAAATCTCCACATCATAGTCATAATTGCACTTTGTTATAAACATTTCCTCAAGTGTATCAACTTTTAATTGCGATCCCTCAGATGTCCGAATGTTATTAGAAATTGAAAACACCAGATGACAGAACTGAAAACCAGTGCCGTCTACATTTTGTGTTTAAGTAATTTAGTACTAAAGACAAATCATAGAAAAAAGGTTTCAAAGAAAAAAAGGACATTAAGAGGACAATTAAGGAAAAAGAGGACAAATTACTGTCCTCTTTAAGAAAAATAAAAAAAAGGAACCGATACCGAAAAAGAGGACTGTCCTTTAAAAAAGAGGACGGATGGTCGCCGTAGGCATACCATACCTAAATCTACATATGTACATACATACATAGGTATCCAAAAACTGGTTGAAACAAAACTTTGCCTTCAACTGGGAATTACTTAAATTGGACATAAACACTATGCATAATATCCGAAAACCAAAGGACCTATTAATATCGGCTATCGCACATTACTGAAGTCCTTAAGTACTTGTCCGTTGTCGTAATCAAATCCATTTACTGGTTTGTGAATACCTATCTACTTTCGGCAGGCTACATCCGCAGCACATATTTAATGTATCAGTTATGTATTTTCTCTTCCATCCAGTAACCTCCCAAAACAGTAGTACCTTTCCACCACCAATATAAAATGTACCTTCGGCTGACTTATGATGTTTCCAGGCACACAAATTAATCCCATAGTCTCATTATTGCTTTCTATGGAATGGAATAAAATAGTTGAACCACACTATTAATGAACTCCTAAAACCGTAGATGTATATGAGTAAAAGAACCTCCGTCATTACGTAAATCACTGCCTTCTACAAAATTTGTTTTGTTAGGTATCTCTTCTTTCCCTTTTCGAGATGAGTAAAAACTCGAAATGTTTAAAAAAAAACTACGTACCAAAATTGCCCCAAGCAAAGCAAAGATGAGTCAGTGAAATGCAAATGTGTTCATCCTTCGCCAGTGTTGTTGTTGCCACAATCGTTTCAGATCATTCCTCCTGATAGATGCGTCATGCCAACCGCAGAGCACATCTCTCATCACCCTGCATTTATACTTATACGTCCATTCACGGTTATTAATTAATTATGCCCAAAACAGAATCTAACAAGTCCCCTTCTTAAATAATAATAAGGCACCCTAGAAGGGGACACCCAATCGAGAGTTAAGACTTTCTCTATTATATGTAATATAATTTTGCTATTTTCGACATGTAGCAGAAAATTATTATTGGTCCCCTGGATTGATGTTGAACTCTCGTTGAGATTCACACATCACCAGTGTGACCAGCCACTTTGAAATTGTTTTTTTTTTTCAGTGGCGTAAACAGATGATTTAGTTTTTCCAGAAATTCCAAATATTTTCTTACAACGTTCCTTCCTTCCATTGGACTAACTAAGTGATGAGTGTTAATATAACAGTTTATCTATCATACAATTCTTATAGCTAGACAAGATCAAGTTATTGGTAATTATGGATAGCTTCTAGCAGAACACAAAATGTGCGTGAAACTAGAGAATTTGTTTCTAAATACCATAAACGTTTTACTTGCACTGGAATTCCATAAGGTATTTATTTAATTTTGACCACTTCTTTTTAACATATTTGTGAATTTCATCCTAAGAATGCTTGTTTTTTGATGTATGATTACATACAAAATTTCTCTCTGTGCGAACAAAATACTTACTTAATCCCCAAAAAGATAAACAAGTAGCAAGTTTTCAATGAGATTCTTGATCGTAAATGCGAAATTTGTGACCTTATAAACATTTTTGATCCAAAGTTGTCATGTAGCTAGGGCAGATTCTACGTTGAGTTTCCCAAACGAAACTACGGAGACAAAAAAAGGAACAAACATAAGAAAAATAGGCATTAGTAAGAAACGATGTTGGCATTTTAATCCTGTTGTTGAAATTACCTGATCCGCTTCATATCGCGTGAATAATAAAACGAGACAATTGTCTCAATGTAAAATAGATTTAAACTATTAATTCATGATTCACAATATGTATTTTCACGAAGTTAAACAAAATATCAAAACCTTAGAATGGTCACACTACACATCTATTAGGTTGTGAATCATACGGATGGTGGATCAGTTTTTGCTTTGTCCCTTTAATATAAGCGCTGGTGTTTTATTTGTTTTCTATCATCACATGAGTGGTTATATTAACATAATTATTCCGATATTGCAATAATTGCCAGATGCCTTAGAGCAAGAGTCATCACCAAGGGTCTTTAAAAAAAATACTTCTGGTTCATTTAACATTCGACTTTTTGCCCAGGGCGCGGTACGGTAGAGTCCTTTATTTTTTTATTTTATTTTTTTAAAACAGTCGAGTGTTTGACTATGAAAATGTGTAATCAAATACGGAAAATTGTTACATACTTATACACAACATATGTACATTATGTACCTATACCTATACATTACATTATGTTCCCATTTCGATGAGCATTCCAAAAAGAAATTAATATAAAAAAATTACAATTTTGTTTGTAAGTTCTAGTAAATAAATTTGTTATTTGTTGTAGGTGGAGTAGAGTCGATTATTTATGTGTTCGGTTTACAGGTTCTCCGCTCTTCAATAGAAGTTCTGTATTTATCTTGCTTCCTCATTTTGATTCAGTGAACCGTAAAGTTGCAAAAGTTTGTGATATTTGCGGTGCTGAATTGAACACTCGTCATAGATCAATTTCGTGATGTTTGTACAATGAAGGTACATATTTATGTACATAGTTTGCGTAGAATGGTAGATACTAGTTATGTAAGCATTTATGATGCAGTGACGGATTTGATTTAATGAAGTTTTGGTACCTATTTTATAACAAATTTGATGAAAATCTTGGATATGGGGGGTTAAGGGTATTGTGATATGTTTTATCTTGACAAAATGAGGTCATAGCCGATTTCCATATTTTGTGTCTGATAATGACAACGAATGAAGCGTTAATAATTCAAATATTTATTTATCAAATGGGGCTTTAGATAGGTACTGCTAAACTTATTCATTTTGAAATTCAGGAGCCATCTTGGATTATCTATTTCTTTCGAATATGTGCGTCTGCTAATTCACATTCAAATAGGTATATACATAGATAGGTATCCGCATGAATATTTCACAAAATTTTCATATCCGGGAAAATAAATATGTAATGTACCCTATGCATACAGGAAGGATTTGTTGTGAAAACTGCTCCTGGCCAGTGTCCCTGACTGGCTGATGACCTCTTATCTGACATGAGTTTTTGTTTTTGGATGATTACCAAGGGCTCACTTTCAGAACGAACCAACCATGGAACATTTCTCTCAACTCTTCCCTCTTGGCCTGAGTTTTGCAATAAATGCAAATTTCAAATGTGCAAATGTAATTTCGGGAAAATCAGAGTGAATTAAATTGATTAACGCATGATCGGGCACACACAAAGTACACAACAGCGTGCTTTCATGGCTTGGGCGAGGCTTGGCAAATGAGCCACAATATTATATTATAAGTTGCACTGAACCGCATTATGTACTATACCTATACATATATGTATGTATGTATCTCCCACAGACAACGTGTATAACATTTTTGTTTCAAATTTCAATGCTAAATGAAAATATATCGCAACCAAAAAAGAAAAGATGATTATGTACATATGTGTATAAGTATGTGTTTGTGAGTGTAAGTTGGGAAAAAAAACTTTTGCAAATATATTTGGAAAGGCTCATTTCCCATTTTTTGTGTTTGAGAAGTCGTTTTCCTTGAGAAACAAGATGAAAGAGGCCTCCTGCACTTCATAAATTTCTCTCAAGAAATCTCCTTGAAAACTTTCACGCACACTGCCATAGAACTTTTTGCAACGAAGAAATCAAGAAGACCGGAGGAAGAAGAAAACTCGGGCAGGAGCAAAACTTTAAATCCTTGAAAATTATATTCCTTTCCGAACCAATATTAGTTTTTTTTTGTTTCGGGCGTTTTAGCTTTTTTGGCATTTGAAAACCAATTTTAGTTCCCGGTTTATATTTTTTGTTTGATACTCGAAAATATATGTAAGGACATTTAGTGAATAAGCACGTGCCTAACCAATCGATTTGAAGTCCTTTTTAACAGTTTTCGCTTCGTTCGCGTCCCTTATATAGGTTTGGTGCGTTTATTCCATGCTATTTACTTTCAATGTGATTCTAATTGATAGAGATTTGCTCGTTGATTTATTTTTGTCAATTATTTCAGTTTTTTTTCGCCCACAATTTTTGATTTTTTTTTCTTCGGGTTGAAATCTCAATTTCACACATTAAGTCTGATGAAGCAAACAATTTCTTTGTTTCGAGTTGTTTTTCCAAAGCAAGGCATAAAGTGGGTTTGTGTTTATAGCAGTAGGGAATTGCTTGGCTGGTGTTGGAGGGAAAAACTCACTGTGCTGACATTTAATGTTATAAAACTTTTCTGAAATAAAAGTTTGGTTTTTGCTTTTTAATGGAACTCTGATGTGATCGAACTTGATTGGCCTGAGGTAACTTGTTTAACGTGTATTGTACCTCCGGGCAGTGGTGGATGCGGAGTGGACGATGAGAGTAAAAAGTAAAAACACTGATTCGATGCGATCCGATGATGGCCGGAGAAAGAGAATAAAAAGTCCATTGGAAAGTTAAAAAGACATCGTTGGCGGTGGTGATGGTGGAGGGAAGTTGAAGAGGAGAGCGCATTAATATACATATAGTTTAATTAAGTTCTTTGAAAGTTTTCTTTTAAAGTTCAGTCGAAATCGATGAGTTAAGTGTAAATAGTAAACATGGGTTTATTTAAACACACAGAGCTACATCATCTTCTTTAAGAAAAATTAAATTGTCTGCGATTCAAAAGTAAAGTCAATAAAAGTACCTTTACCTATACTTATAGCATAAGTGTTATGAAAAGATATTTATATTTTATTTGGTGTCGTTATATTATTAAACAGCCTAAATAAATGAACCTAACAAATCAACTTAAGGCCAGTTTTTCAGTGCTGAAGCTGAATCTGAGTTAAATCTGAAGTTATTTAATCCGTCAAATAAATAGAGTCCAATTTTTTAGTAAAGGATTAACTTTTACTCTCTGTTTTCAAACATCTATCGAAGGCGAAATGCGATTAGCCGTGTTTTTTTGGGATTTTATATATAGTATAGTAAGAAATTTCCAAAAATACCCGTCCCCAGTAGCCTAGTTTTTATAATTCACAATTGGTATACTATCGCATAACAGCTGTCAGAATAATTAAAAAAAAAAAAAACAAATAAAAGGAATAGAAAGGAAAAGACAAAAAAAAAAAAAACTTGAATGAAAAATTAATTTTAGTTACATAAAATTGACAACTCCATTCGCTACTCGAATATACGTCACCAACCCATCCGCAGTAGGATTCTACTTCTGTTTTTATTGGCAGTAATTGTACTATGGATGTTGTATTTGTAACTCGTGTAAAATGTACTGTACTGTGCATAGCTTTCCCAAAAAAAAAAACACGAATTTTATCGAAATACGCCCTCACTATTTCGATAGTGTTTTTACAAGTTCCTTTCAGAAATATCTTTTTAGCTGAGTTAGGTAATACTAAAAACGTTTTTCAGAAGTTAACTCGGGCTTAATTTTGAATGATGATGATGAAAAAAGAACCCTCCCTAAGAACTGGGCCTTAGAAAATAAGAAAAAAAAAACTGAAA
This sequence comes from Epistrophe eligans, assembly GCA_951394125.1. NCBI lineage: Eukaryota > Metazoa > Arthropoda > Insecta > Diptera > Syrphidae > Epistrophe > Epistrophe eligans. Next base: position 1,651,776 of record OX596031.1, read on the forward strand.
TCAACTGATTTTATATTCTCTGTCTGAAAAAAATATAAGTATAATATGTGTACATTATATTCTTTTTATTTAAGGATTTAATTTTAGGAATAAATTAAAAAACTTCTTACTCTCGTGTAAGAAGTTTTTTTTTTAATTTATTCGTTATTTATAAAACTCGAGTAGTAATTCCATGGCGTAATTTTTTAAGTAATATGCAATTTACTCCTAATTTAATAATATAAAAGCCTCTTTTGCTGATGAAATCAACCGTAAAGTGAGCTGGAAGGGAAATTTTAAGAAAAAGAAATTGTTCCTATATAAGTTAAAAAAAACCTATAGTTTTTTCATTATATGGCCGTGGCCCAGTGTTTATCATAAAATCTTCTATAAAATTCGAAACTAATTGCTTTCTTCAAATTCAGGTTTCTATAAAATATTAAAAAAAAAATTAAATGAAAATTTTGTTTTTCTTTTATTTTTGTTTCTGTGAAGAGATCAAAGTGCCTTAATACCTTCACATATACATATGTATAATTGTATACCCATTATCCATCGAACATTATTAATGCCCAGAGCCAAAGGGATATCTTTTTTCTACACAACAACCTCATACACGTTTTTGTTCAGTTTAAATTTGAAAAGGGAAGTTGTGTCTTTTTCTTAGATCTTACTTTGATCTCCAAATTGCAGAAAAAGGAGTGTAAACATGATAAGAATGTTAAGTTTTATTTTTTTTTTATATAATGTCGGATCGTAAAAGTCATCTTTGAAAAAACTGATCATGCACTATTTATAAATAGATAAATGTAAAAAGCAAGTAATTGCAAACATTAAACATAAATGTTTCGTTATAAACCATAGTTAAAGTGTAAGTGATTTTTTAATAGCCGATCGTTAAAGCAATTTTAAAGTAACTTCCATATGTCAGCTTGTCAGTGTCATCTGTTGAATATGAAGCAGAATTTAATTCAAATTCGTCAACTCTTCTCCATCCATATAATAAAATTGAAGACATATTTTAAATTCAACACAACATGTAGAATGTTCTGGAAATTTTATCTGATAAATGTATAGGTACATTTATTAGTTATCTAGCAAACAAGACTCATAAAGATTTAAATTCTTTCTTATTAATAAGAAACATACGCAAAAAAGGCATGCTAATTATTGCAAGCTTCCATGAGTAAACTTTAAGTACTCTAAGGCCCAATGACAAGCTGGAAAAGCTAAAAATTGATTTGAAATGAGATTCAATTATTCTTTTTATATTTTCATTGTAGGTATACCTACTTGGGTTTTCAAGTACACATTGGATTTTATATTTTATTCCACTCAATAACAAAAGCGACACTTACCATTCTGTTCCTTAAAATTTGAACACAATGTCAATTTTGTCACTTACTCCTGATCCTTTTTTGGATATAATAACTACACTTATTTGTACATTGTACAATCGTATGTCATGTTATGCGCATTGCGTATAAGTATATGTTATGTACATAAGCTTGAATGAATTCAATTTTGTGTTGAAGGGAAATGACAATGGTTTTTTTTCTGTATAGTTAACCTTCCCTTAGGCAAGAATTTGAAATTGGAATCTTTATTTGAAAAAATTAAAAATAGTCTAATTTGATATTTGATTTTTGAGAATTTAAGAAATGACCTAAGGCAATGTGTAAGGATGGAGAAAATGGATTTTAAAAACATGAAAAATGTATCTTCTTTATATAACTATATTTAAGGTTCCATGACGATACAAAATAATATAATTTCGAATAATTGCACGGTGATGGGAATTTCATAACGGGACCATTCAGATTTTTTGGATATTCATTTTGTAATTTAATAGTCAATTAGAATCTTTTTTGAAGGTTATTCCTAAGATCTGAAGAACGGAATCATATATCTAACCCTTTAATTTAATACATCTTTAATGATGGGGTTGGTCACAATGTATGCTTTATTTTCCAGATTTACCTTCGACCATATACCAAAATAAGGTTCCTTAAACTCAAGGCACTAAAGAAAGAGTAGGTATCGTATTTCCACAAGTATCTTTTCTAATAAATAGGTATGTTCATATCTTCAAAATTCAAGACGATCACTTTCCTAATCAGATTTTCCTCCTACCTACTTTCAACTGCCAAAAAGATATCCGAAACCAACATCCAACCAAACATATCACACAAATTGACAAACCCGACAGCGAGAATTGCATATCGCTTTGTTTGGTTGGCAATCTTCGACTTATTCAATTTAGAAAAAAGGAAACAAGAAGGAGCACGAGTCACCAGAAACAGAAGGAGGGAAAAAAATCCTGGAAATTGATTTTGTCCAGATTTCTTTTTCGTGCGCATTTTGATAACGTCCTTGAATAGAAAAATGGCAAGCTCTTCTTTTTATTTTATTACAGGAAAAATATGTTATCACCACGTCCTTCCTTTCAAAGACGATTCATATATACCTACAATAAGAACGAAATCACCCATCAGGAACAAAACCGTGCTTCATACAACTATATACGCTTACATACCTGCACACAACAAATTGCTGATTTTGGCAAAGACGACTACGAACACGACGACGACGACGTGCTGGTGGTGGTTATGTCATAACCGACACCACGTCTTGCCTCTACGCAATGAATTGGCAGCCAAAATTTCGAAGTAAAAGGATGTCTTCATCAGTTTTTGTAAGACACGTGTGATTTGGGGGCGGGGGCGGGTGCTTCAATGATATACCAAAAGCTGAGTTACGTGCGAATTGCTTTTATGATTCTCTTGCTATATATTGCGAGGCCTCTAAAAATCACAACCAGGGGCTAAATAGCCCTCGCGTGAAACGGTATTCCAAATTCCAACAACTGCTTTTTCGCTCTTGAAGTCTTAAATGTAATTTGTAAATGTCGACTAGAGAATATTTCATTTACAACTATCAATGTAGCGGCCGTATATGTTTATTTATGCTTGATTGGGTTCAGGGTCGTCTTCAAATTATTTAAGGCCTTAAACATAATGGCGCAAAGTTTTAAACAGCCTAATGTTAACAATTTCTAACTTTGAAGCTCTTTCCTAAAATATTCTTGAGTTTAAACATTTTTAAACATTAAAAATTGACAATTCTTGCAAACCAGTAGGCAAACATACCATTTTCACATTTTTAACTGTCAAAGTGACAGTTTTCAAAATTTTAAACAAGTTAACATTGTGCTATCTTTATACATTTTGTTAAAGTTAAAATCTCTATAATTCCTTTTTTAACTTTTAAGTATCAAACTAACTCCAAATGTAACTTTGACGGTTAAAAATTTAGAAATGGTTTGTTTGCTTACTGTTTTATTAAAAAAATAGAAAATAAGAATATTTTAGTAAAGAGCTTTACAGAAAGTAAATGTTAAATAGTATCATGCTAATTAATACCTTAACATCGGGTTGTTTAAAATTCTGCGCCAATTTGAAGGAAGCCATGTATAATTATTAGAAAAAAGTTGACTTCATAATATTGTATTATATCGAAAACTTCAACTACCTACATACAAGACAAAATATCATTATATGGTTTTAATTTATTCCTCGGATATACCTACATAGTTTTTTCCTATTACTTACTATTCTTTAAAAGAGCATGCCTGCAACAAGAGAAAAAATAAATGGTAAAGATGTCGTGCTATTGCTGTTGCTCATAATTATCATAATTAAGAGTTGTCATTCTCAAAAGAGTTACTGTAATGCGTTATTTTAGAAGCCTGAATAACCACTCGTTCCTGTAAATGTTCTACGAACAGTCAAGAAAAAACTCTTTAAACGGATTCCTTGTGAGGTTGAAGGTTAAGTGCCCAGTTAATTCACAAAAATCTTCATTCATTTCTCAATTATTAATTAAAAAGCATTTACTAAAACATACAAAATATATAAAAGATATTATGATTTTGCATCTATCAACCTATACAAAACAGTAAAAAAAATGTTCTGCTTAATCCATCCCTGGCCTTATGTTTGTACATATATGACAAATGAAATAAAGAAACTATATACCTACCAATTGCGGGGGAATCCGTTTGCCGCATCTGTTACAGGTGAAGGATGTGCTAAATTTTCTAGGATTACATCCTTGAGAAGGGTGGATTCGATGCCTTAACTAAAGATGGTTTCTTAGCCTTATTTTTGTAGGTATAGCCTTCTTATATTGTAGCTAGCTGTCTTATGCAATCTAATGTAATAAAGTTCCACAACTTTGTCGAATAGAATGCCTTTATCTGCGGCATCATGAATGAATAGCTCCCTCATAACATTTTTGCTTTAGCACACGTGCAAGTCAGGATAACACCTCATTTATGCGCGTATATGTACAAGTACATATCTATAATCGTATATGTAATACCTATACGTACATACATAGGTACGAGCAATGAGCATGTTTTGTTCATTTTAGTAGAATTTCCTCCACGCATCTCTTGCTATTTTAATAAGAATAATAACACAATACAGATGTCGACTTTTGTCTTTATTTTAATAAGACCCTAACAACACAGAAGCATTCTTCTTCATTTTATGTAAACGTTTGCTTGATTGAAGGCTTAAAGGCTACCATGCTAGTGGCGGTCTTATGATGATATGATTTGAAAGCAAAGGAGTGTGGGTATATGATGCTGATGTTGTTGATGGTTTTGATTTCAGAATAAATAAATAAAAAACAAAACAAAATGAAAATAACTATAGTTCTCATTAAATTTATCATAGGCAGCAGATTTATTGCAGAGGAAATAGGTATATGTAGCAGCTCTTGTCGATAGGCAGTGTGATGTAGGAACATCCATGAAACGCTATTGGGTAAAGTAAAACTAATTTTGTCTTTATGTTATAGTCAGAGGCCGATTTGCATGTAAACTTTTTTTTAACTTAAGCATTAAAACTTTTGATTAGTCGCATCGATGTGGAAGAATCTCAAATAAATGAATAACCATACCATTATTTTGAATTTTAGAACTTATAATTGTTATATATCTCCCCCATTTTCCCCCATAACAACATATCAACCTTTGACCATGGAGGAACAATTGTTTTGTTCAGAAAACTGCTTACTATTAACAGTTTCTGTAGAAAGAACAATTTACGAGAAAATCGTAATCAATAATTCTAATTTAATTACATCACAACAGTTGTTGGTTAGGTGTTAGTTTAAAACTGCGTACAACAGTTGTGGCTTGGAATAGTGGAAAGTAGACTTCTGTGGAGTGATTATGCCCTTGATATGGAAATTTATTGATCGTTGAAATACTGTTTTGTGGATATTAATAGGAGCTTTTGTTTATAGTAGGTTTACAATGAGGTGAAGTTTCATGTCATAATGCTTCTTAGTTTCCAGTTTATTCTAAATTAGTATAACTTATCGAGAAGTCTAGAATCGTAGTCGAAAAGATGAAGATACATAATGTAATGTGCTCTAGAAGAAAGAAAATTAGATAATTAAAAGTAATAAATAATTTAAAAAAATAAAAGAGGCAAAATCGAGTTGTTGGGGGATGTGGAAAATGTTGAGAACATTTTTCCGTATAGGTTAGGTACCTAACTACAACCTTGGACCATAAAAGCAAGTTCGTTCGATCCAATTGTCCATTATTTTATTTTCTTATAAACTTGCTGGAAAGCAATATAAAAACCACTTCTTTCAGATTTAATAAAAGCATTATTTATTATTATATATATATATTATATTTATCCACTCTAAGACTACCTACTACTCGTTAAATTCCATCAGTATCAATTTTTTTAAATTAAATTTCAAACTTAAAAATTATGAAGGTACATACCTACATATAACATAAGAAAACCAAAATGTGCACTTTAAAAATGAGACGATCCGCTGGATGCCTGCTTGGTTCAATTTTTCTTTATGAGCATCAATTATCTGATAAAAAATTAAAATCCATTTAACGCTATCAATTTCAATTCTTTTCTATTAGTTTTCTTATCTCAACACGACTAAAACAGAAATGAAAAAAAAAGTGAATGAAATAAAATGAAAAACATTAAATCTTTTTACGGCCATCAGAGCGGTTTGGATATAGGAATAGACAAGTGTTCTCCTCCATTGCACCAATTGCCCATAACAGATCTACATGATACGCTACATATACATATATACATACATCATAGGAGGCCATTATTATTATATTCTATAGTCAATTATATTATAAAGGTTCATGGCTATACATATGTAGTTATACTGATGGCATCTTGGATGTTCTGTAAGGCTATAAATATACCTACAACATATTTGATGTGTTGTTTGCACTTAATTTTTCTTTTAAGTAATAAATGTATTTGGGTTTCGAATTTTGAGTATACCTACACTTAAGAAAGAATATATTTTTTTCTATTCGTATTGAGAACAAGATGTTAAGGAATACCTTACAAACAAATTACAAAAAATCACCCTTAATCATATACATACATATGTACATAAATATGTGAGGAACAATTGACAATCTTACTCACAGTACCTAATTAAAAAAAAAAAAAATCATCTAACCGATAAAGTCTCGCTTTAACTTATCATAGGCGGACGACTCACTTCTTTTTCCGAAAAAAGTCTTGTTTTTTTGAAAAAGTGAATAGCCAGCAGAAATACAATGTGTATATTTTTGCATTTCGATTAACTTGAAATTGAAAGTACATACCTATTTGTTTATATAACCGCCTTAACTAAGATCATAAAAGATTAAGATATATCTTATTTTCCTAACCTTAAATCTGTTAGTATCCTTCATTTTTATAGAAACATTTTAAACACAAAATAATATAGGTAAGTACCTACTTTCAGAATTCCCAACTTATAAAACTTTTCTAGATATGTAGATACATTTGTTATTAAATAGGTATTCGTGAGTAGGTACAGCTAGGGTTTTCAGTCCAAAACAATATTCATAAAAGAAAACATTTATGTTCTCCATTTAATTTCCAGATATGATCAGGAAATACCCAATGAAGTAAGCCCATTCGAAAAAAGAACACTTTTCATTCATATATATTTATTTTGTTTTTATTTCAAGCCTTAATGGGAAATTTTTCTCACATTCCAAAATATAAAAACCCCCCCAAAAAATAAACAAGGGAAAAAAAACTTAATCGCTCATAAAAAATAACTTCCCGAGGTCACACGATACTATCTATATTTGAAGCAAAAACGTCAATTGTCTAAGCAAAAAGAAGCAACGACCCCCTTCCCCAAAAAACAAGAACAAAAAAAAGTATCTTTATAATAAATCTAATGCTTTAAACCGCTCTCCAGGGACACAATTATCCTCAATCTCAAGGATGTAACATAAAAATGACAAAACCACCACAAAAAGACCTCATTTGGATGCAAAAAAAAATCACGAAAAGAAACGAAAAGGTTTTTTGCGAAAAATAACCTGATGAGAGTTCATATCTTAAACCTTTTCCCTTAGTCTTTTGATGGCATTGTCTTTTGTATATTCTGTATACTAACAGCTCTTCCCTTCAAGCCATCATATTATCAATATTATTTACGATAATCACTCGGACTTGAAATGATTACATAAGTGTTCTCGTGTGCGTTTGCGTTTGTTTGCTGGCTGTATATAGAATATAGATAGTATGACAGGATAATAATACAACAGCCCTGGAAGATAAGGGTATTTCGTATTTCGTAGTGTTCCCAATGTTCCCAGAGTATACTCATTCACCCTTCCTATACCTAACTGCCTACGATGCTCAGCACTTTTATTCTTTTTAGAATGTAGGTAGGTATAATGCCGCCGCTGCTGCCTTGATATCATTTATTTTGTAGGTGTATTTTTTTTTGTTCTCCTCCTTTTTGGAAGGGATGGTATGGTGTCGGTAGTGGCAGTGGCAGTGGCAGGCACGGCACGTTTTTGCAATAACATTCCGCACTTGGTTGCCCGGGAATAATCTTAAATCGATTTTAACCAAAAACCATGCCCTTGAAAGGGAAATCCCCAAAGGTACAATATAGGCCCTGACACTGACACTCACTTTGTCAAAAAAAGGGAGAGAGAGTTAATGTGGCAAATGGCAAGCAATCGTAAGGAATCAGCTTGGGCCCTCCCGGAAGGATACGGAAATTACTTTTATCTATTTACTGACACTTTTGTAGTCGTTTTTTTGTTGTTGTACCTAGCCTAACAATTCGCGAGGTGAATATAATTGCAACATTCGCCCTCTTAATTTACACACGGTCAGCACTTTCGTCAATCGAAAGTTGTTGTCTTTACTTGACCGTGACTAATGACAGAACACCGGCAACATGCAACGCTCGATTCGTTGGCCGTTTAAATTTAGAACTCAGATGCGGTGTTTCACCTGACATTTTCTGAAAAATATATAGGTAGGTATACATATTTAGAAAGGTGAGGAACACTCCTATAGTACCAAACTGTGATCAGAACGATTTCCGTTCTTACTCATCTACATATAGATAAATTGCTTACGATTGTGAGAAACTGATTTTCTTTTGCAATACCTATGTAAGTATTGACATATGTATGTATGTTGGTACCAACCTTTCTAAAAAGAAATCAGAAACTACGCTCTCTGATTTCCTACCTAGCTACATGGTTGACAAATAAATTAAAGAAAAGCCAGATTATTTAAAGCTGTCACATCGAAGCGTCTCGTCTTCATATACTCAGCATTTATTAACTCATGTAGGTAGGTACCTTAGGTACCTTAGGTACCTATATCTACTTAGGTATCTAGTGTTTTCCATTCCCCAATGATTAAAAGGTAGGTAGGTAAACCTTTTTAACTTCTTCTCCCAGTGATATATATACCTACCTACCTACCTATGTATGTATGAACCTAACTGACTTTTTCTTACGTTATGTACATACGTAAAAAATGACTTTTAAGCGTGTTTTATTGAGAAAATAATTTAGTAGGTACCTTAACTACCTATGGATATTGATTATACCGTGTAGGTACCTTTATAATGAGTTTTAAATGAGCTTATTTAATTTATATTATTTTCACCTTTAAAAATGACGGAAAAGTACCTACCCTATCTAACTTGTCTTTTATTTAAGATGACATTTCTTTTTTTTTTAAGAAAAAACAAAATGTATGTAGGTACCTACCTTTATGGACCTAGCCTAGGTAGGTAAAGTATCTATCTATCTATACCTATGTATATCTAATCTCTCTAGAAACTTAGCAACATAAGAAAATGACTAAGCATTATCATTGTGTCCCTTTGTTTATATGGTCAGCTGATAGAAACTGGCAACGAAATCCACCTCTTACTTTACGGCCCCAGGTTGTCTTCACTTTACCGTGCAGTTTGCCAGTAAAAAATTGCAGCTTATTTTTGTATTGCCCTCTGCCTGCACCAAATCGGTAGGAACATATAAGAAAAAAAAAACTTGCAAAAAAGATGAAATAAGAAAAAAAAAAAATCCAACAAAAGAAGAAAACGTTTTAATTTTGATCGTTCATCTGGATCTCGCTTTACGTTTTATCGCCTGACCTTTGTCGATGTGTGAGTCATGTATACATCCATCTGACAGTGGTGCACACTTGTTTCGTTTTATTTTTGTTTTCTTTATTCTTTCTATATAAAATGCAGCTAGACAGTGCGGTGCGCTCTCCAAGTTATTGTATATATACAAATACTAAATGATATATAGGAAGAGAGTGAAGTGAATTTATCTTTTAAGAGATGTTGAGAGGCGAATTAAAGAGAAATTATTAAGAGATTGAGAATTATATTCTATATGTACATGGGTATAGGTATATAAAATATAGAATGATCAGCTGGCTTTTGGAGCTACTTTGTTACGCGGTTATGTATTGCAGTTGCAGCCATAAAGGGAGTGATAACTATTTACTTATAGTACCTACTATTAAACCGAATTAAGAGAATAGGGGAAAGGGGGAATATTTTTGTTCTTATGCCAAAGAAATATGACCGTACGTACCTACATGATTTTTATAGATATGCTCAAAGATAGATAGGTCGAGCAAGAGTGATGTGGTGTGATTACAATAAGTAAAGATATGTACATATAGGTAGGTAAAGGTACTTATAGACAAATTAAATTAGGATTTGAAACCGATATAGTTAGGTAGGAGGTAGGTACTTATATACCTACAGAACATAACTGCATCATTGCGTCCAAAACTGCTAATAGATATGTAGGTAGTTAAATTTGTAAATTTCAACCTGAATTAAAAAAAAAAAATTCACATACCTATCTTCTCTTGCATTAAAAACGTTTCCACTTGCACAGCGGCAATAAAGACAAACTAATTAAAAAAACTAAAGAAAATGACAAAATTACAATGCCACTAAATCACTGTCTTTGATAAAAGGCATAACGAATTTTATTTCTGCAGCTGTGGTCTGTTTTTGTATCTTTTGTCTTGTACATACATACCTACATAGGTACCTATAACTATTTTTAATTTTTGTTTTTTTATTTTGTCCCTTGGACGGACAAATCCCTTAGACGGGAAAAAGTATTGATACCGTCGCTGTCCGCCCAAGGGAGGTTTCACTGTACTACCTATTTAAATACCTAGGTTCCTACATATGTAGGTAATAGGTACATATATGACTTAATCGTGTAAATGGGTCCAAAGAACTTTTAAGGTTTTCATCATAAAAACTGAACAGCGCAAATTCAAATTTATATTGCCTTTAAAAATCACGTACATAATACGCAAGAACAAGTTACTTGCAACATCAGCCACACTTATAAAAGAATTTAAGCCTAGTTCAATGTTAGGTAGGTAGGTAGCTATGTAAATACCAACCTACACAAGATTTTTCCATCATACAAAAAAGAATTAGTTTGGATTTCTAATCCTTCAGTTTATTTGATCATTTATTATTTATTTATTTATTAAGTAGCAATAACAGTATCTTTTTACATTTGGTAATTACAGGTCAGAGATTTAGGATAAATATTTTCCTTTTCAACTATAATTTAAACTAACATATAATGACAATAAGTTGTATAATGAAATTGATGTTAATAATTCAAGGGAAAGCTACGAACAAAAATTAAGAACTTAAAGGGTTACATATGCAAAGATAAAGGTATAAAACTGTTTTGAACTGGCATCGTGTAAAGTAGGTACCTACTATGAATAGGTACGTATATTTTTGTCTTGAAAATATTTTTGTTCACTTTAATTATGACGTAACAGTAATGAATGAAGTAATATGAATGACTTTTCCATAATATCTGCATTTCGTATAGGTAGTTACTATTTATTTCAATGAATTTCCATTAGACTTTAAAACTTAGAAAAAAAACGACTAAAATATATGTGGCAGTGGCAGAAAAGGGGCAATTTGTAAACTGTGTAGGTACCGTTTTATTACCTAACTTTAGACTGCCATTATTTGACTCCTCGTGATGTAAATTTTTGAATGCGCTTTGTCCATTATTTTGCCAATTTTATAATAGAAATTTTGACAATATATCAGTCATGTAGATATAAAATTTGTCAATGCTCTTAATTTTAACATAGTGCTGTGTTTATCAATCAAACACATTTGATCTAGGTGGTACATATTCATAAAAACTTAAACTTGCCTTCTTATAGGATAATTAGATTTTAATCATTTTATCTACGGATATGTTTGTCTTTTTTCCTTCTTCTTTAAAAATTGAAAAAAAAAATAAAAATGAAAAACTCTATTGAGTTGGTACTACCTCCGTATTTCAACTGTCAAAAGAAATCATTAATAATTTGCCACAATCTGTTGTAGTAAAGTATGCAATATATTTGCTTGGCAGATGGAATTCACCCCAGAAATATAAATACAACAGCTTTTATATTTTCGTAAAAGGATACGCCACACAATTCTAGCCTAGCAACAACGCAAAACGCACCCCGTTTGTATGTTTTTTTTTTTTTTTGTATACTTATACCTACTTTACTTACATACATATTTTCATTTAAAGTGTAATTTACGCAGCAGTAAAGCAGCATCAGCAGTGATGGTGGTGTCTTGCAACCCTTATTTCGCCTCATCACCCAGGTGATATTTTATGAAATAGAAGAGATGTTTAAATTGACATCGTCATCAGCGATTGTCCTCATCATCATCATCTGCCGCCATAGAGTGTGTTGTATTGCATTCATCATCATCCGATCCGTTCGTAGTCGTCGTTGTCGTAGGCCGAGGGTTGCGATGATGAGATACATTTGCAGACGCAAAATATTTATCGCGAGGTTTAGAATATTATAAGGATAGCATACAATAAGGGTTGTCACAAAGATGAATTTTGCATTCAAAGAACTTATGCCCATAGCCCATCCCACTGCGCAGCAGGAAACGCATATACCTCTTTCAAGGGTTGTTTGTTGGCTTTCTGATGGGATGAAAGAAAAAGGGTCGTAGCGCATTGCAATTTCTGTGTTTTCATCTTTGTTATGAAAAACAGCAGCATCCGGAGTTTTCATTCAATTTTTTTTGTTAATACCACCCTTTGTCCCTCTGTGACCCAATAATTGAATAACACACCACACCACACACAATATACACTTAGCAAAGTGCCAGGGAAGAAATAAGGAGTCATCGTCGGCGGCGGCTGCTGTTCTGATTTCGAGATTGACTTCGGCCAGAATGAGCGTGCTGCTGCGCACACGTTTCCACTCGACAGGAACTCAATGGAATTTTCCTAAAGAGCCCAAGGATATGCCTATAGTGCTTCTACGTATGGTAGAGGTATGAGTTGCATCATATGATTATGATGACAAACCCTTGAGAGGACTCAACTTTCGATTTCATTTAGAGAATCGAGGCTGTGCAAATGTTCGTTGATTAGAAGCGACACACTCGAGGGTGTCAAATTACAGTGGTATATGGTTTTGCTGCTGTTTCTTCTGCAAGGATTAAGGACAAACATGCATATTTATATAGATTTTATAAGAGATATGTATGGTTTAAACATATATATTCGGGAATTGATAGAAGAACAATTTCATCTGTGATTTTGTTTTGAAGGTCATGGCCAAAAATGCAGACCGATGAAGTATAGAATTTCATGTGTATTTTGAATAGAAAATAACGCCTTTATTTCAAAGAATCGAGCTATGTTTTGTTGCCAAGAAAAATGATATACCGTACTTTTTGTATATTTGTTTGATGTAATAGAAATAGATTGATCACAACAAAAAAGAGATAAATAGCTTTGGTCCATGTTTTCTTATTCGCGAAAATAATAAACTGGAAGTAGGTAGGTATATCGTAGGTAGGTATATCGTCCTAAGAAAATGCTTTTTTGGGTAATGGTTTGGTCCAGCAAACTTTCCTCCAGCCTTAAGTTTAGAATATTTAAAAATATTTTTAACTGTAAGCCGAATAATAGGTTTCCATCATGTTGAAAAAAGGTTAAAATGATAATCCCAAAAACTTCTTCGGTCCCTATTGTCACCTTATAAGCTTCATTTGTTAAATTAAGGAATGATGTGGAGTTTTCCAAGATTTGATTGTATATACCTAAACCTAAATGCATTTATTTAAACATCACCAATATCACAATGACTATGCAACTTGTTTTTTTAAATTCTACCTTCTGTTTAAACAAAACAGCAAAAACCTCATATCTGTGGTTTTCCGTTCTCGACAATAGCTCCACTATATACCTACCTAGTTAACTGTTACTGTCATCATCATCATCTACATCTACATCTCTGACATTTTATCATTTCGTTTGACTTCCGTTAATCAAAGAGTTCGTTATGTCACGACTCCATGACGAACAAATCATCGCCATCGCACCGTCAAAATGAAACTTTCCAACAATAGCGATAGGTATGGTATACCATAAACCTACCTAGGTACCTAGTACCTACTTTTATTTTACATTGAATTATAAGGTGAATTGTCAGAGAGAATGAAATGAAAAACGTTGTGCGTGTCAAAGTCAAACTGGTGAAATGTGTCTTGCTGTTGCTATGCGCGCTTTGGCGAACAAACAACACAGTTTTTGCTTCTTTTGCCTTGCGGTATAATGTTGTATAGCAAATATGTACATATATGTACGAACTAAGGTAAAGGTAATACAAAACCAGCGAAAGGGGGAAGCGCAACTGTTTCGCTTGTCAATCATACGTGAGTGTTGATATTTTTTTATTTTTTTTTTGTTTAGTTCGTGTTGTTGCGCTGTGCTATAAGAGCCTAAGACAATTAACTACCCCATAAAACCTTTGGATAAAGTGGGATTTTTACAATTTGCCATATAATCGTGTTGCTAAGTTGGAGGTTTTGATCAAGATAAGTTTATTATACTAAACAATATCATCAGCGAAATCAAGTTTATTGGGTGTAGGTGACGAAAAAAAAAAAAAATGTGTCATTGACTTTGAGGGCTTGGCGACAATGGAAATCTAACTGTTTAGTATAATGTTTTATCAGTCTTGCTTGATGTGAAAAAATTATAATTTCGGCTGTTTAACCTTGAGTAGATATGGTTTTTCGGAAATTTAGGTACTCGGTTGGTTTAAAAGGAAACAAAATTCGTCAAGTGATTTAATTTGATATAACATGAGTAATGCTCTGTTTGATTACTTGATATCGCAGTAAGGCATTTGTAAATGTATGTCTAATCGTTTATCTCGACAACAAAAAAAAAACTTGATAAATCGCTGGATTATAATATTCCGTTATTTGTCAAGATTGTAGAGAAGTTTATGTTGGTCAAACAATAGGGGCTTTACCTGTAAAAACGAGATGATCAGAACAATATAAGTCAATGTACTTACCTACCTATCTAATGACAATATTTTAAAATGTCGAATGAGTTCACTCTGTCTGAATAACATACATAATAAATTATGTATATAATATGTAGCTAGTAGGTACCTGACTACTAAAGTATGGAAAACAAAAATTAAAATTAAAACAAAAATAACAAACTCGAACAACCTTAATAACATAAATTCTTTGAACCGTTTTCCGACAGTTTGACACTCCGGTCCGAAGGATAGGGTTATTCAGATAATAATAATAATTAACAATGAATTGTAAAACCTAAAACTTACGCCTTTTACGCCTATGTTTTTTTTGCTTTAAAAATAGTTGTTTAACTTAACAAAATGTCAAAGCCATGTACGTTTTTCGATGTATACCAATCTAATATCTAGGGATGCAATTTAATTTCTTTTGAATTAGGTATCTATATGTACCTATGTACATACCTATTTTATACTTTATATATATGTAGGTATACCTATTCAAAGATAAACTCCATTAAAAGTATATATAGGTACAGTCTCGTTTTGTCAAGTTGCCCTCAAATCTAATGACAAGTGCCTTTGTGGACTTATTTTACCGCTAAAAGCCTCAAAAGAAAATCATGAAAAAACCTCTTAAGTATATCCACATTTTGTACTCCTATATCATAGGTAGTATAAAAATTCAAAATGCATCAATCCTCCTGGGGTGCTGAGTAAAAAAAGAAAACAACATAAAACCCCATCATGCAACTTTATGTTGAATGCACACACACATAATATTCATATATCCAACAACACGCATGTTACTTTATCACAAAGAAAAGAAATCCATAACTCATTCATATTAAATCCCTTCAGGGACATGTTTCATATACCTTTCCTAACATATACAGTTGGGTGTACACATTTATACGAGATCCTATTACTTGGGCAGATAGATGTTCATGAAATACTGCTGCTACTTGTTTTTTTTACATATGAGACAAGGGACAAGTCATCCATTCCCCAAAGTCTAACAAACCTGATGGGCCCAACGTCTAACGATAAGAAATGCAATCCATCCTGGGATTTTCGGTTACGAATGCAAAGTGCACACCAGATACGTATTTTGTTTGTCTCCAACAACTCCAGTGCAGAAGAGAGGGTGTGCATTTGTGCAATAAATAAATAACCACGGGAGGGATATATCTGCACATCAGGCTTGTCCATGTCGTCCAGTCCATGCTCATGTCCATTCACTGAGAAAGGAGACAAACAACTCTTACATCATAAATAAATTCAAGTCTTCTTCTGCAACACATCACAGACGGATATTGATTGCAGAGAATGGGGCTCAGCAAAATGTTGCAGGACACTTCTTCCATGAGGACACTCTAAAAGCGTAGTTTAGCCAGCAGCGCTATAACATGGGGATTAAATGAAAATAGTATGAAACTCTGCAGGTGCTCCAAGAATTGTAAATACTTTTTCCGCCATGTTGTAAATTCTTTTTCTTTTATTCGTCAGGACAGCAACAAACCAGCCAAAAATAAAAGTAACGGAATGCAAACAGCCGTTCTCTTAACTATAATATCCGTAGTTCCGTCGTTTACTTTCGGACTCACGAAATAAAATTACAAAAAAAAAAACAAAAAATTGTTCGTCCTGGTTAATGGAAACAATTTGTTTACGAGCAAATCGCATGCATTCCCCTCGCTCGGGGGCCAGCACAGGAGTAGTGAAAAAGCCGACTTTTCGGACATTCTGCCACAACATTCTCCTACTGTACATCCGCGCAGTAACAATAACGCTAAATGGCTAACACGGTAGCGTCGTAGTAGTAGTTGATAGCGCTCAATTGGACGCAAACACAGGAGCCCCAGTCAGCAGAGCTCGCCAATGAATGTTTCGTTGATTCTGGTCGATCGAAATCGTCGGACGAAGTCGTCGTTTCTTGGTTTTTGGTCAGTCATTGTCGTCGTCAAACTGTTTTTTTTTTTTTTTTGAGGACGTTGTAAGGAAAAACAAGAAAACAGAAACAACTGACTGACTGACGTCAGTTTGCGTGCTTTGCTGAACTTAGCTATGGAATGAAATACCCTGCGGACAAACTGGTGGTACCATATTTGGCCTCAGGCAAATGGTGTTCGCGCTTGGTGGGAAAACCTAATTGGAAAATTTAAATTCAGTTTCTGTTTGGAGTTTGGTCTTTTTTTTTTTTTGCTTCGCGTTTTTTTTGTATTATTTTTTCTGCTTAGTGTTGGTCGTCGCGCGTAATTGCTTAACAAGGAAGTTGGAAAGTTTTCACTGTGCAACTATGGCACACACAGCAACAGTGAGTGGCTGCTCACATAAGGTGGTTTGGCTATACCTACTGCTCGTTTGGGTTCGAGGAGCTACTAGTTAGTCTACTATAGTGTACGGGTCAATGGATTTTTTTTCTACTCCTCCAAAAAATTTACATTTCGGGTGCATACTAATGTTTTCTGAAAGAAGGGATAGAGTAGAGTTGCCATTTATTGCTATTGGTTTTCTTCCACTTATAAGAGCATTCACTTATACACTATATGCAACTATGTTCATATGTATCTAACTATGACCGTCAGAATTTTTTAGTAGAAGCTATACACATACCATTTGTACGATTCACCTTCCTTGATTGTTTCTGTCAAAATTTTTATCTATAAACTCTTACCTATGTAACTTTCATCTTTTTGTTTTTTCACGCATTTATTTAATTTTACTTTAATCCAGACATTTGTTAATCAAAATAAAAATACCGAATGGCTTTCACTTTATCATACAAATCAATTTTGTCTAGAATTATTGCTTGTGGTGAATAACCATATTGAATTTTGCCAGTGATAATGGGCCGTCTCTAATGACAAGAAAGCTTTAAATAATAAATTACATAAGCAAGCACAGCTACTTGACTTTTCTTTGTGTTGCGGTTGCAGTAGATACTTAGGATATGAATTATAAAACATTAAATCTGTTTTCTAAAAGCTGTGAATTTGACCAGCTGTAATGGGCAATCATTTTTTTAAAAGCATGCCTCTACACGTGAGGATATACCTTTATACATATTATGTATGTATGTATATGTCTAAAGATCTGAAGTCACTTGCATAAGTGATAACAAACAATAAAAAAAAAACAATACCTAACAGCAATAAAACTGATTGAGTGTCATGTGTCAACATTTTCCAATGTGGCTTAATTAGACCAACCTAAAGTAGGTAGACGATTACTTCATCCAAATGACTTATCAATTTGCAATGAGCTGTGTATAGGTAAGGTATAGCACATGTAAATTGTAAGAATGCAAATATTAAATATTATTATTATGTGAGCAATATAACATTATGTAAAGTCTAGATAAGTATTCTAGTATTCATAATGTGATTATGGTCACATTACTAAAGATGGAGACGACTGAGTATCAAAAGATTTAAAAATAAAATATGTAACTGCAAACCTAGGTACCTACCTACTTATAGATTTTAATAAACAAATATGTACATTGTACAGTTGTACATACCTACATTAAGTTCTACAAGATTATTTTTAGAATTCGAATTGAAAGTACATAGATAAGTACAGTGCCATTCAATTGATCTCACAGCCATATTCTTCAAATTGACCCTCGCTAAAAACAAATATGTACAGTACATAGTCATTCTAATTTTCATTGATTGACTTTTAAGAAAAAAAAATCAAAACAGAACAAAGAACAACAAATCAGAGTGAGGTAAGCGGGAGGGTTAGAGTGTCGGCACCCGAGTACCTCTACTTACAACAAATTAAATCGATTAATGTTTTTACCACATTCAAGGTCAAAATTAAAGCCATAAACAATTTTTCAAACGACAAGCTTATACCTACCTAACCTATAGTATGCCGTTGCCGTTCAGTTCAGCTGCGTTCTCCCATATACATTTCAAGCCTTCTCCGAATTAATGTTCCTATTACTGAGAGTTATTTTCTTTCCTTATTTTTTTTGTTTCTATTTTCTTTTGATTCATCGAATAAAATACGGCGAATAGGTGATTATAGGGGGGACAAAAAAAATCCACCAGTGCCGCTCTGTCTGCGGCGGCTTTGCTTGCGTCACCTTTTTGAAATATTTTGCGTTTCTTGCTTGCCGTTGCCACCTGCCCGCAAGTGCCATAACTCAAATGGGTGATTTTGGGTTGGTGGAGAGGGAGGACTTGATGTGACACTGGTATAGGTATATATGTAGTTCTCCCTATACACACTGACATTGCTTTGCTATATAATAAAACGGTAATTAGAGCTTTAGAAAAACACGATCGTTCCAATGTGTGCTTTAGCTGGATTCTACTTCAACCCCCCTGTGTTGACATTGCCCCTTAATCATTTTATACTTAGAAGACGGTTTGCCGCCATCATCAGAATATGTATGTAGCTTTTGTGCTGTATAGAAAGTTTCTCTAAATTGATTTACTTGAAACTTGTGATTATATATCTCAGCTGTCAATTCCAGAGAATAAAACTATAATGGTACATACATTAATATTCAATTAAATATTTTTTGTATGTACCGTCAGCGTAAGTATAACCTACCTATTTTAGCCATGGAAGATAAAGAAATAAATTTAAAAATAATTACTCACAAAATAAGCTGAATTGAAATGTAAAAAAAAAAAAACTAATACAAGAAAACAATGCTCGTAAATCAGGAGTAAATTGCAGCGAAATTAACCTAATTACGGGAAAATAATAAAATTAACTTTTGGACTTTTGAAAAGGTTGCATTTTGAGTTATCTGATTATACATATATGTATAAAGAAGCAAGGTCGATTACGAATAAAGTGGTTTAAAGTGGGAATTTTTGATTAATTATAAAAGATTAGTGATTGCTGATTGTTATCAGTGAAATAATATTTACTTTGAGACATTTAGATAACTACCTAATTACTTAGCAACAGTCAGCGAGACTACTTGCCATACCTATAGGCATGAGTAAGTTACTATAGATAGTTACAGAAGATATATTTTTGTCGAAATAGGTACCTATAGGAAGACTTAGTTTTTCATACCTAACTGAATAAACTTTACTATATAGAAACATTTAAGACCAGGTTTTCGTGACTGGTGCAATCCGCTATTCTGGAATCAATTTATTTTAGTATTTTGCGCGAGTTATCAAGACCATAAGTTGTTGACAGTGAAATAATCTTTTATCTGTACGTTTATTGTTAATTGGAAAGTATTGTATTTTGATTCATGTAAAAAAAATCAAGGTTGTAATCAAAACTAACAGAAACGAGAAATTTGAAAAAATGTGTTTCGTCATACCGTTCGCGTCTGTAGGTTTGGGTGTCCACCTTAATTTAAGCTAGAGCCTAAATAGGTGGATCGTTTTTTGCTTCAAAATTTGCACAGATCATTTTTATGTGATTTTCTTGGGGTGAAATTGGAAATTTTATTTTAACTCATCTAAACTTCTTACCTACCAATAATGTTATGATCAAGATTTTTGAGAAAACTGTGTTTATGGTTTTTGGCTCAAAATTCATAAAACGGAAATGGATATTTTTCGAGAAAATGTCTTATTTTTTTAATTATTATATCTTTTTTGTTATAGTTTTGTACTCTGGTGCTTCTAAAAAGTTTAAATAAAATTGGGTGTAAACATTTTTAACAAAAAATCAATTTATTCAATGGTTTTTATTTTTTTTTAAATTTTCTCGGTAAAGATTTCATTACTTTTTTGAACCATTAACATGCATCTTCATTTTGTGGCTACAATTATTTGCTGCATAAGAGCAAGTTCGTGCATATTATATTTTTTTAGGCGCGGGAAATATTTCCGAGGTTACCTATATCGTTTTTATTGTTATTTTTGTATGTTTTCGTATTTATTTTCTTTAGCTTAGAATAAAACTAAGTAGATAAGGTAGATACCTATATTTTTTTCTGGATGAAAATTCTTTAGAGCAAAAAAAGCAAAACATTTTGATAAATTTTTGAAAATTAAGTGATATCGCTGTTTAAAGTTACAGCACGCGTATACCTATAAAAATCTACCGCATCATCAATTGTAGGTATCTATCGATATGGGTTTTTTAGAGAGTTGATGGGATTTAGATAATTTTGTACGATTCGCTCAATCTGGTCATTTTCAAAAATGTGCAATCTTGCAATAACGTCATAATGGGTGTATTTTTTTTGATATGTACCTATATGAGTCGCTGAGTTCATGTCCACAGTTAAAATTAATTAAATGATTATTATTAAATGCAATAAAAAATGACGATGACGGATTAGCCGGATTTAATTTTATTTCTTAAAATACAGTTTTCATAAATTCTGCAAACTTTTAATGATGGCGAATATAAAAATTATCCTCCATCTACCCAAATCGCAAGTAAAAACCAAACAGTATTTTCCCCTAATTTTTCTTACCTATAGCGATTTAATATATAAATAGAAATGTATCTATTTACGGTGCAATAAAGTTTTGTCAATAACTTACCCCAAGTAAGTTACAGTCTTCAACGGAAGTGAAATTTCCTGGCAGGCAATAAATTGCTATATTTCTTGCACCGGTTTTTAAGGACTCGAACACATAACTTTATAGCAATATATTAACCTTTAGCCTTTAAATTGTTAGTAGGTATATCGCTTTTAAAAAAGGATAGCTTCAGTCATAAAATTGTTTCCCATACCTATACAAACAAAAACAACCTATTTTTCTGCCTCATGAGCAGTTTAACAACTTTTCAAGTGGTAATTTTTCAACTTTATTTTAAGATACCTTAAATTGGGTTCCTTTCTGAATTTAAAAGAAGTTCGGAGCACTTCTAGCTGTAATAAATCACTTTAAGTCATTCATACAACATTCGCCTCTTAATTCAAAAGCCCCTTGCACTGCTGGACAAACTGTTATTTCATTTCAGTTTCTGTATTAAACGACCAGTTAACACCATCAATCAAATGTCATTATCCAAAACCACGCCTATGACCTATTTATTTAAATGCAAATTTTTGGAAATAAAAAAACAAAAAGAAAATAAAAGAAACCAACTCTGTCTTAATTGATGACTCAATCTAAAAACTTAATAACCAACCCATATGCTATGCCATATATTTCCATAAGAAAGTAATTTTCTATTTTATTTTTATTTTTAATTTCTTCCGGCTGCCCAGACTTTTAACCGAGTGTGACGTGATTCAAAGAATTACTGCGTGCCATAGCGGGAATATATATATAAAGTACCAAAGGACGCAACCTACATATATAAAAAAAAAAAACATTTTTGTACACCCCCAAAAGTCAAGAAAATACCAAAGTGTGTCCATCATCTTCAGCGACAGCGATCAATTCGACGAGCAACGGAACAATCAAAAAGAAGAAACGAGGAAGAAAAAAAAAAAGACGAAACATCTAAATTGCTACGGAAATAATACCATTAGATAGAAAATATAAGGACTTTTTCGTCTATATAGATTCTCCACCCCTTGTATTTTTGCCATCCTGTAAGGCGCTTCATAAAATGAACTTCGATAAATTATATACCCAAATATAATGCCACAACGAGAAAAGGCCATAATTCCCAATCATAAATTTAGTAACGTAGAAATAGAAGCCATATCCTAACCCACCCCGGCCTTCTCCTGAGATGTAATCTAATCAAGTTTCTCAGTAAGCGATAGGAGAATTTATTGCAGGATTATCGAGAAAAAAAAAAACAAAGAAACACAAAAATTTCCATACTTTCATTTCCTAATTTTCTTCCCTTAGAATAAGGTGATTCCCCACCCGAACAGAGTTAAACTGGGAAAAAGGGAAGTGAAAGAAAACCTCAATGCACGCATAATACTAGCGAAGCAATAAGGCTTTACTTCTGAGCTAGGATCGACCTAGTGTTCTTGTTTTTTGTGGGAAGATTGTTTTTGTTTAAAGCTTTAAAGCAAATCTATAATTTTAAATTCGCATTTTTTTCGGTTGTGTTTAAATTTTAGGTGTTTTTAATTTAATCATAGACTAGCATGCTTTAATTTTCAGCATCCTCTTGTTGTTGCGACGTTGTAGCCGAAGAATGTAACAAACCGCGGAAAAAAAATTGGATAAATTTATCATAAAAATATACCGGTTAACTAGGTCTTAAAAATCTTCTAAAGTCCTTTTATTGTTAACAATTGAATGAGGGGTGAAAGGTTTCAAAAACTCTTATTTTTGGAACTATACTTTGGAACAACTAAAAGTTGTGATCCTATTTATGATGAATTGTCAAATGAAGCTAACCTCACAACAACCTAGAACTGTCAAATCGTGTGTCGCAGAAAACAGTATTGCCAATTTAAAGCTTTATGTTCTACAGACGTTTGACAACTTTTAATATTATGTAGTTTCAAATTTTACGAATTTTGTTTGCAAATGCAACAATAATGTGATCATAATGATTACCAAATCATCACTGATGAAATTCGATAGCTCAAACAAAAGATAATTATAAATAATAATAGATAAATTACAATAGTACATAGAAATCTAAAGGAGCTGAAACAGATCTCAAAAGAAACCTTTTAATATGCTTTATTAACAATCCCATACAAAAATAACCTATAATTTAAAAACTCCATGCGGAGTTTTTCTGGTTTCAGCAAAACAAACCTTGAAGTTCTCAAATTACTGTGTATATACTGTGTATATATATCTTCAAAAATGTCCTTCAAAAAGAAATAGTACCACCACAATACTGCTATCCAAATAAAATTACCTCCTCTACTTCAAGTTCAATGCAAGATTTGGTGATGCACTTGGAAATAAAATGCGACGTGCCTTGTCTCTGATTTCAGTTTATAATCCTCGTTTTCATTTATTTCTCATTTAAGTTGGTTTGGATGAATTTCTATTTTTTGTATTGTTAAGTCCTTTTTGTCCTGTTGTATCGTCTCGATATGTTGTATTCTTATGACACTCCGCTTGTCGACTGCTGATATTCCCTAGAAAATTGTATATGATTTAAGGATGATGAAAATAAAGCATGAAAGAATGCTATTTCAAAATCAATCGTATTAAATTTTCATTTATCTCGTTTTTCGTTCCTCGTCCATGCACCAAACAATCTCTATAAAAGTTTATCTTGTCTTCTATTTTTATTTTCGTTTTGACATCCTTGAAGAATCAAATGTCGAAGGATCTCAGCTAGGAATACCAACACTTTGCAGTGTTTGTTGGTTATTAGATCCATCAAACGAAGTCGATGTGTTAGAATTGTGTCCACTTTATGTTCAGTTCACACAGTGCATGTATTGGCGACAGGATATACTGCTCTGCAAGTAGTTTGATCGATGAGGGCGGCGAATTGTAGTGTGGGTTATAGGAAAGTGTAGTTGAGAAAGCTTCGCCAAAACCTTCAAAAAATTTACCGAAACAAGATTGATGACTCCCTGGGTGCAGTTACTGCTGCTGCTGCTGCTTTTCCTACTCCTGCTGCTGGTAAATGTACTTGTTTCTAGTCTTGTAATCTTTTTTATCATTTGATTTTCTTGTTCTTTCATTTTAAGTCCTTGGGGATCAATTGCCGATGACATGGGTCCTGTTCGTAGATAAAGGCGAGTGATTATTTGATGAGTGAGTGTATGTCCTCATGGGCAAAAAGGTAAAACTGCTCTTGGAATGCACTCAACTTGTTGGTCGAGGCAGAGCAGAGAGGGGTTGAACTATGAACCATATATCTCTCTATGCACCTGTCGTTCTTCACATGAAAGAAATATAAAATGTAAATTAAGTGCAACAGGATATGAGTTTTTGATTTGAATTTCCGTGTTGGAAAAAGGGTCATGCATGGTGAAGTTTCGTGATGTATATGGTCGGTCATTTCGAGTTATGCTATATATTTTGAATAATTTAAGGTAGAGGCAATTAAGGGTCGTATAATCTAGTTTATTGTTTAAAAAGATTTTTTTTTTAAGTGTTTCTGTTAATTCGTTAGAAAAATGCAAAGTTAGTTTGTGATGTGTGATGTAGGTATAACTGCCACGGTTTATCCAACACTTACACGAAAAAAAAATACATAAACGCCTTTTCTTTTCGTATGCCTGACTGAATTAACGTTGAGTTTTTCTCATTAACTGTGTGATGCGAGTGCGTGTTGGATTTTCACGCCTAGCCAGTTCGACAATACAATCCATTAGAAGTTATATCTTTTCTACCGGTTTAACAATAACTTTTCGCGCCATTCATCAGTTTGGATGGAATATATATGTTTACACATATAAGATTCGGTATAATGCGCGCAGTAGCTTGTTCATTTGTCGGATGCGAACATTCACTGCTCTGTCAGACATCGGCATCGGTCTGTCAGTTTGACGGACGGCACACTAATTTATGTCAAAACTATGCTTTTACGAGCATTTTAACTTTTGAAAATAATGTGGTGCGGTCTTTCTCAGGGAAAACATTAATGAAATAGGTAACGCTAAGTGGTAATAATCTTTGGTATGGTTATGTTTTTCTTGACTTTTCTTTTCATTTCAAGCATTTGCGTGCTAATTGCTGCCAGATGTGGAAGGAAGAAATTTAAAACACGTAGATAAATAGCAATACAATGTTGCATTTTTCGTGATGGCTTTTGCTAAAAAGTATAGAAACAGACATCTGGAGTAGTTTTGTAACGCTCGCATGTGCACATAAGAATATTATGTCATGTGAAGCACATGGGAGATATTATAAAGTTTGTTATGATTGCTTTAAATAAAAGTGACACCGACTATAAGTTTGCTGAGAGATGTTGCAAACATTTAAATCATTGTTGAATTAAATTGTCCGTAAAGTCTGAAATTTTCAAAGAGACAGTGATCTTCAGTCAAGCAAGTGTATCGATTTAAGAGATTAACTTTTACTTTTAACAAAGTTTTAAAACGAAAGCTTTTGGAAGTATGTAAGGTTTTTGATACTTGATATTACTTAATACTTTAAAATTTCTTACCGCATGTGATTATTATTGGTATTATTTACCACTAACGAGCTTAGATACGGTAAACACTTTATATAATTTTTTAAAAGCAAACCGGTGTAACATATGCCTAAAAAATCATCATCATTTATATTCAACACATCATTCATTTGAATAAAAAATATTTGTCTTTGCCTCTAAACTGCGCAACAAACTTGTCCTCGGAATAATTTTTCTGTAATTGTAAGCAGCAAAGTCCCATAAGGTATATCCTACTTTATACCCCCAAACAATCAAAATGCAAATGAAAGGATTAGAGCTTCATGATACCCATCCATCCACCCATTCTTATTTTTTTTCTTTTATATCGACGCAACACAAAAGAAGACTTTTGAGTCATGTCCACCGATGCTAACAAAGACAGAAAACATCAAGACAAAAAATTCATAATCTACCGGAACCGGAATTTACCGGATTACCCTTGCTTAACTTGAGGGAGAAGTTCTCTTGTGGATTCTTCGGTATCTACGCAGTGTTTTAAAACTCAATATGTCCTTATTTTCTATGCAATATTTTTAAACAATTGACATTTCAGCTTTATATATACAGCTTGAGATAGTGTGGCATTATTATAAATATAAATACAAATCCACAAGATAATGTGATGTGAAAACAAAAGGGGTGGTAACCCTTTTTTCGCTATTGTTGCCCGATCATCATCAGAGTTAATAGTTTGTTGTAATTACTTGAAAGGCGCCATAGCGTCAAGCCGATTTCTTGTTATTTATGATCTTGTTTTCCAACAAAGCCGTTTTTACTTTGGATAGGTATATCGTGTGTATTGTTGGATGTTTGGTGTTTAGGGGACCCGAACGCACTTACTCGCATTAATGTCCAGGACAACGACAACGATGACTATTACTATATAGCAAATGGGACAAAAGACTGGATGTTATTTGTCCAAGGATTTAGTGACGCTATTAAGTGATTTCCTTTCACTTTAATTTGCTGAGTTGTCAGGAAAATATACAGAACACTAAAAGAGTCCTTTTAGTAGTAGTAGTTGTTGTTGTTTGTTTTGTTAATGAAGTTTAGTTTGGAAATATCCTTAATTGTTCCTTGCTAATTTTTGCAATTATGAATCTTTATTTCTTTCTTTGTTTTTGTTTTGGAGAAGAAAACTTTTGAATAAATATATTTTTTTCAAGCAAAAGGGATTCATTTTACATTAAAGGATTAAATTCTATTGTAACTTATGGGTATTTATCTTTAAAGGATATTTGATATCATTTGAAGAAAACTTTTATCAATGTAGATAGTATACACCTATGTTTGTCCCGAAAGAACAAAAAAGAAAACAAAAACACAAGTATTTTCGTCCTTGGAATGTTTGTTTATCTTGAATGTCCTTTTCACCGTTTATCGTGTCACTATATAGCATGTCCATTTTGGATTAAAGTCATAGACCCGCATATAACTTGACTTACCTAATCTGCGTCGTCTTAAAAGGAATCAAAAGGATATTGGGGATACAATATGCTCGTTTCCTAATCGGACTTAATTTACAAAGACATTTCAAAATAGAATCTTACATTAAAAGTGAAAGGAATTATATTATATTATAATTCATTTGATAAAACATTCAAAGTGATATCGATCAACCACAAATAAAAAAACATATACAAATATAACAAACAAACAGGTCTCATCTTTAATTAGATGCATCAAGCAACAGCTATCCCTTGGGACTCTTGGCTGGATAATCCTATCTAAATTCCTTTGAAACCATTCGTTTTATTTTATTGTGGGATGGAAACACAAAATACCAAAATGTACAACTGGGAAGCCTGAGTTATTTATTGCCATTTGGGGAGAAGACGATACTTTTTGTGATTGTTTTGGGCTTTCTTTGTATTGATGGCTGGGAGTTATCATTTTTCTTCTATTTTTTTCTCTTTTTCTTTTTTGATGAAAAATATATAGTAGAAGACGAATTCTTAGTCATTTGTTTTGGCTTGATTTAAGAAGAGACTTTTTGAATTAAAGAAGGACCGCTATAAGAATCTGAGGTCTGGTATTTAAATTTTGTAATTTAAGACTTTAATATTTATAAGCCGGCGATGTTTAGTGAGGGAAAATTTAAGGACATTATTTACAAAGGAATATATAAATTTATGAATAAAAAATAGTTTTAAAGATTTTTTCCTTTGAATTATGGGACCGTTTAAAAGAAGCAACCAATAAGACTTAATTTTCGTGTTTTTTTCTATAAAAGTAGGATTTTTTTTTGTAATTCTAAGAAACTAGCCTTATGTTTTCAAAAATTCCCAGGCTGATACGATTAAAATTCCGCTCGCATCTATCGAAATAATACCTAACCAAAAGCAAATCGCATAAACCAGCACATCAGTATAAACAGTACACCAGCAGCCTTCAACCAATAAAGAATAAACATACATCAACCGACATACATTATAAATCAGCCACCCAACATCTAACGATATGACAATGCATGATGCAAACTAAAAACAATTCGACGAAATCAACGTCATCACTCAAAATAATTATAATAACTTCGTTGCCTTTGAAGTTCGCAGTATGTCGTAGCAAAACAAGAGGAAGAGCAATTCAAAGCTTTTCGATTTATGATTTTCTTGTTTTCGAATTAGAAGAAGAAATACGTTCATTGGTGACTGCAATAACTTCGGGTTAAGTTAAATATTTCTGGACCAGAACCCTTTCGCTTTAGTAAGTTGTGCGGGCTGGAATGGGAATCCTATATTCCTACCACCAGCGGGCTCACTTTCACTAGGAAAAGCCTTGGGTTGGAAACAGAAAACTTCTTCTAAGTGAATCTCCTGTGCTGTTTATTCGTATAGTTCAATTTGAAATAGTTTTTTGTTTGTGTTGTTAAGAAATACCCGTATCATTAAACTAATTTTTTTGTATGGAATTGTAAGATTATTAATCCGAAATTTTGTTTAAATAAAAATCTGTAAATAAATCTGGTAAATGATTTGAGTTCTACTTGCATTCCTAAGGATTACCATTGACTCCGAAGAGCTTACCTCAATCTCGATAAGAAAGCAAAGCAATATGTAGGTACAGAAAATAGTCGTTAAAGACTATACAAAAAAAGTCAAATAAAAATTTAAACACATTTTTCTTCATCCGTGAAAAATCAATACAACATTAAATATTTAATGTCAGTTCCATGTCCTTTCACTGCTTAAAAATCTTGATCTTTCTGCAAAATGTATGAATAAATTCGTTCACCCTATATAAAGAAGCGAAAATCAATGTTTTTATGATGAACTTCTTGAAAAGAAACACAATTTTCGTTGAGAAACCATCATCTCCCGTCAAATGCCAGTGGCATACATTGTTCACAATTACAAGATAAGACATTCGTCTCCATTCCATCGTAAAACTCACAAGGAAATAAAAAAGAAATGTTACAATTTATAAAAGAATCATTTTGAAATTTAGAGGACAAAACGCGCAGAGATACGAGTACGAGTATATGTGATAGAAAAGATACTTTCAAACAAACATCTCTCCGGGGGCAAAGAACCAAGCGAATCAACTATGAACGACGAAGAAACAATGATAACGACGAGAATTGAGGATGAAGATGAAGACCCTCTCTTAGGAATTGCTGAACACTTAAAGACCAAACTATGTATAACACATGTGGCATGAGATTGAGATGGAGCGAGTCTTTGTTCCTTCCATAAAGACTCATACTACAAAAAACATAAATAAATCAAAATTCGGCACCACATCTCTCGATAAAAATGAGATACAAATAAAATTGAGTCGGGTGTGCTACAGGGATACAATAGATGTTTTTTTAAAGACTTTTTATCTCCTCCTCATAGAACGCCGAGATCTTGTTGTGAGCTGATAAGTGGTTACCCTCGCGGTTTAGAAGTAAATTTTATAAGTCAGGGGCCAAACTGGAAACAAATTTCAGTGTCAGTCTGTATAAGGGAAGTCTATAGCTGCTTATATTGCATGTATGTATAAGAGAAGAAGAAAAACTCCACACAAACTCCAAGTTAAGAACATCAGTCTCCCGAAAAGCAAAAGAAAAAAAAAATTGAAAACCAAAACCAGGGCATATACAAAGTAACAAACTTGAATTCGGTTTCTGTTCTTCTATTATTATATTTTTTTACTTCAGAGTTTTCTCCATTTAACTTTGGGTCATTTCCTAGGAGATGATTGTGCCCACCAACCCAACCCCAGGGTGTATTACTTCACATTTTATGGGTTTAACTTGCACCTTCCTGCCAACCAACACCAGACCAAACTGACAAGATTTATTGGCCAAGAAAACACAAGAAGACGTCGAAAAAAAAGAAAAAGAAGAAGAAGAAAAACAAGAAAAAAATAATAATAAAAAAGTAAGAAGCTATTCCAGTTTCTTATATCCAATGCTCCATAACCAAAGCATCAGCCACTTTGTTTTTTCTTCCCTTCAAGTTTTGCCGTACCTACTATATTTCCAATCCCATCCTTCGATTTTGCTGAGTCTAGTTACATGAACACCTACTATTTTACATTCCAAACTTCTTGTACCTACTGACGACAAGCAGTCAGCTATATCCAGATAGCTGCACCGTTTATTTTTCTCAGTCCTTTTCCAGAAATATTATCTCTAGGTAGGTTATATGTACATACATAGGTATACTATTAAAGGCAGCATTCTTTTATCATCCTGTAATGACACAATAAAGTACTTGGCGCACATAAGAAGCCGTAGGAGCAAAAAATGTACATATATAAATAAGTATATGAAGAAAAAGAAATCCCAGACCCATCTGTCGGAGAAGTTAGCTATGACAGCAGCCTTTGACTTAGCGTCTGCCTCGCGCTTTGAAAATTAAAAAAAAAAATAAGCAAAGGAAAAGAAAAACAACATCAAAAGTTTTTACAAGCCACGCTAAAAAAAAATGCATCCATGGACCACCAGCACCATTTACTCCTGCCCCTCCCCCTCCCATATATAAATATACTTCTTATATACAGGCACAGACAAGTCTTGAAAGCTTCCACAGAAAAAGTTGTGTCCATACTGTTTTATTCTATTCTTGAAATGCGTCCGCCAGCCCGCCCGCCACCGTCACCAACCGATCCAGTTTTGTTAGTCGAAGTAATACGAGCTGCCAACTTGGTGTCCGAAAAGTTTTGAATTATGTAAATAATTTATAATGGCCATTGGGATAACTTTTTTTTTTGCAAGGGGACGAG
Organism: Epistrophe eligans; assembly: GCA_951394125.1. Taxonomy (NCBI): domain Eukaryota; kingdom Metazoa; phylum Arthropoda; class Insecta; order Diptera; family Syrphidae; genus Epistrophe; species Epistrophe eligans. The sequence continues at coordinate 1,682,660 of OX596031.1, forward strand.
GGCTATATAGTTTTGGGGAGGCCGGGTTTGTCGAATAGGCTGACAGTTGAACGATCCCTTATAAAGTTTGGTCCAGGCCCATATATCCGTATAATAAACATACGCAAGGGAAGGATTGAAATTATTGAAACCGGAAAGCAGGTTTGGACGTTGATTGAATAATGGGTCATTAGAGGGCTTGGTTTCTTAACGTTAAACAAGAAGAAAAGTTAAACGATTTAAGAAAACTGCGAATATTAAACTTTCAAAGTACAAACCCATGGTTTTTTATTATTCAAAATAAAATTGGAATGTCTGTCTCTTCATGCATTAAATTTAGAAAATTGAAGGCAACTTTTATTTTTTGCCTTAATTTTTTTTTTCAGGAAAATAAATAAATACATTTTTAGCGAAAAATAATTGTGATTTCTTTGCATGGTTATTAAATAAAAAAATCAGAAATGTGTTTTTTTCTTAAGTTTTTTTAGAACAAAGATGGTTCTTATTTTTCTCGAAAGTAATTAAAAAATGTTGGTACAGTTTGTTTGAGGTGTTGTATTTATGCCGTAACTCAAAAAATTTATATTTTTCTTGAAAAGAAAGTTATTAAAGACTGCGTATAAAAATGTACTTATAGCTAAAATGAAATTATTATTTTAAAATGTAAAAAAATAAACTAGATTATCCAATTTGGTTTTATTCTTTGATGTCAAATGGTTGTTATTAGGCTTTAGGTCTTGTTTGTGTTTACATTCTTCTTCAGCAATTTATGCTAACAAAATGAAGAAGAAGAATATACACCACGCTTTTAAGGCTTCAAACAAACAAACTGGACTTATATAGCCAACAAAAAAGTCTTACTTAATTATCAAAAAGAGGACCATGAAACTAGGAATAATCAAGCACTAGATTTCCCACATAAAAATCAAATCAAAGAAAAAGCAAACGCAAACGCAAAATATACTCTGTTTTTTTTTTTCAGAGTCGTTGGTTAACCCCAACATGAAGGGGTTGAAACCCTATGTACAGGGTTGACTTAAATTGGTCATCAACAATTTTTAATTAAAAGAGGAGATATTTTATCAAAAACCCAACAGGGTTCCCTTCTCAACCAAAAAAAGAAGAAAATTATAAACGCAACAACACAGCTGCCTTGAGAAACTAAATTATTTGTGATATTGTTTCTATTTACTTTCGGTGCCCTTTTCCACTTCTATTCATATATGCTTTTATGTTAAATCATATATAAATTCACACATAGTTCTGTTTGTATATAAGTATATAGATTTATGTATATAAACATTTTGTGATTATTTTTTTGCAGGAAATTGCTTTTGCAACCTTAACTACGAGTACAAACACCCTCTAGCAGCTGTTGGGTTCGCCTGCTTTAATTATGTCCTGGTTCTCCTGTTACAAAATTCTCTATGACTATGACCACTGAAGAGGATATAGAGTGGGTACAACCAAGAATTTAGAAACTCCAACACACTCAGACACACCCTGTGAGAATATTCTTATAAGAGTGATACATATTCGTATACATATAGATGGAGGGTAATATTAGGTACTGTTATAAGAAATTTATTTTACAGTATCAAAGGACATGACGTGTGCTGTCTTTTGTGGATTCAAAAAATTTCTAGGAATGGGTGTGACTATTTGTTGGTTAATATTTGTTTTCTGTAAAAATGTTTATTTTATTGTTTAGAACAGTTATATTGTCAGAGTAATTCAGCAGCCCATAAAAGGGTTGATCGTAATTTCTATCCGTTTTATAATTACATGAAGACGATTAAACATTCCATTTGCCTTATTATTGCATCTGATCCCGAAAAGGACATTTTTTATTGATGTACATAACATATATATATAATTGAAGAATTTTGTTTGAAATATATTTAAAAATATATAAAAAAATTTTGAACAAAACCAAAATTATTTATATTTTTTGTTGATAGCTAGTATCGATGGGTGTTTACAAAATTCCCATTTGATAGGGTGAAAGTTAAGATTTCATTCCTAAAATGTTAATATTAATAAACACAAGAAATATCTAAACTTGCTTTTAAAGAAAAGTTCACGAAGAAGGGAAACATTTGATAAATGTAAAGTTAGGAAAAAAATCCTGTCTCCAAAAACATTTCCGCACACCCGCCTTTGGTATGAATTTTTTAACACCAATAACTAATCCATATCTGTACTTCCTTAAATCATTCATAATTCCTTCTTGCAAACTTGCAAGAAACTTAGCTCCTTGTGTCTAAAAATAAACTTTTTTATATTTTGTAAACAGAACTTTGAACAATGTAATAGTTGTTATATGTTTGTAGATATGAAGGAAAGATAAAACAAATACATATATAAAACAAGCCACAATATAAACCCAATTAAACTACAGTTTCTGCATTCGAAGTACATTTATAAGAAAAATCTCAGAATATAAAATAAACTCAGTTGAAAAAGCTTCTCTTAAAATCCACGCAAATACTTGTTGGAACTTTCTTCAATTGCTTAAGGAAAATAAAAATGTACTTAGCTTCATTTCCATTTATCTTTAATGGAATATTACATACATTAAACTACAATCGTAGCTATCCTTTTTTGTCAAATGTCAGTAAAAATATTAAATTCTTCTCTTCGTAAAGCGTATGTATGTGTATATCAGGCATTATACAACATAGCCCATCTTTATGTCATACTTGAAAGTTTATACTAAGCTACATTCGGATAGATATACAATCACATATACATACATACGCTTTTCGTTTTAAGGGTTCTTGAAAATCCCACAGGAAAACGTCTTTCTCCAAATCTGTTCTCATTAAAAAAAATAATAATAAAAACGTAAAAAACACAGTCCCACTTAAGTGAAAACCAAAATTGACTGGTGCATAAGGGAAAGGGTTAAGTACTCCCAAAATATAAATCCCCTTAAAACATGGTTGTTTCTTTTTATATATGTAGATATATGTGCGATATATGTATATATATTATATACCTATCTAAGAGTAAGTATCCTTAGGATAAACAAAAGGACTTGGTAAAAAATTACGAAAATCATAATTTTTTGTATACGGTTTCAAGGAGAAAGTACTTTTTGAGTCATGTGGAAGTTTTAAGTGACGTTTACAAAAAAAAATGTTAGTACACATCCGAAAGCATTATGGAAATAATCTTTTAAGGGCGAAGTTTTTTTGAAGTCTTAAGGCGAAGAATTGAAAAGTATGTATGTGCCAGGAGTAAAATGTAAACGTCCTTCATTTATACATTTATATATATGTACAATTATGCAGTTTCAACTTACATTCAAAAAAAATTAAACAGTTGATTTAAATTTAGCAAGTGTTTTATTTCTGATTTTTAAATAACTTGTCTATAGGGGCGGGGCAAGTAGGTATTAGTTTCGTTTGAAAAAAATTCATATTGGTAAAATTTTGTAGTTTGAAGAAAATCGCTTCAGCTATTCAGTTGACGTATAAAGCAGTAGCGTTGCAAGTCCTTTGGAAGCCCAGTATCATAAAGTTTTTAAAGGCCACTTTTCCTGAATGGGACATAGCCTTGTAAGATTTTTTTTACAAATTAAACACTTGCATCAGCATATTTGATAATTTTAATTTAAATGTATAACAATCTATGTTCTTTACATATACATATAGGTACACAAGTTTTAAAAAACCTAAAACCAAGCTGATTTTATGATTATAGCTTCTTAAATTACCACTTTTCTTATTTTTTATCAGTAAATTTATTCCATTCATTAACAGTGCTGAACAGGATCAATTTTTTGTTTAATTTTAATACCTACATATATCGCAAGTGAAAATTGATTGTAAGTAAATTTTATATAATTGACATTGTCTCGTATTCAGCTCAATGAATTTTTTTTTACATATACGTGCGTCGTTGGATCCTCTGTTTCTCGGGAGCCCTGTACCATTGATATGACTGATACCTCGAGAATTACACCTCTGGTATAAACATTTTTCGGGTTAGTTGTGTTTTGTAATAATCTTTGGTTAAAGTTATGTGATTATAGAAATTTTTTGACCCGCATGGGTCAGGCTTACATTTTATTGTTATAATTTTTATTTTCTCTTCATAAATTTTGCTTTTTTATTTCGATGAACTAATCGTACCTACATTGCCTATGCTTCTTTTCAAAATGTTTTTGTGTAATGCTATGTCCAGCTCATGTTCCCTTCCCTATTGACTGTCTTGGAAAACAAGTCTTATATCCTTTTCAATACGATAACCATCATTGTCATCCGTCGTCTTTTGAAAGACTTGCATATAGGTACGTTGCTATATTTAGGAAAGTCATAAAAATACGACATGCACCTGCATTTCATTTAAAAAAAAACTTCCCTGTATAGAAGAACATGAATCCCAGTATAAGTGGAATTTTATAGTGTGGTAATTTTAAAACTGTCACGTCTCCTATTTCTCAAGTTTCAAATAAATCATTTTGGGTTCTTCTGATGGAACCATGGAACCATCTTCATCCCATATGTGCAACGAATTCCTCGAGGGTTGACATAAAAAGAACAAAAAAATAAATAAGGAGAGCGCATGGAGGACGATATGAAATGTGCATATTTTTTATAAATGGAATGTACATATATGGACCTTAAAAAAGATTACGTTTAGGTGGATGATGTAAGAAGAGACAATTTTCCACCACGCTTCATAAATTATTTAGTTTCCATCGACAAATCAGTCAATTTTAGCAAATTAATTGCCCGCACTATTGCTCGAGTGTATTCGTTCAATGTTTTGATTGCCACTTAATGACGAAAAATTGAAAAATTATCCAAAACTCCAAGTTTAATCAGAGGGCAGTTAAAATAGTCGGTTATTTCTAACCGTGCGTCGTCATCACGCTGCTCTGTCATTGTTCCAATGAAATTTTCCCCCTTTCTGATTTCTCTAAAATCGAATTGACGACAACGGATCGACGATAGAAGGAATCAAAATTAATGCTGAGCAAATATAAATGGCTTAACTGGAACCAGTCTTGCATTCAGGATGCCAATGGTGGTTACTCTATACATAGCTCAGTCGTCATTTCATTATCATCGTCATAATTGACATTCAGATAGACAACTCTAGGAAGTAGGATGGACATTGGACGAATCGCCTTTGCTGCGTCGTCGCCGTATATTAGTAACAGAGTATAAGAGACACTTTGAAGGACAAGGAAAGGTCCCGCGTAATGATTGACGTCATAATTAGTTGGCCGGATACGAAATAGGATGCTTTTTAGCCGTTGAAAACATAAAGAGGGATAAAGAAACTTCTTTATTGCTATAACTGATAGGCGAAGGAAAAAAAGGCATTAAATGATGATGACTATATAGGATCGTAAATAAGGCAATAACAAGCTTGAGTTGAGTTAGTGTTTCCTTAAAATTTCATTGCAATTTTCAATGCAATGCATCTGAGGATGTCGACGAACCATATATCCTTCTTATCGCCCAAATAAATGATTCATTCTTCCAAACACCTCGATGTAGGTACTATATATCTTTTCGAATGTCCTTATTACAGCACAGCGCAACGAGGCCAAGAAAATAAAAATCAAGCATGGAATATAGATATACGTATAAATTTAACAACAAAACAGGTTTAAGGATAATAAATGGCAAGCAAACAGCGGACACGAACACACCACTTGCAAGAGATAGCATTATAGACGAATCTGCTTAGTGTTCTCACACTCTAAAGTTAGGTAGGTATGTGTATGTATTGTATATGTATATTATATATCTTGACTCTTCTTCCTGAATCAAGCATTCAATCATATCCTTTAACAGCTTCAGTATACACAACTACTATTCTATACCGAAATGGAATATCCTATGGTGCAGCAGAGGCGACTACCTACTTGAAATTGCATCTTACATTCTATATAGCTAAGGCTACTCCTATAGGGTAGTAGTGGAACTAGGAGAAACCTGACTTCACTGCCACATGATGGAAGATGGTCCATAAAATGTATCTCGTTGTGTAGATAAGTTTGCCCTGCTTATATCACCCCCAAGAGCAAGTCCAACTGAATACATATATATATAACATTTTTGTGCTTGAAGTCGAGCAGTAGGAAGCTGATAAATCGATGGACATTACAACGAAAGACTGTTAAGTATCGCTAACAGAGCAACAAACCATCAGAGCTAACCACAAGCAGGACCATATTCTGTATGCAGGTACTTCCTACATATACCACCACTACGAACACAAAAACGAGAGATGTAGGTACTTCTGAATTCAGGATATTTATATTCTCCCCGTGCAACCCTTAGATATGTGCGGGTAGCAGGTTTGTGTCGTCTGGTTAACTAAACCAACTGACCTTGAATAAGAAATGGCCACACGAAAGGACATAAATAAATTCTGTATCTGCTCTGGGGCATACATAAAATACAAAAAACACACATATATACAATATATTTGAAGGATGTTTATATTAGGATGACAACCACAACGCAAGGACAACAGGGACCGACCATATCGCGGCAACCTGCAACTTCGGAGCAAGTGGTATACCATACCAATATACTTTGAGTCCGAAGAGCGGGTACGTGAATTTGAACGGGAGATGCGGGTTGTGATAAATGTGTGGACATTTGTTAAACCTTTAACAAGAGCGAGAGTGAAGCAAGTGAAAAAATTTACCACCAGCAGTAGATAGACATTTAAAATTCACAAGACTTTTCTGGAAATTAATCCTATATAGTCCGCACCGCGGTTTATTTATTGTCTTGATGATGACGCGCAGTCAGATTATAATAGTTTGAGTATCTTTTAAATATGATTTTAGTCTTTTGTGGCGGACTATGTTTAAAGTGTTGACTTTATCTAAATCGACCCTTTTGTCATATATCGTTGCACATTTTCTCGCAGTTTATGATGTTTGTTTTGTTATGAAAATTAATTTTGTATAAATATGTACCTATAAAATTCTGAGGATATATTTTAATAAGGTACTTGATTATATAAAAGAGTTTGAGCAATAGTAAGTCAAAAATTGGAATTGTAGTTTGGACCTCCTGGTGATGGAAAATGACGGTTCCTTTCGTTTGTATATGTATTGTGTTGGTTTATTTAAAAAAAAAATTATAAAGCACCAAAAGATACGTATGAAGATAAAACTTGAATGAATAGATTGCGGTTCGAATTGAAGTTTCACATCAACGAGAAGAACCTGTGATACAAATAAGGCACCATTAACTTTCACTGAAAGTCACAATTGAAAAATTATAATGTTTAGATGCTTAAAAAGCATGATGCCAAAATAAAGTCTATATATGACTTGAATATATGTAGGATCATACCGTAGTCGGAAAACATTCCACATATATATATAATTTTGAAAATTTCAATGGCTGTTCATTTTTTTAAAAGAAATTTTGTAGTGAAATATTTTCTAACTGACGAAATGGTACCCTCTTTTCAAGGGAGATAGATAAAATCCGCTCAATTCATTTTAATTAAACAAAACTGCCCAAAAAACATAGAACAACAATTTTGTAGTGGCACAACTAAATAAATATTTAATAATGGCCGATTACATATTAAGCAATAAACCATTCAATATACATAATAACTTTGTACTTCTTTTCGAGATGGTGCTCTGCTAGCTTACAACAAAAACGTTAAGCAAAAAACATAGAAAATACTAACGACAAAATTGAAATTGTCACAACTAATTATGGTATAAGTTGCGACAATTTCAATTTATCGCCTTTTGAGGGTTTAGGAAACCTTTCATGAATTATTAAAGGCAGAATAAATGTTAAAATTTATACCCACGTTCACTATACCATTGCCACATCGCATAATTTGTTAAAGGTATTTTTTTAAAGTGATGTATGGCGTATACGTACTATTTATTTTTTGTAAAAGAAATAGGTTCATGATAATTCGCTAACTTGATTGAACTATAAAATCAAAACTTCCACAACTAACAGACAAATATCAAGTAATAAATATTTCACTATTAAAGTTTGTACCGCTTTCTTAAAAGGTGCGTCGTTAAATGGGTATCAATTTAAAAAATTAGCAAAAAACATACAAAATATTGCACGGCCAACTCGAAATTGTCAAAACTAATTTAGTTGCTTTTCGATTGGTGAATGTTGCTTTGCTAACTACACATTCACGGTTTTTTCAATTTATTAAGTCTGGACTTCTATTATTTTATTTGAAGAAGTTATGGTATAACTATTTAAGATTTCTGGCATTTCGTAGTCAATACTGGACGACGCAACTACCTTCATTTTTTGAGATATTAAAATTCAAAACATTAACATTTCTATTATTCTATACTCTAATGCACTTCAAATATTTTGTTTAGCCTTGATGTATAATAATGATGATGAAAAAGTATGACCTTTTAACATTTATATCACACTTGGAAAAGCCATTACAACAATCATGATGTTTGGCGCTGACCTTTTTCTGCAGAGAATTGATGTTAAAAAAAACTCACCGTAATATTGTACCAGGAATAAAACGATTTTATGGGCCAAAACTCATTTTGGTGGTATAATTTAAGGGCATGTTAAGCATGCTCAAAACCACTTATAAAAAAAAACAAATGAAACAAAAGTAATAATTTTAACAACCCTCGCGCTCCCATCTAAAAATAGAAATATAGGTATACACCTTCGAGAACTCTTGTAGGTACTCTCCAGCAATAATGCGCTGACGATGTTTATGTTGTTTTTATATTTTTCACATAACTCATAATTACCTTCCCCTTAATAAATAGGCTGTTAACATTTTGCCAGAAAAAAAAATTACAACCACCCTAGAAAAGTGTATATTATATATCTATGGAAAGCTTGGTCAAACTTTTATTGCTGAGACTGCTTTGCCATCAGGGCATAAATTGAAACAAATTGAACGAAATAATGCCAATTAGCTATAACCAGTAACCACCAATAAAAGTTTTAGTCTAATCTTGTTATGAATAAAGGACATAGATGAAAAAAAGAACAAACATAAATGAATAAAGCTAGGTATTGCAGATCGACTTACCTAGCTTACCTATACAAATTCTTCCCTCATTTGGTAGGAAAATAGAATAATACTTTTGGTATTGAAAAAAATAAATTGTCCTATAGTGAAATAACATAGTTAAGCCCTTGCTAGTGAAAGCCTCCATCAAGCGAGTTGGTATAACGAACACAAAGGATAACATAAATTATTTCTTTAACGATGACCATGACAAATGAACATTTTATTTCATTTATTCATAAACAAACAAAGAGACACAAAAGTTTTTATATTTATATATTTTTTGTTTCTGTTATAACAAAATAATGAATGACAAGCGAAAAAAGATAAACCGGAAAACTGGCCGACAAACAGCAGTTGTGGCCAAAAAACTGAAAAGAATAAGAAAAATAATATGGAGGACATCGCATCATCCTAGAAAGAAAGAAAGAAAGATAGAAAGGACGACAAACACTTAAGCACGCATCCTTCCACTTGCCGGGTCGGTTTCAGTCCTGGGCCATTGTAGAGACAGAGGCAGAGGCAGGGTATTACTTGGGCTGTTTTCCCTTTCACAAAATTAATGAAAACGAAAGTCCTTGCGCACTCGACTCGAGTGTCCACTTGGCAGGATTTTGATTCGTTTTTTTTTTTTGCTTCTTATATTCTTTTCGAGATCAAGGCGATTTCCTTTTTTTTCAGTTCTGCGTCATATCACAAGAGTGTCGTCTTATGAATCCTTTCTTGAGCTTCACAATCAGCCAACCAAAGAAATAAAATTGTATTTGAAGTGAAGTGACGTTTCTTCACACCGTTATGACGCGTATTGAGTACATCATTTTATTGAAATACCGGTGTTCCTGGAGGGCATTGTTTGCGCGGTGGTGATAGGACATAATATGAATTTGGTATTCATCCTTTGCTGCTTCTTCTTCTTCCTTTTTATTCCTATATTCTTTTTGTTACTTTTTTGACGCGAAATTGACATTGAACACGCAACGAAATTAAATGAATTGATGGCAAGGGAGCTGTAGGATTTAATTTGTTCCTTCCTTTGAGAAATTAATGGCAGCGGTAATAAATGACAAAAGGACACTTTAGTGCGCTAGTAACATGATAACAATGAGCATATGGGGAATATTCAACATATACACATAAAGATATACTCGTACAATAATAGTCCTTGAATAAGAGACTCAAAAGGATATCGCGCGGAGCTATACACATAGATATTAGAGCACATCATGAGAGATACAAACTGCGTCACAAATTACATTTAATTTTATTTCATTTGGGGTTTGTTCGTTTTGTATAAAAAAAATGTCTATTGATCGCTCACTAACGCATAGTGATGGTTATTGCAGGACGAAATTTATTGAATTCAATTTAAGTAAGCTATTGTGATTGTTGAATCGCAATGAATTGGTGTTGTTCATTCATAAAATTAAATCAATCGTAATGAAATTTAGAAATAAATTCGGGTTTTTTTTACATGGATGGGGAGAAAGGATTTTCTATACCTAATATGTATGTTTTTTTTTATAACGACATTAGCGACCTTGACTGATACAGCTGGTGCGTATGTACAACATTTGAAAGGAAAATATTGATAATAAAATACTTTTGGTGATGTTTTTATTCAACGACACACGAGATGAAAGAGTTGAAATTTGTAAAGATATGTATGTAGGTAGGTGTGTAGGTATAGGTACCTAATTCTTTTTCTTCCAAAGAAAAATGATTCCTTTCTTTGTGCCTTTTTATTTTCGATATTGTATAGGTATACATACTACATAGGCTAGGCATGTACTAGGTACATTTTATGGCATGTTATGGATTTGTACACAACATTGAACTCAAAATGTTGATCAAATTTTACATTACGACGATAGGGAAGACGAAAAAAGTGGGTCTCGCAGTCTTGTCTGTTCGTTTACAACCTAAACTCGGTAGGTATCTTCATTTTTTGGATATTCCCGATGTAGTCAGGTTAGGTAGGTACTTCTGTGGTGATGGTTCTACCTTCTACCATTTTGGTAATTTTAAACTAATTTAATTTAAATTATTTTGTTCATACAAGAGTTATTAATAATTTTAAATAAATTATTAAGTTTAAATTTAAATTTTCGAAAAAAAGACGAATTTTGGATTTAAAAAAAATTTTAAATTACATATTTTTGTTTTTTAAATTCGATGTTTCAAAAATGGACTGATAAATTTTTAACGGAATTGTTTTTTGTTTTTTAATTTCACCTTCATAAATAATAAAAATTGACGTACGATTTCTTTCTTTAAAAAATGTTAACAAATTTTGTAAAAATCGCTCCAACTTTTTAATTATTTTTCTTCAAATTATTTAAATCATACGCCAACAGCAGTAAAAATCTAACCAAACACAAAAAACAACCTCCATGGAAAAACCGCCTACCAACAGTTAAAAACATTATTTAAAACACCAAAAACCACTTTTCTATATCCAAAGCTGATATAAAATCTCATATGTATATTCTTTTAACATTGACAGCAATATTATTAAATATTCATGAGTTTTATTTTACCATTTTACCTTTTCCTATCAAAAAAAACCTCTACACCAATATACATAGTTCTTTCTAACTTACACCCACTTATCTTGAATATTTTCGTGGTAGCGCATCATTAGATAATATATGCATAAGATATCCCTATCACCAGTTTGACCGCAATAAAACCCTCTAAGAGTCTTTATCTACCTTTTGCATGTGTAATGTGATAATTATATTTAATATGATATAGATAACAAAAGACTTAGCTTAGTGGATTGGGTGGAACGTATCTAATGTCGCACGTGTATATGTATGTACATTGTACAGTCTTAAAAAGCATTGAAAATATGTAAATAAATATTGGTTTATATTTAGTGACAATTTAACATCCGCAGAATTGAAGCTACTAAACACATTGTGCTTCTACACGCAAGTTGTTCCTTGCCCATAACTATTTACTGGAGATTTTGATATAAACACTTATACAGTGAACTCTCTCATAACCGGAAACTGACGGTACCCAGAAATTTGTCCAGTTGAGAGGTATTCCTTTATGAAAAAAACAAAATTAAATTCAGAACGTTAAAAAAAAATCTAAAAATGTCTAGAATTTTCTTATTTTAATACAATTGCGTTTCCGTATTCGAAAAAAATTGGAGTGTAGTCTAAAATAGAGTGTAGCTTTCATCTGTCCCAGAAATTTTTTGTGACTTCACCGTTATACTCTTAATAATTGGACAAGGTGTGAGTTACTACCAAAAATTAGAGGAATAGACCTTAAAACCTAAAAAAAGGGACTCAACTTGCACTTTGTCCGCTTATGAGAGAGCCGCACTCTATTTGGGTTATTAAATTTCGTGTTCGCGTCTGGTTATTAGAGAGTCCGCTTATGAGAGAGTTATGTTAATAAAAAATCATGAATTAAAATTTAATTTAATTCTTTGGAATCTGTCCCGATGTGAGAGGTTTCCGCTGATGGGAGGTGTCCGTTTGGAGAGAGTACACTGTACTTACCACAATAATCAGCAATAAAAATATGAAGCATTGTTCTTCATCTCCACTTCCAGCTAAATACATATACTTTCTGACGAAAAATGAAGACAAATATGCTTCATAACCAAATGCTTTATACCCTACCCAATTCCATTCTTTGCTAAACTAGTTTGATAAAACTTGTTTTCATTTTTCTAACTTTTTCAAAGCAATTTTTTGTTTTAAATTTAAAAACCCGAAATGCATATATGGATATTTGGATGCACTGTGGTTTAGTTATTTTATTTGCTTTCGCCAAATAAATAACTAAAAAAAATCAAAATGTTAATCAAAAAACTTTTTGGCGAGGAAAAGGACACTAAGTCATCCCAAAGCCAATATGCGGCTCTGCATACAACAAAGTAGTTTGTCGGCGTCATCATCGTTTCGCAAATAAAATTTATGAAAGCGATAAAAGTCAATTATGGAAGATAAATTATGATTACACGCTTACGATTGTTAATTGAGCGACATGCGAGCTGTATCATGGTTGGATTGGAGGTTGGCTGGATTGAAGGTTGGTTGGAATTGGAACATAAACCATTGCCAGCTTTGTAGGATGACGCGACGACAACGCGACGCGGCATGGCATTATATCTTCCAAGAGAAATTGCAATAACGAAAGTCTGGTGTATGGGTAATTTAATATCAAATGCAATCACCGCCGTCGCTTACTGATGTTAATGTAGTTGCCCCATCAAAGGTCCTAAATCACAAACTTAACGAACACTAAATTGCAACAATCTCTGGGTAATTGAATTAAATATAATTTTCCTTGCCATATAAATACTGGTGAGACCGAGAATCCGCAGAGAAAAGAATTTGCAATTAAAAACCTACGATCTTTTGGTCAATTTTGGATAAATACGTCTCAAGCTTGGACCTTTTATGTAATTAGCTTCATCATTCCGAGTCATTAATTACGTTAGGATTTCCTCATTTACTCCAGTAGTAGTATATGTAGATTGTAGGTATGCATTTGATTTTCTATACTATTTTACACAAGAGAATCGAACAAAAAAAAATTTCCTTTTGTGAGAGCCAAATAAAAATTAATTGCAACAAATGTGATGGAACCTGTGCATTTAATGGCATATTTTTGCTGAATTTATTTTTGTCATTTGTCCTTGCTGGAAATTATTTAAGGCTTTTCCACCTCACTAACACACCCACATATATAAGCATTTTGGTCAAAGGACGAGCTGGCGATGACACACAGAAAATAACATAACCAAAAAAAAAAAAACAAGAACATCAAAAAAGTGCCATTATGGTAAATATATGCTTCTCTGGATACCGTTTGAAGGATGCAAAGGACGACCGAATGAACCCCATTAACGTTAAAAAGGGGGAAATCATCCACGAAATCGTTTAGCCATTAAAAACAGACGGTTGGTGCGGCATTTAAGGAGGTGCTGCTTTACCCGCGACCACCGCCGTCGCTCACGAAGTGGGCCGCCGCCGCCGCCGGGGCTTATAATTAAGTTTCACTTAAGATAAATAAATGTTCGTATATTTTAATCGTCTCACCGCGGGGGCGGTAGCATAGAAAAAAAAATTACTAAACTTTTTCTTCACCTATACAGAAAGATCAGGGTTAGAAAAAAACCCTCAACCGCACACAACTGGATACAGACTGAAAAAAGAACAAAAAAAAAATAGAACTCAGAAAAGAATTAATGGGCGGGAAACTGTAAGGAAATGCGTTTGAGCTATTTTCTTTTAATTTTCCATTTTCTTTTTCTATCGCGCACTTTCTGTCACAAAGGATTCTCATCATAATTTCGCCCAAGGGTGTGTTGAGGAGTTGTGGTAATGTTTTATTTATTTTTATTTTTTTTTTTTATATTGTTGTGTTTTTTTTTTCTTAATTTTGTTCTTCTGCTGACTTTTGTGCAATTTATGGGGTTAAAAGGATTAGAATTTAATTACAGACAGACATTTTTGAAAAGACCGTAATTTCTGAAAAGGCGGATGATGTTTTTATTTAGGTGGTGGCTTTTAATGCACGAATGCTTTAACTTTGGATGAAAGTCTTAAGTGAGAATACCTAAAGAATGTCGTAGGAGCTTCGAATTGTATGCAGAGGGGCTTTTAAAAATAAAATGCAACTGGATTGGACGAATTAGCTCTTGTGGCTTAGAAGTATATAACGTTACAATGTTGTCGTGGTTGGTTCAATAATCAATAACGAAATTCTATAATTGCGAAAAAGTCAAAAGTACTTACTAATAACAAAGATTTTCTTTGATTTTTATTTGTTTTTAAAAAAAATAAATTTTAAATGTAATAAAATAATACTTCTTTGAAGTACTAGATTATAAAATTGTAGCAAAATCAGTCAAGCCATTAACGAAATATACGGCAGTAAATCAAAAATAAGGAAATTTCTTAACAAGACTCTATTTCGGTTATATGTATTAATTTTATATTATAAGTACGAAGTTTAATAAAAATGTTTAAGATCTAGGTTATTGTTTATGGGTAGGGTATATACTAGCCTGTAGCGTAACCGTTAGTGCGTTGGGTTGTTATGTCGGAGGTCTAGGTTTGATTCCATCATCTTCTATTTAAAATACAGGTATCTCTTATCGTGACAAATTTCCATTCGGATTCGGCATAACAACTTAACAACACGCACACAGGAAGCTTTTGAGAGTTTTAAGTGAATAGGCTCTGATTCTCTACAAGCTGTCGTGCCACCAAATTTGGTGATTTATGAATTAAAAGTTCTTTTTTTACTTTTAAATTACAGCTGAAGAAAAAAAATTGTACCATAAAGGCTCTCCCAAATCAACGCGAAACATTCGGAACTACGAGGAAACTTTTAGCTGTCAATATATTTTACATGAGATTCGCTGGATCGCATCGTCACATTGGTTTTGTGTACTTTCATTTATCGCCCTGTAAATATAAAAGTTTCGTTCCCTGCTCTAGGTATATTCATTGACGAATCCGAAGCGATATAGGCAAGTGGAAAGGGTTGCTTGGCGTCATCAATTGACTTTTTCCTTAAAACAAATAACTTTGATGTGTGGTTTCAACACAAATTCCTGTATAGAAACTACGTTTGTCCTCCTCATGATCAAGTTTGTAACTATAAAAACAAAAATTGCACAAATTGTTTAGCGACCAATTTTCTTTTGTTTATCCTGTCAGTTCCGCGCACTAGTTTCATCGCAAAATTTCATATTTATTTTTGTCCATTCCAAAGTCCTTTGTGCTGCATTTCGTTGGCCAAAGCTAGTTTTACCGAATCGACGACGAAATGGAGACCTCCTGTGGATATAGCCTTGAGTTTGTGTATATGGAGTGTGCTTTTCTGATAGACATGTTTGCACACGAATTAAGCACGCGGGGTAATTACATAAAGTAGGTTTTGTGTACATACTTACGAACACTTATCGTTTGGCTCCTCTTTTCCTTTCTTTCGACTTGTCATAGCAATTGCATTTTTGAAAAGTGGACACGCCGCCATGCCGGCAGTACCAGAGAGGACGACGATGAGGACGTTGAGGAGGACATACGACAATAACAATAACAACGAACGAAAAGAGAGTGCATTTTGGTAAAACAAAAAGGATTTCATTTTCTTTCGTTTGGAACTGTCAGAAGCGTTCCAAGTTCCAACTTCCTTTTTGCGTCTCAGGACATGCGAGTGAGCTGAATTCGTTCCGTACCAGAAATGTCCACACACCAGTTTTTTTTTTTCTTACAGCTTACACCACCGAACCTCCGATGTAAAACAAATCCTTCTGTACTCTCGTTCTGGTGGTGGTGGTGCTGGTGCTGCATGTAGCTGGCTGTTTGCTGCTGCTGCTGTTGGCTGCAAATTTATTGTTGTAATGATAAATTCGTTTGTCATAGGACTTAACGCATTCCTGAGTCATTTATCATCGCCGCCGGCAGGACTTGCTTGATTTTCTTTTCTTCTTCCTTTTTATGTTTTTATATATGAATTTTTTTTTTTTTGATTCAACTTGAACGTCCGTTTGTTTGTGGATAAGCAGAAAAAAAGCAGAACACAGAAATTATGACAGCGCTCCAAAATGGATTACTTAAGGAAAGTGGACGACTTTAGTCAGTAATAAAAGGACATGGAATACAAAAACAAAAGGCTTGTTTTTTTTTATTCTTTGAAGAAACAAAAAAGAAAATGGTAATGTTAAGTAAGATAATGTCAAACGTTGGTGGTGTGCTGGGCGATTGGAGAATTGAAAGAGGCCTTGGGAGGATGTGGAACAGACGACATGAGGCAAGCAGTTTCAAACCAGCAAACCAGTCTGTTGGGGATTCCCTGATGGTTTTGAATCAATTTTTAGTAAATCGGAAAATGTCTTGCTTCGTACTAGTTTTGTTTTTGCTGTCTTTTCGGGGATTGTACAACATTTTTGCCGCATGCAGTGGTAGTAATGCTACATTTGTGGCAAGAAGGATGTCAACACCACAATCTACTGCAATGCCAATATCATCGGGAGAATCCATTGTCTTTGTGGTAAGGATTCCATAGATTCTATGACAACAATTCTCGCAATGTAGCTACGTATGAAAGTAAATTGCCTAATGGGTGATGGTGCGGTTTGGTGGGGTATTTTGTGTAATGTGTATTTTGTTGAATTTTGTAAAACTGTCCGTTTCTCCGCACTCCCCATGCAACTATAATGGTGCAGTAAGTGCCTCGAACGAATGTGAAAATGGAATCAGGATTGTAAGAGTATATAAGAAAATTCAATTATTTTGCAATCTGTGAGTGAGAAATTGTAGGTATATGTAATAAAGTGTTTCCAGGAGGGGGAGCGAATTTCTTTATTTATTTTCGTTTAAGGCGCAAACAAATAAGGAAAATTGTTCAATCAGATCAAGCAATTTATTATCTTTACCAGCACATAACAGAAAACACATAACCAAAAGAAATCACTGTTGAGCTTCGTATGTAATGGCTTGTAAGTAGGGAATGCAACCCCGGGCTCTTTTCTCAATCCCGGGATTTCGGGATTCGAAAATTTCAATCCCGGGATCCCGGGATAATCCCGGGATTCAGGTAATATTTAAAATAATACAAAAACCTTTCTAAACGGAAATAAAACCGAACATTTTTAAATATAGGTATTTATTTATTTAATAAAACAACCAAAAACGTCAACAAAAATTAGAATTAAAAAAAAAAAAACAACAAAAACGTAAATATTCAAATACATAGTTCAAGTTCAAGTTAACTTTATTGAGGCATTTTAAAAACAGTACAATTTGAATTACAATCATTTTTTTTTTTTTTTTTTGGCCGACTTAAAGATATGTCTGACTTAATGATATAATTAGTTAAATATCTAAGGGTATTATCAAAAATTCATGGCTATATACTATAATTGAAAATAATGTTAGTTTTAGTCGCTTGCTCCCGACGACCAATCACTGCTTTGCTCTTTTTTTGGCAATTATAACTTACTGACTAGAACTAAAACTAAAATTAAAACTAAAACTAAAATAAGACTATAACTAAAAAGAATCCAAATTGGATCAAAGAAATATGTTATTTTAAAGAAAACTTAACAAACTGTAATTAACAAAGGTTTATGTTAGCAACCACTTCATAAAAAATTTATATTTAAACAATATCATCAACCTCTATAGTTAGAAGGAGATGCTTTTTTGTAAAACGGGACTAGAAAGTTCGCATTTGTATCTGGTCTTAATAGGGTAGCGGACCCCTCATTAAGTAAATTAAACGGTGACAGATAATATTTGTTAGCTATACTGTCATCGATATGAGAGTCCATTAGAGACCTCACCAGTGGGTTTGTATGGGAACTTACTCGTTCCATCTTTTTTAAAAGAAGGTTAATTTGATACTCCATCAAAGGAGTAACCTTAGTTGCATCATAAATAATTTTGTTCGAATACCATTTTTTATCCGGCTTTCTAAACATTCCGCAGCAAAATCTTAAAATTTTTCGTTCGAATATTTCGAATTCTTTTGCCACAGTAGGTGAGATTGTAAACCAAGTACAAAACCCGTATGTGAGAATCGGTCTAATAAGTGTCTTGTACATAAGAATTTTTGTTTTTTCTAATAAGAACTTTGAATTTAATAATGTTTTTAGTGACCCAGTAACCATTTTGGCCTTTTTAAGTATAAATCTACCGTGTTTGTTAAAAAGAAATCGGTTCTGGAAATTTATTCCATCAAGATACTTTGTTTCTGAACGTAATGGAATAGCGACATTATTTACTTCTAATTTTAAGGATTTGCTTTCTTTAACTGCAAGATAGTGACCTTTCCCGCTGGCATTTCTGAAGCACGTCAGACCACATTTTCTAGTATTAATTTTCAATCTCCATTTTTTGAAATAGTTTTCTACAAGAGGAAGCCTTCGTTTGATTTTGTTAAGGGCTAAAGTTGGTCGAACCCCGCTTGCCAATATAATGGTGTCGTCTGCATAATGAAGTGAACCAGGTTCATCTGTTATAGGGTCTGAAAGAGGAAAGTCTTGCAAAAATACATTCAAATACATATGTATAAGTTAAATAAGTTAAATAAATTAGTTGGAATTTTACTTATAGACAAAACATTTTCCGATACATAAATGTAAGCGTCAAAATGAGTTTGTACATACTTATGTGTTCATAAAATTGTCTTGGGTGAGAACATAGTATCATTTCTTGTGTTTTGTTTACCCATACCCACACAACAACAAAATAGTGGTGCTGGTCGGTGCCACGTTCTCATTTCGGTCATTATATTATACATAATGATGTTTAGCATCCCGGGATCCCGAATCCCGGGATTGCAATCTCTACTTGGAAGTCATAATTAAACGCGCGTGTGATAGGAACGTATTTTAATACCTTACAGTTTATCTGTTATTTGATAAAGTAGATAAGTTGCATCTGATGCATTCCTTCTAATATACAAATACATACGTAGAGTTGTTCCTTAATAGTAGCGGTAATTCAATTCGAATTAGAAAAAAAGAATACCTAATGCAAAATGACACGTGCACGAGAAAATGAATGATTGTGTTGACAATTTGTGGGAAGTATCGAAAATAGTTAAGGAATAACCCTTAAGGTAAATTCTTTTCAAGAGTAACAAATTCCCCGAGGGATACTAATATCCTTATGTAATTTGAAGAATTCGGAAATAAGCGTGTAATTTTACAATGACGTTTAAAAATCGCTTTAAGAAAATAAAAATAGGGGTTGTATTAAAAGGTTTTATCTTGAGAAAATTTCGCACTAGAAGGGATTCATGACAGGAGCTCTTAAGAATTTTAAGAATTTTATAGAATAAATCATAAAATGAAGAAAAATTTAATTTTTTTATTTAAACAAAAAACAAGGAACATTATAAAAATATTTTTTTTTGATACAAGGAAAACAACTCACATTTTGTTGGTTCGAACCATTTCGAAATTTCCACATTCGCTAATATTTTTCAGGATTCATTCCAACTCCACGGTGTACTTATACAAAAAAAAATCGTCAAACCTTAGTTTATTCCTCTCTATTTGTGATAATAATTATTATTAAACATTCTTTTCGTTTTTCAGTTTTGAATAATGTTTGAAAAGAACTTTCTTTAGATGTTAAAAAACCGTTTTATTACAATTCTAAATTTATAGGTCTTGTTTGAAAATACCATTTCCGGAATTTTACGCTTGAAAAGTTCATGAAAAACCAAAAACTTTTGTCCGTGTGTATGACATTATGCTGGTCCTTATTTTGGATGATACTGAATTTTTATGCTTCCAGTATTTCAAAGGGTTAGAAATAATTTTAAACAAATATATTTCTAGTTTCAAGTTCCTTCCAAATATCATAATTTTAGCCCATGCCGCATACATTTTTATTTTTTCTATACAAAATATTGCGAAGGCTTTCAGTAAAACATTCCGAAAAAGTTAAATAATTTATGGAAAATTATTAAACTTGGCTACTTTATTATTAATCACCTTGAAGAGTTTTGTTGTTTTCACTTTTTTATAAATAATATTATCCATATTATGAAAAAATACTTATCTATCCTCTAATTTACAAATTAACTGAAACGTTGATAAAAACTATTTAACGAAATAAAATATATTATTCAACTGCTAATTCACGTTAAGTAGCAAAACTCAGAAAAAATCTACAATCAAAGAATTTGTTGTCACCAAAGATTATTATTTAGTCTGCCTATAAATAAACTTTCTCACTAACTGTTAACTTTGTGCACTTGTCAGTAATTGCTTTCTTTGTAACTCTATAGTAAAACTCAATGAAAAATATTTCTTCTGAATTTTTAACTTAATTCCTCATTAATCAGTCTATACTTGGATGAATTAGCTAATCAAAATGAATACATTTAATATGTTTGTATGATTTATAAGATTTTCAATATTTAATTAATTTCTCATTAAATATTTAACTTTTCTCGATTTTTTAGTAATAGACAACGAATATTATGAGGGTTTTGTACGAAATTTTAAAATTAATTTTTAACCATGGGAGCATATTCAATTTTAAAAGTTTTCAAAATGAGGACCACCCTAATAAACCTACGTTAAATTCTTTAATTAGGTACCTACAAACCATTTCAAAATTCAATGTAGAAAATATGATAATATGATTTTTAAATATCTATATGAAGACAAACATTTATAGGTATTTACAATGTCAACTTCCGACCTTAAATTAAATTCTCTTAGTACTAAGGTAAGTTTACATAATAATGAGTGTCCCTACAATTTAATATTCTCCTTCTTCCGAAATTGAAATACTTCCATTCGAATGATTAATAATAATTTATGACTAAGGAAGCACTTAGGACCTCGTGTGGTTTTAATTATGTATACTTTGTGTTTGTGAATATATGAATTCGACTTGCACATATTAATGTAGGTATATAATTACCTATACTTACTTATAACTCTGCTTATTTAACTTTTACTCCGTATGTGCCTTCATCATTCCTTCTTATGTAGTGTATATCTTGTGTACCATTTATACAAAAGAACCAAACGGAACCGGATGTATACTTCCATCATATGCCACTAAGAATTGATTAACATCGCAAATGTTCCATAATAACGGCACACCACCACCATTGCGCGACCGCACTGCCAACGTAAATCAATTGAGCAAATCCTTCTAATTCCATACTCTGGCGACCGCAAGGATTTTATTGTATACATACTTCCTGCATGCCTTTTGCCATCGTAAAATTAAACCTTTAGACCTATACTTCGCCTAAATAAACCTGAGCTTTAATCTTTCTTTTGTTTGCCGTTTTCTTCATAATATCATATTCATTATGTATGATATGAACCCCCTCAGTACCTTTCGACAGTAAAATATATGACAAATGGACCGAAAAACTAAGGAGAGAGTGAGCCAAAATAAATTAAATCCTTTGAAGTCACACGGAAAAATTTCATCCGCGCCGCCACCTCGCATGCTACCGATAAAATTTAAGGTAAAACTGTTAAAGGAGAGGTGCCATTTTTGTGAACATACTCATACATGTATGTATTGTACGAGTATATGTAAATACGTATTTACATATATATTTTATATATCCACTACCAGCTCATCCAGTTCCAGGGTAATAATTATTTTAATAAACTGACACGTGATCTGCATGCTTGTATGACACAACTGGCACCCCCATTCAGCCAGGCAGATGAGAAGCAAAATAATAATTAGTCCTTGTGCTTGATTCAAGGCTTTGTGGGTGAATCGTTTCGTTATTTCGTTCATGTCTGTCTCTATATGTAGATACAAGGACAGTTAATACACCATCCCTTGGGACTTTTCTGAATCAAAATATCCTTATAATAGTCTCATATAGAAGACACAAAGACAAAATCCTTCTTGCCTATTAAGAAAGCTTTGACCGTTTTAATTAGAAACATTTTCCTTTTGTGAATATGTCATTTTTCGTATATATGTATAATACTACATATGTATACTTATGCATATTATGCTCTTTAGATGTGTATATATTTATATACAATTTGACTTTAACACTTGACATGCCACATTGCCGGGAATGAAATGAAATTAACTTGTCCTTGGACTTGGCCAGGTATGCCAGCTCTGATAGTAGTATAGGTACCTTCCTAGTGGCAATTTGCTGCTCAGTGGTTTGGACAATCTTCTAAGTAAATCTTTTGTAATGAACGCACTCTCTTGCCAGCCATTTTATTTGGTGCTACCGGACTGCGATTTCTACAATAATATTCCACCCAAAAGCCCCTCGAGATATAAAGGAACCAATGTATAGTGATAAGAAAGAGAAAAGAAACAACGAAACAAAAAAAAAAAAAAAAACATCCAAAAACACTTGGCATTTCCCGAAGGGAATGTTGGAAAAATGATTTATGCCGCAGCTGAGTTCAGCTCCCATGCTATACACGCCTTCTCTCCTCTCTGCAACAGCAACATCAGCAGCATTCTCGCATCCTCTGCCATCTTTGAAATTAAAATAAATTTTTCATCTGCAAGCGTTGTGAGCTGTGACGTGGCGCGGCGCGGGCTTCTTTGATGTGTGTTTATGTAGCCTGTTTGTCTGTCTGCCCGGTGGGTTGGTTGGTGTCTTTGCTTTGCTTTGCTTATGGTTTGTCGGTCTATTTCTGTTTCTGTAAGTGCGGGCTGGTGAAGAAGTTCGCCAGCAATTTTTTTGATTAAAATGTTCAATATTCCACTGAAATGATGGGCAAGGGAAGACGGGGAAGCTGTGATTTCCAGTTCCAGTTTTGGTTTTGTTGTTGTTGGTTGTTGTTGTCGCTATTAAAAAGACGTGACTTTGGTCTTATTATGTTTAATTCTTGAGAAATGCCAAAACCATGACAGAGAACAACAATTTTTTGATGGATGCCTATGGAGTTGGGTGGGCCACTCCTCGCTATATGTTTACTCAAAGCTGCGATGTGCCTATATACTCCGCACAAGGAGAATCCCAAAGATGAACAACAAGAAACTAAGCTAATTTTAGGTATTTTCACAAAATTTTTGCATGCGGCAAGCAATATCTACGTACATTATAATGTATAGTAAGCCAGAGAATTTCTACGGAACTCTTAAAGTGCGTATGATGGTGATTCTTTAATAATAACGAAAATAAGGAGCAGGATGTTATGAAATGGTGTTGATGGAGCAGGCAGGCAGGCAGGCAGGCAAATCGTGTGTTCATTTGGGTGGTCTTTAATTTGGAAATAATTTTGAGATTTTTGAAAGGAAATTAACTTGCTTTGATGAGTCCTGATGAGGCTTGTTATTGCTTGGATAAGAATTTTATAATTTATAGCGTTTGCGATGTATTTATTCAAGAAAGTATAAATCTTCAATTTGGTATAATTTCTATATAGCGGATCAGTATGGAGTATAAAATTTATAGAGAATTGTTGTTAAGGCTTTAAATAAAAAGAATAAAATGATGCAATATTTTCTTATTTATAAATATTGTATTTTTCTTAGATTGCTTTTTTCGCATCCGCATTCTTAAAACATCCCTGGATTGGACTAACCATGACATATAAATATAAAAATCGGAATTACATAGGGTGTTTTGCATCTTACAATCAAAATGTATGGGTGTTAATATTTTATATCAATTTGTTTTCAATGCAAAAGTTGATTATTATATTTAAAATTCCAAAAAAAATTTAATTGAATTTATTTTTCAATTTTACGGATTTCAGTACATACTGAGACATTCTCTTCTTAATTTAAAGTCGAATTCTTAAAACCAGATATCTTAATTTTGAAAAAAAAAAAATAAAATAAAATAAAATAAAATAAAGAATCCGGAAATAAAAATTTAAATATGTATGTATGAATGGCTTAAAATCGTATCTAATTCAAAACCAAAGATATTTAATTTGTTTGGTTTAATTGACAGTTGACACTTTCGAACTCATTCTAACAAGAAAATGGTTGAGGTTTGATTGATGAATCATATTGTCAAAACCTTCGTCTTAACCTTCTTATAAGTTGATAATAGCTGGAGGCATCAACAACGGCATTTCATTTCAAAATCAACCGTATAGATAGATATTCTACGTCTTCCCTGGCTGTCAAAGTAAATTACTTTACTTCAGATTTATTTATATAATGACAGAGACAGCATAGTTGAAAAGAAAAAAAAATACACAAATAGTTGAAGGGCTATGTAATGTAGGTATAAGGTATACTCGTACACACAAGATATAAAATAGAATCGTTTGAAGAATATCTTCTTTTGAATCATTGTTTAACATTTATAGGGCTTCTTTTCGAATCACTTCACAAAGCTGCTGACAGTTCATTGATAAATTAAAGCAACACGCAATGTCATCCGCGTCTAACATTGTCATTGACGCGCGAAGCAAAAGGGGTTCAATTTCATCAAAAGCTGTATTATATATCTATGTACATTTGTACCTAGTCGAAATCAAAGCGATCCATTTAAGGAAAACAAGAAACAAATTCAATATTAAATTATTGAGCGATATTTAAGCAAATACTCCTACTGATGACATTTCCCAGAGACATTTATTGCGGTTGACATACGGTTGCGTTGTTTGGCATTTACCTACCCGTATATAGTTGGATGTTGGTTTGGTTGGTTGGTGCCTTTGCGTTAAAGGGTTGTGCTCGTGTCGTGGTGGCGAAACACTGTAAACAAAACTAAAGCCATTGAGCGGAGAGCTCAATGCTGATGAAAGTGTTTGGCAAACATTTGATCACATCAGAAAATTCACAGCTGTCCACGGAAACTGATTAAAATTTGATTGCATTTGTATTTACACAAAGTGTAGATACCTATACGTACATATGTATGTACTTATACCTACCTATCAGCCTGATTTTATGTGAGTTTTTGTATAAAAAAAATAATGATAAACGGGAGAAGAATGTGTTCTTTTGTGTTGCATATATGAGGTGTATTGGTGCTGGCGGTTCCTTTTCAGCTATCACCATCGGCTCATCAATCATTAATTCGAGGTGACCTACATATTTGTATATTTTTTTTGTTGTGTGTTGTTATCTTCAGAAGAGGGCAGGACTCTACAATATTGAATATACCACTCGCAATTGTGCGCATAATTAACAACAACAGACGGGGTTGAAGGTTCCTTCCCAATTTGTTCATTCTTCCCAAGCATTCATCCATAAATAACCGAACAAAATGAAAGCGAATAAAAATAAAACAGCAATTTCCCTTTGGAATTTACCAACAACAAAAATATCAATAAAAAAAAAAGGAAGAATTTTGTGTGTCCATGTGCTGCCACTGCAGCCGCAGTCTCTGCTGGAGGCCGACCAACCAACCAAAGCACCAGACACCCACCTACTCTCTTCTACCCACTCAACTCAGCTGGCTAAATTGATTTTGTGGCCAAATTAAATACCAAAAAGAGAGAACTGACGAACGACACTGCCAGATTGCTAGACTGCCAGATTGTCAGATTGCCAGACGAATGAACGATCAGACCAACCAAACAATCGGAGACAGGGCATTCATGTTATGTTCATGCATATATTCCACAATGATACAGAAATCATTTGAATTGTATACAAGAATGATGCGCCGCCAACCGTTCAAGGATATTTGATTTTTGCGGATACATTGGACAATACCATTCATTCATATCATATATATGATATACGACAGCAATTCATGTACACGTGTGTGTGTGGGCAATGGTCATGTTGTCCATAAAACCAAAGGACATTGTCAAAAGTCCAGTGGGCTGTATAGCATATAGGGTTGGGGTAATTGGGGGAGGTTGTGGTGGTGGCTTGCGCTGCTTTATTTCGTATTTGAGATTCAACAGAATTACTTCCGTCCATTTAAATTTGAATCAGAAATTAATTCCGGTTCTATGATTGCGAAAAATTGTGTCCAATGTCCTCGAGTAGCACCATCATCATCGCATGCAGCCTCCTCCGCATTATAGATACATATGTATACATTTTGTTTCGTTTATTATAAATAGGCTTTTCTGAACTGTCACAGAGCCATTCTGAGTTGATGATTAATTAGTGATTATTTGCATTTTTTTGTGTATATAAAAAAAGGCTTTTATTGTTTAGCTCTACGGGTGGCAGAAATCTGATTCGTTTTTATTTTTTATTGTAACTGTAATGACATATAGAAGAATATAGTGAGGAATTATCATTTAATTTAGGTAAAGGAAATTTAAGTTAAAGGCAACTTCTACACATATGTACATACATAGCGTATGTATACGTATTACGTATGTACATTAGTACCCCGAAGTATGTTTTTAATATTTATTCATAATTTTAACTTAAAATTTTACGAATCAAGGAATTATATACCTGCGGTCCATTTGTGTTTTTAATTTAAATGAAATTTTATGGGAAAATTTTTGAAATACACATTAATGTTGAGAGATAATGCGATATCATCCAAATGTCGGTGTTAAAGACGAGTTAACTACTGAAAAATATTTTTTTATTCTATTTAGATCCTGAGTTCTCTCATTGACTTTTTTATTAAAATGCTTTGTTTTCTTTTGATTCACGAATTAATTAAAACTTTGATCAAAAATTAATTCACGAATTAAAATATTTTATTTATACACAATCAATTGCTGAAGTAGCAAATCTAAGGGAAAATCTACTACATTCAAAAAAAAAAAACTCTGCTGTGATAGAATTTCGTTTAACTTTGTATTATAATTGACTAAATATTTCTTACAGATGTGTGTCCAAACAATATAAAAATAGAAAAAGCGGCACCATGATGGATGTCGCCTTTTTCGTAGTGTCGCCCTCTGTGTTTCGAAAGTTTCCATAGTGTGGCAAATTTGTTTCAATCGATTTTCGACAACTGAAATTATTATTAAATTTATTTGCAGGTTAAACCCGGAGCTAATACAGGCATAAACTGGCCCTCAGAAGACTTCAATACTATCAGTCCTATTAATACAAAACACTATCCGCTCCCTGCACGTGTTAGCTGGAACAAAGGTACTGATGCCAAACTTTTTCTTATTAATAAACATAGTTTTGCTATACGAAATTTTTCCAACACTTGTAGCAATATTAGGACTGGTTATTTACTTCCCAAATCTGCCTACTATATTACCTATTATTACCGAAGTAAAGTAATTAGTTTCTAAACGTCAAATTTGTCGAGTTTTAGTTATCCACTCGCAATCACATATTACACATTTATTAATAACAAAACTACAAGTAAACATATTTGAAAGGTCTATTTCGCAGTTGTTAGTGGTTTATCAAGAGGGAGTTATGTATATCAGTTGATATATGCACTTTAAGCGCAAATTAAATTCATGAACATGCATGTTTATCCTTCACAAAACAAGCCGACAGCTTCACAGGAATATTAAAATTCTAGGCAGAACCATATTTACCTCGGACTGGATGGCGGGCCAAAAAAAATCCATCTTCCACATGTGTTTTATTTCCAGGCGCTTAAAGGTTTACTAATTACCAAAGACACATAGATATATAAATAAAAAAAATATCATAGAGTGAATTAAATTAACATTCAGTCATGTGCGTCAGTAAAAGTATCGTTTATAATGAAGG
Organism: Epistrophe eligans; assembly: GCA_951394125.1. Lineage (NCBI taxonomy): Eukaryota > Metazoa > Arthropoda > Insecta > Diptera > Syrphidae > Epistrophe > Epistrophe eligans. Next base: position 1,710,745 of record OX596031.1, read on the forward strand.
TGCAGTTTGACGGTTTTGTCGTCACAAAAAAATTATTAACCTATGCGACAATAAACTATACCACGTAAGCCATCCAAAAAAAAGGGTTTAATTATGAAAATTGATGAATATCGGCGAGACTATAAGGTAAATATCAAAGGCTGCCACACACCGCTGCCGCCGCCGGCCGAGCCGCCACTGCCATTGGTCACGGATAACTTCAAATAATTGTTATTTTTTATTCTTTTGACGCCAAATTAAAGATTATCCCACCATGCAAAGACATACTATAAGGACATTATATCATCCTCACCGCCGCCGCCGCCGCCGCCGTATACATACACCAATCCACTTAAAGTTCAGTAATAATATTGGAATACACCCTAGGGGAATCAACTTCAATGCCAATTTTTCTGCACCGAAATGTTTTCATGTCAATCAATATTTTTATTTTTTTTTTCTCATTTTTTTTGTAATATAACGTTGAGGAAAACAAAATGTGATTGGAAAATAGAAAATAATAGAAAAAAATAGCTAAAACGAATTTGAATTACCCAACCAAGCATGAAACTAGAAATTCGCTATAGATGCGTTTCGCGGTTTCTCTTGGATTTTTATTATTTATTTACTTTTTTTAGCAGCCATAGTGGAATTTACGAATATTGTAGAGGAATACGAATATGAAAGAAGGTATACTAACACTGTTGTTATAAGGTTTGCAATAGAAAAAAAATTGGAACAATTTATAAACTAAGTTTATCAATAGAAGTTTTAAAAGTTTATATTCGTTTTTAATCCGAAACTCCTAAAATTTTAAACTCTTACTGCCATATTATTCGCTGATTTTAATCGATTTTAAAATTACACTTGGGTTAAAAATAAGTAAATTCCGAAAGCTTAACCCAAAAGCATAATTTTCACTCATTATACCTGGAAATAAACCCATTTTATTAAACCTTATCGCGTTCCATCCGACTCAATTTAAACTGCCCTCCTGGGAGTAGTTAAAGTAAGTACACCCGGGTGAAAATCACAATAATATCACTTTGTAATATAAAAACAAAACACAAAAAGTAAAAAATTGGTTGCAAATGTCAAATTATTGACATTGCGTAGATTTAAAATCGGTTTTACATGAGGTTCTAACAAATTTTTAATCCATCAAGTTTAATGAGTGTTTTTGAGTAATATTATGTACATAAGTTAAAATTGTCGGGTTTAAAAAATGTGTGTTTTTAAGTATACTGAGTTGAATAAGAGTTGGGTGACCCTGCTTATAAATTAGCCATTAACAACTGATGGTTTAGTCAAAAATATATCTTCGGTAAATGCTTACTCACCAAATTTGGGGGGTTTACTCCAAGTGAAACTTCTCCATGATCTTGTATTGAGAAATTGGCTTAAAAATAGATACATAAAAATAATATTTAAAATGTTAAAAACTTTTCTATAAAAAATTATGAATAAAAGGAATTTCTAAGACTGTTCTTTAAAATAAATGAATTAAAATACTAACTGAAAATAAAAAAAAAAAAAACTAAACATTATAAAAATCCTCACAGTAATCTTGTAATTTAATCATAGGAATTAGGTACAATTTTTTCGAAATAATTAAAAATCATTACATTAAAAAATGCTATTTAAATACAATTTAGAGCTGGGCTTCACGTTGGGCGCCAATTTTAGTAACATGTAGAGATAAATATTTCACTTGCAATAGCTATCAGAAAAAAGAAACTGAGATGATTTGGACACTTTTGGTGTATAGATATAGACACTTTTTCATTAACTCAACGATTTTTTGAATCTACTCCTTATAAGAATTTAACATACATATGAAACTTCATCTAAAGTGGCGTGTACCTATACATAGTACAGAGAGTTCTCAAACAATTTGCAGGGCGTAACTGGAGGCAGCTAGCTAGACAACCGTGGATTCTAAGCGTCATTTAAAGTAAAGAAAGTAACAATTAAAGAACACTAAAGTAAAACATTAAAGTAAAACACAAAATTCTTGGCAGAATGGTTTAATCCAAAGCTGTATGTTTAGTAATAGTGATTTAGCTAATAGGTATATTTCTTCCTTCAATTTCGATTGATCACACCTAAATACGAAAAAAATGTTTTTTTAAGGTTTTTTTCAGGCTCCACGTTGGGCGCCAAACGTGGCGATAAAGAAAATATATCAATCCACTTGGAACAAATAATACTACTAAGGTTATAATTGTATTTCTATAATTACATCGTCTTAAACCCAAATAAACTTACAAATGTGGCAGCTTATGAGGGTTTTTTTTTGTTTCGACAAACCGTTCAACTCTACTGTAAATATGTGCTGAGTGTGCACACGCAATTTCGATTGTATCCTGTTTTTCTCTATTTATTTGCTCTCGGTTTTTTTTTTTTTTTTTGTATTATTTTTCAGCAGAAACTCTTGTAGAGAGGTGTAGCGATAGCGGTAGAAGCTATATAGTGAAAATTTCAATCTTCGATACGTTTTCCCTTGCGGTTTTATCGACGATGGTTTGATGATGATGATTTTGTTGGGTTGTTCGGTTCGTTTTAGGTCGACCGCATCAACGAAATTGAACACGTGATTTCGTTTACCCTCCGAATGCGATGGATGGTATATGTGGCGCAGCGGTATGTTTGCATTTGAAATCCTTTGTGTTGTTTATTCTGATTTTAGATAAAAGTTTGTTTTTCCACGGGATAAATTTAATCCTGTGCCATTGCAAAGGGCATAGGTTATACATTTATATTTTGTTTTGTAATATTAACATGCGCACTATATAGGGACATTAATACAAAAGCTCATTTTTTTATTTTGTTTCTGAATATATGTAGGTACGTCCCTAAAGAATTTTTTGTTTTCAAATAAAAAAAAATGAGCTCTATAATCGCACATGCGATGTTAATTGTTTTTTTGAAATACGATAAGAAAGTTTGTTTTTCTTGTGCTGAATAGAAAATAATATTATGATACATTTTACCAGACCAGATCTATTTTCATGTTTGAGCAGAGATACCCATTTATATTTTGAAATATTACACAAAAGAATTATTCTTGTATACCTCTGGATAAGTAAGGTACACAAATAGAATAAAAAAGTAATTTGAATAAGCTGACGAGTTTTGTTTTTAAAATAAACCATACCACCAGAAAACAAAACAACCATTCATTTTGATAATCCTTTATTTAAACGATTTCTTTATTACATTTATTTTTGTTACAAGCTGTCCTATTAAAGATCCTTTTATATACCTATTATTAATGTAGGTAGGTATTTTTTTAATCTCAAGGTTCAAAAACAGATTCCTGCGTCATTGTCTAGATTTTTACGGGCTGTACACAAATTTTATTCGCTTTGATTATATGAGTTTCATTTACAATAATTAAAAGTTTAAACCCGTATTCCGTATTTTTTTCGGTTCAAAAGATGTAAAGTCAGTTTGGCTCATATCACGTTCAATGCGAATCACTATTTTAAACAAATTAATTTTGTTTTGGCGTTTCACGATAAATTATCTACCAGTATTTTCCTCTGGAGATCGTCATGAACTGACCCGCTTACGAAGCTATATCTAGCTATGCATTCAATTTTATAGAATTTCAGTCTTATTTATAAACCGATTTGAAAGTATTTCTAACTTAAGACAGATGTCCAACTCTAAGACCTTATTTATAAAAATTTTACAAATTTGTATAAATTAGAATAGATATCTACCTTGACGTTCCTAAACCTCTATAACTTAAAATTATAACTAATGTGGATGCAAATTGAAATCATTTTTAAAATAAAGCCCAATATTAAATTTTTTTAATGGAATTTATATTCTATTTTTCATTATGATTCGTATAATCTTTGCTGAATTTACAAGATTTGACTGACCCAGCCTTGGTCAAGTGAATTCTATCTCACTTAAATTATTAAATTCTTTGCCCATGACCAATTTTGTAAAATATCTTTATTTTATGTTTCAAATCAAACTCAAAATTAATTATGTAACAGATACTTACAAAATGATGACTTAATATTCACCCTTATAACCTTTCTATCAAATTCGGATCATTAGGGTGTACTTCAGGAATTGTGTATAACAGTGATATGTAAGTCCCTTTCGTATGATTTCCGTTTGCATTTATGAATTTAAAAAAAAATTAACTAAAATATTATATCTCTGCTTCCATTATTTCAGTTTTATTTACGCATGAGGTGAGGTCATTAATGATGATTGCCAAGTAATGGACCGAACAGTAATTTATGTCTGCCAGCCATTGTCTTTTGATTTAATTTTTTCTGTACGTGTCATATAAATCTGTGTGCCCGGTTAATGTTGCTCATGGTGCCGGTGCCAGTTCGGGTCTCAATAGAAGGTGATGATGTTGGGTCAGCAGCTTCTTCATACCTAGCTAGCTACCATACTATCAAATGCCATCATCACCCCTTCGCTTTGTGAATTATAGCTCCTGACAATAATTGTTGCAATGGAATTGATTTTTCTCTTCCCACCTGGCCCCCCTCCTCATCGTCCATCGTTACAATTTTGTCTTATGTCATTGATTGTGAGTTTATATTTGTTGGTGTATGTATAGTTTTTTTTTTATTACCGTGATAAATGCGATTTTCGTTTTATTTATGTTCGTGACATCCTTTTGTTGGGTTCTTCCTTTAGAGTGGTGATGGTCAATATAGAGTAACCCCCCTGGGTAATCACTTACTCATTGCTGCAACAGAAAAATAATTATTACAGCCCATATGAGTGGCATTTTTACACAATCAGCATCGTTTTTATGTGGATTTTAATTAAATTGCTTGGAACTTGTAGTTATATACAAGTGGATTGCTTTTGAAGGTTTCTTTAAGAGAACTAATGGTGTGGAAACAAATGTGATCACAGCGTTAAATATTTCTTTCGAATTGGGATCCGGGATCCCTCAGGGCTGACATTTGACTCCTATTAACTTCCGAAAAATAAATAAAAACATCTCCTTCTGTCAAACCCCTGAGGTCTTGTTTCATTCATTCATTCATTAAAAAAAAAAAATAAATTTGTTGTTCCCCCTTTAGCCAAAGGCATAGCATGTGTTCCCACACTCGCACAAACCAAAAAAAAAAACCCTACAAAAAAGAATTCAAAGAATTTTTATCCCTCTGCATAGCAACAACGAACAACTGTAAAATTTAGTAATTTCAGTTGATTGTCGTCGAGTGTTTGTGTTTGCATGCGCCTCACTTTTCGTGTTCGTAAAAGGTGTCCTATAAAAATTCTATTCCATTGAAGGTCGTGAGATTTTTCAATGGCACAGTTAGTGCGAGCAGCTGACCTATCCAAGATAATAGTTTATGAAAATTCATCCTGCAAGAGGTGCACAAGGCACACGGGCGTAGTTTGTAGTATGTAGTAGTTATAGGTCTGGCACTGGCACTGGCATATGGCAATAGCAATGGCACGATCATCGCCATATCGGCTGAAGAAAGGATTGCACGCAAAAGAAGAATAGACAGAAATTGAATGGTGGGAACCACAGGCATCGTGGCTCTTCGTCCTCATCCAACATTGGTAGGCTATATCATCAGGATATCCTGTTTGTGTAGGTTTTTGTTTTTGGGAATTTTTAGCAATAAAACGGAATTGCACTTGGAATGGAACTTGTTGTTTTGTGAATTTCTGCTTTGTCGTGTGTGTTTTGTTCCGGTATTTTATTTTTTTTTTGAACAACCAGCGGTTACGGTGTTGGTACATGTATTTGTTTGTATATATATTGCCTATTAAGTGTCATTAAGGATTTCCTGTGAGTGGTTTGGTCTTTGTGTTGTTTGACTGAGAGGCGAAACAGATGCCTTTATGGGCCATTGCTATGGCATGATGTAATGCCGGCTACAGCGACAACGGCGTTGTTTCTGTTTTTGCTTTCTTTTCGTCTCAGTTTGAATTAATTTTGTGTTATTTTCAATGAGAGGTCCTTGTGTAATGCTGGGAATAGTGGGAATTACTAAGAATCCAAACAGCTGTTTTATTTTATAGAGAGTTCTCCAAAATATCTATATGCATTCCGCAAACTCTCTATAAATGTCAGTTGAATTGATAGAGACACTTGCTCCCGAAGATCATCTTCCCGGAGCTCCATGAACCAACTGTGGATCAGCCATTGTCATCTGGTTGCATTCCGTAAATATAGATACCTACCAATACGAATTTAGAAATTTCTCAAGTCAACTGCATTCGAAGGCTCCATTTTGAGTTATTTTTATTTAAATATTTTGCCTGTTGTCAGTCCTATATTTTCAACAGATCGACCCCATACCATATGGTATGATATGGTTCCTTTTTGCTTCTGGAACACCATCAGAAGCCAAAGCCGAAACAGAGGCAGGTTCTTTGACACGCCACGGTCCAGAGATGTTTTCTGTCGTTTATAGCAAGCTGTTATACCGCTCCCACAGAACACAACATCGTCGAACGGAACACATGATGTTTGTCGTGATTAATTGATGTATTTTGGGTATTTCTAAATTTGGCAGCAGGAACGTTTTTTTTTCGGTGTTAGTAGTAGTTGAACAACAACGACGCACGATCAGTCTTTGTATATTCATATGTATCTACATTAATAGTTGGCAACAATTCAAAAACTTTCTTTTTATTTTTTTTTTTTGAAAATGTGTCTTTTTCATGACTTGACATGGATGAAACTTAACAAATCGCATTTGGTTTTTATTTTCTCAAATTGGACTCATTAGTTTGAGGAGGTCTTTTCGTTAGCTATTTTTTTTTCTGATGGTTGGTGTGAGCTGATTTTGGTCGATGTGTGACGCAAAAGATATTTGATGAAATGATGATGGTTCCCAGCATGTGGATGAAATTGTTTCGTTTATTGAATTTAATTTTAATGGATGGATTTTTTTCACTTGAATAGAATTTTTTTTTAAATAATTATGTAATTTTGTTTATTGTTCTTAAAAGTGTCTTTGAATTTGATATCCCCAGGATATTTTAGTCATAAATTGTTGGATGTCTTTGTTGAGTTCTGACATAACTTTGAAAATTATTTAGTATGACCAAATTGCACTTTACCTTCAAAATTTGAATTTTCAACATTTTCTTCCAATCATCCGAATATCGCAGAATCTTTTCGAAATGACGCTCCAAATTATCATACAAAAATTTAAACTTCAAAAATTGTTTTAATTAGTGTCTTAACTCCGAAGATCGTGGGATCGAATCGCAGCGTGTCCCACATAAAAACAGAAATGCTTTTTTTTATAAGGGGTTTTTGTGTGATGTGCATCTAAGTGCATTGGCTCAGAGGAAGATTGGTCCAAGTTCGGGTCCTAGCTGAACATGAAAGCTTTTCAATTAAAATTGAACAATGACCAAGCACCAATGAAAAAGGAGTTTGATGGTCTAGTAGTCGTGAAATAGCCATAACTCCAGCCTATAAAAATCTTGGTTGTAATTCACCCAAGTGTTTGTTATATTCAACTACATTTTAAGTTCTGGCAACACCTTTGTATAACATAATATGGTATTTGATGAAAATCTAAGTCGATGTATAAGGAACGTCAGAGTAGGGAACGCTCTCTCTCTGTCCAGCATCCAAAGGGTTAACTTCAATAAGTTTAATAGTAAGTTAATATAAGTAATTATAATTTGTACTTAAATTGAATAAAGAATTGAATAAATATTAAATAGTGTTGTTTCATTCAAACCTTTAATCAGAAATGTTTTTTTTTTTTGTCACGGGAACTGCATCTTGCGAGGAATTGACAAATCCTCCAATAGTTAATCTTGTAATAAAAAAGTGTCTCTCACATTAGCTGTTCGGAATTGGCAACAAACGGTAGGTCCCCTCTATTTCTGCAGACACGCACACAGGAATGGTTGAGAGTTAGTAAGTCACTAAGCCCTGTTTCTTAACGAGCTGTTGCACCACCAATTTTCCTTTCATTATTTTACTAATAGAAATATCTGAGAATTGTGTTCCCTTTTTAATCAATGCAGCTGACCTTACCAAGATATGGTCATTTGATTAAAAACGATTACAAAAATTAACCTTCAGGTAGGAACATACATTTCAAAGTTCTGACCATACTGTTTAAAGAACGCTTGCTAATTTATTCTTTGGAGCTAATTATTTTAGGGAACATTTGGTCTCTGGTTCATATTAACAACCCAGAGTCTGTTGATTCGACTTTTAAAGCACTTCCTTAACATGGGTAAGGCAAATCGATTATATTTATATTAAAAACAGTCAAAACACAGTCAAATATTACGACATTTCGGTGATTTTTTTTTAGTATGTGTATCTGTTCTAGCTGTCTTACATTTGACTGCAAATCATTGGTCACCTATAAAAATAAAACAACTCTTTAGCTTGATTCTCGGGATCAAGTAACTTCTTCATACTACGGAATCTCGCTAAATCGGTCCACAATTTTATATTTATTCTAAGTCTATAAAGCAATAGCAAACCGAAGCAATCCGATCCGGTTCTTGGCCTTTGGCAACTTTTTTTGTTTGATAATCCTTTTTTTTGCAAAAAAAAATCTGACCATCAGGCCTCTTGAATAGCATGAACATTTAACATGTCTCCAATATTGCCCCATACCTACAGAGCCTCACCTCATATGATACAATACACGACCACTTAAAAAAACGAGTGGTTCCCTGAATTGTTTCACAGCTTGTTCGTTGCAACCCTCAGCCCTTTCGAGGGTGCAACTCCTCCGCTGAAAAAAGTAAGAAGAGAAGGCTCTAGAGATTACGGATGACAAAAGCCAAATGTGGCCAAGTGATGAATGCCTGCCACTGGAACAATCGCCCAATTTTTCATTGTTGTCCGCGACGACGACGCTTCGAACAAAAAAAAAAAAAAAAAAAAAAAAACTCACAAAACTGAAAAAATGTTAAAATATAATTCTGTAAAGCCATCAACTGTGTTAAGCCCCTCTTGTGTTCGGTTTGTTCGTCCCGTCCGCCCCAGGACTATTGAATAGTACATCAGGCTCAGTCGGTTTTATCTTCTTTTTTTAAATATTTTTTTGTAGGTAGGTATTATATTCTTATGTTGATTCTGGTTTTGGGTCACGTAGCACCACTCATGCACGCACCTCTGCTCCGTTGTTGAATTTTATTTCCATTTTGTTTACAGTTTTTTGTTGCATTCACAATTTTATTTAAATTATTGTTTTATTTTTTTTGTTCTTTTATTTAATTTTATTTTGCTATATCGTAAAGTGTGTATAGGGAGTAGGTATAGTGGTTATATTGTTGGATCCCAGTCTACGATGCGGAGGCTGTTTCGGGTTTCCTTTAATAATAATTTTTGTTAAACTTTTTTTTTGTGAAAAAATAAAATTGTAAAGTGCATTCAGTCGACGACGACGATGGCCACCACCGCCGCCGCTATTGTTGTGTTGCGGCTGCACTTGTTCTTTATTATTATGTTGATTTCGAAAATAATCATCGGACAAACTTCTCCCGAGTTCGAGTCGGAGTCAGAGTTGGAGAGTGGCATTGTATGTAATTAACACGAATTTAATTATTTTTTTTGTGATGCAAGTAATTTACTTTTGTGTTGTGTACGAGTTAAGGCACACTCGGCGGGTATCTGCGGATCCATATTTATATCTTTTTATGTGTAGTTAACAGGAAAACAATTTAAGATAATGTAGTTTATAGGAGAAAATACGATCGGGTTTAACTATAATAATATACAAAAGCTTTGAAACCTTATTACTTTCCCAACTGATTATATTCATATACAATATATGGTTAAGAAAGACTTGGTGCATATAACTTGTAACACTATACATAAACTCTTTAATCAGCATTTTTTTTAAAATATTTTTGCTTTTTTAACATAATATTCATAACGTTTTTATTCAACTTCTGTACAGAGAATTTATACGTATGTAGGTACTTCCTTAAAGAATAAATTAAAATTTTTCTCATTTGAAACGGGTAGCACAACCTGCTTAAACCATTTTGATCAAATTTCGTACTTTTAAAATATAAAATGAATACCAATTGGAATAAAACTGCGTTTTTTCGTTTTCTGTCATAAAGTTAAAATTTTAGCAGAAATAGGATTTTAACGTTTTTTGATCAAGTTTAATTTTTGGGTTTAAGTATATCTCGTTAATACTGATGTTGTTACATTATGCCCAGAACTTTTTTATATTTAATTTACTGTTAGCTTAAGAAACAGTTATCCAGTAGAGAATTCATGCGGATCCTCCTAAAAACATCGAATGGTAAAACATCATTGAATGCAGAGTTAACTAACCAAATGTGGTCAGTTAACTCGGGTTTAACTTCAATCTTGCAATAAAATAGTAGTATTTAGTATAAATAAAATCAAAATAAAAAAAAAAATTTTATTAGATACCTATAAATAAAAAATTCAAAGAAAAGTAAATAAATAAAATTTTAACTTATTCAAACTTTTTCCTCCATCACTCCTTACATCACTTTACCATACCATCCATTCGTAATGTCAAGGTCAACCCACATAATAAAGTACAGTTTAGATCCAAAAGAGCAAGTTTGTGGGATCTAGTCGTGAATTTTATTTTTCATTAATTAAAAAAAAAAAAAATATTTGTTTATTTAAATTTATTTATCATACCTAGAAAATATACAAAACAAAACTATTTTAATTAATCCAACTCCTGGTGACTGATACAATTCTAATCGCACGCCACCGGATCTTTCCACTCAAACCTGCCAATCAAACACTATAAACCCTCCATCTGCCGACATTTTTCTATTGAATTATAAAAAAAAAAATAAATATAAAAATAAATAAATACCTAAAATATCATGATTCACTAAATCCCAATCATCCCTGATTGAGCACTGAACATGCCTCTCTAGAAATCACTTGAACAATGGATATTTTGCAGAAAAAAGACAAGCACAAAAATGTAGAGCGTACACTCTTTTCTTCTCTCGAGAAGTCCTCTACGAATGTACCTATATGGTCGAGTAGATATATTATATAAATATGTATGGAGGCCATAATAATCTTTTGCATGTATATTATATCAGGATCACAACAGCAAGCAGTATATCAGACCCGTAAACCGTAATATGCATGAGAGGACATCCATTCTCCTTGCGCAGTAAAATCCACTTGAGCTTCACATCATTCGCAAAATAGGGAGAAATTTGCGGCTGATTTTAGCATTAATTGAACTTGAACGTGTTTCACAATAGATGTATGTATATATGGTCCTGGGGACCAGCATATTGCATAAGGATCCTGCCATTTGTCATTTGCCAGCATGAGTATATGAGTGGCGATTTTCTGAAGCGTCATTCATATTTAATGCACACGCACCCCTTTAAATAGGATTTTTTGTGTTTTTTTTTTTCAAGCGTCCTTTGTGCTTTTGGCCTGATGGTGGATGTGGAAAGTTGTTTATGGGTCAAATACTTGTGCCAAGGAAAATCTGAAAATTTATTCGAAATGATAAATTTTTGATATACGGCAAAGCCTTTATAAAGGAAAAGGAAAAAAGGTCCTTCCTATTCTTTCAATGCGGACTTAAATTGAGTATAAATTTATTGTCTTGGGAATATTATTTTTTCTTCTTCGTTGGTATCATCAGAGATGCTTGGTTTGGTTGGGGTTTGGCCAGTGCGAATTATGAAGGCAATTTATGTTTTAGAAGATTCGGAAAGGTGTAGGTACACCTACCAACCTGGCAAAGGACTTTTTCCCACAACGAGTAACTTTCTTTTCCTTTTCCCCAAAGGCACCTCCTTTCGTAGTTAATAAATTTTCTTGCATCTCATCTCCGCGTATATGGACGGCCTATATAGAATGTCGGTAGGTTAGGTAGGTACTTATATCAAACATAATTACGTATCGTAATTTCTTGAGCACATGGCTGATTCGTTTCGGTGTTATGTTTGCAAACACTTAACGCATTTTAGGTTCCAAAACGGTTCTGTGTCCATTAGTCCTAGAAGGTAATTCTTATGGCACAATTCAGAAGGTATACATATGTACCTAACCGACTTAGGTATATGTTTCTATTTGGAACCATATGTTCCTGATGCTAGAAGAGAACACTAGCAAGCGGCTTTGTTGATGTTAATGGACTTCGATGACTTTTCTAAAATAAATGAATTGAAAAAAAGAGAAATACTCCTAATGTTATTTTTTTTTTTTGTTTTTTTTTTGAAAAAAGGAAATTTGGTACACCTACCTATCTACATTATGTATTTACCTATAGGCGGAACAAATTTTATACACACGTGACCAAACGATTATTTTATTGTTTTAATGTTTATTTTTCATTTATTAATGTCATGTCGTACTCCGAACTAATGTTTTGGGAAAAGGTTTTTAGATTTGAACAGTAATTAGTCAGATTCATTTGATAAATCTAACATATGGTTCTATAAAGTTATAGAGGTGTAATAAAATTTTTGCAACGGGACTTGGCTCTTAGAAAAAAAAAGGATCCCGTTTTTGTTATTTATTTATAATACGAATTTAGCTAAAACATTGCAACTATGTCGTATTAACATACATGCGGTGTCAGAAGTAGGATTCAGCTGAGCAAACAATACAAATAATAAAGGAAATAACAAATGTTTTATAGAGCTGTAAAGGTTTTTAGGCATGGTCTGCTCATGTTCCTATGTACATGTCAAAGAATGTCGATTTCAAAAATAACACAAAATGCAACTCACTCTCAAACAAAACCCCCAATCAAATCAAAAAAGCAATTTCGCATCACTCTTAAAATATAAAAACAAACAAATCAATCTGTTCCGCTTGGATTTTCTTTTGATGTCTGTTATCATTACCCTTTTAAATAAAACTAAACAAAAAAAAAAAAAAACAGGAATAAGTTTTGAAATTTTTTTCATCAGACTTTGGATACAACTTAATTTTCGACCACCAACAGAACCCATATACATATTCCTATAGAATATAGATAGATATCCATGTGACATTTCAATTCACTGTAACCGACAAACCGTGACGAATTACCTTTTTTCTTGTTTCGGTTCTTCTTCCAGGCTCTCCTCTGTACATTTATAATATTTTAATGCTACAGGGTTCGACTGTTTTGCTTTATTTACCACACACACAGGACTTTCAATGGATATGTAGAAAGACTTACTCGTATATACTCGTACAACAGTAAAATAATTTTGCATGAAGCCAACATAGAAAATCAATTTGTATGTCAATTATATTCCATGCCAAAGCAATGATGGAAATTTCCAATTCTAAAGGAACAAAAAAAAAACAAAAAGGAATTGAGTTGTAGGCGGAGAAGGCGGATGCGAAATTCAAACACACACACACTCTGTGTGTTGACAAAAAAAGGGAACTAGAATTTTTGTTTTTGACTAAAGAGAGAGAGAGAGAGAAAGAGGGCGATGGAGAAAGGGACAAGGAGGGTAGAAGAAGATACGCAAAACAATAACTCCCATTGACAATTCTTCTACGTACCGTAACGATGACACATCCTACTGCCTGTATTGTCGGACAATAGAATTTTTTTTGTTACTAAAAGAAACAATCACAAAAATGAACAGTAAACCAAAAAAAAAAAATAAAGAAGAAAAAGAAGCATAAAAACGGATACATCGAGCTATGCACAACAGAAAATGATTGAAAATATAATCAAAGGATGGAAATACAAGGATATGGTGAACAACACAAATAAACAACTCGCATGGCTTCAATTGAAAAGCGGAAGAATGTGTCAGCTAATATGTGTGCTTGCGCAAGTTGGGTGGGTGGTGTCGTCGTGGAAACGATATTTTTTTTCTTTTTAATTCCGAAAAAGATGTCGACAGGACCGCTTTTAATGACATGAATTGTTCCCTGTGTTTATAGTCGATTCTTTTGAATTTAAACGCCGCCATCGTCCTCGTCGTCACCAGTGTTCTCTGCTGAATGGAGGATTTTGATTTTGTGGTTCTTCTGACAACCATATACATAGACAAAATTATTATTAAACACTACTATAGAATACCTACAATGGAAACACAAAACAAGCAATATGACATACGTTGGCGTCGTTATCATTGACAAAATAAAAATTAAAAAAAAAAAAACAAACATGAGCATGGTTTTTCCTAGAATACTCGTATCGTATCTAATAAAAAGGAATTTTCTTTTAAAAATATTCATCCTTGCGTGTAGTTCATAATAAGAAATAAAACATGCAATGATACATAGATAAAGAAATGATTTTGGATTAAGTAGGTATAAGTATATCTACCCCCTTATCTTATTATTGGAATTTCTGGTTATAAGAATCTCTATTTCAGAAGTTTTATTTAAATCGACTTAATGTAACGCAGGTACATATTCCGTTACCCATAGAAAACCAAGGCTTATGTGTCATGATTACACCAACAATGGGCCCATATGCTAGAGCCTAAACTGTGAACCTCCATGCATATTCTTGACATCGTTTTTGGGGTTCTCATCAAACTTTACATATTCAAGCAAGCTCAATGAGCCACACCTGTACCACACCTTCTGATCAATGTACCTCACACGACCAAAATAGGTTCCACCATCACAATCTCAAAAATTTACAGACCCAGCCACGCACACACAAAAAATACCACCTCCTACCAAGTTTACAAAAATTTCCACCGTTAAACCATCGAGCAATCGAGCTGCTGAGCCGCTGGGCCAGGATCCTCTAATCACTACTATCGACAATAAGTACGCCGGTAATATAGTTTTTCTGTGCGCTTAAGTTAAGCCCCGAAAATTCTCTGGGTTTAGCTAAGCCCACAGGGGATTAGTTGTTGTTGCATTCAACATGGTTTGTTTAGTTCCGGACGGGGTTTTTTTGTCGTCCAATTCCACCCGGGCTTGCAAAAAAAAACACGGCTATTATTTTGTACTAGATATAGAGATATTAAGAAACTCAAATCAAACATGAATTAGGTATTTTTAATCCGTGAAATAAGTGCGAAAACTTATCAAGTAAAAAAAAAACAAAAAGTTATTTTATGTTAATTAGCTAATTCATGGAGTAATTAAGTTTATATGCCAAGTTTGTTTGCCAAGTGGGATTTTTATAAAAAGTGATTTGTCATTGTTTGCGTATAAAAGATTTCTAAGCTAGCTTTACTCTCCCATTAAAGCACGGCTATTACTATATTCAATCAACAAAAACCACAAATGTACCTACATTAGTTTGTAGGTCTTAAATTCCATACATTCCATACCTATGTTGGGTTTATTATATTTCTATCTCATTGCCCAACATTTAAAAAGCAACCCCTTCTCTCAACAAATTCTATATAAATATTTACCCATAGGAATACGATTTGTTAAGAATGACCTAACTATATGTTACATCAATGGATCAACAGATTAAAATTTCGACCTTGAACCTCGTCCTTAAGTAAATTCAATATAGAAAATTCAGACAAAGGAATTAACTGAAAAGACCCTATAGCTTTTAACTTATTTTGTTGACCTTCAATTTGCATTTCTACAAAAAATTGTTATAACTATGAGTCAAGTCAAGTATGTATATAAAATAAATGAACCAATGTATACATAAATATGTATAAGTATAGGTTTTAAATAGCGTGTGGTGGATTTATCAACAACTCCACCCAACGATTATTTTATTACATTCGAACATGCAAACCTGCTGGTTATAATTACAGCAAAATGCATTTGTATTTAAATTACCCTGCGATTTGCGCCAGAATTCACATCAATAGTCGAACAGTATAAAGGAGTGACAGTTTGTCTGGCACATATTCCAACAAAAGTGGGTGGTAGCTCTGGTAGCAGTGGTGAAATGGTTAGAAATATTGAAATAAACACTCCATTTTAATGACGGAAGACCGGTGATTTGAAAGTCATTTTTTATTTTTATTTTAAAAAATAAATCAGCTGTTTTAGTTTAGTAAAAATCGCGTTGATAAAAGAAAAATAAACAATGAATCCAGGGGTCTATGTCACAAAAAACTTTCACTTTGGAACTTAGCAAACAAATTATTTCTTGCAAAGTAAAAGTGCGAAGTGTTTCACAAAATTCGCAAAGTAAAAAGACTTTTCAATTTTTAAGACTTTTTTTGAAAAGTGAAAAGTGTTTCTTCTTCAATTTAAAATTTAAAAGCTCTAAAACGAGTAAAAGTAAAACAAGTATATGTACCTACAGGTCATACCTACCAAAACTAATGTCAGTAATTCACCTGGTTCTTTTATGGTTCTTTTATGTCAAATCTCTTTTCCACTGGATCTTCGGAATGTTTTCTTAGTGGTGTTATAAATCATTAACCCAAAACATAAGAACTATTTCTTTGCAAATTTGCGTTTGGTGAAACGAATTTTGCAGAGTGAAAGTGAAAAATTGCAAAGTAAAAATGCGAAAAGTGAAAAGAGTCTGGTGAAATAGATCCCAGCTTTTATATTTTTTTTATTTAAAAAAAAAGGAATTTGCGCAATAAATTAAATTAAAGTTTTTAAGAAAAAGTGATTTTTCTCACGTAATCAGTTCTCAGATTTTCCATAAAAATCTCAACATTTTTTTAAATCAAGTCATTATATAATTTATATATAATTTTTCACTAAATACAGAACGGGGAACGACAACGAAGGGAAAAATGAAAATCAGCGAAGATCTGGTGTATTTGTGATTTTAAATGTGCAAAATGCAAATATTTGACAGCAGGACGAGAACACGAACATTAATGCACAGAACGAGTGTAGGGTGACTGTAAACACGATTACCACGTCATCGCCAACAAAAGCGAAAACTTCTAATTCCCATCCTTGCTTCAAATTTAAATTGCAGTCGATGATAGCAATGTATGAATGGGTATATACTACGCATATTCGAAATTCGATGCTAAAATAAGATATTAGCCGTCAGATATATAGAAAACGCACAATAGGGCTATGAGCTTTATCAGATTTAGCATATCGGCATAAAACATGTTTGACATAAGGGTGCAGTCAATTTGATGTTTTTCTTTCAAGAAATTAATTAGCATTCGGCTTGAATCGCTTGTCATGAAAGTGTTGATGAAATGGTAGCCTGAGAAGCCTTTGAAGCGTTAGATATTTAAGTTTACCGTTGAGTTTTATGGAATACTTTGTCAAGTAATCTGTCTGTGTGATGTTCAGATATACAGTTTCATTTTGAATTTTGAAATTGATATTGAAAGATTTCCATAGAAATAAGAATCATCATGGATTATTAATTAATTAAATAATTTCAATTTTAACATCTAAAAACCTTAATGTGAATCCCTAAAGCTTAATCAGCGATGTTTAGGAATGTCCTTTTTCATGAGCGTACCTATTTAACTATACAGTCATTAAGTATCTAAATATAGAAAAAAAATAAATAAAGCACCGAAAGTAAAGTGTTAGTTTGTCATATACTATTTTTGGCGAATTCTTTAAAACAGCAACTAAAAAAAGAACTTTGAAGTTTTCCTGTGTATGTATTTTACCTTTGAAGCTTGTCAAAGAATTTATTTATAAATGAACATGAACAAAACAAAAACAAAATTGAGTGTTGTCAAGGTGTCTAAGAACTTCTCAGTAAGAAGTCAAATGATTATTCAAAATAATTTGTATAAATAATAAGAATCGACAAATAAATTCTTAGGCAAGTCGTAAAACACACAGTTTAATTTTTGTTCCATTCATTTATAGAGTCAAAATAACAAAAACCAACAAGATTTTTATTTACAAAAAAAAAAAAACAAAAAAATTCCATTATGAATTGTTTCGTTGAGTCAACGTAAAGTATTAATGTATTTTTATGAATTTTTGTTTACCTATGTACATGCCTTTCAGATTTCTTTGACAATATCCTTGAATATCTACGCCGTAATAAGTAGACCCCGAGTTTCTATTCATTTTGAAACACAGAAGGAATGAATGTAATGTAGTTAGGTATACGGTATACCTACTGTTCTTTTCCATGGAAATGAAAAATTACTTTTAAACTTGTTTAAGAAACATTTTAATTTTACAAAATTGCTAATTTTCTAAGCAGAAACTTGTTTAAATAGGATAACAAATCATTATAGAAGCTTCATTTAAGTAAGGATTACTATATCTCATTATTCCTCTCAACTCTCGTTCATCTTACGTTTAAAAAATCAACTCAACCCTCCGTTTCAAAAACAAAGACTTCAAACATAAATCGCCATGACAACACTGAAGACAAAAAAAAAACCAAGGTCCTGACTTCTGATGCTCTTTCATTGATTAATTGTGATTTAGAAAATACCAATAGAAGGCCACAAAATACATTATAGAGTGTGCGGCAGGAAGAAATAATTCTTTTTTTTTGCTTAAGAAATTCCGCTTTCACCCTTTTCCTGTGTCAAAGGCGGTACAATCCCATCAATCATTATTATACCGAAGAATGTGCATGCAAAAAAATATCAAAGAAAATAAAAAAAAAAACAAGGAAAAGGAAATTTTATCCTCTATTTCTGACTTCACTTAAAACGTCAAATAGGGGTTAAGAAAGGACACGCTCGTTCCGACAGAACGACTGTATAGTAGAAGTGTATAAAAATAATATCCTTTCGAAAATCCTTTTCTTAAAGAGCTAGGCAAGGCAAGGCAAGGCAGGCTTATAATACGTAGGGATGGAGTTGTCCTTGGCGATAAATCTGTTATATGGAAATAAATTCTAAAATGTGGCTTTTCTCTCATTTTAGCTTTTTTTCCACCCTCTATATCTTTCTTTGAATTTTAAAAATATTTCCGTTCTATAAAATAGCAAACTTATGAGTTTGGGGTATACATTTATTGTGTTTAAGATTTTTGGGCTCAATACCTACGCAAACTGATATAAATTGCTTTCTGAAACGAAATCCAAGTACTTAGAAACCAGCCCAAGGGTGCGGATCAGAACAATCAATCGTTTGGTAGCCACTTAACAATTCTCTTTCTAAACTTAATTGTTAATTATTAGTGAAAAGGAATTTCTATGGTAGAATGTAGGTACTGTTTTACATTTCTGAAGGCATATTTTATAAAGGTAGAACACAAATTAAAGAGAATCACTTGCAAAAGAGCTCGAAGGGCCAAGGAAATTTACAAAAAAAAAAAAAAAAAATCTGAAGCAAAGGAATATTTGATCCTTCCTCTTGGAATCCTTCTTGGGGCTAAAGGCTAAAGCATAAAGTGAGCTGTATTAAAAGACAGTCAATGTGCCTCTAGTAATCGAGTGTAAAATTAACTTTACAACTGGAATTCCATGTGTAAATTGCAAAGTAGGCCGGTGATATATGTTGTTGATGTACCCACGGTTCATATGCCCATGTATAGCACCGTAAATACCAACATCCTTAAGCGCAGCTACACCTTACATATAGGACCTTCGCATGTACATTGTACATATGTATTTTTACTGGCATTTGTCATCACCGCGTGAACCGCATCGCATCCTTTGGATTCTCGCATCTATTTGCATTCATATGCTTACTTGTCCATACTCTCATTATATTTGAAGGCTGGGCAGGGGCACTGGTGTTCTTCATACATCTTCGCCCGCAGGACGTAAAAAAGCAGAGATGCAGAAAATGTGTTGGACAAGATAATAATGATGTGAAGATAGAAAAACGAAACGAAAGAGAAAAAATCTTTTTCATGCATAAAAATGTGCACTTTGGATAGATGATATATTCTGATATTGGTGCGGATCTACATATAAAAGGATGCTTTCGCATTAGTAATTTATTGACAGTTGTAGTTGGCAGTTGTGTAACAAGTCTAACAGAAAAACTAAGATCTTCATGACTAAAATCTTTGCAACAGATCAAGCTATCGCTATGATTATTTCGCAACTTTTTTATCGTTTTGCAAAAAAAAAAAATATATCATTACACATTTTATGTCTCGCAAATAAGATAGGTTACATAATATAGTGTATTATTTAATCAATAAATAAGTTTTTGAAAAAAATTCTCATCTTCGCATTGAATATTTCTTGTCTTTTTGCCTTGCGTTTTATTTTTTAAAATTTACGAGCTGACTAATATAACTTTCGCAAGTAGTGGATAGAGGTATTTCATTTCACGAGTTTTGCGTCCTCCATTGAAATTCAAAATCATAACAATATCAGACAGAACACCTTTGCTGTGTTGTATTTCCTCTAAACGTTCTTAACTTTCCCCAACAACTGTAACTTAAGAAAAAAAAAATTAAATATTCACCGGCCTAGGGAGTTATACCTAAGCTTTGTTTGCATAAAAGAATGAGGTGGAACAAGCAATAGAGACTAGTAGACCCCCAAAGGCAGGCCAGACAAAGCCATAGAAACTTTGAAAAGGCTACACAAAAAATAAAAATAATATAAAAAAATAAAAAATAGGAAAGCAGCATGTCCTCGATGCACCAGTAGTGAGGCAATCAGACATTCAGACAATCAGACAATGATTGCCCAAGATGATGATGCATTCAGCCCAAGTGGCCGTTGTCGTCGTTCCTCTCAACTAACAACACCGCCCACCCGCCTTCAACAAAGTAAGTATACTTCAAGAAGTAACAGAGAAGAGAAAAAGTAAAAAAAAAAATGAAAATAGCACACAAGGAATAAAAAAAAGTCTATCCTTCCAGGACAATAGCAAGCCAGGCGCATTGTCAGCCAGACATAATGGTTCACTTTGGTGGTTCGACTTGGGCAAGCATCCAGCTTACCAGTTTACTTCTTCTTGTTGGTGATGCTCTGCTTTGACTCTTGTTTGAGGCCGAACTGCATTGCTTCTGCTTCTAGTCAGGGGGCAAGTAAACCTAGTAAATCCTTTGAACCATGCTTGCTTGTATGCATATGAACGTCGACCGATGATGACGACAACGATACGTAGACAGTGTGTGAACCCAAAAGACGGAAAAGAAGGAGTTTACTGGGTATACGAGCAACCGGCTTACAAGGATCCCGTCGGTTGAGTTAACGTTATTTTATTTTTGTTTGTTGTAGGTATTATTGGCATCCAGCGGCATCATGAAGTGAAATTGAATATGTGTGTTGGTGTGTGTTGGTGTGACATCTCCTATATGTATGTTACTTGTCATTCTCAATTTATCTCCTTTAAAGCGGCTTAAAGCTCGTGCAACAACATTCTAAAATTTAAGTGTTGAAGATTTATTTGTTATGTGTGCATCATCATCAGCCAGGATCCTATACTTTTGTATTATTTTTTTACATCGGCGAGGCAGCATGGGTGGCGGCAGCATCAGCGATGCATTATTAATTAGTACCTATAACTACCTACCTACCAACACTTCATTGCCACACTTTATATAATGTTGAAGTATTGATTTTTCATGTAGTACTAATAATGCATGTTGATGGGGTAAACCAAACTTGCACGAATAGTGAAGGTCATTTAAATAGATCCAATCAACTTGTATATAGTAAAATGAATCTGTTGGTATTTTGGTTTGAACAATTTTTTTTTAAATCTCCAAAAATTTCGTCTTCATCAGTTTTGATCCAAGCCCCATCATTATCATGATCGGCAATTATGTACATAACTGGAGTGCTCCTTGGACTCATATCAACAACATATTTTATAACGCACCATAAGCAACCGGTAGCCTATGTAACATCAAAGTCCTGAGTTGAATTGAATTGAATTGAATTGAATTGAATTGAATTGAATTGAATTGAATTGAATTGAATTGAATTGAATTGAATTGAATTGAATTGAATTGAATTGAATTGAATTGAATTGAATTGAATTGAATTGAATTGAATTGAATTGAATTGAATTGAATTGAATTGAATTGAATTGAATTGAATTGAATTGAATTGAATTGAATTGAATTGAATTGAATTGAATTGAATTGAATTGAATTGAATTGAATTGAATTGAATTGAATTGAATTGAATTGAATTGAATTGAATTGAATTGAATTGAATTGAATTGAATTGAATTGAATTGAATTGAATTGAATTGAATTGAATTGAATTGAATTGAATTGAATTGAATTGAATTGAATTGAATTGAATTGAATTGAATTGAATTGAATTGAATTGAATTGAATTGAATTGAATTGAATTGAATTGAATTGAATTGAATTGAATTGAATTGAATTGAATTGAATTGAATTGAATTGAATTGAATTGAATTGAATTGAATTGAATTGAATTGAATTGAATTGAATTGAATTGAATTGAATTGAATTGAATTGAATTGAATTGAATTGAATTGAATTGAATTGAATTGAATTGAATTGAATTGAATTGAATTGAATTGAATTGAATTGAATTGAATTGAATTGAATTGAATTGAATTGAATTGAATTGAATTGAATTGAATTGAATTGAATTGAATTGAATTGAATTGAATTGAATTGAATTGAATTGAATTGAATTGAATTGAATTGAATTGAATTGAATTGAATTGAATTGAATTGAATTGAATTGAATTGAATTGAATTGAATTGAATTGAATTGAATTGAATTGAATTGAATTGAATTGAATTGAATTGAATTGAATTGAATTGAATTGAATTGAATTGAATTGAATTGAATTGAATTGAATTGAATTGAATTGAATTGAATTGAATTGAATTGAATTGAATTGAATTGAATTGAATTGAATTGAATTGAATTGAATTGAATTGAATTGAATTGAATTGAATTGAATTGAATTGAATTGAATTGAATTGAATTGAATTGAATTGAATTGAATTGAATTGAATTGAATTGAATTGAATTGAATTGAATTGAATTGAATTGAATTGAATTGAATTGAATTGAATTGAATTGAATTGAATTGAATTGAATTGAATTGAATTGAATTGAATTGAATTGAATTGAATTGAATTGAATTGAATTGAATTGAATTGAATTGAATTGAATTGAATTGAATTGAATTGAATTGAATTGAATTGAATTGAATTGAATTGAATTGAATTGAATTGAATTGAATTGAATTGAATTGAATTGAATTGAATTGAATTGAATTGAATTGAATTGAATTGAATTGAATTGAATTGAATTGAATTGAATTGAATTGAATTGAATTGAATTGAATTGAATTGAATTGAATTGAATTGAATTGAATTGAATTGAATTGAATTGAATTGAATTGAATTGAATTGAATTGAATTGAATTGAATTGAATTGAATTGAATTGAATTGAATTGAATTGAATTGAATTGAATTGAATTGAATTGAATTGAATTGAATTGAATTGAATTGAATTGAATTGAATTGAATTGAATTGAATTGAATTGAATTGAATTGAATTGAATTGAATTGAATTGAATTGAATTGAATTGAATTGAATTGAATTGAATTGAATTGAATTGAATTGAATTGAATTAAATTGAATTGAATTGAATTGAATTGAATTGTATCTATTTAAATGGCTTCTACTATATTTTTTTAATGGCAAGCAACTTATTTATATGACTATATTGCTGTCATTGCAAAACTCGTCAAAGCCAAAACTCAATTACTGAAGAGATGACAGCGGTTACGGTGGTGGCGAGGCGGTATGGTATATACGGAATCGGAATGGTGGATCCAAGCACCCTAAACTCCTGTCATTCGCATCATCATTGCCATCATTCACCTTTGGCACCAAGGAACGCAATTACCCATCGCACTTGTGTGAGAAAATAATAACAAAAGGACACCTGAGTGTAGGCACTGTGAAGAGCTTATTCATATACGGTATATAAAGTATACCTACAGTCTTCTAGCCCATACTACGGCTGCTTCGTATGCACAAGATTGCTCAATGCGGTTCTACATGCATTTTGCAAGTCAACTTGTGTCACCGGGAAGGAAGAAACAAAGGAACAGTGTGCACCATGTCATCGTAAAAGTCGTCTTCGTCTTTGTCGACGTTGTCTTGGCCTACTTTAGGCCGCAGGTCTTTGACCGGGACCATGCTCCCTTGTATATACATAGATAATCCTCAAGTCCTTTCCTTTCTTTTTTTTTTTTTTGCAAACGTGTGGGAAGGTACATATTTTCTATTTTTATAGTCCATAAAATCGATTTGGAGAATTATTATTTCACCATTTTGAAAAAAATAAGGAATGAAAAAACTACAACAAGACACAAGAATTTATGGGCTAATTGGCATGGCATCAGTGTACACTGTACAGTGTACAGGTATAGAATATACACACCTGTGTTTAGGTTTTGGGTCGAGTCAAGAATAGGTTTAGGTTTATGGTGTTTGTGTGTCTTGTGTGTGCCTGATGTTAGTTTCTTTGTTCGTCTTTTTTGATTTGAACATTTGTAACACGTTTCCTGGGCTCACAATGAATTCATGATACGGATTAGGCTGCTTCTGCTGTTGCTGCACTGTAATTATTAAACCCTCAAGGAGTACGATGATGATAGATGGATACAAAGGGCCAGCAAAAGTTATTAACTTTTGATGACGGACTGCGATAGGGCCGTGGGAACGTTCCATGTTTCTTCGTATACGTAGATTGGTTCTATTATATTTGATTTTTTTCTTCTTTCTTTTCATTTTGTTTTTTTTATATATCCTTTGTGCATATAAGGATTTGGAAAATTTTCAGATTGAAATGTCGATCAAGTGTTGTGTACTTAAGTTGCATGTTTAATTTAATTAAAGGTTCCTTTCTTCAATTAAAATAAAAGGTTCCGAAATAAAAAAAGTTTTTAACATTGCTGTCAATAAATATATCCCTTTTGTGTATAGAAAGATACAGGTTTAATGTAGGTATTAAGCA
The DNA here is from genome assembly GCA_951394125.1 of Epistrophe eligans. Taxonomy (NCBI): domain Eukaryota; kingdom Metazoa; phylum Arthropoda; class Insecta; order Diptera; family Syrphidae; genus Epistrophe; species Epistrophe eligans. Next base: position 1,735,442 of record OX596031.1, read on the forward strand.
GAGTCATGATATTTGAGTATAAACTACATACTTGGAGTGCTTTTATTAACACTTGAATCTAAGTATTGAATTGCTATTACTATTTGGGTGTTTTCCTAATTCCATAGTGGAAAATCCCTTACAGATCATCTCCTCGAACCTTAGATCTAAATAATTAAAATTTGAAGGGTAATCTTCTGCTGATATAAAGCGTGAAATATTTAAACTAACTTTGATTATCATTTTCTGCTTTTGAAGATATTTCGTCAAATTCGTTTACACATAGTACTTTTTTTTAATAAAAGGCGTCCCTATTAGTTAATTTACCTTGAGAATTGAAAACATTATTTTAAAACTTATAACCCATACAAATTTTCAGTTCACCTCCAATTTTACATTGAAAGGTTTCACAGCCTTTGGGAGATTTAAAATAATAATGTTGGAAATTACTTGAGGACTTGAACTTGGATGACAACTAATAAAAAATAATAAAAGTTTTCTTTTCCAATTCCCAAATTCGACTACCAGAATTATTGACATAAAAAACTTTTTCATAAAACCCTAAAAAGGTCAAATGTAAAATTTAAAAAAAAAAACATTTAATTATCTTTTAATATTAATAGAATAAAACTACCGATATAAATATAACTTAAGGGACACATATAACATTCCTATAAACAGGACAGACTGAAGTTGGCAAGGAATTAAGGTATTAAGAAATGGTTTAAGATCTCCAAATGTCTTTATGAACCCTTTTAGCTGAGTCTTTTAATATTTAGCCAACAACTCAAAGACGAATAAAAATTAATATTGAATAGGACGATAAAGAAATCATAACTTTTCCATTTTCGCAAGCATGCTAAGGCATATTACATTTTTTTTTGTTGTTGTGATATGCCATATAAAATTGATTTCCTATTTGCCTGCCATATCAAAACTTAAATTTCATTCCCTCAAACAACTAAACCCTGCTTCACGTCCCATCCTGTCCTGTCCGACCCCCTATACAGTGATATTGAAACTCAATTTTATAGGAAACCTTTTCTATAAACATCCTTTTCTAAACACATGCACACACTTTGTGTTGATATTCTTGTGATGCGAATCAATTTTTGTTGGCAAAAATTGATTTAGCCAACGACGACGAAGACACGGACCCTTTAAAAAAAAAGTTAAAATGGTCCTTTTTTGTTGGTGCTTTCATAACTATTCTGGGAACGATAAAGCTATGACTCCGGGTAGAAAGGGTAAAAGGGATTATGGTAGTGGTTAAATGTATGTACTAAGAGCTGGAAAAAGGGACACTTTTTGCAATGTTATCCTTTACTAAGTTGTCGTTGGCTTCGTTTTGCAAATAGTACCTACCTATATATATGAATATTTCCCTTAAGGATATTTTAACTATAATCGTATATACAGGGGTTGGTTATTATTAGATGACAACAAAAGAGGGTGCGGGATGTTGGGTTTCTTTCGTTCTTATATGCATATATACCTAGATGGTTAGATGCCATTCTGGAACAGGATTATGGCAAATTTAATGTTTATCTATAAGAACTTTGTTTATTAACTCCATCTCCATCCAGAGAAAAAGGATTCCCCTCAGCAAATGAAAAGCCTTTTTCAGATCAAATATACAATTATGTCCGGGGAAGACCTATGAATTTATCTTTTATATAAATTTTCCAGGGATAAATGGTGGCAGCCGTTTTGCAAAGAGCAAGCGAGAGAGAGAGAGAGATGAGATGACGCATTGATCTGTGGCGATGTTTGCTCGAAATCAATGAATCCTCCCTCTATGTTTCTATGATTTATTTGTACACACCAGGAAATTGCTTGTATTTTTCAGCCTCAGTGGACATTTCATTGATACTTTTGGTTGCACAAACCTATACTTCCGAAGAAAAATTGTGTTTTTTTTCTCGAATTGCGTCCCGTTGAGTTAAAAATGATTTACTCTTTATACCGGCAAAGGGTTGTTGTGGTTCACTAGCGATTAAATTAATTTTTCATCGTCTTGAAATATGGGGTGAGGTTGTATATACACTCTGCGCTGTATGATGACCACCACCATAAAATGCCTTCTGAATCTGAACTATTCAAAGAAGATTTTTATCGATAAATTTACAGACTAATGCCTTGGGCAGGACATCACTAACGCTCCATATGCTTTTATATTTTTGATTCTTTTTATCCTCACAATGAGGATTTTGTTTTATTTTTTTTTATACTCCAAAAAGGCCTTTAAGCTCGCAGTTGGTATGTACATTGTACATGCAGTTCAATAATTCATTGTGGATCAGAAGATAAATGAGAGGATTTTTGGTATGATGTATGGAGAATTATAGCCAGTGATTATGTGGTCTTCGAAGATAGGAGTGGAAAGTTTTAAGCTATAGTCATTATGTGCATATATATTTAGGTCATAAATATTGTGCCTCATAGATTTAAGAACCTTTATTGTTCATTCAAAACAAACACCATCGAATGGGTTGGGTTAAACAATTCAAATGGGTAGGTATATTATATAAATTGATTTTGAGAATAATTCAATTTGGACCCAATCTCGATCTCGAGTTGACTTTAAAAGAGTAAAATATTATTTGTGGAGTTCTCGTTTGAGTTATGCACATAAAACTTTTAAAAGTTCTATCGCTATAAATTTTGGACTTATATCAAAGATGCTGGTTGAGACATACCAAATTTCACTCCCTTTCTCCACTTTATTCATCAGAATAAAATATAAAATCCATTACCAAAATCAGATATATAGATAATATTTAATTTTTTATTAAAATCAAGTTTGCATGTTTTATAAATTTGAGTTTGGGATTAAATTTGACTCCCAATCTCTGGTGCTTGGCTAATGCCAAGTCTATATATTTGCAATCTAAAATGAAGTTCTGTTTGAAATGTAATCATTATAACATGTATCAGAATGTGATATATGTATCGATGGCACCTTTTGTGCTCACAGTCTTCCGCAAGCAAATCAGCTCTTTCTTTTGTGTATGAAATTAAATCATATCTTTTAGATTTCCATCGACAGCTTCTCTTAACTGACTAACAAATTTTGATTGAACTTTACTTTTCTGAGCAGGTTCTCCATTTGGTATGAACAAAACTCTATACCACCTACCTACTAGCATTAACATATAGAACCCGCTTAGCTTTTTATATTGGATACCTGCTGTGTTTTATTCCTCTCTCCCATAATTTCAAAATTATATCTTACACATATTTTCTTCAATTTAAAATTTTATAAGAAACACCCTTTGCTCAAACAAGGTGTTCGTCGGTAAGCTTAACTAGAATGTGTTTGTAAAACTTTATTGAAAATTAAATGGTTTCATTTTTTAAATGTGGGAATCTGTATATGTATATCTTAAAATTTTCATCACATTATAAATAATCATAGTCATATCAAAATATTAAGAAGGTAACAGTTTATTTATGTATTCCTTACCTGTTAATTTAAGACTGGAATAAGAATAATTGCGATCCATATCCGGAATGGATTCTGAAAAAAAAAATTAAAATTCCACTTCTATTTGAAACAGCTGATAAATAAATAGTCTTTTTATTTAGCGTGGTGTTCATCCGTTTCAATAGAAATTATAATTAGTCACATGTGAATCAGAAATCTCTGCCTATATGCATCAGCAACAAAAGGCAAACAAAATCTCAACCGTCCTTGGGTTTTCTATTTTTACATCGAACTCGGGTTAGTTATTGAAGAGTCAGCTGTTTTTTTACATCGCCGCGTCACGCCGTTATAAATATAAATATCCACGTTTCCCTTTAACAGCTGATATATATCCGCCCCTGCCTTACTTTCCATGTGTTATTCGTCCTTCCTCTATTTCCATCCCTAAAGTTATTTATTTTTATGGATTTTGGCATATTGAAAAAATATACATATACCTAAATAATGAAATGATGAAATGGAGCGTATAGAATGCACAAAAGGCCCAACAGGGTTGATACGTATAATAATGGCAAAAAGAAATTTTCCACAGCGTTTGGTTATAGATAGGTAGATTGTTCATCAGCTTCAGTAGGGACTATGAGGATATTAATTTTATGAATTAAAATATACCGCGTAATATACATAGAATTTGTAGACTTTGTGTTTTAGGTTTTTTGTTCAACTCAATCATATAGACTTGGTCCCTTAAATGTTCTTTAGGCTTTAAATACTCGATTTTAAATAAAACGCAACGACCAAAATGTGAAATTCAATCATTTTTCGTTGAATGAACGTAAACAAAAAAAAATTACAGAAAATTTTTCATCCCATATACTAACCCCGGCCACCGCGCTACCATCGACCGCATCGAACCACCATACCACAAGGAAACAAAATATATAGCGAGGGTGATCCTTGATGCATGGAATGGAATGTCAACTCATATGCGCAGATGAATTTACAATTTTATAACGGCTATATGGAAATTTTACGATATGAAAATTCGTCGTTCTATATATACCGTAGTTATTGTACGTATAGTCGGTCGGATCCTTGGTCCTGGATAGGCACACATAGTGTGTATGGAAACCCTCTCTCCTTCATCCATATAGTAGAGGCGTCGCAGATAATTCCACGATATATACACCACTGAAAGTGAATTATTTATTATCCTTGATAGTATGAAATATTGTCCATTTCTGGCAGACACTGCTGCCGCCAACAATACTAAAGTCCTTACACAACGCATGTTGGTTGTTTTCAAAAATAAAAAAAATATACCTATCTACAGATAAATAATAACATTCTCGACAAGGGTGGAATATTGAAAAAAGCAACACAAAAAAAAATAATATGCACAATAATGCCGAGCAGGCTTTAAATGAGAAGACATTTTTTTAGTTCCACCTTAAAAAAAAAAAAAATGACTAACAACTTCAAAGTTGAAGTATCATTCTAGATCAAAACAGCTCAATCATTCGAAATCTCTTTTCGTACCTAAATGATTTTAATTTTCAATTTTCCACGCACACAATCTGCTGCCAATGAAAAAGGACACAATCAATCACCATCCAAATAATCATCCAATTTTGTTTATTGCTCGTCCTTTATTGATAACTGATTACCATATTAGCATTTTGAAATTTATTTCTGTAAATGTCCTTGAATCTCTCTTTTGTCTTCATCTTCTTTTGGAAAAACGAACCCAAAGACATTCATCGTTGTACCTATACCACCATCATTTGGAAGAAGCCAAATTTAACATAAGAATATTTCTTTCCGTTATCCTTGGTCGTCCTTTGTTATTATCCACATCTTCTTCTGAGCGCAGAACCCAGACACCAGTAATAAACAAATATTAATCTTGTGTAATTTATTTGAAGGAAACGGAAGGATATTCTCCGCAAACAGATACCTCTATACTCATACTCTACCCTGGTTATATGTACTCGTATAACTTGCTTGGATATGAGATAATGATGATGAAGAAATTTGAAGAACTTGCTGAAGCACATTTGGTTGGATTTATGTTGATTAATTCACATTTGGCGAGATAAAAATACTTAGATGGATACGGGGTAAGATGTATGTAAAGTAAGCTGGTTTGGTTCTTGTTTTTTTTTTCTCTAAAGCTTATCATAATTGATTTTAAATGAAATTTAATGCAAATTTTGTGGCATTTTTCGCTTCTTCTTATTACCTATTTTTTATTCGACTTTTTTATATCCCTTATAAATGAGCTTCATTATATTACTTAATTTTATATAAGAAAATACGATAAAGTTTTTACTAGGCGGCAACATTTATTGATGGGTCTTCTTCTTTTTCGCTATTTGCTATTCGATTTCTGATTTATTTAGCTTCTTATCTAAGCCCTAAAAAAGGACTATCAATCAGTAGCTATAAATTCATTCAATATTTTTTACGATAGAAAGAGAAATATCAATCTAATAAAATGGCGCCCAACGCGAAATTTCAAAGAAACCACAATAAAATTCCTGGCCTTTTTCCTAATAATCCCCGTCAAATATTCCACTAGGGGATTTGTTATGCTCGTATCAAGGGCAACAATTGAGTGATTTTACGATAATTGTCCAAGTTTCAATACGAAATACTCAAATTTGTAGATATTACGTCAAAAGTCGTTTGGATACTGAAACTTTTTGTTGTTGTTGTTATTGTTTTGTCTTCTCTTGTGGTATTGTAATGTGAGATTAGGTTAACCTTTTAGCCAAATTAACTCTGCTTCTAACATAAAATTTAAGTTCAGGATTGTGTAAAGCCTCGAAACAATTAACGAGACTGCTGTCAGTCAGTATAAGTTGTATCCATCAAATCAGGAAAAAAAACATGACTCTGTTTTTATTTTCCCCAAAACGTTAATAATCCTTATTGCTGTGGTGATACCGCATTCTTCTTTCTACAGCAGTACTAAACTTAGTTGAGCTACTCGAAGGGGAAAAATTATACAAAACATGGTTGTTTGTTCTAAGTGGTTGTCACCAAAGAGAATGTGACAAAAACGGATTAATGATTATGATTCGCTGTTAATTTGCGCGAAAAAGGGTTAGGTTTATAAGTCTCCATCAACATTAATGTATTTGGTACAATGTTTTTGAAAAACCACATGCAATTACGGAGCTGGAAAGATATGTAACCGCTTATGCTAAACCGGATATAGCAAACCTTGCTATACACATATAATTTCTCCTGTCAATAAAAAAAGTGTCACATTGCATGTTAAGAATAAAATAAACATAAAACTAAAAAAAAGAGATAATATCACAGTCCTTGAAACTTAAACACCATCCGGTTGCTGATTGTCTCAAAAATAATGCAACTTGATGAATTTTCTTGGAATTTCATGCACTCAATCGTAGGATTCCTAGATATAACCTTGAATTGTTTTCAGAATGGAATTTTCATCTGACAAAAAAAAAAAACATCTTCAACTACACCGAGAGCCGACGAGGACAAAGGCGGATGACAATGACAATAATAACACAAAAAAATAAACTTTATGAAAATATCATTTTCTCTATGTATATTGGCAAATTATCATGCAACGTATGCAACCCCTAATCGCGCCGCCATGCAATTCAGTCACGATTCGACAAATTCAAGTGGAATAAAACCCCCTTCAAACTCTTCCATATCATCATCAACATCAACAAAACCTTAACGAAATGATGACACAGAGGGTGGGTATGGGTACAATAAGGGTTATGATATAGAAAAAAAAAATAACAGAAGATATATGGTAAAAATATGCAATCGGGTGTTTGCACATATTAAAAGAATTTTTATTGTGTCACGCTAGCACTATACACAGTCAGGCGAGGCGATAATCGAAAATATTATTCGCCGCGATAGGAATTTCAATATTTGTGCAATTTGGTGCAGGCAATAATCGTACCCTGTGGTAATATTATTATTTGTAGACATATTGAATCTTCGCTTCTTTGTATACAAAATAAGCAAAACAATGAAAGTGCCCTAATGATTGAGCCGGAAGCTATTATATCTGGCAGTGTTTGTTATAACGGGACATTCTTTCGGAAAAGAGTGATATACTATTGTTGTTATACAATCAAGAAGTTCTACGACTTTGTGTATAAATTGAATTGATTGTGATGGGTTGGCATTGGGCGCCATTTCTTTAGGAACATAATTTTGTATTTAAATTATGATTAATGAATAGTTTTAATTAGTTGGTTTCTATTTTTAATTCTTATTTTATATTTAGGTTAAAACTTCATTTTCCTGTTTTACAATTTATACAGGTACAGATCTTTGGAAAATACTAATAATGCTACAATTGAGATTGATATAATCCTAATCACATAATCACATAAATACAAAAGTTTATACATAGATATCTTGAGAAATAGTTCCACTAAAAAAAAACCGGCGGCGTTGGGTGCAATTTTCGTGCCTAGTTATATTTATACCTTACACAGCATGTTACTTACAAAATATTTTGGGATTTTTAGAAAGACGTCAATTGTGCAGAAACGCGAAGGCGCTCTTTTTTTGACCAACCCCCCCCCCCCCCGTTGGGCGCCATTCGAATACGAAATAACCCTTAATATTTTTCAACACAGTTATATTCATACCTGATGTCATACTAAATGTGATATCATATGATACCTCCGTCTTAACCTTCAAATTTCTTTTGAACATTTTTCTACACCAGACCCTACTTGGAAAGAGAAATAAAGTGAATTTCCTAGTTTTCATTAATCTCGTTTTCTTATTATTGTTTTTGTTCTATTTTTCTAACGGAATGTAATCCGCTTAAGTATTCAGTTTCCTTGTCTAATAACACAAAAAAAAATGGTAAACACTTCTTGCAGGCAGCTCAAAAAACATTCTTCACCCCGTTGTCGGTCCCACTCCTGCTCCTGGTCAGTCTAATTTGAATTCAATAAAAGTAAAAATGTTAAGGAAGAGCAAAAAAATGTAAAATAAATGGGGAAGAGGAAACACGAAATTGAAATAACACTCAATCCCAGAGGGTACTTAGGCCAACATCACCAGTACTCGTGTAACACCCTGCATTTTCCTTTTCCTTATGCTTCGTTATTTTTTCACCAGAATTATATTACACGACCCCTCGACCACTTCATATACAACTCCCCAATCTCCACAACTCCATTCAAGGGTTGTTTCTATGTTGTGTCCGATGATTTTAATTTTTTTGCATTTCTTCTATTTTAATTTTGTTTTTGTACATCTCTATGAAATAGAAGAGCTGGCATACAAAAAATGCTTGTAATGCCAACTTTAGTATAGAATTTTGTTTTCCATGAATGGATTACTTAGAGCTGCATCAACCTCCTATACCATAAAGCTGGTATAGGAGGCCAGCAGTGTGGAGTGTGTGTGCTGTGCAGCAAGCGGTTCCAAAACATACCTTGTATGAGAAATTCAAAAGGCAAGTTGTAGCCCGAAAATGTTTTCAGATTTTCATAGAAATCCTCAGCACATTTATATTGATGTTGTGTTCTGTCAGTTTTTCCAAATGTGTTTTTTTTTGTATATCCTTGTTTGAAGGCAAAACAAAGTTTTGTCCAACTGTGTTACTGAGAACCAAAATAAAAAAAAAAACAACATAAATTGCAGAAGTACCAAAGTTTTGAAAATATATGATATTTGTATTTCACTATTTTTCGAGAGTGTTTCGGTGTTGTTTTTTTTTTGTTTGGAATATTCCAAAAATCATTGTTAAACAATTTTACATTTGAAACTCTTGTTCGTCGTTGTTTGGTCGGTTGGTCGTTTTGTTTTTTCTTAATGTTTTAGAGAGTTACTGATTTTTCGATGAAGATATGGAAAAAAAAGTTTGTTGATCCGGATAACAAAAGCAAGTATGATTTCTGCTGTAGCAGCCCCAAAAAATGGTTATGTGGAAGCAAATAACTATATGAATATTGTACAATTATGAAGTTAAATGTGAGCTTCTTTTTCTCTAATAGTTTTCTGAGAATGACATGCATTTAAATTTTGGACAGAGACGAAAAACTTTGCTTTTAAATTGAATATGGAAGATTTAACTTCATTTTATTGTGCGCTTTTGTAAAAAATGTATTTGGCTTGACTTTTAATGACTTTCACTGTAGCGGACAACTTTTGTACTGTTTTAATTACTATGACGTATCTCTTGATTTGAACCAACTTTTAAATGCCTGCATAACTTTTATTCGATAGGCTGTTTGCTTTCGAATCAGTTAATGAGGATAATGAGTTATGCGGGCCTTACACCAAACATATTGCTACTGCTAAAAAAACTATTCACAAATATTGTGTGAAAATGAAGGACAAACTTTTCACTTCGTGACAAATTATAATGTAATAATATACCTACGATTGTCAATTATCAATCAATAGTTGATAATTATAAAAATTTAGGACAGTTTAACTAAATTTAGATATTTAAAATCTCATCAAGTATTCTGTGATAGTTAGCAATATTTGTAAATATCAATTTTAAATATTTATCAATTGATAATTGACAATCATTGTGAATCGATTTCTTATTAATAAAATTAAATCACCACACAATTATAATTAATATGCAGTGAATGCAAAACTTTGTAAGTTATAATTTCTCGGAACCTCCCAGTCTAATCCGGAGTAGAGGAAGAATATCCCAAAAACCTTTGTCAAATTCTGTAAAATTTATACTTTACATATTAAGAAGAGCATGTGAATGACTTATTCACTTGAATTTTATGTTAATTTGAAATGTTTTTTTACAACTTTCCAATGTGCACGGCTGTTGATTTTTACGGTTTTATTTTCATCTCAAAAGATTTAACAATGAAGGAGATACGAGAAAACGACAATAGCTGCATGAAGCGCTGAGCTCAATTATTGTCATGTTTTGTCATTGTAAAACTCCGGGTGCAATTCCCCTTCCCCACCCGTTATCATCGCTCTAAATCTCTAAATTTACAAAAAAAAAAAAAAAAACAACAAAACAAAAGTTAATGACCACTTCCTCTTGACTGAGTATATTATCCTTGCATTCAGCGAGAAAATGTCCACATTGAACATCCAACACTCGCGCTCCCTTTCTTATGGCATCATGTTAGCCATTTTATTAATAAAAATCTCGTATAATTTATACGATCAATCATAAAAATATTGAAGTGGCAACGAACTTCGAGTTCCGGCTGTAGAAGTATAGCATAGCAAGTAGCAACCAGTGTCACATAGGGAAACTAACACTACGACGCGTCGCGTCGGTCGAATCGACGCACGATGGATGCGACGATGTGGCAACCGACCAACCACCGATTATAAGAGCAACAGAAGCTAAATCGCGCGTTAGAAGAATGGATCAGCAAGGGGTCCTCAAATGATGATGTCTGCTCCGAAGCCAAAGCCAACACTACAACCACACATCCAATACCTTCGGTCAGAGGCATCGTCCAAGTAGTGGAGAGCGAGTGGTTATATAGAAATGGAATGGAAGTCATCCTCGTAAAATATTTTAATGGCTTTGCTCTGTGTGTCGTTCTGCAAGCACAAACAGAAATGCACTTAGCCAGAAGATGCAGTTGTGGAGAATTTTGAAAAAAAATAAAAATAAAATGAAACAACAAACAATGTGCAAACGTTTAAATTTAATGGCAAACGGACGACGGACAGGCAAGACGAGCCAACAGATCGGACGTCTAAAAACGAAAGATGTTTTATTTATTTTATCCGTCACTCGTTCTTTTCTCTTTTTTGTTTTTAATTTTCTTTTGCTTATCTGAATTTATTTTATTTGTTATCAAATTTAATGACCTTTTGCTTGTTCAAAATTTGGTTGGCTCATCTCATGAAAAATTAATATTTTATGAAAATTGTTGAATTTGTATTTACAAATGCAATCTAATTTCAATATTTGTATGCTGATTACTAACAATTATTCCTTCTTTTGATTCTTCTACCTACATGCCAGAGCTGTCGATTGGGTCTTCATTCGACAACTCTGGCATTAAGGTATTTAAAAAACACATATAACATTACATTACAAAAATGGCCATACATTTTTGCTTCAGCGCTGTCTCCTGTTGACGAGAGTTTTTGTTGATGTCCCAATTAGGTTTTTAGCTGTAAATGTTTAAAAATGGCGTAAAAGAGTTCAAGAAATACTTACATATATTTTATTTAAATTCTGCTCATCAATTGTAAAGAACTTAAAAAGTTAATTTGTATTGATTTTAAAAGTGAAGTGATACTTCTTTCTACTAACCTGACTCAGCATTTTTATACATACAAAAAAAACAAAACCACCACTAGCTAAGACACATATTTAAGACTGGGTTTTTATTATCATAATTATGTTTTGGATAAATATTTTTTGGGTTTTTTCCATAGCTATCTAACAAAAGAGAGTGTGACGAAGAGCGAAGAGGGCAAAGAATACATTTTCGAAGAATTCGACAAGAAATATTAATCAAAACAAACACACAAAATAAAATCATGACCATGCATTTCTACGGCCTCTCAGATCCACATAAAAATAAATTGCACGACTGGGTCGCACGGATTTGCTCTTATGTACGATCACACTGTGGTTTTAAAGTCTTAATAATTTTAAAAGCTTTTCGTCAGATAAATAAGAAATTTATTATAGCTATTTTATGGTACCTGCCAACAGTATAGTCTAGTTTAAAGAAGTATTATGTGAATACATAAATATGAACAATATAGCACCGTGCTGTCTTGCACTTGGCACATATACATGGAATTTACAGTTTAGCCTGAAAAAATGTTGAAAAATCAATAAAATTAGAAATAAATTGATTAAAAAAAAATATCTGAAATTGATTTGACACTAACGCAATGTGAACCAAGTGATTTTGTACACAAATCTCAAATTATGAGAAAAAAATTTTTTAAAAATTGTTACTGATTTAAAAAAAAAATATTTTTTTAAAAAATTGTTTTGTCAATTTTTAGTACTTATAAATGCGGAGTTAAAAAATTTATTTTGAAAAAAAAAATTATCCACCAGTTTTCGAAATATCGAAATTTCAAAAAATAATTTTGAATTTTTTTTTTAAAATCCAAAATTTGATTTTTTGAAAATTTTGATATGCAAACTTATTAGGAGCTTTTGTGTAAACAGATAATGACTATCTCGAAAACCAAAAAAAAAGTTCTATGAGACGAACCATTTTTTAAAGCTGAATACATTTTTCCCCAATAATATGGTAGGTCATTCTTATATTAGTTATTCACACAAAAATTATAATCAAAATCTAATGAGCCGTTTTTGAGAAAAATGACATATTCAATACCAGTTTTTAAACATTTGTATGGGAGTTATCTTTATGTACACATTTTATTTCCAATCTGCTAAGTTTAATAAAAGTCGTTTTCGAATTATTAAGTTCTCAAACAAATATTTTGAAAATTTTTTTAAAAATCCAAAAAAAAGATTCTACGGCAGGTACCGTTATTTTGGGGGGAATGCCCAAAAAACGCTAGTTACAAAGTTTAACGAAAATTAACCCACCCGTTTAGGCTACAGCCGAAAGACAGACAGACAGACAGCCAGACAGGATTGCGAGACCCACTTTTTTCGACTTCGCTATCATCGTAATGTCAACTTTGATCAAAATCTTGAGTTCGATTTTTTTTTTACGAATGCATAACTTGCCATATAGTACCTTACCTATGTATATATCGCAAGTAAAAAACCTAAGCCTCATTCACTCACCACATTATAATTCACCTCTGTTTATAGTCATAAAGGTTAAGTTGTCGAACGCATTCACAGTTTATCTGAAATTTTAGAAGTAAATACTGTTACAAATATGTCAAACAATGAATATCTTTTTTTACGGCTCCCAAAAGTGTTTTAAGTTTTTTTCATTTGTTAAATTTTTAAAACAGTTGACTTCTTATTTTAAGGCTATGTGTCAATTGGATTAAATTTTCACTGATTACATACTTCACTGATTTAGTGGAGCTTTCAAATCAAATTTGTTCTATATTTCGTAAGTGTGTTTTGCAAAAATTAAAAGTGCGTTGGGGTGGTTTTAACGCTCAAAATGAAAAGTGCCATCAGTAAACACGATTGTCAAAAGAAATCCAGAAATATATAAAATTTTATTCGAAAAGCCAAACATCCAACTCTCCAAATGAAACTATACCATTCGTACTATTAGGAGTTCAAGAGAAAATCATATTATTAAAATTTTGTACCGATCTTTAGAAATGAACCATGATTGGTGTAAACAGACTGATTTTATTTTTTCAATTAAAAGTGAATGTGATTTGAATGGAGGTGCGACTGAACTCTGCTATCTTACCTTTTTGGAATTGAAAATTATAATCCCGATTGAAAAATCAGGGAACAGTGTCGCCTTAGATAATCTCGGTTCGACGAAAACCTACCATATCACAGATCTCGTTTTCGGATTTGTACGTGACATTCACTTGGTATTATTATTATTTTCTTTTTTTTATTTCTTAACTGCAGATTAGATAATGTGGTGGGTTCAAATGATGTCTCTATAGTTGTCAGTTGTCAGTTGTCAGATGTAACCAAGGTTAATGGTGAAAGTTGTCTTGATTATGTTTTTCGTTTTACTCGATACACGATATATGTACCTACGTCGTCGTACGGTGGATTAGGTCGAATTTTTATTTTGTTCATCGTTGTCGTTTAGAATTTTCTTGTTGTTTGCGTATATCTTGAAGGGAAGGACAGAAGAGTTAAGAATTTTGGCAGGACGAACAGGAAACCAAAAATGTCGTCAACATCTATTCTCGTGGCAAAGATAAAAGCAAATAATCTGCTGATAAAACTACTCGGTGTGTGATGTCAAGTCAACAGAATTACATAAGCCCCTCTAGGAAGGGGTTTGTATAGTAGATGGTTTATGGAGGGGGCGCTGGTGGGTATAAGAAAAAACAAACAAATTCCAGAACGTGTAGATCTTTGCAATCAATCAGAATGAGGTCGGCAATGGAGATGGTATATATTATGTTGTGTGATTGAAGACAGGACAAATGGTATTGTTTTCTTGAGCATCATATATGTATAAACCTACCTACTATTGACTGTGTGTGTGCACAATGTGGAATTGTGTATAAATATCTCAGGCAATAAATCTATCTGGCACTTGATACTTTTATCTTCGTTCGTCGTTTTCTTGTTGGACATTTGCCTAATTTTTGGCAGTAAAAGATTGTCGTATTGTCCTGACACTGTCATTTGCAAATTGTTTTGCGTTTTGCTTTTGTTTATTCCATTTGAAAATATGTGATTTTTTATGTAAGCTATGGATAAGATGATATCATTACCATGATAATAAAAAAAAATTGATATCTCTAGATTTCGGTTGGACGTTGCGTAACACAGCAAGGAGCCTTTGAAAACAATGTGATGTGTTTCGTGAAATGTTAAATGTTAAATTTAAAAGGAAAAATGTTTAATTTGATGCAAACTGAAAAATCATGCCTCAGAAATGAACTTAAGACATATCTAACAATATTTTTTTTAAATACAAAAAGTGTGCCATTTTAAAACTTTACATTTCAGAAAACACATTACTTTCACATTATTTTCAAGCACTATTTACTATATGCAAAACGCGTCACAGCGAAATTATATAGAAATTAAATTTTTTAAAAATAATTTAAATCGTTTGTTGATAAAT
Organism: Epistrophe eligans; assembly: GCA_951394125.1. Classification (NCBI taxonomy): domain Eukaryota; kingdom Metazoa; phylum Arthropoda; class Insecta; order Diptera; family Syrphidae; genus Epistrophe; species Epistrophe eligans. Next base: position 1,750,559 of record OX596031.1, read on the forward strand.
TTCAAACTTCTAATTGCTCCAGTTTAACATCTGTAGGTACTAGTATTTTTCTGTCGTAATGAAAATCATGTAAATATTTACGGTGCTTCTTTCAACGAAAAGCACTAAATTTTAAGTATTGAGCTTACACGTTCCACAGCTCTTTTACTATTAATTTTTTTTAACTTTACTCCATAAATTTATAAGAAAAAATGTTCAAATCTCTTTGACATTCAAGAATCGTTCTATTTAGAAATAGAAGATGTTGTGACAATGGAAAATAATAGTTAAGTTTATGTGAAAATTGGTTTTTGACTCGAGCCTTGTATTAAATTTAAGAGTGAAACCAACAATTTTCTTTATAAAATTTAAATCACGAGAAAATATATTAAAATCATTTGTTGAAAGAAAAACCCATTCCAATGGTTCACAATCAAACGACTTGAAAAAAAAGCGAAATATTATATCAGCCAGTATTAAGTTCAAAAAGGGTCTATTCATAACCTCTTCAGTCTTCAGAGCCAGACACAATATACCTTTATAGAGAGATGCTTCAACAAAGTCATGTCTGTATAGTTCGGTTGCTTTTTGGTAAATTGCATTTATTCGTGCTCTGCCATCATACACTTCCATCACTTAAACCAAAGCAGTAAAGGCAGTAGATTTTCCGAAAGTGGTCCACCAACATCCAACAACAAGCATGAGTCCAACCCCCCCAAAACCGGGAGTGGAAACCCAATTTTCTTTTCCTCGACATAGAAAAAAAACATCATTACCATCATCATGATACCACCAAATGGAAAGCACATCAAAAACTCAGCACAAAACGAAAAGAGGACAACAAGATGAGGAAAAATCTTAAAACGACTAAATTCACGATTTGACACGGCAACTGACCCCCTGCGTCTTATTTCACTTGGTGATGATGTGGCTTTACGATGCTAAAAGCTGAAGAGTGCATTCAGGCAACAACGGCTCTGTCTCTGACTATATACGAACAAGATGACGAGCGACGATGACGATGATGACGCTGAAGCTGAAGATGACAAAACGACACTATAGGTATATTCTTATGCATTGTGTCAATGTCCTATGAACTTGGACTGTATGGCGCACGTTTGGCACGTTCTCAAGATAACCCCGAGTGCACACTCCTCTCACAGCAAAAAAAAAAAATACAATTGAGTCGAGGTGTACAGCTGTTGAAAGGTGTTGGCACTTAGGCAGGCCGGCAAACATGGTTTTCGCGGGGCGCGATAAACCAAAAATAAAAGTAAAAACAAAGTTATTATACCATAGATATACAAAAGAAGCATTAAGCCAAAAAATAAAAAAAAAAAAAAGTGAAAATGCCATTCAAGGGGCATTGGCTATAAACATAAATTTTCTGCACACAACAATCGCGTATTGTGCATCCATCCGATGAGCTGATCCGGGGGCCACATCACGATTTCTCCATAAACCGCACAGTGTACCTTCTATACAACCATACTATGGACCTCATTAACTTATTTTCTTATCAAATATCAAAATTTCCCTCAATTTGTTTGCTTTTGCTTTCAGTCGTGGTGAGTGACGAGATATTAAATTATGGCAAAAACCCTTTTCTTTGATGAAAGCAAATTGGTTGGTCAAATTGACCAACAACCTGCTGTAAAAATTTGAAAAAATAAAATCTGCCCAACATTGATACAAACTAGTATATACAAACTTGAGTATATGCTCAAAACTCCACATTTTGGAGCGGATTCTCCATTTAGTATGACTGAAATTCTTCAATATCTAATAGCATTTTCATAGCAACTGCTCGGATTTTATATTGAACACCTGCTCTGAGCATGTACTCCATTTTGATTCATATCACCCAACAATTACATTTTTATTTAAGAGTAAAATTAATTTTAACAGATTAAACTTTTATTTTTGTCTAAAAACTCCCTAATCGAGTACCATTGTACTTTTATTCAACTCCAACCACTAAAAGAGGAACCTACTGGTGGAAGTTGAAGATTTCTGCATCATTGTGCTGTGCTGATGTGCGCGGCCTTTATATATGAAGAGAAAGAGAGAAACTTTGGCTTTATAATGCAGGAGGCTGGGCTGAAGCTTCATCGCCGCGTCGTATATACATATACCGTCATCCTTGTGGCCCTTTAGTCATGTGATACATTGTGATTATGTTTGGCACTGATGACAGTGGAAATAATTTATCATCGACATGCATTTGCTTGGTTGTTTTGGTACTTGTGATGGTGATGGTGGTGTGGAGAATGAGAATCTTGGATAATGTTTTTTCGATTGCCTTTGAGGAGTATAAGAAAAGTAAGATAAACTTTAAGATTTTCCAACTTACTCGAAAGCATCCACTTTATTGAGATAAGTGCAAAGTACTCATATATGTAAGTAACGTAGGTATACATCTTTTTAAAAATATTATGGATTTCTTTCGTCAGAAAATTTATCATTTATTTATTCTCTATAGCAGAATGATTTCTTAAAAATCCGAGGGACCTATTCGAATAACAAATTTCTTAATTTTAATTATGTTGAACATTTTAATCAGTAATAAATAGTACAACAATGTACCTACCTAGAACATAGTTAAAATCACTCTAAGTCCTTTCAGAATTAAAATCTATTGACAAATATTTTTTTTTTGTTGGATCTTAATCTTATGCAAGAGAGTATAGGCCTATAGTATATCAATAGTGTGACATTAATTTTTTTGTTCAGACCCATACCGTCACACTTTCTGAGAAAAACATATTTCAGACTGTTTTTTTTGAAAATAAAATCCAGCTAAATGAAGTGCAGTTGCGAAACGAATTGCATAATTCCATTCCATGTGAATCCATGCAGAGATTCACTCATCTATCCAAATATCCATTCGTTGGAAGCAGTTGGCTTAATTTTTTTTTTTTAGGGTCAGCCTGATGTTATTGCATCTTCATTTCCAAGTTGTTTATCGCTCCTCCGCCCAATTAAACACACCACCACACCACATGCTGTGTAATAAGAAATCATGTGTGAGAAAAACACTGAATTTTCTTGTAAATTTGACGTTTTTATTAAAAAAAAATCTTCCCTTCACCTCATTCCCGGAACGAAATTAGATGAAAAAAATATATAATAAGACATATGTCCCATCGCGATAGTAGCTAAGATTCTCAACGCAACAATCTGTATCTGGTATATCTGCCTATATGTATGTACAGTACACCTCATCAACCCCACCGCCTCGCCACCATACAAAAATACTGATGGCGTGCGAGCGCGATAAAAGTTCTCCAACGCAGAAATAAATCAAAGTACGTGCGTATTTCTTGTCTCCGCGCTTCTCCTGCCTGATACCCTGCTGCTGCTGCTGCTGCTGACACAGAGCTCTTCGACGTCAACGACGACAAGGACTCGATTCATGATGGAAATTAACTCTGCACAGAGCGGGCGGCGCGTTGCGAGGATAAGTTTTTCTTTTCCTTGTGAAAAGTTGGATTTTTTGTCGGTTAGGAAATTTATTAAAATTTCATTTCCTCATGCGAAAGCGCTGCCATTCTTTCTCTTTCGTCCCCCTACCGCCTATAGAGTCTTTTTTTTTGTTGGTTCAGTCGGTAGTTCAGTTTGGTGGGTGATTAAATGGAGCACAAGTTGCCAGAGCGGTATTCATTTAGAAGGGGTTAAAAATAAGTTTACGAATCAAACTAAATAAAATTGTCTTTAAAATAGTCGTGGAAAAGTTATAATCTTTGATCGGAGTGAGTTGAAAACTGTGAATAGAAAAACATTTCATTGAAAGACCTGTTCTATTTCAGCCCCTAGATTTACCCTATCATCTACGGTCCTGCTAAACCGCCTTTGGTTGATTAAGAAATTTTCCAAATTCCTCTAAATGGATAAATGAGTGCGTGTATATGTTAAGATGTGAAGTGGTTGTAGGTGTATAGCGTTAAGGCATACATTCACATATTTAAGTATAGGGCTGAGAATTCTGGTGGTTTTTAGCTCGTGCAATGTGAGGCAATATGTGGCAACAACATGAGGTTAGAAATTAATTGGAGTTTTCTTTGTTTACTCAAAAACAGAAAGTTCATAAATATGTCACTAAACACACAATATATGGCCCATAAGCCTCTGCCACCATCACCAAAACCACCCCACACAATCACCCCGTTGCCTTGCCAGTAGGTATACATTTTTGGTGTAAGTCTAAATAATAAATCTCGCTATTAAGGACATAACGCAAAATAATAAAATCAGAATGAAAAAAAATGCAATTAAATCGGATTATGTTGAATAAAATGTTGTTCCCACATAAGACTTTTGAGTTGGTGGACAAAAAGTAAAGTAAGTTAAAAGTACTTTTAGAGTTGATCTTGTTCTACATTTAAGGGGGAGGAAACTTTCTTTAAATTGAGAGGTCTCATTGTTTTTTTTGTATCAAAGTTTCATAAAAGCAACCTACGTTTTTAATAATTTAAAAATATTCTTGGTGAAGGGAAAAAAGTTTGGCTGTAACGAAGCCTTACTTACATCCTTAAATATACATATAAAACATATACCTACTCATTTACTTATTAAAATTAGAATTTATAAAAATATTAGTGCATAATTCCCTGTGCACACTGTCATTTAACTCGAATAAAATTGATATTTATAAAATTCAGTACAGTTTTGTACTTTGTCTTTTCAGTTCACACTCACTAATAGCCGCAAATTTTATAAAAAGACGTTGAGAAAATTACAAAATGGTTCTTGTGTCTCGTCCGAGTGTGAGTAATAATCCGGTGTATGTAGAGAATCATAAGGTGTTGCGGTGACAGATCGGCATTGCTTAGCGGAGTTTGCTCGAACGAATAGTAATTGTAATAATACATACAACCTTCTCACCCGACATTACCTTTCTACTTGGGATCGTAACTGTATTCACATCCACTACACACTACCCTTATAAAAATTTCTCTGTAGTTTCGTCATAATTTTTTATGAAAATCAACCTGTTTTATAATTTAAGGCAAAGCTTTTAAATGGCATCCTATCATAACTCTCCGTGATTTCACATAATTTCCTCATTGTTACTATTAGGGTTCTAAAAAAGTTAGGATTCAAACAAAAGTATATGCGTAATCAAAAACATAATATATTTAAAAAGGTTGAACTGTATTTAACCCTTTCTTTTCTGATGAAATATAAAAAAAACTTATTCAAAATCTCATTTTCTATGCTTCCTTATTTCTCTTCAGAAAAAAAAGAAGACATTTTACATGAATATTCAAAGCATCCAATTATCTAGCCGCTTGCTTATGAAAGAAGACAAAAAGTCTTCAAGGATTTTGCTTTTCTTATTATACACCTAGCTATATTAATGAAAAACCCTCTATTACCATAAATTAGAAAAGCTTAAACTCCTTGCGGAATTTAATGTTATCTTCTCAATTTTTTTGTTGTACGTTTTAATGTTTCATTTTCAGATCGTAACTTAACCCATTTATTTTGAACTGGTCTTTGACTCTGCACTTCATTATCACCCTTATACAACTACCTCCCCCCCTCTCACTCCACTCTGCCCAATGAAAAATAATGTTATAGCAGAAGAAGAACCCTTCGTTTGAGTTAATAATTTATTTGCAATGAAATAGTGATAACTTTCGTTCGAGAACATGATTACGTACAAAACAGTGACAACATCCCACACCAACGCCAAAACCAACACCACACCACCGTCAGACTGGTGCCATATCCCGTGTTATCGATTAAGGAGTCCAGAAATTAAAACTCTTTTTTTTATATTCAGCGCTGAATATAATTAAGGACGACAAAACGCGCTTGATTACATCGCATCGCCATGGCCATTCTCGTCGAAATAGTCGCCTGCCGTCAGCTCTCTTGGGGATTGGCGCTTGCGACTGTAACTGTGCGTGTGTCAGCGGGAGGAAATACAAAAAAAAAATCTCCATTAAAAGGATATCGCTGCTTGTGGCTTCAAGAAGAAGAAACTTGCAAAATGTGTATATGTTTGCTTATAATTGTTGTTATTTCATAATTTAATGGGACCAACAGACTATACCACCCCATTAAATCAAAACCACCCATCGCCGAAAATCATCGAAGCGGTTCTTGATTTGAATAACCTTCCATGAGAAAACGGTTAATTTTGCGTTCGAAAATTTTACGTCCTTGATGTTGTGGTCCATAAAAAAATTGCGCACTCAAGTGAAGGGGTCCTGTAGTCGGACGGTACTTTAAGTATAGGTTGGTGGGAGATGGATGCTGCATTAACACCATCTCTTACAAATGCCATCAACAAAACCAGCAGGGGTTACTTGGGTTCCTGCCGTTTACCCGTTACCCGTACGTACATACGTCGTCGTTGTTGTCGTGTTAAGGCGATTCTTCTGCATTTTAATGCAATATTTATTATTTATTATGTTTCAAGGATTAAATGCCAATCGCTTTTCCCATTTAAATATGATTCAATAAAAAGAGATGAGAAGATGTGGAGCAGATATGCAATAATGACTGTGATTAATGTGCTAACAAAGAGAATGGGTGATTGCTTTACTCTTTTTCACTAGATAAATTAACGCTTTAAAAATTAATGCAAAATCATTATTTTGTGATGATGAGAAATGGCGCAGATATAGATCCTCCTATAGTTTCTTTAAATAAAAAAGAAAAAAACAAAAATGTAATTTATATTTTTAAATTTAATAAATTTCCTTAAAGTCAGTCCACAATATTTGTTCACTGTTAAGAGTATCTTATAGTTTGATTTGCTTTTTAAGGGATTGACAAAAGGAGGTGTTTCTATACAGTAAAATTTTACCAGTACCTACCTACCTACTGTGAAATCCTGACATGTCAGAATAAAAAAAGGTCCTTAAAATATGCTCAGATAATTGAATCAAAATCAATGCAGCTTAATCAAATCCCATACAACAACAACTTAATTCGAATAATTTTCCACCACGCAATTCAAGTGGAAAACAAAATTGCAATGGAAAAATTACTTTTGGTTCAAAGAATATCCCTAAACCATTATCTATGAATTGCAAAGGAATATCTTCCAATAGCAAGGATTTTTATAGCCTCTTTAAAGGGCAGTGTAATTCATGGTGCATTTTGCACATTCAATTTTTCCAGTCAACTGTCCTGCTGCTGCTGCTGCTGCTGCTTCTGTTCTCTGCTTAGCTGTCATTGTCATTGTTATGCGTTCCCTATATACAAAGCCCACTGGTTCAGTGCATCCTTATTCTTGTATAAGTGTCAAAGGATCCAATTTAGCATTTGCAATGTACACAGAATATTGTCAACTACGAGTATACCTATATAACTATACTACCATCTGCGAACAAAGAAAGTAAAGTAAAGGACGAGGAAGGATTGGGGATTAGCTGACGGTTTACTTGTATTATTCTTACCCTACTGGCATGATGTGACATGAACTGAACAGGACAAGTCAAGGAGCAAAAGGATTTTTCGCACACACAAACCGCCTCACAATTTTTAAGTGCAAGTGCTGAAGAATATACTTATGTACATTTATATACTTTACAAAAAAAAAAATATATACAATGAAAATAGGCAAAAGAGATACAACAAGGCTCTATATATATATATGTATGTATATGTATATAGATATAAAATGGGAGGTGAAATGAAGAGGCGAAGAATATTGTTGGAGGATTAGGCACACAATTCTCAAATAAGAAGACGACGAAGAATAAGGTGATGGATTTCAGCTACTGATCCTGTTGTATAGCTCTCTGTTTGTGTAGTCATCTGAATCCGTGAGATTATAAATATGATGAAAGAAGGCTGAGGATTATTTTGGTTATTATGATGAAAGATGCGAAAGAGGAAAATTAAAATTAAAGAAAAGAAAGGAGCTTATATAACTGTCAAGAAAACGCAAACTAAGAAGTTGAGACATTTTATATGATAGAAAGTGTAAGAAGGGCATCAAGTTGTTCATGGGAAAAATTGTTTGGTTGTTGTGGTTTAGAAATTCTCAAAAAGCTTATACCTTGACAGAAATTATTTAATATATAAGTGTTAGGCTTCAAATCTACCACTTTTTAAAAAATAAAGATTTAAATGACTTTTTGTATCAGCTTTTTAAAATTTATCACGTTGTTGCTTCCCTTAACCTTTTTAGAGGAAAATCCTTTAAAATAAAAAAAAAAACCAAATGCAGCACCATTTATAGAAGCGAACAACCTACCTTTAAATAAATTCATCTTAAAAGCCAGAGCAAGTGTAAAATTTTTCAAGCAAAACACCTTACAACACATAATCAGAAATCAACCGGAAGTACTTTGCTATTACTGCATACCTTTTTTCTCTAAACCCTTTTTTACATCAGTTCCTCCCCCATGCATATTCCTTGAAGTTTTGTTCAAAGAAAAGAAAAAAGTAGCACATGGTTTCATATACTTGCAAATAAAGACCCCGATTCAAAAGATTTTATAATTCTTTTTTTCAAATAAACTCAAGGGATAGAGATTGAAAAAAGCGCCCTCTTATAAAAAACGTTTTGAATGACATGAATGACCTCCTTGCCATTAGAAAAAAGAAACCTGTCCTCGTCAGGGTATATATTATATAAACGGTGCGGGATAAATTTCATTCCTTAAATCGGTTAGTTGTAGTAGTTTTTGTAGTGAAGGATAAACTATATGATAGTTATATCTGCGAAGGAATTTAAATAGTTTTTTCTTTAAAAAGTCATAACTTAAAGAAATACATTATGCACCTCCAACTATGTTCCCCTTTTTTATCCTTATTTATGTGTTGAATGAAATAAAAAAAAACCATAGAAAATATTATATATATGTATATTTATTTAAACATAATTAAAATGTTAAGTCAATAGGTACATGTGGTAAACATTACAAGAAGCAGTGTTAAAATAACACGAACATGGTAAAATATGCATTGTGGTCATGATTATAATAATAATAATAATAATTTTATTTACGTGAATTTGATGTTTTAACTACATGACATAATGTACCAAGTCAATTCAACCACAAATATAGTGTCTTTCAAATCGTGTGTTTTTGTTCAAACATATGATAAGTTTAAATTTGCATTGCTGGAGCTAAAAAGTATATTTTTCAACAACATCAAAATATTTGTTTTAAATTTTGGAACTTTAGCCACTTTTTTTGTGCAATAAAATGTACAAAAAATGAAAAAATTTAATTTTGGAAACCAAAGAAACCCACTGAGCTATATATAATTGAAAAGATGAGTCTATACTCTATATTCATGTTTTTTTTCAGATATCTTTATCTTAAACATGTAAACCTTCCTAGAGATATTATTTCTTTATAGACATTACATGACCAAAAAGCTTTAAGTTATTCGTCATGTTCAAATATGTTCCAACATAAAAATGTATTATAACTTCATTGCAGTAGCGGCGGCGGTGCGGTGGTGGCGGCAGAGTAACGAAAAATGTCTTCAATGAAACTTTAATAAGGTCTCTTCCCTTGAAGAAATTCCTTTTTTTTTCCAAAATTCCCCAACACATATAGGTAGTATACCTAATATAGAATAAGGTATATGACGAGGACGACAAAACGCCCCAAAGAACTCATTCCTTTTATCCTTTCATTCAATCAAAATCAACCAAATTCCTTTTATCCCTTTCAAAAGGGAAAATCCTCCATCGACCTCGTTTCATTGTTTGCCAATGTTTCATCAAACAAGAAACAAAAAATTCAAAAAAAATACGTATAAAGAAAAACTCACTCAACCCATAGTCAATGTGATTATTATCGAACGCCAATGGCGTGGAAACAGCTCCTACATATATACGTATAACAACCCTTTCGTTCGTGTAACTCCCGAGGACGATATAAACGGGTGTAGGTACCCTGCCTAGTTAAATAATTTAGTAGCTATCATAACTGTACACGCATACGTCTCGGGTTTTGCTATTGTAAGTTGTGCTGGCGAAAAGTAACTTGTTACTTTGAGTATAGCAAAATTACCGACAAACATCACCACTACCGACAAACCAACAAGGACGACGAATCTACTTTCACTGGGACTACAGGACCTGCTTTTTAGATTTATTACTTTGCCAATATGGACGCAAAAGGGTGCTAGAAATTGGGAACATCTTCGGTCGGATATATAAGGGGGGAGGGGAGGGGAACTGATTTAAAAGTGCTCAAAGTTATTATCCCGAAACAACCCTTCTGTGATTCCATTCCGTTTGAGCAATGACGATAATGATGACGCAACAAATGGTAAATCGAACCCTTACATCACACACAAGCCAGAACCCGCACTCTTCTGATGTACAAAGTTAGATTAAATCGTTGAAAAGAGACCCTTCTCGTAGCCTTGGTTTAAAAGAGGGTATCTTGTGCATAAGGAAAACCTTATCGCACTATGGGAGGCAATTGCCATGTTAATCGCCTCCTGATGTGAGCACCAAAGTCAGGGGGAAGGGGGTTTCAAAACTATTTATGTGTGTGCAATTGCAAGCCATGCGGAATGGCAAAGTCTTAAATGATTTTCAGGTTTATACGGTTTATTGGCCAGATGGTCGTCGATACGATACGGCAGCGATATAAAGGTTGGTATGTATATTTGTGTGCCCTACAAAATTTCTAATTGGTGATTATGTACAATTTGGTTGTTAAAGAGGTCTAAACATTCAAGAAGACAGCCACATAAAAGGGTATAATTTTCGATTTCGCGAAGGGTTTGATTGATTGTTAGATTGAATGACTTGACTTGTTTTTGTTGATTTAAATCGAATTTTGGGAAATTAAAAGATTAAAAGATATAATATGTTTTTGTAATAGGGTCGCCCGTATGACGTTTAACATCACCGACTTTTTTGATTGGCCTGTGAGGTGTTTGCGGTGTCTAAAACTTAGCATTTTAGGCAGGTATATGTACATTAACAGGAGAATTAAGTAACAATCCAGATACACTTTAATTCCACAAATGTAACATAAGAAACCATTTCCGCTAAAAAAAAAAAAAAAAACAAATAAATAAATTTCTGTGGTTGATTCGTCATGTGACATTTTCCTTCCGAGAACTATTCTCCCACGTTTTGTACCCACGACCGAGCTCAAGTACAAACACATTAGGTACATAGGTTGTATGATGCAATAACAATTGTTATTCTTATAAAGGTGTCACAAGGAGTATCAAATAAAGAACACAACATCAACCTAAACAAAGATAGCTTAAATCCTTAAGATGACCGGACCGTGGGTCATGCAGCTATTGTTCGTTTTCTTCTGTTTTTTTTGTTTGTTTGTTAGTCATGTGAATGTGCTACTACGCACGTACGTGCTACTGTTTTGGAGAGGGTGCCCAAATGCACAGCACATATTATACTTATATTATTCTTCCCACAAAAAAACAGGTAGCAAACAACTAGATACAAGTTGAATGTTTGTATGTACTGCATAAGCCAAAGAGACGACGACGCGACGAACGTCGTTTTTATCGTTTGGCAATATTATATTGTTTCCTTTTTCTCAGAATAAGATTTATGGTCATAGATAAGGGAAAATACTGACCTTGATGTTTTATGTGGTTTTATGAGGCCTGCCACCGCACGTAAATGTAATTTATTTAATGTTCTTTACTGTGTAAATATCTAGAAAGAGCTAGACAGACAGTGGAAAAAACATCATACCTGTGTCTGGATATTCTACGAGCTCAGCAGAATCTAAGGACATTGATGTTAATTGCTATTTCCTGATGCATGTACACGAAAGATGATTACTGCTTGAAGTTTATTCATAGACCTGTCTGTCTATAGAATTATTATATATCCTGATTTGACATAACCCAGCATGCCCTCCTTATTTTCACTCCACTAATGTACATACATCAGAATTGGCAGAATGGGGTAATCTGATTCTGCTTTCAGTTTCCGATTGATTACACTATATATGTGGAAGGTGTGGATGTTGTATGATAGCGTACACCCTATACTCTTTACCTACGTTTGGCCAATGGGCTAAACTAAATCAACAACATTGCCTCATTCTATTTATATAAAAGGGGATAACGGTAACAAAGGACCTGTACAATATACATATAGGTAGTGTCCATCCCCGAGATGCTCTATCAATTAGTTATACCAAACTGAAAATTGTCGGTGACACTTTTCCAAAGTCCACTTTCGTTGTGTCCATCACCTCTCTACCTTTTTTATATACATATGTATAATAGAGAAGCCCAAAGCAGGCCATTAGTGCAAGACCATGGGATGCGGTGTGACATGCGACAAGATGCCTCCATTGGGATAAACATTTATATAAACACTGACAGCGTGTTTGTGCAACCTCTAGTCTACATACGAGTATAGAACGGTGCAGGACTAAGCCGAGTATAAAATTCAAGGCTTATAACGAAAAGTTTAAACAATTATTTACACGAGTCTAGAGAATCTGAATATTTTTAAAAGTTTACTTCCATCGGTTTTCGAAAAATCTAAATGAAAGTCAAATACTCGCAGAATTCTAAACAGGAATCACAAAACGTGTCCACCAAAAATCACAATTTCTGGATGATTCCATGAGAGCCAAACTTACCTCTTTTATAAAATCAAATATGAATTATTTTTAATCAGTAAGTTTAGTGTGAAATCTTATCATTAATACAAACAAAAAGTTAATGCATGTCAATTAGCTAATTTATCCAAGTAGGATTAACGAGTAATTAAGTTAAAAATTCCTTTTTACCAAGGACTATTATATATAAAAAGAACACAAACGTTTTTGTTTCTGCAAAAGTTCATCCTTTGTGATAAGCAGACTGAATAATATTCTTTGGTGACAGTAGTTCTTGCTGAGCGTAATATTCGTTAAGATTTGTTACTTATCGTGGATTAGAAGTTAATTGTTTATTAATAACGTATTTTATTTCGCAAAATAATTTTTGATCAACGTTTAAGTTTATTTGTTAGTTTTTTTTTATTAAATTGTGTTCAGGGAAGTGGGATACACCAATATTTAACTGTGATGAGATATTGGGGTTTTATCGCTGGTGCCACGTCTACGAAAAAAAAAAAACTTGTCGGGTTAAGCAAGTAAGAAATCTCGTAAGGCTATGCACAATTTATACTAAAAAACTTAATTTAATTTAATCATGTACCTAAGTCATTTTCTCAGCAAACCTTTGATGAATGGGTTTTAAGAAAGTCGCATGTTTATAGCTTAGATATATACTTAAGGCATTATCACACTTCCTTCCTGGTTCTTATAAATAATCGTATAGATCAAAGTTAATCCACAATAAATCTCTTAACATATAAAATTGCGCCTTAAAGTAAAATGCGACCCTGTAACCGTGTGTGAGTATAAGGAACGATGACATAGCACGCAATCGGTGCACAAATAAACTCCCCAATCGATCGACCCAACAACATCCTCCAAAGCACCTAGTATTCCTACCATAAAAATAGAAGAAAAAAGGAACAACACAGCAGTTGATAGAGAGGGATAGAGTGAGATAGAATGATTACACAAAGGTGGCGGCCATAACAGGTGCTCTGGTGCACATAGCACCATTTAGCAGTTCGAAGCACAAGCACACCGAGAGGACGTTATTGAGTGGACAACTGTAAATAGAAAACCTGATTTAGCCGTCCCGCGATAGATGATGATGATGATGATGATGATGATGATGATGTTGATGATTATGGGTTTTCTAGGGTGGGAAAATGAAGTTGGATCCACAGCCCGGTTATAAATTAGATATCCATTCCAGGTGAGATGCAACAGAAGCACCGAATGGTAGGCACTGTGTGGCGGCCAGTGCGGCGCGGTAGCTATATGAGTGTGTTGTGATGATTGAGTGGTTTTTCGCATTGCGTCGCGTCGTCGTCATCATTGTGTAGAAGTCGTCGTCGTCATCGGAGTTGCACAAGTAATACACGGCAACAGGATGGACGACTTTATTGCGCTTGTTGCGAAGACGCTTGGGAATCGGAGCGGAGCTTACTGCTACCAATCCTATCTAAATATGTTGGTAAAGCGGTAGGGTGTAACGGGGCATTTAATCAGGGAGTGATACTTTGATTTAAAGAAAAATAGATTTGTGATTCAAGCATATATCCTTAGATCATTTTTAAAAGCTTATAAATTTTGTAATAAAAACATCGTATAGTTTCCAATTTCTAATTTTTAACTTGATTTAACCTACATTTTCAGTCACCAAAAATAAAATCTCTTTAATGATCGCCATCTATGAGATTAACTTCAAAGGAAAACCCTTGCCACCTCACTGCCCGAGGAATTAATTTAAAAATATCCCCTGCCCTTTAAGAGGGCGAAACTCTTGAAAAGGCTCCGGTTACCCTTAACTCCCCTACCTTTCTACATATTGCCATTTTGAATGAATGATTAGAAGGTTGAATGTATCACATTGTTGGACGACGACGATGATGATGGTTGGCCGGACGGTCGGTTGCCTGGTTGATTCGTAATTGGTTTCAGGTAATTATGGTGGCTCGATTTATTGCGTGCAGATGAACAGGTTTCTTGCTTAAATTTTTTTTGTTTCTCTTTTTTTTGTTGTTATTAAATCTGCAACAACATCGTTCAAATGTTCCCACTCTGATGGTGGCATGATGGCCAGGCCAGTCCATGGCACGCCAGACCAGGCCAAGTAAGAAGCAGGTCTTATGATCCATATCGCATGATGAATGACGTCCGTTTGCAATTGTTTGCTCTCTTGTTGCTTTGTTGCTGCACTGTGATGTTGCATGGGAATATGAGGTGGCAATTGCCAGCTGGGAATGAGTTAATTCGTGTGCGGATATTTAATTGTTGTGACCAGCTTCGGTTGTAATCGGATTTTCTTTACAACACAGAAGATCACTTTTTACTATAAACCTAGTATAGCTGATATAAGGGCAGAGGAGGTAAGAGTTAAGATGGAAAAAGTGGTGTTTATTCATATTCAGTTCGCACGAAGACTATCTGGAATGAAAAAAAAAAACATTGTTTAATAAATTAATACAAGTGTTATAAATACCTACTTGTACACCTTCTAAATGCAGCCTTTATTTTGGTCTTAGAAGTGATATTAAAAGCAGGTACGTGAATTTTTCATTAAGAGGAATTATAAGAAAGAAAAAAAAATTAACTGTAAGGTACCTAGCTTATCTAAGTTCAACTTTAAATTTCAGAAGTACATTGCTGAAATAAAGGTTCTTAAACGTTGGTACCATTTTTCAAATCATTGATTAAGATCTTCATAGTTCATATGTATATATGTAGGTAGAAAAAAAGTATTGTGTTTACCAAATCCGTCAAAAGAATCATTTTCGTTCAAAAAATAAGACAAATCAAATCACTTACCTTCATATGTATAACGCAAAGATCACAAAAAAACCGTCGTATAGTTTTAAGTAGACCTTCATAGAAAATTAACATTTTAATAAAGTGGCAGCATTTCCTGTCGAGTTTTATGCCATTTCACCAATCAAAAGGGCAATTTAAATTTGTTCAAAAGACCTTTCAAAATTCTTTAAAAATTAGTTAAATATTTCAAAAAAAAAACATCAATTGAAAAGGGCACCGCCACACATTTGAACAAACATTTCAACTTAACTGACCGGAAAGCATTCAATTTATTTCTTATTCGTTATATGTTGGTGTGTTTGTGTAAAATATTCTTATCACTTTCGCCTCATTTATATACACTTTTTTAAACGGACTAAATTCAAATTCACTTCTCCTTAGTCCTGGCTATAGATATATGTAAGTATACGGGTATTACCTTTTAAATTTTAACGAAGGTCATAAGTGTCTCGTTGGTGAGATTGCCAGCCAACCTCACTTCAGCTGGTGTGTGAAGTGAATGCAATTTGTGATTGTCATTTACCGCGCGTTATAGTTATAAAACTCTGATGGAGGGAGGAACTTGGACTTCTTGTCTTACCTATGTTGGGAGCTCGGTTATCGTTCTGAATGTTTTTTTTATTAAATTCATACCCAAGACACACATTTCTGTTTCTCAATTAACCGTGAAAATTTAACAAGAATGGCGTCGAAAATGGGGAAATGGTAATAGCCAGTTTTACATACATAGGTTCATACCTTTTATAGCTCTGGGTCTCTCTTGTATACAAGAATATGAATGAAGGGAAAGAAATTCATGGTTTGTTGGACATTTTTACCCTGGACTTAATCGTTTTGGACAAGCTCAGTGAAGTGCTGGTGGATACGCACCTTTTAAAAGAATATACACGAGCAAAGGTTGCTGATATCTCGCCCCCTTCTGAGGTATGTACTTGTTATCGTATATAATGTTTGTGATAAATGAGGGTGTCTGAATTCCATTAAGAGTTTAGATGATGTGAAGATTTTAACCCTTTTTTTATTGCGTTAAAATGGTCATTGTTATACAAAGACTTTATGTGAATGTAAGTTATTACTTTTTTTGCAATCCATATATTATTCTACACGATAAAAGATTTATTTTTTTTTTGTATTTAGTATCTAAATTTGTAGCTTTGTAAATACATATTCTTATTGTAAATGCTAGATGACTTGATGTTAAGTTCTTTTAGCTATTTAATTAAATTTACTTCAAATTTATTTTCTGAATTCCTTTTCGAACCTAAAATTCAATTAAGAATTTTAAAGTCATTTTTATTTTTATTTTAAAGATTTTTAAGGGACGCTTAGAAATTTGGTTTGCTTATAAAACTTTTTAAAATTAAAATTCATTATTAAATGGTACTTACACCGGATTATTAAATAACAATCTTTGTCATTTTGTTACTAATTCAATTTTAATCTCGTATTTAAGAACAAACTTATTGACAATGTTTCATCGTTTAAATAACAATCAAAAGACAGAATTGCATCATCAAAATCATCATTGCTGCAAATCGACTGACACTACATCCATATATGTAGGTAGTGTAGTGCTCCTGAATTAAACATCACAGAGTCAAAAAAATTACCAGTATATAAGCTTTTGTCCATTTCGACCAGTTGCTTTGCTACAAAATTTCATCATATTATTATCGAGTCAAACGAATCAAAATCAAACAAAATATACGATATACATACGAAACATTTATATATCTCATCGAAAATTTAATGATTAATGTGATTTGGTTGAACACACTGAGCAGTCGAGCTTCTTCCTCTGCTAAAACTAAAACTAATCACCTCGCAGCGTCACTCCTTAATCAATATAGCCCGATCTGATGGCCTGATGGTGGTTGTGGTGTTGGCTTGTGTATGGTACCGCAACATGGCTAGATATACATTTTTTGGTAAATTTCCATTGACTTGTTAGCCCCACAGCTTCGATTCGAATGTTGTTTACGAATTTTGTCAGTTTTTATTTCTTCGATTTTTTTTCGCTCAATCAATCTTTTTTCGAGAAAATCAGAAAGAATTATAGAAATGTTTTTTTTTTTTTTTTTTTTTTTCTAGAAAAGAAAGAAAAAAAAGAAAAAACGTTGTCCCGACCACCGAATGAATTGCTAGCATATATTTATACAGTTAGTGAAAGGTTTTTTTTATTAAATAGGCTTTAAGGCCTATACAGAAATATTGACCTTGATGTGAAGACTTTTTTCGTCTTTTATCTTCGGGAATTTTCCATCATTGACGTTTTTTTGTACATAAGGCTGTAAATTGTGTCAGGGAAATATAAACTTTAGCTTAATTGGAAGAGACTTCAAAGCAATTGGATACTTCAAAAGGAATATTCGAAAGCTTAGATATACTCTTGTCAAAACTGCCAGCCCATCATCACAATTTACAAACAGAAGCTGTATTTTTACGATTGAGAATGAGATGTGTATTAAATTTTAGATTTTTTTATTTCTTTTTATCTAATCCTCTTTCGATATCTCAATTTTTAAATGATTAATATGTTTTGTGAGAATGAACAGGTTCTTGTCAGTAATGTTGGTTGCATCACTTTGTATTATGAACCTGACATGGATATGCTTGTATAGTGACGTTGTTGAAATGACACGGTTATCTTCAGAGAGGAGCTAATTTTCTTTCCAAACAATTTCCGGAAATAACCGATTAGAATGGGAAATTAACATCATGGTATTTTCTTTTATGACATATACTCACTATACATTTATATCGGTGACACTTTCTTAGGGAGAAATGATTTTTATAATAAATTTTATTGATGTCATTTATAATGAGGAGCTCATTAATAGGATTATGGAAAACAAGTTTTTAATAAAATTGTCGTTGTGAAGTTGTGAAGTTGTCTTGTTGTGAAAGAGATTCATATTTAAAACGGAAATGAGTTCGAAAATTGTATGTGTAAATTATGAAAAATTTGACCTATCTAGAATATCTCAATGATTAGAAAAAAAAATAATCTTAAACATTTTAAAGATTTTAACTCACTAATAAATCATTTTAAAAATGTGGTAGTTGGCTCTTAAAATTATTTTGAATCGAAATTCGACTCTTTGGTAATTTTAAAGGTCGACATTTATTTCAACGTTAAGCACAATCTTTACCAAAAGTTTTACTCGCTGCTTCTATATTTTTTCAAAGTATATCTTTTATCTAGTTGAAATTTATCATACAAAAAAATAAAATGCATGGCTGAATAATTAGTTCCAAAAAAAATGTATTAATTGATCTAAAAAAAAATAATTTTTGTGTATAATATGTACACATAAAATAAAATTTTGTTATGCAATATTATTTTAAATTAATAGAGGCTATTATATAAAAAAAAGTTAAATTAAAATCGTTTAAACAGATAATGAATATGTAGTTCAAAATGATAAGAACCGTTTATAATGTTAATAATGATTTAATGTAAATTTTGTAATAAGATATAATAAATATATATATTATATATTTAGCTGGCAGAAAAATATTAATAAAAATAAAAGTCATTTTTGAGAAAATTAAGGCTTTCCTTTACGCTTTTTAATCACTTCTATAAAAGATACCGATATTTTTGATTTAAGGAATATTTTTTGCTAGGAATAAGCTAGATAATATTAAAAATTCGCTTGATGTCAAGTTTATTAAAAATCAACCTTGTCGTTTTCAAAATATTGAGCTAAAAAGAAAAGGATTGAAAAAATTCTAGAAATTTTAGTAGGTACGAACAATAGTACCTACTATTTTTTTTTTTTAATATTCTTTAAAAAAAAATTGTTCAAAATCATTTAACCAGAAAAGCGAAAAAATGGTACTAAGGGAGTTACTAATTATAACCATTTTTGGAGTTTTTTTTCTCGTAAAATGGTACCTTTTTGTGAAAAGTGACACATAAAAGGAATTGGAAAAACTACAGCAATATCTCGGTGATGTATAAATAAATCTACACACAAAACAATTCTTCTTCTTTTTCAACACTACCTAGTCAAAAGGATAAAACAATGAATTTTTGCTTTTTTTTTTAAATCAGGGATACACAGATACCCTGTCCATCTAGAATTTTTTATTATTTCCTTTGCAGATACATATTTTGATTTAGTTTAATTTTTAGTTGCAATTTGGTTATGAGTATTTCCACTTTGCTTTAGACAAAATTTTGTGCAGTAACTATAACACTCTTATCTCTTTTGCGCACAGCACAAAAACTAGAATCCTTTTATCTCATTGAAAATGTAACTGCAGTAACTGCACTACTTTCGAATTACTTTTATGCTTTGAGTCCATTCGCAGAGTGCAGTATATAGTTGCAGTCCACTATCCATGTCCAATTGACCCAGCTCCTACCGTCAAAATCAAAGAACCGGAAGCTCTTCGTTCAATGCAAAAGCAGAAGGGTATATTATAAAGGTAACAGGTTGGATAGGTAGATAGGTATACCTGTATATCTTTAAATGAATAAATGTTTAACTTCAATCTAATGTGATTCGCTCCAAAAACTCAAAATAGCAAACAAAAAGAATAAACAAATATAAAAAAATTAAAATAAAAAAAAATAAAAAGTGAAAATCACAAAAAAAAAAAAATGATAGCTTCTCCTCGCAATGTCAGTCGTCGTGTATTGTAGGTTGTAGTTAGTTAGGTAGTGACCATTGTTGCACAAAAGTTGTTTTCAGTTTCGAACTTAAATTACTACACGTTAACGTTGTATACCTAGCTACTTCTACTTACTGCTGATGGTGGATGGTGATGTTGTTGCTTCACAAAGCTGTACGGATCGCCGCCGCATGGATTTGGCTATTGCTATGTGGCTATATGCGATGAGCTCTACCACCATGGAGGATTATACGTAACTGGTTCCATCGCGTGCAAAAGATGAGTCACTATATACACTTTTTTTTCTCTCTCATTGTGTAGATTGTAGGGTATAGCTGCTGTATATGTTTGTTTGTAACATTTATTCGGGCTTGCTATGTTGTGAAGGTAAATTAGCATTGCAAAAACGATGTGGAGTTGGAGATGGAGCAAGATAACGTAAACAACATCAAAGCTAAAAAAAAAAAAGAAATGAACAAAAAAACTAAAAAAAAAAAAAAAAAATTGTTTGTTTAATTTTGAAGATGTTAACTCATTGTATTGTTTGAAAATTTCTATATGTTGTGTGTGCGGGGATAGTTTAAATGTGGATGTTTGCTTCTATATCTTTTGTAGATTTGCATGATTTTTAATTCGCTCTGTTTGAACTGGGTTACGGGTGAAAAATTTCATTCGGCTTATAAACAAAACATTTTATTGTTTTTCTTGTTCGTTTTTTGTTTTTTATTTTTTATTCAGGTAGTTGGCAGTTAAAATTGAAATAGAAACCGATACAATATACTTTATAATGAGATGCTTATACAACCTGGGAAATAAACTAACGGTTAATACATTATAGAAACTTAATAAGTGTGATGGTTGAACTAATAAAGCACTGCCGTGGCAGCAGCTTATTCTGTACATTATATAGGACAGGCACAATGTCAATGATAATTTTGCAGAAGATAGATGGGGTGCAAGTTTATATTGGTGGGTTGAAATTTATTGACTTTGGGAGACTTATTTATGGTTTCTTAAGCTTAACTTTATACATATTTATATATTAAGGTAGGTAGTCGTTTGTCTTTTCTCTTACCTTTTAAGCAATTTTAAATAAATTTATGTTCAACGAAAATTTCATATTCTTTTCTCTAAGCAGCAAATTAGTGATTTTTTTTTGGGATATCTAATCAAAGTGAAAATTTATTCTTAGGAATAAGAAGTTTTTTTAAGGCGTGGCTTACACGGATTTTGATTCGAAGTGAAAACAAAATCAAAGTGAAACATTGACTGATTTCATGGAATAAAATTCCCAGGAATTTTCGATTTAGTATGCAAACTCAATTTAAATTTATTAATATCTACGTGTTTAGAAAAATACATACATATGTACAGAAAAATAAAATAATTCATAACAAACCCTTTGCAGCATTAAAACTTTACGTCAAAAATCTTTAAAAACAATATTTTCTAAATAATTTTTTTTTTTTTAAAAAACACCTTTTTTATTTCCTTTTCGAATTTTCATTTTAACTAATTTAAAACGGGTAGCTACGGATCTCGGCTTTTAATTTTTTTTTGATAACGCCTGTAACGAGTAACAAAGTCATTGTGAAGAAACTCCATTGTGATTCTTTGCCAAAAAAATTCACATTAGGGTTTTGGCGTATTTTGGCAAACTGCCTTATTTTTTAATTAGTCACGTATAACTTTTTAACGGCTTGATCGTTTTTATTATACTTTAACAACCTGGTTTCTTTTAGTTTATACTTCTGTCTTTTTTTACAGTTTTGCCTTAAAATGTAGCTCTACTGTAGTTTTTAACTACAAGAGCAAGTTCGTGCGATCCAGTTGTTCATATTTTCAAAGAGTTTGGAATTAAGTATAAGTTTTACGTACCTTTTCTCTTGAATTGTTTTGTTTAAATGCACTTTGTTTCTTTATTTTCTTAAATGTCCAGTTTAAAATTGAATTTTTTGTTAATTTGAAGAATTCTCTATTAATATTTATAAATTTAAAGTACAAAATTTTTCACCCACGTTTTATCACAAAATTAAGTTTTATTGAATTAAAAAAAAAAACAAACATATCAAGTGGAAATTTCCACTAAAATCTTCTATAACGAAACAGAGAAATCTATCATAAAATCACCATTAAATAAGTCTTACGTAGGTGGTTCAGCTATTAAATCAAAATTATTTGCATAACAAATGGTTCGCTTTAAGGTGAGACTTTACTATCTTAAGAAAAAAAAATTAATTCAACCTACGCTCTTTACCATAACTAGCTTAAAATTTGCTTAAACGCAGCCTTATGACATGCAAAGATTCCAAAAAATAAACAAACAAATTATTAAAAATAATAAAATCAACAAAATATTCATAAAATGTTGAAAAATAAACTTGTATTTGCATCGTCATAGCTTTGTCTTTGTTCTCTTCTTATCAAAGTCCATCGATCATCATTTAATTTTTGTGACAACACCCATTCTACAAAAAAAAAAAAAACATTTGAGACTCTGAACCAAATAGACATGCTATTAATTGCCTTCATAATTACCATATTTGTTCACTGGCCAAGAGTGAAATTGGCCTATAAAGTCCGGTTCCTAAACATCGTCAGCATGACTTGAAGCTTTAACGTACGAAACAACAACAACAAAAAGAAGAAGACAAAATAACACAAACCCAAACTCATCCGTCCAATTTATGTTTCATTTTGCACGCAATACCGAGCAAAGGTGCTCATAAGGTTAACTCTCTAAGCCTAAATGAACTGGGCAAAAAGTATATAAGGGCGAAGGTAATTAAAATTCCTGTTTATTTTCGCCTTCGGCCGGCAATATTACTATTTACCCTGCTATAGCTATAGAAAGAGAATAATAATAATTTTCTGAATCTCCAATTTGCTTACAGTGGCGCTGACGATGGGGTAGGATTCCAAGGATCGAGGTGTGGACCTATACTGAAGAACCAAAAATTTTCCACTGACGGATGTGATATGAAAAACTTTTTTCTTCATCAAGGACGGATATTCCTTCGAATAACGTAGATTTGCTTATTTGTTATCTTGGTTTATGAAGCCACGCACATAGAATTAACGTGTGCGTCCCTGAGTGATTAGTGTCTGACTCATGGGGTCGAAAATCAAATAGAATAGAAAGAGACTAAATATCTATTGGATCTTGTGTAACAACAAAATTACCTGAAGTATTTCTTTTTTTTAAATTTCAATTAGTTGGACATGTTATCGGTGTTGTCGATGGCATTGGATATTTAATTTGTCTGGCTGGTAAAATTATGGAAAAAATCAACTATTGAAACTCAACGTTCAAAGAAAACACGGTTTTTTGAATTGATTATAATCGAAAAACTTACAATTACCCAAAATGAATCTTCGTGTATACAAAACGTATAAGTACGGTAGAATATTAACGGAACAAAACGAAAGAATGATTATGTAATTTCCCTTTGAGTGGATGATTGTGTTTGAATCGATTGCCGTTGTTATAATGATTGTTCCTACTTCAATACTCCTATAGCCAAAGGGATAAAGAAAAGGAATCAATTATTTTGGCTTCGAATTTATTTATGTGATAAAAGAAGACCGCACATAAAATAAATATGAATTATGAAGTTATTGCGGTGATTATCTCATTGTTAAAGTTAAAAAAGAGGGCGGTGAATAATATTCAAATGTGTCTATACGATGAGTGAAATTATATTAGTACAAAAGTTCAGATACACATTACATAACTTTATTTCCCTAAGGAAAATTAGTATAGCTAGAAAATTATAAGTGTGTACTTATCTATGAGTTAATTTGTTAATAATTTATGGTTATGTAAGGATAAGAGAGACATGTATTTGAATGATTCAGGCTTTGAGTATATGTTTAATGGAACCGATGAATAGAGATATGAATTTATTTTTACTAATGATGAAGGTATGTACCTACTGTTGGGTCAAGTTATGGATTTGTAATTAATCGAAGCTAAGATTTTAATCAAAATCGCTGTCAGTAGGTTCATAGACTACTTTTTTTTTGTTGAAAAGTACTAACGGTAGTAAAATAAAGCTTCAGCTACAGAATGTCTGTTCCAAAATAAACTATGCTGCTTCTTTCATTAAAAACAGTTATGGATTCTTATTCATTCAAATTTGCCTTTAAAAAATATTTAATAATTCATTTTCACTTTACTTTTATAATTCTTTTCTTTTCTCATTATTTTGGACAAGAATAACCATAATTTATGATTTGTTAGGTTTATTCAAAAATTGTTTGCAAGAAGTGTCATTATTTTCTGCAGAAATTCATTATTTGCTAAGATCATTATGTCAGCATTCAGCAATAATCGTGTGTTTTGAAAAAAAATTTACGAAAACAACACGAATTTTTTGTTTGATCTAGGTTTTAGTTTAAAAAAAAATAATTTTCAAAATTTGTAAATGCAATATTATTTATACTATTCAGGAAATCGATTTCAAAATTATTACAAAATCAAAGTCATTAAAATTCTATTCTCAAAAAGCGTCAAAATTCCTATTCCGTAATCCGAATTTCTTGGAAAAAACTGTGAACGCAGTTTTCCTACTTTTTCATTTTTCATTTTTCACTTTGGATATTACACATGCGAAATTTTTAAAAAAAAACGAAATCGTTATATGACAGATTAGGTTCTTGTTCAAATTTCAATACAAGCACGTATGCGTCCTGACGCACAGATGAAAATACGACCGATGGATGTTGGGCAGACCGGACGGCATGACAAAACCCAAAGCATATATTTAGGGGAGGTCAAAAAAGTTAAAGGGTAGTCAATAATGATCAAAAAGAAACCAATGGAGAAGATTAATTAAATTCGAAATTTATTTTTTGATGTCAACGTCCTTTTTTGACCCCCCATTTTTCAATATAAATTTTTTCGCTTACTTTGGTGGTCAAAATAAATTCAAGTGGTCAAAATGGTCATTTAATTAGCCATCCTTTACAAAAAAAAAAAAAATGTGAAGCTTTCAGGGCCAAGTTAACAAGGTAGTTATTACAAATAATTTAAGAATTATAAAATGCAATTCATGTTTTTAGAGTAGTTTATTCGAAATGCAATAAAATATCTACAAGTTACTCTTAAGCCGTATTTACCTTCTAAACGATTTCTATTAAATGATAAAATTCTATTTTTAGAAAATCCAATTTTATTTATATCCAGTTTTTAAATGAATTATATGAAATTAAAAAGTTTTCTCATATTTTCCCCTAAAATTTATATGTATGGAAATAATAAATTCGTCCTCTAAAAGCTACAATAAAGGCCTCATATTTTTAAAACCTTTTCTGGTGTCTTTCATGTTTAAAACAGAAAAAAAAGAAAGTTTTTTATTCTTTGCATATTTTACATACATAATTAAATTCGTACACTATGGCGTATACTTACTTTAAATTTAAATTTATTTTACATAGTTTTGATTAAATTACACATAAATTAATAGGATCGAAAATGTGCATCTGAATGTATAAGTTTTGCGCATTCATCAACAGGCTTTTAGTAGGTTTATATACGAAATGTATGTCTTCATATTTTACTTTTATAGTTATTTATATGAGACAATTAAATATTTTATTTTCTTTTACTTATACGGTATCACAAAAATATCTTTTTCGTATTTAAATTAAATTCTTTATTAAAATTTCTTATTTTAATATCCATATTCATTTTTACTGAGTTGAAATGATATATTCTTCCACTTTCCTATAAATTCGTCGGCAATTCTATCAAAGCGGTTCTCATATACCTATTTGTTTTGTTTCATATTTATTGCCCTTTTAAGAAAAAAATACAACTATCCCGCTAGGTTTTCTTTTTTGTAAAGAACCTTTTGAAATTCATAAGATAGATTGCCATCCATAGATTTTTCTTTGGAAGTTATTTGGTGCTTTTGATGGTCAGGAATAGCACACGTGCCCGTTACTATCGACTCATCTGCATCTGCATGGTAGCACAACAATAAAATAAATAATGAAATAAACTTAGTTTCAGCCTCATTACTGCTTTATTTCGATGAATTTGGATACGCATCTTCAGGTCTAAATTCAATAATACCTATGTATATGTATGTACTTATACTCTTGGGAAATCGGGATCGATTTCACTTCATTTCGAAACTGGTTTCACGCATCATCTCTCATCGACTCCTAAAATGGGCCTCACCTCCAAGCTATGTACATATAATATGGAAGATGACCAGTGCCAGGGCAGCTCGCAGTACAGCGCCACCGCAATCAGCTACTGGTACTGGCACTGAGTACCGATTTCTATGCTTCCTCCATCTCACACTCTCGAACTATACGGAAGTTCAATGGCTCCGCTGAAAAGTTACCAAACAACTTTGTTGCTTTTATTGTCGTACCCTCTGCCTACGTGCAGTTCGCGCTGATTTTCTTTCTTCGATGGATTTTTTTTTTATTGTATTTTAAGTTCGCTTCGTTCAAGTCTCACTACTTTCTAAAAGTTGATCCAGGTCAAGCAATGCGTGCATTTGCAATGATTTTCTATATTTTGTATAAACGCACACGCACATTATACGAGACGATTATAGAGTGAGAGATATACAAACGGCCGGTTGCGGTCAGTGGCCTCAGCTCAGATATATGGTGCTCCGGGCAAAACTTCGCATAAACCTCGTAGTCGTCGTTGCTTGCGCGTACACCTGGAAGAGATCTTTGGCATCGACATCGAAAAGCCGCCTCCTTGCTGTTCCAGCAGCAGCGCATAACCACCCAGCAATGGATCCGTCACGTACACGAAACCAATCGAAAATGTGCATCTGAATGTATAAGTTTTGCGCATTTCGTGTGATTTATGCGCGCTTCATGGGAGCCAAGCGCGCATTGGTGGCTCGCAACAATGTGACCAGCACACCCAAATTTAAATATTTTTTTTTTTTAAATCAAAGTGTGTTAGAATTTTTTTTCATAAAAAATCTTAAAAAAAGGAAATTTTTCATCTAACCAAAAAATTGTAAAATTGAAGAATGGTTTCACTGCCAAAATCTAATCACCACAAAAAAATGATTTTTGCGCAAGCAAAAATTTGAATACAAAATCTGCCTATTGACTTTGATATAAAATATTTAAAAATTTATACAAAATGCCAAAACTTGCAAAAGGACATTTATCAAAAATCCACAGAAAATAACTAGCACGGTCACCCTTATTTGATACAATGAAAGCATTCGCAAATTGTGACCATCGCATCGGCCGGTGGGCTTTCAATAAATTCTAATACGCTGACAGTATGTCGAAAATAAATCAAAGGTATTAGATCGATGAGCATGACTTTTGCTATGGCTTTGTAAGAGATGGGCTTGGAATTGAAAATGGTTTCCTGGTTATGGAGATATAGCTATGCTGATGAGAGGGTATAATGTATTTAGTTTTGAAGTCGTTGTCTTTGCTTATTTATCATTTTTTTTATTCTGCCTGGTGGATTTGTGGGGGACTCCTTTCAAGAAGTAAGGCTAATGGCGGGCGGTTGTAGATTCTAGATATTTTCCAAAGAACTGATCAACGAAGAGCGCTTGAATAAAAAGGAGCCGACTTAACATGATCATACATGATTGCAAAGAAGTTTGATCAGAAAATGTTAGTTGTTATTCTATACACGGAATTGTTCATGTATGATTTTTCCTGAAGGCATGAATATTTTTAGTTGTTAAACTTATGAGGGTATATAGATTTGTTTGTTGCAGAATGTCTATACTTATGCCAGTTTAAAGATCTTAGTCATAATTTTGATTTTTAAATGCCAGTTTCAATTTCAATATTTTGTTTGGACTTTTGAAAGGTTGATCAAAACCCAAAAGCATTACAACTAGGTTTTTTATTTTATTTTATTTTATTTTATTTTTTAAATATTCAATGAAAAAATAAAATATTATTTATTATTACATAAGATTAACTCTTAAATTAACCTAAACTATGTATTAACATTGCGGAAAACTATAAAACACTATTAATAAACTGAAATCAAACATTAAATTTGTAATCAGTGAGCTAAGTTCGAAATCTTATCAATTAAATTTGAAAAAAATTGAAGTTATTTCATGTAAACTAGCTCAAGTAGATGAATAAGCAAGTAATTAAGTTTAAAATACTTTAAACGATTAGAGATAAAAAGAAAACCAACGCTAGTTTCACAAGTTTTATTTACATGAATGCAGACTAAATAATACTCCTTAGCGAAAACAGAGTTCTTATTTAATGTAGTAGATTTGCTACCTTACGTGAATAAGCAGTTAATTATTGTTTATTAATGAGATATTTTAATTCGTGGCTTAATTTCTGATCGACGTTTTAGTTGATTTGTAAATTAGAAGATAAATAAGAATTTGTTATTAAAAATATAAAACTTTTCTGCAGTTCCTCGATTAGTACTTTCCGAATGTAGATTGTCGTGATAAGTCGTGAAATGAAGAAAAAGAAGGTGTAAGACTACCACATTTGAAAAGTTCAGTTGATGTAATGAGATGAGAGATTTGAAGTGAAAATATTTTTAAAATAGCAAAATGTCTTAAAACTGGAGCTTATAGCTTCACAGTGGGTACATTTATCCAAGCAAAATTAGTGCAGACGATCAAAAAATAAATGTTTATGTTATTATAAAAAAATAAATTATTGGTACAACTCGTAGTCATTACTAATTTTTGATGATAATATAGAAGAATGTACACCCTACCAAATCTTTACAATGAAAATTATGCATACGAATTCTTTCGAACTCATTAAATTTCTTAACTTCTCTTTCAGACATGAATTCTTGCCAATAAATGCATTTGCATTCGAATTTAAAAAAACAAAAACATAAAGTAACCATCTAATTGTCTTCGTTGTCATTCCATTAGATACAATGTCAATTTTTGGGGACTAATAATGTGGAACAGGCCAATCTTTAGTTCACAGAAAAAAAAAGAAGAGAACTAAGACCCAACATTAGTTCGTTAATTTGGTGTGTAATCATTTCGCATACCTACCCCCTCAAACCAACTGCAAACTTCATTTTCAATTCCAAAACCCCCGATCGCATCCAGCATCGTATATTTGTATATAGCGAGAGAGAAAAAGATTTTCTTGTGATTAACGTGGCACACCACAAAAGCATCGAGCAACTATATGAATAGTAAGAAAATTACATAGCAACGAGAGGAACGACAACATCCAAATGGCAACCTATAAGATTCAACTATAATACCAACCAAGCTAACCAACCAACCATTTGTCCTCCCCTCTGCCAGCTCCGCTGCTGAGGCCGCCACCACCACCACCACCACCGCCTGCTGCCGCCGCCGCACACACAAAAGTAACGAGCATGCAATTAACCTAATTTTCTCAATTTTCTGTCTAAAAACCAAAAATAAAAGTTAAACTAAACGAATGGAAAATAATAAAATAAATTAAAGTGTAGAACTCGCGTCGCATGGGATTGCTCTTATGGTTGACTCGGGTTTAAATTATCCAAATAAATATATTTGCGGGGCATATTCAAAATTTTGATATGACTTTTTTACTAGTTTCTACTAATACATTATAATTTCCAAATCAACTCAATATAAAAATTCATAAGATAGTTTTAGCCGGTTTTAATTTAAAAAGTTTGAAACCATAAAACTCGTTTTTGTGGGAAAAAATATAATTTAAAGTTAGTGGTACGACATACAGATACAACTCGTGAGGAAGCAAAGCGTAGTGATTTATAGTTCTCCTCAACCATTCCTGTATGCGTGCTTTTGGTTTAGGCTTTTATTTAATGACAATTTGAGAGCCTTAATTGTATTAATGTGTTTAAAGAAACAAAAAAACCAAAACCTGTAGACTGCCACAAAAACATTGCCATCTAAATATGAAAAAAAAAATCATTCTCGATTTAAGGCATAGGGACAAAAACTGAATTTTAGTACCAATTGAACTCTATTCTTAATTTGGCTTAAACTTTTCCGAGGCTCATACATTTTATGAATTCATAACCTGCCTTTATTTAGTACCTATGTATGTATAATTGTACATCACAAGTTGAAACAAATAAAAAAAAACTTTTAAATGAAACTGTTCATAGTCTGGGATGATGCTTTGGCTTGCTGGGTCTGTACCAATGTCTGTGTCTGTCTGCCGGCGACTATTTCTACCAAACCAATGCAAGAGAGACGGCGAAAACATCTTAACTTGAAGCTTCAACCTTTTTTTTTCAATGTTGTTCTCCTAGTCAAAGTCTTCGTCGTCGTTCGTATTCGTATAGTCATCTTTTGCCGAAGAATGGAATTGAATTGGGTTTTAGTTTTTGCTGCTGCTTCTACTGCGGCCCAGTGTTCAAAGTTGAGCTGTGCTCCTTGTGATGCTACTCTGCCTTACAGCCTCATGTCCGCCCTGTTCGTTTCTTTTGCTTGCATCTAATTAAGTGGATTTGTCGAGTGCGCCTAACCTTCCAACCCCAATCCTAGAAAACGATTCAACTTTTTGGATATTATTATATAGTTTTATGGTCGTATAGGTTTATACTATATATTGCTGCTTTTAATGGTCTTAAGATGGAAATTTTGCGCAGGCAATAGTTATGCCTGTGGTGCGGCTCTGAATATTCTTTGCAAGATTTAACTTTATTTTATTTTATTTTTTTATTTTTTTCTTTATTTTAAGTTTTTAATTTTCTTTCCTTTTTTTTTGAAAAATATAGAAGAGAAACGTCGCTCGTTGGTTGGTTGGTTGGTTGGTTGGTTGGTTGGTTGGTTTGGTTGGTTTGGTTGGTCGTCTACATGATGTCATTTTGATGATGGCTTGCTTGAACGGTAGATGTCGAGACAATGTCTTGACCTTTGGAAACAATCTGGCTAAAGGGAGTGAGATGATGATGATGATGAAGATGAAGAAGTTTAAATCGGTTTTAAGTTTTCTTGATTGAGATGAAAGTTCAAGCTAAAATGACAGTCGCAGGATAGTAATTTTAAAATGGCTTAACCATTTTGTGTTGGAAGTTTTAAAGAATTGCTCCTATGACAAGACATTTTTTTTTAAATTACTAATATCTCTTGCTTTTCACTTGAGAAAATTATTTGGATGCTAATTTTATTTTCTTGAAAATTTGGAAAGAAAGTGTAAAGAAATTTAATGATATTTTCTTTAGGAAAATTTAGATTTTTTTTTTCTGTTTTCCAATATAAACTTCTATTCCACCAAGGATGGGCTATGAAACATTGTTGACCCTTTTATCAAAAATTGTATAGGTTTGAAAAGAAATAAACCCTAAACTTTATCAGTAACTGTCGCCCCAGCAGGGACTTTGGAAGAACTTGAGACAAGTAACCAAGGTAACTTATTACGAAAAGATCTTTCAAATAAGAAATTTGTATTGAAACAGAATTACAATTGATGCTGAAGTTACGGTCGTCCAGGAACTTTTCAAAATATTGAGTATAAAATCAACTTCACTTGATCAACTGGGCAGAATATTTTTAAAAATTGAGAATAGACTTTTTGACTTAAGAATAATTTTGTTAAGATAATTGATACAACTTCTGACTTCTGAGCATGGTGTTTTGATAATCTTTTATAAATCTGCACAATCAAAACGCTTAAAAATGATTCTCCTTCCAAGAAAACACTTCTGTAAATGTAAATGAAAAATTCTCCACCTTTTCGACCATCTTTAGACTGCTGCTGCAGAAAGAAAAAGTTGGAGTTGATAAATGAAGTTAAAAAAAGGGACGAAGATAAAAATCGATTAACCGCAAACAGTTTTTTGCCGTTTTCTGTCCAAATTTTATGTTTTTAAGTTCAGCAAAATCTGATAACTCATATATGTATGTATATACTTACTTATGCATATACAATTTCTTTCAGTGTTTTTGCGGCTTCTGTGGCTTCGTGCTTATTCCATGGAAGTCTTCAAACCTCTACAAACATCCAAAACCAAACCACACCAAAAACAATGAAAAATAAAAAAAGAAGACAAATTGACAAAACCACACAATGAACGAAAGCTGGATAGGAGGCCAACACCAGCATCATTGTTTTTTTTTTTTGCCCGATGTATCTTAACGTGTACTTCAATGTGTAGTTGCAAAACAATTTAATTTCTTTAACGGAAAAAAGTGCAGAATTGCTTTCGTAATTAGAGGAAGTGCGACATGTTTCCTTTTTTATTTATTTATTTCTTCTTATTTCTCTCCCTCATTATCCAACGACGACGACGACGACGTGTGTTGTTTGTGCTTTCTTTCGCTTTAGCTTGTTCATTGCAGAAGCTGATGTGTTGTTATGTACCTCTGAGCTATGCGATGTAGCACCATCTCTCGGAACGTAGGTATTGTTTGTTGCTAGGCAGCAACACCAGCAGCAGCAGCTGAAGCAGCAGATACGATTACATATACGATAGCTTAAGCGTATAGTGTTTCTAGAGAGATGACGACAATCTTGTAGATTTCGCCTCCATCTTCAAGAGAGATGTGTCGTGTGCATATCCATTTATGTGTGCAAAATACAAGCGCATTCATTCGCCAAAATGGTACGACCGACCGACACGATGACGACTACGACGACGATGCCGACGTACGAGTATACAAGACGAGTGTGTCTTTTCCCGAAAGATGGAGTGCATCAAGACACAGTACAACGGCAAATACCGCCTACAGCAACGTAATGACTTAAACTACATATATGGCTGCAGCCCAGCCATGGATAGGTAGGAGGAAAAGCGACTCTTGGGATCCCAGGTTTTAGGTATACCCTTCCCTTAGTTTCACAACACAAAACGCAAAGAACACTGAAACGAAAAATACACAATGAAAATTATAGAAAATTGCCATAGCGAGCAATACCCAGCGTGAAAAAACGTACAAAAAATATCAAACAAAAAACTAGAACAAAAAACCCTGACTGCGGAGAATATAATTTCAGAAAATTGTATCCTCCGCAAATACACGACTTATAGTAACAACAACAGCTACAACAACAAAAAAAAAAAACGATCACTTGTATTGTAATTCGTGAAGTGCACAGCCTCCTTCACGACTGGAAATGCCTTTCATTTGCACTTGGTTTTTTCTTTTTTTTGGTAAGAAACTTTTACAAGCTTATATAGCTGCTATACCCACAAGAGGTAAATACAGGGAGAGAGAGCTAACTTAATTACATGAAAAAATCAGGCGTGATTTGCAATTTGAGCCATCTAATCTAGAAATTTAGGCACGTGCAACACGCAGCCTGCATTATCTCTGATGACTTACTCTACTGTGAGTCTATATAGTCATCTAGAAATTACCTAATAGAAGGTATGTATATCTAATAGGTGCATCTGTATTAGGCTTTAGAGATTGTGTTTAATATAAGGATAATGCTGATTGAAAGTTATGTTCATTATGAGAAACTAAAGAAGCTAGGCTGAAACAAGGTAGACACATTTTGGTAAATATAAAAAGAAAATAAACCTAAAGACATTTTTCGTCAAAATTTAATTACTCGCGTTCATCCCAAAGTTTAAATACATGTATATCATATTCCTCCGAAAAAAATAAAAGTAAAGATTTTTGCTAAGCACAAGATAATTTTAAAAAAATCTAAAAATCGACATAGCCAAATTTTGGTTTAGAGTTTTATTTTAAAAGCCTTGAGCATTTCTTCAAAAAGTACCTTTTGGACTAAGACTTAAGTTAATCCTACTACGCTTCACTGCGCCTATTAAATATTTATCAAACTTCAAATTCTCTTGTAGATAACGAAGATCGAAGAAATTTAGACAAAATTACTTATGTTTAAGTGGGACTGTGATTTTTACAAGAGTCGGGTGTTACTTTAGAAACAAATTAAACCTGTCATGCTTTTGGTTGAATATATTTTAATTACAAAATTTAATCCTTCTAAGGATGTAAAGCAAGAAGAAATATCAGATATACGAAAAGTGGGCGTGGATGAATGAGGATAAAAAGAAATTCACATTTTATGTTTTTGATCGAAGAGAGACTTATTATAAATTTTCAGACTATTAAGCACGATATACACATAAGGATAAAATTCTTACATAAGAAAAATTGGACGGCATGGCAGTAGAGGAGGGGGGGGGTATCAAATGTCATGTTTTAGGTTGAAGGAGTTTTCGGATCTATAAGCCTCATTTAGACGAACATTAATTTTTATATGTACATACATATAAAGAAAAAAATAGGCTACAATTTTTGTCACTGAAAAAAAAAAAGTTTTCGAGATCTCTAAAAAACTACATAAGTGTATCCCCTTTCACTCTCAAAAATCAAAAGCCTTAGTCCAAATTTGGGACTTTTTAAGAAACGCTTAACAATTTAAAAATAAAACTGATCGCCGTTTTCGGGGAAATGTTTTGAAGTGAAATCCTTATTTTCCTGTGCTAAGTTAAAATCTTTGGAACATAGATTTTGTTTTGCGAGTCCTTTTTTGAAAACAAAAAAAGTCGTATGGCAATCAATTAATTTTTTTTAAATATAAAATAAATGAGGTTTTTAAACATTTTTATTTTACATTTTTTTATAGGGGTCTGTATTTGTAAAAGTGTATATTTGTAAAAGTACCAAAAGGCAGTTTCAAACGGAACACAGAAAAAATATAGAGTGCGGCCAAATTCTTAAAATAAGTGAAAAAATGCTTGAATTGAAATTTTCTTCTTTATAGAAATCGTTTCGATAAATAGCTTCCATTGGGCCTTCTTCATTGCCTGATACCAGTCATCATCAAGTTGAATAAACCTATGTCCATCAATCAACCTCCCTATATATATATATGTACATTGTGCTGCAACAATATTTTCACGATAAATTTAATATTTCTTCGGCAGTGCGCACTTAAACCAGAAACATGACTAATTTCGCTCATTAGCCATCAGCTCCAAGTTTTGCTAAAACTTCCACAATATCCAAACGTGCCAGACAGCTTGTTGAAATAATTTTTTTTTAATTACCTACCGACTGCAACAGTGGTACTACCAACTTCGGATCTAAGGCCACGCCAAAGAAAGTCAGAATTAAAAAAAAAATTATCAATTTTTACTGAAAAGCTATGCCAACAACAAGTCTCCCAACAGACCTGAGCTCAAGTTTGATGTCGATGACTCCACGATCGCTGCGACGACGACGTTCATATCATAATGATGATGATGGCGATGATGGAAAAAATAAATAATGTTTTCAATTCAAAATCTAATCTTCTGAAGCCGACCCATTACTGTTATTTTTTCTCATTTTAAATTATTAATTTTTATGTGCCTTTTGCTCTGCCTTGCCTTGCTTTGCCTTAACTCAACAAAAGTAATTGCTTATACGATCGTATCCGACAGATACTGTGACATATTCATTGGATTTGCAGCGGCTATACAGCTCCAGTGCCAGTCCCATGGTACCGAGACGCATTGCGAGACCGAGATCTCGAGAGAAGGGGCCAAAAGCTACCACAGTTACTGCTGCGTATTCATATATTCATCTCTTGCCATTGGATCGAGCCAGTTATTGCCTTGTATCCACAAATGGGCTCCGAAAAAAGTAGATTTCCTATGCTTCTGCTGCTGCTGTTGCTGATATTGCTGTTGCTATGGGCCTTAAAGGTGCCAATAACCTTTATGCGCGTAGTTTAAGTTAATTGCATGCACTTTCTTTCGACTAAAGCTTTATGACCGAGAGGAGGCCCAGAGATTGCAAAGACGACGACGAAAAAAGGGAAACAAAGAGTTGTGATTTGAAAAAGAGGTCTTGGAGATTATGACGGAGCGAACGAGCACGACTACGCGACGATGAGTTGGTTCAGTGCCTGGCCTGTTGATTGCGCTAGCTGAGCTGCTGTGTCTGTTGCCAAGGGAAACTCAAATCATACATCAAAGATTCAAAGAAGAGATTTTGACACGCTTTTGTGCTCTGATCTTTTTTGTTTGTATGTGTAAGTTTTTTTTTTCATTTTTTGTTTAATGTTTTGTTTCTGCTGCTAAAGTTTCCATATTAAGCGCACGCTGCGCTAGATGGCATGATTAATCGTGCGGATTGTGAAAACGGGCCTTTGTTGCAAAGGTTTTGGCGAAATTATTTTATTATTTTTTTTTTATATTCGGTGCGGTGGTGGCGTGGTGGGGTTAATTTCAATGAAATTATATAGAAATGTGAGAAATAAGTAGGGAAATGGGTGCTCTGATAAATTATTATTATTGTTATTGTTGTTGTTATCTTTGCACTTAATGAAGTGGCGAAAGGTTCAGA
This sequence comes from Epistrophe eligans, assembly GCA_951394125.1. Classification (NCBI taxonomy): domain Eukaryota; kingdom Metazoa; phylum Arthropoda; class Insecta; order Diptera; family Syrphidae; genus Epistrophe; species Epistrophe eligans. The sequence continues at coordinate 1,786,743 of OX596031.1, forward strand.
TTGTAATTTGGAGGAAATGTTTTGAAAGAATAATAAATTAATGTCAATTAATCAATAACAAACATGGCGTTTTGATAGCACAATGTTGGCTATTCCTAAAATAAATAAAACACAAAAACCTGAATTTTTCTGGCATTTTGAAAACTTTGTATCCTAAAATTCCCTTAAACCCGATGTGTACAGTACTTCTTGTGCATATAAAGAAAATGTCAATGAATCATTTAATTTACAAGAAAAATTGAGGAGACAACAAAAACTATCTTGAAAATAGGAATAAAGAAAATATTCCTGAAATAGTAATCTTTTTTGAAAAAACAGATCACAATACATTTTTTTTTCTTAGTTTGTTTATTTGTAATTTTAACTAACACATTAAGATAAATCTTATAAGGTAGTGAAATTTATGCGAAAACCAATTAAAGCTTATTTGTCGTCATCAAATACTAAGAAATTAAAGCAGCAGCTATTGGATCATTATATTTCCATCATGAGAATACATAATAATAATATCCGTAGATCTGAAAATGTCAAACTTTAGAGTTTTTTGTATGTAGTTGAACTCAAGAACTAGCTTTGTTTAAAATCACCAGTTAGTTTGATCTTTTTTACCTCAAAACAATCGATACTTCCTTGCAATCCATTCACCAGAAACATTCAATATTGTCATGTAACCAACTAACAAACTCCTCCCATTCGGGTTTACCATGATATCTAGAAAGCAGTAATCAAGAAAGCAAACATCTGGAAAGTAAAAATCTCGAAAACAAAAATCTAGAATAGAAAAAATCTCGAAAAAAAATCTAGGAAGCAAAATCTAGAAAAAAAAATTAATATATTTATTCTAGATTACTTACTTACTGCTCTTTAACAAAACTACTATTAACTAGTAGCTCTTGGAACTGTAAAATAGTTACATAAATTTAGTATTGGTTGTGATGGTCTGGTATCAAAACGTGAGTGGACATTAAAAATATTTAAAATGAAAGTAAACGAAATTGTAAAAGATAAAGAATTTATTAAAATCGTTTTTGTTATACACATTTATAGCCTTGTTTGTTAATTTTTGCATTTTTTGTTTGTTTTTGATATTTTTTATGTAATGAATTAATTGTTTTCTTTTGTTGTTTTTAAATATTGATTTTTGTTATTGATTTTTTCAAAAAAAAAAAAATATTTAATAAACTGAATACATGTATAATGACTTAATGAGTTTTATTTGAGTTTAAACTCCTTAAATAGGTAAAACAAAATCCCGATTCGGGATTTTTTTTCTAGTTATAGTCTTTTGAGATTATTGTTCATTCTGGATTTTTGTGCATTCGCGATTTTTTCATTCTAGTAAAAAAAAAAAGTTTTTTCTAAATTTGTTGCATTCGATATTTTTCTCATTCGAGATAACGTCATGATCCCCTCCTATTCTCATCGCAAGCTAAAGATGTCCAAATTTGTTTTATTTTTCTTCCTTCAACTATCATCCGGTAGATATGTACCATATCACAATTTTAGTTACAATAAATCTGTATAACGGTTAAGTAACGTATGGTACCATCACATGAATGTTGCTAAGCAAAAACCAACATCGATCGATATGGTAGGTAAGGTAGGTATGCCACTATACGAACTTTTTTTTTCAAGAATAAGGAAAAAAACGAGCCAGAGTGTATATATACTCAACGAAGGAAGAAGAATGCAAGAAAACGGAAGGTAATGATGACATTCATTTCGAATCCAATATCCTGTTTCATAAATCAATTCTGATGATTACCTGTGCACGAATGTAAAGATGTAGTAACCACCAGGCGCTACGTTATACGGAACTTGTCGGTCTATATAGGTAGGTACTATATGCTCAGTTCATATACCCGAATCCAGAATGAAGAATCATACATCCGAGAAAACATTTTTACATTTACATTTTTTTTCTTCCTTGGGTTACCAAAAACCAACGTCGTTTTACTCACTCTGTCCCGCCTAACCACCTTCCCCCCCGATCCCGTGTTAAGCTTTGAAAAGGTCATGTTACTTACATCAGTTTTTCAAGTACCAGAGGGTAGACTAATACTGGCACTGGGTATTTCCCTTGGTAATTGTGTGCGCTGGGCGAAGGACGATGACGATATCCAAGGAAATGGGATTTTTTCCAGAACAGTTCCTTCCGAAGGTCGTTGTTTAAAAAATAAGAAAAAAAGTAGGCACAACAGCAACAAAAATCTGTCTACTTCTATAAAGAAGTTGCTAAAGTAATATAGGCATATACAATACAGTATAATGCATATTGATGAAACATTTTTGACTTCGATCCGATGAGCTTAAACTGTGAATGCGATTTTCTTTAAAATAATAACACCTGAAATAGATTTGATGTGGCAAAACTATTTCACACATAATTCTTATGACCGCCATGTTTATTGATATTTTAAAATTTGTCCGGATTAATTCTATTTTTGAAAATTGACGACGCGTCATCTTGAAGATTTGAAAAATCATAAAAAAATATTTAAAAATCGTTAGGCGTTTTTTTTTAATAACTTTTTATATAAAAAATTTTTTGTCTACGCCATTTTTTAGTATTTATTAATGCAGAGTTAAAAATCGATTTCCAAATATGTATCAAGTTTTCAAAAATATAATTTTGAATTTTCTTTTTTAGATCTAAAATTCGTATTTTTTTAAATCATACATATTGCAATATTATTTGCACTTATTAGACACTCTTTTATAAAAAATTGATTTAAAAAAGTTAAACAGATAGGTAATGAGAAATTTGAAATTTAATAATGGTTTTATTTCCGTATCTGTTAAATGACCGTACTAATTTTAGCACACGACAAAGTTTAATCAAAATCATAGGAGTCATTTTAGATAATAACACGATTTTCTATATCGGTTTTTAAACAGTTATATGGCAGGTAGGTTAGTTAAAACGTAAATTTCGTCTAGTAAATAATTTTTGTTGAATTGAAAATTTTGGTATACATATTAGTTTTTTTTTTTTTGAAGTTTTCAAAAAAATTCCTCATAAAAATTGATTAAAAAAAAGGTTCTATGGGAGGTGCCATTAATAACCATCGTTCTTAATTTTTTTACCAAAAAGCTAGCATATGCCTTTTTCAATTAACTGATTTTTTTAACTTTTCGGTAATTTTTAAGAAAAAATAAGATTTTTCAAAAATCACACAAAAATTTTAGATAGATTTTGGTAATTTAAGTATAAGCTGTTAATTTTAAAGTAACACCATTACAAGGGTTACTATTAATCTTAGAAGTATCTATACTCATTAACTTTCTCACACAACTGTTAGCCCCGGCCCAGAATTTTTATTCTACGGTTTTACAGAAAATGTATAAGTTAAGCTTTTCTAAATATAAAAAAAATGACACCAAAAATTGTAGAACATTCGCTGCTACATACATATATATGCGAAAAAGAAGTGCGTGAATGTGGAAAAGGTAGGTAGGTAGATACATGAGCAGTGTATACGTCTGACGTCATTGCCAATATAACTATACATATATGCAGACTTGATGAAATCTCTAAATAGTTTTGTTACCTCCATTGTCACTTTCGTAGGCTTAAGCTAAATGGGTAGTTTGCGTATACCTTGAAAATGGCACACTTAAGGCCAAAAATGCCAGGCCATAACCTTTTACCCGAAAATATCTCTCCCACTATACCTTTCCGCAATGCCAGAATCTCCATCCAGTAGTAACATGATGAGAGTGTGCAGATATAACATAGGCCAAAGGTTCTTTCTCTCTCCTTCATGAAACCACAGAAGCTGAGGTAAAAATGGTAATAGAAAACTTTTCCATAAAAGTCATTTTCTTCTTCCGGAAAACTGACTGCTCCTACTTATGCTACCTATAGGTTGTGTTCTTTTTTTGGTGTAGGCATTTTACCTATAGATTGTAAGAGTAAAGTAGGAAAAAAAAATGAAGTTCTTCAGAGGTAAATTGCCTGGAAATTAGCCCCAGAAGATTCCATTCCAAACCATTTAGGCTGATGAAAGTAGTTTGGGGAGGTTAAGCATCATAGCATTTTTGATTTTATTAAATTCTTATACCAACTCGTGGAAGTATTAAGTGGGCTTCTTTAAATGAACCAAAAGTTGTAGTAATTAATTTTCTGGGTCTTGTTGTTTTTTAATTGAAAAAATGTTGTAATTGAATACGCCCATAATAGGTATGAGTTTTAAAGGGCTGTGATCTAAAATTTTTGGGTGAAAAAAATTATGAAAATACAAACTGAGAATGTGTTGATTTAAAATTAAAAAAATATTTTTTATATTGAATGTTCTAGAAGCAAATAGAAATTCTCGATAATTGATTTTTTTATGTATTTGCATGCAACAATGTATAAAATGCGTACCCTTCGGGTATGCGTTACTTGCATAAACCTAGACCCTCAGTCCTCACTATTAATATTAAGTCACAGAGTACAACCAACTTGACTCTTACAAGCATATAGACTTATCTTGTTTCTTTGCAAATACAAATACCTCATATAACTAATTCCACAATTGCTAAGAATAACTACAACTTCCGCCTGGTTACATTCATTGTGGAACCCTTTGTGTGACAATCGTTTCGTTACGCACATTTACCTGGAACAACAAGAAAATTTAAAGTTTTTTTTTTAAATTTTTTTCTTGTTCGGTTTATCTTTGTTGCAAGAAAAAATGTGTTGCAAGAAAGCAAGAGAAATTTTTCCACTGCTCCTATCTCCGATTACATTGGCATGGAATAATCCCTTCTTAGTGGTGATGGCGGTACGGTGGTGGGTCGTTGGGTATGGTAGGGCGAGAGTGCTGTAAGTCGTGCGCAATATCCATTTACCTGCAAAACTCAGCTCCACTAAAGCCATCGATCTCGGTCGGTCTTCGTCGTTGTCGCCGTTGGTAGGTATCTATAATATGAAAAATGCCTCCTTCTTCCGCGTGCTCCTACATCTAGAAACATACCTACATATATACTATATGCATATGCATTTATACATAGTTATATAGAGACACAAAACACAGCCTTACCTATATTTGTTGCTTCAAGTGATTTTGATTTAAATTTTTGCTGTTGCTGTTTAACTAACAATGGCGTGCTGGAAGCACAGAGATGTTATAGATCTTAAGATTAACTTTAAAAAAAAATAACTAAAATAAATAAAATACATACATAAATAAAATAAAAAAAACTACCAGAAATAATTTTGAATTAAATAAAAGTGGAAAAAACCAACAAAATGTTGGGAAAGTTATATTATTTGCCTTCGGAAATCACTGATATGTCAAGCGCCTTTATTTATTACATAGGTATTAAAATATCAGATAATCAGTCTTAAAAATAATTTTTAACTTCTTTTATTTGATTTTTTTAAAGTTGATAAAATTTAGCAGAACCGTTTTCTAAAATATTTTACTAGAAAATAAATTGCCATTATTTTTTAAACGTCATAACATAACAACGCTGCTTTGGGAAAAATTGGCTTCCAGACCAAACAAACCGCTCCGGTTGAGCTGGTGCTGGACGCTTTAAGGTTCCACAACGTGCCCTGGCTGCCGCGATGCAACCAAACCAGGCCTGGCAACATCCACGTACAACGTACGTACGTAGTGTATAAGTATGAATGGTGTTTGGCTTTGTCCCTTTATACCTTTGGTGCGATGTGTTGTTACTTTTTTGTTTTCCTATACATTTTTCTGTTTTCTCTCTCTAATATTATCATGACATTAAAATCATTAAATATTTACTCATTGTGTCGTTTGTTAGGACTGTGCGATGACGATGACGATGAACGACGACGAATGGATGGACAGCTATGACGACGACGATGAAGTCTTAAAACTACTAAAACTATCACGGATAGGACAACTGAACTGCTTTAATGATGGTGGTGTGACGGTGCGGCGCGACGCGATGGTTATAGTGCTAGACGTGACCAGACCATGGTCAGGAGTGTATAGGTACGCTGAAGCGGGGGAGCGCAGAGTTATATTTGTTTTAACATTACCTTCATGGGCTCCTATATACCTACCTATCAAATGGATATTATACGGACAAACCTTATGCGAAAGCTATACTACTGTGTGTGCAATGATGATGGTCTGGAGCTGGAGGAGTTTAGCTGTTTTGTTAGATTTACTGGCTGCATTTTCCTCTATCGCTGGTAAATAATCTCAAAGTTGATGTTTACATAGAGTACCTGGTTTGTTAGCGATAATAAACGAAATAAAGGAAAATGAAGATTTAAAAGATTGTCAGAGGGTTAGTTGAAATAGGCCTATGGCACCATTGGCTGACTCTATATGGTAATAGCCAGTTAATTAGCTTACATTGGGTGTGTGCAGACATATTAAACCCATAAAGGCAAAGGTATAAATTGAAACTTTAATTGTCTTTATAGATTTTTTTTGTTTAAGGTGCTACCTATACTATATACTTCTATAGATTGAAGGTAGGTATAGGTACTTACCTAAATTAGATGTATACTTTTGCTGTTGTAGTTTTGATATTAATCGCAATGAACACGCACTTGATCAATGATTCAGAGGTAGAAATTCTGAATAAAAATGTGGAAAAGTGGGAAAAATAGTTTTATTACAGTAGAACCTTATTATTTGAGAACCTTTTTCCTACCCCTATTCAAATCACGGAGGTTTCAGAATTACTGGGTCCTTCTTTCTCTGACAAAAATGCTTTCGAAATGTACGAAAGGTACTGTATTATTTCAATATCATTTTTTTGATGGAAAGCTTAATAAAAGACTTTTTTCCTAATATAATTTGGTCTTAGAAAACTATTCAGTTTTACAAAATTACCAGTGACGGATCCAGAACTTTATCATTAAGGGGGGGTGGTGGTTCGGCTGATGGACTCGCTACGTAACTGTAAAAACTATGTTAATGTCAAATTATGATTTTAGGCGATTTGTTGAAATTGCTAAATTATATCGAGTTCTGAAACGTCAGTCTTAAAAACCCTTGCTTTCACATTTTCAGTAAGTTAAGTCTCACATCATTGAAATTTATTACCATTCACGATATGACCGATGATCCAAAATACTGGTTAAATAAAAATAAATTTTTTATATATTTTTTCAAATATTTTATCACTGCAAATATTCAATACAGATAACTGCTATATATAGATAATTACTAGTAATCCAATTATATAGATTTATACTGAAAGCAAACAAAAACTAAAAATAAAAATTATTCAAAACACAAAAGAAAATATTCTAACATACTAAAACATTAGGTAGGTATCTAATCGAACAAACGAAAACAAAAAACATCATCAATGATTGTAAATTCAAATACATAAATGTTAATGTCCTCGTGCTTTGCCAAATCTCCCGTTAAAGGCTATCTGCAACAAGTTTAAAGAAACTTTACAACACAAAGATACAATCTTGTATAAGAAAAACTTGCCTATATCTAAAATATATACATACATCGACTGACATTGTATCTGCAACTTTTTTTATTCGTTATTTCAACGATGATCATCAATATTGCTAGCGTGTACCTAATTCGGTTGTGCATATACGAGTATAATGCAATTCACTTCTCTAATACCTCCTAGGGATATAAGTTTCCAAAGAACCGTAAAACAAATTGCCATCCCGCCGCCGCCGCCGCCGCCGCCAGAAACCAAGAGATGATCATCCAACCAGCCAACCAAACAAACCAAACCAACGAACCAAACAACCGACCATTTATTGCCCTATTAAGTGAAAACCAGAAGCAATTTTCTAACTTCCAAACTCCGAGAGCTCTCTCAAAACGACACTGCTGTCATTAATTTCCACACAATACCCCTTTGGCGTAGACAATCAGATGCTTACGATCTACCAAAAACAATAAAGTTAAACAACAACAATAAAAGAAGAAAAAATAAAAGGAACAAAAAAAAACAAAACGGATCGTTCACCAGGTAGCAGCTCTGCAGCACTCGCGCGCTACTTACCACAAAGATATGGGCCAGATCAGCCAAAACAAATCTTTGAGGTGAAAATCTTTTAGAGGGCTCTGGCCTTGCATAACAGCGACAGCTTAGTTTGAGCTCCTCCTCGCTCTTCTCTCTTGGTATTAACGGAAAGGTAATAATCATTTATTACCTCTGGCAGAGCTAAGCTCCGTACCAAAACTCCAAAGGCTATCATCTGAATTCTGAAGCCTCAAAATGTGACCAAAAACTATATACAGTGAGTCTTCCATCCGAATTAACCGCAAAACATCAGTTCATTGGTCCATGCCAGCCCCGAAGTGGCACTATCATACATGTTTTCTTAACCTCTTTCTGGGATGGCTTCACCATATCAGAGTCTTCCAGTCGAAGTCGTATTCGTATATTCGTTATCGTCATCGTCATCGCCATCATTGTTTTCATCTTTTCGTCGACAGCGTTTGGTGCGGAATAAATTGGTTGTTTGGTAGGTATACGATTGTTGCCTGAAGCGTTTGTGGTTTAAAGTTGAACTTTATATCCCGCCACCGCCGCCGCCGCTGCTACCATCACTACACTCTATACCAAAAACCTAGGCTCAAAAATAGAAACGAGATGAAGTTTATTATATACGCGATCAATAAACCTAACAACAAAAACAATAACAACAAAAAATAAATAAGAAATAAAACACCATTTTGATGAATCGTCTCTTGTCAAAGTAAAACAGTAGATTAATTAGTTTCGAAAATCACCTCAAGCTATGGAAATTTTCCTTTGTTTTTGTCGAGAGTTTGGGATAAAATGGATTAGCAAATTCATTTTAAAGGTGAATTCGTTACACGACTTTAACAATCACCTTTAATGTTGTTTCAGGGTCGGTTTATGAGATTGAAAAAGTTTAAATGTAACTCAAGAACTAAAAACCCTGGGGAAATCATAAATGAACAAACAATATTGAGATTGTTTTATTTATAAATTTAAAACTAAAGCCGATAAAGAGTATTTTTAACTATATCGTTGATTCTGGTTTAAAAGTTAATTTAAATGGTACATAAACCTTTTAATAGGATTTTGATCAAATCATTAATTTATGTAGACTTTATACAGATGTTGTGGAAATCAAAAGATTGCAATCTTTTTGATTCAAATGAATGGTGATTGCATAATTTGAAGCCTCCAAGTGAAATCAATGAATACAATCTTTTAACTGACTTCAATAAATGATTTTTAAAGACTGCGTTCACAAAAGACTAGATTCTTATTTTACAAGTCTGGTTTCCAGAAACCCATCGAGTTATTTTATAAAATTGTCTATTCAGATTTAAGAAAGTAAAATATCTGCTTTGCTTGCTTGCTGAAATACTTATATCCAATGTGATAGGTTTTTTATAAAACGCCCTTAAAAACTTTTTTTATAATGGAGCATTTTAATTTTTAGCCAGGAATTCATACATCAATGTATAAATGAAAAGGTATGTCCCTTGATATTCTTAAAATTTTTTTCTGAGTTGACATATTTTAAAAAGTTATTTATAGATTTCTGATAAATTTAATATGCTTTAGATTAAGGTACCTACTATTCTTTTCGAATTCTCGTGTTTTTCAAGAAAGATTAAAAACACCGTTGTTCCAAAATGAAATCCAACGCCATCTACAATCAAGTACTTTAAAATTGTGCCCCAGAGATTTTAAAGACATTTTGACAGTTTCTTAAACATGTATTCTCATCGTTGAGAAAATAACGATGTAACAACGATTCATTTCAATGACATCTCGTCGTCATTTCCTAAAAAAAAAAACACATTCCCTGTCGTCGCTTTCTAGGACATTTACAAGAAATAACCATTTGCAAGTCTCATTGAAGTTCTTTAAAGACACATCTTTTTCGAATTCCCATTTAACGTCTTTTATATCCAATTTTTCCACTTCAAAAAAAGTTAAATTTAAAATGAAAACGAAAAATTCATTTTTAATATCGCCCGCGTCCCAATAACCCCGAAAGTATGCTAAATTAAATGCCGTAGTCCTTATTTTGTTGTCCTTCCTCGTTTCGTTTCTGTACTGTAGCAGAGAAAAAATAAGAAGAAGATGAGAAAAAACTGGCAAGTTTATCCCATTTCCTCCCCAATAAACATGCGAAAAAGATACCCGAAATCAATTTAAAACACGCACTTTAGAAAACGGAACTCTGTAATGTCAATGTGTGTGTGGGTGTGTGTTTGAAAAAAAAGGAATACGAGCGCGAAACGTTTTCTCTATATCGGCAATAACAGCCACTGCCCAACCCTCAATTTTTTTTTTATTTATAAAATAAAAAGACGAACACGGAGTGAAATAATTTCAAATTAGTTTGCAGAAGCGTAAACGTAAGCGTTTTTACCATCTTAACGTTTTCCAAAATCGAAAATTTCCACAGTTTCTCTCCAGGGATACAACGAAGGACCAGAGTGCGAGTAAATTGCCATTTTGCTTTGATGATATGCTGATGAGTTTTCTTCTACATATTATATACACTAACGTTAAACGAAATCTTGTTGAATGGTTTCTAACATTAGAATCCAGTTATTGAAGAGATAAATATATAACTTATTTTATTTTACATATACAATATACATATACCCAAGCAAAAATGAAAAAAAAAAACATTTGAAAGATTTTACTTACCTAATAACTTTCGATGTCAAAGGGAAACGGATACACACAGCTTCCTTGGAATGCAACTCAAATTGGCTTTTAGGTCGTAAATCATTTTCAACATATCCTCCAACGACGAACGACGACGACGACGGTAGCTGCGGTAGTATAGCGGGTGGACGGTAACGGTAGGGTGGAGCAAGAGACCTTTGGCCTTTTTCCTTTCTTATATGTATATGTATCTACATTCTGACGTAAACTGAACAACAAACAAAACAAGGAAGTAGAATGGGACCGGTGATGTTGGACGAAGTAAGTTTGTATTGTTAAAAACCAGCATGAAAAGTTGTCAAGAATTCACAGAGATGGAGTTTTCTTTGCGAGTTTTCTTTGTTTTTTTTTTTTTTTTTTTTGTGTTTTTACTTTTTTTTTGTTCTTTTCTTGACTGCAAGCCTGTTTTTTGTACAACTATACCAGAAGACCAACACTATAAACTATGTTGGTAGTACAATCAGAACAAAAAAATTAACAATAGTAAGGGAGAAAATGGGAAAAAAGTCCTGCATTATAGACGTGCGGATATCTTATTTTTGAATATCGTTAAATAATTCACCCTATAGTAGTCGCATTTCACAATTTGTTCATAGGATTAAATTATATCCGAGTTTTTGACCATCATCATTAATCGGGAGACTTTGTAAAAATATAAGAAATCAGAAAATATAATAAAAAAAATAATTGAGGACTCGGAAATTGAAACAATTGTTTCATATTTTAAATATTTAAAAAATTCGCAAAAATTAAAAAAATATAGGATTGATTTTTTTGCTTATATTATATTTTCTACAAATAAAATTGCATTAATTGAAAATAGATTTTACTCGTTTAATATTTAAAATGTTATATGTTCAATAATCTAGAGCACATTCGCGATTAGTATCCAGGTTTAAATATAAAACACAAAAATATACAAAAATTCAGATATTCCAGTTCATATTTTTTATATTTCTGAGTTATTATTGAATAGTTTAAAAATGTACCTACAAGTATGTTCAGTTGTTTATTGTTTTATTAAAACTTGAAACAAATAAAAATTAGAATTATCTCTTTTCAACAAAGGATTAAAGACCGAAATATTCTACTCCTAACTTCTAAACAGACCAACGATCTAACTTTAATTAAAGAGGATCTTTACATATTAAAAAATCTGTCCTCTCGAAAAACTATACCTTTTCAAGACAGCCACGGATCTGAAAATACTTATAGCTCATATTTTAACTTTTTTTTTTTTTTAGAGCTTGGCTACTTCTAAATCTAAAAAAGTTGATTGTATCAATATCATCAACCTATCACACATATTTTAAAGAAGCAATTAAACTTTCATTTTCGCTAAGTTAATCAAGCATCTCCTAATTAAAATAATTATCATTTTCTTAAATGAAGAAAATGTACATACTAAGACTTATACATATAGAAATATAAAAATGCCTTCAACTTTCATATAAATCCAGCTTTTCTCATGAATATGCATTTTGCAATTCACAAAAGATGTCAAAATCTGTTTCATAACCATGTCCATAAGTATATACATATATATATGTTTTCTTATAAGCTCTGTCTTCTTTATTTCTTTATTATTGGGATATATAAATCTTTTTTGAACCATGACTTTGCATACAAAATACTGACTCATTTATATTTAATTGTTTGCTTGAGTAATCTCAACGGTTAACTTGCTATAGTATCCTTGGTTTTAGATTTATGATTCATCGGCAGACCTGTTTTTTTTTTTTTTTAAATAAACTTGCTCCCATAAACAGCAGTAGTAGTTGTTTTTGTTTTATTTAATTAAATAAGCTGTGTTTCTAGAGCTTGTTTAATTTAACTTTTATTATACCATCTGCCTCCTCAGTTAAACCTTGTCTTAATTTGAGCAATGAATCAGAGGTTCTTTTTTTCCGATTCGCGAACTATCGAATATAGCAGCTATAGGTATCTAGTTTATAAGTCAGCTATATGTCTTTCTAAAAAAGTGCATTTTATAAAGTTAAAATAAGGCCAATTTACAATTCGGAAGTTGTAAACAGTTTTGACATTTTTTAAAAATGTTAATTTTTTTTATATACCTATGTATTTTCAATTTATTGATAATATTCGCACATTAAGATTATTATGTTCAGTTAGTCTTTTTAATTTCATATTGACTTCCAAAAATATCGTACTCGTAGTTTTTTTTTTCAAGGCAGCTTCCTCAGAAATTCTAATCTTCTAATCCTATCAGATATAATTGATTTTTTATTTTTGTATCTCTATAACTAAAAAGTAAAAATCCATTTTAAAGTGATTGAGCACTTCTTCGTCATCCTTACAACATAACAATATTACGTTTCTAGTAAAAGACGAAAAATATCAAGCTTTTCCTTAAAACATTAAGCAATTTAATTAATTTCGAGCTTACTTTTATTCAGAGGACTTAATATCTTGGTTTAACTGTTAATTCTTGAATCATTACTTCTAAAAAACAAATTAACTATATCCAATCAATGATAAACAAGTATTGCGTACAAATATCTTTCAATCACACCACCCACTTAAAAAATTAAAAAAAAAACAGACCCTGATAAAACAACAGGTGAAGCCATTGCCAATTAAAATAATACCAACCCCCCCCCTTTTAACAGGCATTTATTTTTTCAGAAAATCATAAAAACAAAAACAACTACGTCAACGATGACAACGACGACGACGGACGTGCCCCAATAAATATCACCCGATGTTTATATGATGGCCGATATTTTTGTATAGAAAACGGTAGCTGAGAGTGGGTAGCCCCTCTGTCGACGATATATGAGTTCTAAACCAAACGTTGTTATTGTTAGCTATGGCGATCTAATGGAAAATTGAATTGTGTGTGCATCAAACACACACATGCAGAGTGGGGGGGGGGGGAGGGTAAATAAAAAAACAAGCACGAAGAAAATTTAAAACAAAAGAAAAAAATCAAAAAAAAAAAAAAAACGACAACACAGGTGAGTAAACCAAACGATTCCATCGATCAAGGTAATGAACGAAGCAACGAAGTAATAGCAGCTGAAGCTAAAGTTTACACTAAAAGCCGAAGTAGAAGCGAGAGGTGTGCTGTGCACAACAAAGTGCATTCAAACACAATAATCAGGTGAAAAAGTCGATAACCGCCCGCATCGAACGAGGCCACCTCCATCAACTTTTATAGTTGCATAGTATAGTTTGTTCATTTGTGCTGTTTGTATATTTGTGTTTGTTTTATTGCTTACTTGCCGGTTCTGCTGCTGCTGGAACAACTATTATTCTTTTAATTTTTGTTTTCTCTTACTTTATAGAGAAATACCTATACTGGTTCTGGTCTATCGAACTGATGAATCATCACCTCTATACCTAATCCCTGAAGCTTGGTTCAAAGACGGCCATCAAGTTAAAGATAGCTTAAACCAGTATGTTGCACTCTCGGTGACTCAAGTCAAGTTAGGTAGGTATACTCGGGCGTATACGTAACCTAAAGTGATATCAGCAAAAACTGGGTTTGTTTTGGTTGTTAGTTAATTAGTGGTGGTACTTTATTGGATTTCTCTTGATCTTTTATAATCGAAGCTATATATAAGCGAGAAAAGGGTTAAATAATATTTTGAGTGACTGACTATACGTATATACGGATAATCCATTTGGTTGGATTCTTGTTGTTTTGAACTTGAAGTTAAAATTGTTTTTGGGGCTTTTATCAAAACAAAAATCAACAAAGTATAAATAAAACATTGACATCTAACCGAAAAGTGATTCTAAAGTTCTATCAATCTGGTATAAGTGCCGTTTATTTTTGTCGAAAACTCCATAAACGATTACTTCAAGTTATGACTCTATGAAATCTAATTCAAAAAGGTGTTGATGATGAGATCAAAAATGAGTAAAAATAAGAATTTTATAGAACTCTTTAAAGAACATAATATGTACGTTCAAAATGGGTTCCAGGACTTAATTCATTAGCATTACCAAAAGTCACAGTATAGCAGAATTTTTAAATGACTATTTATTTATTTTTTATTTTATTTTATTTATTTAAAAAAAAAAAAGAATCTTGAAAAAGTTCATAAAAAAGTGTTTAAATGCCGCGTGTTGTTCTTCTTTCCTCCTTGATGGGAATAAAAACGGCAGAAGGCACAACCGTTTATTCCAAAATAATTGTTTTTATTTCAGTATTTACATATAATTTGAGCAAAACAAATTGATTTCGTACATTGGGAAATGAAAATTTTTGGGTAAGATTGATTAAAGAAACGGTTCATATTTTTTTACTAACTTGTTGTGAAATTCATACCAGTGAACTAGGCGTACGTCACTTTTGTGTGAAAATTTATTTTCACTCGAACTAAGTACTAGGCCTATAAATACGAAAATACGTAAATTAAAAAGAAATTAAAACTTTTTATGACAACATTTTTTAGGACCTCTTTCAAAATTTCTAAGGAAAGTTCTGATTATAGCTGCACAACACATAAATATTGGCACAAGAAGTCATAATTCCAAAGGTGAAAAAAATCACAGGTCTGTTAAAACAGACCTTAATGAGTTATAATAATAAACAAACTAATCTTGTTTTTTGACTGATATTTGATTTTTATAAGGAACATAAATATATGAACAAATAAACCACCTTGTGGAAAATACACAAAGAATAAGATGGAAACAAATTTTTTATATATAATGGTGGTTGTGAAAATGTATGTAATTTTGTTGAAAATTGAAAAAATTTCAGGACAATTTTCGCATAGTTTGAAAATTGAAAAAAAAAAAACTTTTAGTATTTAGTTGATTTGCGTATTGCTCGGCTTATGTCCTTCACTTGATTAAAGGTTGAGGGTGACTAAAATTTACATTTATGTATTAAATTCTTTGAATACTTTTATTGGGTGTTGAATTCTGCTAAAAGTAAATTTTTTAACTAGCCATATCAATTGCTTTAAGGCAGCGTGCATATCATCGAAAAATGGCTTATATTTACGAAAGGTGTATTTTTCCACGCTAGTATAATTTCCCTCATTCATTATATTTTATGTAGGTACAACAAATAAAAAGTTTTTTTTTTTTTTTAATACAAAAATTAATTTTAATTAAAAAAATTGTTTTCAGTTTTTGTTCAACTTAAAATCTTCAAACTACTGGTGTTGAAAGATATGTTATCTACGTTTAATTATACTCCTGAAGCTTACATACGTATATCTGTATTTTAAATAATGATATTCTAAAAATACTATTAAACCTTCTTTTATTACAAACAATATTACAAAAAAACGTGTTAATTCAATGGACGGATTGGATAATTTTAAAGAAGTCTTTGCAAGCAAGCAAAAATGACTAACAACATATCCATATTCACCTTCAATGTGTTTACGATCTCAAGATAGCGAATGGCCATAAAATATAGCGAACGAACCATGCTTATATCATACCCCACTGGCTTAAGGTAATTTATATGGATATAAGGATCTATAGAAGAATTATAAAAAAAAAAAAACTAATAAAACCCATTGAATGGCTTGACCAAGAGCAGAACATCATGAGCTCTGCATATGACAAGTCATATAATGAAGTGTTAAGTGTGTTCCAAAGGCACACAATCTCCTTGAATATATATAGGAGGATATACTAAATTAAGCTGAATCACGTTTCCCATAAGACCCCTATCTTACATATAAAAAAAGAAAATAAAGGCGAAAACCCAGAAGCATCTCTCAATAATATGTACATCGTACAACAACCATCAACAACTAAGGTGAATGAAACACCTTCATTCCCTGATGTGCTCGAAGCCGTTAATAAGATTCAGTAATAAAATTTAATTTATTCTGCACCTCGTTCTTCGGGTCAAGTATAATACAATTATTTTTTTATGTTTTTATATTCTGTAGTGTTGGGCTCTTATACTATATATGTTCAATTCCATTACTGTTTGTGGAAAGATAAGGCACATCCACTAAAAATCCATCCAGATACATATCTCGCACCATATACGAAAAAAATTTGCTCACTATTTATGCATTTTATGCTAATCACGCAATTTATATACATTCATACGTCTGCCACACCGCGTTTGCAGAACCATTGCTAATTGGCATTTAATAGATTTCGTAATTCACTTAATAATCTCGCTGCATTTACCTACGTATACTATAATCGTATCTATACCAGCTTTTTATAACTAAAAGATTGTGTCGCAAACAACACAACCAAGCCTACCTACCAAAGCGATATGTCAGAGTACTTCAACAATAACAACAACAACAAAAAACATAAAAACAGGGGGCTTGGCTAGGAATACCCAAGTCATATCTGTTGTGGTGTATTTTTTTTTTTTATTTTTGCTAACGAGCCGAACCGGAAATTATCTCGTTTTAGTCATCCACCATCAGTTCCAAATAATAACGTCAAGTGAAGAGAATATAATGAAAACAACACTTGTTTGTTCAATGAAAAGAAAAAGAGAGAAATTTCTCCCTTTGTTTATTTTATTATTTTTGTTTTGAATTGAACTATTTCAATCCAAGAAAAGAATATTTTATTTTTCTCGAAAAACAAAATCAAGCCTATATTGTTGATAAACAACACGTGCTTGAATAGGTTTGTTGTTTTGAAAATACGGAATTCCATTATCAACAATTTGCACACGCCTTTAAAAAAATGTACCTACTTATGACACCGTGAATTAAATAAATGATACATGTAAAATATTTACATAAGTTATATTTACGGTCTCAATATGAATAAAATACTAATGCTGGACATTTTAAAAGCTTACGACTAGTTTGATTTTATAACTATTATTTTTGCAGACGAAAAAAATTACAAGTGATTTTAATTACTGAACAGGGAAAAATAATTATGGCTGCTGGTTCATAGGTTTTTAGATTTTTAATTTTACACCAAATTCCTATAGCAACTTTGCATAGGTATAATTATGATGGCGATTTGATATCTAGCAAACCACAAAAACTCGAATAAAGAAATCTTAAACATTTTTTTAGAAATCTTGAAAAAGATATCGCGCAAATGTCATCCGAGTTCTTGAACATTTCTTGAAGATTTTAATTTGCGAGATTTCAGTTGATATTTGCGGGTTCTCTTAATCAATGAATGAATATGAAAAGCTTTATTTTGTTGTTACGATATTTCTTAGCTATGAGATTTCGTATGTAGCCCAATATTTGAGGTGCTCAGCGCCAAAACGACTTAAGGCCAAAATTTTCCAACTGAGAAATTTTATTTTAAAGTAAAGCTTATTTTAAGGGAAGTTTTTTTTTAAATTTTGTTAATAATTTTTGTATATGGAGTCATATGCACTCTTGGCTTAAATTACACACACTTTTTTTTTGAAAATAAACCTTTTCGATTTTGTTTTTAGAGTATAAACATTTTTTTCCGCAATAATAACACCAGTCAGGCCTCTTTGGCGCTGAGCACCTCAATTATTAATTGAATTTTGAAATAGTAAACACTGGTGTATTTATGACTATAGATTATAGAAAAGCTTTAAAAAACATTTCAAGCAACGATTATTTCTATAATCTCGTGAATTTTTTTTTTATTTCAAATAAAATTCCCAGAAAATGATTTTTTTAATCAAACACAAAATAAAAATATCAATGAAGTTTTCACGCTTCAGACAAACAAATAAATAAAATAATCTCATTCATTTTTAAATTAAAAATAAAAAAATCATAAAATTATTAGAAATTAAAACAGTTAGTTGTTTATCTGTTTTTTATTTTGAACTTTTAAAGTCAAAGAAACAAAAAAGAGTTAATTGTTGATAAAAGGTTGTTATTATAAAAATAAAGTTTTGATAACAAATTTTCAAAACAAGAAACAATTACTATACATTCAACGTATACGAATTTTCTTTGTTTTATCAAGCTTTTGTTATCTAACTTAAAATAAACAAATTTTTTTTCCCTTAAACCGTATCTTAGTATCTAAGTATCTTAGAGATATTTCTAGCATAAACTCAGAAAAGAACAGTTACGATTAAATTCAAAATATTGTAGTTTATTCAATTTCATATAAAGACCATGTTTTTAATAAATTTTCATAGTTCAATATATGTATGTAGCTTATTCCAACACGCGAGCAACCCTCATTTGATAAAACCACTAGGCAGTAGGCACAGTGCATAAATATGGTTCTGGGTGATTTGTGACCATTCCCAACTACTGCCACCACTGTAAACACTTTGATGTTGATTGATTTTCATACCAGTGCGATCTTGAGACTTTACGGCGGGGTCTGGAAACAATTTTTGTCGTTGACCTTTGGACATAAAGGTTTTAAATGTCATGATGCAAAAATTTAGTGAGCACTTGGTACCAAAATTGTTTCACTATAATACTAGAAATCTATTTATTTAACAAAAATAATTTTTTCTCCAAATAAAAAACAGTCATGTATCTTCAAAAAACTTTGATAAAAGTCAAATACATATTGACTTTTAAATTACAAATTTTGAGAATCCTTTATTTTTCATATTATCATTTTGTGGGTCTAAAAAACCCATATCTCGAAAAACTTGCCTCATTTGCCTCGCTGTTAAGACTCGGCTGATAATGATACCTTTCCCGGTCCCTTATAATAAAAGTAATCAGTTTAATATAAAATTAAAATTGAAGAAAATTCACACCATTTTCCGCACTTTTTAGAATTTCTACAATTCTTGGTTATTTTATTGTACACCTGAAACCCCATTTTTTCAAATCTTCTGCAAAGCCTCTTTTATTTTTTAAATTTATAAAAGTCTATTTTATAGTAGTGACAACAAGTTTATTAAGAAAATAAATTGAGGTTATTAAAATTTTTTTATAATTATGCTACCCATCATGACAGTTAAAGCTTAAATTAATTCTTGAATATAAAGCCCAATTTTAACTTTCAAAGCCAACCCTACAGAAAACGAAGAGACGATGGCTTTGGTCGGTATAATAGAGGTTGGTTTTAGTTCGGTTTGGTTATATATGTAGGTTTGGTTGGCAGTTGGAAAAAGGGTCCTTTCGAACTTCATCTACATTAAACTGATATTCAAATTAATTTCACATATTTTTCTCCTTTTCATGTTTTTGTGCTCTACTGCCTTTGCTGGTAGTGTTTTCGTTTTCTTTTTTTGTTGTGACAATGGTACTATAAATGGATATCAGGCTAGGTCATTCAATTTACATCCAGGCAATGTAATTTACATAAAATTTCATCCGATTTCCAACTAACCGACTACTACTATAGCTGTCCCTTCCATTCATTTTACATACACAATCAAACCATGTATAAAGAATATACATTTTCCATTTCGGCCTTCGGCCAAACCCAAATGCGTACGTGAATGTCCTTTGTACATGTTATCACTGAAAATTTTACTTCTCCTAGTGATACACATAGGCCACTTGTTATATAGTGCCATAATGGTATACAAGTTATAGGACGACAACGACGACGATCGATAATGCAAAAGGTAACACAACACAAAAGGACGACAAGGATGATGGGTGGATTTTAGCCATCAACTTTACCCTGTCGTCTGTAGTAGATAGCCCATACTTCCCCCACTCCCCATTCAAGGCTGATGTTCTGGCTCAAACCCAACCACCCTCCTTATATATTGATGTCGATGAAAAGGACTTCAATAATCATTAAAACAAATTGTTACATTTCCTTGTCATTCATTTTGATTTTAATTAAAAGAGAGAAAATTCAAAGTGAATGTTCATTTGTCGTTGTTTTTTTTTGTTCGTGTTCTGTTCATTCAACATCGATAATAGCTCGCTTTGTATTATAAATGTATATGAAGGGTGCCCCCAAACACTAGTCCTTAATATATTGCATGTGTCATACAAGCGAATAGAGTAGAGCAGGTATCTGCTCCCCATTCATGTACCTTTTTCCCCAAACTGAATGGTATTTTGCATGAAAGTTTTTCTTGAATCTAAATCGATCTGATGTTAGCAACAAAATACTGAAAATTTTTTTCTTTGCTATATACTTCACCTTTTTCTCGGATAAAGTCCTTCAAGTTTTCTGCTGAAGAACAAAAAAAAAAAAGTCAGACTGAGTCTTGGATGTGTCGCTGAAATTTGCTTCTAATTTACAAATTAACTAAACCGTTGATCAAAAATTAATTCACGAATTAAAATATTTAAATAGTAAAAAATGAACTGCTAATTCACGTTATGTAGCTAATCTTACTGAAAATCTACTACATTCAACAATATTTATTTATTTATTTTTTCTTATCAATAACATATTAAATATACTATTAATAACTAGATTAATAAGAGCACTAGCAGCACAGTACTATCGGCTCACATTCAACAATAAATTTGCTGTCGCCAAAGAGAATTATTTAGTTCGCACACATAAACTTTTCAACAAGGTGTGAACTTTTACACACATACTTTATCATTTGAGTTTGTAAATAACATATGTCTAACTAGGTTTTGTTTTCTTTTTATGTCTATTGGCAAAAATATGTAACTTAGGTATTTTTAACTTAATTAATTAGCTAATTAACATGAACTAACTTCAATTTTATTTGATTGATAAGATTTCGCAATTAACTCACTGATTAAAGATAATTCATGTTTAATTTTAGTTTATTAATAAGGGTGTGACTGTTTAACTGATGAATTTTCAAAAGCAACATAAACTATTTTCTTGTCTATCAAACAAATTTAATTGATTTAAAAAAACAAAAACAGTACATGCACCCTTAAGAACAAGCTAAGAACAGGCTTTAAATTGGCTCCTTTTGCTTGCTGTGCCTTTGTGTTAAACCTAGCTACCTTTACTTCTGTTTATATACATACATTATTCGGATTTCTGTTCAAAGTAATGAGTGCCGGAATGTAAGCTCTCGGGTACCAGAAAAAAAGGAAATGCAATGAAATGGGAGTTGTGTGTTATCCTTCGAGCATTTTAAATCAATTGATTTAGCGTATTTAACGTCAGACACACAACGCGGAGCGAGGCAGTGCCATCCGTTTAACTTTACACGTGCATATATTTTATAAAATACACTCTACCTTATATGTACAGTACAGGTAGAGGAGGTAGGTAAAAAGGAGATTTTATATTGACAGGAAGTGTTATGTGTGGATGATGAGCTTTTTGTGTGTGGAAGCAAAAAGGATAATTACCGTTGAGTGGTGTTCGACTTTTTGCACACATATATCTTAAGGATATTGGATTATTTTCCAAAAGTAGAATGGGACAGGTTTTTTTGTATGCTTGACTGACTTTCACCTGAGGGTTTTTCCGATCGACTTCGACGACGACGACGAGACAGTGATAGATACTTTCCACGTGTATAGATATTTGATGATGATTTTTTTCTTCTTCTTCAAGGAAGAAGGCGAATAAGTGCTGTTAAAAATGTACCAAAAGAAATGTATTTTTTAAAGTGGGGATGAAATAGGGGAAGGCTTTGTCAATTTCAATCTTTGACTGTTGACATTAAATCTGAAGAAGAGTAGGATTCTGTTATGTTTAATGGAAGATTGATAAAAAAAAAGCTAAACGAGATATTTTGTGTATCGTGGCATATCAACAAATGTAACTTTTTTTTCCATTTCCATAATTCGTATGAAGGTAGGTACGCTATACTCTTGAAAGGTTGAGTTTTTTTTGTAAAAGACATTCTTTGGAGTAGAAACATTGATAAATAAGTTAAATGACTGAAAAAGACGTATATCGAGGTTAAAAATTATGTATAGGTTAGGTAGGTATAACAAATTTATTTTCATATCCTTGTTATTTTTTTTTATTTTTGGGTTTTTGAAAAATGATTCAATTCTATTTCAATTCTTGGGAACAATTTTAAGTGATTTCAAATATTTTCTGTATTTATAAAAGTCAACATTTTGTTATTAAAATCTATCCAAACTCTGAATATATTCTTGGAAACACTGCATACCTACATACATGCCTATTCAAATATTTTGTTCGTTAAATAAATCAATTCCAATGAAACTTGTTATTAAATTATAAACAATATTAAATTTCTCAGAACGGATTATTATTATTATTCTTTCGTATTTTTTTTAGTTTAGGTATTTGTTTAATGATTTTGATCACAAGACAAGATAATATTTTAATTAAATTTTCTGGAAACTCATTTTTATATCATTACTATTACAAATAGAGATACTATCGCTTCCATAACTACACTTACGGCAACCAGAAATTTTAGATCTTCTATTTACATAGACAGAATACCTACCTATTCATCACCTTCTTCGCTCCATACTAACATACTACTTTACTAACATACATAGGTTCATTTATAACATTCATTTTTTTTCATTTTTTATTATTATTTCCTTTACGTTTAATTGTCCTGCCATTTAATTATTTACAATTTATCCCATTGGTATACCTACCTATATAGGTACATATATAAAATTTCCCACATCAAGCAGCGCCATCACCACAAAACGAAACATTACTCAAAGCATCAATGACTTAACATTTTCTAAATTGATCGACGAGACGAAGAGATTGAGTGTGTCAATTGCAATACACTGGACAAGCGACAAATGCTCACACAACCAATTAATTATCTTTTTCATCTCCTGCTGAATTTCATCCTCTATATAGGTATCTTTTTGCTGACTGCAGAATAATTCAACATTGTTCTTGTTTTTATTTTTCGACATTGTCCTTCGTTCGCAATTGATGCATCTTTTTCTTGTAGGGCACTCAAATGTCCAATTTAAAAACTGAACGCACTATTTCTCTATATATGGATTGCATTATGATGATGCATTATATTCCCAGCTATTATGCTGCCTGCATGTAGTCAGCTGGATTCGTATAATAAAGGACTCCCCATTGACATTGTGTCACAACTCTATCTCTCTGTAGTACGATTGTCTGCGTTTGTATATATAATTTTTTCCACACCCATTTTGACAAATTTATGGTGAAGTCTTCTTTTATGAAATCTATATTCGATATTATATTCTTTTCTTTTTATTTTTCTTAAGGTGTTTTTCTTTGCTCCTTCCATATGTATTTCAAAAGGAGACAATATAGAAAATACAAAGGCAAAGAGTAAAAGACACACAAGCCCATACAACAACAACAACAACAACAAAAAACAAGCATGACACCACAAAGGTCCTTATAAGTCCAAAAAGATTATCATTCAAAGCAATCAATTTAATTTGATGATGTTAACTTCAGAATAAAAATATGTCAATCAAATTGATTAATGGTTATTTTTCGTCTTTCCAAATACTCTTGCCGTCTACTCCCCTATTCTTATAATATCCTCGTAGTCGTTTTCTTATTCTTCGACTTTCGACGTTTCTGCTTCTGCTCCTTATCTCATCGTCCGTCGGTCGTCGTCGTTTTTCGTTGTAAAAAGGGAACAAACTTTAAAATTGAACACGAAAAAGCAGAGATACATTAACATTGACACAGATAGAAATCTCATCGATTCGAGTTGAGTGCCTGAGTTTCCTTCAAAACATCCAATCCTTTTTTCGATACACACACACACAAAATAAAAAAAAACATAACACACATAATGATATTGCTGTTCATCGAACTGAAAATAGAAAGAAAACCAGAGATATAAAGAAAATTCGGTGAATGGAAAACAAACATTTGACGAAAAAAAAAGAAATACAAAAGTATACTAGTATACACGTACAGATACATACATATTTATATAATACCTACACACTTTTTTTATAATAAAAACAAATTAGAAGGATATACAAAAACAATGCGAAAAGGAAAGATGATAAAAATGAAAATGTTGGGAAAAACACTGAAATTAAAATATAAAACGAAGTGAAAAGCTTCAATCTCAATGTGTCTAGTAGAGGGCGGTTGTTGTGATAACCGATAACTGAATCTAACCCTATTTAGTCCTTAAAACAGCACAGAGACTCAGAGAGGGGTGTTGTCCTTTTTTTTATTTGATGGGTCTACGAAGGGTTAAAAGGGTTGTATTTTGATCGACGGAAATTAGGTTTTGCAAGTTAATAAGGTTAAAGGTGTAAATCAATAATAATAATCAGATAAAAATCTATTTTTCATTTCAATTTTTCACTTGCTTCTAAGGTATCTATGTATGTATGATCTCATACAAAATTAATTTTACGCCAAATTAATATAAATACGTAAAGGGTAAGCTTCTGATGTGCTTCTGATTACACCAGTTGTTTGTTCGCTCAACTGAGAAGTATTTTTTTCACCCAAGCGAGATTTTTTTTAGCAAATTATGTTTAATTAAACTTAACAGGAGCACGGACAACTAGGTATAAAGAATAATTTATCATTCCAAGGGTCAGTATTCATTTCAGTGCCTAAGCTAACTCTAAATTAAACCAGAGTTAGTTAATCCTTCAAATAAATTGAACCTGAGTTAACTCAGAAGTGAAGTATGTATTAAGAGAAGGGGACACTATACTGGAATGAGAGGGCAATTTTTATAGTGTAGGTGTTCTATATTTTAATATTGTTTTGCCAAAACATTGTTAGAAATATTTATGTATATTGTTAATCCAGTTCAGAGTTAACTCACAAATTTCAATGAGCTATTGCTTCGGATAATAATTAAATGAAGGACATTTTACAGAAGTTAACTAGGCTTTAAAAACTATATGGCACTGAATAATTGGGAATACGAATCTAAACAAAATCAACGCCAATTTAGTTTATGAAGATTGCATTTTACATTTGAAGAAGTTATAGGAAATAAAAAAGTAAGAAAATTAATATTGGAGTATACAAAACTACAGAACCGCAAATACAACGTGTATACCTAACCTACTAGATTGAAAGCTTTAAAGAGATTTTAATGCATGGTGAAAATGGTAAATGACATATCGAAAACGTTTGTTTGCCAAAGCAGTGTTAAGTCGTGCGGGACCTTGTGCATACCGAGTTTGGAACCTTTTAGGAAGTTAATAGAAAAAAAGTTGTAAAACCCTTGAATTATATTTTTCTTAAAAAAGTTCTATTATTGGTCAGTTTTTAATTAAAACAGTTTTTTCTTTCAATTTTACAGAAAAAAAAACTTTTCACACCTCCTTTCTAAAAGTGATTGAATGGGAGGGTCCTTATCCCCTATTATGCGGCCTAATATGTTGCCTTGGTAATCAAATAGAACTGAATCAAGACTGATATTTTGTTAAATAGAGTTGAAAAGGTTAAAATTTTATGAAGAAATCGGGTGTTAGCAGTTGAATTTTTTGCACATTATTTTCAAAAATAAAACTTCAATTTATTATGTTCCTTTTTGAACAAAAACTTGAGTTGGATTTAAATTTGAATGAGTGCTTTATTGAGGACTTCACCAAATCAAAAAAAAACTCCTCCATTTTATCCTGTAAAGAAAAATAGAAAGTACAAGTACCTCTCTATACCCAAAGTGATCAAAATCTTGTAAAAGAAATTGGTATATATCTTCAAAAATATAGAGTTAGCTATATACGGCTTGTCCTTTTTCCATCACATAAAACACAAACAAGTAATAATAATAAGAATATCCTGGAGGCATTGCACAGAGTAATTAATTTTCTTTTCTGTTTTGTCTGTGTCTTTGATTGTAAAATTGTATTTAAATCACGCACAGATAACTAACTACACTCCAAGGCAACAACCAAACCGAATTTAACCAAAGCGCAAAAGAGACAAAGCAAACCCAACAAGCAGAAGATCCTTCAGGTTTTTAGTAAGTTTTTTTTTTAATCTTTTCATCTTTCTCTGAAGGAAGCAAGAAAGATATAGAACTCGGGATTGGCATTGGATACATAACTCTTCAGAGAAAAATGTTTTTTTTTTTTTTTTTTTTTTTCAGGCCAATTTGTGAGCTGGGCACGTTTCAATCCAAGAGGGAGCCTTTACAGGCCTTTACACGTGGACTATTGGGAGATGGACTTGTTTTTCTTCTTTTTCATTGTGCTGTCTTTTGCTTATGAGTAGCGATTGAGGTGAAAAACTAAACAAAAGAAAAAACACCCTCAATCGTATCAGATATCTTTTATGTACAAGGATTTCACTGCCCCCAACAAACATCAATCGAAAGAGAGAGGGGGAAAAGGAAGAAAATATAAAAAAAGAAATAGCAATCATCTTCTTTGGATACGGTCGATCAGAAAAAATACGATACGACTGATAGTCCGAGGAAAAGCAGCAATGAGCATCAATAAGATAGAAGGTATACAAGCTATGACAACGACAACAACGCACTGTAGCTGGAAAAGACAATAGACAAACAAACAATGGTTAGGAAAATCCTAATTAAAGATTCAACTTCGGCCTCAATTCCACTTGGCAATATCGGTTGGTTTTTTTCTGTTGATGTTGTTGTTGTTGTGTGTTTCATCGAATCCAACAATATGGAGGTGCTGTATGATATCCTTGGATAAGGAAATTGTCTATAGAATTCAGATTTCCATTCGAGAGGAATTTTATTTTTGTTCTTTTAATAGAATTGCACGTGTTCGGTTGAGGTATAGGGATATTTTGTTGTTTATTTCTGATATGAGAGTTGAAGAGCGATTAAGCAAACAGAAAAACGGTCAGGATAAATAATAATAACAATAATAATATAATACACAAAATTTTTTGTTCCTAGTAAGAAAGAGATAGAGAGATTGTTATTGTTTTCAAGATATATATTCCAAAGAAACCGTTTAACTAATTTTATATCACGTTTCGGATAAAATAACCTACCTAATATACCTACCTATCTACCTACTCATTTGGGAACCCCGCAAGTCAAGTGGAACAAACATGTTGTTTCTATCTTATTATTTTGTGGGAGTGACTTCAGATGGCTTCCGAAACAATTGAACATAATAATTATGATACTCGTAGTAAGATTATAAAGATACAGAGCAGTTTACAAAATGTTAAGCACGTGTTTTGCTGGATATTGATTGTTAGATTATATTTTAGTTTATTTTGTTTTCTAAAAACAGCCATTACATATGGTATACCTATATCCCACACACAGATATTAGAAAAAAATATTTACAGAGAAAATCAGTAACAACAACTTGTCTTTTGAAAATAATATTGAAGGACATCATTTAACCATCAGGGCTGACGAAATTTTCTGGTAATAAAGTTTATCAATGGTTATTGGTATAAAGAAACTGCCAACTCAAAGGGTGGGCCGAATTTTTTGATTGTATTCGATTTCTAAGATTATACATTCGACTTCATACATAACTTCATAGAAACTAGAAAGACCGGAACCAGAACACTTTTCGCGGAACGAAATATTATTTACACCTACATACATTATGTATGTATATTTTCTTAGACCACGAATATTCCAATTCATGTTTTGACTCGAAACGGGTTAAATTTCAGATTACTTACATTAAATTTATTCCGAACGAATTCGTCATAATTTAAAGTTGCATCCATCGCAGCATGCCAAGCCTTATCCAATCCGAGGGGGACGTCCTGGTGGAAAGTACTTGAACATAACCATTTTTCCTGAAAGAATATTCTATTTTAAACTGTTAATATTTTATATATTATTTCTGGAAAAAAGTGATGGTCTGAAACAAGCTGTAATACTTTAATAATTGGAAGCAGGCGCTTCGAAAGAATTTTTTCAAATGTAAATTACTACTGTCTTACACTTACTGTCATGAAAAGCCTCAAAACAGCATTTTATAAAGTGCATTAGGTCTACTCGGCAATTTGATTTCTCATTAAATTGTGTTAAAGAACATTGTCTTATTTTTTTATTATTATTTATTTGTACCGCAAAGAAATATACATATTTTAAATCTAAAATTTTAACTAAGTCGTTCATGAACTCCTTAGCATTGATCTTCAAAGAGCATAAAGCGATTTCACCAATTTTGTAGGAACGAATTCAGCATGACCACGAAATTGAGTTAAAAGTGTTATTTTTCGGGTCTGGTGTCCAAAACTATTGAAAAATGTATTTCTGACTTTCTTGCTGATAGCTCAAACGATTTATTTAATTTTTCGCATTCGGAGCTTCTAGAGCACAATATTCCAATGAGCGATCATTAAAATTTCGGGGGTAAACTTCAATTTTCTCCTAAAACTTGTTTTCAGTAAATTTAAGCCTCAATTTTGTTAAACCGACACGACGCGAATATATATATGTTAGAGGTCTTGTTTACATTTACCTTTGTTAAATTGTACCCACATTGCCCCTTTAAATTTAAAGCACTTTACTAATATTCACTTATTTTATTCCACTTTAACTTATCTTTTATTCTAACTTTAAACACTCAACGAAGTAAAGGAATCATTTTTTTTAATTAAGCGCTTTAAAAACAAATCCCAATACCTATACATGCTTAATGCGGCTTTTCCAGACCGCACTCTTATTAAAAAATAAAAAATACCTAACCAATCTTGAATTATTTGTGCCCCAATAATTTTTCATCTTAAAAATGAAAAAGAAAAAAAAACAAACAAGACTACTTTTAACAGAAAATGAAATATCCTTTGATGATCCATAGTAAAGCATCAGATTTACTTTGATATAGCAATAACCTTTTACTGCAATTATCCGACAAAATATTGAGAATTATGAAAGGACTTAGTTCTCTGCCTATTTTTAGGTAAGGTACGTATAAAAATAAAAAAAAATCATAAGTATCGAGAACCTCTCAAGGAAACTCGAATCTTTTGAATGGAAAATCAAAGATTTGCAATTGAAAATATTGGTGATTTTGTTGGTCCAGGGTTTTAACATTTTTTTTGTTGCTTATAGGTAGGTACCTACTCTACACCTTACATATAGCAAGACCATGTATAAAGATGACGATATTGAATCGAAGTCAAAGCCCACACAAAAAAAAATGTAGTAATAATGAGCTTATAGCCAGAGAACAAAATTTTCACTTTCTGAGGAGTGATCCTTTATAAATTTTTGTTTGTTCTTTTTCCTTTTTTTGTGTGTAAATATATAGGCAATGTGAAAAGCTTTAGAATCCGACTGAAAAATTTCATGTCTTGTCCCGCACTTCTTTAAATACACAACACAAAGGGTTCGGGCAAATAACACACGAAAATCCATCACACACGAAAATCCATCTTTACAAAAGGACCAACAGCAAAAGCAAAAAAAAAATGAAAATTCAATATGTTGTGTTACTTCGTCAAAGTCCCCTCCTGGATTGTTTGTTAATGGCCAAAATAAGAAATAAACAACTACAACAAAGAACACACTCACCGTATACCTAAAACACGTTGTTTGTGTATGTAGTGTAGGTAGGTATATAATTTCATATTTGAAGATGAGTTTCCTACATCCCACCATCCATCCCTGAACGACGACTATGAAGATGAAGAAGATGAGAGGATTCTTGATATTGGAAATATTGGAGGAACCCGCATCTCATTCCCGAAACCATCATCGCATGCTCTCCAACTCCGACAACAAATAAAATAATAAATAAAAATTCAAAAAAAAAAGGACCACGAATAAATTTACAAAGATCGAAAAAGAGAAATATAAAAGGGACAACAACAAAACAAAAAAAAAACACCTGATGAAATATATCGAATTACTAAAAAAAATATAAGATACCTTTTCTTCCTTTTTTTTGGGTTGTGGTTCCCTTCTTGAATCTTGAGCTGCTATATCTGCTGGTAGGCGTAGGGGTTTGTTAAAGGTTTCCTTGATTTTCGGGTTGCAGTTTATATTGTTAGATGGGCCGATTGTGTTCCCGACTGAACATGAGACTTATTGAGAGATGAAGAAGCGGCAAGGGATCGTATGTATATATTCAGGTATTCAAGGTTCAGGCAAAACAAACAACCAAAACCGATCAACCCAAAGCCATATACACATACATATACATACTATGGCAATAAAATGTGGTATCACGGGACTGACTTAAGACCGTGGGGGGGAGAGCTATGCAAGGGTATAGAGAATAAAATTGACTTCTACATTTTAAGAAGTGATATCAGTCCCTGGATGAAATATAAATAATCAAATTTACGATTCTTAAATAAGTTGGTTTTTAGTCTTCTAAATTTTCCATTCTATAAAGGTATAGGTAACATAGGTATTATACGGCGGGGGCTAGAGAGGTCCCGAGGTGAAAGTGAATTTTTATTCATTTACATCATATGGGCATAAAGTCCCATTTCCCCAGGTATATTGTTTTCATTTTGGATAAATACCTTAAATAAGGAACTTAAAGTTGTATGCACCTTTAAGATTACAAAACCATGACATGTAATCGAATTGGCTATAATGACAATTTACCGACCGACCGACACACTGTTCAAAGTCTTAAGGTAAGCTTTTTAAAAACAGGGTTGGGTTTATTTAAACTGGAAACAGCATTATGAGTGGTAAAGTATCTCTTAATTTTAATAAAATAAATTCAGAAAGATATGCCTCTTTATTCATCCTCAAATTTATTATCACATAAATGAAGATTCGATTCAATTCAAAAGTCGTGGGACTTATGCCGTAAATACTTTCAATGGGATACCTATAAATATGTATAATAGCTTAGTATCTCAATCTTTCAATTTTGTTGATGAGTATAATGAATTTTTATGTTTTGAAGGTCTCAAAGGGTCACAGTGGAATATGAAAAAATATTACTGCAGCTTAATCTCTGAGAAGGTAGATATGTATAATTTCAAAACTCGTTTGGAATGACGAAGTGTTATGCTATATGATTCTCCGATTCAATATAGAAAACTGAGAGACTGAACAAAAACTTAACTGCGTCAGTTCCAATTTTAATCAAACTAACGACAAACTTTTCAAGTAAACTTTTATATTATTAAATAAATAAAAAAAATATGCACGACTAAAACGCACGAACTTGCTCTTGTGGGGTTTACTACCTAACTGTAATGTAGCCAAACATGGAAGATGCATGTTAATGCGGTTTAATAATCCAGAGACAAGAACATTTTAAAAAGAAGGTACTAGAACATGAATTTGTTTTAAAAACTTTTAAATACGATATTGTTTGAATTATTAAGATGCAACATTATTATAAAATTAAAAAAAAAAACTTTCTATTGTAAATAAATACGCATACATAAAACCATTTTCTCAAAAAATTATCATTTGCGTAATGTGAATTTTTCGTCAAAAATCATAATCAATCACTTTGGCAGTCGAGAAAATTTTAAACTACCAAAATCGTTGTATAGCAGCCAATGCGTTTAAGTTAAGGTAAAACAAAAATTCGGATTTAATCACATAAAAATTATTTGAAGCAGGCGTTTAAGTTTTGCCTCAAATTACAGTGGACGCACGGACTTATACACGCACAAACCGACGTTTTGTATGACAAAACCTTCCTTTGTCAAATTTCTCGATTACAATCTCATATTTTTTAGTTGGTAAAAAATTGTTATTATTTTTCAGATTTAAAATTGTGTACATTTTATCAGGTTTCTCTTCTAATATCAAATACCTATTTATATTAGGTACCCCGTCCCCGTGCAATAATGATTAGTAAGCTAAACTGTCATACAATGCTGGACGTCTAAGAGTCGAAATTCAGCTTATATTACCTAACAACAAAATACTTTGTTCAGACGTAATGTGACGAAGTGACAAATCCTTCAACTTAATAATTATTAATTTTGTTTGTTATTTATTCATTTTGTTATTTATTTCATAATTAAATTATGTATTTATTTATTTACTTGTTTGTTAGATTATTATTTACTTGTTAAAAATATATGTTAATTTCGTGTGTTAATGTAAATGTATGTTAATTTTATCTAAATTCTATTTATTTAAATATTTTTTATTTATGTTTTTATTTATTTCTGAATACATCAATGTTAATTTGCTTGTTTTATTTATTTCTACTTTCTTATTTTCCAAATTTGAATCCATTATTAAATTATATTTACCTGTTATTTTCATTAATTAATTAATTTTTATATTTTCATTTTAATTTTTTTTATATAATTTCTATTTTATTTTTTCTAGTCATTAATTAAAAGGTATCTTCAGAAATATAAATTGTATGAAGTACATTTTGAGTGTTTTATATATTTTACTTGAAATATACATAGGTACATATGTATATTGTATCGAATCTCTTAATTGTATTAAATGATGCGGTAACAAACCACTGTTAAACTTATAACGAAATAAAAATCAATCGTCTGATATATTAGCCATTCGCCAGAAAATTGTAAGCCTCCTCTACCAACAAGCAACAAAAAAATCGTTGACAGGTTAGTAAGTCGCTATTCAATAAGTCCTGGTTCTGAACGAGCTGTCGTGCCACCAATTTTTATTACTTACTTTTGTTTAATTTTTTGAAACAAAATAAGTTGAGCCATCAAAATTTTTCCGTTTATTCAAAGAACTAATCAAAAATCAGTTTTCTTTAAAACTAAAAGAAGGTTAGTTTAATCAAAAACTTTAGAGTTGTTTTCAAAAAAATGTAAAAAAGAACCTTACTCTGATTTTATCCTTTCTTAAAAAAAATATAGTTTTTGTAAAATTTTAAATTACGTATGTACTTCCAAAACTTGACCAAAATTTGAAATCGGTCAGTAAATTGGAAAATTAAAAAAAAGAAAGTTGTTATTTTCGCAATGAATTTCCTTTAATTATTTGAAGTTTTTTTTTTAAAATCACTTTAAATTATTTAATACTAAGAATCAATTAACAATAGTTAGAAGTCTTTTTTATTTCTTTGTTATTTTTCTTTTATAAAACAGCTCTATAAACACAAATCAGAAAAGAATAATTTTTGATCTAACTCACTGATCAAACATAATTCGTTTTCTGCGAAATTTTATCAATAAAATTGAAATTTACATATTGACGGCAGTTAAGTGTTAAACGATACAAACTAAATCAAAAATAACTCCGTTTGTTTTTGAATCTTACTCTTAAAATTTGGAATCATATACACATGTGTTTTATTCTTACTACCTCACAATATAATTTAATTGCCAAAGAGATAGGTATGCTATATCAAGATTAATTTTGTATCTATACATGTTGAAATCTTCGTAATATCTATATATCATCTAAGTTTCTTAATTTATGTGATTATATTACCTCACTGAGCTATACCACCTGTGTCCACAGGTCCAGGATTAGATAACATATAGGCATTTCTAACTTTTTCTATCATTTTTCCATACCCAGACGATTAGGAAGGTTAAAAACTTTTGTTAAAAAAAGTTAAACATTATAAATTATAATTTTTTTTCAGAATACCTAACTTACGTTTAATTTGGGGTTTTCTTTCAGAATATAAAAAAATTCGGCACTCGCTTTTTATGTTCTCCAAACACAATATTATGTACATACATATATATAAATACTTTCCCAGCCACACCCTTGCAGAAACAAAATTGTAAAATGAACCTACAAACATACATATATCTATATTTCCGTCATCCATTTAAAGACAGAAGAAACCAAAAAAAAAAATAAAACACTCAAAAAATTATCGGACTTGTGTGGTCGTATTTATTTAATTTTTTTCGCCGTTGAACTTTTATTAATACCCGCACTCGTTCGTCAGGAAAAAAAGGTATCGAGCAAACGGCCATCGAAAGCCGGATGGCATGTGGGCGTCATTGTTGGCCAACAAATTTATTAATTTGGAACAATGTTCACTTTTGGGCGAGTACACATAAAATATACTGTATATGTACATACCTTCACTAAATATACAGTCCGGAGAGAGAGGGACGATCCAATTACCACACAGTGGTGTTTTATTATCCTTTTTATATGTGGGAGAGGGGGTGGTAGGTATATCGTTGGAGGTTACACATATAAAAATGTATTTTCTATACAAAAAATAGTTGCCATCCTAGATACTCTATACTCTATGTGTGTGTGTGTGTGTTGGATCTCATTTGCATTTCTGACAGAGTTATAAAGATTGGGCACAATGCCACCAACTTCTTTATTAAGGACTCAATTCAAATTCTGACCTCGTATCGGCTTCCAAAGTAAGCTTGTTTGTTTTTGTTTGTTCATTTTTTTAAATTCTAATTATAACACACACACGTGCTAATTTCCAGTCATGAAGAGATAGGTAAATACAAAGTTTTTTTTTTTTGTAAAAAGAAATTAAGAAGCAAAAAGGACTCGTTGGGGTAAGAGACGATTATATGGCTAATCTCAACGTGTCCAAAAATGTTTTTCTTTTTTCATCTAGAATAATTTTGTGTGCCCTTTATCCTTTTTAATATTCAAAACTATGAAACAAAGAAGGATTTCCTTGTCCTGTTATAACCAAATGTTTGTATACAGTGAGGTGTAAAATATTTTGGTGAAATTGTTTTTTTTTTTCAAAAATTTGATTATAAAATTCATTTTCGAACGAAAAGTAGTAAGTTTATTTTTATATGGTATAGAAGTAAAAAAACTCTATGTTTAATGTTGATATGTATATCGATGTTTGGTATGTATGGGCATTCAAAGATAAAAACCTAATTACCATTTAAGATTTTAATGTTATTGAATGAAAAATCAACAAATTAATGAAATCAACGATTTTTATTCATAATCGTTTGCTTAAGTTTGCCATGATTTGCAAAAACAAAGAGTTTAAAATAAATTAATTCAATTAAAACAGCTCCTTTTCCAAATTAAAACGTACAAGATCAAGTAAGCCAAGCCACAGTTCCGTATATAAAATTGATATGGTGGATATTTGCCATTAATTAGTTGAGATAATTTTGAATTTGTCTTCTATATAATCTTTATTTTTTTCTGAATTAATATAAAGTTAGGGGAGCGCCCTCTCAAAAGCGATATAAATTTTCTAATGGTTTTTCTTAATGTTGTTGTTAATTCACATGAAGTTAAACACCCCTCGGATAAAATTTGTTATATTGAAATGTTTACTGTATAATAATTTTGTGTTCAATAGTCGTTAATTAGTTGTAATATCATCAATTGTGCCCTACAAAATTTGTATGTTTCTTTTTATAAATTAAATCATTTATTTTTTGTGTGATATTAACAATTGAACATTTTATAACAGTATGAAAAAAGTATTTTGCACAGCATTGTAAACGAACATGTTTCTAGAAAGATTATAAAACGAAAGCAAAAAAAATCAGTAGGTACCTGAGTCCCGGAAGGAAGAAAGAAAAAATTCCGAATAAAAAAAAAGTGAAATCAGAATGAATGTGGAATTAAGGCCGAGAAGGATTTTTTTTTCTCTGTGTAAAGTGTGGAATTAGGAGATTGAGTCCGTTTGGCTACCTTTTATCCTTTTTTGTCAGTTTTTTTTTGTTTCTGTTTTATGAAAGATTTACCATAAGGCTACAAAAATATACAAGAAATTCAGAGAAAGAAGAAGAAAACTGAAAACAGTAAAAAACAAAAAAAAAAAACAAAACAAAGCATTTAGGGATTTTACATTTTTATTTCCTATATCCTGTTGTGTATAGCGTAGCGAGTGAGTGTATAGAGTGAACATTTGCCCGGATGCGAAAATCCCTTTCGGAACCGAGAACAGATGTACTACGTGGTAAATGGAACACAGAGTGGCATAAACAAATACATCTAAGTCGCTCTCACTCCACCTTAATCTGCATAATAGACAGTCAGTCAGTACCTATATGAACAAAACTAGTGCTTCCTACGAAAAAAAAGATTCTGCGATATTGCAACATACCGAGTGAGGCACTTGAGTGTACCGAAATTCCAACAGTGTTAAACATTCAACAGCAGAGAGATAAAATCTAAGAAGAAGAAGAAAAAAATAGATCCTTGAAACAGGTATCATCCCAAACCTACCACCCCCATTTTTCCTTTAACACCCACCCACCCGCACACATATCCTTGCCTTGCGCGAAACTAGAGTGCAACTTCATCATATGGATACGTGCACTGTGCAGGCACCAAAAGCAAAGAATCCAAATGTAGTTTTTTGCCAAAAAAGGAAAACTTTCAAAACTCTATTGTTGCACAGACAGGCAGAAAATCCTTCAAAACTACGAGATGGAGGATTTTGAAACTCGAAAAGAAGGAACTTTACCTTTGCTTGTCTGATCCTGCCTGATGCCAGCAAAAGTAAAAGACTATAAAAATGAAATAAGAAGACAACGACGAACGAATGGAATTGAAGTTAGTTTGGATGCGGATGGAATTTGGATACTTGGTTCAAGCAAGGCTTGCATCATATACTTTTCAGCCGTTCTCTTCGTCGACACCGTTCTCCGTAGTCGTCGTATAGTCGGAGTCATGGTCGTCGTTGTCGGTCGTACATATCTCCTGCGTTGGCAGCCTTCAGTAGTGCGCCACTTTGACTATTCATCTGTCCATTTTCTTCTTGGATTTGTGAATTGTGTTTGAAGGAGCACACAGAGCCGAGCCAGGCAGGAGTAAGAGTAAGAGCGTTCTCCAGTTTATGGTTCTTTTTGCACGGAAGTTATTTATGTGCAGTCATCCATTTTAAATAGCATTCTTACGCTAGGACGGTGATTGAGTGTTGTACGTACTACGTACTGTACTACTATACTACTACAACACTACTACTACTGCTCTTATAGTCCTGGCTGGATCCTTTGGCTGGATTTGCTTGCTCTCGTTCTGCATCCATCGTGTCGAAAGGGAAAATTACAAAGTTTCACGGAATTAAGCTTTGAGTGTGCCTCAATGGGGCGACACGAACGAAGAAATAAAGAGTAGGAATATAGAAGCAGGAGTGAATATAGGAGGGGGAAAGAGTGAGAGATGAGTAATGAGAGTTTAGGGAATTTGTGCGGAACAGCTTTTAACTCTTGGCAGTTTTCTGTTTTGATTGAAATTTGTTTTGGACCAGGACGTGTCGGTCGGACATTTGTTCGTTCAGTGGGGCCGGCTGGAAGCTGAGGGATGTGCTCTTTTGTTGCAGGTCCACAGGACTCCAGGTAACAAACAGTTGGTATAGCTATCATAGCAAACGAATCTCTGCATTTAATATACGATGACTTGGATGGTTTTTCGTCTTTCAGTTCTTCACGTGCTGCTCACATTAGAGTTGATGATTCGACTAATTTTATCCTGTGCGCTGCATTACATACATATACCTAGTCGCCTTTGCTGCTTTAACTAACTACAAAATTTTCGTCTGAAAATTATTTTAATTACCTAATTAAACATGGAAACTGCTTAAATTAGAGAAATTTTATTTAATTATAAATTATTATGATTGATAAAAGCTGTTTTAAAATTAATACGTTATGACAGGATTTTTAGTTTGAAAATAAATGGGATAACTCAAAAATTTGGTAAATAAGTCAAGAAAGAAATAAATTAGAATATTCTTTTTTTTATTTTTTTCTATAAAGCGTAAAGAAACGTAATGAAAGAAACCTTTTAAATGTTTAAGCAATAAGTTTTAAGAGGTTGAAGTTTTCAAGTTTAAAAATAAGCTTACTGGAGGTTACATAATTTTATTTTATTATTTATTAAAGTTCTTAACAAATAATTGATCCCAGATTTTTTACCAATTTCTGAGAAAATTTTTTTCAACGTCGTCGTTTTTAACTATTTTAAGAACTATATATAAATAAATAAAGATAGGACTACTGGCTTACAACACTTAATCATTCCTAGGAGCGTGTTACTGGCAGGAATGGAGGGGACGTACAATTTTCTGACGAGTCCGAACGGCTACTCAATTCCGTGCAGTGTCCCGTGAAAAACATAGTTTTTTTTAGGTGACCATCGTCGGAACATTCCTACGGTTTAATTATTGTGCCATGGGCTACTGCATTTTAATACCTTTAGTTAAGATTATTCAGGGTTGCTACTGATCATTGCACTAGTCCTGGAAAATAGTATTTTGAAATTGTTATTGAAGTAGTCGCAGCCTTGAAACAAAACAGAAATATTTATTAACAGGTCAGGTCAGTTGCTGATGTTTTGATATTTTCATCTTCCTGTTTCATATGAATGTTGAATGTTGTCAAATTTTTCAGTACAATTTTCCTTAGTTCACCAAGGACAGCTAAGAATATATAGCTCTAACAATTTTGTCATCTATCAATATTTTATGAATTGCAATTTGTCAATCAAATGTAGATAACACATTTTTCTGTCTCCAATTTCTAGTAAATCCCCATTACTATTCTCTTTCGTATGTTCATTTAAATAAAATTGTTTCCACTCACCAGGTTTCATCAATTTCCTACACCCTTATCCGCTTCAACATTAAAATCGATGATGTGGCTAATTTGATAATACCCACTCCTCTTTTTTGTTATTATTATTATTTTTTTTTTTTTGAATTTCCTTTTCTGACTAAATTACCATACAACAAATAAATAATTTTGTCCTGTGCATGATGTGGTTTCTATACACACAAACACAAAAGACCATCACTCAACCTGAAACCTTTCTTCCTATGCGATAACATCAGAAACTAGAAATTTCCTATATATATGTACAATGTACATGTTCCTTCCAAGGACCCTTCTATACTTTTCTTTCATTTGTGTTGGTATATACCTGGTTATAGAAGTAGAAGTTTGTTTAGTTTCTCGGATGTATTTAATAAATTATGAGTAGATATCGAGACCCCAACCTTCTTTTGTCGAGTATGTATATCGACCCTTCTTTTAGCCAAAGAACAATTATAATTGAACAATTGATGGACACGACAACTTGTATACCTGTGAACAATTTATTATAAATGAGGCCAAAAGCAAAAGGGCACTCAAGCGATTACTTCGATTTTTTTGTTTTTTTTTTACCTGGAAAAATGTGTCGATAAATATACATAGATAGTATGATGAAATGGAAAAATCAAATTATTTTTAAAGATCATGAAATGGGATCAATTAGAATTGCTGAGTGATCTTCTTGCCCTTTGCATACGTAAATGGTTGTCATTATGTAAATTGTTGAATGTTTCAAATATTTGTATATAGCTTTGCATGTTCTTGAATTAAGGTCTTTTCTTCGTTAATTTGTTGTGACTTTTAGTTTATTGAATATTAGATAGGTGTAGTTAAAGATGAATGAGAAGTGTGAATATTCCTAATTCATACACGATCTATTCTTAGCCAAAGATTTCTTTGGGGAAAACATACACAGCACTTAATCCTTAAGATGTATACCACTTCACCGGAACAAATTTCAATGCAACATTTGTATAAAATATGATTTGCATCTCACAATGTTGACAAAAAAATACACTCTGGTGAAAGTGAGTTTTTTTTTAAATGGTTAGTATTTTTGGAGATAATACAAATCGTTTCTTTCTTTAAAAATTAAATAATTAATTAAGCTGGAAAAAAAAATATCAGCAAAAAAAAAAAAATCGAAATTTAAAATAAAATAAGAATAAATCAAATAATTAATATAATCCTTTTTCTTATATTATTTTAGAGCTCAAAAGGTTTTTATCTTAGATCCCAAATATTTTTTTTTAAGATTTTAATAATAAAATCTATAAAGTTAAGTATAGCATAAATAATATTTAAAAAAATCAACATTTGATAGTTAAAAACAAAAACCGGTATTTTCAAGTTCAGACCAATTTTTTAGTAATGACATTTTATTAGTTTACAGGAATTAAGGTGCCTACATAATTCTCTGCCGAATCCGAATAGCTAAGATGAGAGGTACTTACTATATGTCATGAAAAGATATATGTATTCTTGGATAATAAAAAAAGGACATTGTCATTAGGTGGTATAGCCTGAGATAGGATTCCAGATCTCCGGCTTACCATTGTGGACACTATAATACTATGTAACTATTTTGTATTATCAAAAGTGTTTCAAAATTTATCAAGAGTTCAAGCCCAAAGTAGGAACTCTTCACCTAACTTTTAAACTAAACTCAGATTGAAGTATAAGGAAGTATAAATCCTGAATTTAATTTCAAGCAGTTAGTTCTCTAAAAATTGTACAGCATATACAAATAAAATTAAATCCCATTTCAAAAATTCTATTAATTTATTCATTGCTAGCGCATCTCTTTAGTGCCTTATTCCCTTAAACATTCTCGCATCTGAAGTCACTTTTGTCACAAAATTTTTTATATCATCACTGCCACTGCATTCATTTTATTATTTTTTTTTTCTCATAAATATTATCCTTGGTCATAAACTTTTTTTTTGTTATCACAGTTTTTCCATTCTTTAAGCACATTCTCAACATATAAATTAAAAACCTCAATGTGCTTCCCTTTTTAAATTTTTTAACACGCCAACTACTTCGTCCATTATAATAATTGTCTTTATACGTCCTGTACAACCAGTTTCGTCTTTGAGCAATTAAATTTTCTTATAGAACTAGTTTATATTGTTAGTATTTTTATTTGTTGTAAACCTTTATATCCCTTTACCGGCCTTTTTCCCGTTTAACTATACATGAATGAAAAATCTTATTTAACATCCAAAGTGATTGATGATCAACTACGCAATATCATAAATCTCAAAAAATGCAATCCCAATATCCAATCTACTTTGGAAGGCAATAAATTCACATTCACACATTTTTAAAGTGCGAAAAGAAAATCTATTACTATAGTGTGAGATCGTATAGCAAAAAAAAAATATTCTCCCCTGAGAAAAAAAAAATAAAAATGAAATAAAAAAAAGATTTTTAATGTTTTTTCGTTTTTGTTATTTTTTTCTTTGCTTGAATGCTTGGTACAAAACAATAGCCAAAAGGAGAACACCATCAAATAGTCAGCTCAGCTCAGAGGAGTTGGAAAAATCTATCTGGCTAAAAGTCGATTCAATAAATTGAATGCCGTTTTATATTAAGCGTTATAAAACGAAACAATTGAGAGAAAAGCCAGCATTTTTATGCCACTCCTGGTTCTATAGTCAGTCCTATAGTCTATGGAATGGCTTAACCTACGAGGGATAAGCCGAATCTTTGATGCAGTTGAGAGCAAAGGTACGCTGCTTTTCTCAGTTTTTGGGTAAATATTAAGTGTGACCATACGCCATACTTAGAGGCACATGATACCTATATAGAACTAAAAATTCAATCGTAGAGTAATAGAAAAACTAAACTCATCGAGTTTTACGGTTTGGCGCGGCGTTGGTGTTTTTATTTACGCCTTTCTTCAAGCGTTATCAAAGTTTGCCTCCTATCATCTTACATCAAAACCTGCTAAGAATTTTAAAGCTTCTGTTCACCTGAACGACTGAGTGCCCAGTCAACCTGATATGGTCCACCTAATAAATATAGCCATTATTTCGTCAGATTTAAGGTAAAGATTTGATCAAAAAGTGTTTGAGCTTCTCTTTCATTAAAATTCAATATGTTCAAGAAACCAAAATTTTTCCGTTGGAGCCATTTTATATACCTACATATTTTTTTGAACCTAAAAATATTTTAAGATAATGATTTATATTTTTATATTCTCATGACTGCAATTCATTTAACATTCAAAAGATCGAAGAGTTTATAAAAAAGATCTTAAATAAATTGGGAAATCCTTGCAAAAAAAAAAACCTACAAAGGTCACACTAAAAATTCACATAAAAAATTGAACATTGTTCCATCGTCATTGTCGTCGTTCCATTTTCATAGTGGGGATTGGTAAGAGCATCAGGGAGCCCAAAATGCGTGTATATTGTGTTGGTTTTTCGAAACGAATGTCCTCGGAATTTTATGGTTCTCCCAATGCTGCCGATGCTATTGCGATTGCTTGCTGGCTGTTAACTAAAGCTGCTGCAACCATTAAAACGATTCTTTATTCAGTTTTATTATGGTCGTCGTGCTGTCATGCAAATTGCATCGTTTGCATCGTAAAAACGTTCAATGGTAACCTTGTTTGTGCGTTTTTTTTTTTTTGGTTTACGATTTTGTTTATTTTTTTTTCCTTTACAAATATAGAACTAGAGAGTCGAGAGTAATTTTTGTCCGTAAAAAAAAAATTGGCTATCAATTTTAGTGAGTTGAAATCAACACCTTGAAATTGGAACAGCAAAAACAGATATATAATTTTATGATCTGCAAAAGTTTTCATATTTTTTTAGTGTCTTTTAGGTTCTTGTAGTTGACCCATTTTTTCTTCGCCGCAGTTGTTTAAAATTATTTTATTTACTTTTAAACATTATATGACTTAAATAAATTTTTAATGTAGGTATTTATGCTACCTTCAACCAGATGTTAATATTTTTTTTAATTTTAGAAGCTATTTCTTCGTTAAAGTTTCTTTGAAGCTTGTGAAGGTATTGAAGTTAAGTATTTCAGAAACTTTTACTTCACATTATTAAATGAATTGAATTAAATAGAAGCGTTGTATAGTTAGAATAGAAAAATAAGAATTTCTTATTCTCATTGCTCCTATTTTTAACAAACGTTATCGAAGAAATAATCGTGTGCTTAATAGCTCAGCATTTAGATATCATCTTTGGATATCGAGAAATTCCTTAGAAAAGGAATAAAAAAGAAATAGATGGATATAGTACTTAATATTAATATAATTTTTAAAAAATTAAAGTTATCGCGAATAAAATTTTCATAGAAATATTAACCGCATTTGATAGCAGATTTTTTTTAAGGGAATTCAATTTTTCGTTGGAAATATTCATGTCGATTATGAAATACGCAATACAGGATCCGCAGTTATTCTCAGTACAGTGTTCGAGAAATGGGTAAAAGCACAATACTGCGAATCACTGCGGATTCAAGGATCGACATTGTTATTTGATAGTAACTGCAACATATTGAATTTGGTTATTTTTTTTAAGTCGTTAAATGGAAAGCATTTTACAAAATTGAAATGGGTAAAGTTTTTTTTTTGAATTTTACGTTTTTTTTTCATATTTCAGTCAATTTTATTTTGTTTAAGACTCTTCAAATCTTTTAAGATGATTTTATTATTTTAGCCGTTATTTATTCACGCTTTATTAAATTTTAAAAAAATATGAAGTAGGTATACATGAAATTTTCAATTTTCCCTTTTTCATTAATTTTCAATCTTGATATTATTTTCATGTGAGTCTTTTCGGGTCTTTTTGGAATATTAAAATTATTTTCCTATTTTACCACTTATGAATTGAATTATTTAAATCAATATCCAATATAGTTAAATTGATGATTGACATTACGATTTAGTCTTGATTTTTATAAATACAAAATAAAAATTTATCAATTTTTTACCAGTAATTCTTGGTAATCTTATAAATTACTTGTATTTAAAACAAATCTTAAACTTTTCTACTAAAACAG
Source organism: Epistrophe eligans (assembly GCA_951394125.1). Taxonomy (NCBI): domain Eukaryota; kingdom Metazoa; phylum Arthropoda; class Insecta; order Diptera; family Syrphidae; genus Epistrophe; species Epistrophe eligans. Next base: position 1,830,513 of record OX596031.1, read on the forward strand.
GTATTTCATTGATTAAGAATTCATATTTTCTTCCAATAATAAATACAAATTAATACTATATATGTAAATATATACTAACATATAAATGCACTATGATTCCAACTCACTTTTGACTCACAGCTCACAGCTAGTTAAAGTTCTTTTTTACATCAAAATATATAAATTATATTTATGTACATTGTACAAATATAAGTTTGTTTTTATTTGTTAAAAATATATAATTTTAATTTCAATCAAAAATCTTTCTTTATCATCGTCAATAATATAAAAAAAATATATTTTAACCTATTTCCATGTGAGTAAAGTCAACTCAATTAAAATTCCATTCAATACGACTCATCGACCGACAATGAAGCTTCAGTTGTCGGATTTTTTTTTTTTTTGTGTTCAGTTTTTAGCTACAAATCGAAAATATAATTAATAATGTTAATTATTCTAGCGTGCAATTGAAAAACAAACTTTGTTTGCTATTGCTAAACAATTTTTTTGTGTTATTATATGTATAGGTTTCTATATATATTTTTTTTATTTTATATAAATAAAAAAAATTCAGTTAAGGTAATTAAATATTTTTGCATTTGCCTCTGCCCACTTTTTAATTCAGGGCTTTTTGGAGCTTTGAATAACAAATAATGCCTTTTTCCTCAATGGGTTTTGCAAATATATAGAAGAAAAAATACATGCTTTATATTTATATATTTTCAAATAAAATACATATATAAAAAAATCATGGAATTCCAATTTTAATGCAATTCGCTTTCATTAAAATTCTATTTCAAATACTTTGTTTTTTTTTTTTTTATTCTGCTGTTGAATATTTGCTGTTTCCGATACTCGGTATGAGTCAGGCTTTTGGTTTGTTGTTAAAAATGAAAAGGCAATTTATATGAGCAAACTCAATATTTACAATTTCACGGAGTTTCAAAGTCTATGCATATTTCAATGCCCAAGTGTATAAAACACGCGTGAAAAATGTTTATTGAGTCACTAAATGAGTTTATTTGATTTTATTTCCTATACTTATGAGTTAAAAATAATGACATTTGTCTACCACCTAAAGGAATTATGAAACACAAAATATGGGAAAGTACTGAATATATTAAATTAAAAAAAAAACATATGATGAAATTTAAGTGAACATTTGTCATCGAACGTGAATTTTAATTAATGAACATTATATATGCTTGAGGTTTAGCCTTAGAATGGGGTTAGATAAAGTCTGAGAAGTTCAAAATAATTTATCCTTAGAACGATTTGAAAAAAAAAAATATCATAATATCAACGTAAAACATGAATAAACAAACAAATTAAAGGCAAAAATATAAAATTTATTTAAATTGAACAACAAGTAGCTACATACATTTATATACCACAATCTATAGTGAAATCACCTTCTAAGAGTTAGGTATACCAGTTCGACCTAGATGGCAATTGGCAGATGTCTCGCAAATCACTCTGGGTATATCTATGAAGCAATCAAATAAATTACGATTATTTAGAGCAATTTGTCATAGAACACGACTTTGATATCAACGCAAACAGCCTTATCATTCAAAAGCTATATGTATAGAAGCAGAGCATTGCGGTGTAGGATAAGAGAGAGAGAGAGAGACAGAGTGAAGGGTGGTTTGAACAGAAAATGACAGCACTTCATAAATAATTTTGAAAATTGTTTATCGTTGTTGATAGCATCACACAAATGTACAAGCACAAGATACTTTTTTTCCAAACCTATAAATAAATGACAAACTTCCAACTAGACTTCCTCGGTTGATAAATGATGCAAAGATAGTTCATGCGAGTTGCTTTTGTAATGACTTTATTTTCCTCAAACCTCATACTCTACACTGAAAATAAATCTAATAGTAAATGTGTATACAATGTAGAATGTTACAATATGACATGCTGGGCATGAAAGATGATTTCCCAAAAAAAAAAAAAACTTCGAACATTTATGACGAAAAATGCAGATATTTTTAATGAACAAAACAATTTTATTTTATTTTTTATTAAAATTTAAAAAAGTGTGGCTCACCTAAATTTTCTTCAATTTAATAACGAAATATAACTTCTATTGCCATACCATAAATATCTTTACTCATTCCAACAAAATTTATACTTGAAATTTGTTTTTTTTTTTTATCACTTTATTGTAAGGCATAAATAATATTAATGTTTAATAAGAAGCTAATTCGTTTTAAGTACTTAATTAAGGTGTTCTAAAGATATCTCAAAAATTGATTTTAAATTTACAAAACTTTATTTGCAGTGTACCTCATAAACTGAAGTACAGGGGTTGAAAATAATTCTTTGTGCTTATACATACATAGGGATCGGGGACTGAATGGATTAATTTGATATTTTTTTTAGCTTGAAAAGGGGTTGAAAGATTTGATTCAAATGAGTAGATAATATTATTTATTTTTTTCTTTCAATTATACAGTTCAAGGCTGTTTCATTTATTTTGTTGGTATCTGATGAGTTGGACAAAACCAGTTTACTATATGCCTGATATGGCAATAGTCAATGCTCTTGAATAAGTCCTTATTTCAATATTTACAGTTGTTTTGTTTTGTTCTGTTTTTTTTTTTTTTTTATTTTTGAAATTCTGGAATGCTTTGTTTACTTTTGTATCTTTTGTTTATTATAGATACTTATATAGCGGAATGCAGCAAATAATATAAAATCGATTGATTGAAATAAAAAAATAATTGCTATTGTCACTTATTTGCTTAAGTATTCCTTTGTTATAATGTAATACATATAAAGCGATATAGTATGTACATGTATACCTATAATCTACCTGTTTGAAGGACTGACTCAAAAATAGGTAGGTAAGGTACCTACCTATATCATAGTCAAATATTGTTGAAGTTCTTTTAAATATAAGCTTTATGGAGAGGAGTACCTAAGTTTTCTAAGAAATTATGTCTGATTATAGATTATATAGAGTTGTTTTGAAAAAAGTCTGAGTTTTCAATATTCCCGACATTGCGCATTTTATATTTAGAAAGTTAATATGTTCACTTGTTCACCGATACATTTAATTTATCAAAGTGTATTTTTTTTATTTTCCGAATTGCGTTCCATCTAAAAATTTGAGAGTAATTATACATTTTTTTAGATAAAGAACCATGATTTATTATTCTAATAAATTATAGCATACATTTTAATTTATAAAAAATAATTTAAGATTTTTCGGAAGGTAGATAGGTATATATTTAAATCGAATCACTTTAGCGAAAATTTTTTTAGGTGGACGTTTGAGTCACAACTCTTATTTAGTTGTGATAGGTTTTTAGATGATGTGGACTTTCCGATTTTAGAACCAAACATCATCAAAGGATAAATGTTCCAGATTATAGAAAAAAGCTTATTGGTAAAAAATGGTTAAAAACTATATTCAATCCTCTAGTGTTTAATCACCCACCTATCATGTGCAAATATTCAAAGACCAATTACTGAAAAACCTAAGACCCTATACTGAAATAAATTTGAATTTGTTAAGAAAGTTTGCTGTAAAGCCATTTTGTCATATAAGAAAATAAATCAATCGATTTAGGTTGTCAAAAAATGCATTACTAAATTACTGTAATCTCGATTTGGTGGTTATACCTAAAGGGTTTCCCAAAATTCAAGCAAGATTTGAATTTCACGCCAAAAAAAAAAAAAATTAATTAAAATCTATCAAAATTACTTCTTGCCTGAATTTTGGGCGACCCTTTATTCAGATACATAGAAAATGGACTACTGTTTCCTTTCCCTCCTGGTTCTCACAGCTTAAATGACTATTGGCCAAGGTCCCGTACATAATAATATCTATCTTTTGGTTGCGTATACGTACATTTCCCTCCATTACTCCAGATTGAATTTTGAATAGGTACTTCCCTTGGGTAGGGGCTTTAAAAGGTTAATTATTGAGTTGCCAGTTTGTCATTTCCTTTAAATCTTCTGAAAACCAGTTTATTGTGATCTTGAGGTTAAAGTAAAAGTTTAAGCTGTCTAAAACTCATCTTGGCAAGGTTTTTTCTATAAATCTATAATATTCCCCAAATTTAAAAAAAATCTATATAATGTACTTAACAATTTTAATTTTTTGGAATGAAAATTTAAGTTAGTCTCTAAAAAATACCAGACTTTACTTTGATCATAGCCTTCACACCTTGTCATTCATTTTAATTGTTTTATCAAATTGATTTAAGTATAGTTTAATAATTAACACTGAAATATTCCCACATCTATACCTTAGCTTTTCTATTTACTAAAAAAAAACTAATGAAATATTTTCATAGCGTGACTTAGTTATTAAGCTGTGAAAATAATTAACACTTGTGCAACCCTCAATAATGTCTAGTGAAACTCTCATAACTTAGTCAGACTTATAGTCGAGACAAAGAAAAGCCTATCATAAAATACAAAAAGAATATTATTAGATATTTCACTTACCGACTAAGCCCCAACCAGGTTAAGTTATCAAACAAAGTGATAAAATATTAAGCAAACAATTACCTCTCTAGATAGCTATATCTACGAGTAGGTAGATAGGTACTCTCTATATTTATTCACACGTCTATACATGAACCCCTTTTCTTGTCGGGCATTGAATTAAATTTTATTATCAGTTTCACCCTCATGGCAGTTAGTGTGTGTCTGATAAGCCCCAGCTGCAACTTATAAAAAAAAAACAAATCTTTCAGTAGTATGTCTATATAAATCTAGGTATACGATTATGTGCAAGTAGATGTACTATAATGTTGACATAGGACCGCAGATTAAATGGGTGTAAGTTGTAATGTCTATCTTATCTTATACCCCTATATATAGCTTTTAAAAACAAACAAACAAAATAATAACAAAAACAAATATTAAGAAGATTGTACTCACTCATATATATATACTGAAAGCAAAGAGCCGACTGAAATTTCCTTATCTAAATTGAACCGAACGCAGATAACGCAAAGCCCTCAACGAATGAGCGAATTAATTCAATTAAATTTGCTTAATTCATTTCATGTTGGTTTGCTATTTAAGTTGTTCCCCTGCCTCTCTATAGTACCCCACCATATACCTTGTTTAAGTGGCTTTATCAATCATGAAAGAGATTCGGCCTCGGCGTGTATATGCTGATTACACCCGGGTGTAATCACTGGAGTGCTTTAGCGAAATGAAAATTGAAAAACAAACGCTTACTCAATATGGATAGTGGATAGTTTAATTAAACAAAAAACAAAATTAAGTAAGCCTTCAAAGAGTACCCGTGCGTCGCCACGTGGTGCCTATACTTCTGGGGCCAGAAGATGATTGCCTTTAATATTGTAAAAGAGTTTTTTTCTGATATTCAAATATTATTCTAATTTGATTCTTGTTCAGCTGTGCAAAGTAGTTTTAGTGGTCTTATCAGAAATCAGACGAGTAAGTAAAATAATTCGACAGATTTTAGAAGTTTATAGTTATGCCTCCCAATTAAGATACTTTAACAAATTTTTTTTTTTGCAAGAAGTTTTTTTTTTTGTAATTATTTCAAAACGAACAACAATAAACAATGCCACCTCTATTACTAAAATCGTATAAAACATGAATTATTTTTAATCAATGAAGTAAGTCCGAAATAATTAATAATAATAATAATTAATAAATAATAATTAATAAATAATAATAATTAATAATTAAGTTCACACTTTGCAAGAAAGTAGATAGGTTAGGTACCTATGTATATGTGTGCAGACTAAATAATACTCTTTGAAGTAACCAAAGTTCTCGTAGAATGTAGTAGATTTTCATTGAGATTTGCTACTTAACGTTAATTTAGCATTTTATTGCTCATTAATAAATATTTTAACTTGTGAATTGGGTAATTTTTTATCAAAGTATAAGTTGATTCGTGAATTAGAAAGTATAATTAAGAATTTTGAACAGAGATCCTATTAGAATTTATTTTTTTTAAGGGACTGTTTGGTATAACTTTTGTTAAAAATTCAAAAAGAAGCAAATACATGAGGCCCACACAGTCACATAATATTTCTAATTTAATTAAGTCAGCGTATATTGATAAATCAAGTACTTTACACAAAGATAAAAATAAGTTAATAATGTTTTAATTTGAGAAATTATAATAATGACAGTTCTATTTTTAAATAGACAAAAGAAAAAGAAAATAAGCTATGTAATTTGAAATGATAAGAACTTTAAAGTATATTATATTGATGAGTAACAAGTAACAGTCACTTGATTTGGAATTGATAAAACTATCAATTAACAACAAATTAAAAAACATAAAATTAAGAAGTTTATAAATAACATATAATTAAACAGTTTCGTTGTTCCGTTTAAGTGTGACTATGACAAGTTTAATAAATTACATTTTAACTAAAAAAATGTAAAAATGTCAAAAGTTGGTACTTACAAATTTGATTTAAAAAAATATTTTAATTGCACGATTGTTTGAACTTATCAGCAACCGATTGCGAAATTTTAATTAAATCGACATAAAAAAATCGCCCTTAAAAAGCTATACGTTTTTTTAGTTATTCGCCCTTCACTTACATTTTTTTTTGTAAAAAATGCAAAAATTGGAGTACCTATCTGATTTTCAAGACTAATAAAGGCTCCCCTTTTCCACAACAATATCTTATTATTTGACAAGAGAGCACTTTTGTATGGAGACTTGTGGTAGGTATGCCATAATAATTAATGCATCTCTTATATTATCAGAAACAAGTCAATCAGCAAATAAAATATTGAAAACAAAAGTCTGATGCAATACCTTTCCAAAAGTCAAATAAATAAAATGCTCTCATCAATTTATCTTTCTATAAAAATAAAATATATAATTATAAAATTATTTCAAAGCCATTTAGCTTACTCATCGTCAATAATAAAATAGCTAAGTGTATACGTACAAACCTACTGATTAAACAAAAAAAAAACCCCTCAACCCCTTTCTGATTGTCAAGGTCATTAATTTAGTCCTACAGTTGAATAAAACAAAAAAACAAGTCTAATCAGTTATAATAACAGAACTCAAATATACACTGACACACCTACTTACTATGAGATATTTTTGTACTTTCTCAAAAAAACAAGCATCACTCGGTATAATTAAACAAAAATAAAAACGTCAAAGATATGTGAAATTTCCAAGAAATAATATAATTTATATTATGCTAGTGTATGGTATAGGTAGGGAAGCTACCTTTATTATAATCTGACAGATCATGCAAAAATTAAAAATAATTTCATCATCCACTTTACGTCCAGATTAATTTCATTTTCCACACTCAACGAGACTTACTTGGATTTTATTATTTTCACTCGCATTACATATTTTGTGTGTTTTTTTATCCTTTAAGAGGATTTCATTTTGAATCGTTCTAGATAAACAAACATTTAAATCATCAACCTTCTCCTCCTCCGCTATTAATTATAGGTATTTTTTTGTTGGCAGAGTGTATTTTGAGTCCTCTCATTCCTCGTGAATCATATTGGGGTGTCTGTCTTGTATGTTTTTTGTCCCTTTGTGCTGTAGAGCACCTTGACCCCGATTTCCGGGACAATAAGATTTGTGGTTATGATTTTACTTTTGATTTTCTTTCGTTTCGAGATGGGATTTAATTTTCCATTCACTTTTATTTTATATTTATTTCCTTCTTTTACATAAATTCAACGAGAAATTAGGCTGACACATTTAATTCAATAAATTCTCACACAGTTATTTTAATTTGTTTAATTTTATTTTTTTTTATTTTTTTCTACCATGACATTAATGGGATTTAAAATAAAAATAAGTATATTTTCAGGATAAAAGTTTGATGTTTACTCAAAGTCTGTTGTATATAGTTCAATGAAACTTTGCATTGTCAAAAGAAATTAACTTACTGCTTCTTAAACTTTCATTTTGTGTTTATTTTTGTTATTTAAATATAAGATGCAATAATATAATAAAATAAGTTGCATTTTTGTTTAACAAATAGATAACGAGAAAATATAATAATCTAATATGACATTATGATAAGAGAGAAGACGAAAACGGTAGGTCTCGCAGTTCTATATATGATGCATGTGTTTTTATGAGTCTTTTTGTTTTTGTACTGTACTGATGCGTCAATTTCTTTCAATAATGACAATTAGAGTTTCTTGAAAATTATTCAGATGATCTTTTGAAAAATAAGTTTGCAACAAAAATTAATCAAAATCGTAAGAGCTGTTTTCGAGAAAAATAACATTTTCTTAAATGGTTTTTAAAAACACTTGTGTGGAAGGAACCGGTTAATTTCGGTTGTAAGAATAATTTTTGATGGAAATCAGCTAGATAATTTTTTGAACCAATCTTAGTCGTTTTGAAAATACCGAGTTTAAAGAAAAATTAAACTTTTTTAAAAATTCAAAAACTATATGCAATATTTTTTCGACTTGAAAGGAGTTTTTAATTTCAATTGTTAGAGCCGTTTCCAAGATAAAAAACCTCTTTCATAACGGTTGTTGTATGGTACCGTTATTTTTTGAGCTAATAAATTATTTAAACTTCGCCTCTAGGTATGTATCTAAAGCCTGAAGTTCCAAGTTTGTAGAAAATCGCTTCAGGAGTAGGTACAGGCTTTAAGTCGAGATACAGACTGACAGACAGACACATATTATTGTTCATCGTGTTTGAATAAAATAAAAATCGAGTTCGATTTTATTTACGAATCCAAATGTACCTATACTTAAATATATTGCAAGTAAAAAACATCCGAATCCGACTACTGGTTTTATAAAGAGAACGGTCTTATAGCTTTAATTTGATACCCACTTTCAAAATTAAAAACCAAAGCAATCGTGTCCGCTTAGCATGACATTCTCTATTTTAACATTCGCGATGAAATAGTATAATTTGTAGTAGTTATTATTTTCAAGAAAAGACTCGATTATCACAGTACTAAAAATACTTTAAGAAAAGCATACTCGTGATCCCAGAAATCTTACAAAATAAAACACTGAAAGTCGTATTCATTATAGATTTTTGTTTACTTAGACACTGTCTAACTATTTTCAAATTGTTGGACATATGCTTTATTTAATAAAAATAAATATCACATTATTCACGGTTAAGACAATCTACTCTTGTGTCTAAGTTAAGCAGTTATAAGACAACAATAAACAAGGTTTTTGAACACATTTTCCAAAGTTGGACAGTTGTCTAAAGTTAGACATCGTTTATAAATAAGACCATGAATTTTTTAAATTATTTGGATATACCTTATTTGCGGACTCTCATTGTTTAATTATTAAAAAAATATTCATCTAGGTATATTTGTGTCAAAATAAGGGTTTTTGCTTAATTTAAAGCCAAATAATAAAAGAGATTCAAGGTTGATTGAAATAATATTTTTATTTGATAAAGTTAACGTCCTTGAGAATTTTATCGTTCAGTATAATGGACTTAAAATGTGTACTGATGCAAGATATTCTTAATCAAATATAATTTTAATCAGATCAACACAATTTTTGTTCAAAATATTTACCTCAAAATTCTAAGAAGAATATTAAAAAAAAAACAAAAAAAACAGACAGACAGACAGAAAAAATCTGAAGACAATATTTCGGGTTTTTCCTCTCTAAACGTTCAAATTGTGCTTCTGTTGTTTAAAATTAAACCACTTCAACAACAATTTTGAAAGCTCAATATACCTACCTAACTCTACAAATCAAATTGATATTTTGTTTTGTTTGATTTAAAAAAAAAATGTTGGTAAACACCGGGAAAATAAATTATACTAACAGATTTGGGAAAAAAACTTGACTAAAATAAAAGTCAGAAAGCTGTTTAAACAAATTGCATACAAAATATATAAAATAAAAAAAAATACAAGCAACTTTGTGTATGTATAGCAAACTTTGCGAAATTGCATTAATTTAGTGACAATCGGTCAATGACTTCTTAATACTATCTGTCACATCTATTTTTAGACTCCGACATGTACGATATAATTATATTGCTTTGTTCGTACGTATCTTTAAGTTGCAATATTATCTTTGGCTAAAAATATATAGGTTCAGTTTATTAGTGTGTGCTTCTTGAGTAAAGAGAAGTCGGAGAAGACAATGACTCTCGGCTCCACCAGGATATAGGTAGATACTAGATAGACACAAAATGGCAATGGTACAATGGAGGTGTGCAATATTTCAAAATTAATTTATTTGTTTTTAATTTTTTTTTTAATTTAGAAAACAATATCATTTTGTTAACAAATTCATTTGCAAAATGAAAAATTACTTCTTTCCTAAGAGAAAAATGGACTATTTGGGATAGAAATAAAATCGTGTGTGTAGGTATAATAGAACACAGAGTAGTTTTAGAAAATCTTTAAGGGGGAATGAAGAAAATATTTTTGGCGTGAATAATTCCAGTATTTCTTGGCAAAGAAAAAGTGGTAGGTTTGACCTATACCAATAAATAAAATATTATTATTTTGGATTGTTGGTGTTGAATAAGAGATTTTAAAAACAACGTAATTTTCAAAATAAAATATTAAAAAAAATATTTGTCCTTAAACTTTCTTAAACATAAATCTTAAACTTTCTTAAACATAAATCACGGCAAGGTCGCACGTATTTGCTGATAATTTTTTTTGATGATGTTTATTTGATTTAAAAAAAAGTAAGGTATGGAGGCTTTTATTTTATGCCCAAACTATAGTTTTGTATAAAGAACTATGTGTTTGTGAGTTAGACAAAATCTTAAACAAAATTTTAAGATCGTAAGGTTTTTTTTTTTTTTAATTTAATTTATATTTGTTAAATGTTTCAAAATTTTTAAATAACAACATTTGTTACACCAATTATAGGAATTTATTAGTAAAAAACATCAGCCACCAGTTTTGAAATGATGCCAAAGTAGTTTTGAATTTTTTTTAAAATTCAAAACTTTTTTTACTGTAAATTTTGATATGCATTATTATTTCAACTTTTTAGAAGCTTCTAAATAAAAAAAATAATTTAAATGAGTTTCGATAGTGAGAAACTAAAAATTAAAAAAAAATGTTTTATATACCAAACCATATTTATGAAAAATATTTGAGACGAATAAAGATAAAAGTAGGTACCTAAAGGTAGCAGAAAATGGATGTGTATAAGAAATCAGAAAAATATACATATATTATATAAGAAGTTTTAAATACAAAAATTAAACATTTTTTAAAATCCAAACAAAATTTTTGAAAACTTTTCAAAAAAATATCGATACAAAAATTAATCAAAATCACCGTTGAACCATTTCAGAAATATTTTTTCTTCAAAAGTTGGCCAATAATTCTATTTAAGTTAACTGTTTTTCATTTTTATATCTGTATACCCACTTTTGAGAAAAATAAGATTTTCCAAAAATTTTATGGCGGGTACTGTTATTAATTTTTATAAAAAATTATAAAAAATGTGTCGGGGAAATATACAGTTTTAATACACAAAACAACCAATCTATAATCTTATAAGAAAATTTATCATAAAGTGTAATATAATAAGAATAAATAAAATAAACTAAAGTAATGTCCAAAAAGTTAAAGATAAAGTTTAAAGAAAATCGAAATATCTAAATATCTGTTTTAGCTGTAGCCGAATAGACAGAGCGACAGAATTGCAAGTCCCACTTTTTTAGTCTTCTTTATCATCGTATCTAATATTAAGTTTGATCAACATTTTGAGTTCGATTGTTTTTAAGAATCTTAAGCTTGTCATATTGTTTGTACATCATACATATATACATAGTTCGCAAATTTAAATGTTAAATATAATACTGCTATCATGTAAATAATTTTGTTTTTAATAAAATGGTTAGATATGTTATTTATTTAAATATTTTCAATAAATTTTCTGACTTACGCAAGTAAACAATTAGCAGCAAACAGCTTTAAAATGATTATAAACAAGTTATACCTAAATTAAGTGATTTGTTTATTCAGGTGTTATGACTTTACTATCAAAAAAAGTTAATATTCGTGATATGTTCATTATAAGATCCTTATAAATGTACAAAATAAATATCTTGAATTCTTTTTTTTTTTTCCTCCACTTCTTTAAATTTGTTGCACTTATTCAAGAACAGTTTAATACTTTTTTTAAATACATTTCTTCTAAAAAATTAAATATCAATTTACACATGCATTCAAATTTATGTTGATGCAGAAGAATGAAGGACTACTGTAAACGAAAAGAAGAAACGTCAGTCCATACGATGTAATAATTGAATTTTATTACAAAGTACCTACCTAAGTTGTTTTATATGCAATGTGCATTGTACAAAAATAATGTTAAATAAGCTCACTCTATTTGCCAAATAGGATCGGCAAATTATTTGAACAAAGATTGTATATTAATTTTAGTGGACAAATTGTGATACATTGTGTTGTGTGTCTACTGTATACTGCATTTAGACAGTTCAAAGTAATATAGAATCTTACATAGGAAATGTTTTTTTTATAAAAATGATATTTATTGCTCATTTAAAAACGCAAAAATACTTTATCAAAAACTCATCGACAATTTGCAAAAGAGAAGAATGTTCTCGATCACGATTTACTTCTGATTCGTCATGTTTTGTTTACAAAAATTAATCACCATCAAAAATTCAATCATCTATTGAAATTAAATTTTATTAACGTTGCTTACATCTGGTTAAATATTATGATAATCTATCTGGAATGACTATGTTTACTGGGTGGTTGGAAAAGCCGGACCCCAGTCTCGAACCTCATATCTGTTTCTTAAAACCACATGTTTCTTTATACTAACAATGAGTAAAAATTACCAAAACAGTAATACAAAAAATTATGAACCTACTTCCAAATGCCATCATATTTGGCTTTGTTGGTTTGAAAAAAAAACAACAAAAAAACATTAAAAATTTGTACAACGAACTTTTTTTTATTAATTCAAAACATTTATTTCTGTACGAAACCTTCTCTTAAAACAAAAGTAGGCTACAGAAAATTCAAAACAAAAAACATTTTTCAGTTTGCACTTCATAGATACATATATTATTATTATGTACTCAGCTAGGGAAAATCCATCAAGTGTTTTTCTATACAAAAACTCCAGAAATAGCATGACAGTAAGTAGCTAGAAGTATAGGTTTTGATACAGTTACATACGTACATACAGTACTTGTAGAACCTCCAGTTATTACGACGAGGAGTATAAGTACTCATACTTCTATACTCACACACATCTATAGCAGAGGAGTCAATTTAAATTAATTAAATATTTGCACGCAAAATTCCACTTCAAAGTGTTTTGCTGAACTAAATTCACTTCACATATACAAAATACTAACAGATACAAGATAGATATATGTACATTGTACATATAAATATATATTATAGAAATATATTTCGAGTGAAAACAGATGTTTGTTTTGCCAACAGCAGGTGAAAAGTTGGAAATAAAGTTACGGGTGGGTTTTTACATTAACTTGAAACATTTTGCAAATACTCGAGCTATTATATGGAATGCTAAATGAAAATAATTTTGAAGTTTTCAGAATATACACATTTAATAGAAATGAAATTAAATAAATTTTACAAAAATACCAGAGTATTACAGTATGGCTTGAAAGTAATACCCATACATACAATTTAATGAAATTTTAATCAAACGTGAAGTTCATTGACTTAATAACAAATTTCGATTAAAAGAAGTATTCCATTCATTTACATGGCCGGTACGTTTACTCTATAGGTAAAACTTTGCAAAAATATATATTTTCTTTAAAGGGAATCACCTAAAAACAATGATGCCTGCTCTAGAATCATTGTAAAATTTGTTATACCGATCGAATTTTAGTTTCCACATTCGGCTTTTCAAAATTCTGTTTTTTTTTGTCAATTCGATTATACAAACTTCTGCTTTTCAAAATACTTGGAAATTAATATTTAGTAAAATTATGCTTATTCTGCTTTTTCAAACTATGTATTATTTATTAATAATATTAATTAGAACAAAAAAAAAAACATATAAGAATAATCTAAGCAATATCCTAGAGGACTATATTTTTAGCTATTCTTTAATATTTAAAAATACAGAATTTTGAACATAAATTTATTTACTGTAAAAATTGTTTAGTTTATAAGTATTTATTGCATTGTATCTGTTGAGTCTGAAGCTCGTAGATGCGTTTGTGCATCTGGATACGTCCGTGCGTCCACTAATTATTTGAGCTAAGTCGTGCTTAAGGACATTCAAATGTGAACCATGAAGGGGGAACTAGAATTTTTGTTATAGCTCATCTTAAACGGGTAGTTGCCATACAACGATTTCGTCTTTTTTTTTTAAAACGGTTCTTAAAATATTTATTAATTTTCGTACAAAAGTATTTGTAAGAAGCTGCGTTTCAGATTTTCGTCAAAAATAACGGAAATAGGGTTTATTTTTTTTTTATTTTTAGCAAATTTCTCTATTTTTGAGTTATTATAGCTTAAAGCCTTTTAATGATCAATCTCGTTATAATTTTGCAATCTGATTCTTCCAATTATTAAAGAGAAGCTGTTGTATTCCTACATTAAATATTCCATATCCACATGTATATTTGGTGTCCGGTGCACCCCAAACGTTTCATAATCCTTTTAGGGATAAGGTAATTTTTTGTCGAATTTCCCATCAGTTTTGTGTTTTTATTTTAAATCCTGAAATTTGATTCATTGCCCAAAACGCACTTAATTTAAATTAAAGGATATCAAATAATCCTATCCATATGATGTAACGTAATAAATTTCGCAATAAATTAATCGGAAAACTATTTTTTACAATCGAACTTTATTGTTTGCATTGCAAATCTGCTTTGAGTTTATAATTATTTATTTATTTTTTTTTGTAAGCATATCATGATTAAAATATATTTATCTCGACTTTGTTATTACAATATTGTGCTCTGCCTATGAATACAAATATATCCACTCCTCTTTATTTTATCGAACGAACTGATTTAATTGGGCTGTTTGGCTGACATGACAACTTTAATTGCATTGTTGTAAAAGTGTACTGCTTTTTGCTGAAAGTAGTTATACCTATACATGATTGTGCATATATGTATATGAGTGTATAGTATACATATTTTGTTTATAAATTAATTACCCTTTATTCGAAATAATTATCATGGTTTCCCACGCACGGTTTACTGAGCACATTGCTCCCATTTTTATTTCAGTATTATTTTTCCATTTTTTTTTCTTCCAATATTACGAACATGTATCATATCGCTGATAAATAATCGATAGCAAAAATATGGAAATTGTAAAAGAAAGAATACAAAAAAAACGAACAAAATTATAATAATAATTATAACGAGAAAAAAACTTTATTCTTTTCTTTACTTTGTCCATTGGCATTTTGTTGCGTTGATGTGCATGCTGTGTGTGATGATCTGAATTTCTTCCTCTTGGAGTGAAAATTAATTAAATTTTATTATTTTTATATTTTGTATTTTCTGTTGTTATTGCTGGCCTGGCTATGTTTGTTCTTAATTTTTTTTTGTATCTCAGACGTGAGGAGAAAATTAAAAATGAAATAAATAAATTGAATATTTGCCAAGCCCAAAAAAAAAAAAAAAACTATATGTGTACATATGTTCCTATATTATATAGGATTTGAGGAAGGAATATGAAAAAGAATTTACCTACTTTGATGATTTTTGATTGAAAAGTGCATCAAGTATTTTTGATACATTTGAGATTTAATTAAAGATACGTTTGTTATTAATTTAATACAAAATCAAGACCCAATTACATATTCATCCTGATGCCAGAAGAATGATGATGAATTCACATATTATAATATTCATGTTCTGCATGGAACTTCAAGTGTGAAGAAAATTATAAGTCGAACTATAAATAAAGTTCCTATATAATCTCCATTTATGGATATCTTATGCATTTTGGTCTTTTCTCTTTTTATTCAAAAAATCTATTTTTTTTATTTTCCATTTCTTTTTTTTTTTGTAAAACTCGTATGAAGATACTTACATATGTATAATTGTTTACATGTACACCATTTTAAATTGCTCTATAATAGGGCAAGTACATAGGTACATATTAGTCGAAAAGTCCGAAAAAGTGGGTTTCGTCATACGGTCTCTGTTTCCGCGCTTCGAAAGTAATTTCAGCTAGAGCCTAAACGGAAGAACCAATTTGCTTCAAATTTCGTACAGAGCATTTTGTATGTGATTCCCTTGAAGGTAAATTCTTTTTTTTGTTTTCGCTCATTTAAAACGAGTATAGCTGCCCTATAACGATTTCGGTTGTTAGAAATTTTCTCGAAAACATATACATTTTGATTAAACTTGAGATATATTTGTAATAATCGATGTGTAAGAAAACTGCGTTTCAGGTTTTTGCCAAAAATTCGATTTTGTTTGGGAAAATTGTCTAATTTTTGAGTTAGTCACGTATAAGTTTTTAATCGGTCGACCGATATTGATATAATTTAACAACATGGTGCTTCTATGTTTTGTTGAGAATATTGCATTTGAAAAATAGGAAAATAATTTTTTTTAAACAAAACAAAATTAACCGAAAAATCATGTTTTAGCACTTTTAACGCTTTTAACATTTCTTGTTAAAGGTATTATTACATAATTGAACCATTAGCATGAATCTTTAATATTCAGCTATTATATTTGAAGCGTTTAGAATGAGAATTTATTATGTGACAAAATTTGATGTGTTGATTTATGTTTTTTTAACAACCTTTATTTCTTATAACTGCTTAAAAAGTTTTTTTTAAAGCGAGAGAAATTTAGAATAAGGCCATATAAATAGAGAAAATGCATAAATTGTGATGTTTTTATTAAAATTCAAATTAAAAGTATGTGTTTTAGACAAATATCAGTCAATGTCACTTAACATCTTTTCATTCTAGACGCTTCATTTGTTAATCATAAGTTTGAGCGACCCAATCCCAGTAAATTATCGGTAAAATAATTGGTGTAAATAATTGGTGTTAGCCGTTCTGAAACATGTGAAAAAATAAAAACTATTGTATTGCGGAGCTATTCGTTCTAGTTGAGCTTTTAACAAATTTTCAATTTCTCCTAGATAGGAAGTTATGATCATATTTCCTTTTTCATGACTTTTTTAAATTATAAAATTTTACTCCCTAAGGTGGGTTTCAGGCCTTATTTGTTACATCTCAAACCAAAAAAGACATAAAGCCCACTTAGTCAAAGCAAATGCGCTTATTGGTTATAGGGCTGTTAGAAATAAACTCAAAGACTGACTCTGAATTGTACAGTATTTTTTAACGTCTCCTATTATATCTAGCATTAAGGTTAAACTAATCCCATCATCTATTCATAGCTGCCATAAAATATTTTCAATATTACAAACATCAATCGATTTGTCAAGGTTGAACCGTTTCAAAGTTTTCATAATTTTTAATATATTTCCGTAACAATATTCCGCTTACGTTTACCACAAAGCAAAAATTCTCATTCATTTACAGTTTCGAATTTTTAATAAAAATTAAAATATTTTTTTTGTTTTACTAAAACTCGACCATGTCTAACCCTATTAAAATTTACGACAATAATAAAATCAAATGAAAATGAATGTTCAACATTCCACACCGATATGAGTGTTAGTATTTTTAAAGACGCCCCAATAATTTCCCACAGACGACTACTATCCTTGGGATGGTTATAATTTCTCAACAAACTTAAACCTTTTACACATATAAAATGTTGTTTACAATTCTCTCACCTATAAGCTGTAAGTTAATTTTAAGATCACGATTCAGTTGTAAAACACACATAACATCGTTTGCTTTTTTTATCACAAAAAAAAAACTATGATAAAAGACTTTACTTGTGTTTTTATGTCGCCGTCCGTCGCCAACACCCTCTAGCCTTTGCTATACAACTTCGACGTAGTAAGTGTTTTTATTTTTATTTCAAGGCAACGCACGACAAAAAATGCTTCGGTTAAAGACTAAAGTGTCATAAATAAATTGCAACGTACTGCATTTCAATAACATTGCAGTAGTTAAAATAATGCATTTTAAAAATATAATTATGATTCTCATTTTAAATGCCACAAAACACTAAACGATTTTTCTCCGCCATCGCACAACACATAACATTAAGGTAAGGCCATGGTTTGTTTGTAATCTTTTTTTTTTAATATTCGGTTTAATATTTATTTATTTTTTTATTTGCAACTTAAATAACGAGTTTTTGGATTGAAACTAATAGACCATTACATTTATTTGTTCACTCAGACTAATAACAATATTATTATGTACCTACTCTGTTAACTCAACCATAAAAAATAGTCATTAAAAAGAAATGATATTTAAAAAAAATTTAAGTCATATTTTTAGCTCATTTGCTTGTTTTTTTTTTCTCGAATATGTTATGAATCTAATTGACTGTTGCAAAAATTAAATTAGTTAAATTCAAATTGTAATAATAAAATACCACAAATATTCCAAGTCCTAAAGAATATTTTTTTTATCATAAATTTATTTTTAAGTCTTAATTTTCTCTAGAAATTAAAAAAGAAAATAAACTTTACGAAGCGAAGATAACCGGTTTTATCGTTGTTTTTTTTTTTTTTAATCAATTTTTTTTTTAAATGCGTAGTTTTACCTTCAATCTAAGCAACCAAAGAGATTTTCTTCAACCTTGGTATGTAGTTGGCTTTAAGCAGCGTTGCCGGTGTGGTACGGTGGTGATTTTTTAAAACGACAATTTCCTTGTGGCACGGTGGCATGAAAAAAAAATTAAATATGACACGCTTTTCTTGTTCACATTATTTTACTTAAAATAACTTAAAATAAAGTTAATGTTGACGAAATTTGAAGAACATTTCTCCAAATGGCGTTAAAATTGACAAAAAGTCTTAACTAATAGGTAGAGCAAACTACGTCTTTTAATTTTTTTGTTTTTTACACCCGAAATAAAATAAAATTATATTTTTTTTAACAAAACGGGAGAATTTTCGTTTTTTTTCATATGGCACAAAAATGGCACCGTTTTTCAGAAAATGCGCCAAGGGAATTTATTTTTTGGTGTCAACTTTGAGTTTAAGGTGAGTCATATAAGATCATATACTGTTAATGGGAAGCTTAGTTTTCTCATTTACCGCTATATCTACCAATTCTGAGACAAGATTGTGCTATAAAACAACGTCTTTCACGGTAGGAGTTCAGTTGAGAGTTTTTAGTTACTAGGCCCTGGTTTTCCAAGAACTGTCAAACCACAAAATTTATTTATTTTAATTATACATTGTATACATTTTTAAATTTATTTAAGAATGTATGACTTATACCTAATGGTAATCTACTTCTGTCAAAGACTTCCGTGAAAGTAGCCCGAAGTCAGAATTTTATCAAACTAACTTTATTTTAAAATTTAAATGAAAAATAAATATTGTTTTTTTTTTCAAATTCAGTTGACAACTAAAATTAACAACATGTTATTATATTTATTTTAACAAACATTTTTTTTCAAATATTTTATCACCAGTCTTCAAGTAAAAATCGTTTGACATAAAAATAATTCCAAAGTAGAACAATATTCCACAAACTATAAAACCTATCTTTCTTTTTTTTGAAAATACTTCACATTTAAAGTAAATTTCTTATGAAACCTAGAATTTAAAAAAAAAGATAAAAATGCAAAAAAGTTGAAAGTAAAAAACAAAAGTTACTCATTTATTATTTAGTGGAAAAGTACTGAGTTGAAATTTATTTTTTTCTGTTTTCTACTTCAATCGAAATTATAATTAAAGCAAAAGAAAAAAAAGAAGACAAATCTTCTTGATGGAACAGATACGTTGGACGCACAACAACAATAAACACATACAGAACTCCGAGTAATGTGTTTTTATTTTGCTTATGGATGCGGTGGTGCGGTAAAATGTTGTTTTCTTTCACTAACAATTGTGTTAATTTGAAGAGAAAAGAAAAATACATTTTTACCTCGAAAAAGAATCAAAGAAATAAATGAATACCTAGCAGAGTCAGATGGTAGGTACAAACTTTGGGGGGGGGGGGGGGGGAAGAATGAAAATGATATGAATCTTGTTTTGTTCTAGTAAAAAAAAAGTAATTGTAAGAACATACTCGTATAATGTGTATACTATGTATGTATCTGTTTGTTTTTGATATTATTTTACCATAGTGACTTTTGAGACATCTGATAAAATAAAAGAACTTTGAACTAAAATAAACAAACAACTCAATTAATTAAAAAGGCTTCTTTTTTTGCAATTTGTTTTTTTGTTTTCTGTTAAATTTATTTGGAAGTGAAGGTTCATAACAACATTTTATCTAGAAACTGTTTCAAAAACAAGTTTCACCTCCGGAATAAAATTTCGATTACCAGGAGCTTTATTATGTTAAATGAAAACGATCGAACGATAACGTTTTGGCGATTTCTATCTCTATCACATCTTAAGAGAAAGATAAGAATAGCTTTTGCCAAAACGATACCATTCGATTCTTTTTTGAAACGTTTCTCCCGTCTTCCCACGTTAATTCTAAGAAAAAATTGAAAAACCGACTCGACCACGTGACGAAGGCAAATGTTTTTTTTAAGAGAGGACAACTACTAAAGGATCTTGGTCGAGTAAAAGCTCGGTATCATATGCCAAATTCAAGTTTCATTTCTGCAGGCAAATACTGTTCGTTTGTTTCTGTTTTAGAAGTTCTGATGTATGTATGTATATGCTCTCAGTTATTAAATAAAATTTTATACAAAATTTACATGAGTACCTACTTAAGACTTTTCGCTTTAAAAACCACACCAAATCATCTTTCCTTAAATAATTCTGTAATACACTCTTAAACATGAATCAAAATACCATAATACTATATGTACATAGGTACCCACTCATTGAAAAAATGATGCTTGATCGAATCGCACGAGATTGCTCCTGTAGTAAGCTACTAAAATGCAGCTACAAATTTTATCATTAGCAACATATTTTATCATTAGCAACAAATGTTTAAAAAAAATCAAAACTAGGTAAAAACAAAAAAAAATAAATGTTTTGTTCATTTATATTTTAATATTATTTTCGAATTTTTAAATGCAATATTGCACCAGATTGCAAAATTGTTCAAGCCATTAAAAACTTATACTGAATAACTTAAAAATAAGTCAGTTTTCTCAAAAGACGTCAAAATCCGCACAGACCGATAGCGAATCCCACTTTTGCGACTTATCTGTCATCGTAGTGTTAATTTTGATTACAGCCTATACATAGTGCAAGTAAAAGCAATGTATGTATTCCCCCTCCCCCCCCCACAAAAAAGAAGAAATTACCCTCTAACTACCCTTGAATAACAATCAAAAACACTTCCGATCATTGCTCATAACCCTATTTTTTTAATTTCTCCATAAATAACAAATAAAAAAACATTAAGAGAAATAAATCAGCAGTCCGTCCAATCAACCAATAAAAATATATCACTTAACAATGTGAGTCGTGCACCTTCAGCTATATAACGCCATCACCGACCGGAAATTGGTAAAAAAATAAGTCTTTGAAAATAAAAGAAAAACATATTTTTTGTTGTTGTTCCATTTTGTTGAATTTTCATAGAGAAAAATAAAATAAAAAAAAAACCTTTAAAGGTAGGGTCGCTCGATGACGGCGGTGGTGGCGGTAGCAGCGGCAAAAACAGCAGACTCGAATTAATAGCTTTTCCCAATGCTTTTCGCAAATTCATCTAAAATAATATTTTTCTGTTTTCTTATTCTTAGTGTTGTTTTTTTCGCTGGGGTTTTGTTTTTCAGAGACGGATATGGCGATACATTAAGAAATATATTATTTATGTGTGTTTTTTTTTTTGTTCTGCAAGTAAGTGGTGTCGAGTATTTTGTACCCTACATGGTTACATTATACCTAACCTCTATGTACCTACCTTTATTCATTTTCTAAGGCAAAAAGTCTCGGAATAATTTCAAGAAACGAACCCCATATGCAGGAGAGAAGATAGAAATATACAAAAAAAAAAAACAAAGCTCCCTAATGATTGATGGATTGATTCTGAGCTCTAATTTATTTTTTTACTTACATATTTTGTTTATATAAATGTATTTCTGAAGGCAAATCCCTCAGTTCGAAATGTTCTTTATTCGAATGGAGAAAAAAATGACAAGCAAATGTATATTATAAGATCGGCATAATAAGATACCTAACCTACATGCAAAAAAAAAATGTATCTACAATTTCTATATTTTATCAAAGCGAAATGTACTATGTAACTTTATCTTCTTTAGGATTTTATTTTTTCTTCTTCTTTAGATAAATTGCAATTAGCATAATTCGCTTCTTTTTTGTTTTTTTTTTTTTGGATTTGTTTCACATTCGAAGACCATGACATTGCGAATTTCGTTTCTTTGTTTCTGTTTCTGTTTTTTTTTTGTTTAAGAAAGCGGATTTGGTTCTATTAGATTAGTTTGAAGCTATTTAATAATTCATCAAAGGAAATTTCCGATAAAATATCTAAAAATGGAGATATCTATGGGGGAATATTTCGTTTTTGCTTTTGTTCTATTTCTAATTCTAACTGGCTTTTTGTGTTTGCATTAATGAAGTAATTAATCATTTTTTTTGTTTAAATAATTTAGTGCTTAACTTGTTTTTAGAGAAGAAATCTTATTAAATAAAAAACAAATCACTTGATGAGTTTAATTTGTGGATTGTGGTAAAATTCATTTATAGTTATGACAGCATTGACATTTTAATGGTTGAAGGTATTGATAAACCCGATTAATTACTATTTTGCTAACTTTTAGAATTATAAAAACCGATTTGGGGAATATATGTATGTACATAAATATACATATAGATATAAAGAGCTCCTGCCGGTGTGGCGCCACTGAACAATTACTTTGATAGGAATGATAAACGCATCTTAGGTTAGTTCCGTGTCAAATAAAGGCATTTGCTAGTTTTTTTAACGCAGATTTTTTCATGTATTAGTGTTTCTCAGGATGTTTATTTATTTAAAAAAAATTGTGTTCCCAATGCCTTAAAAATACTTAGTGTCACTTTATTAGATAATTTTTTAGGCAAAACCTTCGCCTTATAGGAGATAATAGTTTATCTTTACCTAATGATTTATTTTAAAATTTAAAGGCGGAACTTAAAGGCTCTCCCGAACAAAAAACATTCAGAATGATAGCGAAACAGCCTGTCGAAATCAATTTATGTGGCGATAAAGGAGAAAACCAACACTTTTGACTTTCGAACCGGTTGGAAGAGCCTTTAGTTTCACAAGTAGGTATTATAGATATCTCCTAAGGTACGATAAGAGATAGATTTTTTTTAAATTCTTAAAAGTGTGACAGCAGTACTGTTTCAATATTTAAATGTATGACTGTTCTTCAATTACTATAAAATGAAAACAGAATAAAATGTATAAGATAACATAATTAGTTAAATAATTTGTTTAAATTTTTTTTAATCGCTTAACAGAGTGATTCTGTCAAATATGTTAAATAAGGTACCTAATAAAAATACAGGATACAAAAAAAGAACAAATTAATTAAACTTATAATAATAATTTGTATGCAAATTATTTTCAATTTAACAAAAAATAACTAGTTTTTTGTTCAAAGTCTTTATCCACACATTTTTTATACATTCATTTAATTAAATCCCTAAATGTTGAATAATAACAAAATTATTAGATAGAAAATTTAGCTTTTAATCTTATGTCTATCAACGCCATATTATATGTAAATGATTGCACTTAATTGTACATTATCGATACACTCTATCATCATCAAACTAATTAACATCATCCTAATTTTTTTCTTTTCAAGTTTTTAGCATTTTTAGACTATTATAAATTCAATTTTACATTATAGTGTGAGAAAAACAGTTTCGTTAGCGTTAGCAACAAAACTTTCTATTTCTTAATTTTTTTTTATATACATATGTATGTACCTACCTATTTTAATGTATTATTTATTAAATGTTTATTGTGATGCAAATTAGTGCGATTTTTAGTTTCAACACTTAAAGTGCAGTAAGTTCATCTTTAGGTAAATAATATAAAAAATATTCCTATGTACCTACCTATATAACTTTATAAAAGATTGAAGTGATTGTGTTATTGATATTTTTTTTTTGTATTTGTCAAGAAGCTTGTTTAATAGATTGATTGATGCACACTGGCAACTGTTATGCAAATTACTAAATATAATTAGCAATATGTATTTAAGGAATGCAAATTAGTTTTTTTTTATTAATGTCTCATTTTAATTAAATTTCTATTTATCAACCTTGGCTTATTACATATAATATTATCTATATATGTACCTATCTAATATTATTGTTCGAACAACAAAAATTAAAAATTCATTTTTCTAAATTTACTTTGAAACAAAAAAAAAACAACAACTTTTAATTTGGCTCTTGAGACTATTTTTTTTTTTATTTCTGCAGGGTGATATATTCAAGACACACTTATTAATATTTGGGAAAAGGTGCGGGGTTCTTAAGGCACGAAGGCCACTTTAATCAGATAAATCTATAAAAGTTCGAGAAATAATCGATAAATGGTAATCCAATGTACTTATTGGTTATTATTCGCAATTCTATGCGTACAAAAATCAAGTGAATCCTAGAATCACTTGCTTTTAAATTTATTTAAAATATTTTTTCAGTGGAATAGTTAATAATAAATATTGATTGCCATCATTTACATATTTAATTTTTTTATATTAAGTGTTTATTAGTTAATTTTTGTATTCCTTTATTTTAAGTCTAAACACGTACCTATGACGTATTTTTTGTCAAATTATCTTATAGTCTCTCGATTTCCAAATAAAATTGTAAATTTAAAAGGTTTTTATCAAAAACCTAAATTTCCAAACTATTATAGGTAATTGCTATTTTTTCAAACGTATTTGTCAACGTTCCTATTTACGTTATGTGAATTTCGAATTCCTAACATTGCTTAATAAATTAAAAATTATTTAATTAAATTGACTTCTTTAGGTATTGAAAAAAAAATAATGAACTAAGTTTTAACAAAATCGAGACCATAACGAAACTAAGTAAGTACCTAGGAATGTAGTTACATATATTTCCGCAAAAAAGTCAACATTCTATTTTCTTTATTATGAATTTTTGGCCAAAATCCTGAAACACAGTCTTATTACAGTTAATTAAAACGCCACACTCAAAAATTGGCATTATGAAGAAAATCGCTTTTTTTTAGACTTATCCATCATTGTTTTTTTTAGATTCTTTCCCCATGACTGAAGTTATTAACACATCAGCATAATCCAGCACTAAAATTGTTTTTCCTTTTTAAATAAATACCTACATCGTCTTAAATTTTCATTTTGGCTTTGAATTTAATTTATTTTATAAAGCTTTAATATTAAATTAGTAGGTATCTAAGTTTTTAAGATTATACATCGTAAGCAGATGAAATAAAATAAGTTCTTTTCGTTTGAGCAACTTACTTCTATGTATACCTACATTTATATTATTTGCTCGATTAAGCCAGTTTTAATCTTAAATCCGGATGTAAATTAATATAAATTTAATGTAAGATGGCTTTGCATGAGTATATTTCACTTTTAAAAATGTTTTGTTTTTGTTTTTGTTTTCAGTTAAAGATAATAGGTATATTATCTACTACTTATTGCGAGCAAGGCGAATTCTCAAAGCAGAGATAGGTAGGTATACCTATTTCCTGATGATAAAGGACCTTACCCGTTTGTATTGCACTACGATGTTCTGGGAATAAAACGCTTTTGAGCTTATAGCAGCAGAATAAATGTTCACTGTTTAAGGTGAAGTCTTATTTTGATTGAGTAGGTATTGCCACCAACAATGTGAAGACAATTCCATTATAAGACACATTAATTGAATTAGGTATACCTAGGTACCTACCTTAAATAGGTATCTACATTCTGCTTAGGTGTAAATGGATTGGGATCATCATTTAAAACAAAATTGCGAAGAACATTGCTATTTACTAAACCCTTAACCAAGGTAATAATACCTACCTTCTCTAACAATAAATTCATATATCTATACCTAAAAAGTAATATGTACCTACATTTTATGTAGATACCTCAGCAAAAATGCCTCTCTTGCAAATACACGTGTTGAACAATTTAATATTATAGGTACCTATTAAATATAAAGGTAGGTACCGTGCCTCCACCAAACCCATTAATATTTATTAAAGCAATTAATCGATAACCAAACTGCAAATTTAACCCTTTAAACCCCAACAGTCTAGGCTTCAAGTATTTTAACTACGACGCAGACTTCGTCTAAAAAAACCTCTCTGGCTGGTGTTACAAAGACCTACCTATCTCCTCTTGATAAAAATTGTTCTGTCTGTAAAAACGACCTTTAATTAATAATAAACACACAACTAAATTGTGTGCAGTTGTAATAAATATAAATAAATGTTCAATTACCCTCTAAAGTGCTAACAAAACACTGTCTAACACATCTATTTTTAAATAAAGAAAAAAACACATATTACATTAATTATCTCTCTGAAAGTAAACATTCAGATAAGCGACTGAAGTCTAGTACAAAATACTTACATACAGTTATATACTTAGGTACCTATCTACCAACTGAGCTTGTCAAACAAGACTAGTTCCATTCTGAAATAGCAGAAGCCTAAGCTAACAGAGAGCTAAAAGCAAGCTTATCTCAAAATGCCGGTATGTAAAAAAAATAGGTGACAGGTACCTACATATCTACCGAACTATACATTTAATTCCCTTTTATTAGCTGGCAATAAATACATTAATTTAAACATTTTAGAACAGACTAATATCTCAAAAGTTTGTCTAGGTATCTTCAACTAGGCAGCATTATACCTGCACTAAATATTTATTGTTTTTTGAAAAATAAAAAAGTTTTCAAAACTTACCAAAGGGCTACGAAAAGAGTTCACGTGCCCCCCGATTGTTTTATTATTATTATTTTCTTATAAATAAAAAATCATTCAATCAAAAATCTCGTCATTCCCCAGTTGTTTCTGCACCCTTCCTTCTATCTCACACTCCATCAAAAAGAAAAAAAAAAACTTCGGAAAATAATAAAATTTCAACCTAAAAAATAACATTCCAATATTTTCCATTTCCCATTTTCGGAGGAAAATTTTTTTTATGTTTGATGAATTTTTAAAAAAATAAAAGAACTTTTTTTCATTTTTTTTTATATTCAATAAGAATTTTCACTTTATTTTTTCATTTTCTTTGTATTTCTTAAATTTAATTCACATTTCTTTTTGTTTTCACATTTATTTTATCTTATAATTACATTTTTTATTACAGATTTAATTTTTTTCGATATCGATTTAGCGGTAGGTATATTGAATTTACAATAATTCGTTTTTTTATTTAATATTTTCCTTAAAATAAATAACAGAATGATGATGAGGGTGATTGTTGTTGTTTTTTTTTTTTATTTTTCTTCTTTTTAATAGTACCTACCTACCTACCTACCTAAGTTTATATTTTTTCTTTGAAAAACAAAAAAAAATATACTTAGTTGTGACTATTTAATTTTAAATGACGCAGAATTCTGTTAACTGAGGAGCTATGTACCTAAGACGTTTTTCGGTTATCAGTTTCTAAATTGTTTTTTTTTTTTCGAAGAAGCAAAATATTGGAATGAAAATCGGATTTCTGGTTCTTCAAAATTAAAAATAAAGCCTTATTGGTTTTTTTTAATTTGATTAATGCCAATTTAATTTTTACATAGGTATGTCAGTGTCAAAATTTAAACTAGAGTTAGGAAACAAATTTAACCGATACCTTAAAGTACACATTTATTTCGCAGTTCACACAAAAAGTCAAAAGTGTCCCTATACCCAGCCATTTTTTAATTGTTGTTTCCAATTTGATAAACATATTTAATTAAATTTTTGATCACACAAAAATTTAAAAAAAAATATGTTTTAATGGGTAAGTTTTTATTTATTTATTTTAGTTAAATTTATTTGCGATGACTTTTATAAACTTAACTCTTATTTTTCTAAACTTTTTAATTATTAATTAACTGTTATCAGTTTTCGCACGCAAAACAAAAATTCTAAGTGTAACCTTATTCGTATAGGTACATGTTATGTATTTTATTTCCAGCTTAAATAATAATTAATAATAAACACGTTAAAAAAATTAAGTTTACTTCACTTTTTGAATTCCCTTTGGGTCCGAACTCATTGGTCTAGACTACGACTTTTGTCGTAATTTCGTAATTAATTTAGAATTTTAATTTAGAATTTTCAGTTTTTTGACGAATTTATTCTTTGCTAAATTTTTAAATCAGAACTCTATTTCCACTATTTCATAAAGAACTGACTGACGTGAAGTAGAATTGATCAAAAAAATATATAAATGGACAAAATGGCTGATAGGTATTACACTACTCATCCAGGTACCTATGAGGATTAATAAAAAAAAGACATTTAACCAAAATAGCTATTCCTACTAGATTTTCCGGAATGCCAATTTCTTATGCTTATCTTAATCTTTAAACTATTGAAAATTTAAATCGCCTATTTGATTCTATTGATTTGAAAGCCACAAATTCCTAGCTAACCGATAATTTCATGGATGTTAAAAAATAGTTTGGACAAAATGTAGTTTTAAAAATTAATCGAAAAATATTTTTAACTATAGACAGGAACAAGAATATACAAGAAATCAAGAACAGCAGAAGCAACAACTAACCAGTGAGTGCACCCAGTAATAACAACAAAAACAACAACTTCACCACCTTCATCAGAACAAAAGCAAGAGAAATAAAGAAAAAAAAAGTATAAAGAACTGTGAGTATACTCAATGAAAAAAATATCTAAAATTGACACCCGAAACACCCGAATGCACGAATTAAGCGACCGGAATCGACGGGGTAAATAGAGAGACTGAACCTCTCAGAGAAAAAAATTTCGCATAAAACCCCTTGAATACGAGAGAGAGCTAAATCTTTCTGAAAAACCGCTGAAGTATATAAGAAGAGATTTTTGTATATTGTCATTTAAGAGTAATTTTCATCATCTGTTTTAAAGATTCCCCTCATTGCGGGTTATTTACTTTGTTAAGTGCATTTTCTGATGGTAATTTATATTATACAGAAATTTAAGAGAATTTTCTTATTCTATCACTATCCCGGTTAACGTTTTTTCATCTACATATATTTATCTATATAATCATTTTTTTCTGACTTTTTCTTACACATTATCTTTCGTCGTGTATTACTTTTCCTATTTACTTAACTTGATTGCACAGGGACAGGTACAATGCAAAAATGGATAGATGGATGGATGTTGGTTTGGTTGATGTTGGTTAATTTGTTGAAAAGGGTATCCAATCCATAGTTAGTTCCAAAGGGAAGGAGGGCAGATAATAGAACCCGAGAGAAACCGAAAAGAAGTAGTTTTCAATAGTCATAGTCATAAGAAGGAGGAATAAAACGAAGGAAAACGATTTATATTATTGTTTTTGTTTCTCTGTGCTGCTCTCAGTGTGTCTTGTCCTGTATATTTTATTTGCTTGATTTTCCTTTTATTTTTGCTTCGGAGACAGTTTCTTTATTTTTCTTGTAACTATAATAAATCCTACATACATTTAAATATATACATATTTATCACATCACATCACATCACTTAACTGGTTGTTTTATACATAAAAATTATAGGTAAATGTAGGTATTTACTTATTGTACTTACCTATTGCCTGCGCTGTACAAGAGGATTGATAAAATTAAATAGGGAAATTCGGTTGCACTTTTTTCTACTCTTCTTTTTTTCGTTCGTAATCCGTTTTTGTTGATGAGCAACAATAAGTTGTTCTCCAACTCCAAGTTTCCTCAGATACTCCTCTCTCGCTGCTAGTAAGTCAGGTATAGGTATAGGTAGGCTATGATGTACATACTTGATCATTTCTTTTATGTTACCTTTTTTTTTGCTGTTATCTACAATTGGTGTGATGACTAATGAAATAAGAAACGTGATCGATCATGAATTTTTTGCCCCCTGAACTCAAATGCAGATTTTCACAAAAATTGAGTTTTGTTTCGATAACCTAGGTATAGAAACATAATGTAGGTAGGTAAGGTACAAATTAAGATGCTGAATTGTGTGAAAACAAACCATTTGCAAAACCAAAGGAAAAAGGGGTTGCATTATTGTTACTTATCAAGGCCACAATAGGTACCTAAATATGTACATTGGTAGGTACATAGGTACCTACTACATACGTATGGAATGTTTCTCTCTCTGAATAAATTCCCGAAAATTCGATGCTCGAATGTTCGGGAAAAATATTTATTGAGAAAGAATTTTGAGGGGATGGTGAAAGATCATCAAATCGTTTGTAAAACGTATAGGTATAAACGTACAAGTATAGGAATATGTAGGTACCTACATACATATGTAGGTACTTCGGTAGGTACGTTATCAAACACTAAAAAAACATCAAACCGTGCTTTGACCATCCTCGGTCAATATTGCGTAAGCCTAAAACGATCGATTAGACAATCTTTTTATTTTTTCGCGATCTGGGCTTTGGAATTTAATCTATTGGTGTTATGGTAGGTAGGTACAGTAAGACCCGCATAAGAGAAACGGCAAAATTTCAGTCTTTCACTTAAGCGGGTTTTTCACTTAACCGAACCCCGCTTAAGTGGAAAAATAATTTCACTTAAGCGGATTTAAAAATTTCATTAATCGGAAATTTAAAGCTAAAAAAAATAGCGCAAAATTTTAAACGATTTAGTACGATGTTAAAGCATTTTTAGTACATATTATAAAATGGCTTTAACATACCTACCTTTTGGAGTTGCCTAGAAAAAATTTAAATAAAATAGATAATAGATAGGTAGGTAGATTAAATAAAATAGTTGTTACATATCAGAAATTCAAATGTGATTTTTGTAGTGAAAATGGAGGAGGTGAAAAATAAAAAAAGAAATGAAAGCGTTCAACAAATTTTTATTCCGTTCGATTCAATTTTCTTTCACTTAAGACAGTTTTTTTAATGAAAAATATAAAATTTAACTGAAATATGTTTCAGATAGGAGGGTTTTAGTGTAAGTGGAAAACCTATACCTACGTAGGTACCTTAATATATATATTCGAGGGAAATTTGCTGCCTTTTTTCAGTTAAAATTTTTTATGAAATTTTGGCTGATAAGAACGGCTTTGTGGACACCATACGATACGATTATCATAAGTCGTGAAAGGGTATACCTACCTCCTACCTATGTATGTACATATGTATATACTTATACATGCATATGTAGGTAGGTACCTACTTAGGTACGTAGGTACTTAGGCTGTGTTGTGGTTAGCCATTAAAATGTCCTTACAAAAATAGAACTGATATACCTACCTACCTACCCACCAGTAGAACCTATAGAACCTATGTAAGTAGGTAGGTAGGTACCTACTAACTATGGAAAATAACTAAAAATTACAAAGAATTCAGAATCTAAGATCTCAGAGATCTCAGCAATCTCAAAAATATAAACAGGAATCCTCAGCAAAATTTCTCATTTTTTGTGTCAATTAGGTATTGAGTGAAAAAAATTTTGAATTCGACGGCTCTCAAATAAAAACTGACTAATTCCTTATAATTCACGACACAAGGAATCATTTCTAATAATGGAATAATGCAGCTTATAGGTATTCAAGTTTTTTTAATATTTCATCATCACTTACTCACTTATGTATGTACCTATACTACTGCAAGATGACTAAATCAAAATTATATATGTAGGTGCATACCTACATATATGTAGGTACATACATACCTATAGGAACCTACAAACAAATAAACGAAGTTCCAGAGAAACTGATGAAATCACATGTCTGCATAGCAACATATGTACCTAAGAGCTTAGTTCATTTTTACATCAAGCATACAAAATTAATTTAAATGATGCAATAAACGTTTGATCTTGATTACTAATGCGAAATGGTGTACCTACATATATATAGATATAGATTTTATAAAGTCAAATTTATGTTAATGTTTTTGTCACACTATACTTATAGTAGGTACCTATTAATAATAAAAAAAACAACTAAGTAGGTACCTACTTGTGTAGGTACATATATGTACCTCTCTCTACCTAGGCTAGAGTATTGAAAATATGTTTTTCACTCAGATCATAAGATGTTTGTATACCTACCTAGGTAGATTCTAGAGGAAACATCCGATAAAAAACTTTTTTCTCTTTAAATCCTGAGCACAAATTTCCATCGAAAATCTTTAATTCTTGTGACTTATGATTTTTGAGACACAAAAACCGAACGTGATGTGTTATGAATTTAAATTTTTCTTAAAAAAATATATTAACACATCAGAAACTTATCAATGAGGATAAAGATACTAAAAATATAATTAAACTGAATGTGTTACGCGTTGAAATTTCTTTATTCTTTATTCTTTATTTAAAAAAATGTCTATATAATTCGCAATTGAAATGAAATATATGGGTTGGTAAGTTGTCTACGTGCAATCAAGACAATAAGCATTTTTTGTTAGGTATAAGAAAAATAGGTAGGTATTTTGTACGAGTTTCCACCATAATTACGTCTAGTGTTCTATTAAAATTATAACGATTTAATACATCTAGCCTTATAATGTTGATATCTATTAACAATTTAATTACCGGTTTATATATTTTCGATTGCAACAATGTTCAATTAAATAAAATGTTCTTGGTATGGAACGTTGTAAATTAGGTACCTAGTAGGCAGATAGGTATTATGTATGTATGTAAGTGCCTCCTACGTGCTACTTGCCATCGAAACACTAACGCTTATCTTTGTATAGAGACCAATAGGCGACAGTGCTTTTAAAACATCAAAACTTACGTCACAATGTGAGGATTTCAGTATTTCGTATAAATTGAAATAATGATTCATAAATAAATATAGTGTAAAGTAGGTAAAGCATAATTATGTATTTTAATACCTATACTTATGTATTTGTATACCCAGTAGGTACCTACTTATTTTATCTTTACTTTGACGTCAGAGGTCAAATATGAACACCTGTATTTTTACTTTGTCAGCAGAGAAAGCGTCACAGTTACGATAAAGTAATTAATCATTTTAATTCCTTTTAATATTATTGAAATCAAAAATTGAACATTTTAAAATTTAAAAACGAAAAATAGTTTTTTTTTTTTTTTATTTGAATGCATTATTTGTTTTCCTTAAAGTAGGTATAGGTGTGTTTTTTTGAGAAGAACATTAAAATCTATTGGGCTAGAAGCATATACTCCACCGATTTCGATCGCGCGACTATGTAAGTAGGTAGGTATTCAGTCGCAAAAAAAGGAACATAATAAAATAAATGGCTGCACGCTTGATACCAAGAGTCGCGACGTTTAAGACTAGGAACGCATTTGTGATTTTTTGTTGTTGCGATTGTGTTTATTGTGTTTTTTTCTATATAATAAAACAAGACTATTAAAATCGCAAGTGCGTGGAGTCTTATTTAATTCCATTTGATCTATTTAATTTTGCTGTTAACAAAACACTAACCGCTGCGATTTTTCGCTCTCATATTCATATCATCTCATATCTTACGACTCAAAAATCGTACGATTGTTTATTATCTACTTTTTACAACTGTGATTTTTTAAGTCGTCGAAATTTTAATCGCAAGCCTGTACACAAACTTACCATAATCGAATTGATTTTGATTAATTATATCGCGTTGTCGCGTCCTCAGGAAAATGAAACAAATTTCAGTCTTTTAGCACTGCGATTTCTTGGTATAACTTTCGGTCATTCACATTGAAACTCAAATGTTTCATTGTTTTCGACTGAATATTCGCGGGATCAAAATTAGAAGAGCCTTCCTAGCCGGAATGTAAAGCTTTATGTACTCGATATAAAAATAAAATGCGTTTATAAATAAGCCTGAATTATGTTTTGACTAAGGCTTTAATCGAGAGACTGTTTATATAGTAACACATGTTTGTAACGACACTTTTACAGTCTAGACTCGTTTGTCATTTTTAATTTTGTGGTCCCAAAAACTAAATCACCTATAGGTACCTACATTACTTGTTTTTTTTTGTGTACCATATGGGTCTTTCATCTATTAGAGTATTAGAGATCCTTTTATCGAAAAATTGCTATCATATTTTAGGAAAAGAATCTCAAAAGTTAAATCCTCAATAATATACCTACATCCTATATATATGCCAAAGAATTATTATAGTTAGGTATCAACATAAAAACACACACATACCTAATTATTTTTATTACCAAAATTATCCCAAACAAAATATGAACGGAAAATTTCCAAACAATCTCATGTGTTACACTGTAAGGTTTGGTGTTTTCAAGACATGAGTTTTGTGCTCGAAAACATTTTGTATACCTATTTTAATACCTATATGTATACCTAGGTATATATGTACATGTGGGAGTGGAAGATACACACTCATCATAGATCGTTTTTGGAAGATCATATTTCGTAGCACAAATCCATTCGGTTTTTCCTATCTTCTACCACAATCGGCCTGAATAATGTTCTGCTGATAGTTGAAATAAAATAAACAACAATAAGGTTGTCCTCATGTCGCCTCAGCTATAGGCTATAGCTGTTAGGATCTCTGATGTGTTGCTAGGCAAGAGAATCCAAAAAAAAAGATGATGAAATTTATTGAAGTTGTGAAATGTTAAATGAGTCCTAGTGTCTTAGTGCACAGCTGAAAGATATTACTCTACTTTGATGAGTCACAATCAATGGGTATTTTTTTTATCAGAACAATATCATCCGATTGTTTCCGAGGTTAGGTGACTGTGTTTTGTGTGGTGGGGGAACGTGTTTTTTGATGACTAGTGTACTGTAGTGTGTCACCTGTGCATATTATGTACTTTTTTGTGTCCTATTTTTAAGAAAGCCAGTATAGTAGATTATAGATAGATACAAAGATACTTCGGCTTTAAAGATCGATGGCTGGAGAACACTTGCGAAATCGTGACAAGTACTCCTTATAGTTTTTCTTTGCAGTTGTTTATGTTTGCAACAAAAACCGTACATACTGATGAAACTGCCAACCTGCCACAAACCTGCTTCTGTTTATATGTTTCTTATTTTTTTTGTGTTCCTAAGGTGTGTCCATGGGATTGACGATTTTTTTGTTGATGTTCGTTCTGTGTGTATACCTAGTCCTCTTTCAGATACTTTTTGTCTGTCTATTTATTTTTATTTTATTGAATCGATTTAGAGAGATGGGTAGGTATATGTTTTTTTTCTTCATGGCTTTATGTCGTACCTATACCTATAGGTATTGCGGATATACGAAGACGAGGTATCGGGTTTGTATAGTGTATAGTGTATGGTAGTTGGGATTGGGATGCGTGATGAATTTTAGATCAGCCTTTTACTTGAATTTCCAAAGCTTGGCAATATTTTGAGCAAGATAATGTGATTTAGAATGATTTTGGATTCCTGAAAATTCCACGTAGGTAGGTAAGTAACGTATATACCTCGATAATTTTCGTACATATGTACATAAGAACCTCAAAGCTACCTAAGTTTTGGAACTATGAATGTTCTTTTGATCGTGATAATTGTATTTGCGGTTTTTTGTAGATGCAAGTAAGTAGGTAGGTACCTACCTACAAATCATAGGTAAGGTAGATACATGACTAGGTATAGAAGTTCTTTTTTTTTGTTTTGCTTAAGGTCAGAGTATGATACCTCTATATCTACCCAGTGGCAGTACAATTGACAGCTATCTAAATCAATCTTTTTTTTAAGAAAGGTAGTTTCTATATACCTACATGTATTTATAACCAGCATTGTTTTTGTCTATTTTAATATAATGATTATACTACACTACACTGACACACACACAGAAATAGTATGGAAATTAATTAAGCAACTGACATATTAACATGGTAGACTTTTGGACCCTAAAGCTGCTTACCTGGTTTATCTACGATGGCGCCTCATTCGTCTTCAGATAATAGCTTCTGATTTTTAAATTTCCAAGACCAATAAATTTACATCTGAGACACTAATAACCATATACTCGCTAGTTCGACAAGTTTTTTTTCTCGAAATTTTGGATGAATTTTGAGTTGAAATACAGACAAAGAAAGTAGGTAGGTATCAACCAAAGTATCAACGGTTTTATTATTTTTTATCTTATTTTTTCTTTATATAAGCTATTGGATTTGTCAGCAGTTAGATAGTAGATATATGTATGTAGGTACCTTACCTATCTATTTTGAATATTTTGTTTTGTTTGACGCCAGCAAAGCATATGATTTGCCCTGCCCTGAGATGATTATTAAATATGTATGTATAGTAGACACACATTTAAAATACGCGTTCAGAAGATTTTATGAAATTTTCTTAAAGATGTTCACGTATTTTTTGTTTGAGTTCTGAGAAAAAAAATATACCTATGTATGTATTACAAAAATGTATCAAATCGTGAGGGAGTCAAAGAAAATATGATAGGTACATATTCTTATTTCTATTTAATTTATTATTTTAAAAAAATGGCAATTCAAAGAAGTGGGCTAATCGGGTGAAGGTGATTATATAGATATGTATGTACAAATACATATGTAGGTATGATTTAACCAAATAATTTTAACATAGTATTTTTTTGGGAATTACCCACTTGATGTTGAATTAAATTTTGTTTATGACTCGTACATCTTAAAAACGGAAGCAGTTCTCCGAAAATTATATCAACAATAGATATACCTATTACAATCATATTATAACTTAACACACTAGAGGTGAGGTATCTCCAGGTAGATAGACATAACATAGGCGTCTTATTTATTTTTTGGCAGATTAGTTTAAATTGGATGAGTTTTAGTAAATACCTGTACCTACATACCTATGGTGTTTTGATTTTATTTTTTGAAAATTTTTTAATTACTTCTATCGCATAGGTTAGGTACCTAAATTCATAATATCTACCTAAGCAAGGTTGCCCGGTAAATACCTAGGTACTATCTAAAAACAACTTGCGGTGGTTGTGGCGTTAAGTATACATGTTGAAAGTTCATCAACGTTGTCGCACGCATGTTTATTAGAAGTATTTTCTTAGATCAAACAGATTTTTCTGGACATACAGATGATTTTAGCCATCAGCTTTGTTTATGTACAGGTACCTAATAGGTATAGACGAAAAATATGAATGATGCTTTACGCTATTAAAAATCGTTTTGTTTAGTGCTCAAAATGTAATTAGTTGTGTTGTATCTATAGACAAATATGTATGTATATTACTAAAAATTATAATCAGATTAAGGATGCTGTAAATTTTCGAAGAAATCACAGATCCAGGCGATATAATATTTGAGAAATATCATTTATATAAGGTAGGATTTGGAAATAATGGCGTCAGACGATACTTAACGCTTTATTTTATCGTAATGTTTTTTTTTGTTTAAATATAAGAAACCAAAATACCTACGTCTGTGATGTTGATATACCTAGTAGAATTTACTTAGACTAATGAAACCTCGACCACATAAATTTGCAGTTTTTTGCATAACTTTTATTTCAGAATTTTGTATTCATCAAAATGTGTGTAGGTATGTAATGGAAACTAAGGTAGGTACCTACACCTTAAAACTTTCCTAACAAATTGGTGTAGGTACCTACCTACCGAATTATGTAGTTGAAATTCTTAATTTTTTTTTTGACATGTCCTTACATGTGTTGTCAATTTTTATTTCATTGTTTTTTTTTTTTAAATAAGTAGGTATCGTAGGTATGTAACCTACCTAAAATTAACTAGGTAGTTAGGTACCTACCTTACTACACACCTTCCATTGAATAGGATATATCTACCTACCTACATACCTAGGTATGCGTGTTTTAAATATGAAGAGTACATATGTATCTAGGTACGTAGGATCCCTATCTATAGG
Organism: Epistrophe eligans; assembly: GCA_951394125.1. NCBI lineage: Eukaryota > Metazoa > Arthropoda > Insecta > Diptera > Syrphidae > Epistrophe > Epistrophe eligans. Next base: position 1,868,415 of record OX596031.1, read on the forward strand.
TTTAAGCTACTTACCTAATAATAAAATTTAAATCTTTATCTTTTGACCACAGAATTAATTCAAAATCTGTCACGTCACTCTAACTGCAGCCAACCCAATTTTTAGTCTAAAATGTACAATTGTACCTACATAAAATATACATACATACATATGTATGTAGATATAGAAGATATAGAGGTACATATGTAGATATTTAATCCACCTACCATGGGAATATATGCGTGTTCAAACAGGCTCTAAGTTAAGTTGAACAGGCTATCGTTTCGGTTGTTATACCTACATTCATACCTAGGTATGTAACAATAAGTAAGAAAAATGTAAATTACCTACCTACCCATACCTTCCTACTTATAAGTACCTAACTTTGTAGTGGCTACGTCAGATCGTGGCTAGTTAGGTAGATACCTATTAACTAACCTGGAGAATAGGTAGATACCTAAACATTTTATTACAATAATACCTAGGCTTTTTATCTACAGTAGGTAGGTATAGGTAGGTATGTACCTATCTACAATTTAATCTAATTTAAATATCGATGTAGGTACTAGTAGGTATGTACCTACCAATCTAGTCATAAAAAGGTAGGTATAGAAGAGGTAGTTCCAACATCAGAAATTTCACTGGACAAAAAAGGTATTTAAGGTTTAGGTATCTACATACTTAGGTAGGTACCCATGGCGTAGTATAGCTTTTGCTCTACCTTTCTACCCATCAATCGAAACGAACCTTTGAAAATTGCGTGAAAATGCAAATTTTTCAATTTTTTGTAGGTATACATACATACCTACCTACATACATACATATGTACCTATTTCCATCTACACATTAAAAAAAAAAAAAAACAGAAAATTAAATTGCAGTGAACAGAATTGAATACAAGAACAACAAAAAAATCAAACCAAAATGAAGTAAAACAAAAAAAAACTAAAGGAAACGTGAACAAGGAATAAATCAAATTCGTTCAACGGGGGTGGTGGTGAAGAGAAAAACTTAACACAGAACAACAACAGTAGACATACATACACGTACCAAACCAACAGAACAGGCCCCCAAAAAACCAAAGAGGCAGGAGCAATTTATTTTTCCCTTCATGCAGCGGAGCACTGAGCATGATGAAACAAGAATAAACCTGTCCTCTATCAAAGAGGAATTGAGGAATACACGATAGAAAAAAGAAAAAAAGACAAAAAGAGGAAAAAAAAACTAAACAGTGTGGTGTGGTGTGTAGGAGAAAAAGAAGGAACCGAAAAATAAAAGGAAGAAAATCTCTTTTGACACAACATCATATATGGGATATGTGAAGCAGAACCAAAGGAATTATGTAAAACAAGAAAGAAAAAAGTAATACAACAACAAAATTTTAACAAATAATCAAGAGAAGAAAAAAAACTCCAAATGGTCAATCAGTGATAAAAGAGACAAAGCAGCACACACAAAACATGAAAACACTGGCAGAAATGACGAAAATGAAACCGAAAGGGGGGGCACCGGGGACTGCTTACCATGAGCCAACCCAACACCACCATCGTACATAGTTATAAAGGGAAAACTGCATGTTTACCCCCTGCACCGAACACACACCCTTTTAAAACAAGCCTTTTCTATATACAAGATTTGAGTCACGTACACCACATTTGCGGTCCAAATTCAAAAGAAGCACCTACATCGCTACATTTCTACTAAACGTCACACACAGAAAAGAGAAATCTCATCAAAATTAAGTAAATAACAGTGAAAAACAGAACAGAGATGCAAAAAGAATAGAAAGAGAATCAAACACATATGTTTTCTCACGACGGCCGGCAAAATCTATATACATACTTGGAGAGAGAAAACTAAAGAGAACCGTCTCCGTCTAAAACATATGTTTTCCACCGTTGTTCACCGCTTTTGAGTGTTCATTGCGCCGCCTGGTGTGTATTTAGTATAAGAACAACATGTGTGTGAATTGTGAATGTATGTTGAACAGAGAGCAAGTATCACATCGAAATTATACGTACTCTATGGAGGGGATGTAGGCTATATAAAGCTGAAACAAACAGCCGGCCGGATAGTAGCTTTTGAACACTGCTGATATTCGTATCTCGTTTGCAAGAAACTTGGCAAGAGACCGACCGCAGGCAGAAAAAATACAATAAACAACAAAAAAGAAATAGACTTTCATATTAAACAACAAAAAATTCAATAGATACTTTTTTCTAAATTTACACCAACAATCATCAATTTTTTAACAAAAGAAAAAACTACGAGATCCAAAATTTATATTTAAAATAACGTCAACCAAAACCTCCAAGGATCTCATTCTTAAAAAAAAAAAAATCAGATAACAGATATAATTCTGCTAAGCCAAAAATTCTATTTTTGAAAACCCACAAGCGATTTTAGACATAAACGTGAACCAAACGGATATCAGAGAGCGGATAGAAAAGTTAAACTTTTTTTACAACAACCAACCAACAATCTAAAAAGTGTTTTTAAAGAAAAATCCAAATTTAAGTGTGTTTGCTCGCTTTTTCAATTTTATTGATTTATTCACTCTTTTTTGCTGGAAAACAAAACCATATCCAGTAAGGACTATTCTTGGAAACCGGCGGTTCCGCGGCAACAGGATAATGAAATAGGGAAAACCATCTCAGAGATAAAAGTTTATAAATCAAATACAATACACAAGTGATATGCAAGTGCTGTGAGAAAAGAAAATAATTAATTAAAAAGATACAAATGAAAAAACCTAGCTGACGAGAAGAAAAGATAGGTTATTCGTTCAAGAGCCGAGATACAAAAAAATTAAAAGAAAACGGACTGCAATTTTTTTCTAAAAGGAATTGTTCGAAGCTTAAAGATAAAAGAGATATATATTATATATATGTACATGTTTTTTTAATTTGATTAATTTATAATTAATTTCGTACAAGTTTAAGTAGTTGTTGATTATTTTCCAATTCAATAAAAAAAAAAGAAAAACTCATTGTTAATGACACACTGTTTTTTGTCGAAAGAAAATTGTGCTTTTTCAAATGTGTGTGTGATTGTGTGACGCGATAAAAAATCGGTAAACAATTTTGCTTGTCAAAATTGAGGACATAAAAAGTTCGCGCGTTGTCAACAGCAAAAAAAGGAAGTTGTCTTCGTCGTCATCGTCGTCGGCCGAAGACAGAAGCAGCGGCAGCAGCAGCAATTCAAGCAAAAATAGTGATACTAGTAGTAAACTTGTCAAAATTGACGAAGTAGTTTTCGAAGAATTACTCATGAAAATGGAAGTGCTCTCTGTGCAAAATCAATTTCAAGGGCAATTCGGTGTCATAGGGTCAACTAAAGTTAAAGGTGAGTTTCTTTTAATTCTACTTAATTTTTCATCTTTCATTTTCTTTCATTAAAATGTATGCTGAATACATTTTAGGTATTCCTCCTTTTCAACCTCTTTTTGATTTTTGTTCTCGCTACTTCACCCCTTCAACTTGAATCCCCTTTTCGGTCTAAAAACCGACATGATGCAATGTATACTCTCCGTAATTGTGATACATGTGCATCTCTGCTGTGCTCCACAGTGCTCCATCAGCATGTGCTGTGCTGATGAAATTTTTGGAGAGAGTTGCAATTGATTGCTCTTTCTTAAAAAAAAGGAAAAAAAAAACAGTTAAATAAAAAAACTCCATTCCTTCTTGACAACTACCTGGATATCTTCTTTCCCAATTGGGATGTCTTCTTCCTCCTTTCGGTTTTCGGGAACAAAACGGCTGATATCCCAGCTGTGTGGGCACCTATCTCAGCTGATTGCTTCCTCCTTGCTCCTTGCTCTTCTACTCTTTTTTTTTCCTTCTGTCATAATTTTGTATGTACCTTCTTCCTCAGAAGAATAGAAAAAGTACAAAAATCAATTTTTTTTTTCTCATATAATTTTCTTATTTATTCTCCATCTCCTCAGTAAATACTTTTTCTGTTATATATTTCAAATAAGAAAGTATCTACTGCTACTCTACTGTATGAGATTTCTCTTTAGTCATCTGGTTTCACAGCTGATTGTTGTGCTCTTAAAAAATTATAATTTTCTCCATTGTGTCGCTCTTTCTTCAGACTATTTATTTGTTTTCGGCAGTGGGTTAGGTTTTTTGTTCCTCCGTTTTATTCGTAATTTTGCCTTGATGAGCTCTTCATCAGATATTCGTTTCGAACGCACGTCATCTTCTTTTCGTTCGTTTGGATCTGCCTCGGCAAGCAAAAACACGGCTATATCTCGTCCAAAAACAAAAAAGGGGAGCAAGAGAAACCTCTGTTGCTAGGTGAAGAAAATTATGTACGATGTAGATGTAGCTATGTACGTGTGTATCGAAAACTCTGGAAGGTAGATGATTTGTGTAGGGTTGGTTGGGGGAGGAAAACAAAAAAAAGGAAAAACTTATATTTATGGCACACAGAAAGAAAGGCAAAAGTAGAAGAAAAAAAAGTTAAAGTAAAAAAGAATTAAAAAAAAAAAACAGGTAGGTATCGCGATTTTCGTCATTTTTCTCTGAGTCGATGTCAGTTTTTTTGGGATAAAAAGGGCGAGAAAAGATATTTTTTTCTTTGCAAAAAAGAGGAATTGGATTTTTTATGAGTGGGTGGTAGGTTTTTCTTCTTTCTTTCTTTTTTTTTTTTGACAAGAAACAGCTTCTCAATGAATGAATTTATAAACGAAAAACGGGTTTCCGAGCTAGGTATGAATTTTGGGAAAGGTGGAAGGAAGGTATTTTTTTAGGAAACAAATTTAAAGATTGACTGACACAGTTTAATTTCTTTGAATTAGAAATTGAAGATTTTAAAGATTAAGATGCCATTGACAGGGAATTTTTTTTTATTTTCTTGGCAATCAGCAGAGGCAGTTTTTGGTTGTTATGTTATCTGCATTTTGATAAATAAAATTGTTTATTTCGGTAACTACAAATACTTGGAACTCATTCAAAGTGGGTTCATTTAGGCTTGAAGACTCGTGAGTGTAGGACCTGTGGTAGAGGTGCTTTTTTAGCTTTTCTTTTTTTTTATAAAATAACTTAAACCTATGCTGGGGATACTTTTTGCACTGCATTTTAATTTAGTTTCAGGTAGGTATCTACCTTATTACCTACTTTATTTAATTTTTTTTTTGGATTTTCAGGTTTTTACCTACCTATCTGCCTAATTTTTTATTTTGTTCTTGCTTTTAAACTTTTTTAAATTTATGGGAAATGTACCTTGGTATCTATTTTTGTTTATTTTTAAACTTATTTTGTTATTTATCTGAAAACATTAAACATTAAAAAACAACCAACTTTGAAACCATTTTTTTTTAAGAAAACAAATTTTGGAATTTTCTATAAAAGTTTTTCAAATAAAAATAATTTATTTATACCTAGGTAGGTACCTACCTATATACCTATTTATTTTCAGTTTTTCTAATTAAATTAATATTTTCAAAAACAATAAAAAACGACAATCTTCACTTTTCGAATAATTACCTACCTACCTCGTTGATTTCAAGTTAACGCAATAAAACCCACGTTTAAATAAATATTGTTTAAAATTTAATACCTACCTATAATCTATAAACTGGTTTTTTTTTAAGCATAGGACTTTTTTGTTGATAGACATTTCTCCACCATTTATATTTTTAGTAATATGTAAAGTGGATTTTTATTTTTTCGGCGGATTTTTATATAAAAAAAAACAGTTTTCTTGTACATGCTTGACTTTCACTTTTTATTCTTTCCTAAATAAAAAAAAAAAAAAAAACAATTTTTAAAATTTGTATTCCTATTTTTTTAATTCCAGACTGGACCAGTCCTCTTACACCACCGCCATCTCACCACCACTATAGCAGTAGTAATAATAAACAAAGTTCCATCGATATTGTCGACGGTCATCAACATCATCGTACAACAATGTCATCGCCAACGGCAATGCATCATCATCATCATCATCACCTAAACCATCATCACCTGCAAGCTACAACAAAATCTAGAACTAATAGGCAACCAACAAATTACAGTGATAATAATATTAGTAGTAATACAAACGCTTCAAATTTTAGTTCTAGCAATAATAATAATAATTCTACCACCAATAATATTACCACCAACCCCACCAGTGGTAGCCAAACAAATAATCGCTACAATAGTAATTTAATATGTATGACCGATGATGATGCATCCGTTAATGCATTGTCGATACGTTTGCAGAGCGAACTTCGTGCGGCTAAGAGTCGCCATTTAGCATGCACCGAGGTCTCATTACCATGGGATCTAACACCTAGAATAGCAGCCGAAATAATTAAGGTATCTGAAAAGGAACCATGCGGCATTAGGGGTTGTACAATTTATATTGAATTCGAGGATGAGCCAAGTAATACAAGGTAAGATTTTTAAAACAAATAATTAAAAAAAAAATCTGTATTTTTATGTATACATAACTTATGTAAACCGATAAAAATGGTGTTCAGTCAAGTTTCCTTTCAAAATGTAGTACCTAGGTATAATGATCAGAAAATATCTAATCAAAAAATCTAATTCAACTCTAGAACTAAAAATAGCAAACAAACAAAAGCCTAGAGCCAATTTATGCCAACAAGCTTCAATTTATGAATTTAAATCAAACTGACCAAATCTATTATAAAATATACAGACTAACAGTCGAGTGCACAAGTGAGGAGGTCAATAGACTATAGGCAAAGATGACCACACAGAATTAGCTATTCGCTTATACACACATTCACTCAATTTAAACTTCTAAATTAACAACAAACAAACACTATGCACTAAAGCATACACAAATAACTATCAAGTCAACAACAAAAACTATCTATCTGTATCTCTTGCCTATCTCCCTGTGTCAATTGAAACAAAGCGCATAACAAATTAAACACAATTAAATTTTTTACTTGTTGTGTTGTTGTAATCTGTTTTCATTTTTTTTTGTTCGTCTTTGCCTTTCAGTTGTTGTTTAAAAAAAAAGAAGAGATTTCTTTTTGCTTTATGCTGATTATCAGCGCAAGCAGCCTCCGAAGTTCCTCTTTCCCTTGTTCCATTAGCACTTAAAGTTGTAGAAACTGCCTGGCTTTTGTGCGTGTGCTATAAATAGATTATGCTGAATACACATTTTTATGAAGGTTTAATTTTAATTTTAATAGAAACAATTTATTTATTTTGTTTCCTCAGTGAGCTAACAGTTTGTTTTCTATTTTTTCTTCCAGGCGAATTGCATCGATGAAAGTAGATCCTAATACAGTACCTACTTTTGAGCTGTATTTAACACTAAAACAGGACAAGAGTGGCTGGACATCACTGTTGCCGCAATTTATTAAGTAAGTATTTTCATAAATCCTCTATCAATTTGCCATTCATTTGTCATCTCCATTTTCCATAAATATCATTACATTAGTCAAAAAAAGAAAACATTTGCGACTTGAAAACTAATCAATATTTTTTTACTTTTCTTCTCTTTGCAGAAATCTTACTAAAAGCAGTACAATTTTGATAAGTCCTGACTTTTCATTAACCAAAAACAAATTGTATCACAGTTCGTCAGAGTAAGATTTTTAATATTCACTCTCATTTAGTATCTATCTCCATCCTGACCCACTCTTTCTCTCTACAAAAAAAAAAATTACAACATCAAAAAACAAACAAACAACAACAATAAGAGAAAATAATAATTTCAAATCCCTCCGAATGTTTATCTTATCTTATTACAAGAAATAATAATAACGCGCGCAATCAAAACAACAAAGAAAATTAAAAGCTTTACTTGTTTTTCATCCCCCCGATCAACGAAATAAGTAAAAAAAAAAAAAACAATAAACCCAACCCCAGTTGAAATATAAATATACATAAATATACAATTACACCCAAAAGCCATTCAGAGGCCGAAAGAAAGAAAATTTAATTACAAATTGAAATCTTTTTCAAACCATCAACAATAACAACAACACACACAAAAAGTGGCAGCACTTTTAAAACAACAAAAACAAAAAATGATTAAGGTATTTTTTAAATGAAATCCTTAAATTTTCGTATTTTTAAGTATTATCATCAAAAACAAAGGTGATGTGATATTAATAATATTATTAATCTATAAAAAACAAAACATTTTTTACATATAACATTATTGCATAAAAAAAAAAAAAAATTAAATTAAATTATTAAGTTTCATTACTTCGTCGGCTATTTAAAAAAAAAAAAGATTAAATTCTAAGAAGCAATACAAATTTAACAAAAAGGAATTTTATTCTTTTCATCTTCTTAGTCTTCTCCCCTTGTTTTTTTTTTGTAATAAATTCTTTGTAATTTATTTTAAATCTTGCAAAAAATCTAATTTATAAAAAAAAACTATTTTTAATTTTATTAATTTTCTCTTTGTTACAACAAAAATAAAAAAAAATGAATACATGCATCGTATTACATTATGTTGATTTCTCTTTTTGTTTTGTGTGCTACTATTACAGTAGTGGATCTTCATCTTCTTCTTAAAAAAAAAATTCAAATAACAAAAAATTCTATTTTTAAGAAATTTTATTAAAACTAAAATTAATCGAAAAAACCACTTACGGCATAAAAACAAAAAGAAATGAAAACATGAATATGAAAAAGTCATCTGTGTTATATTTTATAGTAATTATCATAAAATAAAAATATAAATATTAAACGTTTGTTTTTTTTTTTTTTTAAATTACTAGGTATTTAACAAAAAATTAAAAATTTAAAAATTACACACAAAAACCGGTGTTTGCGATAAATGATTTTTGAAATTTATTATTATTATTATTTTTCTCTAAATTAAGAATTTGTATGTGTTATTATTTAATTTAATATATTATTATTATTATTATTATTATTATTATTATTATTTTTTTATGAAAAAACAAATCAACTGTGCATGTTATAATTTTTGTATTAAAAAAACAAATCACTAGATGTTAAAAAAAATAATTACGTTAAATATAGTTTTTGTTCTTTTTTAATTAAATCACAAAACAAACAAAAATAATACTTTTTATTTTGACATAACAAAAGAAAAGTAAAAAAACGATCTCGAATTTTTAATAATTATTTACGAAAACAAAAAATAATAATCTTATTCTCTCACCACCTTCCACCACCTTCTCATAAATGCCTTGATTTTCTTTTAACATTTCACCATTTTGAGCGATATTCGACACACCATTTCTATTAAAAAATTCACCACAGAAACACTAAAGTTTTTTTTTTTTTATTTCTATAACATGAATCAAAAAGGGCTGTTTTAGCAAATATAAATGTTTATTCAAAATTTATTGTGAGGATACAAAATAAAATGATTAATTAGGAGTAGCATAGGAATCAATTTTGCAAATGATAGGAACAAACAATCTCCCCTAAAACACACAAATTAAAACAAACAGTATTTTCTTCGATCAACGATGATAGTTTGAGTCGTTGATAGCAAAACACAATTCGTTTAGGGCATAATATCGACCAATTTGTTGTAAAAAAAAAACAATATTCCTCCTTTTTTAATCTATAACAACCCTGTTTTCAATAAATTATCTCCGCTGTAAAAACAAAATAATCGTAAATCTGCTGCTTAGGTGTAAAAACAAAAACATTAACTATAGGAACAAACAATTTAAAAAAAAAAAAAAACAAATTCTCAAGTAATGACTGAAAAGCCGAAAGTAAATAATCATTCAAACTCAAAATAATTACTACTCTCACAACAAGATCAGCTATTTTCAATTAAAAAAATCAAGATAAATAGACAGAAAAACTAAATAAGCTCCATTTCCAGTTATAAATATATATACTTGTACGCAAAAAAAATATAAAATTTTCTAAAATTCGTGTGTAGAATAGATTTTTTTTTAGCAAAGGAAAATCATTTCTAATGCAAGAGAAATTAAGAAACAACCATTAATCAGTCATAAAATGTGATGTAGATTGTAGTATTTATTAAACGTATAAAAATTTAACCAATACCCAATCGGTTTTCAGTTGGAAAAAAATCAATTATGTGTAAAAAATATGTCGTTGTTCAAGAAGCAAACAAAACAAAAAAATAAACTCCTCTCTGTTATGTGTTATTTGTTTAAAATAATTCTTAATTTTTTGTGTGTAGAATAACTACGTTTTAGGTTTTTTTTTTTAATCATTTAACATTTTATTCATCCTCTATATCTCTATCATTTTATCTCATCGTCCCCTATTTCTTATGTTTTTTTTTTATTTTAATTAAGAAACAAAAAATCTCCCCCGCCAAACAAAACCAAATTCTTTTTGTAATTTTTCTATATAACATTAGCTTTAACAACAAGAAAACAAAAATCCACACAAAACAAAAAAAAAACAATATTATTAAATTTATCCATTTAATTCTTTTTAAATATGTTATCTACACATATAGAAAAAAAAAAAAACAGGACAAAAATTATAAATTATGATAAAAACCCAAGTATTTTTTATTATTAATATTTTATTTTTAAACAATTAAATGATAATTTTTTAATAATCAAACACATTTTTTTCTATATGCGAGAGAGACCATATATTATAAAGGATCTTTTTCATTTTAAACAAGTAAAAACTCAAAAACACAGTAAAAATATTAAACACGAAAAAAAACAAAATAAATAGCCCTTAAGTAAGATGTTTGAAGAAAATTACGAAAAGAAATAAAATTAAAAAAAAATAATTATTAAATGTTACCAATTAAAATTAAAAACAAAGTATATATATTATTATAATATTTAGTAATGACTCTGATCACAATACGAGTTATCCCACCATGTGATTAATTAATGATTATTAAAAAAAATATAAAAAATAATGATAACTACATACATACAACAACATCTACGTGATTTAGAATGTAAGATATTCTCTTTTTATATGTAATATAAAGATGAAAAACAAATTTGGTGAAGATATAAAGATGATGATGATGATGAAAAAAAAAATAAAAACAATAAAAAGAAAAATAATTAAAAAAAAAACTTTTTGGTTCTTTTATTTTCCTTATTTTTATTAGTAAACAATTTCAGTTTATTTTTTGTTGGTTTTTCTCTATTTGATTTTCTGTTGCGTTGCCATTCTTCTCTTGTTTTTGGTTATATTTCAGTTGTTCCTGTTTTTATTTTGTTGATTTTTTTTGGATATTATTGTTTGGAGTAAGTATGATTTCTTTATTTTTTGATAACTGAGATTTGAAAGGAAAAAAAAACTAGAGCTTTTTAATAAAGTTTTTGTGAAAGATTTAATTTTCTTCTTTGATGGAAATGGATATAACTCATATTGCAAGGCAAACAATGTTCGGAAAAAACGTTACAATTTTCAATTAGAATAGCCCTTTTGAAATGTTTTTATTAGTTTAATATGATAAGATGCAAGTATGTATACTACAGAGCTCAGGACACCTTTATATAAAGTATTATGCATCCCGATTTTAAATGTTTAAAGTCATGATGAAAGATCATTAACACATGCAAATTTGCTTTGTATAGTAATACCTTAAAAGAAAAGTTTTTACTTAAGTATTCGCTTTTTTTTTAATCTATAAAAAAATCTACGAAGGATTACCCCATGTTTTTTGAGATATTCATACTGCTGAAAAGTTTTATCAATTTTGTTACTTGTATCCCAAAGCTCTTATATAATATTGGCTTTAAAAATAAGTTTTTACTTTCGTTTTAGTAATGTTATGTAAATTTATTTTTTGATCAAGAAAAAGCTTTCACTCAATTTTTCAAATGAGTTTTAAACGATTTCAGTTCCTTTTATATTGAATTGAAAACTCTAAGCTTTGTTAAGTTGTGTTCAGTTTCTACTATTTCAATCAAAGCAAATCTACGGCATTAAATTCAACCGCACTCTGGGCGTGATGGAGATGTCTTACCCGCTTCTGTTTGCAGAGAAATATAATTTAATTAAAATCATTTAATAGAAAATAATGCAAAAAACGTGCTAACGCTTTTTTATTTTTCCAATTTTAACTATCTTCAATTGAAATATTCAAATCAGGGACATTTTGCTGACGTAGAAATTTAAATTTCTTCGACCGTCACACGTACATAGGTTCAATGAGAGTGTGACTTTCAAACAAAACAAACTAAACAAAAAAAAAACAATATAAAGATTCACTCAAGCTCCCAAAAACATGATAATTTCTCGTGCTGTTGAGCACGTTCACAAAGCTAAAAAAATAAACATTGAGGCAAAATCGAACTCAAGGCAAAATTGAATTTGTTGTTGTTTTAACTCATATTAGCAACTTGATAAAGTTGAAATTCATTCGCCTTATACGAAACAATGAGGTGAAATATGTAGGTAGATAGATTGATGTACATACAATCATATGCAGATTTTTAAGCTAAAACAAAAAATAAAACATTTGATTTGGAAATGAAGGGATTTTCGTTTCATCTCAGTTTGATTAATATGACTTTAATATAACATGTATCTTCATTTTTCTTTTATAAATTTTTTGTTTAATTCATTTCTTAAATAATTCGAAACAAAACTAAGCAGAAATCGATCGAAAAGCACAACGTGATCGGTTTAATAAAACCAAACTAAAGAAAAAAATAAAAATTAACATAAAACATTACATTATAAAAAGAAATAAAAATTATGTGTCAGGAATAATAATGCATAAAAAGTAGAATAGAAATCAATCAGTTTTATTAAAATTTTTATAATTTCATAAATTTTCGTGTCCTTAAAAAAAAGTTAAAAGTTTAAATATACTTTTAACTTATAACATGGCAGTGGTCGATAAAAAATAAAAATAAAAATAAAACATATTTACAAATATAATATAATTAATGGGAAAAAGAAGAAGAAAATTAAAAGGAAAAAGAATTACTAAGAAAATAATAAAAAATTCTTTTAATTGTGTACAAACTAATGTCTAAGTAAAAATAATAATAATAATGAAAAAAAAAACAAACAAACAAATTATATTTTTTATATTAAAAATAAATAACAATTAAAAGAAAGAAACAAAATATAGGTATGGAAAAAATAAAAATAAAATATAATCATCATCATTAAAAATATTTCACATTGTTATATGATTTTTTCATATTTAAACATGAATAATAATTACATTATGTACATATATAACAATATATATATATATATACTTATTGTGCCATTATTTTTAGGTTTAACAATTTTTTATATGTATATGACCTTTGAGTTCTTTTCCAATTTCAATTCGATTGCCTTTCAATGAAAAATAAAAATAAAACAACATGAGCAACAATAAGGACAAAAACATATGTAAGTGTGAAGATAAGATTAAAAATAATAAATTAGTAGGATATTATGTGTATGTTTGAAAATTAAATTACAAATATATAAAATAAATATCGTGAGTGCAAGGAAAGAAAAATTTAATTTTTTTTAAACAAAACAAAACAAAATACTTATCGTGTAGATATCGTTATAAACAAACCAACAAAACAAAAAAACTTTTAATATACATATATATAAAAAAAACATAAATTGCATGTAAGATTTATTGAGTTTATAGGTATTTGTTTATAAAAAATTAATAGATTTAAGACTTTTTTCTAAAACGTAGGTAATGTGAAACAATTTAATAATCATGGGTGTGTTACAATGAAAGAAAACAAAAATGAAACAAATTATATATATGATGAAGTGAAAACAAATTTTAGAATCGACAATTTAATTAACAAATTTTAAAAAATAGTATGTGGTAATATAAGAGATTGGTGTTTTTTTTAAATTTTAAATTTCATGTATACAAGTGATTAAAGTAGTATATATAACTTGCGGTGGTTTCGGATGGTCTGAGGATGGAAAAAGCAACTATTTTATTGTATATCGCAATGCCAGCCATATTCTTCTATTAAAGGTAAGCAAAGTGAACTTAAAAAATCACAAGCTATATAAAAATATAAATATATATGTAGGTATATATATATGTATGTGTATAATCTTTAGATAGCTAGGATTTATTTAAGTAATTATGATTATTATTATTTTATATATATATATGTATTTATTTTGAAAATAAAAAAGAAAACTTTTTAAATTGAGGAAATTGAGGAGGATATCGATACAAGAAATAATAAAATAAAAACAAAAATTGCGCGCGTTGTGTTGTCATTACATCACCAACCTAAATACAACATTTTTCCAATAAGATAAGATATATTAAAAAATTCCAACAATTATTATTTGTATTTATTTTTTCAATTTTTTTTTTTATCGTAAAATGTGCCATTATAATTTTAAAATAAAAAAAAGATATATTCAAGGATTAATTTTACGCCTTCCTGAGATGTGCTTTTTTTAATCTTTGAATAATAAAATAGAGTTTGTAGGTGTCTATTTAAACAAACAAATTTAAATATTTATATACATCAATATATATACATACATGATAAGACATAAGTTATTTTTTCACTAAAAATAAAAAAAAAACTCAATTCTGTGAGTGCACACATATATACATATAAACGGCATATAGGCATACAAATTCGCATATAAAATACAGCTTTTGATGGATTTATTAAAACAAAGAATAAAGAAAAAAACAATAACAAAAATTAACACAACAAAATTTTGTGTAAGATTTTTTTCTTTTCAAATAGAATTAAGTTGCACCAGCTAGACAAGTCTAAATAAAAACAAAAATAAACAGATAAAACAGTTTCGTCTCGGTTAAACATGTTGCTCTTGAATATGTAGTTCTCATCAGAAAAAAAGTTCTTGTTACCTTTCAACTGATTGCTTGAGTACTTGAGTGGGACTTTTTATATTTTCCTTTCACTCACGAAATAGTTTACGAAAAAGTCAGTTTTCTTCCAACTATGGAATCGAAAGAAAAGATTTCGCAGAGAGAAATGCGAATGTGTTTTAACAAAAACAGCTCACAGGCATTTTGTTGAAAAAAAAAACTCAAACTTTTTAATAAAGTTAAAAGTATTTGATGAGTTTCGCTTAAATCATCAAGGTTCTTGTACAAAATATTACAACATCCACTCAAAAGATTGAGTGAAAGCTTTTTATTTGCTGAATGTTTTCCTGTTTCTAACTTGGATTTGTTTTGTCTTTGAACACTTTATCTGAAAGCTAAAAGCTATAAAAAGCTCAACATTTCTATTTAAAAAAAAACTTTCTTTTTTAATGAAATTGCTCATAAATCTTATAAGACATTCTTAAAAAGAGCGTACTCTATCTCCAGCTATAAGCTTGTCCGTTGGCTTAAAACTATATTATTTTATTTTTCATAAACCAAAGTTATGCAATAATATTAAACAAAATTTATTATTCTTTTATATGTATTGTATATGTGCATACCAAAGTAATTTTTATTAAAAATACAAAAAAATAGTTATAACCAATTTAAAATCTAGTTAGGTAGGATATGTAAGTATTTTATAATAATTTTTTTAAGTGTTAGTTTTTCTTCAAATTATCTATTGATCAATGAGGGAGTTAGTAAGTATCCTTACGAATTCGGCAAAAAATATTCGAAAAATAAGGAACAAAGTAATTACATACAAAGAACAAAAAAACAAACAAAATCAATTTTTAGGTTGTTTCGGTTATTTTAAAGCCGGATTTTAATAAAATTGATTGATTCTTATAATTTTGATTCCATCGCTTTTATGTAATTTTCAAATTATATATAAAAAATACTCAATAAATTTAGAGACTTACAGCATGAAAATAAAAAATAAAAAAATGTATAAATATAAATTAAGGTTTTCTTCGTAGATGGCATAAAAATTAAATACAAAAAAATTATATTTAAAATGTATAAATTATTTATATTTAAACGAAAAAGCAAAATAAGAAACACAAAACAATTAAAGAATAAACGAATTTTTCCCCTTTTGCGTCATCGTCCATATCAAAGTTTACGAAAAAAAAAAAATAAAACAAATAATAAATTAAAATTAAAACTCAAAACAAATAATTAATAATAAAATGAAATTAAATATTTCGTGCTTTAAACAACAAACAAAAAATATTTAATCAAACAATAATGTCGTGCTCAATGTTTTTTAAGTAGTTTTTATTCACAATGTAATTCAGGCAACAACCACCAAACAATATTTAAAACAGCATATTTAAAATAAAATTCAAAAAAAAAAAAAAACAATAAAAAAAAGATATTCTTACCAAACAATAAAATAGCCAATTTCTCCGTCATCATTTCTTAAGTAAAATGCAAAACAAAAAAAATATTATTCATCATTATTATTATTATCAGTGTCAGTAGTTGCGCGCTTATAAAAAATAATAAACACAATAAAAAAATCGCTTATAAATATCGTTCATTTCATACAAAAGTTTAATAATAAAAATTTAAGTGTTTAATTATTAAAAGTGTAAAAGAAAAATAAATTTCGTACAGAATTAGAGAAACATAATTAAAAATAGTTAAACAAAAAAAAAAAAAAAACAGAGAAGAATCCCAGCTTCTTTAACAAACATTTTTTTGGTTGACTAAATTTTTTAGTTTATAATTTCACCAAATCAAGTTTCCATAATAAAAAAAAGTCAAATCTCTATCTCACACCAAAACATACCATATACCCACTCTCTCTCTCTCTCTCTCAGTCATTCTTCATCAAAACCATTTCTTTTTAATTTTATTCAAATATATTAATTTTGTGTTCTTGTAAAATACCAAAAAGGGAAGCAAAGAACTGTACTGTGACAAATGAAAAATATTTAAATGATAAGCATACAAAATTAAGAAAGAACAAAAATTAAAATTAAAACATTTTTTATTGTTCTTTATAAAAAAATAAACAAACAAAAAATGAAAATTACAATAATTTGTAGGTTAAAAAGTATAAAATTTATTAGGAAAAAACAAAATAATTAAAGATAAATTAAAAAAAATACAGCAAGCAAAAACAAAATATTTTAAACTGAATTTGCATATGTTATGTAGCTAACAATATTAATTTACAATAAATAAAGTTAAACCAAAAAACAAACAAACAAAACACTGTCTTATTTCTATTTTCCATAACTTGGAATATTTTTTTCTCTAGAAGGTAAATTATAAAAATAAAATAAAAATAATAACAAAAACATATCTTTGCTTTGTTTGAACTGAATTGGTGAAATTATTTTTTTAAATTTTTTTTTTGTAAGCCAACTTAAAAAAAATCTTTGTTTTACTTTATTTTTTATTAAAAAAAATACAAAAATAAAAATGGTGGACAGGATCTTACACAAAATATTCTGGTTTCTGTGACAACATAACAAAAAATACGAAGAGACAAAC
The DNA here is from genome assembly GCA_951394125.1 of Epistrophe eligans. Classification (NCBI taxonomy): domain Eukaryota; kingdom Metazoa; phylum Arthropoda; class Insecta; order Diptera; family Syrphidae; genus Epistrophe; species Epistrophe eligans. The sequence goes on from OX596031.1 coordinate 1,885,677, forward strand.
ACAAATCCCAACACAAAATGACAAAACTTATGACTTTTTTAACTTTCAAAACAAAGTTAAATTACACAAATGCTAAAGACTAAATTTAAATAAAGAAGGATAAACCAAAAAAAATATCATAAGTATCTTAAGGATAAAATAAATAAAATACTTTCATACACTCACCCACAACATTTACTGTACACTCCCTCACACATACCTACATCAAAAAAAAAACAACAAACAAAAATACATGAATTTATAAAAAATATATATACAATAAATATATATTATATACATAGATATAACGAAAAAAATATTTGTAATTAAGAAGAAACAACTATTGTAACAAATAAATAATTGTGATGTAATTTTTAATGGACCTCTCTATCTCTTGTTTATAATCTATTAAATTTTAATATCAAATACAAAAACAAAAAACTTAATCGTGTTTATATATTTAAATTGGTAAAAAAAGAAAAATATGGCAAACCACAACAACAACAAAATAAGTAAATTCCGATGAAATAAAGAACACGCGCTCCTTTGCATTATTGTGAATGCAAATATCAATAATTGTATTTTTGACAAAAAATATGATAAAAAACAGACAAAATAAAATAATTATTAATTATAAATACATATAAGTAAATAAAAAACAAAAAAGAAAACAAATTATAATCAAACAACTTTATATATGAAAATAAAATACAAAAGAAAGTATATATATACAATATATATATATATAAATATAAATTAAAAAATAGTTCTAAAAACAATTATAAATTTTACCAAAAACAAAATAAAATCAACAAAAAAGAAAGAAAAATGGTAAAATAGGATTAAAAAAAATATAAAATTTGATATTAGGTTTAAGTAACTAGTTGTTATTTCAAATTGAATTGATTATTTATTTATGAACCAAGAAAAACAAATTAATAATTACGGATGAACAAATTGATGAAGATATTATGTGAAGAATATGAACAACAAACTGGAAATAAGTTATTATAACGAGTATTAAAAAATAAATACAAAAGAGAAAATAAAAAAATTGGTGTTTTATTTTTGTGTTTTACTCTATCCATGATTTTTGGTAATGATTTTGCAGGTTTAAGGTCTAATAAAGGTGCTGGAAGTCATTGACAATGGTAAAGCTTTTCTTTCTCCAAGTAATCATTTTTGAAATATGATTCGATGGAGAGATGTATGAAAATCTTTTCAATATAAAGGGTATTTTAAAAGAAACGTACCTATAAACTTTTTCTATGATCTGTCAATGTCTAAATTTTTACCATGGTGAATTTCACGAACGAGCCACATTTGGAAGTTATTAAAATTACCAACAAAATTCTAAGTCAGTGGTCGGATCTTAAAAATCAGCTGTTTCGAATAAACATTTCAGTTTAAGACTGTAAAGTTGACCAACAATAGTTATAAGCATTGGCAAAATGTGTGTAACTAAAATACAACGATTTTATTTGTAGGTACTATAGGCAATTAAATATACAACCTAATTATGATTGTCAATTATAAATTGATTGATAAATATAAATAAAACTGATATAAAAAAATAAAAAAATATGAGTAAAAACATCAATTTTCTAATAATTCGCATCAGACTGCACCATTCTCAATGATCAAAACTTTTATCAATTATTGTTTGTTTGTTTGATTGTTAAATATCGGTTTTCAACAATTTTATTAACTATTAATTGATAATTGACAATCGTAAAAGGGCTAATAATGTTTATGGAAATGAATGGTAATGAGTGAATGGAAATATTGAAATTGATTATAAAATTGCATAATTAAAAAAACTTTGGATGTATATGTACTAGGGCCGTTTAAAAAAAAACGTAACTGTTTTATTAAAAACACTTTGGTAATGGCAGTCAGATACAGGTCGAACTGTTGCAGTACCAATGGATCTTATTATTTTTACCATATTGCACAACATTGAGAAATTAAGATCGGTGTATTCAATCAATCGCTTTGAAACTTCTCGAAACCTACTTTGATAAATCTGTCAATTTATTATCTTCTAATTTTACTTTGCAATTAGGCACCGAGGTAGACATCATCAGCCGAAACCGGAGTTCACATGTATTTGGCCCAAAGATTTACGGGTCGTCTCATCTCGTTAAGAGGCCATATTAACTGTTCCATTTGCTCTCCTGGTTTGACCTCGCGCCGTTTTTGCCTGTTGGATAGACATGTAAATCATTGTTTTTAATACAGGTCCCAGGACCTTGAAAACTCTAAAATAACGGGTGATTTTTAAGCTGGTTTGGTTTTGGCAACACTGGTTTTGACAGCTGACGTGTGTTTAGTACCTTGTGTCACTGTCAAACAGCTTCAGTTTGGTTTGCAATTTAACCATGGATCGTCTTACAAATGAACAACGCTTGCAAATTATTGAATTTTACTATCAAAATTCGTGCTCGGTTCGAAATGTTGTTTATCGAAAAATTGTGTTCAGCGATGAGGCTCATTTTTGGTTGAATGGGTACGTAAATAAGCAAAATTGACGCATTTGGAGTGAAGATCAGCCAGAAGCATTGCAACAGCTACCAATGCATCCCGAAAAAGCCACTGTTTGGTGCGGTTTATGGGCCGGCGGCATTATTGGGCCATATTTCTTCAAAGATGATGCGAATCGCAGCGTTACTGTCAATGGTGAACGCTACCGAGCGATGATAACAAACTTTTTTTTGCCCGAAATGGAAGTTCTTGACTTGCATGATATGTGGTTTCAACAAGACGGTGCCACATGCCACACAGCACGCGAAACAATGGCGCAATTGCGAGGCGAGTTTGGTGAACAGTTAATTTCACGTTTCGGGCCGGTCAATTGGCCGCCTAGATCGTGCGATTTGACACCATTAGATTATTTTTTGTGGGGGTATGTCAAGGCTAATGTCTATAGGGACAAGCCCGCTTCGATTGACGCACTGGAAGCCAACATCCATGCATTCATTCGTGAGATACCGGCCGATATGTGTGAAAGAGTATGCCAAAATTGGACTCAGCGGATGGGCTACCTGAGACGCAGCCGCGGTCAACATTTGCATGAAATTATCTTTAAACATTAAATTGCAAGGTTCAAACTATCGATTCAAATAAATATTTCATTCATTTTTTCGAATTTTTTGTGGTTTTTTTTTTAAAAAAGTTCTAAACCTCTTAAAAAATCACCCATTATAAAAAACCATTTTATATAAGAAAAAACCATTCATTCAGTGATATTTCTATACAAACCTGTGTATCTCAATGTCCTTGAAGAACAAACGTGATTCTTTCAATAAAATATCAAACAAAATTACATCAATCAAATTTGCTTGCCCTAGTTCCATGAACAAAAGACCATTAATCTTACACAATAAACATATCTAATCCATAAAATCCTAAGAAATCACAATTAACAAGTAATTTAATTTAGTTTTTCAAAAAGAATAATAAAATTAAAAATTTACTTGTGATGTGTTTAGCTTTAGCACTATTTGTTAAAATTTTTATACCATGTAGCTAGGTATGTACCTACAGATTTCTTATACAAGAAACAAAAATTCTCTATATGAATATTCCTTATTATACCCCAAACACATCATTGAATCGGCACTAAAACGTCAATTTCATCTAAATATTTATTTCCATAAAGTGAAGTGTTTATTGAGCCATCCCTGAGATTGAAATAACACAATTTTCTTTGCTAAATATAGGATCAATGAAAAATAACAAAATTTTTTTTTCTCGAGTCTTTATGTAAATTTTAAAATTTTGTAAAAAAGTATAATGGTCCTAGCCTAGCATCTTCAACCCTTCGAGATAAAAGAAAAGAACTGACTACGCTTCTACTAATGGATGCGCTATCGAATCAAGAGAGGTCTTTGACAGTTCTAGGCATAGGTATGTTTTTTTTTATTTTTATTTCATTCGAAATCTGAACAAGCAAGTTCCATTTAACTTGTATTTTCAGATGGATCGTGTAAACGACCACTCAAGAAAGGGCGACAAGGTTCTTTAAGTAGTTTATTTATTTAATTTTTTCTCCATCTCCGATTCTTCCCTTCTGCTTTGTTTTGTTTAAAATATTTTTCAAGTACCTTTGCTTGTCTGTCAAATGCTAATCAACGTCAGGAGGCTGAAGGCAGGGCTCGTTTTTCTAATTGCGACCCGTCTACCCGTGTGACATTTGATTGTTCAAAACGATGTGAGTCTTTCTGTGGCAGTCACAGAGAGCAAACAACAAAATTTTACATCCCCAGGATGATTGATTTAGTCAATTAAAAAGTACCACCTTAAGTAAACGCACACACATTAATTAATCAAAAAACAAAAACATAAATATGAATTATTTGGTGGGGTGCCACCAGTGTAACACATTGGGCCTCTATTTGTTTACACAAATTAATATTCGAGGAAGACGAACACAAAAAAAAATCATTGTGATGCAATATTATTTAAGTGTTATGAAAGAAAATGAGATTTGTTTACACAAACTCGTAGAAAAGAAAATTTCTCAAAAGGATGGGTTATAAAATTTGGAATTATTTCATAAACAAAGTAATTAAGATAAAAATGGAAGAGACGGGAAGCAAGTATTTTTTTAAACATATTTTAAGCACATTATTAAACCACACCACATACAGCGATTTCATTTTATGGGCGTAAACAAATCGATATATGAGTTTTAAAATACGCTAGAGGTACGTAATATGGGATGAAGGAAAAATGCAATATCAATAGAATGAGAAGAACGACGACACCAACCAAACATTCACAAAAATATAAAAAAAAATACTGAAGAATAATTGACTTTCCCACCCGTTGATTTCATTCTTTAAACTCGGGGAGGATAAAGGTTTTCTTGGGTCCCGTCTGCTATTGTAAGACGACTCCTTCCGGTGATGTATGACAAACAAAATAACAAGGACTCTGTGAAAGTGTATGTAAACATTCAATATTATATGAGAAAGGATACAATTCGTGTCCCGTTTTATTTTTTTATTTTTTTTCTCTCTGACTTATTTTGTTTGTAATTTTGCCGACAACGACGACATTCCTTAATCCTTTGACGAACGAAACACACAATAATAGAGTTGCATTGTTAAACTTACTTCCTTACGAGAGCACAGAGGATATAAAGTAAAGGAGTCGCTTCATTGTAGCAATGTAGTGTATATTTTTATATTATGATGGTGACTTTGCAAATGTATAATGAGGTGCAATTTACTGTGAGGATTCTTATTATTTTTTTTTTATCTCGAGAACGTAATGATAGAGGGTTTTCGAAAAATGCCTTTGGCTGATATAATACTTGACGTTATAATAGAAAAACGAAGCGGGGATTTCTCTTCTCTTCTCTTCTTTTTTTTTTTTTTTTTTTTTGAGTTGAGTGGTATACTTTATTCGATTGCTTGGTACAGAAAGTGTAAGGAAATCATAGCAATTACTTTGCAATTGGTTGGTCATTAGGCATCATAGACTTGAAAGGTAAATTTTAGTTTGAATATAAAACCCTTGAGAGGGTATTTAGGTATTTTCTAAGATGCTTCACTGTTTGAGGTATCTGTTTGATGAAGGCTGGCTTGACTAAAATGGTTTATTTCTAATTTGTATTGGACAAAAGGTATTTCCACAAAAGAAGCATTGTGTACTTGGGGAAAGTTGTTTATATTCTAATTGGATAGTTTACAGCTTAACAAAAGTTCTGATCTTTGACTTTGTGCACAAAGACTTACTATAATTGTCAAATTTTGAAAATCAAGCATGAAGTTTTCTCAAAATTTTGGAGAACCAGGTTCCAGTGACTATAACAAATTTCAACCATCCCTGTTTTCATGTTATCGTCAGAAATGAAGGACACTTTCAGGCTTCAGTTATCTGCCAAATCCGAAAGGCTTAAGTAAGAGGCACTTTTAAATAAAAGGGGATATTTTTGGAACATATTTTTCTTAAGTGGGGTTGTTATTCATTAGATTCCCAGATCTTTGACGTGACGTGAATTAGATTCTAACCATTTTTCAACCTGTTCACTTCTTCTTAGTGAATTACTTGGGTTGATGTTGTGAAATACACTCGAAAGATTAATTATTACATCTGAAAATTTTATACTATTCTTTTATTGATATACGTATGGACACTTCTTAGGTTTTAATACAATTAAATTATTAGTAACTGTTAAAACGTGTAACGTTGCTTTCTACTTGATGAATTTAAAACAATACGATTATTATTTTCTTAGACTTGCGTAGATATACATATAACCTGGGATTATGTTGGTTCTTTAGTCTTACTTAAATATACACATTAAATAAAGAAAGAAATAACAGAGAATTCAATAAAGAAACCGAAATAAATAAAAAGTTTTTTGTCAAAAAAACCACAAACTTCTCTGCAAACAAAAACAGACTTAAATTCAACCTTGCGTAAAGCCACGGCATTCTTCATGTGGTTTTGTCGTCGATGTCGACGATGTACGACGACGAGACAACTGCGATGTCGACGTTGTTGGCTTGAATATTTTTTGGTCGGATCCGGATCCCCGAAAAACAAACAACACACCACAAAATTCAGCCGTATATATATTTTTCTCCTGACCACCATTTATTTCTGCCTCGTATTTTATTTGTTTTTTTTTTTTTTTTATTTTTATTTTTTACTCGTACTTACAATACTTTGTAGTATGAAGCCCTTTTGTACAAAAATGCCTACCAAGGGAATTTTTTTTATTGTTTGGATCATAAAACTGTCGTTTCTGTATCCCTGATTTAATGTTTTTATATTTTTTATATTTTTTTATCCATACAAATTTCGTTGTGTCCTTTTGTTGGTTGTGCAAATTGATATACAAAAGAAAGTAGACAAAAAAGACCTTCTCGCGCCTGCGGATACAAAAAACAAAAAATAACAATTCCCTAAAAAAAAGTATTTTGTTTCTTTTGTAAAGGGGGGTATTCGTTTGTTCTCTTTGAAAGGTAGATATATTTACTTAGTTATTTTACGACACAGACACCCGTTCCAATGGGGAAGCTTTGGGGTCAAACATGGAAACAAAGACTATCTCATCCCTTCGGGCAAACAGTAGTGCTGAAAATCCCAAAAGATAGCTTTTGAATAAGCCGACATTGTGTAAATTAGGCACATGTTTTTTTTATTTTTTTAAATACCCCACTACATTCCGAATTTTGTAATGAATTTCCATTTAACTTATAACTAACATAAAACTACAAAAAAAAATCATAAAAACTCAAAGTATTAGCTACACATTTCAAATGTCATTGTTAAGCTGAGAAAAAACAGTTCAGTGAAAATCGAAGAAAATGATGAGTCCAGTGCACTTTCACTTGTAAAATATCAATATTTTGTTGTTATTTCTAATAATAAATATGTGCAATTGCTGGGGGTACTCGAACAGCCGTTTTTAGTTTCTGACACTTTCAATGTTATTTAACAAATATGGTCGTAAAAATATTTTTTAGTTAAGCAGATATACATTTGCACATATCTTTACGACCAGCCTTTATTTAAGATTCAAGTCGAAAATAATATCGACCACAGAGGAAAGCTGTAGAGATTAACATTAAAATTGTAGAGAATTAATTGTTATTTCACAAGTTAATTGTTTCACTTTAAGCGTATCTGTGATGACCCCCATCGCCAACAATTAGTAAATAAAGCTGAAAATATTATGTGAGATTTCTTTTTTTTCTTTACTTAAAATAATTCATGTCATCTTTTTCGAACCATCTGATCCACTGTGTATAGGTACTTATTAAAATAATTAATGTAATTTTATTCCTTATTCAGAATAAGAAAACAAATATTTTGATAAGTATCATTTTTTAACTAAAATGAAAAAAAAGTAGGTAATTAAAAAAAGTTCCACCTGACACGCCATTTAAGGATTAATTAAAAGTGCAAGAAAGCCTGTGGCTCAGTTTTAATTCGATATTTATTTTTTTTCTTGTTGTTTAAATTCCTTCCAATCACGCCACATGGAAATGTAAATTTAAGTGCAACGTATGTTCGTTTGCACTGGCTTACAATTATTTTTTTTTATTTTTTCGTAATTTGTATTATGGAGGTATTTGTTTTTATTGAATTCGGACCAAAGTATATAAAACAAACAAGTTTCAATTAACCATTATTACACGGATATTTACCTAAGGCTTGCTTTAAATGAGCGAAAAAACAAACTCCAATTAGTTCAGTCACTCGTTTTGGCTTTGGATATAAAAGTGAATGACTGCAAATGTTTGTTCGCCTTAAACCCCCTCCTCGAGAGAAAGATAGGTGGATGGCAGCGGTGGAGCGGTGGGGGAAGGCTATATAGTAACTAAATGTATGCCTATGAGTGTGTGACAAATGGAGCAAATTGTTGTCACACAAAAACGAACAAACAAAAAATACAGAAACGCTATGTACCTTATGTGTGAAGCTCACAAGCAGCAACAGACTGAGGGTATTTGTAGTGTATATCCTATCTTGGATGTAGCTGAAGTTCAAATTGCGAAAAACAACACTCGGTAGGTAGGTACTTATGTACTTGATGGTTAGTTTGGACAACAGCAGCATACCCATACAGCAAACACGTGATCGAAGCAGTGACACCTAAATCAGCAAGAGATGTATCGCAATGTTTACCTATACGAAAGTGTTTGCAAATAAATTAAATTAGGCTCTCTTTTTGTTAGATACAAAAGCAGATATCATTTTCTCAATCAAAAAACTACGGCTAAAGGCTAGAAATAGTAATCTATAGTAAGGGCCCTGTTATCTGGGACCGGACAAAATTCTGTTAAAAGTTGATAAACGAGCCCGTTTCTTAAATGTTTATATTATTTCAGTTTGTGACATAATCGAAGAATATTAAAATACCGCAACTTTAAGTCATGTTCAAAACCTTTTTCGAACCCCTTGATTGCTTATTACCTGCATGCTAAATCAGTTTTCAATCACGTTACAGTTCATGAAACACGATGTGATGTAAATAATATTCATGAAAACTAGACAGTCAGCTTTTTATTTTTTTGTTCATAAAAAAAGTTCATAAATTATTGTTTATAGGCATAATATGTATTAAGGTGTTTATATGTTATACCTATATGCCCATCATAATCTTAGTAAAAAGTTGATGGGAAAAATAATTTTTGTCAAACCTATCAGTAATTGAATGAATGTCCACGCGACTTACGCGTGATTATGTTTAAAAAAAGGTTTTAACCAAAGCGGAAAGCTATAGATACATACATATGTAGATACTTGGATTTGTCAATGAACACCACATTTCGCGTGCGCTGCGCTGAATCGACAGAAAATATATCGAATGGGTTTATGAGTTTCTGTTGCATTTATTTATTTTTTTTTTGGGTTCGATTTTTTGGTAACAGGATATTTTATTTATAGAAATTTTGCATGATATATTCCATTAGGTAAGATTTGGAAGATAAATTATACATATATTTCACAAAAAAAAATACAGAAATGGATGAATGGTTGTTTTGGCTTGATTGATATTTTCCATACTTTGTCATTTTGCATAAGAACTGAAACATGATATCTTATAAGAACGAGCCTTAATTATCAATACGCACGTCTGGTAAAGTTAAAAGAACCACACAATAACTTAACACACTTAAACATTCTCCCACGATACAATAGTTAGATAGTTATAGTAAAATTATTGAAAACAAATATGCATAATAGGTAAAACGAGACACTTTTAACTAATTCGTATGCATTTTTTGGTATGATTTACTTACTTTGATAAGAGACTAAGAGTCCGCAACAGTTTTTTGAGTCTAAACGATCGAGAGCACAAAATAAAATCTTAGCGCCACAAAGTTTCTAGAAGGAAGTTATTTTGCTTCACGAAAATTCGTAAAGTCAAATAATTTAACCAATTACAAAAATATGTGGAATTAAACCCTAACATACCCTATCTGCAAGGCCCTTTTCAATCTAACTACGCTACTGATCTTTGTAATTTTTAAGCTTTAATGGAGTTAAATGTTTACGAAAAAATGTGTAAAATTTCAGAAGTGGGTACATACTAAGAAAATGAATTTTTGTTTCATTAAAAAAAAAAGAATTACAAATTTACAATAGAAACTTTATTTTCTTAAAAAACGTCAACACTCTATTTCCGTAATGCTAAAATTTAAGCAAAAACTTGAAATTCAGTATTCTTATACAATTATTTTGGTTATTACAGGTACAAAATTTAATCAAAATCGTTATAGCCGTTTTCGAGAAGATTTGAATAAACTGAAATCAATGTGTTGCAGCTACCCGTTTTATGTGATCTAGGACAAAAATATAAAAATATGAATATGCACTCACATAATCACATAAAAATGCTCTGTAACAATTTTGAAGAAAACTATTCGACTTGCTTAGGCTCTAGTTCAAATTACGGTGGATGCACGAAAGCACTTTACTTTAATATGAAACAGTAAAAAAGTATGTATTTGTAATCGATTTTCATTTGTTATTACTTAATTTTGCTAAGCTGGCTACACACTTTCACTAAAACACATCTATTAATAAATTTAAGAAAAATTCATAACAGTACATTTTAATAATTTTTGTTTGATTGATTTTTGAATTCTGTTTTTTTGGTCTATATATATGCAAACATCAATTTATCTCTCTTTAAAAACAAAATGTTCAGCCATTCATATCTTATTTAAATAGCTTCTCAGAACTAAAATGCGTTACTCTTTTTATTTAATTTTTTTTGTTTTGAATTTTCATTGATGACAATTTTTCTTAATTTCTTTTGCTAAATTTAAGATACTCGTATGATGTGGATTTTATCAAGGCAATAATTTGTATTAAGCTTAACACTCACTTTTCTACGCAGTATTTTTAATTGTTTTCTTGTTTGGCTTTGGATCTGGTAAATTTGCAAACAGTTGAAAAGCACAAGATATATTTTGAATAATACTACACATGGTATGTGTGTATATATATGTATATATTCATGTATATATATGCGATAGCCAAAAAAATTAGGTCATATAAAATGCTGAAAGCCAAAAGGAAAAGAGCGGGGTATTATTCAGAATTCTAATTGGGGGGAAACGAAAGCGAAATTATAATAAAATTTATCTACCGTGAGAGACATGCATGCAAACAGAGTGTGTTTGGGTTTGATACAGCGTGGTCCATTCGATTAGACACAAGCATTTTGTATTTTTTTTTGTGTTACGAATACAATTCGTAAAGTAATTACCTGACAAGTAAAATAAAATTGAAGAATTAATAAATTTGGTCAAGTCAAGTTATCTGACTTTATTGTACTTAAAGAGGAAAAGTGGAGGTTTGAAAATTTTTTGTCGTTCCATTAAACTTCCAAGACTGCACACTAAGTATGTATGTTTTAGGTATATCGGAAGGATCCCCATTTTACCATTCGACTAAACTACGAGATTTATAAGATTTAGATATCTAATGATACTTACTAACGGCTTAACAACGATATACAACTCAGTGGACGAAAAACTCACCAAATAAGGTAACATTCCGACTGGTTGGTAGATGATTCTATCACATCCGTCCTAGTTCCATTATACCACTGAACTATGTAGCCGGATATATTTCTGTGACCTCTTCTATATTTCGTTGTTATTTTGGGAAATAATGGTGTGGATGCAATCATGTACGAATAATTGCTACTTTCTACAATGTACATATAGCCTAGCTTATTATATTACATATTATATTATATATTACAGTACATCATGGGGTTCTCCTCAAACACGATGTAGATTGTAGACATTGTTATCGGAGTTAGACCTTAGGCCATTTTGTATATTTCATTCATTTTTCCATTGCCATTTCAAAATAAAAGACAGTGAACCGCAGTGTGTGGCAAAAATTGTAAACAAAGTACCTATCTGTATTTGTATATTCTTATAACTCAAAACAGTAGAAAATCTTGTTTTCCTTTAAGGCATAAGGAGGAAACAACAAAACAGTTTGGCTTATCAGAATATGTAAAACATCTAGGTACACATGAAGTTGTTTTGCAACCATTCCTAACCAATGAATGGTCAAATATAAATGCGTCTTATAACACATGATAAACAACAATAACAATAACAACAACAACAAAGTACCTTTATAGTATTCTGAATTGTTGTATTTTAATTGTTTTGTTCTTTTTCTATTCTTATTTTTTTTTTCATTTTGCATTAGAAAAGTGCGAGTTCTCGAAAACACGGCAACAGAACAAATATCACAAGTTGGCCAACACCCAGAGCATGCTATGCGTGCGTAAACGCAAAACCTAAAAAAGACGAGAAAGAAAGTTTATTTATGTTAAAACATTGACCAATCTACGTAGATTGTTTGCATTTACAGAAGGTAAACAAGAATTTTATTAGCTGTTTACTACTAGACATTTTATATATTATTTAACATATACTCGTAAACACAGTCTCATATAGAATTTTTTTTTGAACATGATTAGATACTAAAGCGCATTAAATACATATACACCATCACGAAAAAAACTTGAGGGCGCCTTCTTGCGCCATAACAACTTTAATGCGACACTTTCTTGGTCTTGGCATTTATTGTAGGAAAAAATTAACAAAAATTATAATAAATTTATAATCTTGCTATTATTATGGTGCTATTTAAGGAGGAAGTTGTTTTTCTTTTACCTACAATATTTACTTAATGTGAAAAAAATTATAAATTGTATATATGTACGTACTACGTGTATTTTAAAATAGATTAAAAAACTAAAAATTTAAACATGTACAAAAAATAATTTTGAATTAAAAGGAAATCTCACTTTAAAGATTTTATCTATGATTATATGATTCGTTGGGCAAACACTAACCTTCTGGAGAATATTATTTTGTCAGATGAATTCAAATCCTGTGAAGGCTGTCATTAATATTTTTGCATTAACCATTTACTTTAAAATAGTGAAAATGATATTGAAAGGAATCCATTGAAATTATATAAGGTAAAAAAAGTGCGTAGAGATTAAAAGATTTTTTTTTTGTTTTCTTAGTCCTAAAGACTATTTTAAATGAAAATAAAAAATTGTTGTTAAAAAAGTAAATTAAATTGCATTGATTTTTTATTATTAAATTGAAGTAAAAATATCAAACCTTAGTCGCAAGCTGGGAAATTGAAAATAAAAGTTATTGAAAATACGTGGAACGTATTCCGCTTTGAGTAGGTAAACTTTTTTAAAACAAGGCTATGATTCTGTTTTGATTTTTCTAAACAAATCACTAATAAATTTTTCAATTTAAGATATTTTTGATTCGGTCACTACGACGTATGAGTGTTTTTTAATCAATTTTTAAAATATTCATAAATTGATTCATGTATGTGTTTGACCTTGTCAGGTCGACCCTTTGAAAAATAAAATGCGCATTGTTGTAAGTTTTATAAGTTTGTGATAATAAACAATAATTTAAGAAAATTGCATTATTTTTAAGTTAATAACTAGATATCATTTTATTTTTTCAAAAGCTTGGACAATTTTGATATATTTTTGCAATCTGATGCTTTTTAATATGTAGTTCAAATAATATTGCATTTAAAATTTTTGAAAATATGTTTTTTTTTTGAAAAAAAAAAACAAAAATCAGACAAAAAATTATTTAGCTCCATTAATTATAGTTGTTAACAGTCGTGCTTGTTTTTTAAATGGCAAAACATTATGTAAGTTGATTTTTAGGAACTGTCTCAACTTCTTAATTTATAGGCACTTACTGTTAGAGATTTTTACATATTTCAAGAAATTTTCAGAATTTGAAATTTGTCACAACAGGAAATCGAAATAAATCCTTTTTTTTATGAAAAGATTAAATCCGTTGGGAAGTGCTAGGGGGGATATGCGAGAACTCGTGAGCATTGGAGAATTGGCGTCCGTGTGTACTAATTACTCAAAAAAAAAAAATGTTCTCGTCTGATTTTCGATTTAAAAAAAAAAAATAAAATAAAGACAACAATCTATACCAAATGCATGTAGTTTATTTTAACATTCAACTAAAAACTGATAAAAATGTACTTAATTGTACCTACTTACTTTTTTTCAAACTTACGAGTTTAATTTTGTGAAAACTTTTCAATAAAATAAATTACTTTAAAATAAGCACGATAATATTTATATTAGATATTTAGATATTTCAGTTTTTTTTTAATAATTTGATTTATATTTTATACCATTTTTTTAAATGGCCCCTCTTTCTTCTCAAACTTTCTCATTGTAGTATCTTGATGCATCTTATGCTAAACACCATGTATTTACTATAATAATTATAACTTCTGCCAAAAAATAAAGAAACAACTTTATTCGAAATTACAAAGCAGATGTTTCCTTGCATAGAAAAAAAAAAACAATTCTTTACAACTCATTTTAATCGAACTTGAATTTTCAAATTATTAAAGCAATAAAATTAAAATGAGAAATAAACATTTCAATAAAGTCGTCTATAAAATTTCTACGATTTAAATATTTAGCTATGTACATATAATGATAGCAGAACATCTGTTCAAAAAATATTTACCACAAAACACAAACAAAAAATAAAGTTGTAAAAATTTAATCTATTAACATCAAAATAAATTAAACCAATAAATTCACGCTTATCTGAAGACATATAATAAATATGTAAGAAAAATATAACAAAATAATAAAATATAAAAAAAATATAGCACTGAAATTTCAATCTCGAAACGTCCATCAAAAGGACAAATTATTGGTTATCTTCAAGTACAGAGTAATACCTTCTTCTACTATCAATAAAATCCCTACTAACAATAAAATAACTTGGACATTAATGATCCCAACAAAAAATGTTAAAATTAATTTATATTGCCACACTTAAAAAATATTTATGTATGTTTTCAATCTTACATTCGAATAAAAAGGCCGGTCGCGGGCCAGCTTCATCTCTGTGAACCTTCAATCCAAATTAAACAAAACAAAAAAAATAAAAAATTAAAATTAAAATTGAAATCCAAGGAAAAAGTACCTAAATAAATTTTGTATACTATAACGCCTCACAGAGAGCGAGAAAGCGAAGTTATCTGAAAAAACATGTTGTATGTGATTAGACTCACGTTCACGTTCGTTGTTCGTCAATTCAAAAGCACATGTTCTTCCAAGTTGACACATTACGCTGCGATACTAAATGAATCTCAGAGATGCGAGTAGGTATCTGTTTTTTTATATAGTTTAGTTGTTACTGTTGATGTTGTTCTTGGCGCCACTCTTAACGTAAACTGATAGAACCTCCTCCAAAAAAAAAAATACTTTATATTCATTGCACAATGTACATTTTACAGTGACCTCAACAATTTAACATACATACTTCCGACAACAACTACTATATACATCATGACGTGTAAAACTCGTACCGTCCGCTTAGCAACAAGTTTATGGCATTACCATCCCGAGTTTCAGAGTTCCATTCCAGTGTTACTTTTCATTCGAAATACAAAATAAAAAAAAAACAAAAACAAAAAATGTGCTCTGAAAAATAAAAATAGCTGGAAAAAATCAAAATACAAAATAAACAGCTTGTTTTTCTTGGCGTTTTATTAATCTTATTTTGTCTTTAAGCTTTTATGATAGCCTTGTTTGTCTTGCTGAAACATTGAATCCAAAAAACAATTTAGAAAAAAATGACTCATAAAAAAAATAAACGTTTAATTTAATCTTGTTTAACATCTTTTTGATAACAATAGATAAATTAATTCAGAGAAAGAAGACAAATAAGCAACTCGTTGGACTCGATGTAACAATGAAACAAACCAAATTACAATATATATATATATTGTTCTACCAGTGCGAAGAGCAATAGCTATTTCTGTCGCTGAATTACAAAACAACAATTGAATTTCAAAATAATTCGATCGGGTGAATCATTGCACGACCAATCGACATCGAACACACACAAAGCGGTCGATACAACGTCATCGAATCAAATTGGATTGGATCATTATCAGCGCCTAGTAACAGTAGCCATTGTTTCCAATTAAAATACATTTTTTTTCCTGGTAAAACTTTTAACACTTTATGACCTTTGCTGCCAAATACAATTTGTAGCAAAATTCTAGATTATTCTTTTTTGTATATTTTCCCACAATTAGTCACTGCGACTCTTTGACAGCGAAGCGGTTTAGATACAGATTTTTGTTAAGATTTTCTGTCTGACTAGGTGTCTGTCTTTCAGCGAGTCAGAGGGGTGTGAGCGGTTGGGGCACGATTCGCGCAAAAAACTCTGATATAGTATGTATGTATATTTGTTTGTTGTATCTTTATCCATCCACAATAATATACTGCACAGATGCGATGCTGACATGATTAATAGTGGTTTTGTGGTGCTAAAGAAGTGAAAAAATAACAACAACAACAACAACAACAAATTAAAATTTTGTTCTTTCCACACAGCATATAATACCTAGCTATAATATCTTTCTATCTGTATCTTTTTTTTTTCTTATTTTTCATTATTTTCTGTGTGCTGTTTTTTTCTGCAGCTGACGCCTGCCTATGTGGGGGGTATAGGCACTTTGTTGTTATGGATTTGAAATTGAGATAGATTACATAACGTCAATTTTTTTTGCTCATCTTCATGGAGCCTATCAAGGTTTTTTTTTTTTTATTTTATTTTAGGGGAAGTGGAAAATAAACTCAACCCAAGTATAAAGCATGTTCTGGAAAATAATAATTTAAATTTTAAAAGAAATTATGTTGCTTTGTAAGGGTAAGAATATTTTCATATTCAGATTGTTAAAAGATAAAAACAGGGAACATAATTTAAATAAAATTGAAAAAAAAAATATGAAGATATATATATTGACGCAAATTGATTAGGTACAGGTACATCAGTAAGTGGATTTTTTTTATCAGAAAGAAGGCGGCTTAGAGAAGATTTTTGTTATGTATATGAAAAGGTATTTTACTTTGCTATAAAAGTTTAATAGAGAATAAGATACCTATCTATTCTTAATAAAGGGTTTTGCAATAAGAGGTTTCATTTTGAATAGCCCGCTATTTGGGCAGCTGTCACTTTTGAAGCTGTCGTCTTATGACATTTGACAAGTAAAAACTACGCCATTAAAAAAAATGGAACGATACACGCTTTAACAACGCATTGAAATTGATAAAATTAACTACCGTTTTATTTCTCGAAGAGGTGATCACAATTGGCCACGGAGATCTTGTGATTTAACACCTTGGGACTTTTTTTTTGGGGCAACGCAAAAGATAAGGTCTATTTTTTTTGTTGCAAAACTTAAATCAAATAAAAATGTATTCTAATGCTTGTAAAAATAGACAAGGTTCTTTGTGCATTAGAATGTCTCATAGAACGGTTGATAGGCGTCATCTATCAGGAAAAAATAAAGTTTTTGATTTAAGTGAACTTCTCACTTCTCACTTCTCACTTTTCACATTTTTCTTTTTTAGTTCAGATTAGAGCTCTAAACAGAGTCTGAACACTCCGAACATACTCTGAGCGATCTTTGAACTGAGCGTGCTCTGCTCTGAGAGTTCAGATTTATTTAAAGAAACACGCTTCACCAGCTGTCACAATTGAAAACAATCATTTTATTATTATTAGTAAATTTATTAAATTATTTTACCTCCTTTACCAGGTCGACTATTCTCGTCCGATATTTGTAGTAGTTTTGATGTTTTTTTCCACTTGTCAAATCTGTGTCCAGCTATTCAACTCCGTCTGCTCTATCAATTTATTCTGAGCTCATAGAGCGCGCTTTGAACATGCTCTGAACATGCTAAGAGCGAAAAAAGAAACACAAAATCACAGCTCCGAATGCTCTGAGCTAAAAAAGAAACACGATTTGTTTTACAGTTCAGGCGCTGCTGTAAACTAAAACAGAAATCTGCTAACTTTCTCAGGAAATCGGTAATTAAGAGCTAATCATTCTAGATAAGGTTAAGTAAAAATTTTAATTTCCCCTTTGGTGAATCAAATATTACATACTACATAATATGTACTTAATTTTTTGCGAATCTAGTTCAATATACATACATATAGAGCGACAAACGGGTATATACCACGTTATTGAATTTTTTTTTACACGAAAGCAACATTTAATAATTAATAAATTATTAATTACAAATTATTTATAAATCATGTCATTAGTGTTCTGATATTAAAAACTTTGATGCAACTGGGGTTAAGTATGTCTGTGTTTATTTGAAATGTACAGGGTACATAAATATTCAAATTTATATTTATTTTTTAAATTTGATTCTTTTTCTACTGCCTGACTGCAGTCACATGTCACATTCAGGTGACATTATTTTTGTTATTTTTTTTTTGTTTATTTGTTTATGTGAGCAATAAAATAATAACAATCTAAACGACGAATGGGAATTAAATTACCAACTTAATATCAATCATATAAACACTTTTTTATTATGAAGTCAATATATATGAATATCTTCGTTGAAAGATATCTTATCTTGGATAAATATGTATATACACCGCGTGCATTAAATATTTTGGTACAAAACAAACAAACTTTCTGATATATGAAGGTAACCAAATAAGCTTTAAGAAGTTATTGATGTCAGTTAAAAGGTATACAATTAAAATATAAAATGATGAATTATGATTATATTTATGTAATGCATGGCATATTTATCTATACAAAATTAAAAATAAATTTCATTTTGTTCTATTTATTTTAATTGATAGGTTTGTTTGGTTTACATTTATTTATTTATTTATTTATTTTTGTTTTTATTTATCGTGATTGCCAAATAACTGTAAGATACCATATCTTATAAGATAGTTATAAGCCAATTATTTATTAAGGATTGTAAAATACAGTTTCTAGAAACAGAGTGTCCAGTGAATGTAATGGTGTTTAAAAAAAAATAAATAAGTACGACTTTCTCCAAATACCTGAACACTTCGACCATAGACAAAATTATTCTAATTGATTTTTAATTTTTATAATATGCTAGAATAACTGTTATAATACCTAGATGATTAGTATAAATTAACCCCAGTTTTTGTATTTATTATAATTTTTTTATAAGTTGTTATAAGATAGAAATGCACTGGTTGCAATTGCACATGGACACTCTTTATGTGTGTATGTGTACTACTGACATAAATAAGCCAAAAAAAAAGACATAATGCTTATTACAGAACAAAATAATCTTTAGTCCATTAAAATTGTTTTTCACATTTTTTATCTCAGTGATCTCACTTCTGATCATCTGTCATCAAGTTGAATAGTAAACCCCTTGTGGATAAGCAATATTTTGTTGAATTCACTTCATCGAATCTGTAAATGGGCATATATCAAAAAGATTAAGATTTGAATATTTCATTGAAATTTGTATTTATTTAAGTTGGAAATTTACTCAAGAGCTGGCATTATTTTTATAAGAAGATTTTTGACGGAAACGATTTTTCAATTGAAAACTGATTTTCATGTAATTTTTTGCGATTATTTTATTAGTTTTTAAGAAAGTTTTTATTGCAGCTAATTTTGTACGTTTATGAAAAATTAGTAGATAATTATTTAAGAAATAATAACTAGCTTTAAAAATATTAGTAATACATATTGGTAATGAAAATAATATTTTTTCTGCAAATCACTGCTAAAATCATGGGATTCCATAAAAAAATTGTATTTATTTATACAGGGTGGGCCAAATAGGACGAATAGCGTATTGTTATCGTCGTTTTGTGGCGGTCTTGCAGTAACATTGTTTGTACAATTTTCATTTTAAAATTACTTTAAAATTATCTGTAATATTGTTCTGGTCAAATCTTTAAAGTGATTTCAATTAAATCTTCATATCTGGAAGAGATTAAATTAATACATCTGTGGATAAACATTTATTAAAAAGAAAATCTGTGTATGTGTGTATGTATGTATGTATGTTATTTTATCATCAACTTGCAAAAAAAGTATAAAAATGAACTTAGACCACTTTCAAAACATGACGGACCACATAATCCGATTAATTCTATAAATAATTAAATATTAACTTATCTTCATTTTAGTTTAAAATAAACAATAATAATGATAAAATTTATAAATAATTGCAATCACAACCTCATGCCTCCTAAAAAAAAAGAAAAAACAGCTCCAATTAGCTCAAAAAATCTTATCAATTTATATTCTTACCAAACAAATCACGGAACTATTCAAAGTATCTATACATAAGTATCTCATTTCGGACACGAAAAACTGACGTCAAATCAAATGTGATAATGGGTTTATAATCTAATATTTTCTGTCAATAAACAAACTCGGAACAACGTGCGTAAAATATTTAAATATGTATATACCTACAAAAAGAAATAGCCCTTTAAAACCTTTCTCTAAGCCCTGAATGTGATCAGTCTAAGTATATGCAACACTGCCATTATCTTTACTTTGTTTATCTTGACAAAAGCTTTTAGCACGTTTTCAAAAAAAAAAAAAAAAAAAACAAACTTAAAAAGGATTGGCCAACCAACAAACCCTGTACGTGCTAATCACATAAACTTATAGACATTTTTATTTCGGACAGAAGCTGTATTCAGTCGATTTGCTCGTGTTGAGCCTATTTGCTTAGCTATAGATAAACAAACAAATACGAAACTTGACATAAACAACCTAATTATAGTTTTAGAAGTTGATTTTTGTTAGTTGACCCTATCCGGACAGCAAACCAAAAAAAAAATACTCATTGCCAAAAGTGTTGATCATGTTTCTTCAAATATAGTAAGTTGGATAGCAGTATGATATCTTCGCAAGATCGTTAAATTTTTGGGCCCGCAAAGATAGAAGTGCGAACCTATACACTTTTGCGTTCTCATAGGAACATAAATATAAAAGAAGATTAGATACTTTCTGTTTTAGAGTAAATTTGCACTTAATTAAGGCCGCACTCTGTTCAAACTATAAACTCCCCTGCTCTAATCAGTACGATAAATAATTCCAAGTTTGGGAGCATATACTATATGTACGTACTACTACGGCGAGGTCTGATCGGATAGCAGCTATAGGGATGGGACTAAGTTAGTTTTAATCGAGCTGTGTATTTTGCGCACGTACGCAAGTCTATGCCAACGATACTTATTTCGAGGTCTCCTAGATATCGTAAGCTTGTTGTTTATTATTGTTATTTGTCTAAGTTACTTTAAAAATAAAAGGAAAAAAGTAGATGAATTTTAAATAATGAGAGAGCTCAGTATGTACAGACTGAAAAAAGTATCTTTTTATATTTATGCTTATGAATAGATTATTTAGCCTAAATTAAGCTTGATGTATAGAAAAGAATTAGCTTGTTTTGATGTTTTGAATTCAAAGTTCGAAGCTGATAAGAAAATGCTTGCTTTTATTTTATTACTTTATGTCTGGAACTAATGGGTTCGACTATATTGCTTATTCAGTTATAGAAACACATAAATATGTCCGAATTTGTATTTGGTACGTCTGACCAGATGGCTCGTTTTACGGAACAGAGTATGCACAGAGAATTTTTGTAATTGTTGTTTATTTAACGAAGCTTATCATTTGTCGACAATTTATGAAAGGAGAATATTATAAATATGTATATATAACGACTATGGTGATAAATATAGTAAGATTGATCGAGTACTTTAGCACGTAGTATGAAGAGATTTTTGAGTCGATGAACTTAATAAGAAGCCCTTCTGAGTTTTGGATCATGGTCTTTTGAATTTATTTTAAGAAAATTGTATTTTAATTTTTTATCATACAAATATAAATCTAATCAACAATAATATACCTACTTTAAAGAGCTATTAAAAATGCTTGTTGGTTCAATATAGTTGATAAACAATAATTCAAATCTAACCTCAAAAAAGTTTCATAAGCCAGAGTTGCGAGATATTATAACATATTAGTATAACAGAGAACTTGTTCGGTCTACGTTTAAATTTTTTGAACGGATGTTGCATAATGTACATTGTACATGTTAAATCATCTATTTACTAAAGGAATACAATAGTAAACGATTCTTCTTAAAAAAGAAATGTAGTTTTTCAGTTGCATAATCTGACGGAAATTTTCGAGGGCGAATAAATTCACCCAAAATGTTTTGAGTGACGCCTATAAAATCTGATTTATGGATTTTCTTGATCAAAAATCATTTTTAAAATTCGTCGATGCTCATGAATTTATACAATTCATTGTACAGATAAAAATAAAACACCAAAAGAACCAAGTAAGGTAAACTGGATGAAAAAGGGGCACATTTATTATTTATTTTTAAAGAATCGTCTCTCATTAGAACTTTGGCAGTTCTTCCCCAAATTTTGTTAAGAAGAAGATGGTTTCTGAGACATATTTTACAAAATCATCTTTAAAAAAGAAAAATAAATATCAAAAGCTTGATGGTCATACCCACAATAAGTACTCACTTTCTAAATACTACATCAATACCTGGTTTCTTAAAACAATATTTAATGGCTATTATAGGGATTGACGTTTTCTATTACCTGTGTAGTTCACAGGGTATAAACCAAAGAAAATGCATTGTAAGCCAATTTCATTGCACTTTGTTCAGTTCACAAACACAAAACACAATACGTCTCCTCTTCTTCTCTTTCTCTTTAATTGTCTCTTTGCAAATACTTGAGCCGGGTGATAATTTCCACTAATTTATCACCTATGTTCAAATATAGGTACCACTACATAATCGCACTTCCACTTAAAGGTCTTTTACCTCTCTCGGTCGCATGTTTTCCCACCTACGTCTCTCTGATGATGTTTTGTCTTAAACGTTAATCTTGGTATATTATGTACATCTTCACTTTGCAAAGTGTGCGGTGATGTGTAAATACAAAAAATGTTCATCGCCGCCACCGCAGTGCCACCGGCCACCTCTGCTATTCGCACACGGTAGCAATAAAATGCCTTTCAACCTTTTGCCTAGCTGCATGTGTATATAGACGTATGTATCTTTAAATTGTTTAAAATTTAATTGAAATGCCAAAAGCAAGAGAGAAAATAAGGGAAATTACTTAGAAATGTTTAAAAAAACAAAAGAAACAAAACATTTCAATTCCCATTCGCAACAAAATAATTGCACTTAGCAACAATGCCATCAGCGTCTAAGTATCTCAGCCTCAACTTAACTTACAGTTAAATCAAAACCAGCAAAACAAACAAATTGAAAATAACTCGCCAAACAGTCAGATAAAAAAATATATATAAAAAAAGAAAAAAACGTTCGTTAAAAATGAGGGTGGAGGAGCGGGCATTGTCATCATTTGGATGGCAATTGTTTGCAATTGAAACACGTCTCGTTCTGCAGCAAGTTGCTGCACATACAACACGTTCGGTTCATATTGAGTTGACCATCATGCGTTTATTTGTAAGCTAATTTACAAATATGTACATGATTTAGTCGAATGAACTTGCTTTTGTGACTTGCGGAACCAAGAGGTTTCAAATTATCAGGAATAAATTTGATTATAAAATCTAAAAAAAAAAAAAAACAAAAATTATGTTTTATTTGTCAGATTCTGAATAAGCCATTTTTTCAGGAAAACTTAGGTATGTTTCTTCTGAAAATTTTATTCATGGAAAATTGGTGTTAATTGTACGAACTCTTTAATTTGCTTTATATAATTTTTTTTAATTTTAAATAAATCTGAAATAATTATCATTCAAACATTTGTATAATAGCTGATGTATGTACATATGTACGTACTGTTGTTTTTTTACAAGTTCAGAAGTGGGGTACCCTGAAGTGTCATACGCATCTGTTTACGTTAATATTTTGTTTCTAAAATTTCAGAAACTTGCTTTTAAAAATAAAATAAAATGTTTTATGAAAATAAATGAAATTAGTTAAAAAACAAAAGTTAACAACTTATAAAATAAAAGACTTCGACATATCGGGACAAATAAGAATACATACAACTCTATAAACTATTATCTTTCTGCCATGATTTTATTAATTTAATCACGTGAATATTTTTTTGTCGAATCCATAACTTGCTGTTAGTCAACCTAGGAATAGCATTTTTATGATCATGAAAATTGTAGTGAGTGCTTTTATATGACGTGTGATCATTTGCGAAATGCGTGATGCAAATTTTGTACGTGAAAGTCGAGTTCATTAGCCACTACTTGGTTTGATTTTTTAAAGTTAGTTTGTTTTTAAGTTTTATTTGAATATACAAATAAAAAAATAAAAGTTGTAACAGTTTTTTATATATACGCATATTTCACCCTCTTTCACTTCCTAAAAATTTGAGTGCTCCAAATATAGGATACGTTTAAGGAAATTCAGTTTTGTTATTGTTATTTTTAAGTTTTGGCATTTCTTTGTACAATTTTCCTGTGCTAATCTTTTAATTGTGTTTATTTTTGCAAGCGTTAGGGAAATTTCGTTTACTTTTGGTAACAGGGTTAAACAAAAAATTAATAAAATAATATAATCTTTTAATTATTTATTAAACTTCAATACCCCTATTTATAAAAATTCTTAATCATCTTCTAATTCAGTGATCATAACTAAAGCATTGATCAAAAATCAATTTACGAATTAAAATATCTCATTAATAAACAATAAACTAATAATTCACATAAAGTAGCAAATCTTAACGAAAATCTACTACATTCGCCAAAGAGTATTATTTACACATATAACTTTTCACAAAGTATTAACTATTGCATACACAATTTC
The DNA here is from genome assembly GCA_951394125.1 of Epistrophe eligans. NCBI lineage: Eukaryota > Metazoa > Arthropoda > Insecta > Diptera > Syrphidae > Epistrophe > Epistrophe eligans. The sequence goes on from OX596031.1 coordinate 1,910,341, forward strand.
CCATTTGAGCTTGTAAATTACATACATACGTGTGTCAGTGGCACTGCGTTCTTTGTTTTTTTAATCGTTTTTTTCTTTTCGTGATTGAACGATATATTTTCAATCTAATTCTCAGATGCTCTAGGTGCTAGGATGTTGTTGGCTTGATGGGTTTTAACGTGAAACATCATCGGGGTTAAAGTTGAAACTTTATCTTGGTTTTGCCAACGTTGGTCTCATTTATATTACAGATATAATAATTAATATTATGAGTTCGTCACTCTCTTTATCTTCTAATTCTGTTTTCGTTAATTTTATTTGTGTTAATTTATAGTAGATTTCTATTCATAGTTTGCAATAAAAACATAGTTTGAACATTTTTATTGATTTGCCATAAAATGTCCCAAAACAAAAACTAAATACTATACAAATTTAGTATAAGTTAAGACAACTGATAACTGGTTTCAATTTGGTTTGAGACTATTTCTGAATTCAGATTAAAATAGTTGAATTAAATTCTCCTAAATTTAAACAAACAATAATAAAAAATCAAACAAAATCACTCTTATAGCACGTGCATATGTAGGTATAATGATTTGATTTGCAAAAATAAAAAAAAAAACAAGTTTCAAATCAAATGTATGTATGGATCCTAAAAATACATTAAAACACCCCGATAAAAAATATAAATAAAAAAAAAAATAGTCAAAGGCATGTGAAGATAATAGTATTCCCATAATTATAATCCGATAAAGGTGTGTGAATCTAACATTCTACCTCATCTATTTGCCTTTCCCGAACTGAACATAAATTATTTATGTTCATGAAGAGTTTTGTTGCACGCTTTGAATTTTGTATTTATATTCTTTGCAATAAAAATTAGCATACCACTAATCACGATGATGGTATAATGAGCGGAGCCTATATTATCCGTATCATGAAGCATGCAAATGATTGCTGATATCAATTCGCTTCCTCGAGTTCCAAATTTATTTACAATCACCAAACCAATCAATCTATAAACACTAATGGAGTTTTCTATACTCATTGCTCCCCTAACGCACGATTGATCGATAGATAAGATTGTGATTTTAAATATAATTTAGCAGATCGTTATATAACAATTACCAGTATAAGTACGTGCAAGGAATTTGCTTACTTTGAAAATACAGAGAATAAAAAAAAAACAAAAAAAAGATCAACGCGTTGTTTAAAAAAAAAACTAATAAACAGACAGAGTAAAGTACCCAACACAGTGCAACACATGGTTGCCTCATGTTAGCAATTTCTTTTCTACTCTGATGCCTGAGAGACATCGAAAAGCAGCCTTCCTTATTTAATTTTTCTAATATTATTTTAGCAAAACAAGATATAAATTCCAAAACATTCCGGAAACAAAACCTTAATAAAAAAAATCCACACATATAACATTTTAAATGAATTTATGGGCTCCGTAGTTTGATGAAAATGAATTAAATTAAAATGCCAGATTGGGTCGCAAGTATTTGTAGCTGTGATTTTTTTTTCGTTAAAATATGTGGAATTTTGTTTGTAGTGTGTCAATTTATTTACTAAATTAAAATCTTGATTTCGAGTACACCTTAATTAAAGTGAGATAAAATATGAATTATCTTTTATCAGTGAGCAGAAATCTTATGGATAAACCAAAATTGAAGTTAATTCATGTTAATTAGCTAATTCACCCAAGTAGGCTGATTAACGACTAAAGAAAAAGAAAACAAACCCTATAGCCACACATATGTTATTTACAAGCTCAAATGAGAAAGTGTATGGAAAGGTTCAAACTTTTTGACGAAGCTTATGTGTGCAAACAAAAATACGTGAATTAGAAGTTAATTGTTTATTAATAAGTGAATTAATTTTTAATCAAAGTTTTAGTTAATTTGTGAAAAAGAAGATAATAAAGTATTTTTTTATTATAATAGGGGTGGTAAAGTATTAATAAATTATCTTCTTTTAATAAAACATATATTAACATTATATTTTTTAATTTTAATTTTTAGTACATTTAACAACAAACCTGATTTTAGGATTAAGATACTTACACACCAAATTGAGTAAATTGCTAAGCAGTTCTTTCAAGCATCTTTAACTTGCCTTAAATGTCTATTTCCATATAAAATTCAGCTTGCAGTTTGTGAAGAGAAACCAACTTTTTCAAATCTTCGGTGGCCGCCGCCGCGCCGCCACCGTCCCTGTCCGCACCGTTTAGTTCATAATAGTTCATTTATTATTTTATTTTTTTGGCCACACGCGAATTCACTTCGAAGCCCTCGCTGCCTTGATGGCTTATCATCATATTGTCATATCCCACACCCACTTTGGATTTCTATTAAATTATTTTTTTTTTTTTTTTGAAAATAAAATTCAAATTATGGTGTCAAACACCTCGTTTGGATAAATTTAAATCTTTGTTTGCGAATTCTATGCAATTTCTATATTATTATTATTTTTTTTTTTTTTGTGATTTGAATTATTTTTATTGAGTCATGTGAGTATAAGAAAAGGTAAAATGGAACAAGTTGAATATATCAAATAAACCAGAAATACTACCACATGGACTTGGGCATAGTAAGATCATCATCATCATCACTGCACAAATGGAGTTATAGTTTGTTTTTTATTTATTTATCTTTTTAAAGGCAGATTAAATTTTTTGTCAACAAATACGTGCTATTGTTGTGCGAAAAATATATTACTTTTAAATAAATATACATAAGAAAGAAAAATAAATAAAATTAATTTGAAAAACGTGTGATTTGTAGAGGTATAATTTTGTGTGTCTATACGAAAATTAATTAAATTAATGAAATGATGATTGATAAATGGGGTCAGTGTCTAAAATGATTTTAACAATATATATATTTTTGCAGTGAATATTATTAACGATTAGACGAAGGACATAATCTTTTCTGTCTTGATATTTTTCAAAAATATTTTAATTATTTTGTTAAAATTCTTGATAGGCATCAATTCAGATTTAAAAGTTATTTCTTCTTATTTTTTTATTTTACAAAATGCATATATAATTTTATTTTATTAAAGTGGGATTTTTATCATCACAGACTTACAGATGGACATTATAAATTAATTTCTTTATCTGTAAATTAAAAAATAAGAAACACCCTACGTGGACTCTTTTTAATATATGTATGAAAAAAAAAATAAAATTGCTCCTTATCTTCAATATTTTCCAGTAACTGAACTTAAGCTAAATAGAAAACAATCTTCTGGTTAAAATAAATTAAAAAAAGAATACTATCATATAGTTAAGTTTTATTTTCAGTAGGTATGAGTCAGCAAAATTATAATTTACATATAGCTTTAGTCACTCAAAGCCTTATCATTAGGCTTACTGACAAAAATATGCCTTTCTTAATGTTTCATCTTGATATTTGAATTTATTTGAATAATAAAACACTTTGGGATAACTATCATAGTAGAATTTTGTTTATCATTTATGTATTTACCTACTTTATGCTTTCGAATTCTGGTTTTCTTAATTTATTTATATAGGTGAAGCCATTGCTAAAAGTTTGTATGTAAATTAATACTCAACTCACTTTCAATGGAGGGCTGTTGAGTTTTAATGAAAAAGAATTAAAAAAAAGTCAAGTGGCATCACTTCAATTATTTTTTAAATGTTGATTTTTTTTTTAAATTTTGCATTCTAAATTACTTTTATAGTGTTCATCGATAGAAATTGGTTATTCATGGTTTCATATATGACTTTGTATGTAACATACAACTTTAACCCAGTGTTAGGCGGAGGGACTTAATTTTCTTAACAAGAATTTACAACACTTTGATATTTTTTGAAGATGATGCGATCAAAGTTTGGAATTCATCATTTTTTCTCTGGAGATTGTTTTAAAAATTTATACAGAACTATGTATATCTACCTATTAAATTTCGTGTTTTTGACTTAAAATTAATAAGAACATTGAATTTTGAGCACAAAACTAGTACTTAATTAGGTACGTTAAATTTTGAAAAAAATTAGTTTAAAGTTTTGAGTTTGGAAATTAATTTTTTCAAAAACTGTTTACTAGAACAGTTTTTTGTCACACGTTATGCGAATCAATCTGTATAATAGATGAATTTCAATTCATTTTCTTATTTTGTTTTATGAAAAAGTTTATCTTTCCTGTTGTACCTTACCTACTATACTGTTCCTATCTAGAAAAAAAATCGAAATAGTTAGATGATTCATTAAAGGTATGTCTACCTCTACACTACAATTGCCATATACAATATTGTCTCGGCGGCGGTTGGAATAACCACACACCATCATTTCATTGCGAAACCTTCTAATTTGCAATGTCAAACTATGATTCCTGTGGCTCAGTGCATCCATCCGCATGCATGCATCTCCACAAAAGTCGGTCCAATTAAAGCTTAGCAAAAATAAAAGCAAAATCAAAAGCAAAACAAACACAAAATTCAAATTCAAATTCAAATCCTATCAAAACGAAAACACCCTCTCGATTCATGAAATTTTCTATAGGCATAGGAAGGTATTCCCTGAGTACCGTAAACCGTATAAACCGTATACCGCTATAATACACCAAATGGGATTCACTTGAAGCTGAAAATTATTTGCATAATTCCACAATCCACACAAATACACGCTCAACTTTGTGTCGAAAACCGAAAATCACGAGAGCGCGTAACCCCAAAACAAGCCAGAAATTATCAGCGTCAAAGAGTAAAGTGCCGATTGTTCGTTTCATTCCCTTCTGCTCTGTGCTGGTTGCTGCATCTGCTGCTGCTGAGTGCTGATGCTCCTGCCACACCCAGTGCTAGTAGATTCTATATACGTTTGAAACGCTTCAGCTTCATATCTAAAAGAGACGAATTGCTAGATACTTTGCCTTGAAAATCATCTCGGTTAAGATACGTTTGCTTGCAGTAGATTGGGTATAGGTATACATTGATATGCCTAAAACTATGCCTCGCCGCCCGTATGCTCCAACACTCCACTCCAGATGCAACCAAATGCGAAATGCAAATAAATTAGATTTTTATTCAAATTAAAGCCAATGCACGAGATTTTTGCAGTGCGGTTGATTTGTTGATTCGATGCGCGCAGCGCACTCTTCGGCATCACGACGGCAGGAGGTGAATCCGCCCAACCTTACCATCAGCCTCCCGATTCGATATGCTGCAGGCTTCAAATTCAAAATAATAATATAAAAAAAAAAAAAAAACAGTTGGAAAAATTACAACACACAGAGGAGCAGAAAAATCATTGCAGGTAATTATTTATGTATACACATAAATTTTCCGAAATTTATTATGACTTGGGAGCATATAAATCGCTCTATGGTGATGCGATGGCCGCCCCCTTCTGGGCCGCGCCCGACCACTCACCCAGCCCCAGAGCCACACAGAGACGCGTATTCGAGCTCAGTGATTCGTGCTCGTTGCGCGAACCTCAGTTGCAGATTATTGCGAGTCGAGTTGCAAGGAAAATAATTTATTAAACATTTTCTAAACTTTATGGTTTTGGGCCAGTTTGGCTTTTTCAACTTTTCGGTTGCTAAAGCTGAATGCTCAATGCTGGTGCTGGTGTTTGGTTGGAAAATCACCCGATTAAAACAAAATTGAGAGAGCGAAAAAAAGTTGCATATATGCAATCGACTTTCGGTCGGTGGTCGGTGGTCGGTGCGGTGCGGTGGTAAATTTGGCAATTAGACGGGAGCCGACTTGCAGGGCAGCATCAGAATCAGATTCAGATTCGAATTCATATACATACATACATATTCACTATTCAGAGGCTATTCAACTGGCTGGAGTTGCGGAGCTGGGTGAATTTTAATTGCAATCGAATTTTTGCACTGATGGGATGTTTCGCATTCGCATACCTATAAAACTGGTATCCCCGAATGCGAATTGGCTTATTGGTTGTAACCGGTAAGGGACAACGACAACGAGTATTCGAGTATACGAACAACGATGCTGGTTATAATATCGCTGCGAATATCGGACTCGATTCGAGTTGTTTTCCATTTTGGGAAACTTAATTGTTTTTGACGTGCATTAAGATATAATATCATTATTGTTTTTGTCCACGATAGAGACGCTTTTATGTTGTTGTATATTAGGGGTAATAACATGTGGTTTTGGCTGATTGAGGAATTTATTATATTCATTTGGTCAAATTATTGTGAGAATTCGAAAAGAATCGTATAGCTATAGTGGGTTAAGTTGAAGAAACTCATAATAAAGATCAGGTTTTTCATTCGTGTATATCATTTAGACGAATTTGTTTGTTTTTATTATAGCCTTTGATTTGAAGGTGAAATGAATTAGTTTTTGTTTTTTTTTTTTGATATGGTTATTATTAAATATTATTGTTTGACGAAAATAATATATACGCTCAAGGTATACAAAGCATATTTATTTTAAACTCGTTTTTATCAACAAAAATTTTGTATTTAGGTTTAGTTTATTAGATATTATAGAATTTATTAGGTATTTAAAGATTAGCTGATGAGGGTTTTCAATGAAACACGCCCATATTAAAATAGGTACGCTGTACATAGTTCGACAGAATTTTGACACCGATTTATTTTTCTAAGAATCTACGATCTTTTGTGAATTTATATTTTAGAATGTCATCATAAGAAATCACACGAGGTATGCCGACAATGTTGCGAAGAATTAATAGTAGATATACAGGAAACTTAGTTAAAAACACTTGTTTTTTAATGAACAGACAAAAAGAGACCGATTTTTCAAATTCGAACAAAGCTGTGCACGCCTTAACTTTTACGTCTTAACACTTATTCGCAAGGCAATAGAATCTGAAAAAACGTGTTTGAACGCCCTTAAACTTTGGACCTGGTCTGAATTCAATGTTAAGTTATTCACTTAACATTGAATTTTTCAGATTCTATTGCCTTGCGAATAAGCTAAATTAACTACCTTGATATTTCTTCGAAAAGAACTGATACTTTTCGAGCAACTGAATTTCAACACACAAAATCAAAAACCATGTCACAATTTAGTCTGATAATGCTTATTTTATAGGTATATAGATAAAATAAAACTCTTCACCAAAATTCAGCTTTTTCAAAATTTTTTGGAAGTTAAAGTCAAATTTTTCCTAGACTAAGCTATGACAATGACCTTTTGCACTAAATAAAGTTTTAAACTATATTCTATTCCTTACGAAGCATGAGATTTTTACTTTTTAAACAAAATAAAAAAAAACAAATGTTTGGATGTTTTTGGTCATGGATGAAATTCAATCTAATTCTTTGACACATTCCAAGAACATTCGAAAATATTGTCATTGCGCTCTTCCTCTCACTGTCTTCTTTTGATTCGTTTCGATTGTGTTCTTGATCGTTTTACTTTTATTTTTCAATTTTATTTTCTACCTTAGCTTTTGCACGTCCGTCGTCCAGCGCATTCAGCTGCAGCAGCATCCTTGGATTCGGATGATGTGGGCAAGTTATTACCACCAGCTTCCATATGACAAGTGAGCCATTGCGACTGCTGTCACCTACACTATACAGTATACACGTACCACCAGAGATGACAGTCCCATTTGACATTTGCACTTTTGTTATCTTGCAATTTCTAAAGGCGTCATGCATTCATGTCAAAAAGTGTTTCCAACAAAAACCCAAATAAAGGACGAAATAATAAAAAAAATAACCAACAACCGACCCTCTGTCGGTTGGTCAAGTATATTTTTTTGTCTTTTTCATCAGGACATCACCATAAGAGAGAGAATCTTGTTTATCTGTGGTATATCAGACCTACCTCACCTCTTGCCATCTGGCGTTCGTTCGTACATATTCTTGACAATTCCCGAAAGTGTCAAACAATGCGAAATGCAGCGAATTCCCATCGCATCATCATCGTCGCCTTCTGCTTCGTCCATCCTTGTAACTCTTGTGGTGGAAGTTTTGTATAACTTTAAAAAAAAAATCATTTGTAAGTCGTCCTTTTTTAACGGAGATGGACTTGACACTGATGCATTCAAAGTGATGGACAGTCACCAACAACAATAACAAAATTTTAAAAAAGAAAACTGTCACTTTGTGAAGTTTGATATTTTTTTGTTTTCGATTTATTTCATCAATTTTATGTGCTGTTTTCCATTGGAAAAGCGCAAGGCTGGCTAAACAGTAGTTAAAAATTGAATGAGCCCCTGCCTGTAACAATTAACATCCGAGAGCACATTATCCTTTTCGCAAATACAAAATGATGGTAGGATATTAAATTACAATTAGCAAAAGGTCACACAAAAATAAAAAAGAAGATCTTTGAAGAACCTAGAGGGTTCCTTTGTAAAAGTTTTTTTTTTTTGGAAAAGTTGTCATCCTTAACAAAAGGGCGAAGAAGAGTAACGATGACGAAAGGGACAAAAGGGCGGATTGTATTTTCTTCTTAAAAGTTTTTTTTTATATTTTTTGTTATTCTCTGCGGTGCGGGATAATTGAATAAACGACATATAAGAAAAAAATTATATAATTTTATCATTCGCTGCGGTGTAGAATTAAATTTTAATCAGTTCCTTTTTTTTTTTTGTTGGAAACAGAGAAAGGAACAATTCTTCTGGATTTGGGGGTTATTTTTCGAGTATGTATTTGGTTATTTTTAAAGAAGGGAACTCGACAACGAAGAAGACGACGACCGCCAATGAAGATTTAGTTGACTGAATTAATGATCTGATGAGTGGTTTCAATGGGTTTATATTCCGTAAAGATTACCCATTACGGCCATGCAGGGTTTAATGAAGGTGAGGTGTGAAAATTTATATGTGTGTAAGTCGTTCTTCCGACAGATGTCGGAATCGGATTTAATTTTGTCCCTAATTTGAATGGTTATCAATCACGATTTGCAAATCTTTATTGTGTGGAAATTCTTATAAGAGCTTCTGTTTTGATGCGCAGAAAAGTTTTGGTATACCTACTCGTATCTATGTATGTATATTGTATATATCTTGATCGTTAATCAGACAAAAAGTGTTTACATTATAAAACGCTTCTGCATTACGTCTCTTTACATTTATGATTGATGAAGATAATCTTCGATTGTGATGTATAAATAGTGATTGATAACCAAGGATTTTTGTAAATTCTTTAGAAAGGCGAAATTTGAATACACGGAACACATTTAAATTAACCGAAATACGCATTAGGTTTTAAAGCTATAACTGTTTTTTTTTAAATAATAAAATTTTAAATATAAGAATGATTAAATGAATTAATAAATATTTGTATACAATTTTTTTTTAAATTAAAACTAAATTAAAATTAAATATTCTAATATTCTAATATAACAAGAGTAAATTCTTAAATTGTATATAGATATAAAATATATATAACTTGATATTTGGCAGAATGACAGGGTCTTTTAAAGGAAAATTGTAAATTTAAATTTTTTTTTAACTCAGGGGTGTGGCTTACACCCATTTTCTCAGAATTTTATTAATAGTATGGAGCAGTTCTGATTGATGAAATTTGGAGCGGTAGGGCTTGAAGTGCATACAAAGGAAAAAATTGAAAATTTAAGCTTTTGCATCAAGGAGGCGTGACATACACCCACTTTTTAACAATTGTTATCATTCATGAAAATTAGTAGAGCAGTAGGTCTTGTAGGATAAAAAAGGTAAAAAACTAGTGAACAATAATAAGAAAAAGATTTCAAAAATAATGAAAGTTCGGCGGCCACACTTTGAAAATTTCGTACACAAATATAAGTAAGTCTGAATATTTATTTAACTTCGTCAACTGATGTGAAGAGAGTAATTGAAAAATTCAGCGATTTTCTTTTATCCATTAAGAAATGGAATCGTTTTTTAGCACTGAATTATATTATTTTTTTAACAAAAATGTCTGAAATCTTGAAAAAACTTTTCATTTCATTAAAACAATCAAACACATTGTAACGGGAAATAATTCATTAAAAATTTTCCATTTAATTTTTTTTTCTGTCACTCTGTAAAGAGGATATTTAGTTTCAACCAAAAAAACACTTAACCCAACCAAAAAATCTCAATGTGAAATTTACTAAGGAAAATCGCCAAGTTGAACAATTTTCGTTTGGATTTTTTATGTATGTATGTATATTGTATATGTATGTAGATATGTGATATTATGTACCTACATATCGCAAGGTGATGTTTGTTTGTTTTTTTGTGTGTTATTTTAAGATCGTTTCTTCTTTTTTTTCTATTTAATTTTCAAAAACAAACCAAGTAAAATAAATAGAATCAAAAAAAAAAACCAAACAACCAAGTATATGTACATACATATAGGTATATCTGAAAAGACCAACAGTGTTAGGATAGTCGATAGCTAACCACATAGCTATCGACCAACCGCACCTCGATTCCCCGCCTAATCCCCTTTAAACATCTATTTCGAATCCATTAGGTGACAAAGCGCGGAAGACAGTAGCCGCCGTTTTCTATTATAACACTCTTTGTACATAAAGCAAGATAAGTTTTTATCTCATGCTATGGCAATGGGTTTACTTTTAAGTCACCATTAAGCGCTTGGGGCTACTCTAAGCAGCCGATAGACGAACGACTGACTTGAGACGATCGACGAGCGACGAGCGACGATCGAATCGACTGAGTAATGGAGTTGGATATAATAGGGGTCCAGAAACTGGTCCCAGGTCTGAGTTTTTTTTGTTGCTTTTGAATTTAAATAGCTTGAGGCTATAAGACACCTTTGTTGAAGCAACACATACCAAATGAAAGAAATGAAAAAAATTGAAAAACAAAAAAAATCATGTAACAAAAAAGCAAACAAAATGTAAAAGCAAAAAAAACATACCTTTAAGAAAACGACACAAAAAGAGGTGCGGTTTGTTATTGTACTTGGGATTTGAAATCGAGTGCTGTAGCGGTTTGGTCTTCATGGATATAGTGATTGAACAGTGTGGTCAAAAAGCGGAAAACATAGTTCTATATATTGGAAATGAATTTTTATTGGAGTTGAGTTTCTATAGTATTAGCCCCTGGCGTAATAGTTAGTCCGTTGGAATGTTACGCCAAAGGTCTTGGGTTCGATTCCCAGCCTATACCTACCACCTAAAAAAGAGAAATGTTTTTCACGGGTTACTGCCTCTTGCGAGGAATTGACAAATCCTCCAAGAGTATCTCTTTTAATAAAAAAGTGCTTCTCACCCTAGCCGTTCGGATTCGGCAGAAAATTGTAGGTCCCCATTATTCCTGCCCATAACACGCACATAGGAATGGTTGAGAGTTGTAGGTCACTAGGCCCTTGTTCTACACGAGCTGTAGAGCCGATTAATTTATTTATTTTGAGTTTCAATAAAGGCCCATACGTCTTATTATCAATCCATTTCCTTCTAGGAGCACTAGGTACCCATAAAAATCACTAATGTGATTTTTTAAACTGAAAGATAAGATTTTTAACATCAATAAAACATACTCGGTTTCTAGGTAACTGTTTTTTGAAAGTGACAAAGGACCAACTTTGAGCAAAGAGACTTCATGACAGCAAAAAAATTAATGAGTAAAAGATAAAATTTTTGGGATCGGCCTTGTCAGTTCGTCAGTTTCGAAAGACAAGTTGAAATCTTGCATAAAATTGGGAGCCATTTTAACATTTTTGAATAATTAAAAGATACATAAATATGTATGGTATGTATGTTTAAAAAGAAAAACTTTGTCGGAAAAAAATAACAAAAAAAATCGTTTAGAAGGTTTCTGTAATTTTTCCGACAGATTTTTGTTGTTGAAAATTTCGTCTTCTTTTCGCCACCACACTCTGAAAATCCATCGCCGCGCCGCCACCGGCCGTATAGCAAAAGTTATTTGTTTGACTTTATACCTTCCTATATAGGCTTGGGGTCTCATGAGTGTGTTGTTTATCAATCAATTCATTGTCAACGCTGTTCAACTGTTACAAAGCAACCCCCTGCGCTCGCACTCATTACTTCAATCCAAGCTAAGCTATATACACAATACACATGTCGTCTCTCTACCTTTGGTGTGCCTTAGGTGCTAGAGAGGTGTCACCTCTGCAGACCTCGAACGATGAGTGTATCCAGCTCCACAGTACCGATGGATTGTTGATCGTTTCGTTTCGTTTCGTAGGTATAGCCAATGTGCGATTGTGTTGTTTTTCGCCAGAAATTCAGCGATTTTCTTATGAATTCAGTAATTCTTTGGATGCGTCCGTTACGTCTGCATCCCCGCTCTACCAACTCCGACTTACAACGGGTTTTCTGTGAGTTGCTTGGCTGTAGACTTTTATCGGGTCGTTAAAGTTGAGCAAATAGTAAACAACCAACAGAGGCAAACCTTACGATTTGTATCGTATCGTCGTCGTATCGTATGTTTGTTGTTTTTCTGTTTTTCTTTTTGTTATCATTTCTTTTTTTTTCTTTGATCATAATATTATACACAACTCGTATGATTTTTGTTGTTGTTATTGTTGTTTGAAAACACAATGGATTGAAAACGTGTTTTTTAGATCTTTCAAGAACTGTTCTAACTCCTTTTATTGAGTTTTTAGATTTTGATAGAAGATTTCTTAAGTAAATGGAAACAAATTTTGGTCAATTAAAACCATTGTTACCTGCCTAATTTATAAAAGAAAATATATTTATTCTGTTTCAGAAAAATTACCTTTTGTCTCTTATCAATTTAATTTGTCTTGCTTAATTTTTCTTTGGGTACTTAAAGGCCTTCAACTTCAACAACGATTAATTTTCCTTTGAAATTTTTCCACATTTAATTTGGATATTTCTATCGTTTGGGTGAAATTCGTATAATGGTACCTATACTCTCCGACTCTATTTCTGATTTTATTTTAAAATAATATTTACGAAATAGGTAGGTAGGTATCTACCTTCATTTAGGTATTGGTAGGTACAACTGTCTACCAAGTACATTGCACACATTTTAAGCATCACTATTTTAAATACAAACCTTATGTTTACGGCATTGCGATGACTGAAAGAACACAACACATTCGAATTTTAATAAAGGAAAACTACAGACCACTTGGTTGCAGTCACGTACAAATCCTAACAAATTTAAATATAAATTTAAATTTAAAATATAAATACAACCTGATAACAATTTTAAGGGAATAGGAGCGAAAATAGTCATAAGAAGTCGCATTTAATTATCGGTCTTGATCCATAACCGAGTGATTCGTATAAAATGCGACAAAAAGCGAAAGCGTGTAGTTTGGTCGAGACAAAAAAAAAAATCTTAAGGGAGGGGAGTATTTTTGAACCCATTTAGACGGGAGCGGTGCAATTTTCTAAAAACTTGATTCGAAACAAAAAAAAACTATTAAAAACAACACTACTTCCAAAAAATGATATAGCTTTTTTAAGCCAGAAAAACAATCTAATCTACCATTTTTATATCAAGTTGTTTTTGAAAAAATGAATTTTCAAACTCAAAATTTTGAGAAAAAAAAAATGAAAAATTTTACCATTGTTAGTATTTTTTATATTTTAATATTCAAATGCTCTTATCAATAATTAGGTACCTTATCAAATACAAAAATCAAACCGTCATAGTTAAACTAATAAATAAACATTTTTAGTTATATGTAGGTTAAGAGATACATATCATTCTCTTAACTCTTAATCGCTTGTGTGTGTCATGATTAAAGTTCCATTTTATTTGATCAATGAAGATGAATTCCAAGCTATTTCGAACAATGTCTAACTAGTCAAATAACTAGTGAACACTGAATACGGCTGCAAATGCTTAAATATGACGTCTAGTTTTTGAGAAAATTGAAAGTGAGTTATTAAAAAAAATTAATTTAACTACGAAACAACCAATGAATTTTAAAGAAGAAATAAAATAGTATTTAATATTGATGCAAATCAATTTTATAAATAATGTCCACACTCAGCCTCACACTCTCCTAACCTCCTTAAATTTCGGAACACAATCTTTGGACATAAACTGAACGGACTGACACTGACGCCCGTCAATTTGGCGTCACTTCACCGATCTATTCACGGATGAGTAAGCCTGAGGGCGAAATTCGAGTTTTAATTCGACTTTGGGTTTGGTTGGGCTGCTGATGGTTAAAGTGAAAACCCAGTAGCCGGTTGTTGTGTGAGTCGTTGTCGTCGTTTGGTAATCTGTTTCGCCTTTCGTTCGTGTAATTTTCTTTCTTTTTTTATTTTACTATTTTTCATCCATCAATCTTGGTTTGAAGTAGAAAATAATTAAGATTATGAATCTTAAATTCAGTCACACACACTACCATAAACCAAAAAAAAAAAAACAAACAAAATAGCCAAAAGGGTTTTTCGTTCGAAAGACCCTGCAGAGATTATTCTAATTATATTAATATTGGATGCCATCACAGTCGATGGCAAATGGATGAAAAGACGTAGAGAGGAGACGCGAATTTGGTGTTTTTTTTTGGATTTTTGTTGTTTTCATTTTATTTGAAAAGAGAAATGAACAGAAAAAAAAAGATTAAAAAAAGGACCAAACCATTAATTTTAATTTGAAAAGGCAGATCGTATAGTGATATTGTATAAATGTATGTATATATACAACTACTATCCAGAATCATAAAGAAAGACTGGTTCTTCTTTTATTTTTAAAATCATTTTCCTGGTTTATTACACCAGTTTTTTTAAGTTTGAATTTGGTTGAGGGAAATTTATATTACGGGTTTAGTTATAAATGAATCGACTTTTATTGTTGTTAAAGATGATTTGATTATGGACGAGTATAGGTTTTTTTTAATGCTTATTCAGATTGAACTTGAATTTCGTTCTTTGTATTTTTAATTTCATTTTCATGCCTTTAAATGAAGAGAGAGTGAGAGAGAAAATAGGAGAGAGGGTAACTACTATAAAATTGGCAGTAACTGAGATTTTTGTATTAAATTTTTATTTTTTTTTTTGCTGAATTTCTCTCAATTTGCATGAAAGAAATTCTTTCAATTTTTTTGATTCTCAAAAAAATTATTAGCTGTAAAGGTAGACAAGTAACCGATAAAATTGGTTAATGGTGCGCGATGTTGGCTGCTGTAAAGAAGTACCTACTGCGTTTCGGTTCTTTCGATGGCAGTCTCTCTTCATTCTAACTCACTAAGTAGGTGACTCTTCATTTCAGATTGGTTAAGGCTCCACTTCCACTTGTGCGCATACCATATTGTGACAGGTCTTTCTATAAAGCGTTGTCCCTACAAGTAAGACGATATTTTTGTTTATAAGTCAATTAAATTCATTCGACTATTTTGATGTCACTAAAAAATCGAACCGAGATTTTGATAAAATCTGACATTATACGGCATCAGTCTAAGCGACTGTGTCGATTTTTATTAAACTTGGTATTAGCAGTTGGTACTTGGACATTTTCATTGCTTTATTGAATTATATTTGCTAACTATAGTAGGTACTATATTTTTATAGTAAACAAATCAATTTTTAAAGATCATTTGGTATATCAAACACGGGTATAATTTGTATACAGGTATATAATTTTTATACGTAAAAAATTACGCGGTTATATGAATATATAATTTTAAATATTAATATATAATTTTTACGCGAGGATAAGAAGTTTTTTAATTTATTTGTAATTTTTAAATTATTTCTTTTGACTTTTTTAAAAGAATTTTGCAAACCAATTTTCGTATTTAGTATTATAGGTACCTACATGTACACCCAAATGCCTTCTTGAAAAAATTAATAGATAACCCGTTTTCAAGAAAATAATTTTTCAAAAAAATAATTTGAATCTTTTTAAAAAGTGCAAGAAATATTGATTTAAAAATTTGTGTACGGAATATAATTTTAACTTGAAAGACATGCTAAATAAAAATATTGATCAAAATTAAGCAGCTAACGACTAAGTCGAAAATCATAATATCGTTCTATGGCAGGTAACGATAAAAATTAATTTTTTTTTAAATCAAAATAGTGAGAACGGTTTCCGAGACAAATAAACTCTTTAATAATGTATAGTTTCTCTTCTTGAATGGCTTTGGTATTAAGAATGTCCCTAGTAGATTTAAATCTACAAACGTACATCTCATTTACCTATATTTTTTTTTTAATTTGAAAAAAATATAGTTGTATCATACTGTTCTCCCAAATACACGCAAACTTTCAATTATTTCTGATGGATTAAACAATCTAAAACGATTGAGTGCTTCTAAATGACACCCCATTAATCCTTCCTTAAATTGATTTTCTGGGAAATTAAATTAACCAAGAAGACATAATCCATTTCTGATTATAAGAACTTTATCAAAAAAAAAAATATTTTGACAAATTTGTTTAAATTTTTTCTTGTTTCTATTTCAAATTTTCTTTAATAAAATTGTATCATAAATCAAAAATCTAAATAAAACTTTGTAGGTATAATAATAAAAGGACAGAGTGAAAGACAAAGAAGAGAAATATAATTTTTAAATTTAGAAAATGAAAATCCAAACAAATTTAAAAAACTTCTTTTATATGCGCGTTGCAACAGAATCAGATATTTCCTAAGGAACAACGAGATGTATGTTTGTGTAGTAAAAAAAAACACTCTTTAAGGATCTATATGTAGGTACATTACACACATACATGAATAAAAATATAATTTCATTACAATATTCAAAAACCAAACAAACGGCCGGGCATGAAGTGGCGGTGCCGCACCACTTTTCCTTTGAAGATTTATTAGTTGCCGCATTTAGATATTCTGGCCATGTGTTCTGTATATTCCAAGGTCTTTTGACACTCAGCCACACAGAATGCAACATTCTCACAGGGTGGTTGATGCTTATAAAATTTTCATTTTTATAAATAAAGATGGATTTTTAATAACTAATTAATAAAAATTTTGAATTCTGAGTTAAGAGGAAAAAATTATTTGGTTTGTCACGTATAATCTCAGAGAGTTTTTAACTGATTTACTTGAATTTGTTTTTAAAATATTCCTTAGTTTTATAAGAATGTTTTTAAAGTTTGTGTACACATTTTTCATTTTTAGCTTGACTTACATATTCAGCAAATTATACTTTTTAAACTGTTTGATGGTTTACAAAAATAAGAAAGTTAATTATCTTATGCCAATTTTCAGCTCTAAATCTTTTCTTAATTTCACATACCATCCAAGCTCAAACATATGGTATAGATGAATTTTAAAATTATCAAAATTTTGTATCTTTGAATCTAGAAATTCGATTTAATCACAATCCGTATGTCACTGCTTTGTTCTAATTACATTTTATTCCGGTATTTTTGCAGTTTCTCTTTGTTCAAACGTCTATTTGCTTTCTTAGTCTCTAATCCACTTAATTATAAATTATTTTCAAATCACCCTCTAGAAAATTCATCAAAATCTGCTAAAGTGCTATTATTAGTTTTGGTATAACTAAATAGCTGAAACAGCAGTTCTTTTTGAATATTTCGAATAGAATATTGAAAGTCAAGTATGGTATTGGCCTGGGACTTGGGTGTTTTTTAGATGAATACCAAATAGACCCACCCTTTCAGTGGGCAAGGTGCACTCTCATTTTGACTTGGAGTCGCTTATCTTTGTCTGTCAAAACACACAAAGTAATTTATTTGCATCCTAATAGTACAACAGCACAGTATCCTAATCTCGTAATCGTATAGTTCGTTCATTTAATACAGTGAAGGCGAGAGGCCTGTTTAATTTAGGTCTATAGGTACATATATCCATTCTAACATTCAGGAGAGTAACAAAAACTCAGGCTCAGTAAAGAACCTGTGTTGTGTATAGTGTTCCCGGGTCGGTTCTCGGGTATAATACCTGTTGTGTGTTTTTCATTTTGTGATTTATTCTCTTTCCTCCGGTTCATAGATTCATAAAACGTTCCTCTGTGTGGCTGGTATCTAAATGAGTTATTGTGTAAAAGTGATGGTGGTGGTTGGAGTCTGTTCCAAAGGCACACAAAATGCAGAACTATAGAACAAATCAGAGAAAATATAAGGATGACAAGAGTAAAAAAAGGAAAGGAAAATTCGATTCTAAATCTTGGTGTTTTTCTTTTTTTTGTTCCTAAAAATAGGTTTTTTTTGTTGTTATCTCGTAGAACTAAACACTTTAGACACCCACAGCTGAGTGGTTCTGAAGGCAATACATTGTAGTGTAGGTATATACCTACATTGTATTTATGGTATGGTTTTCTATCTATCTGCAGGAATAGTGACACCCGCAGCCCAGAGGTTGGGGAAGATAAAGTTTCTATGTTCTACACTACCACTACCACCACCCTGGGTCTTAGGATAATGCAAGGGAGATCATATTGAGAAAGAGGCTAACAACAATACGAAAAAAAATGAAGAATATACAAAAAAAAAGACAGAATTTAGATTCCCAAATGTACACAAATTTCTATGTTAACATGTAAATTTGATCTTGTTTCGGTGCTGGCTGGGCATAGTTTTGCGTTTTTAAGACACATATCCATGAATTTGTTAAAAAAGAAAAAAAATTCAGGAAAAGAAAACAAGTCTAGGGTAAACAGATACTTTTTTTCGTTATGGTGTCCATATTTTATCTTTAAAATAAAAAGTCTATAATAGTCTATAATAAGAAATTTTTATTTTTTTAATTCAGACTTTAAAATTAAAAATTATTTAAAAGTGTTAACGAACCCCAAAATGCAAAATAGGTAATTTACTAAGGGAAATGGAAGTTTATAAATATGTACCAAAGTTCTTTTAGGAACTAAAAGAAAAAATTGAAAGTATACCAATTAAAAAGTATATAAATAAAATATAAGATAGATTTTATTCGTGGCTTCGGTAAGCTGAGCTGGCTGTTGCCAAGGTTTCTACTCAAAGAAACGACGAAATTTTAGCTTTCAGGGTCCAAACTCCGAATGAAATAGCTTCTTTTCTTTTGTTTAATTTATTTCTTTAATAACTACCGTTTATTTTATTTTATTACATATGTGTAGTTCGAATTTCTTACATAGTATTTCATATCAAACACGATACTTTACATAACATGTCGGGAGCGCAAAACCTGTGGAACAAAACGGTCGAAAACTCTCGGAGGGGAGCCTTCAAGCTTCTTCAAGAGGAGCTTAAAAAATTAGCAGAATTTGTAAAGGAAAGATATAATAAGCGACATGAAGATATTAAAAAAATATAAAGTATTGGGTTTAACCAACATATTTCTTTCATATCCTTAAAAGTAGGTACATTTTGTCCAAAAAATGTTATTTCCAGAATGTTGACTTTTAATATTCTACCCTGAAAAGAAGCCTAATAAATAAAAAAAAAACATGAGCAAACGATTTTTGTTTCAATGTATTATAGGTACTATACTATTAAAACATACATACACTGATGGAGAAAATAGGAAATTCTGGAGGCATTTGAAACTGTTTTCCTCAAAATCTATTTTTCTTAGGAAAAAAAAGTATTAAACTTTTTTTGTAGAATCTAATAAGCTACTATTTTAATATTAATATTTCTTCCATATTTCTCGACCTTTGTTGAACTTAGAGTTTTTTTTTGAGAAAATGCTTATTAACTAAAAATATAATAAAACTCTGCATCAAAATTTAGCTTTTTTGGATTTTAATTTTATTTCAAACATGTTGATACGAAGCGTTACAACACCCACATACACCCTTATCATATAACCATATGATCTCGTACAAACATACATAGATATTGCACAATTCACCGCGTGCACCCACATAGTCATTTAAATCGAACACAATTTAAATTTATAAAATTCCAAACAATTTTAAACTTTATCTTATCAATTCACACTGACGAGGTCGAGAATATGACAAAAACGTTTTTCTTTTTCATCCAAGTGTGGCTTCTTGTGGACAAAATGTACTTTTTAGAATATGAAAGAAATTTTTTGGTTAAACCCAATACTTTATATTTTTTAATATTTGCATGTCGCTTTCTATATTATTTCCTTCATAAATTTTGCTGATTCTTAAGAACAAATTTAAAACAAAGAGCATGTGTAGATGAAATGGATATACCAACTTGTTTTTTTTTTTCTAAGAAATAATGTTGTGTTACGATTCTAATTTAAATATAAAATTAAACTAAAATTAAATCTGTTTTACGAAAGATAAATGGCCCATGCAGATGTTCGCTTCTACTTAACCACAATAAATAATAAGTTTTCAAAAATGAATAATAAGCTAAAATGCAAACCATTTCAGCCTTAGCTATATGGCGTGGCGGGTCGAATAAATTTCTAATAAATCTGATCTGATATTGTAATGTAAACGATCTCGAAAAACATAAAATTCACATCAATAAACCTACAACAGCCGAGCTAACAGCTAAGTTAATAGAATGTATATTTTTTTACTCGCTCTATTATAAAATTCATGATGCACGCATTTGTATACATGTTGTATCTTGTGAAAATCTAAGACTTTTTCATAATTTTAGCTACAGAGTGCGTTGATGATTGAGTTTTGTTGAGTTGAGTTGAGCGTATAAACGTATATATAAGCCCCATATAACAACACACACCACACACACGCATACTCGCCACATACAAATAGAATTGCACTTTTGGGCCAAAAGATGAATAAATTTTCTCCTTCAAAAATGCATTATAGTTGATTTTATGTTTATACTGTTGTTTTTCTCGCAGTTTTATGGCATTTTTTATGCCTTTATACAAAAAGGAATCTTTTAAATTAATTCGGCTGCACAGTACAAAATAACAATACATCATCGTAGCCACGTACGTAGGTATGTATAATACAGCCATGATGTGGGATATTGGACCCGAACGGAATGTGGGAAGAGGGGAAGGGACTTTTAACCATACGCAAGAGAGAGAGTTTACGATTATGTGCTTATTTTAAATGCTAATTGCACTCGGAGTGTATAATAATATGCGGATATTAAAAGTAAAAAAAAAAAAAAAAATAAATGAATTTGTGGTAGGTATATCTTTGGGATGGATCAGTATTTTATGATAATCTATAGACTAATGGTTACCACTTTCTTCTTAGTTTTCCTAAAACATTTGTAGCCAGATGATTCCATTAGCCTGGTGGGTGCAGTCGTCTAATGGAACGATTTATAAAATTGTGGCTACGATGAACAGTAGGGCAAGGACGGTAAAAAATGCAATTTGCCGAAAGTGCTGATTTCGATTATAGCTGATTCATGTTTCTTCCAGGATGTTAACACCACGACCAAGTCTTCAGAACAGAAGCTTTAATCGTCTTTTAAAGAGTATGGGCAATCTGGATTTTGGAACGATATCTTAGAGTGATGCAAAAAGTTGGTGCAAGATCCTTAAATAATTGTTCTGTTTTCTGCAGTGGAAGATCTAAAACCGGCCAAATTATTCGTAGAGTCAAAAAGACAAAAGTTTAGAAAATATCTAAGAAGAAAAAACGTGGAAATTATATCAGATACCTACTGACAAAAATATTAAACACCACGCTCTAGAAGAAATCTTAGGCTAATTCACTGGATCATGTGAAATTCCCAGATCTCTAGAGGTAACTAATGTTACTCGAAGTAAAATTTTAAGTTTTCTTCCAGTAGTTGATCAGCTTTCAGTATATCTCTGAGTGATAGAATTCGAGCTTATCGTCCCCTCTCTCACTAACTGACGTAACTGTTTTTTTTTTCAGAATTTACAAAAAACGCTTCTTAAAGTAGTTGGCCGTTGTTAAAACTGTTATTTCCTATTTCAATTTTGAAATTTAATGATGATATAATGGTTTAATGCAGAACTATAGCTACGACACGACACGTACGTCGAAATTTATAACGAAAATCTTGAAATCAGTCTTGAGAATGAGTTAATCCATTTTGTATTATATATGCCTCCAAAAAGACTAACACGAACGCGAAAATGGATGTTTTTCTTAACAGAATTCTGGTTGATAATAACTTTGGTGATATTATACTGCTTTATTAAGTATATTGATGCGTTATATATGACGTTTCAGATAATGGGGTCAATGGGGAGATGACTGAGATTTTTTATAAAATTTCATATATGTAATAAGGAGATGTCTCTGATCAATTGCTATTTCAGTTGTTATTTTAAGAATTTTTTCTCAGTGGTAACCATGTACTTTTTATGTATAGGTAGAGCGGAACTTATGAGTAAAAAAAGAATCATATAAACGCTTCGAGGCTACAAAAAAAAAATAAAATTTAATGCCGTAGAACAAAACTTTACAAACGTAATCATATTTACTCCATATCCACTTATTTTTTTTATTAATCCATCAACGTTAATATTTTTGTATTGAATTTTGTACAACTCTTTTTTTTCCCAATCGACCTTTATCTTCCACCCAAGCCTAACGGAGGTGCGATAAAATATCGAAAATGCAAAACGATTTTCCCTCATCACAACAAGGGTTGTAATTATTATTTTGAAAAAAAAAGAAAAAATCAAACAAACAAAAAAAACGCTGGATTTAGTTACATAGTAAATTTTTTGTTCTTCATTAATGCATTCACATGATGCTGAAAATATACAAAACACAAACAAACCCGCAAATGAACGAAAATTAATATAGATAGAGAGCTCTATTGATCGCTTTAGCCTTTATTAATTAGCGGACAGGCGACAGTTGGGAATTAATATTATAAGAGTGGAGTGTAGCTGAGGCTCGCATTGTGAACCATATCGGTGGGCGGTAATGGTGGTGGTGGCAGTAGTGATGGTGGTACGAAAAACTGCTGCAGGGCGGACAACAACAGGCAAACGCGCGGCGAGATAATACATTTTGATGGGACATGATTAATTTAAGGCTGTCAATTAAAATGAGGCCATGCCAATCCTTTTATCCATTGAAATGAATGGAGGCTGCAGATGCAGAGCGAACAATAAAAAAAAAAATATCAAACAAAAAATTATAAATAAAAAACAAATAACCTCGGAGTTAATATGAACGCATTGTCAGTGGGTAGGTTTAAAATGTTGGATTTAAAACTACCCACCTTTACCGTACCTACCGCTAACAACAACCAACAATTCCATATGTGGTGGATTGAAACCAAATTTAAATACAATTTTTAATTCTTGCGCGTAGAATAAAAATTGGTTATTAAAATGCAACATTTAATCACGAGGAATTTTTTTTTTGTATTTTGTTTTGTTAAAGGAATAAAAATATTAAATTGGGAATTATATGTTGACGCCAGAAATAAAGTGCAATTTAACAATGAAATATAAGTTGAAAGTTGGTGGGCGTGGGGGTGGGTTGGTGTCGTGTTATTTAAGTTTTAAGAATTTTTGGAAATGAGAGACTTAATTATAATAATTTAATTTAATATCTTATTTTTAGAAATATTCGGTTCTATATGGTATTTTGTTAAAATTTCCTGTAGCGCTTTCCATCTTTGTATTTTTTTAAGTCAATCTTCAAGGTTAGCTAGGTAAGCAAAAATTTGTTTTAATTCAAAAATTTGTATATAAATTTAATAAAATAATAATTATAATTCAAACTTGTTGAGGAATAAAAGGAAAAAACGCCTCTATAAATGTTTTCTGAGTTTTTACACAGTTTGGGCTCTGCTTAAAATTCGTTAAGTTTATATATTTTGGAGGGTTAGTTACCGTTTTGAGGATACACAGTTAAAATTCAGGACTTTCAATAACCAATTATCATTCAAATAAAAATACTTGAGTAGAGTCTTAAATTGTAGGGTAGTTCTAAATTTTTAATATGTTATATAACTAAGTATGTAATTGGTAAGCAGATGAAAACAAAATTTTACAACCACGTTCCTTCCGCCCCCTTCAAAATCCCACAAAAAATCAGGGTTTTTCCAATTTGACCATACAAAAAATCAACCTTTAAATTAAAATTTAATTAATAAAATATAATTTGAAGTATTTCGGTAGCAGGTACCATTGACAATAGAGGTACACGTAACATAGACAATAAATTTGATTTCTTTTCCCTCTTACTCCATATTCGATCATCATCCTAAAATCACAACAATCTTATCGACATCATCATCACCACACCAGGGTTGGGTACCTACTTCTATTCTAAGTTGCTGAAAGACGGAATAGGGGTAAAAAATACGGGGATCCGCTGGAGGTTGCTCCACGTTCATTTTCCAACAAACAAAGCAACTACATTGTTCCTCGATCTCGCCTCGCTGCTAAGTTTGTATTCATATTTGTATTTGTATTTGCTTTGATTACATCGCATCTGGGCGATAAAATAAAAAGCAAACATTATTTACATATGGCCCCTCCTCGCTTGGCTGGAATATGGTTCGAGGGCCCTCAACGCGTAAACAAAGATCGGCTCTCCCGACCGACCGAGACACACAGTGTACAGTGAGCTCCGTAACGTAATAATATTCTTCCAATCTTCCATATTGTCCGAAACTATTAAGAACATAAAATTACTAATGAAATGAGTTTTTATCTCCATAAGTTGTTAAATGTACGTGCGTAGATACTTTTGTATCTGGATCTGCTAGCTGGTGCTGTGCTCTGCTGTTGGCCGTTCCGTGGTCGTTTGAATAGAGATTGTGATGTGTATTTTTTTTTAGCTTTTTTTTCTTACTACATTCATGTGCACACATAATTTATGGCCCTTTTGAAATGTTGTTTGTAAATGTTTTGTAATATTTTTTTTTCTTTGTTCACAGTTCGTCCGAATGTTTCTTGATAAAGGCTGATTTCCTTTGGGGTAAGGGGAGGAGATGGGAAAACTCCTTGACTTATTCTTCTCCCATCACCAAGATTATCTATAGATAGATAGATACATATAGTGCGTGTGGATTTGTTATTGTTTGTTCCATCCACATCCATATGCTTATGGGCAATTTTGTGTACGTGAAGATGTGTAGCAGCACTATATAGATTTACGACATTTTGTTGAATTTATTTTTTTTCTGCTAAGAATAAAAATTTTTTAGAAAGAATTCCCTTTGAATTAAATTTATTCAAATTGGGGCTTCTCTTCCCATATAGGCTCATGAAGTATGACTTGTCATGATCTTATCATGTTTTTTGCTTAACAAATGTAGATTTGACACTCAGAGCAAGAAGAACAAGACTGAATAAGAGAAGAAAGGGTGAAATCCACATTAATCATGAACTTGGGAAAACAAATGCTTAACATTAGCAAATGACAGCGATGACAGATAAATATGTAGAACGGCACCCCGGGTTTAATGACACGTTATGGGAACAAAATACATACATATATTTAATCGTAAAATTTATACAAAAAGATATATGTTTTTTATTTTTTATATGGTTAACTAGACTCGGTTGTTTTGTTTTGTTAATTTGTCAATGTCCTTCGGATTGGTGATGATGGTGCTATCGGGATTTTTCTCTAATAAATTAAGTTATTATCCAGAAAGCGAGCATCTATAGATTTTATATTCAAAACAATTATTCAGATATATTGTTGTACTTTTCTTGGTTTATGTTTTCACCAATAGCATAATTTAATTATTGCGATAATTTAAAGTTTTTGTTTGCAGCACGAGCGGTGATCTGCTAGAAACAAGTACCTTAAGCGGATGGATCATCAAGGACATGTACGATAAAACAAAAACAAATAATAATGAAAGGTACCTGATGTATAGTTTACCTATAACCTGAACTATCGACTTTCTGTCGATAGTTCAGCTAGTAGAGCAAAATATGGAAATATGGAAATTTAAAAATCCAGTGACAAAAATAATGAACTTATCAGTTTCATTCTATGAATAATAATAATAATAATTGATTGACATTAATATTAAAACAAGAAAACTACTTAGTAAGTAGAGCCATTCTGATGTATGTATATGATTTACAGTGGCTGCCGCTACGACACACTCTCTTACTATCTAAACGGAGAAAGTTGAGGTTTTACTATGCTTAACATTATAAATTAATATACATAACTCTTTCATTCTTGCATGTTTTTGATTAAGTTTTTGCTTAACATAAGTAAAAAAACTGGAGATCATTTTGGTAGGTATATCACTATCGTACGACCCGCGGAAATAAAGCCAAGAAAACCGTTAAAATTGGTGTCTGACTGTCGACTGACATCCTAAGCAGAAGCGAGGACCCAAAAGAGGGAGTTTGAATTACTTGGAGCTATTCTGAATTTGTCCTGAATTATGAAAACAAAACTTTTATATCTTTTATCTAATTTCGAGAATTTTCACATTTCAGAGTTGTATAGTAATAAATAGGTAGATACATAATATACAAATTTTAAAATTGTTAAGTTTTTGTATTTTTTGTATCCAGGAATTTGATGGATTCGTAATCAAGACGTCGCTGTTTTGTATCATTTCATATTATTTCATAAATAGTCTAGTATTTCGACCTACAATTTTCGACTATAAAAATACTTTAGGTACTTACCTATGTCTTTTATGTATCTATAAGAGCCCTCGCTGTAATGAGTTTAAAAAACATTTTTATCTTTCATTTTTATTTATTTTATTTTTATTCAAGGTTGGTATGAATTAAAAAAGCTTGCTAAATTTTTTAAAACAAAATACATTTATAAATTATATCTATTCTTTTAAAATTCGCAACCTAAGAGCTTTATTACCAAGAATACATCTCGAATGTTTATTGTAAAAAATATTTTCTTTCATAGAAAATTAAAATCTTTCCATAAAAGCCAAACTCTCTATCTATATATGTAGCTAAATAATACTCAAAAAAAAAACAACCGTATCAAAGCCTTTGCTCGTGCACCTATAGTGCACTTATTATTATTTTATATTCAGTTTTTATTTTTCCGCCACTCTACAGCTGATCTCGCTTTTACCCGGAAAATTAATTCGTTTTCAATCATAATTTTCCCGGAAAATTACCTTATTTAACTGCAAAATAATGATGAGAAAACATACAAAATAAATACAAAACACAAAAGAATGCAACAACAAAAAAGTATAATAAATCAGATTTCAACTTGCAGTTCATAGTGGTACTATAAACTATATATAAAGCCTCAAGCCTCATTAAACGCAACTGCTATTCATATAAAAAAAGAGAGAGATAAAAATATTACTATGTAAATTAGTGTTGCCAATACAGAAATATTGTTTTTTGAGCAAAAACCAATTTTACTAACCTAACAGCCTGGTTTCGAAGTATTACCATGATACTACTTTTAACAATTTTCTAACCTTAAAGCTCTTTAAATTTTCTTAGTTTTAAACTTTGAACAAGATAAAACTATGTTCTTATAATAAGTTCCAGGTGAACACGCCTCAAACAGTAACAATTCATGCAAGCAAACATACCATTTTTACATATGTAACTGTCAAAATGACATTTGTAGTAAATATGGCACTAAATAACTATAGAAAGGTAAAATGCGCATTTAGTGATTTTAATTTTTATATAAGATGTTAAAAAGGTAGTACGATGCTATAACTCGTTTCAAATTTGGGAAATCCTGTTTTTAACCTAAATAACTAAAAATGCTGTAACAACGTACATCGTTAAAAATTTTGTGTTATTGAGTTAAAATATTTTTTTTTTTTTTATTTATATATTATTTTGCTTTGAATCGCAAGCAGTATCCAACAATTATTTTATTGTATTTAAACTGTGAACGAGTCACTTCCATTTGCAGTAAAGTGGCACCTCTGTTACGCCTATGGACATGAACGAACCATCATCAAAGAGTTTCCTTTACTGTTCTGCAGTAGGTACTTCACTTTGCTTAGTGCAATGCTGCAGAAGAATTTCATACAACCGTTGCACTTTGTAGTTATGTACCAAACACACACGCATAATGCATTAAATTGTACTAATTGCACCATTAGATGAGTTTTGTATCTGAAAATCTCTTTTTTCCTTGATTTTTTTATTACAATAGGTATCTGTTGGTAGATTGGTAGAATTGTTGCGTCTTAAGTCAAGCAGAACCTACATATAATTGTGTCCTTAGATTTCGCGTTGTAATTTAAAACGATAACATGATGCGTTTCGATTAAAAGTAGGTATATTTTAATATTGCTGGGGGCAATTATTATCGATTACACACCGACCGAGGCTAGCTGGGGTGTGTTCGTAAAGTCGGATCAATGCGCCTAAAGCAATAAAGTCTTAATAGCCGTTTGGCTATATAGAATGACGGTGTTAACAAAACTCGTTTCCACATGAGATGCCCTTAACGAGGCATATTGGCTTACTAGGATTTCGTTATGTGTGGATGGAACAAACAATGACAGTCATTCAGTGCGATGTGTTGGGATGCACGTATGCATCTGAATCTAAGTATGGATGAATAAAGGTAGGCAAGGTAGGTACCTATAGACAAAATGATATTAAAATCATGCGTGAGCTGAGCTGAGCTGTTGTTATGGAAAATTTTCCATACAACCGGGAAAGTTTTTTTCCTCTCTCTCTTCATTTTCTCCAACAATAAAAAAAAGAACAAAGCAAAATGAAACATTCATATCTACCTGATCATTTGATATTATTTTCTATAGGTTTTTAATTGTTCAGTCGTGTTTAATCTTCTGTTCTTCCCGTGTCGTCAGAAGAAAAAAAAAATAAAAATATAAAATCCGATTTGTCAGCGGACTCGAACCCTCAACGTCCATCTATAGTATCATGTTCCTTGCGTAAAAAAAAACTATACCTACTGCTTCTGTATATATAGTAAAATAAAAGACCCCGAGGGACAATGGTGCATTTGATCATTTTTTTAATGTGACTACATATACAATGCTGTCATTAATCATGTGAAACAAATTTTATTTATGAACTTTATAGGAAAAATCCTTAAGTGATGCTTGACGGCTTTGACAATGCTTGTAAATGAGGCTTAGATTATAACAGAGGTGGACTTTTTTGCTGTCAAATTGTATACAGTATAAACCATACACTTTATATCTTATATGGCAGGTATCAGAGAAAGAGTTTTTTTGGCAAGAAGGCTCGATAAGCGATAAGCATTGCACTCGATTGGGTCTTTTGTTGCAGAGCACTGAGATTTTCGTTGAAAAAGGTTTTATTTCAAACGATTGATATATGTTTGTATCTATGAGAGTAATTATGGTCAAGCGAAAAATTGACATCCATTGTGTTTTATGCAATCAAACGAAATATATACAAGTACAATGAAGAAGTCAAGTACTTCCAGAAATTGGTCAGCCATAGACGATTTTTAACCAAGGATTAAAGTTCTTTATTATTATTTTTGTCCGTCATTACAAATATTTGTGGGATATTCGGAAAAAAAAATATTTCATTTGAAGGGCCACCAAATTGTCATAAAAGGCCAACTAGTTTTAGTAATTGTTCAGCTATAGGATTTTTTGTTATGAACATTTAAATTTTTTTTTCTAGCTGTGGAAGTTCTTAGCACCTCATTTGAAGGATATTTAAAAAAATATACCATCCGATTACTTAATTCTATTTAAAAAAAATGTATGGTTAATTAATGTTTGAAACTAGTCGAGGAATAAGTGAGGTGTCAGATGATATATTTTTTTTTGAATATCCCAGAAATGAGTTACTATACTATAATATACAAATCTAATAAAATAATAAAGATGTTTTGAAAATAACTTTAAAAATTAGAAAGAAAATAACCAATTACAAAATTCAGTAGACCTTTTTTTATAACGATTAAGTGGCTTTTTAAATGGCATACGTTTTTGCGAATATCCCACAAAAGACGGCTGGAAATCTCTAATTACTTTGAAAAAGTTTAACCTTTGATTAAAAATTTTCTATTGCTGACCAATTTCCGAAAGTATTGGTAGGTAGGTATAGGTAAGGTACATACAAAAATACAACTATAAAATTGACAGCATATAGAAGCTTATTATTTTATGAATGCACTTAAGGTTAAATAAAAGACAATTTCTTTCAAAAGCCTTTCCAGTTTAATGGCTTTACTAATTTTGATAAGATTTTAATAAATTAATTACCTTCTGTTTGTTTGTCTAATGAAGAATTCATATTCAAAATATTTTAATAGATTTTGAGTAATATAAAAATAAAATCTTTACATGTTATAGGTATAAGTGTTTTTTTTCCTTTTAATAAAT
This sequence comes from Epistrophe eligans, assembly GCA_951394125.1. Taxonomy (NCBI): domain Eukaryota; kingdom Metazoa; phylum Arthropoda; class Insecta; order Diptera; family Syrphidae; genus Epistrophe; species Epistrophe eligans. The sequence goes on from OX596031.1 coordinate 1,940,320, forward strand.
CGTTATAACTTAATCTTAGAATAATTTAAATCTCAAAAATACTAAGCCATATAAGACCGAATGCATTCGTCCTAGTCGTTTATTTTATATTTTTTAATGAGCATATTTGCATAAGATTTTAATGTTTTTATTTTATAGTCTGTCACTTATAAATTTTAAACAAAATTCAATTTCCCTCTAAGAAATTCTAAAAAAATATCCTATAGGCGTTCAAAGTTGCAGGAAAATAATTGTTCATTCCACAAAATTCTAATTAGGAATGCAGTCCACATGTGTTATTAATTTCAATTTCATTTCACAATTTTAAAACTCAAAGAAAAACCCTGATGATGACCAATTTCCAGAAATAACTAAAAATATACTCGAGTACGTATAGCCTCTTGATTTTGAGATGTTTCAATTAAATTTGCGACACCACATACGCTATTCAAATTTCAAATGCAATCAGTATGCACCTTCTCTGTATAGGTACCTAGTTGTCACATAACCAAAACCATATAACCAAACTGTCGTTAATTTCAAGAGCCTAACAATGAGATTCAATTCAATCAGCATTTGTATACTATAAATACGCCCACCCCACTGCCATGAAATCCATTTTAGAAAATGTGACCACCACCTTATACCGCACATAGCAATACAGCCGCATTGACAATAAATGTGACGATTTTCAGCTCATCTGACAAGTGCATCTGGCTCTTCAAAAAACAGCAACAAATAATGAAAAAAAAAAAAATAATACCATTTAAAATTCATTTGTTTAATAAATAATACTGAAGTGCAATAGCGCTCAACATCATCATGTACCCTCTACGTGCATAATAATTTTTAATAAACTTGCTAACGAGACTCAAAAATAAAAACAAAAAATAGAAATATAAAAATGCAAAAAAAAAAAAAATTGGATAAAAACCACACTCTCGAAAAAAAATAACAACCTGACCGCTTGTGTTCGTGCGTACGCGTATTTGCTGTTTGTTGTTCTGTTTCAAACAGAAATAAAATAAATTAATTAATTTATTGTGGTCGAGCCATAAATGTGCCCAACAGCAACAGCAACATCGGCAGCGAGTACACAAAACCAGCCTAACAGCAAACGGCAAACGCAAAACGCAGAACGACTGCAATAAATTCAATGATTATGCTTTTTATGATATGGGAATCGGGCCTCGTTCCATCCACCCTCGACGCACGGTCTAACCTCAACCCTGCCAGCTCAGCGTCAAGTGGCCTACCATAAGCACATACTATAGTATTCAACCGAACACAGCGCATAGAACAGGCCGGCTGACAGCGGCAGCGGCAGGCCAAGGGGATTGCATTTGGATATATGTATACAACTTGGCCAAAGTACGAGTGGGTGACATATAGTCAGTTCCACCAATCGAGCTGCCTGCCAGTCCTGCGACTCGTGAAACTCTTAACCCGAATGTAAGCCATTAGAATATAAATAGAATTTAATCTACTTTAGTGGTTGCACTCGTAACAGGCTAAAATCTGCTTTCCTCTTGTCGCTACTCTGACACTCTACCACGCCGCCGCGCCGCCGCCGCCGCCAACGCCGCTGGCCGGCCCATAGCACCACCAGCTACTTGGCTTTGCTACTGGATTCGGCCAATGCAATAAAGCCAAAGCGCGTATAAATTGTCTGTCAATTCGGCAGCTTTTTTTCAGGGCTGGATTTTAAATTTTGGAAGGCGCAAAATACAAAATTGAATCAAAATAATATAATGGTCTTAGCTTGGGGCTATAACTGGATAAAGAATAATAGTCAATAATCAAAATAATATACGGCTATAACTGGATAAAGAATAATAGTGAAGAAGAAGTTCTACCAGGTTACAAAAGCTTGTTTTTAGACTGGACGAGTACTTGAGTTAAGTAACATGTTCGTGTATATATGATCTTTAGGAGCCTTCTTCAATCGACCGAATTCAAAAGGAATAAGAGGAAATTAATGTATCGAAAATATCAAATTAAAAGTATGTAGTATTTGTTGTTGTTTTAGATTTTCTTCCTACCCTATAAACATTATGATTCGATATTTATATTTAAATCATATTCTAAAGCGCTATCAATTTTTACAAAAAAAAAACAAATAATGTATCTCAGATTTTTTGTTTTTAAACCTGGGCCCTAACAGAAAAATCTATAGGGCCTTCCAATTCATTCACTCTTCCCCTGAGCTTTTTCCTTTAGTAGTTGTCAATTCGATATTATTATTTGGCTTTTAGTTTAGGTTTTGCTTTGTTTATTTTTTTTTTTTTATTTTTGTATGTTTTTGAGTTTAATTCTGATTGACGATGTCCTCGTATATATAGTCGACGACCGACGACAACATCAACGTTATTGAATGTAACTCTAAGATTCTGGTTATTGGAGTTGACACATGGCTGGAATTTTCGTAATGGATTGCAAGGATGAATGGTGTGAATGGTATTAAGAAAGTAAATTGGGGATTAGAGTGTCTGGGGAGGGTTCATAGAGAGTGAGGGAGACTGAGGTAATTTATGAGAGTTTTCTGGTCCCTATATTATATACTTTAGATATACCCTATATACGTATTTATTTTACTTCTATAATGTTCCTTCGATATATACATTAATATGCAGGTGAATAGAAATAAATTCAATTAATTATCTTTATTTATTGGATTCAGATTAAAAGAAGTTTCGGTATATAGCCAATACAAAAATGTGTGCGGTTTCTGCTAAGAAATGGGCGTAATCCTAGTTCATTTGAGTCAGACAGATAGCGGTTTTGTATAGGAGCTATAAAGAAAAAATAGAAACAGTGATAGCAGTTCTTTTTACATTATTTGTGTATAATGGATTTTCGTAAGCCATATTTTTTGGATTACACATATATTTAGAAAATATCCGGAAAGAGATTTTTTTGTCACATTTTATGTATTTGTATATCGAATCATGGCCAAACAATGAGATGATGTGGCTATTAAAGATTTATGTTAAACAATATGAATTCGATTACCAAAATATATCTCGTTGTTCTTGAATCTGTATCTGGGGGAATAATGGATTAGAGGAATTTAGGTAGGTGGACATTTTTGTCAAAGATATATAAATATTTGCTGACAATACCTTGAATTGAAAAGTTAGAGGAAATATAGGAATTGAACAGAATCCTTATGTAAATTTAAAGCAGCTTGGAATGAAAAGCTCTTCAATTAACACCTGTTTCGCAACAAGGGCATCACAAATAGGATTTCGAATTCCAACAAACCTTTAAAAAAGGCAAAGCAGCTTTGGACTTGATGGAGTACAGGAATCGCCTATAAAATTGATTTTTCGGTCAAGAGACATGACCGAGCATACCGTTAGACGAAATGCGTCAAAAGCTTGTGAATCACCTCAAAATATTAAAAAATAGTTTGTTTATATTTCGCAAATTTTGCAGGCGAAGTCAGCAATGTTTAAGCAGCTTAACTGACAATTCAAGGTAATTTTAGATAACAGAAAGAGCTATAAAAAGAGACCGGTCTTAAATTAAGGTTCCGCTGTCCATTTAGTAGGTATTACACATAAATTACATAAATCTTTGAAATTTCTCTTCCATTTAAGTAGGTATACTTTTTCCATCAAATATAGTGGACTGTCCATTTATTTGCATCCAAAGCTGGTGCTATATTGCTTTTTGTGCTGCATCACTACATGGCTAATGGGGATACCAGATACCCTAATTGCATATTGAAGATATACAAAAAATATAAAAGTTATCGATATGCATTCATAATAAAAACCGTCTTTATTTGGTCATCTTTATTCATGTGGGTGTGTCGCTCGCTCAACTTTTCCATATCGACAACTTATCAACTGGCAGCACAAGCAAGCAGCGTATTAATTTAAAATGAGTTTCTCCATTCGTATCGTATACATACATATTATGTATGTGTTTTCCATTAATGTTCATTGTGAAGAATTGTTTATAAACATTTTATTTATGAAGACATATTATCTGTATACCTCGCGCACGTGCTAAGACTGAGTTCCTACTTTTATATTATATTTATGTAGGTATATTGACATAAACAATTAGTGCTTTGTTTAATTAGGTTTGTGCCATGACTAAATCTTTCGCATTCATTTGAATAACAAATTCAATTCAAAGTATCTAGGTCTTGCGTAAATCAATATAATGCTATGTACGATGAGTATAAGACAACATTGACTGTTGAACACTGAACAGGTGATCCATCCAACCGTATCAAGATAAATATTTACCTTAAGTTTTATTATTTTTTGTTTTATGGTTGAAAGTGACCAAAACAAAAGCATCATATTGTTTATGTTTTTCTATCTATCTATCTATATACGTTATATAAGTTCGTCTGTCAAAAAGCTCAACAAGAACAAGATCATTTATTTTGTTTATACTCGTACCAAAAGAAAGTGAATTTAATTTCATACAAACAAGAAAAAATTATTAAAAGTATATTAATTTAATTTATATAGGAACGTCTGAGAGCGCTTTGAAGATAACTTATGGTATTTTTTTCTGTCAATAAAGATGAAGATTGAAGATGCAAGAAATCGTTTGTAGCCAAGGACAGATCAAAGAAAAGTGCAGGGGCAACGTTAACCCCCATAAAAAGTTAAATTTATAGGAATATATAATAATATAAGAGTTTTCAAGCAAAAAAGGCGAGGAAATGCTCATTTCCAAGGACTTATTCAAGGACTTGAAGTTACCTATGTGATATGAGAAATTAAGCGTTTTTTATTAATAAATGTTTTAAAAAAATTCTTCCAAGTGTGAATCCAAGAGGATATTGAGAATTAATCATGTTTTAGCGCCTTGAATAATTGTGTTTTTTGAATATTTATCTAAGTTCATGCTGATGGTTTACTTAATAAATAGAAAAATTTCCAAGACAAATTATAATAATAAAAAAAAAAAAAATCATATTAAAATCAATTTTACTAAGATAAGTAACGTGTTCCCAAACCAAAAAAAAAACAATTCACTATAAACCTAGCCTCTTAAAAATAAAATGATTCCAGAAAAACCTTTACGAGCCCGCACCTGCATTTGTTTACATCCGCTAAAAGTACAAATAATCCTTTCATTCAAAATGTAAAAATACTTATAATCAATAAACTAATAAAAATGAAAAAAAAAAGAATAAAAACAAAATCACTCAAAGAAAAACAATTTTCAAAATATTTTATGAACGTTTCGATATCGTGGGCAGGATGGAAAATATTTATGGAACCATTTATTCGAAGCTGTTTGCCAAAATTTATAAAATTGGTTTTGCTAAACAAATTTAAATCGCATGGCACTCGCACTTGCTTGTTTGAATCTTTATTACAATACAATCCATTTTTAGAAATAAATTTTGTCTGATTATTGTGAAGGCGTCAGTATTCCGAACTACGTATTTGAAGTCTAGACGAGAAGGTGGAAAAAGATGAAAATGGCTATTGGTCTACCTGAGTGATGATCACGAGATGCTTATTGACAATGCCTTTTCAACAATTTCTACTTTCGTAAATTTAAGGGCGTGGATGGTGGATATACGTAATAACAGGTACTAATAACGTATGTTTGATCAGCATCAACAGAGGACCTACCACAAGGTTAATGTTTTTTTTTCACTTCTTGTTTTTGTTGGATCGTTAAATTTTAAATTACATCTGCTTATGTATGAGGATGAGGCGTTCGTAACATGTTTTTTTATTTATTTTGTGAGATGTTTTTGTTTGCGGTGATCGTCGCGTCGTGTTGAAACCGAGTGATGGTGTTGCATCATATTTGTTTATTTTAAACATGTTGTGAATAATTTTGCTTCATTATTTTGATAAGAATTTCAAAACCAAATCCGTTTTATAATTATAATGGAAATACAAACATTTGATTTAATAAATTATATTATAAATATGAAATAAAATTTTTTTTTATAAAAGCACACAGAAAATAACAATTAGCATAGTTATGTTCCTCTTTTCATTAACAACCGATTTGATAATGATAGGAATTAAAAATAATGTAAAGATATCCATTTCTTCTTTCAAGTCGGTTGTTTAAGTGCCAAAAAAGATAGAGGGTAGCAAAGTTTACAAAAATCAGTTTTTTCATGTCTTTATTTCTAAACAAATTCTGAAAACTTGTATCGGTGTTGCACTTTATCGAATTAAATAGGGAGACGTCAAATTTTGTTTATTCTTTAGACTAATGAACAATTATTAAATGCAAAATCCAGTTTGTTATAAATCTGTTATTTGTTTAGTTTGATAATTGATTGTACCAATGTATAAGGCCTACTTGTCCGTAGATTTTTTGACACAGATTTATAAAATTCTTATTTTACAAATTAGTATTGCAAAATAAATCTGAACTCTTTTTTTCTTATCCCTACATACCTATGTACATGTACATTTTTTAAAAATGATGTCAAAATGTATTGGAGTTACTAAAAAATTATTTATTCGCTTATGATAATTTTGCATATAGAAAAACACAAAATGATAAAACTTTGAAGAGCCATTATAAAAAAAATTAATTTTTATACAATTCTGAGTTACGGATTGCATTGTACATATTTATTTGAATTTTTTTTATTAAAAGTTTTTTTTTTATAATTTTTATAAATATATTCTGAATGCAATCTTTTTTAAAGTGCATTTCTTATCAATTTCACTTCGTTCCAAATCCCCATTACTCTTCTTCATTTAAACTTTATCTACATTAACATAATAAAAAAAAAAAGAGTAAAACAAAAATTATGAATTCTTCATGTTCATACACATCTGTTAGTCGATAACATTTTAAGTTTAAACAACCTTCCATTTAGCCTTATCGGTGGTCTATATAGCTTATACGAAAATTCTCACCACTTTAGGGGGTGAGCATGAGTATAAGGGTGTCCGTTATTTCTCAAAACGATTTTTTGTTTGATCCCCAGAAGAATCAAAAGTTTATGTCTCAAGTTTTTTTTCCCTAAAGTCAGGTGGATTTTTAATTTAATATATTTAATTGTTGATTTATAATTACTATTTAGTAGGTAACCTCGTTTAGAAAAATGTATACATTCGAAGGTTCTATGGAATTTGTTATACAATTTTTTTCTCACTTACATATTCTTAAATCTCTTTTACTAAAAAAAAAAATAAAGAAGAAAATTTGAGAGAAAAAATATGTAATTGTAAAATGTGCGGTTACATTACCTTTGAAATTGTTTTAAAATATATCTATATATATAAGATAAAACTTAAAAATTACAAAAATCACATATGTACATACACATACAAAGGATATCGATAATGTATTTTTCTTTTTTAGGATATTCACTTTTAAATCACTGCATTTTATAAAAAAAATTTAATTTTAAAAATGATGAACTGAACGGGCATCCAATATAGGACATATTATACTTAAACAGCATATTATGAGTATGGTGTACCAAATAGTTGCAGCATACAAACCTTTGCGTTGTTTCGTCTATTCATAGGTATTCTAAATTAAATTAAAACAGAAAAACTTAAAATTCTACTCGCAGCTCTAAGGGCGGATTTGAAAACACACCAACTTTAAAGCAATGCTCCACAACTACAGTCAAACTGAATGAAGGGTTGGATTATTTTAATTTGGTTGATCGTTTTTTAATTCTTTATAATAACATCACAATTATTTAAATATATAGATACACAACATTTGTCAATTTATGAAAAAAACCATGCTATAATAAAAGATTAATTATTATGTAATTTAGCAAATAATGTATTATTACATTATTTGCTAAATTACATTACATAATTTAGCAAATAATGTATTATTACATTATTTGCTAAATTACATAGCTCCAATCTAAATAAATTATAAAAAAGTGGATACAAAAAATATCGAAATGCAATGTTCACAATTCTATTCTTTTATTCTTGTTTTTATTAAGGGTTGCATATTTTTTTTGTGAAAAGTTCTATTTAAGGGTTCTCTATGAAAGTAACGTTATGTTTTATTAATATCTACGAAACCAAAAACTTCTCCGCTTCTCCCAGAAAAATGTACACCCCAGTCGCCTTAGATTAGATTGCCTGATGTGTAATAAATTTGCTGTTGTACAGCATTGCTAGGATAAACAAAAAAATAAACAGAAACAGAAATAAAACAAAAACATATTTGCAAATGTATAATCCAAAAAAACGTTTTTTTATTTCCTCATTTGATAACACAGCAAAGCAGAGCATAATAAATAAAAATGATAAAACCAAACCAAATCGAATAAGAATAAATATGGATGACTCGATAGTATGTAGTGTATAGGAAGGTACTCCCTTATTTTGCAGCTGTAACTCCCCTGGGACTGCGAATGAGTTCGTTGTGGGTTATGCATTTTAAATGTATAATATTTGTGCTTCAAAAAAGTATTTTTAATTCCATTTTACTGTGAAAATTGTATGAATAAATTGGATTTAAAGTTTCGCTGAGTTGAGCGAAAACTGATGTGCAAATTAAAATGAAACCATCATGTTGGCTTGAGAGGATTATTTGATGTAATTTTATTTTATTCATATATTAATCATAAAATGCATTCTATATTAAAAAAAAAAAGATGCAAACTCAAGGTATTCCCTACTTGTTTTATTTTTGTTGATATTTGAGTTGAATATTTTTTCTTTTTATATCTATATAATGAGCTCGCGTTAATCAACTCTAGGATTAAATTCATATTGTGGTTGTCATATTATCTCTGTTTTATAGTTTATTTTTTGTTGTTGCTTTGTTTTATTTTGGTTGATGTTTATTTATTTTAGCTACTATATTTCATGTCATTTGAAGTGTTTTAGATATGGTTGTTTTTATCTGTGGTTTTCGAGAAGTAATATTAAACTAATAAGATTGGGGATGATAATTATGGAGGTGGCGAAAAAATACAAGCTTACATATGTTATGAGATGAAATACAATCATTTTGAATATCTGTATCAGATTAAAATATTTTTTGACAGCTTGTATGAAGATCCAAAGAATTCTAGAAATGACCCATCATAACATCATCCATCAGTATCAGCTTCCGAGAAATATTATGTAGGTAGGTATTTGATTCTTAGCGGTAGTTCATTCATTTTTGTGATAATGTTTCCAGTATAGGTATGGATGATATTTTTGCTTATTTTTGGTGTTGTTTTGTTCTAAATAAAAATGAAGACAAATAAAGATTAAATTAAATTTAAAATGTTTCATTTAGAATCAAGCAATTAATTCTAAATGGATATTGCGTCAGTTCTGAGAAAAATTTCAGTTTTTTTTTTATATTTCTCAATTAAGAATTTAGTATTGATGATTTATCAGTTGCTGTTTTATTTCTAACATACCAAAAAAGGTGCAAATTGAACGATTTTCACTAAATAGGTATTTTTACTATGATATTAAATTATTATATTATTTATAGATAATTTATTCGAAATGGTGGAAGATATTTTGTTGATTCCTGGTGCTTTTAAAGAACATATTATTTGTAGGATTGCGAGATATTTATGAGGCCTATTACATAATCTCGATAAAAAAGTTATCAACCCGTTTTCAAAATATTGAATTTCGAAAAAATATAATTCTTTGAAGAAGCTCCTCTTTAGAATGTCTCCTCCAATACCCACGGTAATTTATTTAACTGATGATTTCTACATATGTTCTAGGTAGGTACCTACAAGTTCGTATATTTACACTCCTTAGCGCATATATCGAAAGTCGTAACAACATTATCTCGAATGTGCTAATTACACTCAATTAAATATACAAATAACATAGGAATAATTTACATTGTGTTTTCAATTAATGTGTACATATAACAGATGAATAAAAAAAAGAAAAACAATGAGTTAAGTTGAGCCTCAGCCCCAGACCCCCTGTCACATTAAAAAGTGTATAGAGGAACGGGGAAGCGTATATAATATAGGAGACTGTCTTAATATCTGTGCGATAGCGCGACAGACACTCTCACTGCGCGCATTTACCCCCTTTAAACTTTTGCAACCTTTGGGCTTGTACACAAAAAAAAGAGGAAAAAATGTAAATATTTTCGAATGCATACAACAGAGAGAACGCATTTACATACAATATACGCTTGAGTGTCTCGAGATAACTTCCAATTAAGCGCTTATAATTTAATTTACATACTTAGTCAGTCCGCACTGTGCGAAGCGAGCATGAGCATTTTATATAGCAGGTCGGAAGGATTGCCACCAACAGAATTGATGTTTGTCATCCTTATTCTCATCAATGTGATGTGATATAGGGGTATTGGGCTGAGGAGGCTGATGTTGATGTGTGGGAGTGAGGACTAATGGGGCTTTAGGTTGAACTGCTAAACAAATATATTGCGGAGAGTGCTGGTTAAATATAAAACACATACTAAAACGTTAAGTATTATTTGCACACACATTTTACACATGATAATATGGGGGTTGAATTCTTGCTTACATAAATGTAGGCAGGTAGGTACATACATATATGCCTAAATGGGGTGGTTATATGGGGAGAGAATCAGAGAATACGTATAATTACATGACAGAAGAAGAGCGATTTTTTCCGCTCGGGCGATATTTAATCAATGTTAAAGGTTATTTTTAGAAAGAACATAATTAATTTTTGTTTTTAGGAGTGATACATAAACACATGTATGTAATTTATATAGATATATAAAAGTATATTATGCATACATCATAAATTATCAAAGGAAAAAGCAATATTAGGGATTGGAGTGACATATGATTGATATACATATGTACCTAAATGAAGAACAATTTTTTGTTTTGATCCAGTGGCGGATCCAGGATTCGGTCAAGAACGAGTGGGGGGGGGTCCAACTGCACTTACCGAAACTATTTTTTTTTTTTTGCAAAAGTAGATCGTATAATATATCGCATATAGGCAATCTAAACCATCATTTTGAGAATTCATATAAGAGTGGTACATTAATTCAGAGTTAATCACATGCTCAAATAGAACCTTTTTTAAAAACTGTAGACAATTTTAATCTTAATACAACTTTTCTTTACTTTTTCTACATTATTTTTTCTTTATAATATTGATAAAGTTACTATTTTAAATTTTGCTTAATTGAAAGGGTATGAAAAACTCTTAAAAAAAACTAAACCAAAATGTAAAAATGACTGGTTCTATGGCAGGGGAGGGTCCGGACCTGAAAACACTACCCCTGGACCCGCCACTGATTTGAATTTTAATCATATAGAAATATTGGTGGCAACTATCAAACAATTAGACATACATTGAGTTCTTCATTCATTATAGGTAAAGAAACTTCAGCTTACCAATCTTACCCGCAAATATTTACATTTAAAGAGAGTCCTTTGTGATGTTTATTAGAAGAAGTTTTTTTGTGGCTTTTGTGTATTTTTTTTTTCAAAAGAAAACCACCATAGAATATGCGTATACTAAAGATAAAAGATAAATCTATACGAATCATCAAGAAAAAAGAAGGAACAGACGGAAAAAAAGTAAAGGATACAACCGAACAATGTGTGCATAATTTATCCCATTTTACCTAGAAACAAGATACTTTTTGTATATAGGTATGTATAACCCTTTTCTGTCTTTTCTGTGACATCCAACATCTCTGCATTATGTAGCTACTAGCTAGCTTCCCTTATTTCAATAGTGACCAAAAATTTAAGGCTAATTAGATCAAAGACACAGAATAGAATGGCAAATTGAAATGCACTCATAAATTTGTGGTAATTTATATGTCATCTTTGGGACTGGGTTTGGGCTCTTCATGATGATGATGATGGGATGAAAGATGCAACGTAATTTGTGAACGAGTTTTCCATTTCCACTTCCAGTCCATCATCATATACAAAACTAACTAGGTAGGTAGGTACTACTGGTCGAGATGTCGACTTTCTTGGGTGAAATTGAATCAAGAAATCATTCAAATGAATTCAGGTTCCAAAATGAAGAGAATCAAACTAAACAAAAAAACAAAAACAAAAACCTACCTTCTTTATCAAAAATAAGACAAAATAAGTTTCTCAATGATTGACACGAATGGAACGGCCAAATCGGCCTCTTTCGGTTCGTTCCTTTTTATACAGAAATCTATAGGGAATTATGGAAATTTTGGTCGTCTTTTCTTCGTCTATGTGGGGTTATATATGTTGGCTCGGGTTGTTTGGTTGGGCAGCTGCATTGGAATGGTGATGGGTGAAGGTGGTGGGATGAAGAAGCTCTGTGTGTGCATCTGTGACTACGAGACCCGCATACGAAATTAGGGGACGCCTCTTCTTTGGCCAGAGTTTGATTTTAGTTTATGGTTTGGGCTCTGGTAAAAGATTTGGTTTCCAACGGCGGCGGCAGCGGCGGCGGTGACAGAGAAATATGTCCACCGCACAGATGAATCTCTCTTCTTTGACTCTGGTGATGCTGCTGTCTGACCAAAAAGAAAAACGAAGAAGATAATATCTATCCAATAAAACCAAAAATATAAAAACAAAAAAAACGAAAGATACAAGATACAGGAAAACTGGATTTACAAGTTGTGTGATCTGTAGATTCTGCTTTATGCACGTGATTCGATGCAATTTAGGAGATAAAAGTCTGTCAAGGCGGTGTTAGTGCTGCTGCTGGTAACTGTGCAGTTCGAATGGAAATTAATACGCTTTTGGGATTTTTTTTTCAAAATTTTAGGTGAAATTTACAATTTGTGGGTAGTATGTGCGTGACGTTACGTGATGGAGATTGCTTGGCATAGATGAACGGTTGTACTGAGATGGAAAAAAAATAAGTTACCCAAAAGGGGTTTGATGTCAGAATAACAAGTTTTAGAATGGAAAACAGAGATGGCCGCTCTAAGTGGAACCAAAGTACTTTTCAGTGTTTCAAGCCAATCGTTTCCGTATTTAAAAAAATTAAAGAACCCTATATATGTAAGTTCGAAGAGTATCCTATAGATGGGTTCGTCTTAATACCTCTTTATGCTAGATTTCGTCATGCATGACAGGCTACAAGAAGAGTAATTAAGTATGGCTTGTGCTGAGTTTCATGAATAGATAATCTTCGATAATTTGGTGACGGGGTGTTAAGTTAGGCTCTGGTTGTATTTTATATATGAATTTGACCACTTTACGCTGATAAACATTGATTATAGATAAAAGAAAAGATTGTTGGTTTGAGTAATTTAAACCTATGTTTATTTTTTGAGGAAGCCTCTAAGCCAGGTGAGTTACTGCAATTGTGATAACATTTTATAATTGACTCAGCTATCAATTCGTTATAAATTTACCTACAAATATATATGTATATACAAACTTTTGAAGTTTTTGAGTTATTTTCAGACGAATAAACAAGCAAATGTTAAAAACGTCAAAAGTATGTACTAAAACCATGATTTTTTTGATTAATTTCTTCTGTTTAAAAAAATTTATTTTCAAAATTTTTAAATGCACTATTATTTTAAATATTAAGAAGCACCAGATTGCTAAGTTATAACAAAATTGATGAAGCCATTAAAAACCTATAAGTGAATAACTTAAAAAAAACACACACGCCCGAAGATGGAGTACACTCCGAAACGCGTAGCGTAAATTTAATATAAATTTGTTTTATTTTATAAAGTTGTTAATAATAAAAATAAAAGTTAAAATAATAAAAAAATTATTTTTTATTTTAATTTTTTTATTTCTTTATTTGATTTAATCATAATTATATTTAAATTATATCACAACTCGGAGACAAAAAAAACAAAATGATACACACAATTACGTCAAAAAAAGTAAATATCCTTTTTCCGTAATGCATGTTTTTGTTTTCATAAACAAGAAACGCAGTTTTTTTACACTAATAGTGGTCGATATACAATTGACGAAAAATCATAGGAGCCGTTTTCAAGCAAAAAAAAAAAATAAATAAACACAATATGAGCTAAAATAAAAATTCGATTCGACCGACGAAAAAGTATGATAAAATTCATTTTTTCGGACTTCTCCATCATTTTTTATTACAGCACCTTATTTTTTTTTGCATGATGGTTTCATGCCTTATAGAAAATTACGGAAATAATTACGCGAAGAACTGATTTATGGAAATTCTAAAAAGCTCTAAACTTTTCTCATAATAATTTTGTTTGCCTAAACGAAATTGACAAAAGATAAATTGTGGTTTCCCTACTGGCCTATCAATCAATTAGTCTTCGTTATTGATCATGAAATAAATGACCTTTAATATGGAATTGCATTTTCGCAGTTTCGCTTAAATTGTTGCTGTGGCATTGGATGATGAACTTCAATATGTTACTCTCAATTCACGCTGTATGTCGGTGAGATTGAAATGTCTCAGCTGGGAATACTTTATTGCAATTTTTGTTGATGAGCGACTGACTTTACTTTAACACTATTAAACCTTGTGAAACAGAATGAGGATCTTGTTTATTTTTAATTTCCATTAAAAGTGAATTCTACGCTAACAAAGCTATAACGTTTATTTGCTAAAATATATTTTCCTTATGCCCATACCTTTGCAGCAGTCAGTGCTACCTGTACTAGCTGATGCACATATCTATTCAACACACAATCGAGACAATATTCATCATCAATGTGTCTTATATCTTGAACCACTTCAAGGAAGCTGTCTATGTATTGAGTCGTAAAACACATCAGATTTCTGCCCATCAATCTCTTAAAACCAATATCAACATCACACAACGCTGATAGGTGTTACTAGTATATTTGTTTGTTCTAAACGTTTAGTGTTGAAAGTTCATTAGCAGCACTTTTCTATGTTGAAAGATCTTAGCATATTGCAACACCATAAATTCAAATTTAAAGTCGTTTTCTTTTTTTCATCTCAAAAAACCATGGGTGGCGCCTTGGCTTTGTGTATAAATTATAAAGAGGCGCCAATAGTCGATAATTGTTTTTAAAAAAATGCTCCCCCATAATTCTTCTTGTTTTTGTATTTCGGGTTTCTATAATGAAAATCGAAGAATCATCATCGCACTTCCTTAGTTTTTTTTTATAGGTATTACAATCTCAAAACATTAGTTTTCGAAGCAAAAGGAAATTGGGAATTAATTCCACCTTTCATCGGGTTGGTGCTGCCTCAAACTCAAAGTCATATGAGAATAATATATATTGAGGCAACAACAATAATAATAGATTTAACCAAACCAAACCTTTCTCCTTCAATCGGCTGCGGTATGGCCGATCTACGTCACACAAGTCGCGATAACAGATTTGTATTCCATGCTTACAAGATAATTTCTTCGATTTTATTACAAACAAATTCGTTTTTTTTATATACATATATGTACATACATATCTTTAATTTATTTGTTATTGAATTCGCTTTATTCGCGTGCTAGATAAATGCGCCTGTTGGCTGGTTGGATTGGATGAGATATATTCACATAGCATTCGCACGTATCTAATACAGCGAGAGTGGTTCAAGAAACTTTTTGAATGGTCCATTTCTGCTATATTGTTGCTCGGTGGCAAAGGGGGAAAATAATGGCTTTGTTTATGACTTTTACTTGTTTCCCAGATATAAATTTCAGAAAAGAAAAGAAAACAAAAAAAAATCTAAAAATAATCACAAATTCGCCCCAAATTAACGATTTGTTGTTTGAAATTAAAAAAAAATATATGGATGTGTTTTTTTGTTTTGTTTTTATTAAAATATAGGTTTTTAAGTAGGTAGGTACATATATAATATTCCTATTGGAAAGATTCACGCGATCAGAAAAATAGACATCAACACTTTCCAAGGACAAGCTATCGAACGAACGACGACGACAACAACCGATCGAAACGCTTATATGACTAACGAAATCAAAAACAACGATGAAGCTGATGAAATTTCAATACCTAGTTGCAATTGGAGGAGTCTATTACATCAGACGCTTTGAAGCCGGAAATACTGTGGAGCAAACTTTATATGCACATACATATATATGATTACGATTTTATTTTTGTTTTTGTTTATCAATTTTTTTTTTGCTAATGTTTTTGTTTGTTTTTAACTTTTGATAAAGTTATGTGTAAATCGGATATAATGTTACCCTGAAGATAAAAATCTTATATGGCCTTAACACAGTAGGTAGTCGATGAAGAGAAAAACAAAGTAAAGATGAAATGATTTTAATTATAGGCAGTCAAACATGATCTTAAGGTTTATTAGCAAATAATTGAGTGTTTAAAATGTCAGTAATTTTTTGAAAAGTGTTTTTTGAGCACTAAAGTGGGTTTGAATACCTCCAAAATGTTCAATCAAAGTACGAGTGTTTAGGAAAAAGAAGAAGAAAAGAGTGGTTGATTTGTTCAACATTAGGTACATCATTGTTGGAAAAATGGAGCATTTAACTATCGTCTAGTGCGACTTAATATGGAATCTCTAAACCTACTTAAGCCTAATATAAAGAAAAGCTCTAACTTCTACGTAAGCAGATAAACAACTTTGGAACGAAACAAAAAAAAAATGGCACAACTGGATCGTACGAACTTGCTCTTGTGGTTTACAATTATAATGTAGCTACATTTTACCAAAAAAAAAAAAAAACTTAATTTTTTAATTTACAAATGCAGTATGGTTTGAGCTACACATTGCGTTATGCTACACATAATCGTTTCGATACGTTTATATATATTCGATACGTTCAATATTGGGTACGTTCCTTCGTAGCTCAAAGTAAATCGAAGGGTCGAGTTGAGTTTGGGTTAAAATTTGGTTGACAGTTCGAACTCGCCGCGTTCTGTGATGTAAAACCAGCACTTGAATAATTTATTTGCTGTTTACACATCTTAACCGTCAATCTTTGTGATGCAATTTTTTTTGGAAAACAAAACTGAAATGCAGTTTTCTTACAATCGCTTTCGTTGTTACAAGAACGAGGTTTAATCCAAATTCTTAGTGTCGTTTTCAAAAAAAAAGTAAGATACTGAAGCTATAAACCTGTTCTAATTGAACTTAAACAAAAACTCGAATTTCCCTTCTAGGCAATAAATGAACTTAAAGAAAAAAAAAAGCTTAAACAAAAATTAAATTTTTGGCAAATCTGTTCTACTATTTAGGCACTAGCTCAAATTACAACCTAAAACTCTTTTTAGATTAACGATTGTTAATTAAATTGTTCTAGACTTTTTAAAAACTTGTACAGAATGTATACCACACATAACTAAACTAAGAGAAGTAAAAACTCACAAGAATCATTTTGTGTAATATTTAAAATGAAGTTTATTTATATTTTGTTCATAACGTGGTTTTTCTTTTTATGATATAAATTATAAAAATCCAAAATGGTGTCCACACGAAAAACAATCCAAGGACTTTTTCACCGGGAATTTGTCCTATTTCATAAAATAGTTTTAAGCCAATCATTTAAATTCTTTCAAAATAGCCCTTAGTTATACCAGCTATCTATAAATCTATAAACAAAGACCTGCTTTTAGGCCAGAATCCTAATTAAATTCATATATCTACATACTTGTATATATGTACAACCAAAAACGATGTCCTAGTGCTATATCGATTCCTATATTCCAACCACTAATTCCCATATTGAACACAAATTTCATGTTAAAATACTTCAAACAACATATATATATATACATACATACATAATATACCTGTGTGGTTGTGTCTATGTCCTTGTTGTTCGATTCGCGTGACATTCCCCGCGTTATACACATTTTATCCATTTACACCTTCCGTTTTACTGAAAATAGATTAGAAAGTTTGTTTTTGGATTTTATGACCACAGAATCGCTGCGTCCATTTGTTTTACTCGTATATATGTATGTATGTTTATGCGAACAAATACAAAAATGTATTTTTTGTTCTTATTTTTATTATACAATGGACTTTTTTATGATACCCTTTTGATTTGGGTACTTTACTATACTTAACAGTTTTATTGTACCTTTAGTGCACGAACGCACACAACTTTTCACATTTTGGAAATCCCATAGAGACACACCCTCTTCAGCATTTAAAGCTTCAGGTAGGTGTATGTATACCAAATAGATATACTATACCTCTCTGTGTTGTTTATAGCAATCTGTAAAGTAAGCAGAAAAAAAATAAAAACAATAAAATAAAATCCAGTTTCGACTGAGTGCAAATAAATAAACATGAAAAGTTTTCGCCTTAATCAAAAATTACAACAGTTCCATATGACCATACTCGCCGCTTACGCCGTCTCTGCTCCGGTGGGTAATGGTGATGGGTTTACAGAAAATAATGTACATGAGTTATGTACGTAAGTATGTCTGTACACATATTCAAAAATAGCCCGCATATAAATACATACTACATGATGTATTTATTTGAATAGAAAAACTAAAAAAAAACAACACAAAACAGAAATATATTCCTAAAAGTATCCGCACACAAAATTTTGCACTATGATATTTTTTTAATTCCCAGGACAACACTAACTACACCAAATTTAGAAAAAAAAACATACAGAAAAACTCATATGATTTTAAAAAAATTAAATTTTTAATTGAATTGAAAATAAAATGAACGACTGGATCGCATGGAAATCGGTCTTTTGATTCAAATCTCGACTTAAGATTGATGATATATAGTAATGGTTCATTAATATAATGATATTGTTAAAATGAGGGAGTATCTACTTAATATTTGATTTTTTATAGGATTTTTTGTTTAGATATTAAAAAAAAATAAAAAAATCGTTTATTATGTTTCTGATATATAAACTCTTCGTCGAAAATATGAGCCCACGTGCGTGGGTCGCGGATGCCACCACCACAATCAACCTAGCTCGGCTAGAATTTTTAGTTTCGTTGGAGGGAAATCAACCTAGAGAGAGAAGATGTCTGTGGGAAAACTAGTAGAATTATTTTTTAAGCTGAGAAATTTCAATTTCTATACCTTATTATTATTTTTTTAAGAGCACTACAGTTCCCATTAACACTTTCAGAATAAATGTAGCATAAATTTGTATAATTTAAAAAGATACCTAGCAATGACTACTATATTATGGTCTTTCTGTTTCACGCAATGATGTCCGTTTGGTAACTTGAGTCTATACATATGGGTTTTGACAGCAAATTGTGGAAAAATAAAAGAAATTCAAGCTACCAGACCAATATATGTCAATATGAAATGTTTGTTATTATTTGTTATCGAGTTGTATAAAATTAAAATATGTAATATTAAAATTAAAAAAATAATTCTCAGAAATATAAGGACAACTAAAAATTTGGACAAAAACTTAGTTTTTTTTTTGTTAAAATATTGAAATCTGAGGGTTTTCTTTATTTTTCCGAGGGCGGCGGGGGCATTTTTTGATACGACTCAATTGCTGTGGATGCAAAAATGATTTGAGATGAGGTACTTGTCGATATACGCCCTATAGCTTATGGGGGTATATTTTTGTTTTTCAAATATGTACCTGCTTCTCTATTTTTAAGCATATAAGAATATTCCTACGTCAGATAGTATTATTAGTATTCTTGTTGGGGGTCGAAACTTACATGCCTATAAAACTCACAATACCCTATAAAATAGAACTCCTTATTGCAAGCACTTTGCAAATATCCTCAAATTCCACCTTCAAACACGAAAGCTGGCAAAACACTCAATTCTAGTGGCGAAAAGAACTAAAGTGTACCACACCCATGTATAATGTATGGAAAAAAAAAGCAAAAAAAAAAGAATAAAAAGACTGAGCTGGCTGGTTAGTTTGGAACCTAAAATATCCTTGACCTTGTGACGAAATTCTCTTCACAGATACATCCTCCATTCAAAATACCTATACCTACATAAATATATATACATATGTACATTTATAAGCACATTCATTCCTCCAGACCGACCAGGAGAGAGGAAATTTCCATTCCTATCCTACCCTACTAAATATATATGTATATAGGAGCATTAGAAGCAGAAGCAGCACAAAATAAGCAGTATATCCATCCAGCGCACCAGCAGCACATGTATGTTCGTATCGTAGGTGTCTTTGTGAGATATACATTTCTATTTTAGACACAGCCAGCACTTTCTATATATTTTTGATCCTTTACATCTTCGTACTCCTCATCCAATCCACAATCTCTCTTTCTCTCTTCCCTTCTCACAGTCACACTCTCTCAATGGATGGCCTCCTCTTCCTCTATATATTATTTTTTCGGCTCTTATAATCGATGCAAAGTATATGGAGAGCCATTAACAGGTTCAGCGGGGGTGCAATTTCCGTTCTATCGATTTTCAGTATAGTTTCCCCACCCATTCCCGAAATGTATGCCGATCCCTCGCAGGTCCTTTTTCCTATTCTGGTCTCCTCTACCACCCAGCATGTATAATATTTTGTAGGTTTATGTTGATGTTTCAGTTTCGGGAATTAAATAAGAATGATGAGGGGGGGGGGGAGCTGGCAAATGTGGGCCTGTGGCATGAATGTGTTACTAGCTTTAAGCAGGTAATATATTTTCGTATATTTTTCGGGCCACTACCTCTCGTGTTTGAGGTGAGAGAATATATAGATGAATCAATATCAACAGCAGCCTAGAGAGTTATGAATAAAATTGTCCTTTCTCCCCCACCCCTTAGAGTATACCCATAGGTTGAGGTGAGCACACCACGTAGAGATAGGTATATAGGGTGTTTCTGGATATGTGTTTAAATTTTCAACCTGGCAAACATGTGGAGAAGACATCATATAAGAACGAAGGATATCATTATAGTCTAAACATTTCTGTTGATGATGGTGGTGCCCATTCATTTTCGGTTAATTTGCAGGACAATTGATGAGCCAGTTGGGAATGTGATCGTTATTTTGACCTATACGAAAGCCAAAAGCCAGTAAGCCGGCTCCAATACCGGGGATTAAAATAAGATTTATGCTTCAGTAAGGAATTCAGAAACGTTTTCAGATATGCGTAAACATTATAAATGCACTATACGAGTCGAATAGGTAGCTACTAGGTACATATGTATATGTTTATTGAGTATAATATGTTATGAAGCGAAAAGGATTAACGAGAGTATCGAAGTAATTAATGTGGCTTGGTTTGCATGTGATTAGGGAATTGGCCCATCATGTATTGTGAAGGACTGACTGTATGTACATGGAGTTGGTATAATCAAATATTTATTGACTGGGATTTCGGAATCTAATCCTGGATCAAGGGTGGTAAAAGGACCAAATGCAATTGATGAAAGATTCATATTGGGAGTAGTAGGTATAGCCAGGTCACGTCGAATTTGGTGTTGTAAAATTGCCATTTAATGCTCTTTAAACATTAAAAGTTCTTAATTGCTGACTCTGCACCAGGATTGATTTTTTTATTCTAGTTGTGTGAAGGTGATGCTTCTTTATTGATTGGAAACTTATACGACGAACTATAGTACCAATTTTCCATATTTTATTATGATTTTTGGAACCAATATTTTACTATCAATATTCACTGTCGAAAAATATTTTCACAAAAACAGATTTTTTGCCGCGGCCTTGAGTTTTTTTCACCCTGTCATTTCTAAAGCTTCATAATTCATTGGACAAGTTTGTAACGTGCCCGGTCATCAGTCCTCCAAATCTATATAAAATAATATAATTTTTAGCCTTTGCATCTGATTTAATAAACAACTGATTCAATGTCACAACAATACTTGGACTCTCACAAATAAATCCAACAATAATAACACGAACAAAAAAAAACATCAAAGAACAACAGAAAATCAAAAACAAATTTTGTATTTAAATTCATCTCAATTACCCGCGGACGTTATCATAATGTGCCTGACGAAAGTTCAAATTGCTGTTCTCGCTCGCTTCGAGTATATAACGTCTGCTGATGCTGTTCCTGCTGCTTACCCCGTCCTCTGCCTTGCTGTCGCTGGTCATTCCATTATTATCCAAGTCAGAAAGTATCTTTATCGCATGAAACAAAGTATATTGTATAATGTTTAGGTATGTAGGTATTCGTATACCCCCATTTATTGTTTTATTATTCATAAATTTATTACTTGTGCTTATGACATTTTTTTGTTGTTATTTTGTTTTATATACATTCTCCTCCCTGGAGCGTGGCTTTGTTATGCTTCGATCTCGATTTAGCTTCATAGACTGCTTTTAACTAGTTGCTTGTATGAGTTTTTGTTTATAGTGTTTTTTTTTTTTTTTTTTTTTGAGATAAGAGACAAATGCCCCGCCAGTTCTGAATTGTATTTTTTTTTTTTTTTTTGTATTTTTGTTTTTAGATTTTAATTGAGTTTAATGATAGAAAGTTCAAATACTATTTTTTTATAAATATATGCGGAATCTTTTATGAATTGGAATATTAAAATATTTTGATTTTGAATAACTCGTTTTAAATGTACATATTTATATTAATACAATTTACAATTTAATAGTTATTCACCTCGTTAGAAAATTACCTTTTGATTTTAGGTATAAGTTAAGTCTCTTCCTCATTCTGTTATCGTGGTTGATCTACACTTAGAACTTGACAGAATAAAAGATGAAAGTATTTAAAAGAGAGGATCTAAGAAGAACATTCTATATAGCGCAGGATTCGAATACAGTATAAAAGAGTTCCGTAAATTTTTTTTAGAGTTTACAGAAATTGATAGGAAGTGTATTTATTTGAAAACAAATAACCTTTTTTGGTTTTGGTTCTTTTAATAAATATGTGTGAATCTTGAGGCCATAAATAAGATATTAAAAAATGAGACTTTAAAATTAACACTTAGAGGTGAGAGGTCTTTCAACAATTTTTTTAATTTTCGAAAAAAATTGTGTAAAAAAAAAGGTAATAAATTTTTAATATTTGTCAGTTGAACTTTGGACATATTTTTAACCGTATTAAGGTGATTTTGGGAAAACACCATAAGATTGTACACACATTTTTGAGAAATGATATACATAACATGATAGATTATTTGGACTTTTATTAAATTAGATAAACATATTGGAGTTTACTTGAAGTTTCTTCCTAAAACTTATAAATAAGCATTTAAGGAGATTTAAATTATTCTGTCCTTGAACTAAACTTAGGAACTCTGATGGAATTTTATCAAGTACATTTTTTCTTCCAAAATGTTTTGTACTTTTAGATTGCAGAAACTTATGAAGCATTATTTGATTTTTTTTTAATTCTTAAAATGAAAACCTGGCCAAACGAGAGAGGTTTGACTTTTGTTATTCTTTCCTAAGTCATGTTAAAATCGAAAATTTTGTATTGGTCAAAAATTTACGGCCTTGTATCCTTATTGTATATATGTATGCTTCTGAAATTCGAGAACAATCGTCACATCACGATCAACACTTGATTTAGACTAAATCGCAAGTCACAAATTGTATATTTTTTTATATCATATATTTACAAAATTCTCAGTAACATTTTAAATTATTTATGGAACAGAAATTTGGCCATTGTGAAATTGTCTTATTACCAATTATTGTTATACCTGTAACTCTCCTGTCGGTGAACTGCATGTTTTATTTAAGTACTTAATTAATTGATTTAGCTACACAATGTATTTAAAATGAAAATGTGAAATTTTCATTAAAAAAATACTTTTTACCCAAAAAAAATAAAATAAATTAAAATAAAATTTAATTTAATTCTTTTCCCGACAACGAAAACATAATTTGTTCCGAAACGAGTATATCCCATGGATTCATACCTATAAACAAAACATAATTATTATTTTAAATTAATAAAGCTTTCGAAGCGATCGATATTAAAATTCTTAAATAAAAAAAAAAATATTTTAATTTTGAATTTGTATGAGTTATAAAGTTTGAAATAATTTATTACAAATATCTTCATAAGGTGTTACGTTCTCATTATAAAATGTTTACCTATTTATAACAAAACAATTCTATATTTTCCTTTTCCTAAAATGCCATAAGAAATATGTTGTTTCGATCGCATTTTCCTGATTATTTACATATAATATGTAATCAAAACAACCTCAATCCAGACACTTTAACATGACAGATTTTAACATAAATATAGATTTATCTATGAGACTGACAGTCTCACGAAATTATATTGTTCTCTAGGCAGGACAAACAATATTTATTTATTTTTTAATTTAAAACATAAATTCATAAGCTTCTCATAAATTAGTATTCATTCGATTATTATCTTAAACAACAACAATAAACAACAACCACTCAATCCCCATCCTCATCTGTATTATTTAGTATAGGTACCTGCATTAAGTTAACTGTTTTAATTGTAAACAAGTCGTTCATCTGTCAATTGCTTCATATAACGAGCTTTACATAAATAAATCCTATATTAAGTGACTTAAAGTTATATATTGTAATATCTAACTTAGATTTCATCAGCTTAACATCTTTGAACTTTTCTCAGTCCCTATATAGTATATATGTATATCTGAAACCAGGCACGGCAGATAAATACACCAAAACCTGTCCGGCTTGACGTGATTCTATTTATCATCCCACCACATCAACAACATCTACCACCACCATACTTTATATATATGCTTGTAATTTGCTGCATGCAGCAGAGATCAGCATAAATTAAAAGTCTTTCAAATCTTTCGTATAGATTTGTAACTTAAAAGTCGCATAAAAGTTGAATCAATCATCTCGAGCAGGGCTTCACTTCCATATAAAATAGTTATTAGAAGCTCTGCTAACCGGCTCCGTGGCGGGCCGGCGCGGCGGCGGTGGCGGCGCTTAATCACTTCATCTCGCAACATCACATTCAAAGCAGCTTTCGTTTAGCATTTTTTTTTATCAATCATTAGGGGGGAATCATAAAAGTGTTACTTACCTGCCCCAACAATCAACATCTAGCAACAACTTTAGGTGCGGTCCTCAGGTTGTTTACTCGCTAGTCGCTGGCGAATGCTTACTTTAGCGCTGCGTTACTCGCTACGCTACTGCAGCGCGAGTATCTACTGCTCGAGACAGATCTCTCATCAATCGCACTTAAGTTTGAGTGTTTTTTTTTAGTTATTTTTTTCTGCCTAATCAGAAAACATGCCCTCGCCTCAATTGAGCGACATCAGAGGCAGTGCAGCGGTCGCATTAACAACAGCAACAACAACGACCAAAACACCATCATGGCGATGATTATGATGGACGAGCAAGTATGGCGAATGGGCAGTAGACCCCACGGGGGGCCACGAGGACGGTTGCAGTTTGCAGTGACCAACTACGATACGAGCACATTGCAATACAAATCCGTCTCTCGCAACACAAAGTGCTGTTCTATCTATGAACGGTTCGGCTGCTCCCGCTGCTGTAGTTATAGCATCGGGGCAGGCCATTGATTGTTTTTTTTTTTTTTAAGTTTATTTTTTTGTTTAAAAATAGAAAATTTATTATCGAACAAATTACGCAGTTTTAATTTTATCAGCAGCAGCACCAAGCTATTGCGAGGACGAACGCAGCCACAGCAGCACATGAACTGGAAACTGTCATGTCGTCGTCGTCGTTGGTCGACGTCGACCGACGACAAACATTTGCACATCAATAAATACCAGATAAGCTAAAAGGGAGGCAAGGCAAGAGGGTGGCGAACGCTTATCAACTAATTCGCGCTCAAATTGATTTCACACAGCGAGCAGAGCATTGGGGTACTTGAGTTGCAGGGAAATAAAGCGAAAGAAAAAAAAAATTTAAATGCATAAATATATAAATTGATAAAGAGGCTTTTTTTATTGGTACTTTATCCAATTTAGCTCAGTATATAATTTGACAAAGAACCAGTTGTTGATAATCTTTAAATATATCTTTCTACATAAAAAGTGGGTTTGCTGAAGTTGATGTTGGGTTAATTTTACAAATGAACAGAACAGGCCAACAAAATTTAATCGACCTTTTAAACGAGACTAAATGTTCCCGACGTTTTTGATGCGATCTGCATTGGAATCAGAACTCATCAGGAAACCAGGTTTTCGAGATATTAAAGTTAAAAAGTAAAAAAGAAATAGATCTGGGTGTTTTATTTTTTTTAATTCTTATTAAACTATGTACATATATGGAACTGTAGGTAAGCCTTGAATTTGTCGAATTTCTAGATTTGACCGAAAAAATAAAGGACTTACAAGCCATAATGTATTTGTTTCTCATTTTTTATTGAACAACTCTTACTGAAGTCTTCCGTTCGGAGTTATAAGTTGTGACTTTGTGAGCATTTTTATTTTTGCTCACGCTCTAGAGCGATCGATTAATTAAAGCTCATGCCATGATCACTCCCATTTAATGGTCGCTAACAAAACTGCTCATCTCATGAACATTGAGACAAGAGTGAATCGACTTATTATTCGCGAGAAATTAGCAGTCAGAATACCTAGCACGTCTGTAACAACGCAGCTCAAACCACAACCACAAATTGTTCTGTAGTATCGTTCATTACGGAGTTTGCGACCCAATTATTGCAACTAAAATCAAAAGAAACTCATACGGGAGTATCTGACTCGATGGACCAAATTTTTTAAGATTTAAGTTTTAGGGTTTTAGAAAACCCTTTATTTAGCTGACAAGTTACAATTTTCGTAGACTTTCGTAGATTTGCTAGTTAACTTTAATTAGCCACACAAAATTTGATGTAATGACGAAGCTTTGTGATGATCGTTGATCATACATAGTCGAGTAATTTATTTAGCTTTGTGTTGAACTGTGACTGTCACTTGAGTGCTCTCAAAGGAGCGTTGATGAGCGATTATAAGAGCTAGCAATATTTTGCAAATTGGTAGTTAGAGAAATAAATGTTCAAAGAAAAAGATTGTAATCAGTCAACTACAAATTTTATTTAAAAATAGAAGAATTATTTAAGAGTAGAAACACTACTCGAAAATTCTTTTATTTGGCCAAAAACAATTATTTTTAATGTACCTAAAAGTTGATTTCGAATCCAAATAGTGCAAATTAAATTTTGTTACGAGAATCGTTTATCTTTACAATAATTTCCAACGACTCCATAATAAAAATGTGAAATTGTTCACGATAAAGATTCTTACACAAATTTGAAGTTAAAAGTCGTTAGGTAAATTAAATCTGAAAATTGCTTTGGAAGAAATAAAACGAAAAAATAATGTACCTATGTTTTGGTGATCCAATTTGAAATTCCCATCATCGCAACGTTATAAAAGCAACTTATTCCAACACAAAAGATACCAACATACATTTTTTTAAACAAACTTCACTTCAAACTTCTTTGCCTCCTTAAAAAATTATTCCTTTATTATAATCCAAAAATCCCAAAAAGCCATTACCCGCTTAACTACGCTCTTAATCTAAAGTTTCTGAGCACCTAATTAAAAATTATAATTTATTTACTATAGGTTTAGAGTATATTGATATTATTTTACATAACATAAAACCATCTACCAAATCCCTGAATCATAAACTTGTGTTGTTTCCTCACCATCATCAGGGACGCACAATTTCCGTCTATACCTACATTTTCGACTTGGTCGTCATTTTAACCTCTGAACCAGTGCTGCATTAAAACGGATCTGTCTTAATCCACCATCTATATACCTACTTCCGCCATGGAATTCTACATCACAAGCTGTCTTAATGTCATTTTCAATAAAGTCTAATCTCTTATACTGGGCTGGGCTGGGCTCAGAGAAAGGCAATCAGAGAAGGATTCTTTTTATGACCCATTATCATTAAACAACAACAAAAAAATCAGCCTATACAGTTTTATGTTACCTTCAGGCGATGTGCTTGTGTTGTATTCGTGGTGATACTGAATAGTAAAGATGTATTTGTTTTTTTTTTAAGTGGATGCAATAGCTTCCGGGGGTACGTACTATTTCGCTTGGGAGAAGCCCAGGACCCAGAGCCCTGCCATGCGACAAATTGTATTTTGCCAAAGCGTTTTCCTATACAGAGTGGGAAATTTTTAGAACTCTCAATCCTCAAACAACAAAACAATACAAACGACCCACTAAACTCTCATCTGGCTGGCAAATCCATTTCGGAATTTATACTCAAATCGGGTGCCATAAAAACATTAAATCGCTTTAATTTTATCCTCTTTAGTTGTGTTCCTGCCAAGTAGAGGAAGACACCAACACAATAACCCATCAGCTTTAGAGATGGATGCTTGGGATAGGTATTCTTTAAAGGTCCTAATTCCAGTTAAATTTATTAATGTGCGCCCAGGAAGATACGCCCCACTTTACTATAGTCGTCCTCACCACTCTCATCATCATCGTCATCATTGTTGTAGGGTCTCTGTGTTGTCGGCCTTGGACACTGCCGCCGCCGCCATCGACGCTACCAGCGCCGCTGGAAAACTACGCAGCGTTCTCGTCGTCGTCGTCGATGGAAGCATAAATCAAGGAAACGCAATAAAAAGCGCCAGCCGCAAAAGTTCCACTTTTATGACGTTAACTTTGTATCTGCATCAGCAGCGCAAGGCTCCAGATCTGAAGTTTGGGGTTTTATGGCAGCGACGTAATCCTTGCACCAGATAGCTAAAAGCTCCTCCTGGTTAATTGGTCATTTAAATTACAGTCACAATAGTTCATTACACGTGAGTGGCTTAAATACCGCGAACCCCTGTTCGGATGCATGTAACCAGGATTACATTGTTTATGGCTACTGCGCTAGTAGAATAGGGCCAGTACCGTGTGTGACTGTGTGTGTTCTTAAAACAACCCCTGCTCGATTTATTTTCCCTCGGAAATTAATTGCCCATTATATTGATGATGTTATGGGAAATATTCTTCGCTCCATGTTCGTTTTCTCATTTTTATGGGATTGTTAATGTTTTGTTTTGGCAATTAGGTGGTCGGCCGGGAAACGGATAACAGGAACGGGGCTGTTCCCCCTCCACAAAAAAAAAGAAAACATAAAGATGAACTGCGTTAAGTTAAACGGCGACAAACTAGAAAATTATTGAGAAACTTTTTCACACACAAAAACACACATCCGATACGAGAGAAATATTCTTTATAGGATGAAAAACCTAAAGAAGGCGGTTCGCTTCGGTGCGGCGGCGGCGGTGGTGGCGGTAGTCCATGTCTGCTAATGTCCACATTCAAATAGATAAACAGAAATAAAATGAAGAACTTCTGGAAAGGGGTCAGGCAGTCAGTTCTTCTGTCGAATATGATGAGGATCATAACATTTACGATTTTGAATTGGATTGTCCTTTCCTTTTGTTGCCCATACCCTACCCATGCCCAATGCCCCCACACTATACTGCTGATGAGACTATGCTATGTGTGATTATAAAAAGATTACAGTTGTTTTCTAGTGGCTATTATGCTCGTTCGGAAAGTCATTCGGAAAGTCTTTATGATGGCGCTAGTGGCGCCAAATGGTAATATTTTTCAAAAACAACACTAAAATGAAGCATTTAGCCTTGGATATGTGTGTTTGTGTTGTTTTAGCTTCCAATGATTTGGAATCTGGGACTGTGGGGGTGATTTCGAGATGGAAAATGTTTACGCTAGTTTTGCGCGTGCAATATGGACGGAGTTTTTTTTTTTTTTTTGAATGGCCCTGATGAGATCATAATCTTAGCATTAAATTTAAATCGAGTGTGACAATAAAAACACCTTGAAAAATGAGCTCTAGTATTATAAGCACATATACATATGTGACGGTATATATAATACCGTTATATACTACTAAACTGTATTTACGACAGATGCTATTTTGAAAAAGTTTACACATGGACGATTCTATACAAACCACGCGGTTATCAACACGAAACATAGGACGCAATTAAAAAAGTTCCAATAATTTGTGTTACAAAGTTGAAAGGACATTTATTTAATTTTGTATTTATAACCGCTTTAAAGTTTATTGCCCGATGAGGCATTTATGGTAAGCATAGGCTGGAGATTCTGAATGTAATTATTTGCAAAATTGTTTTTTATGGATTTGAGCGCCGTTACATTCCCATTGTCTAAAAACTCATTTTTTGTGTAGTTGGTTTATAAAGTGATGTCATGCAAAAATGCGTAACAAAAATGTCTTTATACCTATTCTATTACATAATAAAAAAATATTATATCAAACTGTTATTGATGTGTAAACATCTATGTAGGATAAACTAAAAACGTGGAAATTTCTGTAGCACATTACGTTGTGCTGTTACACGTCTACATTGATGTATCTATACTAAATACGTTTAATATTGGATAAGTTCCTTCGTAGTTCAAACTAATTCGAAAGGTCGCGGTGAGTTTGGGTTGAAATTTAATTGACAGTTTGATCTCGTCTCGTTCTGTGATGTAAAACCAGCACTTAAATATTTTATTCGATGTTTACACATCTGAATTGTGAGTCCCGGCACTCACACTTTTTTGTAACTAGTAAGAAATTTTTGGTGTTGGCTTAGATGTTTTTTTATATCGTATTTACGATGCAGCGGGATATAATTCTAAACACATTTTTAAGATGACAACAATTTCCCATTCGAATCTCGTTGAATTTATTTTGTTAATGCGTTAAAATCATACTGTGTTACAATTGTAACATTAGTTTGTCACACCCGTAACAATTTCAAACCCAAAATTTGTAACAATATACCAAAAATTTTGTTACTCATACCTATATTGATATTAAAAATAAGCTTTCAGGTAGATATTTGAAAAAGTATGTTGATGCATAATTTCCATATAATATTTAAAACCATATAACTATTAAATATTCCATTCGCAGTGTCTAAATCTGCATGCTTAATTTACTATCACTAAACAGAAATATGTTTATAAAGTGGGTTGGGTCAAAAGTCTGTACAAAAAGTTGGGCCATTTTAATCTATCTATTATAATAAATGCAAACCTGAACTTTTTATAAATAAACTGGTTATTGAAATATCTTCACCCATCAAAAATTTGCTGTTAACATTTTTTTTTTTTTTAAATACAAAGAAATATTTCTGTTATCTTACGCAAAAATTTCTACTTTGAACAAGAATTATTTGTACAAAACCCTTTTTGACATTCACTTGTCACATATTTACAATATTTTCTCACAAATGATGCCAACTTAATGAATCTTTTATATTCTCAAAGGTTCATCTATTGAACTATTTGAAAAACAAACGATCAACACCTATTTCTCTGTAGAGCAAAAAAAAAATTTATAGGTATAGCAGGTATAAATAACTTTTAAATAAATTTCGTAAAAATAAGAAGAAAAACGAAAAATCGGACAGAAAAACACTAAAAACGTCAAATCGACAGGAAAACATTTCTAAATCTATTACGCTCGACAGCGATCTTGATTGAGTGTACGCTTGCATTGGCTGAGTCTGGCATTAATGCATAATACGTTTGCCAAAAACTCAATATTCGTCGTGCTGCTGCTTAGCCAAATGACGTAAATTTACCATTTTCACCCCACGAAAAAATAAGTAAAAAAAAAAAAATTTAAAAATAAAAAATAAAATGCAAAACAAAACAAAAGAGATATAATGAGATATTTTCTTAATTCATTCCTCTTTCTGCACAGAGCAATAAATAAATAAATAAATAAATAAACTATAAGCAAAATCTTTGAATCAACAATACAATGTCAGCAATTGAACGTGCTTTTAATTTACAATTTGTTTAATATTGCATTGTTGCCGGCAGGCGGCCGGCATGTGGCATGTTGCGTTGTGTTGTGTACTACCAACACGAGCAGCACCGATTTTGCTCGAAAAATGGAGCCTCTGACTCTGACCGATGATGTTTACGGTAAATAAAGTCACATCTTAAAATGTTTTTATTACACAATAGCTGACCCGTGGTGGCGTTGCTTCATTTAATTTTATAAATTGTTGGTATTTCGAAATTAATTTCCGCATATTTCAGAAGAAGACTTATCCTATAAAAAAAAATTAGTTTTAGTTAATTTTCGATTTTCTCAAAAACGTCGAGACTTGAAGGAATATCTAAATAATTGCTTCTCGTTTTAAGCATTCGAATAAAAGCTAAAGTATAAGCATTAAATACATTCAAATAAACTATAGTATTCAAGTAAAAGACATAACAAGAAACAAATTTAGGTAAGAGCTCAAAAAAATGGAAATAGGAAATTGGCCTTTCCTTCTAAAAAACGAGAAGTAGACCTCCTCTCATACCATTTTGTCACCTTAATACTCTCTTGGTCTTGATTAATAATCTCTATTTTTTCACATAAAAATGTATAAGTATATTTATTGTTTTTATTTTATAAACTACCCTAGACTCGTGGACGTATTTATATGTAGGTCAGAAAAAGCTCAATCGAAAATCAACAAAACAAACCAAGTTGATAATAGACTCGTATCGCGAAATTTAATCATTTATTGCAATGACTCAATAATTTATTGAAAGTACCTATACCTACTTATACCTAAATAAACTTTATAAACAACTTTGAAATCGCAACACGTGTAGTTTATTTTTATTTATTTTTTTTGTTTTTAGATTTTGTTTATGTTATTTTGTCACAAATAGATGAACAAACTTTTAAAAGAAAAACAAAGTCAGACATTCTTGCCACACGTGTAATGTGTTTTTATCTAATAGGAATAAAACATTTAAGTTTTGGACATCGCCCGTCGTGGGTCGGTTATGTTAAGAGGCCTCGACTTTTGCTATTGTATTTGTGGGCTAAAATAAATGAATATATTTTTGCAAACTTTTAATGCGTATAAGTAGTGTCCATGCTTATTATTTTATCAGGCTGTATTTTTATGTTCAATACAAAAGATTTATGAAAGTTTTTTTTTGAAGCATTACAACTTGCGATTTACATTTTTTTTTTTAATTATAAAGTCAATTACACGGATATGTTAAATTTGATTGCGTTATTGATTATATTTACATCACACTAGATCAGGATTATATAAATGAGGATAAATAGTTTAGTTAGTTTGTAACATCCAGATTGAATTAAAGGAAAAAAAGAAAGAGAGAGACACATCGGTGTCAAAAATAGAATCCTATATCAAACAGATAAGAATCCTGGCCCAACCTGAATCTAAACTTCAGAAAACCAGAATTTTCAGAATTTAGGTTTCGGAAAAAGAGATTTTGTGTTTTCTAGATTTTGAATGTTGTAATGATTTTGGGAATGTTGTAAGATTTTCTAGATTTTAGATTTTGAGATTTTTATTACTTTATAGTTAATTACTTAAATTTTAGGTAAATGCTATTATTATATAGGTATTATTATTATTTAGGTAAATGTTATATGAATTTACATGCGATATATAGGTATGTACATATGTATGTAGATATTATAGAGGAAGTTTTGAATGCTTAATTAAATCAATCGAGATTTCAATCAAACATGATATTACAATGATAAAGAACGTCATTGGTTTCCTTCTGTCTGTCTTAAATGTACCTGGATGTACAACCTAACTAAACCATTGAAGCATTTTTTTTTAACTTAAACTTAAGATTTTTAGGTGAAATGGAAATTTTGTTAAGCTTCAAGAGGTTATTCGTTTTGGAAGCGGGTCCAATGATATATAGATATGTATATGCGTCTGCATTTTGGTTAAACATTTTTTTATCAAGAACAGTTATTCCATAAAACCGTTTTTTTTTCCTTCTTTTATGTTCGACTTTCTTTTCTCGTTATAATCGCTAGGCGTCTTTCAATAAAACAAAATCAAAATCATATTGAAATCGGGTAAATGATTTTTTTTTAAATCAGGTAGGTATATTTTAAAATACTTAAAATTCTCATCAATTTTTTTATAAAAGTTTGAAAAATTTTATACTTAAAAAAAAACTTCCTTGTCGATTTTAATTTTCTTTCGAGTTTTCAGACGAAATTCTTTATTTTGATTTGAAGAACAAGTTTCAAGCTTTATTATCGTTTTTTCGATTTTTTTTTACATTGTATATTAAATCAGGTAGGTATACATAAATATCATGTATATTAAGTAAAATAAAATCTTAAACAAATTTAAGCAACTTGAAGCACAACAAAAAGATCGTGTGATCTAGTCGTGCATTTGATTTTTTTTAATTCGTTTGTTAATTTGTCGTTTGTATCATTTTAATAACAGTTATTAACAAACACACTAACTATGAGCATAGCAAATGACGCACTCTCTCCTCTCCCATCTTCTCCTCTCCAGTCTTATAAATTTTTGTTAAAATAAATTCATATTCTTTTTTTTTTTTTAATTTTGTCTTCAAATTTTAAATAAATCATCTAACAAAGCAAACACAATCAACAGAAAACAACGATATACGTGACGTTTAAGAGACATACAAATATTTAAAAAAGAATCAACAATTTATTTTAAATCAAAATTTAAGACATGCCCCATTTCATGCCTTTAAAGAAAATAAAAAGATTTGAATTCAAATTTATGCCCAGAAAATTATTTTCATTTAATTCTCTTTTCTTTTCTCTTCTCTTTTTTTTCAGTTTGATTTTCATATTTCTTCTTTTTCTGTTATATTTTTTATTTTTCATTAATAATTAATTTAATTCACATTATGTACATACATCGAAAACGTCACACGGCAATGATCTTCAAATAAAAAAAAAAAAAAAAAACGAGTTTGTGTCTGGTTAATCCTGATATATAAGAAATTATTATGTATATAGGTACACTTCCTTATTAACTTAAACATTTAGTCCATATGGTCAAGATGGTCAACAAAAAACTGGTTAAATTTCACAACTGGACTTCACAATATATCTTCATGTATTATATGAAGACAACAATCAGTGCATTTTTGAAATTGGGCTATCAGCGGTATGTGAACTTTAAGTCAATTAAATAAGTTATCTATAACGAACGCGTCTACCATCAACCAACCCTCAATCATCGATAATAATAAAAATATATTGGTAATTAAAATAGATCCGGATTCAGGCAGATCATCATACCGATTCACTGGTGAAATGCAATGAATATGTTAATATAGTGATAATGACGAAACATGGTGCGCGGTCGGTCTCGCTGGTATAGGGAAAGAGAGAGAGAAAGCAACAAAAAAATAAAACAATGAAATAAAGACCTCGAACACAACAATTGGGATCTGGTGTAAAGAAGTTGCATCCTTATCATGTAAGTAAAGTGCGCACGCGACCCTTTGATCTCACATTCGATGCAATCTACTTTAGTGCACGATGTCATAGTATAGTATATAGTATTATAGTCAATTGATAAAAATAAGAGGAATGTCAATAATTACAGTTACAGGCCAATTCGACGCATATATGTAAATGATAACCAATGAGAGATTCTAAGGACTTATTTTAGTTGAAGAGGTATATGAGGTTTTTACATACATTATAATGAAGTGCGCAGCAGTTTGATACATTATCATCAACACCGATAACAATTATCAAACGTTTTAGGTTGAGTTATGCTTAAATCTTAATGAACTTAGATCAGATCCCAAACTATCGTATTCCATCGTTATCGATAACTTTCATACAAATTTCTATTACGATTGTAGTACCTATTCGGTGATACCTTTTTCGGGGTTGGTAACAAATTTCCGATAAATTTGGAATTCATGATTGTTCTATTTTAAATATCGATTTACAAAATGAATGTCAGAAACAAAAGAATAAGACAAAACATGTTCAGCTTGTTTGTCATAGGTCAAACTATCTGCTCTTAAGAGGATGGGAAAGTCACCAATTTTTTTAAATTTTATTTTTCAATTATTTATTAACTATTTAATAAATCACAGCAATCATTGATCTAACTCTTTAATCGTTTTTAAAAGACAACCTAATTGAACATTTTGAGCTTGTGGAAATGAAGTTTAGGTTGAGGGTAAGAGATTTTTGTTTTGTTCTTGGGAAGATTTATATTTTGATTATGTGTTTTAACCTTAGGTTACGATGAGGAATTTTTGAATTTTAACCTTTTTAAAGTTATAGGTATGTCACTATTTATATATTTAAAGCTTCAGCACAGCTTTGTTTGTGTTATTTTATTTTGTATTTATTTATTTATATAGGGACCTACTTTAATAGTAGGTACCTATACCTACATCAAGTAATTATTTTTTTCTCCTCAAAAAGTGCCTTTTATTTTTTTTCTTACTTCACCTGCACATATCACATGTTCACCAAGCCCCAAAAAAAAAATTAAAAAAAACAACAAGGATTGAAGACAACTAGATCACACAAGCAATCCCCATCACATAAAATTAAACCCAACCGCAGGTGCTTCTCTCTGACCTCTAAAAATTCAAACGTGACCAAAAACTTAAATGTTACGTATCTTCCCACAGAAATCTTTTCTCATGACATCCTTTTCCACCATTATCATGACCAGCAGAAGAAGAAGAAGTGACTTGGCCCGTTTTTAATGCCAAAAGTAACAAAAAGGAACAAAAGACTATAGAGGCGTCGAAAAATGTTCTACAGCGAATAAAAAAATAAAAAAAAATAAAATAAAATAAAAACTTATCGTACTTCGGTTTATAATAAGAACAAATCCATTTTGCATTTTGTGTTATCTGCTCCAGATACAATGAACAAACACTTGTATCAAGTGGAAGTTGTTATACGATGATGGGAGCAGCGCGAAGGAATGCAATGGCAGTAGCAGAGTTAGCAGCGATGCAGGCAGAGCTTTATATACACTCAGACTTTGCCTACACTTAAATTTTATTTTACTTTTAATCTTTTCCATTAGAAGAGTTTTATCTTCTATACCTACTGCTGCTGCTGGTGCTGTTGCTCTATAGCTATGTATATTGTATATAGCTGGTCGTCGAACTGCGAATACTGTCGATTCTCTTTACGGTGAGGTGGTGTGGATGTGGGAGAAGCGTTTTGTTGGCTTTTTATTGTTGCTGTTCTATTACCTCCTACATCGGCCGACTATACCGCTGCTTGAAATGATGAAATAAAATTTCGCCTTTCAGCAAACAAAAATAATAACAGCATATATAACAACAGAAACAAAAAAATCAAGCAAACACAAAAATATCGCAATAAACAGGGTGTTTCAAAAAAAAATGTGTTTTACAAAATAGAAGTAATAAGAATTTTTTGCGAAATATGTATCATTTACACAGCTAAGAAAACTCATTCAAAGGCTGGAATTGTCGTAAATAACTTCGATTACCTAAATCAAAACTTAACAAATAATTCCTTTTATTGTGCTTAAAATAGTTGTATATTTGTGGAAAACGTTAAATCTGTTAACTTAGATTTGACAAGACACAATTGGTTATCTTTACCCTCAAAGAACAATTTTCTAAAAAAATACATTAAAAAATTTAGCATTTTAGAGAAATTTTATGATCACGATAAATTTCAAGTGATTTTTAAGGGTTCAAAAACACAAGGAATATCCACATTGAAGCATTTGTATGGAATCTGAATAAATGATTTTGCTGACGCAACCGCTCATGGAGAACCAAGGCCTAGGGACTTACAACTCTCGTAAGCGTATTGTTGACAGGAACGGTGGGGACCTACAATTTTCTGTTGAATCCGAACTGATAAAATGAGAGGCACTTTTTCATGTCAAATAAATACTGTTATTAGTAAGATTTTTTAATTCCTCGCAAGAGGTAGTAAAAACAACGTACGTTTTGTAAAAACTTTCTTTCAAGTTAATAATCCATGACGACATTTTCCAGAAGGAATTTTTACTTATTTCATTTGAAAGAATAAAATAATTTTTCAGTTCACACATTGTTCTTGTAATCAATACGCTATTAAAATGCGTCAATACTTTTGTGAAATTCTCGAACTTCGAAGCTTTAAACCAGAGCGAAAGAAAGTGCAGTTTGATTTTGTATGTAATTTCAAATTTCTAATAATTCACAGATAGACCTGAAACACCATGTGAGCACATACTTACTGAAATGATGTTGTTTTTGAACCTTGAATTGGATAAATGGCTCCACACACTCAACATTCAACAACATACATACAATATAAGTAAGTAATATCTGTGGATCTGGTTTTCTCCCAATTCGAATAGATACTTCTTGTATCTTTTTTGTTTGTTAATGTTGTTGTTATGTTCATGTTCGTCCTCGACTATATACCTATAGATTGTAATGTTCTTCGCTTCTAAGGGGCCAAGCGATGGCAGCTCAGAAGTTTGAGGTAAAATATTGTTGTTTTTATAACGAAAAGTGTGCTTTTCATATGATGCGGTTTCGCCAAAAAGATGGAACATCGAACTCAACCACAAACTCGGGCTTAAGCCAAGCTAAGCTATATTATAGAGAAACATCAAGAAGAGCTCTCCACTCCAAAATATAATCCAAACTCAGATTAGAATACTACACTGCCTGTTGTCTATCGCTAAGTATCTTTTCACAGTGAAAACGTTGCGAGATGGAAAGGTATCTCAAAGATACACTAAGTAGTATCGGTGTTTATTGCATATAATGTAGGTTATATAGGATGAACTTTATTGCTGCTTAAGCGAAGCTGATTAGGTGTAAGTGATAAAGTTTTCCGTTCTTTCGAACGTTTTGTTGGTAAGTAGAAATATCAAAAATGTTCCTCCAGTCCGTGTATATCTATTCGAATGTTAAATTGTATACGAGATTGTTTTTAATGAGAGTGCGCGCAAAGCACAAGCATTGATATGGATATATTTATATGTTCAACTCGGTTATGTTTTTGGAGGATTTTAATGGTTTTGATGTTTCAAATGTTATGTGATGTGTTTGTTTTGTTGGCTGTTGGGAATAGGTATAGGTCTCTATAGTCAAGAGGTACGCTGCTGCTTTAGAAGGTGATTATATTAGAGTGTAGTACTTATCTTTTATGAATGCGTTGCGTATATATGTACTCATTTGCAAGCATTATACCATTTTGTTGCTGATTATGATCTATACTTTCACGTGATGCGTGTACGTAATAAAAGGTGTCTCTTTTCCACAGAGGGAGAGACAGATAGATAGGCTGGTCGCTTTTGACGGAAATTGCTTTACTTGACTCAAGCAAAAGACTCTCTTTCAACAAAAATGTATTTATTAGAGGTATTTACGTTTAACCAAATGGCGCATATTTGAGTGAAAGAAGCGCGTAATGGTTTGTTCCTTCTTTTTTTTTTTATTATATCTATTAACTAATGGGTCGACAGATTGATGCAGTATTCTAATGTCTTATTTAGTTGGAGCAAATAGGTAGGTGGTTTACTTATTTAAGGTTTTATTTTTAATTTTATGTTTGAGGTGTTTTTTTCATTGGGATTAATTTGGAGAAAAAAATATATATGGGTTACTTAAGAGAATATTGTTTTAATGAAGCATATATGCAAGTTCATAAAATGAAATGCTGTTACAGGATAATAGAATGGCTGTAATTACATGCGGAATATACCAATTACATTTAACGGCAAGTGTTATTGCATATTAGAAGGTTTTTGGGGGACTAATAAATTGAGAATGCTTTATTAACTTGGTCAGTTTATATTTCAGAACACTTCCATTGTCAAAACAAACAAGTGCTGCACGTAAAAAGTTAAAAGTTGGTGAACTCTTGCAGCACCGACTGCAGTTGCGTTTGTGCTGTGCTCGTAACATTGAATTCCAGTTGCAGCTCCGTATCCATTGTGTTCAGGCAGTAAAACGGTTAAGTTTTTTTTTTTTTAATTCTGAAATGATTTTCACAAAGCGGACCTTTAATATATGTAATAGTTGGTTTCGCTTTTAATACACTTCTTCGAATGATATTGAGATGCATCGGAGTTTCAAGATATCTTCCTTTGACATTCTTCAAGCTTTTATTTGGTTTAAATTTTCAAGATATCCTGATGGTGAATTGAATAAATAACACAGACAATTATAAAATGAACACAACAGGCGGGAGCTTATCACATTCGTTCCTTCTTTCACAACAAGTACATAAGTTTT
Organism: Epistrophe eligans; assembly: GCA_951394125.1. Taxonomy (NCBI): domain Eukaryota; kingdom Metazoa; phylum Arthropoda; class Insecta; order Diptera; family Syrphidae; genus Epistrophe; species Epistrophe eligans. The sequence goes on from OX596031.1 coordinate 1,980,069, forward strand.
ACCTTTGCAATCTTCTTAAAATCGAATTATTATTATTTCAGGCATATTGCAATTATGTTCTCCTCCTCCTTAGGTTACCCAGAAGTTGTAAAACAGGAAAGAAAGCCTTCGTGCATTATACCGACAACTTCAAGAAAATATTGACGAATTGTAGGCAGATTAAATATTGTACAATAATCTCTCCACTTCTTGAGAATTATCTATGGACTATTATAATTTTACAAACATTCACGCGGAAGTCCTATGAACCTGTATCCTATACCTATACTTACTCCAGTTTTCTCTTTAACCATTTTCTCAAACTAGGAAGTAAATATAACTATCAACATACAATAAACTGATGTTCTTCTTATTCTTGATTTTCAAACGAACGCAACGTGATGAGAATTTTTTATTTACGCAGAACCTTAAGTGGTTTTCCGGGATAAGTAACCTCAACCACAAGAATACAATTTGAAAATTAAAAATTCTTTCCCTATATGTGTTGTTAATTTTTTTTCTTCCATCGATAATGATGATTTTCCTTAATTACTGTAAAAAGTCGTAAAAAAAAGTCCAAGCGATAAAAAAGACCCACGCCTCCACTTTCTGTTGAACCAATAACCATGAAAATAAAAAAAAGACCCATGCACAGAAGAAGAAGAAATAAACGCCTGAGGTTTCGAACACGCAAGTTCGTGTCCATTAAAGACACAAGCTATACATAATAGAAACTATATAGATAGAAGGCCTGTTTGACTAAATGAGAATAAACGCGAATTAATTGCTTTGGGAATAATTTTACGATCGCGTCTCCCTGCGTGCGTTGCGTCGTCGTCTCCACCATCATAATCATCACTATATCACTATCATAGCACGTCTTTTGGTTCTTTTAAAGAAGGTCCAACCGAAAGACTAAAAAGCCAAAGATATAAATTCGACTAGATTCGAAAGAAATTTTTTTTTCGGTTAGAAATGACAGTTTTTACGATCGTGTGCATTGCGTGTATTTGTATGGGCCATAAAGTGCAGGAAGCGTTGTTAATATGATCCGCTCTCCACATGGGCTTTATAACGATGAGTATATTATACTGTCTAGGTTCACCTTATGGTTATCGACCTCTATATACAATGATAGGCAAAACGAAGAAGATACAATGGTATAACTATCCACTCCTTTGTTTGTCTCACAAAGAGCGCATAACTTCAAAGCCCAACAATTGGAAGGAACCTAATTACTAAGCAAATAACGAGGAAAGTCTAAATGCACACACTTAACTATATGCAAACCGCTTAGACAGCCCGACCGACTTACCGACGCTACGACCGCGCGAATAGACATCAAGGCACCCCTTGAAGTTGAGCCGCCACGCTGTAGAAGTCTCTAATCTTTCACTTGCTATGCTCAAATGTTAAGAGATAAGATTTTATATGCTAAACCAGCTTCGGCTATGATTTCGAGTTCGAGTTAGTTAAACTTTCAAAGATAGTGCTTTTTTTCACTATACCTACGTGATGCTTTATAGGCCCGATGTCGTCTTTAGGGTTACACAGATTTGTAAACCGTAATCTCAAGCATCCAAAGGCTTATCAAATGACTCCGTTTCATAGCTACCATTTGGGTGCAATAGTCGTATAGTCATAATACTCGTAGTCGTGTGGTCCCTGCAAGCCTGCAACATCTTGCTCACCACGCTCCGTCAGGGGAGGTGCACCGTATAACTAGCTGTAGGTTGGAAGAATGACAGAGCTTCAGCTTCCAAAGTAGTAAGTACATAGTGTGTGCACTTTATTGTAATACGATATAGTTGCCATTGAACGAGACCGACCGACCAACCGACCTAGGGAGTTGGCTTTGCCATCTGCGGTTTGGAGCTAAGCCGCATGTTCATGTACCTCTAAGATAATCGTATGTAATGTTGATTGAAGTGGAATGGAAGAGGTGAAAGTAGGTAGGTGATTCAACTTGGATTGTTATAAATCTTTATAAAGAAAATTTTTCATGTAATTGTTATTTGAAAGTTGGCAAAAACCCAGTTAGAAGATTTCAAGGGTTACTGAATAAGAGTAGGGCAAAGGGCAATCTTACAATTCACAAATCAGCATACGACTAATTTGAAGAATAACATATTGATTCAGAACATTATTAAAAAACAATTAATTCACTGATCAATTTTAAAATCTCGTAAAAGACTCATACTTAATATTTAATGTTTCATTAAAATAAATCCTTTTTATTTAAAGATATAATTTTTTTGTTTCATTAAAATAAATCATTTTAATTTAAAGATATGATTTTTGCAATTTTTGGAAGTTGTAGGCACTTTTTTCATGAAAAATCAATTTAAATAACCTAAGATATTTTTTGTACTTAGTCTGAGGTCATCAATTTCCCAGAGTTTTTCCCAAAGAAGTAAACAAAATTATATGATGAAAGGGTCAATCTCCAAATAATATTTTTTTAATTTATTTTATTTAAATATGTCTAACAATTCGGAAGTCACCAAAAACTAAATAACTGACATATGCATATAACAAAATATATAAAAATATAACAATTCAGGCAATTACTGTTCGCAGTGTACGAAAGCCAGACAAGAGAAATATCAGTGGATATTTGGAATTCGGATTTTACTCCCTATTTCTTGTCCCCAGCGTACCAACTATATAAGTACCGGCTATTCCTCTCTCGCCATATACAGTTTAACTCCATGTTTACTTACAAAACGTTGTACAGATTATTTAAATCCGATCTTGGGATAAAAAAAAAAAAAAAAAAAAAAAATGAATTAAACACAGTCGTTACCTATTTCATTTTTCAGCTTAAAGAAGTTGTGAACCCATAAGACGAAGTGTAAAATTGTATGGTGATAGTAATTGTTTTAATAAAACCTCTTTTTAAAAAATCGAATTGATGAGATAAAGAGTATATTGACAAACAAATTATAGCTCCATCTTACAAACTTAAATTTACCCGAGCTTCATCTGACTTTAGACCTCGCTCAGTATTCAAACCACCTCTTAAATTTGACCCGCATTATTTCTTTAAACTTATAAATTATAACAGACCATATGATTAATCAGTTTTTTAATCTTTATGTCTTAACAATTCAACAATCAAACCACATTGTCCATCAGAGTCTTCCTATGTTGTTAACTAAAAAGAAAATAAGTATTATTATTTTACTATCATTAATCTACAAGCTGTGGCTAAGCACGAAAAATAAAAACAAAAATTACAAAACTAAAAAAAAGTAGCTTATAACACAAAACCTCTTCGTTCCATTCTTGTCCAAACACAAAACAACAACAAAAAAATATTAAGAAGAAATAACCAGGAAAAAAGCGAAAACAAAATTTCATCAAGATAAATTATCCATGATAAGCGGCCGTTACACTGCACAAAATGAAAATTAAGCACAAAACAAGCATTAAGGAGCAAACACAAAATAAGAAAATAATTTATATATATATAAAAAAATTTAAAAGGTAAGAAAGTAATATTTTTGTAAACATGAAGTCGCGTAGCCATGGCTGGGCTCCTCAGTCCTCATAGCCAAGAGTTGCAAAAGTGTATAAAGTACCTTTGAATTCGCGTTCATAATTGCTGGTGGTTGCAGGTTGCAGCAACACCATATAAACGCCTACATTTTTCATTATTTTTTTTTTCTTGCCACACTATCCACATGGTACCATACATAAGTGTTTTTGATATTAATTAGCATTCCGAATCGATATCTAATCACGTCGATCAATAAAGCAGCGGCGGCAACGCTGTCACACTTTGAGTAATCGACGAAATTGAACCAGTGAGGTGGGGGAGGTGTAGGGTGTATAGGCCTCAACCTCAAGCTCGATTGAACCTTTGCTTGGGGCAATGCACTCAGCACTGAGCTCTCTATTTTATTTCTGCAACTTTGTGCTCATGACAGCCTTAGAATATTGAACATATTCCATAGCCACATAAATGGATGGGTATCATTCATATACCCGCGCCTTCTCCGTTGACTTTCTTGTCGGGCAGCTGAGTCCATATAGGCTCCACTGTTGGGGCTTAATATTGCAGCAAAATGAGGTTATGTTGACTTTGTGTGGTGCGTTGTAAGAGGTATTTGAAGTGTCTGTGTGAAGTGTTGATTAGAGATAGCACCAGAAGGGAAGTCTTTTTTTATATTTTTTTATTTTTTTCCCTAATAATATTGCTCTAGCTAATGATATATTTTTTTATTGATGCAATCATCATGAAGCCAGGAAGGAAGGCTCTGATTGCTAAATTAGGTTTGTTATTGTGTTTTGAAAAATAAATCGTACGGCCTTAACTGATAAGTGGATTTTGTTGTGATAAGATTTTAAATGCCCGAAAAAAAGACTGCAGAGGCTATAAATAACTAAATTTATTTTTATTAGGTATCACAAAATTTTAAAATATCAATATCTACTCATATAAGTTATCGATTTGGGTTTTTACGGAAATTATTGTTTATTATAAATAATTTCGGATAAGATAACTTATTATTTGTCTGCGCGGCAGAAATTTATAGGAGCTATTGTAGATAAATTATATCACACCAATGATTGGGGGAGGTCATGTCTATAGACAATACAAATTATTTTTCAAAACAAGTTTGAATCAATTACAAAAAAAGTACAAACAAGGCCAATGTGCGGAAAAATCCAAGTAAAGATTTTTTAAACCCCAATTATAATTATTTTAGCATAAGAAATACGAGCTAAAAGTCAATTGCCAAATTTGGCTTGCCTACAAACTCCTTTTTTGAATAGAACTCTTGAAGTGTAAATTTTATCAAAGTTTTGTTTACAAAATTTTAAGATTATTTTATTCTTTATAATAAGCATTAACAAATTTTTTCTAGTAACTGTAATATCAAAGACAAATAAAATAGTTTCCTCAAATTATATATCGTAACATTATCTATACGACACATCAGTTAGGAAATATTGCGATATAATAAAATATATAAAAACAGTCAAATGGTCAAGTTATATGGGAAAATACTGGTATTTTTGATATTTAAGCTTGAATTGGAAATGGCTTTTTTATATATAGTATTTGTAATGCCAAAAATTAAAATAAAAGTCGACGCTGCTCCTAACCATTTCTTTAACCCTCTCGTTCTTCAAAATCCCTTTGTCGAAAATAATTGTAGATGACTAAGAAAAAAATCAACGGGTGGACTAAAGTCATCATATAAATGATCGTAGTTGATTAAACCAACCGAAAAATTATACCCTTTTTGGAGTAATAGCTTTTTAAAAGATGTTTCAATTGCCAGTGAATTTATTTCCTCAGTGATCATCAAAACTATGGGTCATAGGTATTTTTTTTTTTTTTACAAACAAAAACATATTATATCTGTCTAAATTTTAATGAGTATATTCAAAAATCATCATTGAAAAGCTTAACCTGCTTCTAGTAAAGACTAAGAATACATCACTGATTTTAAAAATTGTCCTTAATCAAAAATTAATAACTTTGAGCTAACACACTGCCTATGTATTCACTTCATTTAATTTAGAAGTAGATCTCTTAATGGATATAAAATTTATGTTGCCAATATAGTTTTCAACATTAATATCATAATGTATATGTGTGTGTAGAAATCTATGCAATGAGTACATACATATATTATTTCCTCAACAAGTACCTACTATACAAATGCAGTACATTTAACTTAGGCAATAATAAAATTTGTCCAAGAAACCCCAATATATTGATCTGCTAGTGATAATCTACTTATATCGATTTAAATATTGAAACCAAAAGAGATCTATATGTATATGTATATGTATGAACAAAAAGAATTATTTTTAAGTCTCATATGAAATCTTAAAGATCGCACTTGATTTCCTGCATTAAAATATTAAATTGTCTCTGCGGATATAAACATTTCATTAAGTTTAAATAGATTATTTATATTCCGATCAGTCACTGCATTTTGTCGTCTAAATGATCACTAGCTACCAATAATTGCATCACAATCTGTCTAAAAAATTCATATAAAAATAATCGTTCTCGATCAGAAATCGTATTCAAAATTCAGAACATGTAAATTATCAAATGAATTTCCAGTTTAATTAAGCTTTTCACGTTCGAGCTTCGCTTAAGTGTGCACAACACGCTTATTCATCAGCCTCCTCAAATTATGCATATATGTAGCAGCAGAGTGCGCTTGGGTGTTGGCTTGTTGTTGATATTTTATAGATACAAATGAAAATAAAATAAGGCGAAAATTAATTGTGTTCATTACTTCAATTTTATTTATTTTTTTATAAAACAGATCATTTATCGAGTTCAATCGACGAAAAAATCCTTCATCGAACCAGCACGTCACTTGAGATTGGGATTGAGATTCCCCTGATGATGCAGTGAAAAGAGATTTTATTCAATTACCGACCTCAAATGAAGAAATATGTTTGAATTGGCCTCACTTATCACAATTTCAATGCCAACAATCATTAAGAAATCAATATTATTATGTAAATTAAGACTAAAGTTTTTTTTTTATTTTTTATTTTAAACGAAAAGTTCTAAATATCATCAAAGATACTTCTGTATGCCAGACTGATGCAACTATACTCGAACAATCCATATGTGTATATTATAAGAACGATTGTGGGTGTACCACTATACTTGTTATCGGATTGGATTGTTCCCAATACTTGTATTAGACGTGCTGACAGAATTTACAAAAATTAAAATTCAAGTGCGACATCTGCTGCAAGCGGCAATAACTAATAAAGTCAACATGCCATAAGAAGCCAATCAAGTAAATAAAATTATAGAAAAAATTTAGTTAATAGCCTTCACATAATAGCCCGAATGTTTTAAGGCATAAAAATCCATTTTTAGTGTGCACGCGTCTTAGATTGAAAGTTGCGACACAAAGTACACAAATAAAATAAACTCGATGAGTGTAGGAAGCGGTTAATCTAATATGCTTTTTTTTCTGGTGTTTTGTTGTTTGCTGTTGCTTCTATAACTTTCTGGCTGATCTAAATTATGCTGCGCCCACTTCAGGAAGCATTTTTAGTTTCATCGCTTAGTTAATGTTATTGTTTTGTTTTGTTGATTGAATCTTTTATTCAAAAAATACACAGTGGGGTCGTTCGAATGTGCGAGAGAAAACAATTTTATATACCAAGATTCTTTTTTCCACAGAAGAGGAAAATTTATTTAGGTTATGTTCGTGTAATAAGAAGAAAAAAGCTGTTGGGAAATGTTGTTGCAGTGGAAAATGATAAAAGATAATAATGTATCTGTTTTATAATTAGAAGATGCGATGGATGCGGAATGCAAAGCTTCGAAGTTCAAGATAAATAAAATAATACCAGGGCCTAGCGACTTATAACTCTCAACTATTCCTGTAAGCGTGTTATTGGCAGGAATAGAGGGGACCTACAATTTTCTGCTGAATCCGAACGCATTAAGTGAGAAGCACTTTTTAATGACAAGTGATACTTTTGGAGGTTTTGTCAATTCCTCGCAAGAGGCAGTAGCCCGTGAAAAACATTTCTGTGTTTTTTTTTAGGTTACATAGGCTGGGAATTAAATAAAAAACACATTTTTTTTTCTTTATAGATTGTAATTTTTTTATTAAATCATAAAGTACACATGGAAAGGGTTTTGTATGGAATAGCCTTCTCAAAATTTTCCATCTATTTTGCATAAATATTACTGAATTTCGTTGAATTTATTTTTGACATGGACCTTTGATTTCACGTTGACCACTAGATTTCTTTAGTACCTATAGATGAAGTCATGGAGAAAGTCTGATGACGACAGAGTTGAACTCAACGCTATATTAAAATTTTTGGAAAGGTAAGTTCCATTTTTCATGAAGAAGTGCTCAGTGTTATTTTTCCCCTCATCGAAAAATAGAATCTCAACATCTAGAGGTAAAATCTTTTAACAATGCCAAACCCCTGATCGGCCCCAAATACATTTCACCTAATTTTTCTGTTTAGAAGCCTAATGAGACGTCTATATGAAAGAACACGTGATCGTTTGGTGCGTGTTTAAACATTTTAATTGCCAAATTGTTGTTTTACTCAAACATAGAAGGAAGAAAAAAAAACACATAAAGCAATTTCCATATTTGGCACATTTTGGGGGCTCATTACTCAAAAATAGGTAAGACCCTAACCAATAACACAGAGCTCAGCATGGACTGATATGGATTCGCGCATAAATCAGGGAAATTTAAAAACATACAGACTCGTATCATATTATACACTACTATATGCAGCATAGAAACACCGAACCAAAAACCAATGCCCAAAAAAATAAATAAAAAAAAACAAGCAGGGGGCCTCGCCCCCACCTGCACCCGCAATACAATAGAAAACAACTTGAAAACCCATAAATTATCACTCGAACAATATAATCGAGGGAGACACACTTTGCATTTCAGATTGGATTATTATGTATTCAAAGTGGCAACCTAATCATGGCAATCACAAAACATAGAAACAGAGAGACTCAGAGATGAAGAAAAAAAAAAACGAAAATAAGAAACCCCATTAAGCAGGTATAAGCTAAGCAAATAGAAACAGAGGAACGGGAACCTCTCACTATATAGGCTTCAAAATCCGAAATCTCGAATACAAAATCCTCACACCGCTACATGACACGTACATTATCAACATCAGTATTAGGTCTTACAAAGGTGGTATGGTCGCTGAGACGAATTCAAATTTGTGAAGGTGTTGCAATATCAAAAACAACAAATAACAAGCCCGAGCTGTTTTATATCTCTTAGATTCATATACATGAGGTAAAAAGAAAAGGTAGGTAGGTAAGGTATCTATATTAATAGGAGGAAGCAATAATATCACTAAAGACCACGACTAGACCGTCGTTGTCGTTGTCGTCGGCGTCGCATCGTCATCTTCGTCGTATATATTCGGAGTCGGTTCCAACAACAAGAAGGTGTCAGAAAAATAAAAAAAGAAATCCTGAGGAAAATGTTAGACCCATCGTACTTCGTACCTATAAGCTGTGTCTATCGTCGAATTACATATTACTATCCTATGTAAGATTGCTTATATAGAGAGAGGTACTGTTTAAACAATAGTTGAATATTATTTTGCTAATGGAATAAACCTACTATGTCTATATTTGATATGGATGGCGTCCCAATGGAGTGTCCATTATGCTAATTTACAATTTTAATATTTGTCTGGCGTTAGCAGTGTGGACGCATAAGATGGTCTTCGCAGGTCTATAGGTGCAAAAAATGCATATCATATCATTTATGGTAAAGAGTTTTAAACACCTGTTTTAATAAGATGATAATGTATATGCCAAGTACCATCATTGCTGAAGCCTTTGTAGGAAGTTTATACAAAATTTAGGAAGTTCGCAAAAGCTTAAAACCTTCTTTAAAAAGATTCAAACTCATTCAAAGATTCAAATTATCTCAAGTTGCTATAATTTTCGCAAATTGTTCGAAAAAAACATATTCCGCATGCTTTACGAGTATAGTGCTCCTTTTTGTTGACGTGTAGTTACAAACTGTTTACTTCACAAAATTGTGAAATTATAATTTACATTTGCAACCGGTGACAACTTTTGTGCCATCTCGAACGTGTCAGCGTTATAGTAGTGATTGTCTGCTTTTATCTACACATATTTTTGCGATATTAACTGTATTTTAGATTTATAAATATAGGATTTTTCACTTATTTTTAATAAGGAAAAAAATCCATTGGTTTCCATATTTTTGGTGAAAAAAAATAATGATAGGAAAATAATAATGGTTTGCATAAAAAATTGACCAATTGCTGAGACATTTTGTTAATATTCTTATAACAGATTTTGCAGATCATTGTGGTAAGAAATCCTAAAGTACAACCTTTACCCAATCATTTAATATTTCAATTCCCGCACACATATGAATAAGTCCACAGATATCGACGATACAATGATTTATCGTCTAAAATTTTTAAAAACAAAAACTAAAACTACCGCATCGATTGATTATGTGACTATGCCGCACAATAGAAGAAATCAATAACATGAATAAAACGGAGCACATACTCAGAGTATAGCTACTCAGAATCAAAACTTAAACAGATGCTATGAAGACGCTCGTAATTATTAAAGAATTTTGTTCTAAAAATGGAGAACATGCTCTCTCAAGTGGAGTTCTCGAGCTAATGCTCCGCTTTTTACATATCTCACAATATCCGAACCCACGTAAATAAAAGAAAGCATATACATAAAATTTCATTTAATTCTCCTTCGTTACATACAAAAAATTCAATTTAAAAAGTTAAACATAATAATTTGCCCTTTAACCTGGGAAAATTAATATGTTAAACTTTTTAATTCTAAACCTTAATAGGAGAATGCTTGGATTTGTTTTTTTTTATTGTTTTCTCTTACGCAAGACTCAATTAAGATTCAAGGAGTGTAACACTGTTGAGAGATGTTATGCATATTGAAAACAGGCGTCTATATAATATATTGCTGAACAAAGTTGAAGGTCGCCGGTTATACAAAAGGAATTAGCTTGAATTTGCTGATTCCCTTTCTTGAATGATGATAAAAGTACACCTACTTCAAACAATCGCTCGCAAAATTTTGTCAACGAATTTCCCCAAAAAACACAGTGAGAATCTTCCATTTCCACTTCCATCCCGCCCTCCTAATGTTGTTTGTTAACCAGCATTTCAGAAATTCTCGCTTGCTAAACAACAAATTAATTTGAAATTCAATTCTAGCGCCTATTAGAATACTCGACTTACCCTCTCGTCACTACATTCCCTTTGCTTTATTTCGCTGAAGCTAAAGCTGATGATAAGCAACTGGATGCACGAAGCACGAGTGTTGTGTTGGAGTGTCTCTCTACCTATGTCTATCATTTGCTGAGCTTTTGCTTACATAAAAAGTGATGTCATATTGAGTTTGCGAATCCGCACAAATAAATTCAACGAGACTGGGATGCGGCACCATCTCCTCGCTATGTAATGATGACACTATAGGTAGAGGTATAGATATGTGGCAGCGGCCGGTCCAAGTGATTCTGGTTCACCCCACCCGCCACGCCATCCACCCGGTTGTCTATGACAGCGGATAATCGACAGCGTTGGAGACTTGAGAGTCGAGTTTTAGCAGTGCGGCATGTTCAATATATACTCGTAGCTGGAATTAGAATATACAATCTCAAGTGTTTACGCCGACACGGTTCGTTGGATCACTGAATAGCACGGAACCAGAACCAGAACCAGAGCCAGAGAAGCATTTCGCTTTGAGAACTCACAAACAACAATTCCCTCACAGTCACAATACAACCCATTGCCTTTGCTGCTAGGGGTTGTATAGCTTGTAGGTTAGTTCTGGTACTTTGTACATATATACCCGATGAGAACGAGATCCCTGATTGAGAATCTCTGGCATGTCGGAATATTGTGATGGATGGTTGGACGAATTGTGTGACTGTTGCATCACCTGAAACGATTAGATTTATCCGAGAGGCTTCATCAACGTCAACATCATCATCGTTAGCATCGTGATGAAGCCGGTATTCATTAGCATTTTCGCGAACTAACGAACACACATTAAACGAGGGATAAAAGAGGTGTACGAGGTAGAGCTTCAATGAGTTGAAGGGTAAAGTTAAATGCACTCAAAATTTGGGTTAGCTGGACGGGTGGAAGCAGTCTTGTTCAAATTCAAGGACAATATGCGGGCTTGATTATATAAAATTAGAATTGTCAATTTTCGGGTGACATTGATAAAATTAGACGTCGGTCGTTGATGGTTGCGGATCGAGCCTAGGGGGGTTATTTTTTGCTTTCAGCGTTTCATGTTCCACGCGTTTGCCCGAAATTGAAAATTCTATAGAGGCGAATAATGATATGGTATGGAGTGTCAATGAATCGATTTCGCGGCTATAGCGCGTTTATGCTGCGTGTGCAAGGGTAAAAGTTAAAAGAATTGTTTTCAAAGATTCAAAATAAATCGAGTCGATGAAATAGCGGCAAAGGCCGTTCGAATTAACTAATACCTATACATACATATAAATAGCATTTTTGATATTGGATAACATTGAAAACTGAAATTCAATCAGTTGCTTTGCTCTTTTATCATATCGTATTGTGGACTGATGTTATTTAAAATGGAAAGGATATTCTGATGGGGTGGGCGTTGTTGGGATGGTGTGATTTCATCATCATCAGAGTGTTTTGATTGAAAAATTGTGGTAGTGAATTTTAATTGGAAGTCATACGAATGGCTGGGAAAGTGTTTTAGTCGTTTTATATATAGCCACTTTCTGTATGTTTTAATTAATTAAACCATTTAATTTTTTACTAAAAAGATATGTCTGATTATTTTGAAAGATTTGTTTTTTGAATATTTCTTTATGCCTTTAATTTTAAGGAAAATCTTTTACTGGCGAAATTACACTAAATATAATTTTATAATTTAACGAAAAGTCTACAAATTTAAGTTTTGAATTCCCAGTTTGCAAATGAGGTTGAGATAATGAATTGCGTTCAAAAATCAATTTAAGAAAGGCGTAGGTTACTGTTTTTTTTAAACTAAAAGTTAAACCAGAGTTAGTTAATCCTGCAAATACATTGAACTCGAATTAACTCAAAAGTAGTTTTTCAGTATACAGGATTAATTTTACCGTTCAGCTGTTTAACGGATTTTTTCCATAGTACCTATGGTCCCCTCAATTTCGATAGTGTTTGGAGTCACATATCTTTTTTTTTAGATTTAGATTTATTCATTGAATGCATACACAGTAAGAAATACATCTTATAAAATTAGTGTTATGCTAAAAAATACTTTACATATCTATCAGAAGAATCTATTCAGTTAATCCAAAGTTAACACTAAATTCAACATAAATTAACTGAAAAAACTGGGATGATCTCGTACTGAAAAACTTGGCCATAGTTACACATGTAGGCATTTTGGTGATATAACCAATTAGAGAAGAACAAAAAATTACGACCTCTGATTTCCAACAAACCTATGAACAAAAAATCACAATCAAAACCTGTGATCGATTCACCAATAAACTGTGAGTATCTACTTAGATGTTTTTCCAGAAAGTTTTGTTTTTTAGCTTAAATCAGTCTGTTTTTTCAAATATATTATGAAGGTATCTTATTGTTGAAGAAACTACAACATGTAAATTTAATGAAAAAGATCATCAAAAGCCTCCTTAAATCAAAACTGACGGCAACCAATTTTATTTTATTAAACAGAACAATCATACGATTGTATTTCATTTTTTTCTTTAATAAATAACATCAATCAAAGAACCCATTGATATCTCGCACGATCACCATAAATATATTCATTCAACTGTAAGCAACTGAATTAAATCGCAATTATACAATCCAGAGCTTCTTTTCAACCATTATAATTTTACCGAACATGACATCAACTATATACAGTTCAACTGAAATTGAACCTGAACAGACCATGGTTCAAACTAACACAGGAACGTAGGCAAACTTATTTTTTATTTCGCAGAGGGTTCATAATTATTTAAAAAATATAAACTTCAAATTACAAATTTCGACCGCAAAGCTTTAATCCTCAAATCCGATTATGTTAGGAATTTTTCTTTATATCTAGTTATACGGTGGTGGTTGGGATCCTGAGATAATTTTCAAAATTCTGATTTTCCAGGCGGTGCTGCTTCGAACGTGACGAAAATAATATGTCCCTACTGCCGACTAACAACACGCAAACATTAGGTAGTATTATACATATTGTATATGGTTGATATTGTAAGTCACTTAAAAAAAAAAAACAAGCAAATAAAAATTTAATTTCTTTTGAAACCTGAAGGGTAGTCGCTTTCATCCTCCTTAACTACGGCCTTAAAAAATGAACAACACAAAACACAGCATATTCATTAATTCTTCTTTCTATTTAAAATAACCCACATATTATATTATGAGTATACGAATGGGGAGAGGAGGAAAAAAACAAATAAATATCATAACAAAAGCATCATTTCGTTCGATCAAACACAATCAATGTCAAATGTAACATTCAAATTTGAACAAATGAAAACGTTTGATTGGTGACAGATGACAGATCTCTTCAACTCAAAATGATCATTGCTTTAATATCAGTTAAGCTGAGTTCGATTTGTATCTACAATTCTATGTTGACGTTCACAGAATGATAATGATGCCATAATTTTAAGTCACGTTTGTTTATTTGTTTTATTTTTATTTTTTTTTAGAAGTTTAAAATTTGAATGAGGCTTTTCTTCTCATTTGAAAAAGCCTTCATTGTCTGGTTTTTGACAGCTACCATGATTTTCTTGAAATGAAGTCTCCACTCGAGTGTTGAGTGGCCGCCATTATTAAAAAAAAAAAATATTATAATGACAATGCATCTGCAAGACTCTCATGTAACGTATTTTTTTTGTTTTTGTAACAAAGTGTCGAATGCTGATCTGCTGTTGCTGTTGCTGCTGATGGTTATGGTTGGATGGACAGAATTTAATTACTCTCATTAGCATATTCTATTAATTTAATTTTATTGTTGTTTGCGCTGTTATTGTTTATCTTTCTGCCGCTTGCCGTCACCAGCAGTATAGATAGAAATAGCTTCACCGACCATCCCCTCCACCATCACTGCTATACCTTCTGCCTAGTCGGTCAAATGTAATTCAACAACATCTATCAAGGATTAATTTGCATAAATTGTAGTTGGAGGTTTAGTTATGGCACACACAATAATAAACACCACTACCAGTACCCCCGACCCGGCCGAAGCTATAAAGCGCTGATGTATAATTATATCGCCCGCATCAAGTTGTCAGTTGTAATTTATCGCACAGGCCATAGTGAGCAAATTAGAAGCCAAGTCAGTTTGGTTCGGTTCGAAGTTGGGACTCGGGAATCGAAGTGAGGTATTGGTGTACCAGTACCACCAGTATACCATACCCAGTTTCAGCAAGACGACGAAACTGAAACTCACTCGCACTGGATGAAGCATTATGCATCAATTAATCTTTATTTTTCAGACTTCAGAGCTTGAGATGTTTTTGAGAGAAAACTTGAGGCTGCAGGGGCTTGAGGCGGGTATATGTCTAAATGTGGGACTTAATTGGGCACAACTAAGCTGTATTTGGATAAAATTAAGAGAGAAAAAAAATACAATGGACGCGATTGTTTTGCTGGTGTTTGCCCGAGTTTGGGTGAAGTTTTCTATGCCAAAGCTTTTTCCATGGCTAAATCTAAAGCCACAACAATAAGCAACAAAAAAAATAAAAAAAAGGCAGCTTAATTAATTATGCATGCGATGAATTATTGTTATGTTTAGCTGATAATTAACAGTTTGCTGATGAAGCTATATAGATATAGTGTTGTTGTTGGTTTGTGGAAAAAAGGTCCAAAAATAAAGGGCATGAGGTACTGACCAAACCAAACCAAACTAAAAAAAAAAAACAAAACCAGACTCATAAATAGGGAAGGCTATAAAATTTATGGTCAAAGTTTTTGGAATTGGTTATGGTTACATATGAAGAGATGTGTGACCTCAAGTAGAACAAAACAAACATATATACACTCGGCAAGATGAGAACGGCCCATAATGATATACCAGCAATAAAAGTCGTTGGCTATCGGCGATATAAATTATTACAACAAACACTCGACGAAACGTGCTAATGGAGAGTATTTTTTCGTGTATATGAAGGAAATATAATAAATGTAAGACAAGTCTTGGGATTGGAATATTATACCTACATAGAGTGTTTTTAATTTTTTGTTTAAGTTATACGGACGGCTGTCTTTTTGTCTGAAATCTTTTTTGATGGGTTTTAGTGGCAGACAAACAATCCGCCTCCACTTATGATTATTGCTATGTTAATTTTATTTTTCAAAAGTTCGTAATTGAAGGCGGTAATAGTTTATGAAGGGAGCGAGTGACGTGTTGTTTTTTTCTTTTTTTCTTTTCATTTTTGGAAGGTTATTTCCGTGTAGGTATTGTATGATAGTTATAGACTCAAAACATTACGCTTATCATTAGGTTTCATTGCGTGATTTAGATTTTGACAGTCTCTTTAGATATTAAGAAATTTTAAGGAATTATAAAACCGAAGGTCGAAGGGCTATTATTGATTGTTTAATGAAGACAAATTTAAAGTTTTTCTAATGGTAAGTCAAGTGTTTTCTACATGTACCTTTACCTAAAACTTGAATTTAAGATTTAGACTTAAATTATGCTGTGGAACTCACGGTTAAGGTTATAATTTGATACTCAAATAAAGAATGACAGTTGAAAATCTGTACGCACCCATAAATAATTTTTTTCTGAGACACATCGGTTTCGATTTTCGAACTTGGCAAAAATACTACTGTACACCGATTGCATAAACACACTTTATAAGTCAACTACGACGAATTAAATTTGATTTATCAAAATAAAGCGAGTATCAGCTTTTAATATCGATATAGGAAGGTCTTTTCAATAGAAATATTTCTCACCTAACCCCATGCTTTCTTACTAAAAGTGGTGCTAAAGTCCAGAGTGGACAAAAGAATGAACCAACAAACTTCTTCAAGCCAGCTCGGCTCTAGCTAGCTGTCTCCAATTTCGTATGCCAAGTTGGTTGAGATCCCCTTTCACTAGCGTGTGCCACCTAAGTCACAGTCTTCTTCGCTACTGTGCTATGAAAACTAAAAAACTATTTTTCTTGATTTTCCAAATCTATTCAAACATTGACGAGATAATACTTATAAGTTGAATGCAATCATACGCTTACTGATGAGCCAGTGTTTACAATTTTTGTGTTGGTAAATCTTTGGTCGCAAGTTGTTGCTTTCTCTCTGCAACACAGATCTGAAGGGTATACAAAAATAAATAAAAAATTTATCACCCGCACTTCTCCAATCTATAACCATTTTCTTAGCTATACCTTCACTGATTAATCATGAAAGATAGATTTCCTTCACCCTTGAATAATCATGAGGCATCAGAAAGTTAAAATAAATCCCTTATTAATTCCAAAAATAATTACAAAGTCAATTCCAGTTTCAAAACTATGCAATAAGCATATACCAAAATAGATATAAGTCCTTTCCAACAATCTTATCTATAAAACCTATCACTGATTGTTTAATAAACCATTTTCAAAGTTCTACTCTCCCGACCACCATCATCATCGGATGTAAAGAGATCTCATATCTCATTTACCAGTCATCCCCCATATACCTATGATTACCTTATACCTGGTCTGGAATATTTATCACTTCATTTCCAAACACCTTTCCCCCTCCCCACCAGCCCAATAAAATGCAGAAACAACAACCTAACTCAGTCAAAAGCCAAAACCATGAGTTATTACATTTAACACCACAACCGACAGCAGCGAGCGTTCCCATATACAATAAGCAATGTGCGTGGGCTCGAAGCCATGCTTAACCGACATCCACCAACCATCAGCCAACCGTTATCGCTTCATAACTACCTCTCCTCCATATCCGCCCTAAATTATGCTAACGCTCCACATTAGATAACGGAGTCACTTTACGAATGAAGAGCCGAACCCAAAACTAAAAAAAAAGGAAAACTAGATAGGTACATTACATTGTGGCGAAACCGTCCAGCAGCAGCGCCCAACTCAACATAAACTTTTCTTCCTTTTTCCTGAACTCTATATGGGTAGCTAGCTGGGCCCGTTCTCGCTTCTCTGACTTTTGGTCTGTTTCTGCTGAATTGGAACAAACCCAAAAAAACAAAAGTCACTATGGAGCATTCGAGTCAGTATGCTAGAGATAGTGTGGTTTGGGTTATGGCGAGAACGGGAACGGGAAGGCTTTTGGGGTCGGGCAACGGGCAACGGGCTGCGGGCATCTAAGCATCGGGCTTGGCCCTCGCCAATCTATTTTGAAATTTGATCACGTACATTTGGAATAAATTATGAATTTGTACAAAAACAGGCTTCGAAAAGCTGACTATCGTTGTTGTTGTAATTGCTGTTATTGTTGTTGAGTTGCTCTTTTGTATAGCCTCATTGGTCCGGCACATAAAACATGAATTTTTTTTATATTTGTTTTTTTTTTTTTGTTAGTATATTTGCATATGAGAAACAAAACAAAACGCATTTAGATTGTTTCACTTCGGACGATGTTATTATTATGATGTTTGGGTCTTTTTACAGGAGTGGGGGGATGGTGTATTAAAGAGGGTGTTGGGTGGGTGGTTTGGTTCAGCCTGTACACAGAGTTGACTGCCTATATATATACATTCAAAACAAAATGTTGCCTTTGATGCATGGCTAATTAATTTGTTTTCACAATTCTTTTCGTTTTATATCTCACATATGAACCTACCATACATTTACATAGATATACCTCGTTGTATTATGGCAGGCATACGAGGCATAAATGCGAGGAATTATCAGCATGTATTGTATATAGTACAATAGAAGCCCCTCTATTTAGGTTTCACAACATGACTTGTCGATGAACGTGACCAAAGCATAGAAAATGTTTTCCACTTTTTTTTTTTTAATTATTGTTTTTGAATATTATTTTGTACATAATTAAGGAGTGTTCTTGACTCTTAATGTTTTCTATTTTTATTTTTTTGTTTTGTTTTAGGTTTTGGTCAGACATTGAAGTTTGAATCGGTCTGGGTACGATAGCTTGCCATTATTACTATATTGAAAATATTGTATTTGAAATTTGCGAAGTTTATATAAAATCGTGCCTACTTACATACATAAATGTTTTGTCTAGAAATATGTTTTTATTTTATTTTTCTTTAATTTGATTTTTTCCAGACATCACTTCCTCTCAAAAAGGTTATTATATAAAATTTTTATTGCGCAGTGTTTAATTATTAAAAAAAAACATTTGTGTTTTGGAACTTTTATCGGTTTCAGCGACGGAATTCAATTTTTTAATAATGAAAAATTTTAAAAGAACATTTTAAAAAATTTAAAAATCTCTGTTTTGCATTCATTAATCTAGGTCTGTTGGTTCAAGACTTGATGATTATTAAAAATTTACTGTTTTGTGAAAGAAAAAAAAAAAATATGATAAAAGACGGGCGTAGAAGATCCGGTATTCAGAACAGGTTCTATTTAAAGATATTTCTTTTGAAATTCAAACTTCATAAACCAAACTTAAAGTCCCTTTTAACTTCTAGAAGCTTTAACCAATAGTTTGAAAACTACACTCAGTAAAAAAAGCTGATTCACTGTTGAACAGTTTAACCTGAACAAATTAATGATAATAGTTTATGTTAATAATATATGTATGTATATAATATATTATAATAATATATCTAAAGGAATATTATGTAGGTACTTGTTTCTCAGTGGTTCTGATGGCTTCATAAAGCTTAAATTGCTGTCATTTCAGTTTCTAATTCAGTTAAAGCGAAGTACACTTTCTGTGGATCGTTTTTTACGATTTTTTTTATGAAAACTTCACTTTGAATAGCGATAAATAAAGTGGTCTTTATTTTTTAAATCTTCCGTAAAGTGCAAGATAAATTCGTAAAATAATTTATTTCGTAGGTACCTTGTTTTATTTTAAAATCTTCAACCTTAACCTGAAGTAGATACCTACTTGATGAAAGGGAGCGTTTCGGAATCCCGGTTTTTAAAATTCCTTATTTTAAAAAATCGAAAAAATAAGTTTTAAATTTCTTTACTAAAATACTATATTTTGAAAATCCTCTCTTCTAAAATCTCGTTTTCTACAGTAAATACAATTATTAACCTAAATAATGTTTTACATAAAAATAAAAAAAAAAACAAACAAAAATTACCCGACTTAAAGAAAAAAAAGTTTTTGATCACAAAATCTAAATTATAGGTATATTTCTCAGTACAAAAATTGTAAATGCACTCGAAAATTATAGCTCTTGGATTTTTTTTTTTTGGATTTTTTCCAAAAACCGATGTAATAAAAAACAGGATTATAAGAGAAGGGATCATAAAAAGCGGGATTTTAAAAAAAGAGAGATTATAAAAAACAGGATTATAAATAAAGGAATTTATAAAAAGGGGATTTTAAACAAACGGGACTATAAAAATCGAATATCGAACCCAACTCTTGATGAAAGTGTATTTTAAACATTATTGCGTCTTAAAATAAAAATAAATTTAAAATTTTAGATTTGAACTTCAAAGTAATCCTCGAAATGAAAATATAAACAATTTATATCTATTCCTTAAATATTATAATCTTAACCCAGATAAGACTATAGTTATATTAGTTTATTTATTTTTATATAATGAAAGGATTGATGTTTTTTTTTTTTATAAAAGTTGGTATAGTAAAAAAATATCACAGTCAATCATCTATGGCATGTAAACGTGGTGAATCCGTTTGCGCACGTTTTGATGGGAAACCAATGGCGCAAAACGGTTTTTTTTTTAGAGAGCGTCATACAATTAAACCAAACGTGACAATTAATGGGAGTTTATTTTTTTTAGATGTTTTAATTAAAGTTATATTGTGATTAATATACGAACTTATTTGTTATTACGAACAATAATTACTGTCGAATCTTTTTGTTTATTTTTTTGTTTAAAGTGTGCAGTACGGCAGGAGATAGGAACGCCTACATTATAAATATTAAGTTGATGTCTTGCACTTCTTTTAAGACGAATTAAAGCTATCATTCTTTATTGAGCACGTGTTGTTGGATGTCGTCAGCTTGTTTCTCAACTGTCATCAATTTTACATTATAATAATTCAAAAACTGTCATCAGAAATAATTCGTGCCTAGAAAATGAATTTTGGACTTTTGCGCTCTTGCAATTGGCGTTGAACAAAGAAATGACTCATGCGATATATAGAATAAAAGCTAATTAACTCAACTATTTACCAACTCTTATATTAAAATATACATATTTCTAACCTTCTCCAATGAACCTTTAAACCTTCTTTAAATTTCATAGAGCAGATACTTTTTTTTGTACGAAATACTGTACATATTAACCTTTTCATTTGGCAAAATTTGTGCTAAAATAACAAAAAAAAAAACTATGTACACACACTCGATTCAACTTTCGCAAGAAATCTACGAGTATTGCTGCAACTACATCAGCACAGTACCCCCAATTGAAACCTACAAAAAGCAAAAACAAAAAACAAAAATAAAAAATAACAGAAAATAAAAAGCAAACCTCTATCACAAATGTACACACGAGTTTACATGCAACCATTAGAATCAAGCAATGTTGCGGCAGCAACAAGTTGAATAAACCACTCTAAGTCAAGGCTTTAAGCGTGCATTGAACGCAGTCGCGATTCGAAGTATAGTTGCAGTTTAAGACAGAGCTCAAGCTAAGTACTACTAAACTATAAGAGATATGGTCCCACTATGTAGTATAAACTCGATATGAACAGAACACTCGCTATGTCTATCTGAGACTCTGGCGTCTGGCCCCTATGGCATCTGTTCCTTATATTCATTCCCTCGACTGCCCCCTAAACCATTGAAGCAGAAAATAACTTTTCAGTCTTTTGGACTAATTTTCTTATTAAAAAAAAAATGGGAAAAAAGTGAAATAGAAAAAAACTTAACTTTTCGATCGCTGAATTTGGCTTGCGAGCTCTATATAAAAGTGGGGGCTTCCATCTATGGCATGTAAACGTGGTGAATCCGTTTGCGCACGTTTTGATGGGAAACCAATGGCGCAAAACGGTTTTTTTTAGAGAGCGTCATACAATTAAACCAAACGTGACAATTAATGGGAGTTTATTTTTTTTAGATGTTTTAATTAAAGTTATATTGTGATTAATATACGAACTTATTTGTTATTACGAACAATAATTACTGTCGAATCTTTTTGTTTATTTTATTGTTTAAAGTGTGCAGTACGGCAGGAGATAGAACCGCCTACATTATAAATATTAAGTTGATGTCTTGCACTTCTTTTAAGACGAATTAAAGCTATCATTCTTTATTGAGCACGTGTTGTTGGATGTCGTCAGCTTGTTTCTCAACTGTCATCAATTTTACATTATAATAATTCAAAAACTGTCATCAGAAATAATTCGTGCCTAGAAAATTAATTTTGGACTTTTGCGCTCTTGCAATTGGCGTTGAACAAAGAAATGACTCATGCGAGTTCAAATATAATAGAAACTGTCACAAAATCACGTTCACTTAGTCGGATATAATTTAGCTTAAGTATATTTTTTTTGGGAAAATTTTGATATGCATTGACGCATGGTCGTAGTCATAAAATTATTTCGAGGGGATAATGGAATTGTTCAACATATTTTTAATGACTTCGTTTTATATATTTTCTGAGTTAGAAAATTGATAATTTTTCAATTTAGAAATTAATAATAATAAATTTTTATTAATTTACATATTTAACATAATTCCGGCATGAGGAGGAAATAATTTGCATTTTTAGCTGGTTACGTGAAAAAGAAGAATTACAATGTGGATTACTAACCTGAAATGATGTTTTATGTCGCACATTTCCCCTTCCTCGTCAACTAATCATTGCGTAGAGTAAACAATGTTGAAACAGTTTGTATACAATAACAAAAACAATGTTAAACTTTTCTCAAATTTGATGTCACCTGTGGAGGGCTATAGTTACAGACTTCTAAGCCAAATTGTAATTATGTATCTGAACTTCATTGTACAGCATAGTTAAATTTTGTTAAAAGAAGGCAAATGTGAAACTTTCTTGTCAACCACACTGTAAAAAGTTTCTCTTTTCCTGTGGTGAAATTTTCTTATATGCAAGATCCATTGCAAAAGCAACACAAAGCCAATATATATGTATGTATGTATATATTTGAATATAATCAGATCACCCCCAGCTGCGTGTGTTGGATCTCTTGGATGTGGATGGCGATTATCATCGCTTTAATCACTATGATCAACAACGATCTTCATCATGATGACGATGATGAAACTTAATGTGGTAATAAACACACAATCTATGCCCTTTTTTTCAACGAATCTCGATCATTGTTCCCCCATCGCTGTTCCATCATCATCATGCGGTTGCCTGGCTGTTCGGATGGTTGGTTGGCTTCATTTTTATTTTGTATATATGTATTTATGCGGCTGTGGGCCCCCCTGCGGAGCTGGGGTCGTTCCAATCGATTTGACATGACTTATTGACTTGAATCCATCATCGTCTTTGTCGTCGTATATAGTCTTTGTCTTCATCGTAGTCGTATTTATACTGAATCCGATGTCATTTAGTCTTCTGGCTTTGTGCCTGCCCCCGAGTCAGATAGCGATGCGCGATCAAAATGAAATCTTTGTTAGACGACCAGACCAAATTGCTTTCATTATTTGGAATTGGTGTGTTTTTTTTTCGCTTTTTTTGACAATTTTCCCGTTTATTTGATGGGATTTATTTTTTGTCAAATTTTTCTTTTTCTTTGATGGCTAACGTTGAAAGATTAGATGGACGAGGACAATGGGATTATTTTAAGAAAGAAGAACTTTTGAATTGAACAGAACAAAGGAGATCTTATGAATCCAAAGTTCAGAACAAGCTATATATATAGTCATCCGTTGGATATTATTGAAGGCTTTTGGGGCTAATTTTTCTATGGAGCATAATATAGGAAAGTGGGATGTCAACACAATGGGATTAAGAAAAACTGGAAATCTAGATTTTATTATACAGAAGATATTTATATAAATGAACAAAATATTTGAATCTCAAAGTTAACAGTGACATTAACTTTTTTGTTTTTTTTTTCAGTCGCAGCAATGATTTTTATTAAAAAGGTAAAGTGTAGTCGCTTTGTGTGTAGGCAACACAAAAAAAATTTAAACAAACTTCAGATCGCTGATTTGCTAGAACATCACCAAAGAAAAATAACTCAAAAAATTGACGAGGTAAATTATTGTAACTAAAATTTTTTGTACTTTAATTTTTTTTTTAAAACAACAAACATCGATATCTTCCTTAGTTTCACATACTTATTTCTAGTTTTCCGCGAAAAATAAATTTTAAATCATGTTTATCACGAAATAACAATGAATTTGAATTGTTGCTTGTAAAGCAATTCAGCGAAATGTATATCAATTTTTTTCTTACACTGAAAGATGTCCACGGCTTCGATTAAAGTTTCAGAGAGGTATATAAACAATAATTTAAGAGATAAAAATGTGTTTAAACTGAAAAATTCACCTAAGCTGAATAACGTACCTTACACCTTTATGTGAAAATAACGCTCATACGCCATACATCATTCTTTAAAAAAGAAAAATCCAAAATGGCACAGAATCTAGAAAACCCCAAAAGCTCAAAACGACAAGAAACCAAAATCCTGTAAATAAAAACTGAAAACGAATTTCTTCAAATTGATATAAACTTGGATTAAACAAAATAATCATTTAACAAATAAAAGATAACAAAAACAAAACTTCAGTTAAAGAAATGAGTTTTTGGGATTTCATGATTTTGGGTTTTTTGAATTGTGGGTTTTTTGGATTTTAATTTTTCGTGAATTTTTTAGCTGTACCTACAGCTGTATTTCTAGGCTGAAATTGTTCGCTTGAAAATCAAATAGTTAAACATTTAGCTAACTAAAAATAACAAAAGTAAATTTATTTAAAAGAAGTATGAATGTTTGAACCAATTTCTAAATAATATAATAAAATTAATGTATTTAAAAAGATATGTTTGCTTCCCCTTTTTTTCGATCAAAGGGTTTTTATTCTATATATTTATTATTTAAATGTACCAATTAACTTTACAATATTGTTCTATCGATACTGTGTCCGATTAATTATTATCCTATGTACGTAAGAAAAATTACATTTGACATATTTCATATCTATATCGATAGGAACAACTATAAAATAACCATACAACTACCAAAAAGAAACGATCAGACACAAACAAAAAAAATCAACAAATGATTGTTTGATTATTGCAGCACTATACAATTTATATTATTATATTGTATTGCTGTGCATTTTACACAAAGGAGAATCAAAAGAGGAACAAAAAAAAACATATAATGTGCTATAATTGAGCCGATTTAAAAGTCATGACAGGCAACCTAAAGCTGGTAGCAACAGCGTGCTTCGAATGCGAATTCATAAAACCGCCTGCTCTCGGCTAAATTCGTTCCACTCACGACAATACTTTGTTGCTGGGGATAGAAATAAAAAAAAAATAATCAAACCAACAAAAAAAAAACAAGATGATCGCGAGTTGGTAGAGTCAAATTTAAAATATGGATGAAACATCTCCAGGGCGTAGATATATTAGATGACATGGCAGGGCATACAAATGATCGCAATTCACAAAGGCTTTAAGTTTCTGCCTTTTTGGCATTATAAAGGGCGATCTATATAAATACGATGTACCTTCATATGTACGGTACGTATATAAGCAGGTCAAATGCTTAATTTAGCATCTCGGATCACGTACGACCGAGCACTTGACGGAATAAGAAAACTGATTTATTATATTGAAAACGCTCGGATCAAGATTTATAAACACACGTATTTATTATTTTCTTAATTCAAAATCTACACGGACGATCAAATTAGTCAAATGGCAGTGCTACGTGGGGCTGAATATGATGATGTATGGGGCTCAAATTTCAACTTTAATAATATATATCGCTGCCCTATGTAGAATGTAGTCCCTTCACTGCAGTGCGTGCCCTAAAGACACGACTTCGATGTTGAAAGATTTGTATCTTGATGGCGGCCGGCTTGGTGTTGTGGTGATGGCGATGGCGATGGCGATGGCGATGGCGATGGCGGTGGAGGTGGAGGTGGAGGTTTGGGCCAAGGTTAAAATATATTGCCATACGTTCGTCGTCGTTCGTTAGCAAGACAATGGAAAGCAAAACATACACATATGGAGATATGGATTGATGTGATCTTTCGCTAAACGAAAGGTGAAGCAGCGGAACAAGGAAACAAAAATGGAAAACACAACTTCAACTTTGTAAACAATCATGAGCATCAAAACAGTAGGGAGAATAAGAAAGGGTACATTTCTTTTTACTGATTTTCAAACATTTTCTTAATTTTATACTGTTTTATCATATATCTCATTTGCATGTTTTCATCGTATGCATTCTTCATTTCACGGGATAAGTATTTTTCTTAATCCAAGTACAAAATTCTCTTTCTCAGTTTTAAAGAAGTGCTGGGAATTCACTCTACATACAAATTAATCTGGTTTAATTCAGATTTTCAGAGTTAACTCAGGCACTGAAAGAAAGTCTATTTCATTTTGAATTCATATCAAAGGAATCGATATCAACGGAGTTCTAACAGGTTTGATATGAAAAGAGTTCTTTTTCCCAAGAATATTGTCAAAGTATCATACTTCGCTTGTCATTCTCAAACAATTAATAGATCCAGGCGTGTCTACGACATCTTCATGTAAAAATGCACATTATATTCCATTATAGAAAATCCTTTTGTCAATGTAACTATTAGTTACCATTTCTATAAACACTGGAAAATAACAAGTCCCACCGCACCGTAACTCTATAACTCTTCCGCGGATCTCTACTAATGCTTGTCAAGTAAATTCTGCAAAGGATAAGAGCAACATTGTTGTATGGCATTGGCATCCCTTGGGACGAACATATATATACACACAACCACACAACACATCCTGTAAATAACATCAATAATCCATTTTCCTAATGAACGCACATTTCTATGTGATCTCATCTCCTCCTATCTCCACGCGCTTCCCCGCTCCCCACATAACAAACCCGGAAGAAAATCCTTTAACTTTTATGGGAGTGAGAAACTGAATAGCAACAACAAAAACACAAAAAAAAAGTAAAAAAAAAAAAAAGAAGTATTAAGGAAGAAGAGCTAAAATGATTACACGATAACATTATGACAAACTTCTCATAATAATAATGGAAGATTGATTGAAGAGCGCCCATGGATGATATCATGTGAAACAATAGTAATTACTGACACTGGCTCCTGGCGTCATCATCGGCATTGGCATCAGCATGGATGGCACTGTGCCGCAACATAGTGTTGATGACGATAATGGTGTGCTCCTCGTCCATATCATAAATAGGTATATGTATGAATGTATATGTGTGTTGCTTTTAATATATGTATGGAGGTAACCTCTTGCTTCTTGTTGTTTCGTCGTCGTCGCCCGTCGCTCATGGTTCTGCTGGGTTTCTGTCTGTATTCTGTTCTGATCCTCCTGTATACACGTCCTGGTTGACTGTTGGCTCGGCTCTGGCCCACTGGCTGGTTTTGGATGGTTATGTACTTTGAAGAGCCAGTATCATGTTATTAATCAGACAAAAGCAGCCAGCATTTGGTTTCGAAGGGAAAATCATTCTATTGTGTCGAAAAGCATCAGCAGTGTACAGGTAAGGATAACATAGACCCGGAAAGTGGGAGTCAGATAGAGCTTTGGGTCATAATATACATACATACATAGTAGTACATATATACGAAGTGATGTACATTATAGTTTTGTCATTTCAATTATAGTCAAAAGCAAAATGATTTATGCTCGCCGAATGGAATCAATTTAGCTCCCATGATGAAACTTATCCTTTTGTTTTCAATTTCTCCTCAAGAACTCCAAGGACTCGCCTGCTTGCTTGCTTGCTTTTGCTCCATGGACTCATGGTCATGGTGATGATAATTATGGGGGAGATAGATGAACGATGATGATAATGATGATGATGGTCATTGTCTGTAATTAGTACATGAAGTGAATGGCTTGCATCTGAATTTGATCCAAAAATAATAACGACCGAAAAAAAGAACTGAAACAAACCTCTTATTCCTCGAAGGAACGAAATGCGAAGGGATCCTATATAGAGCAGGATATATCTACACAGACATGCTGATGTATAAAACAATAGGAATCTGGTGGAAATTAATTTTGTGGGGGTTGTGATGGTATGAGGTAGGGTGTGGGACAATGATTTGAATTTAATTAAACTAAGTGTGTAAGTGTATATGTATTGACCGAAGGGTAAAATTAGAAATCCAAATTTTGGCAAAATGATGAAGTTAAGTTAAGGGAGTTCATTCTGTGGTTATATCTATATATTTTTTGTACTATAGGTATATTACTCTATGCTCTGTAGTTGTATCCAATAACTTCAATTATCCTGATTGGAGGATTTTCGTATAAGAAGCATTACGGAAGGTGTGGTTTTTGAATTTCATGTTGTGCCTCGGGAGAAATATGTATAAGCAAATGCTTGTTCTTGTTTCTATGGTATTTGTGTTTTGTTTAAATAATATATTTCTCATACAAAGGCAAATTGAATTCCAATCCTGTCAGAATTTCTTTGACATTGACTACACTTTCTCTCTAACAATAAATATATTCAGTAAAATTTTAGGGAAAGTTTCTTTAAAATGTTATTTTTTTTTAAATATAATTAGGCTTTGCAAGAGGTAGAACCTTTTGGTTTAAAATATTGCTATAATTGGAAATTGATACAAGGTTTTTTTTTTTTTGCAAAAACAAGGCTAAAATTGCCTTCAGAATTAATTTCTTTTCTTGGAAAAAGTAAAAAAATAAATTTACGTTGGTCTTTTATTGCTTTAAACTACAAATAATAAGACTTTTTTTAGGTTATCGTTGTGTTTTTAAAAAATTACATTTTAGATTATTTGTAAAAACATGTAGTTTTGATGCAAAAAGAATGTAGGTTACTTATAAAATTGGTATTGGTCAATTTTTACCATATTACCCGGCTTATACGGTCTATGACCAATTCTCTATATGTTGGATTAGCATTTGTATATTATTGCCTAAACCCTATACAAAAATTTACATCTCTTAGTCACAACCAAATAAAACTTTTTTTAAACAAATTGGCCCCACATTAAGTAGATACACATCTCAGCACTAAAAACCTTCAAAATTCATTAAGCTGTATAACATTTAAAGTGTTCTTCCTATCAAATCCAATAAAAGAGAAAAATACAATTTAAATTAACTCTTCCCGAATACAAATCAGAATCATGCGGAAATCAAAGAAATCCTTACACAAATTAAATGCTCCACCATTCCGGCTCGAGTAATACCTATACCTACACTTCAGAATTCTTTATATTTAGAAAAAAAAAAAGAACCTCTTCCTTGATGATGATAAGTCTTTTGCATCCTTAAAATTTTCGTCAAACAAACACTCATACTAACTAACAAACCTACATATAAACACAAATCGGGATATCGTTAGGAACGCATAAACGCGAGTGGGATTTTTTTTCTTAAGAACTTCTTCAGTTCACATTGCCATGCCATCATTGCCAGTTAGAGAAGAAATATTCTTCATCCCCCCTCCACTCCCCTTTCCATCCCTGGGGCTGTGCTTCTCCAGAATCTTTAATTGACAGCCAAAGAGGAAGTCGCTTTCATTATTATATCCAATTGAATAGAAAAAGAAAATTTTGTTCACAAGTTAGGTTTGGCGGGAAAAACGTTTGAAGCAGCGAACGCCAGCGACTTCAACTGCGATAGAAATGTAAACAATCTTTCGATTCCGATGTTTACGCGGATGAAATAACTCTGGAGTCAGCAGTCCCAACAACCCAATCCAGCGAAAAATGTCGGCGACTGGCGTCTTCCTCTCACTATAAGCTATATACGTAGGTATACACCAGCATCACAGAATCATCCAAACCATTGCGATTGCGAGGCCATTGGATATATTTTAATTAAACTTTTCGCGCTACTCACCAAAAGAAAAACACCAGAGAGGAAATTAATTTCTCGATTCTTTGCATCCGAAAATGCCTTCTTTCTATCTCATCCCATCCCATCCCACCTCCACCGATTGATGCATAGGTCGTTGTTCGTTGGAGAATCAAACTTTGTTCTAAGGTCACAAATCCCACTTTCTTTTCTTCTGCCTCTTCTATACATTCTAGTCTTCAACAAAAAACAAAAAAAAAAACACCAGTTTTGGGACAATTAATGGATTCGGTCGGGACATAGACAGCCCATGTATGTCCGTCAGATGAAACCAAAACAATAAAAAAAACGCACATCAGAGCTGCAGACGTTTATCATAGGAAATTACGGGCTCCTGAGAGCCATTCATCCAACTCGAAGAAAACGTCCCCACACAAGGAGACTCAACTCAATTTGGCCCTGTTTTTTATGATCTAATTAAACAACTTAGAATTTAATTGAATTTAATTTTTTAACTTCTATAAATTTTCCATTGTCAAATCTGTATTTTTGTTTTTTTGTTTATTTTTTTTTTTGTTTAAGTCTTCTGTTGACCGTATCAAATGTATTTTTTTTTATTTTTGAGGACTCGAAGTCGCTCGTCCGTGTCTTGATTTTATTCAGTTGAATCGGGAATATTGACGTTTGGGGTGCCTTCTTCCTACACTCGATCAATGTTTGAAGGTGAAGGCACACATTATAGTGGGGCAACTTACCGTGCATATACGAACAAAAATTAACAAACTATTACCGTTTCGGTGGATTAACAGAGGTTTAACGTTGTTTAAGGGTTAAATTATGTGTGATAGTGGTTTTAATTCACCGATTTCGGCAGATAACCTGAGGTTTAACTGTGGATTAGGGTTCAAGTATGTATGATAATAGCCAATTTCATACCAGAGTTAAAATCCAAAAATTGGCTTATTATATTTTTATGTTTTTCTTAATATATTTTTTATTAAAAACTTAATCGAACTATGTTCTTAAAAATAGCTTTTAAATTGATTAAAATAAAAACTGAACAATGTTTGGCGATGTATAAATTCTGTCTAAAATGTAAATTTAAATTAACATAAAAAAAAACAACAAAAAATTAAATTAAAATTGCATGTTTATTTTTGACGTTTTACAGGCGTGAAAAAATTATACAACCAACATAGAAGACTGTGTTTAATGTTTAAGCTTTTGTTTAGCGTTCTGATATGTGGTTTAATTTAAATAACATAAACTCCAGCTTAGTTAGAAAAGACAAAATAAGAATTAATCAGAAAACTATGATCATGGTCTAGTTTTTGCAAGTATTGGTTTTATTCTTAATTTTGAAGCTAGTCTGTCCTAGTGTACCAACCGCTGCGTGTGTTGGCGATGACGATGACGACGATCGCTGGTCACGAATTTTGAAGATGATGATGATAATTGTGATGATAGGGTTCAGCGTGCAAGGAATAATACATACATTGTATAAGCAACGTGATTGAGGTGCCTCGCTTCTCTTATTTTCATAATTTTTTTATTTGTTGTTTTTTTTTATGAAACACATACTGTAGGGAAGGAACAAGGTCAGTTCAATCAAAATAATGTTTTACCTTCCCTCACAATCAAATGGGATTTAGATTTTGGATTATATTTATATTATGATGTGTATTTATCATTGAGTTAAACTTAAACAGGGTCTTTAATAAATTAAAAGCTTTGAAATCGAAATTAAAGTTGCGAAGATTTCTGTTTTGAGATTTTATGGTCAGATTTGAGCAATCGAAGCCTCATCAAAACCTTTACGGAATGATATCAGAAGAGATATTGGGAACATGGAAAATAAGAAAATTAGGTTCCGATAAATTACGACTCTCGTTTCCACAACTTTGGGAAGTTATAATACAAAAAATCCAAATTTTCTATATCGTAAGGTTAAAAGGTTGAAGGTTGCCGTGGCCGTGGCCGGGGTTTATAAAAAAAAACTACGACCTCTTTTAAAATTTTAACTATTTAAAGCTTTCTTAGTCTTCATAGTTCAATAAGCCCTGCAATAACAATCTATATAGAATACACTTACACGTCTATACCTCGACGTCAAAGTTTAATAAATTTCCGTTCACCCATCATAGTAAATATACTTCATTTTTTTTTTTATTTTCCTTCATATTCTTTTCCTGATGATGGAAAACAACTTTTGAAAACAAAAAGTTGCCAAGCTTCCTTCTATACGAGTAGGTATAACATCTTACCAAGAAGTGGTAGCGTTTTGTGTTTTTTCTGGTGTGACAACGTCATATAGTATCGCAAACAACTCTTCCTTATGGCCTTTTTGCACCATCACTTCCACTTTGGCAACTTACAAATTAAGTATCTCGCTGTGGCATGTCTCTGCAAAAATTATAAATCCATGAATCCCAAGAACTTTTTAATGTTTTAATGAGAACGTGATGCATTCTCTTCCCGTGAACTGTGGAACTCATGCATTTAAAACGAACACAAAACAGCAAAAGACTCCAAGAGGCAAAGTACTGGTCTGAGTGCGGAGTGGTGGCAGTTAAAACTTGTGTTTGAAGCAAAGAAAAAAGAAGAAGACTTTGCACGCGTTCAGCTGGGGCAAGAAGAAGGAAAAAGGAACACATAAAAACAAAAACACGAACAAAACAGGAACGGAATGAAAATAGGTACAATCTTCAAACTCCAACTTTATATATGTCACCCCAGCAGCGCCCAATAATGCCCAACCCAGCTGAGGAGCTGAGCTCTTCCAAATTCATATTTCCAGACTTTGTTTGCACCATCAGCATTGGCGTGGCGTGGCGGCGGCGCCGCGGCGCGGAGTGCACCGCATGATTTCATCGAGAATGTCTTCTACGTGACAAGTCGGTAGAATGATAGCGATCAGTCCGCTGATTCCAGGAAGAAAGTTTCTGCTTTTCTTAAGCCTGTTTTTTTTTTGCATCAGGCTTACACATCAACCGTGATAGTGTCAACTGTCAAACGAACAATCGATTTGGGTGATGGACGTTGACGTTTGACGAGTCTAGAGGAGAGTTTTAAATTTGTTACTGTTGGTGTTGTTTTTTTTCGGTTCGAGATGTGTGAACTTTAATCACGTTGCCTTGACATCGTTTTGTTTTAGTGTGTTAAATAAATAAATTTGTACTTTTTTTTCGTCTAAATGTTGTATGAGTCGTCGCTTGGTCAAAGGGATGAAGGAGGGAATTATAAAGACTGTCACATCAATGTTTTACAAATTTTGCATATAGGATTGGCCAAATGAACGAACGTTCGGCCGTATGCATGATGTGATTAAATCCGCTGATGAATTATGCATATCGTGTTTTTGCATTGATGCTGGACTTCTATGGCTTTAAAACGCGTTATTTAGGATTTATTTTTCAAACGGAGTTCAATTTTGAAATTTAAAGGTAGGTGACATGATTTATGAATTAAAGTGGCTATAACTTTTTTCAAGCTGATTTAGGAGATTGTTGAAAATTTTTTCTTAAGTGATTTACTTGCGCACCTACTACCAACACTAAACAAAATGTTTTAACAAAAAAAAATCATGCCTTTCATAAAATGAGACATGATTTTCTAAGAGGTTTTGGCTATAACACCTATTGAATAATTCGGGCAGCTTTTAAGAAAATTCAATGCTTTTTTGGCATCATTCTGGCTTTTTATATAATTTTTGATCAGGCATTTGTATAAAGCGTTTTTGTTTTTGCAAAATTACACATTAAGCTAAATTTGTAGATATAAATGGGTTTTTGAAAAAAATACCACCGGGGAGTGCCAACACAAAAATGCAAATTAAGTCCTAAAAAAATCGATCGATCCGTTCACGCTTAAATCGAATACACAGACAGACAGAATTACAGGACCCACTTTTTTTTTGTTTTTCCCAATAATCTCAATTTCAAGTTTTATCAAAATCTGGAATTTGATTTTTAACCGATACATAACATGGAATATGTATAAGAGCAATTAGCCAACAAGTGATTTTTGTTAACTATCACAAGTCATAAAGAACCTTAATAATCTTATTGATCCCTCCAATATCAAATCCACTATATAGTGCGATGATGACTCTTAGGTGTATCTAATTTTTCCATTTTGAAATGTATTGTCATCACTTCTTCTCTAGAATTCATCTATAGTTTGGCCTTTTAAAGCAACCCACCCATCACGTTTCTTCTCCAACTGGGACAATCGATAGCAACATCAGCATGAGGCATGTTTAAGCCATTACAATGCAATAAAATTCTATAAATAGGACGAAATTACACGAGAAAGAAATGTTATCAAATATGTTTGACGGCTTGTGATGCTGCAGTATTAGGCCATCCACAATCCAATCCACCCGACAAATCATTAGGAGAATGTTTATATACTCAATACACACCGCATACCTCCAACCGCCTCGCCACCATAAACAAGAAAGTATACCTAACCATTGTTTTCTTCGTATATCTCCGAAGTATAGTATCTTGTGTTGTTTATTTTATCCCAATGGAAACCAATGGATGGATGCCATGTATCTCAAAGATGTAATATCTCATAGCACATGCTTCTTTAAGGTACTATCCTTAACCGTTCACACTGTTTCACGTTTTAATTGATTTCCTGTCATTTAGAAAGAAACATTTTTCTTTTTTTTTCTTTATGAAATCACTGATGGAGAAAAAAAAAACAAAATTTTACTACTTCTTTACGACTTTTTTGCGCTCTCTTCGAATTATAAATACAAGACATCAATCTGAAACCATAAAACTAGAATAGATCGATTCGAGTGGAGATATTACAAGACCAACAAGCATTAGCAGGAAATTTCACTTTTTCAGTTAAAAAAAAAAAAAAAAACTCAACGCAGCAGAAAGATACAACATAAACATTCGATAATAAAATTTTGAATTTATCGATTTGGTACTCCATTACTAAAATATAAAACGTATATTTTTGGACTGAACTATACGAGGAAGAGCAGTGTTAAACATTTTTGTATATATTTATGTAACATAGCATCAGTGAAGATTTCCAGAATTATTGTAATTTATTATGAAAGTTCGGGTAGGTAATAAAATCAGAATGTCCAGATACAGCGCATAATGTTTGAACCAAATGGGTCATTTGGTTTGATTATGCATTCATTAAACGATGTTGTTGGTTTTTTTAAAAAGCTATATAGTACTTGTAGAATTAGGGATAGGAAAGGTAAAAGTTGAATTACAATTTGTTAATACAAATTAACACAATATGACTTTTATTTAGAGAAGTTTACTTTTCCAATAATTGACAATACACTATTTATTGACAGTAAAAAGGGAAAGTAAAAGGTAAAAAAATACTTCTTAGAAATTTTTAAGACGACATCAAACGTGAATACATTATGTACCTACATATACATAGGTACAAAGGCAATGTTTGTTGTACTTTAATGACTGGTGAACACATTGAGTCATATTTCTACACGCCGCTAACGTATCGAACCAAATTTTTGGAAAATATTCAGAACCCATATGAAATTAAACAAGAAATCGACAACAAAAACTGTCACATTCTCTTTTTTATTTCTATTATTTTTCAAAAAATTGAAATTAATGAAAGTTTCGTCAAATTGGGATCTATTATCTTTATACAAATTTATAACGCTGTATTCAACATTAAGGAAAATAAAAAAAAATGACATACCTATTCCACCTTTTTGACTTAAAAATAAAAATTTATTTCAATTAACTGATGAGCGCAACTTGGTCAAAATTAAAAGGTCAAAATTAAAACATGAACTAGATTGATGTGCAAAAATTCTCCAAGAATTTTACGTCTCTATCAACCGTTAGCAGCACTATTAGTCCAGTAACATAATACATTAGACCTTGCGTCTAATGTATTTCCGTCTGACGCCACAGTAACGGAAAGTTTTGCTAATAGAAAAACTGTATCCAACATATTTTGTTAAATAAAATGTTTGTTAAAATGTTTTGCCTTAAGCCAATCTTCATTAAAAATCTACAAATTCCTTTTAAATCTGATATAGCTTTCTTAACATAAACGAGACTAAACAGTTTACATGTCAAAGTAAAACACATTGAAATTCAACATATATTATTTTGACAACTTCCCTAAAAACACGATTAAACTTCAATTGATTTCCTTCTATAATGAGGCGTAAATAACCTTTCCCTGATGGCCACTACTGTTGGTCTAATGCAATTTTTTCTAGGAAGTTCACTTAAAAATAAATTAAAAAAAAATTGAAAGACCAGGAAATCAAAGTGAAAACTCCTTTTCGATTGACTCCGGCGACAATATGTACTGAGCCAACAAACACCATCGCTAACAAATCAACAAGCCATAACACGTGAATTATCGTCAATGACAAAACGTCTACTACTATCGACCAAACAATTCTCTTAACAGCGCAGTGTAGTCGGTTCGGCAGTAGCGTATAAAGTTGCTAACTACTGAGTTTGTGGTGGGATATAAAAGAGACACAGACCACGGACAGAGGCTCAAAACAATTTACGACATAGCTTTGGCTCTTAAATTCAATCTCCTCTCCTGACACAATACCTAGATACTGAGCACTATACCTTCAATTCAAACACCAAATTGCAATGACTCTTCAACGATCGTCGCCCCTTTATTATATTATAGAGAAGAGTTGTGCCATCAATTTAGACAACCATCCAAAAGACGACGATGACTGCAGCAACCAACCGACGACGAAGACGCCGAAGACTTGGGTAGCGATTTGTATCAATCTTAATTGGTATCGTTATAGGTAACAGCGGCTGTTGACTAAAAAGTCTAGCTTTAGGCCAAAGCTATTGAGATTACGCTGACCAAACGGATGGCACCGTTAGCGGTTTCAGTACCAAATGTGTATAGAAATTCAGCTCTGTCCCTATTCATCGGTACGGCAGCGGCAGCGGCAGCGCGGCGGTGCGGTGCGTGGTGACGGCCAGTTGGGTCGTATAGTGATGGCAATTTATCTGTTGTGCTACAAAGAAACGGTTACATTCATATATATATTATGTGCTCATACAAAGCGCAAGTGCAACAGTGTTTCAATCTAGTGAACCAGCCTTACCATTCATACGAAGTCAAGAAATAAATTTAAAAAACACCAAACAAACTTTTACCATCGAGTTTTGAATTTAATGATTTTAATTCAGAGTTAATACTACAATATTTATGACATAGCACCTGGCATTAAAACGCATGGCAGTTATAGAATTTTAGAAGATTAAATTTTTTGATGAATTTCAACAATGTGTTCAATCAGTTAAAACTACATTCAAGCTCGTCGATTACATTCATAAAAATTGCAAGTGGCAGAGAGAATATGGTGTCAGTCAGAATATTTTATTTCACATTTTGAAAGAATGGTGGTGAGATAACAACTTAAATTGTTAGCTACGACTGTTTTTTCATCGTTTCATTGACACACTCATAATTCTCAGGTTCAAAATTAACTGGCAATTCTAGTTGTCAGTTCAATTTGAGAATATGTGTTAAAGTAAAAGGAGTTTTTTTTCCATTGTTGTTATTTAATTCATTTGATACCTTACTGACTTAGTCTATTCGAGAAATTTTGAAATGAGCAATGTTTTGCTTTATTTCGGGCATAAACTCCAAAAACGATAAAGATATACTTGAAAAAAAAAACAAAAGCCGAAGAAGAGATACATGACACAGCAAAATTTATGATTTTGGTCGATTTTGGGGCTTGAGGCCGACAGTAATACCAGAGTTATAATTTAATTTCAATATTATAATTATAAATTTGCCATACTTAAATTACAGGAACTGACAACTTTGGCTTAAAGTAAAATTGATATTTACTTTAGTGCCAGTCAGAAAATATGCATTCAATATGGCAGTAACTAAACTATGTTATCAGAAATTCCAGTCGACGTTGAGTTGCATGAGCGTTTGTTAAAAAATAAAAATTGTCAGTTTTAAAGCATTATCGCATCTGGCAGCACTGCGTTGACTTAGTGTTCCTCCAATACGATCCGTCTCGACTCAACTTATACTCAGGTACTACAACTTGTTTTTATGTGCTTCTAACCACAGGAACCCGTTTCACTATATTTTGATCTTTTGCAATGGCCAACTTCTTCGCGTAAAAATAAAAACAGCGCCTGAGGCTGTATATAGCATCCATCATTCCGGTCGGTAGAGTGGAGTTCTGTTCACCCTTCACCTTAGTTCGATCTTTGAAAATTGATGTTTTGGTGCAGCAGCTTTGAACCGCACCAAGAACTTCTTGCTTCTCCCATAATCTCTACACAAAATATCAGTGCAATGCACACAACTCTTAGAGTCATAGTGTCATTGTTCCTTAAATAGAAGCGAGGCTTTTGGTTTGTTTTTTTTTTCATATATTTTGTTTGGTTTTCTACATTTGACTCGGTGTAACCTGCAGCTCCATATAAAAGTCTTATCTATGTTCAGTACATATACTCGTACTCTAGGCCTGTCAGTTGCCGCACCTACCATTTATGTTGTATGTTCTACGTGAGCTCTTGGACAGCTAAGACAGTTAACAAAATGGCAAGAAAAACGTCAGTCGGTCGTCGTCGTATAGTTAGGTTTTCATTTGTAGACAAAGTTTCCATAGAGCAGGTTTCTATTTTTTTTTTTTTTTGCCTTCAATTTGATTCGACGAGTTCAGGCCTTAGTTTGGTTATGGAAAGTTCAACGCTCTAGTTTCCGTGTCAACTATACGCTCAACATACATATAGGAAAAAATAACTGTGTTTATTTTTAGTCCAACGGAATCACTTGTCTTGGACTTTTCGCTTGAATGAAGCTTACTATCTAGTCCTGTGTGAATGTTGTGTTGGATTTGGTGTTGGAGTTGTACAATGTCTGTCCACTTTGTTAACGTAACGAGAGTCGTTTGGCTTGAAGTGGGCAGAAAAATTGCTGCCATGGGATTATCAGCGATGATTCCTTCAACTTTGTTACTTTAACATCACATGCCACACCTTAATGATAACGGCATCACAAATCCCTCAAGAAGTCTGGAGGTTGTACGCTTGGAGTATGTGAGACAGGAAGATGTATTGTTATTATCTTTTTTTAATCTAAAGAAAAAATACTTAGAAACAATCTATCATCATGGCTTTTTATATTTTATATTAAACTATATGTATAATGTATATAGGCGTTTGTTAGATGAACAATCTGAACATGATGCAGAATGGAAGTATTTATAGTGGCTTGGCTAGGTAAGTACATAGGTCTCCTTCTAACATTATACTGCAGAATGGTCATTTTAAAATAAATTTTTACTTTTCCAAGTCATTTGA
Organism: Epistrophe eligans; assembly: GCA_951394125.1. Taxonomy (NCBI): domain Eukaryota; kingdom Metazoa; phylum Arthropoda; class Insecta; order Diptera; family Syrphidae; genus Epistrophe; species Epistrophe eligans. Next base: position 2,019,025 of record OX596031.1, read on the forward strand.
ATGCCCTTTTTATTGTACAAGATTGTTCATTGATTTAAGCGATTCCTTGATGATTTTCGTTCTTTTTATAGAAAAATAGCTGGTCCACCCGGGTTCAAATGGAATTTTTCATCAATTTTAGTGTTTCAAAATTTGAAAATAAAATATCAGGGGGTTTCAAACAACCCTTTACAATGAATTTTTTGGCACGCTCTAATATTTTTTACAGGTTCACAAATGAATTTTCAGATATAACCACTATAACCAATAGGTTGACCCTTCTACCCCTGATAGTATTTTAGGCAATGTCTCTACCTTATTCAATATGATTGCAACAAAACAAAATGCCCATTTAATTCGGATGATAGGTATACCGAGTTACGCGTATACAAACAAAAAAACAATAGTGTCGTATTATATTATAATTAATTGTTTTGTTAAATACAGAAAATATATCTTATATTTTAAGTGACAATGAAGAAGACAATAACGCCTGCCGATAATCAGCTTATGCAATAAATACCATAATGCGGTTGTTTTAATCTATGGGCTTGTGAACAAATTTCGTTTGAGAAATAAGGACGTTTTGGGAGCTCATACCCTCTTTCTCAACTCATTTCTTTCTTTATTTTAAATAAATAAACGTCTGAAAATTAAAGCGACGTCTTTTGATAAAATAAAATCTCAACCAACTAAAAATGTTCCCTTATTAGAATCGCAGTTGAAATTTCTTAATGCCTTACATATTATATTAAAATTAAAATGTCCCAACGCTACAAAAAACTCTTCCCCTACAACTTACTCGTATACACTTACGAGTATGTTTCAACAATTCAAAACTTTTAAAATTTCTAATTTTTATCTGATGATTAATACATATCTACATTCACTTAGGAACCTACTCTTGAGGCTTGAGTCTTTTTACTTAATCGAACTTCTCAAACAGATGTGTACCCCAAACCACTTTACTCGCGTCGCTCATATCTCAATGTTTTTCTTAAAATTCAATTTACTTCTCATTATCATTTTAATTGAACGGTTCTCTCTTCACATACTCGTTCATATACGCATCTTAACACTCAAGTGTTTCAATTTATTAACATTTTTGAATCGGGTACCGTGTGTCGATGTTGTTTCAAGCACCCTGACTCTCCCATTACACAACCCTTCATCAAACAAATTTAATTACATTTATTAATACATACATATACGAATCTGCAGCGAAACTAATTTTTCTTAACCAAATTATGCGAACCCAAAAGGGTTTTCTCCATTACACAAAAAAAGATAAACAACATGTACATATGTATGTATATATAGGAAGGTGTATACCTTCTCTAAATAAAAACCCCTTCATACCATATCCACTTTCACCCCAATCACGAAGGCCAGGGATATAATAATATAATAACCTAAACTAAGTCTTATATTTAGCTGTTTTTTTTTTTTATTGTGTGGCTCACTGCTGCAATTCAGTGGTTAACTGTATTATTAAAACGCTGTACCCGTGTTGCGTTTTGTGTGCAAAAAATTAATTTAACTACCTGTTTTCGAATTCGGTTCGTTTTTCGTTCCACCTTTATTTTTTTTATTCTTTGGGAGTAATTCGTACTTATAATGTACCTCTTTGTATATTTTGCTTTTATTTTGTAAATTGCATCGCAATACACCCACTTATTAAGTGGGAAATGAAAAAAAAGCGGCACGGGACTGCTTGTTTTTGTTTTTGTTAGCCTTTCAGTGGGGGTAGGAAAAGAGAGTTGGGGATCGAACAGAAGACCTTATATGTATAATCACCACACCATAAAACTCTTAATTCAACTGCAAATTTACAAACTTAATTTTGCGAACGCAACGACATAACATTGGTGACTTGGTGACGGGAGGACAAGAAACTAAATATACTCAGACATGGTGGTGGCATTCAGCTAGGAAAAAAAAAAATTACCCGCGGGGAAGTCGCAGCATCAGCCGCAGCAAGTAGCAATTGCTGTTCTGTAAAAGAGAAAAGGCAGTAATGCAATGCAACGCATCGAATGGTGCCATTAACATAATGCAGCGGCACGTAATCTGCATTTGATTCTAGGTTTTGTGTTGCATATAGCATCTTTTAAATAATGCTCAAGGCAGGTAGGTATATATATTTAGTTGTCAGTTTTACTAGGAAGAGTTGAAATATTTAACAAGCTGATGCAGTTCTTAGATAGCAAATGCTATGTTAATATTTTTGAAAGTCTTAAATGGCAACACAGATTTATGAAAAACGGGAGTCATTAAATTATTGAACAATTATTTAAATACTAATGGTCTTATTTATAAACGTTGTCTTAATTTAGACAACTGTCCAACTTTGGAAAATGTGTTCAAAAACCTTATTTATTGTTGTCTTATAGCTGCCTAATTTAGACTTAAGAGTAGATTGTCTTAGCCGTGAATAATGTGATATTTTTTTTTATTAAATAAAGAATAATTTCCACCAATTTGAAAATAGTTAGACAGCGTCTAAGTAGATAAAAATCTAATAAATACGATTGTAAATGTATTGATATTCCTTTTCAATAAAAACTTGCTAAAAATAAAAAAAAGAAGTTATTAAAACCCAACGGCAACACTTACAATTAAATGCTATAGCTTTTATTAAAGGCAGAATTTCATTCTATAATTTTCTTTAATATAAAGTAGTTTTAATTGAAAAAAAAATGTATTAAATTGAAAAATTAAAAAAAAAAATACTTTCAAAATTTTACGTTATTCATTACCATTTTTGTTTTTAATACTTAATTCTCTTGTCAATTTTTAATCAACAATTTTTTAAGAAAAATAATTTATTAAATAAGTTTCCTTTAATATGACTTCAATGCCTTGTTTAAGTTGCTCTAAAGATTATTTTTTTCATTACTATAAATAAATTGACAATAGCAATAGAATATATTAAAATCAAAAAATTTAACTTTTAAAACTAATTATGTAATACCTACCTATTTTTTTTTTGAAAAATATTGATTAAAACAACTATATTTTTCAATTACAAAAATTTTAAGTATGACTTTTTGAAAGTCTCCATTGTCATAATATAATCAAAAAAATTACATAAATAAATTTTTTTACACGCAGCAAATATATGCACTTTAAATGTAGATATGATATGAATAATATATATTTTTTTTCATTAAGAATAATCTGGCATTAATTAAATTTTTATTAAAAAAATCTCGGCTCATACAATGGTAGGTACATTTTTTATTTATCCTGCATAATTTTGGTTTTGAAGTTCCATCAGCGTGCGTCGGAAGGTTGATGAAGTTCTGAATGACGGCTGTTATCAACTTACAAAACAAAAAGAAAATCCCTTAAATACAGTTCATTTCAGCTGCCAACAGCAGTTCCATCATCAGTAAAAATTTCCTGTGATGAGCGATGTTTGTAGTATCACCGACCGCACCGCATTTACAGATCACGTATACAAATCTCATTTCAGGCCACACAAAATAATTGCATTTCTATACCTATACATAGCTAGCATCACTGTTATGGCTCTCTTGGGGGTGCCGAAGTCAAAATCGGAACAAAAAAGGGCCAACATTGTAAATAGGCTCGACTGATTCAACACAAACACAACGTTGTTTCCAATTCACTTATTCTGATACGTAAAAACGGGGATCCGACAACAACAAAAAAAAACCTGCTAGGTATAATTGAATTTAGCCAACTCGGTTACATCGAATTAATTTGAATCTGACTTCAACATGGCATCAGCGAGGTATACAAAGATACAAACAGCACAAAATATAGCTCTGGTGATGGAGAGAAGAGAAGCAGTTAAAAAAGGCTGCGGGCCAGCGCCTAAATCACTTACCGTGCCAAAATAAACGAACCTTTCTCTAATTCGCAGCCCATATATACTATACATTCTCGTATACACAATGACGACTGGAATTCGTTACTCGCGCGTAATTCGCGCACAATTTTTCACCAAACCCGTGCTCATTTGACTATATGGACAGAAACAGAGATTTCCCAAATAACTGGAAGAAATAAAAAAAAAGAAGAAAATGGGGAAAGTGCCACTATTACACTCACTACTCAACGGAAAATTGTGATTGTGATGACAGCAACGAACTCCGGCAACGCTCACTGAAGGAAATCACGAACCTGCTGCATATGCAGCAAATACGCTATCGTAATCGTACCATTAATTCATACATACACTTGAAGAAATTTCGTTTTTTAACTCAATCTAAACATAGCCACCGAGATTGAAAGCAGTGCAAATGTCTTTGAATCAAAGTCATTTCTTAAAGATACTTAATATGTATCCCTAAATTCAAAAACAAAAATACAAAATTCGCATCTTTTGATTCTAAGTCAATTTAATTAATTTCCTCCACTTACACTGACATTGCATTTTGGAAAGAACAAGATTTGTTTGGATGCGTAGGATGGATGGGTCAATGTTGTGAGTATAAAAAATATGGTTTTCGGGGCTTAAAGTTTCCCTCATTAGCCCGCCATCTTGAAAGCGGGGTATAAATGGTTTTCGCCATATCTTCAAGCCCCACAAACAAAATTTTACCACATTTTTGTACAAAATTGAATTCTCTTAATTAATAAATTACACATACTATTTTGTTGTGTTATATTTTTTCAATTTCTCGGTAAAAAGTATTTTAGAAAAAATTGTAGAAAATTCAATTTTCTACAAAAATTTGGTGGAATTTTCTTTGTTTGTTTTTAACAATTTTTTAATTGATACGCAAGCTCATAAGCAACTTTTGAACCAACCAGAGATTTCTGCCTTGGACGGCTTTTTGAATTTAAGGCAAAATAATTCGTTCATTTTCATCTTTAACCGTTTAAATAAAAATTGTTCAAAATTTGATTCTTTACTACTTTGATTTGAACATTTTTTTTCAATAAAATTGATACATACATATGTATGTATATCTAAACTTCAATTCAATTTAATTTCAATTATAAGATGTTTAAAAAAATCGTCCATTCCAAAACTGTGATAAAAACAATTTTTTTGATAGAAATGAAGAATGAAAAGAATCCATATACATACCTACAATTTTTGTTTAGGCTAGAAACGTGTTGGTTAAAGAAAAGGCGGAATCCGTGTGGGATTTAAAAACTACAACATTTTCTGATGCACAGTTTTACGAAAATAAAGCCAGGATGATGAAAATTCATTCAGGTAAATATTACATACACTCAGAGAAAAACTTGTGGTAAAACATTTTCATCTTACACAATCGAGTTGATCTATACAAGTTTAATTAGACAAGGAGTCATATAAAAGTAAATAGATAATGATTGTTAAAGTTAAAATATGTCATGTTAATTCATTAATTCGTTACTAGACTACTGGGGGGTCATTCCGTAATTTTCTAAACGATAATCGTCAAAACGATAATCGTTGACGAGATCGTCCATGATTTGCTTCACGTAACTCGACCACTATCGTCTCGTTTATCGTTCGCAGTTTGAGAGCGTTTGGTGAATTTTAAAAATCAAATTGGCTGTCATAATTGCCATTAAAATGTAATTTAGTGTTTGTTGTTTTGTGTTTTTTGATTTTTAAAGTTTTTATCGATGCCGGCATCGCAAGTTTTGCCAAAAAGTGATGAAAAATTGGTGCCGATTGAAACTATAGGGAAATCATTTTGAGATCCAAGTTGTTTTTAAATTTTTTACAAATTAATATATGTAAATCTAAATACGTCTTAATAGGGCAGTCGTGCAATCTCAAATTGCGATTTTAACTTCGTTTATGAATGAACATCGTGATTTGGCCAGGGTAGGGGATATGAGCGGAAGGGATAAGGGATTTGATTTATCTCTCAATTGCGCCGCATGCGCATAAGTTATATTTTTTCATTTTCTACAATAAGAAAATTGATTGATTGATGATAAATTACAGTGGCAACTCCATCATTCAACTACAGTCACCTACAGAGTACAAAATTAATGCAAGACGATACCAATTTAGCTATCGTCAAAACTCTATCGTTTTGACGATAGCGTTTTGACGATTATCGACTTACGTGAAGCCAATAAAGGAAACACTATCGCTCAAACGATATCGTCTGACGATAATCGAGTTACGGAATGACCCCCCTGGCTTAAAACATTTATTTAACGTTGAGTATTTTAATGTAGATACTAAAGACGGAAGGATTGCTGCCAGTTTATATTTTCATGCTAAATTAACATTATTTGAATGAAAATGAAAACAATAAAGAATATAATAATAATAACAAATAATAAAATAATTTAACATTATAACTTATTGCAGGAATTGTTGACCTTAAGAAGAGATGTCATCTTGATTTTAACAGTAATTTGTTTTTTCACATCACGTCTTTTAAAATGTATATCTTTTTAAATTTAACGTGAATGAGAAGAGAATATGCAAATAAAAAGGGTGACAATAATAGCTATGTATGTATATCAAATAAATACAGTGCAAAATTGTAAAACATATTGTCATAGCCTCGATGAATTTTCTTCTTATTTGATGAACCGAGGCATTTTCAATTGTTATTATGTATGTTTTTATTAGAGTTTATTTTTTTTTAATTGATTCAAATCATTATTTTTCTTATAAACTACATTATTTACATAAAAGAATTTAATTCAGATTCAAAACGATTTAGTTGCTGTTTGGCTTCTAATTAATTATTTTTTTTTTTTTTTTTTTTTTTTTTTGAACCCAATTTTCAATGCCCTGAAAGAAGTTTTTCGCTGAGTGTTATGTCGTAGAGCACGCAGGAAGTACGCTCCAATAGCCAAATTTTTTTGTTTAAAACGTGCGGTCGTCATCCTAAACAATGGCGCAATGAGTCGTGGCCGTCTAAAGTAAATATAAGCAACGTCGAAAAGGTTCGCGCACTCAACTTTCACAAAATTTGCATATAGTATATGGATGGACCAGCTTGCTGTGGCAAAGCTTCGAGTTAATCTCTATTCTTTTCAACTCGACAAAGGAATAGTAAACCATTTTTGTGGATAATCCATCAAAGTCACTATAAGACAACAAAAATCATCCCTTCAATCGGAAGGAAATCACATACTATACTACACATATAGATATACCTCTCTTAGGTATAGCTTAGGGATAGCTAGAGAATGGGAATGTGAGGCGGCAGCGTTTGTTCGTCCATCAACGATTGCTCTTGGTCGCTTTGGAAGACTAATGGTTTATTAATACAATAGCTGGACATTTATCATTTCTATAGTGCGCGATACTGTTCCATTCATTTCGACCTTTCGTATGTATCCAAAAGTCCGCGTCCGTTTGTTGGGTCGTTCGTTAGGGCCGAAGGAGAAAAAAAGTTCGCTTCGAAAGAGTATTATTTACCCAGGCCATAACACGCTGCCTCCTACATTCTTCGGGGCTGATGGACTCCGCATCATCATCATCATCCATCTAGAGGACACGAAGGTGGGTGGTGTACAGTGAAGCAGGCAGCGGCGATGGCGGCGGCGGACGTTCAGATGCTATTTTTTTTTTTGTATATTTGTTACTTTATTCGAGATGTTTTTCGTTAATGGAGCTGTATGGTTTCGATAACAGTATATATACAATAGTGCAGGGGTGGAGGGGGAGAGGGAGTGAGAAAGTGCTATGGAAAAGGTTAACGAATCAACTGAGCTAACCATTTTTCAAGTGCCAGTAGAGCCTAATGTCCCATTTATATGACCAAATCACATGAGTGCTGCTGAGTTGTTATTTTGCTATTGGACTATATGTATGTGATATGGTTGCTCTGATGGAGTGTTAATCTTAATCGGTTATGTTTTTGGAACAGTTAGGTAGGTCTAGGTATATATTTAGGTTTCGGGGGCTATTTTATGCTTTGTTTGTACAAAGTAGCCATTTGGTGTTATCTTATTAAGTATTGGTGGCTAGATTACGTAGAAGGAAACAAAAATGAGCCACGTGATAAATGAATGAATTTTACACGGAATGATATGATTTCCTTTGTGTTTGAATAAGAAACGTTTCGGTCAGCGCTGTAAAGGTGATTTTTGGTTGGCTTCAAAAAGGTTTTCTTTTAGGGAGAAGCCTATATCTTTCTTATTTATCTCAAAACCTCCTCGATTCGAATGGTCTCCAGCAAAAAATTGATAAAACAAAAAAAGCGCTCCTGGATATTTTTTTCGGGAATTGGTAATAAAGATTAAACACATATTGTGGTACTTTAGAAAAATAGTTAGTCTTGAGCTTGACATAGATCATTTTTGTGAATACATATAGAGGAGAAATTCGAATATTTTTGTTTTAGCGCATCTAAGATGGATGTTATAAAAAAATTTATAAAATTGTAAGCCACCTAAGCTATATAAGAGCAAGTTCGTGCGACAAATTCTTAATTTTTTATTTTTAACCTAAAATATCCACTGTCGTATTAAAGCTTAAAGCACTTCACAGAGACTTTGATCTAAGAAAATAAATGTTCATACATTTTTGTTTCACACCTTTTCCATCCAATTAATAAATGAATCGAAATAAATAAATTATAATAATAGGGGAAAGCGAGGGAGAGCGCTGGGGGAGATGCTCGGGTTAAAATCTGCCTATACCACATTTATTTTTATGCTTTAGCCCTCTTTAATATCTTTGTTAAGTATATTATTTTTTTGCAAGGTAGGTATTGGCATACAAGTTATTGCTCAATCATTATTTTATTTTCTTCCATATAAAAGCTGAAAATCCTTTCAATTAAATCTCATTTGGGGACATCTTGACTTTACTCTTGAATGTATGTACATATGAATGTTTGAAGTTTTAATTTTTTTTTTTCATTTCATCTGTATGTGGATACGAAAATAATGAAGAGCAATCCCATTCAGACTTAATTCGAAATCTTCTAATTAAAGTCAATTTTTTTACTGAGAATCCACTCCATCTCATAAAGAGATAGACGTAGTATGTTAAAACCCATCATCTCTTTGTCGTATATAATCAGTATAGTCATTCTTATGTAGACCTTACCTACTGAGAAAATCAGTAGCACCATATAGGTATAAAATCATACCATCTATTTTAATTAATTCACAGAAATCCTTTTGCGACAAAAAAGTTTCATCTCTTTTTTTATTCTGTTTGTCTTTTTTAGAAAATCTCTACACATATGTAGGTATATTAACGTTTAACGCTGTGTTGAACATGACAAGCAGCGACCTTAATTTATATAGAGTCAAGTCTTTAGATGCATCCAGGTTTTGAGTAAATATAATGAAGCTATGTATCAATTTTTTAAAATTAATTAAAAAATCATCCCAATCATAATCAAATAAAATAGAGAAACCCTTAAGTCTCTCCTGCCTCGCACCCTCATAAATGTTTTTCTACAAAATTTTCCGTTACACTCTTGTCTCGATTTCAATCCCATCAGTCAGATATTATGAGTATAGACAAAAATAAAAGGCATCATAAAGTCCCTGAAGCAATATACAAGAAAAGAGCCTCCAACTCCAACCCACTTTGAAAAGAGGAGCACTTTAGCTTACTTTTTATACTTTATGTATATAGGTGACTCTCGCTAGCTTTGGAAACATAAACAACAACAACAACAGCTAAACTTATACACTACCACCACAACAACCACCAAATATATGTGTAAGTAAATTTCCGGAAACATGAATAATTGCACGGAAGCAAAACGTAATATTATCCTTTTTAATGGAAGACAGAGAACCTTTTTCCTGCCTCGGCATATCATCCATCTATCAGATACACAACAGTGAGTACACGATTCTATCAGAGTTTGCTTTGCCTCTGCCTGTACCTTGAGCTTGAAGTGAGGAGCTTGAGCCTGTGCCGATATGCGCCGTCCTGTCTGGCAAAAGATGTACTTTTGCTTGTTGTGAGTACTTACATAAATGAAAGTCATACTTGCTTGTATCGCTCACTCTCAACTTCGTTGCTATGTAGTCTACTCAACACCACCCTTCTGATGCCCGCCCCAGTACTTCTACATATACATAAAATGCGCCGCGCCGCAGCCTCATTCCCTGCCGCAAAGCTCATCCGATTAATTCCGAAAAGTTTCATCCTTTCGCATGATCAAATTTTTTCCATGTTCACTTAATTACTTTTCCGCATATCATTGCTGTTGAGCTGGATGCCAACCTCTCCACTCCCCCAAAGCCACCAATTCACAACATGGACTGCCAGTCCCACAGAGCTATGTATGTCAGTTCATCCCTGCATCATCATAGACAGCACAGAGGGAAAATATATATGAACGTATTTATATTTGTGTGTCCACACATGCATCAGGAGAATTTCAGCATTGAAATTTTTGAAAATTTGTTTGATTTTAAAAAGTTAATGAATTGTTCATAAACAACAATTTTTGCATTCCTGAACTCTCCGAACAAAAACATAATTTTTTTGATCAAATAGGAGTTTTTAATATCATTTTTTTTCTTGAAATAGTTTTTATACGGTAATTCTGTCTGTTGTATATTCCAGTGATGTTAAATTAATTCTTTTCATTTTGGCAGTTCAACAAAATTGTTAGTTAAGTAGGTGAACTAGTCACAAATCAATTGCATTCGCCCCCCTTTTTCATTATAAATGTATGGAGAAGGAGAAATTATTTTATACCTTTAGTTCGTTCCTTTTTTTGTATAAGGTGGCGCAAAAGTTGTCACCCTATAAGAAGATGTTGTAAATTTTGTAAATGGTGGCAAATGTCAATTCTACTTTGACAATTGTAAAGTAAACAGATACAAAATACGCTTCAACAAGACATGAATCACTATACTTCTAAGGAACGCGGAATAAAAATAGAATTATCATATACCGCCATTTGCAAAAATTATAGCATCTTCCGATAGGAACAGCTTGTACAATAAAAATTTGATCTCAGTTCGCTAATTGTATTTCCAGTTTCTAAGCTCATCAAAAAGTTAGTTTTAATTCGAATGCAAAATTTTCAACGAACAGACAAACAAACAGTTTTTTTTTAAAGAGAAACAGACAAACAAACAGTTTTTTAAATATGAAATAAAGTTAAGAAATACGTGTTAAATTCAACACAAAAACAGACGGTATTCTTTTATTTTACGTATACTTGGCCTGGTGAAATTCACAATCATATAGAAAAATAGTTAATTTAGTAATACATTTTCAGATGGAAATTTTGAAAATTCCTGTTTTTGGACGATGTGGTGCGATAACGTTGGAAGTTTAAGCAAGAGATGATGTTGATGATGATGACGACTGGCTTTTTGATGTTGGGAAGCCAATTAATCAGTTTGACGCCCCCGTCGCAAAAGGACACGACCAAAAGGATACACCCGAACATCAGACGTACATATATAAATACATATACCTACCCAAACTCTAACCTAACAGTCTATAATATGATGGGTGGTGCTTTTGCATAACTATATAGTAGAACGCGTGTGAGATTTCAGTTGAAAGTTAATCATGATGTCGTCGATGCTCAAGTTCATTTTTGTCCTTTTGCGCTTTACAACCGATGTGGGTTATCACCAAAATTTTGATTAATTTTGAAGGAAGAAGGGTACGTGGGCCTTCTATAGATTTATTGATACAAATTAGTATTGGGTATATGTACATATATATATAATGTATATAGTCAAGTCCATTATCAGAAGTATTGAGAAATATGTTTGATTTGTCATGGAGTGAAAAAGTTTGTGTTATCGTATATGTATGTATTGCGTGCCCGCAACATGAGGGATAATTACAAAATATATACCTTAACGCCAGGTTGTTTCATTAGTGCGAAAAGATTTTCTACGTGCAAATATAGTGGGTGTGGGTGGGTGAGCGATCCCGGTGCCACCAGCAGGCGCTACGGCTAGGTGTAACTTTTATGGAAGCCAATTAAGAAAAAAAGTTGTTGCAGTTGATATCTTGTTTTCGACCTTTTTTCGTATAGTGCTCCTGCATCACGTAATGATGTCAAATACTCTGGCCATCAGCCAGCATGGTATTAGCCAGTTCAGTTGAATTCGATCAGAGAATTAATTTGTAAACATTGCACATAAAATGGGGTTTATCTAATTTTGTTTTCTGATGGATTTTCCCTTTGTTGATACGTAGGTATGTCCTTGAAAAAAGCACAAAATATTCTTTTTAGGGACAAATGAAGATTATTTCTCTGAAAATATAAATGAGAATATGAAATCATTAAAATTGTACTTTATTTTTTTTTATTAGTAATTTTTGAAATCTCTACAAAGTAGCTAAAAAAAGTGTCCAGTATATTTAGTTTTTTATATTTTATTGGAGAAGAATTTTTTTAAATTTGTTAGGGTACCATCATAGTTTGCTTAAATCACAACCTTCGACCATCAAACCCTCGCAGGGTAAGAAATGAAGCATATTGAACCACAAGTTTAAATAAAAGTCATTTTGAATTTATAATCTTTATTGCAAGTTGAACTAAAAATTCCTTTGCTTTTACCTTTGTTATTTCCATGATAGACAAAAAATATAGAGTTTATGTGCTCATTATGGTTAGATTAAGGTATTATAGACATCAAGGTTAGGTAAATATATAAAGCTTTCCTAAATGCCCATATAAATCTAACTTGAAATAGCTTAATACATAATAATACCTTACTCATGTTCCACAAGCTTTTCTATTTTAAAACATTTGTTAATCCTTGATGCTTTATCAAAGTCACACGAGCTTCACCTTAATTTTACAAACTAAATCTTCCCTTTAAATCTCCGTGAAATTTGTTTAAGTCAAGTAAACAAATTTTGCCAAATGTGTTTCGTGTATTTTTTGTTTTTTGTTTTTGTCTCAAGGTTTATGCGAAAATTCAAAACGACATCTCATTAATTTTATTCACTTCACACCCAAAACAACCTTCATCCATTAACCATCATCATATACAATGGCACGCATTCCATACCACATATATAAAAATGAAAACAATCCCTGCACTTGACATGGCCTTCCTCTAATTTCCTCAAACTTCTTCGGCGATGAAGAAAAAAAAATTAAATAATAATACCTCTAGACTATAATTGTTGACAAATTTTAAATGAAAGGTCCACGAAATTACCTGTATATACCAGCATAATACTCAGGTGCTAATTAGATTGCTAATAATACCGAGTGAACGAAGAAGAAGCAAACGAAACTAAAAAAAAAAAATCAAATTTCCACAAGAACCAAGAACCGTCGAACCTAAGTTAAACAGCAATGATGTCATATCCAACGAACCAGAACAAACTAAAAGTTCACCGGGTCACCCCTTGAGAGTTCTTCCGCCGAAATACCTTCCCTTCTAATTAAGTCACTGGAACAAGCAAATTCACGCAAACCCTATTTTTACTGCTCGTTTCTTTCCCAGAAACGCTCCTGTTTTTTTTGTTGTTGTTTGTGTTTTCTTTGGCAAAAGAGTGATTAGCATTTAAAAAACTAATTAACAGGTTGTTACAATGCCAGCAACCTCCATAGATAGTGATCTGGTGCTGGTAGCTGGTGCTGGGCTAGGGTACATCTGAGTTGGTTTAGTTTTTAGTCACGGGACCCAGACTATGCACGAACAAAAAAAATCTCATTTCAAATATCTATTAAGTCGAAGCAATTAAACTGCATTTATATGCACGCAGTTGTTGGTAAAATGGTTTATTCCCCAAGGTGCAGGTCCAGTACCGCGCTATCGATCACTTTCGGCTTCGTCGACTTAGCACGCTTTTTAGTTTAAGCAATCAAAAGAAATTCCAAGTTTTTGAAATAAAGGGTTACCGTGCCGGTTGTTCAATTTAAATAGAAATTGTTTAGATAAATGGAGGCGATCGTCCCTGCTGCTTTTCTTAACAAGGCATTCTGAGTTCACACTGTTTTCGTTTAAGCGATTACTTTGAAAATTTGTTGTTTATTAATTTTTTTTTTCTAGATAATTCATTTATGCATTAGATGTTTTTCTCTCAATTGGATACTCGGCCGGTTTGTCCTCCATTAGAAATCTTAGCGGAAAATTGAAAACAGATTGAGAGGCATTTAATTTTCTATGATGACGAACTGATTGATTTGATGAAGACGAAATTTTTTTGGCAATATCTTTAAGTTTCAAAAATATTTAGATACTCCAACCTGGCAACCCTGATTGTATGATCTTATAAATGGGACATTAACTATAGCTACCAATTAGTTGAACCTATTAATTTGGGAAGTGTATACCTGGCTGGAATAGAAATAATAGATGAGGTCTTTATTCACTCTCTATACCCTCTGAATATATGTAGATTCCTTTACACAACCTACTTTTTCCATCATAAAGACATTTTGAGTATAATTTTATAAAGTTAAATAAATATAAAAAAAAACTGACCGGAACTTCAATGTAAAGTCCAAAGACAAAGAGTGTGCTTATGTCTACTAACCGTTAGTTTACTTAATTTTTGCCTTTGTATTAGCTACGGGGCCCAATAATATATTATTGTGTTCAAAAAAGGCGTCTTTGAAAATCATAGAGCTCCGCCACATGAAACTACACAAGAATAAAATGCTATTTGGTCACGAATATTAATTTAATTCGTTTTTGGCAGGCAGAGTAGAGCAGAAATTCTCAAGTCCTGTGTTTGAATCTCCTCTATATGTGTGATGCCGCATCAGGAAACGGAAGTTAAGCTGGTAGATTGGGATTTTAAGAGGGGAAATGAAATAGCTGATTTCAATCTACCATGGGGCGTTAAAATTGGAAATTTATTTTGTTAAACATTGGTGCTGCTATATAGTGCGGTGGTTATAATATAGGGGGCGTTGTTATTGCTGGTGGGGGTATAGAAGGCGCGGTATTTTAACTTCCGATTGGCTTTTGTGACAAGAGATTATAAAGCTTTTGCCTAAATCCCGAGTGTGAATCGGAAATGGAATTTTTTTTGTTTTTCTTTCGTTGCTACACTGCTGGTTGTGTTGGGACATTATGTGTTTTGAATGGTGCCCGGTGATCGATTGGAGGGTGGATTTGGATTTTGTGAACGGAAATCCTTATTCAAGGGAAATTAGATAAATTTTAATTATTTGAGAAAGACCAATGACTTAAATTTGATATCTATTCTAGATTTTTTGTATTTTTTTTCTTCATTTTTAATTTTTGGTGGAAAATTATAAACGTCTGGAAAATGCGTTTTAAATAATAAGCATGATGTATTTTAGGGTCATTTTGGCATTTCGAAGTATACAACGGTAAGAAAAAAGTCAATTTTTCTTAAAGGGGCGAATGGATTTCAGTATAGACATCGAAGTTTTCTTCAGATGTAATGTAGTGGCTTCAATTATTTTGGTAATTTTGGTAAAGTTAAAAAATGTATCGAACCTTCATTTGAACAATATACCTACTGGTTCCAAAGCATCTTTTTTTATTGAATTGTGTATTTCAGGGCAGAAATTATTGTAATAATTGCGAATTTTTAATTTTGACCACAAGGTGACGTAAAAGTCATCGACCTATAACGATTAGATGCTATATTTTTGCAAATTTAAATATTTTGACATTTGTAAAATAAATAGATACAAAATACGTGTCAAGAAAACATGATTTTGTTTTGGTTGATTTTTTCCCGCCATTCGCAAAAGTTATAGCATCTCTTGATAGTGTGACAAATTTTGCGCTAACTTGTATAGTAATTTACAGCTAAGTAATTCTATAAAAAGCAACAGAAGAAGTCGAGTACAATGGTCCTGCTTGCTAAGTTTTAGATATTAGATGGAAGAAGTTTAACTGAAGTCTCAAGTCATTCAAAAACATTACCATTTTGTTTACCAACTAAAATATTTTCCTAATGAAAACAAATTTAATAAAGAAAATATTTCCGGTGTGTGTCTTCTCATGTTTTTCCTATTGCAAAACTATTCTTCCTTAAAATCTCAAAGTCATGTTCTTGTCGATAATAATATAAGTATATGTATTCGTTTTCGGACTTTGATGGTGTCTATATCCACCATTCCACACAAAATTTATGTGTGGTTCAAATTAACACACTCTGTCCAATGTCATTCTCAGTACAAGAAATTTAAAAATGTGTGCCTTGTCCAAAGGATAAAAGGATAGAATGGCAAATGGAGGGATCTTTTTGAAAAAAAAGTGCGGACTTAACTTTTTGTCGTTTACTTTTTGTTTTCAGAAATGTTAAGTTTTTTGTATCCTTCTGTTTCCTTTTCACCAACCCATCACCACACCAATACCTCAATCTATTTCTATTTTTTGTTTTGCTGTTTCAAAGCAAAGTTTCTTTTCAGGAAGACGACTATATGAAAAAAAAATCCTTCTGAAAAGATGCATTTGTGCAAAGGATGTTGCTTTTGCTGCAAAGAATAAGAAATAAAAGTAGATCTCTGGACATTGGACATGCACATTCAGCAGCAGAGGGCTTTGAAAGAAAAACGAAGGATATAATTTTCTCCATTCTTTGTTTTGACTTTTTCAATTTTTTTTGCTCATATATGTATATATTTTTTTGTAAAACTTAAGTTGGAAATTAAAAATACAGTAGAAAAATAAGTTTTGACACAATATACCACTAATTAAAAATAGAAGCAAAATAATAAAATGACTGATGATAAAGCAAAAGCCCAAAGATTTAAAGATTTTCTTTTGAATAAAAAAAATAAAGAATTCTTTTCAAAAAGAGCTGAAAATCTTTTACGCTATAAAACAGTAAAAAAGTGAATTTCATACTTTAAAATTTTTTGAGATAAAAGTGAATAGAAATTAATGAAAAACGTGAGCTCTAGTTCTAAAAGTATGTGTTATGGTTGAAGCACAACTAAAAAAATGTAAAAAGTACTTTATTTAAAGAGAAAGCATTGTAATTTTTTTGTTGAAAGAATCATAATGAGCAAGTTGCTTTATTCATTGGAAACGTTTGAAATGCATTCTTTTTATTCTTAGTGAAGAGTGGAATAAAAAAGAATATTGGGTGCGTGTATATACTTACATTCATTAATGACAAATTCACTTGTATTTACAAATTGCACAAAAGTGCAATGTATTTACAGCCCTATTAATTAACAAAAAAACGCTTAAATCACTTTTAATCCACCAGTTTACTGAACCATCGAATAGGTGTTTAAATTTAATAATAATAAAAACAAATGTTTGTGGAACAGCATAATAACTAAAATTTATTGAAGCATTTTCCATTAGACTTTTTAAATTTTTCTTTAAATTTAAATTTAACAAGTATACTTAATGAATCGAATCCAATTTAAACTAACGACAGCTAACTTCGGAAAAGACTTAAGCCCTTCAAATCTTTTCGATTTCAAACAGTTTGTATAATTTTACATCTCTATTCACTTTGATTCGATTAAGTAATAAGAATCAATTTGGTATGCGTCCCAACATTTCCAATATTCATTCATCACGGGCTCAATTGTCTGAATTATCAACTAAATTACTATTTACATCCATGTATGTATATTTATTCCACTAGCACACAAATTCAAAAGAAAATGAACAATGAAATAAAAGCAAAATATCCCAATTCTGTAAAATCCTTCGAATATTGACAAAAAAAAAAACGAAGAAAATCTCGATTTTTTTTTACATATATTTTGTTGTCTGAAATAACTTTACAGAAGGGTATTTTAAATCTTAAGGATATAACATATCAGGGTGTGTACCCATTTACAATTATTGTACTATATGAAAGCAATTTGAACAGAAAACCGGTCAATAAAGTTTTCAATTTTTATCAAGAGCATTATATAATATTGTTTTTGTAAGTATTGATAAATTGAAGGTCGGTACCACAAATTTTAGAAATCGATTTCTACAGTTTTTTTTGAAATCGAGTCTTCGGCATTTAGGTATTTGTGATTAGTGATTGGTCGACTTTTTTTGATTTAAGCATAGTTTACATTAATTTACCATGCGAAAAAAATGTGTAATTGCGGAAAATATAAGAATTAACTTGGTCGCAATTGCCTAGTGTATTACAACTCTCAACTATTCCTGTGTGCATGTTATTGGCAAAAATGAAGGGAACCTATAATATTCTGGCAAATCCAAGCGGCTTAAGAGAGAGGCAATTTTTCGTGATAAGAGATATTCTTAGGTCTTGGATTCATATGACAAGAGCCGGTTAATACTAATGTATTTATATTTACCAACAAAATCAATGATTATTTTGATGCCAAAACTAAATCTTATGACTTGATGAAAGTTAGACATTTTTGTAAATTATACCTACATGATAATAAAAGTACTTATTATTTAAAAAAATAAAATTTTTCAACTTTTTGGAATTCATGCGTCAACAGATTTCTGTTTTTTTTTTTTTGTTTTTTTGTTTTAATTATTTTTGTTCAGTTTTCCCTTAAATAGAGTAAACAAATATAATTGACAGGCAAGTTCAATTGGATTTCATGAAAGGAAGGGCTAATATTTGTTTGTCAAAAAGGTTCTTAAAGTAGATTTTTATTACCTTTCATAATCGATAATTCATTATTTAGAAAAAAGCCTCACCCAACAAGTCGGCCTCTCTTTGCTAAAAAAGAAATACTGTGTAACTTGTAACAAATAAGCAGCCCATCAATCTGTCCCACCCTAATTATTTTTTGTATGACTAAGGGCTGCGCCTATATAATATCCCTCAAAAGGCCACTCTATACGATGACTTAAAGTAATATAAATAATGTTTACCTTTGTTTTATTTTACCAAAAAAAAACAAAAAAAACGTCAAATCGAATTAATATTATGATTGTTACGATGACAAAACATAAAAAACGATTGCATCTAATGTCCAAAAACTTTTCATTGTTCAAATAATAAAAAAATGTAAAATATCAATTTCTAAAATAAACGAACATTTAAGACTCATGTCATAATACCTCAGGTTCATGATATTTGTTCGATATAAAACAATAAACCGATTGACAAATTCACATTTAAACAATATAAACTGACACGAAGGCTACAAAAATATGTACCTACATGCAACACACCACCTCTATCTCTTTCTATCTTTATCTGTATCATATAATATGTGTCGATGTTCCTTAAAATTCGTGTCAAGGAATCGTTTAATGGGTTGAGGCCCTCGATTTAACGATGAGTTATATTTTTGACGACCAATATAGTCAGTGGTCATGTCAAAAAACCCTTAAAATAAATTTCAAACCGAAAAAAAACACCAAACACCAAACACAAAACCCCGTGCCAAGTAAACAATTCCACCAATTAAATGGTATTTCTAACGTTTCCTGTAGAAAGAATTCTTTATTTAACACAAAACAGAAAATATTACAATGAACCCTTGCTTTTATTAATATCTCTGTCCTCTGTACAGGGTTTAATGCGTGTGAAAGCTCAATATTATGAAATAAAAGATAAAATGTGTAATACAGTGCGGCAAAATTATGAAAATGACAAAAAATAATGAAAATATAGGATAACGAAAATATGCTGTAAATAACATCCTGATTGGGGGTCAATGAAGGTTCGTTAACAGGGTTATACAAGAAGTCCTGTAGTTCTGACTGAATCCTGATGGATATCGCCAACACTGTCGGTCGGACCCCATGGAGGGATCATAATAAGCATTAAGTCCGCAATGGAATAGATTAGTGATGTTTTTTCATTTAATTCTTATTTTCTATGTATTCTGAGATATGAATTATAAGCTCAGTGCACGATTGACGATTGTGTATGATGGCCAAAAGGTATGTAGAGCTTATATAGTTGAAGTAAAGGAACTCTCTTTTTTAAATTGACTCTCCTCAGGGAATTTTACCTTTAAATACATATATTTCATTTAACAACGGGGGGATTATAATTGTGTGTCCTTTTTCATATTCAATATTTATGATTGTTTTTTTTTTATTTTGCGTGAACACCTTTTTAATTACCCGCTATTAGGAAAATAATTAACACAAAAGACAAAAGGTCCTTACCTTTTGCCTTGCCAGTATCTCTGAAAAACTTTTTTGTTCGTGAAAATTAGAACTTCCGCTTGTGAATTGTATTAATGGAGCTCAACCTTTTCGGTCTGCTTACTTGACCACAGGGTGTCCACAATTATAAAAGAAAATTGGTAAACTTCGAAAATATCTTTTAATGTGTAGTTGGTATGTGGTTGATGAAATATAAAGTGGGGCTTCTCTAAACCTTTGTTATTCATAATTACAAAGTTGTTCATGGAGGCAGCTACTTTGGATCTACCATTCACAATTTATTATATTTATACGCAGATATAATATATGCGAAAAATTCAATGACCCATATTTCAAAAATCATTTCATTTAAATTTCCCTCGAAGACAATTATTTTCTCATTCTAAGATTTTGACAAGCATGACGTTTCTTCATCATTCTAAGATTCTGATAAGCAGCTAAATATATGCCATGATTGGAATGAAAACCAGGCTAGGAAAATTACAGGTCTGGCAATTATGTCTCTTCGGCTACAGGCGAAACGCTAAAGTCGAGTTTTATCAAACCCATAATGGATAGTCCCATTATCGGCAGAAAATTGTAGGTCCCCCCTATTCATTGCCAATAACAAGTTGAGAGTTATTAGTCACTAAGCCCAAATTCTACACGAGTTTTTCGCGCCACCAAATTTATTTAATTTATATAATACATCATTAACATTGAATATATATTTGATCAATTGAACCTGCATATGTATATTTTTCGTGAGAAACAGTCATTCCTAACTTTGTTTCAACCATTTTCTTCCGTCATACTTAAATTTAGTAAGACTTTAGTCTTACCGTGTTAAAGTCTCACGAAACCAACGCGCAACTGCGTTACGCGTCGACATTTCATAAAAAATTTGACCACACAACTCCGTTATGTAAAGCAAGAGCCATTTTGCGCCCTATTGCATAATATACTGGATTGGATATATGTAAGTGTAAGTGCTGATAAGCACATGGCCTAAGAGGCGTTAAAGCTAACATATAAATAAATATAAAATCAATTTGATTCTCAGCTTGATACTTCTTATTAAGTATAGTATAAGTGATATAATACTACTTGAATATTTTTATAATTATGGTTTCACTGATATTTATGTCAAAAACGTTTGCAGCCTTACAACTTTTCAAATGATTACGACTTATGTACGAGTATGAAACAAACTGAAAAAAAAAAATAATAATATGTAGGAACAAAACTTTTTGAAACTATGAATAAGTCGTTTACGTCATCTTATATAGCTGCAAATTACTTCAAATTTTGTTCGGAACCACTGTCAATTTAGTATTACTTTTCGCCACCGAAATACCATGGAATGAGAAAACTTGTGCCGAAGTAGTGCGAGGAATTTACTACTTCCTTTAGACTCAGGGAGAGGGACTTACAAGTACAGTATACATAGTTAGTTGAGTAGGAAATAGTTTTCGAAAGTAATTTCGGTTATAATTTTTTTTTGTCGCACAACTTAATATATACCTACACCAAACTTTAATTCATTTTTCTCTCGATGCCAAAGCGTATGTTTGTATGAAAAACTAAATTTATATACATTCATTACATATAAATAGGTTTGTGTGTTTGCTAAAATGAATGGAAAAATAAATCACTCTAGAGACAATTTTCTATAAATCATCAGCGCGGCAGAATTTACGATGCCCTATGGTATCAGAAATAGTGCCCCCGTTTCCATTCCCATTCTCATTCTATACCCAAACCCGAGCCGAAAAGGAAAGCGCACAAAAATTTACTTAACCAGCAGTCAACAAGTTTTAATGAAAAAGTTTGCGGGCCCCGGAAATTACTTTGACTTTGAAATTGGACCTCACACTATTTCATCCCATCCTGATTGCGATCCTCATAAGAACAACACCACCGCCGTCGTCGTCGACGATGAAGACGTAAATCTGTGGACGGTGGAGGTGTACTTGAGGAGAGGTTGGTTCTATATTACAAACGTTGAGTGGAGTTCTATATATTTTCGTCCTTATGTTGGGTACAATCCTTCTCCCTCGTGTCGGTCCGAGATTTTCTTTTCGCGTTTCGTAGAAGACTTTGCCAAGTGTTATTTTTGCCGGAAGGACAATTTTCGTCTAATGCTGTTTCGAGTTCGAGTCGATGTTGTAATTGGCCCTTAGGCAAGGTAACTTTAACAAATGCTCGCGAACCCTGTTTACAAAAAAAAAAAAATAATAAAATAAAATAAAATAAAATAAAATAAAATAAAATAAAATAAGGCAAACGAAACAAAAACAAAAGGGGAAAATTGCATTCATAGTTACTTTCGAACGAAAAAACTCCCCTAAATGTACATAATATATAGATACATAGAGAGTATGGAAGGATGAAAATGGATAGAACTTTTTATGGTTAATTGAAAAATTTCAAAATTCCTAGCGTGATCCATCAGAACGAGAATTTTTGTTTTCCACCATCGTTTTTATGAATTATTTTTTTGTTCTTCTTTCAAAAATAGAAAATTGGAGAAAATGAGAAAAATTTGGTTATTTTGAACTATGTACCTACCTCATCGTATAAGTGACCGTTTAGACGAAGCAGAAGGCATCAGTTTATTTTTTGTTTTTTATTTTTTTGAAACGATGTTTGTATTGTAATATGTAATTATGAATATTAGATAACATTAAAAAAAATATAAAACAAGTTTGCCTAAATATTTTAAAAATAGAAGTGAAGCAAAAAAATCACATAAGTTGAAAAGCTGATTTTCTTATTATATATCATGCGGTCTGCATAAATAAATGCGAAGGGGAACAATTTATGCAGGTAATAATGTATCTTAGCGAATGAGAAAAATGCGAAAAAGTAAAAAAAAAACAACTTAAAACCACATAACCTTGAAAATGTTACTAGTACCAAAGAAAAAAAAACAGATATCATATTACACTTTCATGACTTTCATAACAAAATTATATTAAAAAAAAAAGAAATTATTTGGCCCATGGGGGGATCGAACCCACGACCTTCGCGTTATTAGCACGACGCTCTAACCAACTGAGCTAATGGGCCACTAAAAACTAATTGACAGTTGTTATTTTTCATACACAATACATAATATACAAGATTAAAAAAATGTTTTACGTTCCTCTACTTTAAATAAAAAAAATCGAAAATAATATATAGGTACTTCCTCAGGTTAAAAAAAATAGATGATGTCATCTGAAACATTTCAAATAAAAATCAGGTAATTTTGATGCATTCCATACAAGTTCCACCAGAGAAGAAATTCGAATTATTTTGTCTCTTTTTATTTGATACAGATTCAACCAATTATTAACAAAACTGGCACTAAGATATTTTTCATCAGAATTTTATGTTGATACCTACTTGAACAATAAGGATTGTAAACTGAAAAAAAAAAAAAAAATACGGACACGTTGAAATTTTGCAGGTCGCTTTCGGTGTAAAGATAGAACTTAAATCCGAGTTTTCAACCTCGTACCTACCCCTTCAGGGGAGGAAATATGGTTAGGGAGAGTTCCCACTGCCACGCCCACTTCTGTTATAGTTCTATAAGCTTGAAATGGCTATAATAACATAAATTCATTCTAATAAGCGAGATATACATATGTAGGTATAAAGAATATTTCATTAATTTCAAGATAATTTGACAGTTCTTTGCTCATTGAACATCCCCACTTTAAAACATGTTTGGACAACAAATTTTAATGTCTAAGTTAGACAATCGATTGAACATGATTATAAATAAGGTTTTGGATTTGGAGAGTTGTCCAAAGTTAGACGTACTTTGGAATGGGTTTATAAATAAGACTGAGTGTGAATAATATTGTCGTTAAAGCCATTTTAAAGATATCTTACTATTATTTAGATGAAATAATTTTTGGCAGTTATAACGTATTATAAATTATTTTATTATGTATTTTGGAGGATAGCATACATTCTAAAATGGCCTAGAACAACTTGTCCATCCCTATGAATGTCAATAAAATATGCTTAATCCTGTTGCAAGGCCACTGAACCATTAATAATCCACAGTATAGACCTTAGTTTTACGGACTTAATAATAATAAGAATATTCATATAGGTATAGGTATAGGTATACTACATGTAGCTTCATGAAACCCAATACCTACCAAAATGACGTTTAAAAGAACTAAAAGTATATATAAAACGAATTTGGGTGGGTGGTGTAGGTAGGTACAATAAAACATGTCTATAATATAAAGTTCTTCGTGTTATTTCAGTCCTGAGGTAGGTATGACAAGGGCTATATGGACATCCCTCCTGATATATATTTTCACAACAGTCATCTACAGTAAAAGGAAAAGCATTAGAAAAAAAATAAACAGAAAACATAGACTCAGATCCAGGGAAGAGCAATTGAAAACCATTCTCAATCCGAGTATAGAGGCGATGTGGAATCTCATTCAAAACGCCTGGGACCTATCAAACTGTCAAATTCAACTCTTTGTCGTATTTCCAATTCGTCCACCTATATACAGGAAACCTAATACCTTTTTTTTCTTCTTTGATTTATTGAACGAAAATAAGGCAAACATATAATGGAAAAAAAATCTTTATAGGTATGCGGATAAATGTAATTTTTGTGCAAGGACATCGGATGTACGAAGTTTTTTACGTGTTTGTATATCCCAGCCCAGGTAGTATGTAGTGTTAGAGATGGGTCCAGTTGATGGATATGGAGAGAAAATTGCTAAGAAATTGAAAAATACAATTTGAAAAACTAGATAAGGAGCAAACGACGTAAAATGTCTACACTCGAGATGGAATTTGAAAAAGTTCAATTAATATCCTTCCGTCCGCTAAGCCAGGACAACCTACGCATTCGAAGTAAACAAAAAGAAAATGAAAGACACAGACTTTTATAGCATTTCTTTTTATTTTTATCCGGGGTTTATTAAAAAATTATAACTCTGCCTAAATCCATATTATCCCACTTTGAACTAACGTCGTCGTCGGCGTCCTCTGTTTAAGGACTTTCTT
Organism: Epistrophe eligans; assembly: GCA_951394125.1. Classification (NCBI taxonomy): domain Eukaryota; kingdom Metazoa; phylum Arthropoda; class Insecta; order Diptera; family Syrphidae; genus Epistrophe; species Epistrophe eligans. Next base: position 2,043,919 of record OX596031.1, read on the forward strand.
TTCCGAGGCAACTGCCATCACCCAAAACCACTGCTTATCCAATTACGTATAAGGTAAATTGGACACCCTTGTGCGTTGTGCGGTATAAGGAAGAAAAAACGGACGAAAGGAAATACTACCCACTCTGCGAAAATCCTCACCATTTATAACACCGGCCACAAAGTATAACAACAGTCGCTAGTCGCAGAAGCAAAAAGTTTTTTTTTTTTTTTGATGAAAAGCCACAAAAAGGACTCATAATCCAACGCACAATTCTCTTGCTGATGCCATCATCTCCTTGAAGATTTGTTCACGCACAAAGCTGAAGTCAGTTTGAATGTAGGTATAGCCAGAAGAAGAACAACAACAACAACAAAATTAATATAAATACCAGAATTTATATCCATGTCCTTTTGAATAGGTCGCGCCAGGACAAAGAATTGAATGCGGCTTATGTACAAGAGAAGGAGCCATCAGGGAATACGACTGATGCTGCGTTCATCTAGAGCCCACGGGACGCACAGAAGAAGCTTGTGTAACGACTTGTGTAATCCTTATGTGACGTAATCAATTATAGGTTAGTATACCATTCCAAAGAACCGCTATTTATCTTTTGTTCCCTACACCAAGCTCCACCACGCAATACGACTCGTACTTCAGGTTACTAGAAGAACCAAGCTTACTCGCCTCGCCTTCTCTCTACAGCTGCAAGAATAACAAAAAAAAAGTAGAAATAAATAAATGTTAATAAAGGGACGAAAGCGATTTGATTTCATGGGGGTTACACTATACTTGGCTTTTCCTTTCATTATATTGAGTGTGTGTTTTGTTTGTACCTCCTGTTTCCCAAGTCCTTTCCTCATTTTGGATGGATGATGGTGTTATCCTGAGTTGCTATAAGTATATCTATATTGAACCATTGACGGAAACAATGAGACAGCGTACAAGCAAATGGTTCACCAGTAGCAAAATATCTTAAAAACTCGCTTTGTTCTGGAAAAATACCTACCTTTTATGCAAGTTGTCCTTATATTTTTGTCGCTTACCCTGAACTCCCCATCATTGTCAAAACAGAATATGATTTTAGTGGATTTTTCCCTTTCTATTTTCTTATAATATTAAACGAGTTTCTTCTGATGAAAAAAACTTTGCAGCTTGTTTGAGATATTATGCGTCATGAAATTAGTTAAAAGTTGTTGTTGTATTGTTGTTCTTGTAAAAAGAAAACAAAGGATCACTTTTTTCGGGTCCATCTCACGAGATTAAGTAAAAGGATTTTATATGCGGCAACTAGGGAATAAGGTTAATACCTAAACCATAAACAGAGAGGACGCGATTGTACATACAATTGTGGGCTAGGAAATGTTTGTTTTCTTTGACAGAAAAAATATATCAAAGGGAAATGGGTTGAGCACTTCGAGAAAGTGTCAGAATTGACCACGAAGGACAAATAAGTATTTGCACCTTGGGGTTGATTTAACATAAAAGAAAAGGTGCGATGCTATAAAAGGTTTTTTTTTAATAGGACTTTTTTTGGAAAAATTAATAATTCTGACATTTATTATTTTTAAGTTGCAAAGAGGTACATATTTATGAATAATTTTTACCTATAGTATACAGGTTTTATACTTAGGGTTCGAAGCAAAATGGGTATGCGCTGCGCATAAAATTTTCAATTAAAAAATTCTTCCAATATACCTTCATTACCTTCATTGAAAAGCCACTTTATACCTATGTATGTATTTTTAAAAAATTACAATTTTTTAACAAATAGATACTGTTTGCTTTTTTTGCAAGCAATTTTTATTTATTTAGAGTCTAGATCAATTCGTTGAAGAGTTATAATGTAGTAGTTGCTGTTATTGGGTAGATATTATTCTTCATTTTTCATTTATTTAACTGTATTGCACTTTATGGATTCGTAAAAAAACAAAACAGAATTTTGAGCAAAATTGACATTATACGATTTCGGATATAGTCTAAACAGGTGGGTCAATTGTCTTTATACTTAGTAAAAGTAACGATATTGTGAACAGTGTTGCCGAAAGTACTCCCATAGGAGTATTGTACTCCTTTCAACACCTCCGTACTCCTGTACTCCTCCTTTTACATTCGTACTCCTATTTTTTTTAAAGACCTAAAATATCTTACACTTGCAGCAAAGTGTAATGTTGACCTTAATAAATTTAATTCACTTCAAATTTAAATCAAATTTGGCAGCACTTTAATCTTCCAAACTGTCGTCAGAAAGGGAATTTCCCTCGTTCTTGTTTGTTTTTCGTTGGCGTAGACGTCTACGTTCAATTTACATCTGTCAGTTCGGTATTTATTTTATGGTTACCTCATTACCTGAAATTTTGGTTTGGTGGTTGTTTTGTTTTTTTTTTTTTTTTTGAGCTTCGTAAATTTGTATGTATAGTTCAATAAAATGAAAAGGTTTGTTAATTATTGTTTGAAATATTGTAATTCCTGTTAGAAAAATTCAAAGTAAACTTTTATTGTATAGATATTTAGTGAAATTGGATTCCTTGGAGCAGGTAAAGGCAAAAAAAGGCAAATATAACTATGCATTACGCTATCTGCCACAAGACAGATTTTGTGTGATAGAAAAGATATTTACTTATTTTTGTTCTTAGAATTAATAATTTATTTATTTATGTTTTTTTTTTTGTAACTGATTTTTTTTCTTGATGATTTTTTTTTAATAAAGTTTGAAGACTAAAAAATGTCTGTACTACTATTTTTTTTCAAAATACTCCTCTTTTTTGGCTTCAGTACTACCTTGAAATATTTCTTCCCGGCAACACTGATTGTGAATATTCCCCGTCCAACTTATTTTTTTTTTTTTTTTTAGAACCAAAAATAACGGTAGGTACCCTCTACATTAATTTTCTAGCAATCAATGAAAATCTTGGCCTTGCAAAAACCTGCCAACTGTTTTTTCATTCATAGCAATATAATTTTAATGTAGTGATTTTTTATTGAGATACATATTAATACTTTTTCGATTTAATTTATTATTATTATTTATTAATTTGTTGTTTATATGTGTACGTCTAGCAAAATATTCAACAAAAAAAAGACAACACACAATAATAAAATGCACATACCTAGCTACTTTTATTTCAATAAAACTCAAAAGTGCCTTTAATATTAATTAAGTAGGTATGTACATATTTTTCAGTTAAAATTATCAAAATTTCCAAGAGAAATCGAAATTAAAATTTCTGTACCATCTACATACATACATATACCTATAACTAATACCAAATTGTTTTTTTTATTAATGAAATTTTCTATTTTTATACTCATAATAATTTTATTAAAATACCTTCCTATTTGTAACTCACATTTTTTATCGATTCGCTATCACCAATGACGCAAACACCAGACAGACTTTTTTAACACCAAGGACAAACTTGACACAAATAATAATTCCATTAATTTTTATATTATTAATCGCTCTCAATCACGAATTCCCTCTCCAACAAAACATAGAAGTTTCTTTTTAAAACAATTCCCTCATGCAAAATATAGGTAGAGATGTTAACAAATGCACCTCTTACCCAAATGTTATCTTTGTCAATATGATTTCAACTGCCCGGCTAGCTCAGTCGGTAGAGCATGAGACTCTTAATCTCAGGGTCGTGGGTTCGAGCCCCACGTTGGGCGAGTACATTTTTTTTAAATTTTTTTGTTTATTAAAAAAATAAAATACATATTTCTTTTTTTAATCAACTCCTTCACATAAATTCGCCCCCATTTGTATAAATCTTCATGCACTAACCATGCGGATAAGTCCCTCTCGAGAGTTTGACATGAATCATTGTGTTTTGAACTTTTATTTTTAAAACTGAACAAAGGATATATTTTGCCGTTGTTGTTGGGGGGAATTAATAAATATATGTATATGAACACAAAAAATGTCCTTTGGAAAACGGAACAAAGCCAAAGAAAAAATGTATGCCAAATGCCAACTATATACAGGTAGAGCGCGTTTCCACCCTTTTTTTTTATATCAAAATGATATCTCATTGTAATTCAATGTGGAATGTGGGTCTTTAGGTCTTTTCTTTTGTGTGTGTTGTTGATGCTCTATACAGTCAGTCCTTGTTCTTATCCTTTCCCCGAGATTCCACAATTGCCATAGTCGTTGTCGTCGTCGTCGCATCCTTTGTTCGATTTAAGTTGATGTTGAAGCTCCCTGCTGGCGTATTTTTTTTTTTTTTTTTGATATATCGTCGTTGTCGTCGCTCGTCGTCCTTCAAACCCCGTCCTAGTCAACTTTTAACTTTTTTGTACAGTTTTATACCATGAGCTTGTTGCCACCAAATTATGACGCAATTCGATGCTATTGCGTAATAGATTTTATTCGAGGATTAACATAGAGAGTGGATCTAGTATACGAATGGCATGAATGTTGCGCCTGCCGCAAAAGCTGCACAGCTCTATGAACTATGATATATTTATATGTACAAAGCAAAAGGACGCCCAAAATTTCAAAGATATTGTATATATGTATGTACCTACGCATTGAAGTTAAAGAAAAAAAGGACGCTTTTGCTGGCGTGTACAGTTTCAATATCCTTGCACAAATAAATCGTCGTCGAATGACAGCGACAGGAATAAGAGTTGGGGTGGTGACTGCGTTTTCATTTTCTTTGTTGTTGTTATTGAGCTAGCTTTGCTTCAATATTCCCCCCAGCACGCACCAGGCTATATTAAGAACTACGTCACTTGTGGAGTTTGGGCCTTTAAATTCAAGGATTCACCCAGGATAAATGGGATTTATCGTAGCCGGTGGAGCGTATTGTTGTGTTTCAAATGCGAAATGAATTTTCGGACGCAGATGTTGTCATGATTCGAAAGGGAGCAAGTTATACACACAAGGGGTTACTGCTACTATGCTACCAGTGAGATGCGTAGGTTTGCTATACGATTATACGATCCCTGTTTAAAAAGGATTCAAACAAGCCTATGACCGGTATAAGGCGGGTGGGGACGGGGTTAAATGTTTCTGTTGGACTTGTTTTGCATAAATTCGGTGCGTGATTTGCGTAAATATTTACTTTCACTCTCTATTCCGGTCCAATATGGTGGCGGCGACGACGGTGGTGGTTGGTCTTCCTCTGATGGCAGTAAGAGGAAGTATGGGTGATGGATGAACATGATGTTAACATGACAATGCGGGAATGAAGCGGCCAACAGCTTTAGGTATGTTAAAAGGGGTGCAAGTGCGAAATTATAAACAAGAGGTGGTCGAACAGACCTTATACTGGGTGGTCAATGTCAAATGGTAGATATTTCTACAACGCAATTTTGTGATATTATGTCTATTTTGAGGGTCGAAAGTTCGGCCAGATAGAATAGGAAGATATAGGGTCAAAGTTGTGAACAATTTTGGGTTTTTTTTTAATTTATTAGGAATTATATCGAAAACCATACGTTTTTTTTAGAGCATACTACGAGACCCGTGGACAAGACTTTTGTAAATCTCGTCTCGGTTCGTCAGTTTCCACATAATCGATAGTTTTCGAGAAATTTCCAGCAAATTTTGCCTCATATAAACTTTAGAACTGGTTAAAATTTAGGTCAGGTTACTTTTTAAGAAATTCTAAACATAACTATTAAAAAAAAAAATCTAAACCAAAGTTGTCGTTAGTCCGAAAAATCACTTTTATTTACAAAATTTAAACAAATTTAACATCAAGAAAGTTGTAAATCAAGTGAAGAATAAAAATATCAAATACCTACCTACCTACTTAGGTTTCAAAAAACTATTGTTACTGCGACCCCTTTCGTTGATATCCAACTATCAATAAGGGCTTATTAAAAAAATTTATCGAAAACATTCATTAGCAATCTGTAGGTACCATACACACTTTAAGTATTGTATAAAATCATATTTTCTCACCAAGGACTAAACAGGAATCCTTTCCGTAGGTAGTACCTACAAAAAAATTCAAAAGAAATTTTCTTAACTCAGAAATCAGGATTTGCTGACTGACGATAAAAACTCGTTCTTGTTCGAACAATAAAAAAAATAGTATAATGCGCTCCGAAATGATTTATGTATCTATCTGTAAATCATATCAAAGAATATCCCGGAAAAATACTCGCGGAAAATTTATGGAAGCCACCACCTAATAAAAATTGATAACACTCGTTGTTAAAAGAAAATTGGAAAAGACAAAAAAATTATATATAAATATAAATTTTTACTGACAGAATATAAGCAACAATACATCTCCCTGTTTTTGGGTTCGTCGTGTCGTCGCATTTCACATATCCTTCTGCTTCCTTCCGCTATAACTGTTTATACCTATCTTTTTTATAACTATAGTACAATACCTATAGATAGATCGGCTTTTGCGTTTGTGCATCATCGCATATCGCGAGGATATCTATAAACAAACACATATTATACGAAAACAAAAGCCAATACCCCAATATACCCAAACTCGTATTGGTTAGCTTTGCCCGTATAGCAACATGGTTTGGTATAGTCGAATCGCGGTGCGGTGCGATTGCTAAAAGATGAAACAATGAAACAATGCGCAAGAAGCGTAACATCAAGGAGAAAACTTTTTGACTCACATATATGTATGTATAATGTATATCCTTTAAACACTATCTACATATATATGGTGGCAGGATCTAGGACCAAGGACCGACACGACACAACGGTATGGCACGGCAATATATGAATTATGACTGAGCAATAACTCATTGCATTAAAATTTCCAGTTCATTGATGGCTTTATTTATTCATTCAGATTGGTGTGTGTATATATTTTGTATAGCTACTCTGTAGCTCTGGCGGTAAAGCAGAATAGTAGTACGCAGGAAATAGAACAAGGGTTATACCTATCCTAGAAGCCAGCGAGGATAAAACGAAAGAATAAAACCTTTCGCATAAATCTCAGGCAATGGTTTCACTTTAATCGCCCAGAATTGGAATGCAAAACGATTGCGCGTTTAAATTACCTTATTGCTTCTGCTGTTCGGCATTTGGCTAGGGCTCTGGTCGAAACGATAAAAGGGTTAGGTATATACACATAAATATAGTTGTAGCGGTTGGTCTTTGGTCTAGGAACATACCTACATTTCTATTATATGGATATGCAACTAAATTTTCCAGTATAGTTGGCATAGAAAGTGAATTCTTTGATAAATAGGATTTAAAACTAGCTGCCCTCGCCCCTCAGTGAAGAAGATTTTTCTTTTCTCCAACAAAGTCCCGAATAAGGCGATTTACCACATAAAACATTAGCGAAATAAATCTAATCACAATGACCTTATTGTCCTTTTTAGATTTCTTGTTGTTTGGAATAAGCGGAACATCGATTACGTACCCTAAAAAACGTTTTCAAATGCGTGTGATCTTTATTTATAGAAAAGATCTAAATGAATATACCTAGTTACGGAAATGAAAACAGTAAATCATAAAATAAATCCTCATGATTTATATGACAAATAGTTACAGTTATGATCAGAGATTTCATTCAAAAATTTCTAACTAAAACCCATTTTAGTTTAACTTGAACCGCCAGAAATATTAATTCCACATCTGAATTTGTATTAATTTTTGACATTTTTCAGGCTTGAAGTGAATCTTTTTCATTTTATTTCTTTTTTTTTGGAAATAGGTAATCATTTGTTTTGTTGCCTGTTCAGCATCTGCGGTAGTTTACGAACAGCCCAGAAAGCGGTAGGGAATAAAACAAAGCAGCGTTTAAGGAAATAAACTGGATGGTTGCTGAAGCTAATTGCAAGAGAAGACTGATACCCACATCTCTGTAAGGTAAACAAATTCACCCTGTACAGTTATAATAAAAATTGTAACTACAATTGGTTTGATTTCTTTTCTTCAAAGCAAAACAAGTCTTAAATCTTTCGAAACAATGCAAGTGTTTTTTTGAAGTTGGTGTGGGGTAATATTTCATTTTCGAAAATAAGCTTTTGAAAAAAAAAATATAAAATATTTCCAAAACAAATTGGAGTCTTATTTTATTTATTTTTGGGGCTTCTTTTTATTTTGTTGGGGCCTTATTGCGTGGGGCATAGTTTCATTATGAAAAATGGCCCCAATCTAGAGGCCTCATTTTATTTCAACTTTTGGGGTCTTATTTACTATGCCTAATTTCGCGAATTTGGTCTGATTATGATGGTTTACTGCTTGAACTAGAACTGGAAAAACTGTACAAATTTTCGTACGTTTTTTATATATTTTGAAAAAAAAAACAACCACGAGCTTAGGATCCAAATTTTTTATTTAGATATGCGTGTCTTTTTTTCTTCATACAAATTAAAACGTCAAAAGATAAATTTGGCGAACTCATCCAGTTCCCTCTGCAGCGCAGATTGCGCTTATTGACAATCTTTTATAGAGATTTAATTTTAAATCCAGCGTCAAAACCAATGCCACAAAATTTTAAACAGCCTGATATGAAGGTATTAGTATGTTACTATACTAAACAATTTACTAACTTTAAAGCTCTTAAATGGAACATTTTTTTAACTAGTATCATACTTAATCTATTTTATTAATAAACTTCAGCTGAACACGCCTAAAAACGTAACAGTTCGTGCAAACAAGCAAGCAAACATATGATTTTTACTTTTTTTAACTGTCAAAATGACATTTGAAGTTACTTTAATACTAAAAAGTTAAAATTGTCATTTGGTGATTTTAACTTTAATAAAATGTTAAAAAGATAGCACGATGATAACTATTTTTGAATTTGGAAAATACTGTTTTTAATCTAGCATCATACTAAAAATGCTTAAACATCGTACCTACTTAATATGGTCTAAAATGTTGCGCCAATTTAAATAGATAAAGCGTCCATATTTCTATCTCTTAAAAGGTTTTTTTTTAATGTGCTTCAGTACACGACAGCAAAAACAAAAAACAAATTTCACTAATAACATTCTTTGAGATAATACATCCTAAAATATAATGTTACTGAATGAGGAAAGGATGTCAGATCATCAAGCGTAAATCAAAAAGTAGGAATAAGAGGATGTAATTGCAGACGGAAAGTCACATGAAACTCAATCACCTCCTTTCTAACTTTTTTCTGGACATCATCGGTTAAATGAGAGTTAAATACATATATTTTCGAAGTGCCTTATGGAACTTTTGGTGATTAGCTCTTCGAATAGTAGGTAATTATCTCATTCAATGTGTACATATATGATGGGTGAAATTGAACGAAATTGGCATATGGTCAATGATGGTGAAAGGACTTATTGATCCAGAATTGAGTTTATTTATTCCTCATAAGGACGAAGAAATTGGTCTAATTACCAGAAATGTTATACCTATATTCATTTCCTTTTCTAGAAGTAGTTTGGGAATACATATACATTATCATTTTTTTTTTTTCAAATCAAAATCAATGGGCATAACAACTTCACCAAATGAAGGGCTTGATTGTTTGATTCGTTGAAAGTCGACAGTTAAAGTTTATAGGTTATAATTATAGGTATAGTTGGAACCTAACAATATGTTTAAGTAATTTTGATATTTTATCTTGATTGCTTTAATATTTCATTAAATATTCTTTTCTTCAACTACCTAATATATAGGTATATTATGTAATTGATTATTTCAAGGATTCTTCTCTTCTTTCCCATAAATTTCTTGTTTGAGTCATAAAACACTTCAACAATATGAGTTCTCATGAGCTTCTCAAGTAGGACCCGCAAATTATTCAATTTTCTTAATAAATATGCAAATTAAGGTGAAAAAAAAAGAAGAAGAGACTTATCCCAGATTAAGGACACTGATAGCATCTCTCAATGTCGCATTAGAAAGTATGTCAATTGTCAACACCATTCCATGTCCCTTCAACCGAAAATAAATTATATACACAAATACATACCTACCCAACCTATAAAAAAATATTAATCTTTAAAATTGCATTCACAAAACTCGCACAACATGCACTCACTTACTCATACATATATCTTTTGTTGTCCTTGTCAAAAACCATACAGAAAAAACTATTATCCTTCGCCCCTCTCTCATCATGATGATCAAAAGAACCCGTAATGCACGGGAATTAGCGCAGTGAAGGGCGAATCAAATCAACAAACAAAGAACACCATCAAACAAAAGAAACTACAATACCTACCTACAACAACAACGAAAAAAAAGGACGAAAAAATAACACAGGGAACATGGCATTTCGGTAGTATTTTTCGCGATTGCATAATCATCCGTGGGGAAAGGTGCTGCATGCAAGTCCCGCGGGTTTGTTTCTTCTTTCTTATTAAACAATAAAGAAATAAGAAAAAATATGGAGAGAGAATAAGAATTTTATTCTTTTATTGTGATTTGAAAATTTATTTCACCGCTATACGCGAGAAATATGCTAATGAACTATCGTCAACCCAACCCCTTTTTATTTTTCCCACTTTCGCGTGTTTTTACTAAAGGATTTTTTTTATTTCCCTCCACCTATGTATATAATCGCATAAAATCCACTGATGGGGTTGTGTATAATGATATATGTTATTTTGTCGGGTTGATTGTTGCTTTTGGGTTTGCTTCAGCTATACACACTCATATTTTACCCTGGGTTTGAAGTGAAATCAGTATGTGCGGAGTATAGAAACCCTCGCTTCTCTATACTTGTTGAAATTTTAGATTCCATTATGCAATCGAGAAAGGTGCACATACACCACCACCATCGTCACTCATATTATATTTTATTATATGATATGATGAAATAGATTTTCAGGACACACACTGCACGCTGTTGCTATGCTAGCTAGAAAACGCTTGATGATTGCAATTATGATTCTCGATTTTGTTCCATAGCAACAAGGACTATATTGAAAAGTTCTAAAAATATACACAACAACAAAAAAGAAAAAAGGGTCGTCCTAGGCAAAATAATATCATGTGGCCATTGTACTGAGTGTATGTCATTTAAGGGTTGTCCGAGTTCAAAGAGGGTTGGATGACGTTAACATTATAACAACAAAAAAAAATCGCGTATGCTCTCACACATCATATCCATCAGGAAACAGGATTAAACATAAAGGACGCGTTTTATTCTGCATATATACCGCTACGTGACTGTTGAAAACGAAGTTAATATAGCTGGGTCAAAACCAACCACCAATAATAGACACTTTTCTATATCTCCCATCATCCAGTCAAATGGTGTTTTATTTTTTATTTGCATTTTTGTTGCCAGACAAATCCGGATGTCGCTCTAGCTTCTAGAAACTCGAATATTAGGTTGGTGGTTGGCCGCGTGTGCGTTGACCAGGAACAAGAGTTTTAATTAAAGATTTTTGAAAAATGTTTTTGTTGCATTGAAGGGATATAGCTTTGCTGTTAAATAGGGTGCAAATAGCAAGCTTTTGAAGGTTAGCTTTAGGAATCGAACGAGTTGGGTAGATGAGGTAGAATATTAAGGCGCATAGGTATACATTCAGTTATTTGAAATTGGATCAGTTAAACAAACAAGGATGTGTTAAATTTAATATATGTACCTGTAGGAGGTGAAGTGAAAACCAAACATTACACTTCGATTATGGAAAATTTAAAAGTAGGTCTCGTCATATTATTAACGATATTTAGGGTGCAAATAAAGTTTAATTACGAATTTAGCAAATCGTACAGAAGTGTTATACAGGAATAATTATTCTTCATACCTACGAACTTATAGTACATTTTTCTAAGCAGAAAAAACTTATCAATTCCATTTAAAACCTTCAAAAGGCTCTATGATCTATTAGGACCGAAAAAACGAACCACCCCTTCCTAAACTTAGCTAAAATTTTTTTTAAAGAAATTAAATAACGGTTCGCAGTTAACTTTTCGGTGATTGTTCCTGCGTTTTCCGCGATTTTAAAAGGACTTACCGTCTACCGAATACGGTCAGGAGGTTAAGCATAAGGTCAGGAGGTTTAATCATAACCGGATTAATAAATTTGTTTTTCAAATAAACATTTCTAAGAGTTTAATATTTATTTTTTATATGCATTTTGTGTGCTTACCAGAACATTTGCGCTTAATTGCATGTTATACGACGCTATGCTGTACCTACCTTGTGTCCTGAGCGTTCTCCATTTTAATATACATAGTCACATAATTGGAATTAAAAACCATCATTCGGTTTTATTTCATTTTTATGAGATCACTGTCGATGGTATCACATTTTTTTTTTAGAGTAAGATACAGCAATCGAAATGAAAATTCAATTAAGCACTTCAAATACTGTCATGCTCTAATTCTATACAGCGATAACTTCTTCTATATATTCCAAGTGATGACAACGACCACGCAATAAGGTGTGAACTGTGAACGAACTCCCTTATAACATTCGAAAGCACACAAACTGAAGATCATAAAACTCATCGAAATTTAAATTAAACCATCATTCGACCGACAACCCAAAACATCAATCAGCGAACTTAGTATACTTTGCTATACAAAGTCCTTTTTCGTCCTTCAAACAGGAGGTAGCTGGAGCACTTATACATAGCAACTCTATGCTGTGCTTGTGTCAACATCCAACCGAGCTTCGATCGCGTATCGAAGATATTCAACCACATCTTTGATGGGGAGTGAGGTTGCAGCTTAACCGCGGCAGATAGATGAGCGAAGTTAAATACAAAAAAATGCTTGCACAGCCAAAGAGATGTCATGAAATTTTATTACCCAATTAGAGATGATGGCACGAAGAATCAAGTTGCGGATTCTGTGGTGACTTGACTTCATTTGATTACCTCCATTCCGGGCAAATAAATCTAATCTGCCAATGCCAACATTTCCAGCAACACAGCAACATCCAACCCTCTGAAAATAGATTGAATAGATATTGAAGGGCAGAGAAGCTGATGGAGCAGGGAGGAGGCTCCTTCCTCATCACTCGCACTCGCTCGATTCCACCATTACCAACATCGTTCTTTTCTCATAGGAAAAAAAGGTACTTTAGCATTAGGCACGTGGGAAAAAATAGCTATACAAAAATGCCTGCGTACCGTTTATTGAAATAAATATATTTTTTTCGATTTGTTATTTCCATTTCCATAAATAAGAGAGAGATCGAATATACATACATATATAAAAGGGTAGCAAAATTGAAGGAGTTCTGTGATAGATTTCGGGCATCTTAATGCTGGCAGTTGATAGATTATTTTGTTCCCAGCATGTACCTATATTTTTGTCTTGCAATGATTTTTAAAATTCCAAACTTCCAACAAGCTCACATGTTCAAAGAAACGACGAAAGTGCTATAGATGCTCACTTATCGATCTGGGAGTGAAGGTTTCTATGAGAAAACACATTTAGTTAAATTAATTATTAAAGCAAATAGAAATATGAAATAATAGAAAAACAAAATATTAATTTGGCCCATGGGGGGATCGAACCCACGACCTTCGCGTTATTAGCACGACGCTCTAACCAACTGAGCTAATGGGCCACGATGAAAAAGCAGTGGCGTAGTCAAGTCCGGACTATCGGTCATACTAAATAAAAACGTGTTGTTATTTTTAAATTTGATTAAAATAACGTTTTAAATTATTCAGGGGTTATCTTGCTTAATGTATTGGACAAACAATTATAGTTGAACCAGAATTTATATAAAAATGAAATGGTGTTGGCCTATAAATGCGATGAGCGAATAATCAAAAAACTGAACATAAAAATTAGGAACATAAATAACAAAAAAAAAAAAAAACAATATTAAATTAAAACAGCAAATAAAAAAAAAATAACTATCCGATCGTATATACGTGTATAGGTGTATAATTTTTAAGCATGGATGATGGACAGTCAGAGCAACACAAAAAAACTTCATGTAACCCTGCTATCTCTAAATACAGATTTAATAAGCTTTAAGTAGTATTTCCGTATTTTTAATTTGTTTAGTGTTTTTTTAAATCTGAGCAGAGCTTCGCGCGACCAACTTTATACAGTTTTCATATAATTTGGTAGATAACTATAATCATATGGCAATTTTATAATTAAAATCGGAGAGCTCCAGTCATACTCTACTCAGAGCTTACTCGGTTCGCTCTAACTCTGCCCAGTGCTTTTGTTCAACACTTCAGCAGCACTGAGATAAAAATTGTATGAAGTTGGCCACACTCAGCTTTTTACTCTATTTAGTCGGTCGTTTTATTTTAGGGCGCAGAAATACTCACTTATGAGCTGCTCTTGAGTCTTGAGTGCCGATTTAGTTTTAGCGAGCAATTAACATTTTAGAATAATCACGCATCGGAAAACTTTTCATATGCATATTTTGATCCATAAATATGTGTTTTATCAGAAAAACCCTATGCTCCCATTGCTCATGAGTTAGGTACTCAAAATTTCTCATGGTCAGTAAGAAATGTGTTATTTATTCTTTGAAAATTTGCACATAAGTGTGCAATAATTTATTCTACGTTTGCTAAAGTTCACGCTCATGAGCAAGAATTTCCATGAAGTAAGACAAGCAACAGTTCCTTTTCCACTTCCACTTCTACAGGACATATACCCAATCATATTGTTCTCTTTTTAAGTCGTTTTACATTAATTTTCTATTTTATTTACACCCCCATCGCATGGTTGAATTCCCTGCCCACTTTTTATTTTTTTATTTTTGATATTTACTCGTTTTACAACTTAAAATAAAAAGTATAAAATTCCAAGCGAAGTTTCTTATAAAAAAAAGAAGTTAAGAATCTGTTGCTATATCAGCTGCGGATTTTCTGACTTTTCAAAATTAAATTCCTTATTCAATCGTATCAAATTCTGTGCGTTTATTAACCTCCGTATCCCGTCTGGCAGCACAGGAAGTGGGTAGACTTACTAGTATAGTATATTATTATATCGCATCGTTGAATTCCGGCTATAAAAATCATATCAAAGGGACATTTCCTTCATCAAGTAACCATGGTGGGCCATTTGACACCCCTTGGAAAATGAATGAAAACGAGCGATTTGACGAGAACAGAGGATGTTTAGGAGTACCTACCTACCTACCTCTCCACTCCTTCTTTATATTTCTCCATGGTTTTCTCTTCTGAGATTCGAAATGGTCGTTAAAAATTAAATAAAATAAAGGCACAAACGTAGAATATTATATAACCGAACATAGTATTCAAGAATATAATAAAAAAAATAAAAGAAGTAATAATAAAATGCCAGCAAATGCGAAACGCAAAAACAGTTTATTGCTTTGCTATAAAAACAGAGAGTTCTATACTCGTACGCATATATTTATACAAACATTTTTATATTTACTACTTCTCAAAAGGAAAAGGATAATAAAAATCGTATACCTATTTAAAATGCAAGGAAAATCGTTTACCGAAAATTATGGTTTTCCTCATTTTTCCTCAACAACAACTGCGCATCAATTCTCATTTAAATTTTTTTAAAGTCTGAAAACGAAATGCATTTGCACCACAAAAGATGAAAATTTCCCTCCTCCCAGGGAGATAATATAATGGAATCGAACCGGTGCGGTGCGGTGCCATTGCCGGTGTAAGGACACGACTGGGAAAAATGCAATTGTATTATGCGCTGGATTTACGAGTATTTGCACAAACTATAATGCATGCACTTAAACAAATTTCCAGGAGGTAACTATTTTCATTGTTGGCATCCGGTTTCGTCCCCCGAATCTTCTAGCCATTGTCCTGGTGATTATAGCTGAATTTTTCTATGCCGCCCCTTTTCCTTTGTCGCTCTTACTCTCTTTAAAATTAATAAAAAAAAATATCACCACCGAAGGATTTTCAGGTGCGTTTTGATAGCTGATATGGAAAATGTTGCGGGAAAACATAAAATTACTATCTCCATGCAGCCGAGCTCAGCGTGTGTGCTTTGTGCTTGTAAATTCAAAAGTACATAAATCCGTGTTGAATCCTTTTTTTATTGTTTCGATAGGTTTGGATCTCTGAAAGGAAGGATTTCTTTTTTTTTTCTGTTGCTATGAGTGACTGAATAGTTTTACCCTTCGCGGAATCCTGCTTTGCCGATTAAAAAAAAGGAAAACTTGAAATGCGATTTTATTATCCGCGGATGGGTTGTTGCGATTGAATTGGTTTGGTTGTGCTACAACTTTTTTTTGTCGTTTTTGTTTTCTTTGAAATTTTGTTGGAATTGCATAAACAAAGGAATCTCGAGAGCTGGTCTAGGGGATGCGTCCTAGATTTTTTGTATTTTTTTTTTTATTGCTGTTGAGTTATTTAGGGAAATTCAAAAAAGGATAGAAACCTAAACCCATCAGACAGACGGGAATCGGGATAAACTCGAATACTCCATGTGAACGCATTTCAATGTAATGGATTTCGATTGCAATCCGCCGCGTTCTACTATTTTGCTGATAGAAGAAGTAGGTAGGTAGATACTATAATGCTATATGTTTGATGATGAGTGATGGAACGAATTTTTTCGTTCATGCCTGACTGATGGCAGAGCTGGAATGCTTTTGGGGTCTTTTTGTGATGAGGCATGTCACTCGAGTTTTATAGACCGAAATGCTTATTGTTTGGGGCCCTTTTCTGATTTTTAAAATTGCACTTGATCGTATACCTAAGTACTCTCGACTATAGAATTTATTGAGAATGAAAATTTAGAAACGGTAACGGTATTCAAATTCAAAATACATCATCAGTAGACAAGAAGACCATTCATAGGAAAAATGGTTGAATTCAACTAATTGGTCCCATGATATAGGTAACACAAACAAACAAATGTCCTTTTATACCTAGATTTCCGAACTTGGGATAATTCGAGCAAATTTTCACACTTCGACAAATATGATATGATCGATATGCACCATCATACATCTTTATCGATTTAATCGATTTAGAAGAACTAAGGTAACTAAATTACTTTAGGTATAAAAAGTTTACTAAATTTTAGAATAATCTGACATTGCAAAATGTGGGAAGATAATTAAAACGTAAAATTGAGATTATTTTCATCGCTCTCAGTTAACATAAGAAAATCTCCAAAAGTTACCCAGTTCTTGCACCAGGTGGCGATATGACAGTGTTAATTGGTATAAACTGTATCAAACCCAAATTTTATATCTCAGCATTTCTGCCAAACTTTTCCACTTGTGTAGAAAATGACGATGGAAAATCTTGCTGTTTTGACCAAGCAGAAACCCCACCGAATATTTTAGTGTCAAGAAAGGTCTACAATAGTGACACGTTATCATGGAACCTCTTAAACAACAGAGGTACAATTTTTCAAGAGTCCCCTTCATCTTCTTACATGTGTTGATGATTAATATTGAAAAAATTATATAGTGGCGCACTTTCAAGAGTATTGAAGCGTTTTGTTACTACATGCATAAATCCAAAAAAAAAAAAAAACAATCCTGTTGGTAATCTAAAAATAAATCTTAAAAGCCTATTTTTTTAGTCTACAATTTATATTTGTAGTATCAACTTTTTAAACATAGCAATGTCAAACCTGGATTTTTATGAAACACAATGTGCTTCTGTCCGCAGGTAAAACATGATATCAGTAAAATTTGCACGTTCATTCCAGGAACTCATTATAGACCGGAAGGAAGGATGTTCATTCTCTTATGGTCATAGAGAAAGAAAGAGATTTTCCAAAAAAAATTGCTAAAATGTCTGCAAAATGATGATGAAAAATCACTCATTAAGTTTTCAACACCTTATTTGCCAAAACAACGAACTTAATACCCAGACTCTATAGCCAACGGCCGACCAGCCCAGTCCAGCACGGCCTGGTCCGACAGGCCCGTAGAAGGATGCAGTTGTGGTGAGAATCCTCATTTTTAATTGAAAATTCAATGTTGCTTTCCCCAAAACAAGCCGTTAAACTAATTTCTGCCAAACCTCTATATCCAAACCTATAGGTATACTCCAACTAACCTTTTGGAGCCAAAAGTAGGTATATACAGCAAACCTATAGACTAGAGTTATAGTATATGTCCTTTATTTTCATTTTCTTCATGGGTTTTGTTTTACAGAAAATTTTTCCGCAACCATTTCTCTCCATCAAATTTTAGCTATTCAAGCATCTAGTTATGTATAGTGGTATATATCTATGGTAGGTGTATCCTACCTGTATTCTGTATAGATAGGTACATATGGAAAGGAGCCTCTGAAATTTTTCGAATAAACCGGATGGACGGCCATACCACATTGCTCCATGGGGATTATTATTATTTTTCGGTTCATTCAACACAACGAGGCAGAGAAAGCTTCTATATGTACCTGTATATTCAAGCAAAGACCATTCAATTCTACCGGGACGGAACTGTAAAGGTAGGAAGAGAAAACAAAAATTAAGACTTTGTAGACAAAAAAAGGAAGAAAACAAAAATTGAAAAAAAGGACTCTTCTTCACACTGATATACCTGTATATGTATATAGGACTTTTTTTGTTCATCCTGATTATAATGGCAACACCCTGTAACACCTCCACCGCATTCGTCTATACATATACATGTATACTATTTTTCTTACCTTTTACTGGTCATTTGACTTGTTCAGGGGTGTTTTTTTTTTTTCTAAAGTCGCAGCTCTTCTTCGTTTGAGCTTTTAAATTTAGAAATGTTGTCCTACCTTCTCACCGACACGCATTTAAAGTGAATTGACAGGATAAACAAAAAAATTGCACTGAAATGAAAGGAAAACGAAAGTTTTGAATTGGAAAATTAAAAACAAGTAGACACAAGCTTCACAAGAAAAAAAGAAAAAAAAGTAACAAAAAAAAAAAAAGAAGAAAATTGTGAAGAAAAGAAAGGACTCTTGACATCGTCCAGACAGACGGAAAAGTATTTCCAGAGAAGGATACTTCTCCTCATTGTGATATGTTTGGCTTCCTCAAGATTATACAGCACACACATACATTGTATACCTTCAGTGTCAATCCTTTGGTTTATTTTTTTTTTCTTCGTCGATCCCGTCTTTTTCTATTTTTGTTTAATCCTTCTACACTGTGGCAGTTCTTGCAAAGTGCAAAAAACAAGAAGTGTGGACTTTTCTTTCTATTTATTTTTTCCCTATTCATGGAGTGAAATGACAACATTTACTTTTGTCCAGAATAACGAATTTCGGAATGGGCATAGACAGATTTTATCGCGATTCATGGAAATCTTATATGATGCAGCAGCATAACGTTTGTCTGTCATGTGATGGGATTTTTTTTTCTTTAATGGACACGGCGGCGATTTGTGGTGACTTAAATTTAAAAAAAAAATTGGATATCCCACTGTTTGTTGATTTTCAATTATGAATAAAAATTGTTTTCTTTTTATGAAAGAATATGTGTAAAATATAGAACCTTCAGGATTCGAACAAATGGTCTTAGATCACGTTTTTTAGTTCGAAAAACTCATTCATTCAATTTAAAGCCCGAGCAAACTCAAAGAATTTGGTAATTTAACTGCGGACTTACTCAGTACATGTTTCTAACAGATGCGTGTCAAAACACTAACGAAAAATAGAGGGCGACACTAAAGTGGTCATTAACATAGTACCGCATCGTTACGCCCTCTCTCTTACGATAGGGAAAGCGCACTTGTCGCACTCTGATTTGATTAGATTGGTATCAATTGAAAATAAACATTAATTCTATACTGAAAAACTCATTGACGTAATGCTTTTATAAACGTTTGACGTCTAATTAGTAATGAATGCGGCCGCTCAATTCCAACAGCACTGCGGTTTCTTGAAATATTTTCAGCAGTTCATTTATATTATGTAAACGTAAATCGGCTCAATATATTTACACGACTAACTAACTCTGGTTTAACTCAGAGTTAACTCAGAAATAAAAAACTGGCCCTTAACAATCTGTATTTATAATGAACATTGGAGAATAATTTGATTTACGGGTATGCAGAAGCGAGAACTTCAAAAATTTATGATCAGGTCATTGTTTGATTGTTTAATTTTCCTTCGATACATTTTTGGGTAAGCCTATAAATTTACAAATATTTTAAGCACCGAATAATTCCCTATATTAATCTTAAACAAACTTAAAATCTTAAATTTTAAATTCCTTGAAGAACAATAAATATGTAGACATAAAGATGCATTATTCTACATCTAAAAAAAATAACTGCTTCAAAAACCTGGTTTGCTTAAACTTGTAGCCCAGCACAAAATATTGCGTTGTTTACTGACAAAAAAAACTTGCAACTGTTTTTTCGGACCGATGTTTGACGGATGGTGACGATGGTGGATATAATACCTATATATGTAAATGCGCTAGGAGTGTCACGAGGCACATATTTTTAAACGAAATCAATCAAATAAAAATAAAACCACCAAGTACCCTAAACACCCTAATGCGAAATTCTTTATTTCTTACGACACAGTAGCTATAAACTTAACATTGTCCCCAAAAACACTGTTTTGCCATAGGTACATACCAAATGCCCTACAAAAAGCAAGTCCTCCCCCTCCCACACTTCCCGTTTCAATGCCAACAAATTTACTAGATCAATCTAATGCCAGTCATTAGTGGAAAGTGGTTTAGGAAACCCCAAAAAGCCACACTTAAGGTGAGTTTACGTTAATGTAGTTTCGCATCCCCAAAATATACTCCTGTTATGTAGATATGTAGTTAGGTACCTATATACCGCCTAACATTATATTGAGATACTTTCCATTCCAGAATATAGAGGAAAATTAATGAAAAGTACCGAACCACTCTTTATAACGCCCCCATAGGATAATCCTACTTTAGAGATAGAGAGAGAGCGAGCAGTGAGGAGCGAAGTATACCCGAATTCGAATCCTAGGGTGTGGCATTGTACTAGGTATAGTAAAAACTTAATTTGCCAACAGTGATCGAAATTAATTGGAAATGTTAAGCTAGAGCAATAAATTCACGAAGAAACATTTAAAAGGAGGATTCCTTCCGATTTTAGTATCATCTCTATTTTTTTTTTTTTTTTGTTATTTTTGGTTGCGACTGTGAATGTGTGGCAGAGATACGAGAATAGAAACAAATACACATTCATTTCAAATAGGACTTTGAGTCTATGCAGAACCTCCTTCTCTAGATCTTTTATTGTCTTCTCATTCGTATGTGCCTACATATAGAATCTACGGTCTGGTAATGCTATTCTGTCCCATTGGGAATATTCCTTGGACCCGCAGGAGCATCGGGGAATTTGTTTGTTTTCTGTGCAATTTTAGTTGGTGTTCGTTTAGATTTAACTATGACTGCAGGCAGAACATTCAGAGATGAAGTCCCGTAGGCGAATTTAAATAGGTAGTATATAAGGTACGTATTTTCCAAATTAAGGAACTGGGGATAGAGAAACCCTTTTCACATTTCACATGGTTATAAAAATCTAGAAGAAAATAATTTTTGAAAAAAAACAACTTAAATTTTGAGACAACATTGATAGCTAATGTCCCAGAGCATTATATACCACGTTAAGCCTCACTTTCGTCCTTTACGACCGACGACGTCGCGTCATCACCCAAATCGGCTTATACGTAAAAGTTTTTTTCTTTATTTTTATAACCTCAAGATAAGGAAGCACCCTATATCCTACCTACATCCTCCACCCTCCATCCACCACCTTACCATTATACCAATGCAAACAGCAATCGTTTTATGATCGTCTTTACTGCGTATAATCAGTGGAATCGCGTCATTATCCTTCATAAATTTCACCATAACGGTAGCTTTAGCTTTATTCTATATAGCTGGCGTGTATTCGTATTCATGGCATTCGCACCATCCAGAAAGTTGTCAAAAAATATGTTGCAATATTCACCGTTTGTGTATGGTTCTTTTGGACCGTTTAGGGAAGGAGTCTTTAAATTATTTGCCCTGCTATATCATAAAATTAATCCTGCATTTTCGACAGGACTCCAGAAGCGTCCTGGGGCATAAAAACAAATGCTATACCTACCTACTCTATACTTCCATCGCAGAGCATTGTTGTTAAAAGTCGTAAAAATGCTTTTATGGGTGAATATATGAAAGTACGAAAGAGCTAGGTACATATGTGTGAGTGTGCTGGCTGAGTCCTGCTGCTGGAATGCGTGACTGTAACTGATGAAAGTGGACATAAAAGTTGCATTCTGTCTTTCGTCCCTCTGTCAGTTTTGTCGTGTTTTTTTTTTTTTTTTTTTTGCACAACTGACTGAGAGTTGAATGACTGAACGTCTCTGAGTGACGTATGATCGTAAATTATTATACATATATAGTATGTTGTAACACAAAATATAGAAACACTGACATTGATATCCTGCCAATGGTAATTAAAAAAATAAAATCGCCTGTTTTGGGAATTTTGTACGTTACTTATTTTTATAATACTCGTTTGGGCTATAAAAATGTGTTTTTCTTTCTCACATATTGGCAGCTGTCCAAAAGGGAGTTTCAGGCGTGGTTTTCATGTTCAGATTTTATTTTATTTAGTTTTTTTTTTTTTACGTAATTGAAGGGCTTCGAATTACCTACTATATGCTCATATGGACAGGCTGGTCATGATAAGAACATAACGACAACCATTGTAAATTAGTTGCTGAAAGATCAAATGAATTTTATTGGAAAAGTTATAGACATTGTAAGAAGGAGAGACTCTGATGTGAGGCTTTGATTGGGTAGGTTAATCTTTGATTGTTTGGGAAGGTTTTTTTTATATCCTTCTTATATTACCTATTAGAGTTCGAATGGCTTTTGGATGAGTGCTTGGAGCATTTGAATTTGGAATATGTAGGTAAGGTAGGTATACTTAATTAAAATAAACAATTTTTCACGAACTATGCCCTACGTATAGAAAATGCACCACTAAAATAAGTTCCATTATACCTCCTACTTATTATAATAAAAAAATTAAAACGATTAAAACATTAAAACGATTCTTATAGAAAAATCCCTTTCCCGCACTCCTGAATACTTAAATTGAAATATCTTAAAATCCTGAAAATGATTGCAGTAATTACTCGAATGCTGCTTCTTGTCCTGCTATATACTGCTGCTGTTATGAACGGTGTCAAATGAAATTCCAAGCCAAGCCCCATCAGCTATATGAAAGAAATGACAACCCAAAGAACTTCTCCGTACTCTACGACTCATTGATTGCCTTCGCGCAATCATAATGATGAAAATGACAACCAGAACTCCGCTCAAGGACATCGCAGTTACCAAGCACACCATAGCACTCTAATGAAAACGTAGCATCTTTAAAACCATCGTCCTCCGCGTGTGTCCGCATCATGAAAGCGATGGACGCTCTACTGATGGTGCGATGGTGAAGCACTCAATTGAATACAAGATGATTAAGATTTCCACTTTCCACACCGGAACCCGGGAGTAACTGGACGATGCAGGGGGTACACACAAAGGGTGCGAAGAAAAGTAATTTTAAGGATTTCATTTTATTTTAGAATTTTTATTATTTTTTTTTATTTTTTGTTCTTTCAGGAGTTTTTCAAAAGATTTCAACTGTGAAGGCTTTATTCGCGTTATTTTCCAAATGAATTGCTGCTAACCGAAGGAGGGAAGCAAGCGAGACAGAGGGTGGAAAAAGTGGACACAGAAAGATAGATAGGACTTTCGAGTTTTAATTGAAATGTGCAATTATTCATTCAGGAGTCATCTTTTCTTCTTCGAAGTTTTTTTTTCGTCCTTTTAAACTCACCTTATATAAGATGATGAGTTCCTGTCATCAACATCATCAAAAAATTGTTTGAAAACCAAAATGACCCAGCAGTTCTGCCTACCGAAATGTGTTTACTTGGGGTAGTGGTAGTCAAGGTTGTCATCATGTTTGCTTATAGAGAGTTGACTAAAAAGGTTCTTAAATTGTCGAACAGGATACAATGATTTATTTTTCTTGAATTAATGAGGTATCGAATTGCGGTACCTTTCGACGAGGGGTAAATAATACTTTTTTCGATTTAATTGGCACAAGTCGGAAATTTCAAGACCGAGAAAATTCCCATTGTAGTCTATAAATAAACAAAACAAAAAATAACAGTTGTGAGTTATGTCCTATATCGATTGGAATTTCTATAGAAAAAGAAGAAAATGTATTGAACGCAAAACATTCATCGAAAAATTCTAGGAATTTATTTCATTCGTGCGAGGTAAAATATTTTCGTCGAGGATGACTTTAACATTCAGAAGTCACAAACACTTTAGTAAATTGAGTTGTCAAATTGGGGGACAGTAACAAACAAAAGGACGAAAAACCGTCGTATACAATGTAAAACCAAAAAAAAAAAAAAAAACGATCGTACATAGAAGTACCCAACCCTCTCTCTGCCTTTAAACTGACAAAAACAGCGGATAAATAAACAAACAAAAATATCAACATAATAAAACATAAGACAACAACAAAAAAGGTCAACTGATTCGTTCTTTCATTCCAGGATCTGGTACCAGGATTCGGTCGGTAACGACAGCAAAAGAAAAAAAAGAAACTCAGCAAACAACATAATTTCATTACGTGTTCTCTCTTCCGTAGATAAAGTGAAACATTGCTTCGAATAGCAAAAACAGAATCCTCTGTTTCGACACAAAAAATAAAATATACACAGGAAGATGACACAAGGACACAGCAACAACAAAAAAAAAAAGAGCAAATAAGTGAAATTCATTTGAATATTGTTGCAAAAAATAAAAAACAAACATAAAAAAAACAAAATTATAAACATTTACATACACAAGCTGTGTAACACGAATCAGATTCAGAAAATCCGGCTGCTGCTTCTGCTGCTGAAAATTCCCGAAGGATATAAGCAGAGTGCTTGCGTATAATTTCAAAATTCTGTGTGCTCCCACATCTCACTCAGCCTTTCCATCGCATTTCATTTTTATTCCCTTAAGTATAAGCGAAATAAAGTAGGTACGACCGAAGAAGAAATTCAAAAAAAAAAAAAA
This sequence comes from Epistrophe eligans, assembly GCA_951394125.1. NCBI lineage: Eukaryota > Metazoa > Arthropoda > Insecta > Diptera > Syrphidae > Epistrophe > Epistrophe eligans. The sequence continues at coordinate 2,068,766 of OX596031.1, forward strand.
CGAAAAATTGCAAATCCCCAAACTTATGTTTGTCACATTTCGGAGTTAGTAGCGGTCCCAGTCGTCATTTGCCTTAATGAATTTCCTTGGAGCTAGAGAATGAGACAAAATGAATAAATTGCACACTATGGTTTAACATTAGAACCAACAAGATTTTCTCAAGTTTTTGTTCTTTTAAAGCTGTGTATCTATATGATTAGCACACCCACTTATTGAAACTAAGCTTAAATAATTACATAAGTTCAAGTTTAACGCTTCTGTGATACTTTGTTCTCCATTTAAAGATGTAAACTGTCACATAACTGCAAATGTTTGAAATTTTTAACAATTTTATTTATTTTGTCACCTTTGTAGTTCACACTATATCTTAGCAGAAAATATAACAAGAGGATGAACGAAATTTTATTTATTGAAAGCTTATCGGCTCATGATTTTCTTGTTTCCGAATCAGAAGGGCAGAGTCCAAGTTTTCACTTTTCCAGCTGATTTCAGTTTGTAATAATAATCACTTGTTTTTCACTTGGGCTAGAATTAGATTCCTAACTTTTTTTCCCCAATTTTGTGGATCTTGTGAGCTGACTAAATACCTTTGTGCAAATTCTATATGAAATATATTTTTATTGAAATAAGTTTTCAATGAAATTCAAAGGTTTTTTAAAAAGACATTTTAATGTAAATGTATCTGGTAAATGGTTAGAGTTCTTTCTTTCCAAACCCAAGTTTACTTTCTTTTTTTTAATCTGTCCACAATTTCTATCCACATTTTTTTTACTTTTTAGATCCCGTAAATCTATTAATTTTTTTTAGGCTGCAGTTAAAATTTCAGATATCACAGATGGTATTAGTTTATTTTTCTATTTCCAGTAATTAAATCAATAATTTTCATCTCTACTATAAAATGTTAGTTCAAAAGGTAACTAGAGTTGAGTTTGTTATTTTAGTCCGCAATTTGCTTGTTATTACTATCAACAACACATCTTTCTCCCTTTGACGAACATGTAGTAGTAGGTAAGGTATATAACGACAAAAGCACCTTACGCTTCGCTATTTCCATACATTTTCTTTCAACCCCAAAATACATTTCTTTCAACCTCATAATTCTGCATATGTCCCTGATTGCGGTAGCCGACTGTGGTGCGGGGTTAAAAAATTAATTTGCAATTTCAAGTTGAGGGTGGCTGGCTAAGCTTCCACGACGACGACGCCCACCCGCTACCCATCACCAATTTATCACCGAAACCATTGAACGAAAACTACGCTATACACGCTATCTTAATTCTTGTTTCTTGCTCAACTTTAAAAAATTAAATGCAAGACTGGATTGCACAAACTTGCTTTTGTGATTCAAGTTGTTTAGAATTTTAATGATTATAATAAATTAAAGAAAATAGTAAAGAAAGGTCTTTTTTTTTAATAACAGTTTTTGGTAAATTTGTTTTTACCAAAATAGAAATCGTTTTCATAACGGTTTTATGGTAGGTACCGTTATTTTTGAAGCAAAAAATTTCAATTTTCCATGAGCTAGGTACCAACCTTAAAATCATAAGTTCCAAGTTTGGAGATATACATCAGACAGCCTGTCGGACTGACAGGTATACAAAAAAGACAGACGAAATTGCGGGACTCACTTTTTTCTTGTTCTCTACCATATCATGTTTGATTGAAATCTCAAGTTCAATTTTTTTATGAATCCAAAACTTGTCCTAATTCTGTCAGAATGTGAATATGCATTCTAAATATGCTCTCCTTGCGATTTTGTCACTATATGAGTTTCAGAAAAGATGGAAATGAAACAATTAATTTCAGCTTTCTCCTCTCCCGCCACCACCACACGACCACACACGGTTGTTGTCGCTTTAAATTGCTTAGCTATTTGGTATAGCACTATGGCGTTTTAAATAAATATTTCGCTAAATAAACATCCTCGCAGTGTGTTACCACCCCAATATACTCACATATGATACTTTTATGCACGATTTGGATGAATGAGAGCATGGGAAGCTTTGCTTTTGCCTTTGCAACACTGCCAGTTCCTGCCACTGAACTCACAATAAGGAGGACGATGATTATGATGGATTGGTTAATTCGCTTAGCGAATGACTACGAGGAGCAGCACACCAACACCAGAAAAAATTAAAAAAAAAACACATTCGTTCCAGAAAAATGTATACAAATAAAGTGAAAATGGGAAAACATGTCCACGGGAATGTCCTTCGCGCGCGCTTCGCACGAAATGGTTCCCTTTTTGAGCGATGATTTAATCAAAGTTGCACGAAGCAAAAGCAATAGCAACTCAGTTCAGTCGTTGAGTTCTGTTTCCCCGCAAACAAAAACACGAAAATAAAAACAACGAAAACGTGAACAAATATGTGAACATTGTGACAGGTGAGTTGATCACGAGTATTGTTGGTTAGGTGGTTTTGGGTTTTGGCTCTGTTTGCTTAAATGTCCCTTTTGCTGTTTTTGACGTTGACAGATATTCTTGATGGAAGTTTTGTTTATTTCAATGATGATGATGATGATGGGGCGGATGTGTGTGTGTGTATGAAGGGGACATAATAATTGACTTTCAAAGCACTGAGTAAAGAATTTTGTTGGTAATTTGTTAGTTTTTACGAAAATCTGATTATATTAACAGAATATGTGGGGATAACTTTTCAGTATATCTGAAGTTGTTTTGTTTTGTTTTTTTTTTTTTTTTGTGTTAGTGTCATTTATTTTATTTTAATGGATTGGCTAATTGGAGTCGTCGTTCATTAATCTTTGTTATTTATTTTTTTTTTTTGTGAGACACAGGTGAAAGTTTGAAGGAATTGTGTGAGTATGTAGGTACTTACCTATTTAATGAGGAAAAAACTTTAAAAATTCCTTGAGTTTTTTGTGAAATTTTGTCCTTTAACTTCACTTGCTTTCAATTATTATAAGTACCTACATTTTGTTTAATGTTGCAAAATATATCTAAGACAAATAGAATAAGGAAAGTTTAGAAATTCTGGTTCTTATGGTAGGTATCTACTATTCCCGGTTCTCACTCTGAATAAATAAAATTACATAGGTATATACATATTTGAAAATATTCCTTTAAAACCCTGAAACCAAAAAATAATGAAAAAAAGGTTTTATGAAACACTTTTTAACCAGGGCATTAAGGCAATTATTTGAGAGATATTTGTTTCCATAAAACTTTTGTGTTATAATTCCTTAAACTCATAGTTTTTATATTCCGTACCAGAAAAAAAATTAAATACATTGTTGTGTTAACATACATATTTATCACCTTAAAAAATAATACAGTAGAATTGATACATAAATATGCATGTATTTATATGGAAAACCTGAGATAATATGGGATTCAGGTTCGAGTTCAAAACTTCATCATATTAAATAATCCATATATGGCTGTACGGATGTACGTGTACATATGTATAAGTTCTGTACATAGTTTAAACCGACAATAATATTTAAATTATTGTTCAATGTATTCCGAAGACACTTTAGATGTTGCTTTCCCTGTCTACCATTAATGTTTCATGATTCCGTTTTTTGAAGCTATCTGGTTTTATTATATGTCTTACAGAAGCCAACACATTTATGTATGTAGGTATATAGATTTTCTTAATTCATACTAAAACACAATTGAGCGTACAAAAAAAAACCCAAAAATACAAAAATAAAGAACAAAATATTACGAGCACCGATAAAATTTGTACCCAAATGACATAAAAAGCATTAAAAACAAATGTATGAGTTTTGTACAGAGCGGGAGGGTTTCCATTTTCAGACAGAATGGGGTCGCGAGACAGTGTCATCATTTTTTGCCGACGCGATGCCTATGCATGTATGTTTGTATATGTATCCAAATACAAGAAGCCACATACTATAGGGCGAACAATGGGAATTAGGAAAGCATAAAACTTCAGCCGACTAAAATGACAACCGGCAACCTAACACATACCCTACATATACACAGCAAAAGAACAGACCAAAAAAATTGAAATTGCGGAGGGTCCTTCCCAATTTATTCACATGTCCTTTTCACCCCATTGACTCTTACTCCATCACTCCCTGTTTCTATTGTCATTTTAATCACTTACAACATTTATGACGTGCCTCACAACTACGCCATTCAATCGATGCTGCTGCTGACGACAGCAAAATGTGTACAAAAATCACCTACTTTGTGCCACTGTATGTCGCTCACACACCATACCATCAGCTATGAGCCAGTCGAATCCACAAAACGAACAATATAAGGCTCAAGGAAGCGTAGCAATCGAAAATAATAATCGTAAAATTTTATATCACTTTATCGCTGCGCAGCCCCGATTCGACGGAAAGTTTAATTTTGCAGCAGCCACGACTGTCAACTATCGATGTCGTCATCGTTGTCGTATTTTGTCATAAAATTCAATGAGCTTTCGATCTTGCGGTGTTCGAAGATTCAATTAGCCATGCGGTAGTTTGGCCCAAAAGAGAATTTCCTATACTATAGGTACCTAACCTATACCAATGCTGCCATGGTGTTCTGTATAGTAGGTACAACTTAACTTACAACTGGCTTAAGTTGTTTCCGATGCCGTTAATAAAAATGAAAATAAAAAAAAAATAGAAACAGACACAACATCCTAGTCCTATATAGACCGGGAGGCAGGAAGATATAAAAAAATAGAAATAAAGTCCAAATAGCAGTTACATGCTGTTCAATAGGTGCTTGTTAGAGGTTCTTATGGATACCTTTTTATGGGCAAATAAAACGGGTTGGTAATGTGTGTTTTTGTGCTATAAAAGTGCATTATTCGGATAAACCAATACCTACGTATATGAGAAAAGGGGAAATATTAGATAAAAATAAGTAATGGATGAAAAAATATATTAAGGCGGAAGTGCAATAACAAAATCTTTGATGGCCCATGGGGGGATCGAACCCACGACCTTCGCGTTATTAGCACGACGCTCTAACCAACTGAGCTAATGGGCCAGATGATCACGTGTTTAAAAAATAAGATGGCGAAATACTAGCGGTAAATGGTTGTTCAGAGAGAGAAAAAAAATTCAAATAAAAAACATAGACAAACAGGACGGCACAGATTATTGAAAAACGTCATGACGAGTTAATTTGAAATTAGCATTCTGATTTCGTTTCAATCTTAGACAAGTTTATACCAGTCAGTGGATGAATAAAAAAAAAATAATTTATAATGTGTGGCAGAGGGGGCTCAGAATTAGGGTAGGAAGACATTTTGTCTAACTGTCTATAAAATTGACGTTAAATAAAAAACAAACTAGAAAATAGAATACAAATAGAAAACAAATATTAAAATTATTGCAGAATAATATGCTAGGTTTATATTGGTTTGTGCAAAATGGTATAAATAAAAACTAAATTCTAAACTACTTAAAATCTTAAATAAAACATGAAGGTTTGAATGTGCTGAAAAATATCTTAAATTTTGAAAAAAAATTATATTTTTCTTTAAATTTAAGTTTAAAGACAATTGGTTTTATTTATAAACGTTGTCTAACTTTAGACAGCTGTCCAACTTTGGAAAATGTGTTCAAAAACCTTGTTTATTGTTGTCTTATAGCTATCTAACTTAGACACAAGAGTAGATTGTCTTAACCGTGAATAATGTGATATTTATTTTTATTAAATAAAGCATATTTCCATCAATTTGAAAATAGTTAGACAGTGTCTAAGTGGACAAAAATCCAATAAATACGACTGAATATTTTTAAAAGCTATTCCAAGAAATAAAAAAATGTAAAAATAAGAAATAATGGATTTGTGACTTTAAATTTTTAAGGATTAAATCATAGGTTATTTTTTGTTGATTGAAATACAAGTTTTAGAAAATTGCACTTCCTGTCTAGATAGATAGATATATTGATTTATTATTTGTTTTCTGTAATCGGAGAAAATAGACCACTCTCACTTTAAAGATTTCTTGTTGCATCCTATGCGAATTAACCTACATACAAATATATAATGGTAAGCTTCGTGGTTAACCTGCGTTCTACTGGTTCACTGCTCAACATATTGATTCCCATTAAAATTTCCATAACTATTATTATATTACAAAATATGAATCTCCTATAATTAGAATATAACAATTGGTATAAAAAAGTATGGCTCATGGGGGGATCGAACCCACGACCTTCGCGTTATTAGCACGACGCTCTAACCAACTGAGCTAATGGGCCAGATGACTTCAGAATTCAAGTACAAATTAGCGAAATACTAACGGTCAATTTTTTCACACCATTAAATTCTATCAATCTGAGTATCAATACCTTTTACTTTTTGCTTAAAAATCATTGACTCACTTTAACCTGTAGATGCATTCGTAGATTAGATTTGTATAAAAATGAATAAAGTAAATTGTGAGAATAATATTATGTTCCACATACGCCTGAGTGTCCTCAATAGATTGAATTCATTAAATTCAAAAAAAAAAAAAAAAACATAACCATTAAATATAATATTTAATTTTATTTTTGTTAATAATTAGATAATATACATATAGTATAATTTTAAGTGCAAATCCCACAAAAAATGTTTTTTATTTAATTCACCATACATACAAATTGCCTACATTTTATTTGCTTTCATCGTTAGGACATGTTTATACCAATTACATATTATAAAAAAAATATATGATCAAAGTGTGTCTACCTTTAACTGGATATAAACTATAAGTCCATAAGAAAACCGTCTCCACCCAAAAAATTAAATTTTTGATTTAACCAACGTAATTTTGTCAGATACTAAAATTCCACTGGAAAAAGTCCTTTTTCGTTTACTTTTTCAATACACAAAATTATAATTTTGTTTTATATTTTAAAACTATGCTCACAAAGTAAAATGAAATGTAAAATTTTGTTGAATTGGTTTTTCAATTCATTAGCCTATCTTAATTTAAATCCTGCGTTCCTTTCACAAACACATCAAAGCTTATTGAACTTGAAAAGTTATCTTTGGTAAGACGCGTTTAAAAAGAAGATTGGCCCATGGGGGGATCGAACCCACGACCTTCGCGTTATTAGCACGACGCTCTAACCAACTGAGCTAATGGGCCAGATGAGCTACAATTAACAAATGAATTTGTTGGAACTATATGCATCTTGATATGTCGCACCCAGTCTCTATTTCTAATAATTTAAAAAGGAAAATTTGGAAAAATATGGGACAGTGCTGATATAATAAGAAAAAAATGCCTAGACATTACAAACCGCATTTGCTTTCGTTGATTTCACCTCTTATGTGAAATTTAAAGACTATTAGGCACATCTCTGAATAGCTCTCACATCGAACATGTGCTTTTCTAACGAACACATCAAAATTAATTTTTATTTCACTATAAATGCTTTATTTTTTGGAAGTTTTATTCATTTTTGAATATTTTTCTTATCCAATTTTATTTTTTTTTTATTGTTGCAGTCTAGAACCGAAAGCTTCTGCATTTATCTACCTCTCATATAACATATAGAGCTATCCTCATTTTTTTAAATTTTTTTTTAACATTTCACGTAAAAGAGAAAGATTAAATGGGAGTAAAAACAACTCTCGCAATTAAAAAAACCCAACTTTGTTGAGTCGTATGTTCTTGGTGGCGCAGCTGACGTCACTTTCAGGTGAGACAATTTTTTAGGCAAAACATACAACATTTGTTCACATTTTTAGTATTCAACAGAATTTTGTTGCCAGGAAAAATCGAAAAGTTGGGGTCTTCGGGAAAATTATTACTTATTGTAAGAGCTTATTGGCTGAACAGATTCCAAATGAGCCAATGATATATGTATTCAAATATTACTTCACGTCAACAAGTTTGTTTGCAGAGGTTTTTTGTTAAACGATTTTTACACATTAAACAGCGGTATTTTAAGTACCTACATAGATGATTTGTTGTAAACTCCTAACAAAACATTTAATTTCATGTCGTGGTCTTACCTTTGACTGCTAGAAGTATGTTTGGTAAAATTTGACCCATGTTATAAAAACACATTTTTCCTTCAGAAAAGTTACTCATACGCCATACACCTTTAAAAAAAAACAGGTTGTAATTCATTTATAATTGTGAGTAATTTTGATATTCTTGAAAGCTTATATTTTAGTACCTACACACTTTCAAATAAATCCCATCTGGAAAATAAAATATGAGCATAATATGTGCTTATGGAAAGAACATTTAGAAGTTAATTCTTCACATATTACTCAAAAAAGTCCAACCGAAAAAGTTTTACAACTCACCTAAGCCAAATGTTTCAAATTTAAAACAACCCCTTTTAAACTTTAAATTTATCAAATTTGTCATCCCAACAATCATTTCTCAGCCCTATAAACCTTTCATGCATAGGTAGATATATCATTCTTAATCCAAATGATATACATAATGTCATCTTCTATATACATATATGTAAACGTGTGGTTTGAATTAATTAGCATACTATTTTGATCATCTGACCAAAAACGCCGCCAGTTCACCGCCGCGCCACCTCCATCAAAGTGATGTGCATGAATATCTGTGTGCTGCTGTGCTACACATAGATTCATTTTATGTCAATTCTCTTTATATGCCTACCTCCCTCGTACCGTGCGTCGTTCGTCATCATCTGTTTATCATTTTACATAGTAAAATCCAATTATCATCTCATCCCAGGCGATGTCATAACAACAACACCTTCCTCGCACCCACAAGAGGGTGGCAGGTGGTAAACATATACAAACCAATGATACCTTTTTTATTCAACCCCATATAACTTCCCGCTTCGTCAACTAAACCTGAAACGTTGTGGCGGAGGAGGAGGTGGTATTGGAGGGTAGTGGGTACTGGGACGGCTTTGCGGTCAACCACATTCACAAATGGAAAATGTGCAAGTAATTAATTCGGTTCCAGCAATGAATTATTGCGGTCACACATTAAATAGGCTTTCAGCAGTACGAAGCATAAATATTGCGCATACCCTCTACCGATTGATGTTATCTCCCCTTTGCCCATTATAAAGTCATTGAAGAGGAGAACAATCTTGTTCTTCCGGCACTAGGGCGAACGGGGAGACAGGACCATCAATTCTCAGCTATGACAAATGAGGTGAGCGCACTCGAGTGCAAAAAAAGGGTTTAAAATGTGCTCTCTTTTATACACACAACAAACAAAAAGATGCGGGTATGTTGCTTGATTGGACTGCGTATTTCTGTTCTGTTCTTTGTTTTAAAACTTGACCCTTTTGTTGGGAGCTTTTAATTTATTTGTATTTTAGATTGAAATAACGAAATTGTTATATAAAGTTGATTTATTACATCATCAGGAAATCGAAAAAATCATTCGCCCAACGTGGGGCTCGAACCCACGACCCTGAGATTAAGAGTCTCATGCTCTACCGACTGAGCTAGCCGGGCAGTTGTAGTCTTCGCTGATATGTAAAAATTTCCAGTGTCTGCGTAAATTATAGATCGCTGATGGTATTTTAATGCCACGTGGCCATTGGAAACTATAATTCGTTTAGTAGCCAGGTTAAAAATAGAAATGTGTATACAAGATGACAATCAATCACTTGAGTAATTAAATTATGTTTGTGAGTTGTTTTTCCTCACAAAGATATGATATCTAAGATCAATTTATGAAAATTCTTGTTTATTTAATTGGTGATTTTGTTTAAGCTAATAAATTAGGCACATTCATTATATCAGCTAAGTTATTATTCGATCAGGTTTGATAAATATTGTATAACTTTAACAACTTTAAATTTTTACTTTGAGCTAAAAACAAGAAAATTATCTGTTTTTTTTTGATAAATGTAGGTTAATTCGCATAGGATGCAACAAGAAATCTTTAAAGTGAGAGTGGTCTATTTTCTCCGATTACAGAAAACAAATAATAAATCAATATATCTATCTATCTAGACAGGAAGTGCAATTTTCTAAAACTTGTATTTCAATCAACAAAAAATAACCTATGATTTAATCCTTAAAAATTTAAAGTCACAAATCCATTATTTCTTATTTTTACATTTTTTTATTTCTTGGAATAGCTTTTAAAAATATTCAGTCGTATTTATTGGATTTTTGTCCACTTAGACACTGTCTAACTATTTTCAAATTGATGGAAATATGCTTTATTTAATAAAAATAAATATCACATTATTCACGGTTAAGACAATCTACTCTTGTGTCTAAGTTAGATAGCTATAAGACAACAATAAACAAGGTTTTTGAACACATTTTCCAAAGTTGGACAGCTGTCTAAAGTTAGACAACGTTTATAAATAAAACCAATTGTCTTTAAACTTAAATTTAAAGAAAAATATAATTTTTTTTCAAAATTTAAGATATTTTTCAGCACATTCAAACCTTCATGTTTTATTTAAGATTTTAAGTAGTTTAGAATTTAGTTTTTATTTATACCATTTTGCACAAACCAATATAAACCTAGCATATTATTCTGCAATAATTTTAATATTTGTTTTCTATTTGTATTCTATTTTCTAGTTTGTTTTTTATTTAACGTCAATTTTATAGACAGTTAGACAAAATGTCTTCCTACCCTAATTCTGAGCCCCCTCTGCCACACATTATAAATTATTTTTGTTTATTCATCCACTGACTGGTATAAACTTGTCTAAGATTGAAACGAAATCAGAATGCTAATTTCAAATTAACTCGTCATGACGTTTTTCACTAATCTGTGCCGTCCTGTTTGTCTATGTTTTTTATTTGAATTTTTTTTCTCTCTCTGAACAACCATTTACCGCTAGTATTTCGCCATCTTATTTTTTAAACACGTGATCATCTGGCCCATTAGCTCAGTTGGTTAGAGCGTCGTGCTAATAACGCGAAGGTCGTGGGTTCGATCCCCCCATGGGCCATTTAGTTTTTATGTTGATATTCGGTAAGATTATCAAATTCATGTTAAATCTGTGATACTTTTCACTTATAGAATTTTTATCATTATGATTTAGGTATACTTGAAAATAAAAAAGTAAATCTTCAAAGGTCAGTAGTAGTTGGTCAAAAATTGTCAACTAGTGTTCTTAATTGTTCAGCCATAATTTTTGTAAAGAGTTTTTAAAGTTTTTTTTTAAGGGGTAGAGATTGTTACACCTTTATTTGTGGAATTTAAAAAATAAAATGTGCGACTGGGTCGAACGAACTTGCTCTTATTTGCGATCAAACTGTAGTTTAATATTTTGATATGCAATATTATTCAAACTTATTAGTAGTTTTTGTGTAAAAAATTTCATTAAAATTGGTTCAATATAGATAATGAGATAGTCGAAAACACAAAAAATGGTTCTATGAGAGGTACCATTTTTAAACGATAGATACATTTTTTTTTTCCAATAATATTGTAGATCGTTCTGATATTGGACACAAAAATTTTAATTAAAATCGTAGGAGCCGTTTTAAAGGAAAATGAGATTTTCAATACCGGTTTTTAAACATTTGTATGGGAGGTACCGTTATTTTTGGCTATAAGAAAATAATTTATTTAAAATCTGCTAGATAATATCAAAAAAGCTGCTGGGTGCTAAGTTTAATAAAAATCGACCAAGTCGTTTTCGAATAATTCAGTTCTCAAAAATAAAATTTGAAACTTTTTTTAAAAATCAAAAAAAAAAAATTGTTTGAAAATTTTGGTACACAATAGTTATGGGCTCTAAAAATGTCCATTTTCTGAATTTTTTTTTATGAAATGGTAGCATTTTTGTAAAAAAAATCTGATTTTTTAATCTGTGGGCACGTTTGGTAAAAAAAATTTACGGCAGGTACCGTTATTTTTGACAGACAGACAGAAAAACGATGCCCACTTTTTTCCTGCAATTTTCCTGCTAACCGAAAATTTAATTTCAATCCAATTGAAAAGTTTTAAGCGAAAGAATAGAAAGAGAAGAACGTAAATGGTACGAAAATTCATCTACCTACTTACAAACCTAATATAGACCTCGTATGTGATCCTTGTCTTATATATTCAATATCTCTGAAAAATAAAATAAAAAGATTTAATTTTTATTAAAGCTTAACGAATCTGACACGACCATGGCAGCCGCATCGGCTTAAACAAAAAAAAAAAAACATACACCAAAGTGACAAAACTCAACGAATAAATCATTTCAGCCTGAAAGTGTCTGGCAGCGCACAAAATTGCTGACCTAGTCTTTTTGTTACCAAAAGAACAGACATTTTCCAATATATGAGTTTGCTTCATCAAATGCCAACGTCACTTAATATATTATAACTTCTCACAAAAAAAAAGAAACGATGACTTAAAAAATGTTATATTTTTCCCTTTTGGACCGGAAATGAATTTTCTCTCGTCAATTCCTTTTTCTTTTTTTTTACAAAAGAAGCATAGAAAAAAGTGTTTTGTGAGGAAGAAACCAAAAACGAAGCAAGATGAAGAATGAAGAAAAAAACACTATTTTAATTTATGTGACTGGCTGGGGTATAGAAGATGTTCTGTTATTCTCTCACCGAGGAGGACGATCGAATATATACACAGAAGGTCGACAGCCCAGACAGGATATAGAGAAAATATCCACACCAAGGAAAATGCCTCCTTGGAGCCATCATAAATTCATATTTTTCTATCTCTCCTGTGCGTCGCCTAGCGTCGAATCCTTCGCCCTCTCATATTTTGTTTGTCAAAAAATGTAGAAAAAAAATAAAATAAGTAAAATCACGGTGCAAAGTGTTTTGTTTCCGGTGAAATCTTTTCAATCTCAAAAGAAATGCATACACAAACAAACAAAATACAGACAGACAGTCAAGACTTTTGTTGTTGATCTCTCGTCTGACTTTTCAAATAAAAAAAAAAAAAAAAGGACCCGTGTACCACGTATAGTAGGTAACTTGACTTCATGTAAATCCTTGGAGCTTTTTAATTGAAAAATCTTATGTAAAATTCTGCTCATATCGGTCGGCGGCAAAAGCACGGCTCGTTGTTGGCAGTGGCGATACCAGCAATACAGCGATACAAATAAAAACCCTTCATTCAAAATCCTGACAAAAGTGCTGATGGTAAGAAGTATTTATAAACCATGATATGATTCTTGCATCAGGGTCTAACCATATCCTACGTCCTTACAGTGCGGCTTTGTTTTATTCAAAAGGATTTTGCCAGAAAAAGTTGTGGTACTGCTCAGCTCAGCTACCTTTAGCTACCCCTCTCCTTCTTGTACTTGCTTAACAACATCATCAATTCGAAAATTGTTTGTGCAAATGCAATTTCCTGTAATAACAGTTCACCACGACCATTACCAACATCGCCATTACCACAAAAACAGAGCCAAATCTTTATTGTACGGTATTTTGATAACGGAACTCATTTTGAAACGTCCGTCCGTCGACCGAGACAAAAAGCAAAAAAAAAAACAAGGAAAGCGAGAGGAGGCACTTTAGATTGGAGGAGTTGTTCGTTTCGTATAGAATTGTTCGTTACCTCTATGTAGGTAGAACTCTGGCAATGATGGTTTGTACCTACTTTGTGGACGGTAAGCATTGTTTGTCGTTTCACCTGCATTGCTATAAAATTGCCTGCAGGACCTGAGACCCCACAAGGAGTGTATATAGTGGTAAAATTACTCAGAATCCTTTACTGATGGTGCTGTATATTGGTGCGGTGCAATGTAAAGAGGAACTATACGTAAGCTTTATTCAGCTCCGAAATAAATCCATCTTTGAACTTAGAGCCAGATCCATTCAACCGCTTTTTAGCAACAAAACCCCTCGCTCAACAGCCCCCCAAGCTCGAACAAAAGGAGCACTCGGGAACAAGAGCAGCTTTTACCAAAGTCCATTTCACAATAATTCACTGTTATGTGAGAGAAAGGCGATTGCCCATGATCCCTTTTTTGGTTTTATATATAAATTTGATGATGAGGAGGGCGCTTTATAGGAGAGAAATTGAAGCTTGTGCAAGCGGCAGTGGCAGCGTTCCCGGGTAATGGTGCCTGGGTAATGGTAATTATTTCGGGCAACATCAAATGAATGCAGATGCTTGGGATAAGCTCTTACTCTGCCTGTGCTTGCCCGCCTCTTGCCTCTGACCCGAAATGAACAATGGAAAAGGTGGTTGCTGTGTTTTACCCCTCTTCATCGTCCTCTTTTTTCCGCTACTGCTCCTTTTTTTTTGTTTTCATTCTTCTTTTCTCGTGTTCAAATAATGGTTGAAATAGTATTTTGGATGTATTCATACATGTGTGTCCTAGAAAAAGGGACTAACGGTATGGTAAATTGAAAATTTTATGGATTTCGAAAGGATAATAAGGATGAAATTACCCTGCGAGCACTTGATATTCTGGTGTTCTATTATATGCACAAAAAAAGGAAAGTTGTATGTGAGTACATATATTTTTTTGGATCCATAGATACGATAAGTTTGGCCGATAATGAGGGTTGTATATAGAATACGAGACTATTTATCAAAGTTTAACTACTGCTGCTTAGTCAGTAACTTTTTTCCTGTCATTATTTTGTGTGGGTGTGTGTGTTTTTTTTTTAAAGGAATTAAGGTTCTTACGAGGGGGATAAAACGGTTCGGCAATAAAATCTATATAGTTTTAAAGGCAATTTAAATTGGATTCTAATGTACGGTCAATTTGGGGATTTATTACAAACAACACAAATATAAAATTGAGGATCAGTAAGGATTATGAAGTCAATGCTGAAACGATCATGTTAATAGGAAATTTGTGGTCAGAAGCTTAAGTTGCTATAAGTTAAGTTGTCAGTGAGACTAAGTGTTCATAAGTGTGGAAGCTATAAATTCAATTTGGACTTAGTTTGGTATATGATCTCAGTCCAATTAACCTGAGTCAAAATTGAAAAAAAAATTTGAAGTTAATTAATTTTTTTTTCGGTCAGTTCTCGTTTTGCCGAAAAAGGCGCCAGCCAAATTATGTAAAAAGTTTTATTCGACAACTATACTTTGGATGGCCAGCTTTGCATGTTTAAGAGATTTTAACTTCCTTCTCTAGTTCTTAACGTTAACGCAATTCCGTGCAGTGCAATAAGCCCCACGAAAATATTTCCCAAAATACAAAAAAAACCCGCTGGTCTTAATGCTGTTTTGTGGGGGGACTTATTGTTAATTCAAAAAGGGAAAACAGTCCGCATGTGTAATTTTCTTTTATTTTTTTAAATACGACAGACGGGCTTTATTTCTGTGGGTCTTATTGCACTGCACCCAATTCCGTTGGTCCGCTTGGGGTACGTTCAGTCATCAGACAGTCACCAATGTCAACGTTGCATTTAATCCTGGGTAAAATGACCGTCGAATTTAGTTTTTCAATCGAAATAAAAAAAATCGATCTACCAGTTTTCACGAAAAATATTACAATCTTCTGAAAAGATATCAAAATCCGTTTTTATTTTACCTATATACATATATTTTACTTATATAAGGAGCGAGTTAAAGCATATTTAGATCAGAAGCCACATACAGGATGTTCCATAATAACACACCGAAACTCGTAATAGACCAGGTCATGATCTCTCATCATTTATTAACTTATTCATAACAAATCATAACCATTTTCGTTTAACGGCCCCCAGGTTTTTGGTCACCCCCGGTCATATAATGTACCATTGTTTTTCCACTCGAATATTGCATAATAGTAACACTAACTTTTTGCATTAAATAATTTTTGTTTTCTTGTAGCATTTTTCTCAAAAATAATATATAATATGAAATTTTGATTAAATCTATTTTTACTTCAATCTTACAATCAATAAAAAACCAACCTGAAAAAAAAATCATGCAACTCAATACTGGTTTTAAGTTTTAAAAATGTTCCATGCTATGGTTATAACAATTTGAACTCAATCAGACATGGTTTTGAAACAAATAAAACTAAATATTTTTTTTAAACAATAGCTGTTTTATTAAGTTTTGTCTTTTTATTTTTACTGGTGGTTCAAATTATTTTTTTAAATTATTTACAAAAATTCTTCAAAATGGACCCTCCTACATTTGTTCAAGTCAGAAAACGTTTTAAACACTGTCTTTTCAAGGGTTTTGTACTTTACAAATTTTGTATTTCTTGGGCTGCCGGACCATTGCAATTTGGACCAATGATTATGGGTTAGCCTGTATATAAAAAATCAATACCATCAACAAACATGTTTTTTTTCAAAAATTTGGCCCTATAACAGTTTAGTTTCGTCTTTCATGCAACGACTGTAATTGTTTCACAAAAGTTATGTTGTGTCTTTTCAGTTGATGAGTATTGCTTCACTCATAAACTTGATGATAAAGCTATATTTCTGTCAAATTTATCTTTCGATTTCGATGTAGCAAAACATTAGACTTCTAATAATCTCGTATAAACTTTGCCTTCCCTCCCCTACTTGTGCTGAATATTAATCAAAGGCAGTTGGTTGGTTAATGAATGGTGGGTTGGTAATACACCCGCAATAGCCGAAGGCTAGGTTTCTATTAAAAATTTCAAAATGATAAATTAACCCTCGTCTCTTATAAATACCTACTACTTCGTTGAGTTGTTGGTTCCTTTTTTCGTCAATTCTGTGTTTAACCAACTGAAAATTGTAAATATTAATATTTTCTAGAAAAATTGTTTATGTTTCTTTCATTACACTTTTGCCAAGCCCTAAACAATGAAAAAGACTCTATCTTTTCAGCCCAGTCCATCAACTACCATCCATCCGTCCGCAACCACCCACTCATCCACAGACCCATCAATCTCATAAAAATAAAAACAAATACCTACGCAAAAAAAGGACCCTCCTCTTGTGAGTCGTGTGATGAGAGTTCGAGAATATCTTCTAATTTGTGAAGCCTCACGCACCAGAAAAGCGAATATTTTTTTTACGATTCTTCCTTTACACTAAGCCCTGCCGTGATTATAAGCAAAGGTTTCTGCTGCACCGAGGCGATAGAAAAGCGTTTTACGACTTTTTAAAATTGTCATTAAATTTTCCGTAAAAAAAAAATAACAGAAACAAGACACGAAGGAGAATGTGAATTGTGAATCCAACTTCGTTCAGAGAGATTTCTGTGAGCTGATTAATATCGTTGATGGAAAACCTTAGGTCCCTACATACAAGCTCCTCCTCTCCTACTCCCACTCTCATTCTAATTTAGTTGTTTTCTTGTTTCTTTTTGGGGTCCATAATATAAAGGCAAAAGAATTGCAAGCAAAGACATTCTTTTTTTTTCCTAAGGGGAGGAAGTCAAAATGATGAACTCGTTAAATTAAAGAAAACCAAATGCCATCGTAACTTTTTGTACCTCAAGGACAAAACTCTCTCGTATATTTCGTTTGAAAAAAAAAACCAAAGCACAGAAAAAAATTCAGATTTAATTAAATGGAA
Organism: Epistrophe eligans; assembly: GCA_951394125.1. Classification (NCBI taxonomy): domain Eukaryota; kingdom Metazoa; phylum Arthropoda; class Insecta; order Diptera; family Syrphidae; genus Epistrophe; species Epistrophe eligans. The sequence continues at coordinate 2,086,095 of OX596031.1, forward strand.
AAAAGGAAAAAAATATGGAGAATCCTTAACCTGCATAAATTTTAAAATGCAAATTTTACGCCTTTACGACGCACTCAAAACCAGCAGGCAGTATCCTAGGTATAAATACGAGTATATAGTTGGGGCTTATGCAGGATGTTTTATAGGATATGCCGTTCATAGACTTCTTTTGAGTTTATTTTTTATGATTTCAATTTCTTTTTTTTTTTACTTTTAGCTGAGTGTGATCTATGTGTAGTCGTTCTGTTTTATTTTAACCATTTGAATGTGTGGTGCACCAGGATGAGGAGAAATATAAATTAAGTATAAGCAGCAATAAGCATCAAATTTACAATGCTTTCTTGCATAAAAAAGAGTTTTTCTTTTTTTTATTTTGACTTTGTTTTGAACCTCTGAAAGGCTTGCAGGAGCAAATTTTATGGCGAAGAGACTTAATAAAATATATCCTGCTAGGTTTACTTTTTTTTGTTTTCTTTTTTAAGTAGAGACTTCAGAGAGGAAGACATATTTTTGTACTTTCACGAATTTCAAAACTGATGAGCTATAAAAGACTAAAACCGTAGAAGAAAAACTGTAAATTGAAAGAGATTTGAACTTTCACAAGTCGATTTTCACAAAACCAACTTTACGGTATACATGGGCCTCTTTACCGTATGTGCAAGCTTTTCACTTGAAACGTCTCCTCTTTTGATTTTAACATTAGGGGATAGCAAAATGGGATGAAAAAATCCCTTTAAGATTTTGATTTTGTATTCCTTTTGGAAAATATGCACCTACTTTGAATGTTTTGTTTCTTGGATTCACTAACATCATCTACTTAAGATGAAATTCTAGTTTCAGTTTGTTTAAAGCTCACTATAACTAAAAATTCTGAAATGTTAAAAGTTTAGAGCTCATAGTATTTCTTTTTAATGTGAGTCCTTCATCAATTAATTATAAATGCTCTAAAAAATATAAAAATAAAAATAAAGAAAGAAGATCCTTAGTGGGTTATTTTATTCCTTTGTAATAAACTTCACATCAACATTAAAATCAATGGCGCAAACTTTTAAACGATTTAGTACGATGTTAAAGCCATTTTATCATACTAAATCGTTTAAAATTTTGCGCTAATCTGTTTTGCCTTAGCAGCCATGATACAGTTATGTGACCCGTGGCTAAGTTTGAGATCCCTACATTGAAAGAGTTGAACAAAATAAATATTATTGGACCAAGAACACTTCCTTGCGGAACACTTTAGCTTTTTTTAAATTTTTAATATTTCTGTCTTCAAATTATAATTACTTTTGTTCAAAACAATTGGGTCTAATAAAAGTCTTGAATTTTTGATGTTGTTTTGTACATTTAAAACTTTATTATTAAAAAAAAATAGATTGCTCTAAGTTCCACATCACACACTTGGATTTTTCAATTTCTTAGACAAATTCCCTAAATAAATATATACGGATAATGAAATGGATATACGGCTAAGTTATCTCTATGAATAAAATTACTCGCAATCAAATTTATTTTCTTCTATGTGCTAAAATAAGATTAAAAAATAAATGTCAAACAAATTGATTCTTAACCTTCATTCGACCATCATAGCATCAACAAAAAAAAACCAACTCCTATATCAACATTGATGGATGGTTCGCAGAATAGAAATAAAAATATTAGATTCCTTAATATCAATTCCATTCAAGCATAAACGCCCATTGCTCTCTCACATTTTACAATATTCAAATTAGAGAAAAAGAAAATTCGTACAAATAAAATCCCAATTTAGAAAAAGGAAACAAAAAAAATAGAACAAAAACATATTTTTCAAAAGAACCACTTAACAAACGAGATATTCCGAGGAGTACAAGAGTTCCACAAGTGAAACGAAGGACACTGAAGTGGATCATAAAAAACAAAGCGAGCAAGGCGAATATATATTCTAGCTTCAATACCCAAACCCAATCCAATTCACTACGCCGCCGAGCCGCGCGCCGCCCACAAAAGCCTTCTCTGATGGTTTCTAGGAAAGGAATATCTATTGGAATTATCGTCATCGTTGTTGTCTTCTTCGTTGTCGTCGTCGCCATAGTCAAACCCTGCGCTTTCTGAATCAATTCTCCCAAGATGTCTCCCCCGTTTGGAATTTGAAATTTTTTATTTTCGTTTTATTTTGATTTTATATTTGAATGATGTCTCAGTTTTCGAGCCATTGAGTAATGGCAAAGTCGTAAACTACCATACTCCTGCTATATACATATACCACCATCCCCATCAAGCCTCAACTCGCTTATTGTCGGAGCTGGAGAGTTAATAAGATTCAAATGTTTTCGAATTAAGCCAGAAACCAAAGAGTACGTGACCGTGATTCGAATGATGATGACGACAATGAGGACGACGACGACGACGATGATGATGGTGATGGTTGTGCTTTGCCAGGAGGCAGGACCTTCTGGTGTGTTATATAGGAAATAAAATTTAGGAAAGACTCGTAAAACCCCACGAATAAAATCCGCTGAAGGCAGCTATAGGCTATATGTATGTATTTCAAAGTGTTAGATGTGTGTTAGCTACTGTCGTATAGACCACTCCCTCCTCCTCCCCTCCCCTACCCATTTTTCATCGTTGTTAGTTTGGTTTGGGTACAAAAGGGTTGAGTTCGAAAATATATAGGGAATTCCTTTTTCTGAATTTTTATTTCCGCTGAGAGAATCGTAAAACAAACACGGCGCATAAGAATATAAAAAAAAAATCACTAAATAGAAACAATTGGATACGTGGTAGAAAGTATTTTCAAATTCCCAAATAGGGCTGTAAAAATAGAGGCAATTTACAGAAGCATAAACGCCCATTCCGGGGCTTTATAGTTTTTTGCCTAATCGAGTGTAACTAGGGTTTTTATTGCAGCCATGGCTTAGGGTAGGTAAAAAAAAAAAGAAATCAACATTATTAAAATTGCTGATTTTCTTTTTGTTGTTTTTTTTTCTTTCGTTTTTATGAACAACAAAGGTCGAACTAAAGGCACACAAAACTTTTGCATTGAACGATTGTTAAATTGCTTTAAAATAAACTCAATACTTAAATTTAGGGTAAAGCCTATTCTCATTTTGGTAAACAACATCCAATCCTATAAAAGTGCGAAGCTTTTAGTTTCATGAGACAAAAATGTAAACAAAACATAAAAGAGGGATGGAAGTAGGTCGTCGCTAGGAATTACCCTTCGAAGCACTTTTTACAACCTGCATCATATATAGGCAATTGATATGATCGCAAAAAATGTCTGTCTGAATGTCTGTCGGTATGTACCTGGACCTATAAGTCTAGGAAAATTAGACATATGTATATTTCGGAAAAATTATATACAGGGTTTTTATTTTTGAATCTGCTTATAGGTTGTGTTATAAACATTTTGTGGATTTTCCCCATCCATCTCAGCTGTGCTATACTTTAATCACACGAGGTCACGAGGTGGAAAAATATAAAAAATAAATTCGTTTTCTCATGAAACTTGGTAAAATTTTTTCAATTATCACGTGAATAAAGTATCAAAAGAGTCCATAAAAATATAAGTGTGAAAATATTGCTTGGGAAATGGGAAAACGGGAAAACGGGGAGCGGGTTAATGTTACAAAAAACCCTACAGCAACAGATTTATTGATAAAACTTTGCAAAAATATTTTATTTTCCATTAATATCTATGGTATAAGAGTGTTTGTTGAGGGAGGGGAGTTGGTAAGGGGGTATTCGAAACCGGAAAAAAATAATTTGAGGCATTAGTCACATATGACACATGATTTTAGGATATTTTTTAATGCTGGATCCAATAATAAAAAAATATTTTTTAAGAAAACACCTCCTGCTGCTTGGTGAATGGTTTTTCTTTTACACTGTATTCACCTTAACATTGAAAATTAAAATGATTTCAAAATAACAACAACAATGAATTTAATTTGATGAAGAAGACAGACAATAGTGCCTCATCATCTATCTTCTTTAAGGGATCTTATCTAATTCAAAAGATTTAATTAAAATATTTCAAACTTAACAAAAAGAACATTAAAATGACCTTCTGTCCGAACGTATTTAAGTCCTTGAAAAGAAAAAAAAAATATGAAAACACGCATACATATTTATGAAAAATAAGAAACTTTGGGTTTCCTTATGTAACACAGGTAACCTATACATCAGATTTTGGTATATAAATAAAACTCTGAAAATAGCTTCATTTTCTTTTTCACCTTAGTTTTCCTTGAAGAATCATAAATTTGGATTAATATCTTAATTTTGTTCGTCCTTGTTGTGCTTTCAAATAAAAAAAGTTCTGAAGTTTGTTTTTTTTTTTTTAACACTGTCGACCGCGTCCGATAATTGAAAGAACAAAAATAATAAATCCCACGTTTTTCGTAACACAAACGCACATGATGTTACCGACCCTCCATTAGCCAAATCAAATTCAAGTTCTATGTTTGCTGGTTTTATAAAAAATAAAAAAAAAAAAAAACCTTTGTCCAAATTACGCTAAAAACATCTCATTGGTTATTCTGAAAGCTTTCAGCGGGTCGTTGATGCTAACAAAAAGTAAGAAAAAAAATAAACAATAAATTTGAAATTCAATTTTGAAAAATTATGAACCAACTTAAAGAAATAAAAAGATTTTTCTAGAGCACGCGAATGAACTTGTATTAAACTTTTTACCCATCAACCCCCTAAAAATTAAATGAGAAATGAACTCGATTGCTAGAATAACCTCTTGTGGTTGAAAACAAATAAATGTAGCTGCACATTGAAGATATATGCTTTAAGTATTGAAATGCTAGCCGTGTTTTGTAAAAGTCTTAAGCAAATCAGCAAAATTTTTGTTATTATTTACGTTTTTATAATAATAATCGATTTCATTTAACACGAAACCAATACTTATACTCTAAAGCAAGGAAAAACAGAAGAATTTTTTACTCTCACCAAAAAAAAGGGGGTTTTGTCTGTAGGGTTAAGATGTCAATGCTTTAATTCGCTTTTTCTGTCAATTATTCTCTACAATAGAATCTTAATGTTATCTACCCTTTTATTGCTCGGGATTTTTGTACTCATCTATCATTAAGTGTTCGTTTTCTACAATTTGTCCAACGGGAAGGTAATACAAATAAAATAATGCCATAAAAACATTTTCATATAACATTGTGTTACCAAGTACATATATCGCTCTCAAACTTAACCCTAAAATGTGTTAGGTATTTCCAAATTTAACTCCACAAATTTTTTTGTAATGAATTCAACTCCTGCAGCAAAGAATAATTGATCATTCGGAGAGAATACACTTTTACATTTTCCATTTCATTGTCATCGTTTATTTCTCATGACAAAAGTTTTTTGATACAGTGTTTGAAAGTTGTCGGCTTTTTGCGACTTTGCGCTTTTTGAAACTTTTTCTTCTAGGCTGTAAATATCGAAATGACTTGGGCTATTTTCACTTGATGTAATTGTTTTCTCTCTCAGAGAGAGAGAGAAATCAGGGGTACAAATTTGTGCATTCTTCGTATGAAGTAAAAATCTATAATATAGGTACAGATACAGAAAGACAGAATGAGAACTGAGAGGTGAAACTTTTCCAACATTAATCTTTAGCCTTCGCCCCAAAAGTACAAAAAGTAAAAAGTACAAAACAAAGAAGAAATAAGTAACCCTGTGCAGAAAAAGGATGATGTAAGATTGTATATACATATATGGTATGGTATTGGAATGGGCATTTTTGTTTAAAAGTTAAATGAAGAAAGTTGAAATAATGTAAAAGATGCAAATGAACAAAAGTACCTATTTTTTTTGTGTGTGTTATTGTAATAAATCAATTTGGCCAGGATAATAAAACAAAGGACTTTTAGTCATAGTAACTATACTTTTGCTTGCTTGTGTATATGGGTGCATAATTAATGCATTTTTGTAGTTATAAGAAGAGAGAAAATTATTCAAAATCTTTTAGAAATAAAACATTTTCAAAAATGCTTAAAAATTCTCATCTTACATAATATTATATCCCCGTCAATATTAATTATTAATTATTTCAATTCGGAATCCTTTAGACCGACTGTCAAATTATTTTTAATTTGGTATTCAATAAGTCAACAATTTTAATAGCAAGCTGCATGCCACCACCTTTAAGGATTACTTACTTGTTTTTTGATGAGACGGTGGAAAATACTCAGCAAAATCTGAGATATAAAAATCTTTCAAGATAAATTTCTCTTTTATGGTTAATTTACAAATTATTTAAGAAGATTCTATTTTAAAGCATCTTCTTCGCGGTTGTCGACGGAAGGTGGAATATTTCTCCCTAAAAGTCAATAAAAATTGATGAGGTTTTTCAATAAAACCTCCAAATATATCCAAATGCATTTTTCGAAGTCACCCAAGCCTTCCTTAAGCTATCAAATTTTTGACAATTTTTTGCAGTATTAACCACTATGTACCACTATGTACCTAGTACCTACATAACTAACGTACGGATATAAATTTGAAGGCTCACCATAAAACTAAGAGCACTGTGGAGTATGCTACTTCCCAAAAGTACCAATTTCTACCAACTTAAATCCAAAGTTATGTCAAAGTTCATATTAAAAAAATTAAATTCGAATAAAAAAGGTAGGTAGTTTTGAAAAAAAAAGAAAGTGCAGACATGAACAAAAATGAAAACAATCATGATATTAATATGTGTACTGTGAACAAAGAGCCTATACAACAGCATTACTCAAATTTCACTATTGAGCCGAAAGTGCTCCTCTTCAAATCTGGAAGATTTAACTTTCAAATTTATTTCGTTATTCTAATAGATTTGAAATTAATATCGATAAATCTTCCTAGGACCAATAATTTGACAATTCGAACAAACCTACTACAAAACTGGAAAGGTCAGCAAATAATTCCTTCACACATCTATTTCCACATTTCGCTAAGCACAGTATTCCAAACTCGAAATACCTACAAACTATAATATTCGAGAATCGATGTGTTTTTTCATCGTTTGACATGAACGAACAAACTTTCTATCTCAATTCCACTTCATAAGAAAAAATGAAACAGCATTTGTATTTTAAAAGTTAGGTTGGTACTGTCAAAGTAAATCTTTAATCTACTCTTTAATTCTTTTGTGCAGTGCATACATTACCTAGCATTTATTAACTCTGTTAACGTAGTATTAATAATAAGCATTTTCCTAGGGATAGTCACGGGACGCAACCCGACGAGATATATTTGTAGGTTTCGTTTCGTTCAAGTCAAAATCTAAAAATGCCAGTATCATCTCAATATCGTATAACTGGGTCTCATATTTGTCATGTCGTGGTTTCCTGTATTTTTTACAATAAAATATCGAACTAGAGTTTAAATAGGAGCTCCTAAATATGTATTTACAATTAACATTGAAAATTGAATTTTATTATTTAAAATAATGCAATATGTACATATTTGAGGTCATCAAAATCGCTGAGTCTTTCGGCAAAAAACATATTCTCATCAAGGATTCTTTTAATGTACAAGTTTAGTATCTGTTCTCCAAGACTAAGACTCTTCTCATCTAGTGGCCTGGTTTAATTTTCCCATTGAGTTTTTGAACAATTAAATAAATCCAGGGGTTATTCTAATTGGAACACACAAGTTTCTAGTCAAATTGGAAGTCTAAAAATAACCCCTCAAAGATATGCAATACAAAACACTCTTTGTGATAATGATCATGTATCCCCAAAAGTATGTGACATAATTCTGCATCTTATAGTTATTATGCGATAAGTACGCAATTTATGGTCTAATGACTTCAACTAGGGCCATTTACATACAATTTTCTTATACTAATCCTAATTTCGAAAGCTTCTAGAGATCCAGCGTTTTATTATAGCTTTAAATATATACCAACAAAAAAAAAAGTTTGTACAAATCCAAAATTTTATTGATGTGAGATTATTATCTCTGCTAGCTATACGTAAACATGGGGATGAACTATCAAATATTTTATCGCTTTAACAAAATCAATTCATAATCATAAAGGAGAGATTATGCATATAAATCAAGCGTGAATAACACAAACATTATAAATATCTCTGATTTATATTTTGCCGATTTGCCACACTGAGAGCTTTTTCTGCGGCACTCATGATAGATCCTTATTTTTGTTTGTGTGAATGTGAATGTGTGTGTGTTAAAAGTGTTTTTGAAGAAAAGCGCGTAAATAATAAATGAATTATGACTTTTATTGTATAACTAAGTGAGGGGGTTTGGTTTTTATTTTTCAAACAAACTCATACACACATAAAACAGAACTTAGTAATAATATTCCACCCTAATGAGTTGGGCATAAGAGCGAGTATTTTTAGTGATTTTATCAGTGAGTGGAAAAATTGCTAAATAAACGCGTAATAAATTATTAATTTCTTTTGTACTTTGCAAAGTTTTTTTTCATATTTTTTTTTTTTTTTTTGAAACGTTTGCAGAATTTATTACAAACTTTGTAGTGTTCGTTGGCGATAAAGTGATAAATGCGGAATTATATAAGATTGATATTTATTTTTATTTAAAGACTTTTCAAATATATTTATTTTATCTTTATAGAAAAGTAACTTGCCTCCTGAAATATTTAATGTAGATAAAGACCACTCATAAATTCCCTTATTTCCATTAATGTCCCAAATCTCAACCCCCTCCCCCTTCCACCCCCTCTAATAAGAGTTAAGAGGCTTTCCATAAATAATACCTACTAACATTCTTCTCATCAGTGTTTTTTTTTATTTTTGGTATTACCTAAAAAGAATCGGAATTATATATATATAGTAAATCTATTCAGATGAAAGAAAATCCCTATCGAACAATTTTCAATTATTCTGAACAAACGATAAGCCGCTTAAAAAAAGGATATGTTAACATACATATATGTATATCCTGGAAATTCATCATTCATCAGCCTTAGATGTCGCTTTTATTTTTGCGTTCTATTATGTATGCTTCATTTTGTCTCACAGAATAGGACCAAAATATATATGGATACACAAATATATGTGCAAGTATACCGTAATCGGATCGAAGGATTGTATCGGATAAACTGCACATGTATATAATGTACATATTATAAAGGAGAACAGGTACACACCCTCGCTCGGGCGGTCTTTGATGTACCTCTCTACCTAACCGGTGTATATCCTCTTGAACTGAACACACACACATGCATTTTGAATCCATCTAAATAATATCATCAATCAAAATCAATTTTCATGTCCTCGACGAAAAGGAAGAAAAATAAAACGAAAAAATCTCTTTATCCTGAGTTTCGATTAAAATTAACGCCCAGGATGCTCTTGCTTGAATTTATTTATAGGCCGAGGACATTTTTTTTCCATTCTCTACCGCTTTCGGGCTGAGCATCACATCGTTAATAACAATTTAATGCCCTTATGCCAGTGAGTGAGTGAGTGAGTAAGTGAGGAGGGTTGAAAACATAACGGCGGCGGCGGCGTCAAGACTATACTGTTAATAATAAATTCGTTTATTTAACGCCAAAAGGATAACGGAAATCCTTTTACGTAGGACAAATTAATCCTTTGGCTTAGTCCAAAATAGGCCTTACAGCAACTCTTTCTCAAAATGAAAACCAAAGTTGAGAACCTCATTTCGGTTCGGTGTCGTAACGGAGAGCTATAGCAGCCAAACCAGCTTATATTCTTCTTCTGCTTGATGCATAACATTTACAATGAACTATGAAATCTTAATTAATTATTTAAGGTCCTCGAGTAAAAGGGACTTTCATCGCAATTCACAACAACAAAAATATCAATAAATGACGTAGACGAAATAATCCTATTCTGGGATGGTTTTGAGGTAAAAGTGTGTATAGATGTAGATACTCGCACTTCCTACCTACTACCTACATATATATAAAGATAAAACTATGTGATGGGTTTTGAATAACTAAATTAACTTCCTGTCAAAAGTCTGTAAAGGGTTTAGAACTGAGTAGTGTAGTGAGTATCAGGGAGGAACAAACAAAAAAAACAACAAGAGTTTATAAAGTTTTTTATTTTTTGTATAAAAGTTAATCTTTTACTATGGAGAAACTTTTCAAAATGGGTTTTCAGGTTTTCGTTTTTATATTTTTTGCCATCAGAAGGCGGGGAAAGGGAAAATATTATATTTAAGGAAGTGATGCGGTTGAAGGCATGATGGGTCTTTTTAGAGTGCCAACCTAAGGCTTTAATATGATTTGGGATGACATGTCCGCAAATAATCAATATTGTTGAGGGATGTAGGACCATAGGTAGGTACAAGTTATAAGGCAAAATATATAGGCTGACCTTTAACTTTATCTCTCTTGGGAATGAGACAAAAAGGGGATATCTATTGGGAACACGTACCTATATTTCGAATGAAACTCAGCACAACTTAGGTTCTTATTTAATTTCTTTCTTGTTGATGAAATGATATAAAATTGAGTTAATAGAAAATTTTATAATTAAATATTTGATAGGGAACTGCAAAGCTTTTGAAGCAACAAATAAAATCTGGATTTAGTGTTCAAAACTTTGCAAATAAATAAAGTGTTTTTTGGGGCCACACCCTCTTTAACTTTAGTAGGTTAAAAGTAAAAATTAGGTTTGAAGATTTTAAGAGAAGTTAATCATAGGTTGAAAAAACGTCAACATTATATTTCCTCAATTTGAATTTTTGTGACAAAAACCTGAGATTCAGTATTATTTCAATTAATATAGATATGACATGTGCGTAAATTAAACAAAATCCGTGGAGTCGTTTTACAGAATTTTTGAGAAGAAAAAACCGTTGTATGGCAGCTATAGCTCAAATTCCAGTGCATGGGCAGACACACATCTTCGAATTTCTTTATTATCGTAATAATGAATTTTTTATTATTACTAAATGCCTATGCTTTCCCTAAAAATATTTTCTCGCTTAGAATTTCGGATTGGGTAGAATTTTGTGCTAAATTTCTTTCAAGGATACATGCAAACTTCTAACTAGACTTCAATCTTTTAAATAAATAGAAAATCGTATCGAAATAATTAATTAAATAAAACATTCTCCTCTCAATTTATTGCAAAAGTCACACAAATATCCTTTTACTCTAATTTAATTTTAACAAAAAAAAACATTCATTTGTCACGAAGGATATCTACGAGCATTTGCATTCGATTTTGATAGATTTCTCTTTCGCAAATTATAAAATTTCTTCTTGTAAAGGTTATAAGGAAGAATCTAACTATAGAATAAAAAGTTGTACAAAAACTACAATCAAATAACATTCAACTCATCATAAACTCTTACTATTCTATTTCTATACACATACAAATAGAAAAAGGAGCAAAAACGTTCTAAAAGGAGGAGGAAACCTCCAAATTTGTCTCCTCGTCTTTCATTTCGTATATTTCAAAATAGTTGATTTTATTCATTTGATTTGCATCTGCAGCAGTCATAGGAATGAATTTAATGACACAAACACACACACATACGGTGGTGCCCAGAGTTGGTATCACAAAAAGGATCTATTAAGTTAAGGGACCACAACAGACTCAAATATATAACGCCTGCATCCCATTTCTACATATGCTTGCAATTTTCAAAGTAAATTGCATTGTGGGTGGAAAATAGCGTTTACCCTTTTGAGCAAAATATACATACCTACGTACCCAAAATATGAGACTCTCCTTTATATTGAATGACCCTGGATCCTGCAAAAATACGTACAAGCACCAATATATGATTGGAGAAATGAATTATCAGGAAAACCAACTCAGCTTTTGTTATGGGCAGCAGCTTTGCAAGGAGCACATATTTTCAAGGCAAAACAGGACAGTCAGAATCTTCCTTTTGCCCAATGCCCACATATACATTCATATATAGAGGGAATCAAAAAACTGCCGAGATTAAATTTTGAATCACTTTTGTTTTCTGTCTTTATTTCTTTCGGTTGTTTATCCTCTGTTTGCTGTTTGGTGACACAGCAGCAGCAGCAGCAGCAGCATCAGCAGATAGGCTAGGCTATACGGCTTGAAAATAAAAATACTTTTCGACATACACGAGCTGGAACAAAAGGGGACTTAGTGGAAGGTATGATAGATATTCGAAGAGAAGCATATGAGATAAATAGCCTTTGATTGCAGGCAGCTCCACAATCTCTATAATCGCACACATATAAAATTCGAAAAGGGACATCGGTCGGGTGCATACGGAGGTTTAGAATTTCCGAAAAATTTCGATTGAAAATAGGTTTTCCTGGCAACCGGGCAATATACTGACCGGATTGGTAATAGGTGCGGATTTAGGGTCAAAAGGCCATGGGCACACATAAAATGAGGACCAGAAGAAAAACTTGAAATATCTATCTTTCACGGAACTTTGCAATAAGTTTTATTCTTTCAATATTTCTTAAATATTGTAACCTTTTGACATCGCCCCTTCAAAAAAAAATGTGTGGGTATTTATAATTCTTTAAAGAGAAAGAATTTATTTTTATAAGTCTCTACTTTCACAATCTTCGATACTAACAGAAAAAGATTGTACTGGGTGATTGTGAAAAAGTAAATCCAGTCCTGGAATTTTGGCAGAGCTATGAGCTGAACTGCTTATCGACAAAGGATTTCCGTGTCCTGGATGAAGTTGCGTGAGTGTAAAAAAAGAAATAAACACATAGATCCGCAAATATATCGCTGTCCATGTTTTGTCAACGGGCGGTGGCATTGGCAGCAGGATAAAAACCAAGCCTTGAACTGCTTGGATATAGGATATATATAAAGTGAGAGATTCTGACAAAATGAATTTAAATAAAACTCAATCGGATTCACAATCGGAAATTGACATTTTCCAGCTGTGCGCCAGGCGGACTTAGTCCGTATGACTTTTTTTATTGCAAATAAATACACATTCTCTGGATGTGTCGGGTCGTCATCAATTTTGTATCCTTTCATTTTGTTGTTGTTTTTATTATTGTCATCGCGTCCTGCCTGTGATGGCAACTGATTCTCGCACAGTGATGTCCTGTTTATGTTAATACTTGTGCTCACTATAATGTGGAGTCAGTGCGAATTTATTGCTTTAAAATGGCATTTTTTCGAAAGGATTATAGGCTGGGATCGCTTTTGAATTCATCAATATTAATAGAAGAGAGGCCACGAGTGTAATCCATCACTGTCATTGTGGGGTTTGATGGAGGTTGATATAGTAGTTGTTGCCCACTTACAGTAAAGGTCAGTCAGATGATATGGGAAGAGATTTTTTTTAACCCTTTCTAACGGGTTTTTTATATGCACATCAGCTAAACGGCGGCGTTTTAAAAATAAAACTTAAAAAAAAAATACACCAACGAATTTGTGACTACATTTTGTTTACCCACCACCACCACTACCATCAACATTTGAAGGAAACAAAATATTAGGCTTTCATGCCAAGGACATTGTTTCAAAGTCAGGGAAGAAATCAGGCGTCTTCGTCGATGGCGTCGTCAAGCTCGAAATGGTAAGCTGTCGTCAATAGCTCATCAATCTAATCTATTGTCTATTAGAAGGTTAGGGAGAATGATTTTCCTGCCATTTCTAACGGTTCACGCTTGATCTACTCGCCCTGTATCTGTAATAATAAATATTGCGCGCTATTTCCCTTATTCACCTCCCATCAGGATAAAAACATTTTATATACGAACTGACGTATTTATTATTATTATTTTTTTTTCTTCTTCATTCCACTCATTGAAATGTGTGTAATGTGTATGGTATTGTAGCAGCAGAGGATTAAAAGTCATTTACTTAATGTGTAGTATTTCCTTTTTGTTATTGCTGATCTATAATATATAGGCATGTATGTGTGTATATGGGGAATTGTTTGTGTTGTTCTTCTTGTCAATATCTTGGAATGTGTTTGTTTTGGATTTTAGGAAATGTTAGCGATAAGAAGAACGTGAAAGTAGTTTGGGACAGGATGTCTATAAAATATGGAGCAGGAGCAATGGAGACATTTAAATCCCATTGCAATGTCATTAATATTATGCCACAATGGCTGTCATAGAATGATATTGATTTTGATGATGTTTACTGTTTTTCAACTTTTTAGAATGTTTGTACCTAGGTGTATATTCTATATTACGTAATTAAAGTGCTATCAACTTATACGAAACATAATTTTATTAGCGCAAATGTTTTATATTAAAATTCCATTACATTTTTGTTACAGATTAAACCTTGACTTGAACATTGCCTTTTTTGCTTTTACACATACCTGGCAATACAATTTTTATTTCTTACATTGATTTGGAACATATTCCTACTTTATTCAGCAAATGTACACTATGGCGTATACTTGTTTTTTTTTAATCTTTTTTTCTTTTTTTTTAATTTTTTTAATGTAAGGAAAAACAACACCAGATAAGGCGTTCGCCAGATTAAGTATCCATACTTATAACAGAACTTCTGAAGTTGATTGGGTCATGAATGAAAGATTTAAATCCCTAAAGTTTAATTAGTGAAATTTTTGTTTTGGCAAAACTGCAGTTCTGACTATTTCACTTGAGGATTAATAAAAGGAAACATCAAGTATAAGGCCACTACCACCGATGACCAGAAGACGAAAACTGTTCTTTCATGTATTGAGTTCTATACAAGTTAGGTCTATAGTGGGTTCATAAGATGAGAGTGAAATTTTAGCTTGAGAAGAGTATTTTTCAATGAGAGATTCATTAAAAAGAAAGAATTGATATTGCACTGACATTATTTAATACATATGTATTAAAAATATTAAGATAAATCGACATCCAAAACATAGTAAAGTCGTATAATAAATAAATAATATATTTGAATCCCCTATTTGGGTTTTCATCAGTTTTATCAGAAAGCTCAACCATTACTCATGGTCCACAGAGCGAAACCTTTTCATTGCACTTTTGCACTTCCAAACAAAATATCTCTTTGATTCCCAAGAGTTAAATACATTATCAACTATCTATACAGTTGTTTTTGTTATAGAGAGCTTCTGTATCTTGAAAAACAAAAATTGCAAAACGGGTGTGAACTCTGAGCTAGAACTAAAAATCATCTATTTTTCATAAGGTATTCATCAGTTATTTCAAAGCAGACATATGGACATTTTGCCGTTTACCCTATCACACACATAATACATACATGTGCAATGTGCATCTACTTCCATAACATGACAAAAGAATGAGATTTATGAACTCGCAAAAATATTTTCGTATTTCTTTTACATCAAACTGTAAACGAATGAAGGATATTCGTTTCAAAATATATAAAAGTTTCAAAATTTGAAGGGAAAAATGCAAATGTATGAAATATTAATGAATTTCACTCGGAGTCAACAAGAAAAATTGCATAAAAACTGAAGTTTTGCGCTGCGGTGGGTCCGTTCCTTATGATGTTAAAGCTTGAAAGGAGGGAGTATTTCCAATGCTATGAACAACAAGTGCGACAGAGCATCGCTGTATTTTATGCACTTTTTTAAAATTATATCTTGAGTTGGAAGAGGTTCAAATATAAAAAGTCCTTCTCAAAGAAAATGGCGAAAGACTGGCATTACTAATGGTGGAAATCCATAAAAAGGATCTCAAATACCGATTCCATGTGCCAACTGTATGTAAGTATCCAGAGATCCTGATATCCTGCCATATTTTAACTCCAACGCTTTGTTTCAACTGTCTTGCAGGTTTAACATATCCCACATATGGGTCTGTTTCTGCTGAATGGGTAAAAGGAAACCAGGACACCATATCATTTCACTCAAATGGTAAATATATTTTATGTGTTTGTAAATATGTATGAACAAATATTAAAGCAATCAAATCAATCATACACAAAACGAAAGCGTCGCCGTTTAAAAACGTTTATTTTTGAAAAAGGACTTTTTTATTTCGACAAATGACATTCCGCATCAGCAGGAGTGAATTTTATTGATAAAATTATTTTTTTCTCTTTCTTGACGCATGTTAGTAGTAATTTATTCCACGAGAACACGGTCGCACACATGATGCGATCATCGCACAGGTATGAGTTATTGAGTAGAAAAGTGCCTTTTTTTCTTATTTTTATTTCTTATTTAAAAACATTTATTATATCCTTTTTTCGATTTGTTTTTATTTTACTGCTATTTCATTTGCACAGGAAGATTATGCACATGTTCCTTCCGAATCCATCAACTTGAATCACATGGCATATCCCTTAAGGATCGATTTACGTTCAATATTAATATGGATTGATGTCGGTAGATTGGCCAGCCGGAATCAGAATACTCGTAACTTCGTCTCCGAAAGTCTCTTCTCAATTTGTTTTGCGATAAGGGAAAGGATATGTTTTTAAATCATTTTCTCATTGAAATTCCATTTCATTATATTTAATGTGGCATTGGTTTACATTTTTGGTCGTTGGATGGATGGATGGGTGGTATGAGGGTTACAAAAATATCATCGTTGGTTGGGATATTGGAGTCTTTTTCTTCTTCTTATTGTATCAAGATTTTAAAATGGAGGCAACGGGGGCGGTGGTGTTGGGTCTATCTATTGGGTTTATTTTTGTTGGGGATTTAAATATCTTATGCTAAATTACACATGAGCCAAATTATTTTTTTTTCTTTCTTTATCATCATTTTCCCCAGCTGTCGTAACATGAGGTCGATAAGCCTTGAGATGATTTGATGAATGCATAAAAAGGAAGTAATTCCTGTAAATTAGGTTTTTTGGCAGTACCTACTATATATGCTCGTAGCAGCTGTGTAAGTACTTGGTAATTTAAAATTTCGATTTATTTTTGAATTTAACATGAAATCAATGAAATTTTCTAGGGTTTTCTTTTTTTTTTTGAGGATTGTTGGTTTTATTTTTAGGTTTTGTCGATGAGAATTTATTAATGGCTTGATAGAGGAAAGTTTTGTTGAATTTGTGGTTGACCTCTGAAATTATTTTTGGGGAAAATCCATTAAGAGAATCATGCATAAAATATTATGTGGAAGTAGTTTTCCGAAATCAAAGAATCTACTTTCGTTTTTATTGAGAAAGTTAGTTGTTTTTTTTGTGTTTATTTGTTTTAATGAATAACTCAAGTTACGAGTAATTTTGTATCCATGTCGACCTTTAGGTTGAAAGAAATCTTGGGTTTTTCTATTGAGACGCACTTATTTAAGATTAAATATTCGCAAGCAATTAAAGATCAAAGTTTTTAACACAAATGCGTGTTTTATTTTCAAAAACCTGTTAAACCCACAAATGCAAATGTAAGAAGATAAAAATGCAGGGCCCAAGTGGTCTGAAAAACTAATGTGACATTAGCGACTA
This sequence comes from Epistrophe eligans, assembly GCA_951394125.1. Classification (NCBI taxonomy): domain Eukaryota; kingdom Metazoa; phylum Arthropoda; class Insecta; order Diptera; family Syrphidae; genus Epistrophe; species Epistrophe eligans. The sequence goes on from OX596031.1 coordinate 2,103,385, forward strand.
GAGTCCCTAGGTTATAGATACACGTATCTATGAAATTCTTTGAATTGCGTTGACTCAATAAAAAATTCGTTTGCCAAATAAAAGTCCATTCATATAAAGTCCATTCATAATAAGTCAATTCATATTCTACCCTTCACGCTGAAGCAAATAGTTTATTTTGATGAACTAATTCAAAATTTCATGAAAAGTAAATAATTTACTTTAATTTAATGAAAAAATTCATTTAATAAATAAAATTTTTCTTTGTTTAATTTAAAATTAATAAACTTAAAAAAAAAAACATTATTTAAAAACGAATTTAAATGATGTTGATACTAGTATCTCACTTTTGAGATTAAATTTCGACTTTTCAATATTTTATAACCAAGTGAAGTTCTTGTCGCTGACTGTAAACAATTCAATCGGCTTCAATAAGCGTTGCCGAAGTGGCTCGATCGTGCTTTTCTGACACAAAAATTTTACCGTGGCACGTTCGCACGAAAAAGTTCAATATGGCACGCTCTTCTTATTTCAATTTTTCGCACCCAATAAAGCGAATTTTGAAGAACTTTTAAAAAAATGGAGTAAAAAATTCATAGAAACTCTTATTTTCTTCTATCTAATACACCAATTACTTCTTGTAATTTTTTGTTGTATTTCACCCACAGTATTATTTTACAATAATATAGGAACTTGCTTCTTTTTATACAAAACGAAAATGCAACGTTTTTTCAGAAAATGGCATGGTTTGGCACGGAAATTTGTTTTTTGGGCGGCAACGCTGGTTTCAATAAGAAACTAGACTTCATCATAATAAACATTGAGTTTTGTAGGTACAGAAAAAAATGATTTTTGCGTCAAAAAAAGACAGAACTTGATTTTCAAGAAATTGATGTTTTTTTTATATTTTTAATACAAAAATACATTATTGTTTCATTTTCAAAAAAAAAAAAAAAATATAAATAAATAAAATAGCTTAACAGAAAACAGTCTTAATATATACATACAAGTAGGTCATAATTTTTAGTGATAATATATCCTAATCTTATTAAAATATTAAACAAAATAAAAAAAATGCTTATAATCTAGTTCCTGATCTTATGACTATTTCTGACAGAGGTCTTTTGTTCGGAATGTTTTAGAGTTCAGAACCCATTTTATGGAATTTCCTTACTTCTCCTCCAAGTCCTCTTTGTAGAGTTCTTTGAAAATTAATTTTTGTATCTTGGTACGGATTCGTAATTTTTGGGCTGAATTAAGTTGCTTCATATAAGGATGTAAGCTCAATAAATAATGATAATCATCATCTTCAGGAACTGCTGAGTTTTCCATTGTCGATGAACCATTAAAGTTGCTGTCCTCGGAGAGACGTTGTCGTTTTAATTTTAAAGATGGGATATTGATATTACTATTTGAAAATGATGATGATTTTTCATTGTAGAGGCTGGTACTGTCAGATATACTATTGAAGGAGGTATGTTGTTGAGGGGAACGTTTTTTGGCTGTATATTCTGGACGTTTGTTTGCTAGAGGTTTGGGATCTTCTAACTCATCTTCGTCTACATCATCTTCGTCGAATTCTTCATCACTATCTGGAATGCGAATGAGACCATTTGTAAGGTCTGGTTCGACAAGGGTCTGTTCGTAGTCCTGAGGGTTAGATTGGTTGAAGTAAAACATTGTATCTTGTTCGGTCTTTGGTAGACGATGGCGCATGTGTTCAGCTAAATTGAAAAAGAGAACAAAATTTAAACTTGTATTAGTTTTTAGGTCTTTTTTTATTATAATGTAGGTATGTATGAGCTTATAAAGTTCTGGTAACATCATATTTAGGATTATTACATATAAGTTATAACAATAAGATAAAAGCGAATACACTGATTTCCTGTTGCTGCGCTCTATAAAAATACGTTAAAGGGAGAAAATCCCTCATGATAAAATTAAGATTCACAAAATCTATATATCCATTTTGCTTGGTTCTAGTGATGTGCCCATCTATACATAATCAATTTGATATTCTTGAAATTTTTTGAATTATAAATTATAATAAATGAGAACCTGGCGAACTATAGTGGACCTATTCCATTATTCTTTTGATTAGGATTCGAATATATTGAATAAAAAAGGTCACGAAAAAGGAATAGTTAAGATTTTTTTTTAAATTAAAACAAAGAATGTCTTTAATGTTTGTTAAAAAATAGTTTTTTTTTTAATTTTAGAATGAAATATCATGTTTTTCTACAAAGTTGAATCTTTTACGAGATGTGTGGGGATACCTACCCAAAAAATTATACAATTTTCTCAAAATCTTAAAACTTTACTTCAAAATAAGGTTTATATTCTTAAAAACATAATTATACTTTCCCAAATTCAAATGTGCCATGCGGATATACGTACTATTTTTGTACTAAGAATATACTAAGTTACTATAAAATATAAAATGAATTCCGTCAAAAAAAAGTAGGTAATTAAAAATTTGATTTTTCCTTCACCTCCCTATAATTTTAATAAAAAAAAATTAACCCTTCTATTTCTCCTCAATATCTTTTATGTTATAATTAAGATAACGGGAATCTCCCATTGAAGGTGGCGATCCCCAAACCACCGACCTGTAATTTGTTTTTTTTTTTTATTTTGATCGATGTTTCAATTACCTAGGTACCTAAGTAACAATCAAGTTTGTGAATTGCCATTATAGTCTTCAATTCACGAATATGAATAAATAATACGTTTCTGTGTGATTAAGATTTTCAATTTGTTTAGAAGATACAAATTAAAAAAACACCCAAAATGCACACACAAAAATCCCAGTGATGTAACTAATACGCTGAAGATATAAACAAAATATTTTTTTTTTCCTTTGAACTAGGTGGACTCATAATACATATTGTATTGTATTGTATGTATATCAATTTTATGCCAAAATACCTGACCTAATAAGCAATATTTGGCCGATGGGCGATGATTACTGACTCACGAAGTGACGTATAGATTACGTCTGGAAGGAGGTATATACACATGTATGTACGTATTTTATATCTAAAGAACTTTGCTTACAGTTATACACTTAAAATATTTTGATTTTGTGTCCTAACTTCGTTGAACACACAGGTTTTAATAACAGATACCTACTTATGTTAATCAATTTCATCAAATTAACTGTAAATAATAAGATACTTAGTTGTCCATCTTATCCATATTATTATTATTATTCATTTCCCAGAATCCATATTTTAATTATTTTACACTCACATCATCTAATTCTTGAAAAACCAAATTAAATTTTATTGACTCAATAAATACTTAAATACACTTTAATTAAATCAAAAAAAATTTTCCCACGATATTTTACTCAATACCAGCTGATATCACTCGGGTACTCACTCAATGTCAATATCAGCAATATTCTGTTATTCCCATCACTAATCCACTTTTATAACTATAGATAGGTATGTATGTAACTACACAATCGAATACATCAACAAATACCAACCACCCTTATTTGCAAAGCACCCTGTTTAATACACAAAACAAAGTATACCGACATACCTACATTTAAACATTGTAAATATAAAAAGAACTCGTATATATACTCACTCAAAAACAACAGCGCATAGTAATGGATCCACTTGGACTCATGTTCAGCTGGTTGGATCAGGAAATCTCCATTATCCCCCCTTGGTATCCGCTTGTATTCCACTCGAAAATTGTCACGCAAGCCTTTCCATTTCGCCTTCAGTACAACTTCTGTTAATAAAAAAGAAAAATAAATAAAAAAAAAAAACAAAATAAATAGAAGCCAAAACAAAAATAAGTAATAAAAAGTAAGTAAGCAATATAATGAATGACAAAGTGAAGAACTGACTGACTCACTGATGAGCCAGCAATTCACCACCATTAGCCAAGCTAAACATAAACAGAGAGATCAACCTACTTGGCAACTGATGAATGGATGATAACTCTTCCCACATCTGCTCGAGAAACGGCTTGTTGCAGTGATAATTACGATTCCATATCGCCGGTCGATTTTCCACATCTTTGATAAATTTTTCCACGTTCAGCACAATCGATGAGTTTCCTTTGAGTGCCATGTTGTTTGTTTGTTTGTATATTTTTTGTTGCTATCGAAGAAACTTGTAAAAGCTAAGACTCACAAAGTCACAACTCGCTTCAGCTTACAGCTTTTGCTTGATGATAAATGCCGGCCGGCGGTGGTTGTTGCGCGCTCGCGACACTCCAATGAATGATTGAGAACGTTCAGCTTCGGCAAGAGTGTTCTCCACTTTTTGTTGATACACCACAACGCTCGTCGTAGCTGTATGCGTAGCGTATTACGAGCCTATGTATTCGACCTTTCTGTGTGTCTCCTTAGGGGCAGCAGAGCACAGCACGTCACAGCAATGGTAACCAGCAGCAGGAAATGCCGAAAGCCGAACCGAAGTCGATTGCCCAGCTACGAAAAACCCAAAAGCAAAAGCAACCACCACCAACGGTGTTCGAGAGTTCGAGTGTCAGCTGGCTGGCTGGCAAGGAATTCAATGGATGGTGGTCTCACTCCCGGCGGCGTCGTTTGTTTGTGTATGTGTGTGTGTGTGTGTGTGTCAATGCCTCCCGGTCCGTTATTGCTTCTTCTTCGGGCTGACTTGGCCTTCTGTCGTTTACTTGTTTTTTTCAACGTTCTTTTTTTTGGGACTCACTGAGACTGACTGACAGTCAGTCAGGCGGCAAACGAAGAAGAACAGGAAGAACAATCAGACAGTAGTACAACAACAAAAGCACTAAGATGTGAGGGCGATAAAATAGGGCACAAAAGACACAAACAGATTTTATTCTCGGTATAACCTTCTCTGGCAGAGAGTCCACGCTCAACTGAACGTTTCAGCGTTGGCAAGCAAGCTATGCAGCAGCAGACGAGCCCAGCTAGAGCACAGTCATCATCGTCATCATCCAGTTCCATAGAAGTATCTACAAAATACAAAAAAAAAAAAAAAACACCACAACCCAAACCAAAGCAGCAGCAGAGCGTGCGACATACATACAGTTCGTGGACACCTCAGCTCAGAGCTCACAGCTGCTGCTGGTGCTGGTGCTGGTTTCTGGTGGTTGCTGTTGCTGCCTTGCTGGGGCTGGCATGGCACTACAGCACCAGAGGAGCAGAAGCAGAGACCAGAGCAAAGCAGGGAAAAGCCAAGCGCACTAAAAACAACAACAATGAACGAAGACGACTATGAAACGAGCAAGCAGCTGCTTGGCTGCGGGTTCGGGTTGGTGAATTCTCATTTCCAGCCGTCCATAGCCGAAACACGCTTTGCTTTTGGGTACATACTCGCTCTTTCCTTTTATTTTTGTTGTATTTTGTTCTCGTTTATGTTTTGTCTGTGTATAGGTTTTTCATCTGTTCAAAAACACAGTAGAGTTGGGAATATAGCAAGTACATAATACAGTGGTGTTGGAAGAAAATGGTTCATTGTCCATTTAACTTTAGTATAGGTACGTAGCAATATTTTATTTAGCTGATAAGAATTTTTCTTTCTTCAAGTGCAATTGAAAGAAACAAGACGCATTTTAAAATTTGCAATACTTCATTGTAAGAAATAATTTAAAATACATTTTGTAATTGAACTGCACATCAGTGTTGTTCGAATTTTTTACATTACGTTTTTTCAATAGTTTTTTACGTCTTTTACGTTAGTTTTTTACCTGCTCTATTTTTACTATGCTTATGTAAAATACGTAAAAAAGGTAAAAAGTAAAAATAAAAACGTGGAACTGTTCTGTCGATGTCAATAATTGAATTTGATCTCAAAGTACTGGTTCAATCATGTAATAACATAATAATACACATAATACACAATTCATCACATGGCACTTGTAACGACTGAAAAGTTTTGTTTATTAATTTAGATTTTGACAGATATGACAATGTCTCTCATTTTCTCCCTTTTTTCTCAGTAATTTAGTTTATTTACCATTTTTACGAGTTTTTTACGGGTTTTTTACATTTATTTACGCATTTTTTACCTACTTTAACGTAGAAAAGGTAAAAAATAGTTTTTTACATAGATTTGAACATTACTGCTGCACATTTTATAAAAAATCTTAAAAAGTCCATGTGGTATATTTCTTCTTCGCACTACTGTTGAATATCTGTTTTGCGCCCTATTTTATAAACTACACCAGCTATATGATGGTTCTGGTTGTGGAAGATTGAATTGAATCGACATCAATACCGACAACCGGCAGCCGGCAGCGGCAGCGGCAGCGGTAGACAGACAAGTAGACGGACAGACATAAGGTATAAAGGGCATATATCAAAATTCGAAAAAGAATGGAAAACAGGTAAAAATGACACACAAACAGTAACATATATGTAAAGAACATTATATGACGGTAGAGTATATTATATGTGGCACCTCGATATACATATGTATGTAGGAACTAACTTACATATCTATCTACATAAGTTTTCAATTCCATGAAAAAGAACCTCAACGTTTTCAACCATGAACCATCATCATCAGCTATCGCTCTGCTATGCGTATCCCACAGATATCTACACTCCACCACTGCTCGCTTAAAATTTTGTTGGTAGACGTAGACATAGCTCTCTCTTGAAAAACTCAAACGCTCTCTGTCTCTGGATTTTATTCCATCTGAGCATGGTATACTGTACAGATACATTTTGGTATACGAACTTCAGATACAAATACATTCATCCATCTACATAGCCAAGTTTCACATAGCTGGGCGTGGAGGGAGCACACAGCGCTTGGAACCAGCAAAATCAGGCTGATATCATCATCATCATCATAATCTTCGTCAGCTAACAGCAACACCAAAAACAAATATCCAGCCATATAACCATCGAAATATCGCCGGACGCGCCACAGCTGAGTGACAATAATTTGAAGTTTTTTTGTTTTTTTTTTTTGGAAAGAACCAACTGAATAAAAGAACTAGGTAATCTGGGGGACCGAAGGGTAAACGGCAGCCAAAAGACTCAACCACTGTCAGTCGGACGATGAAGGAGAAAAAGGTACAAAAATATTCGACTCGACGTTGACGAAGAAAAAGCTGAAGAAATCTCCAACTGTGGCTGGGTCACTCTTTTAGCAGTAAGCTGCTGCTGCTATATAGCTGTACTATGTTTGCCATACTCTGTTGTTGGCCATGGGGATTTATAAAACGTCTCCCCGCCTGCCTTGGGGGAAGAACTGATGAACAGGGGAATAGCGTGTTGCGACAACAACGTCGTCGGACAGTCCCAGGGATGAAGAGAGTGTCAGAGTATAAAGCAGTGTAGAATATTAAGGCCATATAACTACTTTGGTTAGCTGCAGTTGAATTTGAAGAGCTTAGTGGCACATTCTCAGCGTGACATGGCAATGTGTGTGCTTTGTTTCTGTCCCTTATATTTTTTGCCTGAGTCTGGTCCAAGGAAAAGGAAATCTAGGTCAGGGTATCAAAGTCATAATCCGAGTAAAAAACTTTTGGCAACAATTCAAAGTTATTTAATGGTCTAGATAGGTAGGTCTAGCTATACTATAACTAAGTACAAAAAGAGAAAAACATATTTTCTTTTGTTTAGAAAGGATTTCATAGTTAAAATTAAAATTATTGTATAATTAAGGCTTCATTTACATACGCATTACGGATTTCCTGGCTGGATTCAAAATATTAAAATCAGTAATATTTTGTTGAAGTCTTTTGAATCTTTTAAGGCGACCAGTTAAGATCTCACGAATTCTACTCCATAAAAAATGAAGTAAGTGTTTGACAACAAAACTGACAAGAAATCATTGCATAAGAAACCGTTCTTTTCTGAAATGACTTAAATAACCGAGAAACCGTTGGGCTGTCGTATTTTTATGACTTGATGTTGATAAATTTGTCCCAAAATTTATGTACGAGTTAAGACTCGTTTTGGCTCCGTTATTTTAAACTTTTTGTATGGTTTTTGAATTTCATTTTATTTTAGTTTTGGTTACAAATTCAGAAACTTTGAGGAATGATGGATAGATATTATTAATTTAGATTTTTGGTGAAATTTAAAGTTTCTGTTGATAGGAAAATGTAAGAGTTTCACAGTGATTCAGTTAATAAAACGACAATTTATTCATTCTGATAATTGAATGTATTGAAAGATTAGAAATGAAAATCAATTTATTTGCATGTAAATTTTGTTTTTAGGTAGATTATTTTTTTTCGGAAAGCTTACAGTTCACACAGAAAAAAAAGTGTTAGTACTAATCAAATCACGTACTTTCTTGTACATACATAACTATTGCCGCCCAATTGTTTCGCATGCAAATTGCTCAAAATGCTCATAATTTCGGTTTAACTGAACTGCAATGAAAAAATGAAAAGTCTAAAGAAATAATTTCCACCAAGCATTTTATTTTTTTTTCACGGGATTTGCAAATAAAATCTTAAATTAAAAATTATGAATATCTTACTTCACCATCAATGTCACAGTTAAACCCCCTAGATCCGCATTTTCGCTAAAAGTAAATGCTGTTAATCGCTTCGACACGATTCCATCGTAGAACGCCAAACAACCAACAAACAAACTATTGTATACATAAAGATCTTCCATTGCCGCCGCCGCCAACGAACGACGCCAACATTCAAATCTGCTGACTATCCCCTCGACCGCCATATATCGCCTCATACTTGTATATACTCTAAGCTAACAAAGAAACTTCAGTTCAGATTTCAGAACAAAAGCCAGTCGTATACCGCTTGAGAACGCATTTGAGATGGAAAATAACTAGAAGAATGGCAGTTTGCTTGCTCCATCACAAAGTGGATCTCGAAGATAAAAAAAGGCATAGACAGCAAAAAGTAGACAAATAAAATAGTTAATTAATTAATACACAAATAAGTCAGCTTTAAAAATGTTTGTCAGATTCTTATATTCTCTGAAGGTAAATTAATTTTCAGCTCAGATAGATACTTGTGTACCTACTCGACTCGTATGTACATACATACATATATCGATACCTGGAATTTGGTTTTATTACACCTTTACTCAAAGTAGAATGTATATAGATACTCCAATCGTAAGCCAGCGACGTATCAAATTACCCCGCCTGAATGAGCGATCGTTTGTCCCTTTCCAACAGAAAAGTTTTTAGCAAGAAGAGATAAGCCGATGAGCATCTGCTTACAATGTAGCCTGCTGGACCTATCCTACTGGTTTCAGAAGTCGTTGACTTGTTTTTTTGTAATTTTTTTTTCGAGAAGAGTATTAATAGGATGGTGCTGCAGATGACCCAAAAAAATTCCAACTAAAATTTCGGTGGAAGTATAGGTATACGTAAGAAAAGATAGAATGCATAAGGTGTAGGTTCATTTATGAAATATCTCCCGTTATGGGATGATATTTGCAAACAACTGAGACTCTGAAAATATTACAAAAGCTAGCTTTAATGATGGAAAATATATCAACATCTGGCTCGCATGAAATTGGTTTTGTCATTCAAAACTATGTATATTGTGGCTAGATATTACAAATTTATAGTAATAGTTCAATAACATTTTATTGTTTAAAAAATTATTTAAAAATTCGAAAATACTAAAAAAATTTATTTATTTTTTTTAACTTGTTAAATTTTTAAATGCAATATTGTTTGAACAGTTCAAAGCACCTTACTGAAAGGGAAGGTATAAAAAACGGTAGACCCATCAAAAAGCTAGAATAAGTGGATATACCAAAAGGAGTGTAATTTTATACTGTAATTTAAGCCAAATTTGAACTACATTTGCTTCAAATTTGGTATAGATCATTTATATGTGGTTCGAACTTTTGTTCAAGCTCTTCTAAAACGGATAACTGCCACACCACGATTTCAGTTTCTTTAAATTTTATTAAAAACAGCTCTAACGATTTTGATTAAACTTCATATGTATACCAAAGTGATTGGAAGAGAACTTCGCATTTAATTCTATTTTAATAATTTTGTCTACCGCAGCTTTTTGTAAAAGTTCCATATTTAAGTTATTATCGGTAAGGACCGATGAACTATATTTTTTATACTCATATATGTACTTAAATAGTTTTCCAGTTCAGTTCTTTCCAGTAAATAATAACAAACTGAGTAAAAGTTTGGTCAAGCATTAAAAGCAAACAGCGACTTTAACGATACCTCTTCCACCTTTATCAATCCCACACAAACAAGGAATCCAACAGAAAATACATTTTAACATTTTCTTTTCAATAACAAAAAAAAAGAACAGAAAAAAATTAAATCCCTACGTAAGCACCTCTCATCGTATACTCAAAAGATTTATGTAGCTTTTCACTTACGTATTTTGTATACGCGTTATGTCCATCGACCGGAAAAAGTAGCACCCGTGCGGAACGCCTTTGAATTTCCGCATCAGCCATCATCAGAAGGTAAAATAAAATAAAAAAAAAACCTTACAAAATGCTTTATAAAGCCACTTATTGTTATGCTTTTACTTTTAGTGGAATTAAAGAAAACTCAATGGCAAAAGGAGGAACTATCGGAGGATTTATTAAGGAATGCTTTTAGGCGTCCTCCTGACCAAAAAAGGGGGATAATTAATCGTTGCACAGAAAAGAACAGACGGGTTATTTAAGAGATTGCTCCCAACAACATTGGGGGTTGTGCTGTGCTGAACAGAATGTCAAAATTGCAAGGTTTTGATAAGGGATTCGAGATGGTGATGGGGAATGGGAATGGAAATGGGATAAGGACCTCTTAAAATTAAAAAATATTTTCCATTAAAATGGAATAGTCATTCCGAAAGTGTTCCCAGATAGAGAAAATATTTATTTTGAAGTGTCTTCTTCTCAAATCCAATTGCCCATACCATTTACATCAGCTTGGACCGGATGCAAAAAACATCCTCCTTCTCTAAAACTATCTGATTTATATGTTTGGCCATGACCATTCCACAACATTAATTGGTTCAGATCATTCGAGACAGGCCATTTATATTTCCATTTCCAAAGCCTCATTCTCATTTCCCATCGGTGTGCTTCCTGCACAGTAAATGGAATTTATCAGTTCACTCTAAACTGTGACGCAGGCACAAATAAATTCCCATTTCACCTGAAATGAAATTCAAAAAGACAAAAGGACCCATAAAGGAATATCCCATACTAACATTATCTACAATTCTACATACATTTCTATATTTGTTACGCACTTTTGTTTCGTCGCATTTTGTTACCAAAACAACAAGTCCAAGGATACGAATACGAATGTGCTTGTGCCTATCTTAATGGATATTCGTCACAGGACGAGACCAAAAACCCTACAAAATATACATCTCCACATATACATATATCTCTGCAGATTCTGAAATGCCATTAGGAAACGAGTGCGGCGGGTGATATTGTATCTAAAAGCTCTAGAATGGAAATTTATTGAAGGGATTTTGCAAATCCAAATGTAGAACCCAGGTGTACTTTTGCTGGCACAGCATCCGGAGTGATGTTAAAGTCTCTTACACAAGAATGATTATTATTGTTAGATTTTAAGGGAATAGGTATGTAAAATGTACATACATACATATGTGCCTTATGTTGCAAGTGTATTTCTAAACACATTTGGGAATTGTTTGCAAGTGAATCTTCTTTATTCAGAGTGGCATTGAAAAAAATTGATATTGTTTTATTGTAAAGCCTTGTTAATGGTAATATTCTTATAAAAAAAATAAAATACAAATGCGATAAATATGTATACCATCTTTGCATGAAAACGTATTTATTCCGGGGCCTTACCGAACAAGAAGATGTCTTTTAAAGACTCTTAAATAACTTGAACTTGGGCGCAATGTAGGCTACTGCTATACTTCTAGTGATTTGCTATACAGAGGGACTTGCATCATACGCTAAGACCGTATTTGTTCGTTCGGGTTACCAGGCGTACATAGAGTTTGAGCCTACACGTATAGACGGACTTTGTTGAAATTTGGTAAATAGCGCTTTTATTACTGATTTTGTATTATAGCTCATCTAGAATGGTTAGCTGTCATACAACGATTTCGATGTTTTTTTAAAGTTTCACAAAAACTGCTCTTACAATTTTTATTAAATTTCGTAAATGATAGATAAAAGTTTTAGTATAAGACTATGAAAACTAGACGTCTATTTTCCATGAAAGAAAAAATTAAAAGTTCACGCACCAGAGGTAAATTTTTAAGACTTTAAACTCTGACTCAATTTTTTAAAATTTTACTTCTGGATTCTTTTAGCTTCTGGAACCACCCTAATGTAGATTGTATTATATTGATTTCGTTTGCTTTAAATTGTCTCTTATTTTTAAAAATAATTCAATTTTTCTCCACTCCACTCCAATACTAAAATTTAAGTTTTAATAACAATGGCGCAAAATTTTAAACGATTTAGTACGATGTTAAAGTCATTTTATCATACTAAAAAAGGCTTTAACATCGTACTAAATCGTTTAAAATTTTGCGCTAATGTGAACTAAAAAAAAACTTTTATTTTGACAAAAACAGTTGTTTTTACCGTTTTCAAACCAACACATAGCGCAAATTGTGAAAGTAAATAATTTAATATACAAAAATCCATTGTGCTAAATGTACTAAAATGTATTAAATGTGTAAATGTATTAAAATATTACAAACTTTCGCGTATGTACAACAAAAGCCATGTTAAGAAGAACACCGTTCTTTTAGTTTATTTTGTATTTCTTTTTTCACATGAATAAAATTAGGATGTTTCAGTAACTTAACACGACTTGCTCATTTAAAATCCATAAGAACAAAAAAACCTTTAGTTGGCAACACTCACATGACATTTAAATAAATACCACTGAACTAATATTGTACCTACTCTCCCTACAATCTGCGTTCGCACTTCGCTATAATTATTGCCATGCTGCCCTGCCATTGCCATCTGTCTAACTCTCTCTCTCTCTCTGCCTAACTAAATTATAACCCTCTCAATTGATTGATGAAGAAATGTCACTTGGCAGCGGCAACTGAAAACAGATACAAAAAATGTGTGTGATTATTTTTGTTTCTGACTCGAGTATATTTAGCAGGATCTTTTGATGTTGCTGATTGAATAAATTCAGTTACTCGATGACGTGGTTGTAAAATTCATGTGTGATCAAAAGAAAGAGAATTCCGGCTCATTGAAACTCATGTGTGCACTTAAATATGCTGCCACTCTACTCCTTTAGCAGTAGATTTACTGCGCTTATCCCAAACAAAAATCTACTGCGCAGCAAAACGAATCTGCTCCTCTTTTAAGAATTTTGATCGTTATCCAAAGCATAGAGTACCTATATTAATATAGGTACTCTATGATCCAAAGTTAGCTCTAAACGTATGTAGGTATGAATACTCTCCAAATGAAATGTTTTTTTTTTGTTAATTTAATTTAAGATTTTTTTTTTTTAAGTGTGGAGTTCGTTTTTGAAGTAGGTAATTATTAAGTTTTCAGATTCTGCTGTTTTTATTCGTAAATTTTTGTGTTTTTGTATTAGAAGATATACTTCGATATATTGCAATATAGTGCGTTTTTTTCTGATATACATATACTGCGATTTACCGCATATATATATAGGGTGGCAGCGCTGTTACTATTGCTCTTCGCGATCACCGTATGTATGTACATATGTACCGATATGTCAATAGCTTTTGTAACGGTGTGTAGAGATGACACTTTACTGCAATTGCAGTAGGTAATTCTATTTACTTTTCACAAAAAATAAATCTGATGCCATGAAAAACTTTATTTATTCACAAAACTCACTTTAATAAAAAGCAATTGTTTCCTTTTTTTCAGTGATTTTACAGAACTTACTCTTAAGAGTAAGACACATCAAAAAACTATTTTGATTGTTAGTTTCGAGATTAAATTTCAAAATCTCTAAAACGTAGTTACAAAGTAGGTACAACCTTCCTCTGCCTAATTTTAAAAAAATTATCATTTTATTTAATAAAAATATGTAGGTACCAAGGTATATTTAGAATTGAATGCAAAAAAATAATGCAACTTGTATTTATTTTGACAGAAACACACGCAATTTGGATAACTTACGCTTTGTGGATTCTTGCAATCCAAGAACAAAACATAGTTAATAAAAAAGTGTGAGTGCCGGGACTCACGGTTAAGATGTGTAAACATCAAATTAAATATTCAAGTACTGGTTTTAAATCACACAACGTTCGAATTGTTAACCAAATTTCAACCCAAATTCAACTCGACATTTCGATTTAGTTTCAGCTACGAAGGAGTGTACCTAATATTGAACGTATCGTAACAGCACAACGTAATTTGTTACAGAAATGTCCACGTTTTTAGTTTACCCTACCGCCGGCATAGATGTTTACACATAAAAAAAAAAAAACAGTTCTATTATCACAATGTTTTCGAAAATTTTTATCTGGCACCACTCATTCTCATTCACGATGATGACGTGACGATATCACATTAAAATAATTACCACTGAACTGTGATATTGAACTCTCTATTTTCTTATCTCCGCACGTAAACATTCTGATTCTCTCATTTTCTCATGTTGATGAGATATATCGCAGCTCGCATGGTCGAAGTCACAATCACAATCTCACAGGTATTTTGCAACGTACATACATAAATGTGTGTGATTATTTTTGGTTTTGAATAATGTGTATCGGAATAATATCATTTCCACATTGTTGCCTGCTCTGTTTCGATGTCTGCTTCTGATACGAGCGGTTGATGTTGTTGTTGTTGCTGATTGATTCATCGTCTCCGTTCCTCTCTGTTTCTACGAAAAATATAATTTGTGTTTTGATCAATTCAGTTGCCCGATGACGTGGTTGTGTGAAAGAGGGTTTGTTTGAGTATCAAGTCAGTGATTTAAATACTTTTTTTTTTTTGCTGTGGTGCGGTGATAGAAATGTCAAAAGACAGTATGAGTGATCATAAGATGGAGTATTATCTGCTAAATGCAAAATTATGCCAACTGATTCGAGCTCATCCGTGTATGTACGATCGTTCGGCACCGAATTACTTGAAGAAAGAATATGTAGATAGTGCATGGGCTAAAATTTCACGTGAGGTGAAAGATACAGGTATGTATGTTTATGTTTGTGTTTGTGTGTGTGTAAATCACATTCACAAGCAGTGTTGCCGAAAGTACTCCCATAGGAGTATTGTACTCCTTTCAACACCTCCGTACTCCTGTACTCCTCCTTTTACATTCGTACTCCTATTTTTTTTAAAGACCTAAAATATCTTACACTTGCAGCAAAGTGTAATGTTAACCTTAATAAATTTAATTCACATTTTTTTTAGCTCCGTAAATTTGTATGTATAGTTCAATAAAATGAAAAGGTTTGTTAATTAATGTTTGAAATATTAATTCCTGTTAGAAAAATTCAAAGTAAACTTTTATTGTATAGATATTTAGTGAAATTGGATTCCTTGGAGC
The DNA here is from genome assembly GCA_951394125.1 of Epistrophe eligans. Lineage (NCBI taxonomy): Eukaryota > Metazoa > Arthropoda > Insecta > Diptera > Syrphidae > Epistrophe > Epistrophe eligans. The sequence goes on from OX596031.1 coordinate 2,118,789, forward strand.
AGGTAAAGGCAAAAAAAGGCAAATATAACTATGCATTACGCTATCTGCCACAAGACAGATTTTGTGTGATAGAAAAGATATTTACTTATTTTGGTTCTTAGAATTAATAATTTATTTATTTATGTTTTTTTTTTGTAACTGATTTTTTTTCTTGATGATTTTTTTTTTTAATAAAATTTGAAGACTAAAAAATGTCTGTACTACTATTTTTTTCAAAATACTCCTCTTTTTTGGCTTCAGTACTACCTTCAAATATTTCTTCCCGGCAACACTGTTCACAAGTTCTTGAAAGGGTGTGTGATACAAAAAGATTGCATGCGTCATAATCGTAGCAACATTGCTGAATTGATTTTGTTGGGATGTAAATGTTGATGAGATCATTTTTTGAGAGTTGCTGTGATTGATTTCTGGTTGCTGTTGTTATTTTTCTGAAAAGTTAGTTTATGTATTAAAGAAAATAAAAATAATTCTTTTAAAGAAAAATACCAATAGTCCAGTAAAATTCACTTTTAATATCAACAAGAAATATGGGGTTGATTTGTTTTTCTTTTTATTTTGTAAGAAGTACCCCTTGGAGAAATGGAGAGCCTAAATTAAAAAGTTTTAAGAAAAAAAATGTCTTCTTTGTTTGCGTTGTTTAAATGCAATTTTTTGTTACAACAAAAGGTACTCTTTACGAGATGAACGAAATTCGACTCAATAGTTTTAGCAAATAACTATTTCGAATATTTTTTTAGATTTTGCAACCACTTTTAAACAATAAAACAAAAAATCTGTCATACATTATGAGAAGATAATCAATAAAAGCGGACACATTCACGACTACGTTTTTTTATATTTTCTACGTTTTTGGGCTCCTAAGACGCCAGTTGTAAATACAGTCAAACCCACTTAACTAAATGGCGTTTAAATGATCAAGCCACTTATCTGAAGAACTTAAATCTTACTCTTGTATTTTTCAACAAATTGCTCGGCTAGTGAGTTTATCTGCATATGTTAAAGAGAAACTAAACATTTTGATGAAGGAGAGACAAGAAAAAATATTTACGACAGTTATTCCAGATCTACTTTACTATTTTTTCAGTTATCCGAGGTGGAGAACACCCTGAGTTGTTCCGCTTATATTTTGACTGTATAACTGAACATTTTTACTGTTTAATATGTATTTCATTGCGATCGCAAAGTAACTTCCTTATTTAATGATTTAACGATTTTTCATATTTTTTTTAGTTTCATCTTGTAAAGAGCGCTGGAGAAATATTCGCACAGCATATGCCCGCTCAGTGAATATTTACAAATCGCCCTCTGGACCGAATCGTCACAAACGCTATTACCTACACGATGAGCTTCAATTTCTTACTAAACATTTATCCCCAGGTCTGCCAAGTCTTCGTATCTTAACTCCAACCGAATTGGATGAAAACCATGAAAATTCCCGACAATCTATGGATCAACAATCTGACGACAATTGTACATTTGAAATAACCCTTGACTCTTCATCACCTTCTCCGCCAGTACAGGAGAAAATTCGAGATCAAGAAGAACAACATGTTCCGATTCCAGAGCCAGAACCAGAACCCGAATTGGAGCCAGAACTTGAGCCAGAATCTGATTATGTAGAACCATCTACTCAAACCACCAAAAAACGCCATCGAAGTATTTCCGATGAATTACCAATAATTGCCAGCAAAATACCAAAAAAAGATACAGATTCTGAATTCCTAAATAGCCTATTGCCTGAAATGAAAAGTATGAATTCTAGACAGAAAATATTATTCAAAGGAAAAATCTTTCAAGCTCTCGAAGAGGTATTCAGTGATTCTAAAGACTTTCCACAAAAAGAAGAACGATTCGTACCACAAAATAATTTCCCAACTCCATGTACGGGAAGAAAGTTAGCCAGACGATTTTTTGGAAATAAAGTTTTTACTGAAAGAAGAGAAAAAATACCTATAGCACCTACAAAGACTGGCAGGATTCCAATGGTTCAATTGGCTCAGTCGCACAATGAAAATATAACAGTTAAGCAAGAGACCGAAAGTGTGGAAGTAGATGATTAAGAAAGTTGTTATTAGTTGCTAGAATTTTACTTGAATGTAATTCATGTTTTTTTCTTAAATAATATAATGAAATCTATATAAATTTTAGTTTTTGTTTTTTGTATTATCTAGTAACATAAAATTCTATTAAGTAATCAAAACCTCATCCATTCTGCAGCTGGAATTAAAAAATCGTCGGATATAGAATGATATTCCCGAATCGTTGGTTATTAAAAATTCTTAGTCAGATTTCCCTTAAGGAATCATCAACAACTTTTTAATCATTGTACGAAATGATAGTTTTAACTCTCTACGAGTTTGGTTCAAACTTATGAGTCATGCTAAAAATTTATGAATTCCACAAATAGTTTTAGCGTTATTATGTCTGCTTATTTAAAGACACTAAGTATTTATATCCATTTTTTAAGTCCTAGGTTCCATTAAATAAAATATTTATTTCTCTTATCCCTCGATAAACGTCGATTACTTTGACTACGTCAAACAGCATTAAGATTATTTTATTCTCAAATGGTCCACACGGCGATGATGGGCTCAGAAAAGTTGGAGGATTAGCCGTCGGAATAACACAACAACAATAAAATAAAAGTCTTTCAAACAAATATTTTGTTTATATATATTTTACTGCTTATGACAACTATTTCGACTTTGGCCATTATTCTGGTCTTAACATTATAACGCCTCTCACCCAGTCCAACTAAACTTCTTCTTCTTCTTCAAAAAAAAAAAAAATACCTAAATATAAAGTCGCGACCTCCTAAAATCGCTTTATTGGTTTAGTTGTGTGTATGTTGTTTGAATTTATTGAAGAAAACCAAAGATGGGATGCGATTTAACGGTGGTTGGCGGCGGCGGCGGCGGTGGAGCGAGGCGTGGTATACAGAAAGACTCCTTCACCTCCACACAGCAAAAGGCCAAACATGAAAATTCACTTAGGATTTTTCATTGATTTCTTGTATTGGCTTTTTGTATAGTTTGGTTATGATATTTTTACGGCCTCTTTGACTTGCCCCTTAATAGCTTCTTAGGGATTTTGATGGTTATGATTATGCCTTCCTGACGTGCGGTTTATTCACGATTATAATATTTTTAACAATAACAAAAGCAAAAAAAGGATAATTTATTCGACTTTCTGCAAGTGGTGGAGTTAAAGGGCTTTTGAAAATGTTTAAAGCAAAAAGCTGCCCGTTTGGGGATACCTACATACATACACACCTATACCTAACCTAACAACGAGCCAACCAAAACCCATTCACATCATCATTAATCTCATAAAGTAGATGCACCCGATGGTACACAAACTGCCTGTGTAGATATTATATCCTTTCTTCTCGATGTGTGTGCTGTGCATTATTATTACCACCATCATCATCATGCTATCCCCGATGCATGGTTGAGAGGATCTGCTGAATCATGCAATATTGAGTGAAATACAAACAATTCAACTTTTGCAGTTCAATGGGTGTGAAATTCAATTATTGCAATATCCTTAAAGTCCGTTTCATTGATCCCTAATACACTAATATATTGCTTCAACGTCAACGTCACCGTCACCGTCACCATCACCAAGATGACAGACCCAACAACGATGCCGACGGTGTGTAATGTAATGGGACAATGGGGCATATCAATATCAAAATAAAGCTGATGATAGTCCAATATGAAACAGTGAGACCGACGATGACGAATAAAGAACAATGATGATGATCAACTGCATCATCTGGAGAACTTGCAAACTTGACAGAAATGATGATTGACTTCAAGTTGTAAATTTACACAATCAAAGGCATCACCACGACGAATGGCAAGCAAAATAAAACAAACGCATATTTGGTGGTCTTACATTCTGATGTGTATCTGTGTAAGGAGTTATCATATAAGAAAAAAAAAATAAAAAGATATTTAGGAGGATATGCGACATATTGAAAGTTTTATGCACAAAAAAAACAATTGTGTAAAAAATCCTGGAGCAATTTTCACAGCGTAAATTGTTGGCAATAAATCTCCATAAATCGTGCAAGGAAAATCCTTTTATGTGTCCTCCTTTCTTATTCTATTTTTGTGTCGTTCTCTGATGTAAAGCTCCCTGATACTTATTTGAAGAAGCCAAGAGGGTGGATTCCATGATGCTTTTTAAGGGTGTCGGAGAGCTTGGTGCCGTTATATGCGCTCACTCATGTTGCATGCAATTCGCGAAAAATAGTAATTTACATACGACAAACGTGCAACTTGAGATTTTTGCTATTAAATCTTTTATTGTTTTTATTGTTTTTTTTATTTGTCTGTTTGTGTACAGGTCCAGAAATGAACATCATTCAATATGAGGACGTTTTGGGGAAGAAACGTTTAACATAACAGATTGTGATGAAAATAATCGGACACTGAACTAATTTTTCGTTGGAAAAGATTGTGGGAATTTGAAAAAAATTGCGCAAACACCAACTTTTGTTTCTTATTTTAGCCCTCAAATATGAAATTTGAAAGTAATCCCCAGCCAAATTTTTGGCGCTAATCTTTTTACTGGAATAAACTCAAGCGAATCTGATTTCAGTACTAATAAAGTTAAAAACTTCAAAATCCTCACCAATTTTCAATTCCTTAACATAAGTAGGTTCCTGAGAATACCGTAACGAACTGACTCAATGGCTGAGAGACAATCAAAATCAAAGTGAACTTACCGACCGACATACACCGTAAAATCTTGTAATTTCGCACAATGATATAGATCTTGTGGTGCATACAATTCAATTTGGGGGGCGTGGTATCTGCCCGGAAAGATATGGTCAACCTAATAATACTCCATAAATAAATAATAAACAATCTCCTGTGGCTTGTTGAGTCGCTATACGTTCACGTTTAGTGAAGGTCACTTTCTAACCTAATTTCAAAATATGTATTGTCCGTTTATTTTTCAGCACAATAGTTTTAAAATACTTTCTCCATGACGTCCATCATCTAAAGGTTTTTTTTTTTTGTTTGTGTCGCAGTTCAATACCAAACTATCTCCTAAAGACTTTAGCCAAAGAAGCGTTTTTAATTCTTCCAAACACTAGGATTTATGTAATTTTTATGCGGTGTCAAAGAATCGCCAATAAATTTTGCACTTCCTTCCATGCACTGTTCGTTGTGTGTATTTTTCCAAATTTCGTCTATTTTTTTCTTTATTTTTTTCTGCCCTGACTTTTCGAACAAAAATGTCCTGCGTGTATTCGTATAAAGCTCTCTGCATTTGACTGTGAAAAAATCGACTTCCTTTTCTATTTTTTTTTCTACTCTGAACCGCACACACAACTACCTTATTTTTGTGAGATAAATTCTCTATAGTTCACCCCCATTTTTACATATAAAACAAACCGGGCAGAATGTCCTTCTTCTTTCAAATTGTGTTGGTCGGTTTTTTGGGAGTTTTTATCATCGTCATCATTTTAGTTTTTTGGTCGGGTACACTATTGCTCGAGTTTTTTTTACTGTTTTCGCAACGATAACCTTTTTCATCACCCGTTTATCTCTGGACCTGGCTTGGCCAGAAATAAGGACATTTTCATTTTGCCTTTGCTCTAGATGAGCACGAGGATTGTTGGTCATTTTCTATTCAACGAGGGTGTTATAAGGCAATGTAACATACGTTTATTTGTTGGGGTGATCATCAGGACAGCAATATATACTACCAACTACTATCCTGTTTCCTATAATAGTACTTGATGTATCGCCTTAACCGTGCGTTGTCGTCGAATTGCAGAGGACACGATTTTATTTATTCCCAAATTAATGCGGTATATTTGTTATGTCACTTTAAATGGGGGTGTTTTTCTGTATTATATATGTGTCGCAAAACAGCAAGGACAATCGCTTAATAGAACCTTTTGTATAAAAGGATGTCATTCAGGATCACAAGACATTCGCATCAGATGAAGAGCTATAACAAAAAAAAAAAACACAAACTGCACACTCGATTATATTTGCAAAAGAAATTGGGATCTTTTTCGAGAATTTTCTTTTTTTTTTCTTTTAGCTTGATGTATCCTTTTCTGTGACAATACAAACAAATTTTTCTGTTTCGAGATGAAACTAAATAGGACTTCTATTTGTCAAAGAATAAGAAGGAAATTTTTATCTTGCATTTTATGGGTGTGTATAGAGGATGAGGGATGGATTAAGTTAACACACATCACACATGTGGTCAGTAGCGCTTTGAATGCTTTTATTCATTGAGTTAAGTCAGTGAAGGACAACAAAATAAGAAGAAGAAAATAAGAAAAAGAAGCAAACAAATAAACAAAATGCAAATGAGAGTGAAGTTGCCAATTTCAGGATTAAATTTAAATGGGTTTTTGTACACTTTTAGTAAAAGGGTAGAGATACTAGCTGATTTACTTAGTGAGATTGGATTCGGGGATATACACAACACTGTATTGTATTGAGATATAATATGGTAGATAGATGCGTGTTCTTTTGGTGAAAAGGCTTAAATTGCTGAGCCTGCAGAGATGAAGTATAGAATATCAAAAGAATTACCGGTAGCATTAAAAGAAATAGGGTAGTTTTCGGTTTTTTCTTTTCTTTATTTATCGGTGCAACTTTAAGAGTTAAGGTTTGAATATACATGCGAATTAGACTGGAAATTGTTATGTATGTAGTGATATTTCGGGATTAAGGTTTTAGTCAACGATGCAATGGTGAAGCTTTGTGAACTTAAAATTAAAGAGAATGAGTTTTGAATTTCTTCTTCCATCTACAATGACAGCTACACCTGCAAATTCAACTCTGGTCCAATTTTGAATAATAGGTTCTTATTTTTATGAATTTATATATTAAATAAAATAAATAAATTGGTGGCGCGGCATCTATTGGAGAACCAGAGGTGGAATTGGTTAAGTTGAGAAATGATTGTTAATTAAACGATAGTCACATGCGATTGTCACTGAGTTTTCAGTTTTGATAGGGTTAGCCAACTCGATTAAGTTCAATTAAAATGAAATTTATAAATAGGTGTATTCGGGTAAGCTATCGAGAATCAAAATGAAGTCTTTGCAATATAGGTAATTCTATTTGTTTGTATCTTCTGGAATGAGGTATAAACTTGGTCAGAGGAATTTTTATTTTTGTTTGTCTAATCTCAAGGATTAAAAAATAAGAACTGACAAAAAATCGTACTAATCTTGTAGGCTTATGGGTACTCTAGTGGTGCTGCGGCATAAATGTCGGAAGTGAAAATCACTTTTTGCTATATGATAGCTCTTTAGCTATTAAATTTGATATCATCCTTAACAGATTAATTTGGTTGATTGTGACTCTCACTTAACTGAAATCATTTTATCGGATTCCACCCCAGATTCAAGTGACTTTTGCCAGCTCTCAATAATGTCTGAGTGCGATTTTCGAGTTGCGTGTTGCCAGTTGCGAAAAGGAATACAAAGGACTTATAATTTTTGCCGAATCAGAACAGCTCATCAGCAAGTAAAATAGGTGAAAAATAGCGCTTTTTTTCAGCTTTTCTATTACTCGATGATAATTTTCAACATTATTATTTTCATTTAAATTTTAACTAATATATATTTGTCTTGAATGCAACATGAAAAACCTGCCCTTCAGCAATCGATTCCGGGGTATTATTTCAAATTAAAAAAAAAATATAAATATTGTCAAAACAAATTAAGGGCTTTTTTTAATTTCAAGGGCATAATTTGAATTTTTTTTAAAATCTTTCCAAATTTTTCCATTTTATCTGGCCCTATTTTTTCATATTTGTGTGGCACAATTTCCAATATTTCTGGATTATTTTCAATTATTTGAAAAATTGGCCTTTTTCCAATTTTAAACAAACAAAAATGGTTGTTTGCAGAGTTTTTAATTTTTACCAAAGAAAATACAAGCCAGGTGCAGCAGTCTTCAGGTCTTTTTTTCTTTTTTTTTTCTAAGATTTTTCAAAAAAAAAAAAGGAAAAATTTTCTTCATCGTCTCTTAATGTGACACGTTTTGATTAAAACATAATTGATTAGCTTTCCCTAGACCATCAATCAGTTCGTATATCGTTTATTCTATTGAACCATAGTAAATCACATGCCAGCGCCCCTAGCCCCCTTCCTCCCCCCGCCATTTATATTTTCCAATTTTCTTTTGGCAAAGATTATTCATCGTCAATTCAATGCACGTACTCTTTTAACATCAATTAGACAGCTACTCATCTCATGATTAAATCATAGGCACTCTTCTTTAAGTCAAATTGTTTCACCCCCCCCTCCCCCCCGAACACCCTAAATATTAATCCATCAGAAGGGCATGTTATCCATCCCTATCCCTTATAATTCATGCCCTCTTGTGTCTCGCCCCCTTCATAAATGCACAGTGTGTAATCGCGCCATTTTATCCATTTCGTGACTCCAACACCCCGTTATTAATCATCGTGTGTTACATAACCTGGTGTATATCTCGTATAGGTATGTTTGTTTGTTGGTTTTCGTTGCCTTCAAATACTCATTTACCACCCGCAGATTTTAGGGAAGAAAGAATGGAGTAAGGCAGAGAAGTAAACGAAACGAAAGAACGAAAAAAATTACGAAAATTACGGTAAGTACAAACAAAGCAATGTCGTTGTGTCTAAATATTCAGGGATGGGCGATGAGCAGTAGGTGGTGGGTTTATTGTGGCTTGAGAGGGTGATGGGCTTAAGGGCGACTGTGGAATTGTAATTATTACATAGTATTTCTCTTCGTCTCTACTCTGGAACTTGGTATTAATCATGTTCTTGTTTTGTTCCTGTGTCGTGTTGTATATGCGTTGTGTGATGTCCTTGTTATTGGTGTTGCTGCTTTTGTGCAGCTTTTGTTATACGTTTACGGTTACTTCTTCTTCATATATATATGCGTAGAAGTTGTATAGTTCACTTTCTCTCCATTGTATATCCATGCTCTTTGCCATTTTATGTAATCATTGGTCTTATAGATGACTGAGTCTCAAGGCCTGTCTGCGAGGCTTTACCATCATCACCCTATGTACTCTCTGTAGGTAGGTATACAAGTATACACATATGGTAGGAGCGGGAACAAACCATGAAAGTCTTCCATCAACATTATGCTGCCTGCTGTGAGGCTCCTGTCTGCTTTTGGACTCTCGTATATATGGATTGAAAGATGTGTTGAAACTCATATGCCTAATGATTATCATGATAAATCCCTTCATCCCTTATCAGGGGCTTAGGCCGATTATGCATAGGTATATATCTATGGATATATGGAGGTTAAAAGGAGCCTTGGAGTGTACCTCTACTCGTTATTGTATATGCAGCAGCTGAGAATGTATATAGGTACATAGATAGATAGCATCAGGGACTTGTGTTAGCAAGAAACGCAAAGTTCAAGTAGAGCTTACGGCGATAATGATGATGTTGATGAGATGATGCGACAGCAATACGTGAATTCATGGTGTGAGATAAGGGGCCAGGAAAGTGGATTCAGGGTTTATACCACTAACTCCCGTATTGTATAATTAAAAAGTGTCAAATATCGTTCTCTACACTTAAAGCAAAATATACACCCACTTTAACACCAAACTAAACATTCACAGTGACAAGCACAGTTGAGTAAAAGAAAATTTACACCCACACTCATCAGTAATGAGTTTAAAGAATATAACCTGACAAATTCTGAAACCGGAGACAAAACTTTACATTTCCCAATTTAAAGGTTAAAAGTTCAAGTTTTTAATCATACGAGTACGTACTAACTCCATATGTCATTTTGACATTTATAAATGTCAAAAAATATATTGTTTGTTTAAGTTTTTGCACGATAGCTGTCACTATTTTAGACGTGTTCATCTCGAATCCATAAAGAAAATAGTTAATAATTATACAAAATTAAAAAAAAATTAGTAAGTAAAAAGTTTAAAAGTTAGAAATTTTTTTTAACATCATTTTGTTTAAAATTTTGCGTCAATATCTTTAAGCTGCATGTGGGACAAAAAATTGAAAAGCTTTTTTTTTATAATAAGTTTAACCATATAGGAGGTGTGGATGTGGAATGACCTTAAAATTTTACGACATCATTTTTTTTTTCATTTCATTTTCATTTTGATTTAAGTTGGAGCGGACTTCGCAGAGTCTAAAATCTTAGCGTTCAAAATAGCTTATAACCAAAAACGTCATAAACAGACTTCTTAGCCCTACTGTGACAGTTGATGTTTTATAATAAAAACTTCTGAGTTTTCGAAAAAATAAGTGGAATTATAACTAAAGATATCGCTGAAAAGAAGATTCTGGTTGAATAGTGAAAGTCTTCTATCGCCTCTCGCTTGCTTCCAAAAAGGGTTATATGTTTGGCAGGCGTGATGGTGCTTGTTCAAGCATTGGTTTTGTTTTTTGCTTTTTTCTGAATAGGTGAGCCATGATGAATGCTATAGAGCAGGGGTCGACGCAAATGAGCTTTTTTCCATCACCATCTTCCACTTATTTTTGTGTGTGCCTTGTTTCAATTTATGCTTACACCACACACATGTCGAGAAGAGGGCTGGTGGGTGATATGGGCGATGGTGATGGCGTGCTCTTGAGAACTCTGTACGAAAATTTACATATTTCGTCGTTGTCCTTATCGTCAACGATGACGATGACGATGATGACGACGTATAGTCCTTGTAGTCATTGTCCTTTGTGTAGGAAGCGCAACCCAGCGAGTTTTGCAAGAGGTTTCAATGAGAGAACACGACACGGTTAAAAAAAAAAATAATGAAACAAAATAAAATAAAACACGGTCCTCCTGAAATTGAGAAACACAAAAACCGTTGAAAATAATTACAAGGATCTAAGGGATCTCTATACCAATTCCGACGCCCACACACTCATTTTGCATAATTTGTTCCTTCGTATTCGTCTGCAGATTTCATCCTCCCTTCTGGGCCTTGCCTTTAGGTGGAGTTGCATTAATTTTATCATATCGCTTAGTACATGTGATATGTCGCGTTCGCCGTCATCGTCATCGGTCTACCCAAGAGAATGTGTGTGATTAAAAATGCTGCATTGCTGAAACTTTTCTTTCTTCGTTTGTAAGATACTTAACTGTGGCTAGGCTATATCATCCTTATAGTCTTGAGGTTTTTATAGATTTTTTTTGCGTAATTTGATGATTTTAACGTGGAGGATTTTTTCGTTTTTTTTTTTTATTTTAAGAGAGAAATTAATATGTGTATGCCTGCCTGACTGCCTTCTCGTCTATTTACATGTTGAGGTCGCGCGGTTTTGAGTTTTCCGGTTTCCGTCTTCTTTTTATTTTCGGAATATGGTTACATCAGAAAAGAAAAATGTAATTACTGGGCTTTTTTCTTTTTTTTATTTCAGACAAAGAAAATTGGATGGCAAAAGGATAAGGCGCGAACTTTGAGTCTATGTGTAAGATATTGTAGACCATGTGACCAATCTTAAATTGCATTTTGTGGTGCGGTAGAAGTATTTTCTTTTGAAATGTTATTTGGATTTGGTGTGTGGCGTGAGTTTTAAACCCAGACGTCATTATTTTCAGTTGAGTGCCAGTACAGGCTCTAAGTATTTTCATATACATACATGTAAAGATGACGCTATTTGAATTTCGAACCCGTTTTGGATTGTATGGAAAATTTGGGTTTAACTTTTCAAGGACTTAATGGCTACGGAAGAAATTTTACTGTCAAAATGTATACGATTTTTGGACACATTAAAATACAATATGGTATATCAAGTTTTTAGGAGGCACTTTATCTATTGTAATATTTCTATGGAAAGGAGCTCTCATAATTTCATTCTTCTACAATTTTAAGCATTTTTTGTTCAAAACATGCTAAGAATTTTTTAATCATCATGCAGGTTTCATAATCAGGTGCTTAAAGTAAACGATTTAGTGAAGCGGTTTTTAATTAACGGAACTCAATATTTACATTTTTGGGTTCTGACTCTTGTCCTGAAAGCATTGTTCAAAAACAAGGAAACAATATATGTAGAGAATATTAAGAAAAATACCTCTTGCTGGCTTTAATTTTAGAAGTGCATTGTAAACAACTGTAAGAGTTTTTCGTGTGAAATTTGAGTGAAAAAAGAAATTTTTGGCTTGAATTTTTAAACTTTCAAGCTTTTTTTTTATAAAACTTTAGCTCTTTGTTTTTAGTAAACAAACGGCCGCAAGCACAGCTATTCGTCTTAAAGCCTCTTCACAGTGGATCAATAATGAAATTGGCCATTCGGTAATTCTGAATTCATTCAGATCATTCTTAAGTAACATTGACTACACTATACCCCAAGCACATTTCAACAAAAACTTTGAAGTTACCATCCCATCCAGATCAACTTGGGAGTATGAGAATTTCTTGAAAGATGAATCCGTTCAGTTTTATACTGATGGATCACAAACCGCCGATGGGGTTGGTGGAGGCGTGTACTCAAACAGACTTAATTTAGGTCTATCATTCCGTCTTCCTAATCATTGTAGCGTGTCCCAGGCGGAACCTTTAGCGATTAAAGAAGCTTTATCTTGGCTTAAAGAAAACGTGATATCAACTACTGATATCCGCATCTTCTCAGACAGCCAAGCTGCCATCAAATCTCTGGACTCTGTTTCTACAAACTCTATAACAGCCCAAAACTGCCGATCATCTCTCATTGAGATGGCGGAGCAGTTCAACATTCACCTTTGTTGGGTGCCGGGCCACAGGGACATTCCAGGAAACTGTAAAGCTGACGAACTCGCTAAAAGTGGAACAACAGTACCCATACTACTAAATAAGACAACTATTGGTATACCTATCTCTACTTTTAAACATATGCTAAAGCAAGATGCTATAAAGAAAACAAACCTTAGGTGGAACAACCTCAACACTTGCTTAACGACAAAACAAATCTGGCCAATGCTGGATCTGAAGCGCTCTAAGCAATTGATATCTTTAAGCAGATTGCACATTAGTTCCGTAATAGGTGTCATAAGCGGACACTGTCTCATAGGGAGGCACGCCATGCGACTAGGCGTTCCCTCTAATGATTTATGCAGAAGCTGCATGGATGAGGAAGAGGAGGAAACAATTCTTCACCTTATTTGTACATGTCCTGCTCTCTCACAGAGACGTAGACTCCACCTGGGAGACTTCTACTACAACGATGCGAGTGATCTAGCAAATACTTCTATAAGTAATCTCGCACGCTTCATAAGGAGCTCAAATTGGTTTAATTGAGTAAGGAAAAGATTTCCTAGATCCATGTGGTATCACAACGGGCCAACAATTGGCCTAAGTGTGTCGGTTTTTCCACCGACAGCCACTTCAACCTAACCTAACCTAACCTAGCTCTTTGTTTTATATTATTGTCCTAAGCTCAATAATTGAAATCAGAAGATATGATTTTATATGGTTTTCACAGTAAAAAAAAATTATATTTTCTCACGTAAGAAAACATTTGTTTGACTAGAATATAAATGGAAATTCAATTTTGTTTAAATAATTCCACATTCACACAATTTGGCAGAAAATATGGATTATTAAATCAAAGTTTCGTGTGAAACTTATGTCCCAAATGTGTACAGTTTTATGTTAAATTCAGAATAAGATAAGATAAAATAAAATTCATGATCCTAAGCTAAATGTAATATTATTTAAATTGGCACAAATACTGAAATTGTCTTAAGACTAACTTAAAAAAAAAAAGTTTTCTTCTGTGGCGCCCAACGTGAGAAATTATAATATTTTATTACTGCAAAACGACTTGATTTCGCAATTATATTTATATATATCAGAGATATTTATAGTCAAATGAAATATAAATTTAAAATTTCTTAAGAAATCGATTCACAATCACAATCTTTGTCGTGGTTGACAACCGACAAATTGAAAGAAGTAAATTGTTTATATTGAAAATTATCAATTGGCAAAATGCTTTACAATACGTTCCATCTATTGATTCATTTAAATTGACTTAACATTTCTTTCCTATATAATTATATGTATATTGCAGAGCAGTATCTTCTTTTTGAGTCCTTGTCTATCCTGTTTGCATCATCATCTAACATGAATCCCTTCTGGCATTCCAGGCTTCAATTTGATGTTCATATATTGATGATGTCGATAGATGGATGAAGGAAAAACAACAACATTGGATCATATGGCAACACAATAATTCTGAAAGGACAAGACAAAGCTTATTCTGTATCAGCCAGCATATACATATATGTAGACAAGGATATTCCGTCCATATCCGGTTCCGCCATTCTTAGACATATCATATCCAATTCCTGCAACTAATGGACAATATACACCCCATTTGTTGATTGTATGCTGCTCGTTATCCACATCCGCTCTCTTCTTGTCCGATGTGTGTGCATCTTTTATACATGGTCGGTCCTTGAAGTCCTGTTTCTGTGACTGTGAGTGCGTGCGTTTGTGTGCGGGCAGATACTTTATTCTTTCCAAGTCAGTCATTCATGCAGAATGGAATGAATGTTTCAAAGAAAGCACACACACTCACAGAATAAGGATATCTCTGGAAGGGCTTTTATACAATTTTTCTTAACCATACATACATATTTTTGTTCCTTACTCTGCGTGATATCTTTTGTATGCCAGTGTGAGCTTGAGCTTTATAGCTCTCGCTATTTCACCGGTTATCCTTATGCAATTTACTTTATTGCTTATAAGGGATATACATATTTTTTTTTCTCTGTTCAAGTGTTTAACCCAGAGTGTGTCATGTTGTCAGGGCAAAATGAATGGAAAATTATATCGATTTTGCACTTCTTCAACCTCCCTCCCGCCCCAAAACAAAACCTCATCAACTAGGTATATCATATTTTTATTTTCTCCATCTGAGTTATTCTTTTAGCACTTTCACAAATTGGCATAGAAGAATATTCACAAATTTTATTACTTCAAGGATAACAGTGCTTATTTATTTTTTTTTTTTTTTTCATTCACACTTTTGCATCAGCTTTTTTCTCATAAATACAATCATAAACACTCCACATAGATAAAAATACATACATTTTTATGACTTGAATGTAATAAAAATCCCTCAAACTTTTGATGATTTATTGAAATCGGACATTCAAATCTTTTCTTTTTTGTTTGTTGCCTCTACACTTCGAAGAACCACAAAAATATCCTTGAAATCAAATTAAATTGAAAAAAAAATCCACACACTCATGCGGATTGTTGAAAATCATAAATCAACTACGAAATACAACCCAAAATAATAAAAGCACGCAGGCAAACATATCGTGGTAGGTACCTATACCTACCTACAAAGATATCCTGCTCTGTTTTATTTTTTTTTTCGCTATACATAATATTTGTTTTCTATTTTGTTGGTTTGTTCACATTTACACCCTCTCACTCATTTCCGGAATTTCGGCCTATCAACAGTTTTCAATGGGTCATAAAACAAACAAAAAAAATATAAGAAAAGTCACAAATAAAAGTTTAAGAATATCATAAGGACTTCTACCCACACTTACATATAAACCGAAAAATGATCGAAGATTCATGAGTATGTCTATGAAGCCCCAGGCCGCAGTTTCAGTTTTTGGTCTATTTTGGAGAACATAAATCACAGCATCTGACACTAATAGTAACGAATACGAAAATTAATTATAACGAACACACACTCAAAGAGATAGAAAGCGAAAGGAAAGGCTTCACTTGGCTTTATCTTAGTTGTGTCATCAATTTTGAAATTTCTATTCGCAGAAAACGATGGAAGGCGTTAGATTTTGATAGAAAAACTTTCAATAAAGCCCAGATCTTTTGAAGAAATGTTTTTTTTTTTTTTTTTTCACAACAAAAATAAATTATAAAAATGTCTACGTTAGGGAAAAA
The DNA here is from genome assembly GCA_951394125.1 of Epistrophe eligans. Taxonomy (NCBI): domain Eukaryota; kingdom Metazoa; phylum Arthropoda; class Insecta; order Diptera; family Syrphidae; genus Epistrophe; species Epistrophe eligans. The sequence goes on from OX596031.1 coordinate 2,134,661, forward strand.
AACAGAAAAATGGCGTCTTCGGAACTGGAAAATTCGTCGAAACGAAGAACAAAAATGTTTTCAGTTGTGAAGTAATACAAATTTGTTAAGGTATAATTCAAGGGGCTGAGATCCAAAATTAAGTTTTGGATTGAATGGATCCATAGCCACGATGCGAACGCAATTAGCCGCCTTAGATGGTCATTTATTGCCACACCCATCGACCCTTAAAAAATGGGATTTTTCCTGCTCGTATTCCTTAATTTACTAGGGGCGCAGGGACAGTTATGTTCTCATAAGTCCCGAAGGAACTTTACTCCCATTTGGGAGAGACATAAGTCCCTCTGGGCCGCAACTAATAACGTATATAAGATCGATTGGAAGTCTCTTCCCATTCTTGTGATGGAAGGTTTTAATTTTATACTAAGGCCTGCTAACTCCCAACGTGCACCATCTTTGTACTTAAATCGGAAAAAAAATTAAACTTCTTCCCATTTTGCTACTACATAACGTCTTGACTATATTAACCTTGTTTTATTGATAAAGCTACTAGCGTAAGGTATATGTGTATATGCACATGCTCCAGAGTAACGTGATCGCAATTTTTGGTGTACAGGCACATAAAAAAGGCCCATTGTCATTAAAAACGCTACCATCCCGCATCACATGAGGTGTTGTCAGAATATTATCATCAAAAGCATTTTTATGACTGTAACATAAAGCTAATAATACGCCCTAATAGGGTCATATCCAAAGCTTCTAACAAAGTCATTCTCAAACCGTCATATCTACCTATGTTAATGCCAAAAAAAAAAAAAAAAAAAAACAATCTACTTCTTATCAATTATTCAACACCAGTCGTTATTGCTTTGGTTTTATTGTCCTTTTTTTAAGGACTCCTATATCTACCATATCCAGCATTCACAGGAGAAAGTATCCAATTTGAATGCTGCCTCCATTACTGGCTGGTTGGTTTTTTTTATATTTTTTATATTTACCACCATTACGCACACACTGTTCAAATATCCTTATCGGAAATTAATTCATTTTATGTTAGCAATTAAAAAGGGAAATGGCATAGGTAGTCCTATATCTATGTTCAGAAAAAAAGCAACTCAAAGGCTGTTTCCGTCTAAAACAGAAAACAAAAAATAAAACGGACAAGAACGAAATAACAAACAACAACAAAAAAAGTATCCCCATCCTTTCAGGTTCCAAAACCATTAAAAATGTTGTTGCTGCATCATGTGGGTGTGATATGCGATTTATACCTACCTTCCTTTTGTTGTTATAGCCCCAGGGGCTTGCAGCCCAGTTTTATAGATGCACTAAGAGCAGAAAAAAATTCAAGCCCCTGTCAATATCACCTATATATGTACATATGCTGCTGGCAGTTAGGCCTATTTGTATGTATGTGTATCAGCTTAACACCCCATAAACTCTAAAAGGTATAGAGTTTTCCCCCTCACCTCACCATACCACCAACACCACCATCGTGTGTGTTTGTTAAACAATCTATCAAAAAAGGAAATTAAGAAAATGAAAAACTCAAAGGTTGACATTTTGGGGCTTGCTTTTATGGCACGTTCTATGTGCTTTTTTTTTTGTTCTTCATTAAACACGTGGATTTTTTTAAGGGAAGGAGGATAGCTATAAATGTAGATAGAGTCGTATCTGCTTTGCGGATTTAATCTTTATGATTTGAATTTTATGGTAAGGTACAGTTACAGTTATACCTACAACGAGCCATGTATATACATACGTATATATCAGCCTTTCGTTTATTGTTTTCTTGTGTTATTGTTTGATTATACTTACTCCGTTAAGCATTTTTTGTTGTTGAGTTGTTTCTTTTGTATGTTTTTTGGGAATTCTAATTTGACGAATTTTTTTAAGAGCTTCTTTATACCTTCATATACCTGGTTTATAGGCTCAACGAAGGCATTCGAAGGAATCGGTTGGATTCCTTTTTAACTAAGCTATCTTTTTTATAGGGTTGAATATAGATGTTTTTATTTTGTTACGGAAGGAAGTTATATACGTACTAACACGGCATTAAAATTTAATTTTCTGTAAATGGATATAATTTTGGTTTAAAATTAACGAACAAAGGGTAGAAAGTTAGGTATGCGGGTATTGCAATAATTTTTTGTTAAATATAAATATAATAGATTAGTACCTATTTAAGGAAAAAAATAAATGCAAAAATCACCGGAGAGAAAAAAAATAAAAAATCAGATCAATAAACTTGATTATTTTGTGACTTGCAAACAATCCTTTTGTAAATGGTTTGTATTTTCATATGATCTTCATATCGTGCGTGGGGATCATTGAAATGAACTAACTCCCACGAAATTTTTCATAAGGAACTCAGTCCCACTACTGTCTCACATTGTCATTTTGTAACTGAGTTCATTTTACGTTGGGATTTAGTTCCTAAAAAAATAGAACGTACTTTCTACTTAGTTTATATTATGACTCAAGTCCCAAATTTTGATGGGAGTCAACTCTTTTGGGAGTAAATTAGAAGTGAATTGTCGTAAAGAATCATTTGCATTAGCAAATCAAAAGAAAAAAAAAAAAAGTTGTGGTGCCTTGGCCTCTATTTGCGTTGACATTTCCATAGAGTTAAAAAAATTGCTTCTCATATTTTCAAATTATCATAAACCCATTTGAATATTTTACGCATGAACCATATTTTTGAATTTTCAAAAAACACAAGCATGTTAAATTTTCCAAAGGTGTTTGTGATTTTTTTAACTAAACCAACATCAAATGGCAATACTAGTTGAGAACAAAACGACCGACGTGACGCAACCACAACTTTTAACTCGCAAAATGACACCCATATGAACCGATGCATACATACTTTAAACAAAGAATGTTACTGCAATTTGTATATCAAATTCTGCGCCCCGTGTGAAGACCTCAAATGAAAATTGAATTTCTTTGTTTTCTTCGAATCAAGTATAATATTATGTTAGAGTACCTCCTTGCCCATACCTATACCTACAAAAAAAAAAAAAAAAAAAAAAAAAACAGACAAAAAACTTATCAATTGATGTCATTACCAGAACGACGACACGTGTATAGAAAATTGAAATCCACACAAAGTAGAGTCCATAACTCAAAGTCCTTTCTTGCTTTCGTCCTCGTCTAACTTTAGTGTGTGTGTGTTGTGTATATATTGAATGTCCTTTTGAATTGTGTCACTATAGCCACTCAGTTTTGGTACTAAATTGAGTCCCATGTAATGAAAGCTCATAAGCCCAAATGAGAACAGAAACAGGCCAACATCAAACTCAATAAGAAAAAAAAAATGGAAACGCTGCTGGCAGCTCGCGTCGTCATCATCAACATCGGTTAATGGTGGGATACCATCGCACGTGATCTGAATACCAAATTTTAAGGTGATTTCCATTCAGTGACGCAGAGAGAGAGTGTTTTGAGTTAATTTGAAGGAAATTTCATGTAATCATGGGTAATTGATTGCTAACCAATGAATGGCATTTTTTTCTTTTTTGTTCTGATCCTTGAGCGACCAACAAATCTTAAGGGTGCATTGTTTGAATACGGAAATAGACGGAATAAAAGGAAATGCCTTAACCCTGCCCTCTGTTACCATATTGTTCCGGATCTCAGAATCCACTATAACATCCCTTTTCAATATTAGCTCAGAGAAGTTGCGTCTCGTGCCACTTGACATGACACAGCATAATTTTTCTCTCCTTTTTTTCACATTCAGTCCAACAGACCCCCCAACAACAAAAAAAAAATGGAAATACTGTCACATAATTTATCGCCAAAAATTAAGTTATCGAGAAGCCTTTCTGGGGCAAGGACGACGATGAGGACGGCCAGCTGGTCGGCAGCGAGTTAACTTATTCCCAAACAACCGAAAACGAACAAAACTAATCTTCAAACAGGCCTGCTGTACGCGCTAAGGGCACGCACGATAAATTGAAATGTGCTATGCGACCGCACTGGACAAACCATCATCAGGACAATGGAAAGGGATAATTTTGAAGGATTCTCCTTTGTGACCCGGCCCCGAGTATTTATAGTCGTTTGGTGCTAATTAATTGCTGTGTGGGTATAGGTATAGTAAGAAAGATGCACACAAACACAAAAAAGGCAGCACAAACAGGGCCGAAGAGTGATCCCTGCGGTTGGTTATTGTATTTCCACTTGCCATGGGACCAGGAGTAATAAAGTTTGCTGCTGTTTTAACGTTGACAGTAATGAAACATCCAGGCAAAAGAGAGAATTGCCGGGGCTGTCGTGTGTTATATCCGTGACAAGTTAAAGCAGGACAGTTGGGATATATTGCTCAATTTGGTTTCGTTTGTGTGAGGCTGACAAGCGGAAATAAAGTAATGAAGAAGTTTACTTGTGGGCATATTTATTTATTTATTTTTTTCTTGTTTTTTTTTTTCACTGAAATTTCCGGTCACATCAAGGATGAAAGAGAGAGAGAGAGAGAGACGATATTCTATTTTTATGTGGTCTATTTTTTCATCTGACATGTGTTATATCAGATTTTTGTGAAGCATAAAATTACATCACAAGGCTCTGTCAATGACTTATTGCCTTATTTAAGCTAGAGGCAAAAAATCACTTCCTGATTCCGGCTGTCTGTCCTATGAAAAAAAGGTGAAACGATGAATTATGACAGTTTTCGATGTAAGGCTATGTTTTGAATTATTCCTCTATAGCAACTGCGGAAAATGTGACTTCCAGTTTGTATATATACCTACCAAATTGGAGACCTTTAGCTTTTTCTCATATCAGTAAAATTGCGTGTTTGAGGTTGATACTATATACTTGCTGTAGTCCTAGGACCCCAACCATCCATTTTACGTGTGTAAAATGCAGCTTGATCTGATGGTAACTAAGGAAGAACAGAATAGAATGATAGAATTTAATTAATAATAAACCTCATCAGAGATGTGGTCTATAGTTGGCATATTGCGTGATTTAGTAGGAGAAAATATACATATGTATTTTTCAATGAATCTTTCATATTCCAACGATGTGGTGGTTCGAACATGTTACGAGGATGAAAATGTTCTTTATATAGGAAATAGGTTGATAATAGACGTGATGTGGTCTTAGAAGTACATTTTGAATGACAAAATGTCGAGAAATGGCATTACCAGCAATGAAATGACAACCATATTACATGGAAAATTAATTTAGAACGAAAAAATTACAGAATTTAATAAATAAATACCGTCTTCTGATATATTTTTCAGATTAAAGCAAGTCTTTTGAAATCCTGAATTATGTGTTATTTTATTCAAATCTTTCGAATAACTTTGAGTAATTCTAAAAATGATGTTTTTGTTTTTCATTTTTTCTTTTATTTTTTATAAAACTAAAAATATTTTGCTAAATAAAATAATTAGAAAAAAACTAAAATCCATCATGAATATTAATTTTTATATATAAAATTTGTTGGAATTGTTTAGAAAAAAATTGGTACGCCATTTTTTTTATTATTTTTTAATGCGGAGTACAAAATCAATTTTGAAAGAAATCATCTACCCACAAAATAAATTTTTATCAAAACCGTAGAATTCGTTTCCGAGAAAAGTAGAAGATTTTCTCTTCCAGTTTTAAACATTTGTATGGAAAGTAATTTCGGTTATAAGAATAAATTTTGTTCAAAATAATGTGTAAAATAATGTGCAAATAATGTGCAAAATAATGTACAAAAAAAATCGCATGAGAGGTACTAAAATTAATAAAAATCGACCAAGTGTCGTTTTCGAAAAATTAAGAATATTTTTTAAAATTAAAAAAAAAATAGTACAAAATACTGCTTTTCAAAACATTCTCAATAAAAAAATGATCAAAGTCAGTTGAAGTTTTCACGAAAATCAAAAAAAGCTAAGAAAAATCGTTATATGATTATAATAGGAGGTAAGTAGGTACTATTAATAACCATTTTTCGAAACAAAATTTTCACCAAAATTCAACTTATACCCGTCCTTTTTTTAAATCGGACAAAATGTGAAAAATAAGACCATTCAAAAGTAGTAAAACAATTTATACCATTATTTTCGATCAAACAAAAATTTTATAAAATATGTGCGGACAATGACCAAAAAACGGTGGATATAATAAGTTTTAGGAAAATTGTCCAATTAAGCAGTAGCCAAAAAAAGGCACAAACCAAATGTAAAAATTGATGAATTTCTCGAGTTCGATTTTTTTACGAATCGCATTTTTTTTAATCCATCGCAAGTAAAAGTCATCGAAATCGCGGATAACCTGTTAACGAGTATCAACAACAAACAAGCATGGGTTGCTGGGAAATGTTTGTATCATTTCATAAAATCGGAACGTCATACAAACTTGAGTTAGAAGTCAGAAGAAATCTGTAAAATACAAATTTGGATGTAAAAATCTATAAGCAATTATGAAATAAGACGCATTATTTCAAAAGGAATATTATAAAATATATCTTGCATTTGACTTCTTAATTCTTGAAAATCTCTTCAAAATGCCATTAAAACACAACCCAAAAATATAATCTAAATACCAAAGCTTTATATATGAGTTCTGAATACAAAACATTTTTAATCAAAAGCATTGCTTCGGAGCCTTAAGACTATATTTAAATAATCATACATCAGTTCCGGGCTTATAAAAGAAAATCTTCCTCGGGGAATACTTATTTCCACTTCAATTCTTCCCTTTCGTAAATCTTAGAAGATATACATTACACATTTCACAAAATATTAAAACCCATTCACTAAGTCTTTTCCAGCATTTTCACCCCCGGCCATTTTCGTTTTTGTATATAATTTCAAATCTCATATAGCTCCATGGCTTTCTTAAATTTTAGAAGCAAATTGTTGAACTGGCATTTACTTGGTTGCGCACATTATTCATCTTTCCTTTTAACTCTAACACACACACACAATATAATTCTTACTCGAAAAAAAAACTAAACTAAACTAAACAAAAAAAACTCTAAACTCAAAATTCACCGCATAAATTTTGTGTTTCTGACATAACGTTTCTAGGTACGTATTTAACAAAATAACGGTACAATCAGTTCAAGTTAACCGACTTTCAACATCTCAGCTGAGATATAAACGGTATCATAATCATAGACTTCTTCTTCTATACCCTCATCCAACATTATGATATAATTGATACAACCTAAAGAAAATGTAGTCTCCCCCCTAACTTCCCAACTCCTTTGCAAACATCACCTGCCGTCATTTTTCATTTTCGCATTTCTCTCTTCTCCCGCAAACGAACTTTAATGTTAATTAGGTTTTCATGTACCGCACGCACCCCTTTTAGTCTTCCTTATAGGCGGGCGGGCGCACCCTGTGAAATCTCAAAGGACTCGCTATATATCTCTCCTTCTTGTTCTTTATCATCCAGAATTGCGCGAAATGAGTTGCCTTGTCCAAGCAGCCATAAAATATAAATCACTTTTCAGCGTGTCACTAAGAATTATCTGCGGTACGCGGTTCCGGCCCCGAAAGCTATCAACTTGTCTGAATCTAACGCAGGGTTATCCCTGGAGGGCTTCGCAAAATATACCAAAATACCCCTTCTCCCTCTCGAGGTGAGGTAAAACACTCTTTTTTGAGTACCGGAAGATAAATTGTTTTTCTTTTTCCTTCCGCTCGAGTTGTGTTTGAGTACTCGCGCCTTTCGTTGTCTTAATTAGGGCAGAGTAGTCTCTCGGCTGTTTTTTTTTTTTTTTTCTTAATAAGGACAAGATTTTCATCCCCACTTGATGTCAATCAATCGCCATAAACTCCAAATGATTATTAGAAGTTGATAAGGTTCGAGGGAGTAACTTGGGATCGTAAAAATGATAAGAATATTGATTGGTCCGATACCCCCATCACCATCATGCTAGTAATCTATGCCACAGTCGCTCGCATACGCAATGATGATGAGTCCCCGGTAGGTGGCGTTTTGGTTATGGCGAGGGTTGTGCAAACTTCGTTTATGATGTATCATTACAGTTTTTTTTTTTTTTTCATCCTTCACTTAGCTTATCTGATCGATTGGGTGGCCCATAAAAAATAAGAACTTTCCCACTAACAGTCATGGAAAGCGTGATGGAAGAAGAAAATTGTCAGATGTGATAGGAGGGTTGAGGTTGAATTGAAACCCTACCTATATAAACTTTTCCTGATGCAATTTATTTTTCTATTTTCCCCCCAATTTTTGCTGTTGCTATTGTGCTTGTGTTGCAGGTTGGTGAGGTTGAAGGAAAAAGATTCTTAAAGCTCTGTGTGCAGTTTTGATAATCTTTTCAAATATTTTCTTGAACTCACAAGACGATAGATGGGATACCCCTATGGAGACCTTTGTAAATATTGTTACTTACCCCAACCCCAGTTGTACACAATAAAAGTCTTTGATCAGAGTTGAAAAATCCTTCTACATAATAAGGTATAGATCTCATATGTGTGCCGTTATGTCCGTTATGAAATCATCGTTCCCTAGGAATTTGTGTCCTCGGTTATTTGATTCTAGGATAATTTTTGGGTCATGAAAAAGAATTTAGTTGGGGAATAAACGTAAAAAGAAATCTATACCTTTTTATTTTATTTGATTTGGGGTATATAGGTGGCCCCTTTCGTCCGACTGCCCTAATGTTTGTAGTTAGTTGTACAAAAAAAAAAACTTTACGAGCGGACATCGATGCTGTATATAGCAAGACTTTGCCGGATATTTTTATTTCGTTCAGTCTTACCGTACTCTATCGTTAAGTTATTCATTATAGAGAGATGGGAAGTATGTGATAATAATTGGATTTGTTTTATTAGCTTTGGCAGTATATATTCTTGCGGCCTCTGACCCACTGTTGTATATGCGGCTATATTGTTTATAAGTATAGAAGAAGTTAAGTTTTATTTTTCATTGGCTTGACTTGTGCGTGTTCCCAAAACTGAGAGAATGAGGGACCAGAAGTTTCATCATCAAAAGTCACAAAGTTCTTATCGGATTGATGGGGTATATTTTGGGATGTCTTGATGGAATTTTCCATAAAAACGGTTCAAGATTTGTGCACATTCTGACATAGACCTGATCTCAATACATATATTGCCTAACTCTATGTATAGATTCATACGTGTTTACCTACATATATCTAAAATTGAGTTGGGGGAATCCATTATCTTTTTTTGGGAAACAGAAACTAGGGAATTTTTATTGGTTCTCATATTTGCTTGGGAAGTTATGTGCTAACTTTTTTTTTTATTTTGTTTTAATTTTGTATTTTATAACGAGAATTGTAGATAAAAGTTATGTTAAAAACGAAATATTGGCAAAAGATATAAGATTTGATTGGAAAATGTGTGTAAGTTTAATACAAAATAATTTCCTAAAGTTTTTTTTTTAGAGGTGATAGAATTTTTATGAGACTCGTTCGGTAAAAGATTTATGAGAAATTAAAAACTTTGGCATACAGATTGTAGGCTTTTGTGGTAGGCACTTTTTGAAGAATTTGCTTTTAATTCTATAGTTTATGATTTATTAAAAAAAAAAAAAATACAAATAAGTTTATTTCCTTTTCGCTTTATTCTAAAATTTATGACAGTTTTTGTGATAAGAGGAATTAAGTTCATAAAGCTGGCATTAAAGTGTACAGGGGAGCTTACACAGCTTAAGCATTAGGATTGTCTATTAAATCCAAGCAACTGGTTTTTGAGCAATCTTTTCAATTAAAAAACTTAGAAGGAAAATTGGGGCCGTTTAATAATTTCAATGGGAATGATTTTATAGGGTAAGTTTACTTGTTTTATACATTACATGTACAATAGTGCTGGGCATCCTGGTTAGTCAGCTCTTTATTTTCTAGGCAAACCCAAGATTTGATGATGAAATAAGCTGACGGCTTTTAGAGTATTCTTGTGTTCGTGGGGCACTTTATTATCATGCACTGGTTTGTAACATATTTCATAGTAGGTAGACATTTAGATGACAGACGTTGGTTATGATTAAGGGATGGTGTATAGGCCAGGACTCGCATGAGTTGAAATTTTTTTTAACTCCTCCAATGCTATTACCTGCTAACACAATAGGGTTTGAGTTTACTTCCGTCATCATAATTTCACCTCGCATGGTTTTTTCTGGACCAAATCATAATGAAATATTTACTGCCTTTTTGAGATCAAAGGTAGTTAAAAATTGTTTTAATTTTAAAGAACGAAGTTCATTAAATCTTAAAAATTCAAGACTTTTGTACTTGAACCATAGTCGTGCATTTTTGTCATTGCGTTGCGAAATGTATTCAATTAAAGAACTTCTTTTAAGGAATTTAAAATTTCCCATGCTATTTTCATAATAAACCTACCTTCATGCAAGGAAAACAGTTAAATATAAAGAATCCATTACTTACAAGCAAATAACTATCAGCAGAATTGTCCTTTCAACCGATGTATCGAGAGATATATATGTAGGTATAGATACGAGCGAAATAAATCGACTGCAATAAATCGATTTCACTTCATCTTGTAAACACCATCATGGACTAACCGATTGCATTGGTGTTGCACAATTCACATCTGTCTCATCAATTTATTTTAATTTCATCAAAACCCAACTCCTGCCAATATGGCTGGCCATCGATTTCATGGAACTCCTTGTTAAGCATTTAATTCCACTTTCTTGTTGTCAATGTTTTCCGTCCGTTTGCCCTCCGTCGCGTCGCTACCATCACACCACACTACACCACGACATAACCAACTGAAAATGGTCAACACCTCAGTCCGTTAGGCAGAACCATATCTATATATCCCAGCCATATCGACGGAATCTATAGCGCATTCATTATAGAGATTGTAACTGTTTTAAGGGGATGGAAGTGGGTAGATATGGTTGCATCTCACAGGAAGAGTGAGCAAAAAAAAGCTTTCTATATATCCACCCCATTCCAAAATTTCTTTGCAACTGGAAATAATTGATTAAAAAGGGACACAAAGTGATTGCTGATTGGATTTGATGAACAGGAAAACTTGATTAGGGAATGCGATACTCATTCGTGTATATAAGCAGCACACAGAAATAATATGGGTAGGTATAGAGTGAAAACCATCATACTATAACCAGCATCACTACCCCCGCCCTATCAAAAACACCCTCGTTATGATAATCATTTGGCTTCGCACTGTGATGTGCCTCGAGCAGAATGCGTTATCGTCATCGTCCTTCTGATGAAACGTGCTAATTGCATAAAGGAGATGGAATTCCATCAAAATTTTGTCTCTGTCAATTAAGCACCAATACGCTAACTCCTCGAACGTGATAATATACAAGGTCCCAAAAGTATTTTGAAAACTTTTTTCATTCCCCCATCCCTCAGCCATCAATTATAGTCAGACATTCAGTCAGACATTCAGTCAGCCATCACTATTAACTATACCCTTAAATCAAACAATATTATTTAAACGAAAAGGAGGAGCATATTAGCTGGGCATCCGAGCAATATTGCTTAAATAAACGACACAGATACGAACAACCCAATAACGCTATCTATACATCGGGGGTAGAGGTAAAGTCAATAAGTGTCGAACAAATTAAATTCAATTACAGGTGCTCTCCGCTTCAGGATATTACAGCGATAACAGGAGAGCAAATAGAATTTCATCAAAAAAAAAAAAAAAAAACAGGACCAAACAAAAACGAAAATAAGCAAGAGAAAAAAAGGAAATGAAATAAAAATCCTTTGAACGACACGGAGTTGGTAAAAAAAAAATGGCTTTTGCCATCCCAAAAAAGGAGACAAGTGCACAATGACTACATAGAAAACCTGGCAAAGCACGAAAAGCGAACTTAAACCAACAAAAATAAATAAAAAAAAAACCGAGAAAATAAAACGAGAGCAGAAAAAATACAAAAAAAAGAACGACCCCAAAAACCATAAAAGGACAATAGCTTTTGTAAACTTTCAATCATCAAACTTTATCCTTGTCAATTTAAAAAAAAGAGAAGCACGTAAAATACGTATATGAAGGTACTGAAGCCCCTCTTAATGCTGTCCCATTTTGGATTTGAAGGTATATTGCCGAAGGAGTATAAACAAGGAATCATTTAAGATGAAGTAAGCATCGTGGCAAAGCCGTTGCGTTGCCGTTGCCGTTGCCACCACCACCTCCACCGCCGTGCGTCGTCTTTCATTCCAATCGAATTTCTTCTCTTATTATTGTAAGCCGGTTGCAAAAGAGTAAGTCGAAAAGTGAATCACTTGAAAAAAAAAACAAAAAACTACCTCACATGCTTCGATCGAGATATGTTTCCAGCTTTTCTCATGCCTCTGCTATACTGCATTATCGGTACCATCAGAGCCCTTTTATACACTCAGAAGAGGGCCACCATATAGATACACAGTTAAGTTGAACACTTCAATAAAAAACCGATTTCCAATAAAATTAAGACTTTCGCCTAGCTCTACGCTGCTTAGTACAAAATCCTTATCTAGTTTATGGGTGAATGTTTTTCTTATTTCTTTTTGTCTTTTCTTCTTATTTAAGGTCCATTGTGGTACTTTATACCCGAAATGGAAATGCACTTGGCAACTCAACATTCTATTTTAAGTAGATTTCTGTCTTAAAGGTGCTTTTCAATCGGCAAATAAAGATTTAGGCGTTGTTGGTAGTGCAGGTTGAATGCGCTACCCGCAACGGGCAATTTGTTATAAATTTGACAAAAAAATCCAACTTTTTCCTTTAAAAAATACCGAAATTTGTTTTTAGACTTATCAGGTATTCTTTCGAAAAAGATCAGGGAAATTTCCAATAGACTCGGTGAAGTCACACTTTGCTTGTGCAAAACAGCGGATATTGCGATTTCGCCCAACGTAACAGTTCAAATTTCTGTCAACCAAAAAAACATATTTTTTTTTTAAACTAGGATTTTATAGATTAAAAAGTTTTTGGACTCTAAATTTTTAAAAGCTCATTCGAAACACTGTTTTACTTACTGAAATCACTTGTTTAAATTTTTTTAAATCCGCCATTCTTAATATTCCACATTTTTCAAAGGAATCGTTATCAGATGCCAGAAATATCCTACGATATCAAATCGTAATGATTGAATTTTTTCTAAACTTTAAATATTTTTAAAGACAACAATTAAGACTGATCTTTTTGATTTTTTTAATTTTTGGCAATTATTTTTTTAAGTTTTTTGCTGTAAACATTCTCTTAAATTGTTCGTTGCAAAATCGAAAAATATACCACACGCGTTTCATTCCAAAGTTCATCCATGCAGTGCAGCACTCCTATACACAATGGACGACAAAACCAACCAGGAACTTCAGACAAATATACAGAAACCTTTACACTGTCGAATCAAATTAAACATTGCAAACGGTTATCCCAAAAAGTAACGTTGTTGGTGGTGGTTGGTAATGGTGGTGTGCCCTAAGGCAAAGCAGACACTTGAGACAACATCCACCCTCTTACTTCCTTAACCATCATCATAGTCGTGCTAGTTTAGCTATCTAGCTTTCCATTCTACAACTTAGTGTGTGTATATTTACACAGTCATTTGGTGAATTCGAATGCCCCCTTTTCTATTCTCTTGGTCTTCTGTGTTGGAAGGAACTTACTATATGCAGTAGATCCAACGACCGACCAAAACTTAGTATACTGCCAACTCCCATAGCTACTCCCATACCAAACTTGGCAATTTTAAGTTTAAGGTTCATCAAGGATTTCTTCTGTGTGCAATTTTGCGAACGAAGCCCAAATAACGAAAGAAGACTTTCAAGACTTCTTTCTTCCTCGTTGGTCTATGCTCCGGTACATTATTGTACAATTCCGACAATAGTTTTCGAAGACAATAGTCCTTGAGGGGTTTTTTGTTTGTTGTTGATGGTAAAGAGGAGTGCCAGGACAACGTGGAGTTAGGTGGTAGTGAGCGGCGCGGTGCGGCGTGGCACTGCGAACTATTATGTGAAAACTTTAATCGGTGTTGTTTGTGTTTGTCGGTCTCGCGGGACCTCTTTTTAAGATTCTATATATAAGAGCAATATATGTATTTATATATACAGCTCCAAAGAACTCCTGGTAAACTGGAAAATGTGCACTTAAAGAGAGATTTTAAAATCACATAAATATGAGTGGTGAGAGGGAGTGGCAGTGGCAGTGGCAGTGGCATAGTGGAAAGAGAGGTTGAATCCAAGGTTAACCCTTGTGCGAGTAAATATTGTTATTCTTCCTACACACATTCGCATCAAAAGCAAGGAAGTTAAACATTTCACATTAATGTATATCCATCCAAGTATACCTAATATGAAAAGCCGTTACAAACTTTTGGAGTGTGCTCTTGATATCCTTTAAATAGACCACAAGGACAAGAGACCATTAATTTTTCTGACCAATTTTGCTATTTGTGTTGCGAGTGCGATGCTCTCGTCCTTAAAGTGCTCATTTTTTGAAATACCTATACATGTATATGTATGAGTGTGTATGCGTATATGTATACGGAGATGGACACGTGCTGGGTCTATGGGCCGATTCACAACCTCTAAAGTAGGTACGAGTTGGCTATTAATCGTATAGGGTTTCCTGCATGTCATGCTGCCCTCGCCGCATGGCCTATAGCCAGAGTGCGAGAAAGGACATGTTTGCTGTATCATATCACACATGCTGACCACAGCAGGAAGTGTATATTTATGTATATAGCGAGAAGATCTATGTACAAATATGTATATATGCTGTTCTAAAGGCCAAAATGAAATAAAGGAATATGCCCGATGAATGGCGGTATTTTAGGGTACTTTAGAGACTTTTTGTGTAGAAAATGAGTTTGTTTTTTAATAGGATCTCTATGAGAGGTACATCAAGGGTTCTTGTTATTTTCCTTTTGTATACATATTTGTACATATTCGATTTTTTCACATACTTGTGTTGGTGTATACATACACATTGCGGATCTGACAATAATTAAATCTTTCTATTTGATGAATGAAACTTGTTTGAGTGGACCCCGAGGGTCTTAAATTAGTCAACTCATGTTATCCATTAACTTATATAGTTTAGTTTTTATAACAAAAGGGAAATGATTATTTTCTTAAAAAGAGGGCTTTGAATTTTGGCAGAGTGGTATACCAGTTTTTTTTGTATTAACTTTTTAAAGTTACACTTAAACTTGTTTTAAAAATATCTTTTCAAAAGGCCAACAAAAAATTGATAAATTGATTTTGTTTTAGAAATTCTTAAAGTTCAGGGCTATTTGAGAAATAATAAATATATTTCTCACGTTATTTATTTCCCCATGATGCTTTTATCACTCGATACATTTTTCTCGGATGATATTTTACATAATTGCATGATTTATCGCATACAATTTTTCCCTTGATATTTTTCTTATATGACATATTTTTTTATATGATGTATTCTCGCATTCGCATGACATTTTTCCTATGTGATAAATGTATTTCCCGCATGATTTATTTCTCGTATGATACCTTTCTTGCTTGATATATATCAAGCATGCGATTTTTTCGCATTTTATATAAATTCCCTGCATGCTACTTTTTCTCCAATGATAAATGTACATATTTCTCGTATGATGTATTTCTTGCATGATATCTTTCCATATTTGCTTCACTTTTCTTTGATGGAGGAACTGCAACACTGATAATCTCATTTCAAAAACCAGAACCAACCAAGATCAGTTTTTATTCCACCTGATGTTGTGTTGTCATCACGAAAATTTGTAATTTTTTCTCTTCGACCAAACAGGAGTCGAATTTAATCATTTTGGTGTAAAAGGGTCCAAGTGGTGGGTATATAGAAGCACAGCCTCTATACAAATTTGTATGATACTTGCTTGACTGTATACCTGCTAATTATTTTATTAATTAAACAGAATATTATTAAAACAGAATGTTCAATTTTTAGAAAAAAAAAACCTAACAAAAATTAATGAACTGCTCTTGAAGGAAGAAAATTACTACCTTGATTAATAAGTTATTACACAATGAAAACTCAATGAATACATAATGAAATAAGCTTTTCCTCTTTACCAAACTATAAACAGTCAACAGTCAAACAAATAAACCCTAACCTGTACCTGTTCTTATAGAGAATCAAAAAGTTTAAAATTCCTAAAATGTGGGAAATGGAAGGTACTTTACTAAAAACAAACGAGGCAACTAATCAACTTCTATTTTAAAAGCCACAGAAAAGCCGTCAAATCAATTCGCTTATCACTTCGTCGTCGTCAACACCTCAAGCCGCACCGCCGCCGCCGCGCCGCCGACAAGTGCCCTATAGTCATCACTAAATTCGTGTTTTCTCCTTAAAGCTAATTACGATGAAACGCTGCCGCGCCATACAATACACATCTTACTGCTTTTATGTGCGTTGTTGCAGCATGCACATTCCTTTTGAAGGAAGCAAAATATCCAAACTTCCACAGGTATAGGCGTTATGAGCAACCTTCAATCCAAAAACCACACAACCATCAGAGTACCTACAGCTAATTCCTTGCGATTCTTGGGGTACAAAACTTTGACAAATTACTCGGAACTCGATTGGTGAAACTTTCTCCAGCACACAATACAACTCGGTTGTGGAAACATATAACTTTGTGCCAGAGTTCTCTTCACCCGGGTTATGTGCTGGCCCCAATCCAGGACGACAATTCCAATTCCTGAGCTTGTTGGTAGCTGCAGCAGTGGCGGTAGCGGTACACTGAACTCAATTTGTAATTAGTTTTTGTGGCACACTATAAGTTCTTCCATCATGTAGGTTAGGAAGGAATATATACCTTCCTATAACAACTATGCTGTGTGGTATGATTCTTGGGGCGCAAGCAATGGCGGTGTATATTCTTCAATTGATGTGTCGTGTACAGAGCCAGAACCAGAAGAGGTTTCCTGTTTGAGTCCTTCCCAATGCATCTGATGGCTCTGCTTGTAATGGGTGATTTTTTAAGAGGTTTAGAACTTTAAAAAAAAAAAAAACACAAAAAATTCGATAAAATGAATGAAATATTTATTTGAATCGATAGTTTGAACCTTGCAATTTAATGTTTAAAGATAATTTCATGCAAATGTTGACCGCGGCTGCGTCTCAGGTAGCCCATCCGCTGAGTCCAATTTTGGCATACTCTTTCACACATATCGGCCGGTATCTCACGAATGAATGCATGGATGTTGGCTTCCAGTGCGTCAATCGAAGCGGGCTTGTCCCTATAGACATTAGCCTTGACATACCCCCACAAAAAATAATCTAATGGTGTCAAATCGCACGATCTAGGCGGCCAATTGACCAATTGGTCACAATCTTCCGAATAGACTGCTCAGAAGGTCGAGAATGCCGACCATAAAATGGAAGCAGCGCGCGATGAACATTTCGAACCGAGCACGAATTTTGATAGTAAAATTCAATAATTTGCAAGCGTTGTTCATTTGTAAGACGATCCATGGTTAAATTGCAAACCAAACTGAAGCTGTTTGACAGTGACACAAGGTACTAAACACACGTCAGCTGTCAAAACCAGTGTTGCCAAAACCAAACCAGCTAAAAAATCACCCGTTATAACTGTGCCTGTGCCACCTCCGCCAATTGAGCGGAAGTGTCGCTGGGTAAAGTTTTATTCGCCACAAATGCTTCATTAAAATTATTACTCTAATGCCAGTGCTGGCGCTATACTAAAATGGAGTTATGTTGCCTTGGGCATATATGAGAAGAGTAGAGCCTCCAGTTTTGTACTGGGTTAGGGTTGGTAGAATAACATAGATTGAAAGAGGGTTGGGAGCTGAATTCCGGGTTTGAACTAACCCCGAACGAGCTTGAAAAAGTATAATAACAATGCAATTTCTATGGAGTTTGACACACACACGCACACACCCAACAACCTTGTGACTTTTTATATCTGTCATTCTGTGATTTTGTTTTGCGTCCTGAAACATGATGAAGAAGAAGAGAATGAAACACAAGAACGATACATTGCGCATACAGAGCAGCTCATACATAAATATGCAGATTTGTCTTCTTTTCAATCGCATATACAGAATGAAAAGTACATGAGAAAAGTACCTATACCTACATCTATATGTATACAAAACAGTACTCTCGGCATTTTGTCATTGTAAGGTGACATGAGCTTATTTGAGTTTGACACAATGACACAAGAGGCAGGCACTCTCGTTAATTTTACAATTTGGAAATGTCACCGCCATTTAGTGATGAAAGTTCTGGAGAAAGAGAAACTAAAGTTTATAAACTGAAGAAAGGGGTTTTGGAGAGAGAAAGAGGGTTTTATGTTGCCTAAAATGTATATGTATAGGTGGGTACATGAAATGGAATTCAAAGAATGAAGTGGAGAACTGCCAAGATAAGATAATAATTCAGTTTTGCAAACAATACAGTTCTGGAGTTTTCTTAAACCTAACGGAGGTCGTAAAAAGAAGAAGATAAGAAATTTTGCATTTGCAAGTTAACGGATAGGTACAATATAATCGTCATATTTTTAATTTGAAAGGGCAGATAGAAGAGAAATTTCGGTTCTTTAAAAAGGACAAACCCTAAAGTAAAAGTAATGACCTGAAAAATATTGGTATCGATCATCGACCATTTTACAAAGGCATAGAGTTTATAATTTTCATCGTCTTTTTCCACTACGTTTATATCTACATTAAGCTTTGACCCTTCGGCTTAACCGGCATATTTGTCCTGCTTGTCATAAATGCAAGGCTTTTTATTCCCCTCACCAATTCGAATGAGGTATGGACACTTTTTTTTTTGTCACGCTAGTACAATTATTGTCATCTGAGTCGTTGAATATGTATTCTTCTGCCAAGTCTGGCTTGTATCACAGGACAAATTTTTAAGTAGCTGAATTGACTTGTGGAAAAAGGTAGATCAACCACAATGTCTTTCAAAATTATATAAAATCTCATGACAGCAATTGAACATTTTGGCGCAAAACTTTAAACAGCCTAATGTTAGGGTATTAACATGATACTATGTACTTAACAATTTACTAACTGAAAATATCTTTACCTTCAGTTTTAAACATTTTTTAAATAGTATCATTATTTTCTTAATAAACTTCTGAACACGCCTATAAAAGTAACAGTTCATCCAAACAAGTAAGCAAACATACCATTTTCATCATTTTTAACTGTCAAAGTGACACTTGGAGTTAGTATGATAATACAAAATTAAAATACGCATTTGGTGATAAAAAAAAAAGTTAAAAATATAGCACGGGATGGGGAATTCTGTTTTTAACCTTACATCATACTACAAATCATTTAACATCGTACTTGAGTGTCTAAAATGTTGTGCCATTGTTGACATTATTACTAAGACTTTGGTAAAGTTCTATCTAAACATAGTGTAGCCGCGAGAATTTTTAAGCATCATCCTTGATGGTTATGTTAAAAAATAATTTGTATATGTCCAAGTCTATCGCTTGCATATTGATCCAAATTTCAGAAAGAACCAGAATAAATAAATATACCTATGTATGTATTGTAAACTTTTTTAGCCGACACATAAATCTACTTAACATTTACTTTTTCGTTCAAAATAAACCCTAAGTTACTTTATTCTGTGATCAGCTGTCACACTTTATTCGCAAGTAAATATTATCCTCTTTATACCACCATTGCAGTCCATGAACTGAACTATAACACATTATATATAGGAGTATATTCCCAAAAAAAGGAATATCTAGGGCAGTAAGATAACAGCATAAGCAAATTCAATTAACTTAAAAAAAATGCGTATACAAAGCCTTGTCTATATAATAATCCGAAATTAATTGATTCACTCCATCAGAAAGAGGATTCCTATTCAAATTAAACGAGAATCCAAATAGCCTATATACATATATACCCTCTTATTCCATCCCCTGCTTTGATTGGATCTTAGTATGTACTCTCGGCTTCCTCTTCAATGGAATTTTAATTGCCATTTTGTATCTTTGCTGTGTATCTTTTGTTCATGAACATTGAACACAGACAAAGCAAAACAAAAAAATCAGATACAATATTACAATTGCCCATGGACCGCCCCAACTTTTCGAAACGGAAGCATAAGCAGAACATAGTGCTCGTAATTATAATTAATTAATGGAAAAACAAATGCAATGAAGCGAATTTCTGTAGCATTTCACAAAACACACCTTTTCCATTGCTCATTGTCTCCCTTGTATTTAAGTCTAAAGGGTTTTTAATCCTCTTTAATGTTTTTATATGGCATAGGGCTTCCCCATTCCCACAAGTCTCTCCCTCTTTCCCACAAGTTCCACCTGAGATTGATGGTGATTTTGTTTTATTATTGCTGCTCTGAGAGATATACCCATGGCAGCTAATTAGCTTGGACCAGCTTATATCCTTTTTGGTTGTCCTGCCATAGATATTCTCATTGTCCGACAGAGTTTCCATAGAACTAAGTAATTGATCACATTTCCAATGAATTTGCTGATTCTCCTTAAGAATTGTTTTATCAAAAAAAAAATTATTCACCATCTTACGGATAATGTGTCTTCATGAAAGGCATACAAAGGAACAAAACATAATTAACAACAAGGACGAGATAGTATAGCACGAACAACAACAAAAAAATGAGATCCCTCTACGAGAATGTGAGTGTGAATGTTAAAAGTTCATCGACTAAACATTAAATGTTTGGTAGGTATACCTACTTCGTTCTTCTTATGCAGAGCTTTGGGTTTAATTAAAATTGAAAATGTAATTGGGGAACAAAAATGGAAATTTAAATAACAGTCGACGCGACGACAAAACTAAAGTATGGCAGTGATGGTTTAGCAAAATCATGAATGCAAAGCTAGTAGAAGCCTATTACGCAACCTTGGAATATTATAATTTCAGCAATTCAAGAGTTGGGCGAAATTTGTGCTTTGTAATGTTGTTTTTTTTTTTGTGGAATAAGGAGATGGTAGGTATATGGGACTGAGCCATCGAATATGGTAATTACAGAGCCTCATTCTGAATTAAATTTCAATTAAATAAAATGTCAACAGAATTCCATTTTAAAATAAGTTCTGATTAAATATTCGGAAAGAGTGTGAATTTCATTTTAATTTCAAGTCCATTTTTCAACTTAAATCTTTTGTATCACAAATGTGATTCTAAAAATAAATTCTGTTAAAGAATAAAAAATCTAATGTATTATTTATTAAGAAAAATCATCAAATTAACAAATTATAAATATTCATTCAGAGATTTAGTAATTTCTTATA
The DNA here is from genome assembly GCA_951394125.1 of Epistrophe eligans. Taxonomy (NCBI): domain Eukaryota; kingdom Metazoa; phylum Arthropoda; class Insecta; order Diptera; family Syrphidae; genus Epistrophe; species Epistrophe eligans. Next base: position 2,155,853 of record OX596031.1, read on the forward strand.
CAAATTCATATGAAATTCTTAAAGGCTTTGGCTGCTTTTTTTATTAAAAAATCAGCTTAATAAAATAATTTTAATCCGTCGACGGGTAACTTCCACTTACCTGTATAAAAATTGTAGGGATTTTTTTAATTTTCTCAAGTTTTCACATTAACTCTTTTGTTTCACCAATACACAAGTTATTATATTCAAACAACGAGAATATATATATTTCGGAATTATTTATGTTATATTATGGGCTTAAGTCAAAGGTATATTTTGAAATTGATGGTCAATTAAACTTAAACAAGGTGTGGACATACAAATGGCGATAGAAGCTTTCCAAAGACCAACATTAATAATTTTAACAAGATGCATTTAATGACCCTGATCTTTATGACAAAATATTTTTTCTAAAAAAATAATCAGCAGTCCCGTTACTTTTGCGACACACCTCAAATACATTTTTAGTTCTGGTGACAAGAGGCCGTTTTCTTTGCTAAATCATGACTCTAAAAAAATTCAGCGACACGATACATCCCTTAAGCTTTAATACTTGAGCGAAAAAATATTAAATAAATATTATTTGTTCGCATACCTAAGGATAATGATTTTTTTTATAAAAAATTAAATTAACTAGAGTCAGTCTAGTCAGATGTTCAAAAATAAAATATTGTAGGCGCTTATTTTTTTTGTAATTCTAAAGAGAATTGTTTTCAAAAGAAAGACAAATACTCACTCTGTCTAAGGCTCAGAAACAACTTTATATAAATGTAAGTGCACACATTAAAATCCACCAAAAAGAAATGATGATGAATGTAAAAATAAAAAATATACCTACACATCATAGCGGTATGTCCTCTTGTTTTTTATATCCCGTAAATGGACATTTTCCTCCCTTCTTCTCATGAGATGATGCAGCAAGTGCTAGTAACATCCTCGTACTCCCAGCTCACATTTACATTACAAAATAATAACATATGCAACAAAAACAAAAACAACAACAAAACAGGGCTAAATAGAGAAAACCAATTCACAGCGAATGACATATGCAAGAAAACCTGCACTCAGTCCAGGATATACTAGAAAATATTTACTTTTTTCTTATTTTTCTACATTTAAAAAAAGAGAAGGAAAAAAACGAAGAAAATGAAAGGCCTTAGTATATTTGTACAAATCTGCAGGCAGCAACCAGAAACGGCAAAGGAGATGAGAGGTCCTTTTTTTTAAAGCTGTGTGGAATATCCATATTTCGTTTTATTTTTTTATTTTTGGTATATACGGTCTCCGCATTCTTTACTGTTTGTTAATATGTTTCGAGTTTATGTGTAGGTTGTGTGTTTTTTAAATTTTATTTTTCGTCTTCTACTCTCCATAAATATCCTTTGTGCAGCAAATGGATGCTTTTATTATCCTTACACAGGATGCAGCGGCAGTAGTACTCGTATATGGAGAGTATAGTTTAGTTGAGTATACGAGTACGAGTAAAAGTACAAGTACAACATACAGAAAGAAAATCTCGCTTTTGAGGTCTATTTGTTAGGTGGGCGTTTCGAAGCGATATGATGGTATCGTCAAAAATTCATTTGCAAGTCCATTTTCGGGGAAAGAATCGTTTTTCTTTGGAATTAAGTTTTTTTTTTTTTTTGTTGCCTCCTCAAGTCCTTTTGTATTTTTTCTTTGCTTTTGTATATTCGACGTCGTATAGTCATAGTCGTCGTCGTTGTGGACTCTTGTGTTTGCTTTGATTGAGACCGTGTGGTAAGTGATTTGCTGTTCTCGACGCAGGAGTTGGAGAAAGGAATTCAATTTGTCATACATGAGGAAAATTTTTCGGTTTTCAAAAGATCTGTATGGATAGGACCAAGTGAGCGGGATCGAGGAGGTTAGCTCTTTCTCAATATACAAAGCATACTCACAATATAGGCAGTGCACCTAATAGGGGTATATTGCTATAGAGCTTGATAGCAGAGAGTCAGAACAGAAGAAGCACTTAAATTGGCTTTTCTTTGGTTTTGGTGCAGAAAGGTGTGAATGCACACATCACATGTGTCTATGCCTTTCATCCAGCCAGTCTTTCAGGTATAAATGTGTTCTATAAATGCACTTGAAGGATAATTAAAGAAAAAATACCCAGTTTGACATTCAAAGACTGGATGCTGACAAAAGCATATATGTATACAAAAAAAAGAATAATGGATACAAAATTGAAGACAAATAAATGTTGTTGCCAGACTCTTGTTCTGAATTCATCTTTTAACCAAAGACAATCAAATAAAGGATGTGACGAAGCTGAAATTAACGTTTTGGATCACAAAAGTCTTACAGATATGCTAAGAAATGTTTGACTATACCTAACATATCTTTAAAAATACCAAGTAAAATTACTGAAAAGATTTAAGTGGTAGGTACCGGTTACCCTGTATGAAGTTACAGCCTAAATGACCTTTTCTGTTATTAATGAAATATTTTACATTATTGTATTGTTATCGTTGATTTGTCACATTTTTATTTATGTATAAAAATTCAAATTATTATGATTATTATGTCATTTTACACAGTTAGTTTTTATTTTATTAGAAATCTAGATGATCAAAAAATGCCTATAAAGTTCAAACCTATTTAGTTTTACCCAAAAATAAGAAGTAGCAAGCAATAAAATCGCGCTTTTGTTTTATTTTTTTTAAATTGTAGGGTATCCTATAAATTTTTTCTGATCCAAATTATAGCTTTTCTATATTTGGTAAACACCTGCCATTGAATCACACACACACACACACACCAAAAGCTATTCTCAATTTCTATCACTTTGTTATACCAAAGAATCCAAAGACATATGTAAATGGTATGTATGCATATAGTTACATACATATTTGCTTACGCTGCAGTTGATGCTCAGGGTGTGATGTTTGATCCTTGCATATCATTCGAGTGCATATTATCATTGCTTTTCATCACCAAGTTGCCTTTCAATATGTATGTATATTGTATAGAGCTTCTGTCGCGTATAGTTATCAACATACACAATTTCGGTGTAGTGGGTCCTTTCAAAATACACACCACTACCAACCAATACCTACACTCTTTCTACATCATATCCTTTTCATAATATATACGTATATAATATCGTATCATGCATATCGTTGTATTCTGATGAAAAATCCTTTTTCGAATTGCATATGAATTTATGTTAACCATTATGTTTGTCGGTATAAATATTTCGACCGGTTTTCTGGAATGTGCACCACCTACTCTATAAGGACTATATAAGGACTATGATATTCAATGGCAGTAGCGCAGGGTAGAAATGTAAGCTAGGCCAAGAATGCCAAAAAATATGGGTTACGTTGTCTAACTTTAAATAGCCGTCCAAATTATAAATAAACACAATGGAATTAATTTTAAAAACCTTAACTAATGTTCAATTTTATTTATTTAATAAATTAAAGCATATTTCCAACTATCTTGGAATATTAAAACACTGTCTACCTAATACACAATCTAATAAATACCATTGTGCAGGTTTTAATATTTGGTAAATCTAAATTCATATCCGTGAGTCTAAAACTGAAGAAATTTCTCGTCATAAAAATGTTTAATCTTCAGTTTTGATTTGATTTTGGATAATCACTCCTCTTTTTCATCATTGTGCTTTTTAATCATACAAAAATCTATATTCGAAATGACTTTTTTTTAAAAGCTGTGTTAAAAAAAAGTATAGATACCGTTTTATTTGACCCGCATTTCAAAAGTGACTATGAGTGTGTATTGTAACTGTGGCACATTTTATAAAAAAAAAAACAGTATGAAAAGGCGCCACATGACCTCAATCAGGAACTGCAGAAACCAGCGTGTCAACCAAATGCAGCATGCTGACAAGCAAGGATGTATGACGACGCAAAGATTATTACAAAGCTCATATTCAGCATAAATTTGCAATCTTCGTCATATTATTATTTTTTTTTTTATTTTTTTGAATCGATTTTTTGAGTGAGACAACGATGAGAAGGACGCCGACAAAAGTGCACCCTTGCAATGTGATGATACTGTTACACCTATGTAGCTATACAGAATGGAGATGTAGATGTAAAATTCTTTGTAAGCGAAAGGTGTGAGTTTAATTTTCTAATTTGTTTTATTTTATATAAATAAGGACTTCAAGATGGATTTATGTAAATCGGAGATGTTGTTTTTTTTTTCAAATTTACTCGCAAACAGCCGTAACAATTTTGATAAAATTCATAATTGTAAAGTTGTTATGAAAAAATTGTTCTTTTCCAAAAAAAATCGCATTGCGAAAATATGGTTTTGAAGATTTTTGAGTTATTCACGTACAGGCTTTTTAATGGCTTGACTATTTTATAACTCTGCAATGAAGTGCTGCCAAATAGTTCAAACATTATATAGCATTTTAATATTTAAACAAATATTTGTTTAAATTAATTTTTTCCAATAATTTTTTTTTTTTTAATGTAGCTACATTATAAAGTTGTGCTATACAGTCGTATCTTCTTTTTGCTTGAGCTTAAAAGTTTTATTGGAAATTTAATGAAAGAATTACATGCTTTTTGGCATTTTTTTCAAATATGTGACATTTTTTTTTTTTGTATATAAAAGCAGATTCTACTAAATACTCACGCTCATTTATCATTTTATTTTAACTCTTTTCTACTCTTTACTATTTTTTGTAAAAATGATCTTGATCCAGTTTCATAAAGATAAGACTTCGCTATAGTCGAAACCATGGATATGGCAGGTGCTTTCCTCCTGGTGGGTGGATGGAGGAACCAATAGATTTATATACAGAATATAATTTTTATGTTTTTTTTTTCACGGCGGCAGAGATAAATAACATCTTCAGCATTATTTTGTATAAGATACTTCCGTGTTGATAACCATAAATATCATTCTTGTTTAACAAAATTAATGTATATAGTTTTTGCTCGTTTACATTATCTTGGAAGAAGCTATATGAAATAACTATACTCATATGTTTTTAATAAAGAAGTTCTTATCATTGGATGCCTTCCAGTTCTCTTCCTTCTGCCACAAGCAACAAACTATCTGCAACCCCAACTTCTTTTGAGTCCTCAAATTGCCACAATTTCCTTGCGAATTCAATGTTATTTATTTCAAATAGTTATGCGACTATTGCCGCCTATTGTCCCATCATTCGCCCGCGTCACCATCGTCGTCGTTGTCATAGCAATTTCGCTAACAAAGCACACAGCAAAGGCAGAGCCGAGCCGGAACAGGATATGAAAGTAAATTCCATTCCAAAGAATGAGAATTATAACGATGATGTTGGATGGCATTTCTGCTCGCTGTAACTGCTTTTGCTTCTGATGCTGCTGAGTGCTGATGCTATGGCATTATAATTCTTTCATTTAGTTGCTTATTAAAAGTTGTAGATCTTGTTTAATGGCATTACATGGATGTTTTTAGTGCCGTTACTGCCAACCGTTTACTGATGGTTTTGTAGTATAGTACCAGTATAGTATTTCCCTTCTCATCCTGTCAATATATTTATTCCTTTATTTTCTTTTCTTTTTTTTTCCTCTGTTTGTACTATTTTTTGCTGGGCACAGGGAATTCCAGAGTGGATATATAAAGGAGCGTCGAAAAAATGCGAGCTATAGGAAAAATAAAAATCCTGCCATTCACAATGATGGAAAACGCACACACTCTACTATTTTTATTTTATTCGCTATAATGGCGAAAGCATTTTACAGCGGCATTAAATCCGATTTTCATTAGAGCGTGCGGAATAACTGAATAAAGAAAAATTTCCTTTAGTTGTTTTTTTTTCTTCTTCTTCTTCTTCAAGATTTCTTTCGTCTTCGTCCTTTATTTTTTTGTGCTTTTCTTGAAATGCCCAGCAAAAGAATGGAGCATGGCAATTAAATTGTATTGGATCTTGAATATTTATGAGGGAACATAGACACTTGGTCGATTCGATATTATGATGGTTTTTCTTATGGAGGCGTACTATCGCTCTCTTTCTTAACTTGAAGTCATATAATATTGCATAAGGGTATCCTTAAGTTGAACCTATATATACCCTTCCATTCCGACCCATATTCATTTTCATTGAATATGATGATGGTAAGGAATCCTTTTATGGTTCTTTGAGTGTTTCAAAGAGAAGAAGAGCGGCGGTGTAGGTAATATCTATATATGGAAGGCCTTCAAGATAATGTGAATAAGTAATACGTGGCCAGAGGATTGTGATTTTTTTTGGTTTTTCTTTCTTTGGACAAAAAAAAAAAAACGAAGTTTCAATTGGATTATCCTAACCTTTAGTCTTTAATTCTGCTATTCGCAATGAAATGGTTATGGGGTGTTGAAGAGGGGATATTGAAAGGCACTTACATATAGCAAGGATGTATAGAAGATTATCGTTCTTAATCTGAAGGAATATTCGAAGACAATTTGTATGCGATGAGAGTTATTTATTGACCTTTTGGGTATTCAAACGAAAAAGTTCGCTATATGATGATGTGTAATGGTGAAATTGAAACCCGCTACAAAAGTTAGAACTCGGTTTTATGCGTCTGTTTTTTTTTTAAGTTAAGACAATATTAAAGACAAATTACTTTAAGAACATTCATTAACATATTGAATGAGAAATTGCTAAAATCAGGAAGCCAATATGATTGCTCTTCCCATTTTCTAAATTATTTTCTTGAACTCAATATAAAGGACACCAAAGTATATAGATGCAGGAGGTATCTATGCAGGTATATGTATTTTATTTTATTTATTTATTTATTCATTTCTTTATATAAATATTCATCAATTTTTTATTTATTTATTTAATTATTCATTCATTTCTTTATTTATTAATTTATTTATTTCTTTATTTATTTATTTACTTGGAGTATTTTTCAATTCCTCGCAACAGCCAATGGACCAGTGAAAACTGAAAAACATTTCTGTTTTTGTTTAGGTAGCAAATACTCGGAATTGAACCCAAAAAGAAGCTACTGGGTGGGTGGGTGTGTCAGGTAGTAAGGTTTAAAGTTCCTAAAATTATAAAACATAAACAAAAAAATTATTTATTTCTCTTTCCCCAGCAATGGGGGTTGCTTCTATTTTTTAAATCGATTTATTTAAAAAAAAATCCGCTTGAAATTTTATTTATTGCTTGTCATAGGTCTATCTCTTCAGAATTTGTCCAAAATCATTTATTTTCATATTTTGAACTCAACAGATAGATAAATTCAATCAGTAAATTTGTTTGCTAAAAAAAACAATGGTATACATTTTAATTGGATTCACAGAAAATAAACGGATTCATAGTTTTATAAAAGTTTTGTTTTTTTAATATTTTTCAACTCTATTTATAAATTTCCATCAAAGCGGAAATGGAAGCAACGGACTTAATCACCAACAAATTTTATTATCAAAAATATGCCAATCACTTATCGATCCCTCCCTCTACATATCTTATATTATCTTATCCTTTGCAGGCAACCTTTCACACAACTGCTGTCATGCTCGGATATAAGGAAAGACTATATTCATGTATATGGAATATAGAACGATTTGTCCTGATGCCAATCCAATAAAAAAAAAGATATTATATTAAACATGTCACATGCTTTAACCCTTTCTAAAGCTGTTTGATATGCTTTCAAAAATTTGCTCCCCTAAAATCAATTATTTAGAATATACATATGTATGTACAATGCACATACATATATTCATATATAGATACATATTTATACAACTTTATCATATTAAAATATTTAAACCATTTTTGTGGACTCTTTTTTCAGCGAAGTCTAATTTAAAATGTCTGAATCACGCAAAAAACGTTAACTCATAGCTTTTTCCCACCACTAGCACCTGTGACAATACATATTTATTTTGAAAGAATCTGGATCTGGATATATTTCAAAAATAAAAAAAAATCATTTGCTGAGTAACAACACTGCTACATTGCAATTTCCAGCTTGGTATAGATGTTGTTTTTCAGATATGTATTTCAGTTTCAAATGAAAATTAAAAGGCAGTGGAAAAATACTTGAGAAAAGTCAATAATACTTGTCACTATAATGAGTATAGGGTTTCATTATACATATTGGATGGAAATCGGCCAACAAATAGAGACCGATCCGAATGAAAAACAAACATCACAAAAAACCCCGCAGAAATTGAAATTGGTCGTGACATGGTGATTACCATAAATCCCTGTGCATTAATTCTTGTGCAGCTGACTGTGATTTTTGCGAATCAAACTGTCAATAAAGGAAGACATACACAAAACAATATTGCACAGTGGCTTATTTTGTTTATAAAATGTGACAGAAAAAAGAAAAATCGATCTCTAAAATTTAATAAAAAAATATATATAAAACAATATGGAATTTAAAAGAAATTCAAGGACATGATTTTTTTAAGGAAATGTTTTAAAAAATAATTTCCACCGAGTGCACTATCAAACAAATGTACCTGCATTACAGAATGACAAGATCGTGGTTTTTTGACAAACTAAATGTATGGCAATGTTTTCTTATTACCATTATTTTACTTAAACTTAAGTGAATTTTGATGAAGTTTGATTTAAATTGTTTGAAATTAAGTAAAATTTTGCAAAAACCCCTGTTTTTTTTACAATAATCGAAATGGGAAAATGATTTTCATTTATTTTTCGTTCTATTACATCCCCTTATAATATTGAATTATAGTTTGAAAAAAGAAAACTCGTGATTTTTTTGAAAGGGACAAAAATGGCACGGTGTTTCAGAAAATATGGCAGGGTATTTTTTTAAGTGACAACTCTGATGTGTACCGAAATATATCGAGAATAAAGGACAAGTTTCAATTTCAATGTTCAACACCCCATTGTGCGATGTAACGACGACGCGACGGATTGTAAAATGATTTGAATTCGAAATTAAGACTCCAACACAATTATCTGATTGCGCAGACAGGCCTCTTTCTATTAGTATACATATAACTATGCTATATACACATTACAGTCCCACAAAACTTAAGTACAATAATAATTCATGAAATGGCTTTGCAACATTGTTGCTCAAATTGGTATGTGGATAAATCGGTTCGATTTGTGCATACAAAATTGTTACAATGTTATACAATTTTGAACCAAAGAAAACCAAAGGACCGGAGAGGTAAATTGATGGGCTACACAAGGAATTTAATCGGTTTCATGACTGTGAGATTGATGTCTGTTTATGATGTTGCTACTTTGTTATATGAGGCTTTGAGAAGCATGAAGATTTGGACTTAGACTTATTTTGGTTTTCTTTCACTGTTTGTTTGTTTGTTTTTCTATATCAAAAGCATTTTGAGGTGGTAATTTGGGGTTCAAGTGGTGGTCGTGGCTTAAGTGTAAGTATAGGGAAGTGTATATAAGATTCAACTTTGAATAAGCGGGTAACGATTCTATCAGCTACTCGTATAGCTTTGAAAGATAATTGGGCGCCAAACCAGACAGTTAATCGTGACCCTAATATAAAAAAAAGGTATAGAAATTGGATAAAAGGGAACTAGTAGGTGGGTATATCTATATCGTATTGATTCTTTTCTGGAGTTGTTATGGAAATCATATGGAATTTTGTTTAAATTACGGGTGAACCTTTTAATGTGAAAGAGAAAGACAAGAACTGAAGTTTCATTGGAACTGTTATTTTAGTTCGATTATTTAAGATCCACCTGGTGAAGTTCAAGAATTTATTGGCCTTCTAAATAAAAAATAGAGAAAACATGATTAAGATAAATCTATTTAAAGTGGTTGTACTAATAAGTTTATCATTTGCTACACATTCCGCTAATCAAGATTCATCTTAAAAGAACAGGCAGTTTTTCAATTGAATTTTACTTCTACAAAAAAAAAAAAACAAATCTATCAAAAACTATTAAATATGCTTTTAAAAAATGATCAATTCAATGTTTAGTGTAAAATACCATACGATAACGAAACATATACAGCTAATACACCCCTATTAATAAACCCAAATAAAGCATTAATTATTTTTTAATTAATTCATTAAGTAGGAAATCTTATTAATAAAACAAAATTAAAATTATATCATCTTGATTAATTAGTTCATCTAAGCAGGTAGAACTGGTGTTTATGCGCATAAGTTCTCACTTTGTGCATTTTTCCAATACTCTTTGGTAACACCATTCTTGTGGAATAAAATCTATTTTAGCTGATACTTGCTAAACTTTACTTGTTAATTGTTTATTAATAAGATGCATATATTATTTCGTGAATAAATTTTTGATTGTAAATTTGATTTGTAATTTAGAATATAATGACGCATTTGTTTAGTAATAGAAGTAGTTGTTGATAGTAATTTTGAGAGGTATTCGACGTTCAGTTTAAATTGAAAATAACAAGCCATGAATTGGCTATATACTTGGTAGTGTCTAATTAAATTATTTATTTATTTTATTTTAGTTACAAAAATTTGGAGAGAATTTGTGCTGACAGGTTAATAAAATTATTTCTGTTCTAAGAAATAATCTTTCTAAAAGCAAGAACAACCAAAAAAAATTCCTAACCAATTTTCTAAGTTGTTCTTACTCGATTATCTCCTTTTGTCTGTTTTTCTCATCACCATATACAGCGATACAAATTCGAGCAATTTTCATAATGATGCACACGTCAAACTGTGCTGATGTATCCACTTGGAGTCAAATCACATGATTTAGATGTATCGTCTGTCAAAATGCAATTACACTTAACACACACATACACACACTGAATGTGATGATGATCTTCTTATATGCCCGAAGTTATCGGTATATCTATATCTATTCAATCCCCACACACAAAAACGATTAATTATTCTTCCTTGATTCAAGCTTAGTCGGTGATTCTTCTCTTTTGATTCTTGCACAACTCCCAAGTGAATACTAATTTTGTGGCACAACATGAATAATAAATACTACATCCTTGTCTTTTCCTGGTGTTTGTGTGGATAGCAAAGAACCGGTGGTGGTGGTGATGGGGCATTTTAATAAATGTAACTTTCGGCGAGAGTAATTCACACTCAGAGCAGGGTACGGTGGTGGCGGAGGAGATTGATTTGATGTACACATCAGCACCAGCACCAGCACCCACACCCGGTGACGGTATTTCTCCAAAACTATATCAATTTGGCAGAACTGAGCCCATGTCCTGGCGCTTGAATCACTATATATCCACCCCACACACCCAACGAGCAAAAGGATATACAGATTATAGAGATTAATCTACTTACAGATCGCCTCGTCTGCCTAGAAAAACAAAACTATGATCCATTGAAAGGGATTCTTCCTGCCGAATGTTAATCTTGGCGGTGCGGTGATGGCAAATGGCAATGTCGATGGTCTATATAGGTCTGATGGAGGAGCGGATGGAAAGAAGAACTCAAACAAATACACTCCCGGGAAGGAGCAAACTTGAGCTATATAGAAGTTTCGGCGTTTGTTCGGCGGGGATGTCATTACATAAATCTACTCGGTTATTGACTTTTCTCTCCAACAGCAGAAGCAGTAGCAGCCGTTTGGAAAATAACGAGCGTGCGGCCCGCTGTGAGTCTGTATAATGGGGTAAGAACACAAGAACACATCGGAAGCAGGAACAAGGAAGTAACTTTTCGTAACACTTTTTTTTTTACTTTGCTTGCTCCTACTCATCCTTGTTATATTTATCTATCCATAGTAATCCTAAAGCGAATAAATTGATGGCAAAGAAATAGATTCCAGAGGATTCTGATGCGAATAGGTTGAAGGGCAAAACTGAAAAGTGTTATGGATATAAGCATGGTTATTAGTTCACCGTTTTCTTCGGCCGACCGACGCACGTTCTGTCGTGTTCGTCGGATCTTTGTTATATGGATTTGCAAAACAATTCCATCAGTATAAATATCTCCAACGAAACTTTACTCATATACACAAACACACACACACACAGACAATCAGAGGGAAATACTGGCCGCTTTTTGAATAAGCAAGTATAACAAGTCCCTCAGGGAGATGATAGTAATTTTTGTGCTCGGGTCGCGGCAAGTAGAAAACAATAGAGTTTCTTCAAAAAGAAAATCTATTGTCCTTATTTAAGATTCAGGCTATGTGATGGGTGGGAGGATTCTCAATTTTCCAATAATATACAATGCTTATATAGAGAGTGATAGATTCGCCTCCCGTAACAAAACTGGGATTATTGAAAAACATATTGAATTTGATTTTTTTAAGAGATCCTTAGCAAGATGTTTTTTTTTTTGTTTTTTTTTTTCGGAATTTAGATGGGTGGTAGAGGGTATGAGTTATGAAGGATTAATAAATAAGCTCGTAGGTTGGCGTTGGAAATCAGGGAATGAATGCGAAAAGTTAAAATTTAAAATGATATATTGAATCATTATAAGCTGAGCAGGTGCTGTGAAAATGCTAGTATGTTAAACATTTTTATCCATACCAAATACAGAGAACCTGCCGTGAAAAATGAAGTTTTGAGCAAGTGCTCTGATTTATCTATTAGAACAACAAATTAACAGATGGGCTTAAATCGATTAGCAAATACTCACACGGTACGCCAAACAGATTAAGTTTTCGGGATAGGTCACCCAAGATTTAACCAAAGTGCAGCCTGAATGGATCATCATTAAACTGTTCAATAGCTCATTGAAAATATGTACGATGTAAACAAAGGTTTGACGACTTCAAATCTTTCACAAATTTTATTTTGTATGCTCGTTGCATTCTCATATTTTTGGAGGTTCTATTCAAATTTTATCAAAAGTATTTACTAAAAAGTTCTTTTATAAAGCATCGAAACTTAACTTCAAAATCTCGTCAATTAAGTCTTTAAGGAAACATTACTTCAATAATGAACAATTGCAGTCCTCAAGCTTTACAGAAACTTTATCGAAGAAACATTATGTGGGTACCTACTTTAAGAAATTCAAAAATCCAAAACAGTAAAATTAATAGTCAAAATTATAACTTTTTTTGGAGTATTTTTTTTTAGAAATCAAAGTTCCAAAGCAGTTCCAAGTAAATTTATTTGCGACTTCCCCCTTTAAACTTATAACGAATTATTATACTTAAAAATAAAAGTTAGGACGAACCATCTTGTCATTAAGCCGCCAGAAACCAAAAGATCTTCTATTTATTTGTATGCTTGATTCAACAAAAATGTATTCAATTTATTTATTCCTATTTTTCTTTATTAACATAGAAAAGCGAGTGCATAAACTCCTGCAAGACTCTTTTTATATAACTTACTACCCATGCACAAAAAAAGATATAAAATTGCTCACATTTAACTTCCCTACACATCCTTTAAGACCGATTTAGTCAAAAAGTTAATAAAATCCAGCTTGCACTATTACGACGAATACAATTGCTTGACCTTATGAGAAACTTCTTCTATATCATTTTGACTTTGAAAGTCCTTTCTGCTGGTCCGTATATGAAATGCTCTAACACAGGACATTAAGTATTCTCTCTTTAACTCTGCTATGCACCACTATTTAAACGAATGTCATTCTTTAAAATTAAATCCCAATGTCACTTTAAATACATCATGTCCCAGTCGCATCCCTACAGGACTTACAAACAATATCATGGGCTCTCTGGCATGGGCATGGATATACATATATGTATACAAATGTAGGTATATATGTATAACCTGGGTATATGGGAATGGGCATTAAAGTAAACTAACCCTACCCCCAACCATTTAAACCATTTATTTAAAGCAAAATGCAAAACTGCATCCGTCGTCGTTGTCCCATGAATCACATCTGGTTTTCATGGTTTCACTTACCATCATATCACCCATCGCACCCATCAACTCCACCACCACCACCCACTCCTCCTTCACAATTTTGTAGTCAAAACTTAACCATATAGAGGTATCCATATCTCTCTCTGTCTCTCTCACTCTCTCTCTTTCTCTCTATCTATCTCTATCTCTCTGTTTTTGTGTGACCTACACACAAACACACATTCTCTCATTTTAATATAAAGGACATTTCGAAATTTATTACCCCCAGATACATATCTGACAGAAAATTAATTTGTGCTCGTTTTGATTTATGTGTTTTGTTGTGCTGCGACAACTGGTGCACTACATCATCATCATCATTGCCGTCGTCGTTGTCGGTTACGATACGACGACGACGACGATGTTGCCATCACCATCACCATCACCTTCGCCAACCTTCATAGCAAAGTCTTCTTTTATAAACCTACTGATTTGCCTCTTCCTTGCGGTGTCATCATGATCATCATCGTTCGGAGTTGTCATCGGTGTTTCTTTATGCAACCGAAACACTTCCTGAAGGAACACATTTTAAAATATCGATTGGTTTTCCAAAAACGAAGTCATCAAGAGTTTTCAACACACAAATTACAAGGATCTATCGGTGACATGGGCCATGTTACCCACCAGACCCATGTCCTGTCTTAAGGCCTCTCTTATTCGCGAGTGCCTTTTGAAGTTATTAGGTACTCGTATATACCATCGCTTCGAATTTGAGTGGGTGTAGATAGAAGGAGGCTCTGTTCCGGCGGCGCGGCGGTGCAGGATAATTTCCCTGGCATTATTTTGTCATTAGAAGGAAATTAAGTGAGTTGTGGTGTACCGCATGGTTAGCCATGTTTGAAATTTAGCAACACTAACAACCCAACAGCTGCTGGATTTAGAATTTCAGCCAAGCGACTTACTGCCTGGCCGAACCCGCCTCGTCAGTCAAAACGTTTATACTTATATCGAGTGGCAGGAGAAGACCACTTGGCCGACACTGCAATTAGAGTGAAACACACATCCAAATTACTTGAAATGACTTTCAAATGTTTGTGATTAGAATACATACATACATATGTACTACATACGCCAAGGACATGTCTCTCTGGATGGTGCATTAGTCGTCACAAAAGCGCATTCAATGCGAAATCGATTGCCTAACAGAACAGTACTGCAAATGGGTAGCTAGCTATGTAGATATAAAACGTCCTGATGTTCGTATGTGCATCTATCATATATAGTAGGTATCCTGTGTATACTACATATATATGTTAGAGGTTATTATGTAATTTTCTCTCAATTCTAAAGTCCCATTCAAAATTCTCAATACAAAACCAAAGCCACAGGAAAACGAAATTGCCATCATTACATTTTAGAATGAATAAGTAACGAGTCATGTGAAAGGTAAAGTAAGAGAGTCCTTTTAAGTGTGTATATGGGCCTTTACACAGAGGTGTGCATATGTGTATACCATTACAACATATATAAAGACCGACTGGAGTTAAATTCTCCTAAAAATATAGTGGAAAGGGTAATTGGTTTCGAAATTAAGCATTTTAAGATTGTGTGTTTTTCTCCTTTGACTGAAAGTTTGTTTTTCTTCAAGGCTTGAATAAACTGACAAATTACAATTTTCAAAATCCTAACATTTATTTTTATCTACATTTGTATGTAGGTAGGTAAGTAAGATACATGTGTTTTAATGGCTATAGGGGACTAAGGGTTTGCTTTGAACAGTTTAAGATAAACAAATAGTATAAAGTACTCAAATTATAATGTTTCCCTTTTTTCCATTCTTTGTTGTCATATTTTTAATAAGCTTTCATAAGACTCCTTGTATTTTCATCATTTTGTTTAAATCCTGGACATTTTGCTTTCCTGCCACTTACGATTTAAAACTAATTTGTATTTGAATGTTTAAGAACTTACACAGTCTCCAAGGGATGAATATAACACTTGAGAGATTACCTTCCTAGTTTAAAATTTACCCGATTTGCCATTCCAGCATAGTTGAGGAACATTAGAAATGAAAAAAGCTTTATGTATTTATGTATGTACATTGAATGTCAAATTTAAATGTTGAGCAACTTTTCTCAACATAGGTACCAACATCATAACTTTCCTAAAAAGGGTCAAATACATGTGGTTTAAAAAATTATTGTTTTGTATTAAATTTTTGTTTCTATTAAATACGCAATTTAATAGGGTTTTTCATATAGTTTTATGTGACTGTGCAATGATATAATACAAAAAATATAGTCCGATATTCTAGCTAAATTTTAAGACCTTAATGAACGGATTATTAGAACCGAAGTTATAAGCAAGCCAAACCAAACACAATGTATCTTTACAATTATTATACCGACTACAAATTTAGGTAGGTACATATGAACATTTAGCATTTTTTTTCCGACGCGAAGCAAATTTGCCACGATTGTGGTTTTTTATTGCACAAACTCCGCCGCCGCCGGCTTTAGAATACTATATTCCTCTCGCCAATTGGTGGTTGAAAGTATTTTAATGCTTTTTTTTTTAATCAACTTCCTCGTTGAATTAAATTATTTGTCCGATATTTATTTTCATGTTTTTAGTATAAAATTTTGAATGATTTTGAAATTTTTTGGCTCTAACACGCCAGTCATTTTTCCTTTAATTATGTACCTTAATAATGAAAATCGGACAATTGGATCGAAAGATATAAGCATTTAAGTAAACGCAAATCGGATATTTTTCGGATTTCGCAAAAATCATCATCAAAAACATACCCATTTTTTTCCTACGAACATTTCTCCTTTTTTTCTGTCCGTTTTATCATCTTCTTCGTTTTCTGTTTCCTCAAACTAGTAACAACAAAGCATAAACGAAATAATTTTGTTTATTTTGTTTAGTTTGTTTATTTTTTTTATTTTGTTGATTTTGTTTATTTTGTTTATTCCCCTCACGTTTCGCCCCATTTGTCTACTAGGCGTTTCATATTTTTTTGATTTTTTTATATTGTATGCCTCCGTTTAAACATTTCTAATGTTAAAAGTTCCAACTTTTACGAATACATACATTTCATATTTTCTGTCATTTGCCAACCCAAAAATGTCTTCTTCTCCTTAGAAAACTGTTCTGCATTCGAAAAAAATTATGTAAATCAAAACAATTTATTTCAAAATGGTTGGTCATTTAAAAATGCAACATCCGCACTTAATATTTATTTATTCTTTCCATCCAGCTCTGAAAAACTTCCTTCTGTGAATAGTATGCACCCACCGTGCGTCGCGCTGCGCTCTAAGAAAAAGCTTTAACAGATGTTAATAGTTTCGAGAGGAGCATAACCAACCATTCAAGGACTTACTTTTGTCAGACGTCAATTTAAATGTAAATTCATCATTAACAAGCCTTTGTGTGTTTTTCTAAATGACATTCCATTGCTCGGAATGAATTAAGAGCACTATATCTCTCTCTCTCTTTTACATCAAAACATAATGTGGTCGGCCCACTACTCTACGGTTGAAAAGTGGAAGGAAAATTCATCCCGAAGAGAACCCCCCTACTTCAAGTTGAAACTTCTTTTTTTTTTCGCAAAAAAAGGACATTTAATTTTTATTGAAAACGTTGTAAAAAACTTAAATTTGTAGAGGCAACTTTTTAGGGCTATAGAGTAAAGGGGGAGTTATTTTGTTTGCAATTTTTGTGGTAAAAGAAATACTTTATTACTGAATTAAAATTGGACCATAAGTCAGAGTCGGATACGGAAGGTAGAAACTTACAAGAACCAACAAAATTGAAGGAATAATAATTCAAGGAGAGCCGATCGTTTCATTCTTTGATGACTTAGGTTTTTAAAAGGACAAAACCAAGGCAAATGAAAGTTTATACCTCAATGCATAATCTCTCCAACTTTAAGTTGCAATTTTTTGAGAATATAAATTCAAAGAACAGTGTTGTTATATAATGTAATTTTAAAAGCATCTGACGAATATCATTTTGGAAATACATAAATACCTGTCTTTAAAGGTAAATTTAGTAAGATCTTTGTATGAATTTATGTATTTTTTTTTTAAGAAAATAACACTTTAGTTTTATAACAACGCTGCTTTGTTAAGTCAAAATAAAGTCAAATGCTAGTTTACCAACGTAATTTCTATACTATAATGCACGTATTTGGTATTAAATTAGTAAACAAGTCTCCAGGATAATTTCTTTTTGCCCAAATGATTTCCACAAAAAGAACGAATTTTCTCTTGGGTCTGTTGCAGTAACAATAAGGTTAGGAACAACCATGGCATTGCATACAAATAACCTGATGGTTGATTCTCCTGATTGCGTCATCATTTTTACTTTATATTTTCACGCTCGGCTAGAACAAAGGAAAACCAAGTAAAATTAAATTGTTTCCAATGCGCGCGCGATTAATTAAATTTACTCATCAGGACGAAAATTAGAAAAAGGACTCTGGCCGTGTAATATACATAGAAGAACTAAAAGTTCTTTTTACTTCTGGGAAACCGATGTCTTCTTGCAGGGAGGAAGAGAGGAATATAATAACATTACGTAATATCGTTTTGTCGCCACCAAAGCCGCACGGTCGTCCTCAACCTCAATGATTCGACAGTTTCTATATAGGACATCAAAAAGGAACAAATGAATATTTTAACATAATGAATGCGAACTAACTACTACTATAAAGAGGGTTTCTGGTGCTCTGCTCCTGGTGAAGGGTATCAAAATTCAAATTCACCAAAAGCACAAAAAAAAAAAAATGAAACTAAAAGCCGTAAGTTTTGAAACATTAGAGTGAGTTTTGTGTGAGTGGATGGCTGGGTGGTCGGATGAGTGAATGAGTGAGTTCATTTATTGTTCGGTTCCTTCATCGTCCTTATGAATTTCAAATTCCATTTTCAAATTTTACTTGTCGAATATATGTGGATATGCGTATGTTTATTGATAGACATATAATGATCCTTTTCTCTAAAGAGCTTCTATCTATGTATAAGCGAGAGACAAGACATAATGATGATGCCGCCGCTGATGATGATAATGATTATGTTGATATGTGAGATAGCAATTCAAAAGGATATCAACCACAACATAAAATGTATTGTTAAGGATTATCCTAGTGCCAATTCCATTTACATGTTTTCTCAGATGTAAAGTCGACAAACAAACAAACGGCATTCGTTTTCATGGTCGTATTCTTAGGATAGAGATGTGGAGAGATGGAGATGGAGAGATATTTCATTTGAAAATTTGAAAAGGATACTCTTTTGATTTCATATGGGAATAGAGTACATATGTAGGTAGGAATGTATATTAAACGAACTGGATCCGTTTGAGCGACAATTCGTTTGTTTTCAGCTTTTTACAATATTACAACATATACCCACATATACCTATATAAATTCAGTTTATATATTTGTTTGTACATCATTCAGAATTCAAACAGATTTTGAGATCCAAAAAATACCAAATATCATATATGTTTCTATATTTCGGTCCTGGTCATTTCCTCTCAAGGGTGTGGATCTATATGTATACCTAATACGCCTTTTGTATACAGTTTTGTGTGTGTCCTTTTGGTCCATATGTTTTATGCATGTTGTTTGTGGTTTATTCTTATTTCATGGATCATAGAACTGTAACTAGAAAAGTGGTTAGGTTTTTTTTTTAATAGCTTTTTGTTACTGATACTCTTTCTCCCGCTACATTAGGTTATCCTTTATTTGTTTGATTTGGGAATGATAAAGGACGAAGGGACACAATTTTTTTGGACAAATAAGTAAATAAAATAAATCTATATAATATACAAATATAAAAAAAAAATGTTTCTGCAACAAGTTTTTTTTTTTTTTGTTAGTTTAATATGAATTGATTATTTTAAAATTTTATTTAATACTTTTGATTTTTTCCCATTATTCGAAATATACGATCTACAAGTATCAGTTTACAATACATATATGAAAAATTGTGACAAACTTCACTAGAAAAATGAGAAGGTTCTACGGAAGTATATTTTGATAAAATTGTAGTTGATTTAAGAAGATGTCATATTGTTGCAACCAGAAATTCTAGTTCACTAAACAACTATCAAGATTTTGACATTACTGCAGTGTAAGTACTGATTAATTTAACCTAGTCTTTAGTTAACTTAGCTCTGTGCCTGTTCATTTAAATCTAAAATGTAATGTGTTCTTGTTTTTGTTTTTGTTCTAAAATATACAGACTGTGCTTACTTTAGTATATTAAAAAGTAATTGTATGAAATGAAACTCCATAAAAAAAGTTTTGATTTGATTTGACATTTCGTCACCTCATTATCCTGTTAATTTATAATATTAACTGTTGATTGAATTTTCATTCTTCCTGAAGCGCAGTATTGATTTAACAGTTTATCGGTTTATATCAACTCCGCAATAACTTGATCATCTTGTAAAAATGTACCTACATGATCTCTATGTTCATATTTAGCATTATCTGTGTTATATAAACTCTGCTTTCTGAAATTGTTTACCCAACGCAGTTTGGATCACAATTAAAAAAATTAAACAAATGTAGGAATGGACGTAAGTAATATTTTCTTACTGAAATACACAACAAAACTTGTTAAAAAAATTTAAAACAATTTAAACAGATAAACAAACTGTAGGTTCTCTCCTATCCTGCCAATAACACCCGCACAGGAATGGTTGAGAGCTGTAAGTACTGCCCTGCTTCTAAACGATCTTTAAGCACCACCTAATTTATTTATTTTTATATTATCTATTTCATGATCCCCAAGTTTTTGTTTGAAATCTATAAGGCTATGGCAAATTATTTTATAAATTTTATTCCATTTTTAAAAAATGTTATAGGTACCTTTTAAAAAATGTATTTTTATCCAATTTATTTATAATTGTTAATTGTTCTCGATTCGAAATTATTATAATTTTTTAAGTGAATTGTTTTTATTTTTTCATTTGATTTTATTTTACACCCGGTTTATGATATAGTAAAGTTTTTCTCGAAGTAATTTTTCACGAAAAGGAATACAGGTTGTAGGTTTGTTCGGTAAACTGCTTCTCTGTTTTTTAATCTTTCTTTCTCTTTTTCTTCTTAAAAAAAAAAAAACAAAGAAAAGATTTCTTCCCTGATCTCTTTATAGATCTTTATTTTCCAAACACATACCCCTTTACTCTTCAATACATTCTTATCTTATTTAAAATTCTGTAAGTAAAGTAGTCACGTACTTTAATCATATTTTATAGAAAGACACTAACAGATTAGAACTAAAAAAAAATTTAGTCTATAAAATAAATCACAATAAGACCCCCTGTTGTAATTTCGAATAAATTCAAATACAACTCTGTGCTATTGCCATTATAATAAGCATTATATCATACAACAAATTCGATAGCGATATTCTATATCTAAAAATATACATAGCTTTAAATCAGTTGATAGCCAAATCATTATAAGACTCTCACTCAAATCTAACATCGATGTGCATTGTAACTCATTTTACAGCCAGTGAATCCTTATTCTAGCGAAACATTTCACAGCGGGGTATTAATACTGATTGCGTTTTTCCGTCTTCTCTCTATACCTACATATCTAATCTGTCGATATGGTTTGTAAGTTCCGGATAATCCAAGGATGTAACGGCGCAATGAATACACAAGAAGAACGAACGAACGAACTCTTCATCTTCCCTCAAGCACATCCAGATGTGATTGTATATTCATTTTACAATTATTCCCATACGCGAGTTAACTCTCTCAACCATAAAAGTAAACCAAAATCTGCAGTAAGGACCACATAATACTACACTCGCACTACACTTTATATACACAGGGAAGGAAAAATATAAAAAAGAATTGCTGCACTCATCGAAAGGAAGAGGAAACCGGCAGGATACAATTTACTACGCCATCTTCTTTCATTTTAAGTCTAGATGTGTATATGTAGTTGCTTTCCAAGCCAAAACCAAAGTTCCACAACAAAAATGTTGCACTTGCATTTCAAGAGGGAAATATCCTGCCGAAACCAAGCGGCAAAAAAAAATACAGCTAAGGATTCAAGAATGTTCTCCATAAACTGCTTACTGTCGACAACGACAATAACGCACATGGAGCTTCCCTTGGCTAACTGCTATTTCTGCTATTGCTGCTGCTGTTAACCAGCTTAACCAGAAATACCCAGTGGGACTGTGGCCTGTGGGACACGACACAACAACCAAAATGTACAATCGAAAGCGACATGGAATTGGGGATTTGCGGCACCCAAAAAGACTCCAACTCTCCATCAACCGAATCTCTTCTCCTCCCAAAGAGAGAAAAAGAAAAACAAAATGAAAATGTCGGTCTAGGCAGTAATACTGGCTCATTGCCAATCAGTTGTGACATGATGAGTAGGCACAGGGTATTGTTGAGACTTTTGGGAGTAATGGAGTTTTTTTGGGCCTTCAGTTCCAGCCACAGCAAAATTTAACAATGTGTATGCAAAAATTGAAGTTTTATTACTTCCATGTCTTGCAAGAGACCGGTTTCTCTTTCTCTGTTACTGCCAGAGGCCGGAGGCCGGAAAAGTCGGTAGGATGAAGGCGTTTAACGAGTGACAGTAACTCTGTTTGGCCTAAGCCAAAACTCTATTACTGCCAACTTCTATTACTTTTGGTATGTGACGAGAAACGACACAAGGACAAACCCTAAAAAGAGATCCTTGTATACGTGTGTAGTGTATGTAGACTGCAAGCAAAAAAAAAAAAAAAAAAAAACAAGTATGAAAGAATTCCAGTGGTATAGGCCTCTGCAAGGATTCAAGCCCCGAAATAGCCACCAGTGCGATGCCTGAACTGAAATTAAAACTTATAAATCTTGAGTGCACCATTTAACGGTATAGTATGCATAAACCCTCTGTGGAATCCGATTATATGCATGGTGCACTATGTCCTTTTTTAGGCCAACCATGGCACGTTAAAATGTTAACCTCAAGCTGAAAATCGATTCGAATATGGGGTTGCTCTCAACTTACTCTATCCGGCTCGAAGGACCATATACCGGTTGGAACCAGAACCGAACCGAACCAAATACATACACACAAAAGCTATTGAAAATATGCAAATTTACAATTTGTGTGCACTTTTTCAAATGAAGTTATTCGCACAGTGTCATAGCGGAGACAGAGGCGCAAGGATAGGCCCAAGAGGAAGATAGCAACGGGAAGACGATGGGAATTTCTGGAATTCGATGTCAATGAAAGGGGTTCCGATTCCAACCATTCACCCCCTACCCCCAATCATGCTCTGAGATGTCTTCATTTGTTTTTTAGTCCCTTCAATTCCAGTACAGCAGCAGGAGCCTAGGACCTTACTACACTACCCATACATATGTAGGTTGTATATAGAAAATAAAATTTTGTGAAAATATGAAAACTTAGATTGTCCGGTCTGTCTGGCATCTGCTGGCTTGGCTTGAGAGCTCAGAGCTGGTGAACGTCGCGTCGTCGTCGTCGGTCGATCGTCCGTTGTTGTCGTCATTGGTCAACTTTCACCTCAAACCGCTATAATATAGTCGGTGGTAGATGTCTGATGCCTATGTGTAGTCAGTCCTGCCACAGGCACATAAACGAGTCACCATCTGGCGGGATATTTAATTATTTTGTTGCCGAAGTTAATTTAACTTTGGACATTCTCTATAACATCATGGATGATAGACGGAGAGAGAAAGGGAAAATTGAATTATGACCTTGTTTTTGCTCGGATTATTTATACACAGCCCAAGCCAACATGATGGCTATGAAGTCTGATTTTTTTTAAATTCTTTTTTGTACTGTGATGCTGCTTGTTGTTTTTTTGTTTGTTTTTTCTGATATTGTGATATTGAATTCAAATGTACTGAACTATATAATGTTGCCAATTTGATGGAATTTTCTGAGTTTGTGGTTTTGATAAAATTAACAAACTTAAAAGTAGGAAAATAAAAAATATATAAATTATGACATTACATTACCTATAATATTTTAAGTAGGTACAATATTTTAAATAAGTTCAAAAAAGAGATTTTTGTCTCTTCGTCCTGCTGGAATATAGAACAAAAGTTTTGGTTTTTCGGAATTATCTTGGAATTATAACATTTAAACGATTTTGATTTTAATTTGATTTTAATCAAAAATGTAATTTTTGTATTAAAAAAAATTCTCAATTATGAAAATCATCTTCTTTGGAATTTTGAATTTTCTCGATTTTATTTTTCCAAATTCTGCAAATAGATCACAATCACAATAAAACTGGTTTTCCGATTTGATACTTAGGCGTCAGTTATAGCGATCAGGAACAACCATCAGGAAAAGTTGAAACAGATGGATACGATTTTTTTTTCCTTTCACAAATCTGTCAGTTGAACAAGTAAAAGCTGGAACGCAAATAATTGGAACGATTTGTTCCATTTTGTGTGAAGTGACAATCAGCTGGCACGAAAAATGAATTTACATCAGGAAAACACACTAATGCATTTTTAACAATAAAATAATTGTTGAGTTGAAAATTTTATTTGCATAAAAAATTCATTGAGTTATTTGTCATCGATTAGTACAACATTTGCGTTTCAAATCGAATGAAAACCTAGTAAATAATCTATTTGAAAGTTTTTCCTGTTTCGTTTTCCTGATCGCTATAACTGACGCCTTAGGTAATAAACATACTATTTTTGCATCACTTATTTCTTATGATAATTTAAAAAAAAAAATTTTATTAACGAATGCAAGTATACGTGCGACCTATATATACTCGTTAATTTTATTTGGATTGCAGTCAAGTTTGTTAAAGCTTATTTTAAATTTTTATTAGCTAAAGTGTGGTATCACTGGTTCACACATATAGCAAAACATCAGCTCCTTTAACACATTCAGAATATACATAAAAATCGATCACCGTAGGCGTCGGCTGCACTGATGCATGCGTATATGCACACATCATACATAAATGTATTGGTTGGTATAAGTGCATATGAAGCACAAATCTCTTATGTTTGTGTGAGATCCCTTGTACCTAGAGTGTATGTATGATACCCTGAGCCAATATCGACCAAAAAGGGAGATTATATTTTGCATCTGTGTATATAAATCTAGAAGAGAAAGAGATTGTATGTGTTAATTAACAAACTATGCATGATTTAGCATCCAGGGTCGAATTATGCAATTAACTTGTAATTTGAATTCGAATAAAATTCCTGAGCCTGTAATTCCTGTCCAATCATGCAGTCGTCCACCCGCCCTGACTTTCAACCCACTTTAGATATGTACACATATTTGCTCTGTCCTTCCTCCCCTTCGCTTAGTCATTCCCCCGATGTATCCCGCTTCTTCCGCTTGCATGAATTGTGATGAAATTTGATTCGAGATTGAATCCGGTTTGAGTGCTATCAGTCCACTTCAGAGTCGATGCATACATAAAGCTCATAGAGTATGTATAATTGTATAGTGAGTGAGAGTGCATGGCACATCACTAGCTCTCCTGCTATATTATTGGAAAGGATATATGGTATATGATAAGAGCTATGGGAGAACCTTATCCGATTATCTAGTATTTCTGGTGAATTCTATTTGCGGAAATTAATGCACACACGCCACTAACAAGCGACATCCAACACAAGCCAGCATATACATATATGTGTGTATGTATCTATACAATTTTGTCAATTTTTGTTATGGCCAACTCTATGTCGATATAATGCATCTACATGATGAAGGCAATGACAACATAGTAGGACATGTAATTATTTAGAGGATTAACAGTGTTACATGTACATAATACCCAAATTAAATGCAATTTCTAGATTTGATTCCATTTACTCGTATAGGAAAATAATGATGGCCTATTAAAAATTTATAAATTACCTTTTTTGAATTTTAAAGTTGAAGGTTTTGAAATATTTCACTAAGTAAGTAAAAAGGCTTTGTTTTAACTTGTTGGAAAATTGAACAAAAACTGCTGATGCTAACGAGAGAATGCAAATTGCTTGAGAATCCTTTGGACTTCCTTATGCTCTCGGTTTGGCTTCAGCGATATTTTGTTTCTCATTTGACATCGTGATGTAACCCAACTCATCCTGGCTTGGCTTTTTAACTATTCCGAGAATCTTAACACTCCATTAACCTCAAAGGTTGAAAGAATCATTTTTCACAAAAAAATAAAGAAAAAGTTTTAAACAGCAGCAGCTTCTCCATCTCTATTGAGAAAAGGCTTCTTTCTCAGCTGAAGAAGAAAAACCAACGGACAAAGTAACCCTTTCCAATTGGGTGCTATATAGGCGGACTATCATCTTCTGTGAAGATGCATCACCGAGCTAAAGGGTGTGTGAGATGCAAGTTTGAAAAGAAAACCCAGTCAAGTGAATGAATGAATAAATGAATGAATGAGGAGCGAGTGAGAACAACTCGCAGAAAAGTCACTGCGAAATTTGTTAACCTCATTTATCAAACAATGATGCCCACCCGCCGCGTGCCGCCGCCATCGTACCGCCACCGGGATTGGGGTAAAGGGATGAAACCCGATGGCATAACCTATGAATACACCCAAATGACAAATGGTTTAAGTTTCCATTTTGGAATTATTACGAGTTCATAAAGCATAGCATAGAACAACTACTCCACACACTAGTCTTTTCTGTTCTGTCTGTCTGCCTGCCTGCCTGCCTGCCTATGGAGAACTGTGAGGGTGTGAATCCTTTATACCATTCCATACTCTGGTTTATACACGATACGAAGACGACGACAATGACGGGAACTATTTTATACATTCCTTCGCAACTAGCACTGTTTCATTTGAATGCAAAACGAGGACATAGTCATTTTTGCATTATGTGAGGATAGCAAAATAAAAAGTTACAATCATTACAATTGTGGAGAAAAGAAGAGAAGAGCATCATAGAGCGAGCTCAGGAAGTAAGTTTCTATGCTTTGATTAATCTACGTGGTGTGAAATTCATGACCCTTGACTGAAAAGTTGGCTCGAACCAACTTTGTCAGACTAAAAATGAGGTTGTGTGCTACGCATTATTCTTTTGATCTATGTATTTGAAAGGGGCTTTTCGTTCCTTGGTTGGGAATATAAGTTCAAAAAGGTATTTTGGTCTAGTGATTGTGTATATTCGGTTTGGTTGGTGGCTGGTGAGGAATAATTCATAACTTTCTTTCCACATTGTTTCGGCACAAATTGTGGCCAAAAGTAGCAGCTTAGAACTTACCACCAAGTGGATGGAACACGGGCTGCACAGAAGCAGCAGCAGCAACACCAACACCAGCCAACAGCAACAGCAACGTACAAGCAAGGCAACAGCAAATATAAAGCCTTGTCTTTAATTTTTAAGTTCTTTTATTATAATTAGGTATATAATTTAAGTTATAGTTTTAAGTTTTTAAGTTTATAATTACTTTTTAGAAAAATTTTTAATGAAATGGCCGACTCGGCTGAGCACAAAATTAAGAATGAATTTAACAATTGACATTTGATAAGAGACCAGCACAAAAGAAGACATCAAAAAGAAAACCAGTATTTTGAAATACTGGGTTGCCTTCTCTTGTGTAGGAAACACAATGTGTTTAGGGTTGTTCGCGCACATTATGACTATGTCGCTATGGATTCAAGCCGCGTTGCGCGGATTCAAGCGGACAGTCATAATATGCGCGAACATTACTGCCCCCCTTGGCGAGATGCGCCAAAAAAAGTTACGAAACGTTAATTTTAAAATAATAAAAAAAATTAATTGAAAATTTAAAGTATTATGAAAATTAATTTGAAAGATATGAAAAGTTATAAGAAAAAAAGGTTAAGTGTAAATTTTTTAAAAAATTGAAAGGCATATATAAACAAATATAATAACTTTAGTTTAAAGGTAAAAGGCAAAGTTTGACAATCGGTCGAACAATTTCGCCGTTCTGCGTTCTAAGTGTCGCGACTCTCACTCTACCGTCAGCACCGGGGTGTACATTTATAACACGCCCTAAGCGCCATTCTGTTGATGGTAAATTTTCATTTTTGATAACGACTAGATCATTTATCTTGACATCCTCACTGGGCGATTGCCACTTATGTCTTTGATGAAGTTCTTTTAAATATTCGTCCTTCCATCGACGACAAAACTGCTGTTGAAGGCACCGAACTTTTTCCCAGCGATTAACGAGAGACAAATTAACATTAACCAAATCAGGTTCGGGAAACGATAAAAGAGGACCGCCGCGTAAAAAATGCCCGGGTGTTAAGGCCAATAAATCAGAGGGATCATTGGACATTGATGAGATTGGACGAGAGTTCAAGCAGGCCTCAATGCGTGCTAAGACTGTGGAAAATTCTTCGAATGTGAACTTTGTACCGGACCCAAGTTTCCTCAAATGAGTTTTGAAACTTTTTACACCGGCCTCCCATAGGCCACCCATATGTGGTGCACCCGGAGGAATAAAATTCCATTTGAGACCCTGAATGGCATAAGTGGCACTAGTTTCCTGAGGAATGGAAGCCAGAAATTTTTTGAAATCTTTTCGCAAAATGGAATCGGCCCCTGTAAAATTGGTACCGTTATCGGAATACACTTCCTTTGGTAAGCCTCGTCTTGCCGTGAATCTTGCAAATGCAGCTAAAAAGGCTTCAGAGGATAAATCGCTTACAGCTTCAAGGTGAATGGCCTTTGTTGAAAAACAAACAAAAACACATGCATACCCTTTGGTCATGCGACAATTTCGTGCATTGAAACTTTTAATCACGAATGGACCTGCAAAGTCGATTCCTGTCACAGTGAAAGGGGGAGAAAAGGTACATCTATCTGCGGGTAAGGCAGCCATTAATTGTTTATTAAATTCCTTTTTGTAAATAACGCAAGTTTTACACTGCCTTATACAGAATTTGACGAGATTTTTTAGTTTGGGTATCCAAAAACATTGTCTAATAAGACGAATCATTAAAGAGTTAGCACCGTGCATTGATATTTTATGAATGAAATGAGTGAGGAGATACGAAAATCGTGAATTGTGAGGCAGGATTATGGGATGTCGTTCATTGTAAGAAAGGTCGGACTGAGATAGTCGGCCGTTGACTCTAAGAAGGTTATTTGAGTCGAGAAATGGGTTGAATGAAATGATACAACTTTTAGAGTGAATGGGTTTACCTTCCATTAAGAGTGAATGTTCTTTAGGATAAAACGAAATTTGAGATAGGAGTATTAAACGATTTCGAACGAAATCTATTTCTTGAGTCGAAATATTGAATGAGTTGTATTGATGATTTTCTCTTTTAGAGATTTTAAAGAAGTAACGAAATATATAAGAGATTACACGCATAGCGCGGGGTAAGTTTGAGAAACGCTCAAGGATGTCTTCTGAGTTCTGCTGAACAATCAAAGAGACAACTTTTCTTTGTTCAAGATCTTCAACACATGGGGCGATTGGAGGAGTTTCGGGCCATTGAGAGATTGGTTGGCAAAGCCAAGAGGGGCCTTTCCACCAAAATGTGTTAAACCTGAAGTCTGATGGCATTACGCCGCGAGTCGCTAAATCCGCTGGATTGTCAGCTGACTTTACATGTCTCCATGGCACGTTACCAACATTTTCTAAAATTTCGCTTGTGCGGTTTGCAATAAACGTTTTCCACACACATGGTGGTTTTTTAAGCCACGCTAAGACAATGGACGAGTCTGTCCATAAAAATGTATTATAAGAATGAACTGGAAAATTTGGTATATAAGATTTAATTAATTTGGAAAGTAAAAGCGCACCACACAACTCAAGGCGTGGTAGTGAAATAGATTTGATTGGAGCAACCTTTGATTTTGCACAGAGCAAATGAGAAGTGATAATTTTATCAGAGTGACGGATGCGTATATATAACGCGGCAGCATATGCCTTTTCAGAAGAGTCACAGAACCCATGAAACTGGACTTCTGAGGAGGGAGAGTATTCTACCCATCGAGGTATTTCGATATGTTGGATATCGGTCAACGATTCCGCAAAGTTTTTCCATGTTTTATAAGTTTCTAATTTAAGTGGGTCATCCCATGCGGTTTGTTCCGTCCAAACTTGTTGCATCAACATTTTAGCAATGATTACAACGGGAGCCAACCAACCCGCGGGATCAAATATCCGAGCTATTTCGGAAAAAACTTCACGTTTTGTAGGACTTTCAGATAAAACAATTTGTTTTGTGGAAAAATAAAAATTATCTCCCTTGGCATTCCATCGTATCCCTAAAGTCTTTGTATTGCTTTCAATGTCAAGCTTCAAAAAATTCTCATTTAGAATATGATCTCGAGGCAAATGATCGAGCAAAGCAGAAGTGTTTGAGGTCCACTTACGGAGTGGAAACCCAGCTGATTCGAGGAGATTGATAAGCTCTGACTGGGCTTTTTTTGCGTAATGAATACTATGAGCACCGGAAAGAACATCATCGACGTAGAATTCTGAATGGAGGATTTTTGATGCAAGAGGAAATTCAGTTTTGCCAATTTTAGCTAGTTCGAGGAGGGTACGAATGGCCAAATAAGGAGCACAATTAACGCCAAAAGTGACAGTGAGAAGTTCGAAATCTTCAATCTCTAAGTGGGGAGAAGTGCGAAAGAGTATGCGCTGAAAAGGGGTATCTTGTGGATCGATCAAAATCTGTCTGTACATTTTTGTTATATCTGCATTGAATACGAATTTATAAAAGCGCCAGCGAATAATAAGTGACGACAAGTCTTGTTGTAAAATTGGACCTGGGTACAATATATCATTTAAACTGACACCGTTTGAAGAGGCATTTGAGGCGTTGAAAACGACGCGTACTTTGGTTGAAGTACTTTCAGGTTTTATCACCGCGTGATGCGGAAGATAAAATGATTTAACTTTGTTGTTTTCAATTTTCTCAAATGGAGTAACCTTTCGCATGTGATTAAGGGAAAGATACTCAGAAATGACGTCAGAGTATTGAGATCTTAGATCAGCTTTAGAAGCTAAGGATTTTTCAGTTCGCGAGAACTGTTTTAACGCAATAAACCTAGAGTGACCTAAACTGGTCTTTGTAGTTTGTGGTTTGAAAGGAAGGCGGACTACGAACCTGCCATCAGGACGTCTGTAGGTGGTTCTTTTGTAAAGTTCTTCGCAGAAGCAATCTTCCTTTGATCGAATGGCAGTAGAAGGCAATTCTTCTAACTCCCAAAATTTACGCAATTGAGTGTCTAAGTTAGAAGCACTTTCAGAGGTGATATAAGTGTTAAATGATTGAAAGGATTCAGGAACTGGTCCCGACAATATCCATCCAAACATGGTGTTTTGTGCGAGAAGTGAGTTCGATATATGTTTTATGCCATTACGAATGATAGAGGGATATAGGTCAGCGCCTATGAGAAGGTCCACCTGAGATGATTTATTAAAAGTGGGATCGGCCAGTGTGAGACCTGTAAAAACTTTAGGATCTACTATCGAGAAAGAAGAACTTGGAAGATTGTTTGTAAGGGTTTTTAGCACAATGGCTTGAGCTGATAAAGTTACTTGAGGATCATTGAAAGAGGTGATTGAAAAAGAGCATAGTTTTTTAGAAGTTATTGAAAGATTTCCACTTATTCCAGATACAGTGGTGTTTCTTTCAACGTAGGGTAAATTGAGTCGGTTTTGTACAGCAGCCGAAATGAAGGATATTTCGGAGCCAGGGTCAATAAGTGCTCTTACGATGTGCACCGTTTCCTTTCCCACAATACTAACTAAGGCAGTTGCGAGAAGGATCCTTTTACTAGAAGTCACCATGTAATTTTGGTAGGAAGTTTGAGGAATGAAAGGCTGTACAGTAGCAGAAATTTGGGATTCTTGTGCACTTGGCGGTTGAGGAGTGGACTGTATTTTTAAAGTTTTATCATTTTGACTTGAAGAAGGATGAGTTGCAAGGTGCAGAAGTGTGTGATGTCGTTTCCTGCAATATGTGCAGGAATACTTGCTAGAGCAAGAAGATTTTTGGTGACTGGAGCCTAAGCAATTGTTGCACATTTTATGATGGCGTACTGCTTCAATTCGAGAAGGAACAGGCATCGCTGAGAATTTAGGACATTCATATATAGAATGATCTGCTGAACAGATTTTACACTTGAATCCTCCCGCCTTTGCAAGAAATGTATTCACTTTTTGAGGTTTTTGAGTGGAGGTTTTTCTTTGAGTTGGTTGACTAATTGGTTTCGAGGAGGTGGTATCCGAAATGGACTCTAAAGTTTGAAAGCGACTACTGAGAAATTTGTCCAACTGTTTCCATGTCGGAACTTTGGTTGGGTCTTCTAAAGATTGCTCCCAGAGGGCAAGTGTAGTTTTGGGAAGTTTGTTAGAACACGCAAATACTAGGATAGGATCCCAATTTTCGGTAATAACGTTGTGTGCTTGAAGTACTGCTAAAGAGTCATTTATTTTGCCCTGAAGTGCTCGTATGGATTTGGCGGATTCCTCAGTTACCGTAGGTAAATTAAAGATATTTTTGACTTGGTTGTTGACAAGTATACGAGTATTTTCGTATGCAGCGCGCAATGCCTCCCAAGCTAGAACAAAGCTAGCATTGGTTAAAGGAAACTGATTAACAGTCCTTGAAGCATCACCTCTTGTTTTGCAACGAAGGTGGAATAGCTTTTCAACTTCTGACAACTTAGTATGTTGTATATACACCGCTTGAAACATATCCCGAAATGCCGGCCAAGAGAGATAATCTCCATGGAAAATATCAGTATCGCATGGCGGTAGTTTGATAGAATGAGAAGGCCCGGCTTTCTGGAGAGGGTTGTTCAAAGGAGCACTTTTGTTATCTAATGGAATAACGGGTTTTAGTTTGTTTTGATAATCTAAAAACAAGGCTAAGCAGCTAATATAGGTCTCATTGCTGTTTTTGTACTTAGACTCGATGACGTCCATGTCTAAGGGATCTTGTTTCGCAGATGGTCGAAATCTGGCACACTCAGCGTACTTTAGTTTAACCTCATGCCATAAATCCTTTAGTTCAATTTTTCTTGCTTCTAATGTCGTGTTGGTATGGTTCTGTTCAGGAACCTCTTTGACGGATGCGTGAAATTTCACGAGCAAATCCGTAGCAAAAATTAAATCGTCTAAAATTGACATGGTTATACACGTATCGAAAAAGCGAGTATTATAAAGGACGTCGAAAACGCTGACCGTAAAAGAGTGCCAAATCTGAAGGGAAATTTACAACTGCGAGAAAGAGTCACAAGGCCAAAAGATGATGATGAAGGTTGAAAATCAACAGCTTTTTCTTAATACAAAAAGAGATTCACGAAATTCAATGAGAGAAAGAGACACAAGTTAAGAGAGGATCAACGAAGAGGAAAAAAAAAAAGGGGCTGAAATCAGCAACTTCTTTCAAAAATCCAAAAAGAAATTCACGAAATACAATGCGAAGAAGGAATGAAGATAAATTTCAGATTACAAAAGAATCTAAGAGTGAATATTTGGAAAACAAAAGTTTTGAAACAAAAAAAACTTTTCCAAATGAGGAATAGTAAACTTCGAGATTACTTAAGAATCTGAAAGAGAATATTTGGAAAAAAGAAGTTTTGAAAAAACTTTCCAAATGAGGAATAATAAACTTCGAGATTACTAAAGAATCCGAAAGAGAATATTTGGAAAAAAAGAAGTTTCGAAAAAACTTTCCAAATGAGGAATAATAAACTTCGAGATTACTAAAGAATCCGAAAGAGAATATTTGGAAAAAAGAAGTTTTGAAAAAAAAAAAAAAACTTTCCAAATGAGGAATAATAAAACTTCGAGTTTACTTAAGAATCTGAAAGAGAATATTTGGAAAAAAGAAGTTTTGAAAAAAAACTTTCCAAATGAGGAATAATAAAACTTCGAGATTACTTAAGAATCTAAAAGAGAATATTTGGAAAAAAGAAGTTTTGAAAAAACTTTCCAAATGAGGAATAATAAACTTCGATATTACTAAAGAATCCGAAAGAGAATATTTGGAAAAAAGAGGTTATGAAAAAACTTTCCAAATGAGGAATAATAAATTTGGAGATTACTAAAGAATCTCTTCGAGATGAATATTTGAATTGGAAGAAACGAAACAAAGCGTAACGTAACAAATTGTAACGAGTATGGGTAAAGTTAAAAATAAAATTCAGAAATTTTCCAAAGAAAATAACAAACAATTGAAAACTAGAAATTTTTTCAATGAAATAAAATGTAATGAAAACTTCCAAGTCTTAATTAGTGGATATAATAACAATAAAGAAAGTATTTTACAATATATTGACCAATATAATATTCAATTTAATAGAATAAGTTAAAAAAAAAGTTTGAACAGAACTCAAAAACTTTTTTCAAATAATGAAGAAAATTCTCTTAAGGAATTCAAGAGATTATTAAAAAAATCCGAAATGCACGTCAAACTTTGCAAATAATTAATATTTAAAGATTTCAAAGGAATCTCTAAAAGAACCAATGGAAAAAAAGTCTTCAAAATAATCAAAAAACTTTTTTTTTTTTCCAAATTATAAAATTTATGTATTTACAAAATTTACGAAAAGGGAAATTTACTTTAAGATTTCAAAAGAATCTCTAAAAGTCGAATGGAAAAAGTCTTGAAAATAATTAAAGAACTTATTTCAAAATATGAAATTTATGTATGGGATTTCAAAAGAGTATATTAAATTGTGAAAAATACTCAAAACTCTTCCCGAATGAGGTGATTCTTAAAATTGCTCGAGGTGTCACCGAAGGCCGGTAGCAAAGTACCAAAAACTTTCCACATTAATCGAGACGATATACAAAAACTGATTTAATAAGGTAAAAATCGTAATGAAAGTTCTTGAATAAACTTTTTTTTAAGAGAATGTGTGCAAAAAACCGAACAACCGAACTGATTTCAATTCACAGTTTGCAAACTGTACATCAGAAAAAGCCAAAACACGAGATTGGTTTGAAGAAAAAACCGTATGAACACGAAACGGTAAAATGCCAGCAGTAATGTAGCCGATGGAAGCCCGAAAAATTAGTTTTTACTGAATTAATTGCTTTTCAGAAAAACGTTTTGTAATTAAAATCTTTTTTTGTTTTTTAATTTTTAAACAAAAGGCATATATCGCAATAGAGGGGCAATTTAATTGACCAAGTTAAAAAACACGAAGTCAAGAGACTTAGAAAGGCAATCGAAAAAAAAGAATGAGAGTGTGACGTAATTTTGCCGTAATTCAAAAAATTTAATTTTCTTATATAAAATATATATATATATAAAAATAAAAGCCAAACAATTAATTAAAAAAACATTACACTCACCTGTACAAAAATCTTTAAGATTTGACAAATATATTATGTTGATTGATGAGATGATGTCTTCTAGGATTCTTAGCAGCTTACGATGATTTCTTTTCTCGGCTTCTGGTCTTCTGTCTCCTTGTCCAACACACCAATCGAAGCAATGGTGGTACTCCCCCACCAATCGAGGCAATGGTGGATTTTATTTAAAAGGTGGCACAAATAAATTGTGTGCTCACCTAAAAAAGGATTGGCAACAAATTAGCTGGTTGCTATCCTTCTTGATGACGTCAAACGATGGCAGCAAAGATTTGCACAATCGATGACGAATGCAGGGTGGCAATCCGTGGCGAAGAAAATTTGCAGCAAAATTAGCTACGTGGAATTTTCATCAAATTGTCCGCCAGAATATGACGAATTGTTGTTTGTAAATCCGTGGCGTGACCAAAAATGTGTTGGCGTAAAATGTGAGGCGTTGGAACAATAACGGCGTCCACTTGGTCAGCAATCCAAAGGCAATATGGCGTGAGCAAAATTGTTCAAAAAAAATAACAGCGTATAACAATTTGCTGAATAAACGGCGTCGATGAATTGCAAAATGTGGCGTGGGCAAATTCCTAGCAATAACGGCGTCGCTGTGCAATAATCCCGTTGGTATGTGGCGTGGTAATAATTTTCCACAATAACGGCGTCGCTGAGCAGTATCCCGTTGGTATGTGGCGTGGTAACAATTTTCCACAAATAACGGCGTCCACTGCGCAATAATAGCGTCGCTGATCGGCAATCGCTAACAAAAGTAGCGTGGGAGAAATTTTTCCAAAATTTCTGGGAGCTGGTGGTCGATCCTGGCTCGACTGGACCAAATGTTTCGGCACAAATTGTGGCCAAAAGTAGCAGCTTAGAACTTACCACCAAGTGGATGGAACACGGGCTGCACAGAAGCAGCAGCAGCAACACCAACACCAGCCAACAGCAACAGCAACGTACAAGCAAGGCAACAGCAAATATAAAGCCTTGTCTTTAATTTTTAAGTTCTTTTATTATAATTAGGTATATAATTTAAGTTATAGTTTTAAGTTTTTAAGTTTATAATTACTTAATTTTGTGCTCAGCCGAGTCGGCCATTTCATCAAATGTTTCGGCACAAATTGTGGCCAAAAGTAGCAGCTTAGAACTTACCACCAAGTGGATGGAACACGGGCTGCACAGAAGCAGCAGCAGCAACACCAACACCAGCCAACAGCAACAGCAACGTACAAGCAAGGCAACAGCAAATATAAAGCCTTGTCTTTAATTTTTAAGTTCTTTTATTATAATTAGGTATATAATTTAAGTTATAGTTTTAAGTTTTTAAGTTTATAATTACTTTTTAGAAAAATTTTTAATGAAATGGCCGACTCGGCTGAGCACAAAATTAAGAATGAATTTAACAATTGACATTTGATAAGAGGCCAGCACAAAAGAAGACATCAAAAAGAAAACCAGTATTTTGAAATACTGGGTTGCCTTCTCTTGTGTAGGAAACACAATGTGTTTAGGGTTGTTCGCGCACATTATGACTATGTCGCTATGGATTCAAGCCGCGTTGCGCGGATTCAAGCGGACAGTCATAATATGCGCGAACACACATGATGGTGGAATATAAATGAAAAAGTTATATGTACATTATATAGTAAAGGCAAAAGTTTATATCGAAATGATGTACTGAGTTCTTCTTCTTATAACAAATAAATTTGCATTTAAACGAAATGAATTCAAATCAAATTACTCAGATGGTTTTATTGTGATAGAGTCCACCTTTACTCGTAATAGTCTTTCTATAAATAATATTTTTCCATATTAATACATTTACTAAAAATGTTTTATTAATAAGGTAAAAAAATTTAAGATTAAATTGTTATTTATTTCTCTGTTATGATTTATAAAAAAAAAATATTAAATATTAAAGGGAAATTTTGGAATGCAAGATTTTCGGGTCTTCCGTATAATCCGCCCACTGCCACACCCTCTTTTCTTATTTCTTAGTTTCTCCGAATCAGTCGGAAACATCTCTATTTCTCGGAAACGGCTCAAGTTATTTGAATGAAATTTTCAGAGTTTGTTTTGAGGATTGAGGCAAACGTTTTAAAAATGATTTAGTAAAATCCGCTCACTGCAACGCCCACCTTTATTGTTTCTTAGTTTTTCGGAAACGGCTAGAAAAATTTGAATGGAATTTATAGTGTGTTCAAATCAATGAAGAAAAATTTTTGAAATCAAATCCGCCCACTACACGCCCACTTTTTTCAGAAATTACTATTAGTTACAAGTATAAGCCTTAATAAATGATCAAATAATATTACACATAAGCAAATGCCAATAAATCACTTTTTCGCGTGAATTTGCGAAATTGGAAAAAAAAATCATGTGAGCTATCAGCGAGAAATACAAGAATTGCACAAACTGTTTAATTAGGTGTATTTTTTTACCAAAGGCCGTAAGTTCAGTTTTATTGGAAATGTTTTGATGATCTAGACTTTTTACGTGAGTCTAGAACGCTGCTGATCCAAGCGTACTATTTAGCGGATTTCCCACTACACAATAAAGCTGGGATTGAAATAGAAATTTTTGGTAACAAGAGTGCTTTTCCGATATACCCAGAAGCTCAGAGGAGACCTAACTGGGTTTAAGGTAAGACTATTCTTATGAGTCCCTTAAAAATTTTAATGATATCCTTAGTACTCCTACACAAACGAATAAAATCAATTTGAGACATATTTGCGGTTCATTTAAAAATATGCAGAATAATAAAGGCTCTGAGATAAAGGACCTTGCATGACTTACATTTACAGGTTCAAAGACTAATTCTACTTTCAATCAACCTTCTATATCTTCTAAATTCCCATTACCATAAATTTAAATTTCATCAGGGGTTCTATAATAATGATAAATAAGAAAAAATTTCCTACTCTCTTTATGGATTTGTCCTACTTTCAACTCTGAAAATTCACTTTCTTTTATATTCCTTCCTATAATCCTTCATTCATCCATTCATTTATTTATAAAAGAAATTTCCAACAAAAACAAATTCAACTTACATATAGTTCTGATGTAAGCCGTCATTACACACGACTATATATATACTCCTACTACCTCGTAGAAACTTTCCACTAAAAGTTTACATTCATCCTGAACTGAACCAAAAAAAAAAAAAACAAGTAAGACACACACTCATCATGTCCATCATCATTGTACTTGTCAAGAGTGTTCTATTTTTTTGCGTTGCCACTTTTCGTTCTAAGTAAAAATAAATTGCTTTTTCTTCTTCATATAATGCTGCTCCTCCTGTTACTGTTGCTCTTCCTGATGCTGGTGCTGTTTTGGGCGTCTCATGGGTTGATGCATGTAATAATGTCAGCTTAGTTCTTCTAAAAATTCATAGCATTTCCAAGAGATTCCATAGCACAGCGACAGCACACACCTCAGTAAGTAACACTTATTTTCTTCTACTTAGGTTTATCTTAAAGATTTTCCATTCAAATACAGGAAGCTATGTCTATGGCTAGGTGTAGGTGGTATATTTACATATATATGGGTGTAATGAACGAGCGAACGTAGGAAGAATTGATATCCTTGCAATCACCCAAGACAACTTCGTCGTCGTCACCTCGTTGAAGGTAGGTACAGGTACATACTGTATACTTCACTCATCTCTTGTTTAAAAGTTGGACCTTGATGCTAGTGCCTCGTTCGCGTATACAGAACCTCACTCATTCTAAAGGAAACAAGATAAAACAACCAACCGTTGTCCTTGGTCCTTGCAAAGACCAATTTGCTTTTAACAGCCCCGTTGAGACTTAGAAGATGAATATAAAAAAAAAACAACTCTGTCGTCTAACCCAACTTTGCCTTATATCCAGAAGCAAATATTTTTTTGGACCAATTTAGTTGGGAAAGGGGAGAATGGATGCGGGATTAGAAGAAGTGGTTGGTGGCAGCGCGGTGGTGGTACTTTTTTGCTTAACAGGATATATATCTTTTGGCACATATGCTTTATCAGAGATAAGTTATCTCATATTGCAAGGAGACATTTCGACTTTTCCATAAAAGGTCACCAAAGATGAGGTATACTGACGCAAAGGCAAATGAGAGAGAAGATAGTCCAAGTTGAAGTACTATATAGAAGCACTCCTCGAAGCCATATCGTCCTCCTAAATATAAAAATACTTCTATCGCAAAGGATAAGCAAATGATATTTTAGTCCCTTCTCCTGCTATATTTTTCCATTTCCATATATAGCAAAGCAGATGTTCCACGACACCACCTTCATAATATGAAGGTCGGTCGGTCCTCTGTCGTTGTCTATGTGGGAGATGAAAGTTGCGCTTTCACGTATGACAAAGTTTACTTTTATCGTTTGCCAAGGATACGTGCATAAATTTCGCAAAAGGAACTGATAAGTAAGTTACGATTTAACCCGGGTAGCTAGGTACTCACACAGCGAGGGAGCTCAAAAAGTTTTCCATATATACATTATACTCGTACACCCCCGACACATAAACCACACCACACACATTCTTGGTGTTTTTACGCCCTGTGGTTAGAGGGTCTCATTTTTTGGGGTCGTAGACGACTATGACGACGACGGAAACGGCGCAAAGGGCGTGTTGGAGATGTGAGGTTTTTGGTGGTGCATAACTTAGTTCATTTTATCATATGGGAAAAGTTTGGTGCTTTGCTGCCTCCATCTACCGTTTGTCGTCACCGAAAAGGACCTAACCTAACCATGGTAGATGATGGTACAAAAATTCTATTTCATTCGAGTTAACTAAATGAGTGTTTAAATATTTTGTTTTCCCAGGCATCATATAGAGATGTGTGGTTTGCACTCTTCATCCCTGTATATGCAGCCTGATAGTGCTGGCTGCTGGTGTAAAATTATGTTCTTTTTTCAGAATAGGAGAAGCACATTATGACGAGATAACATTGGGGATCGAGAGAGTCTGCAAGTTTGTTTTTTTGTTTTATTGTAAGATTCTCTTCAATAATTTATTGAATATACCTTTGGTGGTGATGCAAGCATGTGGAACACAGGTTTGAAGTCCTACAGATAGTTGCTTTTAAGTTTGCTGATAGTTTCTTCTTCTTATTAATTTTTCTGACAAGATGTAGGATGTTATATGCAAGAAAAAGAATGCGAGATGGGGCTTAAAAAACTTTAGAGATCGTAATGGATGAATTATTTTTGCTAGACTATTGAACGATTATAAGATTTATAAATTTAAAATTCCAACAATGCATATTTGCTCTATAATTTTTTAAGTTTCTTTCAAATTTAATCAAACTGTCCTTATTTTAATATTTAAGTTAGTTACCATGACCTAACTGAAATAAAAAATGTTAAATTTTGATGAGCTCTTAATTATAACAAACTTATCAAAAATATCCGTTTGAATTTTGTCGGATTGCCTTATTCATATCTCAATCTCACTTTCAGATTAAAAGGAAGCTAAGGTAACAAAAAACTGAATGTCAACTCGAATTGACAGTGAATAAATAGCAACGTTTCATTCAACTACCATTAGGGTTATTGTGGATTTTAGCATTAAGGTAGAAGTTTTTAGATTTAATGCTCAATTAATTATTTAAACACGGCAGCTTCTATTAAATTTCCTATCCTTTGGTCCGGATGGGAGGGGTGATTTTCTTCAAACTCGACACTCGACATCTAGAGTTTTTTTTTTATTTTTTAAAACCAAAAATAACGATATTTTTTTGCAAGTAATGAACATCTTATTCTTCTCAAAAACTTGGCTACAATTTTTTTTTTTTTAAATCAATATTTTTGCAAAAAGGCTCTCATTTGTTTTTAATTTTCAGAAAAATGGTTATGAATGTTACCTCCTATAGAACCTTTTTTTTTTTTATTTTCAATTTACTCAAAACCGGTTTAAGTGATTTTGCTCAATTTTGTATGGATATTACATATTTTAAAAAGTTTCTAAAGTTTTGCATACAAAATATTTCCAATATTTTTTTTTTTTTTGTGAAAACTTAATAATTCGAAAACGACTTGGTCGATTTTTATTAAACTTGGCATTCGGCGTTTTTGAATATTATCTTCCAGATTTTAAACGAAAATTGTTTTACTTACCAAACATAACGGTACCTACCATGAAAGTGTTTAGGTTAGGAAAATTCCATTTTTCTCAAAAACGACTTCTACTTCTCATTTTAATCAAAATTTTTATGGCTGCTTATATTTCAGACGATCTACCATATTATTTGAAAAGAAAAAAATATTTATAAAAGAAAGAGATTTCAAAAAGCAGGATTATAAAAAAAAAACGAGATTATAAAAAGCGGGTTTAAAAAAAAGGGATTTTAAAAAACGGGGCTACAAAAGTTTGGTTCGACCCAACCCAATTTTTGTACAATTCATTGAGCCAGCGAAATCTATTCAGCATCGGCTGAATTTTAATAAATAAATCGTTAATCGTTGCATTTGCCCTAGAAAAAAAAACGGGGGAAAAAACACCCTCGCACAAGAAGACATGTTAGTTTTTTGTTGCATATTTATGAATCACCTATGTCCTATACAGTAAACAAAAAATACATTTAAAACTAAGCACTAACAGCAGATAAATAAAGAGGGAAATTATTTTCATTTCAATTCATTATAATATTTATTTCCCATATGAAATCCATGTGAGAACATCTTTAAATAATAAATCTTAAAAGACATTAGACCAACCATTCAAGTATTAGATGGCAAATATTTTACAACAAATTTTTCTAAATTAAAAAATAAGTTAATTTTATTGCCACCGCCCTGATGACCTTTTTGCATAGCTTTAACTTTATTTGGAAATACCATCAGCCTTCTTTCGTATTTTTTTTTCCTTCATTTCGGTAATAATTAATGCCTTTTTATATTTGCTTCCATTTCTATATCTTTTTTTTGCCTTCACTGTAACTTAGATTTTTAATTTATTTTCTCACAATTACCTACCACGCACTTCCGTAAAAAGTCTCCACTGAGTCTGCTTACCTAGCTTATAAATACCTCTCAAGAAGCCATTAATTCCGTCTAGCTAATGGAAATTGTCTGATATCAAAACTAAGCCCAAGACATTAATCAGTCTAATTTATGTTTTCTTTTTGCACGCATGATGCCGTCACTGGCCAAGACTAACATTTAGTGTCCTTATCAGGACAATTCCATGCATGCACATTGCACATGCATATAAAACACAACACTGTATTGCTATAAGAATAAATCCTTCTTGAAATGAACATATTTATTTTTATCCTCATTGTCCGGTTGCAGCTTTAAGCAATTGTATAAAAAAAAAATTCTTAGTCTCCGTAAATGCCATCAGGATTCAACGAGAACACACGCACTATTTAACTGTTAAACAAAAATAGGTATATACACCTTTTATCCATGACATGCAAACACAGCGTGATACATAAACCTGGCTGACTGAGTTTGAGGAGGAAGTGCACAAACAAATTTAATATTTACCGTACGTGATCCCTTGGACAGAGGTGACTCTTTTCTGTTAAGTTGTGTATCGTCTCGTTCCTTGTGTTGTGCCTTGTGCTTGCGAAGCAGTGTTTGACCGCATTTCATGTCGTCCTATTCATCCTTGTACTAGCATGCAATCGGTATGCCCATAAAAAAATATTTCACAGAAGAACGTTTGCTTGCTCAGCAATGTCCAGTGCAATGATTCATCCAGCGAACAAGGATATCAGTGTGTTGTGTTTATGTCGTACGTCCTGTGTTAATACGAGACCCAGACCAGTGAACATTGAAATCCGAATCCAGGCACCGAGTGAATTCCATTCGTTTGTCATTAGATTGAGCATGATGTCTAATGCTATACCCGAACAACTAACTATCGACATACACATAAATCGATAAAGATTTAGTTGTGTGAATGTGTAAAAATGCTTACATGTCCTTGGGAGATAATAAAGTCCATGAAAATATGTCCTTAAAAATTCCCCAAACTGAAATCCCCCATTACATCATCGGCAGCAACATCAGCAGACGCAAAGACCCAGGACGGTAGTCATACCACCATCACACACACACGCGCAGAGCCCGTCAGGACCTTCAAGCATAATCCTGTCACATGGGATGGCAATAACGAGACA
This sequence comes from Epistrophe eligans, assembly GCA_951394125.1. NCBI lineage: Eukaryota > Metazoa > Arthropoda > Insecta > Diptera > Syrphidae > Epistrophe > Epistrophe eligans. The sequence continues at coordinate 2,198,972 of OX596031.1, forward strand.
CAAAATGATGTAATTACTGGCGCAATTATAGCATGAATGGCATGGTGGCTGGAGGCTCTTCCAAAGTACCATACAAGCCTGGAGGCAAAGCACCATACCCCGCACTCTCAACGACAAACAGAGAGGCTTTAAAAAAGGGACTTTAATCTTTCGGCAATGTAATTGCATGCGAAACACCGCACGAATAGACTCGAAAGTATCTCATTTTAAGCCCGAACAGCTTATGTGGTATTCAAATATGTAATTATACGGCGAGGAGCAACAAATTACGACAAAAAGTAAACACGCTCTGAAATATACGGTGCGATGCGTCATATTATATGTAAACTTTTATGCGGCGATACTTTCATAAGTACCCATCTATCTATATCTTGGTACTTTGATATTCAACCTTTTGCTTGAGTTGAAACTTTTTCATAGTTCAACGAGCACAAAAAGGTCTGGAGATGTTGGTTAAGCGATATTATACTCTAAGATGTTGGTGATGGAAAGTATTAAAATACGACACACGGTTGTAATGAATTTTATGCTTGGAATTCTGAGCCATTTCGAGACCTGTACCCACCACCTCAAGCTATTAAAAGGATTATGACTAAAACCAGTGGTTTTATACATAACCGTATATTATATGGGTGATGAAAAGTTGGAGGTTAATTTTTTGGAATGGGGGAGTAAAAGACACTATCTGAGGGCTCGAGAGTTTATGATCAAAAATTCGTTTTAATAAGATGAGTATTTATATATACAAACCTATAATTAAACAAAATCAAAAATGCGTTAAAGGCTTCAAACAAAAATCAAATTAACAAAAAAAACCCTATTTTTGACACTAAAGGTTGTTAAATGGGAACTAGACTTTCCACTTCATATATTACAATGTTTTTACCTATAACTAACCTATATTTTAAATTTTTTTTTATTAAATTCTGGTATGGCTAAAAGAAATCTTCTATTAAATGTATTGCTAACTCTGTTGGAATTTAATTCATTGCAAGTAGAGGTTTTATTAGATATTTTGTACGGCGAAAATAAAATATATTAAATATATTTATTCCTCTTATTTCGCTCACAAAAGGAAAAAGTTAAAGTATAAAAAATAATCTTTAAAAATATTCTAGTTGTTTATGCCTTGAGCTAGCTCATATCTGGGAATTAAGGAATTATTTTTGTATTTTATTAAGCAGTTAAAAATAATAACACATTTTAAAATGAATATCGTAAAATATTAAAGTTTTCTTGATTATAAAAATTAACACATGTATAGAAAGTGTATGTATGTATGAAAGTGTACATGTATACTTTGTGATGGTACACTGTGACGTATGCGTACTTTTCATATATATTTTTTTTTTGCTAATTTTGTGATTCGCATAACATGCGACAAAATGCTATGGCATGTAAGTTGAATCGAGACAAGACAAATAAAATGCATGACTGGATGGCACGAACTTAATCATATGTACGATCTCATCACTGTGGTTTTAAAGTCTTATGTAATATTTTAAAAACTATTAATCTGATAAAAGAAATAAATTAGTTATGGCAGCCTATATTTTTTGCAACCTGCCAGAAACGTGGTTTATTTTAAGATAGTATCATGAGGTAAGTAAAAAAGTTGGTAGATATACCATTTTTTAATATTTATAAATATGGAGTAAAAAAATAAATTAAAAAAAAATCATTTACTCATTTTCGAGAAATTGGATTTTCAAAAAATAATAATTATTTTTGTATTATTATTTTAAACATTTTTGTATTCAATTTTATTTAAACGTATTAGAAGCTCTTGTTTAAAAATTTCACTAAAATCGCTTCAAAAGATAATGAGATGGTCAAAAACCAAAAATGTGGAGATATACCGCTAACAATCGATAAAAAAATTGCTCCAATAATATGGTAGATCGTCCTGATATTAGATCACATAAAAAGATAGGTAAATGCAGTTATTTTAAGTTATAAGAATATAAGAAAAATCTATTGGGTGCCAAAAATCAAAATAAAAATCAAATTGGTCAATTTAGGATTATTAAGTTTTCCGAAAGAAAATTGAAACATTAAAAAAATTGGAAAATTTTCGTATACAAAACTTGTAAAACTTTTTAAAATAATTGGTCAAAATCAAATGAGCCGATTTTGAAAAAACCGAAATTAAAAAAAAAAGAAATTCAATTTTTTTAGAGATTATGGTAGCCTTTTAATAAAAGAAAACCTGATTTTTTTTTTAAGTTGTGGACAAGGAATTTAGAAAAATTATTATTTGCTAAACAAAGTTGTACGACAAGTACCGTTATTTTTGGTCCTTAAAAAAATGATAAAGTCGAGGGAATGTCCAAAAAACGCTATCAAGTCAAAAAAAAAATTGAGATTTTTCCAGTTATTTTTCGAATAAAATCCAGAAAATTGGTTGAGCGGCTTAGACTCTTGTTCGATCTACGTAATAAACCGTAAGAGTAGAGCATTTATATTATCTATAAATTTAATAAAAGAAAAAATTGTAATTTTATCATTCTGTTTTTTTTTTTATCTAAAATGCTGCTCAGGAGCCAAAAATTTTGCCGTTTTTATTGAGTAAATAAAATCAGACAGTGAAAATGTCTGAAAAATCTAAAACAATTCTTATAATATAAACGTAACTACTCCTAGAAAAAATAATCATTTTATCTTGACAATTCCTCGAATCTACTCCTGATAAACTAACTGACCTGCCAATAAACACTCTCATAAATCTTTTTTTTTTTAATATACTCCAAATCAACCTTATTTTTTAGTATCATGGCTCTATAAAGCTCACATAGAACTGTATAGAATCTTGTTTTTCCTAAAACTAAAAACATTTAGGAACCGTTTTGGAAAATTCTTTTTTAAATTCTGTGCTTCATTGCAAATATTTTCGCTCCAATTAACCTTACGTGCCACATATTTCTTTAGTATTTATATAGCGTTTTTCTTGCTCCATTGTATTTTACAAAACAGAATCTTTTATGAATTTTGCATCCATTGCTCCGAATTTTCTCCATGAACATTGTTTAATTTAGTTAAGAGCTGCTTTCAATTTGGCATCAGCTCTTCTGCCCTCTATACATAGTCAAACTAACATCAAAGCAAATATAAGTTTTTTTTCCTTAAAAATAGAAGAAAATAAATAAACAAAAAAAAAACTGACAATGGTTTCCAGTAAAAAGACTTGTTTTGTTTGGTTTTTTATCTTTGTTTTTTTTTTTGGTTATTTTGCGCACACCAACCAAACAGCAAAATGATTCTCATTTCCGTTTCCATTCCCTACGCTCGGTTAAGTTTTAAGGCATAATGCGCTCTCTAACACATATTTCTGTCACCCGTATTCATATTGTCCGTGGTCGTATGTATGTATATAACACGATATATCTATATATGGACATAGTTTAACACTATAGCTGAGTCTGTCCACCATCATGCAGGATGTTATTCGCATTTAAAGGCAACGGAAATACACATAGTATATTTTCGTCCTTTTGACTGAGAACAACGGAAAAAAAATGAAAAGCTCAGCAAAAAATTGCAAACACACAACTCAGAACTTTAATTTTGTGGAAATTATGCATACACATCCTTTTTTGTTATTTTTTTTCTTCGTCGTTTTTTTTTTTTCTTCTATTTTTGTATTTAAAAGATATCCTCTGGCCGAAACCATAAATGCAAGGATATCAGGAGCAGAGATCAATGCCAATGTATATAAAAAGGATAAAAATTGGATATCCACAGAGAGACTATATAACCAAACCACGACCACCAACGCGCCACAGGCTAAAGAAAGGATCCTCATGGAGTTCAATTTATTTACATTGAAATTGGAAGGAAGTGTCCAAATATAAAAATGTTCAAAAAGACATACTCGTATAAAAAAAAAATTCAAAACGGACACATTGAGACGTATAACAACGACAGGACCTCCTTGTGCTCAGCTACGAGTATACCTAACTCGTTGGCGTATATCTGCTATTTTCTATACATGAACTAAAAGCAGGAAGAATGAAATGAAATTTCAAGAAATGAGAATCCTTAAAGAAAAGCAAACTCTCAACTCAATGCATATATGGTGTATGTGTGTGTGTCTATATGTGGTTCATTCTGCTTCTGCTTCTCATGCTTGGCTGCTGTAAAACCAAGAAGAACGTTAAAGTCCTATATTTTGCCATTTTTATCAAATTTATAATTCCAATTTACTTGCAAATGGGATTTTCTTCCACCACCGTGCCATTGCTGCCTCCATCTTCATCTCCATCTCCATCTCCACCTCCACTTCCACGTCCGCCTTCGCTTTTGCCTTCTTTTTCACCGCTTAGTGCCTTCAAGCTGATCCATGATCATAGTTCGGGTTAGGGTTTTCGGAACAATTTCACAGGATATCCCCATTTGTCTTGTGAGTGGGTTCAGTTCGCATATACTCGTATACATAGGTAGCAGGACGAATGTAAGATATGGTGGATGCAAACAGAGTCAGTGGCAATGAGGAAGAAATCCCAATCCAAATCCCAAGCAGTTGCAATTCCGTGACGAAGGATATTTTTCCGAGTGCAGTTTTCCTTGATTGTTTTCCTCTATCGTCGTCGTCGTCATATAGTTGATTTAGCCTTCCTGGAAAAAAGCAAACTGCTACTGCTAGTGCAGCTTCGGCCTTTCATTTGATTTGTTTTTTTTTTTTTTTTTCCCTTCTCTTTCCACCGAAGTGGGAGGATTGTGTTGGGAAATAATCTTCTCGCAGCTATTCTTCATGTCCTTTTCGATTTTCTGCTGATGATAGTTACTTTTTCGATTCTTGTTTGAATGGAATTGCTGCTGCTGCTAGAACCTGTCCGTTTGGATTCTCTCATTTCGTTTTGTAAGGATATTACGCCTTTTTCAATCAATTGAAGGAGGGAATCGTTTCGTTACTCGAAAAATTCTTAACGTTTCAATTGAATTGAACTTGAAATATGTCCGGGAATGGATCTTAGTATTCCTTCTTCTTCTTATTTTTCTTTTATTCTTTTTTTTTATTTTAGATATTGGGTCGGGTGATGGGAAAGTATAAGGGTGAGGTTGCAGCACATGTGTTATTTGGTTGGACATACACTGTCAGCATGACATGGCTTGGAACAGATTTTGTGTGAATCTGAAAAGCATCTCTGAGCTGAATGAAGTGAAACGAAGTTCTTTGTTAGTAGCTATCATTGATTGGAGATTCTGAATGGTGTATATATACAGATATACAGAGAGCGATACCTATACCTGGTCGTTCTTCAGAAGAAGCAGATATATTCTCCAAGGACTTTGGAAGCAATGAGAGGAATTTATAACAAAAGCTACTTTACTATATCTACAATCTACATACATATACAATATACATAGGTTAGGTAGGTATATCTCGTTTTGTAGGCCACCCAAATCGTATATGCTCTGCCCTCTGGCACTTTATAGTTTTTTTTTAGTATGAAATTCTATAGCTAGCAGAGCCAATTGAAAATCGGAATAAGATTGACACAACAATTTAATGGAATTTTCTGAACCAATTGTTCCCAGGACTTATGATGAAATTCAAATATTTTTATATTAAAGATACGTGTATATAATTTAACAGAACGAAATCAAAAGACGTTTGTTCTGACATAGAGGCTAAGCAAATGAGGCTTAGTTAATGGAGTGGTGTGATAGATATGGGGTAGGAGGAAGGGTTGGGGTTAAATTAGGTATACAAATTATTTTTTTAGTTCTACAACTTTCATATTTGAAGTGATTTAATTAGTTTTTGAAGTTAGGACTGATTTTTCCAAATATTTCAAAAATTCATCTTTTTCAGTCCCCCAACTTTACAGAATTTTGTATTGGCAAAAAATCTTTAGAATTTCAAGTTGAGGATTTAACTTTTTCTCTGACCTGAAGGAATATAATTAATGAGAATTTGGCAAAATTAATGGAAGGGATAGACCATTCGGTTTTATACTTTAGAATTTTAGAAACAAAAATCTATAATAGATTCTTTCATGTCTTATTTTCTATGTTTTTTATGTGATTTGTTTAATTGATATCAATGCAGGGAGCATCAATCATAAAGTGGTAAATTGTTTAAAGTTCAATAAACTAGCTAGTCTTCAATAAATATCAATTTTGCTGGCCAATTTTTTCTAAATTCATATGAAATTTGTAAAGCACCACCTTAAACAGGGTACAATATTGTTGTGAATAATAATTTGCCGTTAACTCTCACAATTCCACTTTTGTCTTTCAATGCATTTTATGTTTTTTTGCTGATTTGCTAAACTGAAATAAGTTTAAGCTAGCACCCCCTTAAAAGGCTGTAAAAACTTTTTATAGTGCATATTTTGCCGTTAACTTGTTTTTAAATAGTTGTGACAGTTTCAATTTTTTCGTGCAATGTTTTCTATATTTTTTTTAATTTTTTGTTTGCTTATTGAATATGAAGTTAGCAAAACACCACTTAAGAGGGGTTAAATCTTGTTATATTGGTATTTTTATTGAATTATATAATTTGTTAATTAGTCGCGATAAAAATTATTTTGTCTGCAACGTTTTTTATGTTTTCTATATGTTTTCGTTTTTTTTTTTTTGCTGAATTCGAAAAGGCGTTAAAAGTTGTAATATAAAATGGTTTTGCATTATAATTTGGCATTCATTAGTCGTTAATTAATTTTTATGTTAACTATTTTGTCGAGTAATATTTTCTGTTTTAATAATTATTCCTTTTTCGTGACCTTTAATTCTTAATTCAATATATTTGAATCCTATTTCTGTGGGCTTCAGGTCTTTCTTTCTTTATCTATTTTTTGATAGACGACGTTTCGTACTTGTTTAAGTACTTCTTCAGGTCTATTCTGGCCTAAAAATTATTTGAAAGAAGAAATGTGTTTTTATCTATTTTATATATTTATGAAATTATATTTATTTTTTTAAAATTTGAATATCTTGAAAAAGACGTTTCAAATTATTAAAATTTAAATAACAAGTACGAAACGTTGTCTATCAAAAAGTAGATAAAGAAAGAAAGACCTGAAGCCCACAGAAATAGGATTCAAATATATTGAATTTTCTGTTTTATTTTTTTTTTTTTAGGAAATTAAAAAAAAAAATATCCACGCTTTTCAAAGTTCAATAAAAATTTAACGGTAGGTATTTAAAAAAAATGGATGTGTTAACATAAACAACACAACCATTGAATTCAAAATTAATTTGATTTCTGAATTTAAATTAGTTTTAAGTTGTGCAATGAAAGCTTCAATAAAGAAAACTTGCACATACCTACATATGAACATTTATTCAAAATGACTAAAAGGAATTTAAGACAGGACGAAGAATCCAAATTTCGGCAATTCAAGAAACTTAATATGTGGAACTTTCAATAGCACTTAAGAAGACTTCTTCTACATAAAATATCCTTGATGTGAAATGATCAAATCGATATCGAATCCCATCGTGACGAGAAACACTCTTGCTTATACAATCTTTATCCCTCTTCGTATACTTAAGGCGCTCCAATTACTTAAACCTTCCCACTTAATATGTGAGCTATCAAAGCCCATATTCCCTTCATCCCATTTTATCTGGCAAGCATATCACACTGAGTGAACCAAGATAAAATTGATTCGATCCTATCACTGATAATCCTTTGCAAGGAGCGGCACAGGCTTCAAGCATAAAACACTAACCACACCAAACTTCCCTATCATACCATCTCTATAATCTATGTATGTATGTAAGTATTTATGTATTATATACTCACAGAGACTTCAATATTGCCTCGATGGATATTTCGATTGGGCTTTTCTTGCTACTCACTTTAGTGGTGCAAGGAATTCGTCCTTCGGCTGATGATTTTTTTGTTTTTTTCTCTTCCGTTTTATTTTATCACGGATGTTTGTTTGTCGTGTATACGATGTTCGCTCTGTTTTACGAATTCCTAATCAGTTGAATTTGTTTCAATAGTCCTAACTATGTAACTTCCTGCCCAGTCCAGCCCAGCCACTAGCATCATCTTCCTTCATTCCTTGCTTCATTTTCCCATCGTCTGCGAACAAAATTCTGTTTGGTATGCGAAACAAAGTAAAAGGATCAAATTAATTCGAATATTGGAATACTTTTTCCCACTTTGAATAGCGATGGAGGCGCAGCGCAGCGGAGTGCGGGTACTCCAGTTCCCAGCTTCTAAAAACTATGTGGTACTTACTATATACCGATGCTGATGGTGCTGCTGACAACGAAGAAAGAAAGTAACAACCTGAAGGGGCATCAATTTTGGCAAAAAGAAATTACTGCCGGGTATGTTGGCACTTTGAGTGTCAGGATCGGGATCGGGATAGAGCTATAAAGCCAGAAGGCTTATCCAGGAAATAAGTTGCTGTAAGAGTCCGACAAATTGATTTCGACTTTTATTAGATTTCTATGTAGTCTTTGGATATAGAAGGCCGATTGAACTCTCTGTGCTGTGCTATGCTGTGCTCAGTTGCCGCTTCAACTGAATTTAATAAAGACTGTCCATGAAGGAAGAATTAAAACGCACATAGAAAGGAGGTTTGTTGTTTTTTTTGTCCTGAAGGACTGCCAAAAGAGCCATTATTATTTTTTTTTCCTTTTTTGTTTTGTTGCTGTCATCCCCCTTTTGATGCCTGTGGGTTCTAATGAATCTTTTGGTGACATTTTAATATCCCAGTTGTTCTTTTGATGTACAACAGAAGGAGTTGCTTGTTTTCGTTTTCGTTTGCCGCACCCCTTTTCCCAATAGGATTTGATTTTGATCCTGCAACAGGAAGTTATTGAATCGAAGAAATGTTGCTCTGTTCATTTCGATGATGGATGCTGTTTGCCTTTTCTTTATACCCAGGATATTTTCGATTATTCCGCTCATTGAATTTCTGGGCGCGGACTAAAGTTTTCTAACAATTTTTTTTTTTAATTTTTTTCTTTTTCTTGTTATTAAGACACGTGACTCGTTTTGTGGCAAACAAAAACCGGAACAAAATTTTGTGTTACATGGTTTTTCTAATTGAATTGTGTTGTGAAAGAAGTATAACTTTTGGGAATGGTTTTATTCAAAAAACGGTATCCTCCTTAGAATGAAAACCTTTTTGCTTATTAAACCAAATGCTGTGTCGCACCTTGGTTAAACATATGTAGGAAGACGAGGATGGAATTGAAAGAGTGTTCTTTTGTCCTGGTTTTTAAAAGTTATACACGTGGTATATTAAGATCACAAGTCAAATTAATGGTAATGTTTTTTTTGTTTTTTCGTTTAGAACGTTCTTTATTCATCCAATAAGTTGATTGTTTTGTTTTTCGAAAATATATAAAATGTAAAATGATTGTTAAGAAGATATAAATATGACACTCTCGTATACTTTTAACTTATAACCACACACATACATATACATATTATATATACATACGCATATATAATAAGTATGTAAAATATATGAGTTATTAAAGTATCTGTCACTTGTCATTTCCACATTTTTTTTATTGTTTTAATAATATTAAATAAACGGGGTGGTTCGCATTAGAAGCGAAGAAAATTTACTCTTGTAGGCGGAGTGTTTAAATAAAAATCGATAAAGCCGTTTGCGAAATATGTACAATATACAAAAAAAATTGGAAACTTAAAAAAAAAATTAATTTAATTAAATTTAACACTTAAAAGATTGAACCAAATATGTGATCCAATGATTAAGTTTTTTTTAACACAAAAGTTCTCTTTTTGACCACAAAATTTATTTGTTTTAAATATTGAAAGACCAAAAATAACTTTTTTAAAGCCAAATTAAATTTGTATTCGTAAAAAAATTTAAAATATTGAATGCATTTCGGTCAGACAAGCCGCTCATCATCAGCGTTTTACAAGATATACATATGTACAACGCTGATGATTAATTTTGCATCATTAGAATTTCGAAATTCAGTTGTGGTGCTTCCAGCTTGACAGACCTATTAGTTTTGCTGTAAAAAAGATATTTTTAGTCTTTTCATAATTAATACAAACAAATTTTTTTGCATTAGTTAATAATAATGCGAAACAAATTTTGGCCAAAAACTGAATTTTTGTGATAAAAAAAACTTAATCAAAAACATATTTAAATTTTAGTAAAAAAAATTCATTCAAAATCAGATCAACCGTTTTCGATAAAAGTGAAAATAAAAAAAAATGGTTCTGCCAATTAATAATAATTTTTCGGAAATTAATTAAGACTAAGTAATTTAAAAAAAAATCACTGCAGCCATTTCTGAGAAAAATAAGACTTTCCAAAAATGCTAAAAAAACTTAGATATATGGGAAGAAAACGAAAAAAATACTTCGCATTAAATTTAAAGAAAATCAACCCACCCATTTAGTCTATAGCCAAACAGATAAACTGACAGAAAGACAGACCACCGTTTTGTTCCATATCATCGTAATGTGAAGTTTTATCAAAATCTTGAGTTCGATTATTTTTAAAAATCCATGACTTGCCATAAAGTATTAAAATGAGGGTGTATTTTTTTTTTTAAATTTGATAGAAGCGATTGAAAAATGTACTATAAAAAGGTAAAAATATGGAATTTTCTAATTTTCTAAATTTATAGAAAAATAAAATATGTTCGTTTCAATACCTTTAACTAACGTAATTTATGTTTGCTGTGGAGATTCTGATGTTTTTTTTAAGAGCTCTCAGAAATTTGCAGAAAATAATAATCAGGCTGGATAAAAAGTTTCGGATATTTAAAATATTTTATATGTTGTTGGTTGGTCTCAGAAGTGGGAATAAATCACTTCTTTTTAAATAAATTTTGAATTTAATAATAAGGAAAAATTACGAAAACAAACGGGCAAACGACCTCCAACAAACCGCTAAAAAAATAAACCTGTATATTTCAACAACTCAAACATTTAAACAATTTGTCAAATTTCTAAATTGAGAGAAAGATATTTTTTTTAAAACTAAACTAAACTAAAAACATTAATTGCTTCTGCCCTTTATTTAAGTTGTAAACAAAATAATAACAACTGACAATTTTATTCAAATTTTAACCAATATAAAACATACCTTACCAATTTTTCTGCCTTTACATGTCATTGCCATCATTATACAACAATTTCACATCTCTATACTTTGCAAATCTGTAAACGAAGATAAATTGTAAAGCTTCTCTGGCTAACAACACAAACTGTGTATGTATGTAGTCCTTTAGTCCTTACAAACTCCCGACTTATTTATTCCTACTCAACGAAGCGGGACTAAATGCAAACGCTCCACATATACATATGTAATATAGTAAAGCTTAGCTGGATAATATACAGTGAGAGTGCGAGGTACTTGCATGGGAACGAATGCGAACATAATTGAAATATTTCACTAAGGACTCTTTGTATATGAGTATAGCTACATAAATAATAAAAAAAAAATAAGTAAAAAGAAGAAGCGCATTTCACTTCAGGTTGTCTCCTTGATTTGTTACTAGGAACTCAACGAGTCTATTTATATTTATCCAGCTCCAAAACCTTCATCTAACCCTCCCGCGCGTTCTCTTTTTCTTTTACCTCCGTTTACCTTCTATTCCATCGCAGCATTTTATACAACATTGAACAATAAAAATGGAATTCCCGAGAATCCTCTGGCAAGTGGCAACTGAGAAATATAAAAAAAACTCCCAATGCAGAAGAAGATCATCCTGCACGAAAGCTAAAACCTAACAGTTGTTTGTACCAAGTACCTATATATACCTACCTATTATTTAGTAAGAGATAAGGTTGTAGGAGGAAGGGTGGGTTAGAAGGCAGCATTTGAAATGCGTAGAGAGAGAGGAGATGGCGAAGAAAAAGAAAAAACCGTACCATGACAACGCATCCTTGCACACCTATGTAGGTACATAGGAATTCTGTTTTGTGAATTAATTTTTTTTTATCTTAAATTGGCTTTTATTACCTTGATGCTATATACAGCTAGGCTAGGATAAGAAACAGCACATGCTAATGTTGATGAATGCACCCCCTAATAGGGCACGCGCATTTCTTATGCTTTTATTATATTTCAATTGGGAATAGAACTGCGGGGTGGCAACTCAGTTCAACGCCATCCACCCGTCAAACTGATGAAGCCTGATGATGATGGTGGTATTTTCCGCAAAAAGCGGAATTTAATTTCAATGTAACAACAAACTGGCATATAGATACGATTTCGCTCTATCTATACCTACATACATATATACGCTTTGTTTGTTTATAGAGCAGTTGTGAATAGTGGGCTTTGGAATATAAGAAAAATATAAAAAAATAATTTAACCAGAGGACAAACGAGAAAAACAACAACAATATTCCAAAAAAAATAAAACAGAAAAGAAAATATTCAACCCAGCAACTCAAACAATTAAACATCCGTTGAAAGCAAATTGAAATCCATCGATGTAAATATAATAACCAATATCCGTTACCGTTGGAAAAGTTGATTTCGCTTTGATTTCGCACAGAAGCAGCATCGGGAGTAAAGTATGAGAGCATGGACTGGAACAGGACGACGTCGATGACGATGGGATGAATAGCATATCCCAGCATATCGCATCGAAAGGAATTCATTTTCATTTTCATTTTTTAATCCATCATCGAGTACGGTAGACCGAACGAGCAATAGGCAAAGGCAACATCTTGCTGCCTATTGCCTATGGTAACCGCTTATCCTTAACAGGATGCGGCCTGGATCGGTATGCGGAATGTGGAATGAATTGGAATTCCTTGTTAGTTCTTTTGCTCTCTTTCTCTTCTTCTTCTATTATTTAATTATTTTTTTCTTTTTATTCTTTTTAATTTATTCTGCGAAATTTATCCACTTGCTGTCCCTTGTCCCGTCCCACCCACAACCAGACTTGCCTTGCCTTTATGAACGACTTTGGCAAATAGTGAGTAGGTATAACTCTGGTTTTCTTTTTCTCTATCGGTATCACTGTATCTGTGTCTGTGTGTCTTTCTTTGTGTGTCCTGACTGGCTGCTGTTGCTGCTGCTATATACTGCTGCTCTATAGATACATTTTGCCTTGTCCTGTTTGCATAATTTTTTAATTAACGTTGATTTATTGAAAGCCCCGAGGTTGATTTTTCCGAACGTGTTCACTGTGGTGGAACAAATTAAAAACTCAATTTGGTAAAGTGGAATTATTAAAATGTCCTTGTGCTTGCTGTTTCTGTTGCTGTTGCTGTGCAGTGTGCGTGGACGCTGTTGTTGGTTAGTCGCTTGAATTTCGGATGTGTGTGTATATTTATTAAAAGTGTAGGGGTAGGCGGACGGGAGGTGAGTGATGGAGAATAGCTTCTCTTGGGGCTTGGACAAGAGCACTCTTCTATACCAGTAACAAATGTATCGCAAGGAAGTTTCTTTGCAAAAAAAGGAACAAGTTTTGTTGTTATTTGTTTCATTCAAAGGGGAATAATTTAAGTGGACGGATGTCGAAAAGTATTGGGATCAAAAGACAAGTTATGGAACTTAGTTTTTTTGTATTGAATTAATTAATATGTAAAATCACCGACAAACATCTTGAAGAAGACGAAACCTGAGGTTTTCATTAATTAAGTTTAACTCGTTTTGCTTGGATGTTTGAATATAATCCTTGAATTTAAAATTCATATTGATTTATTTTTAGATTTTCAATGTTTATTTTTCCCCAAACTGAAAATAACCATGGAATGTTTATTTAATATTTCGGGTTAGATTGATATTTTTTATTTGCTGAATAGGGCAGTTATAGGTTTTGGGTGTAAAATCCACTAAATTGCCTATTTCAGCCTATACCTACGTATTCAGTCCTTTAATTAGGATCGATATGAAAATTGTAAAAAAAATCGTATAAAAAGACAACACAGCTAGGTATTGACTGCACTGTGCACACCTGATCTTGAATGAATTGATCTTTGATATTAACACCAATTAAGCATGCCTATACTCTTTAAACCATATTTCTTTATTTTTGAAAGTGTGCGATTGAGTATAAACTTCAATGAGGTAACCACTTCACATCACCACTTAACGTTTTTGAGGTGTAATGTATTCCATATAAAATTAAGTATATACCTCTGTAACTTTACTATATTCAGTCCATTTGCATGTCGGTTTTCGTATAAACTCAATTCGAACAAGTACCACTGGCTCTAGCAAACACCCAGGTGCCACAAGTTCACTCGCTAACCCCATTTTAAGTAAGTAGATATATAAAGTGCGACCGGCACCAGCCCTAAAACCTACCGACAAAAACACCACCCCATAATAATATTGCTAGAAAATGGAAATGCATTTCACACCAGAAATTAACACACATGCATGCAAACTAAATCCTAAAACCACGAGACCATACTGCAGGCGGAATTTAATGGAAGAGAGCTTGAGAAGCGTTTATGAGCTTCAAGGGCAACCAAATTTATTTCAACTTCCAAAAACTATACCAACATGCATTAGGGAATTACAATAAAACTTTTCTCTCTCTGTCTGTATGTTTCTGTGTAGTTCATATATTTGTATGTGTGTATGGATATGCGGAATTTAATCCTCGCTAATATCCTGAGTGTGGTATACATGCAACAAAGGAGCAAAGCAAATGATTGCGGAAAGGATTAAAATACCCTGATGATGATGGTGTCTCTCTAGGATACTTTAAGTGTGGCAGCAGCAGTGGCAGAGTAGTTGTATGTAGGTACATATATAGTGGTGGCAGTGGCAAGACAAGGCAAGCAAGCGTATAGGTATAGCGCATCTAGGAAAACGATATTTTGGCCACTTACAGATTAGCAAAAGTTGGTGTCATTGATTTTTAATTTCAATTTAAGACCAGCACACAAATACAAACACACTCACATGATGGCACACAAAACACGAAGAAAGTTTGTTCTATCTTTTAAAGTTGCTAATCTCCACCCCACCCACATCCAAAACTATCAGCCAGCGCCCTAATTCAAACACAAATTGCGGCACCTCAAACTTTGGCAAAAAACGAGGCAAGTTTAGCCGCCTCTCGATTATAAGATATTTTGCCCGCATTGTTTGGGATTCGAAACCTCTCTCATCCTCATTACCATCCGAGACTCGAACCACAGATAACTTAAGATTCTGTACAACACAATCACCGACACTGAGGCTGATGATGAGATGAGAGTGTGGGTGGTGTGAGAGTGTACACAAAGACTTAGGGATTAATTTGCCATAACAACTATTTTGCACATGGAAATCTCATGTTTTGCTAAGTCCCACCCCTAAGGTTATTTAGTAAGCTGGGTAATTAATTCGGGTATACTGATGTGGGTATGGGTGTATGGGTATATGCACACACGTGTGCTTGTGGTGGTGTATCTATGAAAATTGATATTTTCCCATATGTTCAATGTTTGTTAAGGAGGGATTGTACTGAAGAACGACAGTGACTTCAACCGACGAACGACGAACGACGATGACGATGGGTGAAAGGATTTTCCATCGGACAAATTGTGGTCAGGGATTTTGTATGCAATCCAAGTGTTAGTGCATGGGAGTGTGTATATTTGTATGGCGGAGTGTGTACTTAATCCCTTTTAATTAGTTGCAAACAAAATGACTCTAAAACCTTCTCCCTCCTTTCTAGGTACCTACTTTATAGTGAAGTTGAAGTTATTTTTTTTTTTATTTAATTTGAACTGCTTTGTTATAAATATAAACAAGATTATCCCGATTTTTGTTAGAGAACTTATAAGTTTATATATCTACTTTTGAAGTAAAAATACAAAAAAAAAATATCTTAAAATATACTTAAGACTTTACGAGGTAGAATATATACTTAGCTTTATTTATAATGAATTTTAGTCGTAAAAGTGGGATTAATTATTGGATCCCCAATGAGTTATTTATTTAATGTTTTTTTATAGGATTTTGGTTTTTGGAATTTATGAGGGTTTTCATTTTGTTGAGGACAATAAAATTTGAAATAGCTTTTTCAGAGTGATGGGTTTAAAGAACTATGTGTTGTTGGTTTAATAAAATGAACTTAATAATTTAGAAAAGGGACGGTTTTTACAATCGGGTTGTTTTTGGAAATTTTATTGTCAAACCAGTTGGAGTTTTCTGAATTTAATAGCATGACAGATATATACTGCTGCATCAGGCACGTAGCCAGGGGGGGGGGGGGCTTGAGGGGCTGAAGCCCCCCCCCCCCCCCCCCCCCCCGAAAGTCTAAAATAAAAACTAAAACTTTCTAATATACAGTATTATTTTAGCCCCATTGTATGCGAAAAGCTGTTCAGTTTAACGCTGCCCTTATCAGTTTTCCTACAGAACAAAAATCCTTAGATTTCGTTTCTGCAATCGACCGCACCAAAGAAGAGTTCTGAATTCTCTTGAGAACATCAGAGAAAAAGCCGAAGATTTTTTCAGAGAGGCTTTTCAATCCGTATCTAACCTTGCCGAGGACTTATTTAAAGTTGAATTAAGACTCCAAGAACTTCATTGAAACAAACAACGCGTTCCAATCCAGAAACCTCTTCTACTGAATCCTATTTATGAGTGCCTGTATTGATTCCTTGCATAGATTCGTTAATACAAAATCTTACGGACAGATTCATGGTCAACGAAGACGTTCTACCATCGTTTCAAGCTCTTCTCCCAGGTTTTTCTGCAGTTGGGCGGGTCAACGAAATGGAAAAGCTAACATGTGACTTTGATAATGCAATTTCGTTGTCAGCTGTGAAAGCTGAATACATTCTCTGGTGCGAAAAAATATCGTCGATTGATCCTTCTATCGAAGTTTTAAAATTGCTTGATATATGTGACAAGACTAACTTTAGAGGTATAAACTTCTTGCTTACGGTTTTGGCCACGCCTCCAGTGACCACAGCTAGTGTTGAAAAACCTTTTCAACTATGAAAAGAATTAAAACAGTGTCCCGAAGCGTTTTGGGGAATGCAAGATTAAGCTCACTTGCTATGATATCTGTTCATTCAGATATTAATGTGGATCTAGATAAGGTGATTGATCTCATGTCAAAAAGAAAATCAAGACGTCTTCTGCTTTGATAAAATATGTGTATAAAAAAAATAATTTAAGTATATGTTCGTTTGAGTACATACAATTTAAAAACTAATAAAAATCAATAAATTGGGATATATATAGTTTTTTGTTTAAAAAATTCCTCGTAAAATTTGGAAGCAAGCCCCCCCCGAACCAAAATCCTGGCTACGGCACTGTGCTGCATGCTGACATTTTAATATACAATAAGACCGTTTGAAAGTTGTCATTTTAAGAGGTTTTATCCAAACTAATTTATAATAGAATTCCAAAGTTTATGTTATTCATTAAAGTTATGTTATACGACTTATGGACAGATACCTACTTAACCTTGTTCTATTCTCGTATCGACTTCATTGATGTCTTAGATAATCTCTTTTGGAAGCTTTTTAAACTTTGTCCATAATAGACGAGTTTTGTTCATGTTCCACTTTTAGCCATAAAGGTAGGAACTGAAGAGCCAATATGGCATGTTAAATTGTTATTTCTCTACGATTTTCATGTAAAAAGTTGTAATGTCCACATAAAGGCGCCCAACAAAACCTACCTAATGTCAATTTCTATATTCAGCTATAGGCACATGAGGCTGTGAGTTCAAAAATTCTTTTGGTGATTAGCTATACATTTTTGGTTTCAAATCAATCTAAAACATAAGTATGTACAGATAAATATGTTGTCAAAATGGTGATGTATAACTACATATTTTAAAAGGTTAGATACTCGAGAATTAAAAAACTGCTCCTTTTTCCGAGACCAGTATAGTCGAAAACCTTGCTTTAGATTTTCTCTTTTTCTGAGGAAGTAAGTATGGAAATAAATGAATTGTTCAACATTTACTGTGATAATCGGTCTATCCTAGATTTAAGACTAATTCGAAAGCTTACAGTGCCTATGCCAGGTTCTGTAGAAAGTAATTACCGCTAAAAAAGACATTTATTGTGCGCACAACAGACAATGTATCTGCTAAAACAGAATATGGAAATTTTACTTCGAATTATTAGGTCTGTTCCTTTACTTTGTACCAAATCTTAAATAAACAAAATAAATTGGGTGGCGCGGCAACTCATGTTGTACCAAAACCTTGTGACGTACAAATCTCCATTACTGTTCGTGCGTATTTTTCGCAGAAATGGAGGGGACCTACAATTTTCTACTGAATCCGAACGGATAAGGTGAGAAGAACTTTTCGCAATTCACAATTTTCTTATGTGAATAAGACTCGATGTCGATCACGATGTTCTATTAAAGAATTACTGAATGCACTCATTTTCTTTATTTCACAGTTAACAGATGACTAGAAAATTTAAAATTTTGTGTGTTTAATGCAAACAAATGTTGCTTGATAAAATCAAAAATGGATAGGTAAGTATAATTAGATAATTAATAAACTTTTCTTATTTCCAGTAAATATAGTTATTTTTGTTCTATCAAAGTTTTAAGCCTTCTACATTTTCAATAGGCAAATTCTATTCCAAATCACTTCATTTCCCATATAAATTTACATCTGGAAATGAAACAATTTCAACCAAATTCTCTCAAAATTAGGTGAACGCGTCCAATTCGAATTCATTTTCAAAACTTGAAAAGGAAAGAAATTTCAAAACCCAATGCATGAAAAACAAAAAAGAAAATAGAAAGCAACTATAAAATAAGCAGAAAACGACCAATTCAATTTCAAAATGAAATTAGATGTCAAACAAAACAGCAAATTCCAAATGAAAATACTTTTTCTGTAATTTGCGGAATTACCTCATTTCGGGCACAAATGAAAACCTATGGTATAAGATATACAATAAGATATTTTCAATGTACCTAGTTTTTTTTTCAAATTGCTTTCTTTTTTATATTGTTCTCTTTAGTGATTTCGGAATAAAATTATTTTCTAAATTTAACCATGAATTTTAATAAAATTCCTTCAAATTAAACAATTCAATTTACCTACTATGTAAAACAAAGTATCAGTATATAAATGAATGCAAATCAAATCGTTGTCCTTTCACATTAACAAAAATTATATTTACCAGAAAACACAAGCTGTGTGAAACTTATTATAAAATTCAACCAGCTTTTTTGTGAAAATTAAAAACAATAAATATAACCTCTCTCGCCACCATCATCATTTCCATAACAATATTCTGCTTAATCTACTTATTTCCCATTCCTCCGCCTTTTTCTTCTTCTCCTCTTTATGACGAACCATTTGTGCTAAAAAGGACACATAAAATTTACATTCTATTAAAATTCTTTAACAAAAATCTTCCATCAAGAACAAAAAAAAAAAGGTACCTTTAAAACAAAAGCAAAATTTTCACTCTGATGCCAAAACCAGAGGCTTCGTTTTTGTCTCCAGTGATGCCAAGGAAAGCACCAACACTGAATTTATCCATAATCAACGACCACCATTCATCGAAGAAAATCGTGCATCGTTATTCTAATGAGCAATTCATTTTGTTTTTGCATGAATGACATAATTTTTCCAGAACAATGGAAGCGCCTTGAAGACTCTCGTTCTCTGCAAAAAAAAAAAAGAAATTAAAATAAAATACAATACAATAATCGAACTATACCGAAAAAGGATCAAGGATAAATATATAATAAAATATGATTCATAAAATGCTGTATGCTTAATATAATTATACAAATTCCATTGCAAAATTAAAAAAACAAAACGTAGGTATAACCACCGCGTTTTGCAAAGTAATGAGTAAACACCCAGAGGTGCCAGCTTGCGGTCCCCGTTATAGTTGTAGCTCCCACCGCCGCCGCCCGCCGCCTTCCTTTCTGAAAAAAAGTAAACTGCGTTTACCTACTTGCATCAACAATAAAATAATAATAATGGATCCAAATTGATTTCATTTTTCTTCCTGTTATTTTCCGAAATTGCTCACCAGAGCCGAGGCCGCAATAAATTCTCATTTTTTAAACATTCATTGGCCTCAACGTTCGAGCGAGTGCGTGGCTTGAAAACGGATAGGAGAGCAGTAGTGGAGGCCGATTGGTGTCGCGTCGCGGCGCGTCAGTGGGCTAGGATTTGCAAGTGCAGGCGTGGAAAATGTAGTTTACTGAGAGAAAGGTGGCGGACTAATTTTATAGGAGACACTTTCTGGAAACTTTCTGTAAAACCATAAATTCAACACTCTTCTAGATTATTCAAACTTTTATCGAAGCACCATTAAGTCCGCTCCTGGACTCAACACCCAAATGTCCCGAGAAGTAGCAGGAGGCGATGGTATCAGTGTATTCTCTACATAAAATGACTATACACGGACTTTATCCAGCTGAAAAAAGCCTCAGGGTTAAAAATGTATTATTGCCTGTTTATTTTCGGATAGCATTTTTCTCTTCGTCCTGGTTTTACACAACAGAATTTTTTATTTTATTTTTTTCTTCTTTTTTGTTGAAAATATTAAAATAATTAATACTTGTATAGCCGAACGACGAGCCATCGAATTTTAATTGGAGTTTAACGTCGAATCAATAAACAAAGCCATGAAATTAATTATTCGAGCACATCCCTATTCTACCGAACACACACAATACAGGAACACAGCCCATTTATATGTCAAAATGGCCACCTCGAGAGAATGAGAGAAATATATGTATAAATATGTCCACATATAATTTTGTGCGCTTCTTCTTGTAGTGATGGGCGGTATAACTATATCGTTGTCGTTTCTAGTGTTCTGGTTCTGGCGTTGGCGTTGTTTGCGTTTCAATCTATTTTTGGAATTTGGAATAAAATTTTATAAGGGCAATTAATTTGTGTGGTTTTTTTTTCAATACCAAATAGGTGGAGGGAGGGCGAAAAAAGGGGGTTGAGGTTGGACAATTGATTTGGAAATGGCATGTTGCCGCAACATTATGGCAACGTTTATTCTGAATGGCCTTCAGGAATATAGTCCACCTCTTCTGCCGGCATCCTCCCCTGAATCCAATCAAATAAATTTTTCATCAATCTATGGTTTTGATTTTTCAATATACCTACATAAGTAGGATCTTTATATGTATAGAGAGGAGGTGTCTGTGGAGGGGTGGTTTAAATAATATAACGTGCTGAAAATGTGAGGGCCACAAATGAGTCAATTTAAATTTAATGTCGACCAATTGGCCATAATGGTGTTTCATTTGGTTTGCGTGAATGTCGAATCCAAAACCAAAACACTACCAACCCGTTCCTGCAGTAGATAGCTACATACACATATGTTCTGTCTCTTAAACCAATTTTCACAATTCACTTTAAAAAGCGATTTTACAAAAAGAGCATAATAAAATTGAAATTAATTTTTAATACAACTTTCTATATTGAAACAGTGTTGCAAAAAAATATTGAGTCTGTGTAAAAAACAGTAAAATACAAACTTTAAAACTAGCAACTTAATGGTCTAATAGTTTTAAGTTATGTATTTATGTACCTATGTCTGTTGGGTCTTTCTTAAATGCAACCAGAAAGAAGAGGAGATAGTAGAAATTTTAGGAAGTAAGTATCGAGAATAAGGTGTAACTAATCTCATGAAGTCGAACTAATACTTTCGTCCAGTTACTGGAAAATATAGAAAACAATGCTGCTTCCAATTTCGTTTTTTTTTTCAAATAAACCTAATAAATACTTAAATATTAAAACAGAGACAAAATTTGTTTTTTAACTTACTTATAAGCCTTCTTTCGTATATCAAACCTAACTGCAGGAATTCAGCAAATGGTCAACAGACAGAATCCAATTTTTACTTCACATACACTTTTTCGTTCATCCAATTCTGGAAATGGCAACCCCGAGCTTCAGTCCACTTCCAGATACCCATCAATTAACACTGGATAGTGCATTGTTTTGACAGCAAAATTCGCCTGTGAAGAAAGATTTAAAAATGGATGTGTTCGTTGATAGCAGTATAACAGTTTACACTTGGCTTACACTGAAATTGAAGGGTTTTTAAAAACATGATTTCTTTTAAAGTTAAGGTGCTTATTGAATTATTAAATCCAGTTTAAAAACAAGCCAGCTGGATTTGAATTTCATTTCCAGCTTACGGCATTGAAATCTAGTTAACTCTGACTGGATTTACAATTTAAAATTGCAACATTTATTTAGATATGACCACCTCATGATTATAAATGATACGAATATCAATAAGAATTTAAAAAAATATATAGAAATAGATATGCAATCAATTTTAGTTTATAAAATGATGCTGTTCGAATTTTTTTAGCACTGAGTGTCTACCTGCCGTAAGCTATATGAAAACACAAAACATAGTCGATACCTCAGAAGACAATAAAACACGAGTTCTTTTCTATTACCATTGCTCTGCATCGCTTTATTATTTTTTTTTTGTTTCATTCAACAAAAACGAATCAGTTCAAATTGATTGATTTTATTCAGGTGTGCCCTGAAGAGTGAAAAAGTTTTGAAATGCAATGAAAAGAAAAGAATTTACAATGTGCTTGCCTGATGGGCAAAGACTTAAAAACCCTAAAATGATAATGATGGTGATCACCTCCTTCTAAAACTTAAATGCTAAGCTTCTTTCACTGCCGGAAACTTAACGAAAAGTACGAATCCATTAGGTTTGTATTCTTCTTTTCATCTCTTCTCTCATTTCTTTCTTTTTCTACTTCTCGCTCGTGCACCACACTTCATGCCGGATGGAATATTCTTCAATGACAAAACAAAACACCATCATCATTGGTCCAAGGACGATAAGGGCGATGGTACAACGATGACGATGACGATGTCGTCTATGGAGTCGAAGAATGACGAGGATAAAAATAGGAGGAATCTATCTAAATCCTTTGGCACTTTCAATGGAGAATGCCAGAACAGAGAGCGAGAGGAGTAAAACTATGGACTGATTCAATGAATGGAAATGAGAGAAATAAAATTCGAAATGCTGAACAAAATTAAATCTAAATGTGACGGAAGTGTAGCACTTACCTTCTTCATCATTTTATGTACGGATTTCTTCCTTCAACCAGCTATATCTATTTTTCTATGTGTAGGATGTGGTTTTGTATGTGTATGTGTGTATGTCTGCAAGGTATCCCTTTTCACTTTTGAAAATTATTTGCAGATGAATCTAGCTCATGCATCATTAATTGAAAATAAACAAATTGAAACGAAAGGCGAGACATTCTACCTAACATCAATTCGAACATCCTGTTTCATCTTCCTTGGCGTAAAATGTAAATGTAGATGGTTATAGATAGGTATAGGTATACACTTTATCGTCCTTGATACATAAAGTGGGAGGATACGGACCAGATATTTTCGTTCCGATGTTGTTGTTGTTGTTGTTGTTTTCGTTAGGGTTCTTTTAAGTGAGTCCAGTGGGTGCTGATGATTCCTGTTCATATAGCGAAAGAGGCAGCTCTTCAATTAAAATCCAATCTGACTTGGTTTTCCAGCAAAAAGGATTCAAATTTCAAGTATTGTTTTGAGTGAATGATTGAAGTAACTGATGATGGTATGATATGGACAGCGAAAAGTTCACAGAAAGGTATTAGATTCTAGCTTGATTAGAAGGTAAACCAGCTATACTAGCTTTTCGATTATAGTGATGGTTTACATACAATATTTATAAAAAAAAGAATAAGAACTGATTAAACAATAGAATATCATGTTTTTTTCCTCCGAACTCCTAACATGACTCAAATAAGTTTAAGGAAATACAAAATCATAGTTGTTAGACTAACCATAATACTTTTTCTTCGATGCTGGTAAAGGTTCGAAGATAACCATTTTTAACTTTGTTTAATAGATAAAATAATAGATAAGATAAAAGTAAACGGCGACGCTGTGCCGCGATGACCTTTTTCATAGAAACAGTTTATGGTGTTATTTTATGACATACATCTGTGAACATTATGTTTTATGAACAAGGGATGCGTCGCATCGTCGTTATCCACTTTACAACCTAATGTTAGTTTAGTTTTATACTAGAGATAAGATAGGTTAAGAAATGTAAATGTAGTTGTAAGTTAGGTATAAGAAATTATAATTAGAATCTTAGTGTAGTTTAAGGAAAATAAAGACAAAAGTTTTTGTACCACGAAACAGTGCGGTTCGCAGTTTACTCTTTTAAACACTTTTACTTTGTGGCGGTTAAGTCTTTATATTTGTTTGTTGTTAAGTTAAGTCTTTATTCAACAAACCTAATGCAAATCCGAAGAAAACTTCAGAAAGATTCGCTATGTAGTTAAATATTGTTTAGGATCTTTATTGGAAGCCTTTGTTCCCAGAATGTAACTTGTAGAAGTTGGTCAGAACCCTCTAATGATAACCTTGTCTAAGACATCCCTTGTTTACTTAAGACATGCTTGATAAGCACAATTTTTAGATCATCGCAGTTTCGGAGTTAAGCCCAAGTTAACTCCTGAAAAAAAATTTCAGTAAATTAAGATCACTTCATAATAGAAATAGAGAGGGCAACACTATTGAAATTACCTTTTACCATACTTCCGCATATTATCACCCTCTCTTTTTAGATAGTTAAAACACATTTCCATCGAGTTTTAGCAACTGAAACTGTTTTAACTCAAATTTTACTCAGTTACTGAAAAACTGCCCCTCAAAACAATTGTAATAAACACAACGAAAATACAAAACAAACATTTTTCAACTTAAAGCATATTTTTGGACTGAAATAACTAAAAAAAACCCAAGAACTCAATACTTTCACATCAACATCTTCTTCCTTACTGACATGTCTTCTTTGAAATTTCTTTTGAATCATTTACAAAAGTCTCAAATGGACTAAAGATTATCTTTTAGATTCAACCAAATGTAAGAAAATCACTAATCACAAAGTAAACTCTCTCTCTCTCTCTCTCTCTCTCTCTCTCTCTCTCTCTCTCTCTCTCTCTCTCTCTCTCTCTCTCTCTCTCTCTCTCTCCACCTCTCTATGGTTCTTCCTTTCTCTCTTGTATATTTTACTTTTCATAGGTAAGTTTATTTTTTTTAACTTTTATTCAAAAAATCTTCGAAAAGATGAAAGAGTTAAGCAAACCATACTAAAAGCAAACAGTAATTAAAGAAAAACTTTTACCCAAAAATTCTAAAGGCAACAAATAAGAAGAGAAAGAATTGAAAATTTTACCGGCACAGCACTATATCATAAAGAAAACCACTAAAGCCCGCAGAGGCATCAGCCAAACCAACCCTAGTAGAACCAAAGCCAAAGCTAAACCAACCCAAGCCAACAAAGTCAAAATTTATTTTTGTATACATACCTACATAAACGAAGCAGCGAATAAAAGTGAAACCACAGACTTGTCGAAGAAGTCTTTCTTCAGCAACAAACCAAAAGAAGAAATTTACAAAAAAAAACCTATGAAAAGAAAAAGAAAACATTGCGGAATGTTTTGAATGAGAGAATGAAAATGTCCTTAAGATTTCTTCCTTTAGTTGTAAAGAGAGAAGAATCCAACTATGGAACTCGACTCTAGGACGATGACGCGGAATTCCTCTATATTTATACAAAACTTTCAAGGCTGGCTTAAAAGGACAAAACTAACAACGACTACTACCTACCTACAACGATAGCGATGACGACGTCGACATGGGTAATTAAAAACTTTTATTCGCTTTTTAAACTAACAAGAAAAAACTTCACAAAGTCCTTTCCTTATTTTGATCCTTTTTCACCTCATATTTTTGTTCTTTTTTTTATTTCTTGAATTTTTTTTTTCTGGTTTCTTTCCGCCATTCTTTAGTTACCAAGGAATTCCTTTTCTTCTTTTTTCCTAGGGTTTTTTTACGTACCCAACATTCAGACACATACCCCAACAACATTAAATCTAAGAAAAATATTTCAGGCTTTGAATAAATCTCCTCCATGGCACAATGATGATGGAAAACTAAACTAAATCCTTTTCTTTTTTCACCTCAACCTATTCTTGTTGCTCTGTTATTCGAAGTTGTCTTTGCATATTCTGTCTTCTTCGTAACGACAACGACGACGGACGCACGGTAGCCCAAAAGTCCTTAAGGTAATATAAATTTATGCCTGGACAAAGAAAGCAATAAATTGCTTCACAATTGCATGAGCTCTAGTAAATTTTATTATTATTTATATAAATTTATTTTTTTTTGTTTCAAGTAGGTGGGTTAGGTACCTATGTACCTACTGTTCCTCAAAAGATGGCGTTATAATCTGTTCGTGCACGTAATTAGCTCAATTAAGTTAACACAAAAAGCTTTAGCAAGAAATATAATGTTCCGTTGCTTTGTTTTACTTTGTGGTGAGTTGGGTTGTGCCAAAGCGCAAAGGAGTAATTCAAAGAATTTAAAACAGTTTTTGCTCATTAAAGTTACACTTCAAGGACTTTTATTCAATCAAAGGGGAGATTGTTTTAACTGTTAGCACGCATTCCCAAAAATTAAGTTAAATTATAACGTGAGGAGTATAATTATTATTATTATTTGTTTGTCAACGAAATAATTTTGAAATGTAATAAAGTTCATGTTAATATTTAGGGCAGGAGGAAAAGAAACTAAGTAAGTGTATTCAGGGATACAAACTTTTTCAAATAAGGATATCAAAAGTGACCGAAATACATAAAGTAAAAAAGAGGTAGCTTGGCTTAAAGTCATATTAATTTATTGTTTAAAACTAAGGAGACTATAACCGCTATTAAATAAAATATAAAATAAAATAATAAAAATATTTTATCTATTTCTTTAATTTAATATTCTTCGAATCTTGTAAAGATGTCTTAGAGGAAAAAAACACTAGTTAATTTTTAATACTTAAAATGTTCAAGTTTTATTAAAATTAGCAACACTATTTGAAGTAACAATAAATTTTACAGTTGTCAGATGATTTGTGCTTATTATGTTTTGTCATTTCACCTTTAGACCTACGTTAGAATGGTTTTTTAAATGGCAGTCGGTCGAATATTTTTAAAGTACCATAAAAATAAGTCGATTCCAATATTAACAACTTTAAATAGAAAGGGAATTTATTTCATTACAAACTCGCAATTAAGTTGCCAAGCTTCCCCCCCATCATACTAATTGAAGGTTTGAATGAAACAACAAACACTTGGATGATTTGCGTGGCTGTCGTGAAATAGCTATACCTCCAACCTATAAAAACTTTGTGGTAGCTCACCCAAGTATTTTGTTGTTTCATTCAAACCTTCAATTTTAAATCAATTTCAACAGTGTCCTCTAATTTAGCATGAAGATTTCTTTAAGTATGCTATGCGGATGCCTAACTTGCAAGATATTCACTCAATATAAATAAATAAATTCAAAAAATAAGCTTGAAACATTTATATTAATGCTTATTCTTGGAATCTATGGGGTCATAAAAAGAACCTTTTTAATTTGACAAACAATTTTTTACTCAAAAAGATAAATAAATAACAATTAAACGCAGCCCACGAGATACCATCTTAGGCCTTCGAGCTTCAACTGCTGATAAAATACCTACACAGATTTTTTTTTAAACATAATAGCATTCAGATTTGCAAATAAACAATTTTCAAAATTCCCTTCAAATGTTTCATTTGAATTATTATTACAAGTTACAAGACGACCGACAACGACCCCCCTTACTCATAATCTAACTCGACAAACCATTCATCTCTCTTAAATGTCAATAAAAACAAAAATATAACAAGAAGTAGTATGAAGTTTCATCTTAGAAATACATTTTTATATAAAAATAATAGCACTCATCCCATAGGACCTATTCCACTTGAACATAAAACGTTTCACTTCATGCATTATGCTCCTTTCTGTTATCCTGGTGAAGAAAACAAAGAATAAGAAAAAAAAACACAAAATCCATTTCCACACACATAATTATATTACGGGAGAAACTTTAGCATTTAGCCTGCCCCTTCCTTCGGTCTCGGTCCCGCTTTATGCCAAATGTTAATGCATTGTAATAAACAATAAAACTGAGTGAAGTATTTCATCAAAATGGAATTGAAGGATATCCGCTAGAAGGAGCACTCTTATACACCCACCCTGTCTATCGAATTATTTAACAGATCAAAAATGGGGAAATTAAAAGCCGCTCTCTCCATCTCTATCTCTTTCTCTCTCTCGCTTCAACAATAAAACAACAATATGGCAAATCCTTGAAAGAGTCAACTGATCCATTTGCTAATTTAATTTGTATTTAATATCCTTGCAGGAGCATAGATGTCTCCCTGTCTATATAATCGAAATGACAACGTAGCAGCTGCGAGATAAGAAATTTTATTACATAGTTTGGTTGGAGATTATTTGGCATTTTTTTTTCCATTTTGGGGTTCTTGCATACACGAGATATACATATAGAGAAAGGTGTGGGCAGGGCCCGTGGCTTGGTTGTGTTGTATAAGACACACACACATCACATTTAATATTATTATCCTTACACTTTTGCCAGTAATAACCATAAAGTTTCCACTTATCCTTTATCTTTATGACAGAGTTTCGTATGCACGTTTAAATATACCTAAAGTGTAATATTTTGTATACATTTTGCTGCTACTCTGCTCTTGCTCTTGCTCCTGCTCCGGCTGCACTGGAATCGTTTTTTGTTGTGTAACGGTTGGATATAGTTACTGGGGAGTAGGTGCAGTCCTGGACCGGTCTAGTATAGTTAACCAGAATCAGGTCTGCAACAGTTCTGCAGAGTTCGGATAATGATGATGATTATATGAGGATGTGCTCTTCGCGGTATACGTATAGATAAGGCTCCGAGTAGTGGCCTACCTGGGTTTGACTCTCCTAATGTGATGTTGTGCCTGCTACTGAAAGGGTTGTTTTATATCTTGGCCATAAAAAACGGATCATCATCAACAACATCGAAAGCGGAACCAACTGAAATGACGTTTACTTAAACATACTTGGAGATAAACATACAGTCTATATAGTGTTGAATAAAATCCATAAAAAAGAAGAAGGAATTTTAATACAATTAAATTTAATGGAAGTAAACTGCAAAAATCAAAGGCTGTTCTTTAAATGAATCAAAATAAAATAAAACAAAACAAAAAACATATTAAATTAAAAAAGTAAACAAAAAACCTTAAATAAATTAAAATATGCATTTTTTTAATCTGAAAGGCTTGAAAAACACCTTAACAAAAAAGGTGAAGTATTTGAATTTTTTGAATCTCCGATATCTTTCAACAAAATTCGCACAAAATGTTTACTACTTAACAGGCTCGTGACGTGTAGAGAACCACTGCCAGAGATACAACTGGTGATTTTTTATAATCTTAAATTCCAAGCACGCTGCTTCTGGTCATCTAGACCAATTGCTTTGGCATCCACGAGGGTCCGCCTTTTAATAGCACGTACGCTTTTCGAAGGCCACTTTTCAGTCAATTTACTGCGTGTATTTCTTTTGATAAATAAATCCTCAGTTTTTTTACATTAAGTGAATTAAAGATTATCTTCATCAAATATTACTGGCCAAAAAAAAAAACAACTAAAGCATGTATGCGATAATTATTTGATAAATTCACTAGGGCGTATACGTAACAAAAAATATTTTAAAAATTCGATTATGCTTAACACACATTTTATTCCCTTTAAATTTGGATAAGAAATAACTGTTGTAAGTGTTATGATGAAAACTGCTCATATTTTATGAGTTTCTAGTTTTTCTGCACTGGTCTAATAAGTGTGGATGAAATGCGTCATTAAATTGAGAAAATTATAACATCAGAAATGACTATATACTTTTTCCCTCTCACAACTTACAGTATTTTTCTTGAAGTGCAAATAAGTATCTATCCATATTTATTACCATTTTTTCAGAGCTAGGACTAATTTATCAAAAAATCTTCTTGACTATTTTTTTCTTAAAGCTAAAAACAATATTGGGCCAACGCATTACTTTTCACACACATCGTAGGTATACGAAAATAGCTACGATTTATCTGAGGTGTGACCTCATCTTATGACTGGAGGATATGGCAGAGGCAGGCGGTAAAATTTGTCTCTGTAACTTGACTTTGGTTATATAACAACCCATTCTCTCTTGAAAATCAGCCTCTCTCTACAGACAGAAGATACACCACACAATTTTCACTTGATTACCCCCATTACAACTGTGCAATTAAATGCACTGCTGAATATTTACCTCGGCTCCTGCTTCGTCGTCGTTGTTGTCATAGTCTCCGACAACCGACAATTTTGTCCCAGACAGATCAACACAGTAAACGAGAGACGAGAGCGAAGAAGCCAGAGCCTCTACGCCACCATAGCATCGGGCCCAAGGAATTAACTGAAATAGAGAATAATAATTCTCTAGTAATTCGTCGCATATTCATACATATGTATATGTACATCCCTGCACTCTCATAACTACTTCACCTACACTCGTTGTCTCATAGCATGCATCCCTGAAGGACTCATATATATATAACGGAATGGAAGAATGGGCTTGGGTGACCTGCCAGGGAGTGTGATGCGGGGGGGTTGGGGCAAAGATGTTGCATTGTATTGTTGGTGCCAGCAATAAAGCATGTTATGTAAGTTCAAGTAATGTGCAAAACAGCTCGCATATATCACCTCTGGAGGGCTCACCGTTATTTGTGTGTGAATATACAGATACAGGGTATAGTGCGGGCGAGGATATCAACTTTTCCAACTCCAAACGATGTATAGTCGTCGACTATGATACAATGCATGTATGGCAATGCACATGGAACGTGGGTTAATTTAACCAGTCAGAGAGATATGGGTTTGGGGTTTGTGTGCTGCACTGACGCACCGAGGACGAAGACGAGGACGAGGTCGAGGATCAGGACGATAACGATGAAGTCGACGACAACCAAAACGACGACGTTGGAGTCAGAGTTTTGTGCTGCTCGTTATGCACTGCTGTGTGCTGTTTTATTTATTTGCTCTTTGCATTTGAATTGCATGAATATGTAAGTTTTCGTACTTTTTTTTTTGTTCTGTTGTGTCTCCTGGTATCATAACTCAGTACCTAAACTACAGGGATGACAAATTACTTCATACGAAATGCAATGAATTTTATTAAAAACTAGATAATATTATTATGCAAACCACCTTAAATTAAATTTTATAATACAATAAAAGTCATATAACTTTTTAAATTTAAATAACTCATCGTTTTGTTCTTTATACTTATTTAGTATTTTCTTTATCTTATTATAATCTGGCATCTTTTCATCCCTGACCAAACATCCAACTGGGAACAAGAATACATCAGAAGGGTGAAGTCAGAAAATTGAAGAACAGAGAATAAGAATTGCAATTGCAAGTTTATGAATAATTTTGCAAGCCCACCGCAATACCACAATGAGTTGTAATCTGTGACAGTGGTGAGGTGAGTTCTTATGGAAACTTTTTAAAAACTGAATTCTGATGGTGAGGAGGTGGTGTAGAGAGTTTTACAAAAGAGGGATAGAAAATGTCATTTGAAATACTAAAATAAAGGGAAGAGGGTGGACATTTGTATATGAATACCGTAATTTTGCAGATAGATATACATAAGTTAGTTACTCAGTTTTTTTTTTTTTTTTTTCTTTTTTGTATTTCCTGTAATAATAGCTAAAGTCTGATTTTATTAACTTTCATTAACACTGAGTTAAACAAAAAATTTAATTTATTCTTTAAATCAGTGTTCAATTATTTTCCTGACAATTTTCTTTTGTTGACTGTCAAAATTGAAGGTAGAAGTGTTGAACTATATACCAACAATGGTTTAAATGTTTCTTAATTTTAAGCATTATAAGCCATTTAAAGATGTGTGACAGCTAGTAAATTTTAAAATTCCAACCTGCACCATACCGTAATTGTGATTTTTTACATAATGTACATATATTTTTAGCCATTGTTAAAAATATTTTTATTGCAAAATTCAAGTAAAATTACGTAAAAACTTATTCTTATGCTTGTTAATAGACAGCGCTCTATATACGCCATCTTATACGTTAACGCGTGAGCATGCTGAATTTAACTTTCTATAAGTAAAATATATGTTAATTTAAAGCGCCATCTTACTTTATAAGGACTAATTATATTTTTTATAAGAAATATATTGTGCTAGCTCAATGGGATATGTTTTATAATATTTTATACTTTTTTTATATTTTAGTATTCGGCGCCATCTTTAACGATGTACTTCACTGTACTTGCATGGTCAGTTTTTGAGTTTTTATAAAATTTTAGGTGACGTTCAACGCCATCTATTAGAAAAAAGGAAAACTTTTTCGATTTTTGTAAATCATGTTACAAGAAATACATTGTATAAGTTTAAGCTCGGATCTGATTGTTATTTTTTTAATTTTATCTAATTTTTTTTTTTATAGATTTCAGGCCATCTATAGAAAAAATTCAAATCCACATCACTTCAAAATATTAAAAAAAATATATTTTGAATTAGATGACATTTATTTTTTGTTTTGAGCGCCATCCATCGAGAAACTTGGACACTTTTTATTTTTTTCGAATATTGTTGTATAGATGGTGAAATTTACAATTTATTGAACTTTGTTGTTTTGTTATTAGATGAACAACATATATCTTATCTTATCGCTGTACTCTTTTCAGTTTAGTACTTACGCGTATGTCAAAAAATATAAATTATTCATATACATGCGATTCCTCTTTTTTTTAAGAATTAAATCCAATGAGATTTTTGACTTCCTATCAATTTCGTAAATTAGATATCCTACGTACCATTATTATGATCCTTTGCTATGATTACTTTTTAAATAATTGATCCCAATAAACTTCCATCCAAAAAAGCCACATCATTATCTAACCTTTTACTTTATTATTAAAATCCTAATGTTATCGTAACTTTTTCTTGTTGTTGTAACCGAAAAAATAAATGATGTTCATAATAAGCATATAACGCACATAAAATGTGTCATCAAACCAAGAGCATGGAAAAGCCATAAAAAACAAGATTTAATCCCCAACGGTATATATTCAGTCAACGGGCTCAATCGCTATGAACCACTCTTTTAAGGTAGCGAGTGAAATCTGGTACTATACGATAGCAGTGCGGTGGCAGCATATTACCCATCGGAAAAAAAATAATCTTTTCAGATCTCACGAAACAAACATAATAACAATAAATCCCACCCAAACCAAAAAAAGAACGGCCATATAACCCGAGCTCAGAACTCCATAAGTTCCAAGTGCGACAATAAAATTTCGGGTTCTGCTCTCAAGCCGCCGCACCGCCACCACCGCATGTGTCTCTCTCGAGCTCATCTCACACTTGGAGTCGTATCTGGTTGCGCTCTAACATTTTCTGGTCACGATTTTTGCAAAATGCAATTTATTGCAGCCGCATCTAGATATAAAATCCGCCACCATATTGTGTTGAGTTAGATGCGCGGAGTAACTATAAACCCCATCATATCCATACACGGGGTATATAACAATAACACTCGGTCGTCTATCCAAATAGTATAAGAGCGGCCCAAAGGCATATTATGGCCTGACTTTGAATTTATCATTATTTTATATGCGAAAAGAGATTAGCATTAAATTATTGAAAGTCTCATAGAAGCCCAAGTTAACGTTGTAGCTCAGAGAGACCTATAGATATATCCGAACACTACCAGTCACTACCGGCACACGCGGCACACCTAACCAGAAGGGGTCCGGCCGGCTGACATGGCAGCGAGGTAAAGGAGACTCAAAGATGAAATGGCTTGAGTAACCATAACTGAAAAGCAGCAATATCACCCGGGGCCCCATTGCATGTGTACCAGCAGAGTTCAGTAAACGGGAAGTCAAAAATTAGTTTTATGAGATTTTTGCATGAGCGGAGAATCACAAAACCAAGAAGTATCTATAGGACTATCTATGTATCTATTGTGTATATAAAAGGAGTATAGCATTTATTTCCAGGTCCCAAAACAGAGATGGAATAAGTGTATAAACTCTTCGCTTTGATTATTAGTTAGTTTGCAACTTAAACTTCCGAAAACTCTTTCGAAGAAAAAACAACAAAATCACACAACTACAAGACACATAAAAGATCTAAAAAGCAACACAAAACACAACAAACGACAGATTCGTGACTATCAAGAAATTAAACATCCGCGCGATAGGATCTTCAAATCGAAATTTAACTTTACGACGCGATGGCCGACGATGATGGTGATGGTGATGGCACACAGCAACGGAATGGGGAACAAGTTTTAGTTACTCTCTATAAGCGAAAGACTCCTTCGACTCCAAGCAGCAACTCCGACGATAGGTATGCTTTCAGGAAGACATCCCCACGAAGAAAGGAACGGACAACTTTTCTTGGTTTCCGTGCGCTGTGCTGCTCATTCGCTAGCTCGCTCGCTTGCTGATGGTGGTGCTTCTTCATGAGCTATAACCAAAAGGAAGATGGAAATTCTGTTTCGGAAGATAGTGGGCAATTTAAATGAGATGGAAGGCTTCGCGCACCGATCCGCCGAAGCAAACCAAATGTCGTCTTCGTTAGTTGGTGTGTCGGTCTATACCTATACCTTCCGGATGGAGTTTCGTGCTGCAGGAAATTGTGGTTTAGTGTCCGAAATCGAGCACGCTCCTTTGCGCCCGTGTATTCAGGGCAACATAACAAACAAGTGGTGTCAGCTGTCTGGATGATGATGTTGATAGTGAACTGTGGACTGTAGGGAGTGGAAGAAAATATCCTTCCTGAAGGTGCACTTTAACTAATAAATAATTTTTGGGTATTTTTTTTATTTTTTCAGTTTAGGTTGAGTAAAAATAAAAATTCGTTTTAGTTTTTTTCTATTTTTTATGGATTTATTTAGTTTGGTAAATATTTACTACATTTATGTGAGCTCGTTTCCGATAACTTTGTTTAACAAAAAAACAACCTTTTAGGGTATAATATTACCTTAATTTTAAAGAACATACTTCACAACAAAGGCTAAATTTATGAAGCATATATAGCATAATTGAGAATAAATTATGTTTCAAAATATATTAAAATCAAAAAATTAGATCGAAAGAGTAAACAATATTTTATGAAGACGTAACACAAGCGATCAAAGAATCACACGACAAATGCACTAATGCAATACACAAATCGACTATGAGCTTATTACCTATTTCGGAAGGCGGACAGGCCAATATACAATGATTCGTAATTCTCTTAGTTTTTTAAGTTCTATATTGCACTTCTTTCGTTTTCCATCATAATTTTTTTTAACGATTAAAAAATAAATTGCATTCCAAGATTTTGTCAAAAAAAATCTACTTTCGTACCTTTTTAAAAATCGAATAATTGTTGCGGTCCTGACTATATAGTGAGGAGCTGAAATGTTTTAAAGTACTTAAAATACTGACACGTTGACATTTAATTTCCAAATAAATAAAATCGTTTGATTTCAGTTTTTCTTCTTGCGAAGGCTGAAACAAAATTTAAAAAGATTGTAAGGAAAACACTGGTTGAGAATATTTATTCTTCACTTCAAAGGAGGAGTGTATGGTATAAGGCTTACACAAAAAAAGAGTAAAGATTAAGGTACTAAATCTAATAACGAATCCAATGACTTCACGCCATAAATTTCCTCTCAGCTCTTTGTTTTCACTCTTAAAGTGTAATTTATATAAATTATATCCCAGTTCTGATTTCGTAAACTCTATCTACAACAATCCAAAATAACGTTTGGAACATAAGATACCAGCCACCAAAACTCACCTCCATATACTCTACATAACCCCTACAAAAACAAATCATCTCCTAAGCATCCTCTAAGGACACATAATAAGCCTTACCACAGGCCCATTCATCTATTGTTTCCTCATGTTCACGCTTAAAAACAAAAACCTTATACGGGGAAAAACAAAAACGAATCTCACGAAAAAAAAGTTATGTGGGGTAAACGACATTGGCATTAGGTATGGATAAGAATTTTTCGACAAATAACCGTAAATTTCTAACGAAAAAAAAAAACAAAGAATGATCAAACTTATCTTTCTTTCACACATGCCAAGGGCATTACGACACAAGCCCTTGTTTTTCTATATACATACATATGCATTAATGATGCTAAGCGGTTAAACTTTTTTTTCGCTGTAGTTTTGTTGTGATCGTTGTTTTTTTTTTTGCTCGCTCTTGTTAATGAACTGCAGCAGGTGATATTTTATCGTTTTGTTTTCTAACTACAGAAGAAAAAAAATTACTTCCATGCCATGTTCACACGTTGCAACAAAATAAATGTGTCTTGAACATTTAAATATTCCGAATGCAACCCCAGCGCAGTATCTCTATACTCTCCTGTTACAAATGTCACTTTTGTTAAATTGGCTGGCATGTTTGCACACATACCCATTTCCTAAAGACAGCCATTATATACAAAACCGAAGAACAACGAAAAAAAAAAAACGGAACTCAAGTCGTGATTTTTATGGCGTAACCTGATACTGCAACCCATGCGGGCGCTCCCAAACTCCAAGCCTGAAGCAATTACCGAAATCTGGGGCATGTGTTGCCCCAACACTGATGGAAACGCATGTCTACTGCTGCTTCAAAGCTATATAGCAAATGTCAAAGTGTATACCTACCTAATCTAGCGGTTTGGGAGTGCCTGTGCTATACACGAGTATCAACCCAATGTGTCTTTCAAGTTGCACTGACAAAAGAAACCAAAAAATAGAGAAAAGTTAAGTGTAATCTTCGAACACCTGCTCTTTGGAATAAGTCTTTCTGGTCTGGTTTGGTCTCTGGGTCTGGGTATCTGGGTATCTGGTGGGACCGTGCAGAACTCCTTCTCTTAACCTGGAGGAGTGCGATGGAGCACCGAGCACCAATTGATATCTCTCTAGTGAATAAATAAAACTTTAATGGACTTGCGACGGGAGAAGCCAAGACGCATTTATGAGCGCCACTGCGCGAAGCGCGACCCACGACTCGACGCGACGGTAATGGCAGTGCTGCATGCAATCGCGAGCACTTGAGACTTGTGAGGTTGCAAAAGGTTAGTTACACTAGATCGCTGAGGAGTATAGTTGTTATGGAGTCGTGCAACTCCACGGTGATGCCATGTTGATGGTGGTGGTGGTGGTTTAACTGGTTGGTATCCAAGGTGCAAGTGCGAACTCTATTAGTTTTTGAGGGCATCGAAGAATGATTTATGGCGGCAAGGTGGCGTGGCTGCTTGTAATCGAATTGTGTGAACGGAGATAAACTCGTGTGCTGTAAAATGAGATGTGGTTCTGGCAGGGGTCGGGTGGTTCAGTATATAGGTTTTTTTTTTTTAATAAAGTAGAACGAGGTGTTTCGAGCTGATAAGAATATGTTTTTTCTGGCAGAACAATTTGGCAGTTATCTATTTTATGTTGAGATATTTATTGACTAACGACTTTTTCTCATAGAAAATTTTATATAGGAGTGACGTTGTTTGGAAAATCTCCTAACTCTTCGAAACGACAATAAAGTATCAACTCAACGGATAAGGTCATAAAATAAATTGCCAGATTGAAAACATTTAATCGTCGATAAATTTTTAAGGTGAGTGTAAATGACTCCTTCGGACAAATGATGTAAAGCTTTCGTAAATCATAAGAAAAATTTAATCATGATATGATACAGTTGGAGCTTGGAGAGACTTGTTGAAGAAAGACAGGATAGAATAGTTCCGGACTCACCTTATAGAGCCGATTTCGATTACTTTTAATGTTTTTTTTTTAAACTGTACAAGTTGATAATGATTGATCGGTGGCACTTTTTAAAGTTAACGAATTTCAATAAAGTTTTACACAAAGTTTTCGAGCGATTTTAACGATTTTAAATAAGCGCCACCCTAATTAGCTGGACAATTACCGTTAATCTAAATACAAGCAGGGGCAAAAGTATTGTTCATTTTTGCAAATGACGTGAAACTTCAGATTGACAGATGTCAAACAAGTTGTTTTTTTTTTCTGCCGCAAGTTCAGGAGCTCAGGCAACGATAGAGATTTTAAAACACCAATTCTTCACAGCTTTTGCAGGTATAAATAAACTTCGACCAAAATGTTCTTGGAACTGTTGAATTTCAAAATTAACTACCCAATTTTGTATAGTTGTACAATGTACAGATATTTAAATTTAAAATTTGATTTATTTCTATACATCTTTACAAATGTTTGAAATTGGGCAAGAAAAATTATTTTTTTTTTACTTGGTATGAAAAAAATTACAATTATTTTCGTTGGTAGATAATGTACTTTCAAATCATTTCAATTTCAATAAATATTCTATCGTGTAATCAGACTAAATTTATTACTCCCCCAACCATAGAGAATAGAATAGAACAGCCTAGCAGTTAATAAATTATAAACCACCTAATCACAAATGTCATTAATTCATAATCTATTGTGTCTGCTTGAATATCATCATCACTTAATCCACACACGCATTTCCATTCCACAGATAAAGGTTAGCTTATCGTATAATATAAAGTAAATGTTATATTCCCATGCCTATACCTCATTGAATTTAATTCACTGGAATATACATACATACATATATACATAATATGCACAACCGATAAGAAGCTTAAATTAATGGAATAGCATAACAATAATAATAATAATAATATGTACGCACTTTAATTAAAATCCTGACATGAAAGTTATTATGTTAAAATATCTTGCAAAGAGAAAAGTGATGTGTAAATTAAATTCCATATATACGATTATCCCTTTCTTATTTAAGCTTCAAGGATAACACAAGACTGTACATTGTACAATATACATACATGTAGTAGGTTTGAGGGGGATTTTTAGTAAAGATTTTATTTTGTGAATGAATCGATTATACGTTTCTTCCTTTTTTTTCTAAAAATGGAAATAAAAGTCCTTTCCTATCTTGACGTCAGTCACAGTTGTCCTTTTTTCAAAAATTGTTAAATTATACAGAAAATCGGTGGATTTAAAAAGGAGAAAAAAAAAAAACAAAAAGCTTGTATCCATAAAATGCAGGAAACAATTTTCCACAATACTTCCAGCGAGGACAAAATCAAACTGCCGCAGTATAATCTTAATTCCTACGCACGACCCGGTTAAGGTTTACATTGAATAATATAGAAACCTTGTCATTCGCATGCCAGGAATAAATTAACCCATATTTTGTCCTTTGAAAGTTGTTTTAGTTTTGCAAATGTATCTGGAATGCTTAGAAATGATATCAATTATATACACACACAAAAACTAGTGAGAGCCACATTTAAACGGACCATTTATGTTGATAGACCTTAGGAATTGAAGATATTGAGATAAGTATCTAAGTCTAACTAGGTATAATGCGCAAAATAACGATTCTATTTAATTTAAAATATAATATTAAAGCAATAAAAAATGTTATTGATTATTTCGAGGGGCTGTTATTTGGCGCAAAATACTTTAAACCAACTCTAAATCACTTTAAAAATGGTAGTTGGCAATTCATCAAGTTGAAGTATGTCATTTCCCGACACAAATTTCAATAAATATATATCAATCCGCCCATGAAAATAAACTGATCTTAAAGCAAGCCCCAAACAAGCACATGTCATACGATTTATGACAACGATGATATACGCTTTGTGTGTAGAAGGACTTTTTATAAACTTTCTCTTCTCAAACTCTTCCTGTATTTGACAAATTTTAAGATTCCTTTAGTTGTTTTTACAATAACTCAAAGATATAGATTTACATAGATACAAATTTGAACGCGGCCAGTTATTAAAATGTTTAAAATCATAAAAGAAGCTATGTATAGACAAAGCTTACAAATAAATGGCTACGTTAGTTAATAGATATAGATTCAGTATCTTTTTACTTCACAAATGTCAAATAATAATTATCATTTGCAACTTTTACCACCTAATAACTCAAAAACTAACCATTAGATTGAGCTGAAGCGTACAAAATATTCTTGTAGTATATTGCGTTTTTCAATAGATGACGCTGAACACCAAAATATCAAAAATATCTAAAACTCAAAATCTTACCATCTAATTGAGCTGAAACTTACACAATATATTCCTTTTGAAGCAAGAAGTTAACTTAAATCAAAAGTTTTAAATTTTTCCAATAGATAGCTTTGAAAACTATAATCCCAAAATTAGCTTAAGAAAAACTGGTTTGGTTAGTTTTTTTGAACTGAATTTTACACAATATATTTGGTATAAAATAAAAAGTACCTACATATAAATGAAAATTTTTTAAGTTATCGTACATACATATTTATAAAAATAGCTAAAAACTGAACAAATAACTTTCCCATTGAGCTGAGACTTGCACTTGTGGGTATATGTTTTTTAACAACCTTACACATTCACAGGATTCCTTACAAATTATGCTTTGATGTATTTATGTTTTATGATACCACATTTTTTTAATCAAACATAAGCTATTCACTTAATTTTCTAACTAAGGATTAAAATAAAGTTCACCCACACAAAATATGATTAAAATTATACTGATTCATGTGTGCGCCACATGAAGCCTCCTGTGATCTACATTAGGAACCTCTACTCAGTCCCCTTCCCACATTTAGTTCTTTTCGTCTTCCTAATGTTCCTTTTCTTCATTTAGAGTTTTGTTTTGGCATAATCTCGCCAGGTGGCCAAGAACCTTTTCTGACATGTTCAGTTCATGTATATGCATATTTGGCACACCAGACCACTTAAGTGCAGCACCAAAACCAAAATACCAAATGAAAGA
This sequence comes from Epistrophe eligans, assembly GCA_951394125.1. Classification (NCBI taxonomy): domain Eukaryota; kingdom Metazoa; phylum Arthropoda; class Insecta; order Diptera; family Syrphidae; genus Epistrophe; species Epistrophe eligans. Next base: position 2,239,607 of record OX596031.1, read on the forward strand.
AGAAGAGTCCTTTTTTTCAAACCAAAAAAAAAAGAATTCTCTATACACACTGTAAACCTTTACATAAATAATAATTACACCAAATTCTTTTGGTAGCACACAGACAAGTCAACTTATAGTTCCATGAAATCCTTTCAAATATACATAGGTTAGAACAGAAAATTCACTCGAGCGTAAGTGTGTGTACTATTCATATATTTGACTAAACTCGTTCGTATATACCGAAAAGGATTCCTTTTCGCTTCCTTGCTTTTGGGGTAAGTGTTTTTGGCGCAACCATCGCAGCATCAGAGAAGTATAGAAGAGAGAAGGCTTTCTCCTAATCCTCTATAGAGCAAGATGTTGGCTCCTTCAAACCGAATCAAGCCACATATGTGCCACTTCAGGTGGTATTGTCGCACAAAGTAAAGAATATAATGAAAGCTCAAGATGGTGATGAGAATGAGGATGATGATGATTATGATGATGATGAAGATGATGAGGATGATGACGTCGGTTCATGAATCTTAGCTCCTAATTAAAACGAATGAAAATTCTCCGTGTGCAAAGTGGGCCGGTCTCTATATTCCCAACTCAACACCGCATAGCTATTAAGTTTTCAACTGTTTTATAATTTTGAGTTTTCTTTTTTTTCAATTTGTGTTTTTGAGAATGAAATCCTTTTTTTTGTCCTTGTACACTTGAATTAATTACTTTTGACGCCGCTGTCGTTCTTGTATCACTTCACCCTGCGGCAGCAATAAGGAAGAGAAAATGAAATGAGTTAACGAAAAAAAAAAAAAAAAAAAAACTTTTCAATTCTCACATTTAAATGGGATTCGTGTATCCGATTTAGAAATTAACCTTTGACGAAAAGTTTTTGCAAAATCCTCACACTCTTTATGACGACGATGACGGTGATGTTGATGGTGTTTGTGTCGGTGTATGTCCTTGAGATTTGGTATTCGTGCGGCTAAAAACACGGATTCATTTAAAGTTGGAAATAATTGTTCGGGAATATAAATACATACACATACACAACCTACATACCTAGCTCCGTCTGAAGGAGTTCCAAACCGGATATGGGTTAAAAGCATTTCTGTTCCATAGCTTTGCATGAGTTGTTTCGAAGTTTTGTGTAATTTTTTTTTTTTTGCTGCTGCTCTTTTCTTTTTATTGTTATTTATTTTTACTTTGTTGACTGACTGGCAGAGCCAGCCTTGTGTTTTCTTATTTTCTTTGAATTCCGAACTAACAGCTTGGGTGGGTTTCTTTAGTTTTATTAAAAGAAGCCGTTACTATTTATATTTCAACTTTGGAATTTATTTTATTTAGTTTGCTTCATAGTTTTCATTCAAAAACTAGTTGTTAATCAGTGTAGATGGACAGTGTAGAAAATTGAACTGGCCACTCACTGCGACTCACAAACTCAGGCTTTTCATATTTCGTTATTTAAAAATTACAATGTCAAAACTTTTTTTAAATTTGAAATGTTAGTGCAAAGTTTTCTATTCTTGGAAGTAAATGTAAGGAGTTCAATCAAATTATGATTAAGATTAACAAATATTTTCAAGTTTTTGTCGAAATTTTCAATGTTCTATCAAATTTGAGTAAAATAACCGATTTTTATTAAACAAAATACAATAACAATAAAAACTAGTTCTTAGAGCATTTCTGTTTTGTTTTATTTATTTCGCAACATATTGGACTTGCTTTTGCATTTTTTTCGACGACAAAATTCTGGAAGAGCCGCGATATCTCGTTTAAAATGTAACATACCGTTGTTGCGGAGTTGCGTGAGAGAGACAGCGGGAAGAGAGTTAAAATTCTTTGAAATTACAAAACGGGCCACCCAAGGTACTTAAAAACGATATTTTTAATTTGCTAAGTTTTTTTTAGTTGCGAAATAAAGCCAGATTTTGCAATCATGAAATTAATGAAAGCAGTATTTTGTATTTGCGAAATTTTGTAAAGCGAGATTTCGAATGCGACATTTTAATTTGCGTGATTTCCTAGGCAACCCCAAAACTCTTCAAATAAGAATAACTACTTAACACTTTATTTGGCATACCTACCCCATTTACAGACAAAGCAAAAAATAGCCCTAAAAAACACATTTCAAATTCTTACGTAGGTATTACCTTATCCATTACAAACCAAATTCCTAGAAGTAAGATCGATATAGGTACCTCTTAGAATTCACATTAAACAAAATAAAAACCCTTAAGCAAACCTACAACATATTTTGGAAGAAAATACTAAGAATTCTACAAAACTAAACAAATCGAAAGCAATTTTGCAGCAAGTCAAAATTAAATGGATTTGCAATCACTACAAGCTTAAATAAATATATTTCCCTTTCTCATTCTTATGTATAGAATTTTCCAATATAAATTGAAATAGAATGGAATAGCACAACAACAACAACATGAACTAGCTATAAGTATATAGGTACTTTGAACTAACGACCCAGGCAAAATTGTAAAATTATTCAAAGTACTTCAAGGATCTTTCTCTATTGCAAGAAGAAAAGAAAAGAAGGATACCAAAATTTAAATTTGAATTTCTTCTCATTCTCAGCTTTTAAACTAAACCAATTAAATCAATTTGAAATGTAAGCGTTTTTATTGTGTTTTATATTTTGTTTCCTTTTTTTTTGTTGTGTGCTGCTCCTTTCATTTTTGTTAGGTATACTTAATTTCAGCTTCGTTTGGCTTCTTCGCTCGACATTTTGTTGCTCTAAATATAAGTCAGTTCATTACTTTCTCAGGAGCACGACGGCAAAGGTGGCGGTGGCGACGAGCAAAAGCAGCATGAAACAGGAATGAAGCACATCTTAACTTTAATCGTTACCTCATCGGAAGTGAAATAACGAAGGCGGCATCAGTTTCGATACTTTCAGATGAATATCACATCCAAACACACATATACAGTATATCTACGCAGCTACATCTACTCATATAAATACAAAGGTTGTAACATAACTCCCCTATATAGAATAGCGAACAGGAAATCCCTTTACACAAGAAATTCCGTTCCGATTAATCATTACAAAAATAATCCCGGTTTAATTGCACACGCTTGCTCTTTTCCTGTTATTTTTACTTTTTTAGTACTTTCTAGCAGCAGCAGCTTGAAAAATAATACATCATCAATGAATCCCATCACGGCAGAGGAGTGTAGAGGTGGGTGGAGTGGCGGCGGCGGCGTTCGTTGGGTTAAAACATCCTTTTTTGTTGAAAATGAAAATTTCGATGATTATAAATTAAGTTTTGATAAATTAATAGTCGTGGATATTTTTCACTTGGCCCTAAGTTTTTCTGTGCGAGTTCTTGAATATTCGACTATGGAGAGGGGAATAATAGATGAAGGATGCTACTAATGATGCCAAAAAAGTTTGTTTTTACGACTTGACTTTTCGAGTTCCCTAGATCACTATACTTGACCATCAAGAACTTAAAAGGGTAATTTTATTTATTATTTTACCGAATGCACTTGACTTAAAATTCTCGGTGGTTGAATGAGTTTTTCATTTTATTGTTAGGTGAATTGGGTATATATAAAATAACCCGTGTGCTTGAGTAAATTCACTAGTAAAAATATATAAAAAAACACATATCACAAAAAATAAAAAAATATTATGAAACTTATTTTAAATAGATACCTAAAACCGGTGAACTGATAATTAATTTGAATGTTTAAGTTCAAATCATTACAAATAATAAAAACAAAAAAAAAGTAATATCTGATTTGTTATGAAATGAAAATGAAAAGTTTTAAAGTCTTCTGATAGATGGCGCTGAACAACGAAATCTTAAAATTATATACATACAACATAACACAAATTCGATTGAGCTGAAACTTATATAATACAACAATATATATGCTTTGAAGTGAGAAATGTAAATAAATCAAAAGTTTTCAAGTTTTCCAATAGATGGCGATATGAACATCAAAATTGAAAACATTTATTAAAACTAAAAACCAAAACATGAGATTGAGCAGAAAATTAATAATATCTTTGTTATTAAGTGATAAGTGCACGGTAAATGAAAGTTTTGAATTTTTTTATAGATGGCACTGAACACTTAAATATCTAGTCAAATTAGTTACAACTTTAAAAACTAAGAATTTGATTAAACTGAAACTTACATATAGACGTTTTTATCGCATTCCTCCTTTTTTTACAATTTATTAAAAATAGCTTAAAACAAATTCAAAAAATATAAAACAAAAATTATTGAAATTCGGACTTACAACGCAACGTCTTTCCGGTCAGCTAGTACTATAAAAAATATAAATAGTATTTGTAACTAGGTATACTATTCTGAATTTAATAATTCGGTACTGCCGTCAAAACTTTAAATGTTTTTTTTTAACAATTTGCAAACTATTGATTCTTGAATGATGTTATACAACATTTTGGATTACAAAAACCAGTATTCAATTAGTTCCAAAAAAATATTCATATATATGTAAGTATTATTAAAAAGATTTAATGTAAACCTTCTTAAAATATTTACTTTATAAATCACCCCATAAAGATAATAACAATCGCATTCTCCATTTGAAGGTGACTTTTACTTCAATAAAGATACTTTGTGTATGAACTTATCAACATCAACAACTAATGTGCTTACTGAATTTGTCAAATGCGAGGAATTCTTTTTTTTTTCTTTCTCTCACTTATATGTATCAACAAACAGAATTTTTTTCTTTTTCCTTTTTATTTTTTGTTTAACTTCCCAGACTTGCTTCTTGACATTTCCTTTTCAATTTTGTAACTTCCGCCCGATGAAATTTTTATGATCGGATTTTTTCTTTTTCTTTTTGTTGTTTTTTTTTGTATATTTTCTCTCAAGGTCTTCGCCATTTTTCCGTTCATTCATTTATATCCCCAGGGGTATTTTAAGATGGTTTACTTCTCTAAGGACTTGTGCTTTCGTCTTCAAATTTCCGTATCATACTTCGTCCTTTTGTTCCCAAAGAATGCATGCGTGATTTTGGCATCTTACATTTTAACGAAATTTGATTGAACTCTCAGAAGATGCATATACACAGTACACAGTAGGTATACCTACAGTCTACACAGTACACATCCTGCCTGTGACCAAACCAGAGATACATATAGCTCTGAAAAAGCACTCCACAGTTAAGTTGATGTTGCCATATGTGCCCGTAAGTCTTCTTCCACTCAAGAAGGCACACAATAGGGTTTTATTCCTGCGCTCGGGTAATACCCCATAAACACTTTTATGTTGTGTTAAAAAAAAAATTGCAAATTTAATTCCGCCTAATGGATGTGCGGTTGTTTTTTTTTAAGTCAATGTGTTCCTTATTTCCTCTGGGACTTTGACACAGCTCAACTTTCAAAAAATCGTCTGAGATATCTCGACGAATTGTTGTTATGTCATTCAAGAAAAACTTCTCTAGCCTGTTTTTGCGCCCTTAGGCTTAAAGATTATTTGAAGCAGCGGCGCGACGACGCTCCTTAGTTTCTTGATGTAAAATTGTGAATATTTGGCGAGGCTTTTATCCTTTTAGAAGAATAACACACGTTTTCTTCTGTTTCGATGCTATTCATTGATTTGTTTTTTTTTTTTAGAAATTGAAAATTATCTTAGAAACGTAAATCCCGCATATGCTTAAAATCTTTTTGAGCTTTAATTTTGTTTAACATTTCACACGTTTGTTTGTTTTATTTTTTTTGTTTTTTTTTTTTTGATTGTAATTTTGAGGTTTTTTATATGTATAAAAAGAATATATGTACATATTTTCTCTACTTTTCTTTTCTTTGTACTTTAGCTTGTGCTCGACCTGTGATCCTTTGATAATGAAGGATTTGCCTCTAATGGAGGAATTAGGTTCTCCTTACTCATGTCAAAACAATTGGGCTCCTGTTTACGCATATTATTTAGGAAGTTGAACTTTTGTTAGCCTTCGCTTTCAGCGAAAATATGTATGTATTATATTTTATGTATAAGTGTATTGTATAAGTGGGTAGATATGTTTAGTTTATACGAACATTATTTTGTGATTAAAGAAAAGGATCCCATGGAACCAAAAAACATGTAAAGCTACTTACTTAGGAAACTAAGCCAAAATTTTTGTTTGTTCAAGCTAAGTGGCCATTAAGATTTAAGAGGCATAGTTGTTTTGGACATTAATCAGTTCAAGAGGCTGGTATTATTTTTATTAATCAGAGACGAATGTTATTGTTGTGAAAGGGTTGCTTTGAAATTAAACTGAGTTATTACCATAATTCAATTTAAAAAAAAGGTCATTAAAACATGTGACTTAGGGACCACAAGTTATAAGTTAGATGACGAGCTATATATAAGGGGTCCTGCTTATATGGGCAATGAGGTGCTATCTACATGAAAACACACTCACACTAAATTTTAAGAAAAAAAAATTTAAGCAAATGTTTTAGTTAAAAAAAAATGTTCTGAAAGTTTTGATAGGAACAAACAACAACTTGAATCATGAATGTATAGAAAAGTGGTTAAATTGATAATCTGCCGTTAATTAGTGGTGATAATTTCACACTTGCCATTAACTGTTTTCTATGTTTTTTTTGCTCATTTGCTAATTTGAAATCAAGTTAATAAAGCACACCCTCAAAAAACGGTGAACTGTGGTTTAAGGGAACGGTTTATTGCTTAATAATTTACAGTTATAGTTGTGAGAATTTCGACTTTTTCGTGGAATGTTTTCTGTGTTTTTGACTATGTTTAAAATTTTTCCCATCACGACTTGGCTTGGCTTATAAAATTTCAATACAAGTCATAAATAAAGTGAACTATGATTTAAAATTTTGAACAAGTATTTTTGAACAAGGAAACTTACTTTCAAGAGAAGATCAAAGCAATGGCATGATACATTTTGTTTTACTAAAAATGGTGCAGTTTTCGCTGAATTTATATAAACTACTCTTTGTATCTGCCATCTTCTTTGCCACATATTTCACAGAGTTTGAAACAGATCACTTCAGGCCAATTTTTTATTTCAAAACCAGTTCATCGTCCTCCTTGACTAAAACGTCTCTGAAAAAATCTTTCTTAAAAAAAATGTCAAGCCAAGGTATATTGAAAAACTCCACCCCCTCACCCATTCAATTTTCGCAACATCAATTTATTTAAATCTTATCCCACCAACTCCAATGGACCACCTTGTCATTCACTATCACACACTTCTTCCAATTCAAAATCGTCTGAACGAAGGAAGCTTTCAAATTAAAAAAAAAAGCTCCATTCCCCCAGGAAAGGACACAGAAAACGATACTAAATAGAAAATAATTGCAAAAACAGAAAAAAATAAATATAAACGAAAAGACAAGCAGGGACTACAAAAAAATAGCTTCAAATTACTAAGTTCACTCATGGAAATGGAATGGACATTCGTCCCATTTGCCCTCACCCTCCTCCAGTGGTCCCATACTTCATCTGACTGGCTAGAGATGGCTGTGTGTCGGTTCGGTGTCACCATCACCATCGTTCGTCGTTGTACTTAGTCCGTCCGGGCTGTGCCGGTGCAGTTTTTAAATTTCCATTAGTGTTCCATGTTTGCTAATTGCCAGAGGTATCGCACGAATACCAAAGAGAATTGCGAATCTATGTTTAAACAGGCTTTCGTGCAGACCAAAAAAAATATTATATAAGGCCCAACAAGAGGCAGCACCAGGGGGATTTGAAGAATGAGGCAAAGTTATACATACCTCTATACCGACTTACCTACAGTGGAAGGTAAACTGGTGGTGGTGATGATAGTATAGGATGAATTCGTATGTCAATTTTTGTTCGTTTTCCTTCCAACACCACCACCATCTTTGCCGTCGTAGTCGTCGCATCGTTAATGGTTGGTTTTCGAAGTGCGGCGAGATCATCATTATGTACTTAAGACTTTAATTTGCCTCTTCCTAGGAAAAAGTTCCTTTTTTAAATATTTTATTCGTGGATGATACTCCTGTGAAAGCAACAGCTGCAAAAACAGTACCCCTCCCCATTCGTCCACTTTCGTCATCATTATCGCAACGATATGACGACGGATGAGAAGATTCATTGATTTAATTTTTCGTATTTGACACAAAAAAGTTTGAGGGCCTCCGCACATGAATTTGTTCTTTCTTTTTTTAATGTAAATTTAAAACTATTTGGAAACGGACCTTTTTTAATGAAAGACCAGAACTCTACATCGAAGAAGTATTTGCAAGGGATCAGGGCCTTTGATTTTGGGGCAAATTTAGTTTATTAGTTTTTTTTTAATTTCTCGAAAATTATTAGTTTTTTGGAAAAAATGTTAAGCCAAAAAATGAAGCTTATAAAATTCTATACAGGAAATATATAAATATTTTTTTCGTAGGAGCAATAGATTTTGGGTAAAACATCCGCAAACGCTCCAAGTACCTTACAGCGCGCGATGATGATGTGGAAAAAAGTAAATTAAAATAAACAACTGATACTGCAACCTTTTTCTCAAAACTTTTTCATCAGCAAGTTTGTTCGAGGTATTCCGCTCTGAAAATCTTTTCGTAAAACATTAATTCCGTGTGCAGACCGCCTTATGTTAATCTCATTTGCCTTGAAAACGAAAACGAATCCGACAAAAAAAAAATAACCAATTTATCCTTAAGTATCCTTAAAATGGATTCTTGGTAGCATAACGGACTGATTAGTGCCTTTCATCAATGTTTCATAAGAAGCGAGTGAGTATATCTTTGTGGGACCAGCTTTTTGGTTCAAAGAGACTGAAATAAATAAACTTGAGGGACTATATACCTTATACCATTCGTCTCCGTAGAGATTTATTATTTCTCATCCAACATCCCTTTCTGACGTCCATCATCCTCTTCGTTCTTGTCGTTGCCATCGCGCATCGTGCCGGCCGTCTCGTTATGCATCATTCATCGGTGTTCAATTTGATTTTGCGACCCACACCTTTTTTATCTCTCTATACTTTTACTTGTGTCCTCTTTTGTGTTCAGTTAAGCGTTTTGAATTTACTGCCGGGAAATCGGAGCTGAGCAAATATTGAAAGTTATCATTAGAAAGCGAAAGATGTTGGAATGAATCCCTTATACCTAATTCTTTGCCTTCAAGTATTATTTCTGGTGAAAGCTGGAGGCAGTGGATTAATTTCTTTGAAGGTTGTCAAATACCAACGAATGGGGGTTGTCGAAGACGAGCCCAAATGAGTAGGTACGTTATAATAGTAGATAGGTAGATAGTGCCTATAAAGTGATTTCAGGAGAATTTCGAACAGGGTATAGGCTTTAGAGTTAATAACATTTGAGTTATTGTTGAGAATTTGTGATTTACGAGGATTTTTTCATTTACAATTTGTTGTGTTCGCTGGAATGTTTATTTCTCGAACAAAAACTTTCAAAAAACTGTTGTGCCAAAAAACCTTAGGCTCAATCCCATTCAACGGCTGATAGCTTATCTACCGAATTCTTTGTATGGTTAAGACATCATCAAGGCTTTATTTATCAGCACACTTGCTGATTAATTTTAAAGGCCTATACCTAGTCAATAATGACTATCGGAGGTATCATTTTCACTTACTACAGACTTCAATATCACAGAGGCAAGCTCTTTCTTATGAACAGAAATTCATTAATATATACCTAAAATATTGCGTTACTTGTTTTGCAACATAATTCCTTATTTTAATTTAATTTTAATTTATTTGTTAAAATTTAGCTGAATATTAGAAAAAATAAATAAAATAAAAATACAAAAAAAAAAACACATAGAAAAAAAAACTACATTATGTATTTTATTTAAAAGAAATTTCGGCTTTGCAATTAATTTTTTTTTTAATGCGATTTCATAAAATTTGAATTTCAATCAAAAATCTTTTTATTTTGGCTTTAATTTGTATACCTATTTTAATTTAAGAAGAATATATGTACAAACATCAGACCGAAGGAGACAACTTGGATATTATATTTTAACTGGACAGTTCCATAAATTATTACAAAAACTTAATTTAATAAGGATAATTAAAAACAACGATTAAAATAAATCCCCATTTTAGTATCTAATAACAATTTATAACCATTCATCTCAAAAAAAAAAAAACAGATTAAAGAAATTTAATTTTCATTATTATGTTTTTTGATTTGTCTTGTTTTCAAATAAATAAATACAAACACAACCTCACAATAACATCCATTCTATCTGTATGTGTACCTATTTCTGTTTGTAATTCATTAAAACTCGAAACAAAGTTTAATTGCGTAATAAAATCAGCATAGAAACAAAAACACAACGAAACAGAACAAAAATAGGACACTCCAATCCGCTCACCTCGTAGGATCACCCTAAAATAAAAGGAAAATAAAACTTTTATACTCATATTTTTCTACACCTTATGCGCTGTGGCAATTAATCTTGGTTTCTCTTCATTAACTTCAAATTATGAAGATGATTTAAAACGCTATTCACATCTGCTATTTATTTATATACATAGGTATATATTTGTTTTTAAATACTTTTCTGCTTCATCTCATTCATTTAGAAATGAAGAAAGCTTCCCCTCTTTTCCACTCACTCCTCAAGTTAGCAATTATTAATTTTTTTTATGATTGTTTTAGAACTTTTCGTTTCTCGCATGTCCTCGAGGTTAAAAAAAAAAAACACAAAAACAATATCTACCCGCATTTGCATTCTCTTTCCATGTTTAACCTCATTTGGTGTAAACTTTTCTTGTGATAATTCGCGGCATAAATTCAACCAAAATCTATGTAACAATAAAATTTACTTTGTATGCGAATGTGATCCGAATTTAAAACCCCCTCCTGCCACCCACACTCGCATCACCAGCATCCCTCATTTTCAATTCAAATTTTAAATCAGATTTATCTGTGCTTGGTCCCTTTGCCTTTGCTATAGATAAAGGAAGAGAATTTCAACTCAGAACTCAGAAGGCAAACCAGCATCGACGAAACAACCCCCCTCTCGCATATACATAAATATAAGAGTGAAACAAACCTGAAACATAATTTTAGCTGCTAACTTCTGGGCAAAGTTCAGATTTTATAGAAGCGAAATGTATAAAATATGAATTTGTATCTTAAGCTGTGTTGATGTAACTTTTTCTTGTCACATGGCCGGGTGCGACGGCGGTAGTGGTAGGTGGAAGGTGAAGTTTATCATCTCCAGCACGTAGTACGTAATTTGTGAATGAAGAGTTCGCGACGACATATAGCGGCCCACTGAATTAGACTAGAAAATATAGCCAAACTGTCAAAAGGCAACTGAGTAACTGTCATTTGGGTTTCGTTCAAAGGTTTTTACTATTTTGTTTTCTATCCGTAAAATCCGAGTTGCGAAATTCTCGCAAAATGTTTATAGTTCCCATTCTTTCTCCTGCTGAACTGAACTGCCTGGGAGGTACAAGTAGAAGTATACATTTTTGCGTGATTTTCAAACTTTGGAGTTTGATGCCTTCTACTATAGCTATTGCTTTATGCACCTAACTCAAAATATCATGAAATTTTTGGCCCCGTTTTTTGTCATTCAACCAAAAACTAAACCCGAATATAAAGTTTGTTTGGTATGGATTTGCCAAAAGCAAAAGTTACACGTAGTTGCAATGTAATGTAAATGGAAATTTTTGTCCTGCGGTAGCGGTGTGTGGAAAGCGGAGAAGAGCGGGGTTCTTAAATTGCAAATCGCAAAAGTGTTAACCTTTTGCGCGCACAAATTTCACATCCGCTCCTTTTCTACGAGTATACCTAGGTAGAGTTTATGTGTTTTGTGGTGATGCAAGAGTATTGTATTCAACGGGGTAGGTATGTGTGTGAGTAGATATTTTCATTTTATGACGCTTAAACAACAGGATTTGCTATTTCACATAACAAATGAAAAAAAAAAATGAACTATAAGATTGGAAGTGAGAAATGTTTACCTATGGCAAAGGTACCTTGAAGATTTCTATGCCTTCCATGATGGCACACGTATGTATGTAAAAGGTGGTGTGTATGGGTTATCAATATTCGAATATTTTACAGAGTTATTTTGGGTGGGTATAACATATAAGGAAAGTGATACGTTGTACAGTGGGGTTCAAATGTTAGGCGTGGGTGTTACAATAAACAATATTTACAATATATGTTCATATGTTACTGCAAGAAGATTAGTTTTTTTGTTAAAGCTTTTATTATTTTTTTTTTTACTATGTAAAAACATTATTTGTTTGTTTCAAAAAACCGATCTCTACCAGCACCTCCAGCTTTAACTCCCACCTGAAAAAGTTGGACAGATACCACAAGAAATGGCTTTAGTACTTTAATATTTTTTTTTTATTGAAACCTCGAAAATGGACTCGTTTGTAAAAATTTTTTAATAAAAAAATATATCCCTTATATTTACCTAATAAAATCAAAATTCTGATACAAAATAGTTTTTAAAAAACGATTAATGTAATTCAAAACTAAAGAGAAACATATCACAGTGATCTCGCTGACTCCATTGTCTAAATATTAAATGAAAACTGAAACTGCAACTAAACTAAGCAAGTAAAATTCAAAAAATTATAAATTCGTCAATTATAGTGTTATTGATTCAATTTAATGCTTCTTCCGCATTATAATTTTTAGCACCACTGTAGCATTTACAATTTAGGAACATTCTTCCAATACATATTTGAAATATCGAAACCCCCCTAGGATTGCATAAAAGTAACCCATGAGCCTGTTGTGTTGTCGATCCGAAAATATGTATCATGATTTTGAAATTTGTATAAATTTTGAATAACGCAAGGCAAAATCCAATTTCGTGACTTTCTGAATAATGTACATATTTGTTATTTGTTGTTTTCTGTTATCTTCTACCTTCCAAAAACCCCAAAACTCACTCTCCTCGCCGCTTACCCTATAAGAGAGATATATGTATATGCTGCACCACATCTACCACGTACATACATACATATATACATTCGTTATTACATGCAAAAACCTTTTATATGTAGGTACCTTTACTTCAATGAAAGCAACAAACAGAAAAAAAATTGTTTTCAAAAATAAGCCTAAGGATACCTGACAAGTATAGAGTACCAGCAACAACAACAAAATTAATAAATACATGGACGATACGATAAAAGAAGTACAAAATCAAATAACAAAACTATGTATAAGCACAAAGCAAGGAACTCTCTGATGGTATACCTTTGTACCCAGGACCAAACTCCGTCAGAAACCCCTCAATCTCCACCCCCGTAAACAAAACAAATTTTTTTTTAAAGAACCCAGAAATAAACTCACAATTCGTCGAGGTAAAATTTGTGTTTGGTTGCCTTTTGAAATATTATATTAGGACGAATAATTGTATATTTGAAAATGGGCTTCTTTATTATATAAAACGGAGTCCATATTTATGTTTCTATGTTTATCCTGTCCTGGTGGTTGCCCGGAAGGAACATTTCATGAAATCTTATTATATATCTTTTAATAAATATATATGAATATGAAAATATATTCCATACATAATATTTCATAGTGTATGAGTACGGGTCGTAGTTTAATTTGGACTCATGTGTTGTACTAACCTATACAAAAGCATAGGGTACTCAATGAATAAGTCTTTAAAATTGTGCAGCAAGCACCTCAGTATATCAGGCTTCTAAATTGACACGATGTATAGGAGTTCTATGTTTAAAGCGCTGATTTTAAGGATTTTTAACTTTAAATTTAAATCTAAAGTTTCTTTATATACATATTTTTTAAAAAGTCATTTTTTTTTTAAATTAATTCTTACTTTTCAATCTCATATTTCAAGTTTAAAGAGAATTGACCCATCTATTTAGGTTGCACAACCTTTTAAACAGAGAAACAGAACTGCTTAACCAATTTTTTCGTCGTCCTATCTATAACAATTTTAATTTTTTTTACAACTTTATAACTTGTCATTTTCCATTTGTGTTTTGCCGTTTTTACTTGTTTTCAATCACCTTTGATTAGATTTCATTGAAGTTGTTCACATTGGATTATTTCCTCCGATTTTTTTTTTGACATCTCTGTACTTTATCTCACTCCCCATGGTGAGAAAGAGATGGCCAAGAAAAGCAGGATTTTTAATTTTTTCAAAGATTTGTGGATTAAATTAATATTTAGATGAAACAACAAAATTCAACAGAAATAAATTAAATAAAAAACAAATTTTTGTATTCGAAAAAAAATCTCTTGAAAATGTTGGAAAGTACCCAACGAAACGTTCGTCGGGAATGTTTAAAAAAAATCGATTAGATTTAATCACTTAAAAATTTTACAGATCAATAAGCCAATTTAATATCATAGACAACTTTTACTTTTTAATAAAATCGTAATTATGTAGTGAAAAGATTTCTATCTCCAACGAAATTGTGTTTCGTTTTAATGAATGCTGACGTCAAAGGGAGCCGGTTGTGTTCACATTAGTTTGTATTTGAACATAGAAGTCGGATTTACGTCACAATAAGTTGGTTGAGTTAATCATCAAAGTCCCCTTTCAGATGTGAAACAAGTTCTTGAAGATTTTAAGATGTTTTTTTTTTAATTTCTTATAAAATTTCCTGTACCTTTTGCATGAGGAAACAAATGATTTATTCGGACTTTTATGAAATTATTTCAACACGCTCAAAATGAAGCCATTCAATTTTTACAATTTATCCTCAATATATTCACAAGCATGCTTCGCCAGGATTCGTTTTAATTTAATTCCTAAAAAATTCAAATAAAACTACACAGAAATCCCAGTCATTATGAAAAAAAATTTTCAGGAAATCATTTTATTTTTTAAACAAAGCTCACACATAATATTATGTTGATATTCATCCGTACAAAGCACCACCCTTGCAATTAATTTATACATTAAAACAAAAAGAAGAGAAAATACAAAAAATGGACATTTTGTTGAACATTCCTTGCATTTCAACTCTCGGGTGCATGAGGTTTTTTGTTCTCATTGCTTTTTTGTGGTGAATGGGTAGGTTATCCTTATACAGTCTCCATATACCTAGTACCTACCTACATTTTAACCCGAAATAAATTGTCATTGTCCAAAATGTGGGGAATCGGAATGATTTTCCCAGCTAAGGTTCTCAGTTCTCCCAACAAAAAAACAACGTATATACAAGCTCGTTGTGTTAAACAGATTGGTTTGGGGCTCTGGTTGGTTTAACATGTTACTACAACAAAAAGGATGACCACGTATTTATTTTTTTAATTTTTACCTGTTCAGTGTATTTTTTTTTTTGCTACCCACTCTTAAATATTTGTTTGAACTGAGAGTCCTCGGAGAAAAGGGTTGCGTGGGAAGCCTTATCGGTTACAATACATACAATTGCCAGCAACAGCATCAGACAACATTGTCGGCATTTTAATTAAAAAACATTTACTGACAATGTCACCGAAATTTTTAATCAAACTTTTTTATATTTAAAAAAATGTCGGTGTATTTGTTTAAAATATTTTTTTTCTCATTCATTTAACTTTTTTGTATTCTGCATAGTTTTTGAAGCTGATATGGTTGTATTTTTATCACAATTGGCCCTGTTTTTGTCTTTTATTTCGAAGCACTGGGAATTATTTACATATGTATACATAATATGTGATGAAAATATGTTTTTGAGTTGAATACGCTTTTGTTTCTTTGATTTATTGTGAAAAAGTTTTTAATTTTTGTAAAAGGAAATGAGGTTGTATTACATCTGATTGATTTTTTTATTTTATTTAATTATTTCAAATAAAAGAGTTTTTCTATGGTTTTTTTGTTGTTGGAAATAAAAAACAATATATATTTTGACGATAAAATGTTTTATCTTATATTGAATCTGCTGCTCCTTTTTTTCATTTTTAATCCATACAATTTAAATTTGATTGGAAAACGGTATTTTTATAATAATGATTTTTGGTGTAAAATTTTAAATCGCCTAATGTTACATTATAAGTAAATATTATACTACTTTATTTTTTTAAAGTAGAGTACCTACTAAATTTTACATAATTTTAAATATTTTTTAACTTAAACAACTTAACTTGCCCAAAAGTACCGGTTTCTAAACAGAACCTTCCTATATGAGTACAAATTTGTTCTATCAATCTTTCATCCAGGGATTAACACAGTGTAAATTCATATCACAAACTTAAACTTTGTTATCAATCACAATTATCATTATAAGTGAACAGATGGGATCTATTTTAATTTTAAAAAAAAACTTATTACGCCTTCTGACCCATATTATATAAAACTTACCTACCATATGCATTACCCCAATCAAAAAAAATATATATACATATGTATGAATGTATAAAGAAAACACGACAAAAACAGATATACATATTTCCGATAAGCCAAAACCACATCGCTTAGCTTGTCAATAATATTGATAAAAGCAATTTCCTATTATTCTTTTTGAAAGGCAATTTCTTTTGTCTACCTTTTTCTCCGAGTAAAAAATTAAAAAAAAAAAACAAAAAAAAAGGAAAAACCCAAATAGCATCATTAAAAAACTAAAAAATACCCGAACAAAGGTTGTTTTTCCACTTATCCTCTCAACATCACTCATCCCATCAAATATACGCTGCTGTTGAGTTCATTCAACTTGACTACCCCCAAAAATCCATCCAGAGCCATACATTTATATACTCACTTACACCTACACACACATCTACTTATTTATGTAAGAGTCCACCCTTGCTTTAAAATGTTTCCTTTCAAGAATTTTCTATACTTAAAGCTCAATTGGAAAAAGGTGCGGGTGTGAAGGACTGACTTGGGCCGTTAAACGGGGCGTGCATGGCATGAATTGAAAGAGGGCGATATTTACAGAGGGCAGCCAGAAATGGAGCTTGACATTTAAACAAAAGGGAAAAGGCCAGTTTTTCAGTGTCTGAGCTAAGCTAGAGTAAGTTAATTCTACAAATAAATTGAAGTCGAGTTAAATCAAAAGCAGTTTTCTGTTGTACGATGAACTCTAAATTGCGGTTGTCAAATATAATTCAAAATCAAAGCTTCACGCTATATAAATGCGCCTTCTCTATCAAAACAGAGAGGGCAATACTGTGCAGCAGGATGGAAAAAGACGATTTTCATAATATCGCCCTCTCTATTTTGATAGCTAGCGTTTTTAGAAACATCTTTCAGATATCTATTAAGTTAGTAATTCACCAAATTCGACGTTTATTCTGCAAGCCCACAAAATTTTCTAAAAAAGGGTAGTAAAATCAGTTTGATAAACCGGCTCTCACCGATTTAGTGGCGCCCCTGATAAAGAGCCTTACCTATCTATTATCATCCCCAAGAGAAAAGAAAACCGATACCATCGAATCGAGTATTTTTTCCACTTTATATCAGCTCTAGAGAAAACAGAAAAAAAACAAAAACAAGAAATAAAAATAAATAAAAGAAAAAGCAACCAACGAAAAAAAAACATCCTTCATATCATAAAAACCGCCCAACTGTAAAGTCAAACAAATTTGGACACGTTTTCCACATCAGGACTCTTGCACAACACCATCAGCATCATCAACATCACCTTCACCATTTTACAATGGAGTCTTGAGATGAAGGACGACACCATACGGAGTCGATACCTTCAATTTAGCCAGAGATAATTAAGCTCAAGCATTTTCTCTAAATTCCATTCAGGTGTGGATATACTCTTAGCTATTGTATATCCATCAGAGATTTTTGGGTATGGGTTGGCTTTGGCTTTGGGTTTTAGGTTTAGGTTTGGGTTTGGGTTTTCAACGAATCGGACAATAAGCCCGGAAATGTCGATGAAATCTGGTTTAGAGTGTATGTTGTATATGGAATACCCGTTTGTTTGTTTCGTTAGCCTCGTTCGTATATATGTATATCTTAATCCTCTGAGTAAATACACGACAAGGAGTCTTCGATATGTACAATGTACATATATGTATGTAGGTACATATGAGAAAGGATCTGTCTTCAGTGCACACACAGATTGTTGTTTCCGATTGTCAAGGTGTTGATTGAAGGTGGCCCAAGGTTACTTCTGGTTTGGATGGCTTTTTTCTGTGTTCTTCTTTTTTTTTTTACTTCTTCTCAACTGCAGAACGGAATTTCTTAATTATCCTTAAGTGGGTTGGCTGAAAAGAGAAGATTCTGCTTGAAGGGATTCGAAGACTTTTCTCCCATCAGGAACATCAGTCATTGTACCTTTTGGTTTTTAAGGTGGCGGTGTGGAGCTGGTTTAATTTTCTCACCGGATAATGACTTTCAACACTCAAAGGAATACCTACCTACCAAAGACTCTGACTCAACTTGTCGTCGGCGACGTGTTATTTTGACAAGTTAGGTATACTGTGGTTGTTGCAGGACGTTTTTAAACGAAATATTTTACTGGTAAAGCTTTGAATTTAATTTAAAATCTTCACGGGATGTATTATATTCGTCTGTCATCGTTCAGAACCGCACACCTTTTCCTTTATGTTAATGGGGTAATTTGGAAAATTAATCACCTCCGCCGGAAGGATATACTACATATATACGCAGTTGCTTTTTTTGTTTTTTTAGGGGAAATACATATTTTTACTGGATCATTAAACATTTTTGGTTTTGTTATGTGTCTAATGTGCGTTTTAGTCATTCATATAGAAGGGGCGGGTTTAGAAAATTGCAGGCGGGAGGAATTCTTTGATTTATTGCGTGTCGAAGGGTGTGTGGCATTTATATTTTTATTGTAATTTTTTTTATTAAAGATGCCTCTGTAACCAAATAATATGGTTGAATATGGGAATAATTTTACTTCCTAAGCGGTTTTACGCATCGTTAAGTCGTTTATATATATTAAGTGGAGATACGGGGACGAGGGTGACCCAGTTTCTTATGCTTTTAAAAATGAGTTTTCTTAGTTCCTTAACGGAAGCTAAGAAAATAAAGCGTCGAATTATGGGCTGTTTAAAAGAGAAGCTATATTCGAGAGTGATATTATTTTTATAAATTCCATCTTGTCAAGATTTTATGAAGGAGGGTATGCGTATGAGGAAGGATTTAATTCACTTGATATAGTTCTTGCAATTAAATATCTTATCATACAAATATAATGAAACACTGTCGTAGTGGAAAGCTACTTAGGAATACCCTTAATAAAAAATTCATTTTACTAGAAAATTCATTAATTTTTTTATTTTTTTTTTTAAACGATGGAGTTTTTAATATCTTTGCTTTAATAGCCGCGTTTTATTACTTCCCATGAAAATAAAACTTTACGGTTCCTAATTAACAATAGTGTTCTATGCTCATCTCTTTTTTCTTATCTTTGATTATTTTTCAGGTATTGGTTTTCCTTTTTATTAACACTACAGTTTATACACTACCTTACCCATTTTCAAAACTGAAACGCCATCTACCAACTAGACTAGAGTGAGAAATAGAGAGCAGGATCCCAAGTTTTTGTTGTATTACGTAATTAAAAATGATACTGCTCAAAGATAAATCTGAAAATTAGTTTTTCTTTTCTTTGAAAAACTAGAAAAAAATTAAATAAGCAAAACAAAACGGATAGCATATCTTCAGGATAACTTGGAAATGCCTATAAATAATATATAATTTTATCTTCCACTTCCTCAAAAAAATTAAAAAAAAAAAAATACAAATTTTATCTACCTAGTCACTTTTTATACCTACTTACTTTGAATAAACTTGCCATCCATAAAACGTGATATATATATATCTACACTTCTGCCTCTGTCATCCCCTCCAACTATTTATATCCTCATCACCTCGCAATTCCCATGGTATGACACTGCCACTTATTTCTGCTCAGCATTCAGGCAAACCTACATACACAAAATTTATGACGCGAGTAAAAGTTCTATCACTCAAATAATGCACTTCATATATGTATGTACGTAGTGTGCTTTGCTTTCCTATGGTACGTACATTATATATAGAGGCTTAAAAAAATAAGACTTTCAAAAAGGTTTGTAAACATACACATCTAAACCTGTCGCCTGGCAGATCTCACCATCGAAACCCCGCATAAGCTACCCAAAGAAATGTTTATTCATAAATTTACACTTTCCGTGGAGTTCCGGTCGCCATATTGCCGCCATAAGCAGTTTCACCGCCTATCCGTCGATGAAGGCAGCGACGGCAAGGGTACAAAAAGCAACAACAAATGCAGCTCGCATGCTATAGGATATCCACTTAAGGATAAATTTACACACATAGTGCGCGAAAAAACGCGTTCGTATGTATTTACAGGTATGTAAAAGAAAAGCAAGCAGAACGCTTCCCTTCGTTCATTTAATAGAATATGGATGAGAAATAGAGCAGGTGGCAGATCATGCATCCTCCAGCTCCTTTAAATCTGCTTTCTCATCTTTATTTTTATTTTTTTGTTTGCTTTCCCCATGAAGACCCATCTATCGCGTCCCATTTGTTTATATTTGATGTGTGTGGAATGTGTATATAGGTATCTATCTACATTTATATCCTTTGAAAGTCGCGATGGGCTTGGTGCTACTGCTAGCAGGAAAAGTTTGTTTTATTCGGCAGAGTGTGAAGTGAATCCCCCCACAGTCTCAGCTCAGCTTTTTCCACATTTATTATGCTTTTCTGTTACCAGAAGTACTTATCTAGCAAAGAAAAATATTTCAACGAGAATTAAGATGGCATGAGTTGAGTATATCATCGTCATCGTCAGCAGGTACGCGCGCCAGGATGACACACTCACACACATACATACATATCCTTGTCAAAAGCTCCGAGGAGCAACGAAGAAGCGCTGCAATTATGGATGATTATCTTAACGCTTAACAATGCGAGAAGCATTACAATCAAAAACTTTAACATTCAGCTGAAATTATTTCCTCTCCTTGCTTCTGCTGCAGTTGACTGCTATTAAAACGAAAACGAAGAAGACAACGTGAACGAGAACGAGAATGAGGACGACCGACGACTATAATATAGGAACAAAACTTGCAACAACAGATGTAGCATCAGGAGCAGTAACTTTAGAAAGAATTTTTTCTTCATTTTTCTTCTCAGATTTGTTCACAAGATATAGCTTTCCCTGCATCCCGTCCCGAGCGCTGAATAGTGGAGCATTTCTTAAGGAAATTACTTTTAACGAGTTTTTTCCACCGAGTATCAAGTTACTAGCGATGCGCTTTTCAGCATATAGGTAGAGCATACTGAACATCCGATCATAGTCATCATCATATTTTCCACGTCATTTTCAGTAATGCTTTGCATTGCAAGCTTTTGGCGGCGTCGGTCGCGGTTGTGGGTGTCCTTTTGGTTTTCATTGTTTTTGTTGTTGTTTGAACCAAAAACTGACAGGAGATATAAGTAAAGGGATAGATGACGCTGATAGTGATCCATACATGAAGAAATAACTTTAGCAGCGAAGTTTTTTTTTTTATTTGTTTGTGTGTGCACAACGCACAGGTTGAGTTTTGTAGTACACTTAACTTTTCAAGTAAGTGAAATGGCTCTTCTTGCTATTTTCTTAAAAGGTAATAAGTATTGGTTTCGTGTTAAGAAAATCAAAATTAAGATTATGATGATTTAGAATTGCCAAAAAAGGCGTTTTCATAATTTGAAATGTGCGCACATGCACCCGCCCTTGGCCTGCTGCTCTTACATGTTATATTTTGGAAAAATTTTATGGATACTTGAATACGAATTAAAAAGTTATCTTGATATGAATGAAATATTCATTAAAGCTATCCAAAAAATCACGAAATTGACAGTGCATATATGGAGCGACATATTTATAAAACAGTTGAAACTCGTTTATATACATATGTACATATAAGGAAAAGTCCAAGTATGTATGACAATGGCTAGCTGGTCAACTTTCCACCAAATATTAAGACTAAAATAAGTGACAAAACTAAAATAGAAATGTTTATGAAAATCTTCTCAATGGAGTTAGGGTCATTAGAGTAAATTGCATCTAAATTAAATATAATGTTCAGAGTTTTTTTTGTACTTGACAATGCAACCCCAACTAAACATTTTTCAGACCACCTAACCCCCAATTTATTTCTATCATTTTTAAGGTTACAAAGAATGAATAGATATGTATAAGGTCTATATGAGTTGTTAACGCCCGCGTGTGAATTATGTGAAATATGCAGCTGCCATTAAATAACTTTTCAACCCCAATGTATATGAGCACTCATATCCCTGTTGCTGTTGCTCACTTTACTTTGGGGATGAGTATTTAAATAGTTCCTCTGTTCGTTCTATTTTTTTTTTAATTCGTTTTTTTTTTTTATAAAATAAAAAACTTTCGCGTTCACATGCTTTCACAACTTTACAACAATGGAACTCATTCACTACATACAAGGAAATAAATTACATTTGCAGAATAAATTGTAATTAAACATGCACCTGAATTGAATTCCTGCATACTTTCGGGGGATGCATGTTACTCTTCGTCGTCGGTCGTCCTGTATATTGTAAATGTATATTTGACTCTGCTCCTCGGGTCGGATAGGGACCCATACATATGTATTAACATACTGTATGTAACGGTATTTTAGTGCAGCTGCTACCAGTTTTAATTACTTTTGAAATTAGATAAATGTTTGTAGTTAGGTTATTCTTTATTATATTTGTTTTGCAGCTCGAAAGTTGTTTCTTCTGCTTTTTTTTGTTATTTTTAATTTTTTTTTGTCAAGTTTTGTTTAAACTTTTACTCACTTGGCTTGACTATAATCGTTTACAATTCTGGAAATTGTTTCAGGTATAGTATGTTGATACTTTATAACTCCCCTCAGAAAATAGGGTCTTGGGACTTGGAAGTTATTTCGAGAATTATTTTATTTTAAATTCTCTTAAAATGGGATGAATTTATTTATCATTATATATTTATATATCTATACATTTTCAAAAAATATCTTAAGGGATATTTTTAAGTTATTTTAATGGACTCCTTTAAGAGTTTATTAAGAGTTTATATAGAAAGAGTATTATAAGTTCCATATTATAGCTTTTGGTCAGAAAAATTAAAGAATCGGTGTTTTTGAAAATCTGCTTTTAAGCAGGACGAAGGGAAAGAAAATTAATGTTAGTAAGATATTATTAAAGTTAAAACTTTGCACTGGATACTTCAGTTTTACTACTTCCAGTTTTAAACAATTTTTTGGGATGAAAACAAAAAAAGAACAAGCGTTGTATGCGTTTCAGTCCTTATGGACTTTCATGATATTTATATACTTAAATTATAAAATTATACGATTTGTTTCTTACGAATGAGTTGAGTATAGATATTTTTGATATACAAAAAACATACTTTATTTTTTTATCATTTACAAACTGTCATTAAATAAAAAAAATTAAAATTATTAAATCTATCAAATAAGAAGACCACTCATAATCTGAAAGAAAAAAACTTTTATAACAACTTTTATCAAATATTTCAAAATTTGTTTTCATTATTTTTATGCAACGGTTTTAAAATTGTGCCATCTATATTTCAAAGACATTAAACTATCCTAGACACACTCCAATTCGTTCAGTTTTCTTAGTAAATAAGGTTCAGAGCTTTGATTTAAAAGCTTTCATACAGTTTGATACAAAAGTAATACATCAGCACACTTAACTAAGCAGCTCATTTTGCATCTGATTCTACAATTGAGGTGATTATTTATTTAGAAGTGTTTTTTTTTTTTTTATGAAAATAGAACTATAAATTGATTGTCTTTACTTGATTCATGATTTGTTTGAAAATATTTGAATTTGTGTGTTAAATTGTGAACCATAAGAACATGTTCGAATCATTAATACTAATTAAATGGATTAAATGGAAAGCAAATGACACTGTCTAATACGTTCAACACAGCTTGAAATCCTATGAAAGGGAAAATAATGATTTTAAAAACAATGGCTATTCGAATTTAAATTTAATAACTAAGTAACAAATTTTATAATTTTTAATAAAGAGAAAGGTATGTAAAAGTTGTAGTTATGTTTTCATAGTTTTTTTTTTTTTTCATTCAAAAAGAAGAAGATGAAACAGATTTTTTTGAAAATTATATTCATTATTAGCGTTTTTTTCCTTTAAAAAAATTTAATTAAGAACCATTGTTGTTAAAATGAAAAAAGAAAAAATAGCACCACAATTTCTTATTAATAGTTTAATATTTATTTTGTATTTAAAATATATTATGTACATTCTTTTAACAATAACAATTTATTTTTTTTATAAAATTTGAAAATTCAAACTTACAATTACATTAAATTTGATATTAAAATTGTTGTTTTAAAATACATACATTCATTAAAATTTTATTTGAACTTTGAAACACTTAAATACAATACTGTTTTTCTTTTATTTTATTTCTATCTAATAACACAATCTGTTAGGTACTAAATTGTTTCGTAGCTTTCTAGATAGCTTACTTTCATACGCCTCATTTAAAACTCTCATCACATCTATTCTTTTTTCTTGTAACTTCTCAATTTGCTGTAATATTGTTTTCTCGAATTTTCTTACAAAATTCAAATAATTCATCAACCATATCATATTTTATCAAATCAAGAACAATTCCGGTTAAGCGACTCTTGAATACTGGTACTGTCTTCTCATTTAATATTTCAAATTCCTCCACCAGAACTCGGCTCTTCTTTTCCATTTCCAAAACAAGATTATTGTTTTGCTCTTGATTTCTATCCTCAGAATCTGATCCCTCTGAAGAAAGCTCATGTATCGCCTCGGAGACCTCATCTAAATCTGGTAGATCTCTGGAATCACAAATGAAAAATGGAACCGCAAATATCGCCATGCAGAAACCATAAGGACCATACGTTTTCAGGTGACTATCTAAAACTTTTCTTGGGTAAACGATCTCAGGATTCAAGTTAAAAAGTCGCAAGTGGTCTGATAGAGTTTTATGATAAACATTAATGAATTCATCAAAATGAGCATCACGAAGTTCCTTTTCAGTGCAGGCAAAAAGATAGTGTACAATGTCTAGGACTGGAGAGGCATATCGAGACATCTGGAAATCGATAAGTTTTGCATCTATTGGGTTGTTTCTTTCCTAGAAATAAACGGTTTAATAATTAAAATATGGTTACAAAGCTATTTTTTGGATTTGAAATTGAATAAGGAAACAATAAATTGTAAGGTTTTTTGAATTATTTATATCAATAGAATTAGTTCTATTATAATGTACAAACCGTTATTGTAATCATTTATTGGTCGGAAACTGAAAACAATAATAAATTTCAACGTATAAAGTGCCTCAAGCACAGACATGTGATCTGTTGATTACACGTAAGGTTTTTTAAACAAAATATATTCTTTACTTGTATATGCATTATTAACAAATTGCAATAAAATGGGATTTTTAATTATATTTTGTAAACGTTTTCTATTACGTTCTTTAAGAATAGTCTTTGATCTTTTCTGGAAAAATATTTGTATGACTGCTGGTAGTTTACTTGATTTTTTAAAGGCTCAAGAAAACTAAATGTAAAATAATGAATAAGAATAAAGAGTTTTCTATCACGCGCTCTTATGTTACCTCAAGAAGCAATTACAATTTAAATGACGGACGTATTTTGGCAGCTAAGAAGCTTAAGTTCAAATGTGTTTGATCAATAAATCAATATGCTTTTAATCCGTTATGGATATGAACAATATGTTCCTCAAGTTGAACCTATAAAGATGATATTATTCTAAAAATTTATTTGATTTCACTCAAAAACCTTAAAATAATCCAAAATATTGATCTCACCAAATCAATGATATGCTAATAATCCTCTAAAATATGTACATCAAGGCTAAGTCACTGAATGTTGCACAAACTTCTATAATTCTTATCAACGCAAAAGTAATATTTCAAAATAATAAAAGCCTGCAACGCTATCGTAAAACCATGAAAACACTGATAAGATTTTCCATTCACCGGAATTCGGAAGATCTCTTATTGTTATGATAACAAAAAAAAATAAAACAAACAAAGCTCGATGGCACCTACAAAACTTAATCAAACTAGTTTGAAGAGTATATTCGCCCCTTGGAGTTTGGAAATTACAGTGTCTTTATTATCACAATAACGCAGCTGCTTCGATGCGCATTCTTATCAAAACTAGGTTAAACACTATTTCTACCCCTGTGAAGGCTTTATTAATGCGCATGCGTATATGTTGTTACTTACGTCATAACGATAGAGAATGTTATTGTTCCAAAAGTCACCATGACAGATCACCGAATAAGGTGCGCATTCACCTCCATCGACAGCTTTTAAACCGATTTCCTTGAATGTATCCTCGAAAATTTGCACTATTTTTAAAAGTTCTGTTCGATTAGATCGATGCTTATCATCAGCGATCATTGACTTTGTACGGCGAACATATTTCTTGGCGAATTCAACTGTAACTTGGTCCATGGTTGGTGTGTATAGATTGTCATCGAAACGAATTTCTCCGATAAGCTTTTCAAATACCTTTGGTCTTTTGGCTTGGGTGACGAATGACATTGCGTGATATTTTGCTAAAGCTCTCAAGGATGATACGGCTAGTTCAAAAGTTGGTAAGTTTGATCGGGAATTTCGGCCGAATCCTCCCTGAATTAGATCTTCAAATATGAAAAACTCTTCAAGATTCTTTAGGGATGCGTGATAGACTTTTGGCACTGCATTGAAAGCTTTTTCCACTGGGATATTTTCTTCTTCCTGAATTTCTTGAAAAGCTCGAAGAACATGATTATACATGAAGACCTCACGTTTGTAGTAATCAGCTACTCTCATGTGAATCCTGCGGGCCGCATTGGAAGGAGCGATCTTCAACACACAATAAAATGGATCCCGCGATTTTTTCGGACAACTGATCTTGGCCTGCAACACCAACCCGTACGAATTCTCGCCGATACCAGCTAATTGATTTGTCTCCAAAATGAACTTATTATGAAAACCTTGTTGTTTGACAATATCTGCTATTGCTTCTAGCAAACCCGATGGTAGTACCTCTGAAGTCATCTTTTTTCCGACAGGTTTTGATATATTCTCTTTTTTGCAGAATTGTGTTGCCTTTCTAACGGTTGAACACTGACTGATAGCTCTTCGAAACATTTATAAAGCTTTTATACACGTTGTGTTGAGATTCTATTTTTTTACTAATCTCAAGTATCTAATGCTGATTGAGCGCCAACGAAGTTGTATATCAATATCAGTGATGCACTTACGACCGTAAGTGTGTATCCATCGGAAGGGGTGGATTTTGTGAGTATGAGTAACCAAGTTTAGAACTTTTAGAATAAAGCTTTTGCCATGAAGGGTATTAGTGCTATCAATTCCATCCAGTGCACACATATACCAAGGTGCGGTGAATGCAATATTGAAGGTGTCAATAATGCTTGTTGCAACAAAAGGGTTGACGCGCAGTTCGATGTGACCTACAAATAGAGGAAATTGTAATATTGCACTCGGAAAAAAGTTCAATGAACTTATGGGTATTTATAAAATTAATAAAAAATTGTTGTGTACGTTTTCAAGGTCGTCGAATGTGGGAATTATATTTTGTGTGCTGTTGATTTTATTTGTTGAATGAATTAAAGCTGTTTTTATTCGGTTTGGTTATAGCTGTGGAATAATGGGTATACTGTTTGTTTACGTTTAAAGAAGAAACGATTGTAGGGTGAATGATCGACTGAAGGTCAGTGTTACACACATGATGTAACAGCATACATTTGTGGGGAATATTTTGGTAAATTTAAAAGAGATATTCTGTTTTTAATTAAAAAATGAACGTAATTTTCTTGAAGAAAAATTATGTAGGTACCTACCTACCTACCTACATCGTTTGAGATAATTTCTGCTCAATGAACAAATTTAACTTTTAAGGTTCATTGGACTTTACACTTACCGTTTAATATTTCAGCAGAATTATTATCTGAATTAACGTTAAAGGCTGATTGTTTTTGTTTTCCTAAAAAGATTTAAATTAAATTCACAATCAAACAGATTGGGTGCTTTTGTGAATGTCTATGACCGACCGACTTCTGAGAAATATCTAGAAGAGTTCAGTGTACGTTTGGTAATTTGTTATTTTATTCAGAAATGTTTAAAGATACTTGTCCTTAAAAACTAATTCTTTGTAGGCATGTTCCTACCTATTTAACGGAAAATCTAGAAAATCCAGAGTTAGGCTCAAGCGTAAGCGGATGAAAATTCATATCACCGAAGTTTTGATGATTTATTTAAGTAGGTAGGTAGGTACCTGTCCTGTACATCAAGATGTGAAGAATATGTCGCAGAAAACAAATTTAGAGGAATTTATAGGTAGGTACATACATATATTAAATTTGTGTTCATTATTTCAAGTGAATTTAATTAAATAAAATAGATTTTCGTTATTGAGATAATTTTTTTATAATTTAGGCGTAGGCCTACCTATGTACCTATGTATAAGTACGTATTTTTTGTTTTTCTTAAACCTATCTTTTGTTCGGGTTTACTGTCCTTTATTTAAAATAGGTAGATGATATCTTATAAAGTCCTGGATTTGTCTTAGGTTAGCTTTGACCGCCATGGCAACCCTTGTTATGCCTACCTGGTACCTACTAACTCGTACAAATCTTTTAGTATATCTATGTAGGTGCCTACCTACATTACATTATACCTTGCTAGGTAGGTATGCATCTGTAGGTAGGTATTAGAAAAATAAAAATAAAGCGAAAGTCGCAATAAAATTACAGATCATTCAGCTTTTCAATAAATCAAACAAACTTTAATACCTTTTAGGTACAACTGACAAATACCTAGACGCAATGTAAAAAGCTTTAAAACAAAAATGGTGAATGGGCAAACACGGGTTCATCGGTTGAATTAATACACCTATGTATGTATGTATATATGTATGTACATGTATGTACCTACCTACATACATACTAACTTTAAATTGCGGAGCCAATGAACCTCCTAATCATTTTTAATATATCGATACGATAGCCCATATCAAACATTCCGCAAACCGAAAAGCTTTTGCAGTGCAAGCTAACATAATATGTACATATAATGTACATCATAATGTGTTCATTGCGAACGAAGCAGAGAACATGAATCAACAACATGATTTACACTTTAGGGAATCTAACTACAATCTCCATACATACCTACCTACCTACCTACCTACACAATATTTTATTTTTCTTATCGTTGCTTTGCACCATAAGTTCATCCACCTTTTGACCATGAACGGCTTATTTATCAGTCAGTCTGTTTTATTTTTTTGTACAAACCCCCAGCACATCAAGCACCAGCAACAGCGCCAGACCCACTTGATGACATAACTTGCGTTTATTCAATTTCCTCGTTCATCTTGCACACCACAGCACCTCACATCGCGGTGCACCATCATCACCAGCAAAAAAAAAAAGCGCCATTCATCTTACCACCTGGCATCGCAAGTTGAATGCACTTTGTGGCTCGTGGGTATGATTGTGACGTATACTGTTCACTCATCTCACTAATTACACCAACAACAAGCGCAATAATTCTTCAGTGGCAGTGGGTGACCTCGAATTATTATAAGGTGTTAGGCAGGGGGAGGAGAAGTAATGAGGAGGAGCTTTTTATTTATTCTAATCGATTCTATTTGTGCACGATCGCAGATAGTTTCCTGAATTAAAAGATAAATCGTGCAAATAAATAGCAATGATATCATCTTTTCTCCGCAAGCAAATGCTTTTTTGTAAAAGTTAATGACATTGCAATTGAGTCGACCTTGAGGTAAACTAAAACAATAATATAGTAGATCGTAGATACCATGTTGTGCTGTAATGTGCTGACGCTAAGTGCAGAGAAGGAACTTTTTTTTTAATTCAACATCGCATGTGTGTTGTGTGTGTATCCATAATATGGAGAGCTTTTGCAATCTAGGGCAGTAGCCCAGTGGGGAATCGAGTCACGCTCACTCACATAAGAAAAATACAAAACGTAAACAACCAAAGGCGGAAGCAATATTCTGTGTACTCTGTGGAATTCGTAAAAGCTTTTTACTCAAGAGTTTGATGGGAATTGCTAAAAGAGGGATTTTTTTGGGATCGGCATTGAAGATTCAAATAATTATTATTATTAGGGAATTAATGTTAACTTTTTATTTTATGACCATTCTTATTTGATACATAATATCCACATAATGTTTACATAAGTAAATATATGTATATGAGCCGTCTATTTCAATAGTTGTCACAGCACATTTTCTAAAAATAAAATCGAAATAGGTAGGTACCTAACCTGTTATTGAAACTTTTTTAGAATTTTTCGGAACTTACCGTGATTATTACTATATACCTACAGTAAAAGATCTAATAAGCGGACACTTATGGTCCTCCAATTTTTGTCCGATTGTGAGAACTGTCCGGTTAAAGGAAAGAAAAAGTTAAAAAAATTAAATTTAATGGAAATACAAAATCCTATCTCTTCTGTGCCCTTATACAAAAAGGATGAGTTAGTGTTCAGTCATCCAAAATAATAGATAAAGCAGAAAAGTTATTGAAAAAGTTATAATTTTTGTTTGCACTGAATGCTATCGCAATGTCAATAACTTCATATTAAATTTTTGTTATTAAAATAATGACATCGCTCAAAATATAACGGATCACGATGAGAAAAGGAAACCAGACATTTTCTGTTTTTTTTTTTCTGCTCCATTTGTTGATAAAAAATAATCCCTAAATAAAATTATGCGTCCGCGTATGGGCGGTTTTCTATCTAAAATGAGCGAGAAAAAGTGTCCGCGTTCGTTTGTGAGAGTGTCCGTTTACGGGAAAGTAATTTGTACGAAAAACTCGAAAAAGAAGTTTGTTCCCTAAAATTGTCCGTTTATAGGAGCTGTCCGCAAGTAGAGCTTTCACTGTATGTACATATGTACCTATGCCCTACATATAAATATGAGAAATATTAATTTTTTCCGAAGTTTCAAGGAAATTACATTTCGTGGTCTTGTGAATAATTTCCACGAAAAGAATATTCCTAGTACCGAGGTAGGTACATTTCGCAATTAAAGCTTAAAACATGATAATTGTCAAAAATGCTTGACTTACCTAAATATTGTTGTGGTTTGCTTATTTTGCAACACTAACGGCAGAGGTTCCTTAGCAAAATCAAAGGTCGTTATCCATAAATTACGGTGACCATCCGTTCATTATAATAATGAACAGTTCTATATTTGAAGATGATGTTCATTATGAATTATATGTTACACAAAAACACATAAATGTTCTGTATTTCAGAAGTTGTTCATTATTTATTCTGTATTTCATACAAATTCTTAAAAGCAATAACATAAATATTAGAGCAAATTTCATTGGCAAAAAAAAAAATAGTAATTCTTACGTGCCCTTACCAATTGAACGAACGAACAAGACATCTATAGTTTTTATTTTTGTCCTGAACGCACTTTATTGGTTTTGACATCATCTGCCATGTACACACCAGAAACTATTAAAATTAAAAAAAAAAACATATCGGTTGTCTCCTGCCTGCGTTGTTAAAATTGGTAACTTTTACTTAAAATTTTGTATTAAATGCAAACAAAAATATTGAAATTTATTTTAGTCAACCCTAAACCCTGATGCCACCGAGAATGTAAAATCTATTTTGATAACTAAATACAATAATGAACTCAGTTGTTTAGAGTTCAAAGAATTTTTAAACAAAAATCAGAACTTAGTAAATGAAATTTACTCTTCAGAAAAATATCAACATCCCTAAAAATGAACTGTGTTAATTTAAACTTTAAGTTTGTATGTTTTTTTGTTTGTTTGTAAGACTTTTTTGTTTTAGAGTTATTTTGTTTTTAATTTTTAGTTTTATGCAAACAAGGGCTGAATTTCTATACCTTCTCTTTTTAACTTAAGTCTTTTTTCCGTAGATATTTTTTTAATTAAATGCGGAAAAATTTAAAATTGATGAATTTTTTTTTTTTTTTAATTGTTCATTATTTGCAATTTGAAAATTTGGTCACCGTATCCATAATACATTATAATTGATATATGTACCTACCTACCATCAAACTATTTTTGTTTTTGTTCAATGCAAAACATAAAAAACAACAAAAACAAAAACAAAAACAAACTGCGACTCAAGATTTTAAGAACATTCTCAAAGAATAAACACCGCATTTACATACATACATATAACAAAGCATAATAAAGAAGAGAGCGGCGCAAAATGTCCGAAATACTAAATCTATAACGCATTCGTCCTACCTCCTTCCAAAAGATCCAGCATAACAATCCTAGTATTTTTTTTTTTTTTTGGCAACCTTGAAAATCTCTTAGACGCATATGTATACATATTTACATATAAATTTAATACAAAAAAATATATAAACACAATTCAGTTGAAATTTGATAGTTTAGTTGCATAGGCGCCCGCAGAATTTTTTTCAAGGGGCAGAAAAAAATATGAATAGGTAGGTAAACAATGTTTACCTACCTAAACAATGTTTACCTACCTATTTGTTTATTTTTCATTAAAAAGTTAATTGCGGTTGTCAATAAACAATCCAATTGATACAATTTTTGATAAATATGTATGTAATTGAGAATGGTGGCAGACCGTTTTGAGTACCTACGTTTTTTAATAAATTAAGATTTAATGTAGGTATCAAATATTAATATATCAATACATATTATTTATCAACTAGGTATCAATTTGTAATTTACAATTATTGTTATATGTACAGAAACTTCTTTAAAATATAAATTAAAGAATACCTACCTACCTATTATATTATAATCTAAACCAGTTTTGGAATTGTTCTTCAGCGAAGCGTTAACTGCACGGAATTTATTCGAACCGTGGCCTCCCTCCGACAGAAGAACACAGTCGTAGGTATTTTTGTCAAAAATTCCTGGTAAAAAATAAAAACTATGCACCTACATAAATTATATTGGTTACGTTTTTATGGGCCAAAGACCCCTCCTGTGGACGCCTTTGTTTAGTTATGTAGTTGTAGCGTCGAAGGTCAAACTATTGTTATGATAAAAATAAAACATTAAATTTGTATTCGAAATTTGTTTTTGGTGAATCAAAACGATTGGGACATTAAATGCGCATTTCACAGAACACTCACACAGTTGGCACTTTGCGGGATACCAATTTTTTGAAATATTATTAAAAGATTTAATTTGATTTACGGCTAACCGAGGTTTTTTGCTAAATTTTTCATGAATATGAAAAACTTAAAAATACGGATTTGTTGTTTTATACTTAAAAATTCTTTTTCTTAATAGGTAGGTAAGGTATATGGTAGGTTAGGTACCTATACATAATGTACTTCCCTTTATATAGGAAGCGTAGTTCGAATAAGCTGAGTTGACTTTTGACTGTGTACAAATTCATTACCGTTAAAATTCCTTTCAAAAACAAACTTCTTATATTACAGTCAACTCCGCTTAATTGGAACATCACTACAGGTATTTCAGAACATTTGTTTTAGTTAAGCTTAAACGAACTTCTGATAGGTACCTACCTACCTAACTTTAACAAGTTTCATGGATTTCAGTTAAAATAAAATTTATTCGAGCACAAATAAATAAACATTTAAACGAATCAATGAAATGAGTGCAAAATATGTAGGTACCTATACATACATACCTATTACCGATAACCTATTAATTCAGCTAAGCGAAGTAGGTACCTACAGTTAAACGTAGGTAGTCGACTGTATTTACAGAAAGGTTGAGGTTTAGGAAAACTATTACAGTCGTATTTATGAGATTTCCTTAGAACACTCTTGGACAGTTGTCCAGCTAGCCATTGTCTAAATAGTTGGACATCTCCTTATTTATAAACGCATTCCAACAGTGGCCTACAAATGTATTCATACACTCACATTCCTGTAATCTGTCAATTTCGTGAGCATTTGGATACGTTCAATGAAAATTTCGTTCATTTGAAGATTATTTTTCAATTTTTTGTTCATTGAACGTACCCACTTTAGAATATGTTTGGATAACCAATTTCAGTGTCTAAGTTAGACACTCGATGGAACGTGATTATAAATAAGGTTTTGGACTTGGATAGCTGTCCAAAGTTAGACATATTTTGGAATGGGTTTATAAATACGACTGTTAGTGTTTTTTGTCAAAAGTACCTACATACATAGGTATGTACGTAAAAGCGAATTCATTGAACAAATTTATTTTTTGATAATCAGAGTAGATTTACACAATCTAGGTTTATTTCGTATTTAATTACCAAAATCAAATAATTCCATTCCCATTGATGTAGGTAATATTATATATTTAAGTGAATTGAATATTGAATAGAACTTACCTTATCGGTGATAGGTAGGTATGTCTGTTCTCACTTTATACAAATAAAACTTATTAATTTAATAATTATTTCTAGGCATTGATTAGTGCGTCTAAGACTTTCCAGTATTACTGACCCATATTTTGAGGACAAACATTCAAAAACAAAGAATACTTTTTTTGGACACGAGGTGATAAAATGATTAGATGGATGGATGGATGCTTTGCTTGGATGGAATTACGTCTCACATAACCAAGTGATCATGTGAGAATCTTATGATCGTATTAATGCACTCACTATTTTAATGGTACAACATAATATTGATTTTAAATTAATTTATAGATTTTATGTTTGGTTAGTCTTTTCCGTTTTTAATTCACATATTGTACAAGAACATTACGGAAAGGAAATAAAATTTAAAATAATATTATATAATTATTAAATTTTAATATTAAAATTATTGAGTTAAAATTAAAAAAAAAACAAGAACATTAAGCTAAAACAACGGAAAAGCAACTGAGTTGTAAGCTGCTAATTGTGTTAGCGGGACCCTTTTATAATAAAAAAAATGAGTTTGTTTTCTTTGGTTGCAGAAAATAGGGTGTGTGTTATTCACACACACACACATAATTCTCACAATCGCACTCCCGAAAAGTGTTACATTTTTGGTCATAAAGTATGACGAATACCATGGATGAAGCGTATGGTCAAAATCTCTTTGGGTGAATGTTTAAAGATTGTTAAGTCAACAAGTGCTGAGCCAAATTTTAGGTAGGTAGGTGCAGCTTTTTTTTAGGTATATAAAGAAGAGAAATTTTTGGTATAAGCTTGACTTTGTAATGATGATAGCAGGGAGTAGGAGTGCGCATGGCAGCACATTTTTGAAAACATTAATTTTGTTGACAGTTGACGATATTTTCATATCTTAAGGTACCTATAGGTAGGTACATTACATTAAAACAAACGTATGCCTTATCGTATTGGAGGTTTTTCTTTTCATCGAGTTCTATGTAAATTGCACTTGAAATCAAAAAATATAGGTACCTATAAGTATACTGTAGAAGTTTTGTGGTTGGTAATAAATTAGTTTCAATATTTTAAACAAATTTTCTAGTTGAAACAAAGGAAAACCAAGACAGCCACGTAGTTCAAACTTGAGTTAAGCTGAATCTTGACTTCAAATGATGTAGTGGTTATTTCAGCTTAACAGTAATTAACATATTAGGTATATGAAAAATTAATAATATGTCAAATCTCTAAAAGAAATCTTTTGATCGATTTAAGATCTTTAAATACAAACTCACCATTTTTAAACAATAGTAGGTATTTTGTATGGCCCATTCCGTGAAAAAAAAATTTGACATCTAATTGGGCTTTATGCCTTGTTATTTCTTTATTAAAATTTTATTATTGTTTCCAACGTGGAGACGTTCTCTTTCAGATCTTATATTTTATTCCTAAAAAGTACCTATTAAACAACAACAAAGATATTGTGTCGTCTGCAATTTGTTTTGTATTTTATTAAATTGTTTTCTATTCTTTTAATAACATTAAAGGCATTGAAAAAAAAAATTCTCCGGGCTTAACTTAAGCACAAAAACTGTGTTACCGGCGTGAATTATATACTTGGTATCGATAGTTTGTATGAAAACTCCAGTTTGTTTCTGTGATGCTGTGGCTAATACCTGTGGTCGTTTTTTTTCGTGCAATTCCTCCCGGGCTTGCAAAAAAACACGCCTATTGTGTCTTGAATACAATTGTGTCGAAATCGATAGGATTTTGTTTTGTTTTCATGCGATATTCGAGACGAATGAAATTTAACAACTATTTTGTTTGATTGCTGTAGTATAAGAAAACCGCTTATTATGACATTATTATCTGTATAATTAAACCTATCTGAAGTCGATATATTAATTCATTCTCGAGATAGGATGTTGAACAAAAAAAAGGTATCACAATCACAAACGTATACGAACGTAGGTACATAATGCACACATGGATATCTCTCTAAAAACGATGGATTACAATAAGTCATCACATTTTCTTTTCGTAAGTTCATGTGTGCTTTCTTTTAATTGCCAGCAAACGTACCTATAGACATTCAAAAAAGAGAGTTTAAAGTTCCAAGTCTCAGCTTTAACAAAAGGTGTAAATTACTTTTTGTAAACGCACAGATTTCTTAAAAATAAAAAATAAGGAATTCACCTTCAAAGAGAAAATTAAAAGGAACCAAAAGATTATTGAAACGTTCTGAAACTGTAAAAGCAATTCTTAAAGAAATCATCCACAAAGAAATGGAAAAGATCAATGGCCTTCAGGTGGGCCAAACCTCATTGGTATGCCATTGTACAGAATCAATTTTTTGTTGTTGTTGTTGTCACAATATTATTATTACCTTCGCACTACTGACCGAGTGGCAGCCCCTGTTTATGCGAGAGCTCATCGACCACTTAAGTAAACAGAATGAATAACGAGTTCGCCTAAAAATAGATTCTCCCTGGCTTGGCTTTTCCGCAACCTTCTTCAATCTAACGCTTGCGAATGCTACGTACCTATAAGAAAGTGAAAGTGGTTTGGCGATCTTTTGCTTGGCCTGCTGCTGCGGTCATTGACCAAAAAAACGACCAAAATTAAATTAGATAGGTGTTTGAGGCAGATTTTTATAGCTCGTGTATATATTTATTTATGCAATGACTACGGAATTAACATACCTATAGTTAACTGGATTTTTTATGAGTTTTAAATTAAAAACTTAATAAATGCGATGGAAGTTAAAGATTACGCTTCAAAAATGGAATTTTGCAATTTGATCAGACCTCTGGTGCATTATATGCAAATAGTTTAATTTGATGTTAGGTAAGCTAAGTATTTACATAGATACATATTGTACATAATGTATGTATGCCAAAAAATATATTGAAGTAATAGGTATCTCAGGCTAGTTTGGTTTAAGAATTAAAATTTTACCGGTGAGTTGCTATTTAGCCTGTTAATTATGTACATTGTAGGTATGTAATGTAAAAAAGTTACACAATTCATAAATTAAGCCAACCAAATCGACGGTCGGATTCCTTTAAATTTTAAACATAGGAAATGCTTTAGTTTTTAATTCGAACAATAATGCTGTACCGCATGTACCTATGCCTGTAATAATTACATACCTAATGTACCTAATGTATGACAAACAAAGAGGAAGTGTTAAATCAAGTTACAGCTTTATTCTGTAAGTTTCTGATTCGATTCACGTGAATGTTTCATTAAATTTGCTTTAAATTATTTTTTTAAATAGCCCGTCTTTCGTGTAGAGGCCTTAAAAACAACAACAAATGAGACTATGATTCCGGTGTTTATTTTTTTTGTACCTACCTCCTACATGTTTGGAAAAAAAAAAACAATAAACTAAATAACAAAAAGAAAAAGAAAAAGAAAAATATTTTTATTTATTTTTTTAAATCAATAAATTTCTAATTTGATGGGGACAATGGGAGCTCTCGCGGACAACAATATCTGTGAATATATGTATCCCTGTTTCAAACATTTGGAACGTTATGCTCGAATTTATTTGTATCGGGAATAAATTTTCCATGGGAAATTGACTGTCATTTAATTGGATTTGTGTTCAACGGAAATTTATTTCGAAGGAATAACATATTCTGAGGAAACAAAATTTTCCTCGATAGGACCAGTTAAATTCAATTAAGAGTGCATATATTGGGACTTAATTAAAAAAAAAAATTGTAATGAAAAAACATTGATCAATCCACTGAAACTTAAAATCCTTGTAATAAAAAAAAATTAAACTGATTGTATCATCAGTGGCAGAAAGTGGGGGAGAGATGCGGTAGTATAGAAACTTTGAACTTCTTTTTACCTTTGGAGCATGTTTTTTCGTTCTTCGGCCCATTAGAACTCAATTAGGTTGGTTTTCAAATGAATTGTACAATATTCGTGTCGGAATGAGCTTTTTTTTCTTTAAACCTACTTTCATTAATATTCTTAAGCTTTATTGATACGAATTCTCCTGAACCTGGAGGTATTCCGTGTATATTTTCGTGATGTTTTAAAATCTAAAAGCCGCTCTTATTAATGAATTGAATGTGCTGCTCTTACCCGAAAACAATTGCGGCATTTCTTCGTGGAGTGAGCTTTAACGAAAAAAACAATAAGTAAAACAAATCACTTGAAGTCCTTCTAAAAAGAGCACTCAATAACATAAGTAATTTATCAAAACGGCGCACGCAATCCAGCGCTAATCGTCACTATGCTGCATAAGTCCTACTCGTGGCCGTCATTTTCTGTCTAATATAATTATTATTTAACAACTTTGCAACGAAATACAAAAAAAAGAAAATAATATTGCAACATCTCCCGTTAACCATTTTTTGTTTTCTAAGTGCTTATGGATAACCCTATGAACAAAATCCTAACAAACGATTTCGCGTGATTGACTGCAAGAATAAATATTATTTTGGAGTGGTGCGGTATCTCTCCCGACTTCGCGTTTCTCCCTAATTCCATAGTTTTTTTACACTTTTCCACTTACCTATGTATGTATATTACAAATTAGTTATGAAATTCAAAACCAATCGTTTTCAAATTGATCTCATTTTTGAATCGCTTTGATTTGATCAGTAATAAAATTCGAAGCGAGTAGTCGCTTTAAAATGTCACATATAAAACAGAATTTTTCTTCGACTTTTAGCTAACCAACCAAACTACATTATAAATACATATAGGTATAACACTGCAAGACCAAAGAAATTGCAAACGAAATTCTGTAGATCTTTGTCCCAAACAGAAATAAAAACATAAAATTGAACCTAATCTCTAGTTAAATTTTAACTTTTTTTATTATTTAATTTTATTTACATCAATTTCCAACTATAGTAAATTGTATTCCGTATTCAGCAAAAAATTAATAAAACAAAAAAATAGTAGTAGCAATTTTCAACAAAATACATGATTTCACAATAATATATATATAATATGTATAATTAAAAATAAAAGAAATACAAATATATATATTAAAGTTTTATAGATAAATTTGAAGAAAACTTTATGTTTTCCTTGAGTAACAGAAAAAATTCTTCATTGATTGCAGGTCATAAATTTATTGGTGCTCTTATATTATAAAGTTTTATTAAATCGTCCTCGTTTTTGTTTGTCCTTTAGATTACTGCTCTGTTCTTTTCCCTTTCTTATTCTCTTGTTCTTTCTTTTTAACTATAAACTATATAATGCATTACAAACTAGGTAATAAGAATACGAACTTAGAACGAAAGAGGAGAAAGACAACTTAATGGGGGCGGGAGGAGTTTTTGTTTTTTTATTCTTAAAGGAAACACACGTGGTAGACCAAAATATTCTCCAGTTTTTGGCGGTTTTCATTTGCGTTGTATTATTTAGAATTTGTTCATCAAAAAAATGATGATTGATTATAATGTGTGTAATGCTTTTGTTTTTGATTTTGGAATTTATTTTTGTTAATTATTAAATGGAGATGGAGTAGCATTTAAACTACGGAGTCTTTGCGAATCCTAAAATAAAATAAAAAGTGATTAAGGACAAGAGGAACATCAAATAATTGGGAGATTATAACATACCACATGTAATTTTCAGTCTGTGGAGCTCTCATGACGCCAACGCCGCCACCCAAGCGACGATAATTCATGCAACCACATAAGCGCCATTGATTTGTCTCAGGATCATAGACCTCGATTGTTTTCAAATAAGCTGAACCATCGAAGCCACCAACAGCATATAGTTGTCCATTAACCACAGCTAGACCAACCTTAAATAAAAAAAAAAAAAATTAATAAGAAATTCTTCGGTAGACGAAATAGATCTCCTTTGACTTACTCCACTTCGTCTAGATGTCATTGCTACAATCGGACTCCAGGTATTTGTATGTGGATTATAACGCTCTGCTGATGAAAGTTCCATGCAGTCATCGCGTCCGCCAACGGCATAAATGTAATTGTTAAATACAGCACAGCCTAAGTGTTTTCGCCGAGTTGACATTGGATTGACAGCACACCATTTATTTTGTCTGCAAGTATTGTTTATGTTCAACATTACCGTTTAAGTGAATAAATTTTTAATATAAACCTAGGATCGTATCGTTCGACAGTGTTGAGTGGGCACTGTCCATCTGAGCCACCAATAGCATACAAATAGCCTCCAAGAACAGCTACAGCAACTCCGAGTCTTCGAGTTGTCATTGGAGCCACCTGAAAAACGAAGATATTAAAAATTTTTAAAAATCTCTACGAAACGCTCTAGCCTACCTTTGACCATTTATTTTCTTTGGGATCATATCTCTCGACATGGTTCAAACATTGCACCCCATCTTGTCCGCCTACGGCATAAAGAAATCCATCAAGGACCGCGACTCCAACGCTTGTCCTGCATGATGTAGTCGGTGCTACATCGCAGGACCATTGGTTTGTCTGTGGATCATACCTCTCGATGCTGTTCAAATAGCTCTGGCCATCGTGGCCCCCAACAGCATAGAGTAAATCATTCAGAACTGCGACTCCAACTCCACAGCGCCGCTTACTCATGGGCGCAACCATCTTCCAGTCGTTCGTCTGAGGATCGAAACGTTCTACAGATGCGATAGCATCGCCGGAACACCACCCACCCACGGCGAAGAGAACCTCACCGCGACGTGTAGGCTTTCGGGGACGAGTGCGTGGACCCTGCATCAATGGACGTTCTTGTGGAAGCAATAGATAATTTTTGGCCTCATCGACCAAGTCTCGGCAGGCTTCATCGGACCGAACTAGCAGGTCGGATCCCACAGTACCAACGAGGAATTTAGGGCTTAGTAGGGGCAAACGGACGTGTTGGAGGACCTGAGCTAAATGTTGTCTTCGATCAGCGACATTGTACTTCAACCAAGACATCACCGCATTAAAGACTTGCTCTTCGGATCGAACATTCAGCTCATCGCTGCAAATTATATCCACCAGCTGGCCAACAGGCAACAACAGGAACTCCTCGCTCTCCATAACCTCCTGGAAGTTGTGCTGTGTGAATTTATCAGCGATGCGAAGCAGTTCCCTGCACGAGTGTGTATCGGCAAATGCTCTTATACCCAGGCAATTTGTTGGATCTAGTTGCCGTTTGAGAAACTCACAACAGATATCCTGAATCTCAACCAACTGCAATAGACAAGCTGCTGGCAGTAGTGTCTGCACATTGGATTCCTCCACAATTATGTGTGCAGTATAACAAAAATCAATTAAAAGTTCCATTGCATTTTCATCAATGTCGCGTATGGTGACTTCGGTTTGTCGTGACTCCTCCAGCTCACCTGTAAACATGGCCCTGAAGTAGGGACTGCATGCCGACAAGATCACACGATGGGCAAAGATTTTACGCCCGCCTACATTCAACACAACATCGCACAGCTCACGGTGACGCCGTAGGAGATTCAACTCCGACAGTGTCACCTTGGGATGCTTCTCTGAGGTGTGCGATAGACGCGCCGGCGACGGCGGTCGATCCCCCAAGAGTGGATCGCCCATTCTGTTTGCCGCCAAACGCAGCGGGGCAGAAGCCCAGCCCCACACAGCGTCTATCTAAAAAATAAAAAGAATATATTGAATAAAGATGGCTGATAAAAGTTTTTTTTTTTATCTTAAATCTGCAAAAAATTTAAAAATGCAGCTATTTTAGCAGAAGTAAGAAATAAAGATAAATCTACAAAGCAAATTAAAGAATCAGAATTTAAAACAAAAATATGACAGAGACATTTTTAAATACATATTTAAACTTTTTCAAAAAAAAAAAAAAAAAAAAAAAAAACGGTAATAGAATAGAATAGATGAGAACAATATTAATTGGAAATAAAAAAAATTGTCTATGATAGGAACTGTGAATAATAGCTTATTTTAAAATTTTGTTCCTGTTAAAGGTAGAATTTTAGAACGCAGAAAAATTTTAATCCAAATCGTAGGAGGTGTTTGCGGAAAAATAAGATTTTCCTTAGCGGGTTTTAAACAGTTTTATGGAAGGTACCTTTAATTTCGGCTATAAGCATAATTTTTGTTTAAATATTTTAAACAATGTTAAAAAATACCGCTGGATGCCCAGTTTAATAAAAATTCAATATTGAGTTAAACACAAAGATTTTAAAAATTCAATAATTTTTTTTTGGAAAATTTAGAGGGTATGTAGGTACAGAATATGACTTTTCAAAACAATCATCTTTAAAAATGATCGAAATCAGTTGATCGGCTTTCGAAAAAAGCATTTTTCCAAAAATTTGTTTCATCATTTTTGTGTAAGGAGTAAAAGCCAAAAAGCAGACCAAAATTTTGTT
This sequence comes from Epistrophe eligans, assembly GCA_951394125.1. Taxonomy (NCBI): domain Eukaryota; kingdom Metazoa; phylum Arthropoda; class Insecta; order Diptera; family Syrphidae; genus Epistrophe; species Epistrophe eligans. The sequence goes on from OX596031.1 coordinate 2,282,149, forward strand.
TCATCATTTTTATGTAAAGAGTAAAAGCAAAAAAGCAGACATGGTTCGCTTAAAAAGCATGCAGATAAGATCTTTAATGAAAACAAGATTAAGGTCTTTAAACTTAATAAAATTAACACATCACCATTCCCTTCCCCCATCAAAAGATGAGAAAAAGTATCCAAGAGTTTTCTATTTGGTATCGCGATATTTATACCAACAAATCCACATTAGGAACTGAAATCAACACAGTTGATTTTAAAACAGGAGGTCGAGAAGGTTGTGAGTTTTCTTTACCTGGTAAGAATTATCTCGTCTGATGGCAAAAGTTTTAGTTCAGTTTGTGAAAATTTTAAAATGTCTCGGAATCTTCTGCATATAAGCATAATATAATGCATGCCACCATTCATGCCTCATTTTAAGGAACTTGTTTAGATACAAAATATTTGTATTGCTGACGCCAAAACCCATTTTTGAGCAGAAAATATTAACAGATTATTTCAAATATTGCTTGTTTACATTTTTTATAAAGAATTACTGAAAAAAAACAACTACATAGAAATAATTTGCTAATTATTTCACTGAAACAAGAAAAAATAACGTTGAACAACAATTCCCCGAAATTTGTTGTGTAGGTTGACATTAATACCTACATACATAGGTAGGCAAGTAGAACAAGCAATCGAATGTCCTTGAATCCATTTTCAGTGGGTAATTGATAAGGGAAGGTAGGTACCTATAAAAACAAACGCATATATAAAGAAATTATGCTTTTGTATACGCATGGCTCAAAAAACACCAACAATCATTAAAGATAGGTCAATAACTCTAACAAAAAAAAAAGAAAAAGCTAAGAAATTGACACAAAACCTTGAGGACAAGCTACCTACTTACTTGCTTCACATATATTTAAATGTAAACAAAGGTCAAACAGATGGATAAGACATAAAGTTACAAGCAGAGGTATCCATGGCAAGAAGCAGGCTTTGGGTTTGTTTGTTTTGTAACAACATATTTGGCCATTTGTTCGGGCTTAAATAACAATCGCCTTCCGCCCGAACACCTGTCTCTCATAATCAACTTGCAGCGGATGTGTTGTGCGCCCACAATACACAATTTTTACCTCAATTATTCATCATTGTGTCGTAGCAACTAGCAAATGTGATTAACAAAAGACACTCATTGGAGCTCGAGAGAACCGTGCTAGAGGGGAGGAAATATTATTTTTTATGAGTCTACCTTTTGTTCATGGTTTAATAACTTTTCAACCAAGTTTTTGCCAAGAAACAGCGAAAGACGACTCAAGCTTTTCCCCCCAAGTTTTCACAACGACCTTTGTTCTTCTCGTTGGTATCGAGATTGAGAACTTAAGAATACACATAAATTAATCCTCTAATAAACCTCGTATCAACTTCTAGAGTATTATTGCCCAATATATTTTACCTAAAAATAGTGTAAATGGTTACAGAGGACGTAAATGGAAATGGAAGAAAAACAGAAACAAAATGACACACAAAAATACACGGGGTGTTACGCCCGAAATTAAAGGGACTTCTACGAAAAGGGGGAGGCGGGCGAAGGGCGCACGTAGTCAGTCGTAGAGCTGAAAAAATCTAAAAATTCACACACTATACACAGCAGCTGCTTTTCAGTGCAAAGTTTTCACTCTTCCACCTGAGAAATTGTCTTCAAATTATTAAAATTCACCCAAAAACACAAATAATTAATTGAAAATTAATTTTTATATTTGACAAACCTTTGTGGTTCTTTTATCCACGGAGGAGCCAAAACACGAAAACCAATTGCAGTGAATTTTCAACAGCGTCGACAAACACTCCACTTTCTTAAAACGTCGGCATTTATTCGCATTCTTTTGTGGAAATTCCTTTTTGCAAAAATTGGAATTTATCGATTTAAGATAAATTTCATGTGTGCATTAATTTCACAAATTAAAAAAAAAACTTTTCCACGAAAAAATTGAAAAAGAAAATTTTCGTTCTTCTCTCGCCTTCGTTGTCGATATATTCCTTGTTGTTGACTTGCTTTGCTGCTGCTACTTGTGCTGGTTTTTTCATCAACGAAAATGGTTGCCCTTTTTGTGGGTAATGTTGGCAGAAGTGTTTGTCATTTGGTCATAGGGTTGTGTTCAATTGTTAAAGTCCTGTCAAACAGAGCGCGGCCTGGCGTTACGGTCGGAACTTTTTGTTGCCTTCCGCGTTCTGTAATGTCATACAGAGCGAGGACATCATACGAAAAGAAGTCGTATTTATTAAATTTCCTTAGGACACGCTTGGACAGCTATCCACCTAGCCACTGTCTAAATAGTTAGACATCTGCTTATTTATAAACGCATTCCTGCAGCTGTCTAAATATGTTCTCATATACCTCAAGACATCCCTATAATCTGTCATCGGGAACAATTGGATAAATTAACATTTCATTCATTTCAAGATAATTTGACAATTCTTTGCTCATTGAACATACCCAAACTGTTTCGTAACTGTTTAGTTGCATGTACACGCCTGGTGTCACTTATTCAAGTGATTTTGCACCGTAAAATTATTTGGCTCTCGCTGTGTTCTTTGCACAGATCTATAACTTGAATTCACTGTTTGCCTTCTCTCCTAGCCCGCTTCAACTGCCCGTTTTCAGTTTGAAAAACAAATAAATTTAGAGGCTTACCCAAAGCAACTCAAATAATAACGAAACTTTCGCCGGTCTCAATTTTAATTTGAGGTTAAAGCTAGTCATTAGGAAAATGAGATCTCAGCAATCTCAGTTTTTGATTCCTCAGTTTTTACTTTTCTCAGTTTTGCTGTCAAAACTCTTGCTCACTTTTCTGACCTTTCATTTTTCTGACCACACCAATTAAAGGAAATGCTCCCAAATGAGAACTAAAAGAGAAAAGAAAAAAAATAATCATTAAGCCTCAACTACATTGGCCAAAAAAGTGAAAAATTACAAAAGTGAATATTTTCAAACTCATTTTGGGATAGTGTTTCTGACTGGGAAACTTATAAAAATGATAAAGAAAGCTTAAATTTCGGTTTAAAAAAAAAATTTTTATATTCTTTTTTCACAAAATAAATGCGGTAGCGGGAAAAAAATATTTTTACTTTTGCAATTTTGCAAAAAGTGGTCAATGTAGTTAAGGCTTTAAATTGTAAAAACGAAACGAAAATTTTATTTGCAAGCAAAACTATTTCGTTTGTTTAATATTCTTAAAATCTGAAATGATGCTACAAGATAGCTGCGTTTGTCTCATCCCTCCTTCCGCCTTTTTTCACAGTAAACACAATAATAACTGCCGTCAAAAACTTAGGAAAAAAATTTGGATAGGGATGGCACCGGTAGTCGGCCCTTTAACTTTTTTTTTATGTTCAACTGGTCCTTAAAAATCAAATATTCAATTGCGGAATAGAGTATTTACATTATCTGATTATTGGGAATGTGTAGATTATAAAATTTTAAGCATTTTTAGTTAATTTTCTACCCAAAACAAATTATTTAACTTTATTGAGATGAAAGTTTGATTCTTGCTTAGTCAGCCCCTTAAGTTCCATTAGTCAGCCACTTGAAGTATCCAGTAGTCAGCCCCCAATAAAGTGTATAATATAAGCGGCTGACCATAGAAAATGTGTCTTCTGAAGTCAGCCGTCCATTCTACCTTCAAATTAACAGTCAGCCGGGGGAGGCTGACTACTGAAACTAAGGTTTTTTTTTATATTCTTCTGGCAAAAATCAAAAGAGAATAATAATATCATTTTTTAAAATTTTTTGTTCATTGAACGTACCCACTTTAGAATAGGTTTGGACAACCAATTTCAGTGTCTAAGTTAGACACTCGATGGAACATGTTTATAAATAAGGTTTTGGACTTGGACAGCTGTCCAAAGTTAGACATACTTTGGAATGGGTTTATAAATACAACTGCTGATGTCCAAGTCCAAAACCTTATTTATAATCATGTTCCAACGAGTGTCTAACTTAGACACTGAAATTGGTTGTCCAAACCTATTCTTAAGTGGGTACGTTCAATGAACAAAAAATTACAAAGTAATCTTCAAATGAACGAAATGTTCATTGAACGTATCCAAATGCTAACGAAATTGACAGATTACAGGTATGTGAGTGTATGAGAACATTTGTAGGCCACTGTTGGAATGCGTTTAAAAATAAGGAGATGTCCAACTATTTAGACAATGGCTAGCTGGATAACTGTCCAAGAGTGTTCTAAGGAAATCTAATAAATACGACTGTAAGTTTCTTGTACATGCCTTAAAAATTAGCCGATCCTCTATTTTCCAACACATCCCTGCATTCTATATATGACTTTCTTTCACTTTTTCCAAGTGGAATAGTTGTTTCGTTTTCCCTCACAGCTGAGATTACCACTTGACACTTTGCTTAAAATAGTTGACCAAAAGTGTCTAGACGTTTCATATATTTGGCGTATTTTTTTCATCCGTAAACAAGATTGCGACAAAAAGTTTTTTTTTATCATTTCTTTTGTGATTTTTCCCTCAAAAGGAAATAAACAAAAAGTTAGTTTTATCTAAAACTCGAACATAAAAGTTTGAATTAGAAACAAAATGCAAAGTGTTATCAACTCCGTTAAAGGTACAGCCCTTGGAGTCGCTGAATATTTGACTCCAGTTCTCAAGGTAAAACCCTATAGATATATTTTGTGAAAGTTCTCCCATTCCCATGGCCATAAGTCTCATTAGAAGAAAGAATTCGAACTAAAGTGAAGAAAATGATGATTCATTTGTTTGTTGTTTCCAGGAGAGCAAGTTCAGGGAGACGGGCGTTCTGACCCCAGAAGAATTTGTCGCAGCTGGCGAGCATTTGGTGCACCACTGCCCTACGTGGCAATGGGCTGCCGGAGACGAGTCGAAGGCAAAGCCTTATCTACCCAAAGGTGAGTTTGACCCTTCGCCCTAACAAGGAACGATAAAAAAAATATGCGATTGCGCTTTGTTTATTTACTTTGGATGCAGATAAGCAATTTCTCATTACTCGGAATGTGGCCTGTTCACGACGTTGCAAGCAGATGGAATATGTGGGCGAGGAAATTGTCGTGGAGAACGAGGGTGGTGACGGTTGGGTGGAGACACATCAGCTCAACGAAGATGGGGTCGCCGAGTTGGACGAGAAGGTGTGCGAGATGACATTAAGCGGTAGGGATGACGACGACGAAGATATTCAAGACATGGACGAGCACATAAATCAGCAAAACGACGATGACGACGACGATGATGAAGCCATCGATATGGAAGAGTTCGAAGAGAATGGCATGTTGGAGCTAGTTGATCCAGTGAGTATGGGGGATACTGTTGGGTTAAGTGAGTCAGCATCAAAAAACGTCTCTAATATCTTATTATGTGCGCACTAAAATTAGTTTGATCTCGAACGATGATAAGGGCAATTCAATTTTTTAGCGAAGTGCGAAAAATAAGCGATAAGATTATTGTTTGTGTTTATTCGAAGAAAAGCCTACTTTTTTCTTTAGTCTTGACAGTGAAACTAAATTTTATTAACATTGCGATTTATAAAGACTAATTGTTTTGCCTTGTTCAAGGGTAAACATATAATGCAAATTATGGGAATGTTATCATTTTTTTGACCGACCGCTCTGAGGAAAACATCGAAAAGCAACGAATTGTAAATTATGACGAGTAAAATGTTTGCACGAATGAAGATTAATGTAATTTTTGTGTACGACCTGACGGCACGTAATAGTTTTTATGTGTAGCCAATGGTTGGTCTAGAAGTGATCGAAATCAATAATCTTTGCTATAGTATCAAATTTATTTGAAATAAGTTTTCATTTTTGAGAATTAGAAAAAAACGTATAGAAAACTATCAACGGTTCTAACACTAGTCAAAGCAGTATCTTAATATCAAAATACTAAGTAAGTTTCCCAGAATCGATTAGGCTGTTATACATAGGTTGAGCACAATAGAAGCGCTGCAGGAATCAAACGCCACAGTGTCATAATTAAAATACATGCAATCTCATTAGCAAACACCCATGAATGGTTTGGCTTGTAAGATTGTCAAGTTGTAGGGAAATTAATAACAAAAAAAAAATACACTGACAAAATAAAGGAGGTAATTAAACAAAATAAAGCTGTGAAATTTCGTAAATTTTAAATCTTGTGAAAATCAGAAACAAATCAAAAGTAGATAATAGTGAGATCTCACAAAAAACTATCCGTCAGCAATGTCGAAAAATACGTTTCGGAACAAAATATGTAAAGTATACAATCTCGTTCATTTAACGCATGGATCAGTTGTTCTACAGGTATATTATTGAAAAATATCTTTGATAAATGTTTAACTATAAATTTATAATAAAATTGATAAAAGGTTGGGGATCTTTATTTTTGAAAGCACAACTCATCTATTATAAAGTTGTATCTTTTCTTAACTTTTTAAAAATCTATTGAAAATGTTTGAAAACAATCAAAAATATTTTTAAAAAATTAATAAAATGTTTAACTCGTATTTAAATTACTTTAAGATTACAATAAACTTAATTTTTTTATCAATAAGGCTGTTGCTACAAGAAAACCAGAATCATCCAAAGCATCCACATCGGATGGTCGTGATAGTGGGGATGGCGGTGATTCAGTTTTACACACAAGAACCTATGACTTGCACATAACTTATGACAAGTACTACCAGACCCCACGTCTCTGGGTAGTTGGATATGATGAGGTAGGCTCTATAACTAAATGTTTTTTTTTTTTTTTTTTTAAATTCTAACCCATGTTAATCTCCCACAAATAGAATCGCAAACCATTGACAGTAGAACAGATGTACGAGGATGTTAGCCAAGATCACGCCAAAAAGACTGTCACCATGGAAAGTCATCCACATCTACCCGGACCAAATATGGCATCGGTTCATCCTTGTCGTCATGCCGATATAATGAAGAAGATTATTCAAACAGTTGAAGAAGGCGGTGGCCAGTTGGGTGTGCATCTCTATTTGATTATATTCCTGAAATTTGTTCAAACTGTCATACCTACAATTGAGTATGATTTTACACAGAATTTTACCATGTAAAATCATAGAAATCATTAGATGGCATAACTGAGTTTTGTAAGAACGTATCCACACTGGAAGAAATTGAAATTTTGAAAGATTTAAGATAGGATTTAAAAATATTAAGGGAATAAGCATGAACAAACAGCTAAACAAGTGGTCAACTTGTGTTCTTTTTTATTGAAATGAACATGGGCTCATAGCAACTTAGTATCAGGATAGGATACAGCTGGCTGGAAATGGGTGTTATTAAGTTGTTTTCGAAAATTTCAGTCAATAAAAACACAGGTTTCAATTGGAATGTATTTCCTTATGAAATACACATTTAAGGACCAAAACCAATAGGATAAATCCAAAACGTCGAATCTTTCGGATTCTTAAACCTTCTAGTCATGGTGCTTTTTTTAAACTCATACGAATGCTTTTTTTTTAATTTTTATTCATACGCTTTCACTTAAACTTCTATCGGTTTAATATGAATCCGTCATTAAAAACAAAACTAAAATTTTCGCTTGCATCCGCTTACGAAAAATCATCCCCAGATACAATTTTAATGAGAAAGAAATGAGTTAAGGCTGCATTATTCGGTTAAGTGAAATGTTTGTAATTATTTTATTTTTTATTCTTCTGCGTCAGCTTAAGGCACACTAAAAATATTTTATTATAAATAATTAATTGTGTGCATAATATTTTATTAAAATAATATTTAAACAAACAAAAGATCTTTATAAGTGCAACAAAAAATGCATGTTTTGTTCCATTTTATAAAAATAAAATTATATAAATATATTATTATAAAATTAAATATACATAAATAAACATTTTGAAATTGGGGTTCCTTTAGGAAATAAAGGGACCAACTTTGCATCGCAAAAAAGAAATAAAAATTCTTGTGTTTTATTATTATATTATTATTATAATTTATTAACTGGTAATTAAAATTACAAGGTAATACACATAAAAAAGGAGAGAGCCTAGCTGCGAAGACTATTGGCTCATTCTTGTGTTTTATTTATTCATCATCAATATAATATGTACCTTCAAGAAATGTAACAGATGGTCAAGGCAAGACAGATTTAATTCATATTTCTGAGATTGAACCAGATTTAATTTTAAGTCATTGTTTAAATTAAGCTACCATAAACTGAAAAACTAAGAAAATTGTATGGGACCAATTGATGGAACACAAAAATGAACACTTTTTTATTCCTATCACCAAACTTTTCGTTGGGTGCTAATTTTTTACTCACTACGCAGCGAAGATTCGGAGCAGTGAAAACGAGCTGAAAGACTTATTATAAGTGGGACTCTTAAAGAACATGTAGAATAAAATTTAAAATTCAAAAATAAATTATTGGGGGATGGTTCCTATTGTCAAGCATGGAGGAGGCTTTTATCTGAACCTCGGGGTTCTCTTCAAGGGGAGTGGGATATCTTGAGGAATTGCAAAAATAAACTACCAGGAGTCAGGACCTAAAAGAAAATAAAATAAAATTATGAAATGGCCGCCGCAATTACCAGATATGTATTGGAATCTGTGTTACTAGATCCCCTTCCAGAAGAAAATGGATTCAAAGTTTTGGCCTGCTGAATAGCGACGATGTACCCTATCCTAAATATACAAACATGTTTATAATTTAAACATAGATGTCTCTCGCCTTAGCTTTTAAAAATCATTTTGGCATCACTAAGCAATGTATATGGTCTCCCTCTCACGCATATCTTCATACTATTCTGTGATTTCACTCTTCCTGTCCCACATACGAACACATAAGAACGAACTTATATATAAGGCCTGCAAAGAGTATGATATAGACTATAGAGTATTCGAGTTGCTCGTTTTAGCCGCCATATTTTATTTCATTATATATTATGAAGAATTTTGTCTCCTCTCCCTCGACAGCTTTCGTCTCTTGATAATCTTTCAATGAGTTCGACTTCGACATTTATTTCATTATTATATTATTCATTTTCCCATTACCAATAGCAAGTTCATTCCTGTATGCTGGCGTATTGTTTATTGGCTGCGACCGTGTGACTTTGAATTCGTTTTGCTAAAAGGAACAAAAATAAATTCAACAAACTATTTCCAAATATTGAAATTCTCAATAACAAATATTTGTTTTTGATTTCAAATTCCCAATATCCGGTTTCGCGAGTGTAAAATTATTTCTCTGCTCCAAAAAAAGAACCGAAGAAAAAAAATCTTCCATCAGCAGAGAAAAAAAAATTCTCTGCGAGCGAGACGTGTGTTTGTACGGATTTAGTGGTGTGGATGGAGAAGACGTAGAGAAAATTGTATATACACACAAGAGTACATAATATATAAATGTACATTTCCTTCCCTTTTGGTTTGGTAGAATTTCTTTTGGTCGTGCAACGTACGCGTGTGTACGTGTAGAGTGGAGTTTTCTCGACGTGTGAAATCGGAGAAAAAATATTCTCAGAGAAGAAAAAACAATAATAGAAACTAAATTCCTGGCAAATTTTGTTCAATAAGTGAGAATATAGTTAATTTTGTTCAAATTTTGTGGTAATTTCACATTTAAAACAGTGAAAAATCGCATCGAAATCAGATACCAAGGCAAAGGGAAATTTTTTCTTCGTTCTTTTTTTTTATCATATCAGTGACTTCGCCGTTCGTGTCGTTATCATCCTCTCTCTATCTCTCTCCGTGGGATTGCATTGGCAAGTGACTCTCGCGCTCTCGCTTCCTCTCTGTAGTGCATTATATGTATTTTATATATGCGATAATTGGGAATTTTTGTGAAAATACATATAATATGTATTTTATTTTCTTAATTCTCGTGAATAGAGAGAAGTGAAAAAAAAGAAATTTTTGTGTGCGGAAATTTGACCTTTAAAAAAAGTGAAGTGAAAATTTAGAAAAAACTTTAGTTTGAAGAGAAGGGAAGAATATTAGAGCGCTGCGTATACAACTACACATCCCGCCCCCTCGGTCTACCTTTTGTAATATAACATCGTCGTGTTAACCATAGCCAACTTCACAAACTTCGTATACATACACATTATAATATTTGTTGGGGACAAGACGAACAGTACACGACGACAGTTTTTAGGGAGTGAGAAGAAAATCGCGACTAGAAGAAGCGTTCTTCTGTTTTTTACTTCAACGCTTGTCCAGCTCCACAGGGAAAAAAGCAAAATCGTCTAAATGATGGCGTTGCCAATGAACTCTTTATATTCACTAACGTGGGGCGACTACGGCAGCTCGCTTGTGTCGGCCATTCAACTCTTGCGCTGTCATGGTGATTTGGTAGACTGCACCTTGGCGGCTGGCGGCCGAAGTTTCCCAGCTCATAAAATTGTTCTCTGTGCAGCTAGTCCTTTCCTCTTGGAATTGCTAAAGGTAAGTTTTTTTGTTGCTTAATTCATTGGAAACGGTTATGTCTCATCATATTGTTGACAGTCTTATCTCCCGCCCAATTGGATTCATTCCAATTCAATGATTGAGTTCTAGTTGAGTGTGTGGTGAGACCGTGAGACAAGTGTCAAATGCCGAGGCGGGTTTGGTGGTGTTTTACCAGTTTAGGTTCGCTCCCGAAATTGAGCTCAAGATATTTTGTAAACAGAGATCATTTATTTTACAGTTGTTGCCTCCACACAACACATTCATAATGATAAATAATAAAAGGCATTCTGTACCACAGGCACAGAGCCACAGAGAGGAAAGAGAAGTGCCCTCTTTTGTTTTCTTGTACCTATTTTCTTACCGAATCGACTGACGTGACGAGCAACGAGCGTCGACGAACGGCACAGCAGTGTTGGTGTTCTTCAGCTAAATGTTAAGTTCCCTCACTGAGAAGAAGAATAAGTGGCTGGCTGTGGCTCTGTTGACTCCTCTCAATCATTGGTAGATTGTGGCTATTTTGTGCAGCTCTAGCTCTACCCTCTGCTCAATTCAACTTTGTCCGGAGACCGAGATTGTGATAGCCTCTCGCTTAAAAGTTTGTTTACAATTATCCTCGTGGTATCCACCACCACCACTATGGCACCTCAAACATATGGGAACTACAAACCCCTCTGTGTTGATAAAAGATGGTTGTTTAGTTTTGTTATCCTCTTAGTGATATATTATTATAGACCTTTTAAGGTGTTTGTACTGCCAATCGAAACCCAATTAGAAAGGATTGAACAAACTGCGATAAATATAATCAACCCCTTAAAAACAGTTTCTGTGACTAGCAGTTGAATTGGAATTGGAAGATAAAAATTTAGCAGGGGTAATTTTATTTCTCAGAAAGGAAAAAGAAGTAAAAGTAAATAAATCTACATTGATTGATGCTCTGCTGCTCTTCTCTAAAATTAATGTTTTGAGTACAGTTTCTCTTAGCTGCTGTTCATTTTTTATAATTATGTGTAGTTTTCTTTTTTGGTTTGAAAAGAGTGAACGGAATAAAAATGAGAAAACAACGAACGAGGAATATTTTGGTTGCTCAATAAAAGTAAATTATGTTTTTAATTTTATTTTTTTTTGAGGCAGCACTGTTGATCACTGTTTTTGTCGGAGGTAGTTTATTCAGTACCTTGCTCTTTGGTGGTCAGGTGGTGGCGAAATATTAAAGAAGAAAGGTTGCCCTTGCAGACTGCTTTTTTTTCATTTTGATTTAATTTAAAAAATAATTAATGCATGGAGTGGCTTTGAAAAAAGGTATAATATGACATTGTAAGAATGTAAGGGTTGCCGTTAATTTTTAATAATTCTTTTCTAATTCAAATCAATTTTATGCCCTAGCCTTTTCTCGCATTTTGTGCAAAACACCCTGTGTATGAAGGTACGGTATTTTACGTAGATTTTTGTTTTGCTTTCAAAAATGTCGAAAATAGCGATAATAAATCACAAGGTACCGAAAGCAGATCTTTTGGGCAAATAATTCATTCGCGAAACGTAATAAGTACATACCTATACCAAATTGTAGTACAGGATTTAATTAGCTAGGTATACAAATTAAACTTAAATTAATCATGACACAACTTCAATACTTTAATAGGTAGGTATTTATTTATGTAAAAAGTGGGCAAATATGTCTGCATATATTTTGTATATTGTACATTATGTATGTAGGAATGCACTTAAAAAAATGAATTGACAAGTTTTCTAAAAACCTTTTTTTTATAAAAATATTCTCTTAACATTTTTTTTTTACCTACCATATGAAATATCACTTCTATTAATAATACATATTCATACCTTAGGTATGTAGGTTTGACTTTTGTATTTACATAATATGTAATGTTGAATTTATATTTTTCATTAATAATTTATGTCCAAATGCTATGCATAAAAAAGTTAATGGCACGAGTACGATAACTTGGGCGCCGAAAATTGATAACGGATTTTTGTAGAGGGGTCAAATACAAGTATTTTTTACTATGGGAGGGGGGGTCTATCTCGCCCCGTTAAGGGGGTAGGGGCGATTTTCGAAGGAAACGACTTAAATGGAAAAACAAATAGGTATTGTCATACGAGTTCGATCACAACGCTTTCCGAACTTTTCATTTTCAATTCAGTTAAGGTACATATGTACATATTAACTTTTCGTATACCTAGAATAATTAAAATACCTAACTAAAAATTTTATATCCACTACAATAGAAAATAGATTGCATTGCTTTATTTTGTAGCTTTTTTTAACTTTCCAGCATACCTATTTGAAGAACCCAACAATAGTATAGTAAGTGGGGTCTTATTATAGTATTATAATTCTTTTTTGCCATTTAATAGGTTCCTTTTTTTTCTATTATTTAAAAAAAAAATGATTTTTTGTCAATTTTTTTGTATACAGTGGTGGCCAAAATAATAAGAGTGAAATTCTGTTACTACAATTTTATCACAAAAGTCTTTATTTTTTGAAAAAAAATATTAAAATGCTAACAAATATTGTAAGTTAATATTATTTCCAAGTGGTAATGTGAAATTTTCTAAAAAAAACAATAGTTTATAACCCATAATACAGATGAAACTATTTTCAGGCTTCTTTTTCCTGGCCAAAAAAATAAGAGTGAATTAGATCTTTCCTAAGGAGAAGGCAAAAAATCAGTTATAATTCTAATTTTTTAAGAAAATGAGTAAATGGGTAACCTCAAGACGTCAGTACTTGGTGGCGTGGCCTTTGTTTTTAAGTACCGCTTCACACCTTCTTGGCATAGAGTCAATTAGCTTTTGACATGTTTCCACAGGTATTGCGTACCATTGTTCTTGGATTTCTTTCCATAGTGCCTCCGCATTTGTGGTCTTCTTGCATGATACACTATTTTTCAAATCTTTCCAAAGATTTTCTATGGGGTTTAGATCTGGCGATTGTGAGGGCCATTCCAAAACTGACACATTCTTTTGTTCAAACCACCTTGTCACGACTTTAGCAGTGTGTTTGGGGTCATTGTCCTGCTGGAATGTCCACACTAATGGGAGATTATCTTCTGCAAATGGAAGCATAACGTTTTCCAATATTCGGAGGTACGTTTCCTTGGTCATAATATCTTTGATCCAAAAGATAGGGCCTACTCCATTATAAGAAAAACACCCCCAAATTTTTATATTGCCGCCACCATGCTTTACCGTCTTTATGGTGTTCCTAGGATATAGTTCTTCATTCTTCTTCCTTCTAACATAAACCCGGCCATCAGATCCAAACAAATTTATTTTGGTTTCGTCGCTGTACAAAATATTTTTCCAGTTTCTTGGCCTCCCTGTTGCTTGGTTGAACTTTGCGAATTCAATGCGCTGCTTTATGTTCTTTTTTCTTAGAAATGGAACTTTCCTAGCTATTCTTCCGTGTAAATTTTTTTCTTGCAAACGTCGGCGAATCGTTCGGGAGCTAACATCCAACGACAAATTTGTTTTTATCGAGGTGGATGTTGAAAATGGATCCTTAAGAGCTTCTCTAACTATTTTTCTGTCAAGGGTAGGTGAAGTTTTCTTTGGACGTCCTCTTGTTTCGGCTGGTTTTTGTGTTTTATTTCGGTCCTTTAATACCCGAGCCACAACACACGGAGAACGATGAAGTGCATTTGCAATAAAATCATAAGTGTTACCTTCATCTCTTAGTTGCAAAATCAAACGGCGTTCTTCTTCAGAACAATGTTTTGCGCGTCCCATTTTTTTAAATTTCAAAGCTAAATATTATTATTTTAGTTAATTGGATATTAAAAAAGAAGAATCAACAATAATTTCCCAGAATTATTGCAAACTTACAGTGCACTCTTATTATTTTGTCCGCTGAAAAATGAGTTTCGTGAATAAAAGTAACGGTGGCTTGATAAATACTTTATGGAAAATTTTTATTAACTCTTGAAATTTTTGACAGCAAATCCAAAAATAATTGTACATTTTTAAAAAAAAATTTGGAAGGTTATTACGATAGAATTTATAAAGTGAAGAAAATTTATTGATTCACTCTTATTATTTTGGCCACCACTGTATGTACAAAAGCCCATAATCAGAAAAAAAAATAATTTGACTTGGTATATTTTATTATTACGTATTTTATTGTCATCAATGTATGTAGGTAGGTATATCGAAAATAAAAGTGCGCCCAGGACAGATCCTTGAGGGACCGATGTCTTCCAATTTTCAGGGAAAACTACCTACCTACACCTATTCACACTTATTTCATTTAAGTAAAGATACATTTAAAAACATGTTAAACTTTATTCCTTTTAGTAAATAAACTAGTAAAAATATGTTTTATTTACATTTATTATATTTATATATTTCGCTAGTCTTTAAGATTAATATTCACCTCTGTTACGATTGTGAATTACTAGTTGATATTTGATAGATGATAAATATTACAAATCAATCATTGCGAATGGTGCGCGTTGTGAATTAAAATTAATATTGATCACTCAATAGTTGACCAATTCTCAAATAAATTCAGTTTTAAGGGACCAAATTTCAATATTTATCAAGTGTATCAATTAATAATTGACAATCGTAATGGGGGTGATTGTGAACTGATGAAATAAAACAAAACAAAACTCTGTTTTGTTTAAATTGCTTTTGTATTGATTTCTAATTTTAATAAAATTGCAGCAAATTTTAATAAAAAGAAAAATATGCTGAAATTTTGATCCAATCTACATGTTTACAATTTTAATGAACCAAAGACCTTTAACTGCGACAAACTTTATAACATTAACGTTTGAAAACAGTGCGTTGAACTGGACAACATAGTACATTTGCCTCCTCTCTGTTTACAAAATTATTCTATTTTCTCTTTAGCTCACTCATCACTTCATCAGTATTTTTAATCATTGTTTAAGATGAGAGAAACTCAACTATTATCATCTGAAGAGAAATTGTTTATCTCTTAAGCAGACGATATATTCAAAATGTTTTTTTTTTGGAGTGCCTATCTTTTGGTCTCAAATTTCAAAACAAACTCTTGTAAACATTTCGATTGTTTTATTTATTTCCCCTCTCTTTTATACATATCCCTCATTTAAATATTAATCTTTGTTATTATGATTTTTGTTTTCTATTTGTAGAACACCCCATGTAAACATCCAGTCGTAATGCTTGCCGGTGTAAATGCGAACGATCTAGAAGCTCTTCTTGAATTTGTTTATCGCGGTGAAGTAAGTGTTGATCACGCTCAACTGCCATCATTGTTGCAGGCCGCACAATGTCTTAATATTCAAGGATTAGCACCACAAACAGTTACCAAAGACGACTACACACATTCGATTCAACTGCAACACATGATACCACAACATGTAAAAACCGTTATAGATGTATGCCAGGAAGAGGTATGTAATGTATGTACCAATGTTCCTTCTAATTTTATTTTAATTAATTTAAGTTTCTATTATTACTAACAATGTGTCTTACCAATAATCAAATTTAAAGACGACTTAAATATTTAAGTAAAATGGACTGTAAATAATAATAATAATAATAATAATAATAATAATAATAATAATAATAATAATAATAATAACCATACATCACATGTTTCATATTTAAGAGTCGGTATCATGTAATATTCATTATTAAGGGTCTAGTTAAATATTTAAGTCATACCGTGTTAGGTTTGTTATATAGGTATATATTATTATGATCCATTTTACTTAAATATTTATGTCGTCTCTAAATTTTGTTATTGGTACCTAATTTATTAAATCTCAAACTTTTTTTTTTTCTCAGGACCAAGAACAATTAATTGCTACCATTAACACCGCTCCACAACAGACCGTACATGCTCAAGTAGTCGAAGATATCCATCAAACAGGACCGATTATATCCGATGTAGGGGAAGTCAAAGATGCTATTAATCAATTCTTGCCAGCCCGAAAAAGGAGACCGCGCGTAAAGAAAATGTCACGTAAGTTGTTAATTCATGCAAATCACATTTAAAATTTAATTTCGTTACGTTTTCAATACCTACAATATTTCATTATTCAGCGACTGAATCGAAAATTGCCAGAACTGACGGAATGGACAGTATCATGCCATCACCAATAACGACAAATCAAACACAAACTATTACTCAAACTCATGAAAATGGCGAAACCATTGCAATTGCGTCATCGACTCCAATTAAAACGGAAATTCTGAAGACAAATGAATCGATTACCTTCTCGGATGCTAGTTTGACACAAACAACAACAAATGTTTCGGCTTCTACTGGTGATGGTTCGACACCCAAACTTGGAAGTAACAGTAAGTACAAGAAAACTTATATTCGTTATTTTATTTACTACATTTCTTTGAACGTAAAATGTGTTGCCTTTTTCTTGTTTCCCTCAGAAGGAAGATCACGATCGCAATCTGAGCAGCCAGCTACTTGTCCCATTTGCTATGCAGTTATTCGCCAGTCAAGGAACTTACGACGCCATTTAGAGCTTCGGCATTTCGCTAAACCTGGAATGAAGAAGGAGCGAAAGGGTAGGCTAAAATACGAAAGGTATTTTCTCAAAATTAGAACTAACTGCATTTCTTTCTTTCATAGTAATACCAGGAGGAACAAAAAAACTCCCGACAACGTCAAGCACAGCAAATTCTAGTACGAATACAACAACAGTAGTCAGTGGAACCATACCCCAAGTTCAAACAGTGCAATCATTACATACGGTTCAAGCAGTGCAAGTCAAAAAGGAACCCGATTCAATGTCAACAAGTGGTGGCAATCAAGTATCTGTAGCAGTAAGCACATCATCACAGCAACAACAACAGCAACAACATCAACAACAACAACAACAGCAGCAACAACAACAACAACAACAGCAGCAACAGCAACAACAACAACTACAACAAGTTCATCATCAAATAATCGATCAGTCGGGTAACATAACAACTGCAACAGGTAATGGCCAACCAACAATTGTGACACAACAAGAACACACAGATGGCACAACCTCGTTGTCCATAGCTCAAGTGCAAACGCTGCAAGGGCATCAATTGATAGGCAATATCAATCAGGTGAATATGCATGAATACCATCAGCACCAACACCAGTTGTGAGGCATAGACACATAAAAAATAAACAATCCAACCACAATCACCACAACCAAAAAAATCAATCAATCCAATCAACCTACCTCCAAATTCTTATTTTTTTCTTTGCTTTTTTTTGTAAGTAAAATTAACTTTATACTTAACATTTTCCTTATCTGTTTACAAAAAAAAAATATTCAATGGCTTTTGTTTTGTACAGTTAGCTGTCTAGTCTATTGCGGGAGAGTGGGATCCTTTGCTTCGGTGCATTGGATTTAAGTGTTTAATTTTTTAGAATATTGGAAAGATTTACACATTAAGTAGTTAAATTAAAAACCTACAAAATAATGGTTTTTAATAGTTGTAAATGTTTTTGTTTGTACTAGATTATGGTTCATAGCTTTTATCTATGTAATTTTAAAATATTATTACATATAAGATTAAAAACTTAGTACATATTGTAAAAAGTTAAAATCAAAGGCCAAAGGTTATTTTTAATCTTGTGCAACGGATAGTTTATAGAAAGGCGTCACAATAATTTGTGTAACAGAAAAAAAATAGATACCAACATAATCGTTTCGGTTGGAAGAAACTTCCGAAATTACTGTTATAGGCCGAATTTTTAAAACCGTAAACCTGGAAACCGAGATTGTTTTTTTTAAATCTCGAAATTTTCCTTTTTAAATCTTAGATTTTGCTTTGGTGTGGGAATATAGTTAGTATTAAAATATTTTATAGAATTTTGTCAAAAGTTTTAAGTGTTATACGAGTTTGTCTCCAACATTCATTGAGCTTCGCTTCTTTGTACGTTTCATTTTTCTACTAAAGTATTGCAAAATCAATTTTAAAAACAATTTCCGTTGCAGTGAGCGGATTTTAGTTAACATTCCGCTGTTATTAGAAACAACCATTTAAAATTTCAACTACATCGGTTCAGTAGTTTTCTAGTCTATTTACCTCAAGCAGATAATATATACATTCTAGAATATTAGCATATGGATTATTGCTATAGATAGTGGGCTATTTTCTGCAAATTGAATACAATATAATTGTAATATATAAGGTGATACCTAAATTTTAAATGGTTGTAGTCAAATCAATGTCTGATCTGCTTCCAAACATTAATTCTCCGGAAACGAGTGATATGATATGGGGCCATGAAATATTTGAGTTTTACTGGATTTTATTAAAAACGAGGATAAAATTGCTTTAAATGCTTAGAGTTTAATATTTAACATGCATTACATATGTAATGACTAATGACATTTGAAGTATATTTAATGGCACTAGTTGCTAAATAAAACCAAACAAACATTTAAATTAGAAGAGGGGCCAATAACTAGATTAATTTACAAAATCAAATATTTTTTCCCTAGCCAACAGATATCACACACTTATTATTAAGTTTTACTTTCAACCGCAAACTACCGATTTGTATATTTTACTGCTATATCCACCCTAAACCAAAACTAATAAAGATGACCTTTAAAATTCGAAATTGGTTCCAGGCTTTAATCAATATTTTGTTTACAAATAACCAACATAATTAATAAGAAAAAATAATTGCTACTTAACTTAATAACAACAAAGCGTTGAGCATTTTTTTAAACAGACTTAAATTATTTCAAATGGTGATTGTTTTTAAATTTTATATTACTTTTTCTTGTATAAATTGTTTATATTTTTTTATACATTTTCTATAAACTAATATTGTGCTCTCGCTTGTCAGTCAAAATATTAAGTAAAACTCGTATCTTTTAATTAGTTTGATCTAACCAAGGTGCTAAACACAACATAGTTTTTTTAAGAACATCAAGTGTACCTATCTAAATAGAAAAATCTATATATATATATCCATATATATATACCTACATATATATATTATCATGTTATACATATTTATTTACTTCTACTAAAAGTCTTGAAAATTATTGTTTTTTCTTTCTTCTAATTTTGATTTAATCTCGTTAGTAAAGTCATATTAAGTCTGTAGATATATTTATGTAGTTATTGAAAAAAAATAATAAAATTGAATTTCTAATCAGTTATACATACAAAAAATATTTTTCTTTATTTATTATTTCATCTTCTTTGCATTTTGTAGATCTTTGTTTTTACATATATTTGGCATTTTATCCCAAATAATCTCTTTCTGTCTCTTCCTTCATCCCCCTTATGTGATTAAAATTAAATACATTATTTTACGTATATAATAAAAGAATAGAATTTTTTTAATAGCAAATAACCAAATTCATGTTGACCAATTCTTGTCTTTTTTTTTCTTCAATTTTTCTCTTTTCATCTCCACAAAAAAAAAAAAATAAAAATAAAAATAAAAAAAATCGTTAAAAATTCCATTGTTGTAGCAGAAAAATCATAACATTTTGGTTAAAAAGGTTTTTATTTTAAAAGGCAACAATAATACGTAATGATGATCAAAACCAAATTCGCCCGATGACAACAGGTTATATTTCATAAACCTGGTGCCTACGGCGGAGTCAAATGCCACCTCGACTATCACAACAACTGCAGAGCATCGACAACGGCAACAGGGTCATAATCAGGTAATTCAACAGCAGTTTTACCAGGAGGAGGTTCAGGAACAACACCATAGCCAACAGCTTGAATCGAATGAGGTCATGGTAGAGTCTGACGAACACCAGCAGCAATACCACGAGCTCGATCAATATAAGCCAGAAGAGCCCGATGGGGAAGAACATCTCATGGAAGAAGAACCACCCCCTGATGGAAGTCATCCCCAAGATAGACCTCCTGATAATGACCCTCTTGATGATGATGATGATGACGAGGAGCAATTCTTTCTAAAATGAAACAAACAAAAATGCATATATACAAAAAAATAATATCAAAATTTGATCATAATGACTTTTTTTTACTTTAAGTTTTGGTGCTGTAAATACTTAATTAATTAGCAAGTAAACATAAATTATTATGTAAAACAAATACAAAAAAAAAGAAAAAGATACTTTATTGTGTATAAACGTGTGTCAACTTGTAAGCAAACCTAACTTTAAAAGAAAAATCTACATACATACATATATATTTGTATTTTTTAAATGTAAACAATTTTAATATTTCTATCTCGAGACATATAAGGCAAAATTTTGTTGTAAAATATAATAAACTTAAAAAATAATATTTATTAAAATTTCTATATAAATATATATAAAAATACCAACGTAGTTTGATAAACAAAAAAAAAAAATATATAGATATTATGTATGTAAACGGTGTAATAAGTATTTAAAAAAAAAATAATTTTAAACTATATAAGTAGCACAACAAACTTAAAATTAAATTAAACAAAGGCAAACATTGAATTTGATTCAACTAACAAATAATTAAGAAAAAATAATGTTTTAAAATGTGTTTAAATTGAATATAAAGCGATGAATTAAAAAGAATTTAAAACTTAACTAAACTAATTTTATGTACTATATCTTAAATTAAATTGCAATCTAAGAAAAACGGAGGTCAATAGAGTAAACTTAAAGAAATACGTGGAATATAAATCATTGAAAAAGAAAACGCAATAAAAAATGAGTTTGTTCGTAAATTATTTATAAAGCTTTCTTTATTTTTTATTCAATTTTATTAATAAGTGCATTACATATGTGGATAGAAATGAAAGGAAGTGTATTTCTTCTATGCAGCGATTTTAGTTATAATTTTTGCAGAAATATTTATGCTGTAGCCCGGCTATGGGATGCGAACTTTATACACGGTGCTTTGCATAAGGTAAGAGAAAAGTCTAGAGGTCGAAACACGGAAAAACGTTTGGAAAGCGGATCCATCTCACCGTTCGGATGGGAGGGATAAATTTCAAAAAAAAAAGGCAAGAATTATAATGTCGTGCTATAGTTATTCTTAATTTAAGTCATTTTATTTTACAACTTTAAAAAAATTACCGACAGCTAAAATTTTTACACATCAAAAACGCACAAACAAAATTAAATTCGCCCGACCATTCCATTCCACCCGAAATATTCGATATTTCACTTTTCGCTTTTTGTGAGTTTCACCCAAAATTTCATGTTCGAAAAATTCCCCTGATTGTGAATATTCATGTTGGACCATTGACAAACCTAAATTTTCACTTATGGTAGCAGGCGAATGAATTTTCGTTCGGGCAAATCTCACAATAGCTTTTAAAATTCCGGGCGAACAAAAAATTTCAAGGTGAAATATTTTTCATGTGAAACTCACAATAAAGCTCAAGATGTTTACGCTTCAAAAATAATACTAAATATAGTCTTTAAATTGACCTTTTTGCAAATTAAATTAATCCGTTCGCGAAAGTTCCCCCTTTTGCAACTGACTTTCACTCTTTTACAAATCAAATTCACACCCTTTACATCATATTATTTTTTTTTTATTTCTTACTTGCGATATACACATATGTACATAATAGATACTATATGGCAAGTTATGTATTCGTAAAAAAAATCGAATTCGAGATTTCGAACAAAGTTGACTTTACGATAATAGCGAAATCGAAAAAAAGTGGGTCTCGCAATTCTGTCTGTCTGTCCTTTCGGCTGTAGCCTAAACGGGTGGATCGAATTTCTTTAAATTTTGTTTTTTGGCATTCCTCCACAGGTTTTTTTTGAGACCAAAAATAACGGTTCCTGCCGTACAATTTTTTTTTACCAAATTATAAAAAATTTATTTTTCTCAAAAACGTGCCCATAACTTAAAAAAAAAAATCAGTAATTTTTTTTACAAAAATTCTACCATTGTATACATTTTTTTTTTTCGGAAAAATGGTTTTCCTCCCATATAACCATTTTTTTGATTTTCCATTTTCTCAAAAACGGGATCAATTTTTTTTATAGAGAATTTTTACAATAATTTTAAAAATATTGTGTAGCAAAACTTTTTTTGAAAACTTAAAAATTCGAAAACGACTTGGTCGTTTTTGATTAAACTTAGCACCCAGCAGTTTTTTTGACACTCTCTAGCAGATTTTAAATAAAATGTTTTCTTATAACCAAAAATAGGGGTAACTCCCATACAAATGTTTAAAAACCGGTATTGAAAATCTCATTTTTCTTAAAAATGGCTTCTACGATTTTGATTAAAATTTTTGTGTGAACTAATATCAGAACGACATACCATATACATAATTGGGAAAAAAATGTATCATTCGTTTAAAAATGGTACCTCTGATAGAACCATTTTTTTGGGTTTTCTACTATCTCATTATCTGTAAAACCATTGTTATTGATTTTTTTTTACATAAAAGCTATTTTTTTTTCAAGTCAACTTGACCTATAGCCCACTTAAAATATAAAAATTATTAAAATATTAAGGTCACTAAAAATTATTATACATAAAAGCTACTACATAATTAGTTTGAATAACATTGCATATCAAAATTTTCAAAAAATTAAAATTTGGATTTAAAAAAAAAAAATTCAAAATAATTTTTTGAATATTCCATATTTCGAAAATAGGTGGATGATGATTTTTTTTTAAATTATTTTTAAGCTCCGAATAAATAAGTACTAAAAATTGGCGTACCAAATAAATTCAAAGGTTTATATAGAAAAAATTAATTTAAAATTTTTTTAAATTTTTTTTCTCATAAATTGCGATTTGTGTAAGAAATCAATTGGTGTATATTGCGTTGGTGTCAAATCAATGTCTGATATTTGTTTAATCAATTATTTCTAATTTTATTGATTCCTAAAAATTTTTTCAGTCTAAACTGCAAATTCCATGCATATGTGCGAAGTGCAAGACAGCACGGTGCGATATTGTTCATATTTATATACTCACATAAAACTTCCTTAAACTAGGCTATATTTTTGGCAGGTGACATAAAATAAAGGCTCCAATATATGTATGTATGTAATTAATAGATTTCTTTTATCAGATGAAAAGTTTTTAAAATTATTACGACTTTAAAACCACAGTGTGATCGCACATTACAGCAAGTTCGTGCGACTGGATTAATATATATACATACATACATATATGTACATATATGTTACAATATATATATATATATAAATTTCTATTACGAACGATTAAAATTAAAAATTTTTCATTTTTATGTTAAGTCCTTTTCCTGTACAAAATTTAGTTGTAATTGTTCGAAACAAATTTTACCTTTAAGCTTAGCACGCAGTTGAAACGAAACGAAATTTTTGTGTGGTCTCCAAACAGACACGGTAACAAAATACATAGAAACCACAGCGAAAAACTACCCATTGAAAGTATCAACAATAATAATTGCAAATAAAAAATTAAAAAGCAAACAAATCACAGAAACCTTACCTACTGTAATGAAAGAAAAAACAAATACAAATATGAATAAAACTTTTCACTTTTCCGCAATGGGAAAAGAGGGGAGACTTTTCCAAATAATTTGCTACAATTATCAATTTCGCTCGTTAAACAGCGTTCTGTAAAACGAAAAGCAGAACGACATTTTTCGTTTATGCATGATTTCGTTGTGTCATTTTTGTATGGTAATTTTCATTTCGCTTCAGCTGCATAGGTACTATGCTTTAGTATGTAAACTTGGTTAAACAAGGAAGTATATTTTTACAAACAAAATTTTAAAGATGATGCATGGCAGCTTAAATTCTACGAATCTGCATAATATGGCTATAATACTCACATTTACTTTGATCAAAAGATTTCTAAAAATAAACTCCTTTCAAATGAAACCATCAATATTTATAATTTTATAATATAATTTATATATCTTTCCTACACTTTTTACATCGACAGCTCAATCCGAAAAAATATTAATGTGCATCTATTTACATTTACAATAAAACAAACAATATAATTTCAAAAAAAAAAAAACATACATACATAGTTAGGGAAAAATCCTAACGTTTCAATGAAAATACATAACATTATGTTAAAAACTGTAGAAAATGCATGGAGAGGGTTACAAAATAATTTAAATTGAATGTGTGTTTGATTTAAAATGGACGCGCGGGGTAGGTCATAATAACGGAGGTAAAAATCCTGGCACTAATTTGATTTTTTTAAATATTTTATTAATTTCTTTTTTGGAAAAAAACAAATTTAAATTGTTTTTTTTATTGGGTGTTCCTTAAATATACTTATTTTATTTTGAATATTTTTTTTTTTAATTTCCTAGAGGCACAACTACAAAATGTCACACTGCGAAATGTGTGTAGGTTATGTTTGTTTTTTGTTTCTTTTGGGATTATTTAAAGGACAACTTTGGGGTATCCCTTAAGTACAGGTCTCGATAATTTTTAAAAGCGATCCTTTAAGCTTTCGTATAACCTCGAAACATTGTTTTTTTATTGTTTTTGTTTAACACTACAGAACTATATTTTGGTTTTATTTTCGTCCCCATTTGCTCAGCCTTTTAAGGTTAAAACACTCTCCAAAGAATTTGTCTAGAGAATGATAGAGGTGTGGCCTAACACCGGCCAAACCGTGGTCTTCATCAGGATAGCTCTATAATGAACAAAAAAAAATCAGTTTTGAAAAAGCAATGGAAGAAGAAACTTACAATCTGCTTAAAGAGGATATCTTTACGTTCTAAGTTTTTGGCTAAGATCATTGCTTGTTGGTAATGAACATTATCATCTAGAGTGCCATGGACCAGAAGAAATTTCTTTCCTTTGAATTTCATGGCCAAACTACTTAAGCGGGAATTGGCATAACCTTGAGGGTTTTCGTCTGGAACTCCCATATATCGTTCCGTGTAAATTGAATCTAGTGTTAAATCAGAAGAAGATTTTAAGCATGAACAATTATAATTTAACATTTTATGTGATCTTACCATAATATGCCCAGTCAGTAACAGGAGCTATTGAAGCTGCACATTTGAATGTTCCTGACTGATCGTTAGCCAAAGCCATCGCAGCCGCATAACCACCATAACTCCATCCCCAGATTCCTGTTCGATTGGCATCAATATAAGGCAACTTTTGATGCAGTGATCTATATGCATAGTGATACAAATGATGGTCTTTTTTAATACTGATTTAATAATCAGCCCTATCACGAATTCCATCGTAATCGGAAACTTGTTACGAATCCAGAAAAAAATTATCACAGATTCCATCGTAGTGGAAAATCTCATACAAATTGTAATTACGAACGGATTCGGTGATAGTTTTTTTCGGGATTCGGAAAAGTTTCCGATTACGATGGAATTCATGATAGGGCTGAATATAAAGAATTAAAAATTACCTTGTAACTTCGATTTGATCAGTAATTTCAACGGTTCCCAACTTCAAATAAATTGAGTGTAGCAAATTATCACCTCTCAAGCCCGATCCTCGGCCATCAATCTTCGCATAGATCACCGATTGATTTGATGAAAGATAAGTCCCCCAATCCATGCTCCATTTGTCGATTACAGAGTATGAATCTGGCCCGCCATAGACATCAACAAGCATTGGATACTTTGTATTGCCACTGCGATCAACATTGGGAGGCAATTGCAGTAGAACTTTAGCTGTGAATCCATTAGCTATATTAATTGTGTGGATTTCGTGCTCCGGCATGGCAACAGTTGCCAATTCCTTCTTCAGATTCAAATTTAATTCCCAATCATACATTTTGTTGAGAATAACTTCACCTGTGACCACAAAAATCATATAGAATGTGGAACTAGTTGTGTTAGATATTGGTCTTACCATTAGTATATGACCATTCGAAAATAGCATGCGATGGGACACCTGGACCCAGAGAACTAATCACAACATAGTTAGCTTCACTGAATTCAGCTCCAAAGTAACTTTGTTGGACTCCTGTTTGAACAAAAAACAAAAATAATAAAAATTTCAACAAAACTCATGAAGTCTATTCTATGGAGTTTCTTACCATCAATAACAAGTTTACAGGTAAGGCATTGTGGCTTTTGGTCTTTTGCTGCTTTAATTGCATAAACATGCAAAGAATTTGAGGCATTTTCGGTGTTGGCCGTATAGAAGATAATATTTTTGTCTGCATCCCAATGGAGCACCGCTGTTACGACATACTTTCCGCTAGTAATAGGCAGCACAGCACCATTTTCATTCTTCGTCGATAAAAGACTTATGTGCCTGAAGTTACCATCTGATTCCTGTCGATGAGGCAGTAATAATGCAACTTCACTTCCATCCCTGTTTTTGAGAGGCTCCGTAAATAGATCGACCCAACCCGTCTTCGATTCTATACTAAACGGCTCGGTCCTGCGAAGGCCCTTGAAGACTTGAACATAAGCAGCATTTTGAATTCGATTCATCCATATTGAGAGAACATTTTGGTCGTTTAACCATGTTACCACAGTTAAAATGTGACTCTGAGTGTTTAGGGCACTTGAAACGGGTACACCCTCAAGAAAATCATTGGATTTGAGAGCCAATTGTAAGTCGGCGGTAAAGAGTTTAACAAAGGGATTAGGTGAGCCAGCCTTAGGATAAGCGACTGGCTTGTTCAAGGGATATTGGTATCGATAATCGCCTGCCTCACCATAATAAGGGAAATTGATGACTCGTGTTGGTGAATCATCGAATTGAATAAATGCAATTTTTGTACCATTTGGATTGAACCAAACGGCGGAATTTGTTCCGAAGACTTCTTCTTCATATACCCAATCCGGAATGCCATTTAGAATAGTTGGACTTGTATTGCTTGTTATTTGAATTTCATCACTGTCCAGGGCTGTTGGTTTGTAATAAAGATTTCTTTCGTAATTTATTATAAGGGCATTTCCAACGGGAGACCATTGCACTAGATAAAGATGTTCCTGATTGCCTTTGATTTTGAGTGGATGAACAACTCCAGTTTCAAGGTCAACTATATCATACTGCGCTTGAAAACTATGTCGGAAGATCTAAAAAATAATAAAAAAATGTAACCTTTTTTTAAAAAGCCCACAGTCTAACATTAGCTCACCTTGATATGATTTTTAGCCAAAAGAAGATAATTTCCATCGGCGGATTTTTCATAAACTAAATACTGTTGCTGTAATTAAATTTAATGAATTTCAAATAAATTTTATGACAAGATTAAAAAAAAATATGTACGTACCTTATCATCGTGCCATAATTGTGTTTGTTTTCCGTTGGCTACATTATATTCGTAAATGTGCTAAGATGAAATAGAAATGACGAAATTATTATTTTGCTTATAAAATAAAGAAAAAGGAAAATATTTATTCTTACATTTGTTTCCCTATAAATAATATTTGTTCCCGATGACCATGATCCATTGAATCTTCTCGCTTGCAATTTCCCCGTTAGAATATCTTCTAGCTGAATACCATTGCCGGTTTGTGCTGATGGCAAATCATTTTCTTCGCTGCTTTGTACTAATAAGACTACAGCTACAGTTATGAGGCCAATTAAGACGATAGCACCAATCACTCCCAATACTATACGAATATTTCGAATTCGTTTTTTGGAATAGATAAGGTCCTGAAATTGAGAATATTATTTTTAACAATAATAATAATAAAAAGAAATGTATTAATGTACAAATTGTTTTTGGAAATAGAAATGGTTATGTTGATTTTGATTTATTTTCAAATTGTCTATAAGAATTCGAATAGGCGGTGTGCAAAAGTTACAATGTATTGCTAATTTTACAAACCTCGACTTGCTAAACTTTGAGCGCAAATGTTGTTAGTCACAGAAGAAAATAGTGTTAAATACTTTAACCCTTTTATATGCGCTATTTTAAGAAAATTTTATGCTCTGCAATAAAGGTATGAAAAATCCAACCACTTTTTCATCTTATGTAATACTAATAAACTTCAAATTAATTAACATAAAATTTGAATTTAAGATAATATGGTAAATAATATCACTTTTATCAAAACATTGTATTGGACACTTTTAACTTATTATTTGTTTTTTGTTAAAAAGTCTTTATACATAATATATAAAGTAAATTTCATTTGAATATTGGACAAAGTTTCTAGGTATAGGTGTATGCTTTGGTTTATTGATAATTTTCAATTCTTGTTTCTAAATAATTCAAAGTTAAAAAAAAAAATGCATTAATCATTTCATTAATCTTAATTGACACCCAGTATAAGAGTTTCACGCTTCAAGGATGTCGTACTCCTTCAACAATTATTTTAAAAGGACTATCATGTTTTTGAAGGGACAGTCATAATAATCTCTCAGTTTGGTATAGATATATTTGAAATCATTTAGAAGCATCAATCACTCACTATTCACCATCATTAAATGATGGGCGTATTTAGGTAATTTCAAATAAGAATTTCTCTCGCCTTGTCAAGTCTCCATCACACCTTTATCACGAACAAAAAATCTTTACTTCGAGTTCGAGACGAGGCTGAACATCATAACAACGAATATATGTATGTCATCACTTCCGTCTATTGGCAAAGCTAATTACTTTATTACTCTGTTTTTACGGTTCATAAATCAAAAGCTTTACAACATCCCCCTTGAAAACCCCAGATACAATTCGAACCGGCATGCATAAAAGAGAGACAGAGACTGTATGTCTTCAAACTGTCAAACCCTCTTATTGAAATGTGAAACATAATATTTTTTTCAATCGATTCTTTTGAAACGCAATGCAAAAATATTCTTATTTAAATAAAAATGTTTCGCTGTATTTTATATTTCCAAGTTTAAAACGAAAATCAAATGTACATACAACTGGGTCGCATTGACTTGCTCTTATAGTTAAAGGTGTACAAAAATTTTGATCTAAAAAATTAATAAGTAATATTATTTTGACTTATAAAAGAGCTCATATGTTTGTTAAAATTTCTACCGACATCTGTGAAGCGACTATCGAGAAATACAAACATTGGAAACCCGTTATATGACAAATATTTTTAACAACATTTTATATGGAATTTGTTTTATGAGACTAATGGAATGCAAATTTAGGGCAATAATTAATTAAAACTCCATGTCCCCCGCCTACGCCGTCCAGAGGAGGGTCCTGGACCAGCGGAGCAGTATAATCCAGTACTTTTATAAACAAAACTGTTACAAATTGGGATTTCTTTAGTAACTTTTTTTTTGCCAAGTTTGAAGAAAATCGCTTTAACAGTTTATATTGTAGGTCAAAGTAGAAGCATACAGTAGACACATACAGAAAAACAAACAGAATTTAATTTTTTTTCGCATTCTCTATCATTATCGTAATTTTTGAAATAATTCTTATTTCCAGTTTGATTTTTTTATGAATCCAAAATATGCACTAATGCTTTAGTCACCCTTATACACAAGTAAAAAGATAATGATAATTTTTCGGTTATCTCTAAGAATGTCTATTAATTTTTCAAAGAAAAAATGACTCAATCGGCACGGCGGCGGCTTTGGATTTTTTCTACCACACAAAGGAACTAAGTACGTATAGGTCCTTTCCTGAAGGTGGTTATATCTTATGGGAAGCTCATCGGACGTGATGTCGCATAAATTTTCACCAACTGAAAAAAAACCTCTACATAAACTAACCTCGCAGTATCTAAGTGTCGCCCTTTCATGAAATATTCCAACGTCATAATTAGCATGCAAAGTAAAACAAGCCTCGTTCGCTAGCTCGTAACAAAATAAAGGATAATTAACACTTCCTTTTGCCTATTTCAGAGTATATGAATGCATATTATAATATCAAAATACATTTTGTGTCTTCAGGGCCGTAGGTACTAGAAAAAATTCATTTCAACTGATGCATCAGTCGATTTCTTAGCTTTCTGTAGCGCATCGGTTTGACCTTTACTAAAGGTGTTTTTTTTAAGATATACAACTTTAAACAGAAATGAAACATAATAATTACAAATAATTTTGGACATGTACAAAAACGGGCTGTGGATGGCTTGAAGAAAGCGTCATCTGGAATTAAAATTTTCGACCGCTATTCAACCAACTGGGGTTGTGGGGTAAGTTTATTTATGGTAAAATTGCGATTGGCGTCGGAATGAATTTGAATTTTAAAATCTTATTAGCAGTGTCCACGACATTTTCATAAGCGCGTATCGCGTCGACAGATTTTTGTAACGTGTTTGGAAATTGTGGGGCGTTGGGATACTTGTTTTAGTTTGTGTTTTTTTTAAGAACGGCCGTCTTATAGATAATCCGGCCCTGGGGGTATCTTCTTTGCAAATGCAATAGGTGGTTTTAAACCGTGAAATGCGTGCAACGAATTCTAAATGCCAGTTCGTCTTCAATTTTCTGTCTGTTTTCTATCTTTCATGATGTGTCGTCTTTTTCAGTAGTTTAAGCTGCAATATTCAAAACTTTTTGTCTCCTCAAAGTGCCACCCGCATTTGGTAAAAACGTGACCCGAATGGAATTTTATTTATATTGACAGATATGATGATGCAAGCGTCCATTGTAGGTGCAGCGTGTTTGGGTTGAACATAATTATTGCCGAATCATCACACGTCATACTTGCGTATGCTTTCATTTATAGAATCGGCAGACAGCAACAGAACGGCCAGCAGCGTCGCGGCGTGCAGCGGTTATGCATGTGAGAAGGAATTTGCATTCACAGACTTCGAACTATGTATTATAGATATAGATTCGCTTATGCTTTTCGGGACTTAAGTGATGTTCACATGAGTGGAAAATGGAAAATATAAAGATCTTTATAAAAGAGAATAGGTAGGTATTATATAAAACGGATGTGACTAAATACATACAAATTTAGACAAAACACAGTCCAGCAAATATTCGTCAATTGTTTGGGGTTTTCCATTGGCAAAATCAGATTTTAATGTAAGAATTTATTTTTTTCGAGGAATATTACTTGAAATTATTTTGTTTTTGTCAATGTATCGTGTAATCTCGTTTCTGTGTAAATGTTTGACACAAAATATTCATCCCTTAATCCACTTTTAGGGGAGAAATATGAACTTTATGAAGTTATTGATGCAATTGAAACTGCAATTAAGCAATTATTTCTCTCATATTTCGATCCCTATCATCGTTTTTCAAAACCTCGAGTTCAGTTTACATATGAATTTATAACTTTTTTTATACATATATAAGTACATACTACATAATATGCATAGTTGTATACCTTCAGTAAAAAACTGTATCTCCCTTTTTCTAGAATTGATTTGAATAGCAGATTGACAAATTGAATATCAAGATAAGATCCAACTGGATAATAGAATAGGCTTTACATTCATACTGTCTTAACATATTTTTTATATACATATACATATGTACAAAGCTATTACGCACATAAGATATTGCGTCTGGGAATCGAATCAAGACCCCAACGTTATCAACTGTTAACCAAAGGTATTATCTACTGATTTGACTTATCTGACCACGTGTGAAGTGCGGCCAGGTTCACATAAATGAATACATACATATATGTACATATACTAACATACAAATACCTACATTCTCATTTTAGATTCACAACGTCATTTCAACTGACATTTGCAATTTTATCGAGACTTGCTTTTATTATGAACACCTGAAATTGAAAATTCCATATATTCAATCTAATGCAACCAGTGCCTTAGTTGGTATTTGTCGTATCGTTTGAAAAATATGATCCGATCACCCTGCAACAACTATACCGCGCGTCGTTGAAAGGCATATTATAATGACATAATCGAATATTTTATTATTCTGACAGCAAACTATCCGCATAGCTGGTGATACATTTCAAATTTACAAAAGTATCTATTTTCAATTTATGGTTGATGATATTCGTATGCCTTCGATGATGGAGGCATGGCCAGTTGAAGATTATTATACTTACCATACCTTCTTCAGCTCTTGATCATAAGACGAAAAGTGACAGTCTGAAAAGAAAGTGACGGAAATGGAAGGCTTTGAATTGTTGTGTATGTCCATGAATGAATTGAATGGCACGTTTTGCTTCAATGCGTCCGTTCGTTCGCGTCTCGTCTCGTCGCGTCGCATTGGTATAGGCGAACGTCTTCGTCGTCATCCAACTGAGACGTACAATGGAGAAAGATACATATATATTTTTCGTGCTCTAAAGTCTGACTTCAATTGAAGACTTCTTCGTAGCTATTTCGAACTTTGTATTCTGTATGCGAGTTTCTCTTTCTTATTTCATTTTAGTTTTAACAAAAAAAAAAAAATTACAAAACGCAACTTAGGGCTAGCTCTGTTTTTCAGATTGGCAATAATTGTTTATACCCAATGATATCGGATAAGCTTGCCTATAGACTTCGAGATGGGCTTTACATAATTGGCAATAGCTTTTTTGGGTAACTGGGACATTTTCAATTGTTGACAATAAATTCACCAGAAAAGTGTGTCTAGTGCGCAATATCGTTTTCTAATGATTAATCGTTAAATTCGTGGTTTGAATTGCAAAAAAACAAATTTTCGTTGTTAGGTTAATAAATTAATTTGAAAGCAACGAAGATATGGATTTTATTTAATCCGCTTTAAAATCACAAGCATGTGATTTATAAAACGTTTTTAAACTGCACTCGTTTATTATATACCTAACCTTGAAGTGGTGAGGAATTTTAATGTGTCCTGCAGACAGAAAACTTAAACTTAATCTTATCGCTTGAATTTAATTTAAAAAAAAAAGACTTGTAGTAAATACAATAAAGAATTTATAAAGAAAAAAAGCTGAACATTTTATTTATAATTTACAGCTTAAATGAACTTAGAACTTGTTTTGATTATATTTGGTAAATGTTTGCACTATATAATCAGGCACTATATAATTCACGTCTAACGTATTAGAAACATTTACCTAATTCACCTTTATGATAAACGTACTGTACTGATAATCTTTAATCTATAAAAAAACACTTTTGACATAAATGTTGATATTGACGATTAAAATCAATATTGACCGTCCTTAAATTAGAAGTATAATATAGGTAACGCGATAGACTTTCGGTTTCGTCTCATTGAAACGATAACTTTTAAAGCACTGATTCATTGATTCTTTATAATTTTTCAAACGTGATGAAATATATGAATCGTATTAAAAATAAACACAACTTATGAACCTTTAATTGGTCTGTAGCTGTGAATACATACTTATAGTAATTTTGTTTTTGAAAACATGGATTTTTATTTAATTTTATTATTATTAAATGTTAAACGCATAAATCCTAATAATTATTGGGTGGTTCAATAGCTCGTATAGAACCAGGGCCTAGTGACTTACAACTCTCAACCACTGGCAAGAATTTCTGACGAATCCGAACGGCTAAGGTGAGAAGCACTTTTTCATGACAAGGGATACTCTTGGAGAATGACAATTCCTCGCAAGAGCAGGAACCCGTCAAAAACATTCCTGTTTTTAGGTGGCAATGTTGCATAGGCTGAGAAACGAACGCAAGACTTCGGCTTAACAGTCTTACGCACTAAATATTATACCCACGACGCGCATACTACATGAATAAATCCTACTCATTTTTTTTCAGGGAGCGTTAAGCTGCTCAGTACTCATGCTACATAAAAAGTTTTAGTGTTAGAAAGAAAAGTGATGAGTTTGTCGAAGGAAATCCTTAAAAGTACTTAATAGGCATAGTGTATTTTAATAAGCTAAAGAATTTGAACTTAAATTTCATTCCCATTTTCAAAAAAGAACATTGTAATTACATATGTACATACATAGTTAGAATTTTGTTTGTCAGAAAATTAGGAATTTATGGCTATTGAAAACCAATAAATTATTTAATTCAAATGAGGAAAGGAATAGATTTATTTTATTATTTTAAAGCAATTTATATTCCATTACGTTGCGTTGATTTTCTGCCTGTTTTCCGAAGAGTATTAGTGAAGCTAAAATTGTCTTTTCTATACATAAACAATACCATTTTTAAACAGCAAATTAACATAAAATTATATGCACGACTATGTCGTATGAACTTGTGCTATAAATTATAAAATGAAGATGTGTGGAAATATAATGATTTATTTATATCATGGTGACATAACTAAGGAGAATATAAGGAAAATATCGAAAGTATACCTAAGTTAAAAAATTATATTTTTCTTTTTGTTTTTTTTTTTTTTAAATCTTGTTTCCGAAAATAATTTTGTTACAGAGAATTAAGTTTTTATAAAATCTTCAAAAAATTGAAAAGCTTATATCTTGAGTTTTATTAATCGTTTTATTAATATTACTGATAAAATATTTTATATTAAAACAAATTATGAGGTACTCTTTCTTATCAGATTTAAAAAAAAAGTTTGATTATTTTTCCGTAAGGAATCATATAAAAGTTCCCTATACCAAATTTTAAATCTTTCAATCCATTGATGATTTTGGTCTATATTTTAAAAATGGATATAAAATCCATATAAAGGTATTACGGCAATCAATTCCTATAGAACTTGGCCATATCTAATCGTGGTGTTTTATTAAAAATTCGTAGTTTTTTTTACACAAAACCAATACTTGCCCTATAGAGCAAGTAAAAATCAATAGAAGTGAAAAATTCCCTGACGCACTTATCGTTATTACTTAAGGGAGTTTCATTCGTTTAACAAAAAAATATATACCATAACGTATGTATATGTATATTTAATATAATCGCTACAAAAGGAAACCATCAAAATTGAACAAATGAAATTTTTGAATTTACAACGCATTTTTGTGAAGAAAAAAATCTTTTCGCTAGAAATTCACAGTATTGTGTTTAGTTCAATATTTGGAGCTCTTTGTGTGATTGCGATATTTCAACAGATAAATAGAAACTGAAAGTTTTATTTAACTTTATTTTTTTTTTCTTATAGATCGGCGTTAAATTCAAGTGAATCAAATTTAAGAATGGGGGGGTTAGGATTAGTCTATATTGAAAATCCACTACGGAAATAAAATTGATTGGATTTAAGCAGAGGGCATATCACATATGACGTGGATAATGAAATCCGGGCCAGAGTGTTTTTTTTTTTTATTTGATGAAAACAAATGTAATTCGGATAATACAGGTAGATCTAATAATTATGTCCATGATTGAAGAAAGAAAACACAATTTTTGGAGTATCAGCATATGTATATAAGGTATAATAATCTTGGGTGCGGAACTATTAATCTGGATATTTCTACATTAAAACTCCTACAAAAAGATATTCGAATGCGCAATGTCTTTGAAGTAATATATTAGACATTCTAACAAGCTAAATGCATCAATTTCGAACGAAAATTTTATAAGAAGTTGGATAACTAATCAAAATGTATATATACATACATTACATAGGTATGCTCGCTGTCCCAAATAGCAATACCTAAATCCTTTTCTAGTTTATTCATAAACGTCAAAGTCATCTTTGTGGCAATATTTTTTCATATATATTTTTAAAAGCAAATACATACTATAGAATTGTGTGCGATGTTTTAATAAATAACAAGATCAGTTTTAAAAAAATAACACTTTAAATAAATTGAGCAAAAAGTGATTTACAGATAAAAAAAGCTTTACAATTTTTTTTATTTTTCAGCTGCCAAAAAATGATTTCTGTCACTTCTAACGTTGACATATTCGTTAATTTTCCTATTGGCCATTGCACTCATCGATACTACGATTTGGGATTTTGGAGGAAAGGACAATAATATAACATCCCTTTAAATAAACATTAATTGATATTTTATTAAATTACATACATACATACATATGTAGATACATTGTACATACATATGTATGTACATATGTATTTAAAACAATTTAATAATTCTCTAATAAATAACCTAATTTTCTGCATTATTCATTTTATTCAATTAATAATTCACTTAATAAATAACGTAACAGTAGTTTCTGCATTATTCATTTTATGCAATTTATTATTTAATATATATCTTTCTATTGTGAAATAAGATATAAAAACTGCTTAGTAAATTTATCAAATCGCTTAATACTCTGATTGTAAGAAATTTGCTTGGTACTCTTAAATAATTTAAGCAACAGTTAAAAAAAATGACAATGAATACGACAGCGTCATTTCTTAAAGCTTTAATTGATTTTAATACGAATAGAATTCATTGCATTGAAAATCCTCTTTTATCAATTTGGCTTAGAATTTGCAAAAGAAAAGTTTCTCGATTCTATGATTGAGTTAACGGAAACAATTAAATATATTCAGTTCATTTGCTTAGGTATTTGTAAACTTTATTTTGATATCAAAGATAAATCTGAAATTTTTATATTTTTATATATTTACATACATACATTTACATAGTTTAAAATACGAAGGAGGGTTTGGGAAACCAAACCATAATATGAGGACAAGGGTTTATACACAATATGTATGTACCTACATATTATAATCATCGTGATTTCGAATTTCGACATCATGTATATGTATGTGTTTATTTCTTAGTTTGTGGTATAAGTGCGGTGTTAAAAATAGTGAATTTTTTCATTTTTGTGCCATTTCATATAATAGACATTATGATGCTTTCTTTCATTTTACGAAGTCTTAAAATCTAAATCTTGATGATACGATCAAAAATGCTTGAGATTTAAGGTTTATAAGCGGATTCAATAAGAGATTTTTAGCAAACTAAGAAATCAAATAAAAAATGGGCCAGTATATTTTCTTAAGCTTATAACTTGAGTTCTTTAGACTTCAAATGTCCCGTTTCGTGGTCAGCCATATGTGAAAACATTTTAGGAAAGAAAGATTATCGAAATTATTATGTAATAATTCAAATACCTAACATTATAAGAAATCTGTATGAGAAATTAAAGAAGAATAGATAATCGGAACTTTTTTTATTTTTCCATCATTTAACCTATATCTATTAATTTTTTTAACAAGCTATCACGGGCAAACCCTTTCATTATCCATTATAATTTATTGTTTAATATAATTCCACAAAACTGTCAAATGGCTATCTGACAGAAAATTCCAACCAAAATAAAATGGCATCGTATCTTCTCAACCGCTGAAAAAACACCCTGTGTTTGTTTGCAAAAACTCAATTTAATACGAAACGGAAACTGACAAACACTGAAAATGACCACATCTGCTCTCAAACAATGAAAACATCCCATCCCTTCATCATACCAAAAAACATCATCATTGAATTTTCCTCATCTTCTTCGTTCTTTTTAATAAATTTTTTTTTTTGTATCTATCCATCCATACATATATAGATATTAGATAGATAGATTTATATTTGTTATTGACCAAGAAAACTTCAATATTAACATCAAAATCCTCAATCAAATAGCTTTTCATTTTCAATTTTCGAAAGTAGAGTCCTTCAAAGAGCAAAAGTAGACAGCCGAACACTGCCGTCATATCGCCCCAAAGGCAAGAGCGAACAAACAAATAAAATGACATGAATTGACTCCATCACAGTATGGTCCTTCTATACCTATTCCAATATATTCCTACCTTCAGAAAGCTGCAACAAACAAAAAAAAAGAACACAAAATCCCATGCAACTGCCGGAAGCAGCATGCCAGTGTCAGTATCCGTTTCCTCTTTTTTTCACTTACAACATCCTAGACAATTCTATATAAATATTTCCAGTGGTCCCTCTGTCTGCATTCAATTTATCAAATCCTTAAATTAACATTTGTGTTTACGCCGCACGTCTGCCGTCTCGCATCACCTTAGTGTTTGTATATATATCTATCTATTTATCTATCTATCTATTCTGTGCATATAATGCATGAAAAACAAAATAAAACTGTTATGACTTTAACAAACCTAACCTCAATTCTCAATGGCGCCCAACGATGGAGAAACAAACACATAGTAGTTGTAGTATAGTAGGTAAGTTAGGTGGGTAGGTAGGTAGGTACATAACGGTAGTAGTTCGCTCATGAACTTTACTGCAGTAGAGAGTTATGAAAATGAAATTTCCACTTTCGTTCGTTGGTTTGGTTGTATTTTGTATTCTTTTACTTTGATTGAAGGCCACATGGGAAAATGTGGTGAAGTTCAGTTATTTTTCTTTTTTATGTAATGTTTTTTTTTTTCCGTCGATACTCGAAACAGTGTTGTGGTTTTTCATACCAGGTTGGCAATAAGGTATGTTTTGCTTTTCTTTACATGTTGTAACGAAGAGATCTTATATTGCTCGTACAATTCATGTTTATATTTATGAATAACAAATCAAAAATAATGTGAATTGGTACTTTAAAAAATAAAATAGAAATTAAATGCTATTCTTTGGTAAGCGCCTAATAGACTCATTGTATGTAAAAAAAATTGTCAAATTATTAAAAAATTCTTTATTTATTATTTGGTTAAGTGTCAAAAAATAAAATTACAAAATATTAAACCGCTAAGTGCCGCTGTAGTCTAGTTACTAACAAATTCTCTACTTATGGAGCAAAATGGCACTATTCACAAAATCACTAGATAGTTGAAATTCTCTAATTATGTTCTTTTTAATTTAAAGCACAAAGTGGGAATTTTTTGGATATCTACCTACTGCCACGCCCATTTTGTATGAACTTGCCACGACGACCATTGATTTTTTAGTTCTTTTTTGTGGTCCATTTGTTGATCTGTCAACGCACAATTTTGATTTGATTTTAATTAAACTCCAAAGTTAATTTAAAACTGTTAATTCACAGTTTCATTTCACAATCATCGTTGGTACATTTGTTATCTACGCGTTTGAAGCCGGGGTGGGACAAATAGAAATTAAAAAAAAAACATAAAGGGTGTTCACATTCCCTTATAGCAAAACAATTTAGAATTTCATAAATTTTTTTTGCAACTTTTCCAACATTTTTATTTAAATACGTGATTTGACCAAATTCTACTTTATATTATAATATGTTGATGGATGAAATCTTAAGCATGGATTCAGATGACAGCGCGCTACCAAGTATAGGGTATAGGGTATATTAACATACATAAGTTTAAAATAAGCCTGTTTCGATTAAATTTTTAAATTAAAATATCTCGAAAATGCACAATTCAGAGGTCGGATTCGAATTGAAGACATCAACAATGTTCAAAAAAGTAAAATATTATTTTGTTTGTTTTTCCTTGATGCACTCATATTCATATTCTTAATGCACAAATTTTATAGCAAATGTCAAGATTGCTTGAACCTCTTTAAGTTCAATATAAGTACTCTTCAATAAAACTTAACCACACGTGATTGTGCTTTCAGTTTTCAATCCACCCGACAAAAATCTCTAAAAAAAAAAAAAAACAAATCACATATAAATAGGGCATCGTATGCATTTTATATTTGCTAAGCAACCTGCAGTATTTCCTTTGTACTTTTACTATTTGTTTTTATTTTTCCTATTCAGCTCACCTGTTATCCATGGTGTCAGTGTCGATTCTTTAGTGTGTCAACAAACCTCCACTATTTCAGGTGTAATTAAACAAATTGGAATAAGGACAGTCAATGATTTTCTATTTACCATTATACCTATCAGAGTACATAACATATAGAGGTACAAGGATGCTCTCAATGTACGATTATATAGAGTCGCCTTAATTAACCCGTTTCCTTTGGCTGTTGTGTGATTTTAAGTTATCTGCTTATACATATATAAGTATATTGGAATGCCTTAGGACTGCGGATGTAATTTTTCTTTTCCATTTGGGAATTTTTATTTCATCCGTTTCCAAGGAAGAAATAATATAAAAAAACAGACGAACAAAAAATGAAAAGGATTTCCGTGCATTTGAAAATGCAAAGAACCAGAGAATACCAATGATATGCGGGGAATTGTGTGGGGGTTAGGTATAGTGTAGAACACACATTCACATCTTATATGAAAGATTAAATGAGGGACCATAATATTTTGTTTGCTAACTGACGACGCCCACCGGATATGTGAGGCAAAGCATGTAAGGTGAGCCATTGAAATATTCACACCGGATTCACAAGAAGGGGGGGCAGCACGCCCATTAGTGCTTGCTTTTCTTCCTTTTTTCTGTCCATTTCCTTGTGAAATCCTTGATGCTTTTCATCAAGGATTGTGTGGGATAAAACAAACGAAATTGAGAAAATGAAAAAAAAAATAACTCAAAACAAATGGATACAATTAACTGGAAACTTTAAAAATACATAATAATGTTCTTGTATATAGCTTCAATTTCAAACATCCTTGTCTTACTTACAGGGTGACCTGATTTAACATGTTTGGGGTAAACTTATAACCCTAACACACTACACACCTACCTTTTCGTAGGACTGTTCGTATACTAGTTCACAAGGACAATTTGGTAGGTGATGACGAGTTGTAGTGGTGGCGGGTGGATTCCAATAGATATCATGAATGTCGCCCCTTCCGTATGGGTTCCAGCATATGTTACGCTTGTGCATTGGTGGCCCATAAACCTGAGGGAAAGAATTATAATAGGAATTCCGTGTTTTTTGGTCTTCTTTTGCTAAGTTGTTATAGGAATAAAATACTTGTATTTTACTTCGCTTTTTATTTTGCTACTTAAAGGAATATAAAACTGGAACTGAACGCAAAGAGCTGAAAGCAGGTGTGAATGAGGAACAAGCATTTTTTTTATTGAAGAAAAACACAAATTAAAACAGTATTAAACAAATGGGGAATGAATAATTGTTCTAGGAAATTATAAAAATTTGAAGAAAAAATCATGCCTAAGAATGCAAATAATTAAAAAGAAACTTAAAAGCTTCAAAAAGAAGGTAAGCCTAAAATTATTCAAAAATTTGAAAAAAAAATAAAAATATTCTTAACCTGTCTTATACCACACTTGGAATATAATAGAGGCAAGTGGAAACTAGGAAAATTGCTTCGTCTTACCTACTTTACGACAGAAGGAGTTTTCTGAAAATTTCCTGCAGCCTACATGTGTTTTAACCTTAATTGCCATAACCGCATGCATGCATTCTTGTTATTGTTGAAGTTTTTTGTTTATTGTGTGTTTGGTTTTATTTTGATGAGTTTTAAAAACCAAAGAGGTTTCTCAAATTCAAATCTGGGAAAGGTTAGTGTAATCAAGCCTAATTGAGGACTTCCAGTGTTCTTTTAACTAAACCTACATATGTTGAAGTTTGGTATACATATTTACACTGATGATAAGAAAGTGTTTGGATTTTTTAAGACAATTATTAATGTAACTTATAAGAATTTACAGAAATATGGTTATATTGAATTTTATAATAGAACTTCAAAAAACTTCAAGGAACTTCTTTTACAAAAAACGATGAAATTGGTACAAACTAAGTTTAATGAATAATACTTTTTATAAATTTAAAGGCGCTCGTTATTTAGAAAATTCATAAGACATACAAAATTTAATTGTATTTAAAATTAAATGTAAATCCATCATTAATCCCCTCCCCTCCCCTCAAAATATTTTATAGATATTTGTATGTTTTTTTTTTTTGATTTTGCATTCACGTATAAGAAATTCATTGTTTTTGCGAATTTTCCATTTGAACATTTTTAAGCAGAATCAACTGAATTCCTTCAAATTTAATTGAGATCATTTAGAAGGAAACTAATAATAAACATCCCTATTAAAAAACTAAAATCAAATATAAGTTATGTCTTTACCAGTGAAGTAAGCCCCGAAACCAAAAGGTTAATTCATGTTAATTAAATAATTCACCCAAGTATAGGTAGATTCACGAGTAATTAAGTAAAAAAAATTACTTAAAATATTTTTGGCAACGACTAGAGATACCACAAAAAAAAAAAAAAAAACGATAGTGACACATACATAGGCTCAAATGAGAAAATCTGTCTGTAAAAGTTCACACTTTGTGAGGAAGTGTATTTGTGCAGACTAAATAATACTTTTTGGCGACGGAGTTCTTGTTAAATGTGTAAGATTTTCGTTAAAATTTGCTAAAAAAACGTGAATTAGCAGTTAATTGTTTATTAATAAGTTAATTTATTTTTTGAATTAATTTTTAATCCACGTTGAAGTTAAAAATATTTATTCTTTCTGAGATTTTATCAAAAACAAAAATAATTATTTAAACAACCAAATGCTGAATACTTTTAATGTTTGGAATTAAATAATATACCTATTTCATATTTTATGCGTTAAATTAAAAAAATTAAATGAACTCATTTATCGGCAATATCATGCTTTAAAGTTCACTTAATTTGAGGAAATTAAATCTACTAAATAAGTCCGTACCAAAATTTTGTTTGCTCCGATTGTCCAGCAACACGGAGTAACTAGAGTTGCTTGACCCCGCCCACTTCGAAGTAACTTTTGAGAAGTTACATGTGTATATATATTGTATATCTTACAAATATATTATTGACCCTTTTCTTCTGTTTGTAATATTTTTAATGTATGAGCATTTAATCCAAAATCTTCTTCAAAATATCCATTTCTCATATAATCCATAAAATATCTCCTTCGAATTCGTATGCGGATATTTTTTTAGTGAAAAGCAAACTAATAACATTCCAATTAAACCCACTTCTACAACTGACTCCTGTTAGTCTGACCACATTTAAAACCATTGTCATCAATTCTACCTTAAATCAACTATGTACTCTCCAATTTCGAAACCCAGACGTCTCCTTATTTTTTTAATCAACCTAATTCTCCGATCAAACCACTGACTATAATGTAACTCTGAAAATCATATCTTTTCCCATCAACTTCTGCAGTTTTGAGTTTTTTTTTGTGTGTTCATGTTAGCCGTTTGCGTTCCATACGAAAGAACAATTGCAATCACAACAAAAAAGTGACATTATTCCCCACCACTCTATGGAATTTGGTGCTAAGCCAAGTTAACCAAAAGACTTTACTCCTCTTTCTATTCCCACACACAAAAATAACGTCAAAAGCTGAGTGTTGAAAAATAAAAAAAATTAAAAAAAAACTCAAGAGAAAAATCACACAGACAGATTGCCACATTGTCGACACCCCTTTCCTGCCCAGACTACTGGTATACGAAGACATCGACCGACCGACACGATGCCTTTATTGTGATCCTGATGTCTGCCCTTACACACTACTACTCCCTTTGAGGGGGAGGTGGGGTGGTGTTCTTGGTAAGGGAGTACATACTAACCCTCTTTTCCGAGGTAAATAAGACACTCTTTGTCGCCCTGCCCCAACAACAGCCAAACGAGAACACAGAAAAAAAAAAAATAAAACATCCTGTCCCTGTGAGAGAAAAATAGAGAGATTAATTCTCATTGCAATTTTAGTCCTCCTCGTCGTCCTCGTCATTTATGACCGGAATTCCGGATGCAAACTGATTGGAAGACACAAAACGAACACTCACCGAAGAGCCTTCACTACATAGTTCATACATATACAAACAAATTGGAGGTATCAACATTTTTTTTCTGGCATCCTCTAATCCTTATACTCGTATTCTCTGTAAATTTTCAATTTTTGATCGGAAGCATCTAAATGGAACTAGGTAGGTAGGTAGTTAATGGAAGAGAAGCTTTACCAGATTGAATCCAATCAGTCCTCTTACAAAACAAATAGACAAATCTATCTCTATCACTCCTGCTGATGATGAAATTAATTGACTAAGAGGATATACAAAGGCACTTTCACTCACTCAGTCAATCAGTATATATACTTAGAAAAGAAGTTTTGGAAATCTACACATTCCAAAGGCAAAGTATTCAATTAATTTGAACTACAAAATAAAATTTTTGAAAAAAAAGCTAAAACTTGCAAAACAATTATCCTACAAGATGCAAGAACAATTTTATTAGAAATGTACAAGGCTATAATGGGGTGTGGGTGGTTTTACTTTTTTAAGGGAGAGGGGGTTATACTATATGCACATTTATATAACTTACCTGGTCGCTTCGGCCCATTTCGGCCGTTGTTGTTTCGTTCCTCGACATTCTTCCTCTCTCTCGTTCGAGTCTCTGTTAGTTAGGGCTGTAATGTTGATTGTACATACGCAATGCTGATGTCTGGGCGTTTTGTTCTATTTCATTGAACGTATACGATACGTTAGTTGTTGCTGGTTGATTAATTTGTGGTTCGCGGTGGAAGGTATTTAACATTTGTTGTTGATTCAAACTATTGTTTAAATTTGCAAAAGCATAATTA
Organism: Epistrophe eligans; assembly: GCA_951394125.1. Classification (NCBI taxonomy): domain Eukaryota; kingdom Metazoa; phylum Arthropoda; class Insecta; order Diptera; family Syrphidae; genus Epistrophe; species Epistrophe eligans. The sequence goes on from OX596031.1 coordinate 2,326,561, forward strand.
GAATTATGTTTTCTGTGGTATTTGAATTAGGTTAAAATAAATTGTCCAAAATTTGTGGTTTTAATAATCAAAAGGGAAATGTGTTTTTTTTTTGTTATGCTACGTTAACTAAATAATGTTATTTGATTTAACGCACTGACCTATAGTTAATTTCCTCGATCGAAATATTCACATACATTGGCAAATCGATCACCGACACATTAATATGGCTGTGATTTTGATGCAAATGTTGCCTGATTTAGGGCGAATGTGTGCAAATTAAAATCCAATTTATTGAAACCACAGCCTTATTATTGTAAAAAACAAAACAGAAATAACGAAAGGGAGCAAAACTTAACATAACAAGAATTGGGTGACGCAATAGCACGTGGAGAACCTGGGCAACCAACAACATGTTGCTTGATATTTGTTTAACTGTTATTTTCTTAGCTATGTATGTATATGCTTTCAATTTTAAAATATCTGTGTGATTAAAAAAAAATTGTTGAATGTTGGAAATTTCATGGCAATTATTTTCTATTTATTTTTTCAAACCAACAGCCTTCCACTTTTACTTATGACAAGTGTAAAATTTTGTTATATAATTATTGCTGAGGTCTCACCCCAAATCAATAGGTATACAGCGCTTTGGGAAATCAAATATGTAATGTATGTAGGTATCTATCAATAAATTAAACAACATTGTGAAATTTAAAACTATAGGTACTGTCTATTGCTTCTGGTTTCGAACAAAATTAACTGATTGACAATTTTTTCTTTCGTTAAATTGCTCACAGGGAAAGCACTGTTTTTTTTAGAAAATAAAAATTAAAAAAAAATTATTAACGCCGCACCGTTGAAGATATAAAAAAAATGAATTTCATCGATACGTACGTCCATTTAAAAAATACAGTTATAGTTAACACAGGTAAACCAATTTGCTTTAAATTTTATACGAACCATTTAGAGGAAAATTAAAAATAAACACCCCTATTAATAAACACAAATCAAACCTGAACTATTTTTAACGAGTAAATGAAGTGCGAAATTTTATCAATAAAACAAATAAAAAGTTAATTCATGTAAATTAAATAATTCACCAAAGTAGGTAGATTAACGAGTAATTAAGTTAAAAATATTTTTGAAAATTACTAGAAATAAAACAAAACAAATGCTGAATAGGGCAAGTATTGCTATCGTGTAAAAAACATCGAGGTTGTAATCAAAATTAGCACTACTATGATGTGAAAGTCCGATCCAGTCGTGCATTATTCAACAATTGACTATCTCCTAATGTAACACTGTACATTTTTATGAAGGAAAGCTTAATAAATGGGTGTTTTTATTTAAGGGAATAAATAAATTCTGAGTTAATTTTATTTATTCCCCAAACTAAACTCACACAAAAATTTAAATTATGCTCATTTTCCAAACGTCAGTCTTACTCAACACCTTATAATTTGGTGGAAATCATTTTGTTTTATCTTTCACCATAAATTTTTGTTTTTATTCATTTTCTTGCGTTTATTTTTCTGTTCCATTTTTTTGTGTACAATACTCATAATTAATTTAAATCACTCAGTTGCTAATGCAATAATGTTTGGATTTTTTCAGTTTTATAACAATATACTTTTTAATTATAATTTAATAAAATAAAATTTCGCTTTAGTCAAATCACCGATTTCGTAAAACTACACGTTTTGAAAACTTTACCAATAAACCCACTAAATTTTAGTCAGTAATTATTAAATAATAAATTTCTATCGTTAATTGTAGTTGTTTCAATATATTGCTCTATTTTAAATATTTTATATTAAACCTTCAAAAAGTAAGAACTTTTACATCTCACTACTTTTTACGGCTGACAGTTGTTGTATAAAAGTTTTTAAATTTATATTTTTGGTCTGCTTTTATTTTACCAAAGCGTTCCCATTCTTTTCAATGATTGGAAGGAATTTGTGTATCATTTAAATAGATTTTAATATTTCTTCAATGTTTTATATGGACTTAATCTTTGCACAAAAAATAAACAAACAAGCCTTCTATTTGTGATAATAAATAACATTTCATTTCGGATTAAATATCTTTCGTAAATATAAACGTTTATCAAAACTTAAGGAGGACACGATTCAATTTTATTTAAAACTTCAATTCATTCAGTCTTTAAAAGTAATTTTGCAAACTTCACATAATGTATCTTAAAAAAAACATTAAATAACATTTAAGATCTTTCTACTACATAAACACGTTTAAATAAATATTCATCATCTCATCTACGTCAGTTGTATATATCTTTGACATATTATACATATATTGAGAAACTGTCAAACCGAAAAGAAAAGACACAGTGTTATATAAAAATCTGTATGGAAACGCATTACATCCACATGAAATGTCAAAGTAAAGCCCATCTCTTTTGCGTCTTCGTGGTTGTCGTTGTCGTTTTCTTCGTCGTCGTCGTAAATCTCGCACTAATCTGCATCGTTAAATCCATTTTATTATCTTCAGGTGAAGTCTACTGGAAATGCAAATTTTTTAAATCTGGTTTAAAAAGTTTTCCCTACATATAATATACCTAAAGGTGTAAGTTCACTAAATATACATACATACATATGTACCTAAGCTACCATTCTACACACACCAAGGCATCAAGTGGGAAAAAAAACATTCATATATAACACGAGCAGGAACACCTTCACCTCTTCCGCATTCGGCGCTCAGCGGCAATCAATAAACATCACCCTTGAGTGGAATAGCATCTCATAAACAGAGATACATATATTCAACCCACAAATGGGACAAGTTCATCGTTCATCTACCCAATATTAAACCTCAATCGTGTCCAAGGAAAGTCTTTCAAATTCACATGAAAATATCATTTTCTTTTTTTAAAGCTCTTTCCCGACATTGGTTATGGATGAGAAATAATATAAGCGAACAAAAAAAAACAACAAGGTAAGAAGTCTTCTTCACTTCAACTTGTGCTATTGCCTGCTTTATATAGAAATTGCTTGCCTCTTCCACACTCGGAATAACCGAAGCCAACCCAACCCAACCCTACCCGACCCGCAGGACCCATCAGGAGAAGCACATACAAAGAGGCTCCGTTCGGTTCGGTTTGGTTTGGTTTGGCTCAATGAGATAGCTTAAATGGAAAAGAGATGGTATCGGATGTGTTCAGCTATGTGTGTTCGAGAGTCTCTACCCCACAAAGTATAAAGTCGCAGCAATTATTTTGAGGTCTGTGTACATTTTTATCTAATGTCATGATGCGATGGTAAAATGAAAAACCCGAAGAGGAAAATAAAATGAAGAAAAAAAAAGAAAAACTTGAACGAAATAAAAAAAATTAAATAGAAAACGTTCAAGGTAATTGCCTCATCTCATTTCTTTGGATTTTCTATATCATCTCTCCCTCAACCTACTCACGACTTTTCTATGTCATCCTGCCTGGCTTTGAAAGCAACTGGGCCCCTAGGATATGACCAACCATAACACGGCCAATGATAGTTATTGATGTTTTTTTTTTCTCTTTGGCATTAGGAGACAGTGGGTTTTGCTTCTCTCCACTGCATACATAAGTGTTAAGTCCTGTTAAGCCCCCACAAGGGCAATTAGATAATCCTTTTGGTGACATGGCTATAAGTTTGTTGCTTACTTGCCCAGCCTATAGAGGTGAGGATAAGAAGGATATTTGATATTAATAAGTGGATTTATGGATGAAATTTAAGAATTTCAAAAAATTCACCCATTTTCTTAGGCACTCAAAAATGTAGAACCATAACCATCACCATCAGAGTCAGAAGTAACTCCTTCCTGATGATGATATAGTGATGATTATGATATAGACGAAGATATCTTATGTTTTTGGATTGTTTGGTGCTTACTTTTCTTTTCTTTTTTTTTATTGCTTTGCTTTTCAGCTTCACTAATTTAATGGTTTTATGATAATAACCTGACCATGGCATCCGAAGCAAAAGTTCGAGGTTAGAGGCAAAATTCCTTCGTATTTTTGATTCAATTAGAAAATTTCTGTTGAGTGGGCGAGTATTTTTGATTCGCAAATTGGGTTGTATCAAAATTCATTAAGGAAATTTATCATTTGAAGGATGAAAATTAAGATAATTAGATCTATAAGAACGAAGGATTACGTAATTAATATGTATTCTGCTCGATAGAGCATTTTAAAATTCACAACTACCGCACTTTTGGTGATGGTGGTTAGGTTTCTTCTTTTTTTTTGTATATATTTTGTTAAAATCCAAGCAAACCAGGCATAGTGGAATTAATTCGTAATTAATTTTCATTAAAATAAAATACAAAGTCGACAATTTCCTCACAATATTTGTTTTTTTTTTTATTTGAGATGTTGTCAAGCTTAATTGCTTACGCAGCCATAAAATGAAGGATTATTTTTCAAATCTATGGTGGCCTGGCCAGAAGAGAAAACACTTCATTTAAAGGTGCTTAGAGTTAATTCAGAACATTTAATCATAAAGGATTAAAAATCCTCTAAGAAAAAAAGTACATCAGGTTGCTAGCCTTTTTATATTGATTGAAATAGAAGGAAGAAAAGGGATTAACCCTTATTATTAGGGATAAATGACTATTCCAAGAATTCCAGATGATTGTTAATATCAGAAGGGATTTAGCAGAAATAGGTTTTTCTTGTTTGGATAGAACAATGACTAATGAGAAACTTAGTTAAGGAAGATTTTGAAAATTATTCGTGTGTGATACGTAACTAACTATTTAACTAGGATATAAAAAAACATATTAGAAGTTTAAGAATTAAAAAGTGAAAAAGCGTTAAAAAAAATTCAAAAGTAGCTACCAATACAATTTTTGATACAATACAATAAAATACAATATTTTGTTTGATTTTTTTTAAATTATTTTTAAAATTTTAAAATGTAATAGTTTTTGAAATATTTGGAAACAACCAATTGCAAATTAATACAAAAAATCTGTTAAATCACCAAAAAGTAAATAAAGGAATTTTCCAAAAAAACATCATAATCATATTTCCGTTATGCGATTTCTTTCTTGAGTTTTTCTACAGTCACTTGAATTATTACAAGTACAAAGGTTAACTAAAATCGTAACAGTCGTTTTCCAGAAAATTTGAAGAAATCGAAATGTATGACAGCAACACGTTTTATAAGGTAGCTAAAACAATAATAAGAAGAAGAATCCCTTTAGAGATAATGTTAAGTATTAAATATGATGCATGTCGGTCCTTCCGTTTAGGATCTAGCTGTAATTAAAGTAGCTCAAATAGTTGAAACATTTATCAAAATCAAATCAATATTTTAACTTCTTCAAGGTCAGTTCTTAAAAAGAAAATACTAAAAAAAACCTGTGAACAATAAAAAAACAATAGCCCTTTTTTCTGAAGAAGTGAATAGCCAGCTCAGCTAAATTTTAACATGCAAACAATACCAAAAATATGATTATAAATATTTTGTTATTGTTTGTTCACAAAACAAAAAATGATTTGTGATTGCTTGTGTGAAAAAATTTTGCAATACATACACTTTCACCAAAACACGGTTCATAACAAAGTACATATTCTAACATCACTTTTATTTGTTATAGTTTGAGTTTCACTTTTTCATAAGTACACGTCTTATATAACAGCACAGTTTTCAGTTAAATTCCTCATAGATCCCTTTCATAAAAATAATAACAAATCACCGATATAGGCCAACCTACCACTACATTGTTTGTTGTTTCTCTTGTTAAACCTATATTGCAAAAATCAATTTTATCAAATTGACAAATCAGAAAACAATAAAGTGAACAATTACTTTCAAATCATCATCATCATCATCACTCCATCATCGGTAAAGTATCATAATACATTAGAGCGAAACATCAGCCAAAACAATTGCTCTTGTAAGAGTGTAAACTTTATAATAATTTTCAATTTTGTTTCACTTTACAGTCTCAGGCAATAAATCGCCATAGCTATCAAATTAAATTGTTGCTGCAAATAAACGAATAAGAACAAAATAACAGCAACAAAGAGAAAAAATGAAAAAGAAAAAGACTTAAGATCTCGTTCAACGGCTGACAACAACAAAAAATGGATGCTATACGACACAGTGTAGTATTTTCCAGTTATGACAACTTGATGATGTATTATCAAACAATTACTAAAAATTTTATTCAAAATCCTGTTTGAGTGCCAGAAAATAAGGACACACAATAAAAATTACAAAAAAAATCAAAATAAAATAAAAAGAAAGACGAACCAACCAACCGCCAGCCAAACCGTGTAGAACCATTGCAACTGTTTTACTTTTTCATCTATCTGGCTGACAAATTGGCACGGAACCAAATTTTCATTCGTTTATTTGCCTGCCGCTCGGTACATATCGCTGCATGGATGGTTCTTTTTCTGTACCAAATCCTCTTTGCCCTGCCTGCCATCCTCCCCGTCCTTAATATGTGAATATGAGAACGAGCGACACGCTGGAGGTTGTTGTCGAACACTTTCAAAATTTTTGAAGAATATTAATGAAAATCGGATTTGGTCGTTGAATATTTTGCTGCCATTTTGAGAGCTTCTTCTGACCGTTGGTCGGTTGGTCGATTGGTTGTCTAGGAGTCAGTATGTGAAACGAAACGAACAACAAAATCTCGCAATGACCCCTTTTTTGTGCATTCCAGTGAATTGCGTCCCGCATCTCGCCCCTGTCGTAAATTATCATCTTTTTGCTGTTTTCGGGGTCGAAAACATTCTGCCAATACTTTGTCTTGTATCTTGATAAAGTGAAGGGGACAATAATAAAGCAATGTAAACTTCAACGTTGAAAGAGAGGAGAGAGTGGTACCGTGATATAAGTACATAGATGATGGGGTGATGTGGTGCTGCTAGTATATGTAGCTGCTGATACCACTAACAGCTGAATGGGGGCTTGAGAAAGGGCAATGATTAATTGGAAAATGTTTAATAAAAAGTGGGAGAGGAAAAAAAGTACGAAAAGCAAAAATGCACACAAGAAGAATTCGTAAAGATTAAATATTGCGTATACGCCATAGAGGTCAACATCTTTTGTGTTTGTTTTTTTTTTTTTGTGTTTACTTTGTTCTGTTTATTTTTCAAAACTTGAATTATCATGGCGCCTAGAAGCTTATATTTTTTTACGGTAAAGGATATTTTTTTTTATTATTTGAACAATAATGATGTAGCCAATTTATTTGAAAAATTGTAAAACCATCCTGTGTAAAGAGTAAAGTTGTTGTTGTTCGCACGTTAAGTGTATTTGGATAGTTACTGAAGTAAAACTATTGTGATTCAAGGTTATACTGAAAGAAATTTGAAATATGAACAAACAGAAATAGAATCAATGAAATATAATTGTTTTTTTTTGTTTTTTTTTTTTTTGTAGTAAATTTAAGCCAAATTATTTTTGGTCAAAAGAAAATATAAATGGAATTTTTCTCTCAGGTTGAACTTTCTGTAGTTAGTGTAGTTAAAAAAATAGATGACAGTTAATTTTATTGTGTTTATTTTTGAAAACTTGTGTTTGACCAGAGCCAATAAATGTTATATCTTCGATTAATAAAAATACAAATAAGTCAGTTTTACTAAAAAGAAAAATAGGAGGGGGATATCGGGGGTAGTATGCCAATTTTTGTTTGATGATTAATGATCGAGACATTGAGGAATTATATAATCATTATATAAAAATAATAATTATAATAAATATAATAATGTCGTTGCACTATGAACTCCCTTTTGTGCATATACTATTTTTCGTATGGGTTGGAAAGTTGAAAATTATTACGATGACCACGCATTTATAAAGTTTTATATAACAGGCCTCTGTTTAAAAGAAGTATTTTGACCCCGTTTTGAAGGTATTTATATGTAATTTATCAATGTGGAAAAATATTAATTGGCAGTTATTTGTTTTCAAAAAATATTTCAAGAACATTTTACTCAAATCCTATTCAGCGACAAGCGATGCATAAAGCAAAATAATCTTCCACATCTTTTGGCAAAGTTAAACTATACTTATCATCATCATCAGGTATATTTGAATCATATTTTCTATATACGTATGTATATATATTTCAATTAAATTACACAACAGAGTGTTCATTCATTTCATTAAATACTTTACCTTGCTTGTTGGACCAAAAAAAAAAAAACAAAAACAAAATAAATATAAATATAAAAAAATATCTGTCCATGGGATAGTGCAGTGAATGTATTCCATCATTTCATCATGCATGAGCAACAATAAAGACATCACACACAGTGTTTGTTCCGAACAAAAGGACTCGACAAAAATATTACAAAAAAAAAGAAGAGAAATTGAAAAACAAAATCCGTTACATATTCAAAAGCCCTTCAGGCATATTGCTTTCTCGTAAGAGGATTCTCTCTATAGTAACAGAGTATGTATGGATATGATACTAGCTCCAGGCCTCATAAAATATCTGTATATCCTCATGGTAATCTTCCCTCTGGCACACACACTCTATGGAAATTGTCTTCGAAGGATTATAAAAACACACCCCTAAGACTATATAGTAAAATATTTATCAATTAACCAAATGTATCTATGAATGAACTAACCACAATTTAATGGATTACGGTATATGCAGTTTTGATCGTCATCGGTGTGAATTGAAAATCACACAAGAGGTCCTTGTTTCTGCAAAGCTACATACATACATATATGTGGGAGTATAAATCTACCTTTGAGTAGATTTATTTATATCTTCTGTAAAAGAAACGACCTATTCAAGTGCGTTCATCGACATAATCGAAATCGTTTTATAAATCAAAACTGGTGCTGCTGTATGTCAGGACACACAGTTGTTGTTGCTATAGGAAAACCTTCTCATCGATTTCCAGAGAGCTCTTGTGGTGAAGAACTCATTACATTTATGTAAATTGCCAGAGTGATTTATGGATGAGATGCAAGATTATACATATATGTGGGATTTGAATACAGATTCCGCACTAGAACATTCACCCAAACGAAACTGATTGTGTAAGCCACATGCTTGTTCACAAAGGGCGGTTGAAAAATCCTGTGCCTAAAATATAAGATGAACAAAAAAAAAATAACACAAAAAAAAATTTATAAAACACAAAAAATCGGAGGCGAAAAAATACCACGTTTCACGCAGCAACAAATAACAATGAAGCAAGCACTACTATTGGGATATACACTACTCTGCCTGCTGCTTACATATGAAATAAGCAATGCCACCACATTTCCACAATCCACTACAATATCTACTCTATGTGGAGTCCTGAAGTTTTCCCATTAAACGATTTTGCTCCAGCTTGCTCATTGTTTGCGTTTTGTACTCAGCAGCAGCAGCAGCAGCTTTAGCATTAGCCGAGGTTGCGGAAGGGTGGGCTGGGATTGTGGTTGGGTCCTTTGGTGGTGAGTGACTGCACCTATTTTTCTCATCTCGTATATTTTTTTACCTTAAACAGTCGTCCCAAATAGTTTTGAATACTAAAGCAAATATACATACATATGTATATAATATTTGTGTTAAAGTAACAACAACAACAATAACAAAAACAACATAAAATCCCAACAAAACCTCTGAGCTACACATTAGACACACATATTTTATGTGGTGTATTTGCAATTATTTTTATTTTCCTATCCATGGTATTGTATAGTTTTTTTTTTTACTTTTTGTGTACGAGGACATGTTTCACATGGGATAATAGGGGTGGGTGGGTGGAAGGGGTGTAGGAATTTCCCAGTTCCACTACGGAAATAATAATGGCAGAGAAATGTTGAAGAGATTTCGATTTGGATTTGTGGCTATGGGCATTTCATCAGGTGGTTTGGTTAAAATTTATATTTTATGCCAATTTTGAATTGAACTATACAGATGTTCCATCGTCGTAGTCATATGGTTGTCATCGTCGTCGTTTTGGTGTTTCGGTGGTCTTGCTTAAGATGGATTTAGTTTGATAAAGCTTAAATAATATTTGTGCATAAAAAATATATGCGGAAACTAAATAAATATTTGGGTCAGCATGAAATGAGGAAAACATATTTTTTTCAACAAACTTCTTGAAATATTTATTTTTTTTTTTTGTTGTTGTTGATAAATTGGCAAAAGTTTTCCTTTCATCGGTGAATTGTATGTATATGGAGTTGAACTTTTGGATTGCATTGTAGAATCAGATATATGTACATATAGCATAAGTCTTAAAATCAACTTACAGAGTTCATCAGATCAATAATATGATGGATTGAATTTTAAAACTATTCATATTTAGAGAGCCAAATTATGATAACGATATTTGGACATGGAAGGCATTTTGAATAAAAAAATTTTAATTCCATTAAAGATTCTTGAGAAATACTATACAAATTTGTAAGATAATGGTGATTCATCAGAGGAAAATATTATTTAACAACAATGCCAAATAATCAAAATTACTTATCCTGAATTAAAATTAAATTTCTTCTTCAAAATTCAAAGCCTAGATCATGTAAGACCAAAAACGTTTGATCGATTTTACAATAATCGTTTTGACGATAGCTATTTTCTTCACATCGCATTAGTTAACAACAATTTCCATATATTTCCATATATCCGTAAAATTCTTCAAATCCATTTTTCTGTAATATTTTGTCAAAAAACTGAATCGCATCACATCATGCACGAAGTTTTATCGAAAGCATTGGAGGAAATCGGTGTAGCCGATAAGGTTTTAGCTGCTAACTTAAATAACATTAAAAGCAGAGGCGGACGGACGATAAAATCCACTTTTCCGGACTTCTCATCTCTCGATCATCGTGAAACCAATTCAATAGAGTAAGTAAAAAGAAGAAACGTCGGAAAAAGCATGAATTGTTTTTTTTTAATTAATTGCATCATATTCACTGATTATCAAGCCCAAATTAGTAATAAAAAAAAGAATATTGAGTAATCGTTTAATTTTATAAAATTAATAATTTTGTTGAGTCTGTTTCACATTAAATTATATCTCAGTATGAATAAACAATTCACTTCAATCTTGATGTGTTCTGAGACGAAGTTATATAATTTAAGAAAATAAATTAACATTCCCAAACTAATTTTAGATTAAATTTTTCAATTAATTTTAGTTTAGAACATTTTATTTGTGTTCATATTATGTTGATTAAATTATAAAACTTCGTAAATATTATTTCTAAAATATGCACATAATTTCTCTGCTGTATATTTCCTGGAAATAATACTAGTTTGAAAACTAAAAACAAACAAACTTCTGACAATCGATCGAAAAGGTTAAAAAAAATAAATTTAAAATATGGTTATGTTTTCGTTCGAAAGCTGCCAATGGAATTTGTTCTTAAAATTTCTCAAAATCGAAGAAAAAAACAATAAAATCATTAGTTTATTTATTCAATTACCCTTTTAAGAATTTTTGCACAAAAAAAGTTCTAATAACCCCCGCCTCTATAGATATATCCTCGTCGTTCGATTAGCTCATTGAAAAGTATTAAAGTCTTACGAATGACAAATTCTTTAATCATAATTTTGGTATTGTGTGTATACTTTTAAATGTCAATATAATGAAAGTTTTGTTGAAAATAAGTTCCGCTTAATGCAAAACTTTTCGCTAAAACAAAAACTCAAGTGGTTTTAGTACTACAAACCGCACCAGCAGTATAATAGAATATAGCATTCACTTCAGTATCACACAAAAAGTTCAATATCCCCTCCTGCCAACAAATTATAGACAAACAACTTAGAACTTAGGGAATGTGTTTTGCCTTAGAGCAAACCATTTTCTTTCGACTGAACAAACCCATATATTTGATTACCCAAGAAGACAACTTGCGCACCAACTTCCTTCGAGAACAACATATGTGTGTAACTTAAACTTAGTTAGACATTAAAATCCAGTATTTATTTATTCCAGACAAATACCAAAACCAAATTCCTCTGCGAATTCCTTCACTCTCATTCCAATTAGTTCGTTTCCCATTTATTTTGAGAGCGCTGCATTCCATTCTTTAAGCTATAAGCACAACAAAAAAACCATCATGATGGACTATTAAAAGTGTATAGTAGTAGTTAGGACTCTTGGAATTAGCAGCTGAACAAAGCACAACTTTCAACGATACCCCATAACAACTGATTTTTGATGATGATAATGATTGTGAAAATTAAGCCCCCTCCCTCTTATCAAAAAATAGCAAACAAACGAAAGTTTTTTTCATTAAAAAAAAAAATAATAAAAAAAACTAACGAATGAAATGTATAAAGTTCCACCTTTTGTTGTTTCTGGCTTTATTTATTCTTTATACTGAACGAGAATATCCTCTTTGTATAATTTTTTAATTTTATTTCGTTTTTTTTTTTTGTTGTTTTTCATCCTGACAAAAAATGTTAAATACCCCTCCTCACTGACAGAAAAATATTAATTGAAGTATCCTTCGGCTTTTCCCGTCTAGAGTTTTCTCCATTTTCCGGGTGAATTCCGTTGAATGTGAGTGGCGAAAAAAAAAAACGAGAAAATTCTTAAATAATACTGTCTGATAAATACTGTCAGTAGTGAAAGGACGACAGTCAACTTTCATGTTTCAAAACAAGCTGAATTCGAGTATGTGCTTGACTGGGGACTGAAACTGAGGCTTCTTTTGGAATAAACAAGGATTTATTCAAGGTGATGATAGCATTGGTGATGGTGATGGAGAATGCTGATGATATAACCTACTCATCACATTTTATTTAAATTAATTCGTGCACAATCTGTGAAATTATATTGCTTCTTCTCCCCCTTTCCATCTCAGGAATGTTTTTGTTATTTTTTTAATTTAATTCTATTTGATTTTTTTTCTGGGAAGGTCAATTTTTATTAAACGGTTTCTTTTGCAATATAGGGATACTTCTACTTTCAATTGAAAACTATATCTACATAGCTCTTGTGGGAATGTGCAATTTTGTACACAAAAATCACATATATGCACTAACCCAAGTTTTCATACACTGAGGGGAAAAATTGTGTAAAATCAGTACTAAAACTGCTTCAACCAATACTAAGCTCAGCACTTAAAATTTATAAATGAACAAATAAACTTCGAAAACTTATAGCAAGCAACCAGATATTAATTTTACAGGAATATATTTTTACACCCATATTAATAAACGCGAGTTAGCGACAAGTTATGTAGAAGTCGTGGATTAAATGCTAAATCTTATTTATAAAACAATATTTAAATACGTGTAGGCAAATTCACCGAAGAAGGTGGTTTAGCGAAGAAATAAGAAAAATTAAATTTGACATAGCCAAAAAATTTGGCTAAACTATTCATTTTGAACAGTAAAAAATATTTTTGTTGAAAAAAAACTAGATGGAAAACTAAATGTGTGGAGAACTAAATGTGTAGAAGAAACTATGACAATTTTTAAATAAATATGGCATTGGTATTCTACGTTGTGTTTTTTCTTTGGGTGTACAATCTACCATCGGAAAGACATTTTACCGATCCTATGATTTATATATCCTTTAGAAAATTCTTCAACAGCAAAGTATGCGAAAAACTTTTTGGTCTGAGGATTTTCAACGAAACCAAAAAACGTATAGAAGAAAAGTTTGAATAAAAGTGGACATTAATGACACTCAAATTGTAGTTTAATGACAGAAATAAAGGAAGCGCACATACCACACATGTACTTACATACATAATCTATGTAGATTGTAGATACATTGATATAAGAACTTATATAGCCATCAAAGTAATCTCTCTCTCACTCTCTCTCTCAGTCTTTAATGTTCCAAATTTAAATTCGCAAGCTATGGGCAAAAGTTAGTTTTGAAATTAAATTTGCTAATTGATGAAGTTTTGATGATGTAATGGTTGGTTTAAAAGGATGTCTCTTAGCAGTTTGTAACTTCCTTTTCCGGATAGTTGATTGTTGTGGCGCAAGAAAGTTTTTTACGGAGGCAAGTTCTTACATAGATCCGGAACGATTTAATTGTAATTAAAATCGAAAGTATAAGACTTTTTGGAGTGTTTATTGAGGTCAAACTTTGTTTTAAGTTGTTATAAATAGGGTGCTATTATTTTTTTTATACATTTGCAAGGTTAATTGAAGACATAGAAAAAAGGGATTAAAAGAAATTGGATTTGATAATATCACTAATTATAACTTATTTAATAAGCAAACTAACAGAGTCCCCAAAATATAAGCGACTAGTTGAAATAACGCATGCAACTATTTGACGTCATACAATAAATACTTGTGCTAGGCTTGTGTAGTTCGCGAACGAACTAGTTCAATGAACTAGTTCATTTTACTGAACTAGTGAACTTAGTTCACATACTTAGTTCACTAGTTCATTTAGTTCTCGAGGAGGGAGGAAGAATTATTTTTTGATTTTACATTCTTTAACATTCTAATGGTAGTTTTTTTTTTTAGTTCAGAGCAGAGCCCGAACTGTCAAAAAAATCGTGTTTCTTTTTTAGCTCAGAGCATTAAAAGCTCCAATTTCGTGTTTTATTTTCGCTCTGAGCGTGTTCAGAGCGCGCTCTATGAGCTCAGAATAAATTGATAGAGACGGAGTTTGCTGAACATAAATTTAAAATTTGTGTGTGCATTCAAACCGTTAACAGACAACAGATGAAGTCATTTATGACATGACGGAACTGCTCACACTCATCCGACCCTGTTTAGATTAAGCGTGTTCAGGAAAATAAGATCTCGGAGATAGCTTAGCAATCACATTTACATGAATAGTATTCCTTAGCAAAATTTATCAGTTTTGCTGTTCGCTTGCTCACTTTTTGAACGCGCCGATTGTAATTTTTACGCATGCCATGACGATATCTAATTTTTTGGGTAAAAGCGGTGAAGAGCTCTGTTCCCTTCATCAACCTCATCCACAAACCCATCGTCATGGCGTAGTGAAAAGTCAGAATCTAAATATTATTTTCTTTGGATGAATGGAGTTTCTATATCTATAAAGAATTTTTACAATTTGCCCTTGCCTTCTCTTTTTTTTTTAATTTTTTGTAAAATGAAATTTGAACTAAATTGAACTAAAATGAACGAACTAGTTCAGTGGCGTGATTTGAACTAAATTGATCGATCACTCAAATGAACTAAATTGCCCAACTATAACTTGTGCATATGATTTTTGACATCTTCATTTTTAGAAGTTTGGAAAGGTATGCATTTATTATAAGTAGGTACATACGTATTAATACTAATGTACATAATGCAACATTTGCAGCTAGATCATAATAAATTTGAGTTCATCTTTTAAAGTAAACGAGCAGGAATTGAACATCGATTTACAAAAAATTATTGTCATATTCATTGATAAGTGTGGTGTCAATAAATCTAAATCTGTTGGTTTACTTTCAAAAACTGTAAATTTTTGTCCAAACTTTGACCGTAACTGGCCCAGAGCTTCATTGCACCAAGAAGAAGAAAATCTTTTATAGATACATATGTAGGTAACTACTCCAAATATTTACCCCAGCCTTCTATGATAAAAAACACAAAATTTCTATGAATAATGTAGCAGGTGTTAAAATTGAGTAAAACACAAACTTCACAAGGATTTCTCTTCTCTAAATTGAATTACATAGTTTAAAAAACATTTCACAGATATATGTACATAAGTACATACTATTTTTGCACCATAGGTATCTTTTGAGCCAAGTAATGTGTGTCCAGTGCACAGTCATGCTATAACCAACAAACAAAGAGGAAACACAATAAACCTTTTATATTATCATACCAAACCCAACTGTATGTACCTACTTTCTTTGCATAACTGTACAAGTCACAATACACAAAACAAAACAGGTAGTACACATATCCGCCAAACTCGGTTAGCACCACGTTTTAGTTAAATATAAATTAAAACTCGCTTACACCACAGTAAGTTTACTTAACGATGACGACGACGACGACTGCAGCACTTTGTATATTCAGTGTGCACATTCACCAATTAAAATTTCAATCTCCAAAAAACAAATCACGTTTGTGAACGCATCCGCTTCCTCATACCACTTCACTAATCCTTCGCGCTATCTCATTCTATATATTTCCAAAACCACAACACTGTACTTTGTGGCATTCAAAGCCAAAGCCGACAATCCATCCGATTAAGATTTGACCTAAAAGTTCCGGCTATAATATACCGAACATATCCAATCTGTATATATTTACATCATCGCATCGCCTGCAAAAACAGCAACAATGAAAAGCCAAGACGAACCACCAACCATACTACTGGTGCTGCCATCTACTAAAGCCGTTGTGCCATCATCGCAGTGCAATCGTAATTTGCAATAAACCACTATGCGCGCCAATTTAGCGTTAAAAGTGAAAGTCTACAGATTCGCCGAACGATGTCGACGTCGAGCTAGAGCGACGACTACATTGATGATACTTGATGCTGCCGATGACGACTCACTGTGTAAACGACTTTTTCGACGACTACGACAACAATCTCATGCCAACATTTTTCTACTACGACAGCTACAGTACTTTGACTTTACATTTTTTTTTATATACTTTTGGGGAAACGGAGAGTATAGGTATGGGATGAACAAATGTGTGAACGTGGCAAAAACTGGAAAAATAAAAAAGTTTACTGAACTTTTTAATGTCACGCTCGCGGCTAGGGAAGCACGCGGCGGGCTCCCATCCCATCGACGCTATAATTATAAACTGTCGTCATAGTCGTTGTGTCAGTGGTGGAGTGAAGGGAGTTTCAGCTGCTGGAGCAATTTTTCGCAACGTTGTCGTGAAAGTTCATTTCATCGTTTTTTCATCTCCTATCGCAGGGGAAAACAACTATGTCAGTAGGCAGCATGCATTAAACAGCCAAACCTCTGCCTCATAGAGGATGCAGGTCTGAGTAAATTTATGAGAAAAACAACGTTCGGAAAAATTCGTCGCGCCTTTGCGCCCCAATTAACATTTGGAGGGATAGGAGGGTGAAATAAAAATGTTCCATTTTTTTTCTCATTTTATTTTTTTTTTTCGCCAATATAATTTTCCAGTTCATTACTGTGGAGAGTTGGCAACCTGCTGGGTTTCATCATTTGACATAACAACCCTGACCTGTCTTTTACGAATGACAGCGGAAATCGATGAGTTTATCTCTCAAAAAAAAAATTATTTTTGAATTCGAACATGAAAATGGACGAGTTCAGGGATTTTATTACTACTTGAAATTTTATTAGCATCACCCAGCATCATATGAGTGACTTTAATCCCGCAATTTTCGGGGAGACAGGCAATAAACATATAATCAGGATTATAGAAAAATGAGAATATTTGCAAATTGTGATTGTTGGAAGGGGCATGGGGTATGAAATGATAGAAAGTCTGTGTAGGTATATCAAAAATGTTAGCAGTGATGGGGGACGGGTTAACCAGAACTCATTGGAAAATTTATGTAGATATTCGATTGCGGTTTGATGTGTTATAAAATTGGAACCACAATTCCCACAAAAATGATTTCGTTATTATTTTATTTTTGTTTATTTAAAAGACTATAGAGATTAGATAAGATTTAATTTAAAGTTTAAAAAGTGAAATAATGCATAAAATGCAATTTTCTTGTTTTAGTATTGAGGATTAGGTTATGTTGGTTTTGATATATTTCTTCTTTTTTCGGTTTATATGAGATATATGTACACATCTTTTGAATTAAACAGTTTTCAGTGATATATTAATATTTGATAATAAACGATCAGAATTGTTGTTGGAAATCAATTTTGAACATTAAGGTATAGATACATTTTGGGATCAGGAAAATTTGACTTAGCGGAAGAAGGTATTTAAATAGTGCTCAAAATCATTGGTGCACAATTTTAGATGATTTAGTACGATGTTAAAGCATTTTTAGTATGATGCTAGATTAAAAACAGCATTTTCCAAATTTTAAACGGAATAGCATCGTGCTATCAAAATTTTATAAAATATAAAATCACCAAATTTCTATTTGGATCTTTTGTTTAATTTCAGCAGCGTTCTAGAATAAATTAAAAAATTACGGGTCAATTTTAAATTTTCAATACCTCTTTGCATGCATATGTTCCTACCTACACCAGTGATTAAAAAAAATATGTTTATGTCTTTAGATTAAAATTTTTTCATGTAAGCGTATTTCCCGAATATAAATTTTCTTTCAATACTCAGGCACGTTTCAAAAAATCGACAACAAAAAATTATAGAAGTAATCATCATCATCATTAGTTATGATTTTATATGAGTAAAAAGTTTAACCCTCAGAGGCACAAAAGAGTTTCAAAAATCTCTTTCATTTCAACCGCTATGCAAAAATAAATAGAAAAAAACGGAAATTCGCTCTACATATTTTCATCCATCAATTCAAACTTCAAAACACTTCAAAGACTTTTTTTCTCACTGTATATAATTATGTAGGTGTATACGAATACAAAAATAAAAATCAAAACGGCCGTAAAATTTATATAAGGAATTCTATGACCTGTCGTCATAATTCCCAAAAGATTTAATAATGCTGCTTTTCTCATGTATTTCAATATTCACAACCATGGACTACTTGAAACACGTTTTCCTCTACTTCGTATAGAAAATATGCAGCGTGAAATACGTGTCTTTTGAACAATGACAGGCTCGTGATGGTGATGAATCCTTTCGCAGTCAGGAGTCTCTTTGCCTTGCTCGCTCGTGTAAAACTTCATCCCATCAAAGTTTCGAATAAATTACTTTCTTCTTACTTTTTTATATCACAATTCTCTTTACCTCTATATCTACTTTCACCATCAAGTCTATACCTAATCCAAAATTCCAGGAAAACGTTAAATTTTTGTTTCCTGAAAATACATATGTATTATAAATAAACACATATTTTCCAGCAAACCGACGACACGACGGACACTTTGAGTTATTATTGTCTCAAGAGCACTTAACTTTTGACAACTCTCAGCCCCATGTCCCATCAATAAAAAAAAGAAAACAAAACTAATCTAGAATTCTCATAAGCTTCTATTTCGAAAAGGAAATTTCTCGAACTATTACACCCATCAAACGATAATAATCACACAACAGAAAACATTAATTAAATCCTTCTCTAGAACTTCCGGGTTTCACTTTGGCATTGGCACCCATTGCCTTGATGTCATACTACTGTCAGAGAAGAGGCTCGGGAATAAAGGGAGCCTGCTGTGTGCTATGCTTTGCAGTGATGCTGCTACTGCTATTGCGGAAGGAAGTTGAAACTTTGCTCTCTTACAAAGTGCTCGCCAACGCCAAAGAAGATGATGATAAACAGACTTACAGACAGAAGGGTATAGAAATATAGGAATAGGGATTCTTCATAACTAACGAAGAAATGCTCCATTGGCTTGGAATAAAAAGGTTCCCCAATTATATTCTATGCGGCGCTGTCAACAATGCTTTATGTTGGTTTATCCAGTTCTAGTTTGGAGGCGGAGATTAGGGGGGATTTAAGGGAATTTAGAGATCACGTCGCATATATTCTTGTTGAGAGAAACAGCTTGCACCAAAATGTTTCACAAGTAAGGTTTATTGCAATTCTCGGTAAATTGTCATCCTTCTCTCATCTCATCATTACAATCAGAGCCTTTAATTTAATTTGACATTCATTGGACATCCTTCAAGCTAAGCTAAGCCAAGCCGATACGATGCGATGTGAAGCGATTTCATAAACGGAAGAGGAGAAGAACATGGACGTAAGAAACATGACTGGTATTTCATTCCCAGCACGGCGTCACAATACAATTAGGAAATTCGAATATTTGGCACCCATGAAAGATTATGCTCAGTCCAGTGGTACAATACAACTTTCAATGACCGAGGGAGGGGGTAATATCAGATCCTTGTACTGCCCTCAGACAAAATTGTATTGTTCAAGAGTGGATTGAGTGCCCAGTTGGTCCAGTAAATACATATCTTTTTATGTATGTATGTATGTACATATATGTTGTTTTGAGCTGCTGAACAGAACAGAACATGGCTTGTTCTTGTGATGGAAAAAGTCAATGAATGCAGTTGGCAGCGAGAGGAGTAGGTATATATAGTTGGGGGTATGTTAAGGCACTATACCAACTATGTGCCTAAGTGGATGGAATAATGGTCTGAGAAAAAGTTGTATTTTCGTGAATAAGGACTTAAACAAAAACAAAACATTATACATATATATGAGTAGAGTATATGTACATAGTTAACTCTGTGTGTATATGAGTATGAACCTAAGCCTATATTGAATTGCCACCCCATAGGCAAAACTCAGTATGTCAAGGTTGTTTGCATTCGAGAAGCAAAGCAACTTTAGTAAAATAGTACGAGTATGTATGGGAAATTTCAGAAAGGTGTAAGATCGAGAGTGAGGTTTGGGAAAATGAACAAAATAAAATGAATTCTATAATATTTACTTTGAATTTCCATAAAGGATATGTGAGCCTTCTTTATCGCAAGTATATGGAAATGCACAGATAAAAGGCAAACAAAACAAAATGTCAAATAGACGGTGTCGCAGTTTTGATTTGGAGGCCAAAGACTCCACATATAATTACGTGGTCTTTGACTGAGTATAATGGAAGGAGTTCTACATATATAATTAATGATGCCATGTTGGTGGTTAACCTTCCTATACCCGCGCGTTGGTTAGTAACAAAACGGAAAATATTATCATGAGCTAAATGATTTGCCTAAAGCTTTGGCTAAGGGTGCGATAATTTGTGCGGACTTTGCGGCTACAATTGGTCTGTGAAGCTGAGGCAGACATAATATAAGTATGACAATTTTGGGCCAATGAAAATATGCATGAAGCGACATCTGGAGGGAATTTTGTCTTCTTTTGTTTTCGTTGTTTTTTGCTATCCAAAAAAATATAGCTATTTTTCAGAAAGGTGCTTTTAAAATTTTTTTTTCATATACATATGTATGTATGTACATTTTCCAGCGCTTTTACAAAATTTAAATTTTCTCAAAAATGGCTCCGCATAGATAAAAAAATATAATAATAATAAGCTACTTTTTGGTAAAAAAATTGTGTTCGCAATTATAGTTACAGCACCTGCCAAAGAACTATTTTATTGTTTTCACTTTTCTCGAAAACAGTTCCATTGATTTTGATCCATTTTTTAATGAGAATATTAAAAAAATAAATAAATAGTATTTTGTACCAAAACTATCGAAACATTTTTTTTGAGTTTTTAAAAAACTTCCAAATTATTTTTTGAAAATTCGATAGGTCAAAAATGATTTTTTCGAAATTTAGTTTTAACTCCACATTAATCATTACTTGGCGTACCAATTTTTGTTCTTGTTTATAAAATTTTATTAATAATTTTTTTTTAAAACCGTTCTTTTTGTGAACTCTGTAATGAATTCATATTTATGTAGATATTTTCTACAAATATAACATTTTAAAGGTTCCAAAATGTTACTCTTTAAAGTCTTAAGTTACTACAGCTTCCTTTAAAACTATACAATAACTTTTTTTTGCCAAGTCAAAAAGTTTTACCTTCAATTATATTGCCTTCCTAAAAAATTAATTGATTCTTATTTTTAATTTAATGACATTGTATTTTGATCACCTTAGGGGTAAGAACCCGCTTTGTATATTTGGTCCTTTTTCAATAAAAGGAAGGACTCTTATTCAAGGTGTTCCAGGTTTTAGGGTATTGTGTCTGTATAAATAACGGAAGTTTTTTTTAACGCAATTGAAACCACAAGTTTTATTTTTTAAATAGAGAGGATAAAGTTTAAATAAAACCATCTTTTTCATCGTTCTCCTCACCGCACACACAGAGATAGAGATTTATTAAATTCAAAAATATACAAAAACTAAAAGTGCAAAAATATGCCATATATAATGTTATGTACTGTACATATAGAAGGACAATGACTTATGCCCAATGAGAGAAGCAGAAAACCGGAAGCAGTGTGCCATCGTTTTTTCCGTATACTTAATCTGTTGAAAGCAGGAAAAGTTATCTCTCTCTATTGTAGTCTTAATATTTTTTGTCCTGTTTTTCATTTTTTTTTTTACTTTTTTTGCAGTTTTTTTTTTTGTATTATTATTATTATTTTTTTTTTTCGTCTTTTCTTCTAAAACTAAAACTTCAGTTTAAAGGCCTGCTGTTCTTCTTCCTACATCTCTATAGCCTATACTATACACTCGTGTATTGGCAGGATAGAAGAGGTGTGCAAACTTGAGGCGGGCAAGAAATGGAACATTGACATGTTTTTCATTTGAAAATTTTCATAATATTCACAAAAGTTTTTCCGACATTTTAGGGTGGATAGTCGTTCATACGTATAGGAATATATGAAGACAAAGTGCTGAGAAATTTGTTGTTTTCTTTTATCTATTTGTTTTTTTGCTTAGTTCTATTTTGCTGACTAAAAAGTTTATAAGTTTGATTTACTCTACATAAATGTGATTTTATGTGTTATTTTTTTTTTTAAGGAAGTTATAAGCACTTTATAAAAGAAAATAAATGTCTTGTGAAATGATTGTTTGACAAGTATTTTAAAAACAATGTCAATTCTACAAATTTGAGAGAGATTAGCTAACAAAATGATTGAAAAAGTATGATAAGTTTATTTTTGATTGACTATAGGTATATGAATGTATGAATGTATATAGTTTCCGGTGTATACAAAACTTGTCATGATTTATCATAGTAAAATTATTTGCGAAGGATTTTATCTACATCTCTATCTATGAACGTACATACATATGTATCTACAATCTACATTCTTATGCAAACTTATAATCCTACACATGTACATATGTATATACCCACATATTTATATTGTATGTAGAATTCCCGTATACATGTTTTGTTATTCTTTGCCAGATACAAATTATAGTATATCTGCCTAATCTTTATACGTTCCATAATCTTATCATCATCATATATATTATTTCTATAGATTTTGACAAATGAGGTTTTAAACGAAGTGGAATTACCTGCTGATTTGACGAATTATAATTTAATTTTAAAAATGTTAATATAATTATGCAGTTCAAAAACTGCATTTCTTTGTAAAATATTATTCCAATAAAAATGAACCCTAAAATGAACACTTCCACTTTCCAATTGGTAATATTTTGGAATGTGACATTAGGTCGGTTCAATTTATAAGGTCCGTTCATTTTATAATAATTTGTGCATCTTTTATTTTTATGTAATTGCGAGAATTCTCGCACGGGTAGGCTATACGTTAAGTAGGTAATGCATTATTTTCAATTTCGCTTAGCCAAAAGAATTTCCTGAAGAAGCTTGATAGAAAATATTGCATGTAAATTTAACTCCGTGGTTTGTGAAAACGACACCTATCTCAGAAACTGTAAGGGCGGAGTTATTGTTAAGCTGCCAAAGAAAGACCACTAAGAACAACCAAGCAAAAAAAAAAACAAACTTTCAAGCTGTAAATTGACAGTTTCTAACACTTATATCACAGTTTTGCTTGTGGTTGTTCTGAATTTATTATTTATAATTGTTTTTTATGTTCAATTTTGTGTCCAGTGCCGTCTCCGGGAAGGATGCAATACGAGCGAGAAAGAAATGATTATGTTATTTTTGAATAATCAAATTGAATAAAAATACCTCTTACGAAACGTTGGGAAAAAAAAGGGGAATAAAAATTGTTTTTATTCGCATTTTCTTAAAAAGGACCAAAACAGCCGAAAAGATATACCGAAAAATTGGTCAAAAAATATCAAACAATAATTTTAACTATTTACCTGTTAGACCTACCGTGGAAATCAATAGTCCTAGCAGAAATGGCCTCTGTAAATTATCATGCTGCAAACTATGAAGGATAAAGTACATATTTTACCCTATAGCCAATACCTTTGAATTATATACTTGAAAAAATGAGATAATATTATAACAAGGACTAGATAACCTTGCTAAGTCAGTAAAAATAGATGACGTTAGGTATATATATATATATATATTATATATATACAAATTCTGAAAAACTTACTCTTCAATTTTTACACAGCACATACATATATGCAAGTTTAGTACCAAGGTCAATTCGCATTTTCAAGTTTACAGAAGACAACAGAAACACATCATGAACGAAACCCTTCTAGACTTATTACATAATACAATTTTATAATTTGACTTCTATTCATCATTAGACAATCTTTTTACCTTCAGCCATAACAATCCAAAGAAAAAGGGATACACATACATACATATAAAATAAAACAAAAGGAATGTCGTGAATATAAATACAAAAAAAAAAACAATTTTACAATTTATATTTGCGCTTTCCACACTCGGAGGCTTTTAAATAACGAAAATAATATAACATTAGACAATAGCTTCGAGGAATTTTCAAAAAAAAAGAAGAAAAATACAATTAAAACAAAATAACAACAAAACAAGAATAAGAAAAAGAACAAAGCCCCAAGATAACAATGCCTAAGTTTAGTCACGTTTTTGTATCTTTGTATCTAGAAGACTAGAAGATACATTCTTCCAGTTAATGTTAACGAAAACCCAATGATGTGCGATAAAGAAAAAAAGGTTTTCAATTTTTTTTTCGCTCATCATCGGGGCTGCCATCACTATAGTTAAAGCCTTCGAGGCATAGTTTGATAGATATACTGATCGATAAAATTACCAATTTTAAAAAGAAGGAAATTGGTTTAAGGAATCTGAAACACATATGAATCCCAGAGCGGAAGGACCTATTAGAAAGATGGAGTATCGAAATTCGTGATAATTTTTTCGTCTTGGCAACCCTTATCTCTGGGAACGGGAACTCTACAAATCAGGGACGCATAACACACGATAAGATGAAGTGAACTTGATGACAAAGCAGTACACCAATTCCTCCGTGCCAGCAATTGACATTGAATCTAATTTCCCCAGTGTTCGCGAGGCATTAGAATTGTTAATTTTCTTTTGCGCACTGTGTTACGAGTATACCTTCTTAATGCCATGTGGTTTGTCAAAAAAGAAAAGCCGGGAAAAAGTCCTTCGTTCTTCTATATGTATAGTGAACATTTTTAGGGATGCAAATGAAAAACAATTGAATGCAGCATGACAGAACTATAACTTCCCCAAAGCTGTTCATAAATTCACGTTGAAATTGCACAATAAAACTGGGTAGATGTTCGCTGTCGAGAACAGTGCTAAGCAATGAAGCGGGTCAGGACAGCAATAGGACGACACGAACAAATGACACTATATACCATACCCCGGAAGGACCTGGCAGGAGGTTTCTTCTAAAAGGATAGGTATCCACTATGTCTAAAGGGTTGGAAAAGGTAAACTTGTTACGTGGGGCGCGAATAAATGAAAGAAAAGGATTGTCGTTGTCGTTAAGTTACAAACAAATTGCAAAGTCGGATGAGGTGTGAATGTTGGTGTTTTAATGATTCCGCGAAACAAATTACGGTTGTAGCTGCTAGTAGGTATCTATATCTATATGTATATTGGGAGTTGAAGAGAATATTTCTGTTTTTGTTCTCAGGAATTAATAGTTATAACCACAAGTATACAACAAAATAGCGATGGATGAAATTCCCATCATAATGAAAGAAGGAAAATATGGTTTTCTAGAAATGGATAGGTTTGAAGTAACTATAACCATTTACCACCAGGTTGCAATTTTCTAAGTCATTGCTCTTTTGCGGAAATGTTGTAGGGGATGGTTTTTGGACATGAAAGAGTTTAACGAGTTATCTAGGTTGTTGGCATTATGGCTTACTGAGGTTTTTCTGTGGATTAATTTAACGATGCAGGAAAGGAAATTTCTATAAATACACAAAGGCTTGCGAACATTATTCGTTCGCAATATTACACTGACTATAACCTCTATATTTTATGTTTACACAGGTGAATGTTTCATTGTTTGCCTTCTGGGGAAAAAGCATTAACCTTTAATTACAATAGCAGCTATACTGACTTTAAATGTAAAGTGTCATCAGGTGACTCCCAAGAAATATTCAATGCAAAGACAATGTAATATTGTTAAAATCATAAAAGCATATTGTGTGACAATATATTATAGATAATAAAATAAAAGGGTTCGAGCGAGAAAATAAAACCAGAGAGTGGAATTTCAGATGGGTTAATCAAAAAGTAATGGCCGTTTCTTATTGAAATAATAGTATGTAACACAGTACTAAACCAAAAACAAATGTTTGCTTGAAATTGTAAACTGGTAATCAAAATAAGTAAAAACAGGTCTTAAAACTCTTAAATTAGTTGTGCCCTGAAAACCGAAAATTATCGAGATTCATTCAAGTTATTTAGACAGGAATTAAACTAAGACTTTTCTAAGTTATGTATATTTGGCCTCATCTTCATTATTAAAAAAAGATTATGGCTTAGAACTAAAAAACAAGAATAGCTGCCAATTTAAATCAACATTAAAACGTTCCGTAATCTTTTCTCTCTTGACACGTTATAGCCTAAAGTTCTTTGAACATTTATTATTTATTTAAATAAGTTAATGGAATTTGTCATTATAAATTTGTACAAGGTATAGTTTGTGAATATTAAGTGGAATTAAAAATTTATAAATTTGGAATGAAGTATTTTTTTGTATTAATTTTGTACTTCTTTCAAGTTTTATATTAGTTTTTTAAGCAGAAACAGATCTGTCTTAAGGTTAAGAATTAAATTTTTAGTCCACGAAAATTGCGTTTCGTCGCAGCAGCACACTCACTTGAACTTAGCGTTTCGACTCATCGATCTCACTTGGACTATAGTAATTGCCTTGTTAATACGCAATTTTTATAGCCCGCTGCTTATTTACAAAGTAAGAGGAAAGTAATGGTTTTCTAATTCCAGTCCATAACTCCGACTCCCTAAAGCGGGAGGGGAGTAACAATATCGGCTATCGGTGACTATAGGGTTCTTTTAGGAACAACAATTTACCATGTTTAACTTCACTGGCACATGAATGATAAAGAAAAGAAATCTCAAATAAGTAACTACAACTACTACAAACTAAAATCAGCTAAAAAATTCTTGAATTCTTAATGAGTCGATAAGTAAAAGCTTCGAATTGTTGAAATTTTTTACGTCATCTTTTTATTTTTTCTGCTACAACATAGTGTGAATTAAATATAATTATTTTGAATGATGACGTCATCTGCATTGAATTGTTTATATCATGGATTGAGATATCGGTGGATGGTGGGTGGCTGGTATAACTTGGTTGGATGTTAATGGAGAGGAGAATTTATTTATTAGTTTGTTTTCCAAACATCTTTCTAGACAAAGAACCCCAACTCCTTACCCCGGCAATAAAAGGGAATACAATTGGAAAACTTTCTAAATTTGGATCTTTAGCTAAATACAATCCAACTTTTCATGCAATTATAAACTCTTAATAAATATATTTACTCGTATTAGTTTTATCAGTCCCTTTTGTGTAATAATTAATTTTACTCTTAATATTATTCCTCGTATTCTCTAGTGTAAGAAATTTCCATTGCAAACAAATATCCATTTAAAATAAAACCACTCCCAGTAGTTAAAACATAAATCGACCATGTTATTAAAATTATCTTCAGAGCCCAATTTAATATCACGGCAGCGGCGGCAGAGCGGCGCCCTAGAAGAGCCTCTTTTAAAAATTTTATATCAAATAAAAGACATATAGTTATTATTTAAATTATATAATGTGTCGTGATTGCATCCTTCATCATACAACTAATTTAAAATTGTATATAAAGGTGTTTTTTTTTTGAGTCGTAGACCTTGAAATTGGCAAACTGTTTTCTGTGACAACCGACTTGACAGTTCTTTGGTTGTTTTGAGGACAGTTTGACTCGACAATTAATCATGAATAAACTTTTACGTCGAAGCTACGTTTGCAAATAGTTCAAATTTAATTGTTAACTGGTCACCTCGTTCGTGCAGTTAAATAAAACCCTAAAATGTACTGACTTATGTATGTATGTTATGTATGTATATGTATACATAAAGGGCGCATTTTGCTATTAAATTCGGCCATGCGGGTACAATTCCCTATTTTACCAATTTAATTTCCACACGTGAATAAAATTGTATGCCTCCTGATGGGATTGATGGCTAACGCATTTTTTCCTTCATCTAAGCTAAGCACAATGGAGAAGTCAAGGTTCTCTTAAAGCTATTTCCATGTAAAGAAGGTACATTATGTAGGTTTAAATGTATACGTATATATTTTTAACGACCTTGAGTTATTTATCTTCTCCCAGAGACACAAATATAATTATACGTCTTGTTTTGTCTAGGGAAATGTTATTTTCAACAGACGACTGCTTTTATTATCTCAAAAGACTTCCAACAACAACAAAAAAAAATTACATATATATCCCCATTAAGTCACTCTCCCGCATTAGGTAATTTTGCACTTCCTTAATATCAGTCTCAATGGATTTCCAGTGTTATATAAAATGACAACAACGTATGTATGTATATACTAAAGAACGCATCCCTTAAAATAATCTGCTTAATGGATCCCGCATCTAACATTACTAATTAAGGCCCCTAATACACTCAGCTACTGTTAAGTTAAAAAAGATACAAATAAAAAAAACCACAAATCATGCGTTAGATCCAATTGAGAATCATAAACACGCACAAAAAAACACCGTTAGCTAAATTTCCTTGTGATTTATTTAAGAAACAACAACAACAACAAAACCCATAAGCAAGGCACCCCCTTGAGATGTGTCGAGAGAATATCATCTAATATAGTCTTGGCGACAATAGTGACTTCCAGATAAAATAACCACAAGTGCTTGTCACCATTTTGTGCGCCTCACTGCATGAGTACAGTGTAATTCTTTTAGCTGCTCACTAGGGGGCGGCACATGGTGCGGCGAGTCTTTGTTTTTTTTTTTTTTATATATATATAAGAAGGTATATGGCTAAACTTTTCACCCTCCCCCAACTCACTGACTCAGCCGACAAAAATAGAGGATCCGTAAGACGAGAATGATGATGATTGTGGTGATGATGATGAAAAACACTTAACTATTTAGATATCTTGAATAGGGATACTTATGGTGTATCTTTTGAGGAAGAAGAGAATATAACAATGACATAAAAGAGCTAAACCCACTAAACAGCAATATACATATAGGAAACTCTCTAGAGCCAAACAGAAAAAGATTTCAAGACGACTGGCTTATAGAAGAAAAACCTTCAAAGATGATAGATACATATGTAAAGGTGTACATATAATATAGCTCTCAAGTAACAACAATAACAAAAACAATAACAAGACCAAGAGGAATGATAATACGAAAATCTAACTTTAACTACTTCTCTGCACTTTGACTGCCACTTAAATACTGACACTGCTTACCTATGAAGTAGATAGATACGGATGCAACATAGACAAGTTCTACTCGTACTAGAGGTCGGTAGGTAAGTACATCCTCAAACCTAACCCCAACCCCAACCTCAACCCCAAGCCTCTTTAGACTGTGATGTTGGTATCAGATGTATCTTTGTATCTGAAAATTCTTCTCAAGTAATAAAAATGTCTGTTCAATTGAATTAAGCTGACTTGGGGGTTTTGGAATGAAAATAATAATATATAGGGAATAACAAAAAGATAGTCATAAATCGGGGCACGCAGAGGTGGATTCTGGATTGTGTGTGTGCGACGATGGTGAATGCGGGCAAGCACAGATTAGGGGTCGTACTCGAACTTATGTATGGTGTATTGAGTGGATGGGTGTGGGGATGACGATAGCACCATTGGCGGCAGTGGTGGAAACGGCGACGGTGGCGGCGGCGGATTGGGGTTATGCGAAGGGAAAAGATTGTTGAAAGTTTAAGTACCGCATAAGCACATGACAATCTATTTTTTATAGATTTTCTTCCATCTCTTCATCTTCCTAAAGTCGTCGTCGTTGTCGGTCGTCGTCAGTTAGTTGTTTTTGTTTGGATATATATTTTTTTTTTCTAATAGATATTTGAAATTTTTTGAGTCTTTTATTATTATTTCCAAGTCATCGACTTGATTTTTATATCAATTCACCTTAAAACTTGCGGTGACATTTTTCCATTGAGATGGAATTCAACACACAAACAAGTTGAATCTCTTTCTCTGAATGCTGAACATAAAAATAATAACAGGGTGATTGTTGAGGAAATCTAATCGTTAGCGTTTTTATGTCAAAAAAAAATATAATAAATTTTATTGTTTGGTATAGGTATATAAAAATATGGCAATGCGGATAAGATTAACAAGATTTTAGCTGTCAAATACATACATAAAGTATACCTCTAACTGTATTTGACACATAGTTGTAATTGTAACCCAAATAAGAAATATATATATGTAAGTTTGTATCTAAATAATACAGCCAAACCGAACTAATTGAATACTCGGGATCCGAAGAAGTATGTTTATTGTATGTATGTATGTATTTATTTCTTATGTATGTTTGTACAATTATATATATATTTGGTCATTGAGAGTCTCTTTAAGGGATATCTACTATATTGGGGGCAAAACTCTAAGTCAATGGGAAAATATTAAAATTATTATTGTTGAATGAGAATATTGAAATTGTACTTATGCCAATAGAGTATGCACACAAACATGAATATAAATACATACGGGCATATACTGGCAACTGGCAAACAAGGAAAGGCGTTAAGGTGTGATAAATCACATTATAATTCGATTAGGTATTGATTAGGGTATAAGGGGTTGTTGTTCTGCAGGTATGGTATGATGTTTATTTTTGGAATTTGTTATATGTTCTGAGCAAAAGATTAGCACAAAAGTTGGAAAGTTATGACATTTACAAATCGTGTTATACAAGTTATATGTATATTTTGAAGCGACCCAAAAAGTGAATGGGTGTACAAAATAACAAGAGGTTTTATTTTGTATTCAATAACTGCAATAGGTTGCGATGTTATTTGAACTTTTACCACAAATTGAATTTTTTTAATTTTTATAACAAACGGAGCATGTTATAGTTGTATATATGTATGTACATAATTTCTTTCAGAATTAATGTTATTGAATTTCTCCGCTAAGCTGGAGAATAATTTGCTTAAAATATTTTTTTTGTGTTGTGGTTGTTTTTTTTTTTATTTCTTGAATGAAATATTTTCGTAGATAAATTTTGTGCAGCTGTTGGTAGAAATGCAGAAATAGCGGCAGTAATCCGCTTTGCCATAACTTACTTGCCCAGTAATATTTAAAAATTATAATATAACTATATTTTACGTATGCAGGTATGTATGTATGTAGTAGTTCTAGATCCAAGCATCAAAGTTGCTAACAAGCAAAGATATGCTAAGCTAAGCGGGTTGTTGGCAAATTAAACAAATTCAAACAAACAAATCTTGAAGAAGTCTTGAAGCAGAAATTCCGAGGTACATGTATACACTTTTCAGCAACCGCACAAAATATTCACCAGCTACTACGCTATATTTCCTTATAGCCAACTTTTTTTAAAGAGAATATTCTTTACATTAAAAGCAAAAGGTATGTATTTGTATGGGATTCACTTTTTAACAAATCACTCTACATTTTCTATGTAAGTTACTAATCTTGTACTATAAATATTTGACTGCAACACTCCTTTAGGTTTTCATATCAAATCAGTCAGGAAGTATCTGAACTTGTATGTATTCCCATTACAGCAACAGTGTTTTTCAATTTATTTATTGTACGTTAAATATGAAAAAGCTTTGTGGGCCTTAATCTGGTGGATACAAATAAATATTTAGGAGCAAAGTACTCACTATCGAAAAATGATATCATGAATAATTTTTCAAGATAGGTAAAGAAAAATTTGGAATACAATTTTAAACCAAAGAACAAGTTTGATATCAAAGTTAAAACTGCTCAGCTCGTTAAAAGTTCAAAATAAGCTTATGTTATAATGTTTCACTTAGCAGGGAAATACTTATACAACGACCTCATGAATCAAATAAAAAATTAAATAACTTCCTTTGCATTTTGAAATAATTCCCCAATAAAATAAGTTCCTATAAGAAAAATTATGAAATAATTATCCAATCAATGTATTGTTATTAATGTATTATTTTTCAAGAAAACGATTTAACTTACAATTAAATGGAACAACGGAGTTGTGTGAGTGGAACAGATAGGACCCAAAAAGGGAGTAACAATCTTTGAACGTACGTAAGCGAGCCACCAAGGAAATCAAAATTCGTTGAAAAATAGGAAAAAATGGGGATCTATTTCATACTTAAATTTAGAGATTTATTTTATTTTAAAATAACCCCCCCAATATAAGAATTAAATGAGAGCCCACAAAAAAAAAAAACAAAACCCCGCGGATATAACAAAAAACTTCCCCTTCAAGCTCGTTATGTTTACCGATTTTGATTGTACCTATATTTTTGTTTTTCAAATTAAGAATAATGAGGAATTAAAAAAAAAACAAACAAATATCTGTTGATTTATCAGAGTTTCGAATTTTCTTGTTATTTTATTTCGAATTCATTTTAAAATGATTAAACAATGACGATATTTTAATCTTCCTACTTTTAGGCTACTTGCAAGTGCGAAATGTGATTAAAAAAGAAACAAAGTAAAACAAATAAAGTGTACCTTTAGTTTAGTTGAGCCGATTAAAATAATCTTTTTTTTAAATATAGTAACTAAAAGAGTCTTATAGGCTAAGATCAAACGGTGCGCAGTAAGAGGCAAAGTGGCAAAAATACAAATTGACAGAAAGTTATCTTTATATTTCAATAATTATTTTAGGCTTTAGTCTTGTGTACGAAAAAAATATGGAAATAAATCAAAGTAGATCAATTAACAATGAATCGAACCATTTCTTGCAGTGATTTTCAAAAAAAAATTAAAAAGTTTCAAACAATACTCTTTCGAAAGTTAATATCTCCATTTATTTGGTACCATTTGCATTAACGTTGAAAATAATAGTATTTTTTCATGCAGAATTGCACAAGACAGCATCACAAAAACCGATGTATCGCTTGCGGTTCAACGACTACGTGACCGCAATCATATAAAATCGTATACGAATTAATTATTTTCCACTCAGAATTTTATCACTTTACCGCACTTACCACTAATTTAATTTCACATCGCAGTTCAAATGTAATATGGTTTTATTAATAAATCTTATTGTATACAAATTGATCAGTGTGTATATTTTCAAAGACGAATTTCTTATAAAAAGCTTTTAACAATCAGCTAGCAATATTTTTATTTAATTATTTTTTAAATTCAATTCCACACACACTTCTGATTGTCTGAAAACATTCAAATTATTGAAAATCGTTATATAAGCCTTAAGTCAATATTTAACTTGAAGTAAACAATTTTTGAATTTAAATGATGGAGATACTCCATAATACATGATTTATATGTTCGTTAAAAAAAACAGCCAATTTGTATATATGACACATTTATTCAACATTAAATCTTCTAGTAGGTATGTATGTAGATATTTGTTTGTATATTTTTTTATATATTCAAAATTTTTGAAGAATGCCAATTGGTTAAACAAAATATAATCTATTTACAATACAAGTACAATATAATTTTTGTGTTATTTGGTTAATGCTGGCAACTGAAAAACGATAAAAATAAAAGTGTTGAGCTATAGCTTTAAGCTGATTAAATAAATTTTAGCAAAATTAAGAAATTCAGACAAATTGAAAACGCTTAGCTCAAAAAAAAAAAAAATACTGAAGAATAATAATTATTGTTGAATTGATCTTTCACATTAAACTATTTGTTGAAAAAATACATCCGTTTGGTTAAAATTAATAATTCCAATCAAAATAAACTAGAAATAAAAATATTCCATGCTATATAAATGTATCCAAATAGTCAAATACCAATGTTTATAAATCAACAACGTGAAGTGTTCATAGATATTAAAAATGAAACAATATTCCAATCAAAATGAACTAAAAAAATATTCTATTCGAAATGAATCTCAAACGCACCAAAATTTTCCTTGAATCAATTAAGATTAAAACAGCCATCCATATTATTCACGTACTTGAATACAATTTTTGAGTTTAAGCTGGGTTAAAAGCAATTGCTT
Organism: Epistrophe eligans; assembly: GCA_951394125.1. Classification (NCBI taxonomy): domain Eukaryota; kingdom Metazoa; phylum Arthropoda; class Insecta; order Diptera; family Syrphidae; genus Epistrophe; species Epistrophe eligans. The sequence goes on from OX596031.1 coordinate 2,360,564, forward strand.
ATAATATACCTGAAAATTAACCTTACTTTATATGCAAAGTACCGTTTTTAATAGGGTTAAATTAAAACTGTCAAACGGCAATGGTTTAAAGACGTAATGCAAGTTAAAAGTCAGTAAAGAATAAGTTTAGTCAGTTTTAAATCTGGTTTAAACGCATTTTAAATCTTACAGTTTTAATTTTTGTATTTGAATTGACATATTTTGAATGTAGGTTTAAATTTTTGGGTTACAAAATCTAGATCAAATTGACGGGTTCAAAATTATCTTCATCAGGACGATGATCTAGAAACGAAGCTTATCAGAAACCAGATCGCCCTTATCCCGATTCCCACAAATCAGAATGTATAAATTACTCGATTAAATCGAAGACCTTTTTTTTAATACCAGTACTAAAATACTAATAATGGGTGATTTTTTAAGAGGTTTAGAACTTTAAAAAAAAAAAAAAAAACACAAAAAATTCGAAAAAATGAATGAAATATTTATTTGAATCGATAGTTTGAACCTTGCAATTTAATGCTTAAAGATAATTTCATGCAAATGTTGACCGCGGCTGCGTCTCAGGTAGCCCATCCGCTGAGTCCAATTTTGGCATACTCTTTCACACATATCGGCCGGTATCTCACGAATGAATGCATGGATGTTGGCTTCCAGTGCGTCAATCGAAGCGGGCTTGTCCCTATAGACATTAGCCTTGACATACCCCCACAAAAAATAATCTAATGGTGTCAAATCGCACGATCTAGGCGGCCAATTGACCAATTGGTCACAATCTTCCGAATAGACTGCTCAGAAGGTCGAGAATGCCGACCATAAAATGGAAGCAGCGCGCGATGAACATTTCGAACCGAGCACGAATTTTGATAGTAAAATTCAATAATTTGCAAGCGTTGTTCATTTGTAAGACGATCCATGGTTAAATTGCAAACCAAACTGAAGCTGTTTGACAGTGACACAAGGTACTAAACACACGTCAGCTGTCAAAACCAGTGTTGCCAAAACCAAACCAGCTAAAAAATCACCCGTTACTACTAAAGTTATGATTTTTCAAAAAGGCTTTTAATGTCTCTTTCCCTCAGAAGTTTCATGTTTTCAGAACGACCCTAACGAGACTGGCGCGTTGAAAACCTCTAAGAATTTTTATCAATCAAATGATTGCCAATTCGAATTAAACAGTTTTAATAAAGAGAAACGCCTTGGACCTCATCACGTAACATCGAATGATCTCGTTTTGAAGAAAGCCATCTTTATTTTTCTCCTTAGATATGATAGGGATAGCAATGGTGAAACCTTTATCGGTTCATCGTTTTAATTTTACTTGATGAGGCACCTGGTTGGCTCACTCGATATGGAAAAAAAAATAATTTCCCTGGTAAGCGCAACACGAAGTGAAACTGAAACTTCATTTAGCACTGCACCTTGAATACATAATACATATGCATTCTTTTTAGAATTATATGGGAGACCAGTTTTATAAATAAAATGGTAAAATTCTCGGCTCTCGCATGAGTGAAGTAAGTTTTAATTATTTTAAAAATTACATAATGTACCTCCCTTATATCAGTGAATAAATTTGTTCATATGTATTTTTAAAAATACAGTTCTGAATTCTGATCAATGTATATTGTATAGGTATGGTACCTATGTGAGTTCAAATCCATACTAATGACTTTTCATGTTATAAATAAAATGAAAAATATTCTCCAATTTATTATGCAGTTGGGTATGTTCGAGAGAGGATGTAATCTAGGTTCCATCTCGGACATGATTTTTGACCTCATTAAAATGCTTGAAGTCATCTGCGTTTGGCGCCTCGGTTGTCGTCATTGGTCGTCGTCATCTATTACATTTCCAAGAAACCCTCTAAGCCAACCCATTCACTTTATGTCATTGGCCTGCGTTATATCTATCAATCTATCTTTTCTCGATTTTTTTTCCTCAACGAATAAATAAAAAAAAAAACGTAAAAATCCCTTTCCAAACCACATGTGTGAATCGATTCGCGTCAGCTCTACGTACGTAACATATTCCATAGCACACATATTAGAACTTATGTATAGCTACATATTTATGCGAGTATATAATGTACTTCTATACAGTTGACTATATTGGCAAACCGCAAACGAATAAATTAAAATAAAGGGAAAAATAAAAGTAAAGTTAAAAAAAATCACTTGCTACCCGCGCAATATTATCTCAATTTATATGTAGATTTCACTTTTTTTTTGTTCCCTTTTGGTACTGCAGCAAACAGTCTTCAATAATTGCGAAAAGTGAAGGCAATGAAGCAACTGCTACTTCTGCTGCTGTCTTCTGGAATTGTTGAAACTGAAACTAAAGCTCGGACGCAGAATGTGCATCCGTGAAAGAAATCCGCAAGATGCGATGAGAAAAGAAATATTATACTCTGCAACTCCGGCATCTTTCTTGCTCAATGGAAAACCATGAGCTCGTGGTGCACCACAACCAACAATGTGGGCGGATTTGGTTTCTCATTACAGAGTGCGGAGGAGCTTTCTTTTATTGTTTACGTCGTCGTCGTCGTCGTCTTTGCGAAATGCAAATTAACTTTTCACTATATATACAAACATTCTATTACTCTGTGCGACGAATGAAGAACGATTGGCAAATGCTATTTGATAGCCTGGCAGGTGACGCTGCAAACGAGATGGTTAATTATGTTAATTTATATATCACTTGATTTTTGAACCGGAAGTACTCTTGGCAAAAATTTGTATTTAGTTACTAAAAGGTAGGAGAGAGAGAGAAAGAGAGATCTGTCAGGGCAATACACCAAAACCAAATCAAAGAGATTGTCACTCAATTTAATCTACATATTAGATCCCTTATCCAACGTTTAGCTTTTTTTCAAATTTTGTATATTGATTTTATATTTTGTCATAATGTCAGCTGTCAAAGTATGTCGTTTTTTATTATGGTTTTTGGGAGAAAGTGAAAGTAAGAGTATTTCTTGTGCTTATAAATTGGCTCTCATTTTACCTATCCTCATTCTGATTAGGCAGAAAATTGTAGGTCCTCCTCATTCTTCTAAACTAAATTTTATTTTATTTAGAATTTTCAAACCAAAATGAAACTCTTTATTCACAGACTATAAAGTTGTTCGTTTATAGTTATTCTCTTCCTCGTTTACAATTATTTTGAATTGATTTCAGGGTGAATTTGAATTTAAGCTTAAGCGCGTAGCATTCAACGAATAAACAAATTTATTGCACAAATGAAAATAAATATATTTCAGCAAACGAAACAACTATACCTACCTAACCTATGGGGAATTTTTAATTAATTCATTAATAGTCTGTAGATAAATCCAGCTTAGTAGACAATTTTTACTGACAACAAAGCAGTAAAATTCATAAAAACGGGAATACACCTACTTCCAAAAATAGACAATTGTTTTTCTATTAACTGGGAGTGGTGTTTATAAATAAAGCTATACTCAGCTAAACAATGTTTATAATAATTTATTGATTTGAAATAGGTTTTGCAAATATTTTCTCTTAAATGCTTATATCCTAACTATGCGCAATTATAACTTCCTCATGTGTTTAACATTTAGTGGGAATTAGCATCGGATATGTTATTTATCTTGCTATTTTGAGAAAAATATTGTACTGTATCCAGGAGTAAAATATGCAGGTATTTATTTAAAGAAAGGTCATTAATTTAGCAGACGGTATGCAAAAAATGGAAATTTAATTTAATTAAGTTAATCTGACTCAATATTTTTGGATAAAGTGGTAGGAAACCGAAGATTTGATAGGCTCTATCTTTGGACTAAAATAACGACTACAGCTTTTTCAGTTTATCATAATTGGATACCGACGGAATACTTTTGTATATTTTTTGTCAATGTCAAATCATTAAATCTTTTTCTTGAGATGAAAGGAAGATTTAATATAGGTTGAAAGTAGTTTTGCCTGCGGCTAAGATGTGGTTTCAGCAAAGTTCTGATCAGTATAAGAAATCACTTTTGCATGGAAATATCCAAAGAAGGTGCCCATAAATCGTCCATATAGATCTAGTGAATTTAAAGTAGTGCAATTTTTTAGCTTTGGTCAGTAGCAGCCGATGGAATGGAGAAATAAACATCCTGTCACTGTTCTAAACCTGATCGTAACTTTTAAGCTTATAATCATGATAATGATTAAAAATAGTTGAGCATTTATTTCGAAACTCTTGACATCTATATAAGTTTATAAAGGCATCACTGTTTCTATGTATGACAGTAAATTTGACAGATGACTCAGTATTTTAACCCTTTTACCATGAAAGCTACATACAGCACAACAATGCCTGCAAATTATAAGTTCAAATATACAGTCACACAGCTCGGTAATGTGGTCGAGAATGGGATACGGGATGAAATCAGATAAACTTTTTTGCCTTTTGAACTTTAATTTTGTCTGACAAATTTTCAATCCACATTTGCTTAGGAACTGACATATTACCTATGTTCGTTTACTTTCCAAAACTGTTGATTTAACCAATTTCAATCTAAAGATCTGTCAAAGTTAATATGAAATAAAAATAAAGTTTAGGTAAAATTGTTAGAAATTTACAGTTTTGGGAAGTAAACGAACAGACCTAATTATTGTTAATGAAACAAAGTAGGTATGTAACTAATTTGTTCAGCCAGTTTAGATAATGTTGGATACAAACTTCGAATAAACTTGTTAGTAACTTTAAATTTATGCTATTGATAATAGCTAAGACTATTTTCTATCAGCATCATTTTCAAACATTGTCAGTAAAACATTTTAAAATTTTTATAAGCAAAATAATTCTTAAATACTTTTTCCTGGCTCAGAAAAATATAAAAATTATTTTTGTTAGTAAATTTTTACAGAGTTCATTCAAATTTCTTGCCAAATTTGTTCTCAAATTTATATTGAATTGACTCATTAAACATCAATTTTTGTGCAACACACATACATAACACACATACATCATGGATTGTCATCTGTCAACTCTTTGTAATTGTCAATTTTATTATCTAAGCTTAATAAAATTCAAAGCTATTTATTAATTCCTGGCAATAGATTAAAGCCTCAATATCTTATCATTTATCAAAAACAAATATCGTTTACTATATTTGTATAAATACTATAAGGAATATTTTTATTTTTTAATCACATTTTACTAAAGTCGCAAGATCAATCAAATGCACTTAATGTGTCATAACTCATAAGTGATACCTAGTCCAAGTAAAAAAAGTAACAATAAACGTTATTTAACTTGATTGGTGATAAAGCAATCTTATACCTCTGTTCAAGATTCCTTTTACAGAATTAATTTTTAAACAAAATAAATCTCATATAAAAACCCAGACTCTTGAGATAACATGTAGGTTTTAGCAGTACAAACAGTTACTCACACAATATTCTGGACAATTTAAATCAACCTTTGTATCAAAACCAATCATCCGTTATTTTTAACTTCTTAAGAGAAAAATCTCAAATTAAAGTCAATTTTTAATTTATTTTCCTCTTGTGGTCAATCAAATAACACTTGCCCCACTTGTTCTCATTTTATTTCACATCACAAGATTCATTTAACAATTTATCAAAAATAATTTCTTTTTATTTAACTTTAACCAAATTATTTCTTAACAAGGTCACATCGAGTTATTTCCATTCAAAACGAGAATAAAAAAAAGAAGAAAAATCTGTTAAACTAATAAAAACAAACCCCAACTACAAAACAATTTTATTATGTGTGATGTAGAAAATTTTAATTTACTATTATTTTGTTTATTACTTCTTTTTTAAACTTTGCCCGTATGTGAAACAGAATGTGTGACGTTCGTTGGGAACAGAAATTGCGCGCGTATTATAGACAACACGGCGACGAATAAATATGGACAAAAACTACGAAAGACTCCGATAGTCAATCACCAGCGCACAGAAGGAACCTTTCCTCTCGGACACTCACTTGCAACTGAATACTGATTGAAATGTCTGAAACCGATTTGCTTGCTGCTTTAGCTGTGTCTGCTTGCCAGCCTTGTTGCCTGCCTGCACCAACTGACACTCGTATTGTTGGCTTTTCGATGCCGCAATCTTCATATTGACAGCTCCACACTGGAGAGGGAGCGAGCTCCACCATCAACATCAGGCCTCCTTTCACTCCAAACTCTCCTATACACCACCAAATCAGTGGCCACCACACCACACCACCACACCATTCCAGATCAAACGGAACAATAACAGAGAGCACTCACGATAAGTGGTAGCTGAAGCTGGTATAGGCTAGGATGGTGAATGGGGTAGGGTGGGAGAGCAAAAGATGACAATAATGATGGTAATGTTGGAGACGGAGAATAACAAAACAAGAGAATTAAACTAACGGGAGGAATAGGAATCCGAACGAGAGGACACAAAAGGTGGACAAAGAATCACAATCACAAAACAACATGTGCTCCCTGCTCCATTTGGTTGTTTTTTGAGGGATCTCTGGAGGATACTTATCTCGAGTTTTTGTTTTGTTACTCATTCGCCACAGAGACCGCACTACCACCACTCCGCGGCGAATGAGAAACACAAGCCAAAGACGTGTTGAAAACAGCTGATATTTGAACAATTTGCAAATTGTAAATACAACTGAGGTGGATTTCGGGAGTGGGCCAAATATGCCGCTTTTATTTCGACAGACGACAGCTCCATTATCGAGGTGGGTAATGGTGAAAGCATTTTTTGTTTCTTCAATTTATGGGGGATGAAACTTTTTGAGAGATGACATTATGTGTGAGAGAACTCAGATAAAAAAAAGCTTTTTTGCGAGTTGTTTTGATTTGTAAAGTTAATTTGAGTTCATTGATGCGGTTTAGCCGTAGGGTGGCCTATCACCATGGATGACGTCATAATTGGTGACAACGACAACGATGACAGTCAAGGTAGTTGTGTCGTTCGATTAACAGATATAGATCGAATTTCACTGAGGGAAGAGCACATAGAGTACACTCAGAGAAAAAATCTGTGTAAAATTGCCTTAGTTGCCTTAGGTGAATTATTTTGTATGGATGTTATCTTTCGAGCATAACATAGCCTAGTTCTAAGGCAAGTTATGTACGCCCTAAGTAACGTGAAATAGGCTAATTTGCCTTAGAAAACTTAGTTAAATTATTTTGTATGGATGTTATCTTTCGAGCATAGCATAGCCAAGTGCTAAGGCAATTTAAGTACGCCCTAGGTAATGTAAAATAGGCTAACTTACATTAGGAAACTTAGTTAACATTTTTTGTGTAGGAATGTTAGTGTACGAGCATAACTTTGCCTAGAACTAAGGTAATTTATGCACGCCCTAGGTAAAGTCAAATAGGCTAATTTGCCTTAGGAAACTAAGCTAATTTTTTTTCTTGAAATGTTATTTGACTAACATAACTTTGCCTAGAACTAAGGTGATTTATGCACGCCCTAGGTAAAGTCAAATAGGCTAATTTGCCTTAGGAAACTAAGCTAATTTTTTTTCTTGAAATGTTATTTGACTAACATAACTTTGCCTAGAACTAAGGTGATTTATGCACGCCCTAGGTAAAGTCAAATAGGCTAATTTGCCTTAGGAAACTAAGCTAATTTTTTTTCTTGAAATGTTATTTGACTAACATAACTTTGCCTAGAACTAAGGTGATTTATGCACGCCCTAGGTAAAGTCAAATAGGCTAATTTGCCCTAGGAAACTAAGCTAATTTTTTTTCTTGAAATGTTATTTGACTAACATAACTTTGCCTAGAACTAAGGTGATTTATGCACGCTCTAGGTAAAGTCAAATAGGCTAATTTGCCTTAGGAAAATAAGCTAATTTTTTTTCTTGAAATGTTATTTGACTAACATAACTTTGCCTAGAACTAAGGTGATTTATGCACGCCCTAGGTAAAGTCAAATAGGCTAATTTGCCTTAGGAAACTAAGCTAATTTTTTTTCTTGAAATGTTATTTGACTAACATAACTTTGCCTAGAACTAAGGTGATTTATGCACGCCCTAGGTAAAGTCAAATAGGCTAATTTGCCTTAGGAAACTAAGCTAATTTTTTTTCTTGAAATGTTATTTGACTAACATAACTTTGCCTAGAACTAAGGTGATTTATGCACGCCCTAGGTAAAGTCAAATAGGCTAATTTGCCTTAGGAAACTAAGCTAATTTTTTTTCTTGAAATGTTATTTGACTAACATAACTTTGCCTAGAACTAAGGTGATTTATGCACGCCCTAGGTAAAGTCAAATAGGCTAATTTGCCCTAGGAAACTAAGCTAATTTTTTTTCTTGAAATGTTATTTGACTAACATAACTTTGCCTAGAACTAAGGTGATTTATGCACGCTCTAGGTAAAGTCAAATAGGCTAATTTGCCTTAGGAAAATAAGCTAATTTTTTTTCTTGAAATGTTATTTGACTAACATAACTTTGCCTAGAACTAACGTAACTTTACTTAGGACCTTATGTAATTTTCCCTCCAATTTTTTTTAAATGTGCAATTTTGTCTTAGATCTTAGGTGATTTTACCAAGCACTAGGGCAATATTGCCGCCAAAAATCTTGATTAGCTGACAGCGGCGTCGCAATATTTTCGTCAGGGAGGACATCCGCATTCCTTTAATCACCTAGACAAGGGCGTAGGCAATATTCCGACTTGAAGGGAAAATCTCATTACTGAACTTCTCACTTAACTTAAATTTTTATTTAAAAATAAAATGTATCTCAAATTAACAAAATCATCATTTGGACATTCAGTTTTTCACGTTACAATACCGAAGATTGTGGACACACAAAATCGGAATATTCGGCAAATTTCCACTACATGTCTCTTTTGTGCTTGTTTGTTAGCTGTTTGCCAACGTTTCACAAACTGTCTAAAATTCCTGTTTGTTAACTCAAAAAAGTTGCAACGACAGAGCACAATGAGATAGCAAATAATTGCTCCTCCATTGGATAACTTGCAAATTTCTGTGTGCAAGGAGTGTGAAAACTGATAAATACACAGCTGTAAATGTCTGTCACGTAACGTTGGCTAAGAATATACAAAAAAATCATTTCGGTATTCGCAATGTTAATTCCAAATCACCTTAGGCCGAACTCGACGTGTCGCAATCGGTAGTTTAAAATCTGTCCAAATTTTACAATTTAAAAATTACAAGGTTCAAAATGATTTTTCACCGTTTGACCGTCTTGTACACAAAAGGAACATTTTATACAAAAAGTGGTTCAGCGCATTTGTTAACTTTTTGAAAAATGTTCCCTTTCTAGGTGTATTTCTTCTTCTTTCAAAGTTTGACATGTTTTACACATGTTTCTTAAAAAAAATAAATCAAACCGGCTTGTTATTTTCTGTGTTTGTTTTATTCTGTGTCTTGGACATGGATAACTGAGTTTCCACCAACTTTAAGTTTTAAGATGAGAAGGGCACCAAGTAAGAGAAGTGGTTGACGATTGGTGGAAATTAAAAGAAAACGTCAAAAAATTTCCAGCAACTTGTTTCCTCGTGTAATGGTAACTTTTTTCAAAAAAAATTGACAGAAAATTCTGAAAAATTTTTGCAAATTCGCAAGAAATTTCACTCTACCAAACAGACGTAATGTAAATGTGACGAAGAAACGAGACGAGAGCGTGACATGAATCGCTGTCATCTTTTTCTCGTTATAAAATCGTTCCCCAATTCAATATGCGAGCAGTTTTTTTACAGCATTCAATCGTTTTGTTTGCTTTCAGTGCGGTGTGTGAAAAAGTGTTTTTTTGTTAAAAAAAATATTAACTGCCAGGTTCTACATTTCACTTTCGCTCGAAATGAAATTGAAGTCAATCTAATTTCATCATTTGATTTCAATTCTATTTCGAGTGAAAGTGAAATGTAGAACCTGCTGTAAAAAAAAGTTAAGAGAAAAGAAAATAACAAGTGGCAAAAGAAAACACTATTGATGTTCTGTCATTTGCGTTTTTTTGTGCTTTTTCGTATTGTTTGAGACATAAGCGGAGTAAAAAGTGTGAAGAGGTGTTTCCTTCTCATTTAACAAAAATTGCAGCTATTCAAATTTTCAGCGTTTAAATGGATGTCGCAATCCAAAAGAAACTCAAAAGAGAAACCCCGTTAAAAATTGCAGTAGTGTAAAAGCAGTCATTGATAAAATTGGTCGAGAAACGTTGAAAAGTGGAACAAACCTCAAACGATTTGTTACAATTTTCATCGTTTCTCGCTTGATCTTATCGATGCGCGAGTTACAGAACGTAGGCATGGTATACTTTTAGGCGCTGATTACACGACTCGTTTTTTCATTCGTTTCGTTTTTCGTTGTTTATACAGCTTGGGTGAGGGATGTAGAAATGTAGGGTGGAAAGTACTTCATTCCACTTACATTTCTACACCCCCTGTTTAAAAGGAAACTACAGAAAATGTCTACGATTTTGTTTCCTCGTGTGAAAGATATAAGAGATTTTTAAGGAAATTATAAGAAAACGTAAAAAAAACAACTTCTTTCCTCGTGTGAAAGGGGACTTAGAAAGCAATCCAAACACGAACAGAAAGTGACCAATTTCGCTTGCTGATTTCTAACTTGATGATAATCCAAATGGCTCGGTTGAACCCATGCACACGGTGCAAATGGTTCGACCGACTTCTACACCCTTCACCCAAGCTGTCAAAAGGATGAAAGACAAAACGACCGCAAAAAAGTCTCGTGTCTAACTCTTAACTTTTATCGTTCCTTTTTTCTTACTTATTAATGTTACTTTTATGGAATAAAAGAACGAGGAAAATTTACTATTGTTAAGAAAGTTAAATTTTTTAAAAAAGAACGCATCATTTTACCTTAGCAATTGGGAAGTTCCCTCATACGTCAATGTGACAATGTGAAACAATCAACAACAAAAATTGCCTAGTTGGGGAGAAAACAATGCAATACAAATATACTTACATACACAACGATAAATCACAATGTGCACACTATTCGCACCTTTGGAAAAGTGTTTGTATGCGTATGTATAATTGTTTGTATTGCATTGTTTTCTCCCCAACTAGAATCGCCAAATATAATATAGTTATAGATATATAGTTTTTGGAAAAGCCCAATCGGGCAATATTCCCGCCAACGCCAACGCCAACCATCATCGCTACTAGCGTAGTTTTACCAAGTCCTAAGCTAAATTTACCTAGGGCCTAAGGTAATTTTCCCTCCAATCTTCTTTATATATGTAATATTACCTTAGGGATAGGGTGATTTTACCTTAGCACTAGGGCAAAGTTACCGCCAACCGTCTATACTAATGAAACTTTTACCTAGGCCTAAGGTAAATTTACCTAGGGCATAAGGTGATTTTCCCTTCAAAATGCATTATATGTGTTAAATTAGCTTAGTTCTAAGGTGATTTAGCATAGTCCTAAGGTAATTTCCTTCGAGTTCCGTTATTTTGAGTGATTTTCGTGGATTTACATCACTTGGTTCGTAGTTTTCATGGCAAGCAGTTGAAATTTTAAGTGATAGAAAACAAAAAGTTAAAAAAAGCATTGTAAGCATAATATAATAATAAATATATTAAAAACTTGAAAATCAAAAGGAAAAACATAAACTTTTAAATAAAACAAAGCGTTTTGGAGCATTTCAAAGTAAGTATATGTTTTTATAATAGAAAATCTTATGAACAAAAGTGAAGCTGTCCTGTAAATATGTATAGGTTTTTATTTTACTTTTTGCCGTCTTTAAGTTCGATTCCTTTGATTTTTTAAGGATTATCAATCAAAACCGGGTATAATATATACAAAGCACACAAAAAGCTGACGTTTTATACAGAAATGGATGTATTCCGAAATTTAGCAAATTTGCCCAAGAAATTTATGGTACAGCACCTGCCGCTTTTGTTCATCAGCTCCTTATAGTATATTTTCATTAGGTATACCTATCACTCACAGAAAAATAGTTATTATTATGCATTATATTATCACTACTTTTTGACAATTTTAAAAGAAATTATATACATTTATCTATAAATTTTGTGAAAAGTTCGACTTGATTACATCAGCTGTGTTTTCTTGGAGGTGGGGAAGTACTCATGAGTTCTTAGCTAGCCATTTTCAATGGAACTCAAAAAGAATTGATTTTCCTACAAATCTCATCTACTCGCACATGAAAGCACGAGTAGTTGGTAGTACCTTCTAGATTATCGTTTGTATCTACTCATGAGTGTTGTTCTCCACATCCAAAGAAACACGGCTATTTTGAATTTAAAGGAGTTTTTCAAAATTGGCTATAGTTGCAGTATTTACTTCTTTATTGAAAATTTCGAAAAATACCCAAACATAATTTGACTTTTCTCGTAAACTATCAACTCGATTGCAGTGATTCTTGGTTTTCTGAGTTCTAATTTGTATCCTCTAGCTTCTGACGTTTTTCGCTTTGAATTTAAGGGAATTTTTCTAAATTTTGCTTTTATTTGCGTATTTACTACTTTATCAGTATAAGCTCGATTGCAATTATTCAGAATTCTTATTTTCATCCATTAGCTTCTGGTATTTTTTGTTCTTAGTTTGAAAAGATTTTTCAAAAATTGGCAGTAGTCACTATACTTTATTGAAAAATTCAAAAAAAAACCCAAAGAATTTGTGGCTTTAGAAAATGTGGCTTTAATCGATACAAAATTCTTTTCCTATAGAAAATAAAAAATACTACATAATGAATTCCCAAAAACCCAGGTAGTTCCACAAGTGAACTTCAAGAATCCACCTGCAATCCTAAAACATCTGTTAAGACTTGACATCTTCTCAAAAATGTTGAAGCGAATCTTCAATCAATCATGGTTATTAATTCAGAAGGCGAATTATCGTTTCTCAATCAAAACGAACCAGAATACTTAAACATTGCAGTTGAAATTAATCAAAAACATCAAACCACAACCAAAACAAGAGGATGATGACTTGACAAAACTACTGAAATCATGGAAATTCTATGATCAACTTTATGTGTTTCAAAAAGGTAAAATTTCTTAAATTTTTTAACGTTTTTTGAAAGAATGTTTTTATTAACAGAAAAGAATATCAGTAATATTGAGGGCTTAAAATGCACGAAGGAAAGACATATTGACCAATTATTTTTATGAACATAGCTACTTTAATACAAAAATCATCTTGGAGGCAAGTTATGTATCTCTCTGGCAAAAGGAAAATGTAAGTTATATGACTAGACTGTTTTGTTTATGTCTAGACTATTTTCAGTTAAATTATTACTATTATTAACTGTTTATATTTTTTTCTTCATGTTTGCAGTGTAATTGTTCCTATAAATCCGAAGCCTCAAAATATATCGACTAAAGAATTCTTTGTAGAATGCTTAACAGCATAAGTAGCCCATCTCCACACAGTTAGACCTCGGATTCTTATGTAAGTGTGAATAATAATAAAATTTATTAATAATAAAACGACTTTAATATAATAAAGATTCTAGGAAACAATTACAATATGTCTGTGTGTATGTTTATCAAAACAAGATCCTAAACGGTTTCAGCCCATTTTCTTGAAACTTGAAACAAACTTTTAGCAGCTCATTGTCAGTGGATTGACAGATCTGGCAATATAGTCACATCTTTCAGTCCTCTTCACTTAGCTTGAGTCTTGAGTTTTCATTCAAAATATTTATTTCAAACTGTGAGGACACATGGTTAAGATTTTGTTTTAGTTAATTAGTTTACTTTGACTAAAAAATTAAATCGAATACAGTTTTTACAGGGGACAATAAAGTTCTCTATCGCAGCTGTGTTAAAGTAATCCCACCTATTCGAACAAAATCTAAACTTGTAGATATCTTTCACGAAGTTTGTATAGTACCAAAAAGTTTTTAATTGAACAATTTTAATTATAAACGAGTATGTACTGAAACATGCTGAGTTATAATTTTTTATCGTAAACATATACACAGATAAAAATATGTTACCTTCGTTTTATTAAAATCACGAATGTTTTTATTCCATCTCCACCAAATTAAAGTCGGAAAATGTATGAAATTTCAGAAATTTTGTTTAACTTCCCATTTGGAATCCATAGTGATTTAACTTTTGAAGTACAAATAAAACTGGGTCTTAATGTAAGTTATTATATATTTATTGTTCACAAAATAGTTCAATATTTTACAGAAATGGAAAGAGCATAACGGTCAAGAAATTTGTAACTTTGGCGAAATAACAAAGATTTTTCCTAAAGAATGCTCGGTAAGCTATTTAGTGATTGCAGCAACAAAACATTTTTTGATTGAACTTTTTTAATCACAACAGATTTCCTACTTTGTCCCATGCAAAAACAAAGATGTCCCTAATGGTAAACTTTACGACCGATATAGGATGAACCCAGATCATCGAAAAAATCAAAATTTTTAGATGTTCTGAACGAAGATAGCAATAAAGGTACAAGTTTTTACTAAATGAAATAAAAATAAAAACATATAATGATCTATTTGATTTGAATATTCAATAGAACCACTTAGCAAGAAAGAGATGCGATGTGAGTTGGCTCAAGCTAAATTAAAATTGTTATAGAGACATAAATCAATAGATGGAAACTATGTCATTCAGAAGGAGAATGAACGACCAAAACAGTGACAATGACATCCCGACAGTCCTTCATGAATGGCTCGAGCACTAGTATTCGCCGGCGCCAGCACTGGTAATAACTTTGTTTTTAAATAATTTAACGAATTCAGTTTAAATTAAATTTATTATTATTTTAAATAAACATTAAAAATTGTTTTAGAAGCTTTTTTGACAAACGAAATAAAGCAACAATTGTTGTTCTATCGTTTACTAATGTTTTCTGTTTTATTTATTTGCAGATTAATATTGATTAGAATTTCATAAAACACAACAACGGCTTCGATTTTGTAAAATAGCAGAAATTTCGAAACGTAGCCTAAAAACTGTGCACCGGAAGATTTAAATCCAGTTCTTTAAAAACATATTTGCAACAGTTGAAACAAAAAATTCAAGAGCTCGACATTGGTATGAACATTTATTTTTAAATAATTTTTTGCATTTAAGGGGTTTTAAGAGATAACATAATATTTAAATATAGCGTACATATTTTACATGGATTGAAATTCCTGCAGTCCAAACCTTATCAAATGATATGAATTCACTAATAAATTAAAGTTGTAAATATTGGCAGTATTTAGAAATGTAATTTTGGAGAAAATCTGATTTATTTTTTTTAATTCCATACTTTCAAAAAAGGAAATTGAATATTTGTGAAATTTTTTATTTTTTCTGAAAGTTCAATATTACATCAAAGAGAATTGAAAACAAATAGATTTTTAAAAAAGTTTCTGCTATGCAGTATTGTCGCATTCTCATCACATCTTACTTTTCTTTGCTTCTCCAAGAACTAATTATAATTTTATTAATTCATTTGATTAGGGATACAATTGATAATTTTGGTTTATAGACTGTAAAGTTCGTTTTTTTTCGGCTGGTGTATTGCTTTTCAGAGCATATATCGAGTTTTAAAATCATCCGCAAATGGCAGTTTAACATTTATGTACCCTTCAGTTTTCATTATTTCCTTCACTTCTTCGTCACTAAGTTTATAGGTTTTGACTTCTTCCCACTTTTTTGATTCTTTTTTTGGACACTAAATTAATTTTTTTTTAAATTTAATCGATAATATATTGCTTAATTCCTTTTTTTTTTTTACTGCAATATATTTGACTCGCCATACCCTACAACATTCCTCCATTTGTCTTTAGACTAAAGAAGATTTGCTGCGCAATGTTGTCTTATAGTTTCATCAAATCTTCCCATTTTACGTTTTTTCTTTTCTTTTTTGAAACACTTATTACGCAAATAAACTGTCTTTTTTCACAGCCATCTTTTCAAATAAATTAATTTTGGACTCATCAGACAATTTATTTAGTGCAATAGCGATCCTGTTGCGCATTGTTACTGTCTTCTTTTGCTTCCCCGAATTTTCGGGTTCTTGTTTCCAATTCTGAATTGTTTTCTTTTAGTCAATGTAACATACGAATTCATTTAGCACGTTATCTATCGACTAGTTTTTGTAAAACATAATATAGTTTTCCTTAGCGTTCCTGATGATTCTTGGTGTCTGACAAACTTTTAGGGCTTTTTTGTCAAGCCAACCCGCTCAGCAAAGGTTTTACATATTCATTTTTGGGTTTTAAAGATATAGAAAGCTCCCACTCTTAAAGTTGAAAATTCAAATTAAAAAGAACTGCAAAGAATCAATTTTTTTAAATTCATGTTTTAGAAATAAGAGTTTGATTTGTTTCTTAATTTTTAATCAAATCAAAATGTTTTTGAAAATTAAATATATTATGCCCTACAGGGGTGTTATTTAAAAAAAAAAATATTTCGAAAATAAAAAAAAATTACAAATTTCACAAATATAAAATCAAATTATCTCCAAAACAATTAAAATTAGAAAAATGAGGTATGCTTGTAAATTTTTTTTGAAAATTTTACCTTCAAAAATTGTTACGTTTTTTAAATACACTACAAACATAAATTTGTATATGTTACAAAAAACTTAATTAGTATTACATATTTGCTCTGCTCTAAAATATATGTCCATTTATATTATATCTCTTAATAAAAACGTTATTTTTTATGCTTGTTTAAGAAAACAGAAATTTAATAAAAAAAATTTAAAATTATATAAAATGTATTCTATTTTTTCAAGAACTTTTTTTCAGATATAAGACAAATCATTCTTGGCATTTTTATAAAACAGGTGATAGAATCTAAGGTAAGTTTAAAATATATTTGCGTATGAATTATCTTATTTCCTAGATTAATTTAACTTATTTTGTTTGCCTATACTAATACATTTCAGCTTATTGCCTAGTTAGATTTTACATAGTATTTTAGGTTAGAAACGCGTTGACTTACCTTAGATTCTAAGGTAAATCAACACGTTCCTAAGCTAAAATACTAGGTAAAATCTACCTAGGCAATAGGCTAAAATGCCTTAGTATAGGCAAAAAAAATAAGCTAAATTAACCTAGGAAATAAGCTAATTCAGGCGCAAATATAGGTAAAACTTACCTTAGATACTAAGGTAAGTCAACACGTTCCTAAGCTAAAATACTAGGTAAAATCTACCTAGGCAATAGGCTAAAATGCCTTAGTATAGGCAAAAAAAATAAGCTAAATTAACCTAGGAAATAAGCTAATTCAGGCGCAAATATAGGTAAAACTTACCTTAGATACTAAGGTAAGTTAACACGTTCCTAAGCTAAAATACTAGGTAAAATCTACCTAGGAAATAGGCTAAAATACCTTAGTCTTGGCAAAAAAATAAAGAAAATTAACCTAGGATGTTATGCAAATTTAGCCTAGGCATATAGGTTAATTTAACCTAGTTCTAAGTAGATTTAGCGAATTTCAAAACCAATTCTTATTTACCTAAGCGATCTAAGGCAAATTAGGTTAGGAATAAGCAAGCTCAAAACGGCCTTAGTCCTAAGGTAACTTAGCCCCTGATTTAGGCTAATTTTACACATGTTTTTCTCTGGGTGTAGGGAAGAGAAACAGCTCTGAACTTGACATAAGCAATGGTTGTGTCTTGTGAATTGTGTATGACTATGTCATGTTTCTGCAATTTTTCTACTTGGATAAGTAAAATGATTTTTTTTTTTCAACATTCGTTGATTTATCCCAAATCGGAGTATTATCAGGATGATGTGACATTGCTTGGAAAGAAGAATTAGATTTATCGGGAGATTCACGAAATATTGGATTGGAATTGGAACACCCAGACGGTGTTGTTGGAAGGTTTAAGATGATTTAGAGATTTGAAAAATATGTAGGTATGTATGTATATGCATGTATACATACATATGTATATCATTATTGTATGCAACACACCGTTAAAGAGGTTTACATACAAATGTTTAGCTTCGTTACGAAGGTTTACACAGAGTTCATCAGTACGTGACTTTTGTGTTCTTATATACGTCAGCCCTCGAAACACGAAGTTATGAGTTGTCATTATAAGAATCATAGTGGCA
This sequence comes from Epistrophe eligans, assembly GCA_951394125.1. Lineage (NCBI taxonomy): Eukaryota > Metazoa > Arthropoda > Insecta > Diptera > Syrphidae > Epistrophe > Epistrophe eligans. The sequence goes on from OX596031.1 coordinate 2,378,572, forward strand.
TGTTGTGTTGTAGGTTTATTGTTTTTTTTTTTTTTTTTTGAGTCACGATTACACGATTTCTTGAAGAGTTATTATGAATCTAATAACTGGTTCTGATAGGAATATGTTTATATACTCGTACCTACAATAATTTGAGATCTGTTTCACAATTTAAATTTGACGTCAAAGAGAATTTTAATTTATAGACACTCTTAATTTATTATAAACTGCCAATAAAATAATAATTACAGTATGTCATTTTTGTGGGAAAAAATTATTATTTTATACATTTCTCTCTTAAATCTCATAGATTTTTGCTTGTGATTTACATACATACATTATATGTACATATTTAAAAAGTTAGGCAATTTTCTTTGGATTTTAAGAATTTCGATTTCCTAAGCTCCAAAATGTATTTATTCAGCCGTCCAGTCAAGGATACATATATGTCAAAAGCGGCTTTGATATATTTATGAAAATTAATCATTGAACTGTTTTAGTTAGGTTTTATGTGCTCTATTAAAATTTGATGTTGCGCCAGAGCAAAGTGACTTACAATTCTCAACCATGCCTGTATTGGCAGGAATGGAGGGGCCTACAATTTTTAAATTTCATGCTTTCCATTCGCCAAATAATGGATTCATTTCAATTATTTTCATGTAAAATTTTCTAAGAAGCCTTTATTCAAAATTTAAAATAAAAAGTACATTTTCGTCAAATATTTTTGAAAAAAAAAAAAAAAAACAAAAATCACTAAAAACACAAAAATTTTAAACCCAAAATCCCGAAAATTACAACAAAACAACAAAAAAGATTATTAAGAGTAATAACAAAGTCGGCATAAAATAAGTTTGCCAAGGTAGATTATGTTTTAAATTCTATCCTTCCTTAACAGGGCTACCATCGTTGCCAACTGCTATAGACACAGTATTTGTTTGAATTTTTATATAGGTACTAGTATTTAATGTGCACATAAATGTATTTATATATTTAATTTAATTTATTTTATTTATTTAATAGAATTCGGTCAGAGAGCAAAAATCAATGGATTTTCTAAGGCCAATACAATAGTTTCTTCTCCAATTTTCTTGATGGTTTAATTTTTTGTTGAATATTTTGTATATATTTTCCTGAGGCAAAATTTACTGCACTTCCTTAAATATGTATGAACGAGTATAGCGAAATTTAGTATTATCAAGTTTTAAACCTATTTTTTAAATCGATATAATCACTTTTTTTTTTATTTAGTCTTATGTGTTAAAGTTACCAACCCTATATGGATCGAGAGAAGAAAGAACAAGCTATAAATTGAAGCAATCAAAGAAGATTCGGTAGTTAAGTTTAAGCTTCTATCTTAAATAATTATTTATTAAAAAATGTGTGCATGCATGTAGTTATATATACATTTTAAAGTTTTCCCAAATTAGAGAACAACACTAAATTATCAATTATGTTCATATATAAACTCACTTCTTGGCTGCTTTCTGTTCCATTATTTATTGAATATGCCCTCTTGGTGACCATTTTTCTTCTCCCTCTACTGAAATCCGCTCTACTATTTCCTCTCGATTCAAAAAGATCCTCCTCACTCGAACTGGAATCACTTAAATCCAACGATAAATGCTGTTTATCTTCTGTTGCTTCTTCCGCTAATACCGAATAGCCAATTTTTTTATACCGATCACGATTGCTTTTCACAAATGCACTCCCGCCAGATGCAGTAACTACACTACTGTCTTTTCGACTACTCGTTTTTAGTGATTGTGGATGTGGCTTGGAATTTACAAGTGAATGTAGCCACTTGCTCATAGTAAAAACACACGATAGATAAATATTATTGGAAACGAAGTAATGCAAGTATTTTACGTTTTTTTGTTTTTTAATTCTGACTTCACATGTGATTATCGTTAATCTTCATGACACAAATGCATTTTCTAACACCTACAATTTAAAATTGAAAAAAAAAACATTAATTCATTATTTTTTTTGTTGATTGCTGTAAATGTGAACTACTACCCTCCTTATTGCCAGCATAGCAAAATTAAATAATTAAACAACAGGTTGTTTAAGTTGTATTATATGCAAATGTCGACGGAAGCTTATCTTTAATGAAGGGAACAATAGAGACTACGACCGACAACGCACGGTGGCGTTAGTGAGGGTGGTAGGTAGGGGATTCTTTTTTTTTAAATTCATTGTTGTTCTTTTTTTTCCTCACCAAGAAGATAATTTTTTAATGAATATTCTTCTTTTTTTTATATATGTACTACAATTCAGCAAGAGTGGGGAAACGGTTGTATTCTGTATTCCCAACATGTATACCCTAATCATTTAAAGGAAAGTCGTATAAATAAGAAAAAAAAATGTGCATTTTAATTAGTATTTCAAGTGGGTTTTTGGGGTCAGAATCGTGTGGTTGTAATTCGTTTTAGTATTAAACCACAAGATTAAACGAAATGGTATTTGCATGGACATCAAAATATTATTATATTACCTAATTTAGACCGGAGTTAGGTTAGGTTGAAGACCCATCATGTAAAATTGTCTATAAATTTTATTTTAAATTGTTTGCATGTTACAAAGTCATTATAGATACAGGAATGATAAAAAATATATTAAAATATATTATATGAAGTGGTTTTCTTTAATAACTTGGTAACAAATGCAATTTAGATTTACAGTAGACTTTGCTTAGCTGAAACTGAATTGTTTTGCAATTTTTCTCTTAATCAATATTTCCATTAATAAGCTCTGATATCTGGCAAAAAAAATTATCATTTGTCATTTCTCATGAAATCTAAATTAAATACATTTCACAATCTTTTATCGGTCATGTTTATAATTTTTAAGTATTGCATAACGAGGGAAAAATTTCTAAACACAAGAGTAAGGTTTTCCTATCCAGTCGTGCATATTTTTTTTTGCATCCGAATCAAGAAATCCGATTAAAACCAAAAATATCAAAACTTGTCTTATCAAATGAACCGGACTGTGGAACAATTTAAAAAATAATTTGTGGTCAATTCATCTGGTAATGAATACAAAAAAATTCCATTCAAATTTCTAAATTATGTATAAAAACAAATTTTAAATCGAACTTTTATCTTAGTCATTAATGGATTCAGCTGACATCAAACAAAACAAATTATTACAACTCATTCAATCTGAAAAAAAGTTCTCTTACTAAACTCATTGTGGTTCTGGTAAAGCTGTATAACCAATCAATCAAACAAAAATTCATATTGAAACATTCAACTTCCGCTTAGACGAAATTTTTTTTTTCTCTCTCCCTGCCCTTAATTACAAACATAAATCAAATAATAATTGATTAGCCAGAAGAACCAATAATTAAAATTAATGAAATCGACTTCTCTCTCCCCCACCCCCGTTTTCCTCGGTATTGTACACTTGGGAAATCGAGTGAAAAATTCGCACTAAAGCCGCGATAAAAATAGCTGCCACGTTTATATTTTCTCCTTCCAGACTTAAATTTGTGTGCGATTACAGCCACCTGCCACATAAAACGCCTTAAAGCATATTTCAGCGTAAAATAAAAAAACATAAAAGAGAATTATTGAGATTAATCTATAAATAGGTTTTTTTTCGCCTGCCACATGGGGGCGCTTTTATATCTTTATATTCATTCATATAATATTTTCATCTTATTTTTTGCTTTTTTAAAATTTTTTACATAGAGGAAATCGACCGAACGCCTTGGCTCTAAATCGAGAAAATATGGAAAGCAATTAAAATACGAGTATTTAGTAGTTTTGTAGTTCATGCGAAAATAAAAAACAAAAATCTTTATGAAAATAAATTAATTCCAAAGTTGAAGAACTTTCCATTGCGCGCTACAAATAACAGTCGAGTATGAGAGTTGTTCCAGTCATTCACAAAGTTGCATTAATTAAAATATATAAAAAAATATTGCAAAGCTGCAAATAGGTTAATGTCAAAAGGCCCCCACATTCTAGACATTTTGAAGTATCTAAAGTTTTTCTTACCATACCTTACCTGAATGGCATTATATGGGTATAACTATATACTGCAAAAACTCGTTTCATGTGTTTTTGTGCAAAATGTACAGTAATGATTTGGAATTCTACTATATTGACAAAGACGTTATGTTGAGGTTTTAATATGTGTAGGCATAACGAAGCTTATTACATGCTGGCTCTGTAACTCTTAAGCTTTATATGAACTCATGTAGTGTTTTACAGTCGTCTTGTGTATGTAGATATATGCATGGTAAAGTGTCTCTTACATTCTCAAAATAATTTAAGTTGGTCTTATCCAAGAGAAAAAAGATTTTATTCTCCTTTAAGTACTTATTGAACTATGGAAAGTTTGTCAAGTGTGGTTTTACATTAAACAAAATCAGAACACTTTATGATCTTCATTTTTGGGCTCATTGAAGTGAGATGTTTTTTGTGTTGAAGGAGACACTTCTTTTAAAAATTCTTGTTTATTAAGTTATATGTGTATGTACATAGTATTTCTTTACTTAAATTGTTGTTTCGACAGTACTTAATAAAAAATAATATCTATGTACATACATGTCCCTAACAAACTCATCTACATTTTAAAACACTTCTGGTACTAACACTCTATTTTTATAAAACATGAGATAAGATTTTGGTGAAAAGAAAAATCTTTTGTCAACACTGACAAAGTAACAATTAACCTTAAATTCATTCTCTTATCCATATCTAAACCAAACAATTTTTAATTGCCAAATAAACTTTTGATAAAGACTTGTTTACACTTAAATGAAGAAACCAAAGATCACTCAAAGTAAGTTTCTCTCGTTTATTAATACTAACTAACTAATATTGTTAAATTTATAAATTGCAATAATTGTTTTTTCCAAAAATGTAAAACAATTTTTTAATTACTTATTTCAAACTTGCTTATTAAAAGATTGAATTGAAACCTAATTGTCATATCGTTATGCTTTTGTTTGTCAGTTTTTAATTAAGTACACAATTTATTTAAGTAGAGATATGTAGTGCTGACACAGAAGTTGACATTTTGATTAATATTTATTTTATTCTCTATTAGGTTTGAATAAATGTTATTTTTAAGTCAAATTAATTTATTATCTGGTACATAAGATCTGTAATCCAGTTTTAGATTATTCCAATTATTTTATTTCTGAGAAAGAGGAAAACATTCACATTGTAAATCAAATCAACTTGATTTTTATTTTTCTCTGTGTTTTTTAAATTTGCAAGGCAGGCATTTTTTATTTTATATCTAACTTTACTGACCTATATTTATATTCCGTCGCTTTGACAGATGCAATTATTGAGAGTTACCATACAAACACATTTCGATTCAAAATAAAATAACTGATCAACAAGATTAACTTTAATTTTTTCTCTTTGACAGATCCATTTACATAACTTTCATGGACGAAGTTTGACTTTTGACATTGTTGAAACTGTAATATAAATACTAATGTCACTTTTGTTAGGATGGTTGGAAAATTGTAGTAGAAGGTGTTAAAAATTCGATAGAAATATAAAACAGTCCTAAAATCCAACTGAAAACAAAATTAAAAAAGTTGATCAAAATAATTAAATATTTAAAAAAAATACTTATAAAGGGCCGTATTGATTTTTAAAGTTTTGCTAAACTTAAAGTGAGTTTAAATGTATTTTCTGAGAATACATTTTATTTTTTTATTTTTTGGACTTGCAAGCTTGTATTTTAAGTATTAGGTAGGTACAAAAGTTATTTTGGTTACAAACATAACCTATGTTCTTTGAACCATTTGGTCTTAAACTTAGCAACCGACTATTATTATTCTGGATTCATTGTAAATGTAAAGTTTTTTCTGATTTTTTTATAAAATCACGACAATTTTTCTTCAATTTCATGGCGAATTTACTACAATTATTTACATATCGGAACTTTGAAATTGTGGAGTGATTTAATTTAGATCTTAAATTTAGTGCATTTTTCTATTATATTGGAAACAAGGATAAGGATAATTGTAGACGAACTAAACGAATTAGCATAAAGACTTAATTTCTTTTATTATTTCATAATTATTATTTCATAAAATTGAAAAGTAAATATACGACTTTAATCGCCTCTATATTTTAGGGGCCTGGAACTAGTTTTGAAATTTTAATCTCTTATTTTGATATCTCTGAAAAGCGACCTTATTCATTCTTACATACATTCTAATTCGAAAATATATGTTATGACTTGAATAAATATGTCAATTTGTAAAAATGCCATTTAAGGCTCCTTTTGTTTGAGTTAAAACTGAGTTTAGCCAGAGTTAGTCAATTCTGCAAATGAATTGAACCCGAGTTATCTCCAAAAATAGTTTTTTTATTGTTGAATTAACTTAAACTTTCAGCTGTCGCACTATGCGGACGTAATGGAAAGAAGCAATTTCTATAAAGTCACCCTTACTGTTTTGGTAGGGTCGAAAGCACGAATTTCAAAATTATTCATTTAATCCAGAGTTAATCTGCCAAACTGTTGACTTAATTCGGAATCTAAATTAACTGAGAAACATGTTTTAGGAGAAAGGTCCTTTTCCTTGTTTTAAAATTTTTAGATTGTTTTCCTCATAGAAATAAAATTTTAAATCAAAATGCAAAAAAAAAATACAAAACAACCGTCACGAATTCAAACTGACAGAACTACCCATTATAAGTGATAATAAATTACTAAAACGAACAAAAATCTTAAAAAAAAAATAACCCATATACTACACTCATATATAATATACCTATTTATATATTTATTAATATAATTAAATAAATTTCTCTTTTAAAAAATCTCTCTGATGAAATTTAATAAAATACATACGCTGATTTATTGAAAAACTATTTGATACAAGCAAAATTATAGACACTCAATTATCCAACCAGTAATAGGTAGTATTGCTACAATTCATTTTGTTTATTAATTTTGTATTTATAGTTGCACAATAAATATGGACAAACACTATATAATTAACGGATCAAATTGAAAAAAAAAAACAATAAATACTAAGTTTACACCTTTGGCCTATTGGGTAATCAACAAAACGATAGACTTTCCTCTGAGCTGTTACAACTTACTCTGACACGACATTGAGGGGAGTGACGCACAAAACAAAACAAAAAATATATGTAAACACACCTAGAGCACTATCGAACATTAAGATTAGCGCGGTGGCGACAAGGACGCATGTAGTTGTGTTTATTTTTCAAATACGACGCGAATACGAAATAAAATCGCAACTAACGACGACGCAGTGGACCACAAACTGCCGTCATCGGACTGATCTTAGTCGTTTTTGTCGAATCAAATTGAACTTCATCAGGTTCTTCCATGCGCCAATGGATGCGATGCGGAGGAGATTTTCACTCTCCACGAGATTTTTGGTTTTGATGCTGTCGTTTGTTTGGTTGTGTTGTGGTTGCTGGCTGTTGCAATGTCTCGATTCACAAATCACGATAGACCCACCAATGGAGCTTTTGGTGAAAATATTAAAGAGACACTTAGTGCTGAGGGAGAGCAAAAACAAAAAAAAAAAAAACACAACGAACAGATATAATATTTCTGTTTTCAAAAGTAAATGAAACTGTGCCGATCGGCGGATGGATACAAAGTTCCATTTAAGAGGCATATTGTATGGTTCGGCTAAACTTTATTACACTTTAAAATACATTTTCTGTTTATCGAAGCGATTCCTAATGTAATGAACTTTATTTATTTACATAAAGTGAAAACTATAATGGCATACAATTAATTAAAAAATTGATTTAGACTTTTAAAACCCTGCACCTTATCAGAACTTTACTTAGACATTGTGAAACAAGCCCTAAGCCCAGAGCATGCAGCACGATGTAATCTCATTTTAATTTGTTTAGAATAGGGCTTTTCCCGGTGGTACTAATTTTCAAATAATGAAATAAAAATTCTTGAATATGTTATGTATGTACATTGATTCTATGGTAAAAAAGTACGTATACGCCCGAGTTCACAAAAAAGACGAAATATAATTATTTCAATAATTAACAATATCTAAGACAGCATTCCAAGTTTATTTCATTTGTGCATTTTATTTTTAATTAGAAAATCCAAGTATGTATTTTAGGGAAATTTAGAAATCAGAAAGTCAATTATGTCAAGACGTAATATGATGAGTTTTAAAAACAGTCAAAAAAAGTTATATTTTATAATTAACTGGCTTTGTTTTCATGGCTTACAATTTGAAAGATCTAACAAGTGAACATCTTTGGATTAAAAATAAAAAAAAATTAGAATCTTTCCAACCTTACATAAAATATAAGGTATCATAAACATTATCTTCTCTTTTGCAATTTCATATTATTTTTTTTTACTTTATCTCTTGAGAAAATAAATGAACTTTTTCACGCTGAGACCTTAGAAACAACATCTTTCTTCGTTATTTTTTCTATACTTCTTAATTTATCTGAGATTTGTATTTTTGTCTGTTTACTTTGCGTACCTCTTTCATTGCGCACCTACTTTGTTTGCCTTATGGGGCCTCGAGACCTAGTCACTTTTGTATAATGTCGATTTTAAAAGCTGTTTGCCCATAAATACAAATGAACAAAACCCACATCACTACCAGATGATCAATGTACCAAAAATTCGAAGAAGAGACACCCTTTGTATGTGATGAAAATTTTTACAAAAGAAGCTAAAAGTTTACTTTTCACATGTTTTTTTTTTTAGAAAATAAAACGACAACGATAAGGAGAAGAGAACTTCAAATTTAATTTCACCTGAAAGATATAGAAAGTAAAAGTAAATTCATAGAAACTCATTCTTTTTAAGTGTTTCTTATTTTTTTTTTTTAGAGAAAACAATAGAAAAAAAATCTATCTATGGAGTATACGAGTATATCAAGTATCAAATTGTATCTTAACCTTCTTTTTCTTTTTGTATTATTGTTGGAAAGATTTCTGTTAATATTTCAGGGGAAGATAGTGGGGCAACCTTAATGGTAGAGTTGGAAAATTCATTTCTACGTCAAAATAAGTTCTAATGCAGTATGAAGGTGAAAATACAAAACCCACTTTTAATGTCGACCAAATTGTATTTTTGATTGATCGTCAAAAATGTTACTGAATCCTTGGTAATGAAAAATCTCCTTTTAGAAGAGAAAAAAAAATGCCTCTGGACATTTTTGAATAAAATGATAAAAACTTGCGAATTTTTGCTACACAAAGTTTTATATGCAATATTTGTAACAACTGTCAAATCACCTGTCAGTGTAATTTGTTCAGCTGTAAGTGTAATTGGTTTTTTATTTGGAATGTTGGTACTACTGATATGAAAATTAAAAGCTTGAGAAATTCTCTCTCACTCAACTGTTGTCATAGCTTGCACACATTTTCCTGAAAAAAAATATAAATAATTCTTGATAATTCTCGTGACAAAACTATTTATGAAAGTAGTGACATTAGCACTATGGTTACGGTTTATTTTTGATTTTGTTAATCTGTGCATATCATGAAGAATTCTGTTTATTTAGATAAAAACATTTCCATTAATTAATGAGTGTGAACTGAAAGCATGTGAATTGTCTGGGTTAGTTTATTTCTAACTTTGAAGCTATTTTATCCCACTGTATGTTGCTGGAGATTTGCGTATAGTGTCTATCTAAAGCATGTTATTGCTGCGTTTCTCATACTTGACCCGAAATTTAGTAATAGCTTGTCCGCTATTGGGGAAATTCTATAGCGATTGCCAACATATGTATGTATGCGCACCCTTAGGACAATCACCTTTGTTCGGGTTTTTAACTTCTTTTCACTTTTGTGCGTTTCTTGTGTGTGTTAGTATGTATTTTTATTTAGTAGTAGGTATCTTTTGTATCTATCAGAGGGTTGTACGTGTATAGCTGCGAAGGAGGTTATTCGTTTTTCATAGTTTTTTTTTTTATATTTTGGTTAAAGTGGGTCACACATTGAGTGAAAAAAGTCTTTTCAGGTTTTTGCATCTTTCTGGCTGCTGGTATAATTTATTGCTATTTTCATTCAGAGTTTGTGTCTCTTGAATTATGAATATATGGTAAGATTGGTGAGCGCCTGTCTATTGACGGTGAGGCGAGTAATGCTTTAAGCGTGTCAGTTTTATGTCCAGCAAAAACACTCAAATACATAATCTATGCGTCCTTCAACTTGAAGATGAATGGTTTAGATCACATCAGGAGTGGGGCATAATTTAGCATGCGTTTTCCTCAGAGGGTTTGATTCACATGTTGTGACTGATGGGTGGGGGATGGGTTGTTTGATGTTTTAGGGGCTAAAATATTTACACATACATCAATACAGTATATTCTATGGGGACATCTGACATTTATCTACATACTCCTACACTACATGCCATATGGGTTTTCAAAAAGTTTTCTTCCAAACTATGCAAATAGTCAAAACCGCACCAAACTGCCTATACATATGTATATGGAAAAATAAAAGTTTGTTTTATAACATTCTTGCTGTCAATATTGATGTAAGGTCATTTGAATTTTTCTTTGTGGGTGTCCTGCCTGCGCGTGTTTTTGTATAGATTTTCGTTTCCTTGTAAGAAACACATTCCATTCCTTGACTCGCGTATCTACATAAAAATAGAATAAAATTGTTTGACCTGATTTTTTTATAAATTGGGGGTTAAGTGTGATAGATAGGTATTGATTTACTGGATGAGGGGAGTGCTATATAATTTCTCTATTTAGGTTGATTAATCATCATATGTCAATACATCGCTTTTCTGCAAAAAGTAAGGAATTTTATTTACAGATTTATCTCTACTCAAAATTAAAATAAAGAATCTCATATTTGTTTGAATAAATTTGATACTTTATTGTATAGGTAGCTTACCGTGCTGAGAAAGTTGAAATTAATCTAAAAAAAAAATAATATAATAACGGAATTCAACCAATTATGATTTAATAACCTCATTGCTTTGTTAACGTTCTTTTTCATATTTCAAAAGCTTGTAAAAAAAGCCGCTTTTATTTCAAGCAATTAATATGGCGTTTCCGATTGGTCCTTCAGAAGCCTTCTGAACCACAAAAAATGACATTTGAATCTTCTTTTTGTGAATTTTTCAAGAATCAACATGGAAATTTTTTCGGTTGAATGGAAAACCATATGAAAAAGATTGAAAAAGAAATTAGATTTTTTTGTTTGAATGAAAACCACAAACAAATAGTAAAGGTAAAAAATGTTGGGAATTCAGAGTTAAAGCCTTTTAAAAAAACAAAATATCAAAAATATCAGTGCTCACTTTTGAACGGAGCAGGGTTTGTGAACTATAGAATTGGTGTTCAGATGTTCTCCATATGGAGTTGCAAAACAAACAGCTTTTGTTTCTGTAATTAATAAATTCAAAACGTTAATGCTGCAAAACCATAAACGAACGGCTTGTTTTGAGTCTACCCTGGCAATGAGTCGAGTACATTCATTTGCATAATTCCTATCTGTGTACTTGCCTCATCATTTACACTCGATAATCTTGTTTCGGTTCTATATTAAATCCAAAAGCATTTTCTTTTTCTTTCAGAAAAAGATGCTTCCAATCGGAAACTCGATACTTTGCAATTTGTTTTGTTTGTTTGTTTGTTTTTCCTTATGTTGAAGATACAAGAGCAGAAAATATAAATTCCAGTAATTTATTTCCTCGTGTGAAAGGGGTCTTTGTAAAAAATCTACACCATTTCAAGTTCTCTAACAGACCTGTTAAAACGGTCTCATGTGATTCCACCTTTTTTCCTGTTTGAGAAGCAGTGTTACTGTCACATACAAAAGTGACAGTTTACCAATTGACATTTTTATTTCACGCTTGTAAATAAACAAAAATTCTCATTTATGGATTCAAAAGAAGAGAAAATTAGTTTAACTTATTTAAATGGAACTGGTTACATTTTCAACGCAAATGGTAAACAAATATTATCTCTATCTTATTTTCTTCCTTTTTTCATTTATTTGTTTCGTCAGATTACATGACATTGAGAAAAAACTACAGAATCATCGGTTCAATGGTTGGCACAAGTTGCTCCCGAGGTTGGTCCGGAAATAGTACTTGTGAGTTCAAATCGTAATAAAAAAAAAAATAACACAAACGCCATATATACTAGGTCTTCCTGCTGAATTAACCAATTATGAAACTCAGTTATTGATTGAGAAAGGAATTGCAGATCTAGTTAGTAAATCCGAATCTCTTCTGCGTCAACCAACAGAAGAAGAAATCGAAACATACAAAAAAGAAACCGAAGCAAGACTTCAGAGTCAGGAGGAGCATCTAAGAGATGGAAAAGTAAACGAATCAGTCAATTATATCGACAAAATTATCTATGGAAAGAGGAAAAAGCTTCTGAAGTCAGGAGTTCCGGAAAAAGGTAAAATCAGGCCTGATAAGTCCTTATTTTATTTGGAAATATTACGTGTTATATTTTCCAATATACTTGTCATTTATAAAACCTTTTAGATATAAAACTATCGAAAGATGAAGTCCTACAAGAAATAAGAGACAGTGTTCAATACGACCGAAAGAATGCATTAGTTGAAATTCATTGCGAGCATCCAAGAATTCATGGTGAGTTGAATAACAATAATTCTATTTTGATAGGAAAATGATGATCATTCATTTCAGACGGAATTTTAGTCCACCTGCCTGCAATTAATTCTTTAAAATACAGAGTTTTTAAAGACTTTTGGGAAAGAGGCAAATTTGTCACCTGTGGTGAAGCATTCGGAGCAGATTTCATTGTCTATCCAGGCGATCCTATCATATTCCATGCTTCGCATATTATTATTGTTCTCGAAGAGCCTACAATTAATCCCTTGCAGTTGATTGCTAAGGTGAGGCTGTCGGTTATTGTAAACAAATTGTGTGTTTTTGCATATACTAGTCAGGAAAACGAGTTGAGTTATCAAACTGTTCAATGGGAAGGTAATAAAGAAAGCAAAAAACTTTAGTAAAAAAGTACATTATTTTCTGTTTGCTTAAAGTTCACAACGCTACATAGATATTTTAATTTTACATGAATTTAATCTTCTTTTATTAAACAAATAAAATACGTGTCGAATTTAAATAGGTGCTCGTATCATACTATTGATAAAAAATGATATCGTGTTTTTATGAAACGTGAATAGTTTAAATAGTGTAATGTAATAAATTTCAAAGCAAGTTTTGAAAGAATTTTGTTTTTAATTTAGCTCAACATTATTTGATCAATTTTAAAATTGATAATTAATAATAGTACAAGAAATAATAAAAATTTAAAATAATATAGGGATCTTAAAATTGAATCCTTATATCCGCTTCATGTTATTCATTGTTTTTGGGATCAATTTTAAAAATCGAGAAACAAATTAATTTCTAATTATTCCTTTTTCGTGACCTTTTAATTTAAAATAGTTGAAGCCCACAAAATTAGGGTTCAACTAAATAAATAGGGTGGTGCGACAGCTCATGAACAACCATATGTCTAACTCCCAACCATTCCTGTGTTTATTGCCGAATCGAAATTCGCAAGAATTCGCAAATTTCTATCAATTTAAGCCCAAAATTGTTCCCATTCTCCAAAAATTATACCTTGTATAAAAAAAGAACCAAAAATATTTTTGTAATCTAAATATAAACTTTTTTTTAATTTAAATTTGAAATTAATTTAATTTTTTTTTTCCGTTTTATCAATTGTTAAGAATGGATTCTATTTCTATATAAAGGTTATTATTTCCAAATCTATAACTCTTAACGAATTAAGTATGTGGTTCCTAGCAAAAACTAAATATGTATATATTTTTTCTTCTATTTTGACATATTCAGAAGATTTATCTTGAGTGTGTTCGTAAGGTTTTCAATAAATTTTCTACCGAAATTGGTGCAAATTTGGTTGAAATAACCCAAGGGTATTGTATGCAATGAGATAAGGTTGCACATTGTATTTGCATAAATTTACACGTCATAGCAAACTGCATATATGGGGTGCAAACTTTTGTCTGTGAACAAATTTGCAGAGGTCGAAAAAATTGCAGAGTTATCGCTTTTTCCTTTTGCTTGAGACATAAGCAGAGTAAAGAGTGTGAAGAGATGTTACCTTCTCATTTAACAAAAATTGCAGCTATTAAAATTTGCAACGTTGCAATCCGAAAGAAACTCGAAAGAGAAACGCCGTTAAAATTTTCAGTCGTCTAAAGGCAGGCAAAGGTAACGACATTAGTTTAACTACTACCTTAAACGTTTTAGAAGCTCTGTTTGTTTGTTTTGTTATGAAACAAAAAGAGATTGAAACAAATGAATCATAATTTTGACGTTTCTGGAAAATTTTTTAATCTTTTCGGTACGGCACAGCACAGTCACAGTAATTGTGGAAATAATTTTGCATTGCAAAAAATATTTGGAAGAAAAACAATTTAATTTCGCTTAAAAAAACAATTCAGACAAAATGTCTGTTAATACAGCACATGCCAACGGTGGTGTGCTTATTCACTACGGAGAATAGTAAGTACCTATCAATTTTTTGCGAAAAATAAAAATACGACGTCATAAGAATTTTATGAGGTCACGAGATTAAAATCGGTGAAAAACATAAAAACATGAAAAAATTGCAAGTTTTGTATGACTAATCAATAAGTGCGGAGTTCTAAACCAATTTTTATTTATGAAAAATAAAAAAATAAATACAAAATTGGGCAAACAATACTACAAAAAAATAAATTTGAGAGCAAAAATGACAAAATCGAATGTTCTGAAAAAACTACTGAGAAATTTAAAATTTAACAATTCCGAAGAATTTCGCAATATGAACTTCGTATTTCAGGAGAAACGATAGAAAAATTGGAAAATAGGCGTTATTTTATTGAAAACAAAGTGATTCCCCGTTACAGACATAGAAATATGGGTACACAAATATACTTCTATATACCTATTTGTTATTCAAACTGAGAAGCAAGAGGGCATGTTTTTATTTTCAATTATACCTAATTCTTCTGTGCATCGTTTCAATTTTAGTATAATGCAGGTTCATTTCAACAAAACACATAAAACTTAGGTAGCTCGTACATTTTACTAAGCTAATATTATATAGTCAAAGAACCGACAACTAATTTTGAGAAATCATGTACCTACAGCTAAAATGTTACTTCCCTGGTGGAAGTAAGTATGGAGGGTTAAAATTTGTCTAATTTTTCCAAGTTAGGCCAGTGAAATACTATCGTTATTTGACATAATAAACTTCTTCCATGAAATCAGCTCGTACATATATTTTTTTAAAACTTTTTTCCAGCATACTCATTCATAGCGAAAATGTGAGCTTGGATTTTGCTGGACAGGACAACCCAATTTTTAAAGGAACCAAAACTGGGCATATTTATTTGACATCCCATCGAATGATCTTCAATAGCAAGAAGCAAAATGAAGAAATGATGTCGTTCAGTGCTCCTTTTATCGCTATGAGTGATGTGAGTAAAAATTTCGAGATATGTTAAGCCTCAAAACTCAATACTAAATTTTCTATTGTATACCTAGGTGGATATTGAACAACCTGTTTTCGGGGCCAATTATATCAAAGGCAAGGTCCGTGCTCAACCAAATGGCAATTTCATTGGTGAGGTGAAATTCAAGTTGTATTTCAAATCCGGTGGAGCTATCGAATATGGCCAGGCTATGTTGCGAGCTGCTTCTATTGCTCAGCAAAATATGCGTAATTCTAATGGAAATCCCGATGATCCACCACCATACACTCCATCTGGGGCTTGGCATGAGGCACCTCCACCAGCTTATCAACCACCACCAGGCTATTACGGATGGATACCACAGAATGACGCTTTCACTGGGCCGGCACCCAATTCGGTGTTCGTGAGCGATAATCCTCCACCATATCCAGGAATCGGTACACGTATGTAGAATATTTATTTTCTTTTTATTCTTCTCACTAACCTTCTCGGCAAAATGAGATTACAAATTGGCAAATGTAATTTATTTTCTAATGGATATACAGCACCAACTTACCAGAACCATCAAAACTACCCAAGTGAACCACAAGCTGGTGGTAACGGAGGTGGTGGATATCCCCCACAGACTGGTGGATACGGCGGAGCTGCTGGATATCCAATGCCAGGCTATGCTGCACCACAAGGTGCTGGCGGCTTCTCAGGTCAAGGAGGATATCCTCAAGGTGGTGGTTATGCACCACCTCAAGGTGCATACGGACCACCGCCTTCTTATGGTGGCTTCACTGTTCCTCAGCAGCAAGGTGGTTTTCCCACTCAACCTGGGTATCCCCCCTACGGACAGCAGCCAGGAGCATCGGCTCCACCAACAGGTAGTTATACCCCAGCAATGCCAAACGGCTACCCAGGTTATCCAGGACAGGGTGGAAGCAATGGACCTTCTGGAGCGATGGGATTCTCAGCACCGCCTGCAAGTAAGTAGAGACGAATTTGGTGTTGATTTGGGTGATGGGAACGTTGTAACGATTGTATGTCAATAGTAAGATATTCACAAAACGCACCTTTTTCCTCAAACATTCTTTCGATTTCGAAGTTTGAAGTGAAATTTTCATTTCTTTTCTTACTTTTTGCAGCTACATAAGCTCCACAAAACAAACAAAAACCGTCAACACCAAAATCTTTTGAAGGTATTTTTCGTTTGTTTTTTTTTTTTCGTTTTCCTTTTTCAAAAACATTTTCACAAACTGCCGAGAAGGTCAAAATCAGTACGCACAAACAAATTTGTCGTTTCCTTAAACATTCTTTGTGTTACATAAATTCTGTTGTGTTGCTTTTTTCAGATCGTCGCTATAACGGTTACTATTATCCATATAGGAATTTTTATTTTATTCCAATTCCTGTTATTTTTGTATAATTTCAATAATTAGGTTTCTTTATAAGTTGGGTAAGCTTTGACAGTTTGATTGCTTTAATTTATATTTTAATTAGTCACGTCCCACGAAAAAAAAATCTCAATAAGAGATGAGAAAAATATTATGTACTTATATCGTCTCAGTTATCTCATAAAAAATAGGGCTCAGGTAAGAATGTTTCTCCCACTGAGCGGTTAAAGATTTTCCTTCGTGGGACTAGCCTATTGTTCTTATGTTTTAAGCTGCTATCGCTTGTCAAAATTTAGCTTTTTAAATGCTTTGGATTTCTGAGAAAAATCTGTTCTATTTAAATTTCCATTTTTTAGATTCCAAGGAAGCTGAAGCACTACGAAGCGCATTCAATACAACAGAAAACCAAAGGAACAACCAACAACAACAACAACCGAATGACATGCCACCACCATCTTATGGTGTAAGTAATCTTTCAAAAGTTAATTTTTTTTTCAAAATTGAAATATTTACTTAAAAGTTACATTCTATCGAATAATTTCAGAAATAGAATTTTCATTTAAACATCGTAATTTTGAAGCTATAAATTCCGCCTTTTATTTTCTACTCAAATTTCATTGCAGGATCTACCACCCACTTATAATTCACTAAATGGCAGGAGAAACTATTGAGAAGCATTCCTTTCGATTTCAACGATTTGTTTAATTTATATTGAATTTATATTTTTAATCCAAATAATATACTTATATAGAAAAAACTCAAAAAAGTATGTACACCACTGGTGAAAGGGTTTTTGAACTATAAATACAATAAATTTCTAACCTATAAATGCATGCAATACTATTTATAAAGCTATTGTTAATTAAAACGAAATATATGTAATGTGTATCTCTTAAATTTGCTTTAACATTATAAATAAAATAAATCGTTAAAAGTAATATTATTGTTTTCAACTTAAAATTACATTTGTATTATTCTTTATTTTGTGTAAATTTGATTTCTTTTTGTGTATTGTTTTCGATTAAATTTTCATTTTGTAAAATTTTAAAGCTAAATTATTATTGTATTGATAAATAAGAATAATAAAGAATAATTAAAAAAAAATTCTAAATGTTTTGTTCTTCAAAACTAGTTTTACAATCAAGAGAATGAAAATTCAATTTGATTTGAAAATAAATTGGTCGACAAAATTTTAAAACAAGTGATATTTTTCTGCAGGTTTTTGACATATTATGTACCAACATAAAAATGAAAAAAGTTTATATTTTCCTTGATGTATCTATTTGAGTTTAAGTTACGTCAAAAATTTATTTTTTATGAAACATGTAAGGGTGTTTCAAAGGACTAATCTTCGACGACAAAATTAATTTTTAATTCAAAAACAACAAACATTTATGCAATATTTCTTTTGTCCTGCGTGCCTAAGGAACCGAATGCCAATGAATTAATTTCTTATATTTTGGATTTCTCAAAAGAAAATAAACAGCATCAGAAAATGAAAAAAATCATTTTCATGATTACAGATTTTTCTTCTCAACCTTTGGTGGTAGGGAGTTAAATAATGGAGATTTTTTTAAAATTTTGTATCGGGGGTACCTACCTACTGCTACTACCCTTAAATTCTTATTTTTTTTTTAAATGATTGTCTGTCAAGTCAAAATACCAATTAAAAGATCTCATAATATAAACATTTTTAACGAACCATATGAATTTTTTGTTTGCCTTCTGCATTTATTCAAAAAGGTACTTAAAAACGTTCATAAAAAAATAAAATAAACAAAACAAAACACATTCGCAATTGTTTCTACTTAATAAATTTAAGTAAGTAATTTTTTTTAATATTTGTCATTCTTTAAATTTTGCTTAAGCCCAGAAAAAGTAATTGAAATGTCGGTTAATACAGCTCATGCAAACAGAGGTGTCTTAATTCACACTGGAGAACAGTGAGTAGGTAATGTACATATATAAATCTTAAAATATGAAAACAAATTGCTTTTTCACATAAAAATTTTATTTTTTTTATTACAGTTTATATGTGTATGAATGTATTCTTTAGTTGGCGTCTTTCTTGTCTCTTTTAGTATTATTCTGCACTGTAAAAATATTAATGTTGAATTTACGGGACAGTTTAGTCAAATCTTTCGTGGTATAAAACCTGGATACGTGTACCTGACATCCCATCGAATGATATTCAGAAGTAAGAGACAAACTGAAATTCTTCAGTCCTTAAGTGCTCCGTTCATAGCAATTGATGATGTAGGTAAGTAAAAAACAATAATTTTTATCAAAAGGTTATTTCAGATTTTATTCCATAAAGAATTTTTCTCGCTGCTGGAGGTCCGTGGTAAGGTTCGTGCTCAACCTAATGGTAATTTTAAAGGAAAAATTGAATTCAAATTGTTCTTTAAAACTAATCGAGTTGCTGTTGAATTTACCAATACTTTGTTGTGGGCTATATCTATGACAATTTTAAGTGGTGTCAATCGTTACTTATTGCCACATTATACACCACCTAGAGTGTGGTATGAAGCTCCTTTGGAACTGCAAAAATGTCCATCGACTTTCAAAAAATGTTTGCCAACTAGTGATTTATTTCAAATTCCATCACCAAATTCGGTGTTTATGAGTGATAATTACCCTCCATTTCTGGGCATTGACATGACCAGTGGTAAATCGGTTTTTCTTAGTCTTTTAAAATTTATTTCCTTCAATGTTTTAATTTCATGGGGAATTTGTTATTCGCAAAGAATCTAAACTAAATTGCGATTCAAACTGGACGCAAAGGAAAAATATAAGTTTTCCAACCCCAACTGAAAGTTCTGATGGGTTTATCCATCCACCAATATACGGTGTTGTGAAATGTACTAACATGGACGGTGGAGGTGTTTTTCCTCATCAAGCAGCAAATCCTATATGTGCCCAATACACATCACAACTACCAACCCAAACCCAAGTTTCTACTTTATTTGATCATGAAGACAATATTGATAAATCAACAGAAATTTACGAACAAGAAAATGTTAAATATGTATAATTGATCATATTAAACAGAAAACAATAAATATTTGACCATCAAAATATCAATCCTTTTTTTTAAATTATTGTTAAGACTAAAAATATCATATTCTCAAAATTGCAAAACCCAATATTGTTGTCAAAAAACCAAAGAAAAATTATTATTATTATTACATTATTATTAAAAACGAGCAACTGTTTACTTCTAAGATAGCAGCAACCCTAATGTTGTTTTTTCTTTTGTGCTCAACGGAACGTGGTTAACCTAAATTTTAGACTAAAAATCATAGGAATCTTCACTTTAACTCTAGATCCGCAAATTAAGAAACAAATTTAAAAGCTATCACTGCATAACTCTTTATACTTTGTAATAATATACTTTACGGTTCCTTAAGAATCCCTTATTAAAAACACCTCTTTTTTAGACCTTAACGCCAACATTTTAAATGAAACAAGTTGCTT
Source organism: Epistrophe eligans (assembly GCA_951394125.1). NCBI lineage: Eukaryota > Metazoa > Arthropoda > Insecta > Diptera > Syrphidae > Epistrophe > Epistrophe eligans. The sequence continues at coordinate 2,398,850 of OX596031.1, forward strand.
TTATGAAGATTTATTTTAAGTATGACTTGATATTTTATTTTAAAGCCTGCTTTAAATTTATTGTTAAAAAAAAATGCTAAATGAAACAAATTTAATTTTTTTAAACTTAACATTAGTGATACGAACCAAAATAAATAAATTACTGACATTTGTAAATGCAAAAAAAAGAGACAAACTTAAAAAAAAAAATAAATAAATAAATAAAACTATGTTTATCAATGATGAATAAATTTATGACGTATTGCTATCTGTGACACGTAATTTGTTTTCAAACGTCATTGAGTCTAATAATGGAGTCTGACTGTATTGCTCCCCAATGCTGCTATTGTTCCTCTGATCGCTGCACTTTCCGCACGGCCCAAAGATCCACTTAAATTTACGTCTGAAAGAACGTTTCTTCTTCGTCTGATTGGGCTGGCCAAAGTTTGTGGTATCATTGGCGATGGTCTTTTCGAATAACATGAATTCCTCACGGAGAACGTTTTCTGATGAGGAGTCACCCTCCTCGGTGTCTATGGCTGAATCACTGGGAACACTCTCCGGTCGGTTGGGTGTTACGTGCTCTGCAGTGGGTGTAGAAGGATTTGAATTGCTTCGATGGCGAATTTGGCGCTGATGAATGTGCCTTAAATTGTCTGTAGAGTAATTCAGGGACATTGGTTGAATAGTTGCCACGATTTTTTGATCGTAAAGCCCGATACTATTGTTGTTGCCATCGGTTGTTTGTAGAGCTTCTTCATCGAAATCAGTTTGAGTTGCCGTCGTGGCTCGCTGCTGCATGTAGACCAAAGTTGGTAGTGACAATCGGGGGCGCGACTGACTAGCACGATATTCCATGCCAACACTTTGCAAAGAGTGGCGTTTTACCTTGTCCTTGGCGTTCATCAGCTCCACGCGCAGGCAGTCAACGTTTCGGCGCAACCTTGTTGCCTCGATCCTTTTCTCCTTAAGACTTTCCTGTAAATACTCTATAAGTGCTTTCTGGCACACCGACTCCTGCTCCTTTTCGACCATAAACTTGGCAATGTCAGATGGATCAATTTGGAGATCCTGAGGGTTTTCAGCATCACAGTCAAATACATTGTTTGTGATGTCTTTAGCCTCTGGGGCAGCCAAACGACGAATATATTCTCTTGTAGATTTCCTCTGCTCCTCCTCTGCTTTCTGGCTTTCGATAAACTCACGCACTTTACTCTTTACATGTGGATACCTACGCTTTGTGTAGACCGAATGCAGGTCTTGATATGATCGCACTTTTTGTGTGTAGTCCTCTTCCTCACGATTTTCAGGAGCTTTTACAGGATCACTCTGAGTTGTCTCCCTACTATGACCGGACGACGATTGTCCAGAAGTCAATGCTGAAAGATTTCGATCGTTTGGCGTCGACGAAGATAGACACGATGAGGCGTTGCATTTGCAGTTGATCTTGGTTGTGTAAAGATCATCATCGGGAAAGCTCTCATCACTGATACTCATTCTAAGATTTGTTACACGCGATGACAAAACAAATGAGAAAAATTATTGTATTATTATTATTATTTAAAATAAATTTAAATTTTATTTAAACCTTAATGTTAATTTTTACACGCAAAAATATTAAAACTTAAACAAAAATTACTTATATTTAAGACGATCATTGCGAATTACAAAACGGAGAAGTTCTAACGTGAGCCATCAGCAGAAAATGACTGAAACTTAAGGTATAACTTTGTCTTTGGGAAAGGAAAAAACAGTTATCTAATCAATACCCTAGCCAAGTGTGACTTAAAAAATGTACAAGATAATGATTTGATGATTGACGATCGATAATAGGGTACATAATATTTATTGTTTTAATAAATTATGGCGAAATGAACGAACTAACGAAATGTGTTAAACAAAAAGTTCGTCATCTTATTTCTTTATAGATGAAATAGTTCAAGACAAAACTAATAAACAAATCAATTTTTAGTTAATTTTATTTCTTTTTTTGTATAAAAAAAATGATTGGTAATATTTTTAAATGCAGTATTATTCAATTTTTTAAGCATAATGGATTGCAAGTTTATAACAAGATCACACGAAGCATTAAGGCAATTTTCTCAAAAACCTCAAAACCTGAAATATAATATTATTACCTTTATGTACTATGTATAATTGTTTAAGACATTAGGTTCATGTAGGAAGTTTAATCCAAATCATTGGAGACATTTTTAAAAAAATCCGAACAAAACATTTTACAAATTTAAGTTTTAAGAATTGATCACAAATATAGTTAGGTCCAGAGTGTCGCACCACGATTTTTTTTTTTTACATTTGGTATGCATAAATCTACAAATCTCCATTTGAATTATATTCTTTCAAGCATATATTTAAAGACATGTGACTAAATTACTGACTTAGGACCAATTTATTCCACGCTCTAATAATTACTGAATTTTGTCGATTTAACTAAAACCACATTTAACGTAATTATGTCAATATAAGAACATTTCATAAAGTTTTCTATTCATTCTCTTGACATAAGTTAATGGCTCGCTTTTATTGGCGCCTTTAAATTAAAATGCTTAATAAGGTTTAATGTAGCGTTTATTTATTTACTGACTAATGCTAATTGGGACTTTTAAATAGAAACGCCACATGAAACTCCCATTGGGGAAAGAAATGTAGATTTTATCGTCTTTCGGCTGAAAGTAGCCTTTGTCAAAATCCCCAAAAGAAGCTGAAAATTGATTTTTTTTTTAAATTTCCCATTTTCAATGCGGAATTTAAATTTAATGGAGGGTAAACAATTTAGCCCTTAGTTTTACAAACTTGTACCAAATTTAAATAACATAAAAACTGAAAATGTCTTATTTTCGAATTCGAATTCAAATTCAGTTACCGTTAAACATATTCCTAAATTCACCACAGTTCCAACGTATATGTGCCTAAATTATAGGTACTATTTCAAAACTACCTCTGCTCTATATTTTATCTGCCAAAAACTTCATAATATATAATATTCACCACAGTTTGACACTTGGGTGCAAATATAATCAATATTTCGATGCATGCGCTGCACGCCGCAGTGAAAATTTCAGCTTACCACTGAAAACACACATCATCTCGAAATGGTTCGCGGAAAATTGCAAATTTAGTTAATTTGCTCGAATAAATTGTTTCTATTTATAAAAAAAATCAACCAAAAAGATTCGTCTTGAGTGCTTATCTGTTAGTTGAATTAATTTTAATTCGAAAAATGGCTGGTTTCTTACAAAAGCCGTGACATATTTTGAAGTCTTTCGCGAAACATTTCCCATTTGCACATCTCCCAATCGGGCAAAGTGAAAAATTGAGAAAGGGTGAACCACATAGAATAAGATTGCAAAAAAAAAATATATATTTCGGAAGCAAGGAGTTTTCGAGTCAAAACTATGCCAACTCGAGTTGTTCAGTGAGTGCGTGTGTGAGTGTTACATCACAGCTGGTGTTTTCAAGGAGATAATCGTTCTGACGCCTCGAATTACGGTACACCAACGCGTATAGCTATCCGAAAGCCTTCTTTGCTTGGCTGCGGGTAACCCCTGTAGTGGGTGTGTTCGATTAACAATTAGCATTTGTTTACGGATAATTGCTCGCTATGGAAAGTGCCCAGGCGACAACATATGAGCCTCTAGAAGGAAGACGAGTCAATCATCACGAACCGATGGATAGCCCAGAAATCGATATTGGTCCACCAAAGGACCGAAAGCATGTAGTCTACTTGGCGCTACTGGCCGCAGGAATTGGATTCGTTTTGCCCTACAATAGGTTCGTATGATGGTCAATTGGATTCAGCATTCAAGGGATGTTCACCTGCGGGGTGTGTCTTAAAGAAATGTTTTATTTTTTTTCCTGGCAAATCGATTTATTCGGCAGGACTTCGTGATCAGTTCACAACATACACGTTCGTACTTTAGATTTCAAGGTAATGCGGATTTAAAATAGACCTTTATCCGTGACTATGATGGATGAGTTCTGTGGGGCTCAACCTTTTTACCAAAAAAAAAAATGCCTGTGGCTCAATTTGCACGCAGGGTTTATTTTCTTTCAAAAGAAAAAGTAGGAATGAGCTTTAAACTTTAAGCCCAAGTATTGACGAAGAGGGTAAATTCTTGCGAACTACTTCTACGATGCAAAAATTCCTTCAGCTATGAATATGTAATTAAGGTGTACCTTAAGTATATTTGGACTCATTCCATGCTTCCGATGGTTGTTTTTCGTATGTACCGCATTGTTGACGTAATATTCTACAACGGATGAGGCAACCTCATCCTCATCAGCAAATTCAGATATACGCGATAGAAATGATATGGCAGAGTTCGAGGCAAATTTACATTATGAGAGCTCATTTGTTTTGATACGAAGTTGTGTGCGAATGTGAATAAGAAGCTTATTAAGTATAAATGTTTCAATGAATATAATGAGGTTTGTTTTTAATTCAGTCGCGGATTAAATCATTTAGGGCCAGTTGCACAAATATTTAAACCGTAGTTCAGAAATTTTAATTGATTGTGGCAAAGGTGGTTCAAGTTTCAAGTGTGTGATGATAACCAATTACATGCTTAAACCATAATAGAACCTCAGTTAATCACTGATCAAATATTTAAAACACGTTTGTTCAACTGGACCTACATAGGTCTTAAATTAAATCATGAACTGTCAAAAATTTATAGAAATCTCTCTTTGACTTTCGAAAGCCAAAAGATATAATAGAAGTACTATAAAAATCGCACTTTTTATCACATCATCCTTTCCATAGCATCATTTCAGAAATGATTTTTGAAATACCTTTTCAGTTAATACGTAGTTAATTCCAAAAATTTGTTGGGTTTGTCCAGAGATGGGGCCCTTTTTCACATACATTTGGCTTTTCTGTAAATGCGGAACTGGTAATTTGTTTGACTCGGTACAAACATACTGCATACATCTATATGAGATCTTAAATAATCTCACAGTACATATTGAAATTGATAGCGATATCATTTAATATTTATTATTCAATTTAAAAATATATTTTAATCTTACAATTCGTAAATATAAAAAAATTAATTTAAGATTTTATTATTTAAAATCCATATTACTACGTTTTTTTTTAAGGAAAATATTTTCAATAATTATTATTACGTTCCGATTGATGACTTTTGGTACTTATATCAAGCTTATGATAAAGTAAAACTATTCACAGCATCACATAAAATTCTATTCAACAAAACATAGAATAAATTTTGTATTTGGGTAACTCCTGATCTGATTATAATAACAAGAATCATATACAAGAAATAAGAAATTCTGAACTTAACTATAAAATAATGGAAATAATAAAATCCGTGTTTAAGTGAGAGTGTATAGCCAGCTCAGCTAAAAGTAATTTGTTATTGCGTTTAGTTTTAAATTTTTTGCTGAGTTGCTATAAACTTTCAACAAAACGCGGCTTATAATATGAGTATCTACCTATTGTTGAGGGAAAAAGAAAAATACCGAATAATCATGAAAAAATATACTTGTGTGGGATACTAAAAATGCAATTCAATTTAATTGATAAAAATGTAACACGTTGGAATCACGTGACTTCGAGAACGTGCTAGCTAATGTAGCACCTTCTGAATCTTGTCCTTAAGTTCGAGTTCATGACGGACAAAAATTTGTCAATTAAAAACATATTCAGCCTAAATAAGTGGCCAATCGTTTAGTGCGTAGGACTGTCACTCTGAAGGTGACAGGATTGGAGGGAACCCTCAATTTTACTGCCGATTTCGAACGACTGTAATTTTATACAGGTATTTTATCAAGGTTATACAATTAGAGGATTTATCAATTTTTGAAAAACAAGATATTTGTTTAAGTGGAATAGAATGTATGATGCGATCCCAGACCTTCGGTACGTGCATAGTTCTACGCAATAACCAATACGTCAAGGGATACTTTCTAAACAAGTAAAACAACAGCAAAAGCGATGGGTTGCATTTAAGGTTTTAAAGAACTGAAAACAGAATTAAATACTTAATGGGCTTTGACCAGCAAAGCATAAAGTAAGGATTTGGTTGCGTATTGACATTTAACTGTAGCAGGCAATTCAATTTATTTTCGATTGAATTATTTTTAATGGCATGAACAAGGAAACTCGCTGATTACCTAGTTACAAATGACATTTTCCTCACTCAAAATTACCCCGTTAGTTTGTGACACACTGTTATATACCTCTTCACCACATATCTCATTTTTTCAATATCAACAATTAATTGTATGTATTGCAAAATATAAAAGCAATGTTGTCGATTTGTAAAAAAAAAACTGTTTTAATAGTTCAGGAGACAGCTACCGTTAAATTACCTATATCGCTGCCGCTTTTTAAAAAGTGGAAATACCTCAATGGTTTCTAAAATTTGGTCACATAATGGCCATTTCCTGTCCAATTTTTAACCTATCTTACATAATGTTAGAAATAAGTCTACTATATGGACTCATGTCCTTGTGCCATGTTTACCTTTAGCATACACATTTTCAAAAGACGCGATAAATAATGTTAAGGTCGTTTGCATTTCCATTAGTCCTCTTTCACATTCACACGAGGAAACTTAAGTTTCTACGTTTTCTTTTAATTTCTTTATAAATCGCACGCAGAATCAAAATAGCAGACATTTTCTGTAATTTCGCTTTAGAGTAGCTTGGTTGAGCACAAACTATACTGTTTGTGTGAAGATGAATGGACAAAAATTTCCCCATATCGTTGACCGCGGAGATTTCGTTCAATACTTTTATTTCGTGGCCTTCTCATCTAAAAAAACTCAGTTTCTTCGTGTGAAAGTGTACTTACTAAACGCAGCGTTTTTTTGTTAAATACATATTTCTTTCTTAATGAATGATTTTCTTAACAGATTTGTATTAAGTATTCTTATATATAAACAACAAAACAATCTCTCAATAGCTTATTACCATTAATATCAGCAAGTTGGTAAGACGTATGTTCAGTGTACAATATACATACATAATTACATACATACAGTTTCTTTCATAATAACATGCTTTTTTTCTGTTTTCCGTTCATATATGTATAACAATCAGAGGTCAGCAGTAAACTAACTACATGCCCATATGTATGTATAGTATCGTGTAAATATTAGCACGATGACGAAATGTAATGAACTAATTACGCCAATAATGTGTTCGATTTATCACATGGAAAGTGGCTTGGATATGGATGTCTTTGTATTATTTGAAGGCGAGAAGCGCAAAAATAAAGACTGACACAGATACTGCTTGGATACTATAGTTTCTTATTGCAATTTAAAGCAAAATTTTATAACAAAAGAAAGGTAGATAAATGAAAAGACAACCAAACTGACCTAATTCTCAACTAGACAAGCACTGTTTTCTTCCTTGAAATTAAATCCTTATAAACACAGTTTTATATTTTTCATGATGTAGGTATATATCAAGGATAATCATGTTGGACTCGTTACCAATAACCCAATAAAAAAAATTGTTTGCAAATTTTAACGAGATGATGTGCACATCTTTCGCTGATGGTATATGAAGAAGTGATCCCATTTTGAAGCAAATGAAAAGTACATCAAGCAGAAGGTTTGTTTGCAACTTAAATTGATAAGTACCAAATTCACCCGACTGTGAATTTTTAAGATGCAATGTCTGCGGTAAACCTGGTTTAGAAGAATTTTAAGAGGATTTTCAAGTTGTAGACAAGATGGTTTATTTAGTCTATATACATTTTAATGCTGGAGTAGTTGCACAACACTTTCTTTAAAAAGATCATTTCAACAATATATAAATGCATGAAGATTGTGCAAAGGCATAAGTCTCTTCAATTTTAACACAAGAGATTTCGAAAATGATAAAAAAAAACTGTTAAGTATATACATGCCTTCTAGGTACTTCATCTTATAGTAGATACTTTAAATTATTTGATAAATTTTGCTATGCAAATTTCTTAAGCTCATTGGGATCATATTTATAAAGAACTAAGTCCCCACTGAATTATCTTCCAAATGTATGAAATACATTAGTCTCACTGATAAATTTTCTTTGAGTTAGTTTATTTCGGCTTATGGGAGTAAGTCTTTTGGAAGTAAGTTCGTAGGGCTGATATCGAAAATTTTAGCCTAAACTATCCTTTGAAAAGTACCAACACTTTTTGGAGTAAAATAAGATTTTAATTAAATTAAATAACGAAAAATTACGGAACTTAATTCTGAAGTAAATTATTCTTTGATATCATAATCGACTTCAAAGAAATGTGAAGCTTTTAAATTAACGGAAGTTCTTTGCTGATTATACGATAACCTAAATAAAAATCACATAAACTCAGACATGCTTAACTCTAAGGACAAAAATTACATATCTTTTCGGTACCTTTAGGCCTCAAGGATTAAATTTGTTTACTGCACATGAAGATATACATAAATTCAAACAAATTTTTGGATAGCTTCCCGTATCAAAAATGAATTAAAAAAAAAAATTTAACATAATAAAGGAGCGCTATTCATCTAACCACCAGAGTAAGAAGTAGGTTAATACACAGTATACACAATAACTATGACTATCGATTTATTTGCTTTATTCCTTTTATTGTTTTGACAAAAATAAAAACAGGACACTCTAACCCATCTAAATGACACCAACAGAGAGTTCTATTCCAAGAGAAGTGGCAGTAGAATATAGATAGGTAGCCATTCGCTACAAAGTGCTTATGGAGGGAAAAAAATATCTATTTTTCCGCATTCTTCTCGCTAAATGTGGACGTTTTTTTTATTTTAAAGGCGCCACAGAAAGTGTGGCACACATATTATATGTATATGTTTGAAGAGATCCAGCAGCAAAGATTATAGGATAGGTATTGGTTCGAATAGATATTATATGGGGGGTTTAGACTATAGAGTGCTTTGATTAAAGTTCAACCTTTGTATTCTATTTTTTGTTTGCTTTACTCTTTTCGCTAGAAAGTTTACTGTTGTATCTTGTATGTATGTATGTACACCTATCTAACATGAGGGTTGATGAAAGGTGAAAAGCCTTGACTTTGAAAAACAATAATCGGGGTGAAAAAAAATGTACCTAAGACTGTTTGTTTCTTCATATACATTTCGCTCGAAGAATATGGTTCAATCAGGTGGATAAAATGATTGACATGTTGAAGTGAAGATGATAAACTTTTTTTTTCTTTAAAGAAGGACAAAGATCCATGATGATTTTCTTTTTATCAAAAGAATTACATTAAATTTGAAATTCTTTTGAAAAAGTGTTAAATACTTTTGATATTCATGGGCTTATTGACAGTAAGCCAATTAAAGTTGCTCGCAATATAGAAGTCAATTTGTGAGAATAAGATCAAAGCATGTTTGACAGTCATAAAACATGTACCTACTACACGCCACCTTAATAAATGGACTTCTTATTTTATGTTCATAAATGCATATACAAATTTTTATTAGGTACCTTTGTTCCTTCGCTTCTCAAAACTGCCAAATTCTACCAATTTGCAAAGTTCTGTCAAAAATAATACAAAAACGTTTTTGGATAAGTTTTTGCTGTATAATGTCAACCTTTCAAGTGATTGCGGTATTCCAATCAATTGGGACTTTGTAAATTTTGTTCAGATTTAAGATACCATTCATATATAATTTGAATTTAGCAGTTTTCCACAATCCATATTTTCGCAGGGATTTGCCGCTTTTTTATAATTTCATAAAACTCCAAAAACTTATTTATTTTAGAACTTCTCTAATTTTATTTCAGTTTCATCATAGCTGCTGATTATTGGCAAGCCCGCTTTCCCGGACGCTCAGTTGCTCTAGATATGTCCATGACTTACATAATCGTGGCCTTCGCCACAGTCCTGTTGAATAATGTTTTCCTATCGCTGGCACCATTCCGAATACGTGTACTCTTTGGGTATGTCATATCGTTTACCACATTGATATTTGTGGCTGTTTGTGAAGTTGCATGGCATATGTTTGCTGCTAATACCGCATACTCAGTGAATTTGGCTGCAGTTTCATTAGTGGCTATCGGTTGTACAGGTAAAATATAATCTCCATCTCGATCGCGTTTAGTTGTCTTTTTCTACCAATTGTTATTGAATTTATAGTACAACAATCGAGCTTTTATGGATTTGCAAGCATGTTGCCAAAGCAATATACTCAAGCTGTAATGGCCGGTGAGAGTTTAGCCGGATTTCTGGTGTCTTCCAATCGAGTTGTGACCAAATTACTTATTCAAAATGATCGTGTTTCAACTGTTATTTTCTTCTTGACTTCAACAATGTACATTGCATTTAGCTATGTCCTGCACATGATGACCATTCACTCACCTTTTGTAAGGTATCACATGAAGGCGTGTGCCAAAATTGTTTTAAGGCCCGATGAAGATCGATTGGTAAGCTGGCATCTGCAAAATTCAGCCCTAACCATTGTTTTATAGTTTTATTCATTTCAGAATGATGCCCTAGATGGGGATACAGCCACAGCTAAATATGGTGTTTTAACTTTGGAGTCAAGCCCGCCATCTATGCAAGCAACTGGAAATGCACCAACAGCATTAAGTTTCAGGTAAAAGTTCAATGAAATTAAGTTCACTAGTTAAACGGGGTAACTTTTAATTTTATTCTTTAGTAATCCTGTATACGAACTGTCAAACCCAACAGCCGGTGAATCAGTTATTGAAGGTTTGAATAACCTCCCCGAAGTACCAACAACTCCGCAAGAGGCACCTAACGTTGCATATAAGGTTGAACACATCCTCACCCCAGGACAATGCAATCCCGGCAAGTTGACAGATCTCCGAAATGGCTTTGATTCAAGGTGGAGAGTTGCCCAAGCCATCTATCCCTACATGGTTTGCATAGCTTTGGCCTATTGCGTTACTCTTTCACTCTATCCTGGCATCGAATCGGAAATCGTTTCCTGCAGCTTGGGAACATGGCTGCCCGTCTTGTTGATGTTCACCTTCAATACAGCTGATGTTATAGGAAAGATCTTGGCTGCTGTGCCGTATACATGGTCACGCAGACAATTGATCTTGATGTCAGGTTTGAGAATTGTCTTGGTGCCCATGCTCTTGCTTTGCTGTGCTCCACGCGCCCATCCAGTTATTTCAGGTGAAACTGCTGCTTTTATCTTTACCATTGGTCTGGGAGTAAGTAACGGTCTTGCTGGAAGTCTTCCAATGATGCTTGCTCCAGCCAAAGTACCTGGAACTCTTAAAGAAGTAACTGGCAATATGATGACGTTGTCTTACAATGTCGGTCTGACAGCTGGTTCGCTGATTGGTTATGTGTTTGAGTCAATGCTGGGAGCCCAATTGACCAACCCCTGCCCCACATACCCATACATGCCATCGCATATGATAATTGATAATTCAAACCTACATCATATCACCACGGCTAACAGCAGCATTCTTATGACCACTTTGGCCCCCACAACTCCGGCAACACTGTCAACGTCTACTGCAGCTTCTACTACACTTGCAACAATCACAACAACTCTTTTCACATCATTGGGAACAACGATGTCAGCTTTGCCATCCACGATGGCAACACTCTTCACCACAATAGCTTCTGAAAGTGGCCAGACAGGAGAGGAAACTGTCACAAAACTTCTCCAAGCAGCTGTCACTACAACTCAAGACTCGACGACAGATCATTTGTAAATCAAAACAACAAATACACAGTAAAATAATGAAAAATGTAGTGTCTCTGTAATGAGAGTTTTTTTTGTATTTGTTATGAAGATTTACACTTTAAGTGGAACAAAATTGTTATTTTTTGTATGAAAAAGGTAGGAAATCGACGGACTGAATAAAACAAAAAAATAAATATTAAAAAAACCCTAACTGACTTAAGTAACTTTTTACAAACATCTCGCCTTGTAATGGGAAATTAGACGAGTTACGTAGTTTTCTAAATGAAAAAAAAACCTTAAGCAAATGAACTTTCTCACAAAATAAATAAAAAATATATTTTTAATATTGCAACAACAAACAACAACAACAGCAGCAAACACCCAAAGCTATAGATCTTCTACCACTTATAACTGTCATCTTTAACTAAAATAATTTCCTTATTACTTATATCATTACAATATTGTTACTTTGACTTGAAGATGTGTTGGCAACACTGGTGGTAGTGCGAATATCGCCATAAACGGATGAGTGAAGCTTCATAACAATGTTGCAATGAATTCGATTTGACATCTTACTTTTAATTTGTCAAACTCTTAAAGCTAAGCTTAAATTTAAAACAAAAATAAATTATTGAACGCTTGTGGCATTGTTATAGGGCTATTTCGTTGTGAATAATTTTATTATTGTTTTAAATAAATTTTCTAGGCACATATGATAAATTATAAGAAAATAAAATATTATAATTAAAAATAATTTGTTTATAGATAAGTAAGACATTTATTTTATTTTGCAATGTAAATATATTACTCACAACAATAAATCAACTCATAGTGTTTAGTAAATTAATTAAAAGAGAACATTAGTTAATTTGTTTAGGTTATGTTTTACGGTACCTTATTTTATTTATTTTTATTTAAAGAAAAATAAAACAACCTTATATTTAGAGAAGCAAGATGATAAAACACTATATTATAATATATGGAACATATTTGTATGTGTCAAAGACACTATTTAAATAATAAAACTTGATAACAAAAAATGGAATGAAAATAAGCAGTATAAGTTATATAGGTACGCCGTATACATCGATGTAAGGATGTAAGCGTAAAATCAATGCAGTTATTGTAAAATATTGATACGTTTATGAAAAATAAAAAAAAATAACACAAAATAATTTAATTTAATTTTTAATTACCCTTATAATTCTTATACGAGCCTTACAACGACCACCAATATTAATGCTTATCAAGAAATGAACGCGTAAGGACTATTATTGCGCAATTATTGCAAAGCAATCCATTTTTATGCAATATTTTTTGTCCTTATTTTGAGTAATAATATTGGTCGCGTTCGGGGTTCAATCCAAAGCTATCCGGATTGTTTTGTATTGTTGTAATCCCTTGTGACAAAACACCTGATGCAACAACAACCCAACGTATCTGATAGTTTCTCGAACGCTATCAACGCTAGTGTAAGGCTCACTTTAGACCAAAATTCAACACGGGTTTCGATTTAGCTTTTCCGGAGTGTGTAGAATGTAGAGTCACGTATACATATAGGTAAGTATTTCATATAATGGGTTATTTAATTTTAATATCAGCTTCGGAAAGTAAAATACAGTACCGCTCTGATGATAAACTCCTCATAAGACGTGAAAAAAGGCTAGGGCAGAATCACCATTTTCGTTAAAATCGTAAACTTTAAGCTGAACAAATCATAAAATGGATGCCTAAATTTTTTGAGAAGAATGTGACCACGGGATTTAACGTACATAAGCCGTCGCTTTATTATTATTATATTACTTCAGACAAATAAAACACAAAAAGGATTTGAATGATTTCCAGCAAAATGATCCCAAAGTAAACTTCTTCAGCAAAATTTGTGAGTTTTGCCGTCAAATATAATGAGAAAAAAAATATTCGCTTTTTGTGTTTGATATACCCAATATCTTCCACCTAAAAACAGTAATTTTTTTGACGGGTACCGCCCTTTGAGTAATTAACAATTCCTCCATATTGGATTCTGAGGAAAATTATAGGTCTCCTCCAATCCTCCTGATAAATGGACACAGAATGATGAGATAGAAATAAGCACTTCAATAGGCTTTGTATAGATAAAATGATTTCACAACTAAAGTACTGATACCAAATGTTTTTAGTCGTCACATTACATTTAGGTACAGACGAACTCTGATGTTAAGACGTATGTATATACAACCAATATATTATGATTCTTAAATCAAATTCCAAGGAATTCTCTATTCTTTTCTAACACCAAACAAAAAAGCCATGGGGTTCTGATTTTTGTAGTTTTCACACAAAATCTTTCGTTGAATCTCTTTGAATTCTTTAAGTAGTTTTCAAAACCGTGTTATTCATTTTCGGATAAAAGCTTTCAATTATTTTTCTATGTTGGAACCAAGTGTTTTTCGGAGTATTAAAATGAAATTGCCGTTAGATGTCACATTCAATTTAAAGCTTTAAGCACGTTTTAAGGAAAATATCGAACATTTTTTACATTTTGTTTTTTAATTTAAATTAGTTATTTGACTGAAAAAAATTCGGATTGCACGAATGTTTTATTTCGGCAGCATTAATCTTTGGCATCAGACTTTTAACCTAGGTTATTGCTATTCGATTGTGATATCGCTTACAAAATTTCATTAAGGCAACACATTATTCTGAAATGAAATTAAAACACATGTGACATTCTCATCATATTTTGTGATAAAAAAAAAAAAAAAAAAAAAACAAATCATCAATTAACATTTAACAAAAAAGAACTCCAAATAACAAATATGTAACATACAGGATTTTATTAATCTTCGAATCTATTTTTATGGTAAAATATTGAAGAAAATATTCTTTCTCCTTTAGAGAATTCCGGAATCCTTATTCAGAACAGAATAACAGGGGTAAAAAAATGAATGGGAGGTAGATAATATCTATAAAGGAACTTACCATAAAAAAATTCTCCAAGTCTGTTAAAAACCATTGGGGTGGTTATTTTTTATTCGAAAAACAACCAAAACAAATGTGAAGAAAAATTATGGAATTCTAAAGTTTTATGAAAGTTTTATGGCAAAAGCTATTTTATTTCCTAAAACTTTTATAGAAAAAAAATATTGTTTTTAAAATGAGAATTCTTTTGAATCTAATACTCAGACCAAATAATGTACATAAATGTTCACAATAACACATTGAACCGATTTCATTGAAAAGAATTTAAAAAATAGTGAAATAGAAATAGATCTAATATTTATATGTTTTTAAATATAAAAGATTCGAGGAGTTTATACATATGTAGAACATGTAGGAACATTATGCCTAAAATCATGTTGAAAAATGTAAAACATAATTACATATATGGAAATCTGTATAATTTTAAAAGTTACATGTCAACTATGATGGGTCGAGGAATAGCTTTTCAGTACATCTTATAAATATATTTTTACTTAAATAAAAAAAAAATTAAGAAAAGAAAACTTTTTTTTTGAAATTTCATTGAAATTTGTCGAACGACCGTAATTGTAAATGTGAACTCCAGTCGGTCGACCGAAAATTTAATTTTGCTTATTTCTATTTTTTTATACGATTAAAAGAGAATAGGTTGAAATGAAAGTAAAATAATAAAACGAGAGTGAACAAAAATGAAATTAATGTGCTAGTATTGGTGCAAACAATGAAATTCGGGTCTTTGAAAATTTATTTTCAAATGAAGTCTTTACGAAAGTCGTTGAATGTGAACGCTACCAATACGACTCCGGTCGGGCAACATGTCGTTGAATGTGGACCTCCCTATTCATAATGTTATTAGTTTACAGGGCAAAATTATAAATTTATGTTTTTATTACAAATTCATATGGATCAAAAAAAATTGCAGATTTTGGTCCCTTGAATTTATGACCCTGCATTATGTAAAATTTATGTGTCTGATAAATAATCCAAAAACTTGACAAAAATTTGCAACGGTCATGTGGATTTTCAAAGCGCGAGGGGGCCTAATAAATCTCAATGGTACAACGAGGTCAGCACAGGAAAATGTCAACTGCTCACTCTGTAATGCAGGAAGAAGAATTCTTTCTTCACTTAATTTGAATGTGCCCGTTGCTTAGTGCATACCGAATCTGCATTGGAAGAGCTACGATGGATGAAGGTTGTTAATTTGCTAAATGGAGTAATGAACTGGAGTCCACTTGTGAATTTCCTAAAACGTGTGCTACAACTACAATAAAGAGAACAGTTGATAAGCGAATTTAATTATTTAATTATGTATATATGACAAAAAAAATAAAATATAAATAATTCAGGGTTCTTAAATTTAATAAGGAATCTGAGCGCAACAGACGACATATTATATGTCATTTGCATATTTGCATATTTTTTATAAAAAAAAAATAAGTACTGTTACTATGTAAATAAATCATAAAAATGTATAAAAATTGTATTATATAAAGTAGGACATTTTGTCATATCAAATTTTTGAAAACATAACAAAAATTCATTTCCAAAGTATACATCTTCCGGCATTGCACGTTGGGCGCCATTTAATTTCTTCACAACGTTTAACAATTTAAGATTAAATTATTTTGAATGTATGTAACCACTACGTGTAAATTCAAAAACGCATCATTGCAGGAATGATGCAAACTATTGCTGCATCGAACCAAGAAAATATTTGACATTTATGAATTTGCACCTCACATTTGGTACAAAAAAAAACTGCATCAACTTTGAACTCAAATGAAAATTTCAAATATTTACTCTCTCTCTCTCTTCTGGGTAGTTACCAAAAACACCGTTATCAGTTGAAAATCCTAACCCATAAGAAATCTACCTTATTACACGTGGTTTTCTCTTTAAGACAAAATTTTTGTTCAAACCCGCTTTCCCTTATATCCGGCTTGGTTAGATACAACTGCAGAGAATTCGATGGGAATAACCTATCCAACTTGATAAAGCATCATACACTCCGAACAATTACTCTCTCCATTTCGAACATCGAACAAATTCAGCATCCAACAAAAAGAGTCAAAATATTCTCGTCTATGCGCAGGTTACTCTCTAAAACTTCTTTATCGATGAGAAACCTTTGAAGAGCATTTTTTATACAAAATGAACTGAACCTGGAATTTTCCAAATCAGAGTCCTCAAACCTCAATATTATCCGTTATATCTTTTGCGACCTATCCCACGGAAATAGATTTAGCTTAACGTCTTACCAGGTCACTTGGGCACTGGGAACCTTATGATTTTAGTCTACTTTCTATTTCGTCCTTGTTGGCTGTTTTGTTTTTTCCTTTTCCTTCTTTTTTTCGTCACATTTTCGTTACATTTAACGTCACACAATATTGTTAGGTTGTTGAGTTGGTGGAATTCCTGGGGATAATTCCATTTCATTCAAGTGAGCTTGTGGATGATGGCTATAGTTAGTGTCACACACAAGGACACATGATATCTTTAGTCCGTACACAGAATAGAAAATGCAATTTTACCCCAATGAGATTTTAAACAACAAAAGACAAAAATCCTGCAAAAAAATTTTAAATTCCAAAAGAAAATATAATTTTACTTTAGGGAAAAAAACTAGAAGGGAGATATTTTAGCTTGCAAAAACATATACAGCCAGTGCAAATTTATTATAAACTTTTTTTTATGTTTGTAATTTTTCATTTTATTTATTTAATTTTTTTTTTGTAAAATTTATATATTTTTTTAATTAATTCCCTGTTCCACTGAAGGTTTATGTTATATACATAGTTTGCGCAATCCTTTGAAACGCAGCGCAACGACAACAATATTTTAGTGGGGTTGTTGGGTTTCATTTATTATTTTGTTTTGATTATGGTTGTGAGTGAGCAAAAAAAAAAGAAAAAAAAAAAAAGAGCAGGGTTTTAATTATTTCGTGTACCGTTAATATCATTTTAAAGGAGAGTCGTTGTTTTTGTTGTTGTAGGGAGGACGATGATATATAAATTATATTTTTGTATGAACACATAGGTATACATATCTGGGTGTAAACGCTGCCAGTTCTGTCGCTTTCATATACTCGTACAACAAAAAATTAAATTTTAATTTCAATTTGTGTGGAGAGTGAGTGATTAAGCTTCGTCCTGACACATTCATCGTGGCTAAGTGGGGGTAAAACAAAACAAACAAAAAAAGAATAAAACTACATAAACCTGAATTTAAATACTGGTAAAATTAATTATGTCGTTTAATTTTATTTCGTTTTTATAATAATTTTATTTAAACAAAATAATAGTAGAGAGCTTATTTCGTTGGGTACTTATTATTGTGATTTGTGAAGGAGTTTTTTTGTATTTAATGGAAATTGCCGAGCTTGCATGCTTGCTTTTAACGGAAATGGTTTCAGCGCTCGTTTAAGACTGAATTACTTGTTTACGAGGAGCTCATTTCCCTTTTAATTGGGTTTCAAAATAAAAGCATGTAATAATGCATTCTTTCTGTGTGAAGGACATATAAACAAGAAACAATTAAATTGTGTATATAGCTGTAACTATTGTTAAGTGCAATAAATGTTTGCGTTAAACGCGTCAACCAACGCACTAGTGACTAGGACTTTACTTGCTCTTACAAGTCACAAGCTCTTGCTAGGTTGATTTCTTGTGAGGTTATATGATTCTGTAATCTCAGAAAATCTCACAAGTCACAAGAAACCTCACAAAAAACTCACCACAATAAGGGGAATTTTGTATTCGATTGTTAAGTTTTTGGTAAACAGACTCACCGAATTATTTTTTTTGGATTATGAAATGTCAAACTTCCTTGTGAGCTTTTTTAATAGCTCTCAATCTCAATAGCTCAATAGCTCTCAATCTCAATAGTTCAATTTCAATAGTTCATGAGGCCCGAAAGTTGTGACAGTGCTACAAGAAAACGAAAACCCCACAAAATTAATTTTGCCTCACTTTGTGAATTAGTTGTGACTTGTGAAGTATCAGTGAGGTTTGCCATAATAAGGCTGTAAAAATAAATTGGGTAGTGCGACAGCTCATGTAGAACTCGAGCGTAGTGACTTACAACCGTTAACCATTAATGTGTGCGTGATATTGGCAGAAATGGAGGGACCAAACATTTTCTGTCAGTTTTTGCAACTCATCGTTGGTGCGTCTGTTCGTCAACTGAAATTTTAAGACAGCGAGCCTAAACGGATGGCACGATTTGTTTCAAATTTGGTATAGAGCATTGTTATGTGATTCCCTAAAGGTAAAATTCGAATTTTTGTTCAAGCTCATCTCAAGCAAATTGGCAACTACATTTTGTTGTTTTTTAAATCACCCGAAAACGACTCTTCCGATTTTAACTAAACCTCGTACCTGTCATAATGTACAAAATGAATTGAAAGAAGAATACGTTTAGGTTTTTTTTTTACCAAAAATCTCGAGTTACAAAAATAGAGATTTGAACTTTTTTGAGAAAATTACCATACTTTTGAGTTATATACCTATATATTTTTAATGCCTTTACCGATTTTGTACAAAGCAGTTGCGTTGAAATTTTTTTTTAGTAAAAAAAAATCAGTTTATAGCATTTTTTACTAGTTTTTAATTGTTTAGCTCCATTTTAGTTGCTTAGCACAAAAGCAAGTTCGTACATATTTTTTTAATTATGCTCATCAAAGCATTTTTCCTTTTTTTAATTTTCAATTTGTTTTATTTTTGCGTAGGTAGGTTGGAAACATTTCATTCCACAATTTTTCAATTCCCAAAAATTTATTATCCTAAAAAAAAATAGTAAGCCAAACATTTCATCTTCGCTTTCAACAAAATCGCCAAAATGAACATGCAACATGTTTTTGACCAAATTTACGTTCAAACATCAAATTTTTGTGGCCTGCACGAACAAAGAGATATGTATTTTTAATGATACTTAATTACTTAATTTAATATATTTTTCTGTGTTTGTATTTCCAGTTCTTGAATCTCATTTCCATCACACCGTAAGGAATCCTTGCAGCATACCTTAATTTAAAAAAAAATATCATGAGAACAGCCCCACATGGAAATTTAATAATAATTAAGTGTTCATCATAAAATATAAAGCTTGGGTAAACTAAATAATTCAGCTTGAATATTCATTCGTATTTCTTTCAAAAATGTGTGTAAAATTAAACATTTAGAGAAGATTAAATCAAATATTTATATTTTCAACAACAATTAAAATCTTTCACATATTTGACTATCATAATACTTACTTAAACGAGAATCTTTGTCAACACATAAACATATTTATTAAATTTACTAATATATCGATTTGTGATCAAAATATGAATATATTCCATTCGGTCAACCGAAATATGTCCATAATATTCGGCAAGAACTCATAAAACCACATTCTACATTTTATTCTTGCAAAAATATTTATATTTCAACAAAAATGTTTGTCTCTCTCTCGCTCTTTTCCTTAAATGGATCACAAGACATGTGAGAAGTGAGCCACATATTTGTGATCCACATATTTTGATGGTAAGTTTATACACAAATCACAGTTATGACAATATTCATTAGCTCCATTTCAGGTAATTGATTGAAATTTTCAATTCACCAAAAAACCAAGTGTTTCTCAGGTTTGTATAATTTTGTACAACACACACACAATAAAACAAACAAATATCATTTATTCCAGACTTGAAGATTATAATCATTTCTCAACTAGAAACCCAAATTCGAAGATACTAGCCAAACTCTTGTCTTCATTCTTCGAAGCTTACATAAATACAAACATCTGGGAAATAAAGGATGTGAATGCACTTGGCCAAGGAGTAGTTCAGCATCAGGAATAAGAGCATACTCCGTCATCATGTCAACTATCTCCTAATGGACTACAAATACTGTCACCGAGACTAGATATATGTATATAGTCTTTTGGATGCTTGATGCTGGATGTTGGTTTGCCTCTTGCCTCCCGAAAAACACAACAATGTCCTCATTTGTATTTATTTCTATTTTCATCTGACTATGAAAATGTTTCAAGTTTCACAGCCCCAGCCCCCTCAAAATATGAAAGCCTATGCATAATAAAAGCAACACATAAAGTCAGCCACACACAAATCATTTTCTAACCGAAAAGATAAATCTCCCTGGCTCTGTTCTCTGAGAATCGAGGACCGACCTGGGTGATTGTGAAACTGCCAGCTCATTTGTGTATAGTAGAAGAAGAAGTAGAAGTAGAAGGAGGATGTATACACTTGTATATGTTCTTGTAGGTATAGGTACGACAGCAGGGACAACACAACATACAAGGCTTTAAGTTTAGTTGTCTTTAATTTTCTAGCAAGCCCTAAGGGTTTTCTTTTTCGTGCTGAAAACGCGGACGGAGCGGAGACCTTGGCTCATCACAGCTAAATATGCACGTTGATTGAAATAGCCCCGCAGCAGTTCATTGGCTTGGCTTAAAAGGAACAAAAGCATATAAAAAAACATCAGGATCCCAAGAGTATGGTACCTATACACAAACACCACATGGATTTACGGCGAATTTTCTCGTTTCCCGTTTTAATGTCCCAGGATCAAATTATGGAGAGTACAATAAATTTGGCTTCTTATTAAGGAAACGAGCCGTTTTTAAAGAACTGCTGCTTGGTCGGCCATATTGCTTATGATGGGTTCTGTTTTTTTTTTTTTTTTTTTTTTGCGTGTCCTACTCACAACGAGCAAAAAACGCTTAATGCGAGGACAACAAAAGCTCAACACAAAAAACACACACAAAAGTTAAACATCCATTAAGCTCTTGTTATGCGATTACAATTACGAGTTCAGCAGTGTCCGTGGCTTTAACGTTTCGTCTCGCGTAGTCGTCCAGGACTCCTTAATGTTCTGTCCAGAGTTTTACATCTACATAGAGAAGAGAAAGTAGAACTTGATGCCCACTTGGTGTTTCCAACTACAACTCTGTCCGTTGTTGATGTTGTTTTTTATTTTCTGTTTTCGCAATTCTTCCGTTTTTCTGTTTCCGTGTGCGGCAACACGATTCATCCGGACAGACTATGGAAACGCTTTGGTTGTTGTGCAGCTTTTTTTTGCGATCCTTCGCACGCTGGCATTGTTAATATACATTTTTAATTTTAAATTAGCGTGCCTGCTGAGCCATGCAAAATTCTGCCCTTCTGACAACCCTAGCCAGAAAAACCCTCTCTCTTCCTCAGAGTCGACGGTTTTTCTGGCAATTTGATTCTGGGCATTAATAATAAGTTAACCCATCCACATGAACTCACACAATCCATGATACTACTCGCATAACTTTTTCTTTTTGTCCTACAAGAGATAATATCTTTTGGACTGCCATCATACTAGCCCACGGGCTATGAAAAGATATTTGCATCGAAATTGGGATTAAGCTACGAATGATTTCGCGAGAAATGGTGGTTGTGGCTGATGGTGAACATGAAATATAAATAAATTAAGCCAACACTGCTTGGAGGCTTGAAAATGTCCTTATCAATTTTCTGATTGAACTGGGCCCAGAAATTCGCCTTTTAAGTCAAACTATGTGATGAATTCATCTAGTTAATTTTTGCCTGAGGTAATATTGTTTTGGAAGTAAGAAGGTAGGTATACATTTTTATATAAATACCAGAGTTATACTATGTTTAGCGTTCTTCTTTTGTAAACTTTGATTTTATTTCTTTTCAAAAAAGAATTCAGTACTAACTTTTGAAAAATTACAAATTACTATAAGAAAAAAAGTTACATACCTGTTTATCGCTGAATATTCAAGAAAAAATATCAGTTGTAATCAGAAATTATTTTGAAAATAAATCTAATGAAAGACATTTTTTTTTTTTATTTTTTAAAATACTATCTGAACCTTACCACGCTACGCAGTGTCACCTATTGAACATTTGTCAAACTAAAAAACTCCGGTTTTTAAAATCAACTTTATATTTTTATCAGGAAAAGCCTTAAATATAAAAAGTGGGCGTGGTAGTAAGAAGACGGTTTTCCAAAAAAAACTACACGTGTCATGGCTTTGGATGTCTCTGCAATTGATTATAATATTATACATTTTATAAATTTTTATAAAAAAAATAAAAGGAGTTGAAAAAGTCGTAATAGAGAATTTTCATTTAAAATCATATGTTTTATTTAAAAATATTAAAAGATGAGATTTATTGAATTTACTTCCAAAAATGAAAACAAAAAAAAAAACAAAATACCGTCAGAGAGGGGCTAAAGACTATTCGCGTTATTAAAAAAAATGACAGGTGGTGACGCGAATAACAAAATGTCAAAATGTATTGAAGTTATTCTTTTTTACGCGCGTTGATGATACAAATTTTCCACTTGAACTGTCAGTGACATGAAAGAAAAGTCAAACCCACAGGTAATTATTTAATGGCATATTATTGTAGTCAGCATGTCAGCGTCATGATTCTATTTCACATCAATTAGCTGTCAAACCTATTTTAAACGAATTTTCAAATTTAAATTATTTTGATTTGAACAAAATAGACGCCGAAAAGGTTGTTTAAAAAAAAAAAAACTTTTTTTCATCATATTCTGAGTTGTATTTAACTTCGAGTCTCTGGTTAGTTTGTTTGAAATCGATTAAAAAAATGTGTACAGAACAGATACGCGTTGAAAAAAAACTTTATATTTCCTTCCATTGTAAGAAAAAGCATATCTATTTTAAATCATGTTAACTCTATGTTAAATTGAAATAAAAAAACGGTTCTAATAAACATCTATACGTGCAAGTATTACTTTCATTTTCATTTTTGTTTGTTAAAATCGACAATATACACTATACTGATAATTTTCGTTAAAATGAATTCCTTCAACATACCAATTCTTTAGAACTTTCAACCATATTAACTTTATTAAGGGTTCTTCATATAGACAAGGAGTTTTAACTTTATTCATTCATTTTGTCTTATCTGTCAGTAAAAGTTAATCTAAGAAACAAAACCGAATGAAAATAAAATTTCACAAAATGCACATTTTAATTAAAAAAAAAAAAAACTTTAATTGCTTGAAGCGATTTTCTTTCAATGAAAATTTGCATTAGCTAAGTTAGGTTAAAATAGGCAGGAAAAGTTTAAGAGAAACTTTAACAAAGTTAGTGTCACTTTTTCTATCTCTGCCTCAACTGAATTGGAAATTCAAACCCATAAAAGTAACACGAATACTAACACTAAGACATGACAGATAAGCCAAAAGAAATTGAAAGCAATGAAACAAAAAAGAAGAAGAGGTGTAATGTAGATATGTATGTATGTATAAGTGTGGGAAAAAATTATTATTCAAAACTTTAAATGAAGCATTAGTTCTCTACTCAACGAACACATCCTTTTCGAGAATCCAGCTGTCGAAGTCGACCTATTCGCGTTTCTATCTGTAAAAAGAAAAACTCTGTAATGAAATTAAAATTCAATTAAAATGCAAGTAATTTTCTCATTTACATTTTAACCATGAATAACGGGCACACCAACCAACGACAACGGTAAGGACGACGACTGCAGCATCAGGAAGAGGGCGGAGTAAGTTCAAGCAGGATTCAACCCCCCCGCCGCCGTGCCACACCATCACCGCCACCGCCATCATATTCCAGCAGCAGGAGCAGCATCATCAGGTAGGTTGCAATCCTCCAGAGCCGTTGTAGAAGCGGCAGACCTGTACCTGTGCAAGAGGACGAAAAGTGCCAAGGATATATGGTTAAAAATTATTTTCAATTTCATATGAGTAACGTTCAACGGTAAAGGCAGCTTTTATACACACGTTTATGCTCGTAAAATTGCGAGAGGAACCTAAATAAAAGTTAACGGGGGTATAGTAGAAGTAGATTCACGAGGGTGACGAAGTTTTTTTTTCGGAGGTGGGCGTGGGAGTGGGACTCGAGAGAATGCTAAAGGACACAAAGAGTCATCAAGATGTAGAGATGAATACACCTAGGGCACACTAATTATGCACCTACTCATACTTTTTCTCGAGTGAGAGTCAGTTGGTTGTGTGTGTGTGTGTGTGGTATTTACATATGGAAAATTCTCCTATCTGCTTGAATTTTATATTTGAAAGTTGCAAGTTGTAAAGTGGCAGCAGCAGCAAAAAAAAAAATATTTTTTCAATTCGAAGTGGGAAGCAGTGTCAGAAATAATTTTACCTCAAGGTTGCAAAAAAAATAGATTCACTAGATTTATACGTAACACACACGCAAGTAGTACTATATATAGTTTAAAACTTTGTTTCGCATAAATTAGTTTAAGTGATGACACTTGAAGAGAATTTTAGTCAAAAAATTAAAAAAAAAAAACAACAAATAGGTATTTTATTTTTAAACATGTAAATATGTATATTTTAGTAGTTTTTTGCAAAACATTGAGAATTTAAGTTAAAACCAGTTAAAAGAATGTAGTGCACCGTTAAGTATCGTATTTCTTGTCTTGGTATCCCGAAGCAAAACCGAGATTTTTTTCTCGTCTCGTGGCCAACCATAATTGTAAGAATTAAAACGGTTTTAACCATTAACTACAAAATTAAAAAAATTACAAGTTTTGATCCCACCTTTTCTTTTTACTTGAATCTTATTAAAGTGGCAGCACTGAATTCATTTGACAATAAGAAAGAAGAAAATAAAAACAATTATTTATAATTTTCCAGCTTACATGCAATGAAAAGCAAAGTTCTATCATAGTTGTCCCGAGCTGTTGCCACTTCTGGCCTCACCTGGAATAAAAAAACTCTTGTTTTTTTTTTGCCGCCAGTAGCGCAATAAACATAAAACTTATCATCTCCAACAGCGTGAAAAATTATGACGGGTGTATGCTATACGCGCGCCTCTCTATCTATAACTGATTTTGTCATGCGCCTCCCTCCTTTTCGTATGTATATTAAAGTTAGTTAGTTAATGTATTCCATTGCCATATCCTTGACTGGCACCATCAGCAAAAGAAGGCGTAGGAGTCACAAGGAGAGAGTTGGGTGCTGGTAAAAAAAGAAAAACCGAAACCCCCACTGCCCTCGTCGTTGTTGTCATTCTCACAGAGTCGTTAACTGAGTCAATTTTTATATTTTGCCCAAGAGTTTTTTTCTAGAATAAATTTCTTAACACTGGATCTACAGCGCACCATGCCTAGCCTACACTAACAGATGTGAATCCTTCAAGGATACACAATGAAGATGAAGGAAATACTCAGTATGTGCGCCTGAGAGGACGAACAAAAAAAGTGTTAACAATAAGTTTTCTTTTAATTTTTTGTTGTCATCATCATAGTCGTCATGGAATGGATGGTGGGCTGTAGCCTTGGGCGGTGTGGTAGGAGGGAGGGCGGGAGGTGAAGAGGAGTAAAAACTTCGCTCATTCTATTTGGTTTATATTCTGTGTAATGACAGAAGAACAAAAAACAAAACTATGGGAAGAGGATAACGACAACGAAAAAAAAGGATGTGTACACTGTACATATATATTTAGAACAACACAACTTGCGGAGTTTTTGAGTAGGTAGTCATTTTGTGTCGTTGTCAAGGTAGACGAAGAAAGTATATCTAGTTTTATATCAACTTTGGGAGAGTTCCAAGTAATTTTTTTTTTCTATTTTTTTTTCCAAGTCGTCCCCATCTAATTCTTCCACTTATTCTGAGAAGTGAGAAAGTTGTTTCGTGTCATGACATTATTGTTTTTGTTTGTTTCCTTTTTGTATATGTTAAAAATTTTCATTTATTTGTCTCTTTGGACCAATTTGTTTCCCTATTCATGTTTTGTACCAATTTTAATGCAATCCTTTGAAATCCTTCTGCTAAAGAAAGAGACAACAATATTCAACGGCATGGTTAAGGAGGATTGTAACATCCAACAACAAATGAATTATTATGAATATTTAATTTTCGAGGTTTTTAGATATAGTTAGTCTATATTATTAAATAATTCACATTTGTTTTGCTAGGAACGAACATGTTCATCTTTATATCTCCTTTGTGGCACTCACTACAATCTGCATTCATGATTTTACTTAAATGCGTTTGTTTTCTATTTATCTTTAGTCGTTGGAAAAACTTACCTTAGTTATTTCTAACTTAATTACTTGTTAATTTAACTTAAATACTCGTTAATCGTTAATTTACTTCTGTAAATTTTGTTTGTTTTTTTGATAAGATTTCGCAATTACTTCACTGACTAAAGAAAATTCATGTTTGATTTGCGTTTATTAATAATGGTGTAAAAGTTAAAGTAACTTTGAAAATATATTTATTTTTTGTATTTAACTTTGAAATTCCTCAATCGCAAATGGGCGCAAATTGGTTTTTGGTTTAAATTGTTCATATTATCGCGAGTATACTGTATTACTAAAGTTTCAAACACTATAATTCCATGCTGTCTTTTCAACAAGAAATTATTACCGCCAGTAGTTAATAAAGTCCAAAGATATTCTTGTAAGACTTACATATATCTCATTTGAAGGCATATTATAAAATATTTTGACGACTTAATTTTATGCTTAACCCTTTCTTTAAGGATCTTAGCAATGATCCTTTCATTACAATAATTGTAATAATAAAATATTCGTGTTGATTTCAGATTCAGATTATTTGTGTATATCTATGTCTTAATTAAATGGAATCGTTAATGATGGACGACACGAAGCAGGATATCAAAAATCGTGAAGATACGTTTCATCGTTAAGAAATGAATAATATAAATTCTTGGATTAATGGCTGCGATTACACTCGGTTAGTTAGGTAAGATAGAAAAGGATAATATGATATTATATACATAAACAT
The DNA here is from genome assembly GCA_951394125.1 of Epistrophe eligans. Lineage (NCBI taxonomy): Eukaryota > Metazoa > Arthropoda > Insecta > Diptera > Syrphidae > Epistrophe > Epistrophe eligans. Next base: position 2,426,223 of record OX596031.1, read on the forward strand.
ATGTATAGAGACGATGTCAACATCCTGAGTTTATTATAGGGTTTTTTGTTTTAATTGAATAATATAATAGGTTTGCAGATAGCGTCTTATAAACATATATACCTACATTACATAGATTTATTATAAACTATCTGGCGCTGAAGAGAATGTTGAAGCAATAGCTTTTTTGAATCACAGCTTGAAACAATAGCCTCGTAAACATGCTTGGTATATAATATAATTATGCGGTTTTAGGTGTTGAATTGAGTTTATGATAAAAGGGTTATAAAAATGCACTTTACCATCACGAAATTTCATAAACTTGTTCCTGCAGATAAAACGTTAATTAAAACCCCATTTTATTAGATAATTTTCTTTCCTTAGAAAAACATCAAATCCAAACAATAAAACTAATTCTTCTTATCTAAAGCAGTTAAATGTTGACCCTATGTAGACTTCTTGAAATGGATCCTATGAACACCATACGAATACAAATGTTGTGTTTCTATGAAACGATTTTCATAGATGTGTCCTTAGACAGGAATTTTTATCTTTTGGTTTTGTTAAAACGGCTCCATTTGTGGTTAGTCCATAATAACCATTTAAAAAAAAAAACGTAAGTAGTATAAACTCATTTCCTCAATTCAATCCAGAAATTCATGAAAAAAATTTTACATTAAGTTACATAAGGCACTATGGACACAAAGAATCACAGTTATCAAAGAATCATCCATATAGCAAGTGAATTGAATTTTTTGAAAAAAAATGAAGATTTAAACAAGGTTTGGAAAACAGATAAAATTTACTTTGGAAAATACAAAATAAAATTAATCTAACCACATACCTGCATATATTAATATACATATATATCTACCTTCCTACTTATTTGATTAAATTCAAGCACATACAATATTAAAAGAAAACCCAATCATTGGTTCGGGAGTAAACAGTCACAATTTAACAAAAACTAACGTATTTTGAGTCAAAAGAGCCATTTTGTGCTGACAAAAAAAAAACAACAAAGAAAATATGTCAGATAATAAATTAATTTCCTTAATATATGTATGTTCGTCTTTATTTCCAATCAAATGATTAATTACTTATATGTAGATAGATATATCTCTTAACTCACATTAAAATATTTCATCCAGAAAAAATAACCTCCAATAATTTAAAGCTATATCGAAATATCCAGCAGCTTTATGCAAAAAAAAAATAAAGAAAACAAAATAAGGATAACCTCAATTTAAAATCAATTCAACAGAGTGCTCTCAGTCTTATCCATTTATTCCTTTCCCGCAAGCTGAAATACTCGTTAACTTTGTTTCTATCTACTCGTATCTATCTATCACAACAAAGAATGGTTCGCTTTTTCACAACCCAACCACAAAAAAAAACTAAAAAAAAAAAAAAACATTCAAAACCAATGCCAACCATCTTCGTTCACCCTTAACTCATCATTTCTCACTCGTCTGTAAATTAACCTACTTCATGGCTGTAATTTTTTGTATCTGAAAATTACTGAAAGAATTCCCGGAAATATTTTCATATTTTTATTTTGCTCCGTATTTTTTTTTTTTGTTGTTTTTCTATCAAAAGTGAAATCTTCCGGAAAGTTATCCGCTTTGTGATCTTCAAACAAGCAGAAAAAAGTTTTCGTCATTTGTGTAACATCCCTCCGCCGCCGCCGACGTACTTAACGTATATTCTTATTGCTCCCTTTTTTGCTTTTTTTTTGTTAACTATCCCTTTATACAATGCCTGATTACATCAAACACAAATTGTTTTTTTTTTGTTGTTATTTATTTCAGAAATCAGAATTTTCCCAGCTCAGAGCTTTTGACTAAAGCCCATACTCTCTCTTGTATCTCTGGTTATAAATATTTACAAAATATACATATGGTTGTTGTCCAGAAGTTTTATTACGTCGACCGACGACGACGACGTAAAGGATGAAAAAAAAAGTTGTTTTCTGTAGTTTGCTGCTTTTTGTTTACTGCAAAATTGACGGAGATTATTGTTGAAACAACAGTGATAACTGGCAACATAAATAAAATTCAACCCCCTTACACAACTAACACCTTCAGTGTTCTCAATCATACAATATGAGAACTTCATAATCGCCGTTGTTGTCGGATCAGGATCAGGATCGGGAGCAGAACGGCATTGGCAGGAGGTATAATCTAGCCGTGAGGGCTTGTTAGCTATAGATAGACAAAAGGGCAAAAGGCAGAAGAACAAGGGCTATGGAATGGGATGGAAATCGAGGCAGAAATAATAATTTTTATTGAGCGTGATTGAATGATAATAATAGAACAACGTTGGAACTCTGCGTTCTGTACACCTAAAATCCACTTTATCAGTCTTTGTAAATCCTTGAAGCAATATTTATGGAAATTGAAACCCTGTCTGCCTATGTTTGTAGGTAAGTATATAGGAAAGGCAAAAGCATTGTAAGGATGATGAGAGGGGCTCCATTCGGTCCTGGTCCTGATTCCATTTTGGATTTCCTTATTTATTCACTTTTTCGGTATGAATTTCCTTTTTATTTCTTAGTCCTTTTGTGTTATTAGTGGAACCCTAGATTTTGATGATGAATGTATATTTTATTCCTGTTTCTGGATGAATCTTGGTTTTGCCTTTTGTCTTCAGAACCAGGATGCATAGATATTCCTTTATGGAGCAAATATTTTGTTCGAGATGAATAGACCCTGTACAGTGTACATACCTACACACATACATACAGTGAAATATTTTGTTCGAGATGAATAGACCCTGTACAGTGTACATACCTACACACATACATACAGTGAAGTGAGATGGTTTAGTATTTGAAAAATTAGTTTATTTTTTTACTATTCTGATGTTGCTGTCAACGGGATTTTAAGTGATTCTGTTCATTCTGTTTTTATTTGGTTTCATTTTCAAATGGATATAAAATTTCATGACCTGATTAGAGAAAATCAGACCATTAAACTTACAAAATGCATTTGCAATTATGCGAGATTTTGTTCGTTGGAAGCAAAAATAGAAAATATGGGAATAGGCATCCGCGTCAGCAGTTATTTGAATTCAAGACAACAAAACATGTTTATAGCCGAATTTTGTTACAAACTAAGTTTACTTGGGTATAATTTTTTTTTTAATTTCGTATAAAGGCATATAAATATAAAATATTTGAAGATTTTTTTTTTAATAATACAAATTCTATGTGCTACTGAAATATATCAGCCAAGTAAAAGACTTGTTGAAATATTATTGATTCAAATTCCAATTTAAAGATTAGGCATTCTTATATTGTTGGATATATAATTCATACTTGAGTTATTTTTTGAACCAATTTATTCTATAAACTAATGGAGAAAACCAAAACGTGCTAAATAATTGATACCAAAATTTTAGAATTTTTATATTTTGTAGTTTTACTGTAACAAACACTGCCTAGTGGATGGGCTTCGTTATTTTCTGTTTCTGTTCTTTTTGCATCATGTTTTGACATTTGAAATGGATTACACTTTGAATGGATTCGATTTGGGTGTGTTCGTAAGCTTAACGTAATTTCTTATTAAATATAGTTCAAATTTTTATGAAATTATCTTATTTCGAAATTTGGATTTGTGCAGCAAGTAAAATGGTTTGGAATTGAATTTGGAAATTTTCAACGAAATAACCTCATTTGCCCCAATGAAAACGTAGTATTACGCACCATACTCCATCTGTTCTTTTTGAAAACCATTACCATTACAGATTGTTATAATATATATAATTGTATATTATCTCTTTAGAATAATTTTAAAATAAATTCCAGACCTAAACTCAATCAAAGTTTTGTACAAATATAAATCAAATGTGAAAATTCCTTTAAGTAAGTTTTTCCTTGCATTCGCGGAAAACTCTAAAAATCTTGCGATATAAGGTTCTCTTCTTGAGTTAATTTTCTCTTAATGGATTTTTGACTAATTGTTTCTTCAACCTGATTCCCAAAAAAAAAAAAAAAAAACTTTAATTAAAGTGTTAGCACTGATTCCACATTCATTCCATCAGATTCATTTTCCTGCAAAAAAGAAAACCACATCTGATCACCTTCCTGATGGTTTTGTTCGACGAAGCCCACACTCCCAGGTGACAGGTGTTACTATTTTTACGTAGGTATGTACGTACTTCCGAGGAAATGGAAATATTTGGTAGTATAATATTCAGATGGAGCATTGCAATTGCATAGGTATATCCTTCTGCAAGGATGTATTCAATAGAGCATATAAAATTCTCTCATCAGAGTATGTACTTTGTTTTTATTTCAGTTTTTATTTTACTACTATTTTCTATCTCTTCAGTATTTTTAAACGGATAAATTTATGTTTACAAAATATAATTTCGTTTTTATTGTTTTTTATGAGATTCCTTATATACTCATACCATCAACATCCGTTTTACATTTTTCTCTAAGTATGTATGTGTTTTTGTATATGAATGTTAATGTGCGTGAGACCCTAATAAAAACATGATTTACGATCATAATCTCAGGATTTATATGCGAATATGTCTGTGATACAAAAATAGCATAAATTCTAACAAGTTATTACATTAAAAGCTCAAAGCAACGCGGTGGATGGCATTCCCTTTCTTCTCTTCTTATAAAATACAACAAATACATATATTTATTTTATTTCTTCTTTATAACCGCCTGGCTCCATCCACACATCTTTGTTTTTAAATTTCCTTTTTAGTACCATCAAGGAGGACAATTAGGACTTTATAAGCATTTTGCTGATGGCAAACTGGGATAAGAGCTTAGATGAAGACGAAAAAGAAGAAGAAGAAGAGCCTAGCTCGTCGCCCATTTAAGAGAATAATTGCGCTAAAGCCTTTGATCTCTAAAAAACTTGTTTTTAATTTTGCACGAAAAACGAATAATAACAATCGCGCAAGGATTCGCATTCACAAAATCCAATAAAAGGATTTAATTGAACAAATTAATGTATGCACATAAAATGGAAGAAGTTACATTCACAAAATGACAATGGCGTTGGTGTTGGCATTGGCGTTGGCGCTACTGAAAAGAGTATCGGTCGGTCTCGATATGTAGGAATAAGAGTTAATTTTTAATGCGTGAGCAAGTGCTATATCTATGCTCGTTTGTGGAAAGCGGAACAAAAGCTAAAGCCTCTTGTTGATGTATAATCCTCCTTGTTTTTGGGTGGTTTATAGATGGTGTTGGGATGTAAACTTTTGCAATTCAAACAATAGACACACAAGGATCGGGTTGGATACTAACCGATACGATACGATACAAAAGCATAGGAAGAGGCGATTATACCTTTAAGAGGCTTATACAATTCCATAATAATAGCCTTCATGTTGGCTATAGGAGTGATGTGTGTTGGGCTTGGGAGGTATGTATGGGTGGAGATACCGTTCTATGAGAGTTTGGCAGTATTTTTTGTGTTGTTGTTATACTAGTTAGTTGTTGTTGCTTTATTATGTTTTTACGACACGACATGAGACAAGGGATGCTGTGTCTATATGTGTATGTATGTACACTGTACCTTCACATATGTATATGTACATAGTTACGTTGGGCTATTAAGTTTTATTGTCCTTTATGGTAGTGCATGCGAACACTACTAGTTCAAGCATGTTCAAAGAGGGCTGTTAATTTGATGTTATTTTCTATGCTTAGAGTGGTGGTTCATTTAGTTTCAGTTACGGATTTTTTTTTTTTTTTGAGGAGATGTTATGGCAGCTTTTCGACATTGCCGAAGCCTATCTGGTTTATGTAAAACCTTTATTTATTGACAGTTGAACAAGGTGCTGGACAAGGGGTGGAATTTGTTAATAGCTGGTTTTTATGAGACATTAAATGTAATATTGCTAACACATCAATAATTACGATTCTCATATAAGGGGATTTAATTAAGTAGGTGTGTAACTTGAATTTCGAAGCTGAAACAAATTTTATCATAAGAAAATTAAATTAATAGTCGAAATGTTAATATTTCAGGATTCAATAGCAGTGAAGTTAGAGACTTTTATATAATAAACCTTTATTATCCATGTATGTATTTATACAAAAAGAGCAGTTATTTACTAAAAGGGAACTTTATTTTACTTCTTCTTTTTTTTATATACTCGGATTAAATCCAGTAATTTCCTCTTGCATAAGTGAGAGATTAAACTATATATATATGTTGACCATCTAACCGTATAGCTTAAATTTCCAAACAACTACATTTCGGTTCTAGTGAAAATAAAGCTTAAAATAAAAAAAATATGCCAACCTTTAAAAACAAATATTTTTCTGCTACCCGATAAATATACATAGGTATCAATTTTAAGGCACTTTTTTAATGACTAAGTTATCCACATTATTCCTTTGTTGTTTATTGTGTAAAATTTTGCTGCTATCGACAACAATTTAAATTTTAAATTCGTCTCACAACTTTCCATTCTGCATATGATATTTATAGACCCGTCTCTAAAAAGCTATAACTGAATAATTTAAAGGCTGAGAGCCTCGAACTCAAATTCTCGAAACCAATTATCGATTCGATTATCAAATTCCATTGAGGAGACATCAGCGTTATCAGTTTTCAGTTGTTCTTTGACATTATCATTTACACTCGTTATAAAATAATTCTTGCTATTAATTTGAAAGAGGCTTTTTCAACACAAACTCTCTTCCAGTTTTTGCAATGCATTCGATCTGTTTGTATTGATATAAGCGATCGTCTTCTTTCATTAGAGAAGCTCTAGGATTCTGTGGGTGAAAGCATAATATTGCTTGATTTTGTTATCGATGCTCATAAATATCATGCCTGCCAAGATTGTATTTTCCTTTAATCTTCTCCCAATCTCTAAGATTTAACATACAAATAGGTATTTTGCATAAATCCAGTAGATTTGAATTAATGGCGAAATTTTAAACAGCTTGATGTTAAGGTATAATCATAATACCTACTACTTCAAAATTTACTAGCCTTAAAGCTCTTTATTAAAATGTTCTTAGTTTAAAATATTTTTTAACTATTATCGTACTAAACCTATTTGCTTTATAAACTTCAGCTGCACATGCCTAAAAAAGTGACAGTTCGTGCAAATAAGTAAGCAAACATACCATTTTCACATTTTTAACTGTCAAAGTGATATTTGGAGTAAGTATAAAATACTAAAAAGTTAAAATGAGCATAATGTTGATTTTGACTTTAATAAATTTGGTTTCTGAATCTAGCATTATACTAAAAATGCTTTAACATAATATTTAAACGTCTAAAATTTTGCACCAATCTTTTTAAAACTTCATAGGGCTCATAAAGTTTTCCAGATCGAACAAACCTATTTTACAACGCGCTGAACGCATTCATTGGAAAATCGGATTTTGTTAAATTGTTTTAACATATAACTACGTACATATGAATCTTTCTGTCCCACTTTAACTTCATAACAAAAAAATAAGTACTGTCAAAGTTAATCTATACTTTTTAATTTTTTGTGTGGTGGAAACATTACATTTATTTAATTTCGCAGATTTTTGTAAATGTTTTTTTGAAAGGCCATGAATTTTTCCTTTTGATTACCTATAAATTTTAATTCTTTCCGCTCAAAATGACACCTATTTCCTCAGCACAAAACTATATTCTCGACAGGTTCTTAAAGTCAGCGCTTCTTAAAGCACTCTGCTCTGCTACAATAATCTACAATCTTAAAATGCAACCTGCATAATGAGTTCATTTTATCACCAAATTTAATTGCTGGCTTGAAATCATTTATCTCCACTAAATCAACAGGAGAATTATAGCCTTGTATTGCTTAAGGCAAACATACAAAAATAGCACAAAAAAGACAGAAATAATTAACAAAATATCAATTTCTAAACGTTTTTTTTTTGTACGAAAATTACTTTCAAATTACCACACAAGTGCCGATAGACCGCAGAACGATTCAAATTTCATTCGCTTTTAATTGCTTTGCATTGAAGACCATTATGTACATGGCGTCTATACCAACGGTCTATATAACCGGCCTCGGATCGGCTGCAATTTTGCTATAAAAAGGACCAAGCTGGTCGAATAAGCAAATACAAAAACATAAACGCATACCAACAATAATAATGATAACCCCTGAAACATTCCGCCATCCTGCTTCAGATGTGGATCATGGACGAAGGGCGATTGGCGTGGCAGAAACAAGGAATCCGAGTAGTCATCGATTTTACGAATGATAACGTTTTACGGACGACACATAAATGAACCCCAATAACAGACGCACAATGTAATCGACTTGAGCTGCCAACCCACCTCCAGGCCACACCCACACAAACAACATACAGGAATTCCGCCCACTGAATGATAATTAATAGCGTGGCCTTTTCATAAAACTCAATTAGCCTCAAAGTGAAATAAGTGATTAATGACTTTTATGTATGGCTTACGTATGTATGAGGATGGAATATGGGGGGGGGGGGGCAGTACACTCAAAACAGATATACGCTCTCTCGTGTGACATAATAATGCCACCCGATGACAATGATACCGGATATCTGCGACACACCGGTGGATAAGAGGACACTCTCAATTTTACTACAATCGACGCGACGCGACAGACGCACGGAAGGAGCGGATTTTCGAGTGAATATGTCGCAAATAATTGAAATCCCAATTCTGAAGTCCGGATTTTTATCCTGAAACTGAAAGAGGTTTTGACGTTGTCGTCGTGGCGGCATGGCATGGTAAAGGCGAATAAAAAGGTCGTCGTTGAGTATATATGAGTAGGCTTTTTCGATTTACAACTCGAAATCCTGAGACTAGTGGTCATTTAATTCGGTTTAAGTCCTTTTAATCCCCGAGATCCAATTGAATTCCTGCGAGACCGCGTGTCTCTTGAATTGCTTTAATTAAGCAGTTAACGTGGATATCGCTGATTTCGGTTTCATTTGCATAAATTTATATGTCCTTGTTGTATGTCATTCTCTCTTGGGCGCTTTAATTGATATGTTATTCGAGGAGGGGGTGGGCAATTGATATGCATAACTGTTGCTGCATTGCAACAGTTAATTATCCCCATTCGATCTGCTAAGTATATTTCTGAATTCGACATAAAATGATTAATTTCTGCTGCGGGAGTTATTGCAATTTCTCTTATCTCTGACCTCAGGATGTGGGGTAGGAATGGCGACGAGGTGTTGTGGAAAATCCTTTATTCTTTTTGGTGCTGAAGGAAAGGATTTCCTTGTGTTTTTTTTCAGTTTATTATTTACCTCTAGGTACAAAAAAAAGCAGTTAACCTTTGTTGACACATTATGGTGATGGATCTATTGACGTTTCCCAAACCCTACGCGTGTTGTTAAGAACGTCGAACAAACCATTTTGATTTGTGGCCCCCAAAAGAATAAATTGATGCCCGGATGCGATTAATCAATATTGAAAGAAAAATTGGTGGCAATTTTTCATAGCAGAAGTTTGCTATTACTGCGGTTAGGTTTTTAGCTTTTTGTGTTGTCAGTCTTGTTTATGCCACCTTTTTTTTGTTTGCTAAGGAAAATATGGTTCGCGTGTGTTGTTGGGTAATTATTGGCACTCACTTTTTATGTTTTTGCTCTGAAGATGTTTGTGGTTGATTAAGTTTAATTTGAAAAAAATATTTTTTTAAATAAGCCTTAAATAAATAAAAAAAAGTAAAGAATTAAATGAAATGAATGAAAGTTCACGAAATTGACAGATTACAGGGATAGATGAAGACATATTGAGAGAACTGCTGGAATGCGTTTATAAATAAGGAGATGTAAAACTATTTAGACAATGACTAGCTGAAACAATGTTGTGACATTGTTCTTCGAAAATCTAATAAAAGTTCAAAATTTAATAAACAAAAATAAAAAAAAATAATTTTAAAAAATTATAGCCATATCCATCGGCTTAGGGTGTAATGTACAATGTACATATGTATTCAAACCTTTCGTTTTTCATGGAAAACAATTTTAAATTAAGTCCTTTCATCATAAATATAGATAGATAAGCCCAAACATCAAATCATGTCATAGTCAGCTAAATCAATAATTTGAAATGAACTCGATTCAACTTAATTTTGCTTACAACGTTTCTCAAAAAAAAAAAAGAAACACACAGAAAAAATATTGCCAACCCTTTCTTGTCAAATGAGGCAAAATTAAGCCTCTCGGGCTTAAACATAGTCAACTCTCCCTGCTTGGCTAAAACAAGTCGATCAGGGTTAAATCAACCTTAAATTCCAAACGAATAAAAAAAAAATAAAAATCCATTATCTATCCCCTTGAAGTTTCCCAAAGTTCAACGTTGTTTGATAGTTCTCTGGATTTTTTTCCAAACTCTCAACTCAACAATCCTCAAGGGCAGCTCTATACACTCTACTCTACTATTCAAAAAGTCCCCCTATATTTTACCATCACTCTCAGAGCCTCTCCCACATCGGCATCCCGTTGAAAAGCAAGCTGTACGGTTTAAAGTTTCCAATCAGTTTACAATCTGTTAGCTTTTAGTCGCTCCAATGATGATGTTATTATTATGTGAGTATACTATAAGCTCGCGTATGTGTATTGTGTATGTATGTCTTCAAGCCTGGGTGTGTTTGTGTGTGCATGTTGTTTTAGCATCTGTTTTCCTCTACTTTACGTTGAGATGAGAGATGCCGATAATAATAATGATGATGATGATGGAATAAAAACATTATATTGATTATTATGCTCTCCGTTCTGTGAGCATCATAACTAAATTCAAACAAACCGGATCCGGAACACCTCATCACTCACTGCAGGCGTTTTGTTTAGTTTGTATGAATAAAATATATAGGTATACACAACACACCACACAAATCCCTACCTATATACATAGATAAACAAAAACAACAATGCAACACGTTGAAGAGAAGAAACAATGTTGCTTTTTTTTATTTGTTTTGGTTTTTTTTTACTGGAAAATGGAACAGTAGGTACATGTACAGATCGAGAACGTTAGGGAGATGCTTTTGGCCACCCTCAATCCTCATGAATGAAAATCATATTTGCTAAATACGACATCGTCGTCGTCGTCGTCGTCGTCGTTGCCGTCGTCGTAGTCGTCACCGCTTCCATAACTGAGATAGCGAGTGGCGCACGTCACTGCAGGACAAAAGGACCATTTTACCACACTAAAGTGTTCCTGGGTGATTGTTTCAAGTGTCTGCACTTTATAAATAGCGGTAGGTATATGCTCCATATACCATATACCATCATCACCATCACTACAACCATCGGCTAGTGTTTTCGGCTTGTCGTAACATGTGTCCTTCGCCCGATTTTCATTCAACGCATGACGTTAGTTACAGTTAAGTATACATACAATATACATGCTTCCCCGCTCATCCTCGTCGTTGTTGATTAAAGTGAACTTTAATTGAAACTCAACCGCCCCATCACTCGTTAATGTTTGGAAGGAATAACGAACGGGAGTGGAAAATTCCAAAAAATAAAAATAATGGAGAAAAGTTTTTTTTAATTGTTGAACAAAGTTATGTGCTGCAGAGGAAGGATAAATTGTTTGCAAAGCTCTTAAGCGCTAGGTATTTCCACCTGATCATATCAACGAGTCGTTGGTTTAGACATCGTCTTCATGTCTCGTCACTATAGTTCGATTAAAATATATTCAAAGCAACTTACGTAATAAAGATGGAGCGAGTTTAGTTTTTCTATTTTCTGTAGCGGTTTTTTCATAAAATTTTATAAAATGGATTATGAAAAAGTGTCCATAATTAATGTGTCGTGTATACTTGACTCAGTCTATATACTTACATAAGACAACAATACTTATATTATAATAGGTCTGTTTGGTAACGTGAAATTTTTTGAGAATTTGCACAAATTTTCAAAATTTATTGTCAAAACCCATAGAAAAAAAAACCCTGTTTTGAGAAATTTGTTTAAAAACAAAGTTACCAAACAGACATAATATGTGAAATTTTTTGAGAATTTGCACAAAGTTCTTAGGAATTAGCACAATTTTCTGTTAAAAATCATATGAAAAAACTCAGTTTTGGGATATTTGTTTTCTTTTTCAACAAATTTCCTAAAACTTTGTTTTTTTCCTGTTTGGTATATTTTTTTTTTTAATTTTCCAAAAGTAAGCAAATTGTGAAAATTTCACGTTACCAAACAGACCTAATTGTTGACTTCATGGCAGTATGACATTTTAATTCCACTTTGAGGACCTCTGAAAGATACCAAGTTCTCTCAAATTAAATGTAATTCTTAAAAATTGACTAGAAAATAGAAGTTGAGTTGCGTGAAGCAAATTATTTACGATCACGTTCACGATATCGTGTTGATGATTATCGTTTTAAAATAAACAAATTTAATTTTCCTACGGCACCATCAATTCGACTTTTTTCAAAACTAATGTATAATTGAACACCTCTACTGAGAATCAAAAATTAATACAATTTATGTATGTATGTATGTACATGGAGGTAAAAATTATTTGTTGTTCTATCGGCGAAACACCTGCTATGTACTATTTTATTCAGTTGAGATAAATATCTTCATTACTCAGGTAAACCAAGTTTACGTACCTTATATGTATATGCAACCCATATAATTCGACTGTAGTTAGAAAGAATAAAATGATGGGAACCAATTTTTGTTGGTATATATACACTTATACAGTTCATTAAAAATAAGGATTTTATTATATCATGAAATGTTTCGAGCAGCTTCTAGTTAAAGCTGAAGTACAATAAGAAAGACTGCTGTCTAGAGTGGAGCGCTAACTTACAACTTGATGTTTGCAGTCAAGCACTACAACTACATCCACTTCTTCATTTCCACCTTCGAATTCAAGGCTATTTTAATTTTTTTTTACTGAACTCATAGATTACCTTTGAAAAGGTATTTTTATATATTTAGGTATTTTTATCTAGACCGAGTCTTTGAAAAAAGTAGTTTCTAAAATGTCGTCGTCACTTTAAGATCTATGGTGTTTTGTGTTTGAGTGATTGAAAATTGACACGTCATTTAGACATTCCACACTCAATGATTTCAAAAGATTAATCTTTTTTGATTTTGTTTTGCGGTTAAGTTAAATTCATTCAAGTAGAACATAATTGATAAATGGTATCTTGTCAGTTTTACCGTTGACTTGTTTTAACCTTAAATTTGTGAGGGCCAAGAGCTGTCACTGTCACCCACACTGCCCCATTCTTTCAAATTAAACTTTAATCACTTTGGTCAATTGTCTTGAAATTCATTGTTAAGTCAATCTATACAGGAGAGGTAACTTAATTTGATGGAAGGAATGGCTATGGATTGGTGTTGAGTTGATTTTCTGTTTCACTAACATTTCTCAACCCCAAATTAAATTTGACACAAATGACAAGTGATTTCCTGTGATTTCTCATTTACAACACAATCGAACACTGTTTAATAATTTGTGTATCTACGTAGTGCGTGTGGATGCTTATGTGTGCTTTTGTATGGGTGGCTGAATATATTGCGAGTGACTTCAAGTGGAAGTTTATGGGCCGAGTGACAGCTGTCGTAAGTCAAAAGGATGTCGGGTAATTCGTTAATTGATGTGAGGATTTGTAACATTTAATCCAATGTGTGTAACATGCAATGGTGCATGGGTGTTTCAAAGGGATTAACGTATACCTGAAGGATAAGCGTTAGAGTGGAATTTAAACAAAAAAAACTTTCTATACCTAACAGAGAAGTACATGAGAACTACGTTGACTAAATATAATTTGATTAAGATGGTTGTAATGGAAATCAATAAAATATTTATTTCAGGCTTTTGGGAAATGGGTTGGAATGAGAGTGGCAATACTCACTACCGATTCTCTCGTGACCAACAATAATTTTTTATTAATGGTGTGTTGAAGTTATAGTTCGTCATGCTTGACGAACCCTAAAATTTCTCCCAAAAAAATAAGCCTCAATCGCACCTCTACTTATAATACACCTCTCGTAAAAAGTTTTCACTTTGTTGTTATTTTTTTGTAGGTATGATTGTATGTTTTGGAAATTTTATGGCCTGATTCGATAATTTGTGGGTACTTTGTTGGCCTGTGGGATAAAGGATTGCTTAAGGGTATAATTTTATTTTAATTTGTATACCAACAACCAACACACTATAGGTACTGAATGTATAAATCCTTGATGTGTCTGGCATAGAATTAATGAGGGTGGCTACCTGCGATGGTAATTTGGGGAATTGATGTTAGTTCGATTTGAAATTCTAATTTGAAACGTAAATTTGTATGCAGAGTGAAAAGGGTTATTTTTGAATGATATTTCACTATTTTTGCAGCTATGAAAAATTAAATTATTTAAATTCTCTCTGTAGTGTTGTAAATAAATCGGTTTAGGTTTTGATTAAATTGTCTTCTAATAACTAAATTAAAGTGTTACTTAAATCGAAATTTTAATAGAAATATTATTTAAATCAGCTAAGTGTAGAATTTTATGTTAAGCTTTTGCTCGCTCGCTTACATACCTACATTTAAATATTCGTTACATACATACTTAGAATTGGTTTTAAATTTAAATAAAATTTCAAAAGCTTCAATAGAACACCATTATTTTTAATAAACTTATTTCTTCATTTGAGAAATTATACCGACTGCTTGAACGACTTTCAGTACTTTTCATGAACTGACTTTTGTGACGCTAGCTAACTATATCTTTTACACTTTTAATACTTTGTTTCACTCATTTTGTGTTTATTTTTTATTTCACATGCAAGTTACTGCATCTCTCTCCTCTCGAGAAATTAATTTAATTAAAGAAAAATTAAATTTAAGAAATAAAAAAAGATTAAGAATCTAAAGGCCTGAGTTAACTATGATTTGAAACAGAATTAGTTAATCCTCCAAATACATTTAAACAGAGCTAACTCAGAAGCTTTTTTTCAGTGTATAGGAATTACTTCGATTTGCTAAAAATTTATCGAAATCAAAGCGCGTTACTATGGAAATGCGCTTTCATTATCGAAACATTAAGGGCGAGAGTGTGTGGTGGTATGAAAAGAGCAGGTGTCGATAGTGTCGCCCTATCTATTAGATAGATAGATCTTTATTGTAACGAAATTCTTATAATATTTTCATTTAAACCTAGATTGCACAATTTACAGAGATATGGTATATATATCCTACCTTACTACCTATCTATTATGATAATATTTTTATCATTATCTCTCAGAAATATGTATACAGTTAATTCAGAGTTAGGCCAGCCAATTTTATGAGTTAGCTGGGGATCTAAACTAACAAAAAAACTCATTTTTAGAAGTTAACTCGAGTTTGACTCAACTGGCATGATCTCGCACTGAAAATCTGAAAGAGCTATACAGTTCAGAAATTTAATTTTGGCAAATAACATTTAAAAAACACCGAAGTGATCATTTCGTTTATTAATTAACCAGAAACATTTATATTTAGTAGAATTTAACCAATTTACTTATTTTTTTCACAATGCTCTTAACCAAAAATACCAACCTTTTCGTCGTCTAAAATAACAAGCCAACACCCTTAAAAAAGTAAAAATCCATACCTATTCATGTCACATTGACATTAATAAAAAGGATAAACTCAACAAACAAAACAAAAACTTATCCTTTCTAATACTTACTTTTTTTTTAAACAAAGGTACCTACAATCATATATGTAGGACCTACATATATGATTGTAGGTATTACATTTGGAAAGAATATAAATGTATATAATAAAGAAAAACTACATTAAAACACCCCTTTATCTGAATGTGTCTATCGATTTAACGACAACAGGGACATCAAATGCCTATCGTCTGTCAAGTCAGTAGACATATACATATACACATACATACATAGTACACTTTTACCGCATCAAATAAAAAAGGATTTGCGTCAATGAAAACAAGAAGTGACAATGAGTGGCTCTTTATGTCAAAATAATATTCTTGAAACGCAAAGAGTGATGCTATATATGTATGTCTTAAGAATACTCATACTTATTTTTATATGTATCTTCGATCGATAAATGCACATAATAAGTCGTGTTATAATTAGATTTTGACTTTACTGACAAGAATATGTACTTCAAGTCTCAAGATCTAAAAATATTATTAAGTGGCAGCCACAAGCGCTCAATGTCAAATTGGAGGACCTGCTAAATGAACGGAACAGACAGAAAGATAAATCGTTTTTTTTTTTTATTATTTGATTAATAATTGGCATGGAATGAAATGCGAAGGACAGGAAATTTCTTATATTCCAACAATCAGATGTAATAAAAGGAAGTTTTTGAGACTAAAAGGTTTTTGTAAGTATATTTCATTCAAAAAGTTGTAAATACATATTTTTTCTTAAGGTTGAAATTTTAATTGCATAATTCAAAATATATATTTGTTCAAGAGAATTTACAAGACTTTCGACCATAATTCAATTAATTTACTGTCAAACCAAACCCATTTTAGTTCAACGCCAGATTTACAAGGGTATCGACACGTTAAGTTTAACCTAGCTGCAAGCCTGATTCATTTTATTGTTTCTATTCTTCGTTCAATAATTTTATTCATTTGTGTATTTGTATTTCTTCATATCATCATCAACACTTTGCAATAAATATTTACGCCAATATTTTGCATTTAATAAAGTTGAAAGTTGATAAAAAATACGTATACGCCACAGTGTCCTTCTCCATAGATGAAGTAAAAAGTATTTCTTAAAAATGGACTGATATCAACGAATTTTCCATTTAACTAAAGTTATTTATACAAAATCAATAAGAAATAATTTCATACAATACAAAGTCAAAAGAATATAATTAAACCATGTTAAGTACATTAATGTTAATTGAATTTACAAATTACACACACAATGCTAAATTAAAAATACCAGCTTATTCAATTACAGAGACCAGAAGTATGCACATACATTTTATATGTTTGTCCAATTACAAAACATTTACTCCCATCACATGTAAAGGAACTTTAATTCAATTTAAAAGTTGAAACGGTGTTATTTATATTTTTTTGTTATGTAGGTATTTATTTTTTTTAAAATATAATAAATTATATCCTGCTTGGGAGTAGATTTTAATTAATATTCCAATGTGATGTGAATTATTTGCCGATATAGTACGTATTAAGTGCTTAAGAGCGTTTAATGCTCTTTCGATGCTCTTTATTAAAAAAATCAAATTTATCCATTAACTTCATATGTACTTCGTATATGTAGGTAGGTATATAACAAGCACTTCATATCAATTAATTCCATAATGCAACTACTTAACCCAACCAAAATAAATACAAATATACGAAATTATACATATGTACATACATACTAAAATACCTGCATACAAATTTCACCATTGATCCAAAGGATAAAGTCTATGGATAGAAAATTCCAATTTATTACGCTCCAAATCAAACTAAAATCAATGATGGCCAATTTTACTCAAACCACTCATTCACACACTTATTTCATATATTAAACTCCCCTCTGCTACCTCTACCCCCTCTTCCTTACTCCTTCGCCACCACATTCACTTCTCCACCGCACATAAAAAAGGAAGTTTCATTAATAAAACTTCCGTTATCGCCATCTGCAATACCCCAACATCTCTGGCATGCCTCTATTTAAAATTTAAAAAAAAAGAAAAAAAAAAAACACCACATGCATTCACATAAATGATTCAATGAGTCTCGTAGGCTTTCCGGCCTACCGCAGTGACACTTTCGTCTGATTATCCTGATTTCCCTTAAAAAAATAAAATCGGAAAAAACATCCAAAATCGAAATAAAAAGGATATCATAACTGAATACAAAAAAAAAAAAGAAATCAACAGACAAAACAAATGTCCACTCAACATAATTATCGTTGCTAAAGAATTATTTTGAACTTCACTTTTACCAAATGGCCAATGGCAGAGGAAAAGCACGAACAAAAAAAAGGAAGCACATTTGAACTGGAAAAATATTAAAACACTAAGGATGGGTTGAATATACGTTTGTATTTTTTTTTGCAATACATACTGCGCATCCTGTGAGTTGGAATATAAATCATAAAAAATCAGAACACAAAAAAAAATACGAAAATGGCAGCAAAAAAAAACAAAACAAGAGTGCAGTGGGTCGATTTGTGTGTATCACTCTATGGACACACGTCGCCGTCGTTGTCGTCCTCACTATCTATGTACATATGTATATACAATCTAGATATAGGTAAACTCACTAAGCTAATGTATCTACATTTTTTAAAATAGAAAGACATGATATAGGTTTTAAATTTCCTCAATCTGACAGAAACCACCAATCGATTGTGCTGTGTTTTGTTTGTGTGGGCCTTGTCATTCAATATTGCATTTGAGTTTGATTGAAACAATGTCACATAAAAAAAAATCACAGAAAAAGTGGCATTTCTATAAATGGAGTAGAACAAAAATATTGTTTTAGCAATTTCTGGTTGTGTGATAATATTTTGACAGGTTTGATTTCCGTATCTCTTCTTTTTTTTTCATGAATTCAATTAATTTTTTTTTAAATTGATTTGATAATAATTGAGACAATAAAATCTTCTCTTTTCATGAAATAATTAAGAGAAAATATTTTTCACAACTTGAAGTGGAAAATTATTCTTTATATGTATACATACCTACAAATGCATACATACATATGAGTACATATCTATCTTTTCAAGCACAAATTGCTGAAATAAACTCATACAGTCGTATTTATAATCCCATTCCAAAGTATGTCTAACTTTGGACAGCTGTCCAAGTCCAAAACCTTATTTATAATCATGTTCCATCGAGTGTCTAACTTAGACACTGAAATTGGTTTTCCAAACCTATTTTAAAGTGGGTACGTTCAATAACAAAAAATTGAAAAATAAACTTCAAATGAACGAAATGTTCATTGAACGTATCCAAATGCTCACGAAATTGACAGATTACAGGGATGTGATTGAGTGTATGAGAACATTTGTAGGCCACTGTTGGAATGCGTTTATAAATAAGGAGATGTCCAACTATTTAGACAATGGCCAGCTGGACAACTGTCCAAGAGTGTTCTAAGGAAATCTAATAAATACGACTGATAAACTCCAAGAATTTGTCAAAAGTGTAATAGATCCTAGAGTTGGAAAAGAACAATTTTCCCATCACAACTCCACCTTGATTGACTAAGTTAGAATATTAGATTACATTGATTAAATCGCTAGAAATACCTTGCCTTCAGTATTATTGGCAGCAGGTACCATGAACATCGTTAGTTTGTATTAGAGTCGTATTAAATTTTCATGTTCGTGGTAAAAGCCCGATCATGAACTGGAATATCGTGGTGTGTAACCAGCTTTATTTAAGGAACATTTTAAATAACATACCATTGTTTCAAGCCTTTTTCATCACTTTGACTAAGCCCAAAATCGTTCCTAACATACAGATTTCTCCACATTTTGCAGATTTTTGAGCCAGCTATACAGACTTTGAAAATACTCAAATCTGTGTGGATATGTGTCAGATTGTGTTGTTACGCAAACTAAAATATTTTTTTTATTTTTTTCTATATATTTTCACCAATTATTGTCTTCGCTTTAAATAAAATTAAAGGTCTCCCTCAGAAACAAACTTAGAAGCAGAACTCATCTAAATTCCTTTGAATGTAATCATGAAAGAATATTATTCTCTGTGTGCTTATTTACACAGTCGTTTTACTGAAAGATATGTACATCCAGTGATAAAGGTAGATTTTATGTGCGTGGAAACCTTCTACCCTTATCGATTATCGATTCCACGCTCACTGCACACATAAATCTGTCTCACTGGATGCGCCTTTGTTATTATCAAATATAAGGTTCATAGTATGTACTTCCCGTTTTTCTGGCGTCCCTACATTTTTGTCTTATGTGTGTTTGAGTATATTACGAAAAAAAACTTAATTTGTTTTGATTAAATACATATATCTGTGCAAATAAGTTCGCACAAAAAAATTAACATTAGTTCCTAGATTAACTTTGACAGGACCTTTCAAAATGCAAATTAAAATTAATTTTATTTATGTCATACGATAAAAAATCGATTTTCTAATGAATGCGTTCAAAGTGTTTCTACCAAAATTTAAAATGATGCCTCCGACTAAACAATTGTAATATCAAAACCATATTTCATTTTCAATTTTATGTTTCATTTTAAATTTTCTTATCAAATGCAATTGAAATGACAAATTAGAACCCAATAATAAACTATTTTCTAATATCCCTTTTATTTCCCAAATGGCATTCTATTAAACACTTCGATTCAATTCCACTCCACAATTCATAAGCTTCGATGTCTATTTAAAAAAAAAAAATAAAAATAAAAAAAAACCTATACCTACTTCTGGTTCCAATATGTGTTCTGTGTTCCTTGTGTGCTTGACATATAAGAATGCATTTGATAGATGACATTCTTTATCCTTTCCGTTTTCTCTATTCTCTCTCCCTTGTATGTATGTATTATAGTTCTTATAATGGAGTTCGTTTTCCAATTTATTTATTATTTTTCTTTCTTTTTCTAACAACACTCAGTACTGATCAATGTTCTCAACACACAGAACAGGACACACGGCAAAAGATTATGTCGTAAAAAAGGAAAGAACAAAAAAAAAATAAACAGAATTTTCAACTCTGATGTTAAGAGGAAGGATAGGTGTTATAAAATAGAGGATAAAACTTTTCAGCCATTTGGAGAAAGGGTCTCATTTTCCATTTGAGCAACTTTTCAAATCTATACTCTCGAGGAGTTTTTTTTAATTTTTTTTTCTTTTAAATTGAAGTTTATTTCGTCCTTCATTTCTTTGTGTCTTTTAATTTGTAAATGACATTCGAATGTGTGGAGATGACATAAAAAAAAATATTCTATAGTTTTTTGCTTATGACAGTTTTTGGAGAGTTTTGCTTGTCAAATTGACAATTTATACACTAGTTAAACACCAATTACCGTTTTTAATTGAAGTTACTTTATGTTCGCTATTTACTTTATCTTTCTACCTCTATTTCATGTTACCTATTGAAAAAATGTTCAATTTATAATATTGTTTTAAACTTGTCAAAAGCAGGCATTATGCGTGTTTAATTAATGGATAGATGGTCCATATTCTTCTTCTCATCTCGTTCCCCAATGAATCGCTCATTCATTTCCCAAATATAGAAGTTGAATTTAATTTTAAACATTGTTCAATGTTCATATCACATCAGTTTTGGGTGGGAGAGAGTGGGAGACGATCACATGATGATGGATGTTGGGAGGAATGGGAAAAAGCGGTCGGTAACGGTTAGACTTGAGCGAACTGGTTTTAAAGTGGAATAGATGGACTGAACTAACTCTTCAGAACGGGCCGCCCGCAAGTGAGAATGAATGATGAAAAGCTTTCAATTAAATTTACTTTTGAAACTTAATTTATTTTGCTTTTAACAGAGCTCCAAGCTTCAACTTGCAACATGATGTCCCGGTCGTAACCGGCCCGACCCGGCACCAGAGAGGGATGCTTTAGTTTGTGGCGGAGAGTTCAAATGTCCGGCGGCAACGTCGAGGAAGAAAACCACACCAACTAAAAGGTTGTGGCTTTTCATTACATAGTTTGCCCCTGTGTATACAGACACAGAGAGTGCGGGTGAAATTGTATTTTTGATAAATTATTCTTGCACAAGGAATTTTCATTCACATTGTGCCTCATTTCCTATTCCACATGACGTTTAGTTTTCTCCGCACTGGTCCCCATACACCGCACCGTCACCGCAGTTCCTTTGCAAACCGGCAGGGGTCAGGTGGCGAGACATTATCCCGTTGGCTATTATCTTCACCATCAATGTGGTGAATAAGGTGTATAAGCGCACAGCGGTGCCAAAGGGTAGTTTAATTTATGGCAGTTAATTTTTCATTTGAAGCAAAAACCTAGGAAGGACCCGCTTGTCCTTCGGCCATGTAAATTTCTAAATTACACTCTATAGCTGGTTTAGCGTCGAACAGAGGAGCCTCTAGTTTAATTTTATATATATATTTTTTTTACAAAAGAGGAAAAAAGGATTTATGTACTTTCGGTAAGGCTTAACGATTGTGTCGTGCTTCGTTTTTATTTCTCTCTCCCTTTTTTCACAAATTAGCTGCGGAGTAATATTAACATTTTTGTTTGTCAATGGGGCTTATCCTGGACCTGGATCCCATTGTCCTTTGTTACCCTATGAAATATTCTAGTTGGAGTAGATAGAATTGTTCGGTTTTTGGGATATGTAGTATGAGATAGAGTTGCCAAGTTAATGTTTCTTTTTGCACTTGAGGAACGTTTAGCAAATATTTTACTTATACAGTCTGAAAACATAGATTTTGGGTCTATTAAAACAAGAAGGTTCGGTGAGTTAAGTCTCTTAATTAAGTTAAAGTTATCTTTAAATAAATCATATTGAACCATTATGCTGTCTTTTTTTGTTCAAGAATATAAATAGGTATATGAAATTGTAGCAATGTTTGCTTTTGATTTTGTCCAGAGAGTCTGTGCCATATTCCACATGATGTTGACATTCGTTTATTTTTTGTTGGCAAAATACCAACGCAAATTTGAAGAGGCTATGTAGAGTTTAGAGGTTATGACTCCATATGGAATTGCTGCACATATGCACATGCATATATATATGATGCTTATGGCGATAAGCTGTCATCTGGTTTGCGAATAGCGAATAGAAGTGTCTTAAATTTTTGGAAATGTGTTGCAAGAGACTTTTGGCAAGATTCCGACAAAGAAATGTGAAATTCATTTTGAAATCTGACAAAAACAAATGAAGCAAAAGTGCATTCATTAGGTTTGTTTGTATTGGTTAGAATGTGTTGAATTTAAAAATGGTTTCGGTCCATTTTGTGGTGGTTCAAAAGAAGCTGTCTTCTTATGAAGAAGAAAAAAATAAAATAAAAACAAAAAACATTCTTTGGCTTTGTCCGTCGTTGGTAGAAAAGAAAATCGAAATGTTTTGTTTTTGTTCAATTATAGCTGAAGAACAAAACCTAAAGAATAGAGATACACTCTTTTGAATTAGACATATGTAATAGCAATGTCATTTTACAGTATTTTGTGTATATAACAAGAGTCTTTTCACAGCCCTGTATATTTATTTCAATTAATCGGGAAAAAATGTGTAGGTAAGAACTCAAAAAGAAAGTGCTCAAAAATATACTGCAAAATGCCATAAATTAATTTTTACATACCTTTATTAAATTAACACTGCTCCACAAAATTTAAAATATTCTCTTCATATGGAACCGGACAATAACTTTTGCAAGGTTTTATTTGCCCTGCATTTGAACCAAAAGTTTAGTCGTCGAATCGTCCTTCCAAATGTTTCTCTTGGTTTAGGAGACCTATTTTCGAGCATTAATAGTTTTTTAGAAAAAAATATTTTATTATGTAACTTAACCTCAAACGAATGAAAAAGAGGTATTTTTGAATTACATAGGATCGAGATTGTAATGAAAAATAACACTACGATGTTGAAGAAGTCTAATTGATTCGATATGGATGTTTTTTTGGAAATTTGACTAAGTTAAAATAATCATAATCTTAGTATTGCTATGGCCATTTTCAAAAATCTTACGAAACTACTGTACATTTAATTTATTCCGCGTGTTGCACCCTGATCAAAGTCACCCTTACGTTGTCGCATCACACCCTATATACAACAAGTGTAAAGCTGTCAAATTTTATCAATTGTCATCCCAACCAATTTGTAATGTCAATATCAATTTCTTGTTGAAATCATATTCAGCCGTGGATGGAAATTTGCAATTCATGTTTACTTTTCAGTTTGTTCCTCTTGATCTAACTCTCGCATGTAACATCGCATGGTCGAGAAAGCTTGAAAATGGAACAACACTCATGATTTCTTTAAATTTTAATCGTTTTTTGACCAATTTTATTGATGTGAGAATAACAGGTGTAAATAATAGTCAAAACTTTATTATTAATTTAGATAATTTATTAATATAAACTCAATATTTGATAAAAGTGGTACAATGCTTGGCAAATGAAGTTATAGCAATTAAGCATGTGGGATACTGTCATATTTAAGTGAGGGACGATAATGTAGCAGAGTGTTTTGTAGTTTGACGGAACGTGGTGTAGTGACCTGAAGGGCTGGCTACATTGCAAGAGGTTTCGCAGCAAAACTGAGAAATTTTCTGAGGAATCCCATTCATGTAACTTAGATTGCCTAATATTGCCTAATAACTGCTATGTCATTGTTTCTTCTAATGTTTCATAACTGTATTTAAAACAAATGACCCACGTAAAACTAATTTTAATTGGATGTAGAAATTACTCTTTCTAGAATCCCATTCCTTACTCTCTCATTCTAAATATTAGCTCACGTACTTAACCAATTTAAACTTCCTTCGAATTAAATTGTCTTCCGAGAGGCATTCCAAAATCATTTCCACCATCAACCTTTATACAAAAGATATACAATCCTATATAAATAGGAGATAAATTCTACAACATCCATCCGCAGTAATGCATGGGTGGGTAAAGTGCCTATGCATATATGTATGTACTATTTCTTTTTGCAGGTCTTGGAGATTCATAAGATTCGTAAAATTCAAACGAAGCAAATTTAAAGACCTCATTAATTCTTCTCCATTTCACCATAAAGAAATATCACTTCGTCGCCGTTTGCGTGTGTCGGTCTTCGTTCGTTGTAGTCGCCGTGAGCTCACTGACTTATCTACGATACTTGTACATGGAACGCGATATAATGCACCGATCAGCATTTGTAGGATTTGCTTCGTTTGACTATTTTTTTCTTTTATTTTTAAACATAAATATATGTATGTATATGAAGCTTGGTTTTTATGAACTATAAACGCTTTCAGGATACAGACAAAAATTATGCTCCTCCGGTACCGATAAATTAATGTCATCATTTCATTCAATATCGCACCCTTTCATCTGCAAGGATGGCACTTAACACACAGCAAAAGTTGTTAACTTTTCCTTCCATCTATACATACACATGCAGCCCATGTACAAATACATACATACATGGTGAAATGAGATGGGATATGGATAGGGGGTATGAAATCCTCATTTTTTTTTCAGCATGCAGTAGAAAAAATACGTATCGTATAATTCCTTTCGTCGAAGGGTTGAACCAGAGGGGGTGGTTGTTATATAAGTACTGATGCTGATGTTGGGAAAAAATATTATCGCTATAGATTCCTTTGGGAAGCTAAAAGGCTATACGCCAGAAAGTAGAAGCTATGGTACCAAAGAGCGTGTTTGGCAGAGATGACAACAACGACGACGACGACAACGACGACGGCATCAAGGACTACGAAGACAACGTCGCCGGCGATGACAGTAAACTTTATGATATGTCGCACCTGGCCAATGAAAGAAAATTTAATTTAGAAAACATTGCGGGCACACTTAATGGATGTGCGTATATAGCGTATAGATAGCTGGATAGCTACTGCAACTCCCTCTTCCTCTCCCTCTGCCTTTCCAATCTTCCCTTTCGAAAAAACTTTTATAATTAAATTGAAAACAAGCTTGAGCTTGTGGCAAAAGGCAAAGGCAAAGGCAAAAGTGCGGAACAAATGCCAAGGCGTTAGACTGCAATGGAAATTTTCGTTATAACCTGTTTGCTGAGGTGGAGGTAATGCCAAAAGAGAGATCTTGAGATGAGAGAAGTTGTCCACACACATATACATTTATATATTTTCGCAAAAGCTAATTTCCCTGAATTGAGTGAGAGATAAGCTAACAAGTTTGGTAATAAACTTCCTCTGAACATCTGGGCGCGGCAGGAAGTCAACTTATTATGAAGTACCAACATAGTATAGGTACCTCTTTATAGCAACACCACCAACAGCAAGATGTTTCTGAATGGTTAAAATGTGAGAGGGTATAGGAGAGGTTGAGTGTCACATTATAAGGAACAGCAAGGATGGCAAAAACAATTTTCAATCAGTCATAAGAACTAACTTTTGGTTTACGATTTACCTTTGCCATAAGGGAAAATATAAATTCATACAAATGTATGAAATAGGTATATAGTTTATGAAGAGCATACGAAGTTTTGCTTTGGATTAGTTTAAGGATCATGGTCAGAGGATATGAGTGAAGTGAAATTCGATTTGTGTCGAGAGTTTTTTGAGGGGTTGCCGTATATGTGGAAGTTTAATTAGAAAGAAGCCTTGGCTGAATGATTTATCTAATAAAAAGTTATCCGTGAGAGCTTCTGATGGTGTCTGTATCAAAAGGAATGCTTGCTTATTAAGTTGATTGATTGTGGAAGGATTTCTATCAACAAACTAAACTTTTGTGTTAGTTAAGCTTGGAATGTTTATTCGAAGATGATGTATGAATATATAGGTAGGTAGGTATATAGAAATTGATACCAGCAAATTTTAAATATTATGTTAATTTTTTGATGATGTCAAACAATACATATGGATCAGCATTAACCAAAGCTATACAAAGTTTTTTCTTTTCGAAAATTTATTTATATATTTGCATTCTTTAGTAAGAAGTTTAAATAAATCTTGTGTTTCACTTTTCGATATCTGTTTTATCATCTTTAATTTAAATTCAAATGAATATGGGTTATAACTGCTGGCTAGTTGAGTTGACAAAAGCATCTCACCACACGAAACTAGACAACCCTATTCATTTCGTTTCTAAAGAAGTAATTTAAAAATGTTCTTATACCTGATTGACCCACAGTCTATACTAATTATTGTCTTTAAACTTCGGACTGAAGGTTTTTAGGTGATTCCCTAGAGGCGAAATAAAATTTATGTATAGCTGCAAAAATAAAGTCATAGTTGCGTTAAACCTTTTTAAAAAAAAGGGGTAGTGATGATTTCCCAAAACCCATAATCCCAAAAATAAAATCCTAAAAGCCAAAATCCCCATGAGGAAATCCTAAAAAGAAGATGTGCAAATAATGAGTAGATCTATAAAATCACAATGTTTTGTTTTCATAATTTATTCCAAACTTTTGTCACCTTTTGTAACCTTGAGGATTTTTTCTACCTTTTTAGATCTTCTTTTTCCTTACGCATCGCTTTTGTTCCACTACACATCTCATCAATTAATAATGCAAATTTGCAATAAAACAAGAAAATATTAATTGATGTGCTAACATCAATTGTTGTATTCCGAAAACTACCTGATGATTCAAGACTTATAGTAACATCCGTTTTCAATTGAAAAACAGTTTTCCACCGCACATCATCAATTCGATTAAGAAGTAGAAGTAGAGACATAAAAACACACAAAAAAAGAAACACATGAATCTGACCTAAAGATCCTTTCAAAAGCAAAACGTGTTGAGATAAAAAAAAATGCAAATTCAATCACATCTCAATTTCATCAACAAACCTTCATCCACACAATCACGACTTAATCCCCAATAGCAAAATAAAATAAAAAAAATAATACAATCAAAATCTTGTCATGCGACGAAATTAATACATAAAACCTAATTATGCCAAGGTAAACGTTGATTGGACTAGCAGCCACGGTCAATAGCGCTCATTTTTAATTCAGAGGATTCCCTGAGAGCGATTAATGCAAATTACAATGTCCACGTAGAAAATTAGTAGTCAACTCGTCGAATAATAACTGACACACGCACGCAACAGGGCGCACATCATTGCATAGTGTAGAGAATTTTGGGCGAACATGAGTATGCAAACTTATTAAGCCACCACACCACACAGCAAGTCCATCAATTCAGTAGTTTACACTTCCAGTTCCAGTACTAGTGATGGCTGTTCATTTCTAGAAGCATCAGGACCAGCGACCAAGAGTAGAACCAGGTCCACCTTGACATCCTGACATCATTATCATCAGAATCCGGCTATCATTTCCTTTTATATGCTTCTCTTGCTGATTACGCTCCTGATGTTGACACTGATGCTGCTGACTACTGCTGCTTTTGGTCCTGCTGCTTCGTCCAACTCATCGCTTTATATACCTGTCACTGTTCTATTAACTGAAATGACTTCCTCATTTGCGTACCTATACATTCGCTGGGTCATCCGTTGTTCGTTTTACACGCTCGAAAGGCACTTCCATCTAGCACCTCCTGGCTCCTGTATTTCTCTTTTCGTATCGTCACTCACTGTGACTCCACACACAATCACACGCCACTCGCTCCCTCACTCGGTGCATTCGAAATCATCACCACTGCCACTGCCATCGCCATCGCCACCGCTACCATCCCTTACATTGTTATCGCAGAATAGGAGGATAAATCCCCCTGCAGGAATGTGAATAAAAAGGGCTTCCCAGAAATCAGGTTGTCGGCCCCCCTTTCTATATTTTCGAGGATGACATCCCCCGGAGAGAGAGAGTTTATAAATTCCAAACCCAAATGAATAGTTGTGCATAGCCGAAGATCCTTCTTACTGCATCACCGTCAGCGGAGGGATTCAAAAGGATGTATATAAGCTCACAGTTGCCTTGCCGGGGATAAAAAGGAAGCGAAATAGTAATAATCATTTGAAATAAGTTCACGGTATTATGGCTGCTTTGGTGGTAGCATTAGTGACGCGGTTTTCATTTGCTGCACGGCACCGGAACAAAAATAGAATTAAAAAAAAAAAACAAAAAAAAAAAACGGGACTAAGCCGTTGTTAAAATAAAATGCAGACAAAAAGGAATATTTTTTGTGGCAGAATGAGAAAAGCCATTCAAATGTTTTTCCGGAAAAGGATCTTTAGCATGACAATTTGAGTGTCTAACTTTTTTTGTATTTTTTCAATTTTCTTCTCTGCAAAAGTGCAATGGCTGCAAAAGTTTTTTTTTTTATTTCATTTTTTTGCGACCAAGTGCCACCGTTGCATCTTTTTCTTGTGTCTTCTTGACCTTTTTTGATTTCGGAACATTGGGAAGAAATAAACAAGATGTTTTTCTGAGTTTAATTTTCGCTTCACAAGGATTCTTGAGGGAAAGTTGAGAAATGTTTTTTATTTGAAAAGCAATAAAAAAAAACAGCCCGAAAACGACAGGGAAATGTGTATATAAAAGTGAAACCCAAAGGACTTGAGATTCATTTGTAAAAGTTGGACAAGTGAATCTAAAGAATGTCGGTAAAAAGGTAAGAACAGGTATTATAAAGAGACAAAATGAATTCCGAATAAAGTTAGACACTAATATAGAAGGGAGGAAGCTTGAGGAGTTAAAGTTTTTTTTTTTAAATTTTTGAATGACTTTTTTTTTACGAACAACCATCTACATAGTTGTTGGGATAATTTTTTGCAATAACAACATCAAACTTTATGGTTTACTGGTGCAGAATCTTAGAGTTCTAGGTCAAATTTAATGAACAAAATTCCTTAGGCTTGGCTTAACGAAATTTGAATCGAAATTACTTAACCCTGAGTGAAGAAGACGAAGAAGAAATATAAAGTTCACGAGTGGGTTGCATGTCTCTACTTGTTTTTATGAACGATATTTACCTGAATTTAAAAGAAATAAATAAGTTTTGGGAGTCTATATTTTATACCAGCTACCACAAAGCGAACAGACGTAATTAGTTGTCAAATATCACAGACCACAAATCTAAGCTTGTCAAATTTGAAAATGGATAGTAGAGCCCCCACAAGAACTACTCACCGCATCATTAGTAACAACAACTAAATATTAAAATTTGACAAGTGAAGAGCCACTGGATCAATCAATTCTGACAGATGCGCAGAACTGAACAAAAATGAAAACGCTGGCGATATTAGCTTTAACTATTAAATTTAAACATTTTTAATTTGCAGGTGCTCTGTTTTCAATAAAACCAAAATTTGGTCGTTTTAAAAATTAAGCTTCTATCAACGTAAATAATTAATGAGTTGACTCCTTGACGTCACCAAAAACATTAACAGTGAACACAATGTTGTCTCTAGATATACGTAAAATGATGTTGTTTTTATACCTATGTACATATTCTCCATTTATATACTTGATTGTACTTGCTCTTTAATTTTATTTTTTAATCATCTTTTATTAACCTTTGCACTCAAATAATAATATATTAATTCTTTAAACCACCTTAGAAAATTGAAACCGATAAAAATAAGCCATAAATCTTTCTTCAAGCATCACAACAAAATTATATTACGTATATACTCAATGTTAAGTATAGCTCTCTCAAATTCTACTACGAGAAAATTAAAATTATATGAACTGCAAAAGAGGATTTTTGGCTTAGGTTAAAAAAAATAAATAAAAATAAAATCCCTCAATAAAACATTTAATTTCTTCTTTAATATCCTTATAAAGCTTTGTACAGCCGAAACAAAACCTTAATATCCTCTGCTGATGTGAAATCCCCCAAACCCATCTCACCTTTTTGTTTATTCTGCATTTAATCATAGTGCCTGAAGGAGTATTCTTTTGTGTGTCTAATTACGGCAGTTAATTGAATTACTTTAACACACAAAACGTTAGTCTTACGGCATTGTAACTCAAAGCTCTTATAATATTTCATTAGGCAATATTTTGCCAAAAGCCACATTTTTGGACACTTTTACGTGATGACATTAAACTTAGACATAATTACGGCTTATTTCTCTTTTATCCATGAAATTGCAAAAAAAAAAAAAAACAATCCTCACCTGCGCAAAGGACCGCATTTCCTTTCATACAATTATGAAAAGGCGTATAAGACGAAGAAGAGTATATTCCGACGTGTAATACATTCGGTAACAAATTTCGCATGTAATACAACATAAATTTCTCTTGAAAGTACAAACCGAGTTCAATTACCAACCTTCGTAATTAGGGATTAAATAATAACAAAAACACTCTTGGATTAAAATCAACTCTCCTCTTACTAAACATCCACCGCCACATCATCAACATGAACATCTTCATCGCCATCGCCACCGCCGCCGCCGGCGCCACCATCAACTCCTGTGCAGGTCCCTTTTTCGAACCCAACGCAAAAACCACATCACATCACCATGTGCTAAATGGTATTCAAAGAATTTCTCAACCCCAAAACATCATCTTGGGTTCCACATTCAAAAGTCTCTTCTTAAACACCAGAATCACCACCTTCCCCATATCCCCAATTATATACATACGAACTCTTATACAAACCCATCAGTCTAGCCCCAAGTGTTTTCGCATATAAATACATACATATAAAAACTTGTTGAATTGAATGTGTGTCAGAAGGCTAACAGGGTGTGGGAAGAACAAGAATAGATTTCCCACAAACCTCGTTTGCATTCCAACTCGAGATATATGTGCATGTGTGTTTGTTTGTGATTTTGAAACTGGCAAAATGTGGTTCCACCTAAATAACAGAAAAGACCAAATGAACATCTCTTCAATTCGTTTAAAAGATGTTATTTTTTTGTTGTTGTTATTTTTATCCCTTTTGTGTAGGAGCATGCAACCCACGAGATTGAGAAATTATCAATTTATTCAAACAAAGAAATATATTGACACTACTTGACATTATGGTGACAGTAGCTGTCAATCATCATCGTTAAAGGATCTATATGTTTGACAGTTATCTCATGACGTTAGCTTATATACTCTACAGGATGATCCAATTTCAATTTCCGTCATTTGTAAAAAAGAAAAACAAAACACGCACAGAAATACAAGTTCAAGGAAACCTTTTGATTTTTTTAATCGATTATTTAATGAAAGTACATAATCAGCCAGGTTCTACATTTCATTTTCGCTCGAAATGAAATTGAAGTCAATCTAATTTCAATTGATTTCAATTCTATTTCGAGTGAAAGTGAAATGTAGAACCTGGCTGAATGATACACAAATTGCCGCCTGTGGACCTTCTAGCAGAGTCTATCCTTTCAACGACTTTTTCGTAAATTTCGTGATGATTTTGAAGACTACAAGAGAATTTTTCTCGTATTAATTATTTTACGAACAGAGCTGAATAAGATGAACCTTATCAAAAAAGAAGAGATTTTATAAAGAATTTTTGTTTTATTTTGGTTAAAATCATGTTGAAGTTTGGTTGTGCTTATTGACAGCTTTCTAATTGACAGTGTTGCCAATAAACAAAAATTGATTGGAATAGATAAATAGTACCTTTGTTCGTTTACTTTCCAAAACTGTCAGTTTTTATTAATTTTAGTCCTTAAAAAATTGGCAGTTTTTGGAAGTTAACGAATAGACATAATATGATCCCCC
The DNA here is from genome assembly GCA_951394125.1 of Epistrophe eligans. NCBI lineage: Eukaryota > Metazoa > Arthropoda > Insecta > Diptera > Syrphidae > Epistrophe > Epistrophe eligans. The sequence continues at coordinate 2,458,375 of OX596031.1, forward strand.
AAGAGTATGCTAAAGGTATCCAACCTTCCATTTTCAGTGATAAATACAAATAATTTTTCTTTTCGATGGCAGCTAATTTACAGTTTTATTCGGACTTCCATTAGTCACATTAATTAATTCATCTAATCACATTTGAACAATTTTGGCTGACTGCAAAATCCTGTTGTTTACTCCAGATTTCATCTTTTTTTTTGTACTAACTTTCTTTCTGCTTGGAAGAAACACTTATTATCATAGGGAGAAGTGCATGATGTAGTGAAGTGACAGTAAAAGCGAAGAAAAAGTTGAACAAGTCTTTTAAAAATAAAGAATTGAATTTATTTTTTAAATAAAGATAAATGTTTCGATAACGATCCGAAAGATGTCTAAAGCAAAGTCCATTCTAGTAACGTTTGAAGAAAAAATAAACACGCTTTCTATATAATATTACTTTGAATCGTGGTTTTTTATGACACCTTATATCTCAGAATTTGCGTGATTAAAATTTTTAATCGTCATAAACGAAGCTACCAATTCTTGATTTTCTTTCGACAGCTTGCCAATCAAGAGCTATAAAATAGCTAGTAAAATACACGACCACGAACTTAAAATCATCTCTTTATTTTCTGAATTCCATACACTACACCTACACATTCGTCTCTTGAGATTGTCAATAAAGAAGACAATATAAGCACAAATTTCATTTATTGTGTAACCACCCTAAATTTTGAAATTATTTTCTTCAACCATATTATTACGAAAGAAATAGACAACTTGTCTTGTGCGGTAATACCTTAAGGAGTTATATATTTTGCCAGCGAAGAAAATTGTTAAACCCAACACAAACACACAATGCCATGAGTTTCGAATTCGGGCAAAATAATAATAATAAAACAAAAAAAACAAAACTTAAGAAAGCTTAATGGCACATTAATTTGGTGCCACAAACATGTGGCCTGGCATTCAAGGAATGGTTAAGTTATACCTAAAACCTTCATGCTGCGGTTGTGTAGGTATAATATAGAAGAAATTCTTTCTGCGCCAATTGTGGAAATTGAGAAGAGAAATAATTAATTAGGAACACGAAAAAGGATCTATTCCCTGCCCTGCCATCCCCTCAACCGGCTCTAGTACCCCGATAAAATAATATTTAAAAAAAGAATATAAGAAAAAGAAAAGGAGAACAAGTGCTTTTTGGTGTCTGTCGGTGCCCTGAAATGTAACCTGAGTGTAAGGGAACTCACTAATTGGGAAGCACACCCAGATGAAGACGAAGATGAAGCTGGAGCTGGTGTAGAGGTGTAGCAAATTTATGTTCTTAAACATACATAAATCATTGGCTTTCAATTCCAAGGGAAATGTGTAGGTATAAATTGAAAACACTTTAAAGAGGATCTTCGTATAGCATTAATAAACCAAAAATGAAAAGAGAGCTTAATGCTCTTTCAAATGGGGGTGAAACATAAAGGGCTGCAGTATGGGGGAATCGACAAGGATATGAATTCCTTCGTTCGTACTTACGAGTATATACTATATATACCCATATAAAAGAAGTAGGTGAAACTTACGTGCCAAGTGTTTGTAGATTTTTCATGTGTTCCTTTAACAAAACACCTCCCATCATGTGGAGGTTTACAGCTTGAGATTCTTACATCCAGATCCAGAAGCGAACGTGTTCAGAATATTTAAAAAATGAAATTGTTTCGACACAGAAGGAATTATGTTTTGACTTCTTAGTCTAAACTTTTGGAAAAGATTTTTTCTTACGTTCATATTTTTTTTCACAGTAAATACAATTTGGATGTCGAGACACCACCTATCGACCAACTTTTCGCATGGAAATGGAAAAAAAAATATATATACAAAGTTTTAAGAATCAAAATCCATCATTTGAGGGGTCGAGATTATAAAAATTTAAATAAAAGGCGAGAATCATGCGATATGTGTATTTGTCTATGTATGTGATGTCGAAACTTAAGCAAAAAACATGAACCGGCTTTATCATTGAAGTGACTCTGTTATTTAAATCATGAAATGATTTTTTCTTTTTAAGTTTGTAGGTAACCTTTACCTTATAACCCATCAGAACAACTTATTGTCGATGTATCCGTTGATAAGAAATGAAAAAGAAAATTACAAAAAAAACCAAGGACACATATTTACCCTTAAAAAAAATAAAGTCAATAAAACTTGTAAGCGGCTTTGGATTTGATAGCAGCTTCTGAAAAATTTTGCGTATGATTGAATGAGGAGGCTACCATATGTTGTTGATAAGAAATTTGATGGCTTATGCATCTAGTTACTTGGAAACTTTATGAAGGTAAGGAAAATAATAAGACCATATTCACAAAAATGTGACGAAAACGGATACACTATCGATCTCGATAAAAAAAAACTCCGGTATGGATGGTGTTTATATCACTCATTGCTTTTTCTGTAAAATGTTTGTTTATCGTATATAGACTGCGAACGGATACAGTAGTGTGAATCTGGCCAAAGTTCAAAAATGATGTTCTGTACAAAATGCAATACAAAACAATATCCAACAATATATCCATAATTCAAAATGGGTTTCGACAAGGCTGTATTCTGTCACCGATACTTTTTTGAATATATTAAAATTTTTATGTTACAGTTTTGAAGAAAAGAATTCTAAATATTTAAGGATTTTTTTCTCTCTGCTATCGAATTAAAAAAATTCAGTAAAAACGCAGAGTTTGAAGTAAAGGAAAGGTGCGTTCCTTTACTTCAAACTCTGCGGTTTTCTGTGTGTTTTTAAAAAGTGAACGTGGTGAAGTTAAAGTCAAGAATAATTTTCACGAAATATTCCACGTTTAAATTTTCTTTCAATCCGTCAAGAATACGCCACCTAGATACATATCGCTTTCAAGCACAAAATGACATTCAGAAGATCTTTCGCTCTTCAAACAGCATTGAATTGAAAGCGGCCATTAAAAACTTCAAATCAGATTTCGAATTTTTTACAGTACCCACTTTTTTGGTATGACTAAAAATAATATTTTACTTTTGTCTTTGTATATCCGTTTTATAAAAAATAAATCAAAATAAATTCATTGCCCATCGCTTAAACACTTGCGAAATTGTGGAAATTGTGTAGTAGGTACTTCAATCATTTTTATTTTCTAAAGAATCCCATATGGGTATCTATATTGCCGGTATACAATATGGTAACTCTCGTAACTCTTAACTAACGACACAAATCGCATGGAAGTAAAATGCCCTGCTTTTCCTAATAGAAAGAGTTACCTGTATGTCCCGCCAGCTGCCGCACCCTCTTCATCGTTAAGATACCCTTCCTAATCCTATCAATCATTTAATCCATCAGCTTTATGTCTGCATGTATGCCGAAAAAAAAAATCAATCTCTCCTCTCAGAGTACTTAAAGCACACCTCACTCTCACTGGTAGGATGAAAAAGAGCAGCATAAAAATGACACACAACAACTCTAAATTGGTTTCACTAAATTTATAGCGAAGTGAATAAATTCGCGATATCAAAATAGCGGTAATATAAACAATATTGCCAACATAAACAACATCCTGCCATCCTAGATTGCCAGAATATTGATATCCCATCAATTGTCCGGAAACGCAAAAACAAATGAAACAAAAAAAAATATATATATACAATTTCATCATAATACTCGTATTGTATAATAATTGAAATGTTATTTTTTTATATAAATATATACATTTTTTTTGCAGATATATAAATGTCCTTTGTGTGTAGGTTGAAAGCTTCCCCGGACGAGATTACAATCTTTTTGTCATAAAAAAGGGATATTTTTCAGCCAATTCAATAAATTACTCGCTGAGAGTTGCCTTGCCATCCGTGGTACCGCGCGCCACCCATTCAACACGGAAATAGAGATATGGATTGGATACCAAGTTTGGAGTGCCAGCGCTAAATGGAATGGGAGCTGATCCTTTGTGACTCGTTCTCGTAAATTGCCACAGTTTATCCTTGTGCCCCCTTCATACATATACACCCACAAAACAGAGTTTTTGTTAGGTGGATTTGCTGGGCACAAAAAAAACAATTGAGAATTTATTTAATTTATTAATAAATAGTTTGAATGCGAACAACAAAATCAACAACCGATAAAACGAGCGTGAAGATTCTCTTAAAAAATTGTTTTACATGCAAATATAAAAAAAATCCTGAATAGAGTTGATACAGCATACAAGAACGGGAAAGTTCAGGGAAATAAAATTTACAACGCTTTCACTACACTTACACATCTATATAATTCTTTTTCTTTTTTTTATGAATGTTTATTTGAATACTTTCCATTTAAGAGGGGGGGAGGGGGGTTGGTTATTTTGTTGTGCATTTGGCTTCAAAACATAGCCACGTGCAAACGGGGCACTCATTTTGAATCAGAAAAGTGGGTTGGTGTGTTCACACACTAAAAGCTTGGGATCAGAATCAGAAGATGGATGGGGTGGGAGGAAGGAAGGAAGGGTAGGAATGTCCTTAGGGTAATAAAATTTTATGAGTGGCATAATTTCCACAGGAATAAAAGGATGAATAAAATTTTACCTTTTCTCATCTATACCTATGTATATACCAACTCTACACGTCCCGCCTAGCATGTTTTGTGAAGGACTTTTGTCTATCTTGTTGTACGAGTATAACCCATATCCAGCTTTATATACTCCAACTTAATATACAATAACAACAGGATCAAAAAAAAGTATGTATCTACAAATATTCTGTGAGAGAAAAGTTATAAAAATAAAGCGAATGAGTATACGCGGAATCCCGCAATCAATTTATTGCTGCAGATTATTATTGACACGCAGAATTCAATTTTAAGGATCTTCCGCCTCGCACCTGGAATGATGATGAGTGATTTGAATGTAACAACGTACATGGTGCTGCTGTTTCGTAAAGTGCAATTTTGCGACATAATATTAAGGGAAAAGCCAAGCTTGTGGTTGTGTGGCAGCAGCTCTGTCACATCAGGTAGTCATCAGGGATAATATGATTATGTATGGTAGTGATGGTAAGTGGCTCTTTTTACACTGCATTGTACTGCTAGGATGTTTTGTTTTATTATTTCATATAGACCAGATTAGCTTTACAATAATATTTTTGCGCTGTGTCGAGAGGTATGCCTTGTGTTGAATACTTTTTAAGAGGGTACGTTGAGCGTTTGAGTGCGCGTAAGTGATGGAATTATGGCGAAAGTCTAAGGATTTGCAAATCTATTTACACAGCAGGTGAGGGCACCTTTGTTCGGAAATAATGGAAATAGGATCTACGATGGAAAAAATAGGGAAAATGCTTATAGATAATTTTAGCACTACAGGTGTACCACAAAGTGGAATTTCATAACGCTCCCGCCGCTGGTTTAACCAACCACATTTGATAGGCATTCATCGAAGCCTTTGGCACATCTGGCATCTTTATTATTTTAATACCTATGAATATATTTGTTTACTTTTGACTTTACCTTCAATAACTTAAACCTGTTTTAATTACATACAGTGTCTTGTTATGAAATAAAGTGGGCGATTGTTCTCTGAACCGAGAAATCTTCAACCAAAACCAAGAATATCGTCATATAATAAAAGGAGAAAATAAAATTGGTCATAAAACAGAACCCTGAGGTACTTCTGAGTTTACAAAAAATAATAATACTTTTAACTGTTTGCACATCTCCTCTATTAAAATGTGATTAAGGATTTTTTTTTCTGAACGAAGTTATTCAGAAATCGCGTAAACTGTCACATAAGTAATAAATCAACAATTGGGCCTGTGGTTAGGCTTTATCAACAAAATACGACACAACTTAAGCAAAGATCTTTAGGTTTCTTCTTTTATCTTATCCTTTTTTATGAGAGAACTCTCACATATTTTCAATCAAAGACACGTACAAATATCACCAACCACCTGCAACCTACCACATTTATATTAGGCTCAAGTTTTCTTATCACTACCAAATATACAAAATTCATTTCATTTTCCATGAAACAAAAATTTATCTCATCGATTTTTGTCATTGATGACACCTATATACCTATAAAAAAAAAACAACCTGCTTATAGCAGCATTTGGAAAAGCAAATGCAGTCTGACACCAAAAGATTTGAAGTCAAAAGATTATTAAAATATTCTTGTTAAAAATAAATACAACTATCAAAAAGGGGACTCTGTGAAACAAATCGTACACTGTGGCGTATACGCACTTTTTTGTTTTTACTGTTTATGTACTGTTTACTGTATATGTAAATACATACACAACTTCATCCATATCATTATAGAAAATTCCGAGGAACCAAGAAACAAGTAAAGTGGGCCGCCTGACAGTTGGTGGATTTTACTGAAACTATTTCTTAAATCCGTTTCTGACTAATAAAAACAAAACCTGAAGCTTTCATCCAAATCGTTGAAGCCATTTCCAAAAAAAAAATCTTATATTATAAAAGAATCTTATTTAATAAAAAAAAAACTGTAACAGCGCCATCTATTGGAGATAAAAGCCACACAAGCTGTAATAACATTCCAGCATTCTCAGTTAGGTACATGAACAGAATTCCCAGCAAAACATTTCAAGTAAAATGCTAAGGGAAAATAATCGTTTATTAAAAGTTTAACTATATTTTGTAGGGTAAACACAAAAAGTAATGTCTATTTTTCTGAGCAATAAAAACTATTCAAATCATCAAGTTGTCAGTTTCTTTCAATTCTTAACTTCAAACTGCTGTTCAAATAAATAAGCCAATCTTTGTTTGTATGCTTAAGATATTGAGGAACAATAAATAATATTATGTCCAATCTGGTACAAATTAAGTTGAAATATAAATGCTATTGAAATTTCTTTTGACACATTATATGTTAACTTTCACACTTACTATTACCAATATATACGTATAAATAACAAATATATGTAAACTTATTATGATTGACCTGCAACATTTGGACTAAATCTATTACACACTCTAGCACCTGTAGTGTTAAATAATAACTTACTTTAGATGAAAAATATAATTTATAGCCAAAAGAAAAACACCCATGAGCCTTTCGTCCATACATTCATACATAACCATCAATTTCCATAACTCACTATACACTTGACACAAAACTCAACCTTCATAACACCTTCATCCGAATAACATTCCTTACAAAATATCCTTCCTTTTTTTTGTCAAAAATCCCTTCGACACTTTAATGTCATCCAATAATTCAAAGTAAAAGTATGGCCTCTGGGGAAAATGAATATATCCTTCAATTTTACACGTTTGAGTGATTTACCATACACACATTTGAGCATAGACACATATATATAAATAATTTTACATATGAACATGACACAAACGTGATAGTGTCTTTACTCTAACAAAGACACTACATACCTACATATAAATATGAACCTGAAGCAATATCCTTGAAAAATGATAAAGTGATGCGTCCGGTTTTGAAAAAAAAAAGAAAAGAAAACTTAAATCTCTTTGCATATATGTATGCACTCATGACATCGTATCATCGTCGTTGTATTGTAGCATAGGTCGACCCATACCTACTGCATCATTTCCATCACAAATAATTTTGCAGTGCAGAGTTCTTCTGCAAGAATATTCAAGAGCCATATTCCCATGGTAATTTCTTTCAAAGAGGTATAAAGTATATGTAGTTGCAAACCCACAAGAAGAAATAGTAAAAAGAAACTATATCACACTCGACACACGCATCCAAAGGAGCTCATCGGATTCCCTGTTTACGGTATGCACACTGCACACTAAATACAAAACTTTGGCATCTCTATTGTCCTTTAGTCTGCCTCTGCAGCAGCACCATCAACAGCAGAAGAAGAAAAAGAAGGAACGGTAGCAGCACCAATAGCATCTCTACACCTTGAGCTATTGGACAATGGCCATCATAAGAACACACACAATCATATTAGTTCGTATAAGGGAAGGGATATGGTGGTAAATCCTGCTATATTTAGAGAGTTATAGCTTGTGTGAAATTGTTCGTCATATATTCTGTTTAACTAGAAGTTTTTTTTTTTGCTCCTACCCGGGCTTCTATATTTCAAAAAAAAAATCACATGTATTTTAAATCAACTTTATGAAATCTGCGCCATGAGTAAGGACCTTGTATAAGAGCAGACGACCAGAGCTTACAGAACATTTGCAGAGCATCGTAAAAATATCCTTGTTCCAGAAAATTAAACTCACATGAGTGTATTCCAAGAGTCCTAGTCCATTTTTACGTATGCCATAGGCAGATGGTTGAAGCAGCCAGTAGCAGTAACAGTTCAACAAAACTCTTCTTCGTCCTGGTTGTGCAAGAACAGTAGTAAGAGCCTAACAAAACACCAAAGTCCTTCTTGTGACTAAATGTATTAAATACTTTCACTAAAAGAGAATTTCTGATAATGAATCCTTCTCGGTATTGACTGTTTTTCACTTTGATGCGTTAGGCTCTTTGTGAAATCAGCATAACTGTAGAAGCTTTTCCTATAAGTAATTTCTTCATTTCTGCAATAATCATAATCAATTATCTGCAATTTACCAATAGCTTCTCTTTTTTGTAAATTTATTTGGATCACATTTTCAACTGAGAATTAATAAATGAAAAAAAAGAATACAAAATTAAGAATTTAATTTTAATTTCCTGCACATCCTACTTCTGAGCCTCGGTATGTACGGTATATCTTTCGTGATGATGTGTGCTTTCTGAATAGCATTTAATTAAATCCATTTTGTTTGGCTTCGCTGCCATTTTGCCGCAGACCTCTAGAACTACCCACAACGAAGATTAGCTTTAAGGATGTGCATTTGTTGGACTTCATTAAAGCGAGATGTGCTCCTGGCTGTGTTGGCTATAATAGGTCTGAGAGCGAGTGAGTTTCCTTGTATTTCCAAGCTTCTCTATAATGCTAGACATAACTTTTTATATGTATGTATGTTTGAATTTGTTGCAAGTGAGTGGGTTGAGATTGAATTTAATTTGCAATATTGAAGAACTGCTCATTTCTGTAAATCCTTTTTCTCCTTTTCTAAACATAGATACCTATCTATTTTTTCTTTCAATAAAATTCTAGAATTCATCTTTGGTCCCGGTAAATCCTTGGTTATATGCCATGAAAAGCGGAATGAATATTTGAAGGTTTTTTTTTTTAAATATGTTTAAAGACATTGCTTCCTTCCTTTCAGTGAACGTGGAGTATAGATAGCTTAACCTTTATTGGTTTATATACTTAAAATTAAAATGTATATTAAATTTAAGTTGCCACAGATTCAGCAAAAAAAAAACTACAACGACTAGACGGTTTAGATTCATATCCTTAAGGTCTTTTAAAAGTGTTACCATTTGGTTGAGATATCGAATTGAATGAATCCTATTTCTTTACAAATTGAACTACTCTCAAAACTATATACATATAGTGAAAATAAATACGACGACGATGACGAAAGAATCCTTTTCGAATGCAATTTGTTATGTCACACGTAACGGACAGCTGACTATTTATCCCCTTTAGTTGTGATTGATGATGTGACCACCCAGTGGCGATAGAAAAGAAGGAGATTTTTTGTTTGTATACTAATGTACGATTGATGTGTATTTATTCTTTGGATTGATGGTTCTTTTTTCTTGTTCAAAAGAAAACTGAGATTAAAGACAAGTGACAGCTGAACTTAACCAAAGGCATAGAAAAAGAATCAGTATCGAAAATTCCAATCAGAAAAATCGGACAGGTTCAACTCACCCGCGCAACCCAGTTTATTTTGACTTGTTTTGAAAAGTTAGTCAAGGATTAAAGAGGATATACAGAATATACAACATAATGTACCAATCATATGTTAACCAAAGCTTCGTAATGGCAATTTATCTATAGAGAAAGGAATTTAATTCACCACCATTTTTGTAGAAGTTTTTGGTGAAAGACATTTCTTAAAAGGTGTGTTTCATGATTCAGGAAATATTAGACCGACTGTCTTTGGGTTTAGCTATCACATATTTTTGTTTTTATTTGACAACCATGAGGATACGAAGGGAAAAAAGCTGAAGAGAGAATAAAACATTTCCTGCACAAGAAATTTCCTTAGGCAGAAATCGGAAATCGGCAGGTTTGCATTCTTTCAAAGAATAACATGTTTGAATTGAAATTACTAAAAAAATCAACTGAGGCTATTGACTAACAAGTGTTATTTTAGTTTTTGCAGTTTTTTATTATTATATCAATCTATAAATTAATTAATTCATTTTTATACTAAATCTTATCTTACGTTCTTTTGAAAAAGAAAATGTATTTACAATTCTTTGATTTTCGTATAGTGAAGTGCGTTTTGAAAAAATTTTAGTTTTGTAATTTAATGTTAAATTAAAGAAAATTGTGTTTTATTATGCTAAAATTTATACGTGTCAAATTTCAACATTTTTTTGCTCCGATTTCTATTTTTTTTTTATTTTGATATTGCTTTATTATTTACCATCAATCATTATCTTTGGCAACTCTATTCGATTCAAGTATTTGACGTTTAAAAATTGACAAAATGTTTGCCCACAAACCGTGCCACACTTTTTAAGCAGTTTATATTTTTCTGATAAAATGTCATTTTCACTCCTCAAAATTTGACAGAATAAACATTTGTGCCAAAAAAGTGTGGAATAAACCTAATATATCATATTTTGACAAATTCCATTGAATTAAATCAAACATAAACCAGTGAACCATCTTATACAAGTTTTTTTTAATAATTTCTAACACTAGGTAGGTTCCTTTGCTTTGAAAACCTGTGATTTTCTACCCAAATCAACACAAAAGTCTGTCAAAGTTCTAAAAAAAAAAAATAAATAAAATGTGTAGTATTTTACCTAAAATCACAGAGTTTCAAAGTAAAGTAACGCATATACTGTTTCATTGGATTTAGTTTCAGGTACGAAGGTACCCAATATTGAACGTATCCAATATACATCAACGTATCGTATCGTGTAACAGCACAACGTAATGTGCTACAGAACATTTTTCCACGTTTTTAGTTTTCCCTACCACCGGAATAGACGTTTACATTTAAACATCAAAAAGAAAAACATTTGTGCGGGCTAGTAAAAATTCTAGTAGGTTTTTGAACTCGTGTTATTCAATAAATCTGTATGATGTTTCCGTTGCCTAAAAAAATTGAAAGTTAAATTACATGCAAATGAATTCAATATTAGGTCTGTTTGTTTACTTCCCAAAACAAATTTTAGTCTAATTTTAATTTATTTAAATTAACTTTGACAGATACAGAACTTTAATTATTTCTACATAGCGTGAATTGTTCTAAAATATTTATATTCATTCGATCTTATGTTTTCCACCAAAATAAAACTAAATAAATACCAAAAAAGAATAAAAAGTTGGCTAACTATTTGCACTAAGAAATACAGAAATATGTTTTTGCAAAGCATGATATAAGGAACATCAATTTTCATTTTCGAAATTCACATTCAGTAGGTATTTCGAACGAATTTTAAAAAAACGTCGTCATGTGATCTAATAAGTGCAAACAGAACATGGGTAAATGAAAAGTAATAAATGTTCTAATGAACGCATTCAGCGGAATAAAAAGGTAGGTGTAAGTAAATTCGTTCTGTAATATTGTGAAAATTTAACAAGATGACTTTCTAATACCTACTACATTAATTTAATAAATTTATGCGTTAACTGTAAATCCAATTCATTTTATTTATTATTATTATATATTTATTTAATGTAATATAAAATTACAGCAAATAATAAAGAAAAAGCGTTAGCATTTGTAGCCATCAGCTTTTGTTTTTCAAATTGTACATAGGTATATGTAAAAATAGTTTTATGTTACAGATATAGGAATATTTAAGATTACAATTTTGAAATTAAATTAATTTTTTTCATAAATGAAAGTACTTCGATACAGTTATCTAATGTAGGGCTTTTGATAAGATCTAGTAAGTCGATGCAGTTTTGATTTGATTGGAAGTTAGGGCAGGTGGTTAGAAGATGTTCGATTGTCATTTTTGCTGGGTTGTTGCAGTAGGAGCAGGAATCATTTCTGAGGTTACGGTCAAGTAGGTGCTGATGAGTGAGGCGGGTGTGGCCCAGTCTCAGCCTCATAAAAAAAAAAAAAAAAAAAAAAAAAAAAAAAAATCCAATTCAATATCATTTTACTGGTCGGTGGAACTTTTTTGTTCACTTTATGATTTGTTCTATGCAAAAGTATTTTTAAATAGTTATCAAGAGCTTGGAAAAATAAGCTTCTTCGAGAAAAACTACGATTATTTCTTTTGATAATAATAACACCATCATGATTATGATTTTTGAATATTCAACAAAAATTTCAGTGAAAAGAAAAAAACATTTAAAAAAAATGTAATGCAAAGAAATTTTTAAATATTCTTATATAGAATTTCTTATACGGCAACCCTTTTACCATTATCCATTCCATATACTATATCTAACCTATATTTCCTCCTTCCAACACAAATATCTGACATCTAAATAAGATTCCATGCATTTCATTTTGCCGCCGAACAAAGCAAAGCAAAAAGAAGTGAAATCCTCGTCCTTTCCCATTGCATTCTTCAAATGACACAAATATCCTTTAATACCCTTATCAGAATTTCAAATATCGAAATTGAGATGGTGAAAAACACTCACACTTTATTTACCAACACCAGCACAAGCAGCAGCAAAACACCCTATATACATATAACCCCATAACCATTTTGTTTTATTTTTTTTCTCATAAAAGGACATCCCTGCCATCTACAAATTGTGAATCGTTTATCCCATATAGAATGAGAATCCCAATCCTCCCGTTCGGAGTCGTCATAAAAGTCTCGATGCTGTAATGGGATCCAGCAATTTAAGTGGTAATCGAAGTACATAGTAAGTCCATTTGCCTTAAATCATCTCTCTAGGATTACCTAGTCGTTTGATCTGTAAATAAATGCATATATGTATAGATGTATCCTTGTGCCCAGCAGCAAATGTCCTGATGGATAATTACGAACGACGACGACGCGTTGTCACTAATGCTAATGCTAATGCACTTGATCATCATCGCACCTTTGATATCCTTGTCCACGAATCATCCTATGAATTTCAAATGCAATTCCTCATATCGAATCAAATGGTCCTGGTAGTTGTGGCTCAGTGGAGATGGACGGTCTTCGATGTGCGTTTTGCTGCTATATAGCCTTGTGGCGTACAAGAGATAATCTCTAATCTCGTCCTGCCAAAGGGACACCATCAAGGAATATCCCTTTTTTTTTATTTCTATTTAACTTGGGATTATCTGACATCTTGAGTGAAGAAGGAGCAAATAAATCTTCTTAATAAAAATTTGCTATATCTCTAAGCTTTATGTAAGGATGCCCCCGATTGTAGGTAAGGATGTGGCAAGTTGGCAAAAGGACTATAAATATTAGATTTTTTTTATTTAAATTGTAACTTTTATATTCATTGGACATTTCCAGGGTCAAAAGGCGTTTTGATTCCATCATCTTATTTTATTATATTTTTAGCATAATCCAAAGGACTCAACAAATAAGAGAGCAACACAATCCGTTGCTTATGTTTACGCACTGCGGTATAAGATATCGGTTTCTTTTAGTTTTATTTATTTTTTTTCTCTACTTCTTACCTAAAAAACAACCCCGGTACTGACCTTAATGAAGTGAGCTAGCAATTTTATACTCTGGTGAATTTCTTAAGGTTTTCTTCTTCTTGGTTGTTTTTTTTTTCTTATTTTGACTAAATCCTTAGCTTGGACGTCCACGTCCTGGACCTTGGGTGGTTGGTCGTCGTCCTTTTTGTATTAATTATTCACTTTGAAATCCTTTTTGGATTTATTTTTTTTTATTCATTCATAGTATTCAGTTGACCTGAATTAGGTCAGAAATGGAGCAAGCAACCATGATCTACAGAATCGAAATCTCAAAGGAGAGGTTTTATTTAATTTAATAGGAATACCTTGGAAAGGTGTCCTCGTCCCTTGATAAGGTAAAAAAAAGAAGTAGGGAATGGAATGGAATGTGAGTGGGCAGTTTTAGGAATTCAACTTATGTTTATTAAATTTTTTATCATGAGTTCTCTATTTCTATATTAGTGGGAATGGAAAGCGTTCTTTTTTTTACGGTCGATTTAATTCTATGGATTGATTCTACTACTCCGTTCAATGTAACCACAGGCTTGGTAATATTATAGGTGCAGATGACGGGGGGGATTCCTGCTGTGATGATCGATTGTTGTCGCTATGGCACGACATTTGAATTATATTGCACGGAAAACGGAAGGAAAGACCATGTTAGCTCCTGGGCAGGTGTCAAAGCTGGGGAAAATTATGATTTGCATAAAAGGAAGTAGGTATACATATCTACTCTGACATGGAAGTGGTGGATATGCAAATATTTTTTTGCTGATATTTTTTTTTGTTTTTGTTTGGCGTTTGCTGCTTTCGTCGTATGCACTTGAAAGGTGCGTGGAAGTCAAAGCACAGCGGCAGCGATAAGAGGAAGGATGTGTTTTTTTGTTTCCTTTTTTTTTCTTTTATGTAAAATTGGCTAATAAAAGCTTTGGTAGTTGATGAAAAGTATTTGAGTACGTAAAAGCAGCGAAGTAAAGTGGTATTTTAAATTTTAAATTTATGTCGCATGGTGGAATTTGGAATAGAAATGAGATCCATTACACCAGGCAGGTGGGGCGCTAAGGTGTATTTTATATATATTAGATTTTTTTAATACGTTGCCGTTGTTTAAAAATGAATCATTTATGATGAATTTTTGCAGGTAATTTTTGTTTATATAGTTGTTAGAAAATCTACTTAAAAAGCTTGATACTTTAGCTGTTAGGTGTAATTGGCTTAAATGCTATATATTGTTATGGTTATTCAAATTCAGACAAAAAAACTCATTTTTGCTTAAATAATCTGTAGGCTGTAGGCTGTAGGCTATAGACGAACATATATGTGGGGCAGCTGTGTTGAAGATCTTCCCGCTCTTAGTACTAGGAATATCTTTCTATTAAAAACAAGATACAAAATGTATACAGTCTCCTTATTTTCCTCGTCTTTTTTTCAATTTAGTTTTCAGTTTATTTTTGAAGTTCTAAATTGCTTTTGATGTAAAATGTCTGTCCCTATTAACAACTTGCTATAAAAGCTCAACAAATAAAATCTTTTATTTACTTATATGATTGAAATATTATAATTTTTTACTAACTAACCTTCGATACCAGCAAGTTTGAGTACCTTAATTCAAATTAAGTTAATTCCCATCATGGTGTGTTGATTGAATCCATGCTGTTACGTGATACAGCAATAAGTTTGTTATGTACATCTCTTTTCCATCTCCATCCCTTACTCATACATACAATTGAATAAATTTATATCTTACCACCATTGCTGATTCATAAAAAAAGAGAATATTACGAAAATCCTAGAGATATAGCTAATCAAATAATATCCCGGATGTTTTTATATATACAGCTTCCAGGTCTCACATACATATCTATATATATACACTCGTAGGTAGGTACTAAACTCAATGAAATTGAATTCAAAACACTGGAATTGGATGTTTCCATTTTCTTTCTTTCCTCTAATCAAGCAAAGCTAGCGCAATCACCTCTCACTTCCATATATAAACATAATATACCGCCCGTTGTCAACAATAATAACAGAAAAATAACAACAACATAAGCAATGAAATAGAACAAAACTTTTGCCCAAGTCGTTAGGAACAAATTTATGCACACCTTCTTCTTCTTCTTCTTCCTTGAACCAAATATTCCAGCCATCACCGTCGTCGTCGTCGTTTCTATATATTCGCCAATGTCGCACTGCTACAGACACCGCCATCGCCATCACCATCACCCATCGTCAATGCCACTTATACACCATACATCTCTGAACTCTCCCACTCTTACCATTCCACCCTCTATCACTAAATCAATAAAAATAAATAAATTGTTCACAATTTACGAAGATTTTGGAACAATCATACGCAAAAAAAAAGGACGAAAAGTGGGGAGGAATTCGGGAGCTGGCCCGTTGGCGCGAAATCACTTTTCATTCGTTTCCTGACAAAGCATTCAAAGATATATAACGCGTTCCGTTTGCTGTGCTAAGTCATCACACACACGTCAAATAAAAACCATTCAAATAATAAAAAAAAAAAAATACACAAAAAAAATGAAAACCAACAAGAGTCCTTGTCAAGGAGCGTAGAGCAGGCAAATCCTGTCCTTCTAGCTTTATAGTATGCGGTTTTATTAGACTTTCATGAGAAAAATCCAAGACAACTATATAGGTATATATACATAGGTATATGAGAATGAGTAAACGTGAAGTTGAAGTTTTCTGCCTTTTACCTTTGCCTAAAAGAAACACACGAAAATAGCAGGAGCAGCAAATCGACAAAAAGGTTTTTTTCACATCTATGCCTCCATCTCCAACGCCCACAAAATACTTGGTACTGGTAGATGTGTGTGTTAAACTGCGAGTACGTTTGCACTATATGGAGCCCGGGAGGGAGGACGTTAATGTCATAGGAGCACTTGTCAGGGAGGGCACTAAACTTTTCCCCTTTTGTTTCTGGTTCAAAACACTATTAAGTCAAGTTCTTAAAGAATTTGATTTCCTTTTGTTAAATGAAAATCGGAAAATTAAATTTAATACGGGCCAGTTTTTCAGAGCTGGAGTTGAAACCAAAGTTATTTAATCTTTCAACAAATTGAACCCGAGTTAACTCAGAAGTAGTTTTAAAAAGTAGTATTAACTTTTTCTTTCTGTTGTCAAAAATGTATTGATATCAAATTTCAATACTACAAAATTCGCTTTTACTATTATTGGCGAAAGGAATTGTCGATTTTAATTAGTGCCGCCCTCTCTATTTCGATAGTGTTTTGACACGCCTCTGCAAAATATAATGCAGATTTAAATCACCACATTCGTTGAGCAGTTACTCAAGAGTTAACTCTGACTTAACTCTGAAACTCGAATCATCTTGCACTGAAAAACTGGACCTAAGAAAATTAATAAATAAGAATAAAAATTTAAAACAACAGAAGAATGTTAATCACAAAAAAAATTAATTTGGGGTCATATTTCACATAGGTGCATATTTTTGAAACATTCCGCCTCAGGAAGTTTCAAAAAATGAAGCAGACCAGTTTTAAGAAACAAAAAACATTTTCCGAATTGTAGGAAATAATTTTTATAATTTACTAACCACTACACAGTGCACTCCCCTGCACAGAAATTAAATTCGTGTTTGAACATTTTTTTAGTTTCATGTTTGTTATGCATGTATTTTTTTCGAATTTTCTTTTCATTTTTAGCGGTAAACGGTATAAAGTTTGAAGTCCAGGAGCAACCCACGTATGTTCATATGCAGCGCTATATTAAATAAAGTGTGAATAACATGTACTCGCAGTTATATCTCACATGTTCAAAATAGAAATTTATAGAGAATTGTTCGATATGTTTAAACTTTAGCACGGGCATAAAAAAGAAACAGAACTTGTCAAATTTTATTTGTATTCAAAAATGCGAATTTAATTCGGGAATTCCTTAACAAATTGATAACTTGCCTTAAGCTAGTGAATATTAAATTTTCTACAGCCACTTTATGTAGGTATCACCTCCTTGAAAAATTTCTGCGACCGCCTATGGGCCACCGAGAAATAAGAACGAAAATGTCGTGGACAAGGATATCAAATCAAAAAGAAGGGCACAGCAAAAACAAAATATATAAAAATAAAAACACAAAGAAAAATCAAGAACAACAGCAGAGTTTATCTATTCAATGGCACTCGCCCGATAAAATGACATCAAATTTATATCCAACACGTTAGGCTTATTATTTTTTTTTTTAAATCGGAGTAAGGTATACCTAACTCAGCTTTATCCCCACAAGATCTGATAGCTATCACACTATCCCCATACACAACAAAAGCTTTTTCCTTTCTTTTTATGTCTCCTCATTGTCCTCCCAAGGACAACAATACGAAAACCAACCTCAGCCTCACCGTCTTCCATCGTATACCTACGAGTAGTCGTGGTTGTCGAAAGCTAAGGAAACAAGAAATTCTAGTAAAATCGTGCAGAGCTTGAACCAATTCAATTTTTATATTTCCAGAACAATCAAAGAACAATGTTCTAAATGTCCCAAGACTTAGAAACCTTGGACTTAAGGTGTGGAGAGGTGTGTTTAACACGATATCTTTCCACACTTGGAAGAACCTGATGGACTGGGATTTGAAATGGGCCTTAGTTTAGGGCTGGGCTGGGCAGTCGTTTGCTATGTTCCTCACGCGAAGTTTTTTTTTTTTTTAAATTGAGAAATTTAACTTGTGGATTTTACGACGAGTCATGTTTCTGTTTACTCAGCGGAAAGTTGTCAATTTTACCGTGAATTTCGTTCTATTTCCGAGATATGATGGGGGGATGGGTATAGGGTTTGTTAGATTTAGTATTCATCCCAGACCTACGGAACATTCTTTCATTTCCCCTCGGGAGAATGGTGTAATAAATTTTTCAAATATTTAATAAAATGAAAAAAAACAGCTTTTTCCCAATTCTTTTCTGGACCCTTGTGCAAAACATTTCAATATTTGCGTTATAGGGTCCTTTTGGTTGATTCAGCTTCAGAGCAATGATGCCGAATGAATTGACGGATAAAAAAAACTTGTCAAGTGAAATTTATCTCGATTTTTTTTGTTGGTCCATCCAATTTCTATTTACTGAAGAACTATTTCAAATTGGATGGATGGACGACGAGCGACGACCGACGATGGTTAGATTTTTCTGTCGGTAAAATTTCATATTGATATTTCCTTTATACATATTTATTTTGTCATTTGCTGGGATATTGAATACCTACACGAGTATATCCATCTATAGAAGAGCAAGGGGCCTACAGAAAGTTTTCGACTTTCCGCGAAACAAAAGTATACTTAAGGCACATTTGAGATATTCTAAAATAAAAAATAAAGAAATAATAAAAGTTTTTAATTTTCTGGAGTCGTTACTTATTCAGATTTTGTTGGACCTGGGAGTTTTGTGTTATATGAGGTATTTTTTTTTTATTTATTCTACTACTTAGAAATGAAGTTATTTTTTTTATTTAAAAGTAATTGAAAGGCTTATTTGGGACTTGAAGGATCTAATTGAGGTTTTGGTTAAAAAGTTTATGTATTATTTATGAAGTTGTTCATAGAGAGACATCGCTATATAAGTCGTAAGCTACGTGAAATTTGTACTTGTTTTTTTATTTTATTTTTTTTTTGTTTTTTTTTTGTATGTGGTATTTGCATTTTAAATAAGTAAATAATTGTTTCATTGAAAATCGAAAGAGGGGTCCAATTTAGAATAAGTTGATGTTTATATTGCGGAAAAAGAGGTTTGTGTTCTAAGGTTTGTTTTGTAATTTTGTTTTTATATTTTTGTTTGATCGGAGGCAGAGTTTGAAACCAATATTTACAAATGGGACATTTTCCAATTTATAGAGGTACCTTTTATAAGAAAAAGTTAAGTTTTGAAACAAAAACAGCACGCAGCACGCAATGAATTTTAATTAAAAAAATAAAATATGTAAATAAATCCTTCCTACTAATATGCATTATGAAAATGCACGTATTTTTTTGGCAACCAATTAATATTGCAGCGTAAAATTCTCAAAAAACCATCCACAGTATCGATTTTTTTTTTAACTTAAAATATGGAACACTGAACAGTTGTCACAAGAAAAGCAAGAGTTTAAATATAAGAAACTAACTTTTTCTGAACTAAAATGAAAAATAAATAAATATTAATATATTTATTTTTATTTATTTATATCTTTATTAACAGGTAAGTAAATTACAATGCTAATATATAATTAGTGAGCCTTAGCTACCAGGACTACCAGCTCGCCAAATATTAATATAATCTACTATTTAAATGCAAGTTTTATCTCTTTTCTTTATTGGCAATTAAAAAAAAAACACAAACATTTCTTTTCCAGCCATCAAATAAAACAGAAGTGAGAGGGGTTTGTTCGTAGACTATGGTCAAAGCAAAAATTTACAATTTATGACATCATCGGCGTAAATATTAATGTTTTGCTGACAACATTTTAATTGGTTTTCGTTGCAAGACAATATTTTTGGCGAAACAAACCACATTTTTATTTTATTTATATTTGTCTGTGTTTAAAATATTGTTCATATTAAATTTTTCTCATTCCAAATTTAAATTTCGATAGTAAAAACGTGTTCATGCAAAAAAACCTCTAAGTATTGGGCGCCACTTTTAATCTTTTTAACTCATCACACAACGCTATCTACTTATGTAAGTATGTACATATATGTTTTATATTTTCATTACATCTTTTTAACGCAAACCAAATATTCCTTTTCGTACTTTAAAAGAACATAATTATATTATGTATGTATATATTCTTAAAAAAAAACTTCTACATTTAAAAACATATAAAAGGCTTCCGAAAACAATTGATAATTGTATTATGTAACTCAATTAAACTCTTGAAGCATTCAAATTATCTTTTAATGGGTTAAAGATGAGCTCAGCAAAATATTAATTACACCTCCTTTATATTCGTGCGTCAAACATACATATATGTATGTACAATGTACATTATATCCACAAATGAACTCAGCCCCCACAGGCTTCTCAAAAAACCAAAAACTTTTCAAAGAAGATTTTAAAGCGTATACCTACTCGAATCGAACAGTGGGGCACGTAGGACAGGATGACATACGTGTTTTAGGTTTTGGAAAATTAAATTTTAAAATGTAAGTTTTTTTTTTTTAATTTC
Source organism: Epistrophe eligans (assembly GCA_951394125.1). NCBI lineage: Eukaryota > Metazoa > Arthropoda > Insecta > Diptera > Syrphidae > Epistrophe > Epistrophe eligans. The sequence goes on from OX596031.1 coordinate 2,479,170, forward strand.
AAAAATATGAAATTAAAAATTCCTTAAAAAGAGTGGGCGTACAAAATTCTATCTCTTAAATATCTGCTCGTTTTGAGCTAAAACAAAAAATCGAATTCCAATGTGCCCTCTAGGGAATCACATAAAAATGTTTAGTGTCAAATTGGAAGTAAAGCGGTCCAACGGTTTAAGCTCTAGCTCAAATTAAAGTTGACGCACATGTTTTCTTTATTTATATCCGATTTATAAATTGGCTCTTCTACCCCACTGTACATCATCATAATATTTGTGTTATATCATTGCTTTAGGAAGAGAAATTAAAGAACTTCTCTAAATCGAAAAATTCATTGCCTTCAATTCAGTTTTTTGTTGAGCCTAGGGAGCGTGTATTTTATCTTCTATATAATATATATAAACGCAAAGTCATGTATATGTTCATTTATATGTACCCACGGGTGACATAGAATTTGCATTTCATAAAGACTTTTGCTGATTAAATACGTGCACATGCAAACACAATACAGAAGCCTGAACACAAAGAAATCGAAGACAGAGAAAAAAAAAAAACAAAAACACTTCTCTTTAAGTCTCCTTGCAATTAATTTCCTTCTTTTTTTCCAAGGCTAATTAGTAAGCTTAATTAAGTTAACGTCTTAAGCACTCACAAGGGGGCGGGCAGCGACTCAATGCGGTTAGCCATTCTAATAGGATTTCTAACAAATGATTGAGGATTTCATATAAATTGAAGGATAAATTCTCTGAAGTAATAATTTCGTCTTATATCTACAAACATATATAGGACCTCAGGAGCAGTTTTATTCTTTTCCTTATCATAATGGTAGGACCCAGTCCAGAAATAGAAAATTCTCGGATGGCAGATAGCATAGAAACGTTGTAACAGGAAACCCTGCTGACGGACGATGGAAACATTCTGACAGTTGAAGCATATCTCCTTCTCCGCAGTGTTATACATAAACAATACATATAAGAGTCAGAGAATTGGAGAATTTCACACACACTGGCTATTGTCAAAGTGTCCTTCTTTCGGTCCGTCCGGTTGTCAGTGTTCACTTCGATTGTTCTTAGCACCACCACCACTGCCTGATGGAATCTAAGAATGTTATCCTCAGGACAGGACATTCCACATCCACAATTCCCTCTACTTGGCATTTCTGATGTTTTTGTGTGAAGCATCTCTATATCCACCGCATCGCATCAGCAATGCCACCTGCCGGTTGGGGGCTCTGGGTTTGTCGTGATGGTTTGGTTAGGTTTGGTTTGAACCATTTGACATATTGAATAAAATGAAACAGAAATCATTGTGTATTGTGAGTTTATCATTTGAGATAGTTGCGGGACACCTATCGCTGATGGAGAGATATGTTCTTCAATGGGAATTTTGAGTTTTCTCTATTTCAGATTCTACCGTATGTGTTGTATTGCACTCGAGACTCGATGGGATGACAGATTAAAGCGAATAAAAGTGGCTTTGCTGTTCCTCTCATCTCTTGTCTTTGGCGTTGGTTCTTACGTATATTTGTATGATGTACCTGTCATTTACTCTGTCAGCCGATGCCATGTTATGTTCTAATGTTGTTGTTCGGGTACTGCATAGGTATGCATGTGACGCGTTTTTGTGGTCCTCCACTGTGACTTGTATGCGCCAGTTGGACCAATTAATGACACCGTTCAGCATTCTGCACACTGGAACCGGAAAACCTAATTCTTTCGTGACGTCTCTGCAAATATTGGACGTCTGGCATTGATGGTGGAACTGGTGATGGGGTTCTATTCGCTTTTGGTGTAGTATGGTTACGCTCCGGATGGACACGAAACTGTGTGTACAGACTACAACATGGCTCAGAGAGAACCTATATACATACATATGTATACGTACGTATGCGATGTGTTTCATCTAGCTTGGGCATTGGTTTGTGGACGTACGTACGGTGCATTCGATGATGAATACCACGCGTGCTAAGTTTCCGGTATATGTGCTGTGCATGCTGTTGTTTTCCATTTCTATTCTGACGTGAAATGTTTGCTTCGATGTTTTTTTTTTCTGCGACGGGTTTTGTGGTTGTGGGGTGTTTATGTCCTGTCAAGTGAGTTTGTTCAACAATAACTCACTACGTTATCTAATCGAGATGGCTGTCATTAATTTATAATATATATTCCTCTTTTTGATTGTGATTAGTTTTCTATTTGATGTCGACAGAGCTTAAAAGGTTTTGATATAAATCATCAAAGGTATACAATTAAGAAAAAAGGAAGAAATCCTCATTACCGGAACTGATAAAATAACTTTATAATATTACTTATGTATTGTTATTCTACTACGTATATATTTTATAGAAATATATTTTTATACATACGTATTACATATGTGAGTCGTTTTCGGTTCACCTTCGGAGTACGCTTTTTGCACTCCTTTTTCACTCCTACTACTCCAAATCGCTTTAACAAGCCGTTATAATTAATGTTTTCGGAGTGCTTTTTTATTCTCAATTTCAAATAGAGTAGACAAAAAACTCACATGCATACAAAGGTTTCGGATTACTTGTCAAAAGATGTGGTGAAGTAGAACATTCTAAAAATCCAATCGAAAATGACAATAATAACAACTTTCCATATAAGTAAATTAAATTTGACAGTTCCAAACGAAAATTAATTTTAAATTGGACAGTTCTAAGCCAAATTAATTTTGAATCTTTACAATATTTTATGGTCGATGTTACATAAATATGTAGTTTAAACCTACACAAAAGAAGAAGCAATCTGTTTCATATGTTTACACCACCAACTAACTTTTTTAATAAAAATAACTTATTCAAAAATTTTAACGTTTAATTAATATTCTGTACAGTCTTTACTTTATTAGAAAATTGTTTTCTGAATAAAAACGTTGAAAAATGGAACAAAACTCATACGATTCGTTTCAATTTTAATCGTTTCTCGACTAACTTTATCAAGCGAGAGTTACAGAACGTAGGCACTGATTTGTGTGATAAATATGAAATGATGTTAAACGCCAATATAAATAAATACTCAAAGTTTTTACTCCACATGATCAACCTTAAACATACGTCTTCCTTTTTTTATATACATCATCAACTTAAAAGGTTACTTCAATTCCTATTTCTAAGAATTGAACATATTAAAGCCAGTAATTGATTCAAAAAACACAACCATCCTATAATTTTTGAGCTTTGAGTTCCGTTCCCTTAGCTGCTATTAAAATTAACACAGGATATTAATAAATCTTCAAACTTCTCTCCACAATTTCCACCACCAATATAACCTTGTGGCAATTTATAAACTTCAAAAGATTCATTTAAATCCAATTCATCTTACACGTTGATAAATGATACCTGCTTACAATTCTCTGACATATAATATACTCAGTTCAAAATATAGGTGTATATCCTCATCAACCATATGATTTTCCTCAACAAATTACATTTTCCCGCCTTGTTGAACATTATTTTCCTAACAACCCAAAAAATTACAAAAACCAAAGCAAACCAAAAACAAACTCTTTTTACAGAAAAGACCAGATAAAGGGCCTTGCTTTCGTTTTTCCAAAAAAAAAAAAAAAATAGAGAAAAAGTACAAACCTATACCTACTGCAGTAAATATAAAGCAACCACTCCAAGTGGCAGAGAAACCAAAAACTATATCCCGATTGAAAGTTTATGAAAACAAACAGAACTAGGTTAACCTTTTTTGCAGCATCCTTGCTCAAGTAGGTGTGTTTCGAAATCAACAAGCTGAACCACAACCCATTTCAAGTGGCCGAACAATCACCACACTTTAACAAACACATTTCGGCCGGCGAAACTAACTCCGTCCGTAATTTCAAAACCGATTCAATATAACGGTATAGAGTTAGATAGATACCCATTATCCACCCACATCACCCACACATATTCGCTCATTTGATGACTGCCTTTCCCACTGAACCAAACACTCAAAGTACGTTTTTATTATTTTTCCCTGAACTATTACACAACTTTGGTTTACCACTCAAACCGATCTACTCGCATATAACACTAACGACGACGACAAATTAGTGAATTAGGGTTTATCTTTTTCGTCGTAATTATGAGTAAAACAATAAATAATAAAATAAATATTAAAACAACAAGTGGGACGGTTCTGAATGCAGCCATTCATATCATACAATAGCAGCATTAGCATTTACGATCAGCCGCGCATTTCATGAATTATTCTCACGTTCTCGATATAATTAAATCCAATTCAATTCCACCTCACGCAGTTGAAAATATCGATAATAGGCGACTGGCAGCGGAATCGTATTTGTCTCCAAAATGCAAACAATTTGCGATGTCCAATTCGGTCCGAAAAGGACAGTAATTTAGGAAGCAAATTTTCCAATTCGTAATTGCATTTGTTAGCAGCCAATGCCAAACAATGCTGCCATCGATGACGCAACACGAAACAAAATGCCAAACCCCTCTGCTTGACTGAACTGATGCATTTCAGTGGGTGCATTCAGCAAAGAAGTACGGGTGGCAATATATTGAGATGGGTGGCCATTTGCATGCACCATCGAATTAACAGTGATTATTGCAACGGTGCACTCGAAAAGCAAATTTGTTGTTTCTGCTCTCCATATGCAACGACGACGATGACTAACGACGAGAATCGAAAACAGAACGCATGAATCTTACAAATTGCCAATGAATAACAGATTTTCCAGATTGCATATGTTCTAGCGCTTTATATTTGTATCGTATGTGTTTTTTGGACTGCTGTCAAAATTTTCCATGAAGTAGGAAACTATGTGGGAAATCGTTTTTTTTAGTGTTATTTTTAAACATTGAATTGATATACAGAAGCCTATCTGCTCTATAGATACATATATGACTAGGCCCTTATAAAACGTGCCATGTTAAACGTGGTGGGAATGTCAAACTGGAGCTAACTATTTTTTTTCTTCTCTTTTTTCTTTATAGAGAAATGAAATACAAAATCATTTCCACCACATCTAGTGTGGCGGAACTTCATTAGAGTAAAGCAAATATGTACCTGCAGTTTTGTGTTGTGTGCACTAAGAGAAAAACAGCGCACTGTGGTCTGTGGTCCAAGGGCGGACAAAAATTGACGTTTTGCATGTTAAATATTTATGCTTTTGGCAATGCCGTTTTATATTTAAAAGAAATATGTGAAACTCAATTATCATGTTGTGCATCTAATATGTTGATTGTATTCTCAGTTTAAAAATATAAACTTTGCAGTGCTAAGTTAATAAACGCAACCGTAATTGTCGGTTTTGAAGTTTAAAGATTTTTATTAAAAAAATAATTCATTCTTCATAGTTTTGGTACATTAGGCAGCATAACAATTTTTACAAAAAAAAAATTATAATTTTTTTTTAATAATTTCTGAACCAGGTAAAAAAATAACGAGGATTAAACTAAGAATGAAATTTATAGTCCGCACCGTATGACTTCTAAAAATACTTTGAATCCTTAAGTTCTGTAGGTACCTACTCAAGAAGTTCTTTTATAATTATGTACGAAAATTAAATTGTAAAGGTGGCAGTTTTAGGAAGTAAGCGAACAGATCTGTTATAACATGTGTCACATGTCAGATATGTATCTGGTTGTTAATTTTTATGAACAAAATCGCGAAATTGATAGCCGAAAAGGTAGTGGAACTTAAATGAACAATTCTTTCTTGAGACAACACCCCTTACGAGGTGTAGTTCTGGCTTTATACATTTTAAACAACATTTCTTTCCGTGTATGAGTTGTTTCTTCTTTTATTTTAATTTGAGTTCGCTTAATTGAAAAACGAATTATAGACAAGGCACTGACAGTTTGTTTGTCTTTTTGACAGCAGTCAAGTCATTGCATCAAGCTGACGGATGTTTGTACAGTTTAACTTTTTTCCTTTCTACTCATTCATAAGTATAATATAATGTACATACATATATACATGTATGAATCCTCTTCCTCATATCCTTTTGCAAATAAAGAAAAATTGTTTTATACCTACCTACATATACCCGTCTTTTTGTTGTAGGTTCTTTTACTGGGGTTTTTGTTTCAAATAAGACAGGTTGATGAACTTTGAAGTTTGGGGCAGATAAGGTATTATAAGATATACTCATATAGATACTCCAAGGTGACTGATTTGGGATGACACATTTATTTGAGTAGAAAAGGTGACATGTGAGATCTTTGGGTTCCGTTTTCATTTAATAATGAAGTTTATTTTTCAACTTAAGACGTTTATATTTATAACGGGTGATTTTTTAGCTGGTTTGGTTTTGGCAACACTGGTTTTGACAGCTGACGTGTGTTTAGTACCTTGTGTCACTGTCAAACAGCTTCAGTTTGGTTTGCAATTTAACCATGGATCGTCTTACAAATGAACAACGCTTGCAAATTATTGAATTTTACTATCAAAATTCGTGCTCGGTTCGAAATGTTCATCGCGCGCTGCTTCCATTTTATGGTCGGCATTCTCGACCTTCTGAGCAGTCTATTCGGAAGATTGTGACCAAATTTCGCACCAAATTTACTTTGTTGGACATTAAACCACCAACACGTTTACGTACTGTGCGTAGTGAAGAAAATATTGCGGCCGTATCAGCTAGTGTGACAGAAGACCGCGAAATGTCGATTCGGCGCCGTTCCCAGCAGTTAGGCCTTTGTTACAGCACTACGTGGAAAATTTTGCGCAAGGATTTGGGCGTAAAGCCTTTTAAGATACAACTGGTGCAAGAACTAAAGCCAGCCGACCTACCACAACGCCGAATTTTTGGTGAATGGGCTCTTGGAAAGCTGGCCGAGGATCCGCTTTTTTATCGAAAAATTGTGTGCAGCGATGAGGCTCATTTTTGGTTGAATGGGTACGTAAATAAGCAAAATTGCCGCATTTGGAGTGAAGATCAGCCAGAAGCATTGCAACAGCTACCAATGCATCCCGAAAAAGCCACTGTTTGGTGCGGTTTATGGGCCGGCGGCATTATTGGGCCATATTTCTTCAAAGATGATGCGAATCGCAGCGTTACTGTCAATGGTGAACGCTACCGAGCGATGATAACAAACTTTTTTTTTGCCCGAAATGGAAGTTCTTGACTTGCATGATATGTGGTTTCAACAAGACGGTGCCACATGCCACACAGCACGCGAAACAATGGCGCAATTGCGAGGCGAGTTTGGTGAACAGTTAATTTCACGTTTCGGGCCGGTCAATTGGCCGCCTAGATCGTGCGATTTGACACCATTAGATTATTTTTTGTGGGGGTATGTCAAGGCTAATGTCTATAGGGACAAGCCCGCTTCGATTGACGCACTGGAAGCCAACATCCATGCATTCATTCGTGAGATACCGGCCGATATGTGTGAAAGAGTATGCCAAAATTGGACTCAGCGGATGGGCTACCTGAGACGCAGCCGCGGTCAACATTTGCATGAAATTATCTTTAAACATTAAATTGCAAGGTTCAAACTATCGATTCAAATAAATATTTCATTCATTTTTTCGAATTTTTTGTGTTTTTTTTTTTTTTTTAAGTTCTAAACCTCTTAAAAAATCACCCATTATTTATATTTATTTTTGTTTTTTTTTTTTGGTCTTCTTTTTGTTCAACCTACACCTTTTTTTACAAGACTAAAAAACTAATCCAATTTCATACATATGTCGATCTATTGATGGCATATATAGAGGTGTTTGTTTTCATTTTTCATTCGTCAATAATGGTTGACGTAAATTCTTAACATTTTCTCGAAAAACATTAGATGTCTTAGGTGTCTTTGGCAATTACTTATACGAGAAATTTATTTGTTGACGAGTAAAATTCAATTTAGGAATATATAGACGTGATGTTTATTTTGATTAGGAGTCATGTCATTAAATGTGATGTGCTCAATTAAGTTCGAATGGAAACATTAACAATGAAATGAGACGAATACAACACCACTCATGTAGGGATAAAAGGTTAGAGTGAATGTATGTAAGATTGAACAGGGAATCAATAGTATAGAATGCACCAATTTGGGAATATGTATCGATAAGTTTCAAGAAATCACCTGTTGCGTATGAATGCGTAAAATACCATGTATAAATCTTTATTTTATAAGTTTTATTTAATAATAAAATCTACACTTAGTAATTATCAAGACTAATTTAATTGAAATTTATTATTTTTATATAAAACTGAATGCTTTACCAGAGACGACCGATAACAAGAAGGAATTTTTAATGTCGCGATGACAGCTGGCCTAGTAATGGGTATGTCCGGTGAGTTAAATTTCTTATGCGTTCATTTTTTTGTTGAAACGCGTTGTCTTTACAAATGTCAAATCATACATACATTAATTATTTTTTGACTTGTGAACAAATTAATGAATTTTCGAGACGAAACCAATCCGAATATTAGGAAACGAACAGATTGCATTGCACAAACTTGCTAGTATGATTCAAAACTATATTGTGCAAAACCAATAATAATGCAACAAAAAAGAGGTAATGCAAAAGTATTGACGTAAGTATATGCGATTCATTTTATGTTATCAAACTTTAACATTGTTGACAAAACCTATAATTTACATCGAAAGTTAATTAAAACTATCAAAAGACCGCACTTACTCCCATTAAATTCCATCACTTGATAGATGATTCGAGTCTTTTTCATGATTTTTTGTTGGCCCCCAGCCTTACACAAAAGAACAACCTACTTTCATATTGTCTCGTCTCGCATCTGTTGAGTCGTTAAAGTGAACGAATAAGACTATCGGGACTAAAAAGGTGATAAAAACTTATACATGTCGTTCCAGTCGTTACAACGAATGGTGTATATCTTCATTGCAATAAAAAATCCTTTTCCTTAGACGGTACTCCATCCCGGTTATGTGTACTTTAACTCAGAGATCCAAATGGGGGTAGAGAATATTTTTCCTCAACGGTCAGCAGTTTTTCTTCGACATGTCCTGTTTGGCTTCCTCTGTTGTTTTTACATGTTCGTTTTTCTGTTTTTTTTTTTTTTGTTTGTTCTGCTCTGCTCTGACTTTTTTTCTTAAGGACGACAAGGACCATGACTATATCTACGACGACATCGACATAATATACACAAAAATAGAGAGAAGAACAAAAAAATCTGTAATTTATCCTCAAGGAGAATTATTGGAAGCTATTATTTCTTTCGTCCTGATAAGGCCATGCCTCTGCGTGCCACCATATTTACTGTTGAGTTATTAAAGTGACGCGTTTTCCGATGAAAAATGATTTTTATAGGGAAAATCATAGAATATATACGACAGCGACCGTGTGTGGGTTGGGTATGACTTTAGATATCCTTATTGCTCCTTCTGGCTGGTGGATGGAGGTTATATTGTTGACTCTCTGGAACAGACCGATAGGGAGATTTTATAGTGTAGAAGATCTTCGTACTATTTGAAGGTCCATTAATCTTTTGGACAAAGTCCTTTGGTTCTGGTCATAAAAATATCATGGACGAAAGATGAAGTGATGAAATGGAAATTGGGTTCTTTTTACGGCGCGCTGATTGAAGGTCGAGTTAGAATTTATAGCCGTTTGGAACATGATGAATTGTGTTAGTTCATTGTTTTATAAACAGACTGGGTGGGAAGTGGAGGGGAGACTGGCAGAAGGCCAACTGGATGAAGATTTATTTCGTGTGTACTTATGGTAAAGTTATATGTATGTAGCAAAAGCCTCTCTATACATTGGACAACGATGACGATGGCGATGGCGACGGGGACGACAACAAACTGTCGAATGTGTTTCAATAAAGTTTTTAAGAGAGACTTGTTGTATACACAGTTTTTTTTATTAAAGCAACATTCACTATAAATTTATATGCGCTATGTTAAAATGAGGTCAATTATTATTTTGGAATTTTGTTATAAAAGTTTAAAGGCATAAATATTTTTTTACTATACAATAAAGTTGAAAGACCTATATATGCACATACATTTCAACTACTGGGTAAGGCTGGGTCGTACGTATTTGACGCGTATTTATATGTCCGACAATACATTCAATAAATTGACGAAAAATGCATCTATAAGGTATACACAAAGTATGATTGAAATAAGATTCGACAAAAACAGCTAAAGCATAAAAGTTGGATCCAAAATAGAATAGCCGGAACGTCAATAATCTAACAATAATGGGGCAGATAGAGGAAAATCTTAGAAGGATGTAATTTTTGTTTAACAATTTTGGGAACAAGAAAATCAAAATCCAGTGTTCTTTTTTTTTTTGGGAATCGGACAGGACACCGAAATCCATAAAACCCAAAATCCTGAAAACTCAAAATACCGAAAACCTAAAATCCAGAAAACCCATAATCCAAAAAAAAACCAAAATGCAGAAAACAAAATCCAGTAAATCAAAAATTTCCAAAACCCAAAATCCCAAAAATTAAAAAGCACCTAATTAAAATTGGAAAAAAATTCTACAAATTGTTATATAAAAAAATTTTCAAAACCATCTTCTCTGTTAAGCAACTATACAAAAAATATAAAATACAAATTTGCGCAACTCTTATGGGATTTCGATTTCGGAAAAATGGGCTTTAAAGTCTTGGAAATTTGGATTATTTTGATTGTTTTGTAATTTTGAGTTTTTGGGATTTTGGATTTTCGGGATATTGGGTTTTTCAGATTAACGTTTTTTGGGATTCTGACCCCAACCTATGATTTTAATAAAAAAATTTTTATTTTAATTGATACTGAAAAAAATATTTCTCTAAGAAGAAAGTTTAACTTTTCGTAGCTTCCAAAAATGTCATTACTTAAATATAAAAAATGCAGTTTTCAGCATTAAGCTAAAAATTGAGAAAAGCATTCAACACAAAATTAAAATACTGTAAGTAGCAAAATGAAATTTTTTTTAATACTGTATCTTAGAGGCTTAGTATGTTTTATTGCTTGGATACATTATCTAAGATACTTGATAATAATAAATAATATGTATAACGGGAACCAATTCGAAAAAATGTGAACTTTAGTTAGTTTTGCATATAAAAATGATTTTAAGCTCTGACACAAACCACTGATGGTTTATATTTTTCTTTTACCCACAATTTCTCTTGAAAAACTTTATAATTTTCTTTCCAAGAATTTATAGTTTTTGATATATTAACTGAATTCTTAGATCAAAGTTTAAGATTAAATTTCGCTCTTTTCCATCCCCACGAGTATTAATATTCAAACTTCCAAGAATGTTTTCCATTTTCCATTTTGTTGCAACACTGTGTTCCTGGGTCCATTTTCATAAATTTCCAAGTCTCTTTATCCAACAAGCAAGCATGAAAGCAAAAAAAAAAAATAAAAGACAAAACCCCACTCGAACGACAAAACTTATTTAAATAAAATCAAAATCTTAAAGTTTTTCCTCTCTCTCTCTCCGTCATCATTGTAATCAAAATTCCTTGGAACAAAACTTTATTACCACATAAAATGTACTTAACAGGTTCCTCCATCTTCAACTTCAGTCTCCAATATTATTTTTATTCTGGAAACATCCGTATCGCCCATCCAACCGCATCGTATTGGCATTCCAGAAGAATGCTTTTACTACCACAATTATTCGTGATTATTACAATTTCTTCGAGCTTTGAAAATAAATCTGTATTATCTGTAATATAAAAACCAATTACAATTATTCATGCACAATGGCAACAAAAATCCGATCAGAGAGCATTCACAGAAAGAAGGAAGGAAGAGTAAGCAATATTGCACCCTTGACTATACTGCTACTCTTTCGTGCGTATCTTATGATGGATAAAGAAGCATCTAGAGGTATTTAAAACGCAACTACATAACCACAATTGAATTGTTTCAATTCATGTGTAGGTATCTCTTTGATGGCACACAAACTGAATACAGGACGAAAAGGTAGTGGGCGCGGCGGCGGCGAGGCGAATTATGTGCTGGGTTTGGGTTTCGTGAATGAAAACTAACAAATTCAATCCCACATCACACAAAAAGATACACATTTTAATTGCAAATGATAAAGGAAAACATTTATATAAGTCGCTACTTAAAGAAATGACTTGAATCAACATCATTATCAGTGTCATTATGGGATTTATGGAAGATACACTCTGTATTCAAAAAGTTTTGCCATCTTCCCATCCAAGAGCAGCCGTTCATTGAAAAAGCTGCAAGATATTTTTTTTTTCAATTCCTCTTTCTCACAACGAAACAATTGGGGTTTTTGAAGTATGAACATAAACGCACGCCTCAGAAATTTAAAATACATCAAGTTTAGTGTGACCATTCTATGTATTTAATTGTAACTAAAATCGAAGGAAAGAAAATGAGACAAGTTGATATTCCTCACAAAAAAATATATGATACATAAAATAAACGATATGTCAAAGAGGGTATGCCAATCGAAACAGTTAATAAAAAACTGTCCTTGGCGTACTAACAAGAAGAAAAAGGCGTGTGAAGCTTTGTGTTTCGGTTGGATTTCTTCTGAGTTCTTCAAAAACTTTATGAATCGGAGATTTCTATACGGTTCATTGGTAAATTCTTTGAGTCGGACATGTTTTTATGTTTTTTTATAAAATTCACTTTATTTTTTTAGTTATTCACCTATAGATATTTAATGGCCTGACCGATTTTATTAAAATTGCAATTTGAAGCTTCTTAATAGTTTAAATAATATTGCTTTTAAAAATTTTGAAAATATTTGTTTTAAACAAAAAATCGATTTTATTAGTACTTTTAACATTTTTCCGTGCAATCCAGTCGTGTATTTTGTCTTTAAATTTTCAAAGATGAAGTAAATCGTCGGTATTCATATTCTCCCTCTTGGGAACCTTGATCAAAACTGGACTTAAAAGAATGTTGTCCCAACCAATCATCGAGCGGGATCTTTATTGGGAACTCTGGGCGAAATAAATTGTGGAAGTGTCGATGTCGGTCGGAATCTTGTAGAAAAATTGTAGGTCCCCTACATTCCTGCTGACATTACACCCACAGGAATACTATAATAGACAGTTGTACGTCACTTGGCCCTAGTTCTACCCGAATTATCACGCCACAAAAAAATAATTAATTTAATTATCAGTTATCTTACTAGAAACAATTATATTATCCTTTATCAATTACTGCAGAGATTGTATTCACAAAATCTTTGCGAAAATTCTGCATTAGATTTCATAAGATGAAAACTATATTGGTCACATTAAAACTACGGTCTTGCTTACACAGAACTTAAATTGTTGCCTCCCTTCACAAAACTATTGTCGTAGAACGACAAAAGAAGAACTTTTAATTATGTTAATTTCTTATGGTAAAAAGTTCAGTACACTTCGTTTGTCTTGGAAGTTGAAGTAGATAGAAACAAAAAAAATAACATTAAAAAAAAATAATAAAACATCCCTTTAAAGGGCTAGTGTGGTGGGTAACATTGGTGTATCTGCTGCTGCGACAAATGCTAAAGCTATGTCTATGTTTTTGCAACTTATATATGTAAGTTCTTGTGCCACAGCTTTGATTTGAATTCATTATATTATTTTGTGCCAGGCATAAAATCTTATGACGATGCTGACTTTAACGAGAAATGAGACTGCAATAACTATACACTACGACTATATACGACTACGACGACGAAGATGTATAATTGGCCTTTATTTGTTGATCCTTGGGCAAAGAAGACAAAGATAAAAGGGGGGGAGAGAAAAGGGAAGGTTTGTCAATACTTTTTCTAGAAGACTTTTTGTCCTATACCCTCATCCTTGAATATAATAATAATAATAATTAGAACAGGATGATGAGAGGAAGGAAACTTTTTCATGATGGTTATGATGAGATGACTATCCATGGGTAGCGAGGGATGAAGGTGATGCTAATTGCACCCTGCCAATTCCATAATTGAATTAAAATATAATTCTGAAGGAGCACAATCTCATCAAGAGATTAAGAGACCAGTATATGAAGTGAACCTATATACTCTTCTTACACTCATCAATGCCCCCAATGATGGCACTAAAAAGTAACTTTTTTTGTCTTCTTCTACATTTAGTTCGAAGCAAAGTTCGATGAAAAATAGGGATTTTACATCATTCTCCTTCATCAGTCCCCTCAGTTCTATCATGGATGCCAGCTTAGTAGATTTTCTAAATTGAAAATATAGGCACACAATTTTAGACGACTTAGTATTATTACTATAGTACTTTTTGTCTGATGCTATTTTAAAACAGGATTTTTCAAAATTTTAAACGGCATTGTATTTTATTATTTATAAGTTATAAAATCACCAAATGCCTATTTTATCTTTGGGGTATCATAAAAACTCCAAATGTCACTTTGACAATTAATAACAAATGTGAAAATGGTATGTTTTTTTTTTACCTTTTTTTTACATGAACTGACACGTGCTCAAAAAATTGGTCAAAAGTAAATAATACTGGTTTATTGCTTTAACAGACTTAATCGTCGGAAAATTATTTATGCTCAGTTTTTATAATATAATATTCCTTACCATAAAGGTTATAATACTCTTTTCATACGAAAGTTCAGTTGCAAGATATTACGTCACCGTAAGAGATCAAATGTCAAAAATATAGGTTAAAAATCGAGAGGCAAAACAAATCAATCTTAAATTTCCCTACAATAGAGAAGTGCGAAAATATTAAACGTCTATTTGACATCCAATAATTTTGTATGTACCGTCAACTCACACGAATAAAGTAGCAAAGATAAAGAAAGATTGAATTTCTTGTGATTGGCAACAATGATCTCTGTTATGTTCTTTATCTCCTCAAGTTGGAAATCTATTTAATCTCTTCCGAAAGCTTCTTATAGGGGTTGTGTCCATCTTTGTTTTACTTTTTGCTTTGCTTTTCTCTTTACTTTTTTTTTGTTTGTACTCAAAGCCCCTGATGAAGTTAGAATATCCTTGGAACACATTTGGGCAAAACAAATGGATAATATTCATAAAATGTTATGACGAGAAGTTTTTGCCTATTATTATATAAGGTAGATATACAATTTGTGGCAAGGAATAATGTAAGACCAAAAGGCAAAGTAGGTAGTCTAAGGTAAACCATCATTGCCATTTGCCATTATGCGAAGTTAGAATATAATATAAAACAAGGTATCGTTTGAGATTACTTTAATGAATGGATTGGGTGCAGGAATATCCGATTGGCATTAGAATGGTAGCCAAGTATGGATGTATATCTGTATATTTTTATTATAGGTAGGTATACTGTGTACTTGATACAATTCAAGGAGCAAACCTTCAAGAAGAAGGACGAAAGTTCGATAAGTAAACTGAAGCAATGAAGTGCGAATGTAATAAAATCAATGCACATTGATTAGTCCTTGGAATGGGAAGAGTCAAGTTTTATTCAAGCTATCAGTCAATACTTCAGGATATATAAAGTGGAAATAAATGCTAACGTTTCGTTTCGGATCTTAAAATGAATGAGAGGTTTTATGAAGTGGAAACATTTCAATATATTTAAGAAGAGAGTTTGTCCTGGATTTCCAGAGAAAACTAAATATATATTAATAAAGCTGTGGCTGCTCGTATGTTGGAATTTTATTATTCTTTTTATTTGTTAAGTTTTGTTTTGTATGCTTTGTGTAGGTTAAAGAACTTTATTTGTTGAAACCATAAAATCATCATATAAATGTTCATCGATGTTGTGAAATTACAATTAATTTTTGATGAAAAACTGCTCCAGAGTTAAATGCCAAATTTTCCAATGCCTGCAAATAAATTTAACACTTATTATCTCAGAAGCAATTTTTTCAGTGGATGATAATCTTTTACATTCACTTGTCAGAAACCTATCGAAATCAGTGTGCGCCAGGGGAAGATGTCCATAGTGGAACCCTCTCTATTTCTATAGTTTTTTTTACAAACATCTGTCAGAAATATCTATTTAGTTAAATCAGAGTTAACTTACCAAATTCGAATAGTAAACTCGGGATTTAAAAAAAAAAAATTTTTCAGGACTAAACTCAGAAATAGGATGATCTCGCACTGAAATACTGGGTTTTAGTCTTTGTCTACTTTGTTTGCGCTCTATTACCTTGGAAAATAATACCAATGCAGCGAGATCAAACGAAAAATAACTCTTCCCAATTTTTTAATGGCTCAGAGTTTGTTCTTATTAACAAGCGAAATGAAAATTTAAGTAATGTTGCAAAACCCGACCAAATACCACGCCCACTTCTCTTGTATCTTAGTTTTTCGGAAACGATTCTAACGATTTGGATGAATTTTTTTTTAAATTTGTTCTTATAAGCAAAGAAAAGATTTAGGAAGTAATTTACTTTAATACCTTTAATACACCCACTGCCACGCCCTTTTTTCTATAACTTATTTTTCGATTCTATAGAATCGACTATAATGATTTGGATGAAAATTGCAGAATTTGTTCTTTTTAGCCAGACAAACATTTATGAGGCCAAGCCCTAATTTCTTATAACTTGGATTCTCGGAAACTGCTTTATTGATTTTGGATGGTGTATTGATGATGTTTTGTATTTAAATAATATTCAATTTTCCAAGTGTATCTTGATAATTTAAACAAAAAACTACGCATACGCCAAAGTGGGGCAATGTTTCACAAAACCATCAAGAAATATTTTATTTTTTCAAAATACTCAATTATCAAATCGACCACCTGACCGTGAATAAAGGAACAAAAAGCAATAAAAATTTATGTGAATTTACAACATAAACCATTTATTGGGCTTTCATAAAAAAATAACCTCTCCCTGATGCTCAAGGCATTTATTGTAAAAAATATAAGTATATTGTGCTACATATTTTCTAACAATAGCCTAACATTTATAAATTATTTTACCATTTCACACCCAGAATTTTGATTTATTATCATAAACTTCCTCAATTCCTTCTAACTAAATAAAAATTTAGTTATCAACTTCTTATCAAAATGTATAAGTGCCATTGGGCATGAAAATCAATAAGTCGATAAAGTAGAAGGAAATCAACCAAAAGCAAATTGAGCTTTGATCATAAATCTTTCTTATCTTAAAAACACAAGGACACAACCATCAACGTCATCTCCTATAAAAATCTCCCTCGAAACTATTTGTATATCAATATATCCTTTAACCGC
Source organism: Epistrophe eligans (assembly GCA_951394125.1). Lineage (NCBI taxonomy): Eukaryota > Metazoa > Arthropoda > Insecta > Diptera > Syrphidae > Epistrophe > Epistrophe eligans. Next base: position 2,496,265 of record OX596031.1, read on the forward strand.
ATAATCTCACAACACAACTCATAGCACAGCAGCGTTATAATGGACTTCCTTGCTATTGTAAATATTTCAACATTTTTGACACATTTGACACTTAAAATATCATCGTACATTGTTGTTTTGAACAAATAATCAAAAATAATCAAAGGAACGTCCAAATCCTATTAATTTTACTCGCAAACCATTTTTAGTGAATGAAAGAAGGCCAACCCTAAAATCCAAACCTATAACCAAACCCAAACCAAAACTTAAACCTTGCAAAGAATCTTAAATCTATACACAAAAGACTCTGGCTGATATACTCTGTGTGTGTGGCAGAACAAATTACCTGCTTAGAAATTCAATTTCTTGAAAAAGCAACGATAACCATCCGTTAAGAGGTGCTATAAGGCTCTTTTCTGGGAATATATAGCCGATCATTTTGTATCACTCACGATTACCTTGGCAATAAATTTTCCAAATAGCCGGCAATGCGAACTCATTCGCAAGCTTCTCCTCTATCAGTCCCCACGAATGGTTTTGCGAAGAAAAGCGCCAGCTAAACCCTTTTGTTGGGAACAAAATAAAATTGATTAACATGGAAGTGGTTCTCGATGGCACATCAGCCACCCCACTCAACCACCACTTCTGCTGAGGATATTCATTGAAAAGGCCCGGGCTAACTGGGCAGCAACAGCAGCAAGGCATTTAAACATCGACCTGACACACCCAGGTATATAAACCTTGCCTGGCAGAGAGAGGGTGCTCGAGCTCAGGTAATGCTGTGTGCAAACACCTGAGAGCTTTAGAAAATTATGCGACATTTGTTAGTCCTGGGAATGTCCTGTGTGCCGTGTCAGTCTTGGTTGTCTTGTTTGCTGTTTGTCGTCTTCATCGTGTGTCGTTGTCGTGCTCGTCCTGAGGTTGAATGATATCAGATTTACGTGTCAAATGGAAGGTGCGAAATGAGATAAGAAAATATAACCCTAATAGGAATGGCCTCTCTTTGCTATTGCTGCTGCTATTACTAATACACTGCTCATGGACTGAACCTAAGCTGGGCTGAGCTAGGTCGGTGCTTATTTGCTTGCTTGCTTTGGCTACCTACACATGTGCATCTATCTTACCATTAACCAAAGGGGATTACCAAAAGATACCAACAGAGTGAAGTATGAATGATTGAAAGGCGTTTAACGTCGGTCATGCGATGACTATACTCACAAAATCACGGTTACCACCTTAAATTAATTAATGTAAAGGAAAGGAAAATCTAATGAAATATAAACCTTCATGAATTGCACACTTGAAATTCTCCGTATTATATAGGGAGAGAGAAAGTGAACCAAAAACTGTCTTAAAATGTTGGCTCATGGCATGTCATTCAATAAATTTAAAAACAAAATATGTATTACGTCGGAAAGGTTAAAAAATGGTAAAAGGTCAACTTGTCTCAGAAAAACGTCAGCCATAGAATTATTTAAAAGAATTTTTAAAAAAATTTTAAGATAATTTATTGCCATTAGAGATTTATAAGATCTCATTTTTAAAATAAAAAAAAAACGAAGTCCCTACCTATATTATTCCAAAGGTCAGGAAATAGTTATCTTTTGGTTAGCGATACAAAAGTTTAAAAATTGTTTCAATATATTCTCTCAATGAAGTTTTAACATCCTCTAATGACTTTGAAATAGTCTGAAAATTCATTAAAAAATCCTTTTGATGGCCAAGAGTAAAACTAGCTGACCTTTTATTACGTATTAGTTTAAAAATTGTTCTTTTTTTAAATTCGCAAATATATAGTATAGAAAATAAGAAAGGCAGTCCATTTTTAAAAATATATTTTTCTTTTAATTATTATTTATCTTTTCTTTTGTATTTTAAGATTTAAATTTGAATTTGTTTTCCCAAAATAATATTTAATTCAATAAATTAATATTAATATTTTTTTGTTATTAGCTGTAAGCATGGAAACTTATAAAAATAATATAAAAATAAAATACAAATTTAAAATTCAAAAAAATCCTTTACCATGAAATAGGAGTTAAAATTTGCTTTAATGAAAATCTTTTAAGAAAATCTACTACAATTACTCGCTAAACATTCTTCTTCGTTGAGTTGTATTAGATGCATTAAATAAACGTCAATTAGCACAAATATTGTTTTATAACTTAATAAACAATTAATACATAATTCAAATAGTTAAAAAAAAACAACCAAATTTGGCAATCATGTCAATAGTTTCAATTTTATCCATTCAAAAAGCACTTCCACTCAAATGATTTGACAGTAGGTCATCTTGTGTTGTGACATTTAGGAGGTGTGCAAACGAACACTATACATATCTCAAAACATGTAAACAAACACACAATAAGCACCCGCTCCTGCTGTCTTATACTCGTACATATATATGTATTTTGGTTTATTTTCAGGACAAACAAGGGTTGTTCTACAAGGATTTATGCAACGCAGATAGATAATCTCTGGATCGTAATTTTGCTATTGACACTAACTTTATGACAACAATGACCTTCCTTTTCTTTCATTATACATACATACCTACATATCTACAACAATATATGTGTGTACTGTATATGAATGGGAGTCCTGTGTACACACTTTATACAGTTTAAATATTTCTCAGCAATTTGTAAGTCATCCACTTCCTTACGGTTTTATTTTTTTTTTATTTTTATTTCCTTTTGTTTAAATCATACAAAGAACTTATGTATATTTACTTTTGTTTTGTTAGCCCCTAAAGTCTAGTCGGTTACCGTAACGAGTCAAAGGCAACCTATGTCCACGTCTATAGAGGATCTTTAATTAGTTTTGATTATGGCTATGTCCCAAAGAACTATCCAAACCAGATTGATGATAAGAAATCTTGAATGGATTGGCTTAGATTTTGTGTGTTAATTAAATCTACAACACTTAACTGGATAAATGTAGGAAAATGAAAACAAAAGAAAGAACATAGAACAAAAGAAAATAACTATATCCACAAATAAACTCGCACATATACATATATATTTAGATGATTTTGCAAAAATGATTCCACACGCACACATAAACCCAAAAACTTTAAGATAAATCTTTTGTGTGGTTTTTGTCATTATAATATAAGCATTGTCCTGGGCATATTGGTCGACTGTTATTAGACTAAGAGTATAGGTCCTCCACGAGGACGAGGTGTACCTCTACTTCTTTCTTTTCTATATAATCGTAGAAATATACCAACAGAACTCAATCGAATCGAAAATCTCGTGGCCATAGATTGTGAAAAGCAGATTGTTTCCTTGGTAAATTGATTTGGCTCAATGAATAATCTTGACATCTAAGGAATTCAATTTGTAGAATTTCTTGTGAACTTATTTGTCTGGGTTGTGTGCACGTGTTTTTATGTGTGTCTTTGTATGCTTGCCTTGAAGGACCAACCAAAGACGAAATCATGTTTACTGATTGATTTTGTTCAATGTAAATATTTATTTCACGCAGCAGGTTTAAAAAGGAGTTTATTTTGGGAACAATCATTCCCAAGAAAGACGACAAATCTTTACCAAAGAGTTCTTTTTTAAGTTTTACGAGAATGACAAGAATAAGTATAATCTTGAACTGATTTCCGGAGAAGAAAATATTGAAAGGTTACACACGAGTTAAAAAAAGATTTTTTCTAAAAAACAACCTGAGATTCAAGAAAAAATTTACTCTTTTGCAGCCTTAAGAAATAACAAATATTGGTGGTACGATGTAAGGGGACGGTCTAGTCTACGTAGGTTTAATCTAAATTTTTGAACCCATTCGAAGGTACTGGTATACGTTATATTTTTAGAAACAGTTTGTTAATATACTTCGATTTTTAAAATATAAGTTTGAATAAATATAAATTTCACAACCACGACATTGGACCGTCCTTGGCCACGTCATTTTTTTTCTGGTTCTAAAATAAATAAAATAAACCCATAATGATTGTAATAAAACTGGATTTCAGGTTTTTGCCGAAAAATTCACATAATTTTGGTGTTTTTTGAGAAAATTGGCTTAATTTGAAGTACTCACGTATAGATTTTTAATGGCTGTTAAACTCAAACAGTCGTGTTTATTAGATTTCCTTAAAACACTTTTGGAACATTCTTGAACAGCTAGCCATTACATAGAAAGTTAGACATCTCATTATTTACGAACACATTCTAAATATATTCTCATATACTCACTGACACCCCTTTAATCTATATCAATTTCTTGAACTTTTGGATATGTTCAATGAACATTTCGTGAATAAGTTTGGACAACCACTTAGTTAGAGAACTATTGAACTTGTTTATAAATAAGATTTTGAAGTTAGACGAAGTGTACTAAAGTTATCAAAGCTTTGGAATGGGATGTGAACTAACTTTTTTCTAACGTTCATTTTCACTCATAAAATACATTTATGTATGTGCTAAATTAAATTAATTTAACATTATTTGCTCGATAGGACATTATTTAATCATGCGTTGCAAAGCAACAAAGCATTCTTAATTTCATAAAGATAAACATTACACTCAAATGTCCCCCACAGCTTGCTATACCTACTTTTATGAGAACAAGCTATTTGTTTTAATATCAATAAACCGACAACACCCATCCATTTATAAATACACAGCATCCCACATCTTCTCTATAAAGTAAATCTACTATAAGCCATATCATTCCATTCGCATTTTCTTAGAATAGTAGTAATGTATTCAAGGCGAAATTTGCAAAAGCCTCTTCTTTCCTGTGGTTTCCTGTGGAAAGAAAACAACTGGTCTTTCCATCACAAAGGCATGCCAATTTCCCTGTTAGCTGGCAATTACTTTTTAATTCATCACTTGTCCGGACCGGAGCTAAATAAATAACATTTTCTCGTTCTCTGTATATCCATTCGAGTAGAGCACTCAAAGTAAGCCGATTCATATACAAAACTATGCTATAAAAAAAAAGAAGCACAACATCATCATTTGCCATCGTCAGATGTTACGTCCTCTTTCATCAAATTCCGAATGAGTTTCCATTCCCTAACTAAATAACCATGCAATGAGGTTAACATGTCATCCATCCGGACGTGCGGTACTTTCTGCTCTATCTGCTTGTCGGTGCTGTGTCCAAATGGCATTCCAGCTATTTATCCGCACACACACACACAACGACGAACACCCCGACTCTATCCCAGAATCTGTGCTGTGCCAAAATAAAAGCACAATCTTGTGATAAATTACAGATATTCGCAACTCTTTCCTGGATGACGTTTTTTTGTAGCTCTCCCAACCCCAAACCAACCAACTCGTATAATGCCCACTCCTACACCACTTTACCATATTTGCAAGGGGCGACCATTAGGTAGGGTCGGGTCGGCGTCGGACAGTGATAGAGGAGGGATGAATGCGGCATCATGTGCCATGACATGGATTTCCGGAAAAACTAATTTCCGGCGAGCACAAGAACGGACACATAATATGACTAAGTTATTTGTCACATTAACTGCATGTTGACGATGCTCGTATATACTTTTCGGACTGTATAGGGGGCGCAACGCACGGTCGGATCGGAATGTTTCTGTCCTCTGTTATGCCCGAGTTTTGTCCAGAAGGATTATCTTGTACGACTTGTGACACTCTCTTGTGCTTCGAGGGTGCTATGTATATCGCCTTGCCAAAAGTAGTTCGGTTTTTATCTGTGTTGTCCTTTAGCCGTCCTTGCGCTGATGTATCCTTCTGTGGTTTATTATTACTACGCTGACATTCGTCGCAGTTGCGATGATGATAATAATCACCGCGGCATTGAGATAGAGCTTGGGAAACTTTTGTGCTAGAGATTGTGGGATGAAAGTAAATATTACGTTCATGTGTCAATATAATGGAACGAAATGTGACCTATAAGCAGTATTCATTATCTCTGGTCCTCGGCCTCGGCCTGGACTGATTATTATTAGTTGTTGACGAACCAAACGACGACGATGGGTGATTAGTGCTAATATTGATACATGGAATCAATTGTCACTTTGGTAGCCAATGCCACTTGGGCTTGAATAAACAGACCATAATGGCACAATATGGCCATGCCGAATGAGAATTAATTATTGAAACTGACACAAATAGGACTTTTTGCCCTAAACTTTCGGATATACATACATATATGTACGCGAATATATTTCTGAAGTGTCGTTTATTGTGAGTACATATTTAACGCTAGAAATTCTTTTGTATCCGATAAATATTTATTTGCAACACATGCTATATTAAGTTATTAATATAATATGTTCATATATGTACAATTGCTAAAGACGAGAAAGAGATGGACCAAATTAGCAAGCATTTATACAGTTTCAAGTTTCTGAGACGTTAGAGATAAGCCTTTAAAACAAATGTTTCACTCTCTGCTAGCACTATATCACATCTGTAGAGAAAAACAAAGACAGCTATCTTTGCTGAGACATTGTAAAACTAGCCAACTATTGGAATTGTCAATTATCAATTGATAATGAATAAACACTAATAATCAATATTTAAAAAACCAACTGATATTAGTTTTGATCATTTACAATAATGCAGACATGTTGTAAATTACAAGAAAATTAATAATTAATACATAGTAGTTAATTAATTAGATACTGTTAATAAATTGACTTTTAATGTACCAAATTTCAAAATTAAGCAACTATCTATTGATAATTGACAATCTTAGTATGGGTAAACGGAAAAACTATTAATTCCGGCAAGTTTTCACCCGAACTTATTGCAGTTTTAAGGATTTGGTCATTTATTTAAAAATATGAGTTTATGTTGAAAATTAAAAAAATGGGTATATGCGGTAAACCACAGAGTATATTTTTTATAGATTATCAACTGCACTTTTATTCCAAATAACGCCCTCTACTCAAATAAATCTGAAATAAATTCAAAATAAGATGACTTTTGTGATTGGGTAAAATTTCTTAAAGAATGTGCGAGGTGTGCCCATTTTGATTAAGATCAATTCTACCCGTCTACATAAATTTATAACATAACATATGGAATGTCTTGCAGATAAATTTCTATCGGATACAAAAGACTGTGTTATGTTAAAAAAGTTCACACAAACAAATAATCACACTTCAGAGATTACCCTGAATTATTTAACTATTTTTCTTGTTTCGTTTGTGAAATTAAATATGCAAAACCAACAAAACTAAACTGAAAATTTAAAACAAAAAAGAAACACTCCTTTCCCTTTAATCCTTCTGGGTTTTCTTGCCAAAACAAAAACCCAAAATAACAAAAAGTGTTTGTAATAATGAACTACAAGTCAGAGATAATAATTTCAACCACAAAACTTTCACAAAAAGTGTTAAACTCCCTCTTAGTACATACAAAAACTATAGGTACACAAAAAACGAACTCCCAACACCCCCTGTGTATTACTTCAGTTTCACACCAAAACCGTTTGCTCATAGTCTAAGCCCCAAAAAAACCCCGCGCCAACCAAACTATAGACCAACCGATTTGGATATCGTTCTATTTCACTTCAGAATAAAAAAACAAACAAAAATTATTCTTGGCATACGTTTCCTACTTTCACACAAAATGTGACCAAATAATAGCTTTTGTTGCCACCGATGCCGCCACGCCACCGAGCACCTCTACCACCAAGTATTTTATTCATTTTTTTCGCCAACGCCAACGCCACCGCACCACCAACACCGATAACAAGAATTTAATAATAAATACTTAAAAAACTTCAAGGAGCACTAAGCTCAAAAACAAAGAGGACGAAACAACTGCCACACCCAAACAACATTAAAGCCGAAAAATATACATACATAAATAAAAACACATACTAACTACAAACATACAAACAAATTTTATATTGCAACACTTAAACGATTATTATATCCTTTTCTTCTGCAGCTCTCCTCACGAAGGCTTCAAGACCGCACAAAAAAACTGCAACAACATGCCAATTATCTTAGCCCTCATCATCAACCTACCCTTTCCCTCACAAAAGTAGGATTTTCATCAGAAAAGTTGAATTAAAAAAAAAAAAATTAAGAGTCCGATTCACGTTCCCGAATCTAATCATAAAGTATCCTTTGGACCCACTCGCTTACTTGGGCGGTCGTCGTCCTTCTGGTTATATGTACATATTTCTGGTCGTTTACAGATGTCCGAGAAAAGTAGCCCTTAAGCTGTAAGCATTTATTTTGTGCCTTTTCTTATGCTTCTTATATGCAGGCAAAACCATCAGCTGTGGATATATGTGTGTATGTACCTAAGTATAAAATCCAGGACACGATACTTTAGGGATTGAAGGAGTTAAAGTTACAAACGAAACGATGAAACATAAAAATAAAAAAAATACACCAGATGGAAACCGAAAACACATTGTAGTTTGTACGAGAACGACGATACTATGTATGTATATGTATGTTCGTTTTGGAACATATCCAAAATATCTTTTCGAAAAGTATAGGGACCTCTTAACTCGTATAAGGGAAAATAAGGAATCGCCTTGTTCATTTTAACAAGTGAAAAGTACACAATGAAAAGCGTGACGGAACTAAAAAAAGCAAAAAGGATAAAGGCAGACGGAATACTCTAAGTAACTCCTTGACGTCCTGAATGAAGAGTGAAAGATATCCCCAAACCACACACATACGCCGCCGTACGGTATATATTCTTTCATTTTGGCACACCGAAGACACAGGATCAGGAGGACGTGAACGAATAAGCAGCACCAGCTGCTCTTATGAATATTTGGCAATTACTACCATGCTTTCGTTTTCGTCCTCTCTTTTTTCGGTTTGCCCATTCTATAGACTGTACATATATATGCTTCTTGTGGGTGTCTCACAACCTCCTGGGCCTTCCACACCAGGACCAGGATCTCAACACTTCTATATGGGGAGGTTTTGGGATATATAAAAAGGATTTCGATTCTCAGCGACAAGGACGGAATCGTTGTCGTTGTGGTTGGGAAATTTTTATTTATTTATTTCATGTAAGCATTGTAAATCACATCATCAACCATATGTGAACCGGCAGCGGCTGGTTTGCAGAGTTTTTGGTGCTTTGCAGATAAGCGACAAGTATAAGGCGACAAAATACTCTTACATCAAAAGAACACACCATCACCATACTACAAATTCGAGCACGGGTGGGATACGGGGGTGCATATTTATACAGAAGGCGGTAGAGGTTTGCCGACGGCTCAGCATTAAGTAGATTGCCTAATTCAATCTAATTCACCATCATCATTCCGGTTGCTTTAAGGTGGCGCAGCGCGACTCGGCTGCTGATTTCCAAAAACCAGCCAAAAACAGGCTTGGTCGTTGGCCTTGAAGTATAGGAGGGACAAACAAAAAAAAACACGGTGGAAATGATTTGTTTTGCAAGAGTTTTAATGTCTTTCTTGGCATGTAAATCCTTCGGAAACAGCTTCATTCTTTGCCCTCTGCATTTGAGTTAATCTTCGAGTGAAGCATATGGATAAAGGCCGTATAAAGTATGGAAGCTTGTATAATTTTCGGCTTACAATTTAGGTAATGTTAAATATAAAAAGTCAAACTATAAACCTTATTAACGAGAAATAATTTAAAAGGTCATAATAGTAACGTTGTCTTTCTTTTTGAAAGAATAACAAGTAATTTTATTCAAGTTTTGCCATTGGCTATTACAAAAATATATAACTTTGAGAATGCTGAGAGAAAAAGAAAACGAACGGATCTTAATTTGACGATCAATTGTCAACTATCTAAATGTCAAACTGCAAAATTAGCCGTGAACAAATAAAAAACCAAATAAAAGGATCTTCCAAACCAACCCGAAACATTCGGAACGACGCACGGCGAAGCTTTTGCCTATCAAAATTTATTTACACGGAGATAAATAAAAACACCCACGTTACGGTGCGGTTAAGCGCATTGTTTTGAAAGAGCCCTAAAACTTAAATTTTATCTGGATGAGTTGCAAACATCCAAACTTTTACATTATTGTCTTTTTATTTGCTTTATTAAAATGTAACTATCGCATCGTTAAATTCATCGACAGAAACGATGAAAATTGAAACAAATAATTTAGGTTTCGTTCCATTTTACAACGTTTTTCGACGAATTTTATCGATGCGGTTGTTACAAAATATGCGTGCTGAATATTAACACCATCAGGTAAGCTTTAACCAACATGGCAACCTTATTCTAAAGCAGCCCATACACTATTCAATTTGGTCGTTAACTCAGCTGTCAGATGCTTGGCCAAGCACACTTCATAAAATTAGTTCAAATGTTACTGCTTCAACTGTCAAAAACTATGAAATATTAGCATTTGATGTTTATTGCATTTTTTGGATGATGATAATATGAAGAAATACAAATTAAAAACAAAATAGCTTAAGTGAAAGAATGTCTGAAGAATAAAAGCAATTATAGGTGAAACGTGCCTTTGTTCTGTAATTGATAAAATTAGTCGAGAAACGATGAAAATTGGAACAAATCATATGAGTTTTTTTCCATTTTTTATACATACATACAGTCGTATTTATTAGATTTTTGTCTACTTAGACACTGTCTAACTATTTTCAAATCGGTGGAAATATGCTTTATTTAATAAAAATAAATATCACATTATTCACGGTTGGGACAATATACTCTTGTGTCTAAGTTAGGCAGCTATAAGACAACAATTAACAAGGTTTTGGAACACATTTTCCAAAGTTGGACAGTTGTCTAAAGTTAGACAACGTTTATAAATAAGACCAATAGTTTCTCTTCATATAGTTTAATCGATGCGAAAGTTACACAACATATAAGCACAGGTTTTGCAGTGAGTTTAAACTATACACATCGACCCATTTGTAAATCTGACGTTGAGTTAAAATGTGTTTGGTTTGAAAGTAAATCAAATGACTTACCTACACACAATTCAATTAGAAGTGAAAAAATACTTTTAAATCAACTATAAAAAAATTCAAAATCTTTTGATTTTCTTCCATTCAATATTCAAACGTCAAATGTATCAAATGAAAAGCCCAGACACGGGTTAATTTTATCAACAACCAACCAACTGAATTGACAACTAAGTTGAATAGTGTTTTTTTCTGAAACTAATACTTCAACCTAAGCCAATACAAATACATATATCACATGTGTGTTAAGAGTTTTCTCTACTGTACTAATGTTAAAATACAAAACGGACGGGAACTCCCCTTCTTTTATTTTACTTCTACATATATACTATGGTAGTTTTATTTCTCTTATCAGGTACAAATTAGTCTAGATTTCCATTATCCTTTCAAATTATAGACCTGAATATAATTCTGTACAAGCAGAATGAAAAAAGCCCTCTTCCCTTTCCATATATGTACATACATATCTCCATAGATTGTTAACCCGCCAGCATGTATGTAGATCGTCATTGTAGTTAGAAAAGAAAAAAAACACTAAAGGTACCTTATAACCCGCCCAAACGCCATTTGCTTCATTGTAAAATTGGCAACTACTCCGCGTACAGTACCAGAAAAGGAAGCTGAGATTGACTATTTAGCAATGCAAAATGGCCCAGTTGCTGTTCTGTGCTTTGCTTCTAAAACAAAAACAACGACAGCCTTTATACACAACACCGCACACATTCCTATAAAGAAAACGACCTGTTGTTAAATTTTATGCATCCGCCGTCGCGTTGTTGTGCATACTATTAATGGCAAGCTATATACCCGATACCCAACCCTTCATAAGGGGGCAAATTATGAACATTAAAACGTGAACACACACCGAACGCGCCTCCCTTCATACTATAATATAATATGTAAGTATACCTACATACTTCTCTTCCATATCACCCGGCCTCACATTTTTATTCATTCTAGCCTCATTTGTTCACCTTTGCCAAAATGTTCGATTTCTAATAAAACATTAAGCGTATTCACATTCACAATGGTAATTTGTTCCGTTCGGTTCACGGTTATTATACTGTTTTCGTTGTTGTTTTATTGTTTTTGTCCCGGGTGCCAAATAATTTAGCTGCAATTAGATGAAGGTATACATTCACATAGGTACACTTTACGTGGATTGTTTGGTTCGGTGTACTGTTTCCGCAGGTTGTAGGTACGAATAGGTAATAAAAAAGTTTTTATCTTTGCGTCAGAATGTTGTTAATGAATGAATGTTAGCTACCTACAGCTTAGCAACGCTCATCCAACAGACTCATATATGGTTAAAGCAAAAGCAAATTATGTTTCCGTTATGTGTGGTAATTTTCGGAGAAGAGTCTATTATACCGCTTTTCGAAATTTCAATCGGGCACTGGGGCGTATACGTACCATTTTTTTTTCGTTTTAATTTTTTTTTTATCTTACAGGTACTTTGGTTTCCGACTTTGTGTCGGGTTATCGTTGGAGAAATTTTGCTGGCACATTAACCTTCTAATATTAATGAATCAAGGGTTATTCGACCTGATAATACATAATTAAGTTATGTCCTGAATCAGGTGAGATGAGAGGTGTGTTTGTTGGCACATATTCGTATACAGGTACTTTGAAATCTAAATAAAATTATCTAAATTGGTTGGTTAACCATGGCTATGGTTGCAGTTTAATTCCTTTAAGTTCTAGAAATTATACTTGCTGATGTGGACATAGACTAATTAATAATAGGTTGTTACTCCTAATTTAAACGCATTTACGCTTTGGTGATTTAATTTCGCTATTATTTTAGATTCTTTTATACAATTAAATTGTTAAGTATCGCGAGTATCGTTTATAAGCAGGATTAATGAGCAATCAATTTAGATTAAAATAATTTTGCTTTTTCGAACAAACCAATTAGAAATACGATTGAAATTTTAAAAACAGCTTCTTCAATCATTTAAAAATGACTTAAACGATTTTGATCATTTTTGAATTGGCTTAAAAGTAATTTTAGGCTCACACAGCAATGTTACTTTAGTGCATTCCAAAATATTATTTAATACTCATTGGTCGTTTATCGAAGAGTTGGAGGCCGTATATCGGCTACTACAATTTGCAAGCTTGATGGCCAAATATTGCTTGTTTAAAATTCCAAATCTAGTGCATATTGAATTATTGAAACTGATTTGTTAACTAGATTTGCCTCTTCTTAATTCAGCCAAAAAAAATCAGTCAAAAAACATTAAATAAAAAAAAAATGATATTATTGCGAATGCAGAGAATTTAAGCAAAACCAGGAGCAAAGTTCAAAAAAAATTGAATATGAAATATCAGGCTGTCGCTTTGAATGCTACCTATAAACTGTCACTATCAGAGTGAATTCAATATGGATGTGTTCGTTGATTGCAGTTTACACTTGGTTTACAGTGAAGTTAAAGAGAAGGTAGGTATTTTAAAACTATTTTTTTAATTTAAATAAACTATTTTTTTTTTTTAATTAAGGTGCATATTGAATTATTGAAACTAGTCAAAACACCAGTTAGCTGGATTTGTATTCCATCTCCAGCTAAGCACGATACAAATCTTAAACAAGTAAAAATGACAACACTGGTTTTGGATATTTATGATGAAATGGCAAAATATACTAAGCACAAATTATCTATCAGCTATCGAATTTAATGTCACTAGAGTGTTGCCAACTTAAAAAACAAACGTAATAAAATGCACAAGTTTATTGCAATTAAAAAAATGTATGTTAAAAAATTTAGAAAAAATATGCTGAAACAAATTTAAAAGAAAAATCAATTCATGAACCACCCTGATGTGAACGTACATAAAAACATACCTACTGTTGTTCTGATGCTAAGGCCTCGGGTATTGAAATATATACAAGTTCGCTCTACGATAATTGAAAATGAGGTTTGAAAGAACTATTCAATAAACTTTCATCATATTTTCGTTTAAAGGATATTTATATGTACCTACATATGTAGGTACAACTGTAGGCTTAACTAAAATAAAATCAATTTACTTTTAGTTTGTATCTATGGACCAAAATATTCCTTTATATATTAGTAAGGCTTTAAAAGCCTTAAAAAGCTATTCATGTTACTTCTGTCCTGACATGACAAACCAGTTGATTTTTTTGTTTAAGTTATCAATATTTTATAGAACATTTTTATTTCAAAAAGATAAAAGATTATGAATCTAAATAAAATCGAATTTTCTAAATGTAAAATACTTCATATTTAAAACTCTTTATGGACTTTCTAAGCCAATTAAATTAGAGGTAAAAGCTTCCATAGAGGCTCTTTATACAAACCTAAAACCATACAATTCCAAATTAAAAGACATTAAAAAATCAAAACTCTAAGTACGCATGTATCTACGTGGCATAGTTATATATGTATATCTAATGCAGATATGATAGCTTCCGAAGTTTCAATTCACATTCATTCAAATTAGGGAAAGGAAAAATTTAATTATGGTCTCAAAGGCCGACGACGACGCACGATGGAAACGAGAACGACAACGACTCTTTCTTAAAAAAAGTTTATTTTTTTTAGAACTTACTACAAAAACTAACACATATTTAATGTGGGAAGAGCTTCTAATATTTTACCTACCACCTATCCATAGAGGCAAGATAATTAAGTGCTAGGCTAGATTGCTCATACTTGCTCTTAGATATTGCTTACGGTTGTTTTCAAAGGTAGTAAAATGTGTAAAAAAAAAAAACAAATATTCGAGTAAGAAAACCTGAAATAAAAAATCATGTGGAATTTTGCAATTAAAATTTTAAATATTCCAAAACAATACTTTGTAGCAAGTACCTACCGTTATTTTATTTATCTTAAAACAAATATTTTCTAAATCCTTCTGGACAGCACTAAAAATACTCTTGGTATCAAGTTTTATGAAAATCGAATAAGTCGTTCAGTCTGAAGGTCTGGAAGCATACAAAAAGACAAACGGAGAGACAAAATTGCGAGATCCACGATTTTACATGTTCTCTGTCATCATAAAACCATATCTCATTAAGATCGAAAGATCGATTTTTTTTTACAAATACGAAACATGTCATGTCAGAGAATTAATGTGTTCAAAGTATTTACAGGCAAAAACTGTAAAAAAGGAAAAACTAAAACAAAAAGTTTAAAAAGTTAAAATTGCAAATTAGGCTTAATTTTCGAGTTTAAACTAAATATATTGAAAGATGAGCAGTGTGACCATTCCCTTAGAAAAACGAAGGTGAATTTGCATTTTGGGTTTTAATCATGCTCGCCAGCTCCAGTACGGCTTGTAGTTCCAGTATATTTCTTATATTCTTTTTATGACTTCTTGGGTAAATATTAAAGCTGAAAGGTAATTGTTTATAATTAAAATAACGGTTGAAAGGAAAGTGTCCACAAAAAGAAGAAAGTACCTAAAAAAAGAAAAAAATAAAGTGTTTTTATTTAATTTTTGAGTACTTAGAAATACATATATGAATAGATATGATGTACACAAATATTATCTCATCAAATATTTAAAACTACCGATTCATACATTTTGTACTGAAAATTAACTTTTCATGTAAATACAACTTTTTTAAAGTTATGTTCAAGCTTAAGTGAATTTTTTCAATCCCGTACTATTTTATTTATATGTATTATCTTTTTTTTATAAGAAAATTAACACAAAATCCTCTTCACATCTAGATCCCGTAGTTAAGAAGAACACATAACTAAATGAGTTTTTAAATAAATCCATAAATTAATTTCTCGATGACGTTTAATATGTCAAAAACGACTGACAGTTATTTTGTATAAAACACAATCATTATGTCACTTTTATGTTACGAATTAATGGGATTTCTAAATTCCATTTCATTAAAATGCTGAAATTATTAAAACTTTTAAACTTTTACAAAAGTTAATATTTAATTTATTCTAAAAAACCTGCACCGTATTCAGAAACAATACCTTTTACATTCACAATCTATTTGCCAAAGTATTAATTAAAAATGCCATGTTCTATAGGTACATATGTAGTTATACATATACCTACTTAGGGCTCTTTTATTAGAAATTTCATCATCCTTAAACAATTTTAGAACTTTTCTTACAACTAAAATAAAACTTCGACCTTCGCATTCTAGTCCGGAAATTCCAAAATACACACAACATAAGCCACAGGACTATTTACAAAAAGCAACAAGATTTCATGCATACTTCAGTCAGTCGTGTTGTGCTGTTATATGGGGAAAAAAATCATTATGTGTGTGTTTATGTCAGAACATTATACTCCTTTTCAATGCTTTTGAGAGATACCTTCATTGTATGTTGAAATAAAAACATATATACATACATACATACCTATGTATATGACTCTAGGATGAGTGTGGATTGTGTCATCATTATCCTAGGACAATACACCTGTCGAGGTTTTTAATTAAAACAAAGTAGTAATTGTTTGGAGCTACAAGCACATCACATCACAGCACAGCACTATCCCGTTCCGCTACGGACTCTTACACACTAATGCATGCACATTGGCATGCTTCTTTGAGCATTAGGAGCACAATGCACCACTATCATCGTGCTGCTGGCTTCAGGACAGGTTTTCTCTTAATGTTTGTACACTTTGTTCTTATGTGACAAGGATTTTCATTTTAATGGCCTCATCCAAGGGAGTCTAGGTTTGTTGCACGCAGACAAAGGACACACTTTGTTGCGAATAAAATCGAGAATTGCGGTTAACCAAATGAGGGTAACGGTGGCGGTCTAATAATTCTATTCAATTGTCCTGTTGCTTTGCTTCAAATGAATCTTTACTCCACCTACCCAATAGCAGCCTATGATCTCATCCTCCCCCTCCCTCCCTCTTTCCATTTCAAATATTGCACAAAACGGATACGCGAAGATAAGAAAGTGCTTAAGGCAACATACAAATATAAATCGGACTTCACTGTTACAGCGTTGCCATCGTCGTCATGGGCTGGGATCAAACATCGAATGCTTTTCAAAAATTCAAAAAAGGATTTTAAGTCACACACAATCATTGAAGCACTTAGGATGGCGCAGCACTCTATGAGGAACAGCCTCTCGAAGGACAAACTCCAGCAGAGAACTATATAATATCGCATTTCTTCTCAATTTAAATATTACACTCCTGACGATACCATGTCGACTGGAGCATGATACGAGTAGGTTTCCTTGGCATGGTATTCGCTCTGTATATAGCTCTATCTATAGCTTGCACTTTTCTTTCTCGGGAAAGGATTTTCTTTTGCCTTAAGTCACGTATGGATATTTTATTTTTATGTAGCAATTGATTTATCCTTTAAACGAGTATATACAAATAGAGAGTATCCACATCAAAGATGACAATCACCACAATTGTGTGTATCAAAGATTTTTCTCTAAAAGAGCTTCTATAGCCTCTGGGGAATTTGTGTGTTTTGAATAAAAGAGGTTAGAAGGACTAGAAGGATATGAAGCTAAAAAAAAAAACTCGAATACATATTTATATAGAAAATGAAGGTAGGATAATCATTATTCAAAGGAACCTTTGCCTCTTAAAAGCTTTTTCCATCCAGATCTACATATTAAAGTACCAATACTTTAAGTGTGTCTGGAAAAAGGTTCAAAGGTCAAAACTCATATTTTCTCAAAATTATCATTATTTTCAGATATATGTATATATAACGAGGAATCTCTCTTCCGTTTACTTGCAAATGTATATAAAACATTCACAAAACCCCATATCCTTTTATCAAGGTTTTGATTTTGTTGAGTTAATTTATGCAGAAGATGCAGCCACCGGATTTTATAACCTTCTCCATGCCTATACCAAACTATGTATTTAGTTTTCAACACTCAGGCCTCAGGTGTGATTTGCTTTTTCATTATATTGGAAATTGGATTTTGGGCTTTTTGGAGAGTTTAACTCTTGTGACGAATTGTAAGAGGTCGGGTTTAATGTATACGACGAGGAGTAACGGGGAGGTACATATATATCTGTCTATACTTTACTTTAAATTCTAATGAATTTTATATTAGTCACCGGAAATTTATTCTATGAATGGATACGTGTTGTAAGCTTTAAGATCGCTTGAATTATTGACTTATTTAAATCTGTTTGTTTGTTTTATAGTACAATATCGAATCGTCGCGGTTCGGAGATGAAACCCACTAAGTACCAATCAAAAATAAATTCTGATTTTCGTTGGACTACCAAAACGTCCCGTTTTCATATTTTCGCAGTTCTTCCTTTCGTATTGTTTGACATTTAACAGATTGAAAGGTTTTCTACGAAACGAACGGATCTACTATATGTTAAACATTTGACGTTTTCAATTCGGTTCAATGTGCAGGTTGTTGTAACGCCTTGCAAAATAATCTAAGGCGTTTATCTCGGTGTAATCGTACAGACGTACTTGAAATTTAATGCACGCACAAAATGGGGTCTGCATTATTATTTCTTTAATATAGTTTTTGTAAACTGGCTTGTATGTGTGCGGCATACATTCTAATGGAATGTGGTAGGTAAGCGTTAGTCCTTACATGGATATTTTGGGATTTTGATATTCTGCCCTAGCGAGGTATCCGTCGGAGCGGAAATTTTTTTGTAACGCACACTCTGTCGGAGGTTCAAATTACATTCGAGGTATCCTTCATCGGAAAAGAATACTAAACAATGCGACGACGCGTCGGGTTTCTCTTGCATTAAATAACCCAAAAGCTCAATTTGCCTGCTTGTTGTTTTTTCGTTTGCTCCCGGGGCCTAAAAAATAAAAAAATTCAAGCAATAGTTCCAAAATTACTTTATTAACATGTTTTTTTTTAATTTCTTACATTTTTCAAAACTTTACACAAATCTTTAAAAAGTTCCGCGAACTATTTGTGTCGGAGGATATCGGAAAAATAAATTTATGAGCTGTCAAAATATCACTCAAAAAAGCAATTGATCGCACTGTAACGCAAAACGCCGGTGTGCGTTGCATAATGTCGGAAAAATGTTCCGAATAGCTGTCCGAAAGTATACCGTGAAGCAAATATTCTCCGATTCGTATAAAATCGGAGAATTTCCCGCTCCGACGGATACCTCGCTAGGGCCGATTACATTGTTAGTAAATCTACATACATACATAAATGTATGTTTTATCGGGCAAATCTATATTGGACTAATTCGATGTTTTAAAGTAACATCATATTATGTAAGATTGAAGTAGTAAGAATGTAGTTTTGACATTCATATTAACAAAAATTTCCGGTTCTTTAACACACTTACATATGACATATGTATGTATGTATAACATTTATGGGGGTCGATTTAATACTCCTATTTTTATTTATTTTATTTGGCGCAGTTTCCCATCAATTAGCAATTAACTAATTAATGGATTGTTAAAATAAAAGCATCATAATCAATTAAATATGACACGAAATAAAATATATATGTAGGTAATAATCATAATGTATGAATCCTTAATTAAACATCCAAAAATTAAAAAAAAAGAAACAAACAAACAAACAAACAAACAAACTAATGAGTCAACGATTGCTTAATCACAAAGCTCACATTGTGTGCCAGAACAGAAATGTCTGTCTATGGATAAATACACCTACATATACATATATAGAAGTACAGAAACAAAAAGCCTCCTCTCCCGACAGTGCATAACTTTATTGGGACCCGTTTTTCTGTTGCGGTTTGTCTCTCCCAATCCAATCCAGATCACGTTTCAATATTTACACATTTATCAGGCAAACTGATTAAACGATTAATTATTTTATTCAGACGATTTCGAGTGCAATTTGAAGCAGGAATAAATTGCCAAACCATTTCCACCAATTTCAGAAAAACGAACTTGCATCCCAACTGTTGAGTTGCCCAATCAGACAACCCACTTAAGCCAGCTACTGCCATTATTGCCGCCTCACCACAAAACCATTCACTCATATACGCGGCCACAAACGTGACAACCTGCTCGTTTAGAATGGTTTGCTATGCTCCTGACTGTGCCGTTCTACCGTTTTATATCTTTCCATCTCCAGCCTTTGGGAACATAAAATTGCCTGGCAGCAGGATAACCGGAGATTTGATCCGTGGAAACAACGGGCTTATGCTGTGTTATTCGTTTAGGGAAACTTTTTTTTTTTTTTTTTTTTTTGTAGGCAAACTTTTTGTGTAGAAATAATTTTATTAACACTACCTACGTTTACATTTATTTGACACTCACGAATGATGATGGTTGGTTGCGTACCTACCACACGTATATGTGTCGTCTGTATGCCTATACGTTCCCGTCTACTTGCTGTCATATGTGCCGTAATATATGAAGCGCTGCTTTTTATTATCCTGTCTCTTCACTGTGACACATTTGATGGGCGACACCCACACCATCTATCAACGGCTTTGTAATAAATCAATCTGTCAAAATCTGACGATACATTAAGTTTTCACATACCGTTTTTGCCCTCTGTTTGTTTTGAATTTTCTCCTTCTATCCTCTTTTCCATCCCGCTTATACATTCATATTAGCATGGGACGAGCACGGGGAACCTATTGGGTATTCAGTTAAAAGAATATCAATGCCCATAGATTTTAGCGCCCTCCGGTATTGTTATGGTGCTCATGACATCAAGCCATTTATTTCCCACTCTTGGTCGGCTGGTTGGTTAGTTGCACCCCAAAATTAGTCAAAATTTTGAATTTATTGTACTCGAGTAATTGGCACTGACGATGGTTGCCATTATTTGCCGTGTGTTGAAAGCCGCAATTTGAGGGGAGTCATTCGGGGTTGTTCGTTCGTTTGGTGACAAAATTCACGTGGTTGACAATTTGCAAACAACCCAAATATGGATGTGATTGTGAATGTTATTTTGAAAGTTATGGGTGAGACTTAATACATAGGTATGTAATATGTATATTGTGTATATATAGGACGTAGGAGGTGTTCACACATTCGTATAGCGTGTTATTATTATGGCCAACATAAAATTTTGGGAAAGCGTGAAAGGAAAGATTATACTGAAGCGAGTTTTGATTTAATGAGACATAAGCTTGTGAGATCGTGACATGGATATGATGCCTTGTACTTTGTCTTTGTCTTTAGTGCTGCTCTTATAAAATTCATTAAAAGCATATGTAAGCAGTGTGCGCTATATCATCTGGATAACACTAAAACACTGTACCAGTACCTTCTGCCATTCTGTTTTTCATGACAAATATTGATTTGCCTTTAATGGTAAAAATGCCTATTTCAAGGGTTGAACCTTGAGTCCACAATTTTTTAGTTACAAATGTATACCTTTGATATGACACGCGGCCTTCTGGATTAATTTAAAATTCATCTGCAATGAGATCGTCCAAAGAAATTTGAATGATGTCACTTTAAGCCCCGAGAGGTTAATTTAGTCAAAGCAATCCCAAGTGCTTTTTCGTAACTCAGTTTTAATTCGGAATTCTTTGCACACATTAATTATTTACTTGGTTACAGTTATTTTTTTTCAAAACCACACAACATGTGGAAAATCCACTGTTTAAAGAAATGGGATTGGAAGTCATAGACGGTGGCCACATTGGACTTTTTCTCTGACTTTTTTACTTGCGATATACGTATGTATACGATATGTATGTACATACATATATGTAGGTACTGCATGAGAAGTTATACATTCGTAAAAAAATCGAACTTGAGATTTTGATCAAAGTTGACATTACGATGATAGCGAAGTCGAAAAAAGAGGGTCTCGCAATTCGGGTGGATCGATTTTCTTTATACTTGATACCTAGCGGTTTTTGGGCATTCTCCCACACGTGTTTTTCATTTTTTTAAGACCAAAAATAACGGTACCTGCCGCACAAATTTTGTTTACCAAATTATGAAAATCTTATTTAACGACTTGATCGATTTTTATTAAACTTAGCAACCAGCATTTTTTTTGACATTATCTAGCAGATTTTAAATAACACTTTTTCTTATAACCAAAAATAACCTCCCATACAAATGTTTAAAAACCGGTATTGAAAATCTCATTTTCTCGTTTTTGAGAAAATGAGATTTTCATTACGATTTTGATTAAAATTTTTGTGTTAACCAATACCATAAGATCTACCATATTATTGCAAAAAAAAATTATCTATCGTTTAAAATTCTTCCTCACATAGAACCATTTTTTTTGGTTTCAACTATCTCATTATTTGTTGAACCAATTTTAATAAAAATTTTTATACAAAAGCTACTAATAAGTTTGAATAATATTGCATATCAAAATTTTTCAACTCCTCACTAGTCAACTGGTGAGTCCAAGTGAGATCGCCGCCGGGCCGAAACGCCAAAATTATTGTAGACTAAAGGCCGTTAAAAGCTATTTTGGAAAAGTAAATTGTTTCTGTAGTATTTAATTGCTAAAGAAAAAGTACACCGAGAAAACAAATTTCTCAAAAAAAACCAAATTTTTAAGAAAATTTAAAATTCCTGCCTTTCTTGACCATGTCTTTCGCACCATGAAGAGGGAGTGAGATAAAGTATGGAGATGTCAAAAAAAGGCAGAAGAAGCAGTCTACCCAATGTGAACAGAGTCATACGATAGGTACATATGTCAATTATTGCATAAAAAAGGGCCGAATGGTATTTTCTTCCATCCAAAATAATAAAATTACTTTAGTTGGAAAGCCCCAGGTAGTATAGTCCCAATTCAACCGTCAACTCCTAATAAATTCTCGTCAAGAAAAAAATATATTTTATACCTCGTACCCAATTAGCATTAAGACTTGCAGGATTAATCCTAAGCATCATCATCGCCATCATCATTTTTCCTTCAAAGTTAATTTTGCAAATCACTTGCAACACTCGGAATAGACGTTCCTATATAAAAAGATGATACAATCCCAGTGCTCCACTGCAAGCGCAGGCCTTTTTTCAACCTAGAATATCGTGTGTATGTATTTTTAGGATAATCCGTAAAATGTGTGAAGACAACACACAACCACATCAGTGGCTCCTCTTGAAGGGTCGGTTGACGGTTCTTCTATTCTAACTAAAACTCAATGAACCGGCAAATCGATTACATGTCAATACTGTCGCCGAATGTGAAGACAATTTGTTATTTTCTAGCAAAACTTTTTATATGTTTATTCCTTAATGGCACTAAAGAACCCCGAGCGACACAACAAAAACACAAATAACACTGCCTTCCCCTGGAGAACCGAGCCAGGACCGTTTGGGTTGTATCTCTATACTGCCAGCTGAGTTTATTGGGCCATTTATATGCACGGCATGCGATCGATGTGCGAATATTGAAGGATGTGTAATGGAAGATGAAATCAGGGACGTTCTTAGGCTCGGGGTTCATCCAATATACATATCTATATCTCTGACATTCATTCATATATCCTGTTTTAGTAATTCGTGTCAAGCTGTGGAGAAAGAAATTCGATAGCAGCAACAAAAAAAAATATAAAAGCTAACGAGACATGACTTCCACATATGTACAGACACACACCGCATCAGGCATACGGACGCTTCATATACTAAATTATTGTAGAATCAGTCCCTAAATTGGAAAGCTATGGATGGAGGAAGCAAGGCCGTAGGTTAATCCGAAGTTTAGCGGCAGCCTAAAATTTTTCGTATATATTAAGGAATGAGAAAAGCATTATGAACCTTGAAGACGAAGGAAGGTACATACATCTCATTAAGGTCAACCAAAGAGAAAGAAAAGAAAATTGTGTTCTACAGACTTTAAAACATAAAATACGCCCATGTTTTGCATTCCATTTACTGTGAATTCACATAGCGAAATTGTTCTGTTCAAAATTTCAAACATGAAAATTGATGTCCTGCATTTCGGTTCATTCTTTTTTTATTCTATTTTCTATTTTTCAATTTGTTTCTGTTTTGTGTATTTCTTGGTGCAAGATATAAGCAAATTTTATATTTTTTGTATTTATTAATTAATATTTAAGTAGAAAACAGTTTAATATCACATTTTAAAATAGTCCAAAATAGAGGAACCTTCATTTTTGACATTTCGGGGTACATATGTAATTGCGAAATTTTCGACCCCAGGTTTAAGTTTCGAAGAAAATGATAAGCTTTCGTGTCTTAATTTTTTGAAGATTTTAAATAATATGTACATATACCATATTAAAAATAATGTGTTGTCCCTATTTCAAAATAGTTTGAGTTTAATAAGAGTCTTATTAATACGATTGCAAAGTGTTTGGTTCGATTTTCAGGTGTTTAAAATGAAAATACCGTAATGTGATTATATATGTATGTACCTACATTATGTACGTATGTATATGTATACAAAACTATCAAACATTGCAAACAAAAAACTGTCATAATCTTCTCTGAAATATTTAACTATTTTCGCCAAATAATCTACTGTCGATCTTATGATCATAGAAATTTCCAGAAATGTCATAAACAATTGACATCATTATGCCACGAAGAATAGATAATGCAACCAACTGCTCCATTGTTCAACTAACAAAACAAACCAATTGCTGATGTCAACTCTTTTCGACCTTTCTCTTTTCTTTATTTTTTTTTTTTGCGTCGTTATCCCTTGGAGCTATTTTCAATTCACCATTTCGGACCACTTCACCGCGCTTGAAATTGCTTTTATCCCACTATGCATCGGTGATTGCCATTATATTGCTTCAATCTCAGAAGCTGGCGTGAGAAAATTAGAAAGTAGTAAGTACCACTCGCGCCGTACTTCACTTTGCTCTGATGGCCATTTAAGGTCACTCCCATTAAACGTAAACAACCCCACTCATTTGTGTGCTTGTGAGATTGTGCACGGTTGGGTTTGTACTCGTCCTTTAGTCGTTCTCATAATAATCTCATCCGTTTCTGGGCTCCTTTGTCCCGGTTACTCAGAATGAAAAAGTAGAGTAAAAGAACGATTAAACACAAAAGGTACAGGGCGCGCTAGGGCACAAAATTAATTATGAACATTATGCACTCTGTGCCAAGCCGAGGAGGTAGATGGTCATAGTATGGAGGATTTTGATAGGCAAGATGTACATATGTGGGCGAATATGGGTGGAGGAAAACTAAAAACGAAATAGGTATACGTATAGGGGTGGAATGCACTGTTATATTTACTATCAAATCCGTCCCCCTCATATTATAGAAGTAGATGTTATTTTTAGTTCCACCCGCCTCATCTAGGATATTTTTTTCTAACATCCGGCAGCTTTTGTTTTTTTTTTTTTTTTTGCATCCGCACTTAATTTGCATGAAATTCCGATTCACTCACATTCAACCTATCGACCGCATCTAGACTGCCAGAGCCATCTGCATAGAATGTTTTGCATTTCTCGTCGATATTGTGTATGTGTGTGTGTGCATATATTTGCTTCTCTCGACTTCGTCTCCTCCGCATAGTCCTAGCCATGGCTCGACTGCAAGGTTCAACCTAAGTTCGTATCTAGAGTTGTATATCAAATTCAGTTAATTACAATATGGTGCCCACTCGACTGCAATCGAGTGGGTGGCAGCACTAGTGAATAGATGTGTGCTCATGCAGCAATGTAAATGAAAACAACAGCAACAACAACAATAATAGGTATACACAAAAAAGGACTATCGCTCTCCACTCATACATTTAAATTTAAGCAACATATGCCTGAAGCGCAGCAGAGTAAAGGACAAACAGGTCGGTTTTAATAAAAACACACAGCTCTAAAAGTTTCTGAATTAACAAAACTGAATAGGCAATATACAGCAGTCAGCAGGCAGCATGCAGACCCACCTATCGGTACAACCACTCGAATGCATCTCATAGCTAGCAGTGGTTGCACAATCGTCTCCCTGTTCGCCTCACTGACGACCTATAGATGGTTGATAGTGGTGAAAGTGGACAGGTATGAGATGTATTAGGATGGAAGATGATGAAAGCGGGATGGGGGCCAATCGCTTGGTGCATCCTGTGCAAAACCTAGAAAAACAACCATCCTCGTCGTCTTATCCTTAATTTTATGCAAAGGAAAACATATCGTCTGCTCGGTTGATTCGCAGAGTGATGTATTACTATTGAGGTAAACTTAATACATACATATATACAAATATAGATACAGTGATATGTAAAAGTTATCCAACACTTTGTATGATTACTGGGAACATTTTGTATGGACTAAACTTTGAAACTACGAGTACATACATATATGTATTGTATATATTTTATTATGATACAACATAAAATCTTGGTCATTCTTAAATAATTAGGGAACTTTAAGGATGTATAAGATCCTTTACCATAGTAAGGAAAATAAGGAATTTTCAGTCTTAATGTATCTCCAGCAAAGGCTCTACTCAATAGTTTACTGAACTCAACTAAACATAGGAATTCAACTTTTTGTAAATATGTACCAACATTTCCATTTAATCATCTCGACGCAAACACTCTATTCGAATTTTCAATCGACCCACCGATTCTCACGTGAGAATCGCCGTGGGGGAATTCTGGTTCTGTGAAAGTGCGAATCGAATAAATGGTCTTCACATTCGCTCTCACGAGCGATTTACTCAGTATAAAAAAATAATTCTGGTTAATTAATACCATCACATAAACTTTATTATCAATCCTCGAACCACCTTACTATTTTTCCTGAAGCGGTCAGTCATTGGATTCTCTCGTTTTTTACATTTTGAAAAGAAATGGGAAACGTAAAAAATAAATTCAGCATGAAGTAAATATATTAAAATTCAACCCATTCTAGACTATTAACAAACTTCTATAACTCACTGTGTAGATATTTACAAGATTCATGTGGATTTGCTGCTCACAACCCCAGAAACAAACAAGGACATCACCTCAACGACGACGATGTTGCGAAACAATCCAAAATTACTACAATGAAACCTATTTCTAAACGGTGGTTTAATTAAGGCCATAAAAACAGTCAAATAATTTATGTATTACAATTTTTAAAAAAAAGTCCCACAACTGTAAAAAACACCAGTGCACGTAACATTGAAGTTTTTATGTGATTGCTACTTTTGTTTAAATGGCCTCAAGGGTTGAGAAAGACTTAGATCCTTTTCCGTTTTATTTTTTTCTCTCATCGCGCTTAATCATTCTCTACTCAATCATCATTTTAAAAAAATTGCCTTAGTAAACACAAAAGTATGCAAGTTTACCAAAAAATGGAATTAATTATATGGTTTTGCTGATGATGTTTTCATGCAGTCTGTCAACCCTTTTCAGTTTAACAAGAAGCGGTCCTTTCGTAATTGTAACGAGTTTAAAGTAACATTTATTTTGAGCGAATCACATCAATCCCGCATTCAAAAATCGTGATGTTTTTTTTTATCCTAAGAGGGCAGCGTTCCAACGAGGAAAAAATTCTGAAACTTATCAAAGATAATTTACATTCATTTATCTCATAATCGTGCTGTTCATGCTAATGGGTTTAGGCTCTGTTTTTTTTTTCCGTCATCAGACGGGGTCGTCAATTTAAACTTTTATACTTACTTAAAAAAAAAAAAAAAATGAAGTACAAACCCCAAGGACTGACAGAACTGTGCTGCTAGGGGTTTAACTCGTAAAGCCACAGAGAGTAAATAAGTTTTACGCGAATGGAAAATTAATTTCACTGTGTTGGGTGTATAAACGAACAGTGAAGAGCTAATTTCAAAAGGTTTTTTCGTCTTCTTTAAGGATAAAACAAAGGGTTGCCACAGTTGTTTTAATGGGAAGTAGCAAATATTATGGATAAATTGAATCGTCCCCCTATGAAAGGCTTTTAATGTACTCAAATTTCAGCAAAATTTATCGAAGACAATATAAGAACTTCAACATTCCCCAAGCAATAACAAATTGACAAATTACCATATAAATTTCATCAATGGCTTTTTCAATTGGTACCTTAAAATATCCCTGCACTCCATTCATTGCTTAAACATTTTAAAGGTGCCGAATTTACCCGTTAAATAGAAGACAATTCACCTGCCATCCATCTAAGCATAAAATTTAATCTTTGGACATCTAAACAAGCAGCAAATGTTTAGTTCCTTTCCTGACGTTGTTCATCTTAGCGGCAGTTCACATTCATATTCCATTTCCGTGAGGAAAACTATAAATTCCGACTTCAATCAAACTTCTGCACAAATTGCAACAGCATCTTCCAGTGCCTCCGAACAAAGAAAGATTGTTCTTCTTTTTTGTATTTCATTTAAAAGAAAGCCAAACACCTCACTTGGCCACAGCAGTCTTTGTACGGCCAAATAACTCGACTGAAAACATCATCATCATCTCACCTCCGGCAATGTGAGCATTCGACAAAAAAAAAAACATCTCCAATTTCATTGTAAAAAGGAGGGATCCAGAATGTCCTCTAGTATTCCATCACGTTTAACAAAAGACAAACGAAAACGATGAAGAAGATTTAGATGTGGATGAGGATAAAGAAGAGAAAAAGAAACACACTTTTTCCTGGAATGGATTTATCTTTTATTATTTTTATTCATTACAGATATCTCATGAGATGATAAATTAAAAAATCTTATTGTGACGTAAAAAAAATAAGACAATCATAAAGAAAACCCAAATACAAAAAGTACACAAAAGACTGCTTTCCCTTAGAAGAAAGCGCCTTGGATGGGGGAGTAGGGATGAAGATCACATAGGTTTGTAAGTGCTGTGTAATCTGGAATATCTAAAAAATACACAAATGAACTAAAATGGGACTTCTCTTTGATGGGGTTCTTTTTTGGAGCATAACTTAAAAACAAATCGTAAAATATTTAATTTGTGCCGGCAAAGCTGGTCGACGGTTGTCCTGGTACCGAAAACTGTGGTCGGAAAGTTCCAAAGTTAGCCGCTGGACTGCCGGTAAATGCTGGCAGAGCAGCACCTTGGAATCCAGCAGGGAATTGTGTCATCAATTGAGCTGAGAACAAATAAAATCTGTAACTGTGATTGCTTTAGTAATAAATAAAAAAAAACTCACCGGAATTGGGAACATTTCCAGCGGTAGCAGCCAACCTCGACAGAATTGATCTCTCTGACATCTGTAGTCGCTGCGCAACCGGTGGAATACGGGCCAGAGTAGCTGGCAAACGTGACACATCACTCTTCATGTCGGATAGTAGCTCTTCCAGTTGATTCAATACTTTATGAAGTACTGCATTGGCCGGTTTGTTGCCTGCCAACGATTCCTTGCTCAAATGTTGATGAGATTCTGCCAAACATTCAACTTCAGCAAAGCGAGCATTCAACGACATAGCTGGATGGCTGGGATCTTGACTAAGATTCAAGAAGGCAGCCCTCCGTAATTGCTCTTCAATAACCAAAGCCTGTTCGAGCAATTTGAATCGACGAGCCAAGAACTTGTTTTTGATTTCTAAAAAGTTTCCCTTGCCGACATCCATTTTGAAGGGTTCATTGATAATTGCAAAGCGAATATCATTCTGGATATCCTGCCAACGACCGTAGCCGTGAGTCACAATGCCAGCCAACAGCCAATAATCATGACGACGGTGCCAGATTTCGTACTCCCTACCGGGAACGGCAGCCTTCTCTTCATTCAACCAGAGTGTGTGCAGTTCTGTGAACCCTCCGTCGGCAATGTTAAACATGAATTTGCGCTTCAAAACTTCCAAGCTTTCTTCAATCTTTGTCGTGTCATGGCGTTTGTTCTCCATTGGCTTTGGTTTTTCAACTTCTCCGTCGTCCTTAATGATCAAGACGTCATCATCGTCATCCTCGGTCACAGTTTTTGATTCTTCCTTCTCGTCATCCTTCTTTACTGACGAAGAATCTGCCTCAGAGTTTTCTTTGTCTTTACCATCAGATTTAATAGATTGAACATCATCATCACCCGAATCTTTCTTTGATGCAGACTTCTCATCTTTGTCACCCTCTGATGCACCTTCAGTTCGAGGCTTATCATCACCAGATGCAGCAGATTTGTCTTCGCCTTTTTCTGAATTCGGTGCTGGGCTGGGAGCAGCACTGGTTGCTGGAGTCGCGCTTGTACTGGGAGTAGCACTCTTGTCGCCACTCATAACCTCAGCACTTATATGCTGTTGATATCTAACCGGCTCGCATGGTTTCAGAATCAACTCTGGCATGCTATAGTAGCCATTTATGTGTTCAAATTCCTGTACCTTCTTTCTGATTAGCGACATAACTCCGATACGTGTCAAAACATGCTGACGGCTAAGTCCCTCACGAGGCACTCCGTCCGCGAATGTCTCTGCATTGTCAGCTCCTGGCTCGCACAGATGACGCATAAACAACGACACATAAGCCTTGAAGTTACGTTCGGACTTGCCACGCAAATCCCTGACCAACCACTGCGAATTGAATGCATCCTGAGGCGGCATTCCATATCTCATGATTGCGTTCAGGAAACTCTTTCGCTGGCGGGCATTGAAACCCAAAACTTCAATGTTTCCTCCGACACGAGCAAGTAGTGGTGGCAATGGACGATCATCTCTGCGTTCGGGACGTCTCTTGACTTTTCTAGATGGTTCCCCATTGTCGCCACGTTCGTCAAAGTCATCATCTTCCCGGTCTTCATCCGAGGCACCCGAGTAATCCGAGTTGAAATCTGATGCATTGTCCTGCCAGTTACTGTCATCCCTTGGCTCAGCAGCCACAACACCACCATCAGTGTAATTAACCTAAAAGAGATCGAAACATTTTTTTAATATTTATTATTGTTACTTAAAAGAAAAAAATGTTTTACCTGCTTTCTTACACGCTTGCCTTTTCCAAGAGTTCGGCTCACGTCCTCTTGATGCTGTTCATAGTGATGTCTTAGCAACTTTACCCAATAAGCCGGATCAGAGTTTTCTGCCTCTTGTTTAATAATTTCTGTCTCTTCTTCCTCGTTCTCTTCCTTAGTAGCATACGATGCAACCTTAAATGAAGACAAATACTCATTGGCCCAACTTTCCTTTTCTTCGATACCCCGATTAGAACGATCTAAGAGCTCGGCAACAGCTTTATCATCATAGTGAATAGCTTCTTCTTCCTTGCCATCTTCTTTGAAAAGTTCCTCTGTTCCGAAGCGCAAAATATCATCCAGTTCTTGTTTGGTAAAGTTCGCTCCCTTTCCGCCCATTCCTGGACGGACCACCAAATGAGTCAACATCATCTTACGCTTGGCTACTTGGGTGACCCTCTCCTCGACAGAGTTTCTAGTCACAAAACGATATATCATCACTTTGTTAGCTTGTCCGATACGATGAGCACGCGAAAAGGCTTGAATATCATTGTGGGGATTCCAGTCGGAGTCATAAATAATTACTGTGTCTGCGGTGGCTAGATTAATACCCAAACCACCAGCTCGGGTACTTAGTAAGAAAACAAACTGTGCGGCGCCGGGAGCGTTGAATCTATCAATGGCTTCCTGACGAAGATTTCCCGTGATTCCACCATCAATTCGCTCATATTTATAGCCCTCGCCTTCGAGAAAGTCCTCCAAAATGTCCAACATCTTTGTCATCTGCGAGAAAATCAGCACACGATGCCCTTGATCTTTAAGTAGTTTCAACATCTTCGAGAGAAGTACAAGCTTTCCAGCTGCCTTTGTCATTGAAGCAAGTTCATAGCCGCCTCCTGGTGCTAGTTGCGCCTCCTCGGCCGCAGATGGAAACAGATATGGATGATTGCAACATTTTTTCAAGTCCATCATAACGTTTATCAGTGAGCAAGAGTTACCACCACTTTTGGAGTTCAAAGCCTCGTAATTCTTGGTCAGAATGTATTTGTAGTACTTCTTCTGTAGAGGCGACAATTCCACACGTACAATAAACTCTGATTTCGAGGGCATGTTCTTCAATACGTCTGATTTGAGACGACGCAACATGTGCGGCCCTAACATTTCGTGTAGACGTTTTACCTGTTAAATAAATTTGATCATAAGATTGTTAAAATTGTCGAAAGCGATCTTTTTACCTGCTCTTCCTTGGCTACATCAGCAAATTCGTTTTGGAAAGCATTTAAATCATTGAACTTACGCCGAGACAAGAAATTCAGCAAATGGAACAGCTCCTCCAAATTATTCTGCAATGGTGTACCGGTCAACAGCAACTTATAAGCAATGTTATAACTGTTCAAGATACGGAAAAATTTGCTCTGGTTACTTTTCAAACGATGTGCCTCATCCACAACGAGGACGGACCAATCGATCGATCCTAAACAAGCTGCGTCCATAGACACTAATTCATAACTTGTCAGTAGTACGTTGAATTTAAACGAAGAAGTGCGAATTCGGCCGGGCTTTGAACCTCGAATAGCTCCTTCTTCAAATGTTAGCTCGTTTTCTCGAATCACGGCTCGCGAATCCTTGTCACCCACATAAGTGATACAGTAGAAATCTGGTGCCCAGAGCTCGAATTCTCGCTCCCAATTGATCACTGTTGACAGAGGGACCGCAACAATGAACGGGCCCTTGCAATGGCCCTCCTTGTAGAGCGAGTACAAGAATGTAACAGTCTGGATGGTCTTACCCAAACCCATTTCGTCGGCAAGGATGGTATCGATATTCTGTCCCCAGGAGTAACGCAACCAATTGATACCATCGATCTGATAAGGATGAAGCTGCATCCCAGTTTCATCCAAGAACGGTGGCTGACCCTCGTACTTCTTTTTCAAATCAGTTGTTGGTTTCTCTGGAGGGGGTGTGAAGCGTTTAATGGCCGAGGACCGCTCATCATCATCAAGATCCTTAGCTTTGCCCTTGCGGCCTTTCTTCCCCCTCTTTGCGCTGCTACGTACCGTATCCGAATTGCATGCAGCCCTCAAATCCATATAGAATTCTATGGCAGTCTTCAAGCCAGGAATATCATCGCCTTCGTCTTCCCAGGTGCATTTGTCATATTGCAAGTCACGCCACTTGACCAAATATAAAATCGAACCATCCCTGGCTGTACGATGGTTAATCACTCTATGAACAATAAGCCATTCTGGCTTCACACCGTAACGATAGTAACGCTCTTCCAAGTCGATCTCAGAGTTTTCTTCATCTTTACCATGGGTTTTGGCTTTGTGGCGCTGAATTCTCAGGAAACGGCTATCAGCTTCGTCGAGAGCTTCCTCGAATTTAGGAGGCTCTTCCATGTCCAATTTACGCATATAAGAGCGCAACATGAATGGATGGTGAACGTCCATCTGTACCTCGCTCACCCATTCGCAGTGCCAGAAGGACTGGTTGTGCCACTTGACAAAATACTCGCGGACGCGTGGTTGCTGTTTCTTTGATGTGGACGCTTCATTCTTTGGCTCCATCCAACGCCAAGTAAGTATCTTCTCTGCCTTACCGTTGAGTGCTGGACATCCACAACGAGGACATTTCCAATCGCCGTCCGGTATTGTATCCAATGGAGGATTCAAACAGAATGTGTGATAAGCCGATGGACAGGAATCACAACAAAGTAACTCCCCGCCGTCCTTGCAAACTCGACAGAACTCTTGATGCTCATCGTCTTCTTGTTCTTCAACGGGACCATCAGCCTCACAATGTGGACATGACCATTTGCCTTCTGGAGCTTCATCTAATTCCGGTTCCAAACAAACCAAATGATACGCTCTTGGACATGTATCACAAAGAATAATCTCTCCGCCCTGCTGGCAAACCTCACAGTAATCCTGGTGTTCATGGTCACCATCATCGCCATCGGGAAATCGACTGGTCTTGTTCATTTTCTTCTTCTTCTTGAATTTATTGCCAAACTTAGTCTTGGCTTTTTTTTTCACCACAGGTTGTGGTTCTTCTTCTTCTTCTTCGGCATTCTCGTCTAAATTCTCATCCTTGCTCGAATCGGACTTCTGTAGCATCTTTTCAAATTCCAAATCAGAGTCACGCTCAGATACTCCACTGGCATCTGGATCATCATCTGAGCTTTGGTGTTTGCGTTTACCAAACTTAATCTTCAGAGTGGGTACTTTTCCAGATTTACGACCTTTTTTGCTGGCATTTCGACCACGTTTACGACGAGAACGCTGATCTGGTTCTGGTTCTTGCTCTTCTTCCTCATCCTCCTCTTCTTCTTCAAAGATGTCATCGGGCTGAGAATGTAGAAAGTTAAATTATTCTTAAATTGTCCTTTTTACTTTTTTTTTATAGAAAACGAACTGACCTTTTCATTACGGGAAGATCGAGAAGAACGCGGTTCTTCGTCGTCTCTCCCAGTTTCACTCTGTATATTGGGATTTACTTCACAGAAATCTCTCCACTTGGCTGCAACCAACATTATCAGCTTAGGAGCTGGGACCTTGGCGTTCTCCTTCTGTAAAATTGGACGTACGTGCTGCTGGAATAGTTTGTATGAAGTCAAAGTTTGCATGTCACTGTCAGTATATTCTATATCAACGTCAGTCACATTAAATGCAGTACAGACGTCCTCCACAGATGGCATTCCTACAAAACGAAGACAAAGGTCATTAAAAATAGGAATTCACATTTGACGAATAATGCAATCGCGATTAGGTTTCAAGGTGGATCCATCGCGTTTATTTTTTGGACGAATAGACAATTCGTTTATGTTATCTACTCTACCTGATGAGGATGATGCTTCTTTTTCCTTGGCTGCTGCCTTCTCAGCATCCTTGCGCTTGCGTCCACGCTTAGTTGTTGGATATTCAACTTCTTCCTCGTGCTGAAAATCACTCTCCTCTTCGCTTTCGTTCTTCTTGCGTTTTTTCTTCTTTCGACCTTTTTCTTTTTCATTCTTAGTTTTACGCTTTTTACCTTTTTTCTTTTTACGATTATCTTCAGGGTCGTAGTCATCATCTTCCTCCTGTGTATCAGCAGCACCATGAATTTTGTAAACAAAATAACAACATAAATACCGAAAACAAAAAAAAAAAAGTAAAAACAAAAAGTGAAAGTCAGAGATGAATGAGAATGTGCGTCATTTTTATTCGAA
Source organism: Epistrophe eligans (assembly GCA_951394125.1). Lineage (NCBI taxonomy): Eukaryota > Metazoa > Arthropoda > Insecta > Diptera > Syrphidae > Epistrophe > Epistrophe eligans. Next base: position 2,531,021 of record OX596031.1, read on the forward strand.
TATCTTTATGTTGTTATTGATATTTAATTAGCGAGTCTAGCTACAGGTGTGAATAGGAAAGTGGCAGATTAGATATCGATTTATATTATTCTTGCTGCTAAATAGCCTTAAGATATGAAAAAAGGGTTCTTAAGAAATTACGAGTAACGAAATAATAATGCAAACAGCAAAATATTTGTTTGTATTACTTGTTTTGGAAGCTAATTACGTCATTAGGCCTTGAGCGATAAAACTCAATTTAACTAAAAATAGCAACTTGTTTACTGTTGTGTTGTTTATTTGCAATTTTAGGGCAAATAATTTCTAAGTTTCTATAAAATATAAGTCATGGTTTGTGAAGCAAGAAAAAAAATTCATACATAGATCAAAGAATTCATCGTCAATTCGTATGTGTCGACAAAGGTGTAATTAATTTTAAAAAAAAAGAACAATTCGATAGTAGGTACCTAGTTTATGGACGAAGTTATTAACCTGTTTGCCAATAAATAGGTAGTCCAACCTTCTTTACTAAACCAACATAATATACCTATCTTAATAAATAATTCCCAAATTCAAATGCAAAACAAATCATAAAATTTAAATTCCAGTTTTAAGTGTAAATAGTCTAAGAGCCGAATGCAAAATTTAAGTGGGGATGTACATATGTTTAAAAAGTATATGTATAAGTACGAGGGTTTGTGGGTGTATGCGCGGTGATATCGTGTGGAGTTAAAATACATCGATTTTCCTATTTTTTCAGGAGTATTATCACTTGAATGATTGTATTCTTTTTTTTTTTTGTTAAATCAGAAATGATGCTCTACAACATGTTTAAGAGTGATGTGCACTGTCCCTAAAACTAGCTGTGAGGTGATACTTTTGTTGCTGCTGTATTTGCACTGTGCAAGGACTTCCGGACGCGTACTAAATGTACACACCCGCACTCTAGGTTTTTGTTCGAAGAAAGAAATCAGAGCCTCAGATTAGCTGTTAAGAAGCAAATTATTAAAAAAAAAATTCTGAGGACAATAAATTGGTTAATATGAGATGTTTTGAAGATAATTTTGTTATTATTTATTGTAAATATCTTAATGGAACTGGATTATTGGTGTAAATCCATGTCCCGCATGTGGATTTTGTTGGATTTTAAATCAAATCAAATTCCAAAGTACTCACTGGGGCAGGGTACATCGACTAAGTCATAATAAATATTTTTGAGAAAAAAAAACTAAACAAAATATTACCTATTGATATTATCCATAAAAACACATTATTTATGCTAAATCGGCTTAATCTATACGAAAATATTAATCAAGTTATCAAGTCTACATAAAAAAAGTGAATTTGATTAAAATATGTTATCGGTCTAGCTGATCGTCTTTCCACAACTTTTCCAATCAACGTTTGTTTTGTTTTTTTATTTTTTTTTTTACAAAAAATATACATTGTGACTCCAATTTGTAATAAATAAATCAAAACAATTACAAAATTTCTTCTCTATTTATGTATAAAGCAAATAATTGTGCGTTTCATTGATATGAGAAGAAGGTGTCTATTCTAGGACTGTAGATTCATTGAGAGATTTATCTTGTTTTGATCAGATTTTAAAATGTACACTTTTTAATTCGCATTATTGGTTTCACAAAATAAATATGCGGGATATTGCCGCAGATAAAGCATGATAGGGTACCCATTATCAATCAAGAGTCAAGAATGAAACAATGACAAAAAATAATTCAGCAAACGAATCTAAAAAATATCAATCTCAGCTTTTTGACAGCGAAAGTGAGGAATCTCAATAAGGAATTACGTTCAGATTTCCGAGATTGCTGAGATCTCTGAGATCTGATAGGTCCTGAGAAACCTGAATTGCGTAATTATATTAACTTCTTTCATGTCAGGTTTTTGATATATTTCTTATCTAAACGTTTTTGGTTTTGATTGATTCTTTGTTACATGACTAAATAATTTGTGTGCAAAATTATCTTTAATTAATCTGAAAGTACTAATCTCCCCTTCAAATTCTTTTATTCTTATTCGAGAAACATGAGTTAACTTTTTAGTCTTCTCTTGACCCTACTTAATTACCGAAAAGAACATTGTTTTTGCAAAAAAAAATATTTTCAACTAAGGATGTTTTTTAAAAGAAATACAAATATTGGAAATAGTCAAGTGGATTTTGAAGGAAGAAAATAGTAATTCCAGATTCCGATTTTTAGACATCTTTTAATCTATATCCTCGTAGAGCTCCTTGGTATAATTAATGATAACTACGTTAGACTATCACGTCAGAAGTCTTGGCCAAACTCTAGCCGCGATACTTCTTTACAATAAAAATCTACAAAGATCGATTGTATTAAAAAAGTGCAAATTCCCATACAAATTAGATGAGAAAAGTAGGTATAGTATTAGACCTCGGAACATTTTTTTTTGTCAATCATTTTTTCAGAACGTGAGCTATTGATTTGGGGGTCACTGATAAAAATGACGACCACCCTAATGTATATACAAGAATGGATTAATGCAGATGTGTATTGGAAATGATGATATACATAAGTACAACATACAGTGGTGACAAAACCTTTCCGGATTTTTTTGCTCAAGTTCATTAATTGTTGTTTCGTAAGACAAAAGTGAAAAATTAAAATGTTTTTATAGTTTTTACATGTTTAAATAAACTTTTATGTAAATCATTTCAATAAATAAAATTATCATAATCTATCGCAGAAAAAAAAATAAAAATTGAAATAACATAGGTATAAAGGAAAATACAAAATCTTGCCTATGAAAAACTAACTGTATTTTTTAGTTTTGAATTAAACGGTCCAGTAACCACTATTTTCTATTACTACTTGGCATCGACGAAGCAATGACAATCAAAGTGTCGAAAATATTCCCTCACCACGTTACTACTTGCCCCAAATCTCGAATAGTTTTTATCACAAAATGATTTGCTTCTACTAATTTTCCACTAATTTACTAGTTTAATTTAATTTAAACAAACTAATTTAATGACACCACAAACCGTTGACTTTGGAACTTGCTCTTCAGCAATAACATTAGGTTTTGTACCGGCTTGATGATACTTTTCTATAACTTTGTAACGAATTGCGTTGCTATTGAATTAAAGTAAAACAGGTGACAAGCCTCTCGAATGTCTCTTTAAATCAACGATGTTAAAAAAGTTACCTAAACATCGAGACTCGAAAAGACTCGAAAAGTCTCTATGAATCAACAATGTGGCTCAACTGGCATAAAAAAAAAAAAAAAACCGTTACCTAAACGTCAAGACTCGAAATTTCCCTAAAATCCAGTTAGTTTCGCACTGGCATGTTATCGCATAAATTTATTCGATTTTTTTTTTTTTTTTCTTAAAATCGGAGCATTAATTTTTTAAAGTTACTGTATTTTGATTTTGTAACAATTTGTAGTTTTCTCTTTTTGCTAATACAGGGTGTCCGCCGGGAAGGTACACTACTTTGTTTGTTTATAGTTTTTGATTAAATGAAAGAGAATGGATCTTATATTGATAAATGTTTTATTTAATGTCGGCAATTATGTATGGAATATAATATCAGGTAAATGTCCGCCTCTGTTAGTCTCACAAATGCGAGCCCTTTTCAGCACATTTTTCATTACTTTCTCACACATTTCACGCGGTATTTCATTAATTTCATCACGAATATTTTGTTTGAGTTGCTCAAGCGTTTCTGGTTTGTTTGCATAAACCTTGCTTTTCAGATATCCCTACAAAAAGAAGTCCAGAGCAGTCAAATCAGGCGACCGAGGAGGCCAATCAACATCACCATTTCTTGAAATAACTTGTTGTGGAAAGAGGTCTCGCAGTAATTCCATTGTAATTCTTGCTGTATGCGATGTGGCACCGCCTTGTTGATACCACATGGTAATCGAGCCCAAAGCATGCAGTTGTGGCGTTAAAAAGTGGCCAAAGTTGTTCTTTGAAGACCAAGCTCCTGAGCACGGCGTCGAATTGAGGTTGATGGATTGTTTTGAACACTTCCTTGAGCAGCAGTAATGTTTTCAGCCGATCTTGCAGCACGTTGTGGTCCATCCTTGGGCCTATCAACTACAGACCCTCTTTCTTCGAAATCATTCACTACACGATAAATAGAACGTTTTGTTGGCACGTTGTTTCTCCCAAAAATTTCACGTAACTTTCTCATCGTCACAGTAATCGATGATTAATTTTGATAAAATGTTTTAACGAATATTTTTCCATAATAAATTGGCCACGTGTCTACTTCACGACTGGCAAATATGAACTGTCAAGACTAATGTTTACCAAAATGGCGGCAAAACAAAGTAATATACCTTCCCGGCGGACACCCTGTATTAAGGAAGAAGTTATACTAAAGAAAAATCCGGAATGCTTTCGCAGCACGTAATAAGTATGTGTAAGGATGTTTCACGTCATGCATTTGTTATTAAAAATGAAAAAAGAATAATAAATTCAATACACCACCTTCTTTCTTACCGTTGGCTTCAATGGGACATCAGAATCATTGGATAATTCTGCAGCTTTAACTGATTCTTCTTGGGCCTCCTCTTCATCTACAAACAATGATTAAAAACATTTTGTTTAAATAAAACACATTAAAAAATGTTTTGCTTTCATGTGTGCCAAACAGCGTCTATTAAACGGATGCTTTGAAAAGAACCATTTTAACTTAACTTTTAATAAAAGTTGTTTAAAATACTTTTTAGTTTTCGAAATGTTAAATTTTAATATCTTTCCAAAATTTCTATGAAGGAATCCATCCACCTTTTAAAGTCATGGTATAGATTTCAACCACTGTCAAAAAACTTAAACAACGTAAAAAAAACTGTCAAAAAACGTAACACTGTCAAAAATACATGTAAATTTGAAAACTTCCCACACACAAAGTACATCTCTCATGATTTGACCATTTTTTATACAAGAACATTTTCGGGTTGGCAACAAATTTTTTCGATGAGAATTCGGAAGCAAAATAATATTTGTCAATTACATGGAGCACCTTTTAGACTCAACTCATAGCATCTCGTCTGATATTCCATTAACCTCAACATTTCTGTCCTAGTCCTTATAAAAAAGCTTGAATAACATTCACCTAACCCAAAAGAATGGATTTCAGAATTCCAGCGATGATATAATAATGAAAATAAACTTCCCAATATAGAACAATAAAATTCCTCCAAAGCATTTTTCAAATAAAAACCACAAATAATTTTTGTTCATTTTTTAAATGGTTGCTTAAAATAAAATCATTTTTTATTTTTTTGTTTATTTTTTTTTCATCTTTCAAATTATTATAACAATAGTATTATTAATTAATATTTTTTTTTAGTTTTTCTCGCGCATTTTCTTATATATTTTTTTTTAACGTTTTTGTTTTTTTTTTTTATCTTCCTTCTTCACTATATATGCATGTAATGTAATATGTGTTTGTTTGTTGTTTTGTTTCTTTTTTTCTTGTAGTTATCAACTTTAAAAAAAGAAATAATAATAAACTAAAACAAATAGAATTAATAAAAAAAAAAATCAAAGAAGAAACGAATAATAATAGTTACTATATATAAAATAAAACTTATGTTATGTAAAATTCCTCAGTATATTTTTTTGCATTTTTTTTAAAATTTTATTTGCATAATATAATAATATTTGTTTGCATCTTTCTAATATTGGTATAAAAACATTACAACACCGCATCATATTGATTTTATTTATATATGTATATATAATATAAATTTGTTTATTAATAATTTTAATTCTCTTTCATTTTTCTACCATTATGTTCATTGCCTTTCTAATGTTTGTTTAAAATATTTAATAAATTCCTTCTAAACGTTTGCGCATGCGACACACCGCCCAAATCTTTTTTTTTTTCTTTCTTCAAAATTTTCTTCGTTTTTTGTTAAATGCTCTAAAAATAATTTAAATTTTAAGGGAAAACAACAAAACTTAGTTTTTATAAATGTTAGATTTGTAAATATGTTTGTTTTATTTTTTTATAAACGTAATAAAAAAAAAAGTTAACAAATTTTGAGTTGGACTTGCCATCAAATAAATAAAATTAGAAACAAATAGGATAATAAAAAGGAAAAGGGTTTGGTTGGGATTTTTTAAGGTACAACATTAATCTCTGCAGAGCTTCAGGCGATGGTCGCCACCGGCCTTTCTTCTTCGTCCCTCCATATTCCGATCGTGTGATCAAAATTAAAGCAACAAACGAAAATTGATTAAAATCGATGGTGAAGAATATTTCTAGTTTTTTTTAGTTAATTTTCTTCAGTAGATGTTGTGTTGTTGGTTTTAAAGAGTTGCAGATTGCAGCGTGTTGTTTTTCATCTTAATTTTTTTTTTTATTTTTATTTTTTTGTTAAGTGCAAGTCGGTCTAGGCATTCAGTTTTCTTACAAAATAAATTTCGCATCGAACAATCGTCGTCAGTAGTTGTCATCGTCAATCATATGATGTGATTGCTGATGATGTATCGCTGCGTCGTTGTCCATGATACCATCTCCATCGCCTACTCCTCCGCCACCGCCACCGCCGCCAGCACCATCGTTCCTTGGCAAAGGCGGCGAAGGGGTCACATTGTACACTTTGTTGCTCCGAGGAAAATAGCCGCTGCTGGGTTCTGTTGCCGATATCTGTGGGTTACCGTTCGAAAGCCGCTGCTGCTGTGCGGCCGACGCCGCCGGGTCTGTCAACCTATTGGTTTGGCCAGATTGATGTGCCGCTGCAGCCGAAGCTGCCACTGAAGTCAACATCTTATCATATTCACTAACAAGGCCTTTTATATGAGCCAGCTTCACGTGTAAATAGTCAAATCGCATCTTGTCCCGTTGGTGGGCCTTCTCGTTGCGAATTCGCTCGTACTGGTTCACTATTTCCTTCTTGATGTTGCTGTAGTCGGCGTCGTTGCGAGCGCTCTGCAGACGTTCAGCCAACATCTGGAATCTCTTACCCACGTTATCTATCTGGCTCAAGAGCTTGCGGTACTCAGCGTAATCGTTCTCAAACTCAGTCTTGTATTGACGACGCTGTTCGATGGTTTGGATCTTGGTGTAATTGCTGAAATCATAGCGGGGTGGAGGTTGCTGCTGCGGTTGTTGCTGTTGTTTTTGTTGTTGTTGTTGCTGCTGTTGTTGTTGTTGGTGTTGTTGATGTTGTTGCTGTTGTTGTTGTTGTTGTTGTTGTTGTTGTTGCTGTTGTTGTTGCTGTTGTTGTTGTTGTTGCTGTTGTTGTTGTTGTTGTTGTTGTTGTTGTTGTTGCTGTTGATGTTGTTGCTGATTTTGATGATGCTGGTGTTGTTGCGTATTTTTTTGGGGATGATGATGCTGCTGTTGTTGTTTTTGCTGCTGATAATGAAGGGATTGCTGCTGCTGTTGTTGTTGGTTTTGTTGATGCTGTTGTTGTTGTTGTAGTAGTAGTTGTTGTTGTTGTAGTTGTTGCTGTTGTTGTTGGTGGTGGTGTTGTTGTTGTAGGTGGTGGTGTTGTTGTTGTTGTTGTTGAGGATGTGTATACTGCTGCTGGGTGGATTTAGTGTGGCCACCATAATTGCTGCTGCTGCTAGTGCCATGATTTGTTGCTGATGCTGTCGTTGTTTGTGTTTGCTGTTGTTGGTTATTGGGCGAATATATGACACTCTGTTTGCTGCTGCTGCTGCTGCTACTACTGCTACTATTACTGTTTAGGATGTTCGGTGACATTTTTTGCTGCTGCTGCAGCTGCTGTTGTCTGCTACTATTACCACTGGTGCTGTTGTTGCTATAAGGCGACGACCGTTTCTTATCTATCACCAACGATGCTGACGAAGACGATGTTTGTGTCGTCGTCGTTGCGTCACTGTAGGGACTCTTGTTATTATTGTTGTGATATATTTTCATACCCCCAGCAGATACACCCTGTGCATTTCCGGTTGCGCCTCCTCTTCGGTTATTGCCCATAGCATTCCCAGCCATTATAAATTCATCATTATCTAGAACTGAGTAACTCAGATCAACTGAATTCTCATCATTATCAATGTGATTTTTTTGATTATTTATATTCATCAGGTTCTGTTGGTTCTTCTCATTGGCACTTTCCCTGTTGATAGGGGGTGCAACGAGAATAGAACTCGCACTGCTGATATTACTGTTATCCTTATTTATGCGGCTTATTCGTACTTTCTTTGCATTAGGATTCTCGTAGCAGCGTTCCCGATGATCCAGACTAGGTGGCCGTTTAACAGCTGGTGGCGGACTGCCATTGTGTGTACTTGTTGGGCTCTGTCCGGACGTTGAACTGCCCGCATCCGAACTTATTGGCGGAGTGAGGTTCTGTGGCTTGCGCCGCTTAAGCATCTGGAGCTCCTGTTCTGTATAAAACAGCCAATTTTCGTTTACATCATTCCACATTGGTCGTTTCAGGTTGTATGTATTGTCACGCATTGTTGATATCTCTTTTAAAATCGAGCTTATCAAAGACTTCTCTCGCTCCCGGATACCTTCGTTGGTCAAACGATTGTACAACTCCGGTTTCTTGAAAGGTTTCAATGCCAGCAAGTGTATCAATCGCTCCCGAATATTGCGCTTGGTAATATCATTGCCTTTGTGTCGAGTTTGGTTTGGGTTGTTGCCCCCAATCGCACCAAGGCTGCTACCACTTCCCAATGTCTTTCCGCCTTTCGTCCGATTGCTGCCTGCGGCTAAATTTGGAGCATTCTTATTATTGCTGCTCGAGTTTATCTTCATCTCTGGACTGTTTCCCCGGAAGTAACCATTGCTTATGCCCGATGTTCCCGAACCAGCTGCAGAAGACAGTGCTGACGATAGAGATGAGGCAGATGTTGGCATGCCAACGAGATTGCTGTTGCTGTTATTGATGTTGGAATTTCTAGACGACGACAACAATGACATTGATGGATTTGGTGATCTTGAGTTTGATGATATCTTGAGGGGGTGGTTATTGGTGGTGATATTACTGCTATTACTCATAATCGATGCATGCGGACTGCAGTTATTGGAAGCTGCCGGATCTCGCTTCGGAAGCACATTGCTGCTACTATTACTGCTAACATTATTACTGTTTAAGCCAATCCTACTCCCACTGTTTAAATTTCCATTGATATTGCTTCCTCCTCCACTTCCAATTCCTCCCCCATTGCTGCTACATCCCCCAATACTGTTTTTCAACTTTACCTTCCTTCCAATGTCTGTCTGATTGGGTTTGATCTCCCTGGTACATTTGTCCTTCTGTGTCTTCTCGGCCACAGCCATCCGATGTCGGGTCTTCTCATACACATCATCGTTCGCCTGTATCCGCATCTTGTATGGCAGTGTCCCCAACACGTCCAGATCATTCTGCGTCTGTTTGATGCATTCGAAAGATCCCTCAATATCATCAATGGCAAATCCAAACTTCTGGCCTTCGTTGTCATCGGCTGTGGGGAAGGAAATTACACCACCATTGCCAATCACTTGGATCTTGGCTCGGGCGCTGCATTTATTCTCGTTCTTCTGATACTCCTCAACGGCACGATACGCGGAATCTGTTAATTTCACGAAAATATATTGCTTGCTCTCATCTATTGAATTCTGCGACATTCCATAGTTGCCAGTTTGTATGTGAGGAAGCCATTTTGACGACACACATGAATTTGTCATAACTTGTTAGTTCGTCGTGTATGGTTTTTTTTATTTTCTTATTTTTTGAGTGCGAACTCGTCAAACTGCAAGTGCTCTCTTTCTTGCTCTTGTGTGCCACTGGTGGTGGGCATTCACTTGTCGTATGGCTATCTTGCTTTATCTTTCTTCTTTTCGATTCGATTTGACTACTAATTTAAAATATAATTTAAAAAAAAAGTCTAGCAGCCCCCTTCTTCACCGTATTCCCAATATAACCTCTCCTAAAAACGTTTCGTCGTCTCTAGACTTTGATTGCCACTGCTCCTGCTACTACTGTTCGAGTAATAATCGGGGTGATACCTACTTCTATTTTTTCACTCACTCACTGTCTATTGTTCTTGTCGACTTTTTGAATATTAATTTATTTGATTTGCAGCTTCGATTTGCTCTTCAACGGCCAATTAATTGGGTTAAGGTACAAATAGACGTGTAAGCTATCAACGGTATGTTGTGATCTGTTTTCGATTCGATTTGATTCGTGATGCAGCAGCAGTCAGTCACATCCACCACTCAGTTTGCTCTCGGAAAATCCCCTATAAAATGAAGAAAAAATAAAGGAAAATCCTCTTGATGTCGTTGGTTGTCTTTGCCTTCTTTTTTTAACACACAGACAAACTGCAGAGTTAGAGCACAGCAGCAATACACAGAGAGGAAGGAGGAAAATAATATTTAAAAAAAAGAGAGCAACAATCGAAATTTCAATTCTTTTCCCAATTTTTTTTCTGCAAAATTTCTCAACTATTTTCAACACCTTTTTGATATTTAGTGATTGAAAATCAAAAAATAATGTTATTCCTAGGATATTTTTTTTGTTTTTTTTTTGAAATAATCTTTGAGTCGCAGGACGGCGATGGAAATGGAAAAATTCCGCGACGACGAATCTTCACGGCACTTTCATAATTTTTTTTGTATTATTTTTTCGTCGTCGATTAGTTTTTTTCTTATTAAATTTTATTCCAACGGCAGATAGTTTAGATAAACTAACGAATTATTAAAATTAATAATTTTGTTTGGTTTTGCCTTTTTTTATTTTTACACAAAAAAAACAGATTTTACGATTGAAGAAAAAATCGCACACACGAGCAGTCAGAAAAGAAGCACACAGTCAAGATAGTTTCTTTAAAAAAAAGTTTAGGAGCAATACTTTCACTTTATTTTTCAATGCGAACCGTTTGAGATGGAGTTGGAATTTTTAATGCAAATTAAACATTAGTTTGTTGTTAGGTAATGGAAGTTTGAGAATGTAATTAATTGGCATTTAGAATGAGTAAATTTATTAAATTAAGTTTTTCCAACCAACAAGAGACCCAAGTCAAAGTCAAAAATCACGTCATGGCTGCCACGTCCAAGCAACAATGAATCGAAATTGTATGGAATTATGTATGTGCTAGGTAGATTGTTCTCGCTCTAACTTAGCTGGCAGAGATAGCGGAATGCGTGGAATTGGTATGTACGTGAGATGGAAAATTTTCTATAGAGAATAGCTAACATTGGTAAAGGGTAGGCGAGGTAGAAGGCGAAAAATGTCAGTGCGCATTGTTTTCAAGGCGACTTGTAGTATTCGAAGACGTAGGGATATTTCTAGTTGATGAGTTTTAAATGAGTGCGATACAATAATTACATTTCATTAGTTTTATTCTATGCCCACACCAAAACACTTTGATATACAGGCGTAATTATTAGATTTGCTATCTTAATAGTAAAGTAAATTTTACTCAATAAAATAAAATATAACCTTATACCTACGTTTAGACAACCAATTATGGTAAGTTTTTGGGGTTGGACGGCAGTCTTTAAACACGTCTAGAATTTAAAGTTTGTACTATACAAAGAATCATTGGTTAAAAATCGAAAATCATTTTTGACATCTTTTCTTTTTGTTTATCTTCAAGACATTTTTATTCAATCTAAAAAAACAAAATGTACTATCGTTTACTTTGAAACTCTGTGATTTTCAGTCCAAAACAGCATTTTATTTATGAACTTTGACGTTGTGTTGTTTTGTCAGAAAATGACAGAGCTTCAAAGTAAAGGAACGCACCTAAAATTTAAGCAATATAACAATTACAAGTTATAGGTAATAGCACTCATAACTTCATAGTGGTCGTGACTACTCATTTGTTTTATAGGCGCTCATAAATATTCAATAGTATTGCTTGGTGTACAGGTTATGAGCCTATTAAGTGATGAACGTTCGGGGATAAGCGTCCTTTAAAGTCCTTTCATTAAATTATTTTATGATTATTAAAATTTTTAATACTTTATATATGTATGTATGTGTTAACATATTTTAATTATGTATGATTTTCCATCCATTATAATAAACAATGAAATTAGCTTTTTCATTTTTGATTAAAACTCTCTACTGATGGGGAAACGAAACAAAAGAACAAGAATATACCTACTATATATTTTGAAAAAAAAAATTAAATTTTATATGTACCTAATGGTTTTTGTTTAAATGAAAATTATAAAGAAAATGTTAATCCAGCTTTTATATTTAATAAATACAAATGTTTAAAATATATATAATTATTCCTTTTTCGTGACCTTTAATTCTTAATTCAATATATTTGAATCCTATTTCTGTGGGCTTCAGGTCTTTCTTTCTTTATCTACTTTTTGATAGACGACGTTTCGTACTTGTTTAAATTTTAATAATTTGAAACGTATTTTTCAAGATATTCAAATTTAAAAAGATAAATATAATTTTATAATAGATTACAAAATAGATATAAACACAATTCTTTTTCCAAATAATTTTTAGGACAGAATAGACCTGAAGAAGTACTTAAACAAGTACGAAACGTCGTCTATCAAAAAGTAGATAAAGAAAGAAAGACCTGAAGCCCACAGAAATAGGATTCAAATATATTGAATTAAAATATATATTTTCATTTAACTGGTTTCCATCTTTTCTTTGGAATTTGAAGTTTAAAATTTAAAAATTTGAATAAATTTAAAAAATAAAAAAAACATTTTTTTTAGTTCGAGAATTCTATTTTTTAACAAAATATTTTTTAAAAAAAAAACAGCGTTTTACACATTTGCTTTTGAATTTCAAATGATTTTTTTAGATCAAACTAATTTCAAAGCTGTTTACTAAATTGTTCTTAGTTTTCAAAGTTTTTCAACTAGTATGACCTAAAGCAGGGACAGGCAATGGTAAAGGCGCCCTATGGACAGTATCCCCAATATTTTTTTTAGCTGAAATCTTCAAAAATCCCCATTAATCCCCAACATATTACGTAAAATACAACAAAATAAATTTTGTTTTGAAGGAACACCGATCCAGATCCGTAGATAATTAAACGACGCTTGATTTTTTTGAGTTCGTGTTGATTTGTCTTATTTTAATTTATGTATGCAATACAAATTATTATAGAGTTAAGAGTACATTGCAGAACCGTTTGTTTTTATTTAATTAAAAATCTAGAATGTGCAACAATGCATATAAACGACAAACCTTTTCATATTTGCCAAAAAGATGTGCAAGTAGTGAATCAAGCAATAAAACCCCTTGATTTACTACTTGCACATATTAGGCGTGTTTTTTTGTAAGCCCAGAGGGAATTGGTCGAAAAAAACAACGTCGGTGCTAAACAATCACCATGTTAAATACAACAACTAATCCCCTACGGGCTAAGCTAAACCCAGATAATTCTCCGGGCTTAACTTAAGCACACAGAAAAACTGTGTTACCGGCATAAATTATATACTTGTTATCGATAGTTTGTATGAAAACTCCATTTTGTTTCTGTGTTGCTGTCACTAATCCCTGTGGTCGTTTTTTTCCTGCAATTCCCACCGGGCTTGCAAAAAAACACGCCTATTCTTTATGGGATTCTCTTTTGGGGATTGTCTTCGACAGATTTTACCATTGCGATTTTTTGTCTTTACAAGGTATTAGTTGAGGGATTTTCTTTTTGGGATGATGGTTTTTTGGAAAACATCACCAACGCGTTTTTTCAATGTGACAAGATCAAAAATCATTACATATAATATTCGCAAATTGAATGCATGAACAAACCAAACCAAACAATTATTTTATATACAAAAATAACCCTGAAAAAAAAAACCAAAAATAGTAATATATCCCATTCAACCATCATGAACACTTTTTCAATAGACCAAAGTGGAATTTTAATTTCCCAAAAATTCCCATTTACCATCCATCCATCATGTATCTATCTTTATCGCGCGCAAGCCTTTCTCTACTTTATATAACTCTTTACAATAAATCCAAATCGAAATTGTAATTGAGGGCGCAAGAACAAGCCACAAATTGCCCGTGGAATTACACCTGTCAACAAGTAAACCGATATGCGCCTTAAAAAAACTGCAACAATCCACTCCCATTTGTTCCGAAAAACAAATCACAGGAACATTATTGAACCCTATATACAACCTTCGTATGTTTACTGGAACTTGAAACACAATTTTTCTTGTTACGTTCACATATGAGCGAGACAACTATATTTGTGATTTTTTTATGAAAAAAAAAAGAAGAAAATTTAACATTTTCCATTTCCAAGTTGACATTCAAAGTTTTCAAATTTGTCTTCAAAAATTATCTCAGTCGCATTTTTATTAAAAGAAATAGGCACTTTTCACAAAAAACTGACCTAGTCGAACTATTGGAATAATTTGTTTGGACACAAATTGCATCATGAACATGGCACGCGGGAACAAAAGCAAATTTGGCACACCATTTACAATTAACAAATACCGGCTATAAATTAATGTACTCACCTTGCAAAGTATCTTCATTTTCTTCTTCAGATGCCATATTATTAGTTTTGCGTTGTTTTCACTTAATTAAAAGACTTAAAATTGCTAAATTAGCTGAAAAATCACCAGCAAGAAGTAATGGACGTCAAATTTGTCCAAAAGCGGCTTCTAACATGGCCGTGGCGGAATGGTGTAACTTGAAGTGTGTGCATGCAGGAGAGGCACAACAAAGAATGGAATTGAAATTTTGTTATCGAAATGAATTGGTAATCTTTGTGGAATGGAACAGTTAAGGTTATAACAGAATTTTTACGATATTAGCTTGGGGTTCGATTGGAAAAGGCAAAAATGTATTTGTAAAGCCAAACTGGGGCTGTAGGAGTGGATTTAAATTGCATTTAATCTAACTAATAAACCTGGATTTATTAAATCTATATACAATTATTCCCTGCAGGACATGTATTTAAATCCAAATTGTCGGGATCAGTCATAAGTTTTAGAAGCGCTCATAAACATTCATTATTATTCCTTGGTGAATAGGTTTATGAGATTGGGCAAAAAAGTACAAAAGTGAAAATTTTCGAACTCATTTTGGGATAGTGTTTCTGACTGGGAAACTTATAAAAATGATGCAGAAAGCTTAAATTTGTCAATTGTCAATGTTGTCTTTTTTTACACAATTGAAGCAATTTGAAATTAAGGGTGTGTATTCAAAATGGATTTGGAAATCCGAATTCAAAACAAAGCTGGATCATGTATAGTTTTTGTAATAGGTACATGTATCTTCTGGTTGAGATCTGAGGAAAAATAAAGTACCAACTTTTCTATCTGAGTTTTAAATTTAATATTGCTTCAATAAATTACGAAACTTCTTAATTCTCGTGTAAAACATTTAATTTTAATTGTAAACTATCTCATTTAAGACCATACAAAAAATTCAAATTATTATTAACAATTTTGTCATTAAAAACAATTCAAACATAAATTATGTAAAAAAAAATTCAAAGTGATTGGGCCTATTAGACAACATCTTTTATTTTATTATTCTTTTATTCTGTTATGAATTTCCATTTCCACGGAACACTTTTGAGCTAAGTAGTCCCTTTGCCTTTGGTCTTCCCAATGTGCGATTCTTATAGCTTTTTAGCATTGAATCTGTTGTCGCCAACATAAACACACACCGCCGTATTTATTAGATTTTTGTCTACTTAGACAATTGTATTTTTCAAGTAAAAAACGATAAAATACTTAGACAATGTCTAACGATTTTCAAATTGGTGGAAATATGCTTTATTTAATAAAAATGAATATCATATTATTTACGGTTAAGACAATCTAATCTTGTGTCCAAGTTAGGCAGCTATAAGACAAGAATAAACAAGGTTTTTGAACACATTTTCAAAGTTGGACAGTTGTTTTAAGTTAGACAACGTTTATAAATAAGACCAACAAACTATTATTATAATAAATACAAATTTTATATTTTAATTATAATTCGCGAGCAACCAACTGAAAACAACACGTTGTTATTATTGTTTTCGTCGTCGCCACGACAGATTTGCATTGGTTTGGGGGAACCTTGGGTTAAATCTGTACCATGACTTTCAAAGGTTCTAACTAAATGTTCCTTTATGAAAATTTTGGTTACCATGCAGATTCGATGATTTACTAGTTGGAATAACCCTTGATTAAAGATGATCAGCTGTGAACTAACTGGCCCTAAAAGGTAAAAGTTTCGCCGTCGTTCCGAATGTTTCGAGTTGTTTTGGGAGAGCCTTATGAATACTTCATAAAAGTTGGTAGTTTTTGTTCCTACTGTACTATAATCTTTGTACAAATCATCTCATGAAACGCACCCCTCCATTTGACATTTCTAATGAAAACTGACATTTTTGACAGGACTTTGAAAACGTTTAAAAACTTGTATTTTCTTGTCGAGTTGTTGAAACAAAAATATTTTCAAGAATAAGAATATACAAAAAAAAAATGACTTATTATTCTCGCAAAGAAATCGAAGATCTCCACTCGGACATATCGGGAATTGTATCCAAATCAGTCGGCTCGGAAGATCGCACATTAGTCAGTGCAATCGAGCACTGCCTCTACAATGGTTACGACAAGCGTCGAATAGGTGATAAGATTGCTTCATCTATGGACGCCAAAAAGGCTGCGCGATTGACAGACAAAATCTTGCAACATTTGGAAGATTACCGGAATGGTGCTCAAAAGGCTAAGAAGAGATCTAACGATGATACTCGGGACAAAGATGTTAAGAAGCAGCGTGTTGAGGAAGCAAAGGCCCCAATAACAACTTGTACAGCAAAGATAGAGGCGAAACCAACTCCTAGTAATCTAAGCTCTAATCAGATCAAGCTTATGATGGCCAATGCACAGCGAGAAATTGAAGAACGCAAACGAGCTTTGAGCAATTTAAAATCTCAGGACCCGATTCTGGCTTCAGTTCCACAAATTGGACTCCCTGTGGCATTAGCCTCGCAAGTCCTTGCCAAAAAGCCCGAAGATTCCGAGAAGGCACGAAAAATAGCGGAACTTCAGGCACAAATAAGAGCAAAGCTATCGGGTACTTTGGCCAATATAATTCCTCCAGTTGTACAGGATCGTCCCAAGCCACTTATTCTAGACGACGAAGGAAGGACGATCGACAAAAGCGGTAGAGCTGTTAATATACCCACTCTTACACCGACTCTGAAGGCCAATATTCGTGCCAAGAAACGCGAAGTATTCACCAAAAACCAAGTTGTCGACAAATCCGGAAACGACGAGACTGTGAAGTTCTTCGATGACCGAATTGCTTTGAAACCCACCATCCGAAATAAGAGAATGCTCAGGTTTCACGAACCTGGGAAGTTCCTGCAGATGGCCGAGCGAATGCGCATGAAGTCTCAACTGGAGAAGCTGCAGAACGAGATTTCTCAGATTGCAAGAAAGACTGGCATCAGTTCGGCAACCAAATTAGCTCTCATCGCGCCGAAGCAGGACACCCCGGATGATGTTCCCAGCATGGAATGGTGGGATTCAGTAATCCTGACCAATGACCTAAATACATTGGACAATAATGGTAAGATATGTATTCGACGCTCGGCCATCACCAATCTAATTGAACATCCCACACAAATGAAGCCACCAAGTGAGTAAAATATTTTAATTTTGGACTTGAATAAACGTTCAGTTCTTTTCAGATGAACCTCTCAAGCCTGTCTACCTGCCAGTCTTCCTTACCAAGAAGGAACGTAAGAAGCTGCGTCGCCAGAACCGTCGAGAAGCCTGGAAGGAGGAACAGGAGAAGGTTCGCCTGGGTTTGGTTCCTCCGCCAGAGCCAAAGCTGCGGATCTCCAACCTAATGCGAGTTCTCGGCTCCGAAGCAGTCCAGGACCCAACGAAAATCGAAGCCCACGTCCGGGAACAGATGGCTAAGCGGCAGAAGGCCCATGAAGACGCCAACAACGCCAGGAAACTAACCGTCGAGCAGAAACGAGAAAAGAAGATACGCAAAATCAAGGAGGACACTTCGTGTGGGGTTCATGTGAGTGTTTATCGCATCCGAGACCTCCAGGACAACGCCAGCAAGAAGTTCAAAGTAGAAACCAACGCTAAGCAACTCCACATGACTGGTTCTGTAGTATTGTTCCGCGATTGCTGTGTCGTCGTGGTCGAGGGAGGGCCGAAGCAGCAGAAAAAGTACCGCCGGTTGATGCTGACAAGAGTCAAGTGGGAGGAGGACATGGTGAAAAACCCTGACGGCCAGGAGGTGCCAAATTCTTGCGTTCTCGTTTGGGAAGGAACCAGCCAAAGACGCCATTTCGGAGAGATCAAGTTCAAGGTATTTCCTATGGAGAAGATGGCTCGCGAATTTTTCCAAAAACACCAGGTAGAGCACTATTGGGATTTAGCGTACTCGGGTGCGGTTCTAGAAGCAGCCACGGATGCATAAGGAATTTTTATAAAACTAGTTTTTGGGTGGAAATAAAAGCAAGATATTTTTTCGAAAAGATTGATCATTTTAGGTGGTTTTTTACTTTGTCTACCAAAACATGCTTGACTGTGCTGAGGAGGTTTTGATTAACTTTCAGGGCATAGTTCGTTAGGTTTTCAATGGTATGGTAGGTCATGTAGCCTTTTTGAAAGCATTCAGCAACTTGATTGACGGCTGCAAGGCTAGCAATGACGCAGATGCCGTGTTCCATAGTGATTCCGCTGTCTTCGACTTTCATTTGGACAATTTCTTCTTCAGCAGCTGTAATAGAGATTTTTTCTTGTATAGATAACAGGTTTTAATGCATCTGCCTCACCAGTTGGATTGATGAAGATATGACGGCCAATGGTGCATAAAGTGGATGCAGTTATGATATCATAGATTGGAATTCCTCCTTCGGCTAAAGCTGCTCCACAGCAATTGATGGCGGAACTTAGGGCGCAACCATCGTCTTGAAGTATGTAGACCATGATGTCTATCTGAAAGTTGGGGAACTCGTGTAAACAGATGACAGGCTCGAGGGCCTTCTTCAGAGCTACACTGAGGAATTGTTCCTTTTTGATGAGGTTCTGAGTACGATCGTGGGTGGCGAAGGGGGCGTATTTGAGATCGCAAGATAATACGCCTAAAGCACTGCAAAAGATATTTCTTTTTATATTGTTTACCCTGGAATTTTCAAGAATGATACCAACTTTTTTTTAGATTGTTTGCTTATTTCTCGAGGTGGGAGTATAGCTGTTATCAGTTTGGTATTGCCGTACTCAAGATAGGCAGAACCTTTGACTTGGGATAAAATGCCGACTTTAAGAACTGTAAAATTCGAATATTTTTTGTTAAGATTTTGAGGATGGCCAAATGAAGCTTACTTACAAGTTGGTCTGGGATCAAATTTAAGATCTTTTTCATTGTTTATCAGTGGTTCAGCTTTTTCAATGGGTTTAATATAAATTGTGTAAGGAACAGAAGATTCGGGATATAGCGATTTTCGATTGGTGGGTGGCATTATTGCTTATTGTTTTCGAAAAGAAACTTATTTTTAAAATGATTTTTAATTTTTTTACGAAGCGAAGACTAGGAGAGCGTGTTACAAAATGTCAATGTCAAACAATGTGTGCATTCAGGGGCGAAATCACATAAGAATGCGAAAGTTTTCAAAAAACGGAAAGGGAATAGAATGTATTTATATTTTTCAACATCGTTCACATTAAGCTTTGTGCATACTATACGAGTATTTAACATTTTTTACCGAGATGCCAGCAGACCAGCGAGTCATGCTATCTAAGCTTTCGACATCTTCTTTGGACTTCAACTGGCTTGAAATGCAATCAAGCCAGTGGAGTAAGATCCTTAAGTTTTATATATAAATATTTTATACAAAAGAAACATTCACCCTAATTACAGAATCCGATGAACGAGGTGTGGAGGGAATTGGTCAGTACCTATATTTCACTAATTTTGCTCCGAAAGTGGAGCAGGCGAATCCAAATTTTTCTTAGTATAAAGGTAATACCACACTCGATGGAACTACACTTCAGCGCCACCGTACGCACTTTCAGCACGGAACTGAACGCAACTTCATGTTCCGACAAAGTTGGTCAGATTATCAACTTTGCCGAATAGTGCTGCGCCGTGAAGTGCAGTTGTCACCTAGTGCGATATAGCTCATACAATTTCCTACTAATAAGTCGTGAAGTTCATTTCCGCTGAAGTGCAGTTCCACCGAATGCGGTCTTACCTTAAGACACAAAGGCTGAGGAATCGTTTAAATGTGTGGGATTGCTGAGATCTCCAAGGCCTCTGAAATATAAACTGGCCAAATAAGACTCAATTTTGACATTTTACTAATTGTTAAAATTTCAAAAATGAGTCTGAATCCATCTGCACTTCTGCAGCCCATTCATCGAATTCTATAATTAATTTTAAACAATACAAAAATAACATCAATATTATTTGATTAATCCAGATTAAAATATAATTCCGAAAATAAATTCAATTAATTTACATCCGGATTTCATAAAAAGTGAATATCATGGAGTATTTTGGTTATTTCCAGAGGCAGTAGCTACAGAAACTTGTCTGACCTTGTTTATAGAATGTAGTAGTAGTAAATTTTATTGAGATTTTTTTCTTTTTTTACAGATTTCATTCACTTAATTATAATTTTAATTAAAGTTTATAGAGTTCGGCAGCTTTCTAAAGTGACACAAATTTGTGTATATAAATAGGACTGAGAATTCCATTCTAAAAACTGATAGTTGCAGTAGAAGTAAAGTCTTCTCGTCTGAATGGGGCTTTAGTTCTCGAACGCATTCCACGAACTAAAAATAAAATATTTCATCATCCAAGCCACATCGTTCCCATCCATTACCATTACTAAAAAATTCCTTTTCTTTGAAAACTGCACATGGCGTGAGAAGTTTCGCTCAATTTACTCCGTACTTACTCATGCCAATTTGGGCAAATTTCAACGCAGTTTTTCTACAAATTTGTTCGCGGAGAAGATCTCAATCGATTTATTTCTATTGTGAGTAAATTACTTTTTTTGGCATTGATAAAATCTCGACTAAAATAAAATTATTTTCAGGTCACTCATTCAATTGCTTGACATATAACCTCATCCTTTACCTTTCCCCGCAGATTTTTGCGAAATTCATTCATCCTTCGGTTCTCTGAAGAAAAACGGCTAAAAAAAGAAAGTGCAATCTAGAGAAAACGAAACGTCTTCAAGGAGGAAGGACAAGGACAGTTATATTAAGTGTAAGTGAAACATTCATTAAAATATCAGTGCAAAAGCGAAAGATGAACGCAATTGAAAATATTGTCATAGATTTTTTTTGATCGTCTCTTTTTATTATTTTGGAATCCAAGTGAATTGGAACGTGTGTGTGTCTAGTCGAACGCCATATTTTGCCACGAGAACCTTTCGTCTTGGGGCAATTCCAATTACAGAGTTTTTTTTTCTATCATCGCAGGACACGAAATTCATTCGTCTTTTGTTTGCTGCACATTTTTTTTGGTTTTTTCTTCACTTTAATCAAATACTTTAATTAATTGTATTGTGAATTATTGTAGTTGATTCAAGTGTAAAGAAAATAAATCGATCGCTCTTTCTACACCCAACTGACCCAAGGAACTTAAAGGAAAAAAATCAAAATGAGCGAAGAGACGTCCGCTGATCGTAATGTGG
This sequence comes from Epistrophe eligans, assembly GCA_951394125.1. NCBI lineage: Eukaryota > Metazoa > Arthropoda > Insecta > Diptera > Syrphidae > Epistrophe > Epistrophe eligans. The sequence continues at coordinate 2,552,583 of OX596031.1, forward strand.
AAATCTGGAAAATCAAAAAACTCATCAAGAGTTTGGAAATGGCCCGAGGGTGAGTGCAATTTTATGTTTTTCGAAATACGCTAAGCTAAAAAATAAAATTGAAAAATTTTATTGTAATGTTAGTTGCTAGGCTAAAGCGCAGAAACTTTCTTTGTGCCTTTTTCTTTCTTTGTCCCAAATTCACTGGCATTGAGGAAAAATAATGTAATTTTAATAAAACAAAACATTTCCCAGGAGTTGTTCGATAGATGCAGTAGGCTGTTTGATTTTTGCGTTCTTTAATTAAAAAATAAACGCCTTTCTAGTGGGAGTTGCTACTGTAGTGCTATGAGTGGTCTACCACTCCTCTGTCACTTTCTTCTGAATTTTCTTTGCGTTTTTTGGTGCGCGAAGTCGAAAAGTATGACGGGGAAGAAACAAACAGCAGCAGAGCAGCAGCGTCGTCGTAGTCAAATAAAAAGACTAAAATAAAAAATAAGTTATTTGAAGGTTGTTTAATTAAGTTTGCTCATCTTCAGCTAGTATTTGTTCTAGAGTTTTTTTTTAATTTTTATTAAACAGTTGACGTACTCTTTGTCGCTGTCGATGCCGGAGCACTTCGCCCTTTCACATTATTATAATCCCCAGAGAAACTACATCAAGTCGTTCCACTTGTTATTTTTTATTTAATTTGCCTGCAGCATGTGCCACATCCACCACAGTAAACAAATCGGGTTATCGTTTAGTTCCCCCTTCAACAAATAATGCAAAATAAAACAATTTTTTTTATATTATTTACACACGCTTGTGTTATGTAAGTTAACCTATTTAACAGTTAACTGATGGTCAGCTGTTGTAATCTATTAGTGGTAACACTGTAACTCTTCTCCATATCAATCCTAAGCCAGTCAACCAACTAAGGTGGGCATAAACAATAAAAAGTTAAAATGACAACCAAAGTGAATGCACAAGCAACACGTTGGCCATTTTCAATGCGATTTGTTAGTTGGTAGCATGTTTGGTACGGTGTTAGGTGGAGGCATCTAGTTTAATCCAGTTTGAGCCCAGTGAAGTTTGTTTTGTTTAACTTTTTTTTTGGAGCTGTATATATATGTTTGTATGTGCGTTTGAATTTTGTTTTTATTATTTCTACGTTTGATCTGATTGCTTGTTGCAATAATAGGTGGAGATTTGTCAAAATTTTTGATGACGTAAATTATGAGAATCCTAATGTTTTGCCAACTATTTATATTTTGCTATTTTAATACTTGGGTTTTTAGTAAATTTCTAAGATAAAACGTGTTTCAAAATATGTAAGACTGTACCTTTTTATTCCCCTGTGATTATGTTAACTGAAACTGGTGGATTTGACATAGTTTAAAACCAGATTATACCAGAAATTCATGGGTTTTTATAAATTAAACAACGATTACAACCAGTTTTGTTGTTTATGGTTGTTTTTTTTATAATCCTTAGTTAGAGTAAAATGAAGTTCTTGGAGAAAGCGAATTAATTAATCCTGATTAAATTTTGTTTTCTATGATAGTAATAATTTTATTGAATACGCAAATTTTCTGGTGAACGTACATTTTATGTACCAATTTGGTATAGATGTGTCTGCTGCTTATATCTTCACAACGCAATGATTCATAAATATAAAAATGAGTAAATTACACAATATTTTGCTGCCAATATGATTATGAGCAACTGACTTTTATTAATTTTATAAGGTTAAAAAAGCGCCCCTTTTATTACAGATGATTAATAAATACATATATAGAACTCGATCACAAAATTAACTGGAAAGTATTTTAGTAATACAAAAAAATTGTTTTCTAGTAAAATATGTAAAACCTCTCACAACAGCTAGAAACTATAAACTTACGTATGTAAAAAGTCCAAAAATAGCGTTAACATTTAGGGAGTGTGATAAAAATAATGAGTTTGGGAAATAGCGGACACCCTAATTAATATGCTCTTATGTATATTTTGTTAGAGATGAGCCTTTTATGTTAAATACTCTGCCAATTCCAGGTGCCAATTTGTAGAAAATCAAAAAACGTCTGAAAGGGTTTTTTTGTGCGATAATACACGCGGTTAGGCTGCCAAATCTTGGCGCCATCAATTTAATATTGAAAGTTTGAATAAAACAACAAACACTTGGGTGAGCTACCGCCAAGTTTTTTTTATAGGCTGGAGCTATTTTACGTTTTACATGTTTCTTCGTAAAGAATTAAAGGTACTATGGACTTAATTGAAACTATAGTTTGAGGATGTTATGTCCAAAGCAGAAACAACTTATTCACTATAATTTTTCTTTAAATTTGATTTCCTTTAAATCTTGATAACAATTTTATTATTTTTCTTTTTAATTTATTCATTCCCAGAAATGGCACCAGTATGATTTCTCTTATTATTCCACCAAAAGATCAAATATCTCGTGTAAGCAAAATGTTGGCAGATGAATTCGGAACGGCGTCAAACATCAAGTCCCGTGTGAATCGTCTGTCTGTCTTGGGTGCCATTACATCAGTGCAGCATAGACTTAAATTATACACCAAAGGTAAATGTGGAGTGTTCCTGTTTTCCTGAAAAAAAACTAATATCAATGTTCTTCTATTATCCATCATACAGTGCCTCCAAATGGTTTAGTTATTTACTGCGGCACAATTGTCACGGAAGAAGGCAAAGAGAAAAAAGTCAACATCGATTTCGAGCCATTTAAGCCCATCAATACATCGCTCTATCTATGCGATAATAAGTTCCATACGGAGGCGTTGACCGCCCTCCTTGCGGACGACAATAAATTCGGCTTTATAGTCATGGATGGTAATGGAGCGTTGTTTGGTACACTGCAAGGCAACACCCGTGAGGTTTTGCACAAGTTTACCGTTGATCTGCCGAAGAAACACGGTCGTGGTGGTCAATCTGCTTTACGTTTTGCGCGTCTGCGTATGGAAAAGCGTCACAATTACGTGCGAAAGGTCGCCGAAGTTGCCACACAGTTGTTCATTACAAATGATAAGCCAAATATTGCGGGCTTGATCTTGGCTGGTAGTGCTGATTTCAAAACTGAACTGAGTCAATCCGATATGTTTGATCCTGTAAGAACAAAATTATTATGATAATTGAATCAAAATTCGTGATTTAATTTTTTTTTTCAGAGACTGCAATCAAAGATTATTAAATTGGTGGACGTTTCCTATGGAGGCGAAAACGGTTTTAATCAGGCGATTGAATTGGCCGCCGAATCACTGCAAAATGTCAAATTTATTCAAGAAAAGAAACTCATTGGCCGTTACTTTGATGAAATTTCTCAGGTAATTTTTGATTTTTATTTATGTAGGATGACTACATTTTACAACTTACCAAACATCATTTTAACAAAAAATCATTTCCAAATAATTCTACTTTTCTTACTTTTACAAATTTACTATAAATATATAAAACTTAACGTAACTAATATTCATTTAGTCAAAGTTAATTAAAGTCAAGCCAGTAAATTTTAATATTACTTTTTAATTTAATTATTTTAATCAAAACATTCATATTACATTCAATTCGATAACTAATTAAATTAAAAACTATTTAAACTTAAATAAACTTGTTGTTATAATTTAATCCCTTCCCTCCCCCTACATTTATTTGTATATATTTTTAATTAAGTGTTTTCCTTTATACCTATAGGATACAGGTAAATATTGCTTTGGAGTTGAGGACACCTTAAGAGCATTGGAACTGGGTTCAGTGGAAACATTGATTTGCTGGGAAAACTTAGACATTCAACGTTACGTGCTAAAGAATCATGCGAACTCAACCTCGACTACAGTATTACATCTAACACCAGAGCAAGAAAAAGATAAATCACATTTTACTGATAAGGAAGTTAGTTTTCGATTGATTTGTTTCTTTTTTTTTGTTTAGAAATTGAATTAAATATTTTACTTCTTCTTTACTTTCTTAGAGTGGGGTTGAAATGGAATTAATCGAATCGCAACCGCTTTTGGAATGGCTTGCGAACAATTACAAAATATTCGGTGCTACTCTTGAGATTATTACCGACAAATCTCAGGAAGGCAGCCAGTTTGTCCGAGGATTTGGTGGAATCGGAGGTAAGTTAATCGTTTTTTCTATTTTTACTATCATAAACAAAATATAATTGAACAAGAAAAACCCTGGCACTATTGCTAAACCCACTTAATATATATTTAAAATGAATTTGTATAAATGTCTTTAAACAAATACCAACTATTTCTTCTGTATTTTTTCATTTTTTTTTAAATGCTGCCACGTAAACTCAAATAATATATATTTGTAATCCAAATCCCTTTGCGTTTGTTGGGCTATTACTATTATTAAAATTTTACAATGCTACTACTCCTCACATACACAAAAAAACCGTAGGAATCTTACGCTACAAAGTAGATTTCCAATCGCTTCAAGCCGACGAACCTTTGGATGATGTTGACCTTGATGATTACTAAATAAATAAAAATCAAAACAAACAAAAATGAATAAAAAATAATAATAATTATAAAACACGTATAAATGATAAATAAGAGAACAAAAAAGGAGAGCAATGTGTAGCGAGAAACTTCACACAAAGAAAGAACACGAGAAGAGACGTCGAATTTTCTCGGTTTTCTTATTTTATTAAACAAAAAAAATTGAAATTAAATCTTTTAAAAATAATAATAAACTATATCGCGTGAATTTTTATTGTAATATTTAATTTTTAAAACAAAAAAAAAAAAAACCTGTCGTGCATATAAAATAGTCATGTATTCTCAAAAAAAAAAAAAAAAACTTAAAGGCTAACATTTTCCCAATTGTATAAAAAAAAATCTTGCCATGAAGTTCGAACTCTCAAAATTTTAATTAAAATTACTTTCCTTAAAAAAAATATAAAAACCCTGCATTCTTCTAACTTTAAAGTCTCAATCGCGTCTTTTTGACTAAGGTAATTTTGAACAAAAGAATGATATTTGTGTGTTGTTTATGTTTGATACTTGTATTTCTATTAAATATTTTATTTTTTTTTACTTTCTATTGCTGCATGTTGTACTCTTTTTTTAGATTTATTGAGTTGTAGTGTTGTATCGTATTTTTTTTTAAATTGTGAAGTTAGCTTAACAGCACGTAATTTTATAATTGTATGCTGCAAGTTTTTTTTTTTGAAAGTATGTATACATTTCACAAAAAAAAAATAGACTAATATATATGTTCCAATAAGACCAATGGACATGTGCACTTTTTTCGGCAACATTACTTCTCGCAGTTGAGATAAACATTTGGATAATCGCCATTATTAGAGTTTCCGTTTTTAACATAAACTTCAGCGTTCTCTCTCATATAACTTCTCGCCATTCTATCGAATGTTGTCGTTTCTATAACCGTATTATTTAAATGTCGTTCCAATAAAATGACAACTGTGATAATCGTGAATGCCATTTTGTGGGAAAAGCATCTAATGTCAGTATAAAGCCTAAATTGGTGGAAAGAAAGCAATTTTTGTTTATATTTGTGAAATTGCTGAGATCTCAGAAATATATACTATTTAAATTGGCTAAACTAGCAAAATAAAATTGCGGAAATATCAACGATTTAATTCGTTTTATTTATTTTGTAGTTGGAAACACTCCACAGTTTATTGCTCTAGATGTGATTTTTTTAAATGATAAGTTGTACTGTCTTCTATTATCCAAACTCAGATCAAATTTCAAGATTCAGTAATAAATACAGACTTTTTTGGAATCGATTGATGCATAAAGTAGCAAGTGTCACGTGGGTTACCCAAATATGTTTTATTACTACATACAAAAAATTGGATCAAACTGATCATTTTGGTGAAGTAAGAAGACTTGTAATTTTAAACAAAATTATACTGATTTTTAAAGTAAAAGTAGCGGCACTCGCGCAACTCATTTTGAGTTTTTTCTAAAGAATTTTTTTATTTGTGCATATAATTATATTCTAAACGGAATTTTTAAAACTTTAATAAACAATATTATGTAAAATTTTTAAGAGCATTTACACACAAAATTTGATGTAAATCGGTTTAGCCAACAATGAGAGTCGAAAATTAAAAACTGTTCCATGGGAGGTACTGTAAATAAATAAATCCAATTGAATTTATCGAAATTAGACACAACAAGTGAGTAATATGAAATTTGATATAAATTAAATTACATCACGGTTTAAGTTTTAATCTGGGTCAATTGAAGGAATAATATGGCGGCTAGTGAGATTAAAAGAAAACGGTCGTTTAAATTGACAACAAACTACTGACGAAAGCGATTAAAATCGCAATGAAAAATATTTTTTAAACCTATTACAGCTCCATTTTCGTACCGAAATAACGTCAAGGTATCTCCAGTATATTATTAATACATTATTATAATGATAATTATTAACATACAACCAAGTCACCTAGAACAAGTTGAGACCAGCGGAACATAATTTTAAGAGAAAACAAAAAATGGTTCGTGGATTACCCTTCTCTACAACTAAGAACCTTTTTAAATTGTTTGCTTTAATTAAGAGCGTGTTAACTGCTCAGTATTTTGATAATAAAATTCGAAGCGAGTCACACCGGGTAGCTAACTTGACTTTGTACTGAAAAATTTTATTTCGCTAAAATTCGATTTTCCAGCGGTTACCTTCATATTTCGTCGTGAATGACTGGGAGTATTAATATTGATAGAATTCAATTTTCAACGAATTCCTAACAAGCTAACAAGTTTCCAATTATAAAATATATTTACATGTTTAATTGATTTTCTAGGAGGGATTTTTTTTGTGAATGGAACAACACGAATAAATAATGGAAAACTTCATCAACTAATAACAACTTTGGTTTATTAATTTTGATGTTTTATTTAAATTTCAATCATTCTTCGAAAATTTAACAACGATATTATAATCAGTTTCAGATCACAGAACGAAATTTGCATTCTCTGTTTATATTTTAATTTTATTATTAAAATCAATTTATTATTTTATAATTTTATTATATAAGTAGTTTCGTAGTGAGTCTTTCTAGAGAAAGATTTTATTTAAAATTGGTTTCATTTGAAAAACTTATTAAAAAAAAAACACTGATCAAACATTTTTCCCATTTCTCTCTTCCACAGGCATTTTACGTTACAAAGTAGACTTCCAGAGTATGCAGCTTGATGAGATGGACAACGATTGTTTCGAATTAGATGATTATTAGACAATTGTTTCAATTTTTTTTGGTAAATTCATACCTCAGAAAAAAAGAAAATATTTCCATAAATGAAAACAAAAATACCGTAAATTATAAATGATAAATGCAAAATCATAAAAAAGCGTCAAATCCAATACAAGAATAAATTGAAAAGGAAATAAAAAATGTATAGAATATTAAATTGCGAAACAAAAAATCATATACACTATTTACTTATTAATTGATAAAAAGATTAAAATATATAATTATGAAAATGAATGACGTACATAAATTTTGAACAATTTTTTCCAAGCCACAACAATAAACATAGGAATGATGAAAAATGGAAAAAGAAAAATTACTGTCTGTGTGCCTCTGAAGGAAGCCTATTTTGAGCTTTAGTAGATCTATCGCTGTTCATTTTCTTAAAATTGTTTTTTTTTATATATATATATATATGTATATATATCTATATATATATGTTTTATTGATTTTTTCTTTTTAAATTTAACCATATAAATTGTTTTTAAAATAAAAATAAATTTTATTTAACTTAAGATTAAAATTATAAAGAAAGGAAACGGATGTGTGATTGGCAAGCAATGCAACTCTGATAATCATGATCTATTTTACATTAATGCATTGTTTACTTCTTTTTATATAAATAAAAACACATTAATACGAATACATGATACGTGGTTTATAGTAAACGAAAAAAGAATGAAACTCAAATAAACGCTTTCAGTTCGAGAATACAATATTAATTAAATAACAAAAACGAACACTTAAGCAGACCATGTTTATATTTACAGAGGAAATAAAAAATTGAAACAAATAGCTCTAGTTAGAAGAGAACAACATCTTAAAATAAAAAATCGATATAAACCAAGACATTACAATTTTTTGTTATATTATATATTTATCAAAGTAGCAAAGATGAAAAAAGCGATATACAAAAACCAGAATGAGCCAGCAAAGTGACGCAAATAAAAAGAAAGGAATATATAATAAAAAGATTCCACACGAATAAATTGTAAATTTTCATTACTTCCTTTTAGATTTTTATATAATACCGTGTGCATATCGGTGCAAGAAGACATTGTTTACGTCTCTATTGAAGATAGGTTGAGGGCCAAAATGCATCAGATGGTCATTTGAATCAGTCAATGGCCGGTTTTCAATTGGCTAGGCTATCTACCTATTCAAAAATTGTAGTTATATCAGCTGTTGTATCAACAGACTTCTCCGGATAGGCAACCGAATTCAGCTATTTACTTACAAAACTCATAAAAATTATAGAAAAGTAGCAATATCATGCGAAACGTCGTCGATGAAATAAGCTAATTCTCATTGTCATTAATAAAATAGACCCTATTGGGGATATCAAAGGAAATTTTGTTACCCTCGGAATATTTTATATCCTCGAACATGAATTTCCTCCGGAAAAAAATTCATTTGTGTGTTTAAAATGGATTTGGAAATCCAAATTCTAAATAATAAAAAAAAATAATTCTCAAAAGAAAATAGCGGATAAAAATTGCAGTCGTCTAAAAGCAGTCTAAGACTGCTTTTAAACGCTGCAAATATGCTGCAATTACTCTTGCAATTTTTAAGCATGTAGGCGGGGGACGTATGCGGTGTCCGGGGTAGACAAAGTTGCAGAGGTTGAAATAATTGCAGAGTTATCGCTCTTTCTTCTTTGTGCTTTTTCGTATCGTTTGAGACATAAGCGGAGTAAAGAGTGAGGAGATATATTATCCTTCTCATTTAACAAAAATTGCAGGTATTAAAATTTGCAGCGTTTAAATGGATGCTGCAATCGGAAAGAAACTCAAAAGAGAATTGCGGATAGAAATTGCAGTCGTCTAAAAGCAGTCTAAGAAAAATAAAAATAAAAAATATGTATTTATTACTGGATGCGACCATTTTAGCTAAAGCGGTCATCCCTGAATTTAATATGAACTGCCATTTTTTTTCCAGATCTAAAAAATGACATTTCTTGTTTGTTGTTCCTCCTGAAAAGTCAAAAAAAATCTTATTAAATTGTTTTCTCTTTTGTTCATTAAAAACAGTATAAATTTCCCATTTTATTTTATAACGAATTGAAACCAAAATGGGTAAGGCAGAAGTTGGCACCCCGAAATACCTGGCTAATAAAATGAAAGCCAAGGGATTGCAAAAACTTCGATGGTACTGCCAAATGTGTCAGAAGCAGTGTCGCGACGAGAACGGATTCAAGTGCCACACAACGAGTGAAGCCCATCAGAGGCAGCTGCTTTTGTTTGCTGACTCCCCTGGCAAATTTATTTTTAGTTTTTCCAAAGAGTTTTCCGATGGCTACATGGAGTTGTTGCGACGTCGATTCGGCACAAAGAGGGTGGCAGCAAATAAAATTTATCAAGAGTACATTGCAGACAAGAATCACATTCACATGAATGCCACCCGTTGGCTAACACTATCTGACTATGTTAAGTGGCTTGGAAGAAGCGGACAATGTGTGGTTGATGAAACCGAAAAAGGCTGGTTTGTCACCTACATTGACCGTAGTCCCGAAGCTTTAGAGGCGCAAAATAAATTGGACAAAAAAGAGAAAATGGAAAAAGACGATCAGGAAAGGATGATGGAATTTATAGAAAAACAGATTGAGAAAGCGAAACAGTCAGAAAAGAAAGATGAACTCAGCGAAAATGAGAAGTACACAGAATTTGTACGTTACGAAGATGAGCCACTCGTACTGGGGATTAAGTTGGAAAAGAAGTTCAATCCACAAGGTGCAGCTTTGGGAAGATCGTGTATGCTGAAACGACCAACCGCGGATGAGGACGAAAAAATATTCAAAAAACCAAAACCTTTCAATAAACCATCAACATCATCCTCATCAAGTTCTTCCTCTTCGAACACATCTGCTCTCAGTGAAATAATGACAATGGAAGAAATAAAAAAAGAAAAGCAGAATCGCAAGGACTATTGGCTGACCGAAGGCATCATTGTGAAATTCGTAGACAAATCATTGGGCGAGAAATTCTACAAACAGAAAGCTGTCGTCTTAGAGGTGATTGACAAATATCGGGGGAAAATCAAGTTCCTGGAATCGGGCGAAAAAGTAAAAGTAGACCAGGTAAGATTTAAAAATTTATATTTTTCAAAAACTTGGCACTCATATTTATATGCATTACAGGCTCATTTAGAAACTGTGATTCCCGCCCTAGAAAAACCCATTCGAGTAGTTAATGGAGCCTATCGTGGCAATGAAGCTATTCTCAAAAGGCTCGACGAGAAGAATTTCTGTGTGACGGTGGAAATATCCCGTGGACCACTTAAAGGCAGAATAGTCGAAGGCGTACAATACGAGGATATAAGTAAATTGCAATGAAACAAAAATCCACTGTTTGTTTTCAAAGTTTTTAATGCAAAATAAAATAAATTAAATTAAGTTACTTAAGAAAAAAGAGTTTTGTTGGACTAACGCCGAAGACTCTTCAACTATCAGGTACATTGTGAAGTCTACGAACATGGTAAACCTTTTTAGATGTTGTTTATCGACCTTCGTAGGCGCTTCCAAAATAATTTCTTTTCATCCAACTTGGAATTTGGAGATGATCCAGATGGCCATTTTATGTATGTCTTGACGTCCATTAGATATTGCAGAGTTTTTGGACGCTTGCGTTTGGGAATGTCTTCGAGAAAGACAAGGATGACGTGTTCTTTGCTAGCTTCAAACATTCTGTAAGAAAACTTTATTGGTTAGTTGGTTTAAGTTTTTCATAGACATCATTTCGTACCGATGCTGAGCCAAACGCATTTCAAATTGACACCAATGACTGAGAAGAAAATTTGTTGATATGAGTAGCATAAGGCATCTCGATCGATCCATGCATGATATAATGTTGTCAAGAATCGGAACTCCAACCTGAAAAAAATAATTTAAATAATAAATAAATACTTTAATAAAAAACGGTCATTATTTTTATAGTAATTTATTTTATTCAAATATCAAAAATAACAAAGTAATAAAAAACATTTGTTGTGTCCTTTAATCCTACTATACTGCTGGTGAGAAACAAAATTTCTCTGTGAACTCCAACAAAACAAAAAAGTTACTTATGAAAACAACAACAACCCAACTATATGACCATTTTTGGGATAGGTTGATAGCCTTTGATAGGTGATAGTTTCTCGAACGGAAGAATTACCGCCTGCCTAGCGGGAAACATTAGTTTGTATTGTTTTTCAAGAATGCTGTTCGACAAATTCATTTGAAGTGAATGAATTTGTCCAACGGTTTACTTTTCCTAAAAGTAATCCTTTGTCAATGTTTGTTTTCTTCGGAACTACGACCTAATATATATGTACATACATTATAATTTAAGAAACTTAATGTGGGAGTTATGCAATATTAGTTTTAAGAGTTAAATAAGGGTTTTTGTTCGTAGCTTTCCCTTGAATTATTAACATCAATTTCATTATATAACTTATTGTCATTATATGTTAGTTTAAATTATAGTTGAAAAGGAAAATATTTATCCTAAATCTCTAACCTGTAACTACCAAATGTAAAAAGATACTGTTATTGCTACTTAATAAAAATAAATAATAATGTATGCTGTTGACAAAATTCCGGAAAGAATTATGAAAAGAAAACAGTTCGGATTTACCAATGTCGCTGAAAAATTCAAAGTTTTTTTTAGGATTGTGTATGTGCTATATAAGCTCCCCCAATATTAATTTTCAGTAAATTGAGAAATAAATACTTTCTTTAATTTTCAATTAAAAAAACTGGCAAATTAGAAAAGCAAAGGATAGTTAAATTACATACTAACTTGTAATGGACTTATACAACCATGGTACTGTAGGACAGTTTTCTCAGAAAAAAATATTTTAATACTTTTATAACGGTAAGTTAGATACGATAAGCACAACACGGCATTTTCAAGTGAACCAATTGGCGCCCTCTTCAATATTTTTGAGATAAATGTTTTTATTGTTCAACAAAATAATTTTTAATTTTAAGAAATTTCAATTTAATAAATTTTATCCAAGCAAGTATTTTATCTTGAAATAAATAGTTTATATTTATTTTAAATCTTACCTCGAAGTCTCTTTCATGCATGCAAATGGAAAGATCTCCAGCAATCTCGATATTTGGCATCAACTCCTCAAGCACCCATTGTCTGTCGTTCTGGCAATAGCTTATAAACATATCATACATAAGATTCGATTCAGATTCCGATAGATTATTGAAGCTATCACTTTTGTCCTTAGCGGCTAGTGATAATAAAGCAGCTGACTTCAAAGAGGACCAGTAGTAATGAATATGCCAACGCTTAATGTAGGCAACTACTGTGACCATTGCGAAGAATGCAACCACACACGAGACAACCACCACATATTTTGTCACATTCTCAATGCTCTGAATAATAATATCATCAAACGACCTCGCTTGACAGTTCAACTGGTAAAAGGCCATTTTCTCCGTCTCATTGAAACACCAATAATGAATATCTTCATAGTCGAGCAATTGAAATTTCATCGAAGATCCGTTGATTTTGTCGTAAAGAATAATTTGACTTGGATTCGGACACGGATTAGTGCTTATATCATTAAAATATTTCGTGATTACTTTTAAATTGAATAGTTTATACCGATTCATTTGTGTTCGCATGTTGTTATAACTTTTTTTGATCATTGCTTTATATTTATCAATTAGTGCTAAATAACCAAATGATTCAATTGAAACATTCCCATCTAAGTGCAAGAGATCATTTGGCAGCTGCCAGGCATTGAAATTCTCATAAAAGGCGTCCTGCGTGTTTTCAAGAACATTTTTCAGGCAATCACCATTATGGTTATTTGCAATTGCTATATCCACAAAGTCTCTCAGGACACAATCACAAACGAAATCATTATCACCAATACCAAGATACTGAAGGCCTTGAAAATCTTTCATCATTTCCGATGTTAGAATATTTATGTTGTTGTTGCGAAGATTTAAAAGCCTAAGCTTGGTGTTATTTGTGAATATTCGGTTATACCAATTTCCAACGTGATTAGAGCTCAAATCAAGGACTTGAATATTTGGAAAAGATACTAATTTTTCTAAGCCTGCATTATCAATATTGTTTGAAGCCAAGCTTAAAATCTCAAGTCTTCTGAGCTTTTTCAACCAACCGAGTTCCTTTATATTTGACTCTTCAAATAAAAGCACCCTCAATGATTTTGCGACCATTGAAAACGAATCCTCTACCAATGAGTAAACTGCAAAGGAGTTTCCCGACAAATCCAGCGCCTGAAGTTTTGTATTTTTAAATATGGTTGTTCCTATCACAGGAAACGACGAATAACAAAGGCTTAGATATTTTATGCTCGCCGGTAGACTGCTGAAAGCTGTGGCACTAGATTTTGTAAGTTTCGTGAATGATAAGTCCAGGTAAACGAGCTTCGAAAGTTCCTTAAAAGCATGTTGTTCAATCCTCACACCAACCAGTAGGTTTACTATTTGTTCAAGAGGTGGTATTGGAATCTTATAGTCTATATCCAAAACATTTTGATTCGATAGATCTAAATAATGAATATTACGAACAAATGAAAACGCTTGCGACGGTACTCGCAAAATCTTGTTATGTGAGATGTAAAGAGTCGTCAGATTGGTTACATTTTTAAAAGCATACGATGAGATGAATTCTATTTTGCAGTTGCTAATGTCTATTTCCTTAAGAGCATGCAGTTCGGGAAATGTAGCCCACCCAATTCCAAGATCTGAAAATAAAAAAATAATATAAATATAGTATAGATTCATTTCTAAATACAGTTTTTTGTTTGGATTATTGTTCTGGTTTAGGTTCTGGCTCCTTGAACAGACACTTGCGTAGACTCCATTTAAGTTTAAAAATATGTATTTACCTTACTGCCTTTTCTTCCGGATGCATCATAATCTTAATATTTTTCATCCAAATTATTTTTATCCCTGAATATTAATTCTAAAATATTATATTCTTTAACTTTAGACACACATTGCTAAATATACAGTTGTTTTGATGACTACTGAGGAGTGACTTTTCAAATGACGATATAAACATATATGTATACGTTAACATTTTTTTAAACTAAAGACCTACATATATGCATATCTTAACATTTTGATGCTCAAGTTAGCACTTACAAACTGAATGTAAACACTATAATTGGTAAATAGGAATATGACTCCCGAAACAGGCTTTTGCCCGAAATCGAGTTATTTATATGTAGGTTTGTATGTATATGTACATATACAATATATATCCCCTTTTGAAAAATCACTCCTCATCTTACCATTTTTAAAACTATCGCCACCGGTTTGATGAGATGAAAAGTTATTTCCTTTCAGCATAAGATACTGCAATTTTCGTCCCATTCTTTGGAGAGTTTTGTATGGTGCCTTTCTTAAGTCATTAAATGCAGCTGAAAATGCAATAACATCATCGAGCTTATTATAGCATTCCAATGTAATTTCAGCTTCAAGTAATTCATCAGTATTACGTTTTTGATGGGATTTGTCCACAAAAAATTGTGAAAGCCCTAAAATAAAAAACAAAAAATATTTACGAATAAAACTTCGACTTTTAAATAATAATTTTCTAAAGGGCTTTTAGTCCATTGAAATGTTACATTGATCTCGCATTTTGTGAGTTTACAAAATGATTTTCGGGCTGTCCCCCATTTAGCGAGTGAAGATATAAAAAGGTATTCGCCACATCTAGAGAACCATAAATTCCACAAACTAAATTTTACCTCAGTTTCAGAAAATTGAATTCTCTACAAATTTTTACCGAGAGACCAAAAAAAAAAAATAACATAAGGTGTTCACAGCTGATCATCTTTTAATCAATTAAGGACATTGTAATCGGTTTAACTGATTTAGCTTTGAAGAATGTAGTTAAGGTTTATTTGATATACTAAACAATTTGATTCCTTTTTTATTTATTTATAATGGGATCATTAAAATACAATTGCATATGAATTTTATATAGGGGCCGACTTGTATAGTCAAAATGAAATTTTTGAAAATCGTGAAATAAAAATAGCTAGTCTAGCTAAATAGCTAAAAATATCGCTGTCAAAAGTTTCCAAACAGGCATATGTTTTCTTATTTTTTGCTCCATCTATATATATCTACCTTTTGACTCCGGGGTAAATTTTGCAATCGCTAAACTCCCATTTGGATGAGCCCACGATTGTAGGCGTTCTTTTAAGCCATCCATCATGCACATACCACCTTGACTTGATAATAATTTCAAGACATACTCGTTTAAAATATCCTTTGCAGTGCTATCATTAAAATCACTCCAAGCAATATTTTCTTCACCACTACTACCATTATTTAGAATCTCGTCATTTGTATCGTTAGTATCATTTTGATTTTTGAAACCATTTTCGATTTTTGAGATTATTCTACCTTTCAGGTTCACCGTCGCTAAATGTAATATTTGTACAAAACTTCGCTTAAAATCTTCAAAAGTTTTTATAACCGAGTTTTTTTTTAATTCAAGTTTTACTATTTCTTTATTTCTATCGCTAAGGGGACATGCATCACTTTTACTACAATTATTTGAACAAAACAAAAGGAAAAACACAAGAATCCTGTATCGGTGGCTCATTTTTTTAAATTTTTTTTTTTTTAACACAGAAATAATTCCCGACATATACCGAAACGAAATTTTCACTAACTAAAGTCAAGGTAAATGGTTAATTTACTCAGAGGCAGAAAATCCTTATCGATTATATTGGCAAAACATTGATTGGGCAAGCTTATCGAACTCCATTAGAATAGCAACAACAATGCTTATATATTTTTATTTAACTTCCCGTGGAGAGATTTGACTTATCTTTTGACGATTAGAGGTTTATCTCTATATGTGATTATATACCTTGATTTGTGTATGCATGTATGTATACGACTAAAATATAAGCGGTGAATACACAGAAGTGACAATAACATTCCTTAATTTATTTAGTAATCAAATGGCGAACATTTTAATCCTAGAAGGTCAAGTAGCCATTCGTTAAGTTTAAATTTGACAATTTAGTTGATATCGATCAGTTGATCTTAGCTAATGTGATGAGTGTAGTTATCGTTATTAGTTCTCAAAAATTACATTTCTTATCCCTGCGCATTTTTAAATTTTATAAAAAAAAACACTCCAAACACTTAGATATTATACGAAATTTGAATATTGATTTAATCGATATAGTGCTATTTATGACATTTTCATATACAGCGTTTATTATGCTGATAAGGACTTATAGATAAAAATATAATATATTATTACTTCTGTTGTAATAAAAGATGAATTATAACATAGGTTATGGATTTGTCGAACGAATATTTTGAATTCTAATCGTTGTTAAGTTTTTTTATTTTTTTTATTTTTAAATTATCGGACTACGTACTTAAACCATCGATCAAAAGTTATTATCAATACGAAAAATAAAAATATCTCTTTTGGTAGTTCATTGATAATTTTTTAAAATATATTGCTAACCGAACTATTCGCACTTCATGTGAAAACTGAGAGTCTTCAGATGACTTAAAAGACTAATCTCATAAGCCCTAACATAATTATACAGGTTTGAGGATTGGGGCATTAAAACAGAATTAAAAAGCATAAAAACAAATTTGGAACATTTTTTTTATTCAAAATTTTTATACGCAATATTATTTAAACTTGTTAGAAGCTCACTTGTATAAACAATTTAATTCAAATCGGTTTAACAGATAATGAAATGAAAAAAGTACTAGATGGGAGGTACCATTAGTAATGGATAAATGTAAAATTTGATCCAATTATATATCACAATATATTAATATATAATTATAAGCACACAAAACAAATTTAATCAAAATCGTAGGAGTAGTTTTCGAGTTTTACGGTTTTAAAAAAATTGTTTGGTATTTCAGGCAGACTGGCGATACCCAGAAATGTGATGTTTTTAGTACTTAAGTGAAGTATACACACAAAAAACTACTTCTTTTTTGAAAAATAACTTATTTCTTGTAATTAGTTGAAGTACATTTTTTTCGTTTCATATCATCGCAAGTTTGATCAAAATCTCAAGTTTAATTTTGTTTACGAATGAATACCTTGCCATATACATATGTATAAGTACTATCTATACATATGCATGTACATATATCACAAGTAAAAATACTTCCATTAGATACACGTCAAAATTTCCCTAAATTTGTCAAAAATTGTATTGTCACATTCACATAAATAGCATGTGACACCTGTTTGTATTAACAAACGGATAAGTGTTATCTTACTTCGTTTCAAGAGCATTATCTAAAGCTTTATTAAATCAGTAAAAAATTAGAATCAATAAATTCTATAAACTCATGCATTTATGTAAATATTTATGCATGTATGTGTATGTACATATTTGTTTATGTAAAATGCTGATTATTATTGTCGATTTACATTAGTTGGATTAAGATCACGTATTATGGACTACGCGGGTTATATGGAATACCAGCTTTTCTCGCAATACAGAAATTCAAAACCACCTATGCTTTCGAATGCTTCTAGACGAACCAACGAAAAGGCTATTAAGTATAATATAATGCAATTCAAAAATTCAAGTGACTTCAACCAAATTCTATTCACCTAGGTACGACGAATGTTGGGTACAGTTGATGTCACTTTTATAAATGAATTATATTCAATACCTAAATTTACAGAAGTAGTTTTTAAATTTTCTTCATCTTCGTTATTCTTCCTATTGAGATGAATGAGAAATTTCAAAGCTCCAACTGGCTGGTTTGTATGTTTGGCAAAGTAAAAAGGTAAAAATTACAAAAGTGATACATTTTACATACTCTAATTGAATTGAAAATAAAGAAAAAAACATAAAAGAATATGACAAAATATTCAAAACTAGATCGCCCATGCTTGCTCTGGACTGGATGTATAGCTCTATCTTAAAAAAAAATAAATATATTTTAAAATGCAATATCGTTTACAGTATTTTGCAGCAAGTAAAAAGTGTGAATTAATATTAAATTAAATTTAGTTTGAACATCTATGGAATCAAATCATAATTAAAAAATTGAATTTAAAATTTCTTAGATGATCAACCACAACACGAAGTTGTAATCCTGTTCTGAAAGTTTTCACACACTTCTGATGTTATGCTCTGTTCCACTCTATTCTGATCTATTTTTTCTTCAGCTAGTTTATCTATGTTTTAATTTCGCTTGAAAATTTAAGGCATTTTTTAATAGAATCCAAGGTGAAATGAGCATTGAGCACCCATGGAATGTCAAACAATTCGTCAAAAAAGATGTAAAACACACCCTCATATTTATTTTTGTCATAACATTACACTTAAAGTTATTATGATTATGAATTAAATCAGTAGATACTTCTACTACAAGTTTTGATAGGAAAATTTAAAAAGAAGATATAAGCGTTGTTTTACAGCTACCTGTTTATATGTAGATGATTTAAAACGAAAATTTGAATATTTCTTTTAGTAGTGCATTTGTTTACACAACAAAAATAAACTATCAATCCAAAAACGAGTTGAGGCATCTCGCAAATTGTTTCCCACTTGCCGCACAAACAAAATCATTAACAAAAGAAGTTCCATGATCTTTACCATGCCACCTACTTAACTCAACCCGAATGATACTTACTTACATTATGTAGGTATACCTATTTCAAACTTTCTATTTTTGGAACGTCCAAATTCAAAATCTAAAGTAAAGTATGTTTTTATTTCCGCCATTAATGTTTTGGGTTGAGAAAAAACACACTGCGGGACGCATAATGAGAATGACAATCTTCGCAATAGTCTAGAGAGGTAGGTTCCCGAAGTCCACAGTCAACTGCAGAGAATTTCTATTTTTAACATATTTTTTTTTTCGAAATCTCACAGCTCGTCGAGATACCATTAAAATATCATGCAGTCCAGTATAAGAGAACTTTTCATCCCTCTAGTATGGGTTGACGACGGACGCGTAATTTAACGTTCCAAACAACTAAGGAGTCATTCATTACGTGGTTTACAATCGGAGATTTATAGGTGCAGCTATATTATTGTCTGATAAAAATGGTTTATTATTGTGTTAATTCGATTTTATTTTGCGTTATTGTTATTGTGGGCTGTAAATCTGCTTCTGTTTTCGCGGCTGCTGACGTCTTTACAGGTGAGAGGGAGCAAGTTAATGCTTAAACATTTCTAATCATACCCTCTATTCGAAAAGTGTCTTTTTGTCTACTTCTTTGGCTAATAAATAAACTAAATACTAAGTATGAATTTGTAATTCCGAAAATAAAATCAAAATAAGTTGTTTGAAGTGGATCTTGTGTTGGACATGTGCTTACCGAAAAATAAAACTTGAAAAATATATCTATAAGTGATTTATTTAGTGTTAATCCAACTCTGTCTGGAATATACAGTAGCTATTTTGGATTTATGAGTTACAAATGGCTATTTCACTATCGTAAAAAATGTAATATAAATAAAAGTATGATGTTTTAAAAAAAGTCATTCAATAACGTTGTAAAACAGTTTATAATGCATTATTCAAAATCATTTCAATAGACTTTTGTAAATAAAAAAAAATAATAATGAAATTTATGATATAATATTATGAAGCTTTATAAAAAAAGGCATACGCTTATGATAACATCGTAGCTATTTAGTTAAAATAAATGTTTTTTTGTCTATATACTTTAAATAGAAATATTTTTCTTTTATAGCATAATACAGCCTAGTATTTGACTCCTGTGAAATGAAAAATAAAAACGTTTCAAAATTTTTATGAAGACATAATTTCTTCTCAACGTGAATTTTGTATATACTCCGTTTGGAATTCCGAACCCTCACGTTGAACGTTTTTTTATTTTGAGCAAAAAAATTGATTGACAGCTTTCACACTTTACCACAACACCTTATAAGGTTTGGTTTTGTCGTCCGGAAGCGTCCAGAAGCATTCCGAAAATATCTGAAATCGTTCGTTTAACACTAAATGATAGTTCTTCTTCTGAAAAGAAGAGAAAGTCGATTCTGGATTTGAAGAAAGAATCGAACCAGAAGCACGTTCATGTGCACACTTTTAACGTCTTGAAAAATGAAATCCAATTTTAAATTGACAATTCACAAACACATCAATGAAACACTAACTTCAAATTCAGAACCAAAAAAAGTGTTGCAAATTGTTCGTTTGGCTTTGGCATTCCGGAGAGTTACGGAGCCTTCTTCCGGATTACCAATTGAAAACTTTATTAGATTTTTTTCTTCGTCTTCGAGGGTTCTAGTGAAAATGAAATTTTCATACTACAAAAGTCATGCCTATAGTTCAAAATGGTATGAAATTCACAACAAAAAGTGTGAAGTATGAAAGTAAAATATGAACCGGTTCTTCAATGTTTCAAGCAACAATTTTATTTCCCAACGTACGACCACTAGGAAAAATCTAAGGTGTTGTGGAAAATTAAGAAATTTTTCAATAAATTTTATTTTGCTGAAAATATAAATAGGTATAAATATTAAATAGGTGGAATAAAAAAAAATGTTGGATTAAACGGTTGTATTTTCTAGCTTTTTTATTCTCATAGAAGAGGAAAACAGAACAAAACACGGAATTTAAAATCTTTTAGGAACTTTTTCAAAATTCTGATGGAAGTCATGATATATGTAATGTATGTACCTGTACCTACCTAAGTAATTGATATTTTTTTTTTCATTAAAAGTGAGCATAAAAAATTTCAAACTTTTATCCTTATTGCGTTTGTCAATTATTATCAATCGATAGTTGATAAATAACGAAATTAAGGAAAATTAAAATAATTGTTAATTTTCTTATCATTCACAGCGATCTGCGCAATTCTAGATGATCAAAACTTTTATGAAATGAGTTTTTAAATGTCAATTTCAATATTTATCAATTATCAATCGGTAATTGACTATCGTTATAGAGATGTACATATGTACATACATTTAACATAAAACATAGTGCATACAAAATTCATGTGAAGAATTAATTTTAGGTTTATATTGAATTTTAACGTCTATTTTTAAAAGTTTTTAATTTTCATTTCATGAGAAGTGAGTGCTAGGCTTACGTTTGGAAATTAAAATAATTTCATGAAATTGATTGCAGCACCGGATCATATTTTGATACTCGCTATACTTCTTGTTGTGAACTTCATACCAGTGAATTAGGCGTCAATTTTGTATAAAAATTTCACTAGGCCAGGCTAAGCTTACAACGTACTTTTAATTGATTAAGCAATAATTTTTTTTAAATAGCACTTTGAATACAAGCTTTTCCAATAAGAATTCATAAAAATGACATTAAAATACAATATTTTTAATAATGTTTACTTGAAAGGAAAGGTAACAAGTTTAATAAAAGCTACGAATGCACACAAAACCCACTGAAAGTATCCGAAACCACCATACATTTACCAATAAATGTTTTTGCCCCTTTTATTTTCTTGTATGATGCACGTTTGTGAAGCTGGTTCAAGGATATTTTTGTAGAAGCAGAATAATAGTTATTAAGCGTTCAATGTTAAGGACGTATTTTTAATGTTATGGTCAGTGTCAGTGCCATTTGTTAATCCGGTAGCTTTACCACTCAGCATTTTTAAGCGAAAGGGGTGGGTTGTGTAATATAATGAATGCTATTTTTGTTTTGTTTATAAAAACGTTCAATATGTTAAACATGTTAACGTGGGAAAACATTTAAACGTTGGTTGAAAGAAACAAATTGCAAGGCTTCGCTTTTCATTAAATAACAAGTATTAAGGTTACCTCCTATGATTATGAATCAGTATTTAAAACCCACGTGCTGATATAAAATTTTAATATCACGTTTTAAAAAAGCCTCATGAAGTGTATCCCTTAACATATATGTAACTTCTAAAAGGATTTATAGACGTTGAGACGATCGTTAGGAATAAGTTTTGTATAGTGATTTCCAAATTTATCTTCGGTCGCACCAGACCAATTTATTAATTCAAATTTGTTAAATTTCTATTGAAAATCTCTTCGATGCATGCAACCGTTCTTACTAAAGTCTCAACGTGAATGGCGCCTTTAATGAAATAATTCATAAAAGTTTTGTTTAAAATATACAAACAAGGACCTCGTGTATGTATTTGGTTAATCTACAATAAGTATAGTAAAAGCAGGTAGATACTTCCTTCTCTTTACTTTCATCAGTTTTAACTTAAACTTAACTTTATTCACAAAAAAGGGAAAAAAAGGAATATGAATATTATAACAAATGGATGTAAACTTACGAGTTTAATGTCATTGTATGTCTTTAAGATAATTCAACAAGTCCAGATGATCCCCATGAGATACAAAAGGCCGTTTGCACTGTAACAGCAGGTGAAGTGCGAGCAAGTGCTGAAGCTATCACAACAAAAACTCTACAAGGTGTTTGCGGATCAGGTAAATATAATGTGCCTATTATGGACGACAACTCAACTAAGCTAAGTTGCCTCTGTGGAATTTCAACCTGTCTCTACGAGAACCCAATCTTGTACGTATTATAGAAGACACACAATTTTAAGTTAAGTTAAGTTGTCATAAAATCTCATCTTAAAAGGTATTTTTTTGATGTCAAAATGTTATAGAGGCAACTCAACTCGGTTCGGCTGTAATCAATAATAGGCACATAAATTTAAAAAAATACAAAAAATAAACATTGCTTTATTTTAGCTGAAATGAACATGGCTCTTCGCAATTTAGAAAAAAAACTGTACAAAGAACTACAAGAAATTAAATTACTTCTAAGGGATATTCGAACTCAAAACATTGGTGATATTGGAATCAAAGCTAAGCCTGCTTACTCTCAAGATTTGTTGTACATGACGAAATCTTCCATTACTACCCCAGAACCAACTACAGTTTCACCTGCATTAGAAGAAACAACAATTATCCTAAAAAAGTCTAAACCTAATTTAAAATCACTCAATTCAAAACATAATCCACTTAAAGAGAAATCTTTTTCTTATTTTTGGAAGCTTGAAAATTTTACGGAACATATAAATGGTTCGAGTGGAAGAGTTGAAAGTCCAGTTTTTTCAATAAAGGGTAAAAAAGATAGTAATTTAATTATATAAATATACCTAAGTATGATGAAATCTAAAAAAAAAAAAAGACGTATACGCCAGAGTGAACGTTTGCGAAGATTGAAAAATAACCATTTAATCAAATGGGAACACCATTTTTTTATTGTTTTTTCCACTGTCAGCAATTTATTGTTCGTAAACGCCACGTCTTGTCTTAGCTATATTTTAATTTTTCTAATTTAAGTATTGACAGACAGTGAAATTTATAGAAAAGAATCATTGTGATTTATTGTTAAGAAATAAAGCATTTCTCCTTGAGAATGTCTAAAACTTTTATTTAATTATAATAAAAGAGTAAATTCCAACATTATTTTGATAGTAAAACAATTTTAACTTTTAGGAAAGCCACTCCGAATCAAAGCATCTTTTAATCATCTTCGTCGAGATTTCCTTTATCTACATCTTGTTTATGCTGTATTTGAGAACCGCGATAAGCTTATAAACAACATTGTATTGGACACCGGAGGAATATTTAAGCATATCGATGAAAAAGTACTTTTCAATTATAAGATCTCAATTTTAGATCAGGTAAATTGACATTCTTATACAATGTATTAATCTCCTAAAGTATAATTTCTTTGCTTTAGAATAATGGTTCGAATGATTTAGTATCCC
The DNA here is from genome assembly GCA_951394125.1 of Epistrophe eligans. Taxonomy (NCBI): domain Eukaryota; kingdom Metazoa; phylum Arthropoda; class Insecta; order Diptera; family Syrphidae; genus Epistrophe; species Epistrophe eligans. The sequence goes on from OX596031.1 coordinate 2,576,493, forward strand.
AAGACTTCAGCACACTTGATAGTGGCTTCCCGATTCCATTGAGTGCGCTTATATCTCCAACTTATTCAAAAAACAATTCATTACTCATTCAAATTTCTCTGTATTTATGATTTTTATTTTGAAATGAAGAAGATTATAACAATGAATTTTGTATGTACTGAAATGTAACTGTTTTTTTTAGTTTTTCAAAAAGTGTACTACAAGTTAATTTTTTATTATTACATGCTATTAAAAATTCTCCTAAATTTGCAATTATGTAACTTTATTTGTTTTATTTTATTATTTAAAAAAAAAACTGATTATTAAACCGTCAACAGTTAAAAAAAAATGTTTTTAATTTACAATTTGCTTCTAGCACCCTTGGATCTAATATCCATATGTGGCCTAGCTACTGGATATAATTCTTTGCTGGATTTGAAAGCGGATAAATCGTTCAATTTTATATGTCGCTCCATATTGGTTAAATCTGCAGCGTCAGCATCTTTGTCAAACTGCGTTGAAACGATGTGCACTGAGAGAACATGACGTTCCGGAGCGTCGCGGCTAATATGGGTCTATGGGGAAGAATTTATTTATCACTTACAAATCAAATATTGAGCTGCGATTTGAGATAACTTACTTTCATATATTCAATAAATTCTTCCTTGGTGAGTTTTCGCAAAATGGCCACTTCAGTTTCGGCTCTATCAAAGTGATACTGAGTGAGTGTGATTTCATTATATAATTGCGTAAACTTCACCCAGAAACTCTTAGCTTTCTCCAATTTCTTATTTGCAAGAGCTTCTTTGTGATTTTCGAATTCATCACCAGGCATTTCTTCAACTTTTTTCTGAAAAAAAATCAGGAAAATTATGTTAATATTTTGTGCATGTTACTATTTTTTAAGGTAGATTTTTGTTTTACCACAATATCTTCAATGAAGTTTTCAATGCGATCTTCAACATATGATGGATGCCTTGTGGATTGCACTAGAATTCTCAGACCAGTTCCACCGTTTACTTTTCGAGAACCACAGAAAACAATGTAGCCAAGTTGTTCCTAGAAAAAGTGAAATGTGTAATAGATTTTAAAAAATAACACAAAAGCACATAAGACACCTTGGTTCTTAGGACATCATAGCAAGGTTCTGTTAAAATTTGTGAAACAAGATCCACCAACACCATTGATCGATCATTCTGTGGGCCACATTGCAAATACAACTCTGCACAAGAAGTCTTGTGGAACTCATTAGTGTTTTCAAACAAATAACTTTCACCTACAAAAGACATAATTATTATTTAGTTTCTTATACATTGTCATTTCTAACTTACCATTACACAATTTATATTCCCGCTTCTTTAACATTTGTCGCGCTAACAGTGGCAGGATTATAGAATTTGTCGTTTCAAGCTTTTTATTTATAATTCCAGCGATTTCCATAGCTCGTTGTTTGGTTGCATTACCAAAAACAAAGCACTCTGTGTGTAATCTGGAAAAGAATTCCTTAGCAAAGTATTCAACTCGTTCCTTTGTAACCACTGCAAACAAATTATAGATATAAAAGCAAAGCAATAACTGAACAAAATTGTCGAAATTTACATGTCATTGCATCTAGCAATTCATTTTTAGACCATGCATTTTCGGTGAGAATTAAAGCCAGGTAGTAAATTGCATGCTGGAATGGCTGTTCTGCTTTGAAGTTCTTCAAAGACCTTATGTAATCCTCCTTCAATATGTCAAAACGCTTTTCATCGACTTTAAAATCGAAAAGATGCTCCAAAATTTTGGCTAGCAAAACATCTTGTTTGTGATTGTAGCCTTTAATATTAACCTAAAATTAAAAAAAAAAAAGATGAAAAAAATACAAAATACAAAATAAGAGGTGAAAAGTACTTACACTCATTCCAGACGAAGTATTCATAATTTCTAATTTCAAACCGGCCAATTCAGCGTCATAAAGATAGTCATTTAATTGATCTTTTAATAATGCCACTAGCATACGATTGAGATTGCAATTAAGTGGATCGGAATAAACCATTGGATTAGAGAAATCAAAATCCAAGGCTACCTTGGGCGTGAGGAACTCGTCATCTTGTTTATGCCAAACACGAAGAATAGGTGTGTCCATAATGACCACAGGATTTTTACTCATCTCTGGGTCGAGTGGCATGAGATTGAAATCAGTGGGAATGAAATCATTTGGGGCGGGCAGAGTAAGATTTTCGTTGCGCTCGCAGCTGCCCCAACGCTGTAAATAAAAAAAAAACATAAATTAATAGGATAAAGTCAGTTGTACTATGTCTCTTATTTTCGACGATTAGTTAAAAATAAAACCCACTTTAATTGTTTCAGGATCAATATCTACTGTATCATATTTTGTGCCATACCAAGGTTCACTTTTCGAAGGTTGCGGCTCCAAACTTTGACTCACAATGATAATACGACATTTCTCTGGAACTAGTTCATTAAGAAGTTTAGTTATTAACTCTGGGTCCCATTCATTGGTTAAATACGGTGCCGTTAGAACTTCTTCTAATGGATACATCTGTGAAAATAAACAAAAATGAAAAAACTCGATTTAAATTGACATCAAAAAATTACAAACCTGCATAGAAGCAACCACATTGGTAACTAGATTTTCTGGCAAATCTTTGTCCTTAAACCTAAAGTGCATCTTATTAATGTCACAACATTCATCGAAAATCCATTTTTTGGGGCCTTCCTCTCGCAGCATGCGGATATACTACAAAAATTAATTAACATTTTTTTTTTATTTTTATTTCTCTTAAATCTAACCTGAAATATGATATGCACAATATCATCTATATGCTCCATACCATCCTGCGTTAGATCAACAACAATTTCAAGGAACCCAAATCCTCGAACTGTATTATTGTGTCCAGCTATCAAACTTTTCGAGAAAAACAAATGTTTTTTTTTTTAACTAAGGTATTGGGAGAAAAATTTAAACAAACTTACTCATTGCACCAACCACGTTGACGGAGTTCATAGAGAATACTTCCCTTTGCTTCGTGTCCCACCAAGTGAATCAGGTAACCATCAGGCTATATAAAACAGAAAAGGGACAGTTGCATAGGTTGTTTGTGGTGGAATCCAGAATGGATGTAGGATGAAGATCGAAAATGACAGTAATGATAACGATAATAATAATAAAAAAAAGTATTTCAACGGAGAAGATATTCAAATTATCTTACCGAAGATTTGTAGTGTTCGCTTAGGTCATCCGTGGTGAAACTAATTGTCAATGAGCGTATATCCTTGACTGGTGTAACCAGCAATTTTCTACCATACTGGCTGTCATCGAAAGGATTTCCACGCCATACTGGCAACTCAACTTTTTTGTTTTCGATTGTAGCGAATTTCGAAATGACCATGTCTTCCAATTCATTAAGGGACTCTAAATTAAAAATTCTATAAATGTCAAAAAAAAAAAAAACTCAAGTGGTCATCTGAAACTAACCTTTTCCAACAACTGCTAGACTCATAATATTAGACGAATACCATTGCTTGTGGAACTTTAAAAGTTCTTCTCGAACATCTATATCCATACTCTTGGGCACATCACACAATGATTTTTTATTGCCACTTCCAAATTTACTATAGGGATGATTTGGTTTAGCTAAATGTTTGTTAACTTGCCGTACTCTCCAGATGTCACTTGAGAGATTCTTTTCATACTCTGAATTGACCTTTATGAATGATACAGAAATTTGACCACGTTGTATGTGTTAAGAAATTTTAAAAATTACAAACTTACGGCATTAATTTCACGATCAGTAGCACTAGGAGTGAATAATGGTGAAATAAAGAATTGAGCAAAACGATCCAAAGCTCCATCAAGTTTATCAGATGCAACATGGAAATGATATTTGGTCATGTGCGAATATGTAGCTGCATTGCAACTTCCACTGTTTTGGGATACATACATAGCATAACCATTCTCATTGGGATACTTTTCGGTACCAAGAAAAAGCATATGCTCGCAGAAATGAGCCAACCCAGGTAAGTCGTCGGGATCAGACATGTGACTGCAAAAAAAAGTTATTGAAATTTAAGTGGGTTATAATATGATTAGAGTACCAGGCAAAAATAACTAAACAAACTAAGTTGCTGTTAACAAAGTGACGGTTATAGAAGAAATATTTCAGAAAAAAAGTATTTCAAAAAATTCAATATGAAACTGCTTCAAAAGAGGAAGTTACATACGATTCATAAGAATAACAATTTGCATTTCAAAACAGATGTGATTTTTAGGTGACTCACTTTTCAATCAATTACTATAAGATTCACATTTTCATTACACGTATTAAGTCAGAATTCGAGTCTTAATAAAGTGAGGTCATAATGCAAGTAAGTTGTAGTGAACTTACCCAACTTCAACGGATAAAGCTGCTGCTGAAACATCGGTTTTCGGATCACTGATGAGCAACACCTTCATACCATTGTCTAGTTGAAGACCACGATAGTCTCGGTTATCCTGCTGCGACTTTGCAATAGTCAATCTGTAAAATTTATAAAAATCTAATTGTAATTAACGTTTCCAAGAATTTCTTTTGTAGGATAGTGAAAGTATAGTAAGAAAATAATTTAGTCTCGTCTGTCTTCTCCTCTTTGTCAAATCGCCAATAACAGAAGAAAGATTTTTATTTTTGGCTTCATAAATCTACAAACCTGGTTAAGTTTTCAAATTCTTTTGGTTTCTTGACTGGGATTTTGTTTACGCATGTTCCTTCCATATTTAAAGTTGTGCTTCTTATGTTGTTGCTGAAACTGCCACTGATGCTGCTGCTGTGTAAAAAACTTTGTTTAATTTTGATGCCGTACGTTGTAATTGTAATTTTCGATTGTCTGAAAAGATTTTTTTGATGTAAAATTTTCTATCAAAATATTTATGAGGCAAACCTTGATAAATGCGATTCACATATTGCAAAGGTGAATTTTGTCGCTGGACGAATAAACATTTAGTGCGTTCCTTAGGAGAGAATTTATATTTTTTTGTTCTTGTTCTGGTGTTGATTTATGACCATGAATGATGATGTTTATGATGATGAAGTGAAAAACCTGATTTTCGTGGCAAATCACAAAAAAACAAAACTCACGAAACAGAATGTTTCAGTGGATTTAATCGATTTTAATAATTTTTTTTATTTTTCATTCTCATCTCAACTTGGGGGTTAAGTGGGTGTACTTACGTTTAGGAAAGGGTTATAATTTTTTAGAGTTTTGAATAGGTATTCCTGTGAGATGAGATTTCTATTTCTATTCGCACACACGATTTGCCGTTCACGATTCACGAACACGAAACGAACCACGAGAGGATGAAGATAATTTCTTGTCAAAGTTTTTTTGCAGAGAGGAAAAAGGTCCAAAGTAAAAGGTGAAAATAAATGTCAAAACAAAGAAGAACAGCTGATTTCAATTGTGTGGGGGTAAGATGGATGCATTCAGACTTTCAAATGTGGAAAAAAAAGGAAAGATTGTAAAATGGAGACAAATTACATGGGACTGATTATTAATTTGTGCTGTTTTTGTTTTTTTTATTCATAACATTCTGTGCCTACATTTTATATTTCTAAATAAATTTGGTAAATTGTAGTCAATTTACTAAGATGTTAAAGCTTTTTTAGAAAAGCTAAATTTTATTATCCAAATGATCTGATCCAGATCAAATTTTAGCTCGTACTAACTAGTACTTTTTAATTATTATTATGGTAAGGTCAGGGCATACATGCAACTTTTAGTTTCGAATCAGTTTGATTTTGTGTTATATATATACATGAGTTATTTTTTGTCATTCAAAAGAACTTTACTTAGTAGCTTTAACAAAAAAAAATAAAGAAAAATAGCTATAAAGCCTTAACTACATTGGCCAAAAAAGTGAAAAAGTACAAAATTGAAAATTTTCAAAATCATTTTGGGATAGTGTTTCTGACTGGGAAACTCATAAAAATGATGAAGTATAACCGTTTTATGTAGCCTACACACTATACAATACTCTGACAATTTGCTGCCACCTCACAATCAAAGCATGCAATGGCAGGTTGGCGGTGAAACTAGTTCGACAAAGCAATATCAGCACAACTGTCGTAGGCTCGCATACACACCATACAATAGTTTTACGGTTGTTACAATATCTGAACGACCGACGATAGTATCGTCTAGAGCTGCTTTTGTCATTTTCACCTCTTTCCGATTCTCAAACTAAACATACCCAAACACTTCCAACTGGAACACTGGAAAAATTCTTATCCATCAACCAAATGTCAGAATTGACCAAATTCGAAAAAGAGAGCTCACTAGAGAAAAAAAAAAACAGATTTAGCAAAAAAAAAAACCGTTGCTCTTCCATTTTTCCATTGAGTACCTATGCAATTGCACTTACTTGTCGTCTTCGTTCTCGTCTTGTGTAAAAACGGTGAAAATTGAACAACTTCAAAGAAATCGGAAGCACTTACAAAAAACTGAAAATCTAAAACAGTCTTATTAAAATCGAACGGGCTAATTTATCAATTTGTAATTGCTCTAAAAACTTGGTGTTACGTTTTTGAACTTAAAACTACTTTGTTTTTCGATTTTCCTGTTTTTTTTTTTTAAACAAAATGTAATTCTCCCAGTTCTTTGTTCAGGGAAAAAAGAAATTTACACTCACATAATTAAATAACACATCACTTGAACGGGTCACAATTGTGTGATCATTGAATTTGTGAAGAAAAAATAATATTCGCTAATAATGTGATAAAATCGTTTTAGTCCTCTACACCCAAAAAGAAGGAACTTGAAAAAATCATATTACGCATTAACAAGAACAACTTTGCGACAGAATAAAAGAATAAAATCGTTTGTTGTTCTTATTTTAAATAAGAAACAAATATTAATAACTCCCTCCTCAAAGAGGAAAAACTATTTTTCGAAAATTAAGGGAGAAAAAAAGACTGCAGTTTTGAATCGGTAAGTTGCAGTAGTTGGGGGGAAAGGTGCAAAGAGGAGTGCCTCCACAAAGACCCTAGAGAAGTATTCGTTCGTAAAACACAACTCTTTAATTGGTGGACATTGTGTGACACAAAGGCGCTAGCAAAGATAGAAAACAACAAAATTTGCTTTATTTTTTGTGAAAACTTATATCGCAATTTTATATATCACAAAAAAAACATTTTTCAATTTAAATAGAACGTCTTTCATTAAAGAGAAGGTTGGGGCTTGGGGGTGTGGTTATGGGTGATGGTGTTGCTTGGTGGTGTTATGGTGCATTGAAAAGTTGATTCACTGTCGAACGTAGCCCTTACTTCGTTCGAGTACATTAATGGGGAGAAGAAAATCTGAATGACGGACGAGAGGTTGGGCAAGGCTAAACGAGCATTCGCATTGAGTTCATTAACACAGTCTAGGCCAAAACGAATGACTTTACTATGTGACTAGTGCAACTGAAAATGGTGATTGCACGAAACAAAACACTTTTCTCGAATAATCTGATGATGACAAGCAGAGAAGCAGGTCCAAGGTAGTTTTTATTTACTATTATTCCTTCTGACTTTGAGCAAGTTCATGGAAAACTTGTAAAATGCAATACGATTATCATATATGAAGGGTAAGTGTTTTATCCTTTCCGGAACGGAGAAGATTCGCTACACTGTTTTAATGGGTAACCATAAAAACCTAAATACCTATATGTCGTAGTTAGTAAAATCAATATCTAGTTGGACGAAGTACTTTTATTAGTAACTACCCTTTCACGTTTGAGCCCAATTCAGTGTAGCGTTTCTAATGAGGTTTTTTGAAGGAAAAATAGTCCAAAGGTATTAACTACAATGTAGAATGTGTCAAAAGCTTCTTTTTGAGATTTTAAAACTCATAAAATCAAAATGAACAAAGTTGATAGGTACCTATATGATTAATATTATTTACATACTTTCATGTCCCAAGGCTATTTGGTGTCTTAGGATAGTTTAAATGTACCTATGTATTTATTTATTAAGAATAAGTAAACAGTTGAAGAGAAAATTAGTTTTGTTTATTTATTGTTTATAAAATTTCTAACAAAATTATTAAAAAAAAAAAATTCAACGAAAAATGAGGTGAAAATAAGTTATATTTATATTACAAATGTTTTACAAATATTTGCACGAATGAGTCGCACAAACTTGCTCTTATGAACTATCACCCTGTGGTTTTAAAGTCCATTGTAAACCTATAAACTGTTTTTAAATGAAAACAATTAGATATGTGAGTGACCCTATAACAAAATCGGAGTTTAGTTAAAGGTAGTTTATTATGAGAGTAAATAAAAATGAAAAATTTACCACCGAGTTGCATTGATTGTACAACTTTTGAAATTGCGTATATAGGTATCACAGATTAGTTAAAGGCAACACAGATTAGTTAATGGCAACACAGATTAGTTAATGGCAACACAGATTAGTTAATGGCAACACAGTGTTGCCAAATTTGTGTTTTATGTTAATTTATTTCAATTTTAAGTCAATTTTATAACAAAAAGTAAAGTAAAGACCATTTTCTAACAACATTTTTAAATTAAAAAAAAAACAATGTAAATAAAAAATATCTAATTTAAAAAAAAAAAACTAAAATATACCCTGAGAAACCTGGAAAAAAGCCGTCGAAACATAGGGTAAACCAAAGATGAATTAATGTTTTATTAATTGCATCCATTGAAAGTGATCCATTATTTCAGATTTTAAGATTTTCCTAAATGGTTTTTTAAGCAATTGTATGAAAGGTACCGTTATTTTTGATAAAAATAATATTTTTTGGTTAAAAAACGCTTGGTGCCAAGTTTTATAAAAATATATCAAGTCGTTTTTGAATTATTAAGTTTTCAATAAAAGAATTGTATATCTACTTTGTTTTACGAATCCAAAAAATAATTTTAGGAAAATTTTGGTATGTACATAATACCTACTATCAAAACTTTTCAAAACATTGTCCATAAAAAAATGTATCAAAGTAAGTTTAACCGTTTCCGTGGGAGGTGTGATTAATAATCATTTTTCAGAAAATTGCGATTGAAAATTGGGTTTTTGTGAAAAAGCTATGAAAAAACAGCAGTAGTGCATCAAATAAGACACGGATTTTCAAAAATAAGTATACACGTGTTTCTGCATTTATAACAGTATTTCTCTAATCATAAAAATAAAAACCCTTGACGTCGAATATCAATCTTGCAGTTGACAGGTACATCAATAGAAATTAATGAAGTGGAGTGGCTCTGATCCCTTAATTCAGACCTTTGATGAAGGCCGAGCAGATAGTAATACCAATCCGGGAGCAGAATCTTGAGTCTTTCCAGTCAAAGATTTCAATACCAATTAAATTTGATTGTTGAATTTTTTAAAATAAACATGAACTTGACTTTTGTTTTTATGTATAATCGTTATAATTGTATACTAGTGTAATACGTTTACATATATATGTATACAGATAAGTTTAAGAACCTATAAATAAAACCTAATAATAAATAATCGTCGTTTAAACATGATTGATTAACGGGGGATTTTTCTGTAAAATTCAAATTTAAAATTTAAGATTTTTTTTAGATAGCTCTGCATATAATAAATGCCTCTCAGAAACAAACAATCGAAATAAGCCGTTCGGTCAACCTTTAATGTCTCGATTACATGAAACCAGATTTGCTTGCAAAACCATTGACCTCTTACCCGAAATGACTTGGTTAGTTTTAGAACCACACCCCCTTAAGGAAGTTTTACTAAGTTCATGGTTCCGATATACGTTTATGAATCTCGCAATAAAATCCGCATTTGCGTCATTAGGCTTTGGCAAAAAATAAATGACTCAATAAAAACAGTTAAAACAGGCAAAACGTATTTTCTTATAGTTATTCTGAAATTTGTTTTGTTGCGTGACCGGGAACGAGTAGTTACAACTATATGCGCGATAAGCAGTTCCATCGATCGTTTATTATTGTTTTTTTTTTGTGTGTCATCTTCTATGCCTTTTTTCACCTGATTTCCGATTATGGTGTTTACTTTTTTTATATATATGTACATATGTATATTTGAGGGTTTTTGCTTTATTGTTATTTTCGTTTACATTTTCATATAATGCCGGTTTTTATACTAGCGGGTGCAACAATCATATCTATTGAACTGGAAAACTTCACGAAGGAGAGCTATGAAGATAAACAGAGTGCACGTTTTTGAACGAGTTGATTTCCCTCATGTCTGAATAGAAAAAGTGGTTGACGGGTTGAGGAATGTATTGCAATGCAAACTACAACCTTGTTCAAATGCAGTCAAATATAAAAATGATTACTGACCTCATTTACGACAAAATTTAAATATTTTTCCGCATACGAATTAGTTATAAATATATGTATATGTACATATCATCTGATTCAATTAATTATCTTACAAATCTAAACAAAGGTTTATTGATGGTTACGTCTTGGCTGTGATAAATAATATAAAACTCTGCTGTTCAAAATCAAGCAAAGTATTGTTTTAAACCAAACTTGATAATTGGCAATCAGAAATAATGGTTTTGAAGGGTGATGATGATGAATGAAATTGACGATTAATAAATTATTTAGAATATATACTTAATAAAAAAAATCGACAACAGTTAGTTCGTAAACGATAATAATAAAGATCGACTCACACGAAAGCTTGCTGACGGCACTCCTGTTAACTTAATTTCTGACCGGTATCTAATTGGTTTCAATCAAATCTAGTTGTTTTGTTGTTCTGTTCACGTAGTAAAAGATTTGTTTTCTTATTATTTCATGTACATATTTAAATCAAAGATACTGAGTTCTAAAGGTCTGAATTTTTCGTACATTTCACCCTCCAAAACCCATTTATATTTGTAATTTCATTTGTTGTCTCTAAATAGATGTGAAATACAACAACCATATAAAAGGGTGGTGTGAAGATCCTTCTAAATGTACAAATTATAAAGAAAAACTGTTCACATAAAACTGTTCACATAAAACTGTTCTATTTATTAAAACTTTATTTTGTTATATTTTTGACCATGACAGATATATTTAATGGAAACAAATGCTTATCATTTTATCCAAATAACCTCTTCAATTTAATTGTCTAATATCTACATTATTAAATTCAAAATAGGACACTGTTGCGTATACGTACTTTTTGATAAGAATAAGTTTAATTTTCAAAATACTTTTGAAATTTCAATTCACAGAATCGACTTTTAAACGAAAAATGGAATTCTTTTCATCTGAAACTTCTTAAGATCATTTACTCGGAATACCTGAATGCCTCACTCTCTCTAAACTGTTTAAAACCAACTATATCAAACTTTCTAAATTATTTCTAATAATTTTTTTTTTTTTCATATGTATATATGTATACCAACATACTGCGGTCAATAATCATGGGTTACTCTAAAATCAACGAATGATAAATGTTAAAAGCATACGAGAATTAATCCAATTTCTGTAATCAAAGTATTTTCATAAAAACATTTGTAACCGCTAACAATAAGTGCTGATAGTGTGATATTGTGCACTCATTTTCTACATATTTGGTATCAGCTTGTAAAACTATTCAAAACTATTCATTCGCCTAAAAGTTTTGTTTCGATAAAAGTAACGTTACAAAGGCTTTCAGTAGCAACCAAGCAGTACCGGACCTTCTACTCTATAAACATTCTAATCAATAAAATTAAATTCTTAAATTGCTACTCGTATTAGTTCCCTAACAATATGTACGTCACACTTTGTCGTTAAACAAGAATGAATCAGATAACTACATTATATTGTCACGGTTTGTCAGGCATGCCATCATCATCATCACTAAAAAAAAATAAAAACAAACTAAAATACGTGCTCAAGCACATTGATACAATATATCCGATAAAAAAGGACGAACGGAACATTTCAAAATATAGTAGTGATCCTTCAAATAAAATAATTATTATTTTCATGTCCCGACACTATGACAAGTAAAAGAAAACCATAATTTAGAAACATTTATCTACATATATCTATTGTGCTATATGTAAAAATAATTGTCAACTCACTCCCACACGAAACTATGTGTATTTACTTTCTAAATAAACATATGTATAATTGAATCAATTCAAACAATTAGCAAATGTTAAATTTTCATCCTATAATGATGACTAGCTGGGCATTGAAATTGAACTTAATAAATGAGTTGTCAAATTTATGCAGGTAAAAAGACTAGAACTACGTCTACAGGTAGATATGTAGATAAGACTTTCTAAATTGGCATTTTTTAAATTTTGTTTTCTTTAGGTGGACCAATATTGCATAAAGTAGAACTTGTTAAGAGTTCACTTATACTCGTACATTTGATCTGTTTAATTAAAATTTTAAAACTGCGTTTTCAGCATGGCAATTGTGTAAAATTTTATTAAAAACAAATTTGCATATAAAATAAATTGCTTATTTTGCAAGAATATAGATTTTCTAGTTATTGATTTGTTAAAGTTTTGAGTTTAATGCAACGTGTGGCCTCAGCGTAATCGATCTTTTATGCTTCCATTATATATGTACATATTTCGTCTCCATAGGCAGACACACCTTTGCCCGGATGCAGACAAGGATAATATGGGAGAAATTAATTAATTTAATTCCCTTACACGGACAAAAGCAAATATTTTCCGTTGCTTCATAGTGATAGTGATAGTTTTTGTTTTTGTTTTTCTTTACGTTTGAAAAATACATTCATACTTGACGCAAATATGCAAACGATACAATAACGAAAATAATGCACACATTAAGTACAATACGGTTCATCATTCTGGTCTGGAGAGTTTGGTGGTTGATTTGTTTACTAAATGCACTCTTTTTATGTACGTTTGCATACCAATTTGTCTATATTTATCCACTACAACTGTGTTGCATATACGTCAGTTAGTGAGGTTTTATTTTTAAAAGCTGCCAGCAAAACGAAAGACTTTAAAAGAAATTAAATTAATAAATTCTTCAATTAAAAAATAAAAAAAGTGTCTGCGAAATTGCAAATAAACCTTTGTATAGTCCAGTCATATTAGATATAAAAACAGACGAATTAGAAAAAAATCGCCTGAAGCTGGATTTTGGTATATGCACTCCTCATGGTGTTCTTAAGAAACTGATAAAAGTCCCCGGTAACAATTTTAGGGGGGGTTAAAGGCCTTCAAAATGGTTTTTCAAGAATATCTCCCAAATGGTTAGTTGTACAGAAAAAACGACAGGGACTAATCTGTACTTTAGAAATTTTTTTACAAAAAATACGCTCATACATTTTTTCATAAAAATGACCGTTTTTGAAATAAACCAATCGGAATAGTTAAGGGTTTTACTTTTCTATATAGTGAGCTTAGTTAAAAAATTGTGCCTTTTTGTGATAAAAGCATTAAAATTGATTCATTGTGTCCACCCCTTTTGGTGGGAGGGGCATATTTAAAAAAAAATACATATAATTACAAAAATAATATTTAGAAAAAATGGCAACATTTACAATATTATGTTGTAGCCTTTTTTAAAGCTAGGAACTCATTCTTTAATTATGTTTTTAAATTGAGTTAATTTAGTGCTTAGTTTTGAATAAATCATTTTCAAACTCAAAGTTTTTAAAATAAAATTCTAAAAAAAATAATTTTAAAATCAAATAATAATATGTAATAGTAAAATAAAAAACCGTGTCGGGGGAATGTCCAAAAAAATTTGGAACTAAGTCTAAATAAATTGACCCGTCCGTTTAGATTGTAGTGGAACAGGCAAACAAGCAGACGGACAGAATTAGGAGACCCACTTTTTACATCTTCATTATCATCGTAATGTAACGTTCGAGTAAAAAAGCCAAAAATAGCTCTGGTTGTTTTATTTTGTTATGATCAAGCCTCAACATGGTGCTATAAAATTAAACTATAAATTACCTCTTATATTTAAGAATCTCTACAACGGTAATGGAAACATGGATAACGAACAACCACATCAAGAACTGGTAAAGTGTGTACTCGTTGGAGATACCGCCGTTGGAAAGACACGTTTGATTTGTGCTAGAGCTTGTAACAAACATGTATCGCTGTCGCAGCTTTTATCTACGCATGTTCCAACTGTTTGGGCCATTGATCAGTACAGGATATATAAAGACGTTAGTAAAATTATGATTATGCTTAATTCATCTTATAAACTGATATCAACAATTTTGCAGAATTTTTTTTCGAAGTTTTATTATTTTGTCTTGCATCTTACATAAAGTTTTTGGTTTTATAATTTTTAGGTCCTTGAGAGATCATGGGAAGTTGTTGATGGAGTGAATGTATCACTGAGACTTTGGGACACATTTGGTGATCATGACAAAGATCGAAGATTTGCTTATGGAAGGTAAGTTATCGTCTTCTATATTTAAATTTATTATTCTAAGGATTTTTTTTTATACAGATCCGATGTAGTTTTGTTGTGTTTCTCAATAGCTAGTCCAACATCATTAAGGAATTGCAAAGCAATGTGGTATCCAGAAATACGTCGTTTCTGTCCTGATACGCCAGTTATTTTAGTAGGCTGTAAGAATGATTTACGATATATGTATCGGGATGAGAAATATTTATCGTATTTTGGCGAGCGAAGTCCATTTGTTAGGTAGATTTTAAAATAAGAGCATTATGTATAAAAAAAAACTGAAGTTAATATAATTGTTTTGCTTTATATAGAGCTGCCTTAAAAAGCGATTTGGTAATGCCAGATGAAGCTAGAGCTGTAGCCAAAGAACTCGGAGTTGCATATTATGAAACCAGTGTGTTCACATACTTTGGAGTGAATGAACTTTTTGAAAATGCCATACGTTCAGCGTTGATTGCAAGGAGACAGCAACGATTCTGGATGACAAACCTGAAAAAAGTGCAAAAACCTCTGTTACAGGTAATAAAATCTGAAATAAAATGGAATAACAAATATGAAACACATAAATATTCCTAGGCACCATTTCGCCCACCAAAGCCGCCACCACCAGAGGTGACCGTTGTTGTTGGAAATTACCGAAAAGACATGTACAGCATGTTAGTATCTCAATGTTACACAGATCTGATACTCATTGTTGGCTCAACAAAGTTTGCAGTGCATAAATTTATGTTGGCCGCAGCTTCAAATGTTTTCTTCCGATTGCTTACTACAGAGCTTTCAGATATGGGAGGTAGAAGTAGCAGTGAATCGAGCATGGTAAGTAGGATGGTAAGTGAATTCATAAATTTTTATATTTCAATCCTAACAGATTAGTTCCACGTTTGGCGAAGCAACAACGGCTGATTTTAACGATGACACAGAGTGTCTAATACGCAACGAGTCAAGAACATTGAGGTATTTAAAGACTTGTAAGTAAAAAAATTAACTTCTAATAAAATTGACCGCGTTTTCTTATGCCTGCATCCAGAATGTGGGAACATTTGAAACGTCGATCCAGCTATCAAGCTTTACCACTAATCGAATCAAAGAAATCAACAGATTTATACAAGGATTTACATCATCCGATTTTTCAAAATATACGTATTGTTCAAATGGAAAATAATCGTGGAGTGAATGTTACACAGACAATTGTCACAATGACAAAAATCATCACACCACAGGCAATGAATCAGTGTCTTAAATTCATATACACTGGAACAATAGAAAAGGAATTTCACAATCTTCAGGTAAATTGAAAATCATTTATTAAATATTTGTTGTTTTTTTTTCTTTTGAAATATGTAGAGAGTTAGAGTTTTAGAGTTGGTTAAGAAAGAAATAATATTAATTAGAAGAGTAATTATTCCATTTTGTGCTTTGTTAAAATTGAAATTGACAAATTTACAATCTTCTCAGACTGCTCCAATCGGATTACTTTTGGTAAATATTTTTAAAGATACAAACAAAAACTACCCGTTGCATTCATGATATTGTTTTATCACACTTCTTAATTTGGTAAAGTTTTGCTAGAAGTGTACAGAGATAAATTTTTATTATTTTTGTTTTCTTCAAAAAGGCAGTAATATTAAATGTTAAGCATGTACATTTTTTTCAAAAATGATATTTTTAAAGATGAGAATTTTAAAAAGCAAAAAAGCTGTTACTTAGAATTATAGATACCCTATTACAATTGTCAGTTATCAATTGATAAATATTGAAATATGATTTTTAAAACTCAATTTGAATAAAAAAATTGATTAATTAGAATAAATGAATTGAAAACTATTCAACTTTTCATTGATAATTATGAACTTTCTTGTTACTCACAAAAGTCTGCATCATTTTCAACCATCAAAGCATTTATCAATTGACTTGTTCAAAATCGAATTTCAATATTCATAAATTATCTATTGAAAGTTGACATCATAATAGGAATAAATGCCTTTTTTAATAACTTGAAAATAGGAGTGATTTTTATTTTGATCTCCTTAAATAGCATAATGTTAAATAAATATAATGTTAGTGAAAGAAAACAACTTTTAAATAATATGATTGTTTTCTGAACAGTTGTATAGGAACACCAAATGTTTGAGCAAAATGTCAGCCTTTCATCCAAAGTACATACAATTTTTTAATATAAGTATTTATTTTCGATTGGTAAAATAATGTCTTATATTATTTTGATCTTATAATAAAAAGTACACTATGTTGAAAAGATAGAGCAAAAACGGTTAGGCAGATTTGCTTAAAGTTTGGTTCAGAGTGTAGAGGAAAAATTCAAATTTTTATTTTAGTTATTTAAAACCAAATCTGTAACGCCCAAAGTGTTTTTTTTTTTCATTTTTGATATTTTTTGTAAAAAACTGTTCAATTTTTCCGTTATTCCCGTATATCTTGATCATGGCTAAACTAATTTTGTTCAAATTTAGCACTCAGGTGCTTCTAAACAGTACAGTACTTTTGGGATGTTGTTCCACTTCTCTACACAATATAATTACATAGGTATGTTAAAAAATTACATAACATACCTATATATATAAAAAAATATAACAATATATATAAGTAAGGAGATAAATGGATAAGTAAGGCTTTCGATGCATTAAGATAAACAAATTAATAATTTAAAAAATCACTTTAACTTTGAAAATACATTTAGAAATGCTTTGTACACAAACATTTATATATTGATTTCATTAGGTTTGTAAAAGTTGCATACAAATTGGCTTGAAAAAATATATATATATTTATATTCAATCGTGCTAGACAAAATAACATTATTACTAACTCAGTTCTCATCAACTTCAATCATTATATCAATTTTCATATAAATTTTTTTTGTCATTTCATCAACACAAAATTTCCATTCTATATACCCCTTTAGGAAATAAAACAAGCAGCTGACTTCTTAGAACTGCCTCAACTAACACTGCTCCTTTCTAAGCCGCAAAATGTTTTAGCTAGTCTTTCAGAAGAACCAATTCAACATTATTGCTTAGTGAGTTTAAAAAAAAAATATATACATATAATTAATTAATGTTAAACAAAGAAAAAATTTGCCCTTTTCTTGGAAATGTAATTGATTGGTTATTGAATTTTTGATTTTTGTATTTATTTTATTAGAGTATAAAGGAGAATATGGAAAAGCACTGCATAGGCGATGGTTATTTTAGTGATGTAACCTTTGAACTGGATGATGGTCATATGAAAGCACATCGTTCTATTCTAGTGGCCAGATGTGATGTTATGCGTGCAATGTTAACTGGCGACTTTCGAGAAGCACATTCAAGTGTCGTAAGTTAACAGTTTAATTTAATTCAAATAAAATCGGGATACAAAGCTGTTCTTTCTTTAAGATTGTATTTCCTGGTGTTACGGTATATACATTCCACAAGCTTCTATGTTATCTCTATACAGATGAAATCCCTGCAGTTTCAGCTGATAAATGTCTGAATCTTCTGGAATTAGCAAATAGGCTGTGTCTGCCGAGACTATTGAATTTGGTCGAATGTCGAGCGATTGAAGATTTGACTTTAATATCACAAAACGAGACAAATGAAACAGTTGATCATTGTTTAAAGCTGTTGGAAGCAGTAAAGGTTAATTATTTTGCTTTGTTATTTTTATGTTGAATTGCTTTAACATTGGTATTATTTTTTTTGAATTAAGCTTCACAACGCACACCAATTGGCCGAATGGTGTATGTCTTATCTGTGTGTCAATTACAATATAATTTGTAAGTTCTCATTAAAGGGCCTAAAAGCCCTGCATCAGGATAATCAGGAATATCTGCGTGAGCATCGATGGCCACCAGTATGGTATCTTAAAGACTATGACTATTATCAACGGTGTATTAATGAGATGAATAAAGAATTAAAAGATGCACGTGGTGATTCACCAAGTGACGATGAGGGATGCTTATGCTTTACTGGAGGTAAGCGACTAATCAGTTTAATTTTTGTTGTGGTGATGTTTTTCTTTTCAAATGGAGTTTTATTTTCAATGCGTTATTGTATTTATTGATTTGTTCATTTTTATTAAAGTTTTGTTTTTCAATTTAATAAGGAAGCAAATTAGAATGGTAAGGAATAGTTGTCATGTTAAATACATAAATTATAATCAACTCATCATCAATGACCGCGGGGAAGTAGTTATATTAAGGCCTAAAACACACCACATCAGTTAGATGTGGTGTGTAAAGCATATGCTTTACAAATCGAAAAAGGTTTGATTTATCAGGTGTGTTTTGAATCCTGACAAGATTTACAAAAATTATTTTAATTTAAAGCCTATGACGTTTTCAGCTAAGCAATTTGTCGCTAGCTTATTGCTGTTTTCTTTTTCCATCCTGTAAACATTGAATGCATGGTGTACCTGATTTCTTCTCTAATCCACCTAATTTTATTTTTATCAATAACAATTGTTATCTTAAACGTTGATATCTTCTTTTGATGATTCCCTAGCAATTTTACTGTTTGTACATATAATAACTCGTGTTTGGGTTTTTGGTCAAGTGTGTGGGTGTGTTTCTTGTAGTGAATGAAATTATTTTTTTTAGTTTACTTGACAATAATTGTGAAATTTGGAAAAAGTATTCTCTTGGCTAATAGGTAAAAGTCGAAGAGGCGATAGTAATAACAGCAACAACAACGATGCCGAGGGAAATCAAATATTTAACAGCACTGCAAATTCAATTAATCATATTGACATGGAGCAGGAAGTTGATTTGAATCTCTGACATCCAGCCTTGGGGCAGAGAAGGTAAATCAACGATTTTATGTATCATATTACTCTAATAGTTTATAATGGTGATTCAAATTTACTACTGACATTTGCTAAACATTTATAATGTTCTTTTTAAATTAAAAAAAAAAAGTGAAACACCATTATTGTTAGAGGAGAAAAAAAATTTAAAAAAAATTACATTATTCTATGTTGTTTTCTTGACACAGATCACTGCGCTTCATAGTGATTCTGCCCGTGCTGATTTGTTTTATCTGTACTATATTAAGTATATTAATTTTATTCCAAATTTATACATAGCAAATCAAATTTTTATATATTGTCCACAAACCGACTAAATTCGAAACTAAAAGAATATAAAATCGAATTGTGTATTTCAGTTTGAAATAAACAAAAAATTAAAATATAAAGTCCGTAAATTCATTGTTTTAGCGCAATACAATTAATAATACAAATTAAAAAAAAATAAACTGGTATTTATACAAAATTATAAACATTTAAGCTTTCTATTTATTCATAAAAATCTTCTTTTCTAAACAAAACACAGTCAAATGTATTTGATCTTTATTAATTTTTTCGATGAAATTAGTTTTTTTTTCTAGATCACATAAAAAAATAAATTTAAAATAATAAAATGTTCTCTATGTTTCAATCTCAATACTTTTCCAAACAATCCTTTTAAGTACCTAAATTCAATAACAATATATATATATATATATATATATATATATATATGTAATTATTAACATTTACATATACATATTAATTCATGTATGTATATTGCACAATTGCAAACGAGAATTACTTAGAAATATATACAAACATAAATAAATTATATTTAAGAACATTATATTTTGCAGTAAACAAAACAATATAATAATAATACATTAAATACCAATGAATGAATTTATTGTATGACGATTTTATTAAATAATTCACTACATAAATATACATCAAATGTGTATATATATCTATATGTATATATAAATATATATATACATAGACATATATGTAATTATATATATTTTGTACAGTTTAAAAAAAAAGTGGTTGTTAAGAAAAAAGATTTTTCAATGTTTAAAAAAGAAAATATTTTTGTTCAATCTGACCACTAAATTATAAAATAATTATTATTATTACTATACCATTCACTATTCACACGAAACGTAATCTCATAAGTAATGCGCAGTAGTTCAGAGATCTCTAGAATTCTTATTATCATAAATCTAGCAATAAGCCTTAATTTAATTGTAGCGATTTTTGTTCCTATTTTTCATGGAGCTAAAAGTATGAAATTATTTGATGTTATCGGTCATACTTATAATGCTTAAACTTTATGTAAGAAAATCAGAGTGGTCCAAACACAAAAATTTAATTTTAAACTTAAAAGTTGTGACCAAAATAGTTTTGAAGAAATTTTCCACCACATTTATTTTAAGTTTTTTTTTTATTCAATAGAAATATATATGTGGCCTTATGGTTCCTTTTGAGGTTTGCAAGAAACGGAGACTGGAGATTGTTCTCGTAAACCTTTTTCTTCAGATAACCCGATAACTGTATATAATAATAATAACCCAGATAACCCGATAGTAAAAGAAGCCTGGAGATGTATAAGGTCTCTATCAATGTCTCTATTTTTTAAATTATTTGCTTAATTATATCAACTATACAAATCAAATAATTTTTGAAAACATTCGTTAAGTTGGCTTTTCATTAAAAGCTGCATAAAGAGTTAACGACACCACTGACGTTAGGTTATTTTTGTAGTCGTTGCTAGTCGCTATGTTTCCAAGTTTAGGTAAGATGATCCGCTTATATCAGATTTGTTAAATAGCACAACTTCTCGCCTTCGAAGAAAAATCGTAGGTACCTAGTATTTCGTCGGGCTGTATGAGCAGTAGCGCTATATTGACCCACTAAAAAAAAGTTAGAGCATAGCGATGGAAATGGGGTGGTGAAATTATTTTTGCAAAAGAGACTTATTATGTAGATATTTAAAGAAAATGGATTCCTTGTAATTATGAGTAAAATTTGACAGTTTTATTAACTATATTAATCTCCGTTTGCCGTTCCTTTTGGATAAAAATATCTTTATTATACAATTTAAAAATTTTCAAACTGCCTTGTTTTTATTTAAATAATTTGCATTTGAATACAATTTTCAAACCAAATTTAATGCATTTAAATTTTAAATATGAAAAAATGCCTGTTTGTCCATAGTCGGACAAATTTTGTTTTTTAATTTACAATCGTGGTCTGGAAACATTAAATTGCACTGTTGATGGATTTTAAATTACCATCAGATTATCAACAAACTTTTTAAATTCAAAAACAATATTTGTTTGTAATTAAAATTCAGAATTTTAGTATTCTGCTATCTGTCGGTGAAAAAAGAATGTTCTTAAAAGCATAGAAATTGCGTTAAAAATAAAACTTTTACAATTACATTCTCTCAAGAAGAGAATAATTATTGATAGAGCTTTGAAGTCGAAAGCTTGAAGATTTAAAAGAAGAATTTGTGACAAATTAAGTGATTCACGTGAATCGAAAAATGCGATCGGATCGGATACCAGAAAAAGGCTGTTAGACGAACTTGTGCTAAGGTATATAACTGAGCTTGAAGGACTTGCGAAGCTAATTTCCAATCTTATATAAAAATATGAGCATGTTTTAATTTAAAGTTAATGCCAGCTAAATATCCGCATGCAACCGTCCTCGTGTCGTTATTTAGAAGCTTTTCTCAAAAGCTATTCGCGGCATATTTGAATATTACTAAAACAAAACAAAAAACAAACTTGCCATATTTTGTTTGAATACGGCCGTTACAAATGAGATTACTTATAAAATTGTTATCATTTTCATTCAAAAGATATTTCATTAAAAAATCAAAAATAAATTTTCACTTGTAACAAACAAAAACGCCTTAGAGAATCGTAGGAAGATTGTAGTCAGTCTTTCTTATCCAGGCTTAAAAACTAATCCTCCATTTTTCGCAGATATGTATAAATAGTTATAGTAAAATATTTTAGATTTTCGCCAAAATAAAGATCATTAAACAAAAAAAAAAACCAAATGCAAATGCAAAAAAATAAGAAAAAATATTGAATTAATGTTATCGTTACCAGTATTATTTTATTTGTTATTAAATTTGTTTTAAATGTGCAATAATACATTATTATATAATTAAATTATTATATTTTTATTAATTTCTTATTAAAGCAAATAAAGCAATTATAATAATTCAAATAGACAAAAGAAAAAAAAAACACAAAATGCTTACTAAATAAAGTAAATCAAACAATATCATAATGGAACATACACAATTATATAGGCTTGTTATGCAATGAACAACAGTTAGAAAATGTTAACATTCCGGTAAATATATAATGTATGTTTGAAAAGTATACATCACAATACTCAAAATTCGTTAATTTTAAAAAATAAATATATAATTTTGTTCTTTTTTTCTTCGTTTTGTTGTCTTTGCCTAACCAAAAAATTTGCTAAAACAATGCCAAACAACAAGTATATATAATAATATTGTTTTACTTGTCAACTTTTATATATATGTAGATAAATTAATTTAAACAAAAACGAATAAAAAGAAATACATATTGTCCATTTGCATATACACAAAAATATACAAATAAAAAAAATGAAAAATACATTTTAGCTGCCAGTTTTTATTATTTAGTAATTAAAAGAAATAACTAAAAATAAATTTTTATTGAAAGAAAAACATATTTAAAAAAAAATTTTAACAATATTGCCGAACATAATAATGCTTTTCTATTAAATTCATCCACATTTAATCTAGGAATGTAATTGTAAAAAAATGACAATGTTCTGATTCAAAAAAAAATATTAAAAATTATTTTACGTTTACGTTAAATTTTTTATTTCTTTTGAATTATGTTGGTTAATTTCTCTTATTCCTCCCCAGAAAAAATTTATTTTATAATCAGGAAACCTCCATGCCTATTGTCCGATCGTTCTACTAAAAACTATTGATACTAACTTTATGACAAAATCATCTAGTTGAATATTAATATCATATTTACGTGCAGGAAAAAACAATCGTTCCGCCTTACTGGAATTTCCTTTGCTGTCGCTTTGCTCCTGTGTCGTTTATAGCAGATGAAATTTTAATTGGTAAAACTTGAAAATAAATTACAGAAAGCGATAAAAGCGAACAAAAATATCAAAAATATATATTTCGTTATACAAGTAACCCAGCCAGGGTTATAAGTTGCCATGTAACTATTATTTGTGCAAAATCAATTAATAGTTTTAGTTTCCTTTACTTTCGAAGGTAACCTGTTTAGTCGCAATGTTTTGACCTCGTTTAATATGTGCCGAAGAACGGTTCAAAACATTCTTCACCAAGATCAATACTGTTTTGCATACATTTTACTGAGGTACTGATGGATTTCGAAACCGTTAATTAGTTTTTCAGTTGTCGTCCTCACAACTTGCATTCTCAGTTCCCTAAAACATCGATGGTTTTTCGGCACAACAATTGATTTTAAACATTCGTCTTAGAATGAAGTAAGGCCAAAATCGAACTCAACAAATCAGCGAAAATCCGCGGCCAACTATCGAAAAGTATCTTTTGTCATGCTAGAGTGACTGCCATCTTAGCCTTTCGAAAAAACTAACAAAACGCAAACAAGGCATTGGTTCTACACGATCTTTCTCACCACCAAATATATTTTATTTACTTATTCAGACACCAACTTTCATATCAGTGTGAAGGTAACAAAAAACTGAGAAATTGATAGCCGTCGTATAAATTGCATTTGGGAATTCATCAAAGCTTATTTTTGGGCATTATTTACAATAAGTATAAAAATGGAACATAAGTTCCTTTAAGAAATATATATGTAACTATCTTAAGATCAGAAGTTTTTTTTACTTAAGCCCGTAACATTTAATAGCGCACTTAAACGCAATCAAGTTTCACGTCGCGTCGCATCAATTACTTTACATCATTCTTCCGATAAAAGCTAAAGCTACTTTAGACGTAACAACTAAATTATTTAATTTTTTGTTGTTGTTATCAAGTCTTTAATTTTCTTGTTAATCTTATTATATTCATTTGCTTCTTATACAAAATTAAAAAAAAAAAATGTGTATGTTTCTTTTATTCAATAACTAAACAAAATGTGTTACTTCATAAATGAGACTGAGTACTGAATACAGAATGATTTGCTAAGCAAAAAAAAGAAGTTATAAATAGAAAATAATTTAAAAAAACTGTCAATTGCGAGTTATGTTACGCAAAAAAAATACATAAAACAAAACAAAAATTAAAAAGAATTAAATTCTTATTTGCTTGATTACTAACATAACATTTTAATAGAAATTTTATTGTATAACTTGTATTTATGTTTGAAAAACAATTAAATATTATCAACAATCTTTTTATTAGAAGAGATGCATACGTATATTTTTTGTCACTCTATTTCCCTTACATGAATACAAAAGTAAAATAGGTGATCAGTAAATACATTTTGGTTTGATAATAGAAATAAAATAAATCAACAATACAAAGGTGTTTTTTGCTAAAAAATTGGTGGCTGACTGTAGGCACAAAGGAAAGGAAAAGATTCGTCTTAATTCATCATACCAAAGAAAAGTGAAAAAGAAGTGAGATCTTAAAGAATGCCAAGTTTTTATCTTATGACGATTTAATATTAAATTTTAAAAAAAGAGTAATATTAAAACTACTAATTTTTTCCTGTATATGCACCACAAGACCCACTGCTGTGCGAAATGACAAAATTCTGCGGTTTCGGGAAGTGCTTCATAATTTTGAAGATATCTCAGTGAGGGTAAGTAACGGTTTTACCGATTTTCGAAATACTATAACTCGGGAACCACTTATTTTAAGAGGTTGAAATTTGGTGAGGCGCCTTTGCTTAACTGAAAAATATTGCGAATTTGAAGTCTCTGACTTTACTGGTACTTAAGTTAGAGGGGGTCGAAAATCGCCTGAGTTTGTTCCTGTAATTAGGGTGTAATGCCGGAACTTGGCTGGGCATTACCATTCCTTTGATCTACCTCACCATGGTTCAACCTGGACTTTAAGCGCTATATAAAGAGTCGCGGTTAGCTTGTTTTCCATCCCACGTGAGCCTCACAAGTCACGCATAGCATCAGAATTTTTTAAAGCTAGGATTTTGAATAAGTTAAAAAAGGCTAAATAAATTGTTAGGTCGAAAATTTATAAATAGTAAATAGTTCTTATAATCGTTAGATTTTTGTTGTTGAAATTATGAATTTGTAGAGAAAAAAGTTATTTAACAAAAAAAAAACATTTTTGGCTCAATATAAAGTAGACGTTAAATCAAGACTTGCAAAGTAGAGAACAAGAGCAAAAACCTAGGGCAAATTTGGAATAAGGTCATTAACATTGTTTGTTAGACTTTTTATTTAGAAAAAAATGGATTTGAAATACAGAAAAAAACAACAAACTACTTCAGACAGTCTCATTGGCATTTGGATCTAACTTCGTTGGTGAATCATGCTCAACTTCAAGGCCCTCCAGCATGGCCAATAGTTCCTCATCGGTTACTTCAATATTTTGCATGTGATTATTGTCAATTAGTCTTTGAGATGTCTTCTCTTCTGGGTTTTCTTCTCCGACAATCTTCTTAAGTTCCCTCTCCAAATCACCATCATCGAACTTTTCATTGAGGTGTGCACTTGCGATGGTTTCTTGAATTTCATCGTGACTATCCACTGCCTCCTTGATATCAGAAATAATTTCATCAACGTTATCATACTTAAGACCAGAGTCATTGAGAACTTTCTGTAAGGCTTTCGAACCGATTTTATACGTCTCAAGTATGACACCGTTATTTTGGGCTTCATCAACGCTCGACAGCAGTGTCTCGACATTGTTTAGAGCGATGCTGCGTTTTTCTATTTATTACGAAATAAAATCAAAAAGAATTGATATTCATGCCATGATTTACCATAATTTTTTTCTAGCAGATGCTTCTTCCTTAAGTAGGTCTTGGCCAGCTGTCGTTTGTTATCTTTTAAATATTGTCGTGCTTTGTCATCAGTTGTTTTAATATCTGATTCTAAGGATTCTAATTGAACTGTGAGATTTTTTTGCGTCATCTGTAGATTGTGGAAGGCTCGGTCTGTCTCTGTAATTTCTGGATTCTGATCAGTTTTGCCTAAGAAGAGAACCTTAAATATAGTGAAGTTTAACAAGATAATGTATATCCATACCGGGAATTTTTACTAAATGAATCTTTCTTTCACTGTTCTCGACAACAAAATCAAGAACAACTTTCTTTTGGCAGAATAATGTGTGCAGACAAATGTGGAGTCCATCGTCACTTAATTTAATAGCATCGCTGATAATCGATTTGACTTCATCATAATGCAAAAGTTTTCCAGAATGCTTTTGCAGAACAATGGCTAGGTCGCTACACATTTTCTGTGTAAAATGTTTTTGTGAACATCTTTAATAAATAAGATTAAATATTCTACCTTAACCACTTCTAGTTGTATAAAATCAATCAAAGCATCATTGTCTTCTCCCACAGTCCATACTTTCCGTACTCCCCACCATAAAGGCTTTTTGACAAAACTATTTATAGCCCAACCGGTCCAACTGTTCTCAGGGTCGTACATGTATTCGGTTCTCGTTCGAATTTTTCGAGTATTACGCATTTCCTCCAGGACATTATCCAGGCCGTAAGGCGTTTTATTTTTGCGTTGAAAAGCTACTTGCAGTTCCCGTTTATTAAACGAGGGGGATCCATTGAATTCACAGTATTTCGTGATCATTTCTTGCCAGAAAATCATTTTTGAAACATAGTTTTCGGGATTTACCGATTTTAGACGAAATGGAGCCATTAAAACATCCATGCGAGTATCGTCGGACCAACATGATGGGTAGAGGAGGTTTTTGTCATTAGTACTGACCATTGAACGAATTAACAAAATTACGAAAATAACTACAATAAATAATATTAAAGTTGCAAAAATGCTGCGTTGTTTTTGTTTAGTTTAAGATTGATATAATATTTCGGTTTGAAATTCTGTATGAAATTTGAAGTTTGTGTAGGAATAATTTTTGACAGACTATGGTGAAATAATTTTTTTGCCAGGGATGTTACCATATTGACGAAAGTTGAATCATAACTATAAATTACATATTTTTGGAAAACATTTTTACGAGAGTGCGCGCACATGGCCACATGCAGAAACTTCAGTCATCCATTCGAGCAATTTATTAATTTGTGTTTTGAAACAAACTGAAAGATAATCCCAAATCAGTTCTGTTTGTGTCAGACTAACCCAATTGTCTTCGTTTTTCAATACCTATAGAAGCACGTGCCTACGTTTTGTACTCTCGCATCAATGAATTAAGTTAGTCGAATAATGATGAAAATTGAAACAAATCGTATGAGTTCTCGCCTTTTCTCGACCAATTTTATCGATGCGAGAGTAACAGCACATATGTACAGAATAGAATGTTAAACCAACAGAAATAAAGCAAAACGATGGGAAAAAGGCAAGAATAAATATTGTCTCTGTTTGTTTATTTCGTTGATTGCTGCTTGTAAAGTCTCTCAATGCAAAAATACTGAAAACTGAAGTATAAAGTTAAACGATGTGATCAGTTGTAACATCATTCGAGAAGATGAATACAAAATAAACTAGGTACCTACCAATTCTTAATAAATTTATTTTTTCATAATTGAAATTAACGTCATAGTCGTTCAATTTTTAATCTCAACAACTCACCACACCTGTCATATAACATTTCTGACAAATGTCAGCGCACAGGCTCGTATGGAAATTTATTCATACAAAATACAGTGCTTTTTCCTCTTCATTCTCCAGTTTCCACAGCAAAAGCTAAAGATTTTTTGTTTTCCTTTACAATTTACAAATTATAAAACACGCACCTACTCCGAAGTAAGATAAAAAATATCATATATTAAATAATTAAGCAAACAAAAACGAAAAAATCTCATTCCATCATTTTGCTTCGGTGCAAAGGTTAATAAAGAAAAGTGTGCTCTGAGTGTTGGCTTTTGCCTCTTAAAAAAAATAAGACCTGTAGCAAGACTTTTTGCTCTTCCAAGATTTATTTAAATCTATCATTGCATCAGTGGACAGTGTTTCAACGACGGCGACGACGAGATAGATTTTCCCTTGGAATCTAAAATTCAACTTAATTGTACAATTAATAATCGAAGAGAGGACTCATATGTTAAGTGTGTAGATTTGATTTGTAAAATTTTGTGTTTTAATTCAAATAAAACAAACTTTCTACAACTCAAATAAATTATCTTCTATCAGCAAAATGTTGAAGTCTCAGTTGGCAAAGGGTAAGTCTTGATGTGTGTTTATGATGTAGATCCGCAGTATGTGCCTCTGCCTCATAAAGTGTGTGCTCTATTTGTTATAAATCGCGCAGTGCAATGGGGCAAGGCGCAAAAGTGAATTATTATTAATTGCTAATAATCATTTTGTTTATCTTGCAATTTATTACACATTATACCTATTGGGAAAGTTTTTGAGTGGTGTCCCGAGTTTATCTACAAAAATCGTTGTTACCTTGAATCATTCAAGTGCATTATTCAATCTGGGTATGATTCACATTTAATGTCCATGTTGTAAAAATAAAATATTTCTAAACTCGTGTAGGTACTAAGGATTCTGTTTTCTAAATACTTAATTACTGTCTAGTTTCTATTTTCATTGGAAAGAGAAACTCTACCTACTTGCTCCATATCTTCACTAAAAGGCTTACCCCTTTGCAGCACATCATCATCATCGTACGGCGTACGTTTCCATACACAAACATGTTTGCGCTTTAATTTTTGTACACATTTTTACATTCCTTTATTATTCCAATTTCACTCATCCAATACTGTTTAATGCGACTTAAATAGGTAAAAAGTCATCGACCTTCAATGAGATGGATGATACACTTACTAGACCTACAACAAAAATGTTTGCACACAACAAAGTACATTTGCCACATTTCACTTCACATTTTTATTTGCTGCGAATCCGGAGTACCGGAAATCAATCGACGCCATAAAGATAAAATTATATTTTTCTTAGTTTTTTTGTTGGTGTTGTAATTGTAATGCAATGTAAACTTTAGATTTCTATTAAAAATGAATAGCAGTTAATTAAAATAAAAAAAAAAATAAAAATGATGATTTTATCGTTTCATTGATTAGTTAATGAAAAAATTGCACTAAGTACTTGCGTGCATGTAACTTTATAAATGACATCAGTTTTGTATAAGAAACAAAAAACTTAGGTATACCTATGTAACTACATTTATAACAATATTATATAAACAACGCTTGAAGTGGGGGCTATGAACCCGAGAACTTAGGAATTAGGTATATTAGCAATCTGAATTTTTTTTTTTTTTCTATTGCAGGTCATTATAATCTTCTAGGTGAAAAATTTTGAATTTTTTTTAAATATGTCTTTAACATTTTTGAAATTCACATTTTATTATTATTTCCGAGATTTGTTAAAGTTTTTTTTTTTATTTTTTATTTGAATTCTGTATGCACTGATACTAATGGTTTTCCAAAACATTCACAGAATATTCAAAATCAACTGTTATAATTTGAAAATTATGCTATTATTATTATTCAAAACCAATAAATTGCTGAATTTAAAAAGTGGAGTTTTTCTCCGTTAAAAATGAATTCATTTCTCAGTTGTGACATCGAATTTAATAAGATTTTGTCTGACTATACATCAAATTAACAATAATTTTATAAATGTTTGCAATAAAATATACCTTTACATTTATGTACATATTTTTCTTTAAAGTGTGACACTTACCACTTTATGCATCATCAACTGCGCATAAACTCGTATTTATATTTACTACTGAGTACTGAATAACAAAATCACACGAAAAAGTGAGCTGAGTTTAGATATTAGAAAATAGGTAACAATACTCAAATTGACTAACAATACAGTTTTAAACTCAGAGTTTCCAACGTATGCTAACAAAAAGCGATTTCTCAATTTTAATACTGCTAAGTGGTTCAAACTGCTAAATAAGGAACAAATTACAAATTTTAATGATATTTCCGCTCTGGATATTTTTATTATTTTTATAAAAAAAATAATAAGCAATAAATTTAGACTTTTTTTTGTATCTTGTACACTTAAATGGCGAAGCTGTCGAAAAATAACTTGCACTTTATTTTAAGATCACACCATTCTCTAAAAGAGAGATTGACACTTTCCAAACGAATATCTACAAACCTTGGTCTTAAAGCCTAGTACGCAGCTGAAGCGAAACGATAATTTTCTTTGGTCTCCAAATCGATAGCGAAAGCGTAAACGAAAAAAATATTAATGGAGAGTTTTATCAGATGATGCAATACGAAATTCGTCTGTGGTATCCCACACTATAGTAAAATCTTAACGGAAACCAAAAAAAATAAAATAAAAAAAAGCTACAATTATTAATTTTGCTCGTTGAACAGCGTACTGCAGAAAGAAAATGAGAACGATATTTTTCGTTTATGAATAATGATAATATATTATTAGAAAAACATTTTTTAAAAGTGTTTTTTGATTTAATTTAGAAACATAATTTTCAATAAATCGATTATTTTAATTTTTATGTAAAAAGGCTTATTAGGCGTGTTTTTGTTCTTTAATCTATAAAGTCATAAAAACAGTTTAATGAAGCAAAATTATATAATAACATCTAAAAATATCCCCTATAGAAATTCGAGCTAACGATAGACTATAGTTGAGTTGCTATGATATGTTATTATTTATTTTGATTCAAATTCAATAGAAAATACATTCAATATTCAACATCAGCTATTATTGTTTTTCTTTTTAATAATATCGAACTGTTTTCTAAGACTATATTATATGTATGTAGATTTTAGAAAAAAAGAAAGAAAAACACGCCTATTATTGTTTTTAACAATATATTCGTTGACAAAATCGTTTCCAATCACCTACCTTCGAGACTGTTATACACGTCCAAGCTACTCGTTAATCCTGACATAAAATCATATAGGTATCTTTGACAAAAACTCTCCATAACCTTTATCGCACGTAAAAAAAAGATAAGTATTATTCGACGCAGTAATAAATAACATGAAATCGCCTGATTGTTGTTACCTAAAGCAACTCAATCATGATATCAAAAACAAAATTGCAATTGATAAGAAATCTAATTTGGCGTGTTTGAAAACATGATAACAAAACAATCTTAAGATGTTGTTATATGTACATAGTTTAAAACAAGCCGATATCCATATAAAATATAAGATATTTTTTGTTTGCAATAAGTTTTGTTTGTATTAGATCTCGTTCACACGCGCCAATTGAAATAATTCAGAAAACACTTGCGTAAATGCAAGTCTTGACTCATATCAAAATCATGTGCGGCTGGCATGTTTGATTAAATCAAATCCAAAATTGTTATTTGCAATACGTCATTGCACATTGTTTTTTCATTAAGGGCATTTGTGAAATGTCGTAAATATTGAAAAATTTAAAACCCCCTACACCAAGTGTCCAAATTTATACGGAAACACTTTTACAACAAATCTTAAATTTTCTGCCAGTAGTGGCAGAAGAAAGAATTTTTTCGTACAAAATGAGTTTCCATGGCTGATTGGTTTCTTTAACACACATTTTCAATCTTTTTAGTCCGTTCTTACCTTTTTGATGAGTCGATTTTTCACATGCAGTCATTCGCCTCTTCGAATCATACGATTCGCCCGCACAGTTACAAAACTTACACATATGATGGTGACTAAAATCGTATCCGATGCAGCTAAACCATCATCAAATACCCAAAGAATATACAAACAAACAACAAAAATCGACTCATGAAAAGCAGGCACTAGTTCTTTGGCTGACCCTACTTAATTCCTTAATAATCTACTACTATATGTAAAACTCGTAAATTTTCTGTAAGTTCTTTGTTTCGGCTTAAAAAAAAATATGTGATTCAAAATTTAAATTTATATTTGAAGATTACATTACTACATGGGAAAAAGATGAATGGGGATGTAAAAGTTTTAACAATAATTTGACAGTTTTTGATAAAAAAAGAGATGTGTAAAGTAATTTTCTAAATTTCTTGTCTTCTCTAGTCTTGTATAGATATTTTTGATCATCGCTTACATGCTAGAGCTACTGTATTCCAATAGAATCAAAAACTAGTAACATCGCCTTCGAATTACTTCTTCATCTAAAAATCATATTTCTTAGAAATAGTTATCCTAATTAAAGTACCTATACGTCATTGTCTAGATACCTGCATTATTTATTTTAATATTTGCGTTTCAACAACATAAGTATTATGTATCGTACATTTTTGGAGGTAAGTTGGTCTACGTTTCAAGGCATTCTTTTAACATATATTCTACATATACATATTATAGATATACATTTATGGGTCCTATGATGTTAACATACAGCCCCATAAATTTAAGGTTACATATTCTTTCTTAATTGTAATAAAACACCTATGTAACTACCTACATGTATTTCACATTTTTAATTAACTGATAATATAATCGTTACATTAATGAACTGGTTTCTAAATACATTGTAATAACACAAAGAAAACACAATTATTATGAATCACTTTTATTTTTATTTTTCTCTATGCCAAATATTTCAGATTTTATTAAAGCTTGATAAACCAATAAGCTAAAATAGACTTCTTATCAGTTATAACCAACAATTTTGAATGTTTATCTTCTGTACAAAGCTCAACAGTTACCAGCAGTTTCTCTTTTTTGGCCCGTGTTCAGTTCTTTGCGAAGACTCTGTCGAATTCTCACTCAATTGATCTATGTATCTTAAATATAACTATGGGAAGAGAAATAATAAATCTAATAAAAAATAACGACTCTGGCGACAAACACAGTACTCTCAATATATTTAAGTAGTGAATTTAGACTACCAGGGATGATAATACGAAAAAGTTTGGACAAAAAATAATTTTTGAAGATTTTTTTTCACGTTTAGTTTTAACGCAAAATTATCTCTAAGCTAAAATAATTTCATCAAGCAAAGCATTTTAGCCGAGAGGTACGCAGCTCCAGCTAAAATATCAAATATTTAGTAAATTTCTTACTGTACATCACTAATCTGTCAAAATCTAGCACACGAAATAATTGTTCGGTACATTGATTTTAAAGATAAGTTCATACAGTTTCTGTAACTGAATTATAATTTCTTCTCACAGAATACCTACATTATATTCTATGACATATTCTCCACAGCGCTGTTATATCAGAATTTTGCTAGTGTTATTGCAAATGGGAGTTTAAATTTTGGGCGATCTGCGTACTAAAAGATGCACCATACTTACAAAAATAAATTTTTCTAATAAACCATAGTAAAAGCTTTTCAACAAAATGAAACCGAAAAAATTGAGTTTTTGTATGCATATTTTATAGTTTCAAATAGTGTCAAAACCTTCGTTGTAACTCACCTTTGACAAAAGAAGTCAAAGTATGTAAGCCTGTGAGTTAATGTTGTTGTGCAGCTCGTTACATTGTATCTTATTGTATTGAAAATTGTCGGAAATCCATCAGCCAAATCGTTTACTTGTGTATGTCCAGCTTTTGTTAATTAAAGGTGCAAACACAACGGAGATTTATTAGTGCATACCAGTTAAGTGGGATTCGAACATATGCAGACATAGAAATATTATCGCAATAAGTGGTACTTAAGTAGTATAGCCAATGTGAAAGACGTAGGTAAAATTTCGCAGTTTAAATTTACCTGAATAAGTAACACTTAAGCCTACCATATTGGCTACTTAAGTGCAACTTACTTAGACTGTAACACTGGTTTTAAATTGCCAATATGGGAATCTTAAGTGCCACTTATTCAGGTAATTGTGCACTGTGAAACTGGTAACTGAACCTTGATTTTTTTTGATAAATTTTTAATCTTTCCAGAGTAAGTTGTTTCGAACAAATTTGATAATTCTACGTAGATTCTATGAATATTTTTGATGTCATAAGACGTAATTCCACGGTGGGATATCTTGTTTCAACTTTTAGCAAAATGAAAAGTTATCAACAAAGTTACAGAAACAGAACTTTAGTATGTATACATAGTGCTATCTGCCACAGCTACACATGTAGCAAAAGCACATCATTGAACGATAATCGTATGATTTTATCTACCAAAGCTCAGACAGCTCATACACATACAGGGCATAGTCTACAAATCGCGCTCAATACATACTCTCCGTCTCCAGCTCCATTTTATTAGTTTCGCGTTATTTTCCATTCCATACGGCTTCTTTGGAATTTCAAAATAATCGATTTTCATTTCTTTTTTGGTATCCGAACCGGAGCTACACGAGCCGCACAGCACACGTCGGATTCATTTGCGCTCGAAATTCAAATCTTATAAATTTTAAATTTCTCTACATACAAATTGCGGAAGCCAAAAGATTAAAATCAAAAATTCAAATTATATTTGATCAAAAAAACACAAAACAAAAAATGATACTTCTTAATGGAACTTAACAAAATTAACTGAAGTCGTGGTAAAATTGCCAACAATTTATTATGTTGAAATTTTTGCATAAATCATCGCGTAAAAATTAACACCAGCCAAATAATAATAAAACAAAAAAAAAAAACACAGTTTATCCGATCATCAGTTTTTAAATTTGGATCGTGTGTGAGTTAATTGTTGTCGTTGTCGTCTTCGTCGTGGTCGTAGTTTTCAATACACTACACATCAACTATACGAAAGTTATTTTTTCTTGTACGAGTATTTATTTATAAATTCACATGGTGTGTGATTCAGTTAAAACTAAATTATTATATAACTCATCAAGTTTTGGAGCTGTCAAAATGAAAGTTCCAGCGAAAGAATTTCATCTAAAGTACACCTACAACTGTCGCCACTTTAAATCATTATCTGACCGGAAATCAGCTCGCCGCACAAATTCAAAAACAAAAAATATAAAAAGTCGTTCGAAGGATAATCGTTGTCGTTTTGACAATACGGATACGGATAATGACTATTTGATTAATAGCAACGACAACGATTTTTGCAAATTGGATAGCTGTAGCAGCTGTGAGTGTGAAGATGGTTGTGATGTAGACAGTGGTCATATCAGCCGATGTAGCAGTAGGAACAGTTCCAGCTGCAGTTGTAGGAGCAGCGAAAATAGCGATGTATTCATGTGTAAGCGAATGATCTTTGATCAGACTTGGTGTTGTTGTTTATATTTATTTTTGCTAACATTTAGTCTTTGTATCAGGTGGTTGGATAGATACATAGATTAATTTAATATTATTAATGAGAAACTGAGGTCATAAATAAAACACTTGTGTTTGAGTTGAGATTGCTATTATGTAAATGCGGTTAATGCATTGTGTTAATAGTATAATCTGGATTTAAATTTACAGTTGCGTGTTTGGTAAGGTTGGTACATATTTTGTATGTATGTAGATAATATGTATCTACATAAAAGCGTCAAATTGAAGAAGTGAATGAATTCAGGGTCAGTCCATAGATGCAAGAACTTTTTAGAAACTCTTTTATTTTCAGTGTTTTATTTCTACACAAATGTTTCCGTTTTTAATTAAGAAACACCGATCGGATGATGTTTTAATTTGCATTTAATTGACATTTCAAACGCATCATCATCTGGTTCATAATTTTTTTTGATAAATATTGTTGTTAGGTGTGAAATGAAATAAACAAAATAGAGTAAGGTGACAAACTGACTTATTTTTAAGGCAGGTATCCCAGTTTGATTACTAAACAACAAAAAAAATAAAATTATTAAAGAGATGGATGGTCTTATTTGTTGTTTAGTAAAAAACTTAGTTCAAATTGTTATAATTTGTTTTTATTTAGGTATTAAAAATATAAAAAATATAAAAAAAACACATTAAGATAAAATCACGTTGATAGTTTTTGGAAAATTTAATTATTGCATGTACTTTTTTGTACTTATCATTTGTTGGTCCTTGTACAAAAAACTTAATAGTGAAGTTCAAAAGTCCATTGAAAAAAATATAAGAAATACAACGTAACAAAGCATATCACGTCTAGAAAAAATCGAGCCCAACCTATTTGGTGTTTAGAATTTTGAAATATCATTAAAATACATCGATATATGCATCTATCATTTTCTTAAAAAAGAGCTTGGTTTGCAAAGGATAAGGAGATAAATTACAACAGCACTCTATTGTAATGTATATGGAAAGATTTCAGTTAAAGAAGGAAAGTTTACACTGGATTAATTAGCTACACACATGTCATGGGGACCAACCCCATTATAGATTAATAATATGTATGTAATATTGAATGTCAATATTTTAATATAAAAAAAATTACTAAACATTTTTTATCAATTTTCTTCAAATCGTTTATCTAAAATCTGAAGCTTTGTAGAAAATAAGAAATAAATTGTGTTTTAGCAGTGTGACCATAGATGTTTATTTAAAACTTTTATCAGATCACAGTATCATACACGTTTAATTAAAACTAAATTGCGTCGTCGTCTCATCAAGCTTTTTATTACTAAATCGAAATTTCATAAAAAATATAAGATAATATTGTCGCCGATAAGTTTTTTTTATTTTCTGAAAAATTTAATAATCTTAATAATCATTATTGATACAAAAAAAAAATAAGACAAAATTGTTTGAAACATTTTTCATTCTTTTTAATTTTGAACTAATAATATAGTCTAAAAAAATTAATAAATGATAAGAAATAAGCAAAAGGTCGTGCAAATACATTTGTATGTACGAACAATCGTTCATAAAATTTAATTGCGACTAGCCCTACCTGCAACTTTGTTAGGGTAAATTTTTTTTGGGAAAAAAAATGTTTTTTTTAGCCACATAGACATTTTAAGCCTAAATCGCACATTGAAGTCCTCAACAGTTAATTGATATTTAGACAAACAATGATTTTACTAAAAAGAAAACTCGATCTGTAAAAGAGGTCCGTTAAGCTAGGAGCACCACAACAGGAATTCAAAATTTTAAATATGCAGTTCCAATTGAATGATTGAACTCGAAATTATGTTATACTCCATGATTTTACCTGGAATTTTAGTTCACCCCAACTTCAACAGCCCCAAGAACAACATTTTCACTTGTAACGCTGATTCAGAAATAATAGCAAGACAGACTCCCGAATCAACTGTCATTAACGTATTATTAGGTTTGTTCGTTGAGCACTGAAGTCACCCTAGGGTCGTCCTAAAGCGTTTTTTGAAAAACCTCAACTCACTCTGACAGTAAAACTCTATGTTTTTTTTTAAACCTAGGGTCGCCCTGAACTCGCCCTGAAGTAGACCTAGGTTTTTTGTTGTGGCGAGTTGAGGTAATGAATAAACTGCCAAAGTGATGAGTAATTTTTTATTTTTGAAATGAAAATCAAAAGAAAAATTGGGAGATAATAAATAGAAATAGTAAAGGGAAACACTTTTATATTTTTTTTGACAATTAGTAAAATAAAAGAAGCATACATTTTATTTACATTGAATCTAAGGAATTAATTGAAATATTACCTAAAGTTACATTTGATAATAACTGATCTTCACTATCAATACGATTGAGTTTTTATAATTTTTAGTTAGACACTATTACTATTATTTGCATGCCTTACTCTTTTAAAACCACATTCATATGCATAATGGCCTTCTTGCTGGCATCGAAAGCCCTTGACTTTTTTGCTTGATCTTCTCGATCATGCATGTCGCACGATAATGATCGTGTTTTCTTCTTTTGCTCTTCGAGGCTGTACGTCGATGATTAGAATTTCACATTGTGAACCAAGTTATGTTCATATAGATTCATAAACAGAAAAGTCTATTGGTTATCTTCGACATTTGTGCAGATTCGAATATTTCGTTTAAATTCTTATTTAATTATTCATTTACGAATCTTCTCTGAATATCGGCACTTCTTTGACATCTGACTTAAACAAAACTAAATTTGTTTGCCTATTGGAAATAAAATCAAAATGGGTAAGTTCTGGGTACAAAAAATTGATTGAGATGATGACAATCCAGCTTTCGTTAAATTTTTTATTCACATAATCAACTTATGTACATAAATGCTGCCTCTGAACAAATTTTACAGTGGTGGTAATGTTTTTAATGTTTTATGTCTTATCTATTGAAATATTGATTTTTTAAAAATAATTTTGATCTATAAGTTAGATTTTGTAGAGTTTTTTCTGTTATGATGAATTGCCTTATTTTTCAATTCATTTGATCAAATAATCTATGAATTTTATTTTTATAATCTAACAATAAAAAGACGCGCTACTACATCTACATTTATATCGATTTCACATAAAGTCAAGTTGCGTTGCTAACAACTTTGCAATAAAGTTTGTGACATCCCAGTTAATTTAATAACTTGAACGCGTGTAGTATACTTAAGGTTTTTGAGTTTTATAGTTTGAAAAAAAAAACACTGGAGAAGATGTCAGAAATATCTATTTTAAGTATATAATAAAATTCCTTCGAATTAACTTAAGTTTAAGTTAATATTAGAACTTTTATTTAAGTTCATTTGTTTAGTTTATTTAGTATTATAATATATTTATTATCTTACACTGTCTGTAAGACTTGTTGATTTTGTTTTTTTTTTTTTTTTTTTTTTTAGATTAGTTTATTTATTATTTGAGTAAGAACAATTCATAATAATTAACAAATTAATAAATATAAATCTATATAATAGATTCGTCTACTATTCACTGACTTGTAAAAATAATCAATCACTTAAAATTTGTTTAAACATCATTTGAAATGAAAGAGCATAGAGTAGGGTTTGGTGAGTTCATTGTTGAGGCATGTTTGTTTCTTCAAATCTGTAAAATTAAGTTGTGAGTAGGGTTTTTTTAGGGAATCAAACGGATTAATCATATTAGATCTGTTCGTTTACTTTCCAAAACTGCCAATTTTTATCAATTTTGGTTTAGTTTATTTTTTTTTATGTGAACTTTGACAGAACTTTGGACTTAAATGGCTAGAAACTGCAACTTTTTGGAAGTAAAGAGGTAGTATGATTGTTGAAAATTTGAACACTATCTTGAAACAAAGTGTTTAATAAGCAGCATGGGATTTAAAGTCAATTCATCAGCTTCCTTTCTTATTAGGCTTATACCTGCGCCTTTGATATTAATTAAATGAGAAGGTTTTAATATTAACATAGATTGCAAATTGATCTGACATTATGCCTCTGTTAAATAAGTATAGTATAGGTAAGGGAATTCTGAACTACGAGTAAACATACCCCAATAATAATGGCAATTATCTTATCTGATACTTGTGAACCGTATTACGGCAATTTTTACTTGTTTTGATGTTTTGATATAGCCCTTCCACCCTATAGGTTAATCTGGTCAATCTCAAATTACCTTATTATAATAAATAAGATAATAACTAAAATAACGTAGTTTAAATAAAAAGCAATTTAAACACGGTGTATGGTTAAAAAAGGAGAAGGTAAATCCTAAATAATGGTTTATATCAAAATTTTCCAGAATTAATGTTTTAGATTTGAAAAAGAATGAAATAATTTTTATTTTTTAATTTTTAAAAAGCTTACGAACATACCCATTTTATCCATTCAAAGTGGAAACCGTTGAAAATATCAAAATTCTGTTTATAGAAAACAACAAAAACAAGTAATAATCGGCCATCAAAGTCTAAATGAAATAAGCTGTCAGACGAATTTAAAAATTTGAGATGAAAATAGGTATTTTTTCCTGTAATTTGTGTGAAATTACCTTATTTCGGCTCTAATGAAAAATTAAGTAAGTTTTTTAAAAAAAAAAAAAAACCTTAAAAAATCATTTGTAAGAACAATGAACATGATGTACTTATGTATAACATATACTATTGTAGATATAGTATATACAAATACAATGCTATTTCAGTCAAATGTGGTGCGCGGGCGTCCGCGTTACCGCCGAGCGCACTGTGACGCAAGCTCTTAATAATTTATGGGTACATTTTGTTAGTTTAATGCAAATCCTTGTTATGTTTTGTATTTATAATAAAAACTGATTGAACTTTTATCAATTTTTACTTGATAGTCTGACCTTACAATATTTTATCATAAATTTTAAAATAATTCGTACATTTCACTTTGTGCTATTGGCTGTATTTGCCAATAAATTCTTTTTAAATTTAAGTGGAATATCACCTAAAATTGAGAAAATAACGCTCAAAACTATGTTTAAAATCAATTTACATTCCAAATATTTTATTATTTTGATCTATACTAATTTTTAGTCTATATTTCCAAATTCTTCATTGTTTTTGGGTGGTCAAAATATTTTTTTGGGAAAATATCCAAATTGTTTAGGGCTTTTACCTTGGTCGTTGTTGCCTAAAGCCCTCATACAATAACTTTTCTTACTCTTTTGAATTAATTTTAATTAAATAAAAGTCAGTATTGTGCTAGAACTAAACAGGGTGGTTTAAATTATTTCTTCAATCTGTCTATTTTATAAGGAATTCCACCGTAAAGATGTAAAAACATCTTTAACTCTGTTGAGTACCTACACAAAAATACTTTAATTAATTTGATAACAAACTTTCGATGCAAACAACAAATTTGTCTAGGAATCTTGAATTAATTACCAGAAAAATCAAGTTTTAATATTCAGAAATGTTAAGAGCTCAAAGACCTTATTTACGGCGACGACACGCGTAATCCACTGAAAAACATGCATTTACTATTTTATAAAACGTTGAACTTGATGTGGCTATATAGTTCGGTATTTTAAATTCTGGGTTCAATATTTCCAGAACTAAAAAAAAATGCCTTCTGCTTATAACCACGTGCTTAAGCTATGCCGACGTAACTAAAATTAGTTCAAAAATACAGAGTTCAAAAGTGTAGGTATTCATTGGATATTCAAATTATAATTATTTCTTAACGTACCTACCCTTCTATACAATACAAAAAATAAAAACATTTTGGAATGTTCAATAATGTAATGAGCACATCATTGCCGCTGTCGAACTGTCGCAGTGAGACTGAATAAAATGCTAATTTCATTTGTTTTCTAAAAATATATGTGTATACATTTTCCATTCCTACATATGTACCTACATACCAGGCACGTAGCCAGGGGGGGGGGGGGGGGGGGGCTTGAGGGGCTGAAGCCCCCCCCCGAAAGTCTAAAATAAAAACTAAAACTTTCTAATATACAGTATTATTTCCTTGTAGAGCTCTTCAAATGCATCTCAATAAGTCTTGAAGAAATAACGAACAGAACGTGGGCGATGTCTTCGAAGGCATCAACACTTTTGGCAGCGATCCAAAAAAGTGATTTCCTATACTCTGTCCAACAAAAATTGGCAGTGTAGGCAAGATAGGACGTTTGCCTCTCATTCTGGCTACAGTGGATTGCATAAATCTGTCCTTCATTAAAGCTTTCACAGGGTTGTCGTATCATTAAAAACTTTTTCTTAAAGCTCGAAAATCAAAAGCACCTTAACAGAAACTCAAGGAAAAAAAGTTGAACGAATTACCAAATCCACACGGGTAACTCTGAATGCACATCAAGCAGCAGCCAATCGCCACTGGCCACAGCAATTCAGTGCACACTCAGATGTGCCTTGAATAGGACGTTGGGTCTGTGTCAAATGCTAATAGAAATTCACGGGCGGGCAAACATTTTTTGTGGAGGAGTTATTTCAATTTAATATGGTGCAAAAATATGGCACGCTACTGATTTTGAAAAAGCTTTCCCATAAGACGTGTACTGCCAATTTTTGTTGGACAGAGTATAGTAAGCCTCATTGTATGCGAAAAGCTGTTCAGTTTAACGCTGCCCTTATCAGTTTTCCTACAGAACGAATCCTTAGATTTCGTTTCTGCAATCGGCCGCACCAAAGAAGTTCTGAATTCTCTTGAGAACATCAGAGAAAAAGCCGAAGATTTTTTCAGAGAGGCTTTTCAATCCGCATCTAAACTTGCCGAGGAATTATTTGAAGTTGAATTAAGAGCTCCAAGAACTTCATTGAAACAAAGAACGCATTCCAACCCAGAAACCTCTTCTACTGAATCCTATTTTAGAGTGTCTGTATTGATTCCTTGCATAGATTCGTTAATACAAAATCTTACGGACAGATTCATGATCAACGAAGACGTTCTACCATCGTTTCAAGCTCTTCTCCCAGGTTTTTCTGCGGTTGGGCGAGTCAACGAAATGGAAAAGCTAACATGTTACTTTGATAATGCAATTTCGTTGTCAGCTGTGAAAGCTAAGTACATTCTCTGGTGCGAAAAAATATCGTCGATTAATCCTTCTATCGAAGTTTTAAAATTGCTTGATATATGTGACAAGACTAACTTTAGATAAACTTCTTGCTTACGGTTTTGGCCACGCC
This sequence comes from Epistrophe eligans, assembly GCA_951394125.1. Lineage (NCBI taxonomy): Eukaryota > Metazoa > Arthropoda > Insecta > Diptera > Syrphidae > Epistrophe > Epistrophe eligans. Next base: position 2,619,038 of record OX596031.1, read on the forward strand.
TCCAGTGACCACAGCTAGTGTTGAAAGAACCTTTCCAACTATGAAAAGGATTAAAACAGTGTCCCGAACAGTTATGGGGAATGCAAGATTAAGCTCACTTGCTATGATATCTGCTCATTCAGATATTAATGTGGATCCAGATAAGGTGATTGATCTCATGTCAAAAAGAAAATCAAGACGTCTTCTGCTTTGATAAAATGTGTGTATAAAAAAAATAATTTAAGTATATGTTCGTTTGAGTACATATAATTTAAAAACTAATAAAAATCAATAAATTGGGATATAATAGTTTTTTGTTTAAAGAATTCCTCGTAAAATTTAGAAGCAAGCCCCCCCCGAACCAAAATCCTGGCTACGGCACTGCTACATACATATATGCAGTTTTAAATAATTTTAATTTTGTACATTTTTTTGTTTGCAGCAATGCCATGGTTTGGCATGGATATTGGAGGTACACTGACAAAACTAGTGTATTTCGAACCAAAAGATATAACACCTGATGAGCAAGATCAAGAAGCTGAAATTCTACGCAACATTCGAAGATATCTGACAAAGAATTCGGCGTATGGAAAGACTGGACACCGTGATACACATTTGCAGGTTAGTAGAACCATTAAGAATTTATAAAATTTCGTCATTTCTATAAAAAAAAATACAAATCTTTATCTAGAACTAATCCCAATTGATGGAATTCATTCATGTAACAGCTCCCGAAGTACATAATACAAAAACGAACGAACGTAATCGTTTTGTCGGCTATCGTCAAAACGAACTCGTTCGATCATTTTTGACTCACATAACGCAGCCACAGATCAGAATGTATGCAAATTCACTGTCAGGACCCAATAAAATGTAGCATTGTAGCTGTAATAAAAGTTGAAGTTTTCGGCCTACTAATATATTTACATATACGTCTCTTGCTACGGCTACAGCTTCAAATTGGGGGCGTTCAATCCATTACGTCTGTCATCTGAATTTTCAGAATAATTTTTAGAGCTTCTGATTGGCCAGCTGTCATAAAAAGTCAGATGACTTTTAGTGACTTTTAGTTACGTTTAGTTACGTTTCATCTGAATTTTCAGACAAGAAATTCTCAACTGAAAATTCAGATGAAAGTTATTTGTGGTGGGGGAAATTGCCAAAGCAGTTGAAGTTTACACATAAAGTTGAACTTTATAATTTTCACTGTGTGGTGTTTTTTGTTATGTTTTGGTCATGTAAATTAAATACATATTTATTTCAATGAATATTGTATATTGTTTAGTGAGTTTTTCAAAAATCTTCTCAGAATTTCGCAGACAATTATTGCGGAACAATTTTATATTAAAATTTGGATAGTTTTGTATTATTTTGTTGGTCATACATCTCAATAAAAATATTTGTAAAACAAAACTAAATAATTTATGGTGTTATATATGCAAACACTTTTAAGGAAATTTAGTTACATTTTTCATATAATTTCATCCTGATATAATGAATGCTTAATTTACGAATATAATGAAAGTTCTTTTTTATTTTAATTCAATGCAAATCCTATAGGTAAATGCAAGAATTTGACACAATGATTTTTGACTGAAATTTCAGATGTTTTTTGCGTTCAACGACATAAATTCAGAATTCTGAAAATTCAGATGACAGATGTAATTCATTGAACCCGCCCATTGTAGCTCTCTGTAGTCTGTACTATTATTCTATTTTTCAACTTTGGCAGTGCTACTCACGACAGCTAGATCTTTGCCTTCCGTCGAAAAAATGGAGAAATTCTTTTGAAATGAAAAATGAAAAAAAATTATATAACATCCTTTTATCCTTGAACCAACCATTACTCATTTTAAGTACACTGCAGATCAAGAGCTCTCAACTATGCACGCTATAAGACTCTCGTTGATAGTTCCTCTTTTTTCTTACATCTACTTTAATAAGGGTGACAGTCATGTGTTCTTACCTTACAAAAGGGCAAATCGCAAAAATGACGCAAATCTAACTATTTATGTATGTACGTACTTAAACAAATCTTTCACCTCTCACATGATTTCAAAACGCCAGGCTATTAGTTTATACGAAAGGTGTTTCAATTTATTAATCTTCATTCTTCAAATTAATAAAAACAGCCAAGCAAAATAACAAAGGAAAATGATGCTTAGGTATATATTTACAAATGTATGCATGTATGTATGTAAATAAAGAGAAAGGTATTGAGATGTATGTATGTAGCACCCCTTTTTAATTATTATTCATAAATAAGTAGTTTTTGTAGTTCACATGCATAAGATACAGGGTGCTGTTACTGGTGTTATTCAATTTTGACATTTCGACAACAACAAATGATTAAATTATTATTATTCGAGTGCTATGTAACTATAATATTGAGTAACAATAATTATTAAACCATTGTTCATTGTTGTTACATTTATATTAAACAATCAACTTCTTTTGAGTCTACACTACACAGTAAAAAGTTTAACTGACAAGTAACATGTCAGTAACAGACAGTAACAGACTCAAAAGAAGTTGTCAGTAACAGGGACATGTTACTTGTTTAATACAAATGTAACAACAATTATTAAACCATTGTTCACCTGATGATGTCCATATGCAATACATGGACGAAACGTTGTGACAAAAAGAATTATTTTCATATATTTTAAATGCTGAATCGAATGAGGAAAGGAAATTTAATTTCCTTCTCAAGTATTCCTTTTAGTGAAAACATGAATAGGACATTTTTGCAGGAAATTAAATTAACTTTGATTTTTCTAAAGAATGATGACTCTTCGAACTTAGACTACCCGTCTTTTAAAAAATTATTTTGGAATTTCAGAATGGAATATGGATCATGTTAGCTGCAGTTACATTCACCATTTGAGAGAAATAATCTTTACAAAATAAATGTAACGAATGATTCTTTTGTATGATAATTACCCGATAAAATTGATTTTTTTAAATTTAATTATTGAAAAAGTACCTCTAAACGAGTCACCCATTATTTATTATTATAATCACATAATGTGAACTTAACTTTTTGTAAAATATTTAACTTCTAAAAAATTAAATTTTCTTTTAGATGGACAATGTTGTGATTCGCAAACGACGTGGTTCCCTGCATTTCATTCGATTCCAAACCTCCGACATGGGTAACTTTTTATCATTAGCCAAAGCGAAAGGCATGGCTGAGTTAGTGACAACAGTGTGTGCGACCGGTGGTGGTGCCTATAAATTCGAAAAGAATTTCCGAGATGTAAGCTGCATAAACTACTTTAAGTTTAAATTTAATATTTATTATTAATAATTTATGTTTATTTCAGGAAGTTAACATGAAACTAGCTAAATTCGATGAACTAGATACATTAATTAAAGGAATTCTTTTTGCTGAAATCCAAAACAAAACCGAGTGTTATTATTATGAGAATGCCAGTGATATTTTGTAAGAATGATTACAACAAAAATACATATTTATATTGTTTTTATTTATAAAAAAACATAAATCTATAGAAAGAGCCAGGTATGTGCATTTGACTTCTCAAAACCATATCCCTTCATTTTGGTGAATGTTGGGTCAGGAGTTTCCATTTTAGCTGTATATGGACCGAAGAATTATAAACGTATTTCTGGTACAAGGTGAGCTTTGATAATTTTTAACTAACTGTTGCAGTTTTGTTTCAATCTATCTTATACAGTTTAGGTGGGGGAACATTCCTAGGATTATGTTGCTTACTGACAGGATGTAATACGTTTGATGAAGCTATTCAACTTGCCACGAAGGGAGACAATAGAAAAGTTGATAAGTTGGTCAGAGACATCTATGGTGGAGACTATGAACGATTCGGCTTAACTGGTGATCTCGTTGCATCCAGGTTTGTAATATTAATACCATTTTCAAAGAGTGAAAAGTATTAGTATTTTATTTTATTTAAATAGCTATGGTCAAATGCACTTGAAAGAAAAACGAGCGTCAGTGTCCCGCGAGGATCTGGCAAATGCCACTCTTGTAACAATCACAAATAACATTGGTTCAATTGCTAGAATGTGTGCCCTTAATGCCAAAATTGATAAGGTAGTTTCATGCAGATAAGGAGTTTTGAAACGTGTACAATTTGTATTAAATTAAATTTTTATTCTATAGATAGTTTTTGTTGGAAATTTCCTGCGTGTGAATCCAATTTCAATGAAACTGCTTGCTTATGCCATGGACTTTTGGTCCGATCATACAATGAAAGCACTTTTCCTCGAGCATGAAGGCTACTTTGGAGCACTGGGTTGTTTGCTGCAGTTCAATGGAGAAATAGCCGCTGCACTAAATGAGACCGATGACGACACCGACGCACAGGCGTCATCTGTTATAGATGATACTGCCTCACAAACCGCTTCATCGTCATCAACAGAAGACGCAACATCATCCACATCATCCACCACAGATATAAAAAAGGATCATAATAATTAACGTTAATTGTGTTCCTGACAAATATGTGATCTTATTCTATTCTTCATTTGTTCTATATCTCTGTGAGCAGCAAACTTATGTTTAAGTAATTTGTTACAATTTTTTCAACATAGATTATTTTTTGTTGTCATTAATGCAATATTTATATACACATATATATGATTTTTATTTGTTTACGAGAAAGTTTTAAACTTCATCTAATGTGGTCTAACTTTTAAGAATGAGGAATTTAAGGAAAAGAATTTGCCTTAAATTCCGGAACAGTGATGATAGATAGAAAACACCTTAAATAAAGAAAAAATATTAGAATCATAAATCAATCCGTCAAACGCGTTAGATAAATTCCGTTTCTGTGTATAAAATATATTTTTTTATATATAAATTGTATGTATGATTTAAATTATGTATTTCGTTCTAGAGATAAGTTGAAGAAAAAGATACAAGAGAAAAAACAATGAAGAATACACAAATAAATTTATGTTTATTTATACATTAACCGTTTCTTAATTTGTTGAGTAAGCTCTAAGATATGAGAACATACTCAAGACCGTATGATAAAATAATATAATTTTAACTACATACATATATGCCTGCAAGACCTAATGTATTATAGAGAAGAATGCAGCCTAGAATTAGACTCGGACACACACCCCTAATTCCTGCATCCGATCGGATCTCATTAAATTTTTTGTTTAGGTGAAATTTGTTCTGAGTAAGGTTGACGACAGCAGACTTTTTGATGGGGATTAAATTTTCTGAAAAAAAAAAAAAAAACAAAATTCTCCTAATTCCCGATTGGTTTGTTTTGCTCAAAATAAGTTGTGTTCTATAGCTACCACTTTTCTGCCTTATGGGGCGATTTCGCTAAAATTATTGGTTTCAAAAGATAATTGTTACCGACTATTACCTTAATTGTATATTTTTTTTCAAAAATCTAACGTACCAAAATTAAAGAACTTGTATCCTTACTTAACATGTGTACATATAAACTTCTCAGTTTAAACAGAAATAAGCACAAGCTATTGCATTTGGTTACCCGTTTTCTGAGTAATGTTTTCTTTCTATGTTAAATTTACCTAAAATCTAACTGGAACAAAACACTTCAACTTTTTTTTTCATAAATAAGTGTGGAAGTAATTTGTTACACAAATGCTTCTTCTTTATTAACCAAAAACATGATTGCTTTTTCTATAACCATAACAAAATCCGGACCAGACGGATTTTATACTTTTTATAATTATAAGATTTTTTTCGGATGTACAGTACGACTTATTTTGTTATTGATTGATGCATATATTATATTATTAATTATTAATTTTATTTTCTAGGTCGTGTTGTCCACAAAAAATAATAACCACAAAACAAGTTGCTCTTTATGAGATTAGCCCTTTATAACGGTTTTAAACAGATTCCGATAATCCCGATTAGATGCCCAATTTGCTTTAAAATCAAGCACCCTCAAATTACGGTCTGTAGCCACAAATAAATATCGACTATCACATGCTATACTGTACACGGGCGAAGTGCGGCCATTTCTCGCCGAAGGAAAATATATCTGGACACATTTCTCGGGCATCCGAATGTCGTACAGATTAACTCGGCAGTGATGTTTTACACCACACAAAACTGCATGGAGACCATCGTATTCCAGACAATAGATCGAAGAAGCGAACTGATCCTCCCATATGCCGACATCGGCGTCTACTCGGCGATCGTACATCCGAAATGTGGTATCGAAATTAGCGGTAAAAACTACGTTGTCATCTTTGAGTTTAAGGTCATAAATGGAGAATGTATTAGAGTTAAGGATGCGTTGAGTTCCACTGAAAAAGAAAAACAAATGAGGAAAAATAACTGAATTGTTAATTAGATTATACTTACGTCTCGATATCTACTTCCCTTAGTGCTCTTTTTTCTTTGTCAGTGTATAAACCTCCAACAAACCTATTGCCGTCTGGAGTGAACTGCATTGACTTGTATGACTCAGGGTAGTCCTTGGCTAGATCTAGGTAGAGTAGGCCGAATTGGTCGGCTCGTTGCCATAATTTTGTGCAACTGTCCGTGCTGGAAAGGAACAAGTTGTTGCTGAAATCAACACACCACAGATACTCGCTGGTATCGTGGAGACGCACATCAGTAATAATCCCATCTTCATAGATAAACCCACTGCCATACACTCGACCAGCAAATAATGTGTCGTTTTTCTTTGCGAAATCGGAAATGTCTGCTTTAGCGTTTGTGAAGATCTCTTCGGTGCAGCGTCGCCTTATGGGCTCGTCCCTCAAACGCTTATGAATCCTTAGATATCTTTGGTGAGTTATGTATAAATTTTCTTTGTCAATGCGGATTTTCGCCGCACACATTCGATTGCTATTGAAATAAATAGTCTCTTTGTAGCGTCCGTTCAGCCAATTGTCTCCAATTGAGAGACGACTTCGGTAGGAAAGGTTATTGAAGGTTCTATGGAAAGGTAGGTGTTGTTTATTTAAGTAGATTCATGATGTTAAGGAGTATTAACCTATCACAAATAGCCGGATCATCTCGATGTCCACAAAGAAGTAGATCCAGTGTTTTGGTAAAATAAACATGATTGTTTATGACAGAGTTAAAAAATGAACTGGCACGACACAAATTCAATAAGTCAGATTCATTACAATAGCAGAATATTTTAACAAGACAATCAAGATTCAAATCACATATAGTTAGCATTTTATTTTAAACCTAATTTCTAAAAAAATAGTTTTTAAACCTAAAAGTATTCTAAAAATCTAAAACATAATGCAATACGCATTTCCTGCAACTTTTTGTTTTGACAGGAGGATTGTTGTCAAATATGAACGCCAAGGTTTTAGGTTTGTTTGTTTGAACATTCTGAAGAAAAGCACAGCGGTACAGTAATGTTAAACAATTTGATCACAATTCTTTTTAAAACAAAATATATACATATATATACTTAGACATGGAAAACAGCTGTTCTTCGAAAAGAAATTACGTTCAACCATTTTAAAGGATTTTTTTTTTCATTATTTCAAATGAATCTAATAAAAAAAAATTATTTATTTTCGTTGGCTGAGATAAATCGTTCATACAAGTATTCCCCTTTATTTTGATTTTTATGACTTATATTTGGATAAGATCACTAGATGACAAGTAGAATCAATTTAAAATTCACTGACTTCAAACTCAGATAATGAAAGACAAATTTTCAAAAAATGTCACTCGTCTTTATAAACGTTGTCTTACATTGGACAGCCGTCTAGGTTATAAGTAAACATTTTTAGTTGAAGAGTTAACTTACTTAGACAGCGGACTCGGTAGTCTAAACCTTGGCCAATGTACTATTTTTTTTTTAATCAGATAAACTGTCTAAGTAGTCAGAAATCTTATAAATGCGCTTATGTTTTTTTTATATGGACAGAAAATTGTGAAAATTTGCAGAAATTTTTAAGTTAAGCCTACTATATACATCGCACTAAACTTTAGCTCTAACTTTCTTTCCAATCATCCGCTAAAAACGTAGCTTAATTTTGATGAAGAAAGAAGCTGTTCTCTGAGAAGAAATTGTTTTCATTACTACAAGTGATAAATCAAATAAAATAGATTTTTTTTCTTTGGCTGAGATAAATCGTTTATCCCTTAATATAACTCAATTTCACAACACATATTTCACAAAAAATGCAAGAACTACAGAATCCGTTACATGAGTGAAAAATCATCAATAGGATTTATTAACGGCCATATTATTCATTCGATTCATACAGATTAAAACTTAAATCCGAATGTAAATTATACAAATTCATTGTAAATACATCCGAAGTTTAAGTTTTAATCTGAATGATATCGAGTGAATAATATGGCGGTAAGTGTTATGAACGTTAGCCGTATTCTTTTGGAAAAGGGAAGCTATTTTCAATGGAATGCTTTTCTAGTAAAATAAATCTTCAGATTCGAAAACATTTTGGATATTTAGATTTATTATATTAGTCTGAGTATTGGTGATTTTGATTTTATTGATTCATTGTTGTCTTACTGAGTTTTATACTTTTTATGAATTTAGACATTTTTAACTTTAAACATATTAAAGTTTGTTAGATAAACTAAGTTAAATTGATGGAAATTTTCGATTAGATTATATTATCAACAATAACGTCATAAAATATTATTTTCCATTAAGTAAAAATATAACACAAATACTTTCAAGAGCAATCAATTACGTATTTTCTTGGCGAGAAATCAATTTCGGTCTTCTAAGAACCCACTACACAAAAGCCGACAAAGAAACTATAGTTATATGAAAGAAAGAGGCGTGTATTTTTCAAAAATTGTACAACATTGATTTTCCATCAATTCGTCCTCCCCTTCCCTAAAAATAACCTTCAATAACTTTTTGAAACATTCATTCACACAAAATTTTAAAGAAAGGCTTTTTGTTGTGTGTTACACATAATTGGTGGGAAATAAATTACAACACATCGGATGTCCATTTCCCATACATTAACCGGAAGGATATTGCAAACCAATTACATAATGTCATTCGTTTATCGATTCGATTGTTATTATATACATAGGTATCCTTTGAGTTTTTGACCTATTTTTCAGGTCAAACATTAAATGACTGAATGTTATCTAGCTGAGAGTAAAAATATGCCAAATGGCCGGATATGGTAACAGCAGGAAATGTTTACTGTTTTTTTTTTTGTATCATACAAGAATTTATTTTAAATGCATTTGCATTAGTTTTTAAATGTGATTATTCTACAATGAACAATCATTTAGAAATGACTTTAGGAAAAATTGTTTTTGTTTGTAATCATACTTCAATCAGTCATCAGGATAATATCTATTCAATTGCAATTTAAGTATAAGATGCTATTCACATAATCTGATGAGAATCATAGATTCATTTCTTCTTTTCTCACGAAATTCTTCACGATTACCTTGTCTTAACCCTACTTGAGCAGATAAATAAATTTGTTTATCATCTCCTTCCGGTTAAGGATCTTCAATGACTTTAACCTTACTATATTGAAACCTATAATGCACTTGTTACTCTCGCTTTTCCATGTTCCCATACATAATTTTCTTTTTTTTTCAAAATTACGTTATCTCAAATCTCTCGTGTATACACAGTATGAGCGTAAATGATTGTCTCTGACAGATGAGGAGACACACATTCTTTCGCTTCTGTTTCAAGAGTTTTTCTTTTCTTAGTTTTTCCATTTTTAAATTCCCAAAGCCAAAATGTACCTCTCATTAATTAAAAAAAAGGTCCTTACGCACATGTATTCTTGTTTTTCTGCCCGGAAGACATTATTTCGATGTTGATTGAAATAAGAAAAACAGATTGTTCTTTCTTTCTCTCATCATATAGTTTAAGAGCTTAAAGGATATACATGTGTACTTTCATGTACTACATACAGGATGCTGGTATATTTATTCTATGATTTTTTTTTTATAAAATGAGTATAGGTTTTGGGACTTTCCTTAAAAAGTCTTATTTTAAATCTCTTGATCTCTGAATTTGTCAGAGTAGGAATGTTCGCGATTACGGATCCAAAGATAATAATATGTATGTTAAGCAGGAGTGATTTTCAACCGCCCGTAATTAAAACTACCTAAACTATGAAATCCTTTACAAAGGATTAAAAGATTTATTAAAAGAATAGGTCCATTGATACTGATATGATCTCTCACTTTTCGACCATGTTTATCTTAGAGTAGTGCTCTCAATAATTAACACTTATGTACAGACGTCTTTAGCTCAAACAGATGTTTTCTGGCTTAATATATTTGTAGATAGAATAAATCAGTATATTTTTTGTTTGTTTATTTTTGTGGTCAAAGGAAACAAATCTGTATAATCTGTTTGGTTGCATTTCGGTGAAAGAGTATATAAATGCAAAAGAGGATTGAATTGATACCTATATTATGAGTTTCTCGGTCTCATTGTTCATAATTCTTCATACCTATCTTGCATAAAATTAGTGTCAGTCTCAATATTTTTGTATTATTGTGAATTTTCCATAAGGTATTTTCTTTCAAAATAAAATTAAGCTCTTGAAAATAAGCAGTACCTATATACTGACAGTTTAGCTAAGCTACCTCTAAAGTACTTACTGATTTTTCCAAAAAATAGCTTATCTTGAAATTTCGTAATTACGGGAATACAAGGGATTTCCATTGTTTAATTTTTTAAAGCTTCCGAAAAAGTTATTGATCTTTATGTTTTCTTATTAATATCGAAAAATTACAAGGACCTCGCCACATATGCCTCGATTGTTTCGTAACAAGAGTTTCGTTAACATGAGTAAAGAAGAAGATCTGCACACAGGTTGGCCAACCCTGAGGCAATTATGAATTTTTCATAGTTTGATTGAAACAAACAAAAAATACCGCCTATAAAGCTGTTGTCAACTGATTCTGAATTCGCCGCACTCGTGTTTGAAAAAAAACACCAACTATTGCAAATAAATATTGTTCGAAATAATAGCATTAAATGATACCGGTTTGACAACCAGAATAGTTTCCTGTTTAGTAAAATTTGTTAAGCCTATTACATATTTATGGATATTTATTTTTTTTTCTATAATTATTTTATTCGCTTTTTTCATAAACAGAACACAAAAGCTTTGATCATTTTTGTAACCAGGAAGTTCTTGCACGTCTATACGAAAGTATTTAGAGCACAACAACCTGTCAGGTACTCCTCTGTTACACAAATAGATTTTGATAAGATTGATCTATTAATCCCTGTGATAATAAATTTTCTATTTCTATTGTGTGAAGCATGAAAAAGAGAAAAAGGTGTGTCAGATATATAAACTTCAACCTAGATGTAGCTGCCAAGTGGGTGAGATTTTAGATGCTTGCTCTCAATTCATCACACTTTGTATATACATATGTAATGCAGCTTATGCAAAAAAAGTCACATTTTACCTATTTCATTGCGATGCATTTAACGGTTGCTAGAATAATTCTGTTAGGTTTATTTCTTTATTATTTTCAGTATTTCGGCGGATGCGGTGTGGGCGAGTGATTTTTACGGTATTTGGAGCAAATAGTTTATGATACTATAGGAAAAGGAATTTGTATTTTTTATTCTTTTTCAGGTTAAGAGAATTGTTTTTTTTGGTCTTGCAAATATTCGTAAATGAAAATAGCGTTTTTGGATTTTTGCTATCATTTGGAAAATGAAGCGATCAAAAAAGAACTCATTTGCAGATGTATACCTTACACATATCCATACATCCTGTGATGTTATTGTGTAAAGGGATTTTCATTCATTCACAACAGAGTCCCTGTCTTTTCTTAAAATCCTTTTAGATCGTACAAAATTACCTGCTGTTTTTTTACCAGGTGTAAAAAAATATCATTTTTAATGAAAGATTTTTATTCAAGACACCTTGCCCACCCAGGATATACCTAACCTTCGGATAAAAAATGTGTCTTCAGGCAGACATATATAATTTATTTCCTGACAATGGACGTCTATTATATACTGACGTACAATCGGGGAGTGATAAAATCCCTTACCTAGCTAATAATTAAAAATATTTTGTAAACTGTTCTATTATTTAAGATTCGTTTCGGTGCAGATTTAGAATGGTCATTGTGATTTGTTCTTTTGTTAAAAATTAAGATAAGATATGATTTTGCTTAAGAGTGAACATTTTTCAAGTAAAATAATTCTTTGATTTAAAGAAAAATGGGAAGAAAGATTCGTTCAATTATAGTATTTGTTGCTTCAAATAGCTTTCGTTCAATTCAAATACAAATAGATAGAAATTCGTTAATATTCAAATAAAATACATTCTAATCGCAATATAGGCAACAATGTTGACAAGCTCCTCTATCTGAACTAAAATTACAATTTAATTACTAAATAATACACAAAATTTTTGAATGGTTTTATTGCTTCTTCGCAGGTATACAAAGACCATCCTAATAGCCAGGTACTTATGAAAATATAACACGGCTCTTTGTAAAAGCTTAACTTGTCCTGAATTCGTCTCGTTTTTGAATAATTCGTCTCGTTTTTAAATAAATCTTTTTCAAGGTTACGTTCTTATTCATCCAGTGCTGTTCTGGTATTTGTAGTGTTCTTTTTCTTTTTGTTTTGGTTTAATTTTATTACTTTTTCGAGATTAAGATTTTAGTCTAAAATGTCCTTCTGAGAAGCGGTGTCTGTTTATATGATGAAAACCTTTATTTTAACAAAACACTACAAAATTTACAACTCTCATGCTACCGTATAATTTCCTGGTTTCCACGACCATGTGTTAAGCACGCGAGTTTTTATCGCTTGGTAGGTACTTGAAACTAAAGTATACAAAATATTTATGTCTACCTGCAGTTAACCAAAAATGTCCTTGTTTGCGACATATTAAACAAAATTCCTAAAAATTGTTTAGTTGCGCTATACGCATTTTTGATATAGATTTTAAGAAATACCTTAAGTATACAGCAGGTCAAGGACATGTCTAATGAAATCCAACAATCATTATAGGTTAGGTACAATCTTTTTGTCAGAACTCAACAAAGGAAAAAATGTTTTCCTATTCTTGTACATATTTTCTACCTAAATTGACTTATCAAATATAAATATACTGAAGGACGAACGAACGCATACCGGCAACAATAATTTATATTGTTGCTATATGGTGGTAGTTGAACTTGTAATTCTTTGCAATAATTGAGCTGTTGTTGGGTGAGCGTAAAAAGAATTTTGATTTGAACGTCTTGTGAGGCTATGGGATTTTCTAAGGTTAATAAAGACATTTCAATAGATTCGCAACACGCATTGACTTTTTAATAACATTGAACAAGAAGACATTTTGAAGAAGATGAAATAATACGATTTGGAAAAACTAAATATCACTTATTAAGGTAGCAGTGTTATTTTTTTTTTTTTTTTAATTTGATCTTTACTGGAAGTAATAGTTTCGTGAACAAGATGCTAGAAGTTTCAATTAAAACCAACATTACGATCGAGCTCTTAAAAAAACGAGATGGGTTTCAAAGATACCCTCTTCATGCAAGGTTTAGACAATTTTTTTGAGTAATACAAAAAAAAACAAATTTGACACACCTGTTGCATAGTACTTCGCTCATACCACCCTTTTCGGTGCATTACCTTAGGCACACGCATGTAATGAACTTCAATTAGCATACATTTTGCTTTATTAATGGGATTTTGCATTTAATTCACGACTTAAACATTACTCTTCGTTAACTCGCGTTTATTAATATGAGTGTTAAAATTTATTCAATTAAATTTGCATCCACCCAAGATCGATATGAGGCCCTAAAAGAGCTCTATTCTATGCAGCTACATTTTTTACCTTATAAATGTAATACAGCACTGTTCGTGTTCCTAATAAAGATAAATAAATTGTGCAGTTCATTAAACAAACCAAACTAATTCCATTATACTTGAGTTTGTTCTAGATTGCTTATTGTTAATTTGCTTGTGTGGGTGGCAGCGTGAAACTAAAAATTCGCATACGTGTTCTTTACCACATAATATTATCTTATGTGGAATTTCGCAAGCCTCCAATATGAAAAACTGATTTTTCTTATCATTAACAATAAAAAAACAGGCCCTGGTAATAATCTAACACACATAATGCTTATTTCTCCTCTGAACCCCTCTAAAGATTACTCATCTTTTCAAGACAAAAATAATTTTTTTTTTTTATATACTCATGGTGATAATGATAAGATTCTTAATTGCGATTTGAACAAAGGTGAACGAGAATTTTGCAATCGTCATACAAAAGGCAATTTCTTATATGATGTATATTGTCAAAATGCTGAGGTGACATTAAACTTACACCCAGTTGAATGTAATTAGATGTAGGTATTTGTTACATGACTTAACAATTCTCCCAATATATTTGTTCATTCACTCAAATGATCACTGTCACGTCGAACTCCACCCCACCCCCTCTCATTGTCAACTCAATATAAATCGAATAGGGCTATATGGATATGGGGCACTTCTCACTGGTAAAGTACCTAAACTGTTGTTTTTGTTTTGTAAAAATTTACTATCTTTATTTTGTGTGTGGAAAAATCACGATTATTTGTGATTGCGACTTGGGGAGTCATTTTCAAGTTCATTGAACACGTAATACTTTTAGTCTTATGAAATATTTTACTTAAAGATAATGGATTTTTTTCTGGGTTTAAAAAAAACAACAAAATTCACCAACAAATACACATAAAAGCTTTGAAAGAAACATGAAACCACAAAATGGTTTCCCAGGCATATGGTGGCGTGTGTAATCACTTTTCAATGGCAAAATAAATCGCTGAAATAAACAATGTTGGGTCTACTGTGCTTACGTAGTTAAGCACCAAGAAATTAATTGCTTTAACAGTGCAAACAGCCCCTTAAAGCATGATAGCTGTTAGGTATTGGTATAGGTATGTATAAGTGCAATGCAGAACTTTATATAACTAGAATGAATGTGAATAGATTATGGTCAAAAGAACTTGAATCTATCTGGACAAATAGTTCAATGGAATGTAGTTTTAATTATGTTTATGCTTATAGTGTTTGACTTGTGTTGTTGTAGGTAAATTATGGTTAGTTTAAAATATTACTGTTAAAATTTGAACGTCAGAATTGGATAAGAATATACATATATATATGTACATATAATGAACTGGTATATGAGTATAAAGACAAGACAATGCTTTACAAGGTTTACGTTAAATATGTAGAACAAATTATGTGTAGTATAGTTCGTTCCTTAGTATATACAATGGTACAAAATGGGCGATAAGTGCGTCAACAGTTCAAAAGCAAAAATCTCTATAAAACTAAGAAAATAAACTTCTGAAAAAAACCTTTTAAACTTTAAAACTCCCGTTATGATATTGATTTTATACTTTATCTTTCAAAACCTGACAAGAGTTGGTATACATGCGTTAAATTAGGGCACAACAAAAAGTATCAGTCGTCGGTATAGCCTGGTTCAGGCTATATTAATAGCTCACCCTAAATTTTAGCTTTCATACAAAATATTTCCAAACCTCAGCCAAGCTTGAATTAAGCAAAGCATGCGTTAGTCTAGAGTTGCACACCTCTTGCTAACAAATAAAATGTTTGTTTCTTACTGTACATAACTTATCTGTCAAAATTTAACGCACGGAATAATTGTTTGGCACATTAATTCTCAAGCTACTTTTTAACAGAGTTTGTATCTCTGGAATTTTGCGTGAAATAATAATAAAACTCGAAATGGAGGAATATTTGAGAAAAAACGACTTATCTCAGCCAAAGCAAAAAATGTATATTATTTGATATTAAATTAAGTTGAAACGATCAATACAAAATCTTTGAAATGGTTAAATATAATTTCTTTTATTTCTATGGGAACAATTGTTTTCTGTTCTTTAACATATTTTCCACAACGTAAAAATTAAGCTAAGGTGTAAGCTAGTTTGACTATTAAACTCAACAAGCTAAAATGCTTAACTCAAAACTTATAAAAGAATACAATTATTTATTTTAGTTTTATGTCCCGCACATCTACCATTTTAATTTGCCACAAAAAGATTATATTTCAATATCAAACCCAATTGTTTATCAAACACATCAAAAGGGGCAAAAACATGATTTAACTTCAAAGATCAGTCAATAGTATAAATAAATTATTACTATAACACTCCCATTTCCTTGATATTTTATTTTGAAATACCTACCTATGTATGTAGATCAATATGAAAATACTACAATAACCATAATTTTTCACACACAAGTTACATAATCCGCAAGTTCCCTAAATTTACATTGTAAATATATACATATGTATATTTTAATATTTATCTTCGTCAATAGAAACATTTCCTCACTTCCTGTGACCTAGAGCAACTATTAAATACATACGAGTAGGTACATATACCTTATCGTATATTATTAAAAATTGAAAAGAAATCAAAAGCAATAATTCTAACAAAATATTTATAAAACAATCAAACTAAGGTATTCTAGACATGTAGACTTCATCTCTGGGGCGTCGCGCCCTTCCACCCAACCTTCAATTAAATTAAATTAAAAAAAAAATCAACAAAATATGCTATATGTAGGTATAGTGGGTGCCAATCATGTGGCAAGATTTAGAATAAAAATAGATCGCGTTTAAGTGATATTTATCTCGCTCAATCAAAAAACTATAAACGATTTTTTGTCGGTTTTTATTTCGAAAAAAAGGAGCGCGAATATTAGACTCGTGCGCAGTGCCATGTTTCATGAAATTGTGAAACCATTTTCTGTTCAGTTAAGCAATTCGTTTTTTTTTTTTTTTTTTTATTTTTTTTTTTTTTTTGAAAAAAATTTGATTCATTTAAGCAACAATTCAACCTAAATGTAAACAGATACTAGACATACATTTAGTTGATGATGAAACCAGAACTTATATTTCGCGTAAACACACCGAAGAAGGTCAAAAGAATCTCGGCTATAAGACTTTCAATATGTGCTAGTGCTTTTTCTGTCGACTCTTTATCGTCTGACTCCACCTTACCCCCAGAACCGTGGTGACACTACTTTTAATTTCGATTTCAGAAACTGTTCGACATTTCTTCATCTAAAAAGAACGCAGCATGCTCTATACAACAAGCGAGTAAGTAGGTATGTATGTATCTTTATACTTATAGTAAACTTGAATTTTTTAACTTAGTTTTCATGGCGGTTTCAATTGCAAACACTTAACAATAGGTACCACTATAGCATATTTATTATAAGTCGAGCTTAAATGTATTTCTTCTTCGTTGTCTGATTTAAGTACACACGCTCTTGAGATTGAGAGTGACATTTGCTACACGACGACGACTTTTTATGGCGCAGCTTTGATCTCGATCTCATTTACGCTTGTTGGACCAGTTAGTTGTTAGCATTGACATATGCATATCACTTTTGTCTTTGAGTCTCTGCAAGAGTTTGATGCCAAATTATGTTCTAGCTTCTATGCTATAAAAAAACAGTATGGATTCAGTGACTGGTCTTAGAGTTACCACAGCTACCGCTGCTGCTGCTTTTTTTTCTATTTTGGTAACTGAAACGTTTTGACCCAGTGAGCTCGATTTCTTGCTTCTCTATGGACACACACTTATTTGAAATCTTGTTCTTGAGCTAAGAACTATGTAGGTAGACAAGTGATGTATAATTACTCATGTTACATTCAGTAATTATTACCTAATTGATTTTGTATATACTATATAGTGAGCTTTTGATCATTTTTTATTCTGAGCACTGGATAATTTTAATCTTGCAAATAAAATATTGAATAGATTTAGTATTTAAAGACATACGAGTATTTTAAAAAGGTATATTCATTTTAAGTATGTATCTATAACTTAGTTCACATGGCCGTGACATAATTCAATTTGAGAGTGTGGAAAAACGAACTTAAAGGGTATTAACAATAACTAAATTAAGAGATGACTTAATTATTTAAATGGATTCTAAGTATTGAATTATACCAATAATCATTTTAATATAGTCATTAATTGAAGATTTAACTTCATGGTTAAGTATAAACTCCACGTTTCTACTGTAATTCTGACAGCTGATTTGATTTATTGGTAAACTAACAAATTACACTTGTCTTTAAAGTTAAACGTGGTGTGTTTATCTAAAAGCGTATTTAGCAATTGGTCGAATTGGTTAAGAATTATATGTTCTATTTTTCTTAACAAACTATGCATTCAGTTATATATCGATCTAGATCTTAAAGAATCATTAATTTTATGACAGGGTGACAGCACTGAGAACGGTTGTTTTTTGTCTGTACAATAAAACTTTGGAATGCTCTGCCAACTTTATATAAAACGAACTAAACTAATGCGGGTCAAAAGGATTTAAAAAGTAGATATTCGAAACAAGGTTAAATAAAAAAAATCATAAATTATTATTCTTGATCTTTTTCTATCTCTTTACTTCCCAACTCCTTCGTCCTACCCCTTTATTGCTATTTATTTCTATTTTCTTTTTTATCCTTTTATACCTCTACCTTCTACATCTTAATCAATTTTTTAAGTTTTAAATTTAGGTTGAGTATTCACTTAATTGTTCGTACTATGAAAGACTAGGTCTTACTTATGTAAATATTGCAAAAATAAATTGAATTCAATTCAATTTATACCTTAAGTTTTTTAATCTACGGTACAAAAAAGTGAGGATAAAAGAAATGGAATAGGTGGAACGTTTGGGAAATAGACGGAATCGGAACACATGTTTTGAAGTGATATACGTTAAAAAATTGAAGGTATAAATCGAGTCTTTTAAATAGTCAAGAAATTTCAATGGACTTTTAAGATATAGATATAATATTCAGTTATTGTAAGAAAACAGTGTTTCGGGATTTTGGCTTATACGTAATTGTCTGCAGCTTGCATATCGACATGAAGAGCTCTCTTTGTTTTGTTTGGTTTTATGTTTATAATAATGATCCAACATTTGTATAACCCAATGTATTCTCAATATCTTAAAAAATCAAGGTAGACCTTATCAAACATTCATAAAGCTTTGGTTACTCAACTCACACACGCACTAGATGAATTTCGAAGCAAATTTCATAAAAACATATGCAATTTTTTTTATTCTTTTGTGATTTAAAACAAAAAATAATAGAATCTAAACTCAACCTGTAAATATAATAAATCAACACACTTCGTGGATAATTATTTTCATTTCCAACTTTGTATGCGGAATTCTATGCATATAGGTATAACAACTTTTAATTTTTCTCTCAAAAAGTTTCTACAGATTTCTTACCACATATTTTATTACTTAAAGCAATAACATCAAAAGTCAGCTCAGCAGCAAAAATGTTCAAGATAATTTTGCAACAATATTGCAGACACATTTAAAACAAACAAATAAAAAAGGTGCTTGCGCCTAAAACAGAAACAGAACCAAGTGTAAATTTCAACACCAGACAAATGGTGTTCTATTCATTGGCACTGTAAAAGATTTAAGTTAATATTTTTTGTTTAGTTTATTTTATTTTTTCTTTTATACGAGTACACCCACCTAGAATTGCCCTTGAGTATTAAAATTACACGGAACGACAACGATTGCAGATCAACAACGTATTTGGTTACTGATCGCGCAATGCCAAGTCAATTCAAGCCAAACACCTGACGAGAATACATTTTTTTTAGCCATTTGTATATTTTTTTTTTTGAGAATTTATTTTTTTTTCGCAACAATCGTCCGCTGCGGGAAATCAACAGAACAGACTTTTTAGTTTTGACCGGAATAACATTGGCCAATTAGAAGAAAATGTTGGATAATGATTTAATTTACATTAAAATAGCAAAAGAACATGATTGCACCAAGATCAAGCAACAAGTTGTAGTAAACGAGGAAATGAAAATATTTCCTCAAGGTGTTTCAACTGTTGCACGCAAGAGGAAGTCTTAAGAGAACAGACAAGTTATTTATTGTTATACTACATATTATATACATAGGGTAGGAAGGTTGAGAGGTAACTTCCCACTTCGGGTGCTATGATTATGGCAATGAAAGATTTACGAAATATAAAGAATTTAGAAATATTTATACGAAAAAATTAAAAACAAATTTCAATGAAATTATTGCTGATTAATGGTCATAGTCACTTCGTGAAAAATAATTACAGAACTGCACGTGTAGTATTGACAGATTGATGAAGTTGGAATTATTTCTGTCTTTTTATAGTCATATATTATTAATTGTTTGCTATTCTACAATGTTTTTCTGCTTTCTAATAAGAAAGAAAGAAAAGCCTTTAATCATTTACAAACATTTTGACTATAAAGTGAATCAACGCAAAGAGGATATATTCTTTTTCGAATAGCCTTTAATACACTTCTTTAAAAGGTATCTGACAAAAAGTAACTAACGATAGTTAGCAGCATAAGCTACAATTTTTATCTTAACATAAAATATTGATAAATTTCGAGAGAGATAAAAAATACTGAATTCCAAATTTCGGTTGCTTTTCATGAATAATTCCTTAAGATCCAAAATAAAGCTTTACCAGAAAATTTAGCTTATTATGATAGTCTTATTTTACTGGGTTATTTACCTTTGCCGAGAAGATTAAGGTCAACTTATATTAATCAAAGAGAACCATTAAAGATTTTAGAATTGATTAAGTAATATTTTTTATTATTTCAGTTAGCTTTAAATGATTTTTATATAGATTAGCTTAGTATGATTTTGAACAAAATGTTCTTAACAGAAGACTTTAATCGACTTTAAATATAGGCTCATAACTATTTGAACTTGCATTTAAAACCTTTTCTTTCTTTTACACAATACCATGGGTACTTTTTCCATCTAAATACTCAAATTGATAAACGGTATAAAACCTATATGTATTGTTTACCTAAAACTATCGACTCTATCTTATGTATGTATGTATGTACATACCTTACCGAAGCTATAATCATGTGGCTTCGGTAGCGTGGTGATAAGTTTATGAAGCGCCTATGTCAACGTCTAAAAATAGCATTAGGTATACATATTTACATACATAAAGCAAAACCTCAAAATGTGGAAATTCTAGAATTTGCCTGTGATGAATTTTTACATACTATTTTATTTTTCGCAATAAATATTTGTATTTATAACTTAAGTGGACATTGAATTTGCAGCATAAACTCTGTACTATGAAATGCCATCAATCCATAATTTTCCACATATATTTAAAATCACGTAAACACCAGCGCAGTAAAACAACTCTCAGTAAGAGATGATAAAACCAACAATAGCTATTTATTGCTGTCGATAAGACACTCTTTTCGTTTTTGTTGTTTAATACTTTTTAATAAAATATGTTTATAGTTTCAAAAATATGTCTATAGTTTCTAAAAATGTCCATATGTTACGACTTATTCTGATTCCGTATATTCGTGCAATTTAATATTAATAATCATTTATCTTTAAAATTTGTATTAGTATATTAACTTTTTACAAAAGTTCAGAATATGAATTATGAAAATAAAAAAATTTCGGACATCTTTAAAAAATTTTTAGCGGAAAATTCTAGAATTTCCACATTTCGGAGTTATACAGTAAAATTATTATTATCATATTTGTAAAACAAACTCATATAAAGTGACATAGCATCTCTTAGCTAAATACGCATTTCCGATACTTAAAAGTAGACAATATATAATTATATAGCCAACTTTTTCAATGACCTTCGTTTGTGCGTCACAAAGAATATTTTGTATGTCTCATTAGAGTGGGTACTGGGTAGGTATGCTAATTACTTATTATGACTTAATTTATTTGTTTTACAGAACAATACGAATTAAATTGAATTTATCATGTGTTTGGAGAGACATATAAATTAGATACTATAACTAATAAGGAGGATCCTATAAAAATGACTTTTTTTAATATTTCCGCTCTTCCTGTATGTCGCATTGCACGTATTTCAGCGATAATATTATATTTGTAATTTAAATACATACCTATAAGTATTAAGAAATTCATTCACCCACTGATTAGACAATTTGTTTAAAGAACGTTTAATTTATTGGCTAATGTGATAGACAGCACGTGATGTAAACGAGCTTTTGAAATTAAAAAAAATGATGAAATTCATCACGTAGTAATCAGGTTTTATCTTAAGACGGTGATTTTTGTCACGTGATAGATACATATGTATATATGTGTAAATATACCAGAATTTTAATATTTAAAATCAATTACTAAAAACAAGTAAGAATTTATGTAAATACTTTTCTTAGTGATGAAGGTTTAAATAACTCTTCATTCCTGTTACACAATGTACCTATGTACATATATGTACGTAAAATTTCGTTTCCACAATGAATCAATACGAAGCTTTGAGCTTAAATTATAATATTAAGTTTTAAGTATTAATCAAACCAAATTTTTATTTAGAAGTTCCCTTTTATAAAAGATCAAAACAAATCAGTTTAGTCTTACTTCGTTATCAGGGTAAATAATGATCAACTGTTTTTGTTTGCGGTTTAATTTTCTGAATGCAATTCCTATTTATTTTCGTTTGACGCTGAAGTTTGTTTGCATAAGAAAAATAATTCTTAATTAATGAAATTGCTTTTTTATAAGATACATATGTACAATTTATAAATTATATTAAGGTAAAACCCGTAGTTCATTTTATCAGCGAATAATTCAATGTTTGCTGTTGTATTGTAATTCAATTGGTTTTGTTTTATCTTCTAGATTTTTCAGGGTGAAAAATTTAGAATTTTACCAAATTCTTACTGGAGGTATTTTGAAAATTCTTAACAGTTTGTCTTTTAAATATTAATCTTAGTAATGAGGAATTGAATTTAATATAAATTAAACCTGACATATCCATTTTAATCGGAAACTTTTCCGAATCCCGAAAAAATTTATTACCGAATCCGTTCGTAATGACATTTGTAGGTAGGTATGTATATGAAATTTTACGATGGACTGATTATATAGGTTTATGTTTTTACTACGTTTTCATTAGACCCGAAATGATGTAATTTCGAAAATTACCGAAAAAGTGTTTTCATCACAATTTGTTTAATTTTATTAGACAG
This sequence comes from Epistrophe eligans, assembly GCA_951394125.1. Taxonomy (NCBI): domain Eukaryota; kingdom Metazoa; phylum Arthropoda; class Insecta; order Diptera; family Syrphidae; genus Epistrophe; species Epistrophe eligans. The sequence continues at coordinate 2,642,049 of OX596031.1, forward strand.
GTCATTTTATTTTGAATTTGATTTTGCCGTTTATCGCTTATTTGTTGTAGTCTCTTTCTATTTTTATTTTTATACTTAAGTGCATCGATTTTTGACATTTTCAATGGATTCCACAATGGCTGCAATTCGCCGGGCGAACAGCACTGTCAGTTGCCATGGCCTATAGCTTGATGTATTTAATTAACATTTTGGTAAAATACCAATGTCAACTGCTAAAATTGTGTGAAATCGATTGAAAATTTTCAGCATGACGTGACGCTTCATGTGCAGAAGGGTTGGAATGGTAGCATAGCAGTAGCGGAATCGTCGCTACATGGCGAATCTTGAAAAGTTAGTTCTTTCAAATGCAGAGAGAACAATCAATTCACGATGTAACAAAATGAAGAAACGCGTTTTATAAAGTTCTAATTTCTTTAAATCGTATTTTTTCCGATGCAATAGATAAAAACTTAAAGACTACGGAATTCTTAAAGGTTTTTTCAATCAAATCAACCAAAACATATCAAAAGCCTAAAACTACTCCCATGAGTTTAACCTTATGTTTAATAAATGGTTGAACTAAATCCTTATATGCTGCCTTTTCCTTATAAATATAAATAAAAGAACAACTTTTTTTCAAATTTGGTTTCAATTTAATTTTGTTTGCTTTTTTTTGTTAATTTTTGATTCAATTTCTTTTTTAAACAAATTACAAATGTAATAAAAAACTATAGGTAGGTATAAAAAAAATTCAACAAATGCGACCAATCACTTGCCGCCTTCCTACTTATTTATCTTTTGTATAGTCTATCGGACGACCATTATAGAAAAAAATACATTTTCTCGAAGATAATTCATAAGCAGGGTTCCGCTGTGTTCACCTTTTGCTCCATTTGGCCAACAGCATCAAAGCAGGCTCATGTTTGTGACAACAGTCAGCAATATTATCCAAAGCGCAAGTTGCCGCACGCTTCATTTGAGTTTTCTTGAATCCATGGGACTCGATAACAAAATAACAATTTAACACAATCATCCCATTTCGCCGTCATCATCGATTGCAAAATCCGTTGAAAAATCATCAAAAAAGTCAATTTTCACTCGTTTAGCTTTTGGTTGTTCACAGTCATCGTCATCTTTTTCGTTTTTGCTTCCCTCACTTTCACTATCTGAGAAAACTGAATCAACAGTTATGTGCATGAAAGCCGGTTTTAGTTCCTGCAGCCAGGGATGCAGAAATATATGCTCAGCTCGTAATCTTTCGTCGGGAATACGACGCAGCAAGTTTCTCAATAGCCAACGCACTGGTTTACTAAGTATCGCAGGTATCTGCACCTGGCAGTGTCGGATAATTGTAATAAGATTGCAGCCTCCCTTTTCGTAGAATGGGTACTGGCCGACGAGCATTGTGTAGAGAATAACTCCCAAGGACCACATATCAGCAGGCTTGCCAGCATAGGTAGAATTTGGGCACAAAAGTTCAGGAGCCGTATACAATGGACATCCAATTTTGTCATACAATGTATCATCTTGAGGATCATCGAGGATCATTGAACCCTCCAGGGACTCATATTGAATTTTTGTTCTGAAAAAAAAAAAACAAAAAAAATTATGTTAATTATGAATGTATGTACAAACAATTCAAATATCTTTTGTAATAAGTTCATAGATTTACAAAATGTCAAAAAAAAGTTTAAATTTGGGAAGTTCAGAAAAATTAGACCTCAATTATGTTGCTGAAAACTTTAGCTGAGGAATCCTCTGCATTTTTTGAGATTTCAGAGATATAGTTTTTCTGAACTGGACTAATCTGTCAAATTGCAAACAGTTTCGCAACTAAATACTAAATTTATTCTTAAAATTTGAAGGTTAAAAAAATGCGCCTTCGTGTCAAAGTTAAAAAAATTCTTATCATTTTCGTCTTGTTCAACAATTCATTCATAAGTACGAATAAGTTATTCTTCGATCATTTAAAACGAAACAAATGCAACCAATTGTTTAATTAATTAATTATCCGTTTTAAACGTTTCAGATTCAAATATACATATGTACATTATGTATACATATACCTACATATAAGTACAAAACGTGAATTATCTTTGAAAGCCAAAACAAAAAAAACTTTGGCATTGAATTCTGAGAGACTGTGCCATTGACATCATAAGTGTAGCAACAATTAAATAAAACAAAAACCTGCATACCTACTTAAATCGAACAAAGCAAAATATAGGTAGGTACAATGTCAAATAAGCTCAAATACTTAAACGAAAAACCATCATTTATTTCATATCCAAGGTAGGTAGATGCCCCTTTTAAAGATTCGGACTCACTTTAAAAAAAAATCTTAATTGGGCTGGGTCGATGGTCGCAATATTGCGCCACTAAATTAAAAGTTTAAATATAGCTGCCCAATCTCATGTAGGTATTTTCAGAAAAATAAGTACATAGGTATCTGTGAAATCAAAAACGTCAAAATGATGTCACATCTTAAATATTTATCACGTCTTGTTGAAATTATTGCACTGAATAGGTTAGATAGGTACTTTGATTGTTCTCTTCTCTTTACAAACAAGGTGATTTTGTTAAGATTTCTTAACGCTTTTATCCATATTTGACAAAAGCTGTCACTCTATATGCCTATTTAAGGTTAAAATCGATTTAACCTCCTATTTTAATCATATGAAATAGCTAGATACTTATAGGTAGTAAGCAGTCCCAAAGGTTTTGAAATATAATTTCAACGATTTAGATAATTGAGCAACATCAATCACTCGTGCAACAAATTTATTGCTGAACTTTGTGACTCTCTGACAACATAAAACATAATGGAACTGGGCGGCGGCGGCGCTGGTGTTGGTGGTGACGATATGATGACTGTGATGGCGTCAATTATATTCGATTGACCCAATGAAATATATTGCACAGACTATGTCATCATTTGTAAGACACGTTGTACCTAGGTGCTTTACAAAGAAAACGCCGAAAGACAGTAGGTATGATGGAATATACAATATGGCGTAGGTATTTACCTCCTTTATATATTTCATTATCTCTTCAACTCACCTCTCTAACATTGACCCATATTTTATTAAAAGAAAAACGAACTTAAAATTTAACTAAACACAAACAAAAAAGTGAGATCATTCCTCAAGATCAAGAGGCAAAAATGGAAACGAAAACAGAACAAGAAGATAAACAACCGCAAAAAGGGGGCAGCAACAATTGCAGCGGTGCATGTTGAACAGAAGCTATAACCACATATGAGGTTGAATATATTATTTATATTGTTGTAGTTGTGTATCTGATTTCAATTATTATTTTCCACACACATCTCCCCCTAAAAATGTTTGGAAACTTGCCTTCACTTTGCACAACATCCCGTAGACATTGCTCCACCATCACCACGACACGAATCACGAATGAAAATGATCGAAATCAATATCATTCACACAGCTTCCGAAAAGATTACCCATAAATATGTATCTTCTCCTTTGACTCTCCTCTCCTTCCTTCACAGACCATCTTTCTTCTGAAATCCACCATCTCTCATCAAATTTACAAGCTATCAGTAATTTTATTTGTTCTCTGTCATTCGTTGTATTTAAAAAAAATGTGGCAACCTCGAACTGACCCTGATATACACCTAAATGAAATGTGGGTAAAGAAAAATTGCGAAAACCCAACCTCGAGTATCTCGCACACATTTCAACCAATGAATATAACTACTTATATGTACACGATGCACGATCGCTCAGCACAGCGGCGTTATAATGTACAGTTGTGCTGGAAACATTGTTGTGCAAATTGGTTGCGATAGCTTCTACAGCCCCAATGAAAATAAAAGGGACAGAGATATGTGAATTCGCCGATGTAAACGAGTATTTGTGAGAAACTTAAGAGCACATTGGCGTGCGTTTGTGAAGTTTCCTTTTAAAAAAATAAGGGGCAACAATGAATAGAATAAATTACATTTAAATTAATTAAGTTAATCATTAATTGTACATTTAGGATTTTGATAGATCACAGTCATGGCCAACATAATTATTTTATACTTAAAATTCCTCCTTGTGGCTATTTAAAGAGCAGAAGCAAATACGAGGTATGATAAAACGACAAAAAAGAGAGAATCTATAGGTAAACGAATTAAATACAACAAAATTATAATAATTAATCGGTATGTAATGACCTTAGGGTGCTACCGTGTAGATTTTGTATTATTTAGTTTTGTAATTTTTTATTTATTCGGATATTTTTAGGAAACAAATATGAAGTAAGACCAACCACCTTGGTAAATGAATTGCAGAGGCGTTCTTCGATGCTTTAAATGTTGCAAAGAAATTAATTTTAGCATTTAAGAAAGTTTTTTATGAGAGTTGAAATATGTAAGTATTGTAAGTGTAATATATAATTTCAATTATACAAAATAGATTGTATAAAATATCCATATATGTAACTAGCTAATTATGTAAATACAGATAAAATTAGAAATAAGGGAGAATAAACTATATTCATGTAAATGAGGTAAGTATAAACTGTTGTCTTCAGTTTATTTCTTATTTTTCCGAAATTGCAGAAAGTTTAGGCAAACAATTATTCAAGTTTCTACTTCACACGAAAATGATAAATTTGTTTCTTATTGTTTGACATTTAGAGACACACGAAACCAAAATTTCAAAAAATCAAAAATCAAGCTTGTAAGCAGAAAATTGTAGGTCCCCTCCAATGCTTCCGATTAACAACATGTACACAAGAATGCTGAGAGTTTAAATGCGACTACGCTTTAGTTCTGTTTTTTGTATTTTTTAGAATATTCACAATGTATTCGCCGCTTTTCTAGTTTTTTTTTTAGTTCTTTGATACAAATTTATAAATTTTTCTTTTATCCTTCAACCAAACAATAAGTAATGTCTCCCGTAATACACATTTATAGGTTAATTCCATATTGCCTCTTTTCAAAATGTTTCTTTTGTATACCTTTCTTCTTTAACATTCATGTTTCTTGCACAAACCACACGAATATCAAATGGGAAAGTTTTGAGTATGGAAAAATGTAAGCAAAACAAAAGCAAGAAAAGAAAAGAAAAAAATAAGATAGGGGAATGTCAAAATTCACACACAACAATAGTTAGAAATTTGTAACATAATTTGCATATCAAAGGGGTTGTTTGGTGAAAGGAATTTAAATTTACTGCGTATTGCTTTCAAAAACAAATTCTATCACACGTTTTGATAATATTTTAAAGCTAAAATCTTTTAAAGTTTTTTTCTTAAAAAAAAAAACAAAAACGTATATAAAAAAAATTAAATTCCAATGCACCCACTACTAATCCACCTACGGCACTGTACTCTGCAGTTTACACACCGCTTTGCGTGATCAGTTAGTTACATTGCACAAGAACAGCATATTGCAATGGCAATGACAGCTGCAAAGTTGCGCACCGACAACAAAACAGAAAACACAAAAAGTCAGAAACAGAGGGTAAAAATAAGAAAAAAAAATAACAACAAAAAGAGAATAAAAATAAGAATTTTTGTTGCAATGAAGCAATCGGACGTATTTACTAAATGGGCATGATATTGCACCACACCACGGCAACGGCTACGGCAGCACCACATGCTGCTGCAGTCTCAGCCTTTATAGTATGTGTTGTGTACCCATGTTTGTTGCCCAATTCCTTGAATTTTTCAAGTTACATGTTGCAACTTTTTTTTGGGTGATAGTGCGACGACTGTTTATTGCAAAATTCGATCTTTTGACAGATTTACTTAATCAAAACGATTTTTAACAGATGCAATCAATTTACTTTAGGAGAATGAGAGCAATATTGAATATCAAAATCAAATTACCTCTCTGCGTCGATAAAATAAAACCGCTTCAGCTTTAAATCTCTTAAAATAATCCCATTGCGGTGGCACACCTGTACAGTCTGGCATATTTGATGGAATAACGATCGAGCTTCTGTTTCTCCAAGTCTGCGCTTATTCCGAATATATGTGTGTAGGTCCTCGTAAATTTCAGTGCATTGCTGGACGATTGCGTAGGTGCGATTTCTTGACATAGGTATGACATCGCGTACCGATCGCACTAGCTGATGTTCGTAAATATCACTGTGGCAGTTGTCTTGTTTCAGTTTAAAATAGGCCATTTGAACTTTGTGCAAGGGTTCGTTGATAATTTTGCAGAGGTATTGTTCTTCCGAGTAAATGTCCACACACTTTAAATTTGAGCTGGATAGATCCACGAAATGTTTGTAACTAGATTTAGAATCGGTGGGAACAGGTGTTCTTTCCGTTGAAAGGAGGTAGCGATCCTTAAGAAGATTCAGACTTCCGGGCTCAGAGCGAATATGCAGGGAGCGTATATCACAGCCACCAGGCGAGTAGAGTTTTTTACGGGTCAAAGCGTCCAGAATGAACTTCTTTGGTGTGGAAAGGTTGTTCTGTCCTGCAGAAGCGTTGCCGGAAACAGGGTCGGCATTTCGTGTTACTTCAGAAGTCGATGTACTAGAATCAGGGACCACTGTAATGCATTTGTTACTATCAGGTGTAGAGTCGGTGGTGTATCCATTTGAGGTGGGAGTTGCAGTAGTTGTATCCATTTTTTAATTTAATTAAAAAAAACAAATAACTTATATCTTTAGAAATATTTTTTTTTCAATTGCACAGCACTTTTTTCAGTTAGATTATTTCGTTTTTCAGTTCGCACTCACTTTAAAAATAAATTTATAATTTCATATTTTTTATTTCGTGTGGGATGGATGGGACGCGTTTCTAAAGAGAATTATTTAATGAATTCAAAACGATGACGGAAGAGAATAACGATAAATATAATTTTGGAAATAAATAAAAAAAAAAACTTAAATATTAACAAAACGAAAATAATGGAAGCAACATTTATCACAGAACAGACACGTCCACGTTGTTTGCTTCGACGTATTCAACTGATATTCGTTGCGAACGAAATTTGAAATTTCAACTTTATCCACTGCTTCTGTGGCTCTTTTGGCGTTGTTGTATTTTTCTGTATTTTATTTTCAAAATTGAAACGATGACGATGCTATGATGATGCGGGCATAAAACAAAAAAGAAAGAGATAGTTATACATACATACTTCGTTTAAACAACAACGCAAACGATCAAATTTGTGGCAACATTTAGATTTTAGCAACATTTTAAAGAGTTATTGCTTGGATACAAAAATAAAAAGAGCGTAGCACATGCATCAAAAATTATTGAATTTTTTGATGATAGATAAGTCAAGGTGTGCTAGAAAGAGAATAATAATAATATGGAGGAGTGGAATTATGTGTGTGAATGTTTGGTGGAAATTTGATATCACATTTTAAAATTTATTATTTGAGAAAATTGCTATTGTAAGTAAATGTCTGTGTTTGTTATGACAGGATAATTTTTGTTGACATTATTTTCGTAGGCTCTTTGTTTTGTTTTGTCAGATACCCACAACGGGGGTAGGAATAATATACAACGAATTCATTTATATTATTCATCAAAAACCATATTATACTATGGTCTTTCATTGTTGGAATTTCACAACTTCATGCAAAATGAAGAAACGTTTATAAAAGTTATTCAAGCTTGCCTAATATAAAAGTTCTGGCACTACCTATCACGTATGTATACATATTTCACCTTCAAAACGAATAAAGGTTAGTCATATATAGGAAGGAAGGTTTATTGCGAAAGCTGTTGATACCCTTACCAAAGCTAGAAACATTCTTAGAAACCTAGTATACTATAGCTTTGGTTACTATATGAAACTTTGATGAGACTGCATACACTCTTTGAAAAAATGTGTCACAACTTCTGGAGCATTTTAATTAATCATTTAGGTACATAAAATAATTTACTAACTCTTAACAGATTTATAAATTTGTATAGGACTTAATTTATAAAAAAATTATATCTTCTTAAGTAGGTACTGGTACATACTTACTTCCAACTGTCAGTGAATTAGGAATGGAATTGGGATCCATTCTTTTACTTCTAAGAATAGCACAAGTTAAACGGCTATATCTTGAAACTAAGAACAAGCAGGCATCTATGCCTTCTGTCTATCAGTAGCTTTTTGCGAGATATCCATAGTTGATCCGTTTGATAAGTTCAAAATGTTTTTAAAAATCGGTTTTTTTGTATGGGATTTGTAAGCAAAATTTTAAAAAAATTGTAAGAGTAAAATGACCGCCAATAAATTAAGTGCCTATTGTTGACCATTTATTTTGTTCCTCTAGTGGAATCAGTTATGCGAATTGGTATGGCAAGAATCAAATTTTAAACAATTTTCGGCTAGTCAACTATCATTTCGTTTATATTAAATTTTTCAGTATCTAACTATTAATTGTCTCAATTTAGGTATATTAAAGAGAAAGACTTATTTTGCAGTGGTAAGTAATCCGGAGTTAACTAACTGAACATAAATTTATTCACAGTTTACTATAGACGCAGTTTTTAAATAGAGAATTCATGCGGACGAACTCCGAGGTTAAAACATCAAAAACTGAAAAACTGGACAAGACTTTTGAAAGTATACTTAAATAGATATTTTCTTCCTATCTAGATCCCAGTCAACTTAAGTTTTTTTATTAGACATTTTAACTCCTTGTGTGTGTATCCATCACATATTATTTTTACAATTATGAAATTCTGAAGATTTATGTACATAGTTTGAATTTCAGATGTTTTCCGTATCTTTTTGAAATAGAAATTTCTGTCAATATAAATTTCACTAGAAAAACCATGACACAAAGCGCAAGTCTAATATTTCTTTGTTAAAAGATAATCTTAACAAAAAAAATATTATTATTTTTTCCCTTTGTGTATTTTCTCCCACCACTTAATTTTTATTTAGTATTGAAAAGCTTTGGTTGTGAAATGAATTTACTTTACGATTTCGCAATAGAACGCAACAAACCTGCAATACTACCTGTATGAGTGGAGACTCATGGAATAAAATTTAAAATTAATATTGTTTAAATTAGTTGCTATAATTTTCTTTCCTAAGGATATCTCTTAGATTCAGTGATTATACCTCAGTTAAGTAATTGTGTTTTTTGTTGTAGAACTTTTTGGTAACCTTGAGCTTAAGGTTTATTAAAAGAGCTAGTAGAATATAAATGTAATGGAGTATATACATAATATTCACGTGACTTAGAAAATTTTATATTATTAGACTTCTCCTAAAAAGTTTTTTGTTCAAAACAAAGAACGACATCTGAATTCTTACATAAAATCAAATTTATGCAAAGAAAAGTCAAAAATCATTAGAGCGGTTTATAAATTCGATATCTTGGGTTGAATTTTTTTTTACGAATCCATAATCTGCCCTTAATTGGGTAGGTAGGTTCCTATATCACATAAAAATAAAATTTATCGATTTAGTACGATGATAAATCAAATTGTTAAATATTATTATGCTAATAACTTTAATATTACACCTTTTTATAATTAACTTTATGATAGTTTGTAATCGTTTTAAAATATTTACTTTTAATTTTTAAAACGAGACGAGAATTTATTAAAAAAACTAGCCTTTTTAAATAATTTAAAAATCTGTTCAAATGTGCTTATTCACAATCCTACAATCCGGTTTTTTTCTCATTACATTGCAGTCTGCCAAATGAAATTTTCTCTTTCAAAAAAAAAAAAAATAACACAAACAGGACAGGTAGCCAGTGTGTGTAGTGCAATGTACCAATACATCGAACACCTTTGGGTATACGATTTTTTTTTTTTTCAGAAAAAATGTGCATCTTCGATCAATCTTGCATTGCCCAGTGCAGATGGCACAAAAGGTGAAATTAATGCGGTAGCAGGTAGCGACAACGATTTAAGGTTGCCAGCCGATATTGATTCATGATGATGGCGGCAACAACAACAAAATTAATGTGTATCTTCAACTAATTTTGTCTTTAAAAAATGTAGAAAACTATGTTTCTTTTAAAAAAGGATGTGTTGCGCATTCCACTAAGCTCGTTTATGTCCTCCTATATATTATAGGTATTCTCTTAAACCGTATTTGGCTTGGGTTCTGCCATTTTTCGATTAAGCCAAACTATGACTATCGTGTACCCAAGCTATGCCATGTGGAGGTGTCGTCAGTTAACTCCACAATTCAAATTAAAAATTCGTTTTTTTTTTAAAGAACAAAGGGTCCACAGGGATGTATGTAAAGTAACTATGTATGTTGTATAGTCAATGTTCATTATTATCAGAATCAGAACGATGACGCATTCTCAATGTAGGCATTGATAAAATGCTGCGATCGCATATTTGGCGAATGACTAGAACTGGCAGCATTTACTGTTTTCGACAAACCCCCAGGTTGTACGTATATTGCTGCGCGATCTTTTAGGGATTGTATTGTGATATACATACATACATTCGTTGCCATAGAATGTGGAATTTTTAATTTAATGCACTCATTTTGGTTCGTTCCGTGGTTGTACTTTTGTGACAAGTGGAAATATCCATTTTCGGAGCGGAACTCTATTTTTAAATTTAATTAAAAAAATGAGAATTGACGTGTGTGCATACTGCATTGTTAATCATTTGCATAAAGAGTAGGTACCTAACTTACCTACTTCAAAAATGGATTGAGAAGAAGTGTTTTTTTTTTATTAATTCTGGGTTGGGCACAGGAAAATATCTACATTTTTATGGGGCAGTTTTGCTGGTGCGTTCTGGGTATATGATCTTTATGAATATTGAATGATTTTGTTCTGTGGACCATGGAATTTTCTTTGTTCATTGAGTAAGTTATGGTGGTAATTATTTTAAATCATTTCATTGCGTAAGCCTTACAGGATGTAGGTATGAATAAAGAAGTCGAAATAAAAGTCACTTGTCCAATTTTATGCTTTTAATGAAATCTCTCTTTTATTTAATTATTCGTTAAAAAGCAATATGTATATATATTTTAATAAAGAAATTAAAAAAAATATTTAAATGTTGGTAGAAAATTCACTAGCGTTCTTTTTTAAGTGAATAGCCAGCTCAGCAAATTTTAAGACGAAAACAATATAAAAAAAATGATTATGAAATAGTTAGGTAGTTTATTATTGTTTACTCACAACACAAAAATTGTTTATAATGTTATTGTTTGCACGTAAAAATTGCTAAGCTGTCTATTCAATTTTTAAAAATAAACTTAATTATTGAATCTTTGATGATGACTTATAAAGCATTCATGTGGTGCTTCCAATCTAAACGGATATACCTAACTGCCTAGTGTTTCTGCAATATGGCATTGTCATCATTTTGCAATAATAATTACATATACACATAAATAAGGTATAATATGAAACTAAACTTAAATAAATGCACGGTAATGACTCACACTAGTTACCTAATTCACTCACCAAAACCTAGTTAAAAGAATTGAAACATTTAATGGCTTTCTGTAGAATTTTATGATCTTCATAAACTTCAATGAAATATATTGTGCACTTGTCCGACCTGTCTTGGAATATTGTAGTTATAAGATTTTGTTATTTCTTTTCGTTATTTTCCATGAAATCTAAATAACATTCATATGTATGTTGACAACAGCAGTCAGAGTTTTTGATGTTATTAAATAAAGCTGAAGATTGCCGACAGCGATATGAAACTGGAAACAAAAAAGCACTCCCTAAACATATTACTTACTTAGAACTTGGAAGTTGAAACAACCAATTTAATCAAAAACTTTTGGATTTAAAAAGAGTACTCCAAACATCCAACTGAAAACGGTAATAAAAATCAAATATACCATTGATTTGTGTGGTGAAGAATATTGATTCGAATATACATAGTTGTCTATTTCACATTTTAACAATATGGTGAAACTCAAAACTCTTCATTCATCAATTGAAACTATAAAGTAAAATTAAAAGTCGAATAATAAATCTTTTCTTATCTCTTGTTTCCTTTTTTTATCTACATAAATATAAAATGTATAAACTATTTCTACCACTTATTAAAATGTTTGAACAAAAAAAAAACTTATCAATGCAACTTAAATTAAGACCTCTTTAGTTGACCTTAACAAAATACAAATTGACTGTCAAAAATCGAACTGTCATTTCGCAATTGTGACATTGTGTCTTTGCCCTCACAATAAAACCTTCCCAAAACAAAACTTCTGTTTCATTATGTTAACAAAAAGAAAAAAACTTTGATTATTTCTTAAAACTTGAATTAAAATCCGATCGTGTGCCCAAAATTTAATCTCAAGCTTAAACTATGCTCGAACAATAGAGGGCACACACCGGCAGTCATTGTCAAGACTCAAAAGAGCAAATGTTTGTACATATATACCATACCTAAACCTATAATTATAGAGGGAGAGGAAATTCAAAGTCGTCGCCGTCGTCGCGTCGTCGTCGGTCGCATCGTCGTCGTTCACTGCGATCAACTCAAAACCAACTTAACCTCGTCTCACGGCCAGTCTATAAAACTTGCGAAATAAAAATATCATAAAAATGAATTAATCAAAAACCCAATATACCTATCTACTAAATAAAAATGATCATTTTTTTCGCAAAGCTTTTTTGAATTCAAGCAGCATATTAAACGTCACTATAGAGTGTGGGCGTTCAGTAACTCGTGAAAACGTTGTCAACGATGCTGACTGCTAAGGCGAAGGTTTTCACCAAGGTCGATGATCTATTACAACAGAGACAGAGGAGGGGACACACTGAACGATTGAACGACTGAACATGGTAATCATATGGTATGAACAATTTCCCCACTGAACGATATTAATGTGTACCGTGGTGGGCTGATTAAATGACTTTCATCACTTTGTTTTGCCAGCGGTGTAGAAAATTTCACTGTGTGTTGAAATTTTGAATGAATTAATGCTTATCGAAGTCGAAGAAAGTTAAAATGGCTCTTCATTATCTAATGCAATGTACACACTGAATGACTGAAAGTGTTGCTGAACCCGGTAACAGTTAGCGGTTGAGATGCACTTCTTCTCTGACACATACTAATTTTATTGCTACTTGTTCGTCAACTCACTCACCGTCACCAGACAAACTATAAAGAGCTCAGAAAACTTAACACAATAGCGGTGATTTAGTATAAAGAAAAAAATCGTTCCTCTTGATGAATGAATATGTGTTTCGGGCTACGACCGACTATACCGAGACGTTCGAGTGGAATTTCTAATTATTTCATGGCTCTTTTACGAGGTCAGTGTACCTCTTGTATGAAAGTTTAAGTTGCACAGCATGATGGTTCCGCATGTATGTATGTACTGCGCATAAGCAATTTCTCGAAGAAGAAAGTTTAACGATGTAAATGTGATTTTAAATGGTTGATATGATATGATCGTGGATAAGTGGGTAACTTTTACTCTAGCGCAACTTTCCAAATTATCATCATCCAATCCAATGATTCAACTAAGTTCGTCGGCCTCTGGTTGCTTTAATACTGATGGTTGTTGCCGTTTGTGTTGCTGTTTTTTTTGCTTCTTGCTTACGACTTGTGAATTGTGATCGAGCGATGAGGAAGTATTGTATTTTATTTTGATGAAAGTTGCAGAAAGGTAAACGAACCCCACTATGATGATGATGGTGAAGTGGTGCAGTGGCGGTGGCGGCACAGCGAGGTAATATCGTGAAGGTTTATTTTGGTGATATAATCTTGTGGAGTTGAAGAAAATATTTTGTAAGAGGCTACTGAACTGTTATTGTAATGCAGACTAATTTTACAACTTTCACTGCTTGAATTGGGAAATTATTATTTTTAATTTGTTTAATTTTAGTGTTTTATATTTTTTATATTTTTATCTGTAATGTGTTAAATTATAGATGTAAAATATAACAGCTGATTCCTATTATAGATCCGTATGGATGGGTGGATGCGTTTTAAATGAGAAAATGGGTTTTGTAAATTTAATTTAGCCCATAAGATAAATAAATATTAAAAGCAGCTCGAAACGCAATATCTTAGCAAAAATTCCCTTTTGACATTTGTTAATGTCAAAATGATAAAAGTGCATTAGGCATGTCCAGGGAAATGAGATCTTAGAATCAAGAACAGAATGCTTCAGCAAAATTTCTCAAAATACTGACAAAAACTAATTTTGGATACACTTGTTTGTTCTCAGATCTCATTTTTCTGAAAGTGTCTTTTTAGTGAGCTGTCGCTCAATAAATGGTCAGTTTACGCTTGAACTTGACGCTTATTCGCTATGTCATTTATCGCACACTGTTGAGCCCTAAATCATCACGTAATACGAAAACCATGGGTCAATATCGATTGTACCATTGTATTGCAAATAAAGAAACGATGTCTTAAGAAAGTTTTACGTGCAGAAGAATATACATATGCATATATTCTCAAATAATTTTCATATTAAATCGACATGCAATTTAAGAATCAGCATAGAATGTAACTTAATTAAGTTTTTTTTTTTAAGAAGCTTAACGAATCAAATTTTTCCCGAATTTTGAAAGGACCTGATTAGAAATTGTCAGCTTAATTCAAAATTTTCTTAAGACCCTTTTCAAATGGAAATCAACAAAACCACTAACAATACAAAAAAAACTTAAACATGTATTCCGCACCAAAATATGATAAGTGGTTCACACCCTTCATATTCTGACAATTTTTTTTAACAATTTTCTTTAAAAAAAATATCCTCTTCATATTCTTTTAATTGACAAACCGAAAAAAATAAGCCGCGAAAAAAAAACTAAATCGTATTTTCTTGTTAAAAATGTTATGTATCTTCTTCCTTTTTTTATAATTTCATGATGAAGGATCATTTTTTCCAGTTTTTCCGTTTTTCTTTTAACTTCACACAAAAGAAAAGAGGATATCCTGCCATTTTCATAGAAATAAAAATTTATTTTGATAAAAGAAAAAAGGGTACTCCAGACTTTTTCTATCCCATATTGATCTTCAAGTGCATTTGTGCCATAGAATTGAAAAAAATCTTCTTCTTGTAGGTATGAGATTGCCTAAAAAGAACCAAGGGTGCATTTTCACCTTGACAAATGTGTACCTATAATGCATTTCTTTAAAATCTCTTTAAGGGGTGTTTTAATGAATGAACAAATATTAGACAAAAAAAAAATAGTTCAAAGGGCAACTATTAGGGGCGTCAGAAAAGAATCTGATTGCTTTGTCAATGCACTTGATGTGAGGATCACGTGAATCCATTTCTATTGCGTCGCAATTGTAAATTGTAATTTTTTTACGCGATTTTTCGTTTAAATCTTATACATACCTCTCATAGAACCGTTTTATGGTTAAATCAATTTCAATAAATTTGTATGCACAAATGCTTTTAAGCAGCTTATTCATTTTTTTATGAAAGTCGAAAAGGAACGCCATCGCAAAATTAAAACAAAAAACTAACGCAAATATAAATGTCTACACCTGATTGACAAAATGTATTTAGATATTATTCACGTCATACTTTCAGTGATACACAAAACTTATCAATTTTAAATGGACTTCCGGGATCAGTTAGTCATTATTTCGAAGTGTTAAAAAAAAACAAGCATTTTAACCGTCAACCTAATTATTGCGTAGGTATGCGAAAATTAAATCAAAAACTATTCACTTTCATAAGAAAGCAATTCATTTTCTTATTCATGATCATAATGGTGATGTATGTAGGTATGTTTAAAACATGATTTAAAACAATGATAAAGATAAAGACATTCACGATCTAGAAACCTCAAGAAACTTCACCACTAAAGCAGTTTAGCTTTTATTTTAATTTGTAAACATCATGAAAAAAATAAAAAATATTCCACCTTCAACTTGTTTGATAAAATAAATAAAGTAAACAAAAATTCCAATGGAAATAACATATTCACAACTAAAACCGACAACACCGACATCAACGAGAGAGAAAAACAAAACGTAGATAAACAAAAAATAATAATACGCAGTGCGAATATATTCCGCGCCCAAGATAATGAAAGTGAAAGTATTTCCATATTGCGTTGCTATTTACAACCACCTTATTATTGTATGTTGTTGAAATAAAATAAAATAAATAAAAAAATACGAAATAAAAAAAATATTCACCATGATTGTCCATTGGTCTCATATAAAGTTAACGTCAACAGAAATTGTACGACGCGTACCAGTCAAGAAGTAATTTTGACAGTTTGCTTTACAAACTCTTGATTAACACATTAGGTACATCTAGTATTTTTTTCAATGTGTTCCATAACGTGATTTTAATGTCACATTTTTTCTAGCTGCATGTTAGCTTCACCTTAATTTATAGACACAACGTATGGATACATACCGAGTTGTTCTATGTAAGTAATTTGTTTTAAAAGTTGCCGCATGGGGCTTGTCTACACAGTGTTGTCAATAAGACTCAAAATCAATTAGTTCATCAAACAGAAAACAAATACCTATGCTCCAATTCTATACTTTATCGAGTAAATTGAGACTGACTTTAATTTGAAACCTCCGCCTCCAATCATAATAAGTGCAACCAACTTACATTTCTTCGATTCAAGACTGCATTGAAAAACTGACAGCGTGCAATCAAAGAAACTATATACAATAAAGAAATCAGCGGTTGAAATATAAGCTCCCTCCCCCCATTGCATAGGAATTCACTAATCATTCACCCGCATATGGACTATCATATATAGTACATACATACATTATAAGTTCCAAAATTATTTCGTTACCTATTTATTTGTCGCCAGACAGAGACTAAAATCCGTTGAAATTGATATACCTACATAATGTATATGTACATCTATACAAAATAAATGCTTGTCCGTTTGGTTAGTCGTTAAATTCAAACAGAAAAATTTGAATTTAACGCAAAATAACGATCCTTATAAACAAAGAATTGGGGGATAAAGTAAAAAAACCCGCGCAATCTTGTTGCTAAGTCGATGCCACTGGCTCTCTCTGATGTATTTTTATTGAGCTTCTTCGTTACCAACTGGAATCGCAGCAACAAGTTGACGGTTGAAGATTTAAAATTTACTTTCAAAAGTTGTTAAATTTTAAATGCTGCGCATCATTATGGCGCTAGGTGGTGGTGATCACATTCTGTATGGTAAAAATGAGTCAGAGAGTGGGGAATATAATAATCGTTGGTGTGGGTTGGCATACGGGATTTTAAATATTGTTCTACGTAAGAAGCCGGATTCCCCATAGGTATAAGAACATTCCCTTTATGTTTGGAATCACACTGACCGAAGATGAATGGATGAGTCATTCTTGTGTACGAAAAGAGAACACACATAAGGAACTAAAAACACTTTTGGAAATTCCCAGGAAATGACGATGAGTCGGAAAAAGTATATAAAAAGAATAAATAATATAAATTGGGATAAGAAAGAAAACTGATCAAAACAATGATTGTTTTTGGTGAAGTGATAATAAATTAGTTAATCTTTTCAGAAGTGTCTTTTAATGAAGATTTAATGATAAGACAGTTTATCAATATCTTTAACCAGAAAAAAAAAACAAAAACTCGAGAAGAAAAAGTCTAAAAGATCATAAAATCATAACGATTTTGATTTTTTGTGTGTTAGTCATTTCCAAAAGGGCACGTTAAGATTTGAATTTAATTTGAAGTTTCATCATCATTCATATTTGAACAAAAAAAAACTACCTGTCAATGTCTGTAAATGAACAAAGAATAAATGAAATAGCAGTGAAGTGATAAATTTCCGGTATCGCTATTTTGTGTTGTGGGTGGGTAGACAGATGTACATAGCTATACTCGTTCAAGGTTGATTGAAAGAAAACATACAATTTAAGGCCTAGTTCACACGGCATTGTACCGCATGGTTTTTTGCATTTTTTCATATTTTTAGAGGATGTTTCTAGCAGTCTGAAATTTCTAAGGATAAAAGGGTTTATTGATTTATAAATATTTGGTAAAAAAACAATTGTGTTTTTTTTTTAAATATGGTGGACCATTAGAATTGAAACATTCAAAATTTAACTAGAGTTTTCAAAGGAATGACAGATAATATAAGTTAAATAAAACACAGTTTTAGTAAAAAATTTCTCAAGCAGATGTCGCTAATGCATGTGTGTATTCTTTCATTTTTATTTTGTTTCTCAAAAAACTTTTGAATATAGTTAAGCTTTTCCAAACCTTAATTCAAAATAGTTTAGAAATAAAAGAAAATAGTCGTTTGGCAGGGATGAGACTGTAGGAGAATACCGTTATAAATTATACATAATTTAGAATTAGAAATCAGAATTAGAACAATTTTATTCATTCATTTTTTTTTTCTCCTAAGGCTATTTAATATTTATAAACGAATAAAAATGTATCGTGTCAACCACTCCACTGTTTATGCAATGTAAACCGAATACGATAAAATAACGTGCAGTGTGTATTACCGCGTGAACTAGGCCTAACGAGTATATCCAACAGATTGAAAGGAAATGACAATAAACATTTTTCAGAAGCACTGACAAAAGGTACTTTTAGATTTTGATTGATTATATTCTAGTCAAAATAATTATTTTCTTATGTGAACCGGAACTTTCGTTTTGGAAAATATGTAGGTACATATTTTAATAGGTTTTTACCAAGTTCATATGATGGAAAAGTGATAGTGAGTACATAGTAAATTGAATCATCGAATAAATTCAAATAGAAAATTGATTCCAATAAACGTATAAGATGCTCAAATAAAAATTGGATGAACGGCGAAAAAAACTCAATAAATTAAAAAAAAGTACGTATACGTCCGAGTGTGCAACATACTACCACCGGCCATAAAACAAAAAAATAAAAACAAAAAAATCCTGAAAATCAAAGAAATTCTTAATATAGAGGAATTTGCATTTGTTTTAAATCCCTTTTTGTTGTTTTATTCGCCTCGCGATTAAACCCATTTAACACCACACTCAAATCGGGGTTTTGGGCAAAAAGTTCACATCGAACTAGTTGTTTGACATTTTAATTGTTTTAATATCAGCTGCCATCTAATTACTTTAACACAATTTTTTAACAACTACAGACGTGGGTTTCATTGTAGTGAGGATTCAAACAATCCTATTTCTAATTTACGATATTTCAAAATATTCTTTAAGTGTCACATTTAACATTTACATGTTCCTATTTTTGCTTTTGCATACGAAAACTTGTTTTTGAAGTAAATTTTCTGCCAAAATCGATACTTTCGAGAATACCGCGTTTTTTATTTGGTTTGACAACCTCATAAAACACATAAAAAAATAAAAGTTTTCACATACTTTTATTTTTTAATAATTAAAAGTTTTCACATACATACTTTTATTTTTTGATGTGGTTTTTATAAAAAAGGGACACTGGGGCGGAGAAATATTTTGTGTTCTTTTAAAATCAAACTTCAACCTTTGTTACTTTTTTTTTGCGAATTATAGTTTAACCGCACTATTATTTTTCAAACAAAAAATGGTGCTTTTGGAAGGAATTGTTCTGTCGCAACTTTTCATGTTTATTTTTATTTATTTTTGCAGTTTATATTTCTGGACTAAAAATTAAAAATTAAAGGCAGTGATTAATTTATTTTTTTATATGAACTTCGACAGAACTTTGAACTAGTAATAATAACAAAGACCTTGTGTCATGAATGTCAAATTTATAACTACCTACAAACATTTTTTTCTTTTAATATTATTGAAATATACAATTTTACTTTTATGTAGAACTTAAGCCAATTATCAAAAAATCACTTCAACAAATAGATCTAAGATATTTTTAGAAGAATAAAAATCAATTTTGTTTATCTAAACTTGTTAACCATGACTTTATGATTCTGATGAGGTTTCCCATTACTATAATATTTTATATTATAAATATGATTAATGGAATTTAGAATATAAAATTCACTTAAAACATCGTTAATTTAGCCATTAACATCACAAAATTACTAGCATATGTATATACAAATATACCTACATATATAAAACATGCCACAGCAACGTATGTATATCTGTTACCTTGAATATTATTCAGATAGAAATAATAAAAAAAACAACAAATTAACACACTAACGAATTCAATTTGAAAATTTATGCCGATTGACCTTGAAAATTGTACACATGTTTGAATTATCAATAAGGTAATTCTCATGTATAGACACATTCCTACCTAAATTTACTTTGAACTTTAAAAAAATGTTAAAGCATACTGTTCATATCTACAACAAAAATAAAATAAATAATTTCTAGATTGATTTAAAAATCGATTATAAAATAAGAAATTCGAATTTTGTGGGTGCGTTGTTCTACAGAAAATATAAATAAAGATAAATTATATCAATAAAAGGAAGATACTTATATTTATTTTGAAATACGTTAATGCGTTTCATATTTTGTTCGCGAACTTTTGGAACGTTCTTTTATCCAAGGAGAACGATTTAAACTGCACGTACATAATGTACAAGCTTATTCCGAGCAATTTGTACAAGACTTGCTCTAATAGAATAAATTTAATGAGGTGGTAGTCTGGGGGGTTCTGTTGAACATTAGTGAATCCCCAATTTTTTCGGTGTAATACTATGTATTTGGTGAATTTGCGTTAGTGTTGTGATAGATTATGGCATTATTAATTTTCAAGCTGTTTTTAAAGCACCAGACTAAGAAACTGTCAAAATCTAAGTTGAATAAGAGTAACTTTATGTATCAAAGATGTGGTCTTTGAAAAACTTGATAAGAATATGTTAATTTGTGGATTTATAACTCTCCGCCACTATTTATGTGTTGGACTGAAAGTCCATATATTGACCATTGAAATCAATCATTCATCAGTTAAACAATAGTTTGTATGTACAAACTATCAGAATCAATACGCTGTTCGTTTACACCTCAAAACTATACCAATTTTAGTTCGAAATCCTGTCAAAGTTCATATAAAAAAATAAAAATTGGTAGAAATATATTTATACTTTTTGAAGTAAACGAACAAAAACATATAAGTTTTTTTGGGAATTTCTTTGTATAGATTCCCACAAAAAAACATCCCTAATATAACACTATCTTCTTGTCTTTGTTTAATATACCTATACCTAATTAAAAACATTATATCTTACATCTTATCTAATCGTGCGTTCACATATAAAATAGTTATGCGGGTGGAATTTGGAATTACTAAATTAGAATAAAACTATCTTATAAATAAATAAAGTTGTTTTGTTTATTATCGTTAAAGTACAATTCCGTTCATTAATAATTATAATTCTTTTGATAGTTTAATATAAAACCATGTGAACTTATTTTTTTCCGGGAGTCAACTATGAATAATGTCGACCATATTTGTTTCAGTTAAAATTCAGCTGGTGGGGTTTTATAATATGTATATGACTCTGCCCAATTTCATGATTTCTCAGCAGTCTGACTAAAATAACTTTTTTTCTACTGGTGACACATTGGACTTTCGAGAGATTATGCAGAGAACTGAAATGTTAATGTTGATTAACAGTGTATTATTTTTAATTTTTAATAAATATAACGGTGACTATGGTGGATATTCAGCTATACAAGCAATTATTATTATCGTCTCAGCCGTTTTCATTTTCCTTTCAATAGAACGAGTCTAAAAAACTAAATTAAATTAAAATAATTTACTTTCCTAAATCAAAGCCGTAAACATCATAAGTGACAGTTTATAGTCGACCATCTTGCCAATATTATCGACTTTCATTAAGATATAGTATATTTATATAAGCCAAATACATTCCTACTTGTATCCAGCGCATGTTTATGAAATCTGATCTTGTATGGCTCTGGGTTTTGAGATCTTTCCCCAATCTTGGAAATTTATTAAAAAAAAATATATAAATAACTATCTATTATTTCTCGAATACTCTAATTTTTAGTTTTTTTTCACAGAAAAAAGCTAACTAATTGAGGTCGAATACCGAAATATTTGATTCAGAGGAAAGTTTGCCTTAAAGGGAGTCGACTGTTTATAAGCAATATACATAAAATAAAAACTTCAATGAATTCTTACACACCATTAAGATTAAGTTAGGTAGGTATATATGCGACACAATCTTGCATTTTAAATTATTCATTTATAGCATGTTTCACCCGTTAATTATTTTTTGGAAACCCAATTGATACCAAGCTTATTTCTGGGGAATTTCAATAAAATTTTAAAATATAAGATAGCTCTCAATTGTGTTTTTAAGTGAAATATTATATTATAATGAAATTTAATTAAATTTTATAAATATTTTTTTTCTGAATAATATGACGTGGTTTCATAGGAAAAATTATAAGTTCTTTTTTGTTGTTGTATTGCTTCTCATGAAAAAAAAAGTTGATTAGGTGTTATGAAATCTTTTACTTTATCAATTTATTTTATTGTTAATGGCAAAAATTTATTTTTAAAGAGAAGGTTTTTTTTCAACAAAAAATTGATTATTAATAAAAACTATATCTTAACGGTATCTTTTCTTATTAAGAGAAAAATGAAAATCAATTGAAAATTGATAACATACCTATCTTCATTTTAAAAAAATACCGATAGGTTAAATTGTAATTATAGGTATGTTGTCATTAGATGCTTTCGGAAAATTATTAACTACCTGCAGCATGGGAAACAACAACAAAATAAATGCTTCACAACTCATGTCACTTTGAGAATTTATCCGTTACCTCAATTCAACACACCAAAAAACCTAGATCTACTTCTTTTCTAGTTCATGGTGACCCCAGGTATTAGCGTAAGTTCAGGTTTTTCGAAACATACCCCCCCCCCCCAATAGGGGGGTGACTTCATGGATCAACGAACAAACCTAGAAGGTACATTCCTAGGATTTAATGTTATCTCTACCATTAGGTATATTTCGTGAGGTTCCCACTTTATAATTTTGGTACCTTCCAAAGACACCTACTACATTATTTATGTTGCTTGTAGGTAGGGAGTTTATGCAAATTTCTACCAAAATGTTCTCATTTTCAAGTTAAAATCTACCTAGGCACCTACACACATCCTTGAAAAATCTCCGTGAGAAAATTTCACTTTTTCACGAATTTTATTAGCTATACCTATATGTGTAGCCTAAGGTACCCACATTACATACATAGGTATGTTTAATTTATTCTCAAATTCATTCAATTCACCTTGGCCTGGCATATAATTCTGACATCTGTTTAAATATCCACCAACCACCATTATTTCATCAACCCACAAAAATCGGAGCACCATCACAAGATCAGTGAGCGTCTGGGTTCGATGCACATTATTTCTATTCCCTTGTTTTTTTTTTATAATATCCTACAAGGGGTACCTAACCTACAAGGGGTACCTAACCTACAAGGGGTACCTAACCTACATAGGTACCTACCTATAGGTAGGATATGCATCTACAATAAATTGACATTTCTGTTTTGTATTAAAAATGAATCTTCTCTGTGTGCTGTGCATACAGTAGGAGGATTATTTTAATTGAATCTCCCTAAGCAGGAGCAAAAAAAAGGAGCAAATAAGTCTACTCTTTCAAAGAACAGTAATTGTAATGTTTAGAGACAACCCATAATAATAATCAACCATAGAAAATTATGCGGGAGATTGTCGTCCTGAAATCCCACATTCCCATGCCTTATTGCTTATGGTTTAGCGTTATTCGGGTCACAGAATAAAATTGCAATGCGTTCCCGTTCCTGCTGGCATGGCAATCAAAATCATCAATCATAGAGCACAGGAATTATAAAACCAACAACCACCACCAACAACAACGCACTGCAGCGACGTAATCCAATGACCTAGCAACAACAATCCACATCGGATTCCATAGGCCACGCTTTAATTTTGAAAATAAAAATACAAAAATCTCGCTAACATAGCTGACGACGCTGACGACTACTGTACTCACTAGCACTAGGTGTACGTGTAGTAGAAGTAGAGTAGACTTTGTAGATAAAGGAATTTCATCCCTTCCCTTAAATTTTCAAGGATGCAACAAACGCTGAAGAGTGAAGAGTGCCTACCTACATAAATTCTTCTGATACCTATCACACCATCCAGTTCAGATTTAAAAAAAAAAAAGCCACCACGCTGGCTATACGCATTACCATGGTCGAGATCGAGACAATCCGACAGACAGAAAAATAAGAAAAAATAACTACTCATGCGACCGCAACTGTACTTTTTTTCGCAAAACTTCTCTCAAAACTCGAACACCAGCAGAATGGATGGATCGGATCTCGTTTCTCGCAGTGGTTGTTTTTGTGTTAATGTTGCTGGGATGTATAGAAACATTATTTTGAATCCTTGTGTCTGTTTGCTCTTTTACTCTTTATTTACAAGCACATTGTTGTTGACTGTGGTACAGTCGCACATGTTTAAATGTCAGGGAAATGCGTGTGCTGTTTGTTTGTTTTTTTTTTTGAAATGTTGAAAAGGAAGGAGACACAAGCATGAAATAAATTATGCATTAGTTTAAATACAAAATATAAAAAGGTTCTTTACTTGACTTTTTTGTTTACGTCAGTGAAAGTTTAAATACAAAACTCTTGGCGTCTAACTAGAAAAATAAAATTTAAAAATAATTACTTGTACCTACAAATACATACCTAGGTATCATAAATTTCAAAAATATAACTGTTAAAAAAAAACGATTAGTTAGTCTGCGGGTTAAAGATAAACTTTAGGTTCTTCTTGAGTTTGTATTTCTTTCATTTAAAACCACGAACCTAAACCAGCAACTATGGTATATAGACATAAATGTCATTTTTGTTAATTTTTTGAGTTATTTACTTAGGAATTTTCAAAAAGACGCCACAGCTCTTAATTGGATGTTGATAACCTTTAGCCCCAAAAATTTACACGAATTATTTCATAAGCCCTTTTAAAGATCCCAAAACAGAAAACCATCCCTCGCGAGGGTAATATATCTCTCTGCTGATAGCTTCGTATCTTCAACTTGATCTTGCATTACTTGATCTTGCAGTACTTCTCAATGCCAAACTACATTTAGATACTGTAGGTGCTGTAAATTTCTTTTAAAAGTTAAAAAAATAAATAAAATAGTGATGACTGATGGTATAATTTGGGTCAATTGCATTCAGAAATATGAATGTCAACATGATCAATCAAATCATGCAGGGTTAAGTTGAGAAGATGTAAATTTCACCCCGACATGAAATATTTATTTTTTTTTTCCGAAAATGAGTGTTGATTTATTTGAAGAAAAAATATGAAAGACACGATGAGTGATTCCAGGTGATTTGTTATTTAAATAAAAGGGTTCACATTTTTTCAGCTGCATTTGGAATATAGGTAGGTAGTGAGGGTTTTAAGGGTAATTATGGAATATGGGTACGTACGTATGTATGTATACAGTAGGATACAATATTGCATATGACATCAATAAGAATGCAGATGCTAAGTAGGTATCTAAATAGGTTGCTTATTCTGTTTTGTGTACGTTTCGTTATTTAGTTTTGTTTTTCAAGGCTGGACATTCTGATGAATAAGATCAGTTACGACTACATTATTTTAAAAGTCAAAGTTAAGCAGTTGTTTTGAAAAATGTTTAATTTCCATAGCATCTGGTGTGCAAATTTTATAAAATTCAATAATTGTTTGAATTTAAGAATTTTTTAGATAAAGATAATGAAACTGATGTATTTGTATTTTCCCTCAGTGCTTTGAAAATTATTTAAAAAAAAATAATATAGGTTAGGTTATTTCTATTGTTAAAAAGCAAAAGCCGAAAAGAGACAATGAAATTGAATTTATTCCGTTTTAAAACTTATTTTTAACTATTATATATTTTAAACTATAAAAAATATGTGAGAAGGTGCGCCAGAAAAAAATTAAACATGGCCCCCGGATACCCTATACCTACCTAGATCCAACTCCGATGGTATGGTGAATAAAATAGATTCTATAGTCTCATCTTTTTGTCAGCAAAAGTTGATATCTATCTATTTTTTAAGCAATCTAAATATCGCCTGGAACCTACCCATAACCAGTTTGATCTAAAATTGTAATCGTGTCTAATTCAAAAGGAGTTATTGTTGGAAAGCATGATAAGCCGTATTTTTTTATTTATTTTTTTTCACACAGTCATAGCATGACTATGACAATTGAGATTTAATGCTTCATCATGAAAATCAACAAAATGCTCAATTTTATACTTTTGTTTAAAGAATATTTCAAACAAAATGTCTAAGATAATGAAAAAGTATGGCTTATCATGTTGTTTAAATGTGCTCTTCAAATAAATAAATATGAGACTCATTCAAATAGATTTCTGGTATAGATGTGATGATCCACCCAGTCGTCTTTTGCATTTTTTTTATTTAGAATAAATTAAATTAAAATTGAAATTAAATTACAAATGTCTTTTATTTGCAATATCGTCATCAGATAATAAACAACACTGCAAAATGTAATGCAAATGGAAAAATCCGCTCATTTTTTTTGAACAGAATTAATTTCCCGGACCATTATAATTGTGTGCAGAAAAATGACATTAGTTGAGTTTTATTTCCATGCATGGCATAGATTTTTTTTGGAATTGGTCACACTTTCAGTGGGTAATTTTTCGACCACAAAACCACATAATAACGGAACACTTTTAAGGAAAAAAAAAAAAAAAAAAGTTTAAAGAAATTAAAATCTTTTACAACTTATGTATGTCTTAAATTAAATTTTATGTTGTCAATCAGGCAGACGGCACAGCCATGCACTTATGATTTATGTACAATTTGTAATTATAATTTAATTTAAATTTTGGATGAAATAAATCGTATCTAATCTAATCTAAAATCAAAACCACATCGGCTGCTGGTGCCGATGGTGGCATACCTTCTATGGTCTAACGAACGAGAGTTTCATGTTTCTGAGAATTTAGAGCTCTCACCAATCTCAGATATCTAAACAGCATTCCTCATAAAACAGTACCTCTGTTCGGTTTCTTCCAAAAACTGCGAATTTCTAAAAATTTTATCAATAGTTCTGTCAAAGTTCATATAAAAAAAATAATAAATTAGATTAAAAGTGGTAAAATTGACACTTTTGAGAAGTAAAACGAACAGGCCTAATTTAAAATTATAGGCAGGCTCAACAAAAATGCCAGTCAATTAAATGTCATTCTCAACAAAGTGAAGATTTTTGACGTTTGTGAACAAAATAAGAGTGAAAAGCGTTGTTTTCTTTTTTTTTTCTTCAAAACTTTACATCTAAATATCTCACACATATGTATGTAGGTACTTACATTTAGGTATAGGAAACGAACTTGTATTATCTGTAGGTATCTTTAATGGCTTGGTAGGTATGTATATACAAAATCATTTAGGTTTGTACCAATTTTTGCATAGTTTGTTTGTTTGGTTCTGCTACATAATAAACGACATTGCCCAAATGCCATCCCATTACAGTTACATTTGAAAAAAAAATTCCTTTTCATCTGATAGGTATCTCACAGTTATACCTACCTACCTTCAAATTGATATTTAAATCAACACCAACTTAAAATAAAACCAACAGCAACGACAAAATAAACAAATATTGGGTGCGCAGTGCACGCCTGACGCGCACGTTTGCTCTTCGCAAAGTCACGCGTCTACCTATAAGCCCAACTGGATAAACCTACCTACCTACCTTACCTATAGCAAAATGTTAAAGTTGAGTCAACTTCAACCCACAAAATAGCGATACAAAGAACGATTAAGCCACTTTGCAAAGTGCAGTACTTACCTGTCTCGAACAATTTGGATTCTACTTCAGATGTGCGCCTGCATTACCGTCCCCCGTCACATTATCGTGAAGTTCCTATCCTTACTCCTTAGTTATAAGACGTGCATTTTCAGTTTCTCAGTGGTAATTGAATCAAATTCGAATCTGTATAAGATAAATTCAAACTAACAACAAGGAAACCTGAGCAGGTGCAACTGAAAACTTGAAGGCGTGTTTATAATATCATGTTGGCTTTCAAATTTAAATTTGGACTTTTTTTTGCAAGCCTTCTATAGTAACGCATTTATTGCATTCCGCAGGTTATTCTTCTTCTTCCGAAAATAATAACTTAAAACAAAAAAAATTCAAGTTAAATGAAGAACAACGAAGAAGTCAAGAACGAAGAGCAGATGTTCTTGAGGTTCCAAACGATTTATATATTTATGTATATCCAAACAACCCACCACAATGCCATTCGATGTGGATACGTGGATTTTTTTTTCTCTTCTTCTTCATGTCAATACAAAACAAAAAGTATCTACGGTGCAGGACGACGACTGAATTGTTAGCTGATCCTGCCACAGTGCCTGCCATCAACCAACACCGTATTCATCTGATGGAATCCTTTGTCCTTTCGTTTCGAATCAAGTAGAATAAAAAAAAAAGTTGAGTGGTGTGGTGGCATGCATCGATTGAATGGTGTGTATAGTCTACATGTACAGTGCGTTGCACAGGAATGAGAATTTAGATTTCAAAAGGGTAAGTATGTGTGTGTGAGTGGATATCCTGCGTGACAGATGCACGCATAGCAAATGTTTCCTGTTCCTTCACCAGAGTCCTGTGCGTGGTTCGTTTTGTTGTGGATCCTTTTGTTTGTAGGTTAATTTTAACTATGTTGGGTAAGATTCAACTACGAGAAAAAAAAATTAACAGCGTAAAATTTAAGACGACAAGTACCTATATGTTTTATCTTTTTTGTGTGTTTTTTTTTTTTTTAAAGTGAATAGCCAGCTCAGCAAATTTTCTACATGTAAACAATAACAAATAAAAGTGATTATAAATATTTTGATATTGTTTGTACACAAAACCAAAAAAGATTTGTTTTTGTGTGCTTGTAAAAATTTTGCTGAGTTGCTATACAGTTTCACGAAAACACGGCTCATAATAGGTACTAACAAAATAATATCACTTTGACAATTTTAAATGTGAAAATGGTAGGTTTGCTGCATGAACTGTCACTTTTTTAGGCGTGTTCGGCTAAATTATGAAAATAGGTTTAGTAAATACAAGTTTAAAACTAAGAACATTTAAGTAAAAAGCTTTAAAGTTAAAAAATTATTAAAAACTGTTTACGTTTTTGAAAAGTTGTTTTTTTATCGGAAAAAATAATAAATGTATTAGAGTTTCCTTATGTGTTTTTTTTTTAATAATTAAAGTAAGGCCTTTAGTAGGTATAAGGTACATAAGATTGCGTTGGAGGCAACGCACTCGTCGTTAAATACGAATTCGGTGCAATGTTATTTTTTTTTTGAAAAGGCAAGATACCTATTAAGAAACAGAAGGCAATTCCAACGGATATTTCTTTCTCTAGTAGAGGTTTGATTACATTTCTGATTCGTGATTAAGATTGACAAAAAAATCAATGAAGAGAAGGTATTGCAGATTACTTCTTTATTTTACTTTGCTCGTATTCTACTATACCTTGTTATAGAATGTAAACAAAATTTAAAGATGTTGGAATTATGCATTTTTGGACAGCCACGTTATTACTTGCGTTTAAAGTGAAAATACCTACTCATGTTTAAACCTCATGCTGTTATTCTCATAGGTCATTGTAAAAGAGAAATAAACACATGATTAGGTACCTACCTACTTCAACAAAAAGGGAAGTCTTTTTTGTTGCCGTAGGTTATCATGTTTTTTATAGCTCCGAAAAAAATGTGTGTCATAAGGTCGTTTTCGAAATGGTCATTAGCGTCAAAAGTGCGACGTCAAATTAGTTTGGAAGAAAATTGGCTGACGTTGACCGACATACATATTTGCGCAAAAAAATGAAGATCATTTGATAATCAAATTAACGTTGATTTGACGTTTTCGAATGCCGCCATATTCTAAAAAATTGTAAATTTATGTTCGGCGAGCTTAGTGCCACTGCCAAATCATCTAAAATGTTAAAGTCGTCAATTATTTCTTGTTCATTTTTCATTTTTCAACATAAAATGTCAATTCAACGTCTTTTGAACATTTATTAATAGAGTGCTGATATAAGTAAAATAATATTTTAGTTGGTAAGCGTAAGGCCCATTATATCAGAATTTATAAAATTTAAAGTAGAGCTGTAACTTAAAGATTTATACTCATGTTCATTTGCAACAACAACAAAATCCACCTTAAAATCCGCCAAACATTTGAAAACATGATCAAATTTACTCCTCCATCTGTTGATGATCATAATGATGCTACCATTAAAAAAAAAAACTACCTTTTCCCGAAGGTGCTGCTGCTTTTTCTTTGCTTCTGACTCTGATGCTACAACCAAATTCCAAGCAATATCGTAGTGGTTACAAAGCCACAGGCTGTTTTCGATCTTCTTTTTTTTTTGTTTTTCTTCTTTTCAACTGAACAGCAGATGTATCCATCCAGGACAAAACACACAGGACTCTTCGTCGTCTACCAGTGAGGATGATGATGATGATGATGATAAACACCACCCGGCAGACATGTAGAGATATCGTGATTCGTTGTCGTCGTCCATTGAAATGATTTTCGAGTTTCTTATACCAAGGTGATGCAAGCACCCGGAGTAGGTACCTATGTACATATATATGATTCTTCTCTGGTTTACAACAAATTTTTAGTGATGAATTTGAAACATTGACAAGGACCAACGAAGATGAAGGAGGAGAGCATAACATATAAGACCCAAACACAAAAAACAAAAAAACAAGTCACAAACAGAGCAGATGCAATCATTAATTTTTTTTTTTTGGTCAAAGTGGATTGCACCTTGATTCGAACTTTCGTTTTATCGCCTTCACATTTTGTTTAATAAAATCATTTTTTATTTGAAATTATTTTTGAGGAAAAAATGTCCAGGTGAAAATTTTGATTTAAAAAAGGAGGGAAATCTTTTTTCTTTAGTATGCATACATACCTAGATTTTATTGAAGAAACTTTAAATGATAGAAACAAAATTGGACAGACGGGCGTTTGGAAAAAGGACACACTGGCATGTGGCACGCTTACTTAGAAGGATCATTCAAATAGAGGAGAAGGAAAAAAACGAACAAAATGATTTTTGGTGTAGTGTGTCAACATCTGCTGCTGGTGGCTTGTTTCCTTTGATTTACTTGTTGGCGGTGTGTGGTGCCGCTTATAGTTTTTTATGTTTATATGCCACCTGCCGAAAAAATTCTTACCTACTTTTGTTTCTAAATATATTTTAAATAGGTTAGGTAGGTACACTGCTAAAAATAAAATAGTCCTCGCCAGTAGCTATGTCGACATTTTTGTGAGGTTCCGTTACTTGTTAAGAATTTTGTTAGAAATTTCTTAGAAAAAAACTCTTTCTGCTATATGGTTTAGAGGAATATTAACCTTGTCAGGTTGGATAAAGATGCTTTAGTTTGTCTTGAAAGGAAAAATTCTCCAGAAGATTTACCTTAATGTCCGTCTGCATGTATAATGGGTCAATGGTTGGGAGTTACTTCATGAGCTCTCACGCCACGATAAATTTCTTTAATTTATGATTGGTTACAGCATTAAACCATCACCTTTACGTTCTAAATTTTACTTATTGTAGGTAATTATATTACTTACCTAAGTTCTAACGAAACAAATCAGTTCCATAAAAAATATTGTATTCTCCCATGCATTTTAGCATTTAACAAGTTAATGTTAAAATATCCCACGAAAATCTAAAAATACTAACATAAATTATATTAACACTAGGTAAGGTATCCTACCTATTTTTCATTCAAAATTTCCGATGCCATTTTCGGAAATTCAAAAATTAAAGTGTAAAGATCAAGAGTGGCGCAACTTATAAGTCAATTCACTTGTGACTTGTGTAAAACTTGTAATCGATTGGGTCACATTTAAAATTATTGCAAATTCTGTCAGTATATGGTTCGGATGGCTGATTATATTTTTTTTTTTTTTTTTGAAAATATTCAACACCAGTTCGCCTTGGTATAAATGTTGCTGAGCAAGTCACTAACAAAGTGAACTGCTGAGTTGCAGTAGGTACCTACATATCGTTTTTTTTTTTTTTATTTTGACATTATGTTGCAACCGGCCAGATGCATAATATCACTTTACAGATGGTCAGCACATGAGTGACTGAGACTGACCAGGTCAAGCAGAGAGGCATTTCATAAATCAAATTAATTGATTATTCCTGGATGATGTTTGCAATTTTCTTATATTTTTCACTTTCATTGACCATCAGTCGATTGTATTACATACATATGTATATCCTGCTGATAATTCAAGGTGAAAAATCCAGAAAGAGTATAAACTATGAAAAGGTAAGGTACACGAATATATACAAATCTATGGGTAATGTAGGTTATGTGCACCTCTGAAGAAAGGTGTACCAACTGGACAATGACAGTGACCAGTTCACTTGCTTGTAGGTCCAATGCAATGGTTGATATAATTGTATGATTGGTAACAATAGTTTAAGCATCACAAAATAAAGAAATTGATTTATTGTTTTTAAAATTCTTTCAATAAAACAAAATAATTTCAAAAAAAAACCCGTATTTTGTTGAGGTGTGTAAAACACATACTTTATATAATATATAAACTATCCATTTTCAAAGGGACTTATAGAAGTGATTTCGGTAGTAGCCTCTTTCCATATACCAAAAGTAGGTACCTATTCGGTTATTAATAATATACAATCACATTGTTGGGAAAAAATGTTAAAAAAAAACAAAAGTGCTAAAAAATTAATTTATTAATAAAATTGTAAAATGTTTGAATAGAATATTAGATATTTGACTATAGTGGGTGAATAAATTTTTGTGATTAAAAGAAAAAACTAACTCACAAATTAGTAAATAATTCGTCTAAGTCCGATTTTCATTAAAAATTCTTAAGCCGTCACATTATTCACTTGATTAGTCCAGTTTAAAACTTAAATTCGAATGTAAATTCATTTAAATTCAATTGATTTAGATTCGGATTTAGGTATTGTCAATTGAGAGTCCAAAATGTTAAAATAACGATTTTCACTATTTCGCTTTTGATCCGCACCTCCTTAGTAATTGTACTACTTAGAAATACCTGTATTAGTGTATTCTCAATTTGATTGAAATTGGTTTAGCTATTAATAAGATTTAAGGAAATATCCCAAATAAAGGGAGTTTTTTTTTAGAGAGGGAGAACTTTAAATTGGTAAAACTGTTTTATGAGGTAAGTTTGGTTTGGCAGTTCATCATGAACAGACTCACAACTTTTGAAAGATGTTAAACTTTATTTTTGTACGCTTAATACGTTTCTTAAATCATGCTATAATACTTACCAAAATATTATTAAAAAATATTCCCTCAAAATTGGCAATCCTTAGGTGGTGGCTTTAGTACACCAGGCATATCCGTTTTTATTATCAGAATTGATCCATATAGGCAGGTATTGATGGCTTATTATAGTTTTCAGTAGTGTAAATAAAAAAAAACAAAAATGAATGAAAAATAAACAAACATAAGGAAAAACGAGATGATTTATATTTTTTTTTATTTTCATGGGATGATCTATATGAATCATAAGCTAAAACTTCTTCCTAGAATCACATGTCAATAAAACCAATATTAACGCCATTTTTGCCAATCAGGTGACTCTTACTAGGCCATGAGGCCATGACATTGAGTTATTATAAATATATTGGTTATAGCCTTTTGGTATGTATGTCCAGGTATCTATAATTTTAATGTTTGTATTAGGCTTCTTCCTTATCTCAAAATTATATGGGAAACTACAAATAACTGATTAGATTTTATACAATAGTAGCCATGACAATGCAGCGTACTATGAAGTTTAAAAAATTTAAGATTTTAACTTTATTTCTCCAATGATTTATTGTTTATTTTTCCAGATAATACTTCATACATTATATACATTTATAAAGTGGATTATAGTAAATTTTTTACAACTAGGTACTTGTAGTAGGGATTTTTTTATTTATTTTTGTTTTGTGTATATCGAAGTGTAAGTATTATTTTCTTTTTTAATATAATATTTAATAGACGTTTTCATTGTAACACTTATTTTATTCTATCTATGTTAATAGAGTTTTTATTTTTTAATCACACTTAAATATGTTTTTTATAAATTGGTTGGTACATTTATATTTTTTTTTTCTTTAGTCATAAATTTTATAGTTTTGTATATTTTTCCAATAAAAATAAAAACCATATAGATATATAAAAACCAAGTATTTTCATATGAAAACCAAGTTTTTTTTCTTAACTATTCATAGACATAAAGTATACTCTCTTTGAATTACCAATTTATACATTTTCATTTTTTGTATTAAACCAAATTAAAATTATATATTTTTATAATTAATTTGTGTGATTTGTTTAACATGTGCCTTTAACTTAAAAAAAAAAAAAAACTAAATTATACGTAATATGAAATCATTGAGTTTGTTATTTGTGCTTAGAAACAAATAAATTATTAATCAAAGCTTGAGAGAAGTGGCTGGTATTTCTTAAGCTTTGATTTAAAATTAAGGGTACAAAATAAAAGAAATGATCTTGTGAAGTTAAGGCTTTAAAATTCATAGTTTATAAAAATTTTAATCCAAATATTAACTATGATCCATAAAAAGCTATAATAATCTAAAAAAGTGTTTTTGAAAACATTGAAAAAGCTTATTCACGTTGTTATATGTTTTTTTTTTTATATGCATCGCGCTGGCCGTTGCTTCAAATGCTTATAATCGTCGTATAGGTACCGTATAGAATTAATTTAACTTTCATTAAATAATAAAATACGTATTAAGAATTCTGTTCTTATTCTGAAATGACTCACTCAATCATTTAGTTTATTGACTCAATGATTTTGATGGTGGGACTCACTTAACACTCTATGCTTTGGATCTTTCAGTTTAACCTTAAGGAAATTAAAAAGTTCCAAGAAACTTCCTATAAGCCTTTTGGTGACATGTGGCGAGTAGGTACTTGAATTATAGTGGGACAAAATACAAGCATTTTTTAAAATGGAGGGGCATCTATCTACCCAATTAGGTGGGACCAATTTTTGTTTAAATGAATTAAAATGAAAAACAATTTTAAAACAACGACAACATTTACAATAAAGTAATATGATACCTGTTTTATTAGCCAGAAGTCTGTTCTTTTATTTTATTAGCCATGTTTTGGTGAAAGTATACCTATAGCAACTCAGCAAAATCTTTACAGGCAAACAAAAACAAATAATTTCTTTGTTGTGTGTACAAATAATAACAAAATATTTATTATCACTTTTATTTGTTATTGTTTACGTTTAAAAAATATGCTTAGCTGGCTATTCACTTAAAAAAAAAACACGGACATTATTAAATCAAGTTATTTCTATCAATAGTTTCCAAAAAAAAAAATACATTCTAACAATTTTTTAAAGGTCGACCTCCCACCTTAACGACCTACCATAGTAAACAAATTGCATTATGTGTCTCTATAAGAATCCGTTATTTTAATTTGAGATGCCGTTTAATATTGTACACTCTTCCCCATGTAGCCAATTAGAAAAGCAATTTCAACGAGTGCAGTGCAGGTATAATAAGCTCGGAACAAAGCCTCAAAAGTAGGTACAGATGCTAAAGTCTTTTTCTATTTAAGTCTGAGACAAAGGCGCAAAATTTTAAACGATTTAGTAAGATATTTAAGCATTTTTATCATATTGAAAACGCTTTAGCATCGTACTAAATCGTTTAAAATTTTACGCCAAAGTTATTAAATACTTAATTTGGCGATGTGGATGCCAAATTACCATATTAAAGTGTTGCAAAAGTCTTATATTACAAACAATAAACGAGTTTTCCAGAGCATCGAAATTTATGAAAGGGAAATTCTGACTAGGTATACCTACGTTGGTACTGATTTGTATATGAGCATTAAACTGTCCAAACAATATCATTAACCCATTGATTTATAAGTTAAAAAGTTTGACCTTTGATTTTATTCGATTGATATACCTACTTAAGCCCATTCACTGAGGTCTCTTCAATAACAATAATAATAATTGTTTAATCGCCATATTATGATCAAGCTTAATAATTTTATCAACCCGTTCAACTTCAGCAATCGTATATGTATGTATGTAAATATATGTACAGTAAAAATGCATATAATGCTCGAACTCAGTTTATATTTTTATGGTAAGTCTAAGTACAAATAAAAAGTATTTAATGCCGAATAAAACCTTGTCACTGAAATGTGTACAAAGGGGTATCCCCGCCTTACCAGAAACCACTTCCAGTTAAATTTCAAGTCATTCATCTTCTCAGAACTTGTTGTGAGTCCCGACACACTACCAACAACATCAGTGATTTTATGACTAAAACTACATTCAAGCCTCAACTCAACACATTTGACTTTCTTTCAAAGTTGTTGCTTTATCTATGTCATGTACTTCATACGATCTAGCTTATTCAATCTTGTGCGCGTTTTTATTATAGCCTCTTTCACTTAGTTCCCCTTTTCTACTAAATCCCCACGGTTGCTCATTCGACCGCATGATAACAATTTATTCTATAGAGTCACACAGGCAGCAAGTCTTAACACGATCGAGCAAGCTTCAGGATTCCATTGTACTTTTGGATCCCGCCAAATGAACAAGCACAAATAAAAAAAATCGCAAACAATAAAACAATGAGTGGAATGGATGAGGCACTCCAAAAAATGACGTAAGCTCAGCAACAAATACGAAAATGATATTCACATCGAGGTCTTTAAACTGCCTCGAAGTAAAATTTCTAGCGTTTTGGTCAATGACTTTATAACTAGAGTTTATATAAAAATAATAAATTTCGGATAGTTAAGGTAGGTATATAAAAAGAATATGAAAGAAATCAAATACCACAGATGAACTTAACAATCGACTTAAGACACCTCTTCATCTTCTTCGACGATAGGTTTCTTGTCATCGACCTTCTTGACTCCGATCAGTCGGTGGAATACAGATTTCTTTCCCCCACCACCCATTCGTCCCCCAGTGGCGCCCCAATGACTCTTTGCTGCCTCAGAAGATGTCATCAGCATGGAGTAAGTCGAACATGCCTCACCCTCTTTGCTGTGATGGATTCCGTATAAGAAATAAACCAACATACCAATGGAAACCCAAATAAAGAATCGAAGCCAAGTCAATGCACTCAGGTGGACCATTAGAACCACATTGCAGAATATGCTCAGAGTCGGTACATAAGGCACAAGGGGTACTTTGAAGTTTAAGCCCCTTGTATTTTGATGATGAACCGCAATCACGGCCACACAAGCTCCGGCAAAGAAGATTAAGAAACCATAGAGAATAAGAGCCCACCAAGTGCCTGAGTACAATTCTGACCATGAAACCTCTAGTTGGAAGCAAATGGCAAAGCTAAGCACTGTGAAAAGCAGAACCGAAGCAGAAACAGCTGCACCAGGTTCGAATCGGCCAAGAAGTGGTTCGAGCCAGCGAAATTGTGTTTTAAGTCGCCCAGCCATAGCCACTTCTATGAGATCACTCGTTGGGGAAGCCGTGTCGATGCTAGATTGGGAAGAATTATCTTCATCCTCATCGGGTGTATCAGGAGCATAAACTGCACTTTCCTCCAATGGAAGGGGCCGGTATCGGAGGATAATAACACTTGCACTCACAATGGTGTAAGCCAATAATGTTCCAATCGACATGAATTCCACCAATTTTTCCAGATCGAAGAGCAGGGCCAAAATCGCACTTAATATCCCCGATACTATCAAATTTAGCACTGGAACCTGTGTTCTGACATTGATCTTCCCGAAGCAGGAAAAGAGAAGTCCATCGGATGCCATGGCATACATACATCTTGGCAGAGCAAATAGTGATCCAAGCAAAGTGGTTGTCATTCCACAAATGGCTCCAAGAGATATAAGATACTTCGCCCAAGGAAGATGCATTGAACCAAAAGCTTCGGGAAGAGAAGCAGCTGGATTGATTTCCCTAATGGGAATCATCAGAGTCAAAGCTGCACTTACTAAAATATACCCCACACTTACTGCACACAATGATAGAATAGTAGCGATTGGTATAGAGGATGTTGGTTTCTTGGCCTCCTCACTGGACGTCGCAATACTATCGAAGCCAACAAAAGCATAGAAACAAGTGGCTGCCCCAGCAACTACTCCACCAAATCCAAAGGGCAAGAATCCACCTTCAGCTTCGGACCAATTCTTAAGATCGGCATACCAAAATCCCACTCCAATTACCAGCAACATTACCAAAATATTAACTACAGTCAGCACTCCATTAAAAACTGCGGTGGCCTTTACGCCCATACCCAGGGCAGCTGCATATACCAAACAAACTGTGAATGCCATAATATCAGGATGTTTTGCAAAGAGCTGTTCGTGAAGTTCTCCTGTAACGGAAACAGTCGTGTTTGCAATCCAGCCGTCAAGCATTGAGTCAACATAGCCACTCCAGGCACGAGCGACCGACGCAGCTCCCAGCATATGTTCCAGTAAAATGTTCCATCCGATGACGAAAGCCCAGAATTCACCGATAGATACATAAGTGTAGACATAAGCCGAGCCGGCTT
Source organism: Epistrophe eligans (assembly GCA_951394125.1). Classification (NCBI taxonomy): domain Eukaryota; kingdom Metazoa; phylum Arthropoda; class Insecta; order Diptera; family Syrphidae; genus Epistrophe; species Epistrophe eligans. The sequence goes on from OX596031.1 coordinate 2,680,448, forward strand.
TTGGTATTCTTGTTCCGAATTCAGCATAGCAAAGCGCTGATAACATGGATACAAAACCAGCCAAGATGAAAGACAGAATTATACCGGGACCAGCCATATCCTTGGCAACAGTGCCTGTTAGAACATAGATCCCAGCACCGACCATATGTCCAATTCCTGGAAAAGAAGCGGTCAAATAATAAGTTATGTCAATTTAAAAGAAATTCGAACTCGAGATGATAATAAAAATATAAAATTGTTTATAGGATAAATTCTTAGGAATGATGCAAATCTTCATTGTAAAATACAATATTGTCCTACTTCTCCTCTCCAGAAAAAAATTGTGGCCATGGAGAGGAAACTGTGTGAAAAATGCTTCTAATATCTTCTTTATTTACATAGCTCAAAGCCCTGGTAGGTGGAGTTTAAACTTTTTGTTATTGATATTTTAATTCATTTATGTATCAATAAAGTTATAATAATAAAATAGTAACTTCTTCTTTAAAAACTGGCGTATGGCGTATGAGTGTTTTTTTTTGTTTACACGGAGGTAAAAATCATTACTTTTATTATATAAAGAAGCAATATTTCATGTCCGGCGTAAACTCAGAAAGTGTTAAATTGATTTACTTGAAACAAATTTTATAATATTCTTTATATTTATAAGATTGTTTAAGGTTATTTTTTGTTTTTCTAATTTGTTTATTTATTCAGAATATTATTTTTTTTTTTAATTTTTGTCAACTTTTTCTTTGAGGTTGACACACATTTTCACTTATACGTCAAAACCTTTTGGATACTTTACAATAATAGAGATTTTTTCAATATTTAAATGCAAATTTGAAGGCCTAGATCTTTTCTTAATTACACCGACAAGCCGAGAAATATGTACTTAAAAAAATTTTAAAACAACCACCATTTTTTTTTTATTTTTTTATTTAGAAATTGGTTTTATGCGCAATCAAGCGGTCGCTGCTTTCTTCCACTTCATTATCATTCCGGTGTTTTTGCATTTTTTCTTCTTCCTTTTTCTATTTGTTTATTTTTATATAATATAATAGGGGAAGGGCAATTAATGGATTCGTCAAAAAATGTGAGACGGAGAACATGAAAAAGTGGGTGCTGTTGTGTATGTGTCTATAATCAATCGACTTGAAATACAAACAAAGATTTGAGAGGAAGCGGAGCAATGCAAAAATGAGCCGAGTGAAAGGCTGAAGATAAAAAGAAAAAAATATTAAAGTTGAGTCGTTTTTGGATTGGCTCTTCCTCCGATATCTTTTTCCGTTTTTGTTAAACTTCCTGATTCCACTCAGTTGTTGGCCCTTTTTTTATAACAGCGTAGCACAGTAGGTAGGTACGTAACGTATATTTGTTTTTTTTTTCTTCTGCATACCTACTGAAGAATTATGAGGGCAATACATTTTAAAGGGCAATCAAGTTAAAAAAAATTGAACGGGAAATAGCAATCGAACATAGCATAGTTACGATGATAAAAAAAAAGAAAAAAGGGGCTGTAAAGATTCTGTTCGTCTGTCGAACATGAACCTACCTAACAAAAATATAAAGTATGTATGTACATACATACATATGTAGGTACCTACAAAAAATTATTTTTTAAAAAAGGGGATTGATTTTTTTCAAAACGTAGGTATATAAACTTTTTTTTAATAATATAATATACCAACATAAATTAAGAATATTTTGCGAAGCAACGCGAGCCCGGGTCTGCTAGTCTTTAATATTTCTGGTGGCATATAGTAACAGGTTATTCTTTTTGTGTTGAGCTTAAAAACATTTGTGTTATCTTTTAATTCGCAATAGTTCCTAAATAAGGAAGACATAAATTGATAGAAAAAAAATTTGTTGACACAATCGACTGGGAATACAGTGATTTTTATGTTTTTTATCTCATGAAACCACACTGGTGGCATACAATATAGAAACGGAAACTTTGTAAATAAATGTATGTAAATTTTTCGTTAAAATTATTATAACAAAGCCAAGTAGTGGCCTTTGTTGTCATTTCAAAATAATTAACACTTATTTGGTGTGTAATTGTAAAAGCTTGTCGGCTACATTGAAAAATCCTTAAAATAAAAACTCAGATATCTTTGTGTAAGGCAATAATCCAAATTGGTCTCATATTTCTTGAAAAAATATGTAAATATTTTTTTTAAAGAGAATCAGAAAAAAAATGATATGAACATTGCGGGATCAAATTACAACAATTCAGATGCCACCGTGCACTGATATCGATTTTTATATCAAGTCAAAACAAACTTGTCTACAGAGATAATAAACTCCTTTATGTACTTCATTTCCTTCAGTTGGGATAAAACATTAAATAAATACAATAATTCCCTCACTTAAAACGTCGAAACAAACAAAATATTAAAAGTATATGTACATATGTATGTACATTTTATTTAAAGAAATACATGAATTTAATTGAAATTTAAAGTATATTTACCCAACAAAGTTATATCAAATGTATTTAGACATCGATTAAGTGGAGTCTCCATGACATCAGCGGGAACTGGTTTAGTGCGATTCATTTTCGAACATAACCCGGACATAACATGTCCAAGTATAATGCGGCGTGTGCCGGGCATTTTTGTTGATAATTTTAATAATTTGTTAAAATAGTTTCTTTAATGTTTTGAGATTGTTTTTGTTCTTGATGAAGTGTTTTTTTTTTCGTATTCAATTTGTCTTCAACATCAAAAGAAAGAATGAAAATACACTTCAAACCTCTCGATGGACTTTTATTCTCGTTGGTTTCCTTGACTTTGACCGCCTACACGTTATGCAAAGCTTTTTCTTTCACAACATATGTTCGATTTAACTAACTATTGATTGCCTACTTTTAGATGAAATAAAATGATTGAAAGTTAAGATTGTTGTTGTTTTTATTTACTGTTTTTTGTAGAGAGGTTAAAATTAAGAAAGGATCTCAGCGAGTCCGAGTAATAAACCTTTCCTCACTTGTTAGACGAATGAAACAAAAATACAGTTCTCTGAATGTCAATTCCTGTCAAGAAAGGGCAGAATTAGATGACGTTGCATGACGCATGCCCACAAACAAAGATGCTGACGACAACTTGTTGAATTGATTGATTATGAATGAATGAATGAATGAGTGCAAAACAACAACTACGTACATATATTCGAGGAATATTGTTATTGTATTCTTTATTTTTATGTCAACAGCCAACAATAACTTTACTAGGTTACTTAAGCTCTTTTTATATATGTGTGTGTTTACAACTTATCGGCGGTGTTTTCTTGTCTGGTTTTCAAAATACTCGTTATAAAAAACTCTCCAGCTTTGTATGAACTTCGAACCAATGGCCCACTGGCTGTGTAAAGGAATCCCAATTTTTGACCGCGTTCTTCCCAATGTTTAAACTTCTCTGGTGTCACGTACTCGATGACTTTCAAATGTTTCTTCGTAGGTTGCATATACTGACCGAGGGTCACACACTCTACACCAACTTCACGAAGGTCATTGAGAGTTTGTTCGATTTGTTCATCAGTTTCTCCCAGACCCAGCATTATAGAACTCTTTGTAACTAATTTTGAGTTAAATTGTTTAGCTTGTTTGAGGACGGCTAAAGTCTGTCGGTATTCAGCACGACGATCACGGACGAAAGGAGTAAGTTTCTCAACTGTTTCAATGTTATGTGCGTAAACATCGAGACCTGACAAAGCTATTGTCTTTACTGAATCGAGATTGCCTCGAAAATCAGGCACCAGGCATTCCACGAAAATATTGGGATTCCTCGCTTTGATTTCCTTAACAGTTTCAGCTATGTGGCCAGCACCTCCATCGGCTAGATCTATAAAAATATTAAAACTTCATGAAAATGTAAATTTACTCAGTTCAAGAAAACAAGTGTTTTTATTATATAAAAAATACTCGAATTCTTTTTTTTCAAAATACCTGGTACAAAAAAAAAATATGAATCTATTCAAATAAAAAAATCAAGATTGGATACAGGTGTTGAAGCATTTGATGTTTAAAACAAAATAAAAGCAATTTGTAAAGATTCAAAAAATTTTAAAAATACCTTGAAGTGACCGAACAAAAAATCGAGGAAAAATTCATTAACCTTAACAAATAACATAATTGACGCAATGAAAGCTTCACTCAGACTTTTGAACACTTGATTTTCTATATACCTATATTAGTTTTAATACAAACCATCTCTATCGACTGAGGTGAGGACGATATAGTCCAATCCCCATGAAGCAATAGCTGTAGCTGTATTTATAGGCTCATTCGGGTCTAGCGGGGGTGGATTTCTGGCTGTTTTAACAGAACAAAAGCGACAGCCGCGTGTACAAGTGTCTCCCATCAACTAAAATAAAATTAAAAGGTTATCAAATAAGTCAGCGACGATAATTCCATGACGTCCGCACACTAACCATGATAGTGGCAGTTTGTGTGCCATGTTCGCCACCACCCCAACACTCGCCTATGTTAGGACATCGAGCTTCCTCGCAGACAGTAGCCAATTTAAGATCTCTTAGTTGTTCCTTGATTTTATTAAAACTCTTGCCCGTTGGAATTGTTGTCTTTAACCATGGAGGCAATCTGAGTCGCTCGTTTTCTCCTTTTTCACGTCGTAATTTTCCTTGATACTCATTCCATTCTTCTTTGGTGTAGTTAGGATTTTGAACAAAGTCCTGAAATTTTGGCCCTTTGGCCAGGCGTTCACGAATTTCTTCGATTTTCTCAGCACTTGTGTGTTGACACCGATAAACGAGCTATGGGATTTAAGTGATTTGTGTTGCAAATAATTTCAAATGGATTTTATTTACTTACTGATTTTACTGGAGATTTCGGAACGCACTGTCGTAACATGATTTATGGTGAAATTTGTCGGAAAATATAAATAAAACAAAGATTACAGAAAATTGAATAATAACCCACAGATCACAGCTGATGGGTCGAGTTTTAAGCAAACGTCATTTGAAAATGTCAAAATAAAAAATAGTGGGATGTGCTAGAGATGGGCAGCCCCAGTTTCGAACAATCTGTTACAGTGTGGAAAACAGGTGTATTATTTTTTTTAACATAGAATACAGACGTGAGTGGTGAAACAAAAAAGTAAAACAAAAAAAAAACGGGCAAATATCAAAACAATTAATGAAAAAAAAAACACTACCGACAAGCCGAACAATCAAAACCAATTCAAAAACGGAAACTATTTTCTTTTTTTTTCAAAACAATGACACCAACAAGCCGAACAATCAAAACCAATTCAAAAACGGAAATAATGTGCTTTTTATTTGCAAAACAATGTCACCAACATTGTTTGGCTCACAGTTCGATAGTAAAACTTTAAACGTCAAAAAAATTTTTTGCGATAAAATCACTCGCATAAGAAGTACATGTATTTTTTTTGGAGGTATACTAGGCTTTACTGATATGAAAACAAAAAACAAAACCAATATGTCGAGTTCGGCGTGCAAATGCAACTTTTACAAAACTATTTAGTTGCACATGCGCGCCTGGCTTCGCTGCAACCTAATTTAATTAACAAACACGAATTAAAGATATTAATTAAATTTATTTAAAGATATTTGGCGATTATTTGTGAAAATTGGTGCAATATTTACAGCTTATATTTACACTCGTTACCACAAACGTCTATCGTAGTATGTTCCTCTGGGCGTTCCATTCATAATCTACTGGAAGTGCGAAAAAGTACTGTGAAAGGCCCAAAGGAACACACCTATCTTTGCTTGGTGAAGTTGCATCGTTTAAAAGCAAACAGCACATCTCTAATTGTACTAGATCATTCCACACGCGCCCATTACCAAACTCACCACATCATTTCCCAGTATTTTGACCCAATTGGATTTTTGTATGTTTTCCTTTCATCAGTTTCTGTTTGGCTGGTTCGGGGAATAGTACGGTAGTTTTTCTTAGCTTTTGCACGACAAAATCATTTCGCGCTGAAGTATTTTCGCTTACATTAGCAAGAAGAATTCGTTAAAATTACCATTTTATAATTTAATATAAAGCTGCATTTATATTTAGTTTGCATTAAAACTTATGCCAAACGTAAATAATATCGTCTTTTGTCAGGAGTGCAGTGTGCCCAGCCCATAAATTCTACTTTATACGACTATTCGTAGCAAGTTAAGCCTTTGTCTCACTCACACCACTTTTAATCATCGCCGCTCCGCTTCATACTAACCATTCACAATTGTGCGTAAACAAAAACAAGTGCAGTGCAACATAAAATAGTAGTGATATATTTTAATTGTTTTCACTATATTTTGTTTCGTTGGTGCTTGAATAGTTTATATATTGGATGCAATTTAATATTTGAGGGCAAAAACTAATCGCAATGGGTAAGTGGGTTGGATTTTATCTTTCTTTAATTTACATTTGCATTCGTCAAACTAAAAAAATTCGATGAGACATGAATCGAAGATGTTTGACCAATAAAACCTGTTTTTTTTTTTTTTTGTCTATTGTCTTCTCTCATTACTCGTTGTCGTTATGCTTGGGGTCTTAGGGAATTTCAGTTTACCACCTCAAATCCCCACACCAATTTACTCGAATGGCCAAGATAACAGCTTTTACGGTTATTTTTTGTTGGTTTCTTTTTATTTTGAATTTCTTACATTTTTTTTATTTTTACTATCCCTTTTTCGTTTATCTTTGTTATCATTACCCTTTTGGGGATTTGCTGAAAACCCTAAATCCGAATCCACCCACCCACACCAAAGGCATAGGCAACAACGACAACGCATCTCTCAATTTCCCCCTTCCCTTGGGTTCTTTTTTATATTTTATTTTATACCCCACTCCCTTCGCCTTCGCTTCTATGTAATGGAATAAGATTTTTTGTAGCCGAAAATTAAGTTGTTGGTGTTGTGTTCGGTTTTGGTGTTACTTTTCAATTTACAAAGAGAAGGCGGCAAGGCAACGACATGTGGTCCTCGAAAGACGTAGACGAGACTTTTTGTTAAAATATAAAACATTTGCATGAGTTTTGCATGATTCTTTCACTTGGGGATTTATCTTGCTCGAGATTTTGTTGTGTTTTTTTTGGTTGTGAATTTGGAAGATTTGGGGTGTTCTGTGACGTAAATCAATTGTGGCATGACAATTTTATGAGTTTGTTAAGGCAGTACGAGTACCTACTAGATGAAATATGTTGGTATTTATATAAAAAAAAAGTTAAATGTTTTCAAGGGATTAGGGATTACTTCATGCAATCAACTTAGAAAATACTCAGTTTGAATCAAGTTGACAGAAAAAGGTTTGTTCAAGAACTTTTTTCTTTATTTACTTGAGTGGATCCTAATAATCTTTATTCTCAAATCATCATTAAGCTTAGGTACGCTTAGTTAAAAGGCGACTAGCCAAAACAAATAGGTATTTCCATATACCTACATATAATATATCTACCTAAATAAAAGCAAAAGAAAATCCTTTTTATGGGTTTCGGTTAATTTAATGAAAACGAAATTGCTAAACCAATTTACCCAATTAGACCGGTTCATAGCTTAAGTGAGTCCTACGAATAGGTAAGTAAAAAATAAATGAAATTTAAAATTTGTATGGTTGTATGGTTGCATTATTAGGATAAAAAAAATTTAAAAAAATTATGCCGTAACAAGGCTGTGATCGCTTATAGAAAAATAAACTTTAAATCAATGGACTCAATAAAAATAGAAGGATTCGTATATTAATAGTGTTACAGGGGATACTGACTACTATAATATCGAGGAATGTGTAAATGTACCTACCAAAAAATCAAAATTTATATTATTTAAATATCTTACCGGGCCACCCGCTAAGAATTCAACACAATTATAATAGAAATATCGCATGTCAAAAAACCGTTACAATTCACGCTGCACCACAAAAAAAAATGTTTTCAAGAAAAATTAAATTAAATTAAATAAACAATAAAAATATATCATTTGATATCGTTATTTGTTTTATTCTAAATAGGTACCGAACATAAGAAGGCATGGCATATCTACAATGTTATGACAAAATAAAAAATTCAATAATATAAAATAACAATAGCTCAGCTTGAATATTGATCGATTGCTAAACGAATTAATTTTTCATGAAAAACAGTTATATAGACTAAGTTATGAATTGACGAAAAAAAAATTAACATTTTAAGATCCTTTATTCTTCCCTTTACCAAAAACTAATGAGATTAAATCTCTTTTCAATTATAAATTGAATATTAAGGTAGGTATTTGGATGAAAGAAAATAACTCCAGGGTAAAATTTAAATATAAACAAACCCATAAAAGTCTCACATCCTTATATGCTACAAATGGGTAGGGCATACCCTTGTTCAATTATCTTCATAATGAACGCATACACAAAAAACACGATACAGATAAGCATAACTTTACACCAAAAAACGAAAGCCTCCACATAGTAATTATGCGTGGTTATTATGCTTTTCCAATTTTCCCTCATGAATATTGTTGTTCTGGTTTTATTAAACGCTCTAGGCCTTCAGGACATAACCAACACATTCAATATTACGCAGCAAGGCTGCTATAGCCAGCCAGCAGGGGACATTCCAATAATAAAAGCATACCATTTGAGTCAAGAGATTATTCGTATAAGTTTGGTGTGCTTTATGAAGCAATTAAAGCTAAATATATTGCATAGCAAAATATGGCTACATAAAAAAGGGGCTAAAAGTGCAAAAAAGGTCGGAAAACAAAAATTTATAGAGATAAATTAAATAAAAACCAAGTATAAGGTCTAACTTATAAAAACGTAATAAGAATGCAAATGTAAAATGGAAATAAGGATTGAGAATCTTTTTACGCTACAATAGGTTTCAGTATAGGGTAGGTGTACCAGTACCCGGCCAGTCACTAGTATCCGGCCACTTTCTATTAAATGGTTAATATTAAGAAAATAAAACATTTTTTACATGGACAAATATATTGTAACTAAACTTCCAGGTACATATAACGTTTCGGTAAAATTTGACAGATCTGTTAAAGGCAGATCCATATAAAAAAAAATGAGTTAGTCGCGAAGTTCACGGCGAGTGCAAGAAGTGCGTTTTTGAGTTCGCGATTGTTAAGAAAACTTATAAGAAAAAGAAGTAAATTTCCGTGTTCTTCGTGAGTATACAAACTTGTCTTTTGTTTTTTCTTATCAATAATATAATAATTTATCATAAAATGTAAAAAAAATATGAATAAAATGTTTTAAATAAATAAAAATATGGTGGCCGGTTAATGGAACACGATTTTTATAAGATGTTCTATTAACCGGCCAGGGTGGCCGGGTACTAGATTTTTGCTTGAAATCAGCTTTCGTATCTCTTTTACGCTTAAATGAAGCAAAATACTTCTGGCTTGCTCTTCCATCATCTAAAATGTATTTTACATGTAAAGTTTCAGTATCCGGCCACTGTTTTTGTTTAAAAGATTACTATGGCCGGTTTTTAGAACAAACGGCACCAGTATACGGCCACTTAACTAATTGTATGTAAAATCATACTTTTTTGTAGAAAATGAGTCAAGAAACTGCTGCACAAGAATCAAAAGACCTTTCGCGATCTGAAAGAATTGAACTTGCTCTGATAGATATAAGGGAAAACACATTAAGCCATAGAAAAGCGGCTTCGAAATACAACGTACCAAGAAGTACCTTGTAGGATAGGTTATATGGTAAAGTAGATGACTTTTGACAAACCAAAGGGCCTGGTAATAATTTATACGTCGAGGAAGAAAAACAAATAACAGACTGGTGCCTTAATGTAGCAAAGTGCGGGTTCCCATTCAAAAAATCTGACCTTTTAAACACCGTCCAAAGAATAATCAAGTCTGAAAAAAGGGATAATCCGTTCAAAGATAATCGGCCAGGCAGAATGTGGCTTAAGCTAAGTACAGACGATTGTCAGATCTTACAATATTGTCAGAACTCTCAATGGTCTGACAATTAGCTGACAAATGACATATTTTTTACCATGAAAAATTGTCCGTTCACACGGTTGGTAGATTTCATCCCAAAGTCTGACAATTTGATTGTCAGCTCTTGTCTGACAATTTTTGAAAGTAATATATCTGACAAAATTCAGCTTGAAAAAGTCAGCTTGAAAATTTTCTGTTCAAACGGTTGGCAGATCTATACAAAAAATTGTTTGATTGTTTACATCTTTTGGGGGAGTCATCATTACTTGGTGGAGGTTCTGCAGCATTCCCAAGATTCTTTATTAATCTCTTATTTCGGACAATGAAGAAATTGTCAGCAATTGTAAGATGTTTTCAATGAAAACATTTGACAATGACCAATGAGTCTGACAATGTTCTAATGTTCTAAAATTGTGTGTTCAGACGATTGTAAGATACCTGACAATTTTTTGTCAGATTGTCGTCTGACAATTACCTGACAATAACGTTTCTGACAACATTGTCAGACAAAATTGTGTGTTCAGACGATTGTAAGACATTTGGGACAGTCTTTTCACTGACAGATCTGACAATATTGTAAGATCTGACAATCGTCTGTACTTAGCTTTAGACTGTTTTTTTAGTATTGAGAAATGGTTTCGCGATGTCAAAAGCTTCCTCTAAGAAAATGGACATGAAGACATCCTACTAGATCACAATAGAATTTCGAACGGAGATGAAACGAGTTTTACACTTTGCTCTAAAACAGGGAAAGTAATTGCTCCAAAGGGTTTCAAAAGTGTGTAAGCTTTTAATTTCTATAGTTTCTTTGTGAGATTAAAAAAGATTGAATTCAAATGATCTATTTGAAAGAATTATTACCTACCTATTAAAAATTAGGTAGGTATCTATACCTAATTATAACATTTATTATTTTTCTTTTATAAAATAATGTAATTTACTTAACTAAAAATAAAGTTTCATTAAAACAAGAAAAGACTGAACTGAAAGTGCCAATTTAGCATCCAAATAAATACACAAAATAATTGGATGTTATTATAAAATTAATAATACTTTTAAATATGCAATAAATATTGTAAACATTGATAAATGTGTTTGATTTTAGTTATTTAGATTCAGATTTCCTAGAGAAAAAAGGACATGGCCGGATATTGGATCAAAGTGGCCGGGTACTGAAATTTGGTGGCCGGGTACTGGTGAAAATTCACTATTTCGAAAAATAAATTAATATCAAAAAATATATTGCAAGGACCTCAAGTTTATATTTTTTATTCAATACTAAACATGATCCTTAATTGCTCAAAATAAATAACATTGACGTATATAATCAGTTGAATTAGTTATCCAGCTTCAAAGTCGAAAAATGTGTTAGGTGGCCGGTTACTGGTACACTTACCCTACCCGTTTGTTTTGTCAGGCAATCAAGCAGAAGAGGAAACACGAACTGACAAAAAAAACATTAACCGAATAATTTTAACTGTATCAATTTCAAAGTTAAATTTAAGGTCTATTGTGGAAAAGTAAAATTTAAAAATATTCAAAAATAAATAAATATAAATATTCAAAAGCTTTTGTCGTTCTTAAAATGGAAAATAATTAATCGAAATTTCACTTTTGTTTTGGTTTAAGGGTAGGTGCATAGTATATTACAGTGGTTGTAGGGATGACGTACATTAATTGCATTTAACTGCCAACCTTTTGTAAGTGGGCTGTGGTCGGGTCAGAAGCGCAGCAGTCCCTAAGATATTAATTCCTTGTATTCGCTTATGCAAATTTCGTTAGAATACTGCCTTGAGTCAAATAAAAACATGTTTTTTCTTGTTGAAATAATGAAAAGCCTCTAAGAATATAAGACTTAGTATTAACATTATAGTTTTCCTTTTATAATATCTATAGGGTTAAGGGAATTTTTTTAATTCACTAACCCGAATTAAGCTAAATAAAGTACCTATAACAATTGATCAACTTGCGAGAAATTTTTTAAAAACATTTATATATATTTTTTATATAAATGTACATTCTATGATAATGAGTTTTAAAAACAAATGTCCAAAATGTACCAAATAAAACTATTAATATAGCTTTATCACCGACTATCTTTTATAAAAAAAATTACGATTAGGGTCCTTAAAAATGTTTATCATATTTTTAAAATTTTTAAAATTTTTCTTAAAGCCCCAAGCAACCAACTATTCTAAAATAGATTTAATTCATAACTGTCCTTACAATGTTTTTATCGTGTTTTTTTTAGGCTCACAATAAAAAACAACGTTTTCAGTGCAACAGTTTCACTCGTTATTCCATTCTAGAAATGCGAAAAAATCAAAAGGGTTAAGACCCCGTTTACTTTTCATAATTGCCAATTTTAGAACAAAGTTCATATAGAAAAATTAAATTTGTAGAAATTGCCAAAATATTGGGAAGTTAACGAAAAGAACAAAAAAGGGCGTAAGCCAAAAACATAGAGTTCAGTTCAGATTCAGTGTATGTTGAATCGAATTAAGAATGGGTTTTATTCTTGATACATAAATGTGGATTTGACTCTGTATACATCTCGAGAGGAAGACCGCATTCCGCATTCCATTAGTTTATTCTTAAAACCAAAGAATGACAAAATGTATAATTAATATTTTTGTTCCGTTTTTATTTTTTCGAACTAATCTTAAAATATTTCCTAAATTGTTACCCAAACAAAATGTCTACACTAAACATGCAAAAAATCCAAACGTACGCAAAGCTAAATATGTAGATATTGTCAGCGATTTATTCAGGAAATACAAAAGTAGTCGAGAGCTGATATTCTGACACGATAATAGCTCTCTGACAAAACGTTCCTTTGTTTTCTTTAAGTAACTTTCCTTTCACCATAACTGCAATAACATTTCCAACAATCCTTATCTTATAACACAAATGAACTTAAGGAAGAAATGTGTTAAGATCTGAGTGGTTGAAAAAAAAAAAGTTAACACTCTTCTGAACTTAAAAAAGTAGGTAATCGAAGAAAACTTCGTATTCGATATATTAACACCTGTAAAAAAAAAAAAAAAAAAAAAAAAAACTCTTAAAAAGTTCCGTTTGTGTTTTGTGCGGATTGAGGTCTTGTCTTACATTTACAATTCTTTTTTCCTACAACTGAAATCTGATAAGTTTTTTCCTTACGCGATTTGACTTCTGAAAACTTTTACTCTTATACATATGTCATGTTTGAGATTGGTTTCTTTGTTCACGAAAAAGTTGTATGCTATCCTATCCTTCAATCAGGGATATCTCCTTAAATCCAATGCATTTCTGGAATATTGACTTCTTATAAAGTATCAAATTCTTTTCCCCCAAACCCGCATACATATGTAGGTATGTATGTGAAACTGCGGCTCGATGTATACAACAAACAGAAAATATGCCCCTGTGGATTAAATTACAAAAACCATCACTTTAAATTGAAGCCACATAGTTCAACATGGCTAAAGTTTTTGTGTATGCTGTACAAATTGATGTGTAATGTGTCTTCATCATGTCCTCAACCGTTAAAATAAAGTGCCTATACGAGAAAGGTTTTATCTTTTCTCGTTTACATTGAGACTCCAACTTGAGTTAATATGTGATAAGAAAACGAAACAAAAAAACTATAACCTACGAGTGCTTAATACATATAAGAAGATGGTTTGTGCCTCCCACTGTATCGTCCTTATTTATTTCCTCTAAAATGTTATAAAAGGTCGTTGACTTTTCTCTTCCCATATAAATGTATGAACGTTCACATGATGGTGCCTGCAAATCTAAACCGCGCAAACTTTGAACAAAAATATCTCTAAATTAACTCGCATAAAAATGACAGTTCCATAATATTTGCCTCAAATATACATATACACTCTTCATATCTGTCATCATGTGTAAATGACACTTTAATTTAAACCATCTATTTGAGGGTTCTTTATGGCATTCGTTAGAGATGATGAAGACAGAAAACCATAGAAAAACTACTTACTACTTGAAAAAAAGATGAAGAAAAATTCCATAATTTACGTTACCATCGTCATACACCCACCACCCTATCCCCATTTTAGTTAAAATTTACAACGATGCTCAAACAATTAAACAAGAGGGGCGGATAAACCATTGGAAATCCCATTAACTGGTGAAGGGTGAATGTTAGAGCTCGAAGTATACCGTTTTACTACCCAGCCCCAGCGTGGAATTTCAATTCCATATCTTAAATGCAAATACGGCCTAGAACAACGAAAAAGTTCTTCCTCGTGATATAATAATGATGTACATAATAGTTGTTCCTCTCTTTTTCGCCGCGACACAGCCGCGCCGCACTCTGCCGTCTGCCTGCCTGGAGCCTGAGTCACCGCTCCATGGTTCCTATTCCTACCTGCCTACTCTTGCCTGAATGATAATTATTGTTCATTTAAGAAAAAGAAGAACTATGTAGCAGGATGACAATGAGCGGACGCCGACGACGAGGATAAAACAAAAATTCAACTGTGCGCGAAACGGAGCACCGAGAGTATAAAATTAATTACAAAAAGCTTTACACAGTCTTTTCTTCTTAACTAACTATCTAGGTTGAATGGGTGGTGCAGATATATTTTTATATATGTACATATATGTGGGTAAGAATAGTTGAAAATGTAGGCTCACTCCAGTTCCCTACCTTTTCTCTATGCCAGTGTGTAAGTATAATTATTGTCTAGAGCGATGAATGGCAGGGAATCATTGCTCCCCAGCTCATAATTACATCCTTGGTGAATGAGATAATGCCAGTCGGGAAAAGGAAGTAGGCGGAAGATGAAGAATAAGAATTCTTCTCTGTCCTATGGCAAAGGATGTCGTATAACTTCAGCAGCATCAGTATAGGAACGGGTTTTCTTGAACATTCATTTTTGTAATTTATATGATTTCTTTGGTTTGATGACAGTGTCACCTGAAAGATAAATAACTAGGTTTTTATTTCTTATAAACAGAATAATAATTATATAATGTATGATGAACCTGAAAGTAAAAATGACTTAAACAACATACAAGTTTCAGCATTATTAATTTTGATAAGAATTATTATATATGTATGTAAACGTAAAGCATAGTAGAGCTTTAAGCCTATAAGGCACAGTTTTTCATTTGGTATACTGAGTGTTATGAAATGTGCTACAAAACAAAACCTGATAAGTGATTACCAACCTTCAACAAAAACACCCTATATTTATTTAACGTTTCATTTTAATTGTTGTCAAAATCTATGTTCTCATCTTTTCTAACGGCCTTTGCAGTATTTCTTTGATTTCTAATAAATTGTATTGTAACGTTAACTTTTAACATTCTCTTTGCTGTTTGACCACCACCGCGATAAGATCAAAAATTGTTTAAGTCAAAGTAATTCTTTTTTTGTAATTGGCCAAGAAATTGTACTTGTTTTAAAAATAATTATAAATAAATTATATAAATTAAAGTTAAAATTTAAAAGGGTCTTCGCCAATATTATTTCGATACACTGAGTTATGTCTGTGTTAAATTAAGGAAGTACATAATTTAAGACATGTCCAATTTTAACAGTATAATATTTATAAGGGTAATGTTTATGCGGCCCCAAAGGTCCAGGCCCTCCGCCGCCGATAGGCACACTTCAAGCGCCAAAGCCTAACCATTACGTAAAAGGGCTTCATGATTGGAATATTTTGCACTGAAAAACTGGACTTTCTCTGACCTTTATGCTCGTTTCAAAAATCAGGTTTCTTTTTTTTCTAAAACGAAATTGTGTACACCAATCTATCTATCATACACATACATTTCGCTTCAACATATTTATATTTATTCTATACCCATTTTTCTATGTAATTTACTTTTTACTCCTCGAAGATTTTTAATTTGAACTAACGACTTTTCTGTACAATACAAAACTAAACTGAACGACAGATATTCAGCCATATCTTCTTTTGTATCCCTTCTAAAATCACTTGTCCTAATCTTTTCGCTCTAAGAATCCAACCCCTATTTAAGAAAATAAAAACACCCACCCTAAAACTGAATTAATCTGCAGTTAAATTCCTTTAAAATGTCACTCACAGTTGTTATAAACGTTAAAGCAGCTGCTCTGATTGCGTATACGGTATAAGTGAACGCTACTTACATAGTTATAGCTTATTATAAATTGCAACATTTAAATACACATAGCATAGGCTTTAGACCAAATTGTTGGAAGGGCTGCTGTTTCATCGCTAAACTTTCTAATAACTGTCGGAAGTATATTTTTTTTGTGAAATTTAGCTTAATAGGTATAAAAGTTTAAAATAAATGTCTCCTTCGGCGTTAGCAAATTTTTCTTAGTTATGCACTTGCACTCTCCATTGTGTAGAGGTGGCGATGGCAAAAATTGAAAAGATTCAATTTTTATTTCAATGCTTGTTCGAGTTTTATTATTTTTAAGAGGTTTCAAGAGTTCTTTCCTAGTGGTCAGTTTCGACGAATATATGTATATGTAGATTTTTTTAAACGTCTATTTATTATTTCTTCATTTGTATCGAGAATATGAACTTTTTAAACCAAGTTCATTAATTAGATCACTTTTTTGAGATCTCAAAAATTGTCCACTTTTAAGTTACCGCGAAGTAGGAGAATTCGATTTTTCACCAAAAAGATAAACAAATTATTTATCTTATTTGTGACTGTAAAACCCGATTTATGAAGGCGTATGCTGCACTGCACAATGCACATACACACAAAATGCACTTTTTGTTGTGCCAGTGCCGTCGAAATAAATAAATTCGCGCTAATTTTTAGTTTTCACACCACAAATGGATCTTCCCTTGAACGAATTTTTAATTTTTACACCCTAAATTGACATTCTTTAGGTCAATTTGTTTTTCGAAAATTTTATAACATTATTTATTTCTTTAATAGTATGTTTCTATTATTTATAGGTATATCGATTTTTGACATTTTCAATTGATTCTACTTGGGTATGTTCGTAAGGTTTTCACGTAATTTCTTGGAATTTGGTTGAAATTACCTCATTTAGAAATGTTTAGAAAATTCCATACAAATAATGAGATGATTTGGAATCGAATTTGGTATTTTCGGAACACAAAAACCTTCTTATTAATGGGTGATTCATTAGGAAGTTCTTTCTTCAAAAATAAAAAACATATTAATATCGATTAAGGCAAATATGTGAAATCACATAATTTATTTGGCCAGTTTTTATTTTCCGATAACGGTACCTAACATATTTTGTAATTGTGTTATACAAACTGATATAACGTACATAACTATCTTTTTCCATTTCATGACCACTACCACTACCCTGATTTATTTTTTCTTATAATTAACAATTATCACTGACATTTTAAAAGGTACAAGTTCAATTAATGCTCTAAAATCTAAATATTTCAACGCTACTTCTCTCGCCGCTGTAATCAATTTCTACCCTCAGGGTTATTCCTGATAAAACATTTATCTTCTAAAAACTGATATGACTTAATTATTTCTCAACCCTATAGTGTCCCAACCTGCATTGTATAATGGATCCCCCAGCCCCAAAGTCTCTTGTTGTCGTTGTTATCAGAGTCCTCGTGTAAAAGAGAGTTCAAAAAAAAAGATTAGATTAAATTAACTTTAATTATGTATGTGTCATACTATGTGTAAGTTCGTAGAACAAAACCACTTCGATATCATTCATTGCTCAAACTGTTGGATGAATCACATTTTACATCCATCAGTGTTATGATTTTATGAACTACGAGTATTCTCTCTTTCTACCAGTATAAGTCGTGCTCTTGCACCGGAAAGTGAGTTTATTTTGTGTGTTCTTTTTATTTAATTTTTAATTTCATTTTAGAACTATACGGCAATATACGAAGTTATAAGTAAACGAAAAACCAAGTGCCCAGTCATATGAGACCAAAGAAAATTTAAGAAAAGTACTATGAGTACTTTTTCAATTAATTAAAAAAAAAAAAAAAATTGTTTAAAATGACATCAAAGATCAATCGCGATCGGGTGCGCGATCCCCGCGAGGATATCCTCTTGGAGACGAATTTCGAAGATGACGGAATACTAACCCACGCATATAATACACATCAACTAAATCGGCACCGAAGTGCAAATCGATCGGATCGTTCCCTGGATCGATACTCAGATCGTGGATGGAATAATAAAAGAGGTGAACGTTAAAAGTAGATGAAGCAATGAAAACTATGCTTCAGTCACACCTATTTAATAATGTATGTGTTTTGTTTAGTTTCCGCTTTTGAAAATTTAACCATATTATTGTACACGTATACAGCTACTGCTATTCTTCTTTTCATTCGTTTTTGTTTTTATCTTGTTGGTTTTGTGCACTTTTCTATTTGTATAACCGTTTATTCTTTATTTAGGTAGTTATTTTTGTTGTAAGTGCAAAATTTTATAATATATGTGTATGTTGTATTTCTGTCAATTAAACGTTATTATAATTTTTCCTTCGTAAGTACATACTTGCGCATTAAATATTTATTGTATGCACTTTATTATTCATTCATATTTACATGCATCTTCTCTACCTATTTTTATAAAAACAAATGTTTGTATTTAAATAAAATAACGTACATGGGCATAGAGAGGATTTTATTAACAATAGCAACGAGTTGCAAGTAACGAAACATTAGGGAATTATGCAACAATAGAAAGACGGTAAAAACAAAATCCAAACAAGTTATGAACAGTGTCGCCTTGATTTGATATTCTCTTTAATGTCATCTTTTAGTTTATTGCGAGGAAGGTACGCATGTGTAGTTCTGTATGGTGGAATTAAAATAAAGCAGATGTTGTGGAATTGTGCAATATAAAATTTTGTATTGTCTTTTTTCACAATTTAAATATAAGCATATGAGCATGAGCATGCTTTTGGGGTTTTCCATTGGTTAGGTAATTAAGATTTCGATCTAAAATTTTATTTTATTTCTTGACAAATAGAATATGATTTCAGATTGATTTTTTTGTCATTACTTCATGAATTTACCGATTAATCTGAAATTGGTCACATTTTTTTACTAGCCAATATTTCCTACATACAATTTTAAAAACACTTTTAACAACATAAATAAATTAAACAAATCAAAAATCAAAAAAGGGAGGAATCTGTGGAAAAAATAGATCTGTTAAACATATTTTTGAATTCTGCTTTGCTTAATTTAGATTTTGTTTACCAATAGAAACCCCATTAATTGGGAAGGTGGAACTTCAGTCATTGGTCCTGGTACATCCAGCATGCTTTCTGATATGTAATTTTATAGGTTTGAAAGATATGTGCCAAATATTTAAAAAAAACTCGTATTTTTGTATAAAAATGAAAACATAAAATGTTTTATTTTAACAAAAAAATACTGAAATCATAAAAATATATATATTTTTTTATTGTGTACGCATTTTAGGTTTGAAATAAAAATACAATGTTGCCGTTGTTTTTTTATTCTTTTTTGTATTTCAATTTTTTTTTTAGAAAATTGCTCGTGCTAAACGAGCAATTTTGTATTGACCCAATTTACATGCTCTGGTGTTTTTATGCATATTACTCCGTATTTGCACAGAAAATTCAAAAATTCATAGCGCGAAAACCTACCCATTTTAATTTTTCAATTAAATGTGATTTTCAGGTCTATAGGAGTCTAAAATAAATAGAAAAAAAATTGTGGCATTGGATGTCCATTTTGGCTGTAAACTAGTGTTCTTTTTTTAAATTCAATATGTACTTGAAAACAAAAGATCTAATATATGTACCTACAATAGCCGCGTTTTACTATCGCTAGTAACGATAAAATAAAACTATAAGGATCCAAATGAAAATAGTGTTGCATTCTCACCAATTTAATTGTTGCTCACATTGCTAATCGAATTGTTTATCGCAGCTCGAACATAAACACAAAAGAAGGTTAACTCCGATTTCATTCTTCGGGTTTACTAGTGCCTCTCATTAAAGTTTATTGCAGCGGTATCACTTGTGGTTAAACTATTGAACGTCAAATAGTCGGCCAAATGATTAATGGATTATTCGATGAAAATCAAAGGCATTAGCACAAAATTTTAAACGATTTAGTACGATGTTAAAGCATTTTTCGTACGATAAAATGGCTTTAACATCGTTTAAATTTTTGCGCCATTATCTTTATATTACTGATTAAACCAACTTTCGAACTTAAAAAAATGTATAATTTTTTAAAAAAATCTGTTACTCCATTAACTGTCAGATTTTTGTAACAAAGTTATAAAATTCCAGTCAAATCTATAGGAAACTGAAACTTATTATAAATATTAAGAACTATATATTTATACTGGTGAGGCGTCCTTTTTCACTTAACCGAAAGCATTGAACATTTTTGTAAAGAACTTTTTGTAAATCATATACTTTACATACCTAGAAAGAACTTTTCTATTTTAACGGCCATATTATTCACTCGTTTCATACAGATCAAAACTCCAATCCGGATGTAAATTATCTAAATTCAATGTAAATACATCCGGATTTAAGTTTTAATCTATATGTATCAAGTGAATAATATGGCGGTAAAACATTAAATAAAAGTTTTGTTTGATTATGGTAGTTAAAGTTAACGTATAAATCTTTCGATCATTTTTTGATTTAAACTAAAGACCTGTAACACCTACAGTATTTCAAATGTAACCTGAATTGCAAGCAACGAGTTAGACGAAATAAGAGGACAGGAAGAATACGTGGGTTGCGAATAATTTGTTCTTAAGTCTTATTAAATTTGTTAATATAAAAAAATGAAATTAAAAAATTAAACCTTATTTTAAATGGTGAAACTTAAATTTTCCAAATTCAATTTGTGCGTGATACAATGACTTCTTGATTGCTTTCTCTCTTTTAGGTTAAATTAATTTATAACAAATTGATACATTCCTTTATTGCGCTCCAATTAATATATCCGACGACAATAACTGAGCAAACGGCAATTGTTAATGGAATCACTCGCTGACAAATTTATCAACCCATTTAACATGCACTCACGCCATCCATATAGCACTCTATATATTATTTTTTGTCTTTATTTATTTTGTGTCGTTGTTTGTGTTTCTTGAGCTTGTCTAATAAATGTCGTTCTCTCTAATGCTGCACTTGTCTGAGCTTAATGTGCATTGTCTAGTGCTCCATTATATACTCAATCTATTGTGTACACTTAACCGTGCGTTTACCGTTTCACTTAAATGAACAGCTAGCTGATGGGAGAGGCAAGTAGGTTTTGCCACTACCATCTTAACCATAAATAATCATCACAAGTGCCACCTTGTGGCTCATTAAACCTGGCAAATATATAATCATGAACGTCATCATCACCAGTGCTCTTTGTGTAGTCTTCCTTCTGTGTGGAAGTCAGATTCGGTTTTAATTGGCGCCCAATGGGGTGCCACTGCCACCATTAAGGGTATCCCTTAGCCGTATCCGTCATCCACAGAGATGGTTTCTCTGTCTCCTTCTCATTTCTATATTTCCACACTCAATTGACATTGATTTTAATTATTTTCTTTTCCGTACCGTTAGGTGACTGCTGTCAATCATGCATGGCGCGAATACCATATGCCACTCTAATAGCCACCCTCATGTGTTTGCTGGGGGTGGGAATATTCTGTGGGACCATGTATCGTGGTGCTTCGCTCACGATAATCATGATGGACCAAGTTTTCCACTTGCGGCTGATATGGTAAGTGTTTAACTGTCATTCATCTCGAGAACCAAATTCAGAATAATAATTTTTGCTATCAATAAAATATGCTTAGAATAAATTTATATTTATATAATTTTAGGATTGAAGCTGTGCAGATGATATTCACGATAATTGCGGCAGGGATGGCTGCCCTCGGATTTATGATTTTGTTTGTGGGCTTCTTGGCAACTGGTGCAACTCGCTACAAGGTGTATCGAGCGTGGCGGTCTCGAGTGGGCGGACGGATTTCTTGTGCAGTGGTATGATTGCATGGGTGCAGAAATAGGGCTCTCTCTCCCTACATCTATCTCCCTCTCTCTCTCATTGACGGTTCTTTTACATTTTCTTTTCGTTTAGTTGATGGGATTGACATATTTGTTAAATTTTGTTTGGACGTTAATCTTATGCTTCCTTGTGATTGTTACATTCATTTACACTATGTTCTGGAATATGTGCTCCAGTGTTGAGAGGTCGTTTAGCTGTATTGACTTGACACAATTCTGTAAGTATTATATATTCACAACATATCCGATTTTATAGAGAATGCATATTGAAGTCAACAGAAATGAAGGGGTTTTATGTGTGTTTTGAAGTGGAAATAAGAGTAAAATTTATATGAATTAAAGGACTCTCTATTAAAAGTTGGTTACTGAAGGAAGTCACATATGAACTCATAAATATTAGTAGAGCAATGGATTTTAGAGAGCAATTAGCAATTGAATATTTGCAATTACCTACTCTTGTTTTGGCAGTCATGAATATGTAGGTAAGGGGTTTTAGTTATGTGTACATATGTAGGTAAGGATGGGGGTAAAATTAAAAAATGTTGTAATTACAAATCGTAATACATACAACATACTGAATAATTGCCAAATGGAAAAACTGGACAAAAGGATTTAATTTCAAGGAAATGTCAGAGATTTCAAAAATTATATGAACACAAATTTGTAAGATAGGTACATTTTTGATCTCAAAAACGGAGGCAACCATTTTTTTAATTTGTTTTATGTATTTACTTATGTATATGTATGTGGAAATAAATTAGTACTTTTTCACCTTTCAGAAAAAAAAAAAATTTTAAATCCAGTATATTTAGTCAATATTCCTATGGAAATCATATTTAGTTTGCCATCATTAGAGTACCTATAAGTATAGCAATTAAATAACGATTTTTAATGACAGAGGAACAAAATTTAAAAAGGTTTCTGAGGCACTCTATAGAAAATTGAAAAATATTTGAGGTTGGATTCCCATTAAGATCATCAAAAACCTTTGCAAAAGTATAGTCAGATTTCTGCCGCAGAAACTTGTTAAATTTTGTTCCTCTGTGTTATCAATAATCACAATGTGGGTCGCAGTTTGATCTTGTACGATGTTTATTAGATTAATATAACATTATTTATATTTAAACAATATTTTTTTAATGAATACATTATTCTTCTTCTAGATTTCATGTTTCCGGCAAGTACAAAAATTGAAGAAATGAAAATTTGCGACAAATACGAAATCAAAGCGTTCTGCAAAGATGGAGTTGAAAATGCAGAAGTAATGTTCATCCTAGCCACCCTTGCAACTTTATTAGTAATTCTTAGCTTGGTGCATTATCTTATGTGCCTTTCGGCAAATTATGCTCACATAAGAGATCATGAAAAATTCCAAGAACTGCAAGAAATTCAAAACCTAAACGAACTCGAGTACACCGCAGAATCAAAAGATCGTTTCTAGGACATATTCCAGAAGATTCATTTTGAGCTTAAATAAATTTTAATTAAATTCCAACCTGCCACAAACCGCAACGTTCATTTTTTTTTTTAATTTTTTTTGTATATTATTTTTTAAGATTAGTTTAATTTTTTTCTTCGGCTTAAGTTTAGTTGTTTTTTTTATCATTTGTTTTAAACAAAAAAAAATCAAAACTAATTGCCAAGCCACCAAGAGATCAACATATCACTAGAAAGTAATATAAAAATCACAAAACATCGGCACACATCACAGCCGCAAACAAAAAAATCACATTTTATTTAAGATTGTGCAACAAATGCAAGGCAGCTGTTAGTTATAGTTGTTTTTTTTTTAGTATAATATTTTGCTTATTTTATTATGTAAGTTTATTTTATAATTATATATTTTCTTTCTACAGCACAATTCCCGTACATTCCGTCCAATTTCATTTGGGTTTTGTATTATTTAAGATATATATATTTTTTTTTCAAAAATTATGTATTTATCCAATCTTTCTATTTTAAAAACATTTTGCTCAAAATGATTCTTCTGTAATTTGCTACTTATAACAAAATTGATTGCAAAATATATTTGTATTTTATGTACAAAACTATGTATAAAACAATGAAAAAAACTAGGAAACTAAAATGTCAGAAAATAGTAATTCCAGCAATTTTCACCCCGATTACAGAATCCAATGAATAAACTGCAAAGGAAGTCAGACTCAATTTTTACTATTAACGAAATGTCAGAATCGAGTCTCATTCCTTCTGCAGCTTATTCATCGGACTATGTAATTGGGGTGATTATCTTAAAAAAAAACTCCTTTTTTCCTTCCTAATCAGCCAACGAATTAACGGTAATAATTTAAATATTATGAAAGTAATATTAAAAACTGTTTTTTTAAATGTATGTACTGAAACAAGTATGAAATTTTATTTGAATTATTATATGTATAAGTTAGATTTAAGATGAATTTGCATATATGATTTTGTACACAATTTAAAAAAAAATTAAATAACAAATAAAAAATCAAATATGAAGAACCATAACACATAATTTTAATGTAGTTAAGTTTTATAAAAAAACGGAAACAAGTAAATTTTATAATATTTTTTTTGTATTTTATCTACAACATTTTTTCTGGCTCTTCTCTTTACTATTTTAGTTTTAAAATTGTTTATTTAAATAAAGATTTGCAATACAATTGTAAAGAATTTAAATTTTTCGTTCTTTATTTTTTTAAATAAAATTAACTTTGAAAAATTGATTTTGTTTTTATTTTCATTGGCGCAAAATTTTAAACGATTTAGTATGATGTTAAAGCATTTTTAATATGATAAAAATGACTTAACATCTTACTAAATCGTTTAAAATTTTGCGCCATTGTTTTTAGAAGAAGTAGATTTTACTTTATTTACAACATACATACATATACATATTCCCAATTTTTTTCAGTTTTATTTTCAGGCAATATGGTTTAGTTCTAAGTGAACAGGACATTGAATCTCGTCAACTAATATTTATTAATATTCAAACTGTTTGATCATTTGTTTATTAGAATTATAATTTTATGTTTTTATACCCATTTACAATTCTAAATTGTGGAACAAATTTAGATTTTTAATTCTGACACAAACGAAACTAGCAAAGTACATAATTGTTTGGTGCGAAAAGATATTCTTCTTATCTATAACATAATAGATGCATAGACACTTTAATAAAAAGAACACCTCTGTTATTTTATAAGTTTGTGTTCGTATCGAAGTTCTATAGACTGTTTATCAGCAGTAAATCTTATCAGTAATAAATAGATCTACATACATTGCATAGTTTAAACTTCTTTCTTCATTATATTTTATTTCTTTTATTTTTAAACTTTCATTCAACGAAACAACCACCTGATGAAATCTTTGACTTTTTCTACAAAACAATTTTACTAAAAAATAAGCAATATTAGTTTACTACTTTGTATAAAACTATAAATATACATATGTAAAATAAAATAAAAGTATCACTTTTTATGAAGTAAAGCACCAAATTTAGCTAATTGAAAATTTCCATTCAAAATGTTAATATACATAATGTACACATAAATGCTATTCTATATATGTACTTAATAAAGTTTATATATACAAAACATACTGAAGTGAATATGAATATATTAAATATATTATATAAATAAATATAATAAATAATAGAAACCCTAACAATATACAATCAATAACAAGCAATTTTTGAGTTAAATAAACACAAATATACCAAAAACTAAGTACTCAAAAAATTCAAAATTAAGAATTTAAAACAAAATGAAAATCGAATCTGTCCTTTGGCAAAGTCATTTTAAATATGAAAAATATATATATACATGTATAGAAATATTTAACACAAATATAAAAACATAATATCAAAATAAAAGACTTGAATCAAGGAATACGTCCTTTTGTATCTTTTATAATTTTACAATATCAACAATAAAAACTAACAACACATAATTAGTTTACTTATTGTAAGTATTCAAAGCATAACATTCATGTAAGAATTACAATTCAATTTAAAATACTTAATATTTACTTTATTAAAAATAAAATAAAAAGGTTGTAATGAACAAATTTATTAAAATTAAGCTGTATAAACTATTAATTTTAAAATAAAAGAAAAATTAAATACCCAAACAGTGTTGTTGAAAATCTTAGTAGCATAATAACGGCTAATATCTAATCAAATCAAAAATACATTTCTTTTGTGCAAAATCAATAGGTATACATTAATATTTTTTTGGCTCTTTTTTTAGAGTTGATAAAAATACACTGTTTCAATGTTTTTTTCGTACTAAGGAAACAATTATTACATTTCCATCTTTATTTCTTATGTAGTTGACATCTTAAAGGAATCTTATATTTACATATATCCATTTAATTACCCAGAACATGATAAAATACTTATAAGAGACCCCTTTTCTTGACATGAACAACAAAAAAAAAGATACTGCGTGGCGTGCGTTGGTCCGGAATAACATTGAAACAAGTCAACAAATTATCATTTCTAAGTACATATGTCTAGGCAAAAAAAGATGTAAAGAAACTTTGAAATTCTATGAATCTGTTAAAATATCAAAAAAAAAAATAGAGAATTGTTTTTTTTTTTTGCCCAAACCTTAGTTAGCTTGTACTTTTTCTCAGCCGAGAAAAATAAGATTTCTAAAAACTTCACTAAACTTTCTTTTGTATAATCCCACAAACATGTCTCTCCTTTTCAAGTATTTCTGTCAAAATCTGGTTAGACTCATTGCCAAGGCAATTAATGAAAAGCAGTTGATGGAAGAAATAATTCCATTTCATTTAAGTTTAAAAATATGATTTTTTGTAAGGGTAAAAAAAATGTGGTGAGTAAAATTATATCAGTGGCCACTCCTTACTTTAAAATAAATTATAAAAAAATTTTAAATAATGGTGGGGCGCATGAAATAGATAATTGATGCATAATTAGTTCAACTGTCCCCAAAATGTATGGAATGTAAAAACAGTCAAAATCGACAAATTGAAATCGAGGTAAATAAAACAAAAAATACGTTTTGCTAATAATTTATTTTTTTAATTTATTTTCAAATATACATACATACATTTAATTGTATAAATTAAAAATAAAACAAAATTTCTTATCTTAAGCCAAAATTTTGACCACCAGTCTTATACATATTTTTACAAAAATAACTTTTATTTATAAAAAAGATTATATGCCTCTAAAAATATATAGAAATAAAAAGACTTATGTTAATGAAAACTAAATTCAGTAATATTAAACAAAAAATATATATAAATTAAAATACAAAAATCAACAACAAAAAATAAAAGCATTTTATCTAAAATATTTCATTTGATTTGTTTGTTGCGTATGAGGTGGTTGTAATTTTGTAGTTTGCGGTGTCGATGGATAGAAATCTTTTTGAAATCTTCGTGTTTCGGTGGCATTATTCAAATGCTTCGTTACCAAAGGTAAGTCGTTGAGTTTCTCTCTCACTAAATGCGGTAGATCGTCATGATGGGCAAAGTGTGTTGATGTTCCACAAGCTTGTGTGAATGTTATGCCACCACCTTGGTCTCTGGGTATCACTGAGATGTTGGATCCGTCGTGGTATTGAATTTGTACAATTCCATGGGATAGCTAGATAAATACCAAATTCAGATTAAAGCAAAAAAAAGGAGATATAAGAAAACTCTATCGAAGTACCTCAGTTGCGATACCAATTCCAGGAACATTAACTCTCTTAATAGCAATATTCGAATGGACAGCAGCCGCATTACTATTTGATTCTCCTCTCACCGATGACAATGTGCCGACGGAAAAGTTGAAGGACCCCTTTTGGTGAAATAAATCGGTATAAGATTAAAGGTTTTAGAAAAATCAACAATAACTTGAGTTAACGCTATTTCCGGGGTTTTATTTTTGTTTGTATTCTATTAACTCTATTTACCTGTTGCGACTTTGGAGTTGAATACGCTAAATTCGTGTTGTCCCTTATGCTCGAGACCTGTCCAGGAACCCCTTGCACTGGTCTCTTGCCAATTATAGCTGGAAAGCACAAAGTCCCATTACTTTGAACCAACTCTAAGGCATTCGAGATTGCGTGACAATGTTTGATACATTCCTCGAAGTGTTGATGCAAACACTTCATTGCCGCCGGAAGCATATTCACCGGTTCGGTCAGTGTTCTTCCATTCTGATCGATGAACTTCAGAGTGTTGGAGGATTTACAGATCTTGGCGCCATTGTAGAAGCAAGCTTCAAAGTCGACCATACTCTCCATAAGTTGACACTTTGCCTGCGAACTGTAATAAGTGATTTTTGGAGTTTTACCTTTAACAAGGCTAACAAAGCGATATGCGTAAATGTACTTCTTCCAGTGCTTGGATGGTAGATTTTCATAACAGAAGATCCCATCAGCACAGGTTGTTGGCATCTCCGGCGGTTCATCGCCGATTTGAAGGCCACTGAAAAGACAAAGTTGGTTTGAAAGGAAAAATGTGGTTGGTTTGAAAATCCACTTACCGTGCAGGGTCTGTTTGAAAGACAACCACTCTTATGCCGTCTTTGGAGATCCAGCAGATATCTGTAATGCGGTCTTCCTGCACTCGGCTCTTGTACTTAACGAATTCGATTACAACTTCGCCCGTTTTTAAGATACTCATGATGGCATTCTTGGTTCTGTGTCTCGTCGGAAGGAGTCTTTGGGTGTCCAAGGGTGGAACACTTATTTTCTCTTCTACTTTAGCAACTACGGGAATCAGTGGTGGTGGGGTTGACGGTGTAAGAATAGATTTCGGTGGCAAACATTCGAATTGGCCATAATGAAGACCAGGAGGTTGGTTTTCATTACAAAAGTATCCACCACCAGGATCGACTGGTTTGTGGGAGAACTGGTTAAAATTTTGGTGATAAATCAGGGGGTCTTGCTGAGGAGGCCAACGACTTCCATCGGTTTCCATACTATCGAACTGCTGTGGTTGATGATTTTGGAAGGAAGAGTAGTTCGAACGAATGTAAGGATGGTTTTCTTTTATCTGTGCAAGAGCCGTCGGTGTGAACTTCTCGTTAGACCTCGAACGCATGAGTTGTCGGGAATTTCCAGAGGAACCTGAAAAATGTTTCATGAATTTATTTGATCAGGTTCCATCAAGTAAAAAAAAAGTTTACCACTTGCGAAAGTTATAATTCCGCTATCCACGGACGACAAAGTGGTGTTGTAAGTTTTGTTCTCTCCGGCCGAATGTTTTGCCATGAAAGGATGTCTTAGGACTTCTTCCAGGGAGATACGTTCGTTGGGATTCTTCCGCAGAAGCTTGTCAATCAAGTCTTTGGCTTCATAGG
Organism: Epistrophe eligans; assembly: GCA_951394125.1. Taxonomy (NCBI): domain Eukaryota; kingdom Metazoa; phylum Arthropoda; class Insecta; order Diptera; family Syrphidae; genus Epistrophe; species Epistrophe eligans. The sequence goes on from OX596031.1 coordinate 2,709,646, forward strand.
AAAGATGCTCGGGCAAATGGAAGTCAGACATAACAACTTTTGTTAGAGTAGATTGCACTGCATCGGTGTCAAACGGAGGTCGTCCCACCAACAGGGTGTAGAACATGCAGCCTAAGCCCCACACATCCGCTGGCAGACCATGTGATAGTCTAGAAACTACTTCGGGAGATATGTAGTTTGGAGTTCCTGGTCAAGATATCCTTAATTAAAGATTTATACTGCTTGGGATTTTCTTAAAACTTACCACACATTGTCATGTGTTTCTCGTGTGGCGTCTTGAGCTGTGTGGCCAAACCGAAATCACCGATTTTCACGTGCATGTCTTTGGTAAGGAGGAGATTGGACAGTGAGATGTCTCGGTGTAGAATTTGATGTGAGTGAAGATATAGCAGACCCGATATAACTTGTCTCATGATGCTGGCGGCTTCTGTTTCATTCATGGGACGCATGCTTTGCTTCAGATAACGATGCAATTCTCCATTGTCAGCCAGTTCTAATACAAGATAGACATAGTTTTGGTCTTGAAAAAAAGTGTATAGTTCCAGAATCGATGGATGCTTGAGTCGTGAATGGATTTCGACCTCCTGGCGGACGCGATTGGACATCCCAGCACCTTGGATGAGCTTTTTGTCGATCTAAAATCAAAACAAACCTTTTCTGTATTCTCTTGTTCAATCCAATTTAATTTCCCTTACCATTTTGATAGCAACCATGGTATTTGTCTTTAAACATCTTGCTTTATAGACACTCGCAAAGCCACCTTTACCCAATAATTGCAAGACTTCGTAGTCCTTTGGTCAAAGAAACAAGTGGTTTTTGTTTAAGAAAATTTCAGCTTTTTGATAGTAAAAACTCACCTCAATTTGTTCACCCAAGCTAGCTGAATGTAAAGACATTATTTAATCACTATTGATTCACTCAATTTTATTAAATTATTTAAAGAAATTTAATACATTTTTGGAACCAGAATGTAAATAAAAACAAAACATTTTTCAATTCAAATAGAAATAGATACCAAACCGTCAAAGTGGCGTGTCGGTAAGGAAGGTTGTTGAGTGGCGTACATCGCAAGAAATTTAGTACTTAGTACTCTTTTAGAATTTGAGGTGTGTTCGGAAAAACAGCTTTTAAAGGAATTTTAATGCTGGATTTACATTCATTTTAATGTGAGTTCTGCAACAAAAAAAACGGGATGTAAGATTGCTTTTACACGTCTGCAATTTTTAACGGCGTTTCTTTCGGATAAAAGAACCCATTTAAACGCTGGAAATTTTAATAGCTGCAATTTTTGTAAAATGAGAAGGAAACATCTCTTCACACTCGCTTTAATCCGCTTATGTCTCAAACAATAGGAAGAAGCACAAAGAAGAAAGAGCGATAACTGTGCAATTATTACAACCTCTGCAACTTTGTCTACCCATACCTCCCCCGTCTATGTGTTAAAAAAATGGAAGGAGGTAATTGCAGCGTTTAAAAGCAGTCTAAGTTATAAAATTCACATTTGTTGAATAGAGAGAGAAGACCAAAATGCAGAGATCGTTTATAAATTCAGCTGAATTTATAAACGCATTATTGCTAAAGCATAGAGTTATACAATCTTTATGATGCCTCTAAATTAAAAACGTTATTTAAAAAACTTATGCAACGTTTCGATATTAGTATCGAAATATCACATTAGGATTGCGCTTAATTTCGCAATTATTTAATTTCTCTGAAAATGATCAAAGTATATTATGTACTTGACATTACCATATGTTTCGGAGTAGCAAACGTATTCATGCCGAAGGTTTATTATCTCCGCATCTTAAAAGTAAAAATAGTTGCGTTTTTTTTTTAATAAGAACTATACCTACCTACTTCTGAAGAGGAATCGTATTTTTACACTCTTCCTTAAGATGTGTGCCAAATTTGGAAAGAATGTAGAATAATTTCAGGCATTGGGAACATAAAATCCATCCCTAGCAGATATCTATTCTTCTCAATAAAAACACTCTGTGAATGAATAAAATACATAATTCTGTTAATTAATAAATAAACATGAATTTTTTGTTTTTTGTTTGTTCACAGTGGGTTAAATTAAAGATTAGCGATTTCCATGATTAAGAACTTCAAACTATGTATTCCTTAATAAAAAAAATTGGCAAACATGAAGGTTCTAGGATTTACCAGTTCGTGGTAACCCTTGATTAAAGATAATAAACTGTGAACAAACTGGCTGGTTTGTGTTTTATAAATAAACTAAAATAACTCCCTAGAAAGTCACATTTATTATGAGTTTATCAATAAATAAGCATAGTACGCTGCTGATACGAAACGAAAAATCCCATAAAAAAAATTACTAATTAAAGCATAGTACGCAGCTGATATGAAACGAAAATTTTCATATAAAAATTGAAACAACAAAATCGTAAACGAAAAATTTCGTTCTCATTTTTATTCTGCAGTACGCTGTTCAACGAGCGAAATTAATAACAATGTACTAGTTCTTTCCGGCTGCCATCAAAAAGCACCCAATTATCGGTTTCGAAGAATTAGATAAATATAAGTTCACAATTTAAGAAGAAAAATGCAGATTTAACTCAACCAGAAAAAATTGGCCCTTAGACAATGGACTCGGTTGTCTTAACATTGGCAAATGTAACATTTTATTTAATCAAATAAATCCTATTTCTAACTACTGTGTAACTAGTCAAAAATCTAATAATTACGGCTGTATAAGTATAATAAGGAAGACTGAAAAGTTTGCAAAAAAACGATTTTTTATATCTCCTTATTACTCTAGTACCGTTTGTTATTCCATTTCATAGACACAAAATGAAATATTTTAAATACACTTATGTACACAAATGAGTCAAATGTATTTTCCTCGAATATTTTGCCGAAAATGAAAATTCACTGTTGTACCAGTGTAGGCAGGGTCAAGAGTGACTTATATCTAATATCATCTAATGGTCTAGTTATATTAAAAAGAAAATTCAAAAATATTTTCCGTCGACTTTTAGCCTATACTAAACCATACAAAACTAAAGTGAGACGACATTACTTTATTATGAATCTACTACATTTCTTCGCCAACAACAATAAAAAAATTGCCTCGTTCGCAACAGTTTTCCCCCATTTGTCATTTCACTCACGCATCTAGCTCGCACGACATTCTTCTTCTATCTTTTCTGTCGTAATCACACACGCATTACAGAGCTCTTGCTAAAAACGACGAAAAAATTAAAAAAGAAATTTTCCTTTCCACCACCCCAAAAAAAGAACAAATTCTTATGAAATAATATGCAATATTCGTGATTTATCACAAATTACAAAAGCTTTTTCTTTTCCCCCTGTGGAAATGCATTTCATATGAAATTTTCATCTTCCAGTAACAGAGTTCACTTTTTTCCGAATTTCCTTGATTTAACTTTTTTGCAAAGCAAAAAGTACTTTTATCCCATTCGCACTCGCACACTGAAACAAGTTTCTGTTCGCCATCGCAAAATGAATTGAAAAATATCCCCGAGTTCGAGTTTATTATTTTTTTTCCTCCATTCGTTTGGGTTGAACCCGAAAACTGAAAAAATCATATATTTTGTTAAATAAATCGTGATAACAAATTTTAAAGTGTAAAAGTTTTTTTAAAAATAACTCGTTAAAAACGTGTATGCGAAAGTGAATTACCCAAAAAAAGTGATTGTACTAAAACAATGAAGTGAGGAAAGTGGAAAATTAGTTTTTGCTAAAAATTAAATTTGAGTGAAATAACCAGTGAAATTGTGATAAAAACAAAGAATCTCCTTCCATCGATACGAGGAAAAGTTCTATTAAAAAAATTAGTGTTTTTGCGGTCGTGCGAGTGATTTGGTTTTGATTTTTGGCCACCCGACAGCGGAGGCAGGCAAGGCTGAGGCTGAGGCTGGGGCCAAAAACTCGAGGAGAACTATCCCATGACAGGTTGATGCAGCTTTCATATTCGACGGCTTTCTTATCTCAGGTGAGTTGTTATCTATTTTGCATTTTTTCGTGTTTATTCGATCAAATATTTATTTAATTTTTTTGATAAAATTTTATTTTAATTTTTTTTGGGTTAAACCTAGAAAAATGAAAAATCACCTTAGGAGAAAAATAAAGTGTAGTCGTCTTTTTCACTCTTTTGTTGGTTGTCATTTTTTTTTTGTTTTTTGACAGCTGTCGAAAATTCAACTTAACCTCAAAATGACAGATTCGTGTTGGATACGAGTTTATCGATATGTTATTTTAGATCTTTGAGTTTTCTATAATTATTATTTAAAAAGTTTTTTTTCTAAATATGTAGCTATGTAAATTGCAAAAATTTGTCTCTAGGAAATTTTAATAATTAATGTTTAAAGTTAAAATGTAAGCCAAAGATGCTTGTTTTTAAGTGAATTTTGTAAGCTCAGCTTATAAGTTTATTAGATGGAAAAAGAAGAACTCTTACATAGTAAAACAAATCTTGAATTCTTGAAACAATGTTTAGTAAGTGAAACATAAAGTGAATTTTTAATATTTAATCTTAATTCTTAGTATGGTTTAGTTTTTGTTATTTTGCTTGGTTCTAGATTAAAATAGAAAAAAAAGGCGAGAATAAAAATATGGTTCAAATATAAGATTTTTTTTTCTCAAATAATGTAAAATATATTCATATTAGGGTGGTTCGTATTTGTTTATTTTTTGCGAAAATCGAGTTTGTCCCCGATTTTTTACAAATTCATACATCCACCTCTCGCTGAACCTGTTTCAATGAAAATTAAATTATTATAATTTTTAGGACTTTATTTTTGAGTTATTACAACATACTCGTCCGATTTTATTTTAATATTCCATTAAGGTTTGCTCCTATATAGTATAATTAATATTGCATTTCAAAATATTGCAAACATTTTTGAGCCACAATGAGCCGATTCAGGGGTTGCACCAATTTTTTTTTTGTCAAGAACCACCCTAATGCATATAAATGTAAATAAGTCCTCTTTGTGTAAGAATCGCAAAAGGGGGGAGCAGTTTAGAATTGTTTGAATTAGTATTTTTTCGTAAAAATTGGTTTAAAAAATTGTTTCCGTAATAAGTTGTTACAGGTATGATTATGGAAGCACTAACTCTTCTGAATTAAAATAATTTTTACCTTAGGATTAAATTTATCTTATTGTACAAACATATTAATTAATTAAAACGCTTATACAAAAGACTGGTCCTTAGTTTTTAAAAGAAGATTCCAAAATAAGAATCCCGCTAGGACCTGTGCACTATGCATTTGCCATCGTTAGAACAGAAGAGAACATGTCCTATGCGTGAAAACCATTGCTCCTCCTCCATCCATCGTGGAAATTTAGTGCTGTTTCACTTGAATGATCCTCGAAAAACCCATTGTTCTTCAACAATCAAATTATTTACTTTAATGTTCACCATGTGCTGGTCAATAACAACCCGTACTAACACTTTTTTCAAACATCATCATGGCAACATACCTATGTACAGTACATACATATTATGTTTGTATTAATTGGACGAAAATTATGTGTTTTATTACTTTCAAAAGCACTTTCCCATAAATTCTATTGAGTTGAGTTATAAATAATGTCACTTTTCGACCCAAGTAATTTTTATTATTGCAATTTTTATCATAACGCAGACTGATGGTTCATAACAGATGTTAAACTTAAATCTAATAACTTCGCTTATCAGAGGTGGTTCATATTGGCTAAAAGGAATAAATTAATTTAAAAAAAAAATTTCTTAATTAAAATTTCTATGAACATGTTTCAATATAATTAAAAATAAAAATGTAAAATATCTTGAAATTTTGAATATCTATGGAGCCAAATAAATTTAACTTATAAATTTTAATTTAGGTACTAATTTTTGATCCATATTTTATTTCTAGATTTTGAATATCAGTGCTAGTCCCCTCATTGAAATACTCACTTGCGAAATCAATTAAAAGACAGAAATGTAATCAAAAGGGCGGCTAATAATTTTGTTGGCCCTGTGATTGAAAGCATTGACTTTGACAACAAAATCAAATACCTACACTAAACAAACATTTGAACCCCTTTAAAACTAAATTGACATCTTTACTAATCTAAATACTTAACAAAACAAATAGTTTTTCTTGTTTGAAAAAGAAATACAAAAATGGACAAAGACCGTCAATCTTTACGTCACAAGTCAAGTAAAAATCACACAAAAAAAAGTTCAAAGAAAGACAAAAGACGCAAACGCTCTCGAACCGATTCACTTTCGATCTCAGATGAATCAACATCCCGACATCGCCGAAGAACATTATCAAGCAAGGTGGACAAGTCAACGAAAACCCTCAACGCCTTGGTTGAGTACTCCGATGTGAGTTCGGAGGACTTCTCTGATCCCGAAGCTGGAGAGATCAACGATAATAGTAACGAAAAGATTCAAGGGCCTGCCACCAAAAATGACTTAAAGACCAAAGGGACCATAGATTCGACCAGTAGCGATGATGGATGTAGTCTTAAACGGAAGGAAAGCCTTGAAATTGAAGAAAAAGTCGCAAAAATGTCACCTAGCCAACTTCGTCGCATTATCATTGGTTCGCCGATAAATTCCTCTTCGAACTCATCATCAATGCAGAAGTCCACTACGAGTAGCGAACAGAAGCGTCTAGCCGAGATGGAATTGGCAGCTGAAGAAGATGATATCGACGAGTATCTGTCGACAGATGATGGTTCTTTATTGGATGACGAGGACGAAGATTCTGAATTGGAGCACAAAAGGAAGCGCAAAAAGAGCAAAAAAGACAAAAAACATAAAAAATCAAAAAAGTCAAAAAAACGCAAGAAGAAGCGACAAAAGTCAATATCGAGCATAGAGACACTGTCCGATTTGGACGAACTGTTGGAGCGGCCCAATTACACACCACCGCCCATTGGCAAGAAATCCATGTCGGGCAAGTCTGGCTCGCCATCTGATCGCTGGAATCGCGGTGGCACTCACAACAATGCTACGACATACACGCCTTTGAAGGAAGTCAGCCCGCTGTCCGTAGAAACGCCACCGCTACGCCCCAACAGCAGTAACAGCTATTACTCGGAATCAGCCTCGAACTTGCCCGGTGCAAGCGGTGGTGGCGTGGGTAGTATTCAACATCTTGCTGTGCCGAATTCATTAACTTCCGCGAGTACAAGCATTCATGTGACAGCTTCACATCGGCGCACAACGCCCAATCCCAAGCACAGAACGCCGCCAATGCGCCCCATACCAGGCAGTAGTGGAAAAACAAGGTATGCCGCCTCGCCGCACACACCCCCACTCTACAATAGCAGCAAGACAAAGAACGACATGTATGGAAGTCCAAAAGTTTCATCTATGGAGCATTATCATCACCACCATCATAGGAATAGTGGCAGTTTAAGTAGTCATCACCATCATCATCATAGACAGTCAGCAGGGCAGATGGAATCGAGGAAAATAAATGCAATTTCACCAGGTAAGTTTTGTATCAATTTTCTATGCAAGGAAAAAATTATAAAAATTTTATTTCCTTATAGAACGATATCACCATCAACCCGCCACTCCACCACACAAGCGCCGAAAAGCTAATGACGGCCGGCCCTATGAACCAAGACATCATGTTTCCCGCCAAGAGTACTACAACTACGGCCGGTTCAACAAAAACAAATACTTTAACAAGCGTTATACAAGGTCAGTATGTTTAACTTTGGTTGTGTTGCTTCCCTGTTAACCGTAAAATTTTGGTTCTTAAGTCCAAGTAGTCCGCAGTATGCGCAATACAGTCGACATTCATCGTCAACTCGTCCGCATAAACACAAATACACAGTGTCCAGTCCATCGCCAGTACGATCAAGGTCTCCGAGAAGAGAACGCTACTCGCGCAGCAGATCGCCGCGAACATCCTCACATCAATATGAGTCGCCATCTCCGAGAAAACGCTATTCCCGTTCGCGGTCTAACTCCCTTTCGCCAATTGACGAAATTAAACAAAAACGACTGGACTACAGCAAGAAAATAAGCGAAACGAGTCTATTCGCTGAGCTGGTCAAAGACAAGCATAAGCGAGAGAAAGCTCTGAAGGTAATACAAAAAAGTTCAATTTATAGATTTGCATTGACTTCTGTTTTTCCACAGGAAATCATTGAAAAGCAAGAAGAAAGTAATAGCAATGGTGCTTTAATCAATGTTAACGACAGTAGTCTCTCCAATGACTCTACAACGTTAGTAAAACTTGAAGCTGAAGGAGGAGATGATTCCTCAGAGCAGCAGCGCGTAGCGAATGGTGTTAAATTAGGCAATAACAATTTAGATATAGTTAACATTCCTATGCCGACGGGCGATACAGTTAATCTGGACGACATAGATGGTGCGGCTCCACCTGTTGGCTTCTTCAATAATCCCAGTATTGGCGATGAGGCGCCAATTAGTAACAATAATAGCCACAATAGCAGTAACGACAACAACAACAAAAATAGTTCGGACAGAGAAAATGATGTCTTAAGCAAAACCAAAGTCAATAGTAAACCGAAAAGCCTTACAGCACTACCAATGCCACCTGGAGTAAGTGTTGCTGATTTAGTTAATGCTCCAACACCAAGTCCTCCAAGGGAGGATCTAATGCCTTCACCTAAGTCGCCCACACCAACACCGACGCCCGAAAAGAAAATAACCAAAACGCCCGCGTCTGCCGCAAACAAGAGTCTTCTCAATTTACCTATGCCTCCAATGGTGCCGGGCAGTGAAGACCTCAGTGGTGATGATGAGGTTATAGGTAGTCCAGATGACATGGATTTGGGTAGTGGAAAGAAGAACTCAAACAATTCCAGTTTTGGTTCGATCAAAAGAAAACGACCAGTGATCCTAAATCGTCGAGACTCTCGAAGCAATGTGAGAGACTGGGGTGAACGTTGTGTGGATGTTTTTGAAATAATTTCAAGAATTGGAGAGGGTACATACGGGGAGGTAAATTTTAAAATTCTTTTATCCAATCACTATTACTAAAATGGCTTTTCTTTGTTTGAAAATAAAAGGTCTACAAAGCACGTGATAACCACACGTCGGAATTGGTGGCTTTGAAAAAAGTTCGTTTAGAACACGAAAAGGAAGGTTTCCCCATTACAGCTGTGCGTGAGATAAAAATTCTTCGGCAGCTAAATCATAGAAATATTGTGAATCTTCACGAGATAGTAACCGATAAACAAGATGCTTTGGAATTCCGCAAAGACAAGGGCTCATTTTACTTAGTTTTTGAGTATATGGACCATGATCTGATGGGATTGCTGGAATCTGGAATGGTTGCGTTTAGTGAGGAAAATAATGCCAGCATTATGAAGCAATTACTCGATGGATTGAACTACTGCCACAAACGGAATTTCTTGCACCGGGATATTAAGTGTTCGAATATTCTGATGAATAACAAGTAAGATGAATTAATTTTTGCTGGCCGTATTATATAAATTTGTTTTTCCCTTTTTATTGGAGGAGAAGTTTAAAGTATTGTTAAAGCAGTCTATGTGAGATGAAAAAACAGTCTTAAGAGTTTTCTGCAGGAAATTTAATTTTTAAAATGTGTACTGAGAAATTTAGAAAAACTTGGGATCCAAGGGCACGGAATGAATTATCTAAGGTATTTTACTACTTTAACTCAAAAATAGCCCAAACTTGTGCAACGACGGCATGTTTGAACTCACAAATGCCTGATAGACTTTATATTTTACAGGTGGTGCAATCTTTCGCCTTTTCAACGAGTTTTTAGAAGTACAGATATTAATATTGAATTCCCGACCTTTTACCGAATATTTTAAAGTAAAGCGTTGATGAATGAAATATGTTTATATTCTTTTAACATTAAGCAAATCTTAATTTAGAACAATGTATAATTTACATCCTTTAAGGATCTAAAGATGCCTTTGAGTCTTGGTCTAGATGTCTTTATATTGATTTTTTTTTTGCTCAATGACAATTCAAATTTGTCATAAATTTATATTTCAACTTTAAATTCAAACATTCTTCTTCTCTACAGTTTTATCTTCTTCCCTATTTTGCTCCCTTTATAGACCCATTCGCTGTTTGGCTGAGCTACTTGTCCGCTTGAGTTTAGTTTGTTGCTGAACATGAGTTAGAATTTGAAATTCGTGCGAGCAGTGGATTAGGAATCATTCCCTCGCTTGAAAACATTTAATCATATGCAGGAGCGTTGGTTAATTATTTTCTCTCATTTTCTGTTTACTTTTTTTATTTTTACATATATTTGTAGGTTTTTCACTTTGCTGTAATTGCTTGTCGTCATAAATTCGACCAGGCACTTTTAAAGATCTTGGACCCTCGGCACAGTTTTTTTTTAAATTTCAATTAGGATACATATTATTAAAGACCTCAAATGAATTTGAAAATTAAGAAGAAAGAATTTTAATCACATCGTTCTCGCCTACTTTTTAGGGGTGAAGTCAAGCTGGCCGATTTTGGTCTTGCTCGTCTTTACAACGCCGAAGATCGAGAGCGTCCATACACTAATAAAGTCATAACTTTATGGTATCGATCTCCAGAGCTTCTTCTTGGCGAAGAACGTTACGGTCCGTCTATTGATGTATGGAGCTGTGGCTGTATATTGGGCGAGCTTTTTTGGAAACGTCCTCTGTTCCAGGCGAGTTCGGAAATGCCCCAATTAGACACAATAGCACGACTATGTGGTTCACCAACACCTGCCGTGTGGCCGAATGTAATCAAATTGCCTCTTTTCCATGCAATTAAACAAAAGAAACTTCATCGCCGGCGGTTACGTGAAGAATTCGAATTTATGCCAACACCTGCGTTAGATTTACTGGATAAAATGCTTGAGCTAAATCCAGATAAACGGATAACAGCCGAAGATGCCCTCAAATCACCGTGGCTTAAAAATGTCTTCCCAGAGCAGTAAGTTTCGATTTTTTTATTGCACTCATGAATACTTTACGATTTTTTTTTTTTTTTTTTGTAGAATGCCAACTCCAGAATTACCGACATGGCAGGATTGTCACGAGCTTTGGAGTAAGATGCGCCGAAAGCGCGAAAAACAAGAGCAACTGCCTGTAGCAGCATCTGGCCCGGTTGTAAGACCATCAGCGGCCGTTATCGATAGTAATGCCTAGCAGCAGCTGTATAAAATGAAATATAACGAAACATATAATAAATAATTTTATTATTTTTGTTCATAACAAAAAATTAGTATATTTAAGTTTTTTTTTTGTTAATTTCATTACAATTTTATTTGTAACTTTAAACATAGGTGTAAAAAATTATATAAAAAATAATATTCTTCCTAAAGGAAATAAACTGTATTTAACTAATAATTTTAGTTACATTTTTACAATATTAAGCAAGGAAAAAAAAAGCAAAAAACTATATCCTCAATAAGTTTGTAAATTTTGAATACAAATTAAAAAATATATATAAAATAAATTCATGCAATTTAATTACATCCTACACTTATAAATAAATATATATATTATTTTTCTTAGTTTCACTCAACTTTAAAACAATTTTAAATAAACAAAAATAAAATTATTCTTATTGAAATAAAATATCTGTATATTTTTATATTATTGCAATTTAACGTGTATGTATGTAAGAAAAGAAACTTAAAATAAAGGTGTGAGAGAGACTGAAAATAATAATAATACAACAAAAAAAAGAAAACAAAATAAACTGAAATAATCTTAAACAAAACCGACAAAAATCAAATTTTAGAAATCAGAAAAAAAAATTATAGAAAGAAATGATATAAAAAAAACACTATTTGATTGTTTAAAAATAAACAAAAAATAGAAAACAGAACAAAACGTAATAATATTGAAATAAAACATAAATAAGATTAAAATATGTATATTTAAAGAATAAATTATTATTATGAACTAAACTACTAGTAATACATGTATAATAAAAACGAAAGAAAAACAAATATTTCTCAAACGGGTGCATGGAAACATTGTTTTAAGAAATCACAACTAAAACAGAAAAATGCGTTATAAGGAAATACTTCAGTTTATGTATTCTTAATGTTGTTTTTATATTTAGCAATTTTTTCACGCGTACATTTTTTTTTTTTGAAGAGAACAAAATAATTTAATAAAAAACAAAGCAAATTATTAAGAAGTAAATGTAGTAAATTAATTATAAAATTTAAAGCAAACATAAAAACGATGCATAAATACATATATTTGAAATCTGTATAAAAAAAAAAAACAAAATGTTTTATCTTAACGAATATAATACAAAATGTCATTATTATATAAACAATTTATCAAAAAAAGTGGCCTTGTTTTCGTTAATGTACCAATTTGGTCCGAATGTCGGAAGAACCTGAAATTAAGAAATCTTGCGTATAGTGCATTCAGGTAGTTGGATTTTTTTCTTTTTCGTGTTTATGTGGTGTGAACAATTTCAAGAAATTTTTTCTACGGATCTGGGCTGGATTAATATTACTCTTTTTAAACACATACTAGAGATCAGTTTTCCAAATAAATCGTTTTATGAAAATAGTTAACACGGATCAGAGTCACAACAGCGTTATAAACTCATCGTTTTTCCCTACCATAAGCAAAACTATACCCGCGTAGTAAAAACTAATTTTTTGTTTGGAAATGAAGTTAAGCCTTAATAGTGCTTATTTTTTTATGTAAACTTTTATCCTAAATAAGTTTTATTAAAAAATAAATTATTTTTATAACAGGTGCGTTTTATTGGTTATTTATAGCTAGCACAGCAATATTCCAATAAAACCATTTATCTACTTTTATATAGCTGTGTTCGCAAAGTATCCATGTCTCCACTGTGGATACTTTTATGTCTTGATTTTGGTCAGGTTTGGAGTATGGAGAGCAAATTGTCACCGCAAAATACAAGAATCGATTTTTTTCTCGAGTTTTTTTTTTTCAGCTTGATTAACTAATCATAGCTTTTCCATAAATTGTTCAATTCCAGTTTATCTGCATTATTTTGGCATTTTTAATAATAATAGAATAACGAACAGAAACATTCCAGTAGTAGTGTGTATTCAACCAAGCTACTTTAAAAGGAAACTACAGGAAATTTCCAAGATTTTGTTTCCACATATGAAGAGATTTTTAAGGAAATTAAAAGAAAACGTCAAAAAATCTCCGGCAACTTGTTTTCTCGTGTGAAAGGGGGCAAATGAAATGACACTTGGTACCACTTAAAGCGATAACACCAAACAACTACAGCCAGCTTCACTCAATTTTCGCCCATTTGACAATTTTATACCAATACACATATTTAAACGGTCCAAGGAAAGAGCGCACAAAGCGAACTCCAAAACAACAGAACAGACAGTACAGAACGAATTGAAAGCAGAAGCAAAAAAGAAGTGAACTTGGAAGGGTGGAAAAATAGTGAGTGAATAGATGAGCCATTGCTGAAGAAAATTAAATTCTCATCTATCGTATAAAACGTCCTCAATTTCAGGTAATTTATTGAAAGTATTCTTCGCCAAACTCATTCCACTCTCTATGTTATAAAATTTAACCAATTTATCACCTGAAAATCCGTAAAAAATCGCCAAGAAAAAAGTGCATTTAACCCGAAAATTGTTTGTGTTGCAAAATGGTGGTGGTAGTGGTGGTGGTACAGAGTACTGATTGAGACAAAAAAAAACTGCTGTTGCAAACTTCGCACTCGAATGTGGAAGCAAAAAAGTTAAAAAAAAGAACAGAGAAGCCACTGAGACTACAAAAGACTGCTTGCTCCACTCCTGCCAGGGGCTTCTTTTCTTTTGTGGAGAAGATTTCTAAAATCTGGAATCATCTGAAACATAAAAGTAAATAAATAAATTGTTGGTACTCACAATATTTCGTAATAACTTGTGGAATTTTTCTTTGGATTTGATTTTCACTTTTATTTTTATTTTCTTGTATTTCCACTCGATGTGAGTGAATTTCTTGTACTTGGGGCTCCTCGGCCCGACGACGAGACTGTGGAAATTCTCTTGCCATGATGCAATGGAAATTAAATTACGCACTTTAGCTATGTGTATAGGTACGATCGTTGTGTATTGAATTTCGTGTTACTGAATATTTAACAACCACAATTTGTAGAATGGCCTTGAATCAAAAACATTTTTGACCTGCATCGCCGCGATGAGTCTTGTGTTAAATTTAAGTGCAAAACTGCAAACTCATGCGATTTGCAATTTTACTAGAAACTTGCCAACCTCGTGTTTGGAGTTTTTTGAAAATCGAAATTGGAATACACACTTATTTTGGAATGATACAACAAGAAGAGCATAGGCTTTATCTGATTCAGCAATGAACTTTATTTATGAAACTTCAATTAGATTTGGGGAATTCCCCCTTCAAAAATCAATAATACAAAATTATTTTGAAACCCATTTTAGCTTTTTACCAAACAATTAAATATGAGGTACCTATCTAGGTACCTAATTCAGAAATCTTTTTCTAATAATTTTTTTGGTAGCAGTAAATTGTTACAGTTTAAATTAGAGCGTCTGCACAGGCCAGTTAGTTAATAATATTATTATAAGTTATTGATAATTGACAAAAAAAAAACTGAATAAGGAAAAGCGTTCAGTACAGTTAGGTTCTGTCATCGGAGTGGCAATAGAAATCACAACAAAATGTTTATGTTTTGGTTGTAAAAAGCCAATGATCAGAATATTTAACCAAAAACCCTAAAGCAAACATCTGCAGTTTTATGTGTCAAAGTTATAGTCAGGGCTAAGAAATCTAAAAATTTGCGTCATAAATTTTTTCATGGAATTTATTTTTGTACTTTTCAGAAAAAAAACCTTAAGTACAACTACCTAACTCGAAAGTTGTCAGGATAAAAGGAATCATTATTTTTTCTGCCAGAATAATAATTAAAAATAACTTTGCTCAAAAATTACAAAAAAACCTAACAAAATTGAAAAAGAGAATAACAAAAAATTATTAAAAAATGAGTGCAACCGCGATTGCAACAACAACGTCAGCAGCCGGAGCAGCAGCTGGAGCTGGCACTGCACCTGGGACAGGAGAAGCAAATCCAGCACTTTGTAGATTCTTTGTGCGCGGCATTTGTCGTTTTGGAGAAATGTGCCGGTTTTCGCATAATCTGTCATTGTTTCTTGAATCAGATGCATCAGCTGCAACTGGAACAACAAACTCCTCCTCCGCAATAACAACGATGACGACGAAAGTGGGTCCAACCACCGAAACTGCCAGGCCTAGCACTAGCAAGTCATGGGCAAATGCCCCTGTTTTCATTCCGAAATTCCGCCAGCAATCGGTGGTATTGGACAACAAAGAGGTTGATCCTTATCGAAGCTGGGCCGAAGTGGCCGGAGGGGGTGGTAGCAATGCTGGCATCGCTACTCACCAACAGGGTGTTCCTATTCCTGGCGGCTTGTGCCCATATGAATATGATTGTCCGTTTGGATTGGCCTGCACCTACCAGCATATTGAGCTTTGCGAGATGTGCGATTCATATTGTCTGCATCCAACGGATATGCAACAGAGGCGGAAGCACAAGGAGGAATGCCTTCAGCAGCACGAGCGTGACATGGAATTGTCGTTTGCCATTGCCCGTTCCAAGGACAAACAATGTGGAATCTGTTTTGATACGATAATGGAAAAGGCTGGACGTGAGAAGAGATTCGGCATCCTACCCAATTGCAGTCATATATTTTGTTTGGAGTGCATACGGAAGTGGCGTCAAGCTAAATTTGAACACAAAATTACCAGGCATGAATTAGAGGGAAATTAGTAATTAAAAGTTTGATATTTTATTGAATTTTATTATAGAGCTTGTCCCGAATGTCGTGTGGCTTCGGATTTTGTCTGCCCAAGTGCCTTTTGGGTGGAAACAAAAGAAGAAAAAGACAAACTCTTGGTCGACTACAGAAATGCGCTTGGCGTCAAAGACTGCAAGTACTTCAAAAAGGTAAACAAGAGTTAATAAAGTTTATATTAGTAAAGTGGTTGTTGCATGATAACTTGTACATACATATATAACGAGTTCTTTTCCTAAGTAATTTAATTTTGTTTTTGATTTCTTACAGGGTGATGGCAAATGTCCCTTTGGCAATAAATGTTTCTACAAACATGCTCTACCGAATGGTGAATTAGTTGATGTCGGATTACCACAACGTGCCAGAAAATTACATCGAAATACCGATGAGCTGATTGATTTGCTCGATGTAAGTAAAATAAATCTAAAATTCTCAAAAAAAAAACACTTTCGCGTTGTTTTGTAGATGTTGCATTAAAAAAAAAAACATTCGCAAAAGTGTTCATTATTATTGTTGTTATATTTTTTTCTTGTTAAAACAAACTTAAGAACAAATTTTAAATATATTAGTAACAGTAATTCCCTTTTCCAAATTTTCCATTAATTTCACTCTGTACAGGGCTGATATATTAAAAACTTATCAAATCTTCTTCCAATCGGTCGGAACCAACACTTTAAATGTGTCGGAGCTGATGCTATTGAATATATACTCTTAAATGTGATAAATAAGAAACAAAAAAATATAAATTAAATATATACTCTCTCCCAAATAAAAAAAAATAAATAAATAAAAAAAAATCTAAATCTAGAGTCTAGACCACAGAAGGAACTCAATAATACAAAAAAAAAAAGAAACAACAAACTATTATCATTCTTTAAGCCCAATAAATTAGATTTCTAAGCCTTAGGCTAGTCTTAGTACTTAAGGTTTAATTCTTAAGTAGCCCTAAGTTTATTTTGTTTTTAAACTAGCAATATATTCGTTATTTAAGTGCCATTAATTAATAATACTTAATTCTTCCATCTCCTCCTCTACTTCCTAATCCTTGATACAAAAAGTACATCGATGTGTTCGGTTAGAATATTAATGTGGTTTGATTTTTCTTTTTCAATAATTGGCAATATGCATAGACTTAAAAGTAACTTGTGCAATTTTTTCTGTGGTATTTTTCCAAAAACAGTCACTCTTGCTTCCTCCTTATTTTCTTCCTCCCAGAATTTTCAGCTCCATGTAAATAAAAATAAACTCTTTAAAAATTAAAAATAAAATAAAATGGTGATGTGACAACCATTTCCTCCAAGGCTCAAAGTCCAATAAACAAAAATCAACTGTATACTGAGCTCACTTCGAATTTCCTCTTCTTTTAGATCTATCTATGGGAATTCGTTGATCAACGTGACTATCAGTGGCTTGAAATGCACTCAAATCCAACTGATAGTGATGACTCTGACTGGTCTGAAGAAGAATAGACGAATTTTCTTCACCACACACACACACACACATCCTGAAAAAAAAAACATTCAATGTGTATACAAAACAAAACAAAATGTTAATCTGTCCCACGTAAAATGAAACACAAAAAAAAGATCTGTTTAATTTTTTTCTCTTTAAATTTCCATCCAGCATAAAGAAAAAAGAGACAGAAAAAAGCAAAAATATATACCAACTGTGTTGTTATATAGTTTATTAATTTTTTGCTTCTAACTTAAAACAAATGAATACACAAATTGTTAATTCACTCATTCATATACAAAACAAATTATTTAAATTCTATGAAATTAAATGTAATTAAGTGAAAAAAAAAAACGAAATAGCTTTCTGTGCTTAAAGAAAAAAAAAACTACATCAATACATTCTTTTTTAATTTGATTATAATTTCCTTTTTAACTAGCTATAGGCCGACTGAATTTTGTTAAAGAAAAGAAAAGAGAAATCCATTTTTTAATGTACCTTAGCATATTATACTTAAATTCTTAATAACATCCTCCCTCATTCTAAAAACATTGTGAGTGGACGAGAAGAACGAGTAATCAACTGGTTTTTAAACCCGATTTAAGCGTCTGTTATATTTTATTATTAAAAAGAAAATAAATACAAGAAAGAAACTGAATGAATATTAAATCAATATAAAAAATGTGTATAAAAAAATGCCACGCAATTTAAACCAATATCATATTTAAAATTAATACAAATTTTAAAAGAGAAATAAATTGTTATTAATAGAAATAGAAAAATAATACGTGTGCAAATTTTCTCAACAGTTCTCAATAATAAAATCTTAACTGCTTTCTAGTCAGTTTTAACTATAAATAAATGTTTATTTTTTCTTTTATTCTGTGTTAGCTTTAAATTTATTATTAATATTATCAAATTAAAAATATAAAGAAAAAACAAATTTAACCAGTTGATTAAAATAACAACAACAACAACACTCACAATTTTTGATAAATTTTCAAAATAATCAATCAAATCAAAAATCAATTAAAACTAGAAATCTCACATAATATTCAGTTTTCATATCTCTATTGTTTAAATTTATATTTAAAATATAGAAAAAATGTGTAAAAAAAATATAAAACAAAACAAAACAAAACAAAAAAAAAATAGAAAAATATTTAACTCTGTAGATTTTTACCAACCACCATCCAGTATGAATTTAAACATAACAAACAAAAATCAAGAGAAAAATAATTTGTATTTCATTATACCAAATTAATTAATTAATTATTATTATATACCTAATGTTTTCTGTTAGTTAATATTTCAATCAGTGTTATACAAAAAATAGTTAAATAATAGTTTATATATATATATCATAAAAGAAATATTAAGCCGTTGCCTTTTTCTTTATAACAAAAAAAAAAAAAATTGAAAAAATTTTGTGAAAGAAACAAAAATACAATCAAAAAATTATTTAATAAGTTGAAAGTCGAAGATGATTGTAAATGTTTAAACAATGGAGGAATTCGGTTTCCATTTAAATGGAGATGGTGTGATTAACGTTGGAGAGAATGTCGTCAAACCATAATTCGTGAAAAATAAACAAAAGTCCTTGACTGTGATAGAAAAGAATATTTCTTCAAGTCAAAATTCAATGGTATGTACTTTGGTTGTCGTTTAATAAAAACTGAATAGATTTTAAATACATTAGCTCGCATTCAAAATATAATTAAATAAATTATTAATATACTTTCCAGTAATTTCCTCTTAATTATCTTATCATTGAATATGCCTACGCATACTTCTCGTTAATTATTTTTTCGGACTTCTTAAAATTTTAAAAAGAGGCTTCAAGGTTGTTCGTGCTCGAGTACCTGTCTCGGTTTCGTTACCTACCTGCGTCGTAGTAGGAGTACCATTAACCCAAACCAAGTGACAAAAAACAATTTTATCATTCGAAATGAGATTCTGTCTCACTATTTATATTCAACTAGTTGCGATAGCTCTAGCTAGCTTATCGAAAAATGATTAGTAAGAAGTTTAAGTACAATCTCTTTCCGGTTATATAAAGGGTCGAGGGCTTTAGTTGCAATTAAGAGAAGAGAAAGCGTATTTTGCTGTCTTGTGTACAAGAGCATTTCAAAAAATGCCTTTTTTTTAAACAGGTGACTTGTAGTTGATTATTTTATAAAAGGATATGTTGAGAACACATCGTGGTATACAGCCTTGTTGCTTATTTTAATTTCTTTTATAACGTACTGCGTATCAAACCCTACTTAGGCGATGGAAGTTTAAACTGCCGAGAGTGATGTAATTAAATTCCTGTCTATGTATTTCACCATATTCGCTTCATTGCTTATGTATGTCATGGAGACGTGGTAGTTGGTTATAAATGCCTCTCCATAAAATCCTTAAGTTTGTTTATTACTTGTGAATCTTGGGGACAAATAAACCAGAGGTTTACCTGCATGTTATTAAGCCAGCTTTAGATGGTGGTTGCGATTAATCACCATAATTGTGTCGTCCTCATTGATTTCTAATTCGTTCCTATCCATCGGTGGTGTATCGCCATTTTTATGAAAAGTTGGCAGTAGCTCTAAGCATAATCCTTAGTGCGAAGAAAAGGAATGTCCCACCAGAAGTCTGAAGATGATATATTCCCAACTTCTTCCACTTAAAAATCAAGAATGTTTCTTCACGACTACTCCCTCGTGCGAGGAAGTGACAAATTCTGCAAGTTGTAAATTCACGGCTTGTCGCGCTATCAAACTATCATTTTAAACGTTTGAACGACTAGATACATATGTGATTAATTTAGACGTTTGAATGTCGTTGAAATCATAAATTCGAACAAACGAGTTAATCTTTAAATTAAAAACAAAAAAATTATTACTTTGTTGCATCTGACAGTTTTTTTTGGCAGGACGATAAGTCCAATTAAGCGAAATAATTCAAATTCGGTATCAAGTTTTCGGCAATGTTGGTAACATTCTCTTCACGATTTTCAAAAAGGGCATAACAAAAAATAAAAATTCGAATTCTTTTTTCAACAGGGACATAGAGGCTACATACTTGATCGATTTATTAAAAGAAAAAAATGATTTCTATGTTCAAAAACTATGTTTAAAATTTTCCTTTTGTTCGCCATAACATATTTGCATACATATGTACGTATATTAAAAAGAATAAACAAGAAACAAAGAACAAGTAACAAGTAACAAAAGAAATGCAAAACAAAAAAGTAATATGAATACATACATAAAAAAACCTAATTAATTGTGATCGTCAAAATATATTATTATTATTATTATTAATTATATTAAAAAAAATTAAAACTTATTGTAAAATCAAGGATTAAAGTTTGAAAAAGTGATTACAACAAATTAAAAATAAATTTATGTGTTAGAATTTTTTTTTCAAATTGTAAAAAGAAAACAAAAAACTCATTGTGTGAAGAAAAAACAAAACAACAAATTATAAAATAAATATTAGTGTCTTAATTTTATATATATAAATCGATAAACAAAAAAAAAATTAAAAAGAAAAAAAAAAAAACAAATGCCCTCTGTATACAAGAAACAAAAAATTAATATTAATACCTATAGATATTTTTTTTATATCTTAACAATTTATTAGCGGGTTTCTTTAGATATATAAAACTATAAAAAAATATTATTATTACATACATATTATATGTATAAACAAATATATATAATGATACTTACAATGAAACAGTAGTAGTTTGTCGGGTTATATAATTAATGTTATAAACCTTCAGACAACCGTAACAAGTTCAGGGTTATTTTGTTTTTTTCCGTTTAGTTGTTGTAATTTATTCCCTTTGGTTATTATTATGTTTTGGTTTTGTTTATGAAAAAATCATAATTTTTTTTTCTAAAATTTCAACAAAATAGAAATTGCTTTACCATTGTGTTTTTATAACGTTTGTTTGACATTAAAAAAACAACAAGTTTATTCGATATATTCTGTTTCCAAATAAATTATTCGTTAATAAAATTATACATTATTATGTTTGAAAATGAATTTCTTTTTTTTTTATTAGTACATTAGTTGCAATAAGCAGCATTCGAAGAATTGGAATGCATGCAGTTTTATTAATTTAATTTGTATGTCTGCAATATAAACTGAGGAGTGTTAATCAATTATTAGGAAGCTGAATAGGAGAACTTATGCATAATTGAACTAAAAGAAATAGTACATTTTTGGTCTTCCAGCAAAGCTCTTGATTTTTTTTAAGATTCTATAACATTCAATTGTTAGACGTGTTTTTTTGAACGCGTATATACGCTTAAAATAGAAGTTCACAAAAATTGCATATCGAATTTTGAGAAATTCACCATAACCTCAGAACCGGTGTCGAAGACTTCTGGATAAAAAATACAATTTGTCCGTCTGTTTAACTTACCATACAAGATTTACAATAACGGTTTATACATTGGGCCCTATCGGGAATCTCGAGGGGAATATTGCATTCCCCTGAAAATTTGTCCAAACAAAATTTCCCAAATTTCCTTGGAAAATGTATTCCTGATACCAATAAATTTGAGGGATACCTTCGATATCATTCGCGTTCCCAATTTCCCAAGGAGGATAATTTCCACAGACTATCATTGTTGGTCTAATTATTTTTATAAATCGTATAAACGCCAGCAAAACAACATGGCTATAATATTCATAACTAGGAAAGCCAGTAACATGTTACATTGTTATATTTAGACTTGCATTAATAACTTGCTGAAAATCTTAAAATAAGAATACTTTTCATATCAAAATAAATGAAAATTTTAACTTCATTTTCATTAATTCATGAATTTCTTTTTTTATTTGTCGTGAAATACAAATTCCTGGTTCTCAAGATATTGCCCTAATTATTTCATACATAGCATTTTTTTAAGTTTGATCAATCCACTTGTAAATACATTTTTAAATATTTTCAACTTATTACTCGATTACGAAGGGCTACATTATAGAAGACATTTTTTGAACATGAAATTTCGGGTTAAACTCACAATAGGCGAAAAGTGAAATGTCAAATTTTCCGGGTGAAATGTTATTCGGGTGAAACTCAAATAAACTCATCTTCAAAAAGTTTGTATTTTTAATTCGAAAAATCAACATTTTATCAAAGTTTGCAATTGAAATATTTTATTAGCCATAGATTAATTTTATAATTTTGAAATGGTCAATGTGCTACAAATTTACAATTCTCAAAATGTGTTAAAAAAATGTAATTTAATGCTTTCAAATGATTTTATGAACTTTATTCAAATTTTAAATTTTCGGAAATATTCTTTTTATATGTGGAACAGTTATTGAAAAGCGTTCCTTCAGCTATAACGATTTTTAATGTAGAATAGAAATACAAACATCGTTTGCCTCAGGGGTCTCGCTTCATACAAAATTGTTAAGCGAAAAAGTTAAGTAAGTATGGACGATTTTACCCCGATTTAAGTCGGCATAAATCAAAAAAAAATTATATGATGTTGAGGGATGAATTTTGGGGTTGTTTATGATCATATTTCCAGCAGTCGGTATTAACGAGTACATGATTACAAAATTTTTAACTATCTTAATTTCTATATAAGCTTCATTTATTGGTACTTTTCAAATATATTATCTATAAATTCAATTAATCGCCATCTTCAGTTTCTATTCATCTTTTTTTTATTAAAAGAATTCTTTTAAACAAAATTACCTGACAATTTTTTTCTTTTAAAATTTTAATCAAAACATTAATCATGCCATTGTTAATTTTTGAAGGTTTTATTAATTGTAATTGAAGTTATTTTATTAGTTAATAAAATATGTTCGGTTTTCATTAGTAGTCCTATTAATTATTCTTCCTGTAAAAATCTTATTTGTTGATTTTGATTTAAAAAAATTAGATTCTAGGTTTCAAAAGAGATTAACAAGTTCTTTTTGTTTTAAGTAAACTATCACTAACAAATTAACTAGAACAGATTTAAAATAAACAAAAATCCCACAGAACAAAACAAAAAAAAAGAAACATTTGTTTTTTTTTATATAGTGCTTAAAATACAATATCTACTAAATTATATTATATATTTTTGTATGCTTATGAAACACTTATGATAATATAAAATACATATATAATTAAAAAAAAATATTTAAAATATTAAATGTTTTAAAAAAATAAAAAAAAAGTTATAAAAACCATTAAAAATGTAAACTCAATTAAAAAAATCGCAATTTGACTTATGAATACAAAAATAAATATTATAAAAAAACTACATATTTTAAAGAGCAATATACTTCGATTAGTAAAATTAATACTAAATTTAACAACCAAACCAAACAGAAGAAAACTATGACTCAAAACATAAAATAAGGTACTAAGATACATACATACATATATTCATAAATAAAACATACAATTTTAAATTAAAAACAAAAGAAAAAAAAATCAATTTTATCAAAAACAAAAAACCAAACTGTATTGGAAAAAATTTAAATTTGAAGAAGAAAATATATTGATCAATATCAGAATTTTATCGATGTCTACTTTGTGTATTGGAATATATCGTGTGCGTAAAATTTTTAAGCAAGAAAACAAATTGAACAAAAAAAAATAAATAAAAAATGTAAGGTTACCTATATGAATTTAAGTTGAGAAAAACAAAAGAAGAACTATTATTACTTACTTTAACAAGAAAGTATATATGAAATTAACATACATAATATACATTTATAATAATATTGGTTGTGTAGAATTTATCAAAGAAAGACAAAAAATTTATAAACAAAAAAAAAATAATTATGAACTCAATTCACTTTATTCATGCACACGAAATTTAAAAAAGTAGTAATTGAAACTCAAAGAAAAGCATAAAATACAAAAATAAAAAAGCGAAAAAAAAACCTAGGCACAAAAAAAGCTTTTTGAAGTGAAGCGGTCATAATGGAAATGAATCCATTTAATTTTGCTGTTTCCCTGAGGCCCATTTCGTATATAACCGGTGGTTGTCAGCTAACCCGGTGTCTAGGCACCGGCATACCAGGCATGTCTGTTACCCTGTTTCATGAAAAAATGGACGTGTATTGTTCTAACGGTTGGGGTTGGCACGTAGTGTGAATGTGTTCATTCTTAAGGATTTCCGGTGTTTACCGGTTAATTGGTTCCCGGGTTTTTGGGAAAAGGGCCTATAGTAACAGCCCTATTCTGCTTAAAGTTCACGTAAATTTTCATATTCTGTTATCAATCGGAGGAAAACGAATGTTCCAAAAAGCATATTAATTGCGATTAAAATAAAATTTTAACCATAAGGATCTCTCAAGAACTTCAAAAATAATTATTGAGAGAGCTTTGAACTCGAAAGATTCAAGTGTTTAAAGAATAATTTGTGACAAATTAAGTGAAAATGAATCGAAAAATTCGGCCGGGTCGCATAGTAGGATAGGACTGTAAGTCAGATACGTTTTGTTAAAAAAAAGAATAACTTGTCGCAGAATCCATCGTAATCAAATTTATTCTGCTACGAATATTTAGAATACAAATTCGAATGCGATTTTTCATTACGAATAAATTGTGAATAGCTCTTTTTTGGAATTACGGTAGATTTTTTGATAATGATAAACAAATTTGGAGACCACCAAAACGTTTCGTATTTTCCACATAGGGTTTGCAGACGCTATATAAAAAAAAAAAAAAACAATAACCAATACAGCTACCAATAAGTAACGTGTTTTTAACTTAAAACTCTACTACCTACTACAATTTTAAATTTACTAAACTAAAAAAAACATTAAAATAAATGAATTCTTATCTAACTTTACACAAAACTGAAACCAAAACAAAATAAACTGATTTATAAAAAAAAAACTGAAACTAATTTTAGATATTAAACTACATGTGCACAACCTATTCGTACATAATTATAATACCAAAAAATTCAAATATCTATCTAGATGTGGACAAAATGTTTCAGATGATTTAAATAAAAGCAAAAACAAAACAAAAGCAAAATCAAATAAAATAAAAAAAGAAATACAATTTCCAAATAAAATTCTTCATTTTTCAATAAGTGTCTACATAAATTTAAAAATAATAATTTTTAAAACAGAAACAAAATATATACAAAATAAATAAAGCAATGTTGTGGAAGAATATTTATTTAAATTTAAAATTTTGTGAAAAAAATATCAACAAAAAAAGTTAAGAACTAAAAACAAAAATTAAAAAATTAAACAGAATTCCATAATTGAAAAAGAAACAATTAAAAATACAAGACATAAACGTAATAAAAATCTATTATTAATTAATTAAAATTTTGTTAAACCAGAAACTCCTCAGAGCTTTATAAGAAACACAAAAATATGGTACATATTAAAGTATTAAAGAAATTATTCTACTAAACAGATATGCTGGTGTTTTTTTATTTAATCATAATCATTGAAGATGGAAGAAGGAAATAAAATATGTATTAGGTAAGTATTTTTAATATATATTATTTTAAGATTGTCAAGTTTTGATGAACTTATAGTTTTTTAAATGCTTTAGGATCAAAACTAGATCCGGTAGTAAATTTTGGGAGTGGGTTTTAAGGTAGACATATGCGTCGTTATGTCGAATTAAGTTGTTTTCTCCGATTTTGGCGGAAATAGGTTGATTTTCGATTAGATTTTCGAATCTCGTTTAATATTTTCCTTTTAAAATTCCAATGATTAGCCTTATTGTGAGTTTCACCCGAACAACATTCTGCCCGAAAAATTTGTCATTTCACTATTCACCTATCGTGGGTTTCACTCCAAATTTTATGTTCGAAAAATTCTCCTTATTATGAGCATTCATTTCGGGCGGAATGTAATGCCATTGACAGCCTAAAATGTTCACTTGATTTTAGTAGGCAAACGAAATTTCGTTCGAGTGAAACTCACAATAGCTTCTAAAATTTCGGGCGAACAAAAAATTTTAGGGTGAAATATTTTTGGATGAAACTCACAATAAGGCTGAATATTGCATCCATTTTCATCTGCATTGTATCACTTTTCAAAATAATTAAAAATGGATGCACTTTCAATTTTGACAGTACACTTTCAATTTTGACAGTTTAGAACATAAACTCTCATTTCGAGTGAAAATAAAAATCGATTTCAATTCGATAGAAATGCAGAACTTGGTGTTAATTTTCTTTCTAAATCCAGTTGTTTTATTTAATAGTTTTCGAAAACAAAAATTTCAAATTATAAATTTTTTAGAACAATCTTTTTCTTTATGGGTTAAACACATTAAAACTTTAATATATTTTATCAAAATATAAACTGGATTTCTATTTTATTTTTCCTAATAGTAAGCATAAAATTCAAAATTTCAGTTACCTCCTCATTTTGACATTTTGATGAAAACACGTGCATTTTAATTAAATTTGCCACTGTTTTAAGTTCTTACAAGTCCTATAGCTACGTCATTCATTTTATTTCTTAATATGTTTTTCAATAGAAACGTGGTTTAAAACTCTTAACTTATGTAGATACTTACTTCTATTGGTCTCTTAATTTAAGACTAAGTCTACCTGTGCCTGCGTTGCTAGTTTTTGGTACCAGGCATAATTATTCAATATTTCGGATATTTAATAAATGAAACTCAATGCTTGAATTTATTACTCACATTAAAAATTCATTTTGTTTTTCTTTATTGTTTCCTTAAATCGTATTTTGTTTTCTTTTACATTTAATTATTTTTTGTTGTTTTTTTTCAGAATAAATATATTTATTTATATATAATTTTATTAATTTATTTTATGCAATTATTACTTGTATTTGTTTTGTCCAAATTTAATATAATACACGTTTAAAATAAATTTATTTAAACATTTGCTTTTCTTAATTTCGTTTATAATTTTTTAACAAACAAAAATTAAGTTACATAATATAGTGTACTTGATCTTTTTTTACAGGGTTTGTTAGTCAGTGTTGTGTTGTTTTTCTTTTTTAGTATTTAATAATTTTGTTTATGAAAGTTCAAAAATGTTTATTAAATTTTTTGTTTATATAATTTATTTATATCATTTTTTTCTTAATAAGAATACAGCGAGAATGTTGTATTTTTACATATTTTAACAATAGATGTTGCTCTTTTTTTGGGCATTTTAATCCAACGTATAAAATTATACAACAAAATTATATCCAATTGAAATTGAAATTCTTAAGATACATAACAAATTAAAGAATTTATCACAAGATAGCGGTTTACAGGATAAGAAGTCCTGACCGAAAATTAAGTTAAAATAATAGTAATATAGCCGTATAGAGAGTTTATTAATCATTTATACTAACTAACTACCTGTGTTCTAATTTAATATAACATCCAATCACGTCTTTTGAAGCGTGTTTGATTGCGTCTTTCCTGCAAAGCCTGTACATTAGGTCACGACGACATGTAGGTGCAATGTGTTTTGGGAAGCTGTTCGGATACTTCTCCCGGTGGGATAGCAGCCCGTTTCCAATAATCTCTAACGTTTTCCACTGATTTTAAAACACGCAGAAAATTCTTCCCAGCCAACATAGCAATGTCCTCCTCACTCCAATTGTTGTCCTCTAAAAGAGTGGCCAGCAGGTCGGGGTATTTGGATACGTTTTCCAGGCCGAGTGGAGGCTGTTCAATTCCATCGTAGCCCGCTCCAATGCCAATGTGCTGAATGCCCGCAATTGAGCGAATGTATTTTATATGTGCCACCACGTCCAGCAGGGTTGAAGTGCGTCCACAGGAAACAACCTCAGAGTCAAAACTAATCATAATCAGTCCGCCATTGTCCGCTACCAGTCGCAGGACATCATCGGGAATGTTTCGTGATGAATTGCACAATTGACGGGCGGCCGAATGTGAGAAAATCACAGGCGCTCGTGTCACCTGAAACACATCACGTGCTGTCTCATCCGATGATTGCGAAAGGTCAATCATCATGCCTAAGCGGTTCATTTCTTTTACCACTGCCTTGCCAAAGGTGGTTAGTCCCATTTCAAATGGCGACGAACTCGACCCGGCCCAGGGAATGTCGCATTTGTGTGTCAAACTTAAGTATCGTGCACCCAGCGAGTGGAAGGAGCGCAACACCCCCAATGACGACCCAATAGCATGCCCACCCTCGATGCCAATCATTGAAGCCATTAATCCTTGACGTCGAACTGTAAGGATTTCTTGATACGAAGTGACTAAGGCTGTATCCTTCGGATACATATCGGTGAGTCGATGTATGATGTCGATTTGCTCCAATGCCAGTTGGACTGCGTCCAGCCCTTGGGCTTCGCATGGCACATGTGCTGACCTGTAATTTGGAACGTGATCAAAATTGTCAATGAAAAAATAAACAATATTAAGTAAATTATAATGTGTTTCTATATATGTACAATATCGTGTCCTTACCATGCTTGCACACCCACAAGGCCTTGCCGTAGCCTTGTGATGTCCGTTTGGGACCAGGCGGGTCGATTCCACATCGATTTGTGATCCATATCATGACTGAGTTCAACCAACTCGAGACTACTGTGCGCGTACTTCCGGACATTCCATGGAAAGTCATTATGTCCATCTACCAACGGTACATCACGAAGAATTCTTCGCACTATTCTCAGTCTTTGTTCGTGTGAATTACGGCTGGGAGCCATTAAGAAATGCTGGTAGGCCAACATCGCTGCCACCAAGGACAAGGCTAGTGCTGCCATCAATGATAGACTGTAAATGCAAAAGTTTCGCTTCGCCGAAGCATGTCCTTGGGTGTCATTTTGATTCTTACTTTGCCTGGATGTATTGGACTTAATGGTTAGTCCTTTGGTCTTCTGTATGCTTGAGATTTCAATCGAATCGCTATTGGATATCGAATTTTGACGAGATAGCGAACGCCGGATGTTTGAGTGTTCTGTTACGTCGGGTAGACCGCCAAAGCCGGTTGTCTGTAAAGAGAAAATACCAATTTAGATTTATCGGAAAGAGATGATGGTTTTTATAGAATAAGGATGGTATACTGAATCCCGATTTGAGCAAAGATTTGATTTTACAAATGAGCTTTGATGAACGGACGATAATAATTAACGAGCACAACGGCATTGATAGATGAGGGTATAGTGCAGAACCTGTCTTTCAAAATAGTGAATTGGCATGATATCCTTTTTCCTTCTTTAATAGTGAATAAGGGTCGAATGTCAACAAAAAAAAGGGGGGGAGGGGGAGCTGTGGTTAATTAAGATTATTTTCAATAGAATCCGGAATAATCAAACAGATTTGTTTCCCCCAAAGAAAAATTCTCTTTGAACTATTGGAACGCGACTACAAGCGCACGTATATGGAAATAAGTTTATTATTTTTCACTGATGATATGCTTAGCTTCCTCGTCCTTAAATCCGGTATAGTAATTTATTGACAAAAGGTCAAATGTTAAAATATTTAAGACTCCATAATTTATTTATATTCTCATTCTCATTTTCAAATGAATCTATGTTGGCTGATTAAAGCAATACTTTGAAGTCCCAAAGCACCAGTAGTTTCCCGAAAACAATTATGATTGAAGATCTAAGGACTTTATCGGAAAATACAAGAAAAGCGGGTCTTCTTCACAATACGTTCAATTAATTTCTCCACACTTAAAAAGTTCTCGCTTCGAAAACGGTTAATTATGAAAAAAATATGTTAAAAATGCTGTTCAACATTTATTTAACATTGAAAATACAGAAAATGTAAAAAAAAATATTTTCACGTGTCATTTACGAGTCTGGTTAAGAGTTCCTTCTTTTACAAAATATATTATTCTTTTACATTCAAGGAAAATTTGAGAAGAGATAGTCACTACAGAGTGGTTACAGAGTGCTTATATTTATAAATCTGCCATTGATTACTTCGCACATATCGTTCCCACACAAAAAGAGAAAAAAATATTATTAATATGAACCATGGTTGGGCGCCATTTACGTGATGATATAAAAGTATCCACTTCTTTTGTAACTTAAGTATTTACATACATATATACCAAATTTATCTCTTACCTCAAACTCCGAATTATTGTCCTCTTTTAATGTCTTTCCTGGAATCTATGGGTGCGTAACCATATTTCCAAGACAACGAACATAAAACCTATGTCAGATTAAATCTTCTCTCGATTTCGACCCAATATGAAGATAGAACACTTTGAAATAAATCAGCAATGGTTTACATCAAATTTATAGGCCATCTATAAATGCTTAATTTTATCTTCAATCTCCCTTTCTCTTAGTTATAATTTTTCGTCTGCGAAATAAAAGAAAAACCATCACCTCAAACTTAAAGCCAACAGACCTATCTACTTGTGTATAGGGTACCTTACCTTACCTACATCATCAGTCAGGGTTCTGTAATTATCCTAACCTGATGTGAATTAACACCCACATCAACTCGGCACATTTAATACATCTTCTGAAGCTGCTGTGGCTTTTGTATATTAATTTAGATGAGGATGGATTATACTTTATACATTATGGGATACCCACAAGTCATCCGCATCTCTTCAGGACTTGAGTTAACTTCCACTTATCATCTAGACAAAGTTGGTAGGTACCATCAGGTAGGTGCTTATATGTCTATATATTTACCTCTAGTAACCACGATGTAAATTACTTACACCGATTAATTCATCACATAAAATACATATATACATATGTATGTGTATGTGTATGTGTATGTGTATGTGTATGTAGGTATCTATTTATTGTGGAGTGGCAGATGAATTGTATGAATCGATTAAATATTAGACCTTTGTGGAAGTTTGCTTATATTTCGAATACATATGTACATGCTCGACAACACTCACTACTCAGTCATTTACAAGATGGCATTTCCAAGATACCTAATTGTTTTTTATACATATACTTACGAAAAAGTTAACTAAATTATCTGCTTTAAATCTGTTTTTATGATATGAAGAAGTATTAGAAGAAGATTGATGAATTAAAGACCGATTTTCGTTGATTTTGTTTTTGTATTTACATCGATTGGAATTTATCTCAATCTATAGTTCAGTTTGCTTAATATTCTAGTCTCTGACAAACAGATACATACATATACATATATGCAAAAGTATTTTTGGAAAAATAAAAGGAGACGATAAGTTTAAGATGTTAAAACTATTTTAGTCTTCTAGCTGGCCCGCCCCGCCTTCGCACGGGGAGACAAAAAATCAAGAAAAATAAAAAAATAAAAAAAATAGTTACAGATCTGCAATTGAACCGATAATCTTCTTGACGTATTGGTAACAATCAAGTTCTAGTTATTCTCCCTTGCTCTCTTGGTGAAAATTCTTCCGAATTATCAATTGAAAACGCCAAAAACATTTATCAGAATAAATTAGTCCATGAGTGCTCTCATGGAAATTAATGAAATTTTTTAAAAAGAGGATTATTTATTTTAGAATCGTACTGACCGCCATGTTTTGCATTTCGAACGAAATCGAATCAATTTTCAATGTTCTATAATTCGTTCGTGCATAATTGAAGGTGCATTTATTTATTAGATATTATCTAATAGTTTCGAAAAGTGAAATCACACTGCGGATAAAAATGGATGCAATATTGAAATTTTAAGGGAGAAATGGAAGCGAAATGTCAAAAATATTTTTGTTTGCTTAATTATTTTGCACGAACTGTCACTGGTCACATTCGAGGAACTATCCAAAGCATATAACAACAATTCAACGTATGTAAACATTTTTGGATAGATGGATGTCCTATCGGATATGTTCTCGAACGCAAGGAATGTCTTAGGCGTGATCAACTTGACCTTATTTCAAAAAAAAGTATTATACTAGTTGAAAAGTGTTTAAATCTAAGAAAATAAGAAAATTTTAATAATGATATTTAAAGTTGTAAAATTGTTAAAAAGTATCATGCTATAATATCTTAAATTCAGGCTTTTTAAAACTTTGTGCCATTGATTCGCTCCCGCTGTTTTACATAATCTCTATAAGACAAACAACAATAAAAAAATACTTAAATAAAAATTATCATAAACCTCGAAAAGAACACTTCAACAAAAGTTTAAATTAAGAATGAAATTAATCTTTAAAAACATTTCTAAGCCACAGCGCTTCTTAAATACCTAATAAATTAAATGCAAATGTTGACATTGCAAAAAAGTTTAAATTTGTTTTTAAACCTCAATTGTATTCTATTTAAAAAAAAATAACAAAATATATTCTAAAACCATCTTAAGACACAAAACTGTTTGAAAAAAAAAAAAAAACAATATAGCATGAAAAATCAATTTGGAGAACTTTCACAAGAATTCTTCAAGAATATTCAAGGGCATTTTTTTGCTTTATTTTTATATATAAGTCTGTTGGGTGTCTTATGTCTCGCAAAGAGCAAAAAAAGTTAAGTGATTTTAAAGTGGGAAGTTGAATGTCACCCATCAGATATAATGGTAACAAGGCTATGTGTTTACTTTTGATTGCGTTAAAGTTCAATGAAGAAGAACTGATACAGCTTCGATTTGATGTTACACAAGACCTTGAGATTTAGATTTTCATCGTCTATCTTTTATAAAAAGCATGCGATGAATGAGAACAATCCTTGTAGAAAAAAAGAATTTGAATAAGGGAGCAAATTTTATACTGACGACGACGACGACGACGACGAAGCCCTTAAGCCTTTTTTAATCTATGGACAAAGATCATTCGGAATCTCCCCCACCAAAATGAGAAAAAAATCAAAGTTTTAATTAATATCACATAGCAGAAACACAGCTTTTAACCAACCAAAGGAAAAAAAAATAGAGGATTTTCCTCGTAATAGGACAAATAATTCCTCGAACTATCCGTACGACTACGAATACCTACTACATATGTGGGTATACCACTCTGATGACATTCCATTGTGTGAGTCGTGGGTACTTTCCCAGTATCGTCATCTTCTGGCTCGTCAGACAACAGATGGATGCAGTGATGTGGACGATGGTAAGCGATGACAGGTGGTTTCAATGAATGTTTTTGAAGTTCATGAAATCGAATGAGCTTGTTTCCGCAAAGAGCAAAGCTATACGCCACACCGCTATGTGGTATCACATGAACCGCACACAAGTTATTGTTGTTCTACAGATCCTTGGTTTTTTGCTTGTTCTATGGCCCATTTTCAAGAGTCGTAAAATTCAAATTCTAAAACTTTGTCCATACAATCAACCGAGGTAGCTCTGTACATATATTCCTCTACTCGTCGCTTTTGTTCAGCAGACATAAATAAATACCTAGCGTTGAAAAATAAAAAAACAGACAGGATACAAAAATCCTCCGTTAGGATTGCTTTTTGAAGTCTTTTTTTTTAATTTTTCCCGCGTCCTTGTTGGTGGTTCTTATATGTCTCCATTTGCATTTGTCAACTTTTATGGGACACAGTTTTACTTTTTTACTATGAAATATTTCGCATTGAAAATAAATTGAATTTAAATGCGTTTGGCTTTATTGCAAATATGTGCAAGGATGTAAAAGTATATTAAAGTTTTTCCTTTTATTTTATTTTTACATTCTTTTAAGGCCCGCTACTTCTAACTCCAACACAACGAACAAAGAACAATGACCGTGCTTTATTTTTTTTTGTATAGGTGCTATAGTGAAGTCGGTTATTGGAGGTTGGAGCTGGCTTTTATGGTTTGTGTGTACAAATAATTTACATTTTAAATGCGAGAGTTGACACAATATCTGGTTCATTTCTGGTGTAACTTTATTATTGTATGTACATTTGTAGCTTAGCTATGTGTCTGTGTGGGCGTGACAAAAAGCTCGGTAGGTTCTTAATATAGATCTAAGGTAAATGTGATGTTTAAACAGTTTTCACTAGTGCGGTTTTCATGCATCGTAGATTTTTATCTCCGGCTTTGAAATAACGTTTTTTTTTTTTAATTTAATTTTGTTCTGCTGAAAAATTCATTAAAATTATACATGACCGTTGCAGAAATCATTTCAATTTAGTATGCTAAGTTAAAATAAATATATGGGTGTGGTAAACGAGGTTATGAAAACCGTTTATAGAAAAAGGCTATGCATATATGAACCCACCTACGGAGGTGACTACATACTTACATACATACAGTAAAAGTCGAAAAAGTTGTACACTCTGTAGATTTAAAGGTGAATTCCCATAATAAAGTTTATCAGTTTAACTGTCATAAAGACGATTTGCTTCGTATGTGTTTGGATTTATGGTTTGATTTCCAAATGAAAGTTGAAAGCCGTGAGAAAGGTTAATTTTATGTGCGTAAAAAATAAATTAATATAGGTATTAAAGGTAATATCATATAGCATTTTCATTTTTGTTCAGTTCTGCATATCTATCAAAATCGAAGAAAATCGGGGGATTTGGTTAACCTTCAGCTGTCTAATTTCAATATTTTGTTGTTGTTTCTAATAATGCGGTGAGTAGTTTTAATGGGCACTCGACCAGCCATTTTTTACATGAAGAGGGCGATTTCCATAGTGTCACCATCTCTGTTTCAATAGTGTTTTGATACACATCTGTCAGAAATATCTATTCAGTTAATTTAACCAAATCCAAAGAGTTTACTTGGATTGACTGAAGAATTTTTTCAAGATTTTAAAGGTTACTTATTTCCTTACAGATGGAAGGTTAATCCGGACCTACTTCGAGTATTTTGTTGGTATATAATAAGAATAAGTGGAGGAGTTTCAAAGCTTGTCAGGGTGCAGCAATGAGCTTATAATATTATTTGATTAAAAACAAAAATTAATTAAATGGTAATCAAATCAGTAATTTATTAATGAAAACTTATTTTTGACGTAGACTGTATTTCCCTGTAATATTTATGAAAAACCATTTATTTTTTTTCTTCAGCAGTTTGTTAACTTTGTACATTTAAATGAGAAATTCAAATAAAATTAAAATATTCGAGTGCGTTGAATGGTGTGATTATGAAGTTCGTTAATGATTATATTTTAATGTGGACCGAGATGGTTTTTTGAATAAATATACCCTCGTTAGTACTGGGTTTTATATACATTTCTATATACATATTTATATATGTACATAGGTTTCGAATAATTTTCAATGTGAAATTCAAAAGTATTCCACATTGGTTCACTTTATAGGTACTAACTTTATTAGTTTTGTAAGTAGGGTGGTAATATATTCGTCAGGCAGACTTCAATGTCAATATACAATTTGTATATAGCTATGTATATCATTGTTTTAACATTTGAAATTTTGAATTTCATGACATTGAGTTACGGCTCAAGACTTGTTATACCCATCAATCAAGCTCAAAGTGACATATCTAATATCATGATTATTGGATCTATTTATATATCCTTCAATTTCTTTCAATTGTTTACAATGTATTATGATAAAGCAAAATCAGGCAATAATGTGAAAGAATATTTCTCTTGTGTCAGATGTTACATGAGAGGTGAAGTATATTATGTAGGTACAATACATATGTACCTATGTATGTATGTCTATACCAGGAATTTTAGATTTTCAAAAAATGTATTTAAATGTTTTTTTTTTTTTTTTTTCTAAGATTGAACTATTGATACATTTAAACCTCACTGTCATTTTTGACATTTTTTTTATACTTGACATAACTAATATTATGTATTGTTTGAGAAATTATTATACATAATATGATCTATACCATAAAAGCCTTTTGGTGATTTAACTATAGAACTATAGAAATGGAGGGGTTTTGACTACTCGGAGTAAAATAAGACTTATTATCGAAATAAATCAAATGAAAACGCAACATGTACATACTTAACGCTAGGCCAACTCGAACTGCATATAATCAATCATTTCAACTCCAATTCAACTTGACCAAAAAAAAACATATTTTTCTAACACATCCCCTAACTTTTTCAATAGAGAATTAGTTATTTTATTAATAACTTGATATTTCATGTGAGGATCAAAATTAGTGGAAAATTAATAAGAAATGTATAAGTAAACATATTATAAAAAATATATTAACGGGTGCAGCATAATGTAATTATGTTTTAATTCTATTTTAACCTATTTTAATTTCAAATTTGTTTTAAATAATTATTCTTTTCGGTGACAGCTGATTTTGACACATATGCCAAATTTTTGATAGTTGAAATAATAAAAGTAGATATATTGGTGGGTATGACATTCTATTGGGACTTACATCGCTGTCCTCGGTTAATAATACGTTTTCATTAGAGCCGAAATAAAGTTTTTATTAAATTACAGAAGAAGTGTTTTCATCTTAAATTTGCTAATTTCTTTTGACAGCTCGATTCATTTTGAAGTTTGGCCGTTAATCACTTGTCATCATACATTGATTTTTGAAATTTTCAAAGGATTTCACTTTGAATAGATTCTACTTGGAGGTGTTCGTAAAGTTTTCACGAAATTACTTAGCGCTATCAAATTTCGTACCTACTTTGGAAATGTGAATTTGTATGGGAAATAAAATTAAATTTTTTAATTTATATTTTCCTCAATAAGGTTAACAAAATAAAAGAATAGGTACTTTAAAAATCCTGTAAGGATGTAGAGAGTGAAAATCTTAATAATTACGAAGCTTAATTATTTATACTTGCAGATGTTATCGATTGTCAGTAATAAACATTTATATGTAGGTAATACACATACTTTGACAATTCTTTTTATTTTACATTTTGTTATAGGTTTGTCAAAGCACGACGACGTGTTTTACAAAATTAAAAAAAAAATAAAGAAGGGTTTTATGGAAAATATAATTTCAAACTTATATAAATATTTCAACAAATCCACTCAAACAAGGAGCTTCTACGCCGAGAAACAAATACAAAAAAAAAAACAACAAAAAGAAAGAAAAACGTCGGGATTTGAGGTTAACATAATTTCTAGATAAAATGCTCTGCTGAACCCTAAAAACTGAAACGAACGAAGCAATTCTCATATAAGTTTAATTGCATGTCGTTGAAGCACAAGAAAGGCTTCGTCCTGTTTTTAAATGCAAACATACATTAACATCAAGTGCTCCTTCCTTCTTTGATCCATCATGCCTTCGAGTTTCGAGTTGATGATGTTTTTGTTTACTTTGGATCCATTACTGCGCCATGCTATCCAGATTTTAAAAGACCTTATACATTTTAAAGCTATTTACCGTCTCCTTCAGACATGTTTATAAAACATTTTGCTCTCTTGCACGAAAATTACTAGAACAAAAACGTCTATAGGAGGTATGTAATGTATATGTTTGTACATACATATATATGTATGTATATAGATAAAGGGAAAAACTGTTTAAAAGTATTAAATTCTACATGCGGAAAACATTCCCTATTTTAAACTGCTCGACTCCCTGAAACTAGTATACGTACCTTTTAGCTTTCAGGACAAAAATAAAGGCTTAACATACCTAAGTACTTTTAATTTTGAACTTCTCTATTTTCTTTTTATTGCACAGCATGATTTAATAATCTCGAAACCCTTTTCTCTCTGAGATTGTATAGCATAGGTATGCTCTGGTATAGTGGCCTTTAAAACAGAAACTATGTTCTGATACTTGTGGTTCGTTCCTTAACTATTATTGGCATAATAAGGGATAAGAACGAGAACGAGGTTAGATACGCCTAAAAATGGAGGACGCCTTGAGTGTAGAAATAAATGAAAAAAAAAAATCGAGATTTAACTCTTCGTCAGCGCGCACAGAAATTAGAATAAGAAAAAAAATATAATCCTTAACTAAGCCTCATTAAAATGCAAATAGGTTTGTCCTTTGATGTAGGTCGGTTCTCTTACTTGATAATCCATGAAATTGTCATCGAAGCTCATATACGAATTATACAATTCTGCTGACGACGTTCCAGCACCACTAGGGCATGACTGCTTCCTGGCCACTTCTATAGACTCCATTGCCTCATCGTCGGGCTCACGTTTGAAAGAAACCCTCTTTGGAGTGCTGGCCTTACTGCTGTTTACACAATCCCCGGCCCTCCTTAATGTCCCCACCAATGCTCCACTGGTAACCATATCACCGGCAATGCTCATCATAGCCAGAGCATTGCATCCAACAACTGGGTAATCCTCATTGTTAGTTGTGGCAACTCCTGCGCCTCGTTCTCCGGCAACTGCCCTTAGCTCGTACTCGTTGTTATCAATTGTACTACAACCCCCGAAACTGAAACCGGGAATGCAGGTGGTTGATGCTGTTTCGTTTCCGTCCATTCCGGTGCCACAACTCTCTGTGGAACGCTTGTTGTTGGCGCCACAGCCTCCCGCTCGTCGTCTCGATTGTTGGCTTTCTTCGCTCTCCGGAGCTTTTGAGCGAGTGAGAGTTGCGTAGGAGCTGGTGGTGGACAGACGACGATGCCTCGGGCACCCAGTGGATTCCATGGCAGCAACAGCGGCGCTCGGATACATAACCCCACCGCAAGCAGCACTATTAACAATAGGAGCCATTGTAGGAGTCTGCTCGGTAATCAGGGATGGCATGATTACCGCCCCACTGCCATTGCCACCACCTACCACCCCACTCCCAGTACTGCCACATCCATTATTTATCCCACCGCCACCGGACTGTGACTGTACATAATAGGGTTGCTGCTGCTGATACGCGACAATGGGGTTGACACTGGCGGAGGCGGCTGCGGAAGCGGACGAAGACGGATGATGGTGCAACTGATATGAGGGCGGCTCCAACTGCTGGTGCAGATTAGTGTCGTTAATTATAGTTCCGATTACACGGTGGCCACTATTTCCTACAGCACCACCATCGATAGAAGCTATGGCCGTAGCCGGGATAACCATTACCGGTACCATTTGCGCGTTCGACAATCGCAACATCTCCAGCTGACACAGTTCATCGTAGTTTAACGGTCTCAGATCCATTTTACCGTAATTTATATCTATTATTTAAAAAAAAGCAAGCAAAACAAACGCACAACACAAATTGTGTACAAATTCCTGTTTTTTTAATTCTGATTCACACCCACACGCCCAAATTTTTTGTTGTTTTTTTTTTTTTCTTTCCCTTCTAGACAGTGTTTAGAAAACTTGCAAAAGGACCAAATCTAACGAACCGGGAGATGGCGCCTATTAAATGCATCGTTGTTATCGAGTTAAAAGCGAAACGGAGACTAAATCATCTCATCTGTTTTGGGCAAGGATTTACATTTAACCGGGGAGCTTTTTCTCCGAACTGGATTTGTCAGTGTCTTGCGCTGTTGAAATCCTGTGGATGGTATGTGGATTGTATTTGCTTAGTTCAGCTTGTTGCAGGCTATTTTATATGTGATTCCTTGTTTTCAAACGACGCAGCGCGGCGCGGCGGTGCCCTTATCGCACGGTATATCCCCATCCTGTCTGTTTGTGAATCACAATGATTTTCGATAAAACATCTAACCTTAAGGTTTTTTAATCTGGATTTTACAAACGAATCGTAGTGTGGGGTATAAAATACCAGAAGTACAAACTGAACACTATACATTATAAAATGATCCTGTGGATGATGGGGGTATTGCCAGCGGTAGGGTGTAGTTAGCGTAGCGCAACAAATTCGAAATTGACTGGGTTTAAAAGTTTAATGAATTGGGTTTAATTTTATGTTACAGTATGATTTAGTTGTCTAGTGCAATGTTATCTCTTAATTTATGCTAAAGGAATTTCAGAAAATTTATTTTAGGGTAGGATTTACTCAAACTACCAACTACCAACACAGAACATTCAGTTATTGAAGCTTTGTCATAATTTCGCTGTGTGTATATATGTATATGTTTATACACTTTTGGTAAATTAAGTTCCAAAAGCAAAATAACAACACTGATTGCTTATCATTTTGTTAGTAATGAAGGATGACACTAAGCCAGAGTAGTATAGGCTTAGTCTATTATTTGGGGAGGATAAGAATATAAGAAAACAAATCATTTTCCTTGATCTATTGACGGTTTAGTTTAAATTGGATTTTGGTAGCTATATTGACATGATATAGACAACGATTTTGATGAAGATGGATTGTTTGTCTTCGAACGAACATAAGTTGAGGGTCATCTTCGATGAGTGCGTGTGCAATGGAAGCGAGACGCGGCGGTGGTGGCGGCAGCGGCCTACAAAGTTATAAATGTTTTTGATTTATCATCAATTTGTACGAAATAAGTTTGAAAAGAAATTTAAGTTTTAATTGAATTGAATCGTGGCTGAGGTTTGTTACTTCTCTAAAATGAATTGATTTTTTGATAATGATTTTCGAAAGAGAAGGCGACGGCGAAGACAAAAATAAACAAACTAAACCATGCTACGGCAGAATTTAAATGATGGCAGTTTAAGATTAATTTTAAACAATTATTAGTTTTCCAACATTTTATAAAAATTGAAAAATCGGTTGGTTTATAAAAAAGTGGTAAATATATGAAAGTAAAACTGAACGAAAATTTGAGGAAACCGATACAATAGTCAAATGACAGAATTTGCTGACATTTCTGAAAAGTTAAAGATTTAGGTATGAGTTCTTTGAGAGCTTAAGAGCGCTCAAAAAATACCAAAATATACATATTGGTAGGTACATCAAATAGCTATTAACTTGATAGTTTATACTGCGGTGATTGTATCAGGTGTTTGTGATTGGGTGGTAACATTTTACGGTCTTATATCCACAAAATATCAATCTCGATATTTATTTCACACTATCATACATATGTATGTATATATACTTTCAATTGATTTGAAGGACAGATCAAACACAACCAACAACTGCTACCTTCATACCTCGTAGATCCAGAAGCCTCAGGGTTTTGCATTATCGAAAATTCATCCAATTACGTTTTTTGTTATGTTTTTTACCAACAAATACATTTATAATAAAATATGAAAGAACGAAAAAAAAAAAACAAAATGGAATGATGCCTCGTCAGCTTCAGAATTGATTAAATTTCATGTAACAGGACTCACAATTCAAGAGTCAGGACATCCTCGTCAGCAATAAATTACATGTATAAAACAGAAAAAATAAAATTCCCCATCACATTCATCTCTTCAAAGAAAAAAAAATTAGCACGAACATAAATTTTGCGTTCGAGCGTGTAAACACGTTACATGTATCAGTGCGATAATTGTATAGCTTGCTTCTTGAAAGTCCTTTAGGCCGAGTGTGTTCAAAAAAAAAAGAAAAAAATAACAGACGCTTGACCTCACCCCATTACAACTTCTGCATCATTAATCCATTTTATATCCATGTTAAGCGAAGTCCTTAGTCCAGAAATATACATATGTTTGTTGGTTTGTCTTTATATGTATATAGAGGTAAGTTGTAGGTACTATAAGGATCAAGGATTAAAGCGATTGAATGTGGGAAGTTTCCTTCAAATTAAATAACACATGTTGTGTAGATGTTGTCCTAAAAGTTGATTACTTTTCATTCAATTTGAATACATTATATATAGTAAATCCAATAGAGTGAGAGGGAGAAAGAGTGAGAGATATATAAAAAAAGTAAAAAAAACGATTTATTTATTTATTATGGTTTCTTAATTTCGATGGTATGGGAGATGGGAGTCAAAATGTAGCAAGTTTATGTGTGCTATTTCCACGAGTAATGAGTGTGATGAAAAAGTCTAGGAAATAGCTTCATTAAAAGCGAATTCGTAGATAAAAGTTTTTTTTTATAAAGCCTTTTATTTGGCAATAAAATAAGTTAAGTATGTATGTGTTTCTATATCGTTAATAAAACGAATGTGTTTTATGCTCTCCCAGTATTTAACGAATTACCTACACGTTTTGTGTATACAAAAAAAGTTAGTATGAATTATATATGTAGGTATAATGATAAATATGAAAGGATTAGGATGTTTTTGACCTTTAGACAATTAGGTATACAAAGGTTTTTATTGTGTTAAAAATTCTTTCAATTTTGTTGAAATTATAAATTTCGAAACCACAGCAAAAAAAAAGTCCATTCGAAGTATCACCAATTGCAAAAAAAAAAACAAACTCAACAATAATCATGCTGTAATGAAAAAAAAAACAACAAATACAAACACTAATGAAACTGAAATGTCACTTTTCCGCCCAAAATTATTAATGGTCCGGGTGATGCTATGCGAACAAAGAGCGGAGATTTTTTGAAATAATTTACTACAATTATCAATTTCACTCGGCGAACATCGTACTCAACAGCTGTTGAGATTTTTCGTTTCGCATCATCTCTGATGATTCTATATCAGTATGGTGTTACAGTGTTGCCTTTTTAACTTGTTTTTAGTTAGATTTGAATGTATTTTATCGCTGTTAACTGAAAATTAAATCCATTCGACCGTTATTTTTTTTACTGAATTCAATGGGTATTCATAATCATATTTTAAAGTCAAGTCTAACTAAACCGGAGTCTCAATTAAAGAGCCAGGTTAGGAACAGCTGCTAATCAAACAGAATTTTGCAGCTCTTTTTTTGTTAGGGACAGGTCCATAAGGATTTTCTTCTACAATTCCACCTTTCCCTTGAATCTGTCAAATAAAACAGTGATTGAATGTAAGCTGAACAATTGCATATTCGACGAAATCATTATCTTCGTCAAAAAATGACGATCATTTCATGATCAAACTGAGGTTGATTTGACGTTTTCGAAAATGGCCAAAGACAAAATCAGATCTTATCATAAAACTATGAATATGCCCCAATATTTTTCAATATAGATAACCTTAACCTTTTTAAAATTAACTTTGAAATACACACTTTAACTTCAATGCTAACCAAATGTAAACTGTTATACTACAATTAACAGGTATAAGTATGCAAAGCAATTAACAAACACATCAATTTTCAAATCTCTCTGACATAATGACAGTTGTTGACAACGGCAAGCAGTCAAAGTGACAGTCTGATAATGTTCAATTTAGTTTTAAATTATGCTACTGGTTGTGCTTAAATTCTTTGTATTCCCAACAAGAAAGGCAAATGAATGCGATATTCCAAAATATCAAAACACGTCGACTTCATTAGCCCGGCACATCGAACAAATGGATAACAATGCTTTAGACATGACAGTCTGAAGTCCCCCAGATTCAAATTGACAACTGACAAGTAAAACCGGATACCTCCAGTTGAAAGACTAAGCCCAGAGTACTGTTAGCGAAATTGTAAACCATGAAAAGTTGCCGCACCCAAACAGAGACACTTCACAGATCGGCAGCACATTTAGTAAAGGTAAAGTGTTTAACATTTAACATTTTAATAATACCGTTTTTATCACCCGATTTTTAAGATAAAATATTTTAGAAACATTTCTTAAAGAAAAAACAACAAAAACACCAAACAAAAATCCATTTTAAAAATAAGATAAGCGAAAAGTTTAAAAAATTCTATTTCTAAAAAATAATTCATCTTTCTACACTCCATACGTCACACACACACATGTTGTTAACAAAAAAGTAAACCGAAAACAAAATAAAAAATTAAAGTCAGAATTTAAGCCTTTTTTTGCAATAAAAAAAGAAAGAATATTCTGGGAATTTTTATTTTCTCTTTAATTGAAAGCGATTTCATCTTGAGCATGTGTGTGTGTAGTGTGTGTGATTGCATTGCAATGGTGATTATACGTAGTAGTATTCAGTGTTTCACTGCTCCCAATCTTTGACGGCTAGGTGGTGGATATATAGGGATTTTTTTGATTTTTTTTTCGTTTATATTTTTTTTGTTCTCATTTTCCTTTTTATTTCAGAAAATAACAAAATTTAACCCTCGAGCGATTCACCATTACTCCATAATACAGACATTTTTTTTTACAGACCGAACACTGTGTGTTCCGGCACAATCTTTTTACTGCAAACACCCACTTTCGATGTTGTTGTTGCTGCCAATGTTATGTGCATGTGCTGCAGTGTGTGTGTGGTGAGCTGCATTCTTTTTTGTATTATATATTTTTTTTTATTGCTATAGGAATAACTTTTAATCTCTTTTACTACGATTTTTGCTTTCCCTTTTTTGTAATATAAATTTCATGTCAGTTGGGTAAAAACTTACCCTGGCATACAGATGATCAAAGCCGGTGAATCTACAAAGAACGATAAAGATTGAGTACTTTGGCCAAAATAAAAAAAAAACGGGAGACTTCAATACGGGGGATTATTGGCACAGTGTGGCTGCAGTTGCCAAAAGCCTTTTACTATCCTTTCTGCCAACACACGAAATTATAATCAACTACACAGCTGGAGGACGGACCAGGATAGTCGTTCGATGGTAAGTAGGACGTAGGTGGAAAGCATTTGTCGACAAAATAGTTGCTACGAGGAAAACTGGACCGGTATTGGCACTGTGTATCTGGCAGGTTCTGAGTAAAACACAATGAGGAATGTAATGACGATATATATGCTTGTATAT
This sequence comes from Epistrophe eligans, assembly GCA_951394125.1. Lineage (NCBI taxonomy): Eukaryota > Metazoa > Arthropoda > Insecta > Diptera > Syrphidae > Epistrophe > Epistrophe eligans. Next base: position 2,754,173 of record OX596031.1, read on the forward strand.
GTATAGTTGGAGTTCAATACAATAAAGAATACCACTGGCGCCCACATACTCTCGCGAAAATGGTGAAAATCCCGACGAAAACGCGTTGAATTATTGTTATGCTGGCGTTTATTGCGATTCACTAGGCTGTGAAAAAAGAGGTCTTCATAGGCGTCGCACAAATTGCTATTACTGCCGAATGAACGTATACACAAATCGTTGCAGCAAGTCACATCCCTTTAAAGTGTAATGCGCTTCTCACAAACAAATAGACCCTGAATTCCAGGGGCATCTGATGGTGGTAACAATAACAAATCTCAATTCAAAAATTGGCGTAGTTTGCTGTCAAAATGCGCATTGTACATATTTTACACTTAACTATGGAACCAGCAATAGCTGCACCCAGCTCGGAAATCCAATGTTTTGTAACACTCTAAGCTCTTCAGCTTCCCGCATCTATATGACTTCTTGATACTATATGTGTAGGCGTATGTGTTGTGTTTTTATATTGTTTGTCCTGCCGCTCTGGTACTCTCTGGCACGATAATTAAGGACACCGCAACACAGACTTTATACTATGACACCACCAAACGCTGAAACTCCGTATATATGAAATAAATATAAATTGGTTTTTGTTTGAATAAGCGGGACGACGACACGAAAAACTTGAAACTGCAATCAATGCTAGACAAGTGCTGTAAATTATAGTTATGCCACAATAATGCACATGTACATACCATTCCAGCCGTGCACTCTTCCATACCAACTGAATTGTGTCCAGTGCACCGAACAAAGACACATAAGGTCTACCTTTTGATAGCAGCAGGTGGTGTTTCATTTGAAACATGGTCACAAAAAATAAAACTTTTCCCGCATAGAGTTTTTGTTAATTTTTATTTTTTTTTATTTTGAATAAAATCATTTTCGCGAACAAAAGAATATAAATTTTTCACAACTTTCATTCTGATATGAAAATTTATACTCCAATAAATCACACCTGCAATTTGTCACAAATATAATTTGTATATATGTATATTCTGTAATTGGAAATTTGTCAGGGAGTAAATTAATAAAGAGTTTAATTTTTGTCCATAGAATTTAGAAAATATTGAATTATACAATATTACGTATACGCCCGAGTGAACGCTTTTGTTTGAATTTAAATAATTTAAATAGTAAGATAATATAGTTATAAAATGGTGAGTTTTATAGAAAGAAGACAAACAAATTCATAACACATTTTCCATGATATATAGTTACAGCAAAACAAAAATTGGTTTCGGGAAAAGTTTTTCGCATTTCTATGTATTGTGTCGTTTATTTCTAAAGGAAGTAATAGGGACATTGGAAACTTAAATAATAAATTAAATATAGTCGTAACTGTTTTTATATTTTGTTCTAATAAAAATAGATAAAATTTAATCATTATAGACTTAACAAGCATATTTATCGAGAAAATAAAATAAAGTCTCGCACAGAGATGAAGCAAATGGCTTTTGTGATAATATAAAACAAATAATAGCTAATTGAAACTTTAACAGGATTCCAGATCTGTTTTATTATTGAATGTATGTATATCTAATTCTGAAATATATCGCAGGCTATTTTTTTGTGATATTGGAAGTTATAACTAAGTATTTAGATAAGAAGTACAAAATGTATCCTATTTGTTTTGTTCTATTTTATTCTATAGTTGCTGACCCGCTGCGGCTTTGGACAAATCTTAAGTGTGTTTAAAATTTACAAAACAAAATATACACAAATTGAAGATAGGTGGGTGTTGCATTGGATGTATTAAAAAATATCGTGCTCAATTATAAAATATCAAATTTGTATTGATATTAAATACATAAATATGCATACAAATTAAATACGCCTACCACTGCCACGTCCATTTAAAGAAAATAGAAACATCTTGATTTATATGGGAGCTCAATTTTAGATTTCCTCTTTTGTTTTATGAATAGATTAAACTTAAACACATACATAGATATAGGAAAAGTGGGCGTGAAATTTGGGAAAAAAATTACACATATTACACGATTTCATATAATTAAAGTAGGCGTGGTAGTAGGCGGTTTCTACTAAAACTACTATAAAAACTTTCCCTTTGCTAATAATAACAAACGATGCCAATTTCATCGAAATATGTTTTTGAGTTCATTAAGGACAAGGATTTTAACAATGCCTTTTCTTATATGTAAAGATACAAGATAAATACAGAACAAAATTAAAACAAAAAAAATATCGATACCTATGCCAGAATAATAGGCACCCAAATGTTTTTTTACGGGATTGAAATTGTTGCGCAATTAATAATTTTTCAAACCAAATTTAAGTGATTATTTTAACTTAAGGAATATCCATTTCAACATCACGGTCAATTTTTTGTACTTTTGCTTGTTTTTTTTTTATCCCAAAATTCTAGCAGTCTAAAATTTCTTGTAAAAAGTCAAAATGTTTAATTTATCTTAAACCTGGAATTCTGTCTCATAAATATAATAGAGTCGCCTTTGTCACATAATAATTCATTTATTCACCCTAAAATATCAATTTTCCAAATTACTCTGCGTTATAAAAACAAATAATAACAACAACAAAATCCTTCAATCCCTTCCAAAAACCAACATTAATAAATCGTTAATGTTTAATGAAGCCCATAATCTTCTTCTAATTTTATTTGGCAATAAATAAAATGAGTTTAAAATTACAAAAAAAAAAAAACAATAAAGAAAAATAAAAGCAACAACATTTCATCCATATAGAAAAATCTCGGAACATTAACCCCCTCATCACACATACATACATATATATTACCATCGATATCCTGTCATTTGTCTTAGAAGCATCCGCATCAATTCCACTCTGTAAAACAATCCATTACTGAATTTTCCTGCACATTATACACCAAGCAAGCGAGTAAGGATCACTTATATATATACATACATACATACATATATGTACCTGTAAATGTGTGTTCTGCCTTGTAGCTGCATTTTTTTATAGCTTTTTTCTTGGCTGTCTAACTACTTGGCATTCTCATGCATCAGGTGATTAAAATCAACCTCTTTCTCAGATGAATCTATAAAAATAAAGAGCTCTAAGGACTAAATTCACAGACCCGTATCTTATCAAAAAAAAAAAAAAAATAAAAATTACAGTAAATAAACCTTTTTGAAATTTTCATTCATCAATTTTAAATGTCCCTCCTTTGGGGATAATGTGGTCAGCGTGGACGTCGTTGGTTCTGCTTTTTATTCGATAAACTGAGCTACAAGTTTACCCAAACTATACGAGTGTACACCATAACCTCTGAAATTTAGTTCCATTACCATCAAGATTGCCATATCGCCAGGCAAACAAAATGTTAAAAGTCCTTTTTGCCACATAGACTCAAGGGAGTCTTTAAAACTTTAAGATATTTACATTATTTTTTTTATTTTTTTGGTTGTTCGTCGAAACTCTGGAGACTTGGCGTGGTAGCGAGGGTGGTTATAGGGAGAAAAGGGCAACCTTGTGTCGCGGTTAATGGGAAAAAGTCGGTGCCGTTATTGTTGGTGTAACAACTTATGTAAAACTGGCAAAAATCTCTCTCCTTGCTCACTTAGTCGTATATTTAGTCCATAGTTTATAATATGTTATGGTTGACCATTGAACTATGAGAGTTTGAAAACCATCAAATAGCCAGCGCCAACGTGCCTCTACAACTACAACAATTCACCACTCTAAATCCTTTTAACTTAACCAACTAGTAATACCATCAGAATCCAGGGATGGATTTAAAGTAGAGGGGTGTAAGGCTTAACATGAAAATGGCTACAAATACTTGCGAAGACTAAAAAAAGCAAGAAAATTATACAAAGTAAAGGACAGGCTAAAACGGGCTCCAGTAGAAATGTTTTGTGGCAGAGGAAAGGGGGTCTATGACAGTTTAAATAAAATTTGTATTAAATTTCCAACAAGTCTTTCTTTTTGTGTCTAAGGAATTAATGTTGGTAGAAATCCATGCGAAAATCCCCCTTTCGATCTCCCATTCCGGGCTCTTTTGCATTGATTACGGGCTACTTCCCTTTTTACTTAAAACCTAGATCCGCACCTGTCAGCTCTAACCACCAACCTGAATCAAGAATTCATTGTATTGGCCGAAGGGAATTGTAATAAATTTTTATTTCATTTGGTTAGCTTTTCGTTTGGAATAAAAAAAAGAATACTCATGTATAGTTTGTCGGTCTTATTTAAGGTTTTTTTTACTCTTTAGATTGGCTTTTCGTGTTGGTTAGCTCATCGTACATATATATTGGAGTCCTGTCGATGGTTGTTTCCCACGGACGACAACGATGACCTGGGATTGACTTTGTTTGTTTTTTTTAACGTTATTTTTTCATTTTTTTGTTTCAGATGCTCAATTTGGTCAGTTGTACGGTTGGGTGCAAATGTGCTGAAATATAATTCAGACTGTAAATAAATGTAAATGTAAAAAAAAACAAACTTTGAAGTTCTTAATTAAATGGTTTCAATTTGTGTTTTATATATGAATATTGTTTCAGTTTATTCATTTTTTTGTGTATATTTTAAAAGATATTGAGGGCGTGTGTAATTATGGGAAAACTTTTTGTTATAAATTTTTTAAATTACATTATTAATAATGGTCAATTTATTCGCATTTTGAGTGGATATTTAAAAATTAATCATGGGTGTAAATGGATGTCGTATTTTAAAATGCATAATTAAAAGCTATGTTCACATTTAATATAGGTAGATATTATAATTATTTTAAATATGCCTGTTAGACCTTATAGTTTAATCTATTTATTAACACAATTCAAATAGCCTACATACTCGTATTATTAGATTTATTTCTTTATGTTTCCGGTGTTCATCTTCTGTGCGCTGGTGCATCGTTAATCCTATTGAATTGGATATTTCAGTGTTTGTATTTATAGGCAAAAAAAATTTGTAAAAAATATCGTTTCAGTAAAATCTACCAACTGGCATACTAACGTTTCTAATATTTGGGTTTTTTTCTTTATTTAACGTCCTGATAAAGCAATTAAGCTCTCTTTAAAAGAATAGGTATCATAAGTAATTTTTACCGACAACTGAGGCACGTGAGATCATCCCAGTTTTGGAGTTAAACCTCAGTTGACTTAGGTTATGAAAGATGGTTTTCAGTCAGTTTGTACCTCCGATGAGTTAATTCAAAAAAATTGCTGAGTTAATTCTGGAATAATTGAATAAATATTTCTGACAGATGCATGATTCCTTTAATAGATATTTATATTTCAGAGTAAATCCGAACAGAAAACTAAAATTGTATATTTCCTACCACTATGACGCACATAGCTGGCAGAGTGGCCGGTATTATGACACACGTTTAAGCAGTGCTACTAACCGCAGATCATCGATGTGATACCCTGTCCATTGTCTAAATATGTCCTCAGTAGTATGGATGGTACTTTTAACTTCTGTCAGTCCCCAATGATGATGATGACATTTTTGAAGTAAGTTTATCAAAATATGTATATTCAGGTGCTGGACTTAATTAAATGATTTAAATTTACTCAAGCTATTTGAAATTTTCAATTTTTATATCGCATTTATAGATACGTACGTCGTACAAGGTAGTTTTCATATTTCATAATAAACAATAATATCTATATGCTGCAAAATATCCTTCCTCATCAAAGAGTTACGACCAAAATTTTCCAATCACACTCGAAAGCTATTACTTTATAAACACTCAATTGATCACCCTTGTGAGCGGCAATTTCTCAATCAAACTCCCATAAAAGCCATAATCATAAAAATTTGCAACATCTATGCTACGAAGAGTAAAACATAAAAGCGTTTTCACTTCACACGCTCCTTATTGAGTGTTGGGTGCTGGTGCTCGTGCTCGTGCTGCCACTCTTCTATTTCTATATTGCCGTTCATGGTTTCCAATAGCTGCCAGGCAAAATTGTCTTTTATTATTTTTTTTTGTTAACAGCAGTAGGTTAGGCACCTTATGTATGAACCTCCTCCTACACCCTAAACACATTTTGCTATCACTTCGTTTGGATATTACCACTGCTGGGAGAATATGATTGATATGCAGATGTTTTTATTTTATATGAAAACGATGAGAATGCATTCAACTGAACATTTGATGGCAGTCTTTGTCAATCACAAATTGAAAATGTCAAAGTGAGAATTGCGATGTATAGGTACATATAAAGTAAAATCAAAACAGTGAACAATTTAGCATGTTAAGGTATCTATGTATGTATCTAGGTAAAGTACATATTTTGGTATATGTACGTTTATAACATTCATGTTAAATGACAAGAAAATTTAAATAGAAATTTAAATGAAACGACAGACAGACAGATGTACGATGGAATAGCAACAGTAATAATTTACGCCATCGACAGCCGAAGCTGAAGAGAAAATCGAGATTACTTTGACAACACAGTCAGTGAAAATTAATAAAGTCAAATGGGTGTATTCAGTGGAACGCACGAATGGTTTGACATTAATACGATTGCGTGTTTTATCAGTGTAAGTATCTTCGAGATAATAATGGTGGCAATATTGTTTTGTTTCTACTGCTGATGCTGCTGCCGTTGTGGTATTGGCAACGGCACGACGACGACAGACGACAGTTACAACAAAAATACGCTTGTCACGTACCTTTTCGCTCTGAATTGTGACATTTGCATACAAATTTAGAAAGTCCTTTATGTGAATTATATAGAAAGAGGATTTTCGCCTGTTGTTTCACGCGTACTTTATAGGTTTTATACCAATGTGCTTGGCTTATGCACGCAGAGGGTATATCTGTTATATGTTTATGTAAGCCCAACCGAAGCAAATCACATTGTATATTCGATTGTTTGTCGATGCTTTTCACATTTCAGGTGATTTGTTTTCATCTCTTCGAATGGCAACAGATTATGGGAGTTGGTTTGGTTTAGATTGAAAGAGTATATAACCGATTTTTGATGCAGCCATATACAAATTGCATCGTTATTTTGATCATTTACTGAGAGTATGTGTAATTTATATTCAATATACATGCAACAAAATAACATAATTATAATTAGATATAATTATGTTATTTTTTGAACATTTAAGCTGAATCTATATATGTATGTAATGTATGTTTGTAATTTATTGTCAGGATTATTTATACAAGTACAAATGCACAGCATATACATTTCTCGATGTATTTTATAAATAGGTTCTTAATGCATTTACAGAATATGCAGTTTTAATTTTTATAAAGGTCTCTTTAATACTTCTTGAAATTAGTTTTTTAAGTTGAGAAAAATAAAAAAAATTAGCGAGCATTCAGATGAAGTTTACTAAAAACAGAAGGGTTCGTTTTTGAAATTGTTCGTCCATATTACAAGTTAGAACAGAAAATTGACACCTAAGCTGTCAGTAAATAACAACAACAATTTTCCCGTGCATGTATGCTGCTTTCAAATTAACAAATATAAGTCTTAAAAATTAAATTATTTCATTATAATACAATTAGAACTTATTATAATGCACTTTTATATAAGAATTATTTAGAGATTCGAAAAAAAATACAAAATATTTTCGTTGAAAAAATTTCAACAGCTGATTTTGACAGTTTTCACAAATCTGTTCTTACTTTTTTACCTAAAAAGCAAGTGCAGAAAATCCTGTTCTAAAGTGTTCCAAACACACTCATTGAACAGCAATCCAGAACAATTTAGAACATTGAACAGCAAAAACTTTACTGTTCTAAAGAGACTCAAACTCTTCTAAACTGCATCGTTGAACATACCTGTAAATTTACAATTTGAAGAAAAGTGTAAACACACCCAAAACGTCAAAACTTTAAAACTAAAAACAATACTTAAACGTCAAACAAACAAAAAACTGTATTTCGGTATTTTCTAGGTCAATGAGATACTTTCCAGCAAAATATAATAATTGTAAACTAAAATAAACTAACAAAAATAAACTAAACAAAAAGTTCTGAAAGTTCTTCATTATTTTAAATTATAAAAATATAATAACTTAAACTTCTTATTTATCGATTGGTTTTTAAATTGGTAACACTGTTTCTATTGACATTCAATTTGACAGCTGATAGATGATTTGTGCTCAGTATATTTTGCCATTTTACCATAGAATTACAGCCTTCATTTCTTAATATTATAAGGACTTTCGAGCACAAGACGAACTTTCAAGTGGAGTTTAATTATAATCTACACATTTTCTGACTTGATTTGGAATACTAAAAAACTGGGCAAAAAAAAAAAACTAGCACATAAATACACATAAATACATAAATACTATGAAGTTTATACAAGTTTAAAAGATTAGATTAGAAATTTCTTTATTAATTTTTTACAAACTTAGACTAGTAGAAAGAATTACAAGCATGGCTTATGCCGTCTTCTGGACTAATAAAAAAAAATAACAATATCCAAAGTCAATTTTAAAATTCATCACGTATTATTCCCATTTTAAGTTCCGTTAGTTTCCAATCTATATACAAATCTCTTAAATTGTCTTTTAAATAAAAATTCGATTTCTGTTTCGAAACATGTCGCATCCGTTGCAGGCATCATTCATCATTCAACATTTCCTCTACCCACTATCTATCTGTTTATGTCCCAAAAAGTCAAACAACAGCAACAACAACAACTATCGATGTCATACATTCGCCTTCGACTAAGAAAAATAAAAAAAACAACAACCTTCAAAAACAAACTAAACCAACAAACTTTCACGGTTCAAATCCTCACAAGTCCTACACACATCCAAATGCGGAAATGAGAAAATCTGGTCGACATTGTACCGGAATTTCCTATTGCGAAATGCACTCTCTGTATACATAATGAAAAAAAAAATGTTCTAACACTGTCCCTTACGTTGCCCTCTACACTATATAAGCTTAAACTACATCTATATCTGACATAGCTGTCACCGTTCCCGTTTCTGTGCCCCACCTGGCAATTGTCCAAAATCTCTTTCAAATTGTTATTCTTCTTCTTCTTCTTTTCATGTGTGAGAGTATTTTATCGTAATACTCACTTTGAATCAAACTCAGGATATCCTTCTCGTTTCGTCGTCGGTCGTTCGAGAAACGTAATCAATATCGTTCGTTGTTCGTGAGAAACACCCAGGTATCGCTTCTGAAAGTATGTATGTAGGCATGTCAGACTCAATTAAAGTTGAATTCTTCTGTTGGAAAACGTTTTCAAAGCAATTTGCAACAATTATATCAAGTTCTCCAGATATAATATAATATATTGTATTTGATAAAACCCTTACCTGTCCCACCACCCTAATCGCCCACCGTAATCAAGTCAAAACTAAACTATGTGTAAACGCAAACCGTAAAAAGGAAATGAAAAGAATAAAATAAAAAATGATTTTTTCGCAAAATCGATTAAATATTATTAAATCCTTATAACAATAAACAAAGTTTTAGTAAAATAAAAAGCAATTTGTCGAAAACGGGCCAATTATCGAGAAAGTTTGTTTCTTTTTCTTTTTATTCCTATTATCCCTCTTCTGTATTCTCTGATTCTTTTGTAAACTACATAACGAATACAAAATGGGACAGGGTAACCTTTAAATTTATTTTAGAAAATGTTAAAAAAAACGCACATTGAGAAATTCAAAGGATTAATTTGAAATGTAGAGGAGGTGTAGGTTTATTTGATTATTGTGAATGGAACAATTTTTTACTTTGAATTTGAGAGTTGCCAGTATGAGTGGACTCATGAATTTTTAAAATATGTAGTTATATAATAGTTTTTAGGTTTGTGCCCATTTAATAATAGTTGTTCGATATTTTTAAAACTATTGGATAATTTAGTTAAAAAAAAGTTTTTATAGCCGTTAAAATAAAATGTATGAATAACGAATTTTGTCATATTACGAAATTGACAAAATTTTATACAGCAGTTTATTTATCACAAATGATAAATCTACAATTAAAAGGAAATTTAATACATACGTCCATATTCTACATTCCACTTATTGTGAATTAACATGAAATTAGGTGTTCAACAATAGGCGCGTTCAGGAAAACGAGATATCGGAGATCTCAGCAATCTCAGTTACGTGAACAGAATTACTCAGCAAAATTTCTCAGTTTTTCTGTCAAAATTCTGAGGAAAAAAAAAATTGGGATTCGCTTGCTCACCTTTTAATTGAGAAAAATCTCTGAGATCTCATTTTTCTGAACGCGCCAAATTCGTTCGAAATGCTTATTGTGAATTGGAATTTCGAGAATGAAAACTTATGTTCTTTATTTCGGTTCATTTTATTTTCTGAACGTATTCATCTACTTTGTCAAGGTATTCATCCAATTATTTGTGAATTAGTAATTGTTTAAAATACACGTTTACATGTTTTATAGATAACGTCCCGATGGTAACTCTGTATTGTATTGTAGGTTATATAGAGATCTCTGGCAAAACAATAAATAAATATTTCAATTTAAATTCATGTGCAAATTGTATTCACCATTGGAATTGAAATTTTTCTATGAAGCAAAAGTGAATTTCCTTCTAGTTGCATCACCTCCCGCTTTGAATAATTTTCAAAATTGAAGAAAGACAAATAAAAACACTACCTACCTACAACTATTATTTCCCTTTCCTCAATGCAAAAGGAAAATATAAAAAAGTTTTTTAATACAATTTGGAAAACTCAAAAAGTTGTCTGCATTTTCTTTTGTTGCAGTCTGCAAATGCCTTTGCCGTTTTCTTACTAGGCCAATTCTTTCGTTTGAAAAATGACGGTGAAAAACTAATTATCTTTGGTCGATCACCTTTGGTAGACCAGAGAACGTCCGTTCCATCGTCAGTCGTTGTTAGGTATTTGTTGGAATATTTGAAATATTATTAGCTGAAGATAGAGTTAGATGCAGTGGCAAATGCAGAGATGGTATAGATGATGCAGAGGGATACTTACTATGCCAGAGACACACGAAGCAGGTAAAATGGATAAGTTCCAAAAACTTTATCTTGCAGAACGGGAAATGCCGAAGAAAAAGTACGCACAAGCAAAAGGAAGGAAACACGAAGTCAGTTAGTGGAAAGTTTTTGCGATGCAACGACTTTTGTAAAATGTAGGACGAACAGGATGTCCGTAATTTAAAAACTTCTTATATTTTAGGTTATACGCGCGGTGTCAAAAATCTTTATCAAACCGCAACACCCATTGGCCCACTCCACCTTCGCATTCTACATCGCCTTTGCTTTCACCATCTCTATCGCCACTACTGTGCCATATTTTTAAAGCCTTATGGTTTTTAGTTTTGTAAATAAAACCCTTTTTAGAAAGTTAAGTAAAGTTTTTAACTTTTGAAATAAATATAAATCATGTTGGCAGCGGCTTATGGCTGAGTGAAGGAAATGTTGAGCCAACATTGAAGTTCGTCAACTGGAAAGTGACAACTGGGATAGGGGTGGGACAATTATGTAATGAATTTTTTTAGTGAACATATAACATCCAAAGTAAAAAGAAGCCACGGTGTTTTTTTTTTTAATTCCACAATGTTAAAGAGGACAGTTATAAAGCTCTCATTTCATACCCTATTTATAGACGTCACTTATGGGTTAAGAATAAATAATGCAACAGGGAGGGCTTCGTCACATAAATTTGTATAACAGAAGAATGGACTTTTTGCGTTTTATTATTCTTTCTAATAAGTTGGGACGTCCGACGAAGTAACAGTCCAGTGCTAAAATAAAGTTTATATTTAATCAGAGTTGGTTTAAACTTAAACACTGCGTATTCATATATGATTAAATATTAATTGCTACATAAACAGGTCCCTAGATCTTAGTACCCCGTATGTGGGATATTCAGGTGAATATCCCACAAATGAGGTGCTAACATACTCTAATGGGAGAACTGAACAGAACTTTAAAAATTCATAAGAAATAGGTTAATAACTGAAACGAACTGACCTCTTATTACCAATCAAAGATGTTTAAGATGACATACTTTTTGTCGAATATCCCAAAAATAAGGTTCTAAATCCAGAAATCTGTAAGACGTTGAATAATTAAAAAAAATCATTAAAAATCACCTATGGCTGACCAATTACTGAAAGTTACTGACATTTTTGCAGATGACATATTAATTTTTTTTGAATACCCCATAAATAAGGTACTAACATACTCTAATGGGTGACCTTGAACAGAACTTTTAAAATGCATTAAAAATTAATAAATTACTTAAACCAATTTAGATGGCATAGTTTTTTTTTTTGAATATCTCACATAAGGGGCATTAAGACATCACTGCTATATAATTTAATCATAATGTCAAAAATATCTCTATAACATCCAATAATTCAATTCATTGATGCTTGTATCTATACAATAGGGTAAAACTTGTCGTATTTGATTTTAATTTCAGTTCAATAATTTTTTGGATAACATTCCTTAACAAATTGAATAAAACAACTCTCAGACAAAGAATAAAATAGAAGTCCCTTACTTGTATATATGTACATATATATATACCAATGGGGAATTCTTAGACAAACAATTCTCACCCAAGAGAATTGTTCAAATAAAATAAAATAATACGAAAAACACCTATTTGAGAAGAGAAAATAAAATCCATTCGAGGATAAAATAAAAAATAAAAAAAAAAAAAACATGGAAGAACCTCTCTCTAGCTCCTAATATACCAAGAAGTAAATTGAATTTTGATTTGTTTACCTTTAAGAACTCCCTTCAAGTTAAGGAAGCGCTTTGCTCTTGGTGTAAAAATAACTTGAATGTTGAACGTTGATTCTGCTGGCACATCACCTACCATACTCTCGATATTTGTGTGGAAACGACATTTTCACATAAAATACGACGAGAACAGTGCACCACAAGATCTATATGTATTCACATGTGTATATACCTAACCTACCCAACCAATCTATAGCTCACATATAAGGTCCATTATTTGACATTCACCACCAATAGACACAAGGATAATGCAATATTTGATTTCCTATGGCTGTCTGGTGGATCGTAAAAGGAGCACAGGGAGGCGATTTATTTCTATTCGCCGCATTCGGTCTCCTAAAATGTGCTGCTGCTGCTACCGTGCCACGTCACCGACCGTGTCGTCGTCACTCGCTACGTGATATACCTTCGCTATTTTCCGGTTTAATAAAGAGATGCCACTCGTGAGACGAGACAAATTTCCTTTTATTTCTTGAATCTGGGTTAATTTTTGATATAAAATTCAATTCAATTTGTGTACCTACTTTCTGAAGATTAAATGGATTTCCGGACCTATTACTGACAAAAATCAAATTGGCGCCCAATGTGAGACTTTGGCTTTTGTGTTCACAACAATGAGGAGAGATAAAAATCTCTCATAATGTGTTGGCTTTTATCGTATATTGATATTGACATTTAGCGACTAAAAGAGCAAACACATTACCATTACAATAATTTTGTCAATTTATAATGTCAAAGGAAAATACATTTATTTGTTCAAAAAATACTCTCTTATACTGCCTCATTGAATCATCTCTATATTAAAGAGGGTTGTCCTGTTGACGCTTTATTTAAATTGTTGAATACTTTCGGTTGCTTCACTTTTGGGATTTATTATTCGAATTTCCTCTGAAATCATCCTTAATAAGATGGGAATTTTTATGATTTTTCTTGATGTCTTATTTTAGGATAAAAAGAAACATGGAGGTCTACTAGGTAAGCAATATGATGCGGGGCTAAGAGTATATCCAGCTAAAACTTCAAAACACTTCGTGAAATTTTACTACATACTTGAGTCCTGAAGAGGTGGTTATAATAGAGAATAAACCTGGGCTGGTGTTTTGCTGGTGTATTGTGTTTTCGTTTGGAAAATGGCTTTGCTCGTAATGGAGAGTGCTTCATAAAACTGAATAGGGCAACTACAATGAGAGTACAAAATTTTTATAACATGATGTAATTTTGTTTTATTTTAACGTCTTTTTGAAATTAGCAGGTGTACGTACTTGTATAAGTGATGTAATGTGAGTAAACTTGAAGAGACGATGAGATGACACACAGAGACATTTTGAAGTGAGTGTTAAATTGAAAGTCGTTTGGTGCACTGAAGTGTGGTAGTTACTCTTAAATTGGTTGTGTTAAGTCAGATGAAAGTAAAAAGACGTGGTTTGTCTGTCATTTCAAGGGGGATAAGATGTCGATGGCGGCGGTGATAATTTGTTAACACTGTGACATGGTTTAGGTTTTTTTTTGTTTTTAAATTGAAACATTTTTCTGTTTATCATATCGCTTGTTTTTTTTAATTGGTGGTTATTCAGGACTTTTTTTTTTCTTGGTTTTGCTTCCCGTTTTATTTTTAAGATTAGCGGTACAAAGAATGAGACAATTCGAAAAGAGAGAAAAAGAAACTTTTACCAAGTTTTCAACAGTAAACCATCAAAATATTTAGGGAAATATTTTTGAGAAAAGCTCCAAATAATTGAAAACTCCATTATTCAGGTGCTAAGCTAAGACATAATGCCATAAACCTACAGTGGTTATTATTTAAAAAAAACACACACTCTATTCTGCCAAAGGCTATTTTTTCTTTTTTCCCTTCCTATTTAATTAGGTTTCGGTGAGAAAAATTAATTTGGGAACCATAAAACAAATTCTGGATGAATAAATAAATTTCATGTTCATTCTACGTTTATGATTTATTGAATTAACTACCCTTCAGTATATACCTTTTCAAACCCCCAAAAAAAACCACACCTTAAACAAAATGCAAACAAATTAAGCGGTTAGCTTGGATAATAAATTTAAAAAATAAATCTCCAATAAAATCATCCAAAATGTAACTACAAGACAAGACATAAGAACACCCTCTCAAAAATAAAAACCCAACAAAATGAAATAGATTAGATATTCCAACAAAAATGCCCATAAATCCAAATATATAACCTCAGTAGCACTTAAGCTTAATAACTTCTGGAACAACTTATCTGACTTTGAATAATGTAATCCACTGAACTGAGCATTTTATAGACCACAAATCACTCTTTTTTCAAACCAACAAAAAAAGGATATATAGAAATAGTCAAGACGAAAGAACAAAAAAAAAAAAAACAACAAAAATTAGATTCACCCTTTTATTCTCTCACTGATTATAATTTATATATTTAAGCTCGGTTATACAGAGCAGCACCCTTGTATATGTGTAAAACCCTAAAACAATCCCAAACAAAAATAAAAACAAAACAAATACTGACCTCAAAAAATTTAAAAGAAGATCAAAATCCATTGATCCCAAGGTGGTGATTATGAGGTTTACATACAAAACAAATAAAACCATTGGCTTTGAGATACACGAGCCCCAATTCAATGTTATAAGCCATTTGAATCCTAATTTGGAAAACGCAAAACCAAAACTTCCTTATAGAGTTTAGACAAACACGCAAATGGACTTAAAAGGGTTAATGGAATTGAACGCGTCATAAATTCCATTCAAATTCAAAGATTCCTCGTCTGTCATCAATTGATGGGCGTTGGCGGCGTGAATGGGGTTGGGTTGGATTGAATTGGATTGGGGATGGATTGCCTTTGCCCACATATACTTAACCAAAATCAAAAACAAAACGAAGAACAAATAACACATTATTTTACTTCGGGCCATAATAAACACGTTCCAGACGACCCAATATTCGAAATGGATGACTGATGAGTATCCAAAAAAACATTGAGCCATTCATTTATGTGCTTCAAATAGCACATTAAGTTTTGATAAAAATTAATCGTTCATCTTTTCCCTTCGAACACACACACACCACACACACTCGCACACATGGAATTCACCATACAATATTATATAGAGAGGATGTTAAAGGACAATAACCATGTAATTGAGGGCGAATGGCTTCGATATCGCACATCCATTTCTAGCTGCCTCTCAGCCAACATATACGATACGCACCACCATCAACATGCCATGGCGTGTGTCGGTCGTTCAGGATGCAATTATTTAAAAAACAAGAATTCGATCGGAATTTTGCATTTGTTCGCTCAGCCAAGCAATCTTCCGCTCAATCAATCCTTTCCAGTTAATAAATATAAAACTCATCTCTGAAACAATGATATTTGTCCTGGCGATGGCGGTTTTGGTATTCGAATCCACTCACTCGCATTTCGGAGACCGCATGTATGAAATATTTTCGCTTCGACGATAAATCAGTTTTTTTTTTTTGATTTTTAATTTTTTGTAGCAACGGATTTTGATTTTGCAATCCAAACTGCTAACTTTCAGGACTCTCCCCTAACACCCCCCAAATCGGATTGAAGAGAAAATCGAAATAAAAAAGACTTAAATATTCGCAAAACCCAACAACTGGAAGGTTATTACCAAACAACAACAATGAAAGAGGTAAAATGTGCAAAACTTCGGGGGAAGTTCGTTAAACAAGTTTATAAGGATAACTAGGACTTTATGTACACATAACCCAGATATACTTATCTTGGGGTTGCGTTCCACATTCTCGTTGTGACAACATCCCATCATCCGGCATTTTGTATCTATATGATGTGATGATGCGGGGGGATAAAAAGGAAAGGGTGCAGAAGTGGAAAATTTGAATTAATAATCGTTAAAGCTTTAACATTAGTTGAGGGAGACATCATCATCATGTTAATAAAGTTACCTTCTATATACTTATATGTACCTTTTCAAGAGGAGACGACAAACAAGAAGAAGATATGTATGTATAGATGTTATAGGTACTTCGCTCAGAATCAGGTTATGTACGAGTGAGAACTTAACAACACTTAGAGGAGTTGAATCCTACTTTCATCTCGGGAGCTAGTATATGTACATAAGTGTTCTTCATTTTAGTTTTTTTTTCTTCTATTTTTTTTTAACGCAAGCTTTTAGTAGGTCCTATTTGCATCGTCATTTTCATCATCATCTTGATCCATCATCAACGCCATTGCGTTTTGTGTTGTTCTTGACACTGTAAAGGAGCTGATATATGTATAAATGTGTCTTGGTCTGTTTTTTCTTTTTATATTATGTGCTACATATTGTAAGAAGAATGACGTTGGTCGTTAGAATGCATATTAGACAACCATTTTCAGAGTTTCCAAGTGGACAGTTTTTGAAGATTTTTTTTTCTTTTTTTTTTTTTGAAGAAGAAAACTTTAATTGCAATATCCTTGAAAAGTCTTAGAATGTTGTTAGTTTCTTTTTTCTTTTTACAGATAATTTAAAGGATAAGAGAAGAAAAGGGCTAAATAAGAATACACTCATAGAATGAGAGCAGTAACTTTTGAGATCTTTTTCATTCATATAATAATTGCTTCTACATGTAAATCTCAATTTCTTAGATTTGTCTTTTTCTTTTATGTAAACTTATCCTTGACCAATTTTTTTGTTGACTTTTTATTCGAATGTAGAAATAACTGAGCATGAAGTCTTTATATAATATTCAGATGATGGACTTCAAGGCACAAGATTCATTTCAAAATGCAGAAATAATTGCAATTTTTAAGTATTAAAAGGTATAGAAACATGTAGTGCATGTACAAGTATGATGATTATCCTTATGCATTATATAGTTTAGATCAAAAATTTAAGTTATTTCATTGAGGATTATGATTAAAAAAGGAACTAAATTTAAAGCTGGAGATTTTTGTGAAACATATTTAACATTATATGTATGTATGTGTTTTTTGTGGACATTTGTATGTATAAGTTCGCTTGAAAAAGATTTGCCATGTAAAACACAACAGTATAGTAGATAGCCCGTGGCATAACAGTTAGTGCGTAGGACTGTTACGCTGCCGAAGGTCTTTGGCTCGATTCCAACATAAATATCTACCTAAAAACAGAAATCCTATTTATTTAACTAATATACACATGTATGTATTTTATACTTGAATTTGTTTTAATTCTATCAATAATTTTCTGTTTCAAAACGTTTCCAAATTTATGTAATTAAATTTGAGAAATATTTTTTTTGTAACGAAAGGATAAACACAAATAAAAATATAAAGAAAATATATCCCTATGTGAATAAATATTATTTACAGTCGAAGGTTCGAAGATTGTTGAAAAATTTCAAGATATCATAAATAAGTACCTTATAATCTTATATTCAGGAATGTAACTTTTGGGTTTGTTTAAATAACTCTTTATCTATTATTTTTTTGTCTCTGTTCTTTTTTTCAGTAATTACTATTTATAACAAAGAAAGGAAGGAATGTGGTTAATGAGAAATGGAAGAGTAAATGCAAGAAATGCCAATCGGTTCAAATAAAATAATCAAACTCATTAATTATCATGTTTGTCAAAAGTTGTCATATTTTCACTATCCATTAGCGTTTTCTTAGAAGTCTCAAAGTCTTTTAGTATCAATAGGACCTGACCATATGGTAAAATTCGGGCCAAGAAATAGAATCAAGTGCAGAAAACCTATTTGTTAAATATTAGGAAATAAAAAGAAGCATACTTATTTCAGTATTTGAACATTTATACTTTAAATATTTTGAAATTGAGAAATATGGGGTCGCAGTTATTTCAATCTCACACCAATTTAACATTTTGTCACTTTAAATATTCCTAACTATTTATAAATCAATTCCGGACATTTTATAATCATAAATTTTTAAATTCATAAATTATAAAAGCCACAAATACATAATTTAAATAACCTATTAGATATGAGATTTTCCCTAAACCCTAGATCCTAAACGGGTGGACCGATTTGTTTCTTTGGTGCATAAGATTTTTATGTATGTAGTTCCCTCGCTCGCTCTATGTCGATCGTTTTAAGTGTAGCCATAGCTTCTTGAATCTTGAGTGCACCTTATTGTGAAAAAAAATATATGGTATATCTATTTCAATTTACGAAGCTCTTTCAAGTTCTTTTATTTTTAAAATTCTTATGGATTCCAACAAAAAATTCAATTCTTTCGGAAGATATTTTTTTTTGAAAAAGTGAAGAAGAGAAAATTGAAAATATTCATATACTCTTCTTTTTTTTACCAACGAAGTCTTTCTTATCTCAAATACCGCGAATTTATTCGTTTGAAAAAAGGGTTATGAAGAATAAAAGGTTTTTTTTGAAATTCTAAAAGCTAATGGAAAATTTAATTACCAACGGACCCATATGGTTAGGAAGGTTGGAACCTATGATTCAGTATCGTGTTATTTCCCATTTAACCTTTGGTTTATGATGCATAAAAGTCTTCTTCGAATCCTCAATAAAAATTAAAATTTATTTAGCTAAGAAAATTCATAACACACACTGTGAACACATTCACTACGCCAATGTTAAAAGCTCACAAATATTTACTGATTGAGCAAAAAAATAAAATAAATAAAAATAAAAAAAAATACAATAAAATTTAACAAATCAAATAAAATCCTTTTCTCCTCCATAAATCTCTAGTGTCAAATTTATATGGTTTAACATTCGATTTATAGAAAGCCAAGACCTGACAAATTGAGCTTCATATAGATATACACAGTCGAATTCATTTCACTTCCATTGATGACAATATTTTGAATGTCTTCATATATACAAATAGGCTCGTAAACCTAAGTTAATGTCTTCGTTTGGTTTATTCCCAACATGACAATAAACCACTTCCGATAAAGCCAAGATGCATATTTTGTACCTAAATACAAAAAAACCTTTGGTCCTTCGATCCGGATACTCATTTAATGATCAATCAATTTTATTTCCATCTTCACCGGTATGGATATATCCTTGTAAATAATAAACTCGTTATAGAAGAGTAAAGATACATGCTAAAAGAATTTGAAAGAGTCATCTTCATCTTTGTCTCTTTTTTTAGCTGGCAACTCTATGTATATACTATATGGGTAGTGGCTGTGGAAGTTTTTTTATGCGCCTTAGCTGAACGACCCTTACGAGTGGTTCAATGTTCACTCATCATCATGCTTTATACCTACTTATTCCAGATTTTACCAACTCAAATTTTCTACCAAAACCAAACAACATTTCTTGTTTTCCTTCGCTTTCTATCCTTCGTCGTCGTCTTTATCGTCAATTTTGCTCCACCATAAATTGGAGCATTGCGTTGCTCCTTTTATGTAACAAAACTGTACTTACATCATACAAGGATCACCACAATGACAACTATGGTCCTGACGGCGGCGGCGGCGGTGGTGGTGGTGGTGACGAAGGCGATGTAGTTGAAACGAGCTAAAGGAATTTAATGTTGATGCTTGTTAATATTCCATTTAGACGGATGGATGCTGGAGGAAATAAGAAAAAAATAAGAGAAGCCTCTTATGAAATGAATGAGAACACACAGCACACATGTACGACAACCCACAGAAATGAATAAAAAATAATAAAAGTATAATGTGCAATAGGACTACATAAGAAGGACTCTATGATGTCTTTTCATTTCTTTGGCCATATTTTTTTATTTTTTTTAGCTGCCTCCATTTTTCTCCGGTGAATGTAATTCAGAATCTAATTAAAACACGTACTTGAACGAAGTCTGCTAGAAAAAAAGTATGTTCCCGCAGGCTATGAAGATGATGAGCTCAAACCTGCGTCCTGTGTAGTTGCCGTTAATGAAAGTAAACAGACGACAGAGGGTGCTTCATTTTTTTTCATTTCAAGGGTCGAAGAACTCAAGACCTTCCCAACATTTTATACAAAAGTAAGCTCTTGTGCCTGACACCTTGAGCGTTGTTTGGCTGCGGCCTTAAGGGAGCTTTAGTGCCATTCGGATACCTTTCATTTGATTTGATAAACATAGAATAGACGTCATAAATATCTGTATTGGTTTGAGTGCAGGAAGGGCTTCTTTTGAACGAACAGGACGAACGCTGATGGCGATGGATGAATGAAAGTATCACCACACATCTCCTCCACAACACCACACGTATAATATCTACATACAATCGGATTTTCCGGAAATGAATTCATCCTATATATCCCTTTGTTGTTCCTTGGTTGTGTATATGTAGATAGGCATGATGGGATAGATTTTTTTGTGTTTGCCTTTAGACAATGTGAATTCATTATTTATTCGAGGAGATGCAGAAAATAGCCACCCATAGATGGCAGCAGTATTTTATTCTATATCAGTTGACAGGAGAAACGTTTCCTTTTTCTGTTGTCCCTTTAGTTTGGTTTGGTTTAGTTTGGGTTGCCTTTTGTTATGCGGTAACTTCTCATGCGAATCGAATATCTATACACTTTTAAAAAGGATACAAAAAAAAAACACAAAAGGGTTTTGTTTATATATTTTCCCTCTTTGTCTACATCAACGTCTATTCGTGATGCCTGCCTCTATTGAAGAGAAAATCTATAGTGGTTCTGCATTTGAACTATTTGGAAAATTTAAAGAAGATTTGGGTGAGTGGTCGGTCATTCTTGGGATTCCTTTTCTTCTTTTCAATTGAAAATTGGTGTTATATATAAATACATATGTACATACGAGCAGACGTTTCTGTACAATGTTGTGCAATAATATCAAGTTACATAGAACTAAATATCGTTGAATTTTTTGTTATATTTTTACTAAGTGAAATTTGGACGAGTCATTTTTTTTTAAATAATTATTCACGAGGAGAACCACAGTTTGTATCTGTTTGAAAACTATCTATAAAACTTGTTCTAATCAAAACTCACAAACATAATCCAAACTTAGATTTTTTAAAAGACATTAATTTTTTAAAATAAAACCCCCTGATATTTTAAAATTCTAAAAAAACATGATTTCTATATGAAAAAAGTTTCCGAAATTTTTCATGCAAATTTTGGTTAAGTTCCAATTTTTGTATATATTTAACTTATTTATTATTGAACGAATTAGGCTCTGATGCACTATTCCTCATGTTTCTAAATATTACAGTTTTAACAAAAATTAAATTTTTTTAAATAAAATTTAAAATAAAATTACAATAAATATCCACAGCATTGTTTTGTTTGTATTATACCTTTGGAGTGTGTAGAGGTATAAATACTGTCACTCAGAAAGTGCTATTTATTTAAGACTTGAGTACTTCCAACACACATTGGGGTTTTAAACTTTAAATTGAACTAGGTCGTGCTCTCGAGATTAGACAGGTTGTATTATGTATGTACATATGTATATACAAATAATTTTATACATATGTACAATTGACATACATAGGAATTTATACGTACACATTTATGTATGATTTTGTGTATGGGTTATTCTTGTGTTTGAATATAAATTTAAGAATACATATTATTATTTAAATAATGTTCTTTAGTTCAGATCTTCAAAATTCTGCCTCCCTTCAAACGTGTATTATATTATATAGAAATGACAGGGCAAAGTGTTCACTCAACTGGCAAGACATTTTGACATTTTTGACATATAAATATGAAAATCGAATGAAGTGGAAAATTACTTCGTATTAAATTTATTTGAATTGTTTTTATGGTTTTGTTCAAGAAAACGAATTGCAAACCTTACAACATTACATACCTACCAATACATAAAATATAATATGCTCATGTAATACAATTGAAACATCATTTGAAAATAATTCTTTGGTAAGGTTATGGATCTAGCAGTGGTTATGAAGAGTTATACCTATTTTTATATACAGGATGTGTCCCACAATCATCGCCACAGATTATGAAGTCATATTAAATCGAATTTATAAAAAGGAAAACTCCAAATTAATAGGTTTGTTCGATGTTCTCTGAGTTGTGTGCACTGGGGACTGTCAGTAAATTTCATAGAACTGTCTAAAAGTTTTATTTTATATTTCGAATAGTTATGCTAGATTCATACGACTGTTAGAATAATTAAACTGTCAAAATAATAAAAAAAAAATCTATTCTAAATGACATAATTTTACAAGAAGTCATATAATGGAGCTCTGAGGATATCGGAAATTCTTTCTTGTATTTTTTCATAATTTCCAAAAATAGTGTCAGCATAACATTTACACGATGATAATATAATGGTAAATTTAAACAACAGTTGCACTTGTCACTTGTAATGAAAATAATGGAAGAATTTAGACCGTTAACACCATGAAAAGAAAAATAATAACATTTCGTCTGTCGTATAAGTCCAGGGATTACTAATTGTCTAAAACGATTTTCTCAAAAATAACTGAATTTCTTACTTTATTGATATCGAAGTCACGTTTTTCATTGTTTGACAACTGCATTGAATTGAATAATGGTCGCTAACAACTGCGAATTGTTATAAAACATTAACAATAAGTAAAATGATTGTTTGAGGTTGAATTCGAAGGTTTGTAAATTGTTTCCTGATGTTGTGCATTACGAATTTTTGTTTGACAGTTCGCAGAAGATAAGTTTTTGGTTACTGTGAATTTGTGCGTTTAGGTGTAGATCGAGCTAGAAAAAGTGGATTTACAGATTTGCATTACATTTTGTACGGAGCATTTTTAGTGATTCTCTAGAAGAAGAATTCAATTTTTCGTTTTAGCTCTTGAGCGGTTAGCTGTCATACAATAATTTCTATTTTTTTTTATTTTTGCTAAAATAGTGACGAAAAATTTAAGTCAATTCTTTGGTTCTTTAAGATGTCGTCAGAATATTGTTCTTCTATTCAACCCATATTATATAGATATTTATTTGTGTTCTATTTTTAAGCTCTAGTCAACATCTTTTCCTTTTTATGACGTCGAAAATCTACTCCACAATATCACATAAAATATCCTAGCCATCTGTTCATCTTCCATAAAGTAGCTTAATTCTATTCAATTGTGTACCACATGTGTCACTCTTTGCCAACCCCACTTGAAAATGATGTTTAATTATCTCATAACCCAAATTCCGTCCCAACACACACATACACACAAACATCATGCTGCTCAGTGTTTACAAACTACATGTCCTGTCTCCGGAATTATTATAAAGATATAACATTTTTTTTTATGTACTTTATTTAAACGACCCTGCTCATTGCATTCAGAGCAGACATGACCAGATACAAGCAACTATCCCACCCCCTCCTCCTCCCAACACCTTCTCTAGAAAAGCTTCAGGATTGGAACCAAAAACTTCAGGGAAAGGTATAAGAAGTAGTGAAGTAGTGGAAAGGAAGTGCAAAGTGCAAAACCCAGAAATGTTAGGTCATAAATTGTTTGTAACATGCTGAGAAGCAAAATGGCAACGTTAGCTTCTTCTCTATACATGAAATGTATTCCTTGGAAGAAGAGGACATTATTATTTAAGGGGTGGGGGCTTTAGATAGAAGCTTCATGTATAAAAGGCAATAAGAATTTGTCGAAAGGTCACATTGGAATGAGATCGTGGGGGTTATTGGTGGGATGCAAAAAAAAAAACTAAGAAATGTTTCTATTGAAAAGTTTTTGACAATTTTCAAGAAAAAAGCAAAATGATTGTTGTTAAAAGGACGAAAAGCGAAAAGGTCCCTTGACACCATCATACTTCTTGGTGCACTTGGCTAATAATTCAATAAGGAAACTTTAAGGAGCTTAGGTTCCGATGACAGTTTGAAATAAATAAGTGCGCCAGTCAAGGGTGCAAACAAGAAGAACGAAACGAGATATATTTATATGTATGATACGAAAACCCAGCGAACGTACGGAAAATAACGAGTGCGAATTTGTTACAATCGATTGTGTTGACAATTTGATGATGAAATATTGAGACAGTCGTCTTATTGGCAAATAGAGAACGACACTCGCTTTTTTTTTTTTTTTTTCCTACATAATTATATAAATGACAATGTTGATACAGTGTGTGGCAAAAGTAACGGCACAAAAAAAAACATTACTATACTTCTTTGTTTAAATCTAAAAACATATGAATTTGAAACGTTTGGTATCCCTCTCTTAACTTTTATGTTTTGAAATTAAAATCCCTTACTTTTAAACCCAATTTTTTTTTTTAAGAATAATTTGTGTCTTTCTTGTTGAAGACACTGTTAATAATTTGTTTCTGAGAAAAAAACAGGAAAACGAACTGTCAATTATTTAAAGGTTTCTTTTTACTTTATTTCCTGTTTTGATTTCTTAAAGGAATGCTTCCGAATATCTGATGCCATCATTCAAGTAAAAAAACGCCTCCTCAAATGTTAGATCAAAATTAAATTTTAATCTTTTTAAATTGGACTAGATTTTAAGTAACTTTAACTGTGTCTTCCGGGGAGAATTTTTTTATTGTAAACTCAAAAAAGTTCGAATTAATACATTTTTTTGACAAAGTTCTGTTTCTGACCTTCTCTCTTCTTCTGAAATTAAATGAAAATGCTTTAAGCTCTTACTTCTGAATCGAAATCAGAAGCAATAACAAACTTACAAAATAAAATATCAAAATCTTAAGATTAATTTGTTTGCGGCAAAATCAGCCATTTTGTTCGGTTGTCAAAAATCTATCGAAATCAAAGTGCGACACTATGGAATTGCGCTTCCATTACCGAAACAGAGGGGGCAACACTATGAAAAAGACGATTTCCACGTTGTCGCCCTCTGTACTTCTATAGTGACAGAAGCACGCATCTTTCAGAAATATCTATTTAGTAAATTCGAAGTTAACTCACCGAATTCATCGACTTAACACGGGATTTAAATTGACTGAAAAACATGCTTATGGAGTTAACTTGGGTTTAACTCCGTAACTGGGATGATATGGTATTGAAAAACTCGGTCTTGAATGGGATAAATTAAGATTTAGGGAAAGATCAGCAGGTTAAGTCAAGTCCCGAAAATCTTTAACTAACCAATCCAACCATCTGATCACTTGCTGAAGAGGCACAGCATGGACAGACAAATAGTTGAGTGTTGTGAGTCACTAGACGCTGGTCCTTTACGAGCTGACGAGCCACCAAAATTTTAATTTTTATGTTAAAAGTAACTGTATTCTATTTAACTAAATCCTTCCACGATAAATGATTTTTAGAGTCTATTAGATATAAATGAACATTTGCATTCACCGTTAAACTCTCCATTTATAGCTGAAAATCAGTGATAAATATGATTTTAATATTGAGTTTGAATTTGATTAACAATTAGAAACGAAAGCTTTTTTTACACCTCAAGCATAAATCATCCTAGACGTATACCCTACAATAAATTTAAATTGATATTTTCTGTTCCGATTACAGAAAACAAAGTTTGTCTCAATGTTAAAAGTTAATCCAACATTATCTCCTCAGGGAACCATAAATGATATTCGTAATTTCGCAATTTAAACATAAATAGGAAAAAGTTAATATACGCTCTTAAGCTTCGGAAATTTCTAACAATTAATTAAATTCACCACAAGTCACAAAAATTTAGTCAGCAATGCGCCCCTAGGGGCCTACCTACATCAACATTCACAACGAAGACGACAACGAAGCCAGCAGCGAGCCAAAATCATAAACCACATCAACTCAACTCGCGTAACCATCTCACCACACCACACCGCATCACCACATCGCATCGCATTTTGCCACAACTCAAACCACAGTGCATTGTCTTTACTATATACGAATTTCTTGGTTGAAATATCTCGATTTTCTACAACCAGGAACAGAAGAGAAGCAGCAGAGATGTCAGGAGTCAGGGCAACGAACGATGAGTCTTTGATTTTGTGTGTACGTTCACAACAACATCCATAGTATACTATGGCGGCGTGGTGCGCGTATTCCTTTGTAACGGATTGCGGTGGATTAACCTTGCATCATCGTGGCAAGGAATCAGCCTTGCCAAGGTTTACTGCTGCTGCTTCATAATAATTATTAAAACCACTAAATCAACGAAGGAAGGTCGAACGAGATGAAATAAATTACTTCTTTTTTTTAAACTCAAATAAAAAAGTGTACGCCAAGATCCCAACAATGAGAAAGGATATACTCAAGTTCATCAGGGTGATCCTTATTTTGAAAATAATACTTGAATTTGTATGCTGAACCTTCACCTCATGTGGTAAGAAATACATTTGAAAAAATATTCTTTAAGTTTTAAGTCCAAATCTTAAACGAGTAATTTTTAACCGATGTGGCTAGGATTTTTGATTTGTTTATACTTAAAAAGGTTTTTTTTATAACTATACCTAGTTTCCTCAGCTTTTCACTAAAAATTTCGGGAAAAATTAAAAACCTGTCTGACACATGAGTTAGTATTAAATATATAGAACCTTAAAATTTGGAGAATATTTAAAATTTATTTCTGGGAGCATAAAAATAAAAAACTAAAATGCAAATAAGGGCCACCCTATTAGTACATTTATATTGCCTTTGCTGCTTTTAAAAAGGATAAATTTAATACAATTTTGGGTTGTTAAATCCATTGACAGAACAAGAAGGACCATACCATAGTCGACCTTCCGGGCAAAGAGATATGTGTCATCATAATTTTACACAAATTATAATTAATAGAATATACACTATCTTACACAAGAGCAATTAATTTTACTGGTCTACCCAATAATTTAATTGATTTTTGTAGTTTATCTCCTGTCAAGAGAAAATTTAATAAAAATTATTGAGGCTCAAGAGACTGAATGGAAGATTTTTTGAAGGTTAAATATTAAGTTAATGAGTTCCGTTGAAATTTATGTTTTGTTTTAAAAGATATATTTATTTATTAATTTAGGTTTCTGGAAAAATAGAAGTTTCTTCAAACAGTTCGGAGTAAAGTTTTGTAAAGTAAAGATTAAGGAAGCTTTGAGTTTGTTTATTGAAAGTACATCATCTTCACTTTGTCCATTTAATATCTATATACCTTCTGTAAAATTCTACAGTTTATATTACTGTGAGACTCCTTAATGTGGGACTTTAAGAATAATTATCGGTATAAAACTGAATTTTTCAGCAACGTTAGTTCCTCGGTATCCGAGGTGGGATTAGGTCCATTTCCGCTCATACAACTATCCGCTTACAGTATGTGTACCAAAAAGCTGTATGTATGGTATGGACCGTTTCGAGTATGTTAATTTTTTTGGCTTATTTCCAATTTCTGTAATGCAATAAACAAATTCTGTTTTTTTTTGTTTAATAATTTTTGCGCAATTTCTGAGAGCTGTTCAAAACGATAATCTCTGCAGCATTACTATAAATTGAATTGAAAATTATAAAAGTAACGTTATCGTTAAAAAGAAATTCGATCGATTTTTTCTTCAATTATTTTGTTTATAAATACACGAACTATTGCACTATATGCATTTCAACATATTATATTATTTATTCTAATTAAAAGTTCCCGATAGAAAAATTGATTGTTACATGAGTTAACATATTAAATACCAATATAATATTCTGTTTGTACCAGCTCTATCTCTATTTTTTCAACACATCCCGATAACCCACCTAATAACAGCCATTTTTATGGTAAAAAACTGGTGAGTTGAAATTTTATTAAGATGGCTGCATCGGGCTGTCAAAACTAAACTAACTCACCCCATTTAATTGTTGTTGCAATTCACATCTATTCAGCCGATACCAAACCAAATTTTAAAAAGAATAATATACGTGTTTTATTGGAAAAGCTATCCGTTGTAAAGAACGCTTTTACATGCATTACACAACATCGCCAGTAGGATTAAATTTTAAATTATTTTGAAAGTGTTGAATAGAACCAATTGTGAAATATAAAAACCATGGTACTGCCGATGCGCTTTTTTGGTAAATTGAAACGTACGAAAGATTTCTTCGTAAAATAAATGATATTGTTCTTATTTGAAAACAAAAAAAAAAAACAGTTTGATAAATTTTAGCTCATGCAAATTAGTCAAAAAAATGGCCAAACTTCAAAAATTTTTACAAAAATACTGTCTAGTACAATTTTCTTAATGATTAAATCGAAATGAAAAAAAAAAAAAAATAAATGGGAATAAAAATTAATCATGGTTAATGCTACATCTTTGACTTTTTCAATTAATGACGTCTATAAGGATTTGGTAGTTAAGCTTTTGAACTTTACAATAAGCCAATTCGTTCAAAGTACCATTCATTTTTTTCCTAAACATTTCGAAGATTAAATTTATCTCTACATTGATTGAATTTAATTTACGAGTATAGTTAATTAATCATTCTTCGGATAAAGCTTATTTTTTCTTTTTTGTAATAGAGGGCAATTGTAGGTTTCATCTTAAAAATGTTTCAGGTTTTAATTCCTTCGATTTGAGTATAGATAAAGGTAGTACCTACAATTTATTAAGGAGGATTTGTATGTATAGACATTTTTATTTATTCTCTCAAAAAATGCTCATTTCTTGTTTTAAAAAACTTTCTACTAGATTTTTGGCTTAAAATTTTACGTTAAATGAAATAGAAAGTTGGTGTAATGCTTAACCACACTTAATTTTTTTAACAATAAGAGCAAGTACTTCCAACTGGTGGTGTATTTTATTTTACATAAATCCTCTTAGATGAATAAGTTAAGTGGAAAAATAAATACGTAATTTCATCGTCTTGGAATTCTATTAAAAGCTCTCGATGAGGTAGAAAATTTATCGATCCATGTTATATGGGTATGCGAATAAAGTGAAGGACATCACGACGTACCTATAACCTGTTTCTTAGAAAATTATTTTTTCTATCTTCATTCTTCTCCAAAGTAAACAATCAATCTACTTATACATATAGAAAAAAATATATATGTATATTGTATATCTCATCAATAGTCTACCTATAAGTAGTCCCTGATGGACTATCTGATGGGTGGGATTATAAAAATGTATACAATTCTATGTGATGTGCTTAGTAGAGGTTAGGTATCTACTGTAGGTATCTCTAATATTCTTATACTATATAAAAATATATACGGTTCATTGAGAAAATAGAATTTAGGTATGAATATCCCAGAGTATTAAAAATGGCACACAAACAAATTTAACCTTACATAAAGAGAAACCTTATGTTGCGTGACCCATCAGGACCTCCCAAACCCAATTGATGGCCCAAATTTATGTTAATCCCTTGAATTGCAATTCAGACAACCTGTCGACCAATGTTAACAATTTTCAACAAGTCCTGTTCTATATCATTTTCCTTACCGAAGGGTATTTATCCCCATTCTTGAAATTCATATAAAAGAATATATAAATTAACAAGGCGCCTCTGCCGCCGCCGCGCCGCCCGCGCCCTATCCCTTCCGAAACTCATTTTCATTTTTTAAGTTTTCCTTTTTGTATTTTACTTTTTTTCCTCCTTTTAAAATGAAAATATCTCATTTACATTGTATCCTTTCTTCAGGTTTATCATTTTACTTTTTATTCTTCTACTTCTTCATCATCTTCTAAGGATATTTCCTTCCTCGTGCTGATGTTGATGCTTTCCCCAAGCGGAAGTATAATAACTTATTTTGCTTTCCGCAAATGAAACCCTTGAAACGAACAATAATTAAGAAATGACCGCCTTAGTGTATCCTTTTAATTATTTGGACACTTTTACGTGCCATTTTCTTGTTTCAAAGACCGTTAAATTGGGTTTCGCATTTATGGGTTGGCCTTTAGGTATAGTATATAATAATAACACAGGAATGAGCACGTTGAGAAAATAACAGACTTGAAAACCTTTGTGACCACGTAAGGTATCTTAAATTTCACTTTTGTAATATATTTTAAAATTAAATTTGAAGAGGACGAATATGATGGGAGGAAGACGATGAGGGCTGGGAAAAGTTTACAGATAAGTAGGTAGGTACGTCCCTATACCTACTAATTTTCTGAAAACAAGACCACAACAGCCATGTCGCGTGCTTGTCAAATTGCAAAACGTAAAAAGGATTAATATTAATAAACCTCACAAAAAGAAGAAAGCCCTTCTTTATCCTCAACGTAATCATTATCTATCATTAGGCTAAAGGGCTTTATACAAAGACATAAGGTGTCCCATCATGAAATTCCTTAGAACCCTAATCTTCAAAAAGGAGAAAATCCTTAAAACTTTAAGCATTTTCTTTAACCCCATTCCAGTTCTTTACTCGTAACAACACACCACACCACATAACACACAACCATATACACCGAAATATATACGAGTTACATAGTTCGTTTTGTGAAAAGGCACATAAATTTAAGGATGTCCTTAAATTTAAAGAGGAAATCCTATTTGTGTGGAATTCTCACTCTGGCTGTATACTGTCAGCACTACTATTGCCCCTCATTTTTTTTTGTTAGAGTAACAATATCGCAACACATACCGCAATGAACCTACTGTACACCACACAACAGCAACAACAACAAAAAATCGGGATGTAAGGATGTAGGTATCTACCTACACAGCAAATGGGCTAAAAGTGTTCATGAGTGTGAGATAAAAACCTGACGCAGAAACACCAAAAGCTTAGCAACAGCACAGCAGCAGGAGTTGAAGCAGGAGCATGTGAGGTGGACAGACAAAAAAATAGAAATACTTTGCAAAAGGATTTCAAGGGCTTTGCAGGAGTTCTCTACAAATTTCTTAGTTTTGTTGTCTTCTGTTTTGTTCAGAGCTTGGCACTTTAATAGGTCATGTATTGCAATTGTGAATTATGTTGACTTTGAGTTCTTAATGAATCTTTATGTGTTCACAAAGCAGATGATTTTTTGGTAAAGCGAGTTATTTGGAAAAGTGGATCGAAATAATAAAACAAACGAAAATAAATTGAGACACCTTTTGTAAACAGAAGAGGTGCAAACCTATTACCACGAGGCATCTTAAAAGATTTTGATCTTTCTTTATTATCATGCTTTTTATAAAAATTCATTTTCTGTCAGTTTAAATTATGAAGTTAGCACAGGAGTTAATTACGCACTCCTTGCTAAAACAGCTATCATACGTAACTTTTACTTAACAAGCCACCCGTTTTATAAAATGCCTGAAAGTATGTTATACGGTTTAATGTTATTTTTTAATCCATTTGTTTTGGTTTTATAGACGATGGAGTGTTAATGACACACTTAGCCCTGACAATAAATACATTTAAATAAATTAAGAAAAATGAAGTTTTTAAAAGTTTTTAATGAATCAGAATGAGCAGCAACATACTTTTAGGTGTTTGTGAATAATAAGGTAGGTATTATTCCTTGATAATTTTGAAATCAGCAAAAATGTTTTTTTTTTTTTTTAACGAAATAATTATAAGTGTGACAACTTGTGGAAAAACTTTCCTAGTGAATAACGCTCTCAACCATTCCTATGCACGTGTTGTTTGTCAGCTGGAATGGAAGGGACCTACAATTTTCTGCTGAATCCAAATGGCTAAAATGAGAGGAAATTTATCTCTTTTCACTTCTTCGAAAAAGACAGTACTCCTGGATCAAATAATTTTGGGTGAAATAGGTTGCATTCGAAAATAAACCTTCTCCGACTTGAAAACCCATCATCACTCAAAACGCC
This sequence comes from Epistrophe eligans, assembly GCA_951394125.1. Taxonomy (NCBI): domain Eukaryota; kingdom Metazoa; phylum Arthropoda; class Insecta; order Diptera; family Syrphidae; genus Epistrophe; species Epistrophe eligans. The sequence goes on from OX596031.1 coordinate 2,786,440, forward strand.
TAAGGGTATACTACAGTAATACTGTTTATTTATCTCTACAAATTGTTCAAGTTGAGCTACTCACATAAACAACTATGAAGCTCTCATATGCACTTAGCACTCTTAAGCTTGAAAGAAATACATACAGATACCAAATACTTCTTCATATTCCGCACGTATAGCATTCTAATATAGAAATTCATCCACAATCAATTCTGAAACAAGCAAAGGCACTTTTCTCTCTGAACAATAACCATTCATTGAATAAGTTGCCGCAAAAAATGAATCCGGATATTGTTTTTCAGACAATAATTATTCCATATATACATATAGCAGCCAATTCATAATGGAACTGGAAATGTAATGCACAATTAAGTTAGGAAAAAATGATGTAACTATAAGGTATTTCAATCGTGGAAAATATTTACAATCCTTTAATTTCTTTTTCTTTCAGAATAAATCTTACGATTATACTGGGATTAAGCTAGAATAAAAAAAATATAAATTCTTCAAAGTCAAATATTTTTTGGAAAAATATGGTTGGTTAAAATCTATTTTAATACAGTTGGAGAGAAATGAAGGGGTTAACATCTTTTATATATTTTTTTTAGTTTTATAAAGGAGGATTGGGAAAAAGAAAATGGAAATAATAAGCACTAAACGATTAACAAGAAATGAAAATCGTTGAATTTTATTTTGAAAACAAAAGTCATATAATTTTAACGAAGAACAGCAACTGCTGGCCTGGCCCTAAAGAAAATATCCCAGAGAATGCAAAAGAATGCGCAGCAAGAAAATGAAATTGGTACAGCAATCACCATAATACACTTGACGAACCAGCACAAACTAATTAAAATGTTTATTAAAAAATCAAACCGAACTCGAACTGTCAAACTATTGCTGGCTGTCAAAGTGTTGCCAGCCATAAGTATGTTTAGTAAAAGGCGCGTTCACTTTTAAGCTTTTTTTATGATTATAAAAAATGAATCAATGATGAAAAAATTAATAAAAGAAATAATTAGCTTTATAAAGATATAGTATTTTCACAGTGTCGTTTTTTTTTTATTAAAACCGTCCTTTTCGGTGAAAATTCTTAAAACAATAAGCCACTATAACTATAAAAGCAGCTAATCGCGACTTAGTTGATCATTTTATTTTTATCCTTCCACATAGATTGCATCAAAAGAAAATTAGTAAATCCACAGTGAAAAAGGATTCAAAAGTCGATTAAGATCCAAAGAAGTGAATTAGTCGTTATACTCTGCTAAGTGTAATTTAATAAGTATCATTCCACCCACACCTACATATACCGCCCAAAAAGTGGTCTTGTGGAAGTAAGTTCAAAAAAAAAAAAAAAAAAACATTAAGGAATGTGAGTTCCAATTTTGTATGTACATTGGTGCCTCGGTTTCTTATCTATAAAACAAGGGTATACCTTTGAAATGTTCGTTATTTGTAACGGAGTAGAAATAACAGGGACAGGAAATCCAACACGACCACGACCATTCCAGACCAAACTAGAAATCGAAAGTAGGCATCCTTCCTGTACATTTACCTCGAAGTATCCCTATATATTGAAAGATTAAATTACCCAAACCACCCATAATTCCTTGTTTTCTCTTTCCTCTTCTAGGAATTTTTTTTTGTTTTTGGTATTTTGTTTTTATCCCTTGTCTTTCTCTTAGTTGGGAGTTGAGTTTGAGTTTTTGTTTCTGAAGTTTTTTGGTGCGTGTGCTCGGTAATTTAACAAAATACGCACCACATAAACCACTTTGTTATTCTGCTACACGATTCTCGGGCACATTGTGACCCCAATAAAGCCTAGAAAATATACAGATGAAAATATCCACATCCCCCTTTTGAGCGACCTTCTGATGTGATAGCGCTTAAGGCTCTAGAATATAGTATAGGCTATAGGCACACAATCGTAGTGTTAGGTAAGTGTAAAAATCAAAGGCAAAAACCATATTGTATACGGAATTCGGAATGGTTTTTGGGGATTTTCTTATTGAAGCAATCAGTATAGATAGAGGAGGTAACTACATAAATGATAGCATAGCTCGTGTTGATGTTTGCCTCATGTTGAGCTGCTGCTGCCAAATCAAACTGAAACAAAAAAAAAAAAAACAAAAAATCCCCCACAAAAACAAAAAAATTACCTCTATATTTTATTTGAATGAATTTGTCTGTGGGATTATTCAATTGGCGAATTTTTAATTAAAACTCGTAAATTTCATTTTTTGTTAGATTTTGTTGTAAATGTTTTTTTTTTTCAACTTTGCAAGAGTGGCAGTTGATAAATTTAGTGCGGTGCCCTCATCTATATTTGCTTTCAAATCAAAGTTAAAATGTTCATTTTGGGTTAGTTTTTATTTGTATATGTTTTTGTGGCTATATTTGTGTATATACACAATACACTTGACGTTTAAAAGGTCGGCATGTGCTTGTAATAAAACGTCATGGAGTATGAGTTATGGGATAAGCTATAAATTTAGTTAAAGAGTTTGAACTTTCAAAAGAAATGTTCGCCACTAAGGGTGAACATTTATATGAAAATATGGGAAATTAATGATTATATGCTGTGTAGAGTCGAGTTTTGTTAATTAAAAATTATTATTAACCAATAAAATTAATTTAAGTCCTTTTTAATGAAAAACAACAAGGAGTTTTTAATTTATGAGGTCATTTGATTTATTTTCTTTTGTAAAGGACCTTTCCATAGTGCCATATAGTGTCGCCCTCTCTGTTTCGATAGTATAAGCGCGTTTTCAAAATGTTGTCCTTTGATTTAAATAGATTTTCGACAAATGAAAATTAAAGTTAAATCTGCAATGAAAAACTGGTTCTGAGAAAACTCGAGTTTTATTAATTTGGAGGTTAAAGTAACTCTGATTAAATTCAGAGTTAAGTACTTAAAAAATCATTGAAATGCCATCTTAAGCATGCTTTGAAGAAAAATATATTATTACCTAAATACACTATTGCTGTGTGAATTTTTTAGGAACTTTTCGTTTTTTTGTTAAGGTTGAATAATTGCCATCGTTTGATTTAAACCATCACATTGCTATAATCGTTTTAAGAAAAATACTTGTTAAATTTCAATTAAGGAAAATCAATTAACATTAAAAATGAATAATAATATCGAACAAAAACTTATAAATACATATTATGTATATGTACTATACAATACACATATGTATATATGTATATAACTCTTAACGATTATTTTATTTCATTTTGATAATAATAAATCTTTTTATATTTGAAAGCTTTTACTCTCAATATACATATACACTGTCAATTTTGATTTAAGAAAGTAATCTTTTGTTGTTGACCTCTTGTTTTGTTTCGTTTTTTTTTTGTATTGAATCGATTAAGAAAATTTGATTCTTGATGAAAGGAAATCCAAAACAAAATATTTCTTTTGTATCATAATGTAATTAAATTATTTTCTCTTTGTTTGTTTATGGCATTTTGTAAATTGAAAAAAAAAAAATACCCTAAGAACAAAAGCGCTCTCGGAAAAAAAAGATGCTACAAGAAACATTTCACAGAAAACTATAATTAAATAAATTAAATGATTATAGGCGGCTAAAAATATTAATATAGTATTAATAGTAAAATATTACTATGATATCTTTAATGAAAAAATATTAAAAGAATCAGAAATTTTTTTTTTCTTTAATTATTAGATACATTTTTTTTAAATATTTAGAAGCATCAAATTTTAAAAATATTAATATTAAAATTAAGCCGTTAAAATCTTTACAAAATACGGAAATTGTTCAAAAAATTCTTGCATTATTCGAATTTTTTTTTCGAAATGCAGTTTTTTATAATCACTTTGATCATTATACTTGTACGAAGCTTAATCACTATTGTTTGAGTTGCTTCTGTATAGTAGGTAATCGTTTTAGATAAAATCTAAATTCGATTTTTCTTTCTAGGGAATCATATAAAAATACTCTGCACCAAATTTGAAACAGAACGCTTTAATTGTTTAGACTTAAACTCCAATTACAGTGCATGCACGGACGCACTTTTTTTGACTTCTTTATCATCTTAGTATTAATTTTAATTACAAGTTCGAAATTGTTTTTACATGAAACCAATATTTAAGATAATGGAGAAGTTCTATATATTTGCTTTTTCGCACAGGGGCGTCGATCGGTTTGTGCGTTTGTGGGTCTGTCCGTGTTGATGGTTCCCTATTACTCGATGGCTGCCTGACTTTTTTTCGAAGATTAAAGCTCAGAACAAATCTTTTCGCATTAATTAAATTTCGAAAAGTGTCAGGGAAAATATTGAGTGTAATAAGAGTAGTTTCTTAAAAGTATGCTTATACAAAAATTTAAAATAAATAATTTTTTTTAAATACTATAGACTTGATGTACCATATGAATGAAATAGAAAGGCTCTCGATTAATATTAAAACACTCTTAATTATTGTTTAAAATTAAATATCAATACTTTTCAAATGAATGAATTCTGTGTTGAAACAAATTCAGGTTGTTCTAAGATTTATTCAATCTTTGATCAAAAGAATCCAATCGAACTGAAATTAAAATACATAAACATCATCATATCTCATCGAAACAGAAAATCGAATCAAATTCTTGGATTGTACATTCGTTTTGTATATATAGGTATGTAAATATATCTGTCCAAAGAAATTGTCTTTAAAATAAAATTCAAGTCCTTCACTTTCATCTAATACCTATACTATAACAACAATAAGGACTATAAGCTTCTTCCTTTCATCTGATGATGGGGGAAAAATCACTTCGTTTAGATTCGAGAAATAAAAAAACTCATTGCTTTTCGAACTTGCATATGAATTACGTTAAACGAAAAAGGACTTGACTACATTGGTACTGACAATACTACTGACAGGACACTTATCTTCCTTGAATAGTGAGTGTTTCATTCTTAAGGAAATATATTTACATTTATATTCTCTTTCCATTGATACCACCCGTCACCCGTCACCCAACCACCTACACATAGGACCGAAGGTACCATCACAAAACGGAGTGATAACTTTTCTATTGCTTTTCTTTCTTCTTTTAACGCTTTTAGTGCAGTTGTTGTTGTTTGTTGTTTATTATGTCTTTATCCTCAGACGAAATGTAACATTAGGAGCATTGAATGGGAGCCGAGTTCTTAAAAGCGGCAAAGATTTGCTTTATAGTTTTCTTCTCGTCTAGATTGTGTGAGTGAGAAGAATGCGCATATTAATAAACAAGCCCACATCAGGATGTGTTATGTCATGGATGAGGTGCAGAGGTGGGGGAGGTACTGAAGTATTGCACGGATATGCAAAATACCTGCGGCTTGGCACCTAACATTTAGATCAGCGAAAGATATGTATGTACTTTGTTTGAATGAAACGCCGAAGTCAATTTCGCAAATTGAAGGCTTTTGTTGCGTTGACAAAGTCGTCGCACCATATATCTTATCTACCTCACTCCATTGTATTGTTATTGTTGTTGTTGTTGTTGGTGGTTTGGTTATATCAATTTTATCTTTTTGGCATGACTTTTTTTTTTCCTCTGAGCACACCTCGAGCTCCAACTTTGCTATAGGAGGACTTTTGTGCGAACGTTTGAATACAAGTCGTGAAGGATTTCGCGGAAATTGATTTCATACTGCGGCGCGCGTACACGATGAATATTTGATTTTGTTGTTGGGTTTGATTATTGTATCTCGTATTTTTTTTTTCATTTTGAATCTTTTATTCGTATCTACATATACGAGTATCTATTGGCAAAAACAAAATTGTTGAAAGAAATTTATTCCGCTTATAAAGGAAACAAATAACCCGTTTTGCAATTGGCTTCCTTTTTAGACAATAATACTGCCAATAATGTCAGATTGGGTTTTCTACAACCGGATATCGGTGTTGGTACATTTTATCGATTTATATATAATTTATTCCTATACATTTTGGATGTACAATGTACATATCTATGTATAAGGTATAGTACGTGTTATTAGTTTTTTATTTTATTTTTTTCCGAAAATCTCCAAAAAAAATGTATAGGACCCAGGTAGGTGTATAAGTTAGAGACAAAAAAAGGATATAACAAAGAATTGTGTTGTGATATCGTTTTGTTTTTTTCGTACGAATGAATATGATACTTGTGGAATAAAGTTTACCTTCTAAATAAACACACACGAACACGCAATAAATATATTAATGTTGAAGGAAAATAAATATTAAACTAAAATATATGTATATCTAATATTTACAATTCCATAGGGATGCATTATATAGAATATTATCTTATGAGAGTTTTCTTGGTAAATGTTGTTCTCCAAATAAATCATTTTACTAAAATATGTGGAATAAATTATGAAATAAATTTTAATGTACCTATTTACATACATATTTGATTTATTTTGAGAAATTAATTTTGGATTTCAACCTTTTATGTAAATACGAACATCTATATCTAAAATGAAGTTGAGATTTTCGTTTTTAATTTAAGTATTCACATATACATACTTAATGATGGCTATACTTTTGCGTAATTGTTATGTTTTAAGAAATATTTATTGAGTAACTTTTTGAATAGATAACAAAGTTAGTCAGGTATTCTTTTGCTTGGTCCAAACATTTTACGATTGCATTTCTATGTTTGTTTATTTAATATTCGATTATTTAGAGAGCTTAAAACCTACGTACAAAAATAGTCTGTAATTTCAGTTTTTTCTTTTCTTTTAAAGTTCTTCGGATAAAAATTAGTTAAATTACTGAAAAGAACTAAGATATTGATTTTTTTTCTTAAATAAAAAAAAAATACTTTCAATTTTTTTTTAAATGCAAAATTGTTGGATTTATAACAAAGCACCAAATTGCAAAATTATAATATTATTATTATTATTATTATTTATTAATCATAATATAAATATAAAGATTAATTAAAGTTAACAGCACTAGCTTTATAATAAAATCGATTAAGCCATTAAAAAGGTATAGATAAATAACTCAAACATTAGGTAAAATTCTCAAAAAACGTCAATTTCCACAATACAAATTTTTTTGCAAAAACCTGAACGCAGTTTTCTTAAAAATGTACCCGATTTGCCATTCCAGCATAGTTGAGGAACATTAGAAATGAAAAAAGCATTTATACATTGTATTTATGTATGTACATTGAATGTCAAATTTAAATGTTGAGCAACTTTTCTGAACATAGGTACCAACATCATAACTTTCCTAAAAAGGGTCAAATACATGTGGTTTAAAAAATTATTGTTTTGTATTAAATTTTTGTTTCTATTAAATACGCAATTTAATAAGGTTTTTCATATAAGTATAGTTTTATGTGACTGTGCAATGATATAATACAAAAAATGTAGTCCGATATTCTAGCTAAATTTTAAGACCTTAAACCGAAGTTATAAGCAAGCCAAACCAAACACAATGTATCTTTACAATTATTATACCGACTACAAATTTAGGTACATATGAAAATTTTTTTTTCCGACGCGAAGCAAATTTGCCACGATTGTGGTTTTTTATTGCACAAACTCCGCCGCCGCCGGCTATAGAATACTATATTCCTCTCGCCAATTGGTGGTTGAAAGTATTTTAATGTTTTTTTTGTTTTTATCAACTTCCTCATTGAATTAAATTATTTGTCCGATATTTATTTTCATGTTTTTAGTATAAAATTTTGAATGATTTTGAAAATTTTTGTTTGCTCTAACACGCCAGTCATTTTTCCTTTAATTATATACCTTAATATTGAAAATCGGATAATTGGATCGAAAGATATAAGCATTTAAGTAAACGCAAATCGGGTATTTTTCAGATTTCGCAAAAATCATAATCAAAAACATACCCATTTTTTTTCTACGAACATTTCTCCTTTTTTTCTGTCCGTTTTATCATCTTCTTCGTATTTTGTTTTCTCAGACTAGTAAGAACAAAGCATGAACGAAATAATTTTGTTTATTTTGTTTATTTTGATTATTTTGTTTATTTTGTTTATTCCCCTCACGTTACACCCCCCTTTGCCTACTAGGCGTTTCATATTTTTGAAATTCTGTTGATTTTTTTATATTGTATGCCTCCGTTTAAACATTTCTAATGTTAAAATTATTTGGTAATTAAACGAACAAAGTTTAATCATAATCTTTGGAGCCAATTTCGAAATAAACTTGCTTTGAATTAATTTTTTACGAAATTTTATAAAAATGGTCTTGACCAAATTTAAAACAAATTCATCTATAAATTGGGTTCTAGTTTGCTGTTAGTACGCATATCAGCAAAGAAGACCAACATACGACGATATAGGACGAATTCAAATTTCGGATTTTATTTTTTTTCCGATGGTCCGAAACTTACCCTAATAACTAGATAAACGGAAGTAGAAATATTCAAGGGAAAGTTTTCAATCACATAAAAACTTTCAATCAACATGCTTTTGTCACCTTTATCTCCTTCAGCATGCTACGCAGTATTTTCACTTGGTAAACAAAAAAAAATATAAATCAAATAACAAAGTTTATGCGTGTTGAAAATGCTCCCATAAAAAAAGAAGAATAAAACAAAAAATAACACCCGGATATAAAAAATATGAAAAAAGGTCAACTGACTCATCAAATTAAGTAACCTTTTCAAAAGTTGATCTAACTTCTAAAAGAATGAAAAAAAAGTCAAGAATATCCTTTCAAATAAAACAACAATTTTCTTTGATTAAGAGAAAATGCTAAACAACAACAAAAAAAACTCATAACTTTGAATTTAAACGAACAGGCCTAAACATTTTTTGTTGTTGCTTATCCAAAGATAATAAAATAATGAAACAAAAAAATTGAAAATAATAAAACTCAACTTGATTTTAGGCTTAGGTATACATTTTAACCGTTAATACATACATACATATTTATATTTTTCCTCCAAAATATTTTTATTTTTTTTTAGACGCTCAATCAATAAAAGCAAATGGCAACCACAAATACCCAACCCGATGTCACCTGTCACTCTTAATTAGTTTCTATTTGTTTTTATTGAACAACAATCTGCCCTCTGCTCTGGCTCGGGGTCAAATTGAAATATACACCACATTCTGCTAAATTCACTCGCTCCAAGGATAAAGCAGGCGTCAGCGGATAAACAGCTTAAAATAAATCAATCAGCAAGTGAATGGAATTTCTGATTACCAATTACGGCCTGCTGGCTCCCGAATAAAATAAAATGAAATAAAATAAAATAAAAGTAATCCTTAGATTCAACTCCTATATAACATTCAATTCGGGTAAACATAGAATTTAAGGATTCATGTCCAACTGTGTCGTAATGAATAGAGAGACGAACTTTTGTGTTATAAATACATACATATATTGAATTGGGGATTCCATATTTT